>OU342435.1:6227074-11027074 GCA_910589575.2 Carcina quercana
CCACCAGTCACATTTATTTAAGGGCTTTATAGCACACGTCTACCCAAAACTGTATCGGCACAAAATATCACAGTAGCGGACAAGAGTCCAGCGCAATCCCCCACAGGTAGTTCAGGACGCACGAATTCATGTGTAAGGCTGCCAAAGAGGTTTCCAAAAGTTCGCCAGTCGGCGTTGTTTTTGCGATACGTGTAGTCACCCGGGTGTTCCACGACGGTCTGACCCCCGAACCCCAACTCGAACACAATCAAGCGGTGATCGCTACATGACGCATCCGGGAGGACGCGCCATGAGCTGAATGGGACGTCGCCACGGGAAAGTGTGACGTCGATGAAGGACTCGCCAGAAGGGCTGCTATACGTTGGTGGTGTATTGGGGAGGTTGTGTACAATTAAGTTGTGCTCAGCTATGAACTCCTCGATGGCTATGCGACTATCGATGTCAGAGTTCCTGACAGGACCGTGCCAGAGCGAGGAGGAGGCGTTGGTGTCAACGCCGATGATAAATCTCCTGCCACCTAGTTCGCGGACTACACGATCAAGGTGAGCAAGATGCGGTCCGACGGGATCGGAGAATTTAAAATAGCAACTCACTACATATAATTGAAATTTGGCGGCAGTCACTTCGACCACCGCACAGAACCTACTTGACAATTGGCGCAGCAAAGAAAATGTGAGTGACCTGTTGCAAGCAAGGATGCCTGCAGAAGATTTACTGTCGAATTGTACCAGTCGCCCCCCCACATCCCGAGATTGGTGCTGTTCTTGTACTAGCACCATATCGAGGTCCCATTCTTCCGCCAACCTCATGGCCTCGGGTGTTGCCACGGAGTCGTGGTGCAGGTTCAGTTGGCCGACTTTTAGAGAGTAGGGTGTCTTATTCATAGTGCGTCATTTTGAGTAACGCCTCTTGTTTTGATTTTAGGGCTGGGCAGTCAGAGCTGCCGGTGTCATGGTCTGCCGGTTTTCTAAATCGGGTGCATGTGGCGCACTTTCGGGCGAAGTTTTCTTTCCCCTTCTCGGGGCAGGTGATAGATTCGTGGCCACCCGCGCAGAACGCGCAGGTGGCGGTCTTCTCACTACAGTGCTTTCGCACGTGCCCCAGCAATTGACAGTTGGTACAACGCACCACCTCCACGTCATCGAAGAATCTGCAGACTGTCCATCCGATGAATATTTTTTCTTTGGTAGCGACGAGATGCTGGCGGACCTTGGGGTCGAGCTCCAGGCCCAGCCAGCGGCTTCCGTTCGCCATCTCCCGTCTCCTGTAGACTCTGGTGCCCTCCTTAAATTTTTCCAGGGTCATCTCCAACTCGCCCTCAATGTTTTGTTTATAAATGGAACCAATTACCTCTGACTCTTCTATCCCTGCCGGGACATCCTTAATGATAATTCTCGGCCGCCTGCCTCGAGGGCTCTCTAGGCGTATCCCAGAATTTTTAATGGCCTCCGAGTTTTTCAGTTTATTTAACTGTTCCTGGTTTGGTACTCTTAAAACTACGCCGCTGCGGGCGGTCTTCTTAACGCCGACGATCTGCCATCCATCGGTGGCGGGATTGACGGCCCCCATCAGGGCCTTTTTGGTGGCCTCGGCGTCCTTAAACTCCGCCGCTTTCTCAGCTGTCGGGTAGGCAACGATGCATGGCAGCGGGGGTTTCACTACACATGGCGGTTGAGTTTCGCCATCGGTCTTTGGGCGGCGGAGTTTAATCATGTCGGCGTACGACACTTCACTTGTTTTGTTGGGCGCATCGTGTCGTACTTGGCGGGTACTCTCCTTTTCCGACAGTCTGAGCTTTAAATCGCGGATTGTTTCTTCCGCCTGCACCATGCGGCACATGGCGTGGCCGACGTCTTCTCGGCCTCACCCAAAGCGAGCGCCAGCTGCGAAACATGTGCCAGGATTTGGTTATTCTCTTTGTGGATGGCCATAATATTGGCCATGCTTAATTTTTTAGTTTTATCGCCATCGATTATCTTTGTTATCTCCAGCGTAGCAGAGTGCACGGCATCTACTAACTGCCGAGAGGTCCAAGTATGTGGGAAACCAGGTCCTTCCACCTCCGGCTCTCCCTCCGATTCGGTGTCATTCGCCGTCTGATACCCGGTTGGCGTATCTTCTCCTGAGCTGGCGGCGGGGCCTGCAACGAGGCGTTTTAGAAGGCGGCGCTTGTCCTTGCCTTGCACGGTTAGTACCTGACTCTCGGGAGAGAGGTACCTTTTGGCGGCTACAGTTTGTTGAGTCGCAATTTCTTCGTGGTGGGGGGGAGCGGCAGCTTGTGTAGCCCCAGCGTCCTTGTCCTCCAAGGCTGCGGCGTAAGCGGCAGCAGCAGCTGCTATCACCGCAGGTGGCGTGCGAGCGATCGAGGAGCGGCGCGCAAATACGTCTTCCTCGGATACGGGGGTGGCGGGGGTGTTGGGGGGGTTTTGACCCGGCCCATCCCTCCTTCTCCCAGTCATGATGCTAGCCACGTGCTAGCATGGACGGAAGATACTACTATTGTTTAAAAGTCCACACTTACTAAGAATAATAATAAAAAAAATAAAAAAAAAACTGCCTAAAAGTCTAGTCTAAACTCAATTTAAAAACGTCCAAGTGGCAAAAACAGACCGTCGATGCCACTGGCGCACACTGCTTACAGTCTAGGAAAAACGTCTTAGCGGCACCAACAGAATGTTAGTACCGCTAGCGTATCACTAAAACTATCCTAAAACTAAAAACACCGCGTCCTTGTCGCACAAAACACCTGAGTTCCAAAAAGTACACTAAAAACACAACTGTTCGGCGCTTCGCAAAAAGCGCACCAAATGTCACTGTCACACGTCAACGTCAGCTGTCAGGTGACAGCTGTCAAACGTGAAGTCACGAACCGCGTGGTAGCACGTGTTCGCGTATTTCCTAACCTAGCAATGTATGGGAGTCCGACTCACCGCAAAGAAATGTCCTGTAAAATGTCCAAAAAGCGTCCGTTCGCACTGAAAATTTGTACACACGTACAATACACAACTAGAAACACGTTTCTGAAGAAAAAATTTGGGAAATCGCGAAAAAAACCAACACTTTGATTATTTAAGCGGAGCGACACGCAAACGCGTCCGTACGCCACGATGCCGCGGGGAGAAGTAGTAGAAGTAGAAGTAGATAGGGACAGTGGGAATCTCGTTAATCCATTCATGCGCGTCACTAATTAGATGACGAGGCATTTGGCTACCTTAAGAGAGTCATAGTTACTCCCGCCGTTTACCCGCGCTTGCTTGAATTTCTTCACGTTGACATTCAGAGCACTGGGCAGAAATCACATTGCGTCAACACCCGCGAGGGCCATCGCAATGCTTTGTTTTTACCCGCGACGGAACGGAGACAGTGTATGCGTTTAGGGTGAGAGGATGTTTGTTTGTGTGTTTGTTTGTGTGTACATACAAACCAATGTTGCCACTTATCTCCAGAACGGTTTGACCGATTTACATGCGGTTTTTTGTAAAGGGTTGCTGATACGTCAGCGATGGTTCTTAGATAGGTGGTATGGCGCTAGCTCACCAGGGGGCGCTGCAATCAAGATTTTAACTCATTAAAATGAGGGACAGAGAACTTTGCGAAGGCTTATAGCTACTAGGCCGTGTTTGGGCTCTTTTGAAAGTGTTTGGTGAGCAGAACCTGCACATGAACTTTTGATGGTCTGATGATGGATCAGAACGACGTTGAAGGGAATCTTGCGAAGGCAAATACCTAGTAAGCCGAGTTTGTGCTCTTTTGAGAGTGTTTGGTGAGCAGAACTTGCACATGTACTTTTGAGGGTCTGATGATGGATCAGAACGATGTTGAAGGGAACCTTGCGAAGGCAAATACCTAGTAAGCCGTGTTTGGGTTCTTTTGGGAGTGTTTGATGAGCAGAACCTGCACATGAACTTTTGAGGGTCTGATGATGGATCAGAACGATGTTGAAGGGAACCTTGCGAAGGCTTGTAGCTACTAGGACGTGTTTGGGCTCTTTTGAAAGTGTTTGGTGAGCAGAACCTGCACATAAATTTTTGAGGGTCTGATGATGGATCAGAACGACGTTGAAGGGAATCTTGCGAAGGCAAATAGCTAGTAAGCCGTGTTTGGGCTCTTTTGAAAGTGTTTGATGAGCAGAACCTGCACATGAACTTTTGAGGGTCTGATGATGGATCAGAACGACGTTGAAGGGAATCTTGCGAAGGCAAATACCTAGTAAGCCGAGTATGGGCTCTTTTGGGAGTGTTTGATGAGCAGAACCTGCACAGGAACTTTTGAGGGTCTGATGATGGACCACAACGATGTTGAAGGGAACCTTGCGATGGCAAATACCTAGTAAGCTGTGTTTGGGTTCTTTTGGGAGTGTTTGATGAGCAGAACCTGCACATGAACTTTTGAGGGTCTGATGATGGATCAGAACGATGTTGAAGGGAACCTTGCGAACGCAAATACCTAGTAAGCCGTGTTTGGGTTCTTTTGGGAGTGTTTGATAAGCAGAACCTGCACATGAACTTTGAAGGTCTGATGATGGATCAGAACGACGTTGTAGGGAACCTTGCGAAGGCAAATACCTAGTAAGCCGTGTTTGGGCTCTTTTGAGAGTGTTTGGTGAGCAGAACCTGCACATGAACTTTTAAGGATCTGATGATTGAGCAGAATAACTTTGAGGGGAACTTTGTGAAGGAACATGGCGAATAAACTGTGCCTGAGCTCTTTATAGAGTATTTGGTTCATGTACATGAACTCCTGATAATCGAAATTATACATTTAAAAAAACTCCGTCAGATAGGGAAACCTTTGATTTTTAATACAATTGCACATATTGTTTGTCATGACATGATACATCACACGTCACGATATTTAGACTACAACATATGAATTCTCTTAAAAGCTTAAAATAAAAATAAAATTAAAAAATTTGAAAATACCCGCAACAAATGTAAATGTTGTAATGGGAAAAGGGTTAAATAATTTTTTGAGAAACCCTCGACTGAATGGAAGTAAGTAACGAGATAAAAAGAAGCTTACATATTATTACAATAATAAGTCCGAAAAAATCCGTCGGGGGCTGCAATTGCCTAATCAGTTCCTGTTTCCAATCCGTTTCCACAAAAATGTAGGAGTAAGAAAATAATTTTTTATCTCGTGTAGGTGCAGTCATTTTTTAATGTATGATGGGTTTGCACTTGGCCTTCATTTCATTCATTGGGTGGTAAGTGCCAGAATCCTCAATGTAATGAGGCGCTAGCTATGTTACCTTTCATACCGGAACACAACAGTGCTATTCACTGCTGTTGGTCGGCAGACTTAAGTAACATGGTGGTAGCTAGGCAGGCAGACATAGAAAATGCCACCTATACCTATACCACCAACTAAACCGAGTACCGAGAGATACTGGGAATCGAATCCAGTTCCTACATATTGTAAGTCCGGTTTAGTCCGTTAAGTCCAAATGTGTAGCCATTAGAAAATGGAGATGGTTAATAAGGCGGTATCAATTCAAGACTACATAAAAAAATTAGGTACCCAACGTAATTTCAACTAGTAATTTCATATTTATAAAACTGCAAATTTTAGTTCCTTCAGGAACGGGAATGGCAGCCCCCGACGGATTTTTTCGGACTTATTATTGTAACTAGCTTCTGCCCGCGGCTTCGCCCGCGTGGACTTTAGGATTTATCTCATTGGATAAATCAACTACATAACAAATATGAAACTGACGTAACGCTTTCGGGCAACGAATAATTATTTGGAGATAATTCATACTACAATTATAAAATCGATATTAAAATATGGGTAAGAGGTGGGGGTAAGAAGGTGCAAGATTCACACACAAAATTTGGTCCAGCCGTTTCGCAGAAGTAAAAAAAGTAAAAAGTGTTTATTTCTTAAATAACTTTACAGAGTTTTGCAGGGGCCTTCCAGAAAGTAGTCTTTCGACACTTGTGTTGGAAGTGCACCGCGTCTTCCACACGGATTTACAGAGTATTATTTAAGGAAAAGACTTATAATTATGTTAGTATAAATTAACCTGTTTTAAATGTTATAGTTTTCTTTTAATCTTAGTTCCTATTTTAAGTTTGCTATGCTCGTGTGTGTGTGTGAAGTGCGACCACAAAAACCGTGTCATTTTTATATATTAGATTGTTTCATTATGTGTGAAACTACATCACTCTTAATTTTTATCAGTAAGGCTAACTACCCATTTTCATGCTGCTGACTTCGGAAAACACAGAGTTTCCATACAAACTTTCGACCCCTATTCACCGCCATTAAAAATATGCGGAAACACGTATATATCTGTTTTCACTTTCTAACCACTTAACAATTTTCTTGTTATTATGAGGAACTGAAATTTTAATTTGCATGCCTGATTTCACCCTTTAGAGGTTGATTTTTCGAAAACACTAAAAACGTCACCCTTAACTGTAGTTCATAAGACTGAGTATGAGTTTTCATGCTGATGACTACAAACACATCAGAGTTATCATTCACACGGTGGAACACGTATTTCTTTGTTTCAAATCTAGCCACTTACTAAGTATCAATTTTCATGATATTGACTTCAAATACAAAAGAGTTCCCATACAAACTTTCTTCCCCCTTTCATCCCCATTAAAAATTCGTGAAACACGTATTTCTTTGTTTCTAATCTAACCACTTACCAAATTTCATGGCATTATCTTCCAAAAATGAAGAAATTAAATTTAAACTTGCGTCCATGATTTCACCCTCTGGAAATCACTATTAATTTTAGTTCATAATGCTGATTATCAATTTTCATGATATTGACTTCAAAAACAACAGATTTTCCATACAAACTTTCATCCACCTTTTAACCTAATTAGAAATCCGTGACACTTGTACTTCTTTGTTTTATAATCTCAACACTTATCAATTTTCATGGCGTTATCTTCAAAAATGACGAACTTAAATAATCCTTACTTTTTAAAAGCTTTTATTTAACTTGCAATGTTTGTATGTATGTATGTATGTATGTAAGTATGTATGTATGTATGTATGTTCGGGTCAAATCTTGCAAGCTGAATTAGAAGCACTTCCTCTTATCCTAGGGAGTTGAAATTTTGCACGTTGGTTCAGTTCCGATGACAATGCGTTTTTCTGGTACCAGCGAGCTGGTCTGATGCTGGAGTCAGGAGGAATAAAGAGAAACTCTTCAATAGGCCTCTCGAATTCGAGCTCATCTCAAAATCAGAATACCAGGCTGACATAAGTGCAAGGGAGCGTGCTATATCGTTTCTATATATCGTATCGTAGCGCAGGTTAATTCCTAACAAACTACTTAAATCATTTGAAGTACCAGGTTAGCAGAAACAGAAGTAGTTTTGATTTAGCTCACATGACATATTACGCGCGGTTTATTCTACTAAAGAGAACGCGTAGCTTCTGTCACTTCTTTTTTTTTAAATCTAAATAGATTCATTAACTTTAGACTTTAGTTGAAGTGTTTTAGATTCAAAATGCTATTTGTCTCTTTTTGGCCCAAGGGAATGAAAGAGTAACCACATAATCAAAACAAGTCGTGATTGTGCATTATATCAGTACCTAGTCTGTGCAAAGTCTGTGATTATATCCTCTGTGTAAATGCTGAATGTCATGCATAAATGCCAAAAATACAGCTAAAAAGCGTGTGTTTATGTTAGTTTGGCAATGGTTTTCTAAATAAATTTAAGACAAGATAGTGTCACTCAATTGAGGCTGGACAAGGCAGCGTATGCAATAATCATCGGCTGCAGAAGTCCACTGTTGGACATGAGTCTCCCTGTTATGGCGCGCCCACACATGCACGGTGATAGGGCCGAGCCACTTGCATCCAGTGACTACTCGCGAGCTTAACTAGGTCATCGGTCCTGGTCTGATGCTGGAGCCAGGAGAAATAAAGAAGAACTTTTCAATGGTCCCTCAAATACGGGCTCATCTTAATACCACGTTGACATAAGTGCACCGGAGCGTGCAATATCGTTTTTGTAGCGCAGGTTAATTTCCTACCAAACTATTGAAAAATCATTGGAACTACCAGGTTATCAGAACCAGAAGAAGTTAATGACATATTCCGCGCGGGTTTGAGTAAAACTTATATTTTGAAATGAGAACGCTCAACTTCTGTCACTTCTGTTTTTAGGGTTCCGCAGTAAAACTACGAACCCTTTTAATTTCGCTCTGTTAGTCGGTCCGTCTGTCAGTCCGCGGCTTTGCTTAGAGACCCTTACTACTAGAAAGGTGTAATTTAGTACGGGTATACATATTAATCACGCCGACAAAGTAGTAGAATAAAATCTTGCGAAACATATTTTTAAGGGTGGCTCCCATACACGTAACTTGGGAATAATATATATAGTTTTTCTAATACTTGTGCTCAGAAAGTGATACGTTTTGTAGCTGTTTGGCGTGCTAAAAGTTCGTGATTTCAGATGCTTGTCTTAAAAACGCTAGGCAAACGTGCGTTTTTCTTATTAACTAGTTATAAAGCCAAAAGCACTAGTACTTTTTTTTCTTATTAACTGAAGGAATGTTTTTCATTCAAAAATCAATACTAGTATTTTTGCCGAGTCACTGGGCAGTATTTGCAACACACTCTTGGCCACAATCTCAATAATAGACTACCAGGTTGACATAAGTGTCAGAGAGCGTGTAAGACAACTGTTCCGCACTAACCTCCGAAAAAAGATCGGGGTCTGTTTAATTAGATACTTTTTGCTGCATTCACATGCTCCAAGAGGATTGGCTTCAGTTCGAGTGTTTTTGAAAAAAGAACGCGGGCCTTCGCTTTTTAAATATACAAATTTAAATTCGAATGTTGATAATGATTTCATTTAATTTTATGGGGATGACAGAGACCTTATGCCAAGGTATTATATATCTATTTTTCTCTCTTTGAAGTTGTAGTTAGACTCCATCTTAGGTATGCGGTCCTGGTACTTTCGTCTTCATATCAACCGATGTTAAGTGATTAAAGTCAACAAATGGAAGCGTTCTCACCTAGAAACGTTACTTAGGTATGCTTTCTGTGCTAACCGGAACACAATCATCTTCATCATAATTTTACTATTGTTATATTTTTTCGCAAATGTATTATTAAAAAATGACGTTCGAAACTAGTTTCGCGTTTCCCCCCGTATATCTTTTAAACTATTGCTTTTAAAAATCTGAATACTTCACAATAGTATGTACACTGAACTTAAAAGAAAAACTATCAAGACTAAGCTGGCTTTGCAGGTGAATGGGTAATAGTCGACTAAATTATAAAATAGACTTCGAGGTGCCATAATGAAAGTTCCGTACAAATTCCAATCAAAATTACTTTACATCGTCCTGGGTGGGGCCTAACTTGCACTTCAATGCTTTTTAAAATTGAAATAGATTCAGTAATTTAACTAGACTTTTTTAGTCTTAAGAAACATTTACACGATAACTAAAAAATAAAAAAAAATTAATATAAAAAAAATTTCATAAAGAAGCTTTTATTTAAATGCTCTAAAAAGAAGAAAATAAACTTTAAATTAAATCAAACCCATCAATTGATTACATTGAACAATTTATATGCTATAAAAGCTTGTCGCGTGATTTACTAGTGTAGATGTATGTAGATTTATCTATTTTATACAATACATACTTTTTCTCTAGATCTGTTTACATAATTCTTGTATTCTAGTTCATCGACACATAGGCCTCCTTCATGGTACGCCACATCGACATCAATACAATTAAAATCACGCGACAAGCTTTTATAGCATATAAATTGTTCAATGTAATCAATTGATGGGTTTGATTTCATTTAAAGTTTTAAAGTTTATTTTCTGCTTTTTAGAGCATTTAAATAAAAGCTTCTTTATGAAATTTTTTTTATATTAATTTATAATTCATAAGACTGAGTATCACTTTTTATGTTATGGGGTACAAAAACAACAGAGTGCACATACAAACTTTCATCCCCCTTTTCACCCCATTTGAGGATAAATATCCAAAAACTGTGAAACACGTAATTCGTTCTTTTGACCGAAAAGCTACGTACAAATTTTCATGGATTTATCTTCAAAAATGACGGACTTTCGTACAAACTTACATCCCTTATTTTACACTGTTAGGGGTGGAATTTTGGAGAAATCCTTTCTTAGCGGATACTTTCACTTTACAAAGAACACAGCCTCCAAATTTCATGTCTATAGGATCAGTGGTTTAGGCTGTGCGTCGATATATAAGTCAGTTAGTCAGGACTTTGAATTTTATATAGATTGAAATCCAATGTGGACCTAAAATAATAATTACATCTCATGTACCTCATCATCATCATCAACAGCCTATATACGTCCCCACTGCTGGGGCTCAGGCCTACTCTCCTACAGAGAGTGTATGGGACATAGTCCACCACGCAGGCTCAGTGCGGATCGGCGGACTTCACATGCCTATTCAAGTCATGCAGGTTTACGATTTACGAACTTTTATACAAACTTACATCGCTAATTTTACCTCCCATTCCGCGAGGTCTTAGTTGTATAATAAGCCTTACTAGAAGATGGGTAGCAGAATCTAGCTATGTAACTACAGCATCTTACTGCGATCACCAATCCACCTACCAACAGTGGTGCTTGTTGCAAATCCAATCATATAAAGTTTAATGTGTCGTTATATGGGGAGAGGGCACAACACAGGTTGTGGAAAGACGGCCCGATACACGTTACACGGCAATCGCAAACTTTAACACAAACTTGCATCACATATTCTTTTTGCGGATATCATAAAAGGAACATTTATTGTCAAAATCTCATAACCCTACATGTTTCAAAAACATTAACCACTGAAGCACCTTCTTTTGTATTTGCTATTTGAAATTAGTCAGGCATTGTAGCCATTCTGTACAGAACCCACTAAACTGGTTTTTGTATTCTGTTATACTACCTATATCACCCTCAAACAATTTTATGCAAACCTTTTCAATGTACAGATAGACGCGTCGATTCTCCATATACAGGTAAGTCGATTCTACAGGTTTTTTGAAGATATCGTTTTATTGCGTGAACCGATTTTGATGAAATAAAGCTTAGATGTTGCCTTGACCTACGCCTAATTTAATTGTGAAAACCGCATCAAATTTGGTTTTGTAATTTCGGAGATTAGCCGGTTCAGACAAACAGACAGACAGACAGACAGACGGACACACAGACAGACAGACAAAATGTTAAAAAATGGTCCTATTGTGTTCTGTTACACTTCTTATGTCACCCTCAATCAGTTTTTGGCAAAAAATTTCAATGTACAGACACGTCGATTCTACAGATTTATTATAGTATAGCTTCTGCCCGCGGCTTCGCCCGCGTGGACTTTAGGATTTATCTCATTGGATAAATCAACTACATAACAAATATGAAACTGACGTAACGCTTTCCGGCAACGAATAATTATTTGGAGATTATTCATACTACAATTATAAAATCGATATTAAAATATGGGTAAGAGGTGGGGGTAAGAAGGTGCAAGATTCACACACAAAATTTGGTCTAGCCGTTTCGCAGAAGTGCGACCACAAAAACCGTGTCATTTTGTGTCATCCGTGTCATCAATACCCGCGACAAATGTAAATGTTGTAATGGGAAAAGGGTTAAATAATTTTTTGAGAAACCCTCGACTAAATGGAAGTAAGTAACGAGATAATAAATTAATATAAAAAAATATTTCATAAAGAAGCTTTTATTTAAATGCTCTAAAAAGAAGAAAATAAACTTTAAAACTTTAAATGAAATCAAACCCATCAATTGATTACATTGAACAATTTATATGCTATAAAAGCTTGTCGCGTGATTTTAATTGTATTAATGTCGATGTGGCGTACCATGAAGGAGGCCTATGTGTTGATGAATAGAATACAAGAATTATGTAAACTGATATAGAGAAAAAAGTATGTATTGTATAAAATTGATAAATCGACATACATCTACACTAGTAAATCACGCGACAAGCTTTTATAGCATATAAATTGTTCAATGTAATCAATTGATGGGTTTGATTTCATTTAAAGTTTTAAAGTTTATTTTCTTCTTTTTAGAGCATTTAAATAAAAGCTTCTTTATGAAATATTTTTTTATATTAATTTATTTTTTATTTTTTAGTTATCGTGTAAATGTTTCTTAAGACTAAAAAAAGTCTAGTTAAATTACTGAATCTATTTCAATTTTAAAAAGCATCCAAGTGCAAGTTAGGTCCACCCAGAACGGTGTAAAGTAATTTTGATTGGAATTTGTACGAAACTTTCATTATGGAATCTGTAAGCCAATTTTTTTTATAATTTGGTCGACTATTACTCGTTCACCTGCAAAGGCAGCTTAGTCGTATTATTTTTTTTTCTTCTTTTAAGTTCAGTGTACTTACATACTACTGTAAAGTATTCAGATTTTTAAAAACAATAGTTTAGAAGATATACGGGGGGAGACGCGAAAATAGTAAGTACATTTCGAACGACATTTCTTAATACATTTGCTGAAAAAATATAACAAATAGTAAAATTATGATGAAGATGGTTCCGGTTAGCACAGAAAGCATAGCTAGCAACTAAGTAACGTCTCTAGGTCCATTTGTCTGTCGGCTTTAATCACTTAACATCGGATGATATGAAGACGAAAGTACCAGGACCTCATACCTAAGGTGGAGTCTAACTACAACTTCAAAGAGAGAAAAAGAGATATATAATATCTTGGCATAAGGTCTCTGTCATCCCCATAAAAGTAAATTAAATCATTATCAACATTCGAATCTACATGTGTATATTTAAAAAGCGAAGGCCCGCGTTCTATTTAAAAAATACTCGAACTGAAGCCAATCCTCTTGTAACATGTCAATGCAGCAAAAAGTATATAATTAAACAGACCGAGATCTTTGTGCGGAGGTTAGTGCGGAACAAGTATCTTACACGCTTTCTGACACTTATGTCAACCCGGTAGTAATTGAGATTGTGGCCAAGAGTGTGTTGCACATACTGCCCAGTGACTAGGCAAAAATACTAGTTTTGATTTTTGAATGAAAAACATTCGTTCAGTTAATAAGAAAAACGCACGCTTGCCTTGCGTTTTTAAGACAACCTTCTGAAATCACGAACTTTTAGCACGCAAAAAAGCTATGAAACGTAACACTTTCTGAGCACAAGTATTATATATATATATATATATATATACAAATGATTTTTCAATAGTTTGGTAGGAAATTAACCTGCGCTACAAAAACGATATTGCACGCTCCGGTGCACTTATGTCAACGTGGTATTCTGGAATTAAGATGAGCCCAGCCCGTATTTGAGGGATCATTGAAAAGTTCCTCTTTATTTCTCCTGACTCCAGCATCAGACCAGGACCGATGACCTAGTTAAGCTCGCGAGTAGTCACTGGATGCAAGTGGCTCGGCCCTATCACCGTGCATGTGTGGGCGCGCCATAACAGGGAGACTCATGTCCAACAGTGGACTTCTGCAGCCGATGATTATTGCATATGATGCCTTGTCCAGCCTCAATTGAGTGACACTATCTTGTCTTAAAAATATTAAGAAAACCATTGCCAAAAGAACATAAACACACTCTTTTTAGTTGTATTTTTGACATTTAAGGCCAATTTATGGCCTTTATGTATAACATTCAGCATTTGCACAGAGGATATAATCACAGACTTTGCACAGATTAGGTATTGACATAATGCACCTACTATACCGCCCGTTCACGTTTATCACGACTTGATTTGATTATGTGGTTACTCTTTCATTCCCTTGGGCCAAAAAGAGACAAATAGCATTTTGAATCTAAAACACTCTTCAAGTAAAAAGTCTAAAGCAAATGAATCTATTTAGATTTATAAAAAAAAGTGACAGGAGCTACGCGTTCTCATTGGTAGAATAACCCACATGTCATGTGAGCTAAATCAAAACTTCTTCCGTTTCTGATAACCTGGTACTTCAAATGATTTTTAGTAGTTTGTTAGGAATCAACCTGCGCTACGATACGATATATAGAAACGATATAGCACGCTCCCTTGCACTTATGTCAGCTTGGTATTCTGATTTTGAGATGAGCCCGAATTCAAGGGGCCAATTGAAGAGTTTCTCTTTATTCCTCCTGACTCCAGCATCAGACCAGCTCGATAGTACCAAAAAAACGCATTATCATCGGAACTGAACCAACGTACAAAATTTCAACTCCCTAGGATAAGAGGAAGTGCTTCTAATTCAGCTTGCAAGATTTGACCCGAACATACATACATACAAACATTGCAAGTTAAATAAAAGCTTTTAAAAAGAAGCTTACATATTATCTTCTATCTTCTTCTTCTTCTATCTATCTTCTTCTATCTATCTATCTTCTTCTTCTATCTATCTATTCTATTCTATTTTCTTCTTCTTCTATCTATACTATAATAAATCTGTAGAATCGACGTGTCTGTACATTGAATTTTTTTGCCAAATTTTTGGGGGTCGGAGCTGCTCGCGTCCGTAGGTTTTGCCCTAGTTGCCTACACGTGACCCCTGGGTGGCGCTAAACGAGCAGCATCTTTACCGGTGGTAGGCTTCGGCCGTGGCTGGTTACCACCCTCCGTGCAAATCCGTGTCGCCAAGCGGCGAACACCGCGTTCCGGCACGATGCACGGAGTAGCCAATTGGGAGGAAAGGTCAGGACAGTTGCGCTGCGCATGCAGACCGGTCATGGTGCCCCATTGGTTTTCCCGCCGGGCAGCTGGTCGTGGAGGGTAGCAGGATCCGAAGCACGGTGCTCCGCTGGCCGACCGCAGGTAGTAGGGGGCCCAAGTAGCTGGTTAGCCACCAATGAAAGGCTGCCCCGCCACCTTGCGAAAAATCCCGGGGTGCTCCATCGTGCCGGTTGGCGACCGGATGCGAGGACCCGATGGCCACTCCCGGGGGGGTTCGGGCGTCCCTGCGCGCTCCAGACTAGCTTACCATCAGTGGGGAACATGGTAAGCACCTCTGGGTTAGCAGTGCCGCGTCTCGTCCCACTTCTTTCCTCCAGCCTATTTTCACTCTTCCAACCCAAAAACCCACATGAAGAACAGTAAAGCAAAAAGAGTTCCACAGCGGAAGCACGTCCTCGCGCTCAAAGTGCACCTCAGTAATATTCGAGGTCTGCACTCCAATCTCGTTTCAGTCCATCAACACCTTGAGGCTGAGAGGCCGCACATGCTCTTCCTGACGGAGACTCAGATCAGATGTCCGACAGACACAGCATACCTCAATTACCCAGGGTACTCCTTGGAGCACAAATTTGCTAGCAAAGCTGGAGTTTGTGCGTATGCCCGTGATGACATCTGTTGTCGGCGTCTCCGGAACCTTGAGGACCCAAGCTTTTCTGTAATGTGGTTACTGGTGGATACAGGCACGCACCAGCTGGTCTACGCTGCTGTTTACAGGTCACATGGAACTGATCAGGACACGACGAGGCTATGTGATTATCTCGGCTGAGCAGCTGAAGCTGCTCAACAACGGTACCCGTCTGCACAACTCGTTTTTTTGGGGGACTTTAATGCTCATCATCAACAATGGTTGTTCCCATACCAGAAGACCGACCACGCTGGGAGAGAGGCGCGGGCATTAGCTCTTTCGCTAGATCTCACCCAGCTGGTAACTTGTGCAACGAGAGTACCGGACGTCGATGATCACACCGCAAACTGCTTGGACCTTCTGCTGACAACTGATCCAGACAGATACCAAGTGTCGGTTTCCTCCCCACTAGGTACCTGTGACCACTGTCTGGTGAAATCTGTATCTGTTTACTCACCTCCTGACCCCAGTACCAAGGGAACCAGGCGAGTTTGGCGATACAGGTTAGCAGATTGGGATGAGATGCGTCATTTCTTTGCATCTTATTCTTGGCGGCAAACGTGTTTCAGTACAGACGATCCGTCGAGCTGCGCTAATTCAATCTCAGATGTGATTTGTCGAGCTATGGAGTATTTCATTCCGTATTTCGACACGTCACTCGAAAGTAAAGCTCGCCCTTGGTTTAATTCGGAGTGCACGAGAGCTGAAGCACGAAAACACTCCGCTTACCTGGAATGGGCAGATGCTCGTAGTCGTAAAGCTCCGGACACTCGTCGATTAAAGAAAGCGTTCAACGCAGCCGCCAAGTCCTGCAAGAAGACTATGCGCAAGGCTCGGTTTGACCATATTGGCCGTATTGGAGCCAGACTAGCTTCTTACCCTTCTGGGAGTAAAGCATTCTGGTCTCTTGCCAAATCTGTCGAGGCAAATTTCTGCCGACCGTCCTTGCCCCCACTGGTGAAACCTGACGGATCACTGGCTCACTCCGCGATTGAGAAAGCAAACCTATTTGCATCTCTATTTGCGAGCAACTCACGTCTAGACACTGTGAACAAAACTCCACCAAATGTACCCCGTTGTGATTCCGAAATGCCGGATATCCATTTACACCAAAAGGAGGTACTGAAGATACTTCGCAATCTAGACGTGAATAAAGCCAGTGGTCCAGATGGCATCCCAGCAATAGTCCTGCGGAACTGTGCACCCGAGTTGTGCCCTGTCCTGACACGCCTGTATAAACTCTCCCTGAGCACTGGGAAAGTCCCCGAGTCCTGGAAGTTGGCTAACGTGCAGCCTGTGCCTAAAAAAGGCAGTCGTGCTGACCCTAACAATTACCGACCCATCGCAATCACCTCCATACTCTGCAAGATTATGGAGCGTGCATTAAACAACCGCCTCCTGGCATATCTGGAAGCTAATGATCTCCTCAGTGACCGCCAGTTCGGATTTCGCCGTGGCCGGTCCACTGGGGATCTTCTCATTTATGCCACTCACAAATGGAGCGAAGCCATCGAGAAACACGGCGAGGCTATTGCCGTGTCACTCGACATTTCGAAGGCTTTTGATAGGGTCTGGCATGATAGCCTTATCAGTAAACTTCCAGCTTATGGGGTAACTGCTGGCTTGTGCATGTGGATATCGGATTTCCTGAGGGGCAGATCGATTCGAGTAGTCATTGACGGCTGCTCGTCTGATCTGCTGAGCATCAATGCTGGTGTCCCTCAGGGATCTGTTCTCTCTGCTACTCTATTTTTGCTGCACATCAACGACCTGCTTTTAATGCCCGGTATTTTTGGGTACGCAGATGACAGCACAGTAACAGAGAGCTATGTGTCCACCGCACAGGCCAGTAGTCTGAACACCCGATCCCTCAGAGAGGAAATGGTAGAACGTGTTGAACTGACGCTGAAGGCCGTGTCCGATTGGGGCGAAGCCAATTCAGTTAAATTCAATGCGTCGAAGACACAGGCGTGTCTGTTCACAGCGAAGCGGAGTCCATTTCATCTTGCTCCATCCTTCCAAAATGTATCCATGCCGATAACAAACCGTCTCGAGCTCCTGGGATTGGAAATCGCGTCTGATCTCAATTTCGGGAGCTACATCGAGTCCATAGCAAAAACTGCGGCCAAAAAACTAGGCATCCTATCGAAGGTCAGACGGTACTTCCAGCCATCACAGCTCTTGAGTCTATATTGCGCTCAAGTAAGATCATGCATGGAGTACCTCTGCCATCTTTGGGATGGTTCAGCTCGCTATCAACTAGCTGCTTTGGACTCGGTGGAGCGTCGAGCTATGAGACGCTACATAAGGCAAAGTTCCAAAGCCTCGAACATAGGCGTCAGGTTGCCTGCCTTTCGGTATTTTATAGGATACATTTTGGAGAGTGTGGAATATAAAAATATGGAATACACTACCGGTTTCCGTGTTCCCCGAAAATTACAACTTGGGAATCTTCAAAAGAAGAGTAAATAGGCACCTTCTAGACCAACACGTAACATCTTCGACCTCATCGTCACTTACCATCAGGTGAGATTGAGGTCAAGTGTTGGTCTATCTTCAATAAATAAATTTAAAAAAAAACTGATTGAGGGTGACATAAGAAGTGTAACAGAACACAATAGGACCATTTTTAAACATTTTGTCTGTCTGTCTGTCTGTCTGAACCGGCTAATCTCCGAAATTACAAAACCAAATTTGATGCGGTTTTCACAATTAAATTAGGTGTAGGTCAAGGCAACATCTAAGCTTTATTTCATCAAAATCGGTTCACGCAATAAAAATATATCTTCAAAAAACCTTTAGAATCGACTTACCTGTATATGGAGAATCGACGCGTCTATCTGTACATTGAAAAGGTTTGCCAAAAATTGTTTGAGGGTGATATAGGTAGTATAATAGAATACAAAAACCAATTTAGTGGGTTCTGTCCAGAATTGCTACAATGCCTGACTAATTTCAAATAGCAAATACAAAATAAGGTGCTTCAGTGGTTAATGTTTAAAAGTGTTTTTGAAACATTACCTCAGCGTTAGAAGTGACTGAGAGACGAAACCATGTAGGGTTATGAGATTTTGACAATATGTTCCTTTTATGATAGTTCCGCAAAAAGAATATGTGATGCAAGTTTGTGTTAAAGTTTGCAATTGCCGTGTAACGTGTATCGGGCCGTCCCTGACCTGGTTGGCTGCATGAGTCCACTGTTGGACATGTGCCCCTCTCCCCATATAACGCCACATTAAACTTTATATGATTAGATTTGCAACAAGCACCACTGTTGGTAGGCGGATTGGTGATCGCAGTATGATGTTGTAGTTACATAGCTAGATTGAGATTGAGAGAATGTGAGGTAAAATTAGCGATATAAGTTTGTATAAAAAGTTCGCAAATAGTTGTTTTTTGTATGGGTTTGTATTTGACCTTCATCTAACATGATTTTTTTACATTCGATAGGCTTCCGTTTTATTAAATCTCACCTGATGTTAAGCGACGATGTGGTCTAGGATCGTTCACGGTTGCATAGAAATAGTCTATTCACTCTGGCCTTAAAGTTATCTAGGTTGTATCGCTTGGGAAACACAGCCGGCAGGGAATTCCATTGCTTAGCTGTACGCACGCATGCAAGGCCGTTGGATAGAAATCTTGCTTACCCAGGAGCCTCAAACTAATACAGGCACTGGCTCTGCTACCTTTCATACCGGAACACAACAGTGCTATTAACAATTCTGGTTGGTGGAAGACTTAGGTAACATAGACAAACTGTTATAGACAAAACAATACATTTCAAACAATATTCACATAACAGACTAAATATAATAAAAGTCAGGTGGGCATAGAAAATGCCTTCATCATCATCATCATTAGACAGGAAACGTCCACTGCTGGACATAGGCCTCTTTCGTGGTACGCCACATCGACAGGTCTCGAGAAAATGCCTTACCGCCAACCAAATCAAGTACCGATAGGTATTGGGACTTATGGTCAAAACTGTATGTACAAAAACAAAAAATCAATCAAAATATGGAACCTCAGGGTTGTTAGTACAAACGTGTTGCCATTTTTAAGACACGGAGGCAGATAGTTTTTTAAACAATAGGTATTCAAGTACATTATCCGATTGCTTAACGGTGAAGGAAAACATCGTGAGGAAACCTGCATGTCTTGAACAGGCATGTGAAGTCCGCCGATCCGCACTGGCTCGCGTGGTGGACTATGTCCTATACACTCTGTGTAGGAGAGTAGGCCTGAGCCCCAGCAGTGGGGACGTATATAGGCTGTTGATGATGATGATGATGAGGTATTATATGGTGTACATGAGATGTAATTATTATTTTTTAGGTACACATTGGATTTCAATCTATACAGGGTGGTCCAAAATGTGACGTCCAAAAATTTTTTTTAGATTCCTTACACCTGGGTGTATCCGAAAATACCCCATGTATGTTCCGCGATTTTTTGTAGTTTAGAAGTTATGATTTTTTAAATGTATATTTCGAATTTTCTGCCGGAGCGACTTAAAATAATCGTAACTTGTTTAATAGTAAGGTTTTTTTATTTATTTTTTCTCGAAAGTGATCGTCTTGAATCACCCTTTCTACTTTATTATCAACTACACAACGTTATTCATTACAAGTTACCGAAAAAAGGGATGAAAGTAAAAATTTTAGGTTTGAGTTGAACGGAGCAAAATTTTCAAAAATTTCTTAATAATACAAAATTAATGTTTCATTGGTTCAAACTAATTTTAAAAACTCCAGCAGTTTGTCAGCTTACCAAATAATAATAAAAAAGTTGTTCTTAATAGGCGATTTTACGACGAAATTGGCTTCAGAACTTAGTTAGGTGAGAATGCATAAAAAAAAAATGTTGTCGTAAAAAATGTTTAAGCTTATTTTTTTTTTCATTTTTATGGCCTACATTAGCAAGGCATCAAAAGCATTCAAATAATCTCAAATTGAACGATCAGTGACACATTTCATTTTCTGTTTTTAGACATGAAATTATGAAAGCTAGAATTAAACCAAAATCTACTTCAAGGCCAATCACACACAATGACACAAAGCAATAAATAACACGTTTCAAAAGGCGCCAGGCCAGTAAGGTCTTTCTCTTTCGCACTGTTATGGTTGCGTAGAAGTACGAAAGAGAAAGACCTACTGTCTTGGCCACAAAAGTCAGCCGTGCGCGCTAGGGGTTTTTTACCTGCACTTCCCTCTCCCCCCTCTCCCCATACATTCTCCGTAGCATCTCACTGTATCGTCCGTCCGCTAGTCGTTCACTCACTTCCATCGCGTGTGATACTACTTGACGTTGCTTCTTTCCGATACCGATATTTTGAACCTACTTTCGCTTTGTTACTGGACTCCGATTTGCCTTACGACTAACTTGTGCTTGTGTTACGGACTCCGATTTGCCTTACGACTGACTTGTGCTTGTGTTACGGACTCCGATTTGCCTTACGACTGACTTGTGCTTGTGTTACTGACGGCAACATGAGTAATTTTAGTCTAAGCCAGTACGCAGAAATGCACTTTTACTATGGTATGGCCAAAGGAAACGGTCATTTAGCCGCAAGGCTATATCGTCAACAACTGGACCGGCGAGGAGAAATACTGGACCATTACCCGGACCATAGGGTATTTATTAATACTCATAATACGCTGATGGCCGGGCGTATCCCCGGTCGTAGCCAAAGGCACGAAGGAGTACCCAGAGTAGATCCGGACAGAAGAGATGAAGTCATCGCAGCTGTAGAAAGAGACTCTTCTACGAGTTCCAGAGCAATAACCAGAAGGACTGGAATACCACGGACCTCAGTTCTAAGGATATTGAAAAATGGTATGTCGTTTTGTTTTTTATTTACACAAAACATAAATCACAGATACAATGCCAGGTATTAGACTTCTTCCTGCCTAGGTGGTGAGTAATAGTCCTTTTCTTTTTTCAGAAGGCTACCACGCTTACCACATTCAGCGCGTTCAGGAGCTACAAGCTTCAGATTACCCTAGAAGAGTTGCTTTCTGCGAAACAATGATACAAAGGTGTCAGGAAGACCCAGATTTTTTTAATAAGATCTTATGGACCGATGAATCCCGTTTTGAAAACACTGGAGTATTTAATATCCATAACTATCACAGCTGGGAAATTGAAAACCCACACCTTGCAAGAGCATCAAATTTTCAACATCGATACAGCGTAAACATGTGGTCGGGAATTGTAAATGGAGAACTGATTGGGCCTTTCGAGCTGCCGTCTAGGTTGGATGGAGACACATATCTAAACTTTTTGCAGAACAACCTTTTTGAATTGCTGGAAGATGTAAACTTGGAAACAAGAAGGCACATGATATTCCAAAATGATGGTGCTCCTTGCCATTACGCACGCCAAGTGAGGGGGCACCTTAATGAAACATACCCGGGCAGATGGATTGGGCGTGGCGGCCCAATCGAATGGCCTGCACGTTCACCGGACTTGAACCCAATAGATTTTTTTATTTGGGGTTACTACAAAGAAGTTGTCTATGCTCAGCAAACTAACTCCGAAGAAGAACTGAGACGAAAATTGAGAGAAGCAGCGACGAAAGTCAGACAAAATTCAAGCGCTTTCCGCAGACTAAAAGATAACTTTTTAAGACGTTGCCGATTGTGTATCGAAGTTGAAGGGCGTCATTTTGAAAATCTTCTTTAATAAAGTAGTTGAACTTAATTTGTGTTTTCTTTTATTGATGCTAAAAATAAACCAAAATAACCGTATTAATAAAAACTAAACTAAGCTTTTTTAAAATAAAATGTTTTCTAATGTGTCACTGATCGTTCAATTTGAAATTATTTGAATGCTTTTGATGATGCCTTGCTAATGTAGGCCATAAAAATGAAAACAAAATAAGCTTAATATTTTTTTTTGACAAAATTTTTTCTTTATGAATTCTCACCTAACTAAGTTCTGAAGCCAATTTCGTCGTAAAATCGCCTATTAAGAACAACTTTTTTATTATTATTTGGTAAGCTGACAAACTGCTGGAGTTTTTAAAATTAGTTTGAACCAATGAAACATTAATTTTGTATTATTAAGAAATTTTTGAAAATTTGGCTCCGTTCAACTCAAACCTAAAATTTTTACTTTCGTCCCTTTTTTCGGTAACTTGTAATGAATAACGTTGTGTAGTTGATAATAAAGTAGAAAGGGTGATTCAAGACGATCACTTTCGAGAAAAAATAAATAAAAAAACCTTACTATTAAACAAGTTACGATTATTTTAAGTCGCTCCGGCAGAAAATTCGAAATATACATTTAAAAAATCATAACTTCTAAACTACAAAAAATCGCGGAACATACATGGGGTATTTTCGGATACACCCAGGTGTAAGGAATCTAAAAAAAATTTTTGGACGTCACATTTTGGACCACCCTGTATAAACGACGCACAGCCTAAACCACTGGTCCTATAGACATTAAATTTGGAGGCTGTGTTCTTTGTAAAGTGAAAGTATCCGCTAAAAAAGTATTTCTCGAAATTCCACCCCTAACAGGGTAAAATAAGGGATGTAAGTTTGTACGAAAGTCCGTCATTTTTGAAGATAAATCCATGAAAATTTGTACGTAGTTTTTCGGTGTAGTGTTTCACAGTTTTTGGATATTTATCCTCAAAAGGGGTGAAAAGGGGGATGAAAGTTTGTATGTGCACTCTGTTGTTTTTGTACCCCATAACATAAAAAGTGATACTCAGTCTTATGAATTAAAAGTAAGGATAACGTGTTTTAAATTAAACAGGGCAAAATTAGGAATGCTAAATAAAATTTAAGTTCGTCATTTTTGAAGATAACGCCATGAAAATTGATAAGTGTTTAGATTAGAAACAAAGAAGTACAAGTGTCACGGATTTCTAATAGGGTGAAAAGGTGGATGAAAGTTAGTATGGGAACTCTGTTGTTTTGAAGTCAATATCATGAAAATTGATAATCAGCATTGTGAACTAAAATTAATAGTGATTTCCACTACGTCAGATATTGAAATTTCTTTTGTTTCTTTAAACTATTAGCCTACGTAACAGAATAAACACTATTTTGTACCTTATGCTGGAAATGGAGATATATGCCTTCTATGCCTATCGAACAAGTAGAATAAATCCTGAAGTACACGCGGACAAAGTCGCGGGCGGAAGCTAGTATACAATAAAATACAATACACACTACAATAAGAAACCAATTTGCTAAACACTCTGATTTACTAATGCACATTGGTGCAGTGTGGCGTTGGTCGCTAACCTACCTCGGAAGCGACAGTACACCACGCCCTTCGGCCAGAACTCCTCCCTTATGAAGGTCTCCAGATCTCAGGTTGGGACTCGCACCACGAACACCTTGGAGTGTGTGGCGTGGCGTGACTCCAGCTTCTCCGCCATCAAAAGGCCATCTTTAATACGAGTATCATGCATAGACTCCGAGCAATGGCCGTGCAAAAATTGATTTACAGAATAAGAATAAAACAACATATTTATAGAACAATAAATATTTATTTCAATTATGAAATATCGCTACAATAGTTGCGGTAGCACCGTCATATATTTTACACTAATCCTACTAATATTATAAGTGTGAAAGTTTGGATGTTTGGATGTTTGTGACGCTTTCACGGCAAAACTACTGAATGGATTTGAATGAAACTTTACAATAATATAGCTTATACGTCTGAATAACATGTAGGTTATAATTTATAAAGCCATAATGTGTAAATTGTCCTAAATCACACTTATAATATTACTGGGATTACATGGGCAATTTTGGCATAACAAAATGCGTTGCCTAGCAACCGACCATAGAATATGTAGATTCGTATATACAAACTTTCGCGTTTATAATATTGGTGTGAAGACTATTTGATTGTACTACGTCAGATATTGAAATTTATTTTGTTTCTTTAAATTATTAGACTAAGTAACAGAGTAAATGCCTTATGCTGTATAATAATTTGACATATACGTCACCTGTGCCTATCGAACAAGTAGAATACATCCTGGAGTACACGCGGACAAAGTCGCGGGCGGAAGCTAGTAAAATATAAATTCTAAAAATGTTAATCACAGGATACTTTAATGCAATATTTGTACTAGTCGATTAGATAGCATTACTTTAAAACTTCAAACCACGATATCTTTACCGAGCCTCTCGATCTCATTAGCAAAGTAAACCATATCTTTGTGGTCTAGAGCGGAATTTTGAAAAACAATTCGGAAGAAGTTAACGAGGTTACCTTGGGGTTGGTACGTGACCATCATGCTCCCTTCCTTTATCATGCGTTCCTTTATTTTAGGTGCAACCTTGTGAAGCCTATCTTTATAATCTGGCTCGTTCTCTCGGCCGCGAAGGCAAGTCGGTACATACCAGAACATTATGTTTGTGCACTCCGGTTGGTCGAGCACAAGTTCAAAGCCTTCCCGGTTACGAATGTGATCGAGAAAGTATTTCGCGTTGTCGAACAGTTTATCTATATGCTTTTCTAGGCCATCTGTACCTTTCGCTTTCCACATGAACCAGAATTTGAGGACGTCAGCTCTTCTGCCGCATTGAATGTGCTTGTCCCCAGTATCGTAAGAAGTGTCGTAGAATTTGTCTTTTTGGAAGAGGTACTTCGCCTCGCTCGAGTGCCCATCTTTGAGTACATTCTTGTGTTTAATCAGAAACGTCGAGCATTGTTGCGGAGCCGCTAAGAGCTTGTGCGGGTTCCAAGTGACAGAATCGGCCCTGAAAGTAATAACAAAGTGTTATATAAAAACTCGCAATAACATTTTAAATTATGCGTAATAAAATCTGAATGTAAAACGATCGAGATTTTGTCAAGGCGTATCGTCTTCACGGTCGGCATTACGTAACTTGATAATAAATGAGTTTATAAATAGTGCATACAAACTAAATACCGCTACAAAAATACATACTCTAATTATACTAATGAATGAATTCATTATCATTTTACTTTATTAATTAATCTACACTAATATTATAAAGAGGAAAGATTTGTAACTATTTTTGTATGTTTGTATGTTTGTAATGAATAGGCTCAAAAAGTACTGGGCCGATTTAAAAAATTCTTTCACCAATAGAATGCTACATTCTTCCAATTTGACATAGGCTACATTTAATTTTGAAAAAAATTAGGGATCCTTGGTAAAATTTGAACAATGTAACCGAAGGTGTAGAAAAATGAGTCTTAAAATGTCTTTCGTCGAATGCGCTGCCGAAACTATTAGAGATAGAACAAAATAATGTACGACAATATTGAAGAACATCATAATGTCTACAAAAAACTCCGCGGTAGCATATGTCCAACTATTGTAGTTATGTCACTACAACAACTTTTTTCATTTTAAACATTAATGAAAATGCTAACCAAATTCAAACCATGCCATTTATGTGTTTATATTAATCCTTATCCAAATAAATTATTTTATCGCCAAGACCATTTAACTACCTATAAAATAGTTTTTAAATTATTTAAATTGGACTTTCCATTCAAAAGATATTACGAATTAAAAAATTCTAACAGTAAACAAAACCGCCATAGCGCCGTGGCCGTTGTTTGCGATGCAGTCTGAAAAGCGCGCCGGGCATCGCGGCGGGCGGGGTGGAGGGGGCACTGAATTTTTTTTTAATATATAATTAATAAATAATAATTTTTAATAAATAAAAATATTTGTGAAAAAAAGTGTTTTATATCCAAATTTCCAAAAATAAATAATTGTCTACCCCGTGCGAAGCCGGGACGGGCTGCTAGTAAATCATAATTTCATTAATCAATCAAGTTATTATTGCAAGCATTTATCAGTTAAAACCCTTATACACATTATTTTCAACCGACTTCAAAAAAAGAGGAGGTTCTCAATTTGACTGTATGCGATAACTCTGCCAATTATGAATTGATTTTTGATGATTCTTTTTTTGGGTAGGGCAAAATTATAAATTTTATTGAAATTGATTCATTGGTTTTTGAGAAAACTAACAAAAACCAAATATGTTCCCAGATAATTATTCCTCTAAGGGTGAAAATTTTAGGAGATGAATGCTATAATAGATTTTAGGGCAGTTTTTACGCGTTAATTCTTTCACTCTTTGAATCAACGAAACCTAAAATAAATAGAGCAAAAGAACATCTACTCGCACATCTCACATTCCATAATTTTAAGAAGAAAAAAACTTACGCTTCGATGCCAGTTAAAAGATGCCTGTGTTTCTTCGACATCAAAGCACCACCTCCCCAAGCAGCGTCTACATGCAGCCAAAGGTTGTATTTCTTGCACAACGCTGATATAGGCACTAAGGGGTCGAACGCCCCAAAAACTGTGGTCCCAGACGTCGCAGTCACCATGAACGGAGTGGCTCCATCGTCAATTGCTTTCACTATCTTCTCCTCCAGATCGTTCACGTCCATTCTTCCGTTTTCGTCTGCCTTCACATTCACGCAGTTGTCACTGCCGATGCCCATGAAAGTTGTCAATTTCAATGTGGAATAGTGAGCCAGTTCGGAGTTGAACAGTACCAATTTGGGCACAGCATAAACTCCTTTGCTCTGTGAAAAGGAAATGGACATCCCACTAATATTATAAGTGTGAAAGTTTGGATGTTTAGATGTTTGGATGTTTGTGACGCTTTCACGGAAAAACTACTGAATGGATTGAATGAAACTTTACAATAACATAGCTTATACATCAGAATAACATATCATCATCACTAATCTTCACTATCATCATCACTAATCATCATCACTAAATAGTATAAAACAAAGTCGCTGCCCGCTGTCTGTATGTATGTATGTATGTATGCTTAAATCTTTAAAACTACGCAACGGATTTTGATGCGGTTTTTTTTAATAGATAGAGTGATTCAAGAGGAAGGTTTATATATATAATACATGCATAATATAGTAGAGCAACACTGATAATTTTAGAGGTTTCTAACGTGATGTCGTAAATAAACACATATTTTAGCGCTTACATTGCAAACGCTGGCTAAACCCTACCAGATAGATCAAAATAATGTACTACAGTATTGTACACCTTAGAAAGATCAACAAACAAGTCCGCGATGGTATATATCTAACTATTGTAGTTATGTCACTATAACTACTTTTATCAATTTTTTAAGTTGATAGAAATGCCGACCAAATCAGACCATGTTATCCATAATTTTATATTAACCCTTATCAAAATAAATCATTTCATATTCAAGGCTGCTTCAATATCTGTAGATAGCTTCTTGAATTATTGAAATAGGACATTCCATTCAAAAGATATAACGAATTTAAAAAACCAAATACACACAGAAAAATAAACGCTGGACACCAAACTGAAGCATTCCAATAGTGTAGTATTGCGAGAGAGAGGCTTAGCGATGCTATTTAGCTGTGTATGAAATGTAAAAAATAACATAAGAAAAAATTAAACTCCTTAAAAATAAAATACATAAAACAAAGGGGTCAAGTGCGAGACGGACTCGCGCACCGAGGGTTCCGTGAAGAATATGATTAATAAACATACTGAAAATCACTATCACTAAATAGTATAATACCTCAGCGTCTAAAGACAAAAGTCTTTAATCAGTGCGTGTTGCCTGTGATGACATACGGAACCGAAACGTGGTCTTTTACTGTGGGACGAATAAACAAGCTCAAAGTAACTCAGCGAGCAATGGAACGAGCTATGCTCGGAATTTCTATACGTGATAAGGTCCGGAATTAGGAAATTCGTAGACGAACGAAGATCACCGACATAGCTCGACGAGTCAGTGAGCTTAAGTGGCAATGGGCAGGCCACATCGCTCGAAGAACCGATCACCGGTGGGGAGTAAAGGTTCTCGAGTGGCGACCACGTACCGGGAAACGTCTACCAGGCCGTCTCCCTACTAGATGGACCGACGACCCGGTCAGAGTCGCAGGGAGTCGCTGGATGCAGGTAGCTCGGGACCGGTCGATGTGGCGTACCATGAGGGAGGCCTATGTCCAGCAGTGGACGTATATGTATGTATGCTTAAATCTTTAAAACTACGCAACAGATTTTGATGCGTTTTATTTAATAGATAGAACTATTCAAGAGGAAGGAAGGAAGAATAATACATGCATACTATAGTAGAGCAATACCAATAATTTTAGGAATTTCTAATGTGATGTCGTAAATAAACACATCTTTTTGCGCTTACATTGCAAACGCTGGCTAAACCCTACCAGATAGATCAAAATAATGTACTACTGTATTGTACACCTTAGAAAAATCAACAAAAAAGTCTGCGATGGTATATGTCTATCTCTTAAGGATAACCCACAGTAATCATTTTTATCCTGTACTTTTTCCGAGAAATAACGGCTTATTTTGCAGCGATCTTAGGCAATATATAGCATTAATCCTTACCCATACCGTACCTTAGACACATTGTGCGTTTAATATAGATCAATATGGACATTTACAGAGAGTAATTTAAATGTTTATTTTCGAAGATATTACAGATCGCCTTCCTGAGAAAAAGGGTCTTGAAAGACACAGACGGACAACAAAGTAATCCAATAAATAAGGGTTCTTTTTCCTTTTGAGTTACGGATCTCTAAAAATGTACAAAAATGTAAATATAGAAATGTTAAACTTTAGATTAAGCAAAAAAATTGAAACTATAAAAATATAAATGTTAATTTAATCAGAAAAACTACTTATGTCTTGCAAAAAGATACATTTACGTTTTTTCCCAAAATGTTTAAAAGATAAATGTCCACCCGTGCGAAGCCGGGGCGGGCCGCTAGTAGGCTATAATTTCTAAAGACATATTGTGTAAATTGTACAAAATCACACTTATAATATTAGTGGGATTACATGGGCAATTTTGGCATAACAAAAACGCGTTGCCTAGCGACCGACCATAGAATATGTAAATTCGTATATACAAACTTTCGCGTTTATAATATTGGTGTGAAGACTATTTGAATGTACTACGTCAGATATTGAAATTTCTTTTGTTTCTTTAAACTATTAGCCTACGTAACAAAATAAACACTATTTTGTACCTTATGCTGGAAATGGAGATAGATGCCTTCTATGACTATCGGACAAGTAGAATAAATCCTGAAGTACACGCGGACAAAGTCGCGGGCGGAAGCTAGTACTTAATAATTTCTCACAACTACACCTAGACTAATACAAAGTTAAAACAATGCTTCACTTTTTTCACAAATTATTTTTAGGAATACCTTGACAACGATAATAACCGATACTATATCATCATCAACAGCAGCCTATATACGTCGCCACTGTAGGGGCTCAGGCCTACTCTCCTACAGAGATTGTATGGGCCATAGTGTACCACGCGGGCCCAGTGCAGATTGGCGGACTTCACATGCCTGTTCAAGGCATGCAGGTTTCCTCACGATGTTTTCCTTCACCGTTAAGCAATCGGATAACATACTTGAATTGAAAAACAACTCATAGGTACTCGGCTGGATTCGAACCAGGAACCCTCAGATTGAGAACCCGCGCCTTATCCATTGCACCACCGACGCTTTTTAACACGCTTTTTAAAAGCTTTTATTTAACTTGCAATGTTTGTATGTATGTAAGTATGTATGTATGTATGTATGTATGTATGTTCGGGTCAAATCTTGCAAGCTGAATTAGAAGCACTTCCTCTTATCCTAGGGAGTTGAAATTTTGTACGTTGGTTCAGTTCCGATGACAATGCGTTTTTCTGGTACTATCAAGCTGGTCTGATGCTGGAGTCAGGAGGAATAAAGAGAAACTCTTCAATAGGCCCCTCGAATTCGGGCTCATCTCAAAATCAGAATACCAGGCTGACATAAGTGCGAGGGAGCGTGCTATATCGTTTCTATATATCGTATCGTAGCGCAGGTTGATTCCTAACAAACTACTTAAAATCATTTGAAGTACCAGGTTAGCAGAAACAGAAGTAGTTTTGATTTAGCTCACATGACATATTACGCGCGGTTTATTCTACTAATGAGAAAGCGTAGCTTCTGTCACTTCTTTTTTTTAAAAATCTAAATAGATTCATTAACTTTAGACTTTTTAGTCGAAGTGTTTTAGATTCAAAATGCTATTTGTCTCAACCACATAATCAAATCAAGTCGTGATTGTGCATTATATCAGTACCTAGTCTGTGCAAAGTCTGTGATTATATCCTCTGTGTAAATGCTGAATGTCATGCATAAATGCCAAAAATACAACTAAAAAGCGTGTGTTTATGTTAGTTTGGCCATGGTTTTCTAAATAAATTTAAGACAAGATAGTGTCACTCAATTGAGGCTGGACAAGGCAGCGTATGCAATAATCATCGGCTGCAGAAGTCCACTGTTGGACATGAGTCTCCCTGTTATGGCGCGCCCACACATGCACGGTGATAGGGCCGAGCCACTTGCATCCAGTGACTACTCGCGAGCTTAACTAGGTCATCGGTCCTGGTCTGATGCTGGAGTCAGGAGAAATAAAGAGGAACTTTTCAATGATCCCTCAAATACGGGCTGGGCTCATCTTAATTCCAGAATACCACGTTGACATAAGTGCACCGGAGCGTGCAATATCGTTTTTGTAGCGCAGGTTAATTTCCTACCAAACTATTGAAAAATCATTTGAAGTACCAGGTTATCAGAAACAGAAGAAGTTAATGACATATTCCGCGCGGGTTTGAGTAAAACATATATTTTGAAATGAGAACGCTCAACTTCTGTCACTTCTGTTTTTAGGGTTCGGCAGTCAAACTACGAACCCTTTTAGTTTCGCTCTGCTAGTCGGTCCGTCTGTCAGTCCGCGGCTTTGCTTAGAGACCCTTACTACTAGAAAGGTGTAATTTAGTACGGGTATACATATTAATCACGCCGACAAAGTAGTAGAATAAAATCTTGCAAAACATATTTTTAAGGGTGGTTCCCATACACGTAACTTGGGAATAATATATATAGATTTTCTAATACTTGTGCTCAGAAAGTGATACGTTTTGTAGCTGTTTGGCGTGCTAAAAGTTCGTGATTTCAGAAGCTTGTCTTAAAAACGCAAGGCAAGCGTGCGTTTTTCTTATTAACTAGTTATAAAGCCAAAAAAAGCACTAGTACTTTTTTTTCTTATTAACTGAAGGAATGTTTTTCATTCAAAAATCAATACTAGTATTTTTGCCGAGTCACTGGGTGTATTTGCAACACACTCTTGGCCACAATCTCAATAATAGACTACCAGGTTGACATAAGTGTCAGAGAGCGTGTAAGACAACTGTTCCGCACTAACCTCCGTGCAAAGATCTCGGTCTGTTTAATTAGATACTTTTTGCTGCATTGACATGTTCCAAGAGGATTGGCTTCAGTTTGAGTTTTTTTTTTATAGAACGCGGGCCTTCGCTTTTTAAATATACATATGTAAATTCGAATGTTGATAATGATTTCATTTAATTTTATGGGGATGACAGAGACCTTATGCCAAGATATTATATATCTCTTTTTCTTTCTTTGAAGTTGTAGTTAGACTCCACCTTAGGTATGAGGTCCTGGTACTTTCGTCTTCATATCATCCGATGTTAAGTGATTAGAGCTGACAAATGGAAGCGTGCTCATCTAGAAACGTTACTTTGCTTTCTGTGCTAACCGGAACACAATCATCTTCATCATAATTTTACTATTTGTTATATTTTTTAGCAAATGTATTAAGAAATGTCGTTCAAAACTAGTTTCGAAATGTATTTACTATTTTCGCGTTTCCCAACGTATATCTTCTAAACTATTGCTTTTAAAAATCTGAATACTTCACAGTGGTATGTACACTGAACTTAAAAGAAAAACTATCATGACTAAGCTGGCTTTGCAGGTGAACGAGTAATAGTCGTCCAAATTATATTAAAAAAAATAGACTTCGAGATACCATAATGAAAGTTTCGTACAAATTCCAATCAAAATTACTTTACATCGTCCTGCGTGGGACCTAACTTGGATACTTTTTAAAATTGAAATAGATTCAGTAATTTAACTAGACTTTTTTAGTCTTAAGAAACATTTACACGATAACTAAAAAATAAAAAATAAATTAATATAAAAAAAAATCATAATGGAGCTTTTATTTAAATGCTCTAAAAAGAAGAAAATAAACTTTAAATTAAATCAAACCCATCAATTGATTACATTGAACAATTTATATGCTATAAAAGCTTGTCGCGTGATTTACTAGTGTAGATGTATGTAGATTTATCTATTTTATACAATACATACTTTTTCTCTAGATCAGTTTACATAATTCTTGTATTTCATCAACACATAGGCCTCCTTCATGGTACGCCACATCGACATCAATACAATTAAAATCACGCGACAAGCTTTTATAGCATATAAATTGTTCAATGTAATCAATTGATGGGTTTGATTTAATTTAAAGTTTATTTTCTTCTTTTTAGAGCATTTAAATAAAAGCTTCATTATGAATTTTTTTTATATGAATTTATTTTTATTATTAAAAGCTTTTATTTAACTTGCAATGTTTGTATGTATGTATGTTCGGGTCAAATCTTGCAAGCTGAATTAGAAGCACTTCCTCTTATCCTAGGGAGTTGAAATTTTGTACGTTGGTTCAGTTCCGATGACAATGCGTTTTTTTGGTACTATCGAGCTGGTCTGATGCTGGAGTCAGGAGGAATAAAGAGAAACTCTTCAATGGGCCCCTCGAATTCGGGCTCATCTCAATACCAGAATACCAGGCTGACATAAGTGCAAGGGAGCGTGCTATATCGTTTCTGTAGCGCAGGTTAATTCATTACAAACTACTATAAAATCATTTGAGGTACCAGGTTGTAAGAAACAGAAGTAGGTTTGATTTAGCTCACATGACATGTTACGCGCGGGTTATTCTTCTAATGAGAACGCGTAGCTTCTGTCACTCCTTTCTTTTTAAATCTAAATAGATTCATTAACTTTAGACTTTTTAGTTGAAGAGTGTTTTAGGTTCAAAATGCTATTTGTCTCTTTTTGGCCCAAGGGAATGAAACAGTAACCACATAATCAAATCAAGGCGTGATAAACGTGAATGTCAGTACCTAATCTGTGGAAAGTCTGTGATTATATACTCTGCGCAAATGCTGAATGTCATGCATAAATGTCAAAAATACAACTAAAAAAGCGCGTGTTTATGTTCATTTGGCAATGGTTTTCTAAATAAATTTAAGACAAGATAGTGTCACTCAATTGAGTCTGGACAAGGCAGCGTATGCAGAAGTCCACTGTTGGACATGAGTCTCCCTCTTATGGCGCGCCCACACATGCACGGTGATAGGGCCGAGCCACTTGCATCCAGTGACTCCTCGCGAGCTTAACTAGGTCATTGGTCCTGGTCTGATAGTCAGAAGAAATAAAGATGAACTTTTCAATGGTCCCTCGAATTCATCATCATCATCAACAGCCTATATACGTCCCCACTGCAGGGGCTCAGGCCTACTCTCCTACAGAGTGTTTGAGCCATAGTCCACCACGCGGGCCCAGTGCGGGTTGGCGGACATTACATGCCTGTTCAAGACATGCAGGTTTGCTCACGATGTTTTCCTTCCCCGTTAAGCACTCGGATAATGAACTTGAATTGAAAAACAACTCATAGGTACACGGCTGGATTCGAACCCGAAACCCTCAGATTGAGAGCCCATGCCTTATCCATTGAGCTACCGACCCTCAATTCGGGCTCACCAGGTTGACATAAGTGCAGTGCGGAGCGTGCAATATCGTTTATGTAGCGCAGGATAATTTCCTACCAAACTATTGAAAAATCATTTGAAGTACCAGGTTATCATAAATAGAAGAAGTTGATGACATATTCCGCGCGGGTTTGAGTAAAACTTATTTTTTGAAGTAGGAACGCTCAACTTCTGACACTTCTGTTCGTAGGGTTCCGCAGTTAAACTACGAACCCATTTAGTTTCGCTCTGTTGGTCGGTCCGTCTGTCTGTCCGCGGCAAGTGATACGTTTCGTAGCTGGTTGGCGTTCTCAAAGTTCGTGATTTCCGAAGGTTGCCTGAAAAACACAATGCAAGCATGCGTTTTTCTTATTAACTAGTTATAAAGCCAAAAGCACTAGTGCTTTTTTCTTATTAACTGAAGGAATGTTTTTCATGTATTTCCTTCTAAAAAATTATTAGTATTTTTGACTATTCACTGGGCAGTATTTGCAACACACTCTTGGCCACCATCTCAATTACATACTACCAGGTTGACATAAGTGTCAGAGAGCGTGTAAGATAACTGTTCCGCACTAACCTCCGTACAAAGATCTCGGTCTGTTTATTATATATATATTCATTGTACTTTTTGCTGCATTGACATGTTACAAGAGGATTGTCTTCAGTTCGACTATTTTTGAAATAAGAACGCGGGCCTTCGCTTTTTAAATATACATATGTAAATTCGAATGTTGATAATCTATATTCATTGTACTTTTTGCTGCATTGACATGTTACAAGAGGATTGTCTTCAGTTCGACTATTTTTGAAATAAGAACGCGGGCCTTCGCTTTTTAAATATACATATGTAAATTCGAATGTTGATAATCATTTAATTTAATTTTATGGGGATGACAGAGACCTTATGCCAATATATTATATATCTCTTTTTCTCTCTTTGAAGTTGTAGTTAGACTCTACCTTAGGTATGAGGTCCTGGTACTTTCGTCTTCATATCATCCGATGTTAAGTGATTAAAGTCAACAAATGGAAGCGTGCTCACCTAGAAACGTTACTTAGGTTGCGAGCTATGCTTTCTGTGCTAACCGGAACAAAATCATCTTCATAATAATTTTACTTTTGTTATATTATTTCGCAAATGTATTAAAAAATGTCGTTCGAAACTAGTTTCCAAATGTACTATTTTTGCGTTTCCCCCGTATATCTTTTTAATAACTATTACTTAAAAAAATCTGAAACTTCACAATAGTATGTACACTGAACTTAAAAGAAAAACTATCACGTCTAAGCTGGCTTTGCAGGTGAATGAGTAATAGTGGACCAAATTATAAAATAGACTTCTAGATGCCATAATGAAAGTTCCGTACAAATTCCAATCAAAATTACTTTACATCGTCCTGGGTGGGCCTAACTTGCACTTCAATACTTTTTAAAATTGAAATAGATTCAGTAACTTAACTAGACTTTTTTAGTCTTAAGAAACATTTACACATCGATAACTAAAAAATAAAAAATAAATTAATAAAAAAAAATTTCATAAAGAAGCTTTTATTTAAATGCTCTAAAAAGAAGAAAATAAACTTTAAAACTTTAAATTAAATCAAACCCATCAATTGATTACATTGAACAATTTATATGCTATAAAAGCTTGTCGCGTGATTTACTAGTGTAGAGGTGTGTAGATCTACCTATTTTATAAAATACATACTTTTTTATCTAGATCAGTTCACATAATTATTGTATTCTGGTTTATTAATACATAGGCCTCCTTCATGGTACGCCATATTGACATCAATACAAGTAAAAACACGCGACAAGCTTTTATAGCATATAAATTGTTCAATGTAATCAATTGATGGGTTTGATTTAATTTAAAGTTTTAAAGTTTATTTTCTTCTTTTTAGAGCATTTAAATAAAAGCTTCTTTATGAATTTTTTTTTATTAATTTATTTTTAAACTATATTTTTAAGGTCAAAATGAAATGGCGCCTCCTGTTAGGCGGACTGATAGTGATGCAGTTATAGTTCTTTACCAACCATTAACTTTATTACTTTCCCAAATCCACCTGGTGATTACGGCTAATCCCCTCATGGTAAGTCAACTGTAACAATCTATGAGAGGCTCTTGTCCAACACAGTGGTCTCATGCAAACAATTTTGAACTCCCCCTATGAAGATATTGACCATGACTTTAAAATCATTAGTATGACCAATTAGATAGATAAATGCAATTTATTAGAACGTTAATTAGTGCATTCAGAATGACAAAAGAATAAAACTTAGAAAACTGCGTTTTTTGTCGGTTTATTCTCAAGAGTATCAAGGTTTATCAAGAGTACGGCACGCGATCCAATTATGATCGGCAAATCGGGGTTAAGGTGACCACCGAATGCCATACTTCCTGCAATACTAGTAATCTAGCAAACTTTGTAGTTAAACAAGACCATTTTATTAAATCTAATTAAAATAATAATTGAAATTTTACATTATATCACAATTACAATAAAATCAATGTTCAAGTAGTTTGTAGTTTTACCTGACGTCAATAAAGGAGATATGTAGCTCTAAATTCGTCTGTATTTTATTATGATTATTTTGTGTTTATATTACCTCATATATTTGATAATTTGAATCTATATTGATGATTGTAGTTTCTAACGATTTCGTTATCTCAGAATATCTCAAGGGGATGAATGCCATGCTACTTTGCCATTATCATGTCTATATTTTTGTTATTAAATAGGTTATACTAGTATATCTCAAGGATGATCGTATTTCAGTTTGAAGTGACTTTAGCTCTAATGGTTGAAAATTAGGGGATGAATTCCACTTAGGGGGCAATTAAAGTCGGTACGAACTCATATATTTTTATAGCTCAGAAATATTTTGATTTTGATTTAATCTTATAGTAATTTGATGTTTTTCAGACCTACTCACCTAAAGGCCTTAATCGTATGCGCTAGTTCTTATGTTCTACTAGCTTTTGCCCGTGACTTCACCTGCGTATACTTCAGAAATTATATCACGGGAACTGCTTGTTCGATGGGGATAAAAAGATTTCTGTATAGTTTTCCAAACCTTTGTAAAACTAAAAGTTATTCTGACGCTCCGTTACGAGGTGAAGGAGAGACAAACAAACACACTTCAATTCACATACTAATTTACTGAAAACAATATATATATATTGCAGTTTTAGATACCATCATGATAGGTCGCAAAGTGGGCTATGGCATCGGAAGGTGTCATGGCCTGAGTACCCCACCAGGAATCGAACAGGAGACCTTACGATCTGACGTCAAGTTACAAAGCCACTAGGTTGAAAATGCGGTTAAAATTTAAATAATCTGTTTAAGTATTTTATTCAAGGATTCTATAAAAATGAATATCTAGTACAAAATCATTGAATCATGAATTACAATTGAAAACTGAGTGTTTAGTTTGACAGACGAAATACTCATTCACTTATATAAACTAAAGTGGATGAAAAGGAAGATATTATCTTTGATCTGTCGTAGTATATACAGACAGACATATTACTATACATAGCAAGCTAAAAAACGGCCAAATGCGAGTCGGACTCGCACACAGAGGGTTCCGTACCATTCTCTATAAAAACGGCAAAAAAATCACGTTTGTTGTATGGGAGCCCCCTGAAATATTAATTTTATTCTGCTTTTTAGTATTTGTTTTATAGCGGCAACAGAAATACATAATCTGTGAAAATTTCAACTGTCTAACATTACGGTTCATGAGATACAGCCTGGTGACAGACGGACGGACAGCGAAGTCTTAGTAATAGAGTCGCGTTGGTTACCCTTTGGGTACAAAACCCTAAAAAATCCATAATCATCTTGATACATCAAGACAACGCAACTCACTAAACACATGTTTGAAATCGCTACGGAATACTGTGCTGGACTATTTCATACTAGGCATGACTTCTTTTTCGTTCGTTTTTTATCTGCATGCCTTTGAATCAATTCAATCTACATCGATCACTTCCCTTCCGCTCACAATACTAATTATTCAATTAAAGTTTTAAAACGAGGTAGGAAGTTAATCGTGAACCTTGTAAAGGATCGCGGTCACAAAAATCCTTTTAATTACTTCCTATCAGCAAGCAGCGTTGCTATTATCAGAAAACAGATGTAATAAAAGAAACTATAAAACAATTGATAGCATAATCTCAATTAATTTAATTATCATACGTGTTCAAACAATCTGAATTGTCAAGGCGTGACTTTCAATTCAGAAAGCTTTCGGGCTATCAAATATATAGTTTTCATCAGTAGCTTTATAGAAAGCTCTTCATTGTATTCATGAGTTTTTCTGAATCGCTTTCGTTTTTATTTCAATTGTTTGTAGGTTTTAAAGTTATTGTGCTCTTAATGCATATTTTTATTTGCAAACATTAAACAGAACATATCGAAAGTCAATGCTACGTCAAATATATTGTACTCGTGACGTGATGTGACACTAGACTGAGTGACTTATTGCCAATTAGTTTAAAAATATAGGAAAATAAATTTATTTACTTCGTCCGGTCTAGAAATGTTAAATGACTATGAGTCGGGCCTAGAGAACACACGAATGGGGTTGCCAATCGAGTCGCGGACGAATCACATGCTCCCGGGACTCGACAAACATGACCAGGGAGTGGTTTTAGCTGCTGGAAATCCAGCATAATTTAACTTTTTCTGCTCCGCAAATTAGTCGAAGTGTGACGTCACGCATATCACATGGAGTCAAGTCATACAGTACCACATCCATTACACAACCCGAACGTGACAGGAAAATCCGTAAGTGAGGACTCACCTCCTCATTGCATAAAGTTGCGAAATCGATCAGATTATGTCACGAAAAGTAGAGCGTCTAAATAAAATGCACGTTATCTTTATTTGCTGGTCTTGCTGGTATCATTGAGAAAAAAAGATTGTCTGGGCTGATTGTTATTAAAAACAATGACAACGGAAATCGTAGCAGTGACTAATAGGGTAGTATTTCGTCATATATAACAACCAAATATATGAGCGAGAAAAGGTAATATTAAAAAATAAACGAGAACGTTCTTGAAGCAGAGAGACCTAGTCTATAAATATATATTTACAGCTGTGAATTGATAATGATAGAAAAATTTCAGTGATCTGACGCTTGATCAAAATCAGAACGATCGTATTTTTAAACGACTTCAAAAACAAAACTCAAAAAAGGCAGAGTGTTATCGTAAAAAAATTCTATCAAACTTTTCGTCTGTGCTATCATCAGAACAGTAGTATTGTATTTGTGGAGAACTGACTGCCTTTTTTACCTTTTTTGATACATATTGTCTTTTGATATTGTCTTAGTTTTTTTAGTGGGTGTTTATGTCAGTTTGGAGTAAAAGGTCTCAAGATCGCAAAAGTGGGTTTTATTTCGTCTTCGAAACTTCGAAGTCTACCGTCGTTAACATGATTTACATGGCACAGAAGGAGGCAAGTACCCATTAAATACATACTTATCAATGCGAAATTGAGTTTGTTTGTCCTTCCTTCACGTCGTAACTGAGAATAACAATGGCTATTTTATTTCATAAAAGGACATTGGCTACATTTTATCTCAATATAGCAAATTGTTACCGGATAAATTTTGTAGTCCACGCAAAATGAAGCCGCGGGGAAAAGGAAGTATTGGGATAAGAAAAGTCGTCTGAATTAACACGCTGAAGACTTCACTAACACGAAGAAGAAAAGTCAACTTGCCGTTGAATTCAGGTTTACGAGTAAGGAATCTTCTATATTTCCATTCTACGGCCTGATCGTTACTTTGATAAATAATAACTGTGAATTCTTTTTTTAAATACAAAAAAGTTATGCCATTATTTCAAAAAGTACAGTTCATTTTACTATAAAACTGGTGGATGCTTTGTGTATTTTAAAACAAGTAAAAAAGCTTCAGGAATTATGCAAGCTTTTCGGGGAAAATATGCAAGCAGGTGACGTTCTCGGAGAACTCGCTTATGCAGATTGCAGTCTGAAGTCGCTCGTGCTAAACGTGTCTGGGGGTTTGTTTGCAATTTTGCAGACAAGTTGTATTTTGTAAAAGTAAGAAGATGGACTGATCGTAATAAAAGTAGAGTAGAGGGTCACTTGAGTTTTTAACAAAGTTTGGAGTACAAAATAATAGGTTCCAAGAAGTTATTCCGTTTCAAATTGTTACTATTGCTTCCTTATAGATTTTATGGAGTTTGAAATTTATTTATACAAATGAAAATTTGAAAATGAATACCAATATAAAAAAGTTTTCATTCGAATACAAACAACAACTAAATCAAAAGTAACTTGCTATTTTGTACAGGGATAGTTGAAATGTAGGAAAAGAGCATAGGCTACATTTTATCCCAGTCGAACAAGTAGTTCCACGTCATCGAAAGCCGGTATAATAATATCATACAAATTTCTGATTTCACAATCGAAAAATTGATTGCATGATAAATACATGTCACGGCTTACTTTGAACCTTAAAGAAATTAGCACAGGTAATTATTTTGTGGACCTTACCTTAATTTCAGGGTAGAAGTAGAATCGAGCGCAGCTTATAGCGTAACCGTTGGCAATGGATCCCCCAGGGCAGAATATACCGTCTCCTTCACCATTTGGCCAGCCGACGATACTCCTCATTGAGCGAAGTACCTCCTCTTCCATGAGGGTGAAGACTGGTGCTACTTCGTATGTGTACACGCTAGGGTTGAGGGCGTCTGTCAGCCACTGACCGACCAGGCCGTATGGATCCACTGAGGAGAAGAGCTGGTTCACAAAGTAAGGGTGGCCAGTGTTGACTGAATATCTTGCTACCTGGAAATTAAATACTTTTTGTCAAATCTGCCATCTGAAGACCCTGAAAATGTATTCCGTAAAATTTATTCATTTTGTAGGCCATTTAACATCAGCTACGTAAATTCACTATTGGACTTGAGCCCTAGAGGCATAGAAACGACGAAATTCCATGAATGGATTTGCCATTAAAATATTGCTGCCTGTCTGTCACCTTTTACGACTTCACGGTATGATATCCTATAGTCCTTTTCTAAAGCCGAGACCACACGGTATTATTATCTATAATTGATATTTCCAATTTAATTCACTTTGATATGAGCTATATGATACGAAAATTAAAATAAGTGCAAAAGAAATTGTCTATTTATTTCCAAACATGCTTTTGCCGGCAACTTTATCCGAGAGGACTTCGGAAAATATTCCTGGGAAACTACTGGCTTGATCGCGATGAAAAGTAGTATTTGTCATTTTCCAGCCCTTCAAGTGTCCCTTTACAAAAACTTCAAGTAATTCTGACCCTCCGTTATGACGGGATATAAGGAGAAACAAACTCACTTGCGCACTTATAATATTAGTATGGAATATATGTATATTACCGTATATTGTTATTTTCATTAATTATTGACTATGTATTTCAGTATAACTATTTCAACTGCGTGGTGATCCGGTGGGGAGTAAGAGTTCTCGAGTGGCGACCACGTACCGGGAAACGTCTACCGAGCCGTCCCCCTACTAGGTGGACCGACCACCTGGTTAAGGTCGCTGGTAGTCGCTGGATGCAGGTGACTCTGAACCGGTCTATGTGGCGTACCCTGAAGGAGGACTATGACCAACAGTGGACGTTTCCTGGCTGATGATGATAATTTTAATACTCTTATACTCTAATATTGGATATTCTTGTAACATAGTCAGTGACTCATTAACTATAGGATACCAGGTGAGCGCCATTCCATTCTATGACCTTATCGTCACATACTCGTACCTTCAGTAGGATTAAGGCCAATCGCGTTGGACAAAAGTTGAGTATAATTTGTATATTAAAAATGTTACACTATCAAAGGCCTTAATTGGCATTAAAAGAATATTAAATTTAAATATTAACTAATTTAATATTATTTGGCACTCTTGTTAATGTGTAAATATATAAATTTAACATAATCATTTTCCTATTAATTCCAAGTATTTTGAAATGATATTAAAATGGAATGGTTAGTAAATCTAGAAACAAAATAACTTTCTCCTCGTGGAAATATCGAAACGTGCAAATCTATGATGGATACTCTTGCCTAGCAGTGGATCACAAACCTTACGTTCATGGTGGTCACAGACTTTCCCTTATATTTAAAACGACAGCCTCTTAAAAATTCTGAAATCTGTATAGTCATCAAACAATTTAATACAAATTAAGAACTTACATCTGCCATGATTCCCAGGAGTGCGTCATGAGAGACAGGATAATCTCTCGGCTTCAGATCAATCGCGGTCTTGATCTCCTCCGGAACCGCCCATTCCACTACTTTCGACGTCCTCGAAGACCTCCCGAACACCACCCTCTCTACCAGCAAATCCACTGCCCGCCTGATAAAATCTTCATGTTTCGATCTCTCGGGGAGACTTTGAAACAGATTTTTTTCCGTCCCTCTCTCTTCACCTCCTACTATAAGGGTTGAGTTGGCAGGCATTTCGAATGTATTTTCTTCGCAGTTTAAAAAATAACGATACTAAAGTTTTTCTGCATTCATTTATCGTTATATTTTATTACGAGAAATGTCGGTTGGTTGTCGGCCTACGGCCGCCACGGTTACTTCGGTTTGGCCCGTCGCTCGATGAGTGGCCTTCTTAAATACCTATGTTGCGTTTATCTACGTCAATTCACTTCATAAGGTTATAGCTGTTTGGTATTGCCAGCTGGTCGATTGTTTATGTTTTGCTAGTATTATTTTGTGCTTAATTTTCGTTTAAGAACTGTCATTTTCATCTAACCTAGATGGAGCTATTAAATTTGTTAATGACGATTAGTTCGCAATGTACTTTAAGTGGATTTTAATGTTAGATTATTTATACAATAAAACTTGTGTTTTATCGGATATATTATTAATAGTTTTACATATATTTTGAAGGAATCATTTTTCGAGATTGTATTACCGACTTCAAAAAAGGAGTAGGTTATCAATTCGACGAGTACTTACCTTACCTCAGAACTTTTGACTGGGTGAACCGATTTGGATGATTCTTTTTTTATTTGAAAGGTGGTGTTTAATTTAGCCCAGTTCTGACAACGGCACCCATGAGAAAACGATATAAATCCTAAATTTGCCTTAGTAAAAGTAGACTTTTAGGGCAATTGAAGTCGGTTTCTAGTTCTTTTTGAACGTATTTACTTGTTTATCAATGAGAAAGGGATGAAAAAAAATATTCATGTATTCATAACAAAGGTTAAAACTATTATGCTTAATATGTAAGGTCACGTGTATGCTAAAAAGAAACTTGTTAAGTTGAGAATAAGTAAAAGTGTTATTTTACAAATACACGAGAATTTTCACACTAAAACTTGTTAGGCAAAATGGCAACATATTAAAACTCTGAAATATATATGTCACAGACAATATATTTTGAAATAATGTATAATCCAACACAGGTGTGTCATCATCATTTATTCAATATCATCGACAGCAAAATGTATGGTCTTTCAAATCAAAATAAATAACTCGGCAGGATCGTTGGTGGTCGTTTTGTCGGTGGTTTACAGATAATCTCTCCTGACTGCCTCTTGGTCCCTTAACTCAATTTTAACGACACCTACAGGAAGATAATGTGATCCTGAATTGAGGATTACGACCCTATGTACCTCCACGCCTAGGACAACGTTTGAATAAAATTTTATTTGGACCGTTTGAGAAATTGTAACCAACACACATTGAGACAGAGTTACTTTTGCATTATGTTAGTGCGAAGCTTGATAATAGACACATTAAAAGGCTTGATTACTTCAATTACGAGTACATTTAGCAACTGATCTGTCTGTGTATCTAATCCCGTATTTTACGTGTTTTATGACTTATTTATGCCATATCAAAGGCACCTTTATTCGCTATTCATTTCAGTGCCTATTTCCCAATTTTTCAAATTCCTTAACAACACTCTTAGTTCATTTTTCCTTTTTTCAGATGACATTGAATTTACTGCCATTCTCGAAAGCGCATTCCGTTTAGACGATCAGTTATATATAGTACTCGCACAATAAGTTGGCCTCTCTAAAGTTAGTCAAAGACGCGAAGTATCTATTATTAACGTATTAGGCAAGGCAAGTCTGCGGCTGTTAAGAAATGTCCTAGTGTTTTATGTTATCTAGGGATAGTTATTATCGAAAGTAATAGACACACATTCCGTCTATACATGTTTGAAATTGTGGAGAGCTAACTTCAGAAGGGCAAACATATTGTGCGATTTCTATAAAAGAGACTCCACAGCTACGAATTCTTTTAAAGAATTGGTTGTGTAAGACCTCGGACTTACTGCTGTTTTGCTGTTTGAATTATATTACTATCTTAATAATGATAAATTGCCCGCATGGTCTCTGTTTTATAATGTATTGTATGTCATTACTATCTTGGGATGTCGTAAAAAGCTAAAAGGGAAAATATTACGAGATGGGGCAGCATCTGTCTGTGTAGCAACCACACTTTACAGCGATCAACAATCCACCCATGGATTCTCCAAGTGAACTTATGCAGACATTTATGATGAATGATGAATCAATTTCATTATAATCCAAACTGTACTTTAGGTAAATCCAGTCTTGATCATCTCCTTCGTCATATAAGGAAACTTTGAGGAAAGGAAGGAGTTTGCTATATGATTCAAATGTTTTAATGCGTCGACATGTAACGTCATTTTTGCAATTATCTGAACAATTGTTTTTTATTTCAAATTCATGATGAACATCAACAATTGCATAAGAACGTTGTTAGACAAGCATCTCACTCATACATTGTAACTTCGGTGAACCCGCGTTAATTACCACGTTTGGCATGTGGAATGGTCATCGCAATAAGAAGTTACCGATACATTGGTAGGTGCTTCTGTATGGGATGAAATGCCGTAATACTATTCTAAGGCCAAGGCCATACGGCCTTTTCAACCGACTTCAAAATAGGAGGAGGTTCTCAATTCGACTGTGTTTGTGTGTGTGTGTGTCTTTATAATACGTAATAATACCGCCAATTATGAATCGATTGTAAGATTCTTTTTTCGTTTGGTAGAACATACTTCAGAGGTAGTTCAAAATAAATTGGATCAGCGATTTTTGAGAACAAACTAAATATGATAATTCTACCCCTAAGGGTGAACCTTTTAGGGGATGAATGCTGTAGACTTTTAGGGCAGTTGACTTCGGTTTTTTAACGCGTTAATTATTATCCAATCAAGTACTTACTTTATATTGGTTTCACCTTGCTTCTTTTTGGTTCGCCATATAAAAGCCACGAATACATTAAGAATTTGCACTAAATTAAATCGGTCTCACTGGCTATCCAACGATTTATTTCCTTCCGAGTTTCCTGCACAGATAACTGGCGTTTAATAAATCACTTATTAATACCATTGATGGTATTTAGTTGATATTCGCATTTCCTTTTTGTTCACCTTGACAATTCTTTTTTGTAAATGTACACTTATACTGTTTTCGGAGGTCGAGACTCGCGCTCAACCTTTATTACTTGGCTAATCAAACGAAAAAACAAACAATGACAAAAAATAAACACCATTTATCTATTCACAGTACTAAAATTGGCAGAAGTAATTACAATTCTTAGTACCTTTGCGTGAGTCTCAGTAATTCTGTTGAAGAGTTCATAGAAATCCATAATACGAGTATTTAAGTAAGTTCTTTAGTCAGATTGGATCATAAGGTAGTATCTAGTTGGCGCATGTCTTCATCTATTCAATGCTGGCTTTGGCCAGCGACTTCTTCGGAAAGTATCCCAGGGGATATACATGCTCTATCGGAATAAAAAGTAGATCCTTATACAAGAAAATCAAGTATTTCTGACCCTCCGTTAGGACAGGAAGGAAGTTCAAACAAACTCAACTTCGCATTTATAATAATAGTATGAATTCAACGCTATGTCAGGACTCCAATTCAATGTGAAAATCTGAAACATGCTCTTTACTCATATACACTGCAGCTGCACATTAAGTTCATACAGCCTGTTAAAACACATTAATGAAATATGAAACTAAGCATCCTTAAAAAATCGTCCAAGTGTGAGTCGGACTCCGAGGGTTCCGTACAGAATACGGATATTTAAAATACGGAAACCAATAAATAATATACACCGAAAATCATCAAACCAATTCACCTCGATTTTCGGTCTCCAATTAGTTTTGCTACTCGTCACTAGATGGCGCTACTAATGCGTTAACACGCACGTCTCAAAAAATCACGTTTGTTGTATAAGTGGACTTATAGTATATTTATTTTTTGAATTTTTTATTTTTTGTGTGAGTGCCGGGAGAAATCTCTTGTTAGGGACAGGCCACTCTAATTGTACAATTTAAGTTATAATTGACTTTGTAATTATTATTATGTGCAATAAACAATAAACAAACAATAAACTTTAATTATTTATTACCCCCTTAAGTATTTATTTTATTCTGTTTTGTACTCGTTCTGTAGTATTTGCTGTTATAGCGGTAACAGAAATACATCATCTGTGAAAATTTCAACAGTCACAGTTCCTGGTGACAGTTGGACAGACAGATGTACAGCGGAGTCTTAGTAATAGGGTCCCGTTGGTTACCCTTTGGGTACATAACCCTAAAATGTGTAGATAAATCTATTTTTTTTAACATTTAATATGCTATACTAAAAACAAAAAGAAAATAAATATTTAAGGGGGCTCCCATACGTGATTTTTTGCTCGTTTTTATAAATAATGGTACAGAACCCTCGGTGCGCGAATCCAACTCGCACTGGGCTGGTTTTAAAATTTTTAAAATGTCTTTGGTCCGCTGTATCCATGAAGCTAAAAAGATGGCGGGCGGATAATCTTTTTACCTTCATGGCTATATCAGAATACCCTCTTGCATATGTACACTCGAGCATAAAAATATGTATCCTTAATTGTGAATGTGACATGGTCCAAAAGCGGATACATATTTTACTACTCTACCGTACAAAAAAGTTGCATTCTTTAGAAGAAAAGGGAAAAGGGAATATTTGAAAATGAATAAAAAAAATTGTGATTTTTTAAAAATTTTGTTATTTCTCATGTAACATAGACGACATACTTCGGAAATTAGTAAGGGCTAGATGATTTTTTAAAAATGTTTGCATCAAAAACTATATGGAAGTAAACTTAGATAGTATGCTGACAAAGCCACACCAACATTTCTCTTTTTATCATATCTAATATTCGTCGCTCATATTTTTCGAGGAAGTGTGAATTAATGCCTTCATATTTAACCTAGGTACTAATAAAATCAGTAGAGATCAAAATAAAGTCATCCTCAACGGTCATAAATAAAGAAACATATTACAACAATTTGATAATTAAAGGTATTGAAAATGCAGTATTCAGGTTAAAAAATTCAAGCTTTATTACATAAGTTTTCATGATCTTGTGCAATAATTGTTTAACTGATACCAGCGACAACTAAAATCTTATCTAAGCTGTTTGGATAGTTTATTTTTATTATGATCAATTTTATTACAAGTCATGATTACTTTATCTTAACAGGAGGATGGTATACAGATAGCTGAATTGGGAAAGACCACGGAGAGACAAGTAGCTGTCGGAAAGATATTTTCACAGACTCATGTTTGGTATCTCGTGTATTCCGTTAATCCGAGCCATTGATTTTATCTATCTTGCAGCTTATCTATTCAATTTTAGGTTGATGGTATCATTCAAACAAATTAAAATTAAAATTTAAAAATAGTACCCTGTTCACACTGTTTTCGTAACTGTATATTTTTAGTGTTGGTTTAATCTTTTTTTTGTGCAAAAATGGAGCCAAGGGACGACATGAATTTTTACAAAAAGTTATTGTAAGGGCCGGAGAGATAAATCCTGTTTTTATTCCTGGTATACTGGACCATGTGGACTTGGCTTTGCAATATGATAATTGATAACGCCTTCTCATCCAGTGGGTGCGAAATGAAAGTAGAACTAAAGCTTTTTTTAAATAATAGAATCGGGCTCCTGATGTTTTATTGTTTTTTCCTAGCAAATGTGTTGAAAAACGTCTTATGAAACTCGTGAGCTCTGCTCATTACATACTCGTACTTGGCTGTATTACACCAAACCACAGACTCGTATGCAATGAGCAACTTAGCTCACTTGTATCATAATGTACTATTTTTTATATTTTGATAGGCTTCCGTTTGACCACAATCGCACCTAATATTAAGCGAATGTTCACTGTTGCCTAGAAATAGCCTAATAGAAATATAACACTCTGGCGCTCGGGAAACACAAAAGCCGGTAGGGAATTCCTCTCCTTAGCTGTACGCATAATAAATAAAGAAGCGAAACACTTCGTGCGAAATGGTGGAATGTAAACCAAATCAGGGTAGAACCCAGCCGTTCTTCTGGTTATCCAGTTGTAAAAAGGGGACGGTGGATATAATGGTGGTGTAATGCAATCGCACACTCTCCGAAATGAAAGCCTGTAATTTCGTTTCTATCCTTACCTTGAAAGTTGAAAGGTGCTTATTCTAATAATGAAACGTTAAAATACTTCTATGTGGTAAACAGGGCAAGGAAAGCTCTAGGACAAACTTGGTGTAGGTTTTTATAATGTTGAGGACGATCGAAGTACAAATAGATTACCAAGTATTAAAACAATGGCTCTTATCTCGAGCTATAGACTGCATTGAATCAGTTTTTCATTAACAAAACCGCTTCGGTAGTACGTGCCTATAGCATGTACTGTACATAGAAGATATTTAAGAAATAAGTTGATAAAAATAAATTTGAAGTACCCTGAGTAAATTACATTTAAACATACAACAGAGTACTATAATACTGTCGTAAACTTATTGTGTTGTTTTTGTAAATCATGTATTTATATATAAAAAAAACAATATGATACCCCTCTCGACAGATTACAAGGGAAAAACCACCTCTCAAGCTAAATTCATCAGAGCGTGCCAAGAGAAATATAGAGGTACCTACATACACTCAAAAAACGTAACCCTCTTTCTGATGCAGTCTGGTAAAAATAATATGAGGGACGTTCATAAGAGCAATAGATCCCAAAACAATCTTTAGAATTGTGTCTGTACATTGGTCTGTATGTTTCTTGTATCATCAATCATTTCCCGGCATTATAATTCAATGTCCTATTTTTAGAAAATTGCTACATTTTAAAAGATTATGGTTTAAAAAAATTGTATGAAACTTTTATCGACCGAATCACAAAGTTAATCATCGGAAGATAAGCCATGTACCTAAGCACGAGTCTCGACGGTTTTCCCCTGTATCCTGTTTATCAACATTGCTACGGACAAGGAAAGGCATCGCGCAGACAATACGAGTACCTACGAATATACTCGAACAAGATAAAATTCTTGTTAGCCTGAATTGATTGACAGAAAAAGTATGTCGCACTTGAGTGCCTACTTGACATCAGATTGTTACTGTTATTTGCCTTATATTTTATCTGTGTATACTCGTAGAAGGACCTAATTAACTTAATCCTAATAATATTGAAAATGTAAACGTATAATTAACTCGTTCAAAAAGAACTAAAAACCTACTTCAACTGCCTTAAAAGTCTACAACATTAACCCCATAAAATGTTCACCCCTTAGAAGTAGAATTATCTGGGTACATATTATTTGGTTTTAGTTGATTTTCTCAAAAAGTGCTGAATCAATTTCGATAAAATGTATATGGGACAAAGACCTATGCCCCACCCCCGCCCCTGTGACCAAGCGTGGTATTTTGGAGGCCCTCCCGTCCATAAACGGGTCACGTAGTATGTTTTTTTTTTATTAAAGATAGACCAACACTTGACCTCAATCTCACCTGATGGTAAGTGACGATGAGGTCGACGATGTTACGTGTTGGTCTAGAAGGTGCCTATTTACTCTTCTTTTGAAGATTCCCAAGTTGTAATTTTCGGGGAACACGGAAACCGGTAGTGTATTCCATATTTTTGCAGTACGCACGATAAATGTGGAAGCGAAACGCTTGGTGCGAGCTGTAGGAATATCTACAGTGTACGGATGAAGGTCGGCCGTTCTTTTGTTTGACCGGTACTTGAACGGCGAAGGTGGAATCAACAAAAATAGCTCTTGCGCACACTCTCCAAAATGTATCCAAAATATATGTGTACGTTCCCTAATATAAACTTAAATACTGTAATATGCGAGGGGCTTCTTGACCATGGGATTTGTTCTATGTAACATAAGCGTTTCATGGTATATGTTATGTCCAACAGTGGGCGGCTTCCTGGGGATTTTAATAACGACCAGCAGCTTTTCCCTTCATTGCATACTCAGCTTCCTTCGCTACAAACTCCTCCGTGATTATTCTGCTCTTGCGCATATATGATATACTAGCTTCCGCCCGCGACTTTGTCCGCGTGTACTTCAGGATTTATTATACTTGTTCGATAGGCATAGAAGGCATCTATCTCCATTTCCAGCATAAGGTACAAATTAGTGTTTATTCTGTTACGTAGGCTAATAGTTTAAAGAAACAAAAGAAATTTCAATATCTGACGTAGTACATGAATCTGGGGGCACGGCCGTGCCCCCACCAAGTCGAGCAAAAAAGCGTCACGGCCGTACCATCCTTTTCTCGAAGCAATTCAGACCATTTTCGACCCCCTGTAACTTCGTTGTGGATAAAACTAGAAGACTGAAATTTTCAGTAACCATGCAGGCTTGTAAAGACACGGTATATTTCAAATTTCATTCAATTTGAACCAGTATTTTAAGAATTACAACGGGTCAAAGGGTCAATTTTTTTAAAATTTTGTCACTCACTGACTCACCGATCATCAAAAGTCTAAGGCACTTCTAGCAAACCTAGAAGCTTCAAATTTGGAATATAAGTAGTGTTTGGTGTATGAATCAAGGAAAAACTAAAAAATCTAAAAAAATACCGCAAAAAAAATTAAAATTAATTCAGTAAAAAAGACGCTAGATGTCGCTATTGACGGAACATTTTGTGCATCGCTCTTTGAATTTTAATTAAATTAAAATATAAAAACATCGTTTTGTGTGCTGATTTGTGTGTGATGTGCTGGGACTTGTACTAAACTATGTTATTCAAGCACTATTTATGAATATTTGAATCAGATTTTACGAAAATACGGAAGTTTACCCTCCACCGAATGAATTTTGGTGAGTAATTTATGGAAATTGTGAAGAAATCACTGAAGAGGAATTCAAAAATTAGCATACTACATGAAATGTGAGTTAATTCAGTACAATTATTTAATTGAATCATCTAACTGAAACTGCCAACAATCAACGATCTAAGTACTACGCTGCGCGCCATCTATTTCTGCTCGGAGCTACTGTGATTCTTAGGGCACTCAACGACCTTAGTGACTGAGACTTTAATCGATCAACGTACGATTAAGTTCCACCTACTATCATCAACAGAGGGAGCTAAAACTTATCCATATATTCCATTCAAAAGATATAACGAATTTAAAAAACCAAATACACACAGAAAAATAAACGCCGGGATCCGGATACCAAACTGAAGCATTTAAATAATGTAGTATTGACCGAAGTGCGAGAGAGAGGCTTAGCGATGCTATTTAGCTATGTATGAAATGTAAAAAAAATAAGACAAAATTAAACTCCTTAAAAATAAAATACATAAAATAAAGGGGTCAAGTGCGAGACGGACTCGCGCACCGAGGGTTCCGTGAAGAATATGATTAATAAACAAACTGAAAATCACTATCACTAAATAGTATAATACCTCAGCGTCTAAAGACAAAATTCTTTAATCAGTGGGTGTTGCCAGTGATGACATACGGAACTGAAACGTGGTCCTTTACTGTGGGCCGAATAAACAAGCTCAAAGTCACTCAGCGAGCAATGGAACGAGCTATGCTCGGAATTACTCTACGTGATAAGGTCCGGAATGGGAAATCCGTAGACGAACGAAGGTCACTGACATAGCTCGACGAGTCAGTGAGCTGAAGTGGCAATGGACAGGCAACATTGCTCGAAGAACCAATAACCGGTGGGGAGTAAAGGTTCTCAAGTGGCGACCACATACCGGAAAACGTCTACCAAGCCGTCCCCCTACTAGATGGACCGACGACCTGGTCAGAGTCGCAGGGAGTTGCTAGATGCAGGTAGCTCGGGACCGGTCGATGTGGCGTACTATGAGGGAGGCCTATGTTCAGCAGTGGACGTTTCCCGGCTGATGATGAAATAGTATAAAATAAAGTCGCTTCCCGCAGTCTATATGTATGTATGGAAACTTAAATCTTTAAAACTACGCAATGGATTTTGACGGGTTTTATGTAAAAGATAGAGTGATTCAAGAGGAAGGTTTATATGTATAATACATGCATACTGTAGTAGAGCAACACCGATAATTTTAGGGGTTTCTAATGTGATGTCGTAAATAAACACATATTTTAGCGCTTACATTGCAAACGCTGGCTAAACCCTACCAGATAGATGTAGTACGCGCTGCGCGGTGTAGCGCGAGGGCGCGGGGCGGGGACAGTGGCGGGGCGCGCGGAAAGGTGAATGTCGCCGAGCGAGCAGCAGCCGCGCTCATACGCGCGAGCGACCCAATGATGTTCCGATGTGCCCAGAATTCTTACCTATAAGTTTGCGATTTTCATTGATAATTTCGATTGCTATATTAGTTTGACGACTAAAGGCTACTCTCATTGGTTTACTGATATTATTTGCTTACAATTTGGACGTTGTTCGGATAAATAATTTAAATTAAATATTGATACTTTAAGTACCTAAGTATTTATAAATTTCTTATTACCTAATCGTATTTCTGCATAAAAATAACTTTGCAATCTTACTTGTAGGTAGTCGCAATGGATTCAGTAATACTGTATGTGAATGATCAGCCTTGTCCACACTGGGTTGTTCCTATACCTGGTGATGGTTCGTGTTTATTTCATTCTTTGTCATTCTAAACCAAGTCTCGCAACTCAGTTGTTCTGCGGTAAAAAGTTGTGAGATCCATGTAATACCAAGTCGGTTATTAATTTATTCAGTCTCTACTTAAGGGACTTTCTGTCTTAATACGTCCAGTCTCTAAGACCACGATCGTGGTCCATAACAATTGAAAATCAATTGTGTCTGGAATCTCCGTACTCGAAGTATTAAGTTGTTACGTAATAATTAACAGCATCTTATACTCGTAGTGACGCATATCAATATTAAAATTCTTTAATGTTTTGTATAAATATGTTGAGACTTGGCCATCGCCTGAAAACACGTGTTAATTCAATCGCCTGAAAACACATGTAAATTCAATTATGTAGTGCGATGGCCAAGTCTCAACATATTTATATAAAACATTAAAGAATTTTAATATTGATATGCGTCACTATAAGATGCTGTTAATTATTACGTAACAACTTAATGCTTCGAGTACGGAGATTCCAGACACAATTGATTTTCAATTGTTATGGACCACGATCGTGGTCTTAGAGACTGGACGTATTAAGACAGAAAGTCGCTTAAGTAGAGACTGAATAAATTAATAACCGACTTGGTATTACATGGATCTCACAACTTTTTACCGCAGAACAACTGAGTTGCGAGACTTGGTTTTTTTGACAAGTATTGTTTTTGGTGGGATACATTCTTCTTGTATTGGTTTATTATAATGGGTATTTACAGTAGAAGATATAAACTTATTTACAATTACAAACTAATAAAAATACAATAATAATAATAATAATAAAAGTATATTTACGTAATACATTCAAATAGTCTTCACACTAATATTATAAACGCGAAAGTTTGTATATACAAATTACATATTCTATGGTCGGTTGCTAGGCAACGCATTTTGTTATGCCAAAATTGCCCATGTAATCCCAGTAATATTATAAGTGTGATTTTGTACAATTTACACAATATGTCTTTATAAATTATAGCCTGTATGTTATTCTGATGTATAAGCTATATTATTGTAAAGTTTCATTCAAATCCATTCAGTAGTTTTTCCGTGAAAGCGTCACAAACATCCAAACATCCAAACTTTCACACTTATAATATTAGTAGGATATAGGATATTTTCATGAGGGCATTTCAATTGGCAAGTGAATTTTTCTAAATTGCAATGGCTATTTTTCCAATTGACATTGAATTGCCTGATTCCTCAATTAAATCGCCCCTTGCGCGCTCATTCGTCATCAATCAAAAAAAAATTTTATCTGCTACATAGGACGTTTAGAAGTCATGTTTTGCGTCTTATTCTGATTAATGTAGATTATTAGATACCCACTTTTCTTTCACTTGTTTACATCCGGGAAATTAATTTATTGTCATTAAAGCTCCACTAGCAGTTACGTAGCTAGATGCCAGGAGATAGCGCTTTTAACAACAATCATAAATATTGTGCAAAAATTTAAATTGTGATTCAATAAAAGTTGTGCGCTAATTACATTCACTTTCCAGTGATTATTTCATGTATTATTTTTAATATTACTTTACAAAACCAGCAAGCTGTGTATTCTATTTTATAAGATTGTTTTAAATTATTTTTGTATTACTACTTATTTACTGTATTACTAGTAAATATTGGATAAATTGATTATTTTTGTAATGGGTTTGCACTAAGTCTTGACCTTTATCTCATCTGGTGTTGATGATGAATCCGTTGGATGGACAGCTTGCTTAATACCCAGAAACCTCAAGCTAATAAGGCGCTAGCTCTGCTACCTAGAACACACACACACTAGAACACTGCTGTTTTATGGCAGACACGCACACCTGAAAAGAAATTCAAAGTTGTGTGTGAAGTCTACCAATTCACACTGGGCCTGCGTATTCTCTTTAGGAGAGCAGGCAGGCCTGAGCCCCTGCAGTGAGTAGTACATCATCATATTGCTGTTGATGATGACGTGTATAATTAATCCACTTTCAAATTGGGTAGCTAAAGCTCTTTAGATACCTACAAAATTAAGACTAAGGGTAGGATACTGCAAATCTCCATAAGGATTCTAGCAGTCACGTCCGACAGACGCTTTAGCTATGCAGTTATGTAGTTCATTGTACTTGTAACATAGGCCGAGTGTTTACAGGTTATGTTATAATGTTACAATATTACTAGCTTTTCCCCGCGAATTCAACGATTTACGAATTACGAATATATCTCCAGCTATCGTTGAGATAGTCTCTCAACCTATAAATGTATATGTTATAGTCAAAGTCCGATACACAGTCTCTTCGCGGAAGGACTGGTTTATCCTAGGTTTGGCCAAAGCCATCAGGCAATCCCCGAAATACATTTCAATTTCGCCCTTTGCCTGAAGTATTTTTAGTCAAACCCAGGAGCTCCTAACTTTTCAGTCAAACGTCGAAAGTAAATTATTCTGTTTCGGTTTTGGCCTAGTCAATCCTAGAAGCGACTGCAAAACTCGGTCAAACGTTGATCTGAACATGTTTAAACAGGTTCATAATGTCTCTCGCGGTGTTCCGACCGATTGTTTTGTCACATGCCTCACCATGTCAGAAAAATGATTAATTTGCCACTTTAATTACCTAAGAAATTATTAAAACAATTAACATTAAAGTAATGCCTCACCATGTCAGAAAAATGATTAATTTTCCATTTTAATTACTTAAGAAATTATTAAAACAATAAACATCAAAATTTTAAAAATGTTATTTTTTTATACTTAATCTTACAAACTTACCTCCGTATATTCCAAAGCATTTATTTATTTATTTTATACTTTATTGCACATCGTACAAAAGGCGGGCCTAATGCCACACGGCATTCTCTCAAAGCATCTCAAATATAAAAGTGAAAATCACGTAAGCTGACCAATCAGGTGTCAGAACTGGCAGAGTTAAGCGGTTCTTAAGACTTGAAAGCTGCTTAAATGATAAAATGCTTCCAAATATACGAAGATAAGACACTTCATACCTATATCGGAGTTTGACTCGTCAAACCACGATTTAATAAAATTGTGTTTTGACGTTTGCCTGACCAAATTAGTCTCTCCCAGGTTTGACGAAAATTGTTTAGTCAAAGGCCGAAAATTTACATTTGTTTGGGCTTTGACTAAGTCATTCAGTCTGACCTGAGGATTGACCAGTCCAACCTAGGAGCGCCGGAGCTTCGGAGTTTGCCTATAACATATATACCAAACTAACTGAGAACCACACGCTGTTGTTGTCCGCAACATTCTTGCTAGAGCGTTTGAAAGCAAGCATTCTTGAAAATTCTAGATCGTAGTTATCTATCGCAAGGCATGTAGTACTTTTGTTTAAATTCGGTCCAGAATGTCTCGCGTTTATCTAAATTTTTAACACAAAGTTACATCAAATTACTTTCAGTATTTTATTTAATTGTTGAACAAATAGACTAAAATAAAAAGTCGGTGATTTTGCGATAGTATCTATACTAAATACATAACTAACCAGCTCCGTAAGGACATAAGCCTCTCTCATGTATTTCCATGTAAGATTTAATTCCGTGGGATCGGGAATTGGTGATCGCAGTAAGATGTTGTTCTTACATAGATACATGCTACTGCACTGCTGACGACTCCTTTTTTAAATCCTTAAAGCACTTGATGCACTTGTTTATTTTTTCGGGTATAATTATAACAAAATGAAACTGAAAATATGATATTTTGTCCATGAAACTTCATTTACTAAAACACAAAATGTAAATATAGGTATAAGATTTCGAAAAAGACAAAGTTTTATTTTTAAAACTACTTCGCATATTTCTCCAACAATTCTAAAACTCTTTTATACACCTTTTCTTTCGGATTTTTACCCCATTGAAAATCTACGTGAGAGTAATTTTCTACTAAATAATAATCGATTACATTCTGCAGTTTTTCCTTCAATTTTAGTACATCTCTAATATCAGACACCCAGTCTTTGTCGCCGTAAAGTATAGCCACGGGCGCAGTAATTTTTTCTACTGGATAATCAGGAGGGCTTTCAGTACCGTATTTGGCCAAGTTTCCAATGGAACCATAGTCATACTTTTCAAAATTGCCCGACTTCACTAGTTGTAAGATATGTATCAATTGTTTTGTAGAAGCACCGCCGGGTGTTTTCGAAAAAACAACGGGCAGGTTCGTTATATTCAAATTTCCTCGATCGTAGCCAAAAGCCAGAAACAAAAAGTTACTGCAAATCGTTTCAGAAAAGACATTGTCACCACATAGCAAATTTACAAAGAATCTCGTCAGACCGTTATCTGGCAAAAATTCATTCACACCAAATACCTGACTTAACAAGCTCGCAAGCGGATTCAAGGTGGCTATGGCTTGCAAAACAGGACTCTTGATGTTGGACAACCAAGCTGCCGTGGACATGGACATCATACAATTTATCTTATCATTGTACTGTGGTCTTTCGGAGCACATAACATAAAAGACTGTGTTTCCTTGCGACTGACCAACGTAGCTGAGCGTCTCTTGACCTGTAACGTCCAGAATGTAGTCAATCGATGCAGGAAGGTCATAGTACCCGATCTCATCGAAAGTGTAGTCCCAGTACTCAGAGCAATCGGCTGTCAGATTAACATGGGCTCCTCTAGTATATTTGTTGCCTCTAGTGTTGGCAATCCAAACATCGTAGCCTGCATCAGCTAAAACGTAGACAAGAGCTTCACTTGGTCCAGCCGTGACCCAATCATCAGAACTACTTTCCGCTTCATGCATTAAATAAACTACTTTTGCATTATCTTTCGGAATTCTGAAAAATGTTAATATATATCCATCTTCAGTAGTAATAGTATGTTCTTCAACAGTATATCCATACTTGTTCATAATTTCTGTAGCAGTCAAATTTATATCTGGGTTGTTCAAGCCATCGTTGTACAGTAACATGTCTTCTATAGCGACCACTTCTGTTTCAACTATGGTTTCTTTGAGATCTATTTTATTTGTAATAGATTCGATGATTTTAGATATAATTTCATCGGAGACGTTCGTGACTGAAGATGTTACTGTATCTGCTACTGCGGTACTAGCAGAAATAATTTCGTTCGTCGTGCTTTCAACAGTGGATTTTACTGTATCTACTACTGAAGCACCGGCAGATATCACATCTTCGAATATTGAACTCTCAACTTGATAATCCCCTAAAACTTTACATAGAAACAGTACACATATAGATTTTAATGTTAACATTTTAAAAGTGAAGTAAATACATCATCAGATACTTATGAATATATTTCGACGAACGATACAGAATCGTTACTTTTATAGTCAAGACACGGTATTGTCTGATTTGAGAATGTGCTACGTGAGTAATATTATAAATAGCAATGTTTTTAATTCGATACGTAAACTTCGAAAATCTATCATTACCTTCGATTTTTCAATCATGATTATTAAAGAGTGTATCATTAGTGAAAGAGTAGTAAAGAGGTATAAAGCCTGAGTAAATTGTTGCAGTCTTGTTTTTTACTTGGCAGATTACGTGTGTGAAAACAGGATAGATTATCAGACGAAGATTTATGCTACATTAGGTTTTATCTCTTGAGATTCAAAGTGTAGTTAATTTATCTATGCTCACGAGGTTGAAGGTACGAGGGTAGAGTGATAAGTCTGGTAAAAATCGACTTATGAATAAAGTTATCGCAAATTGCATAAAACCTTTTTCTTGAAAACTCTTTAAAAGACTAAATTATTATTTTCAGCCAGTTCTGTCGATTTTTTTCGACGGTCATAAAAGAAAAACAAGAGAATGCATTTTCGCAAACATGGAGAAAAGTGAATTGCGTGTGTTGATTAAACATATTTTTTGCGTAAAAAACCCATTACGGAAACAAAACAAAGAATTGACAAATATTATGGGGACTCCGCTCCGTCGATTAAAATGATTCACAAGTGGTTTACTGATTTTCGTTGCGGTCGTACAAGCACAAGTGATGCTGAACGTCCAGTTGAGGTCACGACTCCAGAGATGATCACCAAAATCCACGACATAGTATTGAATGACCGAAGAGTAAAAGTGAGTGAGATAGTTGACATCGTAGGCATCTCAGACGAACGTGTGAGCAATATCTTACACCAACATTTATATATGAAGAAGCTCTCTGCGCGATGGGTGCCGCGTTTGCTCACGGTGGATCAAAAACGCATGCGTGTGACGTGACAACTTCGGAGGCAGGTTTGGCTTTGTTTCAAAAGGATAGTAGAGAATTTATGCGTCATTTTATAACAGTAGACGAAACGTGGATCCACCACTAGACACCAGAAACCAAACAACAATCGAAACAATAGCTTCTGGCGAACCTGCACCGAAGAAGGCCAAAGCAGTTTTATCGGCCAATAAAGTGGCCACAGTTTTTTGGGATGCACGGGGCATAATCCACATTGACTACCTAAAGAAGGGTAAAACGATTACTGGCCAATATTATGCCAATTTATTGGACGATTTCAACAAAGTTTTACAAGAAAAACGGCCTCATCTAACTAAGAAGAAAATCCTTTTTCAACAAGACAATGCACGAGTGCACACCTGCGCAGTTGCCATGGCCAAATTCCATGAGTTACGCTACGAGTTGCTTTCTCACTCACCATATTCGCCAGACTTAGCCCCCTGCGACTATTTTCTGTTTCCGAATTTGAAAAAAAATGGCTGGGTGGGAAAAGATTTAGCTCCAATGAAGATATCATGCACGAAACCAATGCCTATTTTGAAGGGTTACCAAAGTCTCATTATATTGAAGGGATCGAAAAGCTGGAGAAACGTTGGATGAAGTGTATTGAGCTAGGGGAAGACTATGTCGAAAAATAAATAATAACTTTTACAATTTTTAAGCTATTGCATAGCTTCTATCGCGGGCCTTGAGTGTGGGGACTGAATCCAGAAATTCCGTAACGAAAAAACCTCACGCTCCCCACTCCGACGGGCACGGAGGTGTGGCTTGAAGGCCGTGCACCGTCTAACGTCGTTTCAGTTCGGCAGTCTTCGACACGGCGTTGTGTGCGTGCGATTAGACGTATTACTGTTTTATAATTTATTAAGTATAATAGTATGTAATTTGATATAGCAAAGCAAATCCGTTATGTTAGCTAAATATTGATTTAATTTTGTTTTCCTGTTTGTAATTTAATTTCCATTTTTGTGGTGGGGATATTTATGTTCGTGACATAAAAGCTTTTCTTATTAAAACTTTCTTAAATAATTATAATTGCATAAGTTGATACAAAATGCTATGCAATAGCTTTACCGCGGCAGTCCCCGAGTGCAACACGTCTTTTTTTATTCCTTGTTTACTTTTTACCAGACTTATCACTCTGCCCTCGTATAGTTTATTATTGTTTGAATGTGAACAATGCGCGCGGTGATGCGAGGCTACGATCTCACAGTTCAGGCTTTATGTACCTGGCAGTTGAAAATCGCTTTTTTATAAATAGATGAAATGACGGTACAACTAAATTATCTCGAATTACATCCAAAAGTTTCTTACGTCTTTATTTTACAATGAAACGGTACATTTTGATAAATTTCACGGTACAATGTGTAATATGTAACATCTGGTACACTTGTTTCTACACAATAAATTAATGGTTCAATAAAAATAGACTCTATTGGCGTTTTTCTGTAGATTCATCTTTCAATATTTACTGCCTGGAAAATTACAAAATAATTATAATTTTGAAACGCTTTGTAAAATGAAAATAATAGTAACTTTACATTTCCACTTGTTCCGTACATTCATTTACAGGTCTGACGCATAACTGAGTCTGTTCCTGATCCTGAGGTATGGGAGCGGTACGGTACGGGTGTGTTCTAAGTTATGCGTTAGACCTGCAGTATTATACATTAATATTTTTGCCCAAGACTTCGCCTACGGACCGTCCATCTGTGGACATCGATAGGCTGAATGATGATGTTGGTGTGTGGCCCATAATTGTAGGTAATTAAAAAATATAATTCAATATTCGTTAGGAATTAGGATGTAATTGTAACTAATGTGAAAGTGTCTTTCTTTGTTTGTCCGTATTTCACGTCGATACGGTCCGACGGATTAATGGAATTTTTTATGAAGATATAAGAGAGCTTGAAACTGACATACGGTAAAACCATTGTATCGAAATGTACAAAACTAGTTGCATATGTACAAAATAGTATTAATTGTAGTTAAATACAAGCATAGATTAGAGACAAGTTTTGCTCTATAAGCTTTTAGCACTTTACCTAGCAACACTATATCTGTCACGTCAAGTAAATGTCATTGTCAATGTCATTAATTAAATGGAAACAAATTTTTGTGTGAATCCACGTGTGTTGAAGTTGTGAATAGTTTTGGTTTTCGGATATAATATTATTCCAATTCACTACTTTTAATTTCTAAACTATCAATTAAACTGCGCAGCTGCTTGCCAACATGTGTGATGGTCAGTTTGATGATTATGAAGAGGAAATATCAACTAAAGTGAAGACTGTGCGTGTAAGTGTTAAGAATTTTAGTAGAATTTCAGTGTGTAGCTTTATTAATTTTGTGCAAAATTTTATAAGTAGCAACGTTTATAATTATAACAGATTAGAAGTCTGATCGAGCTAATTCTCGAGACTTTACGCCACTCATTTACCTGAAATTATTCTGAGATTTACTAACCTCAATTTACGAAGGTTGTAAAACACTTGAGTGTTGCGTCCGACTAAGATAACATAGCCAATGCTTATTTAAAACGATTTGGAGTATTACTAATGAGCCACTCAAATCTTTAGTGTCAAATAATGTAGAAAATAGAGCATAGTAAAAGATAACATTTAGGTTGGGGTGCACAAAAGGGGCCGCAAGACTTAGCATGATTTTTTATTTATTATCTAGATTTTTACCGACAATATTTGGTCCAGTTTGCAGATACTCCAACATATAAATACTTAAATGAGAGTACTGAAGAAGAAGATATTGACTCAGATGATTATTTCATAGATTCCGATGACCCGACACAAACTAGAAAAAGGAAAGAAAATGCTAACACACAAGCTCCTTCCAGCAAAGTTACTACTTATCAGCCCTCAGAGAAACTGTTCAAGAAGTATATAAATAAGATAAATGTTGATCAGTACGAACCTGTGATGTCTAACCATGCAGAGAAATTCATGAAGCAAAATGACCGGAAAGTTGACAATAGTCGAATACGAGTTAAAGACAAACATGATAGGGCTACGGCTGAACAAGTCATGGACCCACGTACAAAAATGATTCTGTTCAAACTATTAAACCGTGGAATCATTAATGAGATAAATGGGTGCATTTCTACTGGTAAAGAAGCGAATGTGTACCATGCAACATCAAAAGATGGCCAAGATTACGCTATAAAAATATACAAGACCTCAATCTTAGTCTTTAAAGACAGGGACAAATATGTGTCAGGTGAATACCGTTTCAGAAATGGCTACTGCAGATCAAATCCTCGTAAAATGGTGCGAACATGGGCTGAGAAAGAAATGAGGAACCTTGTTAGAATGCACAATGCTAAATTAAATGTACCTGAACCCAAATTGTTGAGGAGTCATGTGCTTGTTATGACATTTATGGGTGAAGATGGCTGGCCGTCTCCTAAACTCAAGGATGTTGAAATTTCCCAATCAACTGCTCGATCCTTGTATAGAGATTGCATCACCATGATGTGGAAATTATTTAATATTTGTAAATTAGTGCATGCGGATCTGTCAGAATACAATCTCCTGTACCACCAAGGCAATGTTGTAATCATAGATGTCTCACAGTCTGTAGAACACGATCATCCTCATGCATTTGAGTTTTTGAGAAAAGACTGCACAAACATATCAGATTTCTTCCGAAAGAAAGGAGTTGCTTCATTGACTGTTAAAGAACTGTTTGATTTTATAACAGACTCTAGTATAAATGAAAACAACCTCGAAGAGTGCTTGGAGAAACTATCTGAAAAGACAGCAGAAAGGAATTTTGAAGAAATGTCAGCACAAGAGCAGATTGAAGAGGAAGCATTTAAGAATGTTTACATTCCTAAGAGACTTACAGAGGTACTATATTATTTTTCTTGCTCTTCATCTTCAATTGTTGATAAACTCCTTAAGCTGACCTGGGTAGAGTATGCTAGACCAGAATGATGCATTCTTATTTCCTATATTATTGAAATCCATAAACTATACACAGTTTATTAAGGTCAAAATGAAAATTCCTGATGGTTTGTATAGAGCTATCAGTGACATTCTGAGTTTCTACAATTTATGACTGGGTTGTGTAGTTTTAAAGAAAAAATGTGAAAGTTTTTTTCTTCTTTTTATTGTAAGGGCTGCTTATTAACATCAAATTCATGTCCACTTTCAGTCATAGATTGCAAATACAGACTCCATGGTGGTATTACCTCTAATCACCACCCCAGTAGCTGTATTGGTACTTGCAGTAACATGATGTTGATAAAAAGATGTTATTGCTTTTATGACATACATAGGATGACCTATTCTAATCCTGAGACACATTGTGTCGCCAAGGGCACCTCAAATGATACTGAATGAGCCATGAAATTATTCTGATGTTTCATTCTAGGCTAACAACGTTCAAAAGCGGCTTATTAGTTTCCCACTACTGTCAGATACACACAACATTGATTTAATACATAATTCTATAAATTACAGGTTGTCAACTATGAGCGGGATATAAGTAAAGCCAAGAGAGGTGAAGCGGAAGACCTTATTTACAAGAAGATTGCTGGGTTCAATGAAGATCTCACAGGCACTGTAAATAAACCAGAGATATTGCAGCAGGATGGTGGTTCAGAATCTGTGTCAGATGATGAAAATGGCGATGGTCAAAGTATGTGTTGTCATAATTTACTTTTAAAAAGTTAAAAATATGTTGCCATTTCAGTATGCTCTTTAGTAATATTAAATACATATAGTATGAATTGCGCATGATTATTTTGTTGTTTTTGGGTAAGCATTTCAAACTTGATTATTCATTAAATGGTATAAACCATCTTGTTAATTGGTATTGTATATAAGAATTTTGGAAGTGAGCATATAGAGTATTTAATGAAATCTGACAAGAATTGTTTGACAAGTGTTGTTGAATTAATATTAATTTCCCTCAAATGAATCCCCAGATCTTTCCATGTGGCATTTTTATCTTTAAATTCCGAGCAAAGATATAGTACTTGAGGTCAAACATGACTCAATTATATCTCTCACTGAGGGTGCCATACAGAATATGAATAATTAATATACTGTTAATCTACACTAATATTATAAAGAGGAAAGATTTGTACCTATTTTTGTATGTTTGTAATGAATAGGCTCAAAAAGTACTGGGCCGATTTAAAAAATTCTTTCACCAATAGAATGCTACATTCTTCCAATTTGACATAGGCTACATTTCATTTTGAAAAAAATTAGGGATCCTTGGTAAAATTTGAACAATGTAACCGAAGGTGTAGAAAAATGAGTCTTAAAATGTCTTTCGTCGAATGCGCTGCCGAAACTATTAGCGATAGAACAAAATAATGTACAACAATATTGAAGAACATCATAATGTCTACAAAAAACTCCGCGGTAGCATATGTCCAACTATTGTAGTTATGTCACTACAACAACTTTTTACATTTTAAACATTAATGAAAATGCTAACCAAATTCAAACCATGCTATTTATGTGTTTATATTAATCCTTATCCAAATAAATTATTTTATGGTCAAGACCATTTAACTACCTATAAAACAGTTTTTAAATTATTTAAATTGGACTTTCCATTCAAAAGATATTACGAATTAAAAAATTCAAACAGTAAACAAAACCGCCATTGGCCGTGGCCGTTATTTGCGATGCAGTCTGAAAAGCGCGCCGGGCATCGCGGCGGGCGGGGTGGAGGGGGCACTTAAATAATTTTTTTTAAATATATAATTAATAAATAATAATTTTTTAATAAATAAAAATATTTGTGAAAAAAAGTGATTTATATCCAAATTTCAAAAAAAAATTGTCTACCCGAAGCCGGGACGGGCTGCTAGTCATAAATAATAGAATAGGTAATAAGCACTGATCAATTCTCTAACGAAAATGTATCTCAATTGAAGAACAAACTTAACTTAGTTGTTGAAAAAATATTATCATAAACTCACTGTGATCAAAAAGCGAGTGTATTAATATAATTAAAAAATTATGGTTTTCAGATGTATTCCTATAGTGTGCTGTAGTAGGACCTTGTTTCTTTTCAAACAGGATTCCCGTAAATTTCGTAAATAATCCAGAAAAAAAAATGTAAACATTGAAATCGAAAAAGAGTAAGTCATTCTGACTCTCCATTGTGACGTAAAGGAAGGACAAGCAAACAAACTTACTTTCACGTTTATAATATTATTATATATATATTTTTATTGTATTCAACGTCATCCGACCCGGGCTGATATATGATTTTATTGATGAAAGTGAAGTTTCAAATTGTGATATATTTTAGGATAATTACTGAAAAGTATTGCCATAATATAACTATTTCTATCTAAATTGAAAGTGAAATATAACCGACATGAATAATTTAATAAGGAATAACTCTTTGCCTTTTATGACTCACATACATTCATCCACATATTTTCTGACAATGTCTGCTTTATCATCACTCTCACAACTTCAAATACAGAAGCACCCACCAAACACTCTCGTAATAGCCCCGAAGTGGTCCTCTAGCTAATGTGCCTTTGCAAAATGCCTCGATGTTTTTAGTTTCATCATCATACCCTTGGCAGAGAAGCTTCTCACCAAACAGTCTCGAAAGAGCAAAAACACGGTCTACTAGCTATGTGCCTTCGCAACGATGTTTGTCTGCTCAGTCATTATTCCCTAACAAGTTCATCTACATAAGTTACCTGAATTTTATACAATTGCAAAGTTTCAAATCGATATGACAATTACATAAAGGTTAAAAAATTGACTTGCTATATTTTTACACATAATGTATGTACATAGTGACGTAAGTGTGTAGTGACAAAAGTTACGTAAGTAGTTTGTCAGTTACTTAAAATGTAAAGCTTATATTAAAGTGGTCCACCTCCATCAAAGTTTCATACTAAACTTCTGTTGCCATAATCTTTTAAAATATAATAGCTGGATTTGTGTAGTAAATAACTAAACATATGGCATCAGATTGTGATGTCGCGAAATGAGTATCATTAACATACAACTTCACAGTGAATCACAATTTTCATTTTAAACACTTTTATACCCACGAAGGAACGGAGACGGTATATGCGAGGTTGTTTGTTTGTATGTTTTTTCAATTATTGTTCAAAGCGCCATCTACGAACCATTAACTGCATAACTGCTATTGTAGCTAACTATAAAGTTGTAAATTAATGATATTTATTTCGCGAAACTATAATTTTGTCTCCTATTTTAAAATAATTACTTATCAAAGCCAGCTATTCTATTTTAAAAGACTATGGCAACAGAAATTTAGTATGGAAGCATAAGGAGAGGGATAACGTTAAATAATTATATATTGGCAGTACTCTGTAGGAGAGTAAGCCTGAGCCCCTCCATTGGGGACATATATAGGCTGGTGATGATGATGAATTATATATTGTCGAGAAAAACAGATGACAATCCATTCAATTGTTTTCGAGATTATCCCTTGCATAAATTCCATCTTTGTTATACATTACCTATTTACCTACAGCGAATATTTCATTGAATTATTTATAAATAATTCTTTTATAAAAATATTCATAAAATAAATTTACAATTCATTTCAGTTTTATTTAGTATTCCAGCTGCAAGTGTCTTATTATTATACTAATTTGAATTTAAATGGTACACGTCTCGTTATAATGAATATTTGTGATGAGGTAGACTTGTTAATTTTTCTATCGCCTAAACATCAGTATTATAATATGTTATCTAAACAACGAAGCTAATAAATAGCATTAGTGTGTATTGTTTCGAAATAATGTAAGGCGTTCCGAATTTATGTGTTTTCGGCCTTACTCTTAAAATAACAGATTTTAACGTCGTGTTATTCCAGTAATCCAAGGAAAATTAATTTATGTATACCGAACTAACTTTGTTCTTTCTCGGAAGCTCAGGCTCTAAATTATTTTATTTATTTATTGCAGAACCCAAGTTCCTAAGCAGCTCTCGGCCCAGAGATGAATCTCCAGACAGCAAGAAGGCGAGAAAAAAGGCTATCAAAGAAGAGAAGGCAGAGAAGAGGAAAAGCAAGACTCCGAAACACATTAAGAAGAGACGTGACAAGGGCAATGTAAAGAGATAAGTAACATAGTTTTGGTTCTATGTAAAAAAAACTATACTAGTATGGGTATAAAATAAAAGATGTTTACATATTTTCTAATCGTATTTATTTCCCTAGGAATCAATTACAAAAGTACAAAATGTATATGCACTAAATTAAGTTGTATGCCTTACAACAACACTTTAAACTGTCCATTTTCTCATAGACAATTAGTTAATGCTAATTATAAACTAAACCAGAGATTTTCCCTTCTTAACACTACTTTTAACCCGACTCCTGGGATGTATGTAGGATATTTGTATGTATTTGTTTGTATGACTTGGGTAACGATAAATATGTGTTTAATACCATTTTCGTTAGCGAAAATGACTTTATTCAACAAATCATAAATATATTCGTTGGCTAATATCTTAATGATTTGAATAAGATAAAAAGCAAGAATAGTAAGCGGTTTCGCTGACCAAAGTTTCATAATACATTTCTTTTACCAATAATATTTTAAAATAGGCTTAAAAATAGTACATCAGATTATAATGTCGGAAAATTTGTATAATTAACATCCAACTTGACAGTGAACCATAATTTACATTTTTTTCACACCTTTTATTATTATTGTTGTTCAAAGCGCCATCTAAGGATCATTATATGTGATGTGTAATGGCTATTATGATACTAGTATGACATTATAGTTGTGCGATGATGATTTTCATTTCCCATAATTATAATCTGTACTTCTATCGCATTTGCGTTGCGTCAGATTTGTATGAAGAATCGTGCAGCGCCTCTAGCGGCACGTTTGCGAAACTGATTCTTCATACAAATCTGACATAAACGCAAACGCGATAACATTGGTTAAAAATCACACTAGATGTACCGATGTTGTATTTTTAGTAATTTTAGGTATGTACTTATCAAAGTCAGATATTATGTTTTAAAATATTATGGTAAAAAAATTATAGGAGCATTCTAAGCGAATTCTTGTTAAGTCCAGACCAAAATTAGGAAGTCTTGGTTATTTCATATGAAATTTATCATCTCAAATTTCACTAGTGTAACTGGAGATGTGACTTCATCATAAATGTGTGGGAAACTCTTAGCGATTTTGTAATATTTAAGTACTCTGTTTTACAGTCGGGTTTTGTTTTTATTAAATAATTGTTTTTTTTTAAATCTAGCAAACCAAAGAATCTGTACAATACTGGGTTTAATTCGAATGTAGAACAGCAAACGGGGAAAGCGTCGCCAATAATAATTTACTCTCGCATCAAGAAAATCTTAAAAGAGTCAACGAATTTCGAATGCAGAACAATTGAACAACTAATTTTGTTGTTGGAAAATCTATTCTGTTCGTTGTCTTCAGAGTCACTTTTTTGTCTACGATACGAGCGACACGACTTGGTTACGATCGTACTGACAACAGTTATCCAAATGTTGCCTTTGGCAGACTCTTTTAGTATTTTCGACGTAGATACGAATGATTTGATTTCGTTTGTAATGTTGAACATTTCGTGAACAGTTTATTCGCTAGCGTCATCTGTTGATGCCTAAGTGAACTAAGTTGGCAAATATGAGATCTATTTTATCGACAATTTGCTAGCTATACGCTTCACGTGGGAGTGATATAAACACAATTCTTACAATTGCACAAATGTTCTCCTATACATACTCTTAGGCGTGTCCACGTAAAACTTACGGTTGTTTCAAGCGTAGCTCACTAGCGTCATCTATTTCATTATACCATAAACCTGCTAAACCTAAAGTATTTATTCAATCGATGCCACTTTGATGTTTATATTTAGTGTTAAATTTTTGATTTAAGATCATCATTTATACAACAAATTAGTAACCAATGGCATAAAATCGAAAATGTAGACGAGACGGCCTTTGTCCGCTGGAAACCACCAGGGTTCCGAAATGTATTAAATATTTTTATTGGAATTTTAATATCACGGCAAGATCTTATACAATATACAATTACCTACAGATATACTATTCAAAAATCAGTCACATTATAGTATTCGACAAATCGACAAATCTTTGGCTGGTTATATATTTATGCGTATTTTAAAAATTCGGGAGTACAATACCAATAAATAAAAACGAAGATTTGTCAATACAAAAGACTTAACTTACAATATACGCTAACAAATGTATACTTATGTATCACATGCCATGAATTTGTACTGACTTAGCACCTAAACAAGCAGAATAAAGCGTTCACATTCAATATCACAAGAAATTTATCTAAAACATGAAGCATCAAAATCACGTGGCGAACCGCCATCTGAGCCCGATATAGCATAACGATCTGAAGACAAACAAAATGCCGAGCATCGTTAAGATTTCCAGCCACACGGAGCTCTTGTCTATGTCCAAATATTTGAGTAGAACGTCTGGTTTGGAGAAATGACAATATACTTCTTTGCAGTCTAAAGGGTTTCTACCGAAGCCGAAAATTGTTAGGACCATTGCGACGACTCCGCAGCGAATGAATGACGTCTTCATGAGGATGTTCATTAGGAGAGGGATGCGGTGGGCAAAGTCGAATCCGTAAATGGCCAGCCCAAGGAATGGCGCGATTGACGCTGGACCGATGGCGCAACCATTCTGAAATAAGTAAAAAATATAGTATGAATCAGTTTGTCGGTGAATTGCGAAAATATTTGTTAGCGATTCACCAAATATTTTGAAGACGCAGTGACACCACACACACGGCTACACATCAAGCTATACATTTCCAGTATATGCAGACCTCACATTGAATGAACTCGCGCACGACGCTAGTTCAGCTTAAACTGGAAATGTATGGCTTGACCTGTAGCCGTGCGTACTATACCAATAAGAATAGCGTGTACATTCTATGATTGTCTATTGTCTCAGACGCAGGTTGACGAATTTTTTTAAATGGAGACAATTGATGGGCTGGAGATTATCATTGGTTAATTTTTTCCAGGTAAAGTTTTTCCATGAGATAATATCTGAATTCCACGTGTCAGACGACAAATGACAAGGGTGTGTAAAGTATTGAGTTTTGTGTAAAGTATTGATCTTAGTTAACCGGAGTTCTTACTCAATAGGTTTGGTTCCTGATTTAGAGTAAAATCAGCCCGTATGATAATAGGGTGGCGTAGAAGGTGTCGATAATCAGCATCTAAATATCTTTCAAGATCTTAATGAGATCACAATTCCGCTTGCGTAGAATTATGATTATATCGTCATGGAAAACTATTTCGCCGTAGCGATCTGTGAGAAAGAGAGGTCTAGCGGTGGATACTATTATGTGGTTGATGATGACTCCAGAATAATTACATATACCAGAAAATTTATAAGTGAAACGTTATTTAATTTTATAATCAGTGATGTATACATGTATCACCACATACCATTATTATAAACCATAAATTGTAAACGGTATCTCTGTTGTATTTTCGCGTCAAAACGATAGAACTCAATGAAATTTGGCGCAAACGTATCAACAAGGTTTTCTCTGTGATGATTTTGCAAGGCAGTCGGTTAAAGCTTGTAATGTGTTGATAATACTCACTCTAACACTGAAAATGGATCCAATAGCCAGTCCAATCCCTTCAGACACTAGCGACACTATGTTCCCGATCAGACAGAAGGCGATGAATCTTGACACATTGAACGGTATCCCCGCCATAAAGTACACTATTGTACAGAACACCACATTCAAAGTCACCTGTATTGGTAGCTTTGATATGGTCAGAGCTGCGTAGTAGGGCGTTAGACTGTACCAACGATTAAAGTGCTCTTTTTTCACCAGTTTTACTTCTTGAGGGTCTGGGGAATATAAAAAACACATTTGAATTTAGCATTTACAGATACTATTTGACCAGTCTCCAACTGGAATTGATTCGGAGATTTCTAATAATTGAGTAGATAATTCATAATATACATTTATTTTGATAAAGAATTATTTGTGGAAGAATTCTGAGAGTAGTCCCATATGGATATGCCACAAAAGGTTTCACAAGTGAAACAAATATTCTTATTACACAGAGATTAGGACATCCATCCGTTCCACTGAACACGTATGAAGTAACTAGGTCAGACACTTGCGTTTGTTCTACAGGCACACACAACAAAAGTACACCAAACGCCAGACACTCGTCCGTCAATACGCAGCGCACTTCATTCTCAGTTATGCGTGTGTGTTTTTGTTGACCTCGCGCACTCTTAGCCAAGGTGGAATCCGTTCTTTACAAATCCGTGACTTTTTAAAAGTTTGCAGTCAAAACTGATGTTTGCATTTTAATGATATTATTATATACCATCAATATACTCACAGACTAACACTGGCACCATGATCTGTGTGTAAGCGAAGAATATGACTAGACCGACGCACATCTTCAAGTGGTTGAACATCTGGGTGCCGTCGTTGGCCATGTTGAAGAAACAAATGCCGATCAACAGCCCGCACATGATGTGATGTATCGTTTGTATCCATAGACCTGAAATATTGTTAAATACAATCACATAATTGAAATGTAATGCTGTGTTCCTTCGATCAAATTTTTAAAATAGTATATACATTGTTTCGTTTATCGTTCTCGTTCAAGGCTTCTTCATATTCTAGCTTTGTTATTACTTACCCTCGAGTAAAATGTAGGCCAAATGTACATATATACGAGTAATTATGCCGTGGAACAGTTTGTGAAGTTTAAAAACAGGCAAAACTCTAGTAGCCTTTATGCCAAAAGATGGCGCTACGTTTTTGCAAATTTTGCGTTTTTAATAGGTTAAACATTACTGTAAATTAAATTTCTAGATTTATTTAAATAAATTATTTAGAAAATCTCATTGTAGGTATATTTATTATTATTTCTTGATGAGGGTCCAAGTTATATATTGAGCTTATCTAACAAATTCCCAAGTCCGAAGGCTTCATGGTTTAGATTTTTCAAACAAACTGTAAGCCGCTTTAGGAGTTGAATAGCGGAAAACCCTTTCTTAGCGAGAATCTACGCTGAGTATGGAAGCTACTTGCTAAATTTCAAGTTTGTAGCGTTTATAGTTTCGGAGATATCGTGATGAGTGAGTAGTGAGTGGTATTTGGCTTATATATATTTAGATTCTAAAATTCTCTACCTTGTCTATTTCTGCTAAGTTGCAACAACATTCTGCACAATAATATTGAGAACTGCTCGCAATACGTCGTTGAGTATCCACATGACTCGGAGGACTTGTGTACCTTCATCCAGGCCATGGAAGAGTCTAAAGTTTGCGACACTTGACTTGATATTGAACTGGAATCACTTTGCTCGTTGTATTGTGATACTTTGTAAGTGCATTTCTCGTTTGATAGCATTATCTGTGTTTCTGGAGCGTTGTCTTCCATTTGGTAGCAAATTTTCAGCTCCATGCTGTTGATTGGTTCGTTCGGACTGGACTCTAGTTTAGCTGATTTGTGTATTTTCCCGTTGAGCATCTCTTCGCATAGAATTGTTATATTGCTTGGATTTTCTGTCAACTCGATAACTGTAACAGAAAAGTCATCAATACTTACATTAACTGGAATTCTATCAGGATGACCTTCGTACAAAATATCTTTTAAAATATCTATCGGATAATGAATATCATTAGGGTACAGCTACAATAGCTGTTACGCAGGTAATGTCCCCTAGACGGTGTTTTGAACTATAATCAAATAAAAAACCATAATAAAAAAGTGTAAATATTAAAATTGTGATTCGCTATGAAGTTTTACGTTAATGTAAATTAATTTCGTGACATTACATTGCAACTACTATCCTATTGTAAAACATTATGTTAAAAGAAATTTCGTATGAAAATTTTATCGTCGGTAAAAAATAATTTTGATAAACAATAATACGTACATAGGTCCACCGTTGGACATGAACCTCCTCCAAATATCGTCAGACTACTTTTCATGAGGAGATTTGCAATAGTCACTACGCTTATTGGCAGATCTTGTTTTTCTCTCCCTCAGCCACCCATGCCACAGAATCACATCCTATGACATGAGATAGTATACATGAGATAGTCGGCACTAATTATTTGTCATGTCATTAAAATTTTAATTTGATTTCTTTAATTCAGACAAAGTCTAGGAAAGTTGTATTCATTAGTACTACCAAATGGGCCTTGTAAATTGAACAAAACATTTTTAGTTGCTTCTGTCTGTTCACACAGTAAAAAACCAGTTAATTGTTTACACCAAATTTAATTTATGTACTCCTGTGTCCACTGCTGACGCAGTTTTGTCAGAACAAGTACCTATTCGTAATTGGAAATATTTGATTATTGCCCAAAACACTGCTGAAGAATGGCGACGAAATAATATTGATTTTGCCAGTTTGCTTTGCTAATAGCGCTTCTCTTGTATACAGTCAAATGTCTGTAGATATTTGTTTATTTCGAGACTAACGCAAGCGTCCGCAATTTTTCATTCGACTACTATTTGGACACTTATGATCGTGACGAAACAGTACGGCAAACATTACACGTTCGAGTTTTTATTTGCTAAGAAGACTCTTATTGAATTTAGAAATTCTTGAGTTAGCATTTGTGTGTTTGAGAGTGAATTAGTACACTCGAGTACAAGAATATGTACTCACACTTGTACCATGTCCTATCCACCTTTAATTGACAATTTTCCTTCAATATACTGCATAGGAACAAGAAAGGGTCAACGGGACATGGTACGAAATTGAGTACATATTTTTATATACTTGAGTGCACTTTAAAAATAATAATTTGCTACGAGCTAGATACACTATTGGACACACAATACAGACGACCATTTGCAGTAGGGGATTTTCTGTGTCCACCTGGCTACCACGATGTTACCTAAGTCTCCTGCCAAACATAAATCTGGTGTTCCTATACGAAAGCAGGCAAGGTAATGCTTGGGCTTCTGGGTGAGCTATGCACGCTTTCCATCCAACGGCCTTATCGTTAACATCAGGTGTAATGCTGGTCTAATGTATCTAAATCAATCATGAAACTTACTGAAATCAGCTGGATTGTGATGTCTGGGACAGGGCAGGCCGACGCTCTTCAAATAAGGCACGAGAGCTGCGGTGTCGCCTTGGAATATACACCGTCCGTCCGCTATCACGTACACCTGAAATTAACATTGAAGCTCGTAAATATACTTGACAATGAGATAAATCTTTTTCTATCTTACGGACGATACGTAGAAATTTATCGTGATATTTTTGCTCGTTTTTGCTCGATATTGATATGGCAACAGGTATGGCAACTTGAAATATTCACAGAATATTTATTTATATATTCACTTTAAAAATAATTAATTAAATAAAATAAAACACATATTTAAGGGGGGCTCCCATACAACAAACGTTATTTTTGCCGCTTTTATAGACAACTAGCGGCCCGCCCCGGCTTCGCACGGGTGGAGATTTATCTTTTAAACATTTGGGAAAAACAAAAAAATAAATGTTATGTACGTTTACATTCTATGACTGTAGCTGTGGGCTCGGATCAAATCAGTCTGCAATTATACACTAGGGTGGAGCGAAAATGTATGGAGCAAAAAAAAATCGTTATATCTCAACGGAATAGGGATGAAAAGTTGTCTTATAATATTCAAAACAAGTGTACAAAATTTGACTTACCAGTCGCAATATTTTGAGGTGCCCCAGAGATGAAAATAAAAATAAAAAATCCAGTTTTTCTATTTATTGCAAAAATTAAACATTAAAAAAGCAAACTTAAATATCAAACTGTTTTTTCGTATTAAAAGTAGGCATTCGTTTACGCGAAAGCAGTCTCGCTCTAATGAAACCGTCTCTTTTATTATCTCCACAAACTGCATTTGATGCTTCTGTCACCAACTTGATGCAGCGCTCTACTGCTTGAGTGTGACATGGAAAATCAATAATCTGACACATGCTGAGACCGTTCTTGACCACCTCTTTCAAGGTTTCATCAGACATATTTAAATTAAGAGGTGGTTCCGTTATCTCGCAATCTCGCCACGTAATAATATCAGTATAATCTTTGGCGTCAAAATTAAATGTAGGAACCTTAAACATCCGAAGTCCTTGAACATTCTCTGATCTTGCTTTGATAATTCTTCGGTATGCAAGATCCCTTATAACCTCTCTGTCATCGCCAAGCATAGCAAGAAGAAGATTTTCTGGATGCCCGAAATACCCGTTTCGCTGGATTACCTTGTCAATGATTTTCTTCAAATTGGCATCCAAATAACGACCAAGACTAATGGTTTGCCATAGGTGCAACCGTTAACGCACGAAGAATTGCATTTTATCGTAAACCACATGGGTCCATAAACCCTCATAACGTAAGTGACTAATACTATTAACTTTTCTTCTGGGTCAGTTCAAGACAGAAGAAGCTATAATAGCAGCGGCTCTATCCGAAACTCCAGTACGATCGCATGCAAGAGCTAATGAGGTTAAATTCAATCGCTTTTTTTTTATTAGGTGGCGAAGCTTTACGTTTTACCTGTTCTGGGTTTTTATACTGAGGACTAGTAGATGGCACAAGCAAACTATCGCATGAGCTGCTGCTTTCTGTTGCCAAATCATCAGTCAATGAACGAGAACAACAAGGTTAATCAAAATAGTTTACCTCTCTACTGCGATATAAAGCTTTTTCTTTTCTTTCTTGTTATTTCTTATTTTTTGCCGTTGTAGCCACATCGACACCGCCTATCATCATTTTTCTGGTCGTTCTTTGATCCAATAAAAAATCAACTTCCTCCTTGGGAATGCGACATTCTTTAGGACAGTTACAATCCGATATAACTTTGCATTTGCAGCTACAAATATCAAACAAACTATGAGAGTCTGATATGAATTTATTAATTTTTTCTTGGTATTTAATGTTCGTTTGACGGCCTCGATATGGTTTCATTAAGCATCTGTATTTGTCATGATAAACGCGAATCAATTGTAGGATTCTTTTGAAACTTACAGTTGGCGCCGACGATTTTTGCTATATTTCTAAAACTTCTTGAGCTAGCCTTTCATATTTCATGAACTGTTGGCTCTTTTGTTGTTATATCAGGCTTCAATTCATGTTTGATAAATAAATAATATTTCATAATGTCGTTGTAAGTTGGTAACTGAGAAACAGGTAACTTTTCTGGCAAACCAAAGACAAGACAGCTTGACATTTGTCGTGTTTTAACTTGCGACATATTTCTGTAATTAAGACAAAGAATACTTTTAATAGTACTACGGTTATAACCGAAACTGCAATTTTCGAATGTGAAAAATATTACTTACAATATATGTATTTGTTCCCAGCCGTCAGATTCGATGTGTCAAGTACCTAAGTGCACGACAAACAAGTGAACTCGTGTACGCGCGCGAGTTGACTAATGCCATTTCTTTGATGTGAGGGAGTGAAATAAAAAATACCCCTTCCCCGCACCCCGTTACCTACCGATCAGAACAAACACGTTTCAAGTTCAATCTTGTTTAGTTTACACTAATAAAGCATCGCTAAGAATATAATTCCGGGTTTATACAACGTTTACGATTTTATGGAATTTGCGCAAATTTTCAAAACTTTACGATGATGGGGGCACCTCTAAACTTAACGTAAACAAACTGAGCTTTCTCGTATTTAGTAATGACCTAAAATAGCAACTTTATACAGGTATGCCGAAGCAAAAATTCAAATAAATTAATATAAAAAAAATTCATAAAGAAGCTTTTATTTAAATGCTCTAAAAAGAAGAAAATAAACTTTAAATTAAATCAAACCCATCAATTGATTACATTGAACAATTTATATGCTATAAAAGCTTGTCGCGTGATTTTAATTGTATTGATGTCGATGTGGCGTACCATCAAGGAGGCCTATGTGTCGATGAACTAGAATACAAGAATTATGTAAACTGATCTAGAGAAAAAGTATGTATTTTATAAAATAGATAAATCTACATACATCTACACTAGTAAATCACGCGACAAGCTTTTATAGCATATAAATTGTTCAATGTAATCAATTGATGGGTTTGATTTAATTTAAAGTTTATTTTCTTCTTTTTAGAGCATTTAAATAAAAGCTTCTTTATGAATTTTTTTTATATTAATTTATTTTTTATTTTTTAGTTATCGTGTAAATGTTTCTTAAGACTAAAAAAGTCTAGTTAAATTACTGAATCTATTTCAATTTTAAAAACAGTATCCAAATTAGGTCCCACGCAGGACGATGTAAAGTAATTTTGATTGGAATTTGTACGAAACTTTCATTATGGCATCTCGAAGTCTATTTTTTATAATTTGGTCGACTATTACTCGTTCACCTGCAAAGCCAGCTTAGTCGTGATAGTTTTTCTTTTAAGTTAAGTGTACATACCACTGTGAAGTATTCAGATTTTTAAAAGCAATAGTTTAGAAGATATACGGGGGGAAACGCGAAAATAGTAAATACATTTCGAAACTAGTTTTGAACGACATTTCTTAATACATTTGCTAAAAAATATAACAAATAGTAAAATTATGATGAAGATGATTGTGTTCCGGTTAGCACAGAAAGCAAAGTAACGTTTCTAGATGAGCACGCTTCAGCTCTAATCACTTAACATCGGATGATATGAAGACGAAAGTACCAGGACCTCATACCTAAGGTGGAGTCTAACTACAACTTCAAAGATAGAAAAAGAGATATATAATATCTTGGCATAAGGTCTCTGTCATCCTCATAAGATTAAATTAAATCATTATCAACATTCGAATTTACATATGTATATTTAAAAAGCGAAGGCCCGCGTTCTATTAAAAAAAAAACTCGAACTGAAGCCAATCCTCTTGGAACATGTCAATGCAGCAAAAAGTATCTAATTAAACAGACCCCGATCTTTTTTCGGAGGTTAGTGCGGAACAGTTGTCTTACACGCTGTCTGACACTTATGTCAACCAGGTAGTCTGTTATTGAGATTATGGCCAAGAGTGTGTTGCAAATACTGCCCAGTGACTAGGCAAAAATACTAGTATTGATTTTTGAATGAAAAACATTCCTTCAGTTAATAAGAAAAAAGTACTAGTGCTTTTGGCTGTATAACTAGTTAATAAGAAAAACGCACGCTTGCCTTGCGTTTTTAAGACAAGCTTCTGAAATCACGAACTTTTAGCACGCCAAACAGCTACAAAACGTATCACTTTCTGAGCACAAGTATTAGAAAAACTATATATATTCCCAAGTTACGTGTATGGGAGCCACCCTTAAAAATATGTTTTGCAAGATTTTATTCTACCACTTTGTCGGCGTGATTAATATGTATACCCGTACTAAATTACACCTTTCTAGTAGTAAGGGTCTCTAAGCAAAGCCGCGGACTGACAGACGGACCGACTAACAGAGCGAAACTAAAAGGGTTCGTAGTTTGACTGCGGAACCCTAAAAACAGAAGTGACAGAAGTTGAGCGTTCTCATTTCAAAATATAAGTTTTACTCAAACCCGCGCGGAATATGTCATTAACTTCTTCTATTTCTGATAACCTGGTAGTTCAAATGATTTTTCAATAGTTTGGTAGGAAATTAACCTGCGCTACAAAAACGATATTGCACGCTCCGGTGCACTTATGTCAACGTGGTATTCTGGAATTAAGATGAGCCCGTATTTGAGGGACCATTGAAAAGTTCTTCTTTATTTCTCCTGGCTCCAGCATCAGACCAGGACCGATGACCTAGTTAAGCTCGCGAGTAGTCACTGGATGCAAGTGGCTCGGCCCTATCACCGTGCATGTGTGGGCGCGCCATAACAGGGAGACTCATGTCCAACAGTGGACTTCTGCAGCCGATGATTATTGCATACGCTGCCTTGTCCAGCCTCAATTGAGTGACACTATCTTGTCTTAAATTTATTTAGAAAACCATTGCCAAACGAACATAAACACACGCTTTTTAGTTGTATTTTTGACATTTATGGCCAATTTATGGCATTTATGCATAACATTCAGCATTTGCACAGAGGATATAATCACAGACTTTGCACAGATTAGGTATTGATATAATGCACCTACTATACCGCCCGTTCACGTTTATCAGGACTTGATTTTTAATTATGTGGTTACTCTTTCATTCCCTTGGGCCAAAAAGAGACAAATAGCATTTTGAATATGAATTAAACTTCAACTAAAAAGTCTAAAGTTAATGAATCTATTTAGATTTTAAAAAAAAGGAGTGACAGAAGCTACGCGTTCTCATTAGTAGAATAACCCGCGCGTAATATGTCATGTGAGCTAAATCAAATCTACTTCTGTTTCTGCTAACCTGGTACTTCAAATAATTTTAAGTAGTTTGTTAGGAATCAACCTGCGCTACGATACGATATATAGAAACGATATAGCACGCTCCCTTGCACTTATGTCAGCCTGGTATTCTGATTTTGAGATGAGCCTGATTTCGAGGGGCCCATTGAAGAGTTTCTCTTTATTCCTCCTGACTCCAGCATCAGACCAGCTCGATAGTACCAGAAAAACGCATTGTCATCGGAACTGAACCAACGTACACAATTTCAACTCCCTAGGATAAGAGGAAGTGCTTCTAATTCAGCTTGCAAGATTTGACCCGAACATACATACATACATACATACATACATACATACAAACATTGCAAGTTAAATAAAAGCTTTTAAAAAAATAAAATCGCTCCACCCTATTATACACTGAAGAGACCACACGTCGTTTTATTTCTGTGCCTGTGACGTAACCAAAATTAAGCTTTATCACCCCAACATATGGTCCAAAACGAGACGGATAAGAAGATTACTTACGACGTTTGGCTACGCGCACACAACCTGCGGCCGACTCGGAGAACAAAAGCATTCCTTAGATAAGAAGCGCTAGCGGCACCTGATTTTTTGCAAGTTTTATGAAGATTTTAAATACGATCATATTCGTCAAGTTATTGTACAAGTTTGGATTATTGCGTGTATCAAGAAAGTTTATTGAGGAAACATGTCAACAGAAGAGTGTTTAGCGGTATTGTCCGACACGGCTACATTGCTAAACAATACAAATACAAATTTGAAGAAATGCCCTAAGGCCCGATTAACAAAGGGATACATCGAAACACGCATCAAGACCATAGACGAATACTGGACAATATTTAAAACAGCTCATCAAGACCTACTGAAGTGCACGCCGAGGGAGAAAAGGGCAGGACTGACATACTTCGTAAACAATGAGTACCATGAATATGAAGAGTTATATACATGTATGCAAGCTGACCTCAAGGATCTTTTAAGTACATTCACGCGATCCAATGCAGATAATCCAGGTCAGATCAACGAAGGCATTGTCAAGTTACCTCAGATTCACCTACCAACATTTTCCGGTGTATACGAAGAATGGCCGTCGTTCAAGGATTTGTTCACCACCTTAGTTCACCACAACGCATCCCTAAGCAAGGTACAAAAGCTGCATTACTTAAAGAGCAGTCTCACTGGCGAGGCTGAAATGTTACTAAAACACATTCAGGTAACAGAGATAAACTACGACCCAGCATGGGAAACACTTCACGCGCGATTCAGCAACAAGCGGCTTATAACAAATTCAATATTGAAGAAATTATTTTCACAAAAGAAGATATCGGTTCAAACGGCAAATAACCTAAAATCATTGTTAGATGTAACAAGCGAATGTCTGAATGGTTTAAAGAACCTCGATATTTCCGTGGACTATTGGAACCCAGTAATAATATTTGTGGTGGTACATAAGTTAGACCCAGAGACACATCGTGATTGGGAAGAGAGTTCATTTAAGAATAATCAAGAAGAATTGCCGACGTGGACGGATCTAGTAACATTCTTACAAAACAAGTTCCGCACACTCGAACTGATCAATCCTGTTTCAAGAGACAAGCCGATCATGAAAGCAAAGGAATACGCTGCACATGTTTCTACAACTGACATCATCAGTACAACAAAAGAATGCCCTAAATGTAAGGAAAATCACACCTTATGTCATTGTAAGGAGTTCACGAAGATGGAAACACCCGCAAGATACGAATACGCAATGAACAACAATATATGTTTTAATTGTCTGGCCCCAGGACACTCTGCTAAGAAATGTCGTCTCAACATGTCCTGTCGCAAATGTCAAAAACGTCATCACTCGTTGTTGCACACCAGCACTCCGAGCCCCAAGCCCACGACAGATCAACCAGACAATATCAATGTTCAAGTTCACCATGCCCAAGTCAAGCAAGAAGAAAAGGAAGTGAATCATACTACAGATAATGAAGAAACAAATCTTGAGATACCCGCACATTTCACTGCTGGAGATGTTACTGCGCTATTGCCTACTGCCCTCGTGCAAGTTAAGGATGAAAAGGGAAATACCACAATACTACGCGCTCTAGTAGACAACTGTTCCCAAGATACGTTTATAAGTGAGAGAGCCGCCCAAGCACTAAGACTCGAAAGAAAACCGGTAAACGGCACTATCATTGGAGTTGGCTCAACCAAAACTGTAGTAAAACATGTAACTGAGATCGAGCTTCTTTCTACCACCAATAAGGACTTTCATCTAAAAGTCAAGGCGTTTGTTGTCCCCACGAAACTCACATCACAACAACCGTCACAAGCAATATCTAATACAAGCACTTGGTCACACTTAAAAGGTCTAGTCTTAGCCGACCCCAAGTTTAATGAACCAGGAAGAATAGACTTACTACTCAGCGTTAAGGTGTGTGCTAAGATTTTTCAAGGAGAACTAATCAAAGGTCCCCCAGGTACTCCATGTGCCCAAAATACCACCCTGGGATGGATTCTTTTAGGAGAAGTAGAAGAGAAAGTACCAAACGATAATATGGTAGCCATGCACGTGACACTGGATATGGATGTTATGCTAAAAACCATGTGGGAGTTAGAAACAGATGACAAGAAACTGCTAACCACAGAAGAAAGAAGATGTGAAGAAATTTATCAAGCTACTCATTCCAGAACAGATGATGGACGTTATATTGTGAAGCTACCTACGAAGACAGACAACCTATTATCAACACAAGGAAATACAAGAGACATAGCACTGAAAAGGCTACACCAACTAGAAAGAAGATTCGAGAAGAATGAAGATTTAAAGAAAGAGTACCTAAAAGTAATGGATGAATACAAGGAAATGGAACATATTGAAGAAGTACCAGTTGATGAAAGAGGTAAAACTGCTGTGTACCTACCACATCACGCAGTCGTGAAGGAAGAGAAAGAAACCACGAAGGTCAGAATAGTTTTCAATGCATCCCAGAAGGGGAACAACAATGTATCACTGAATGACGAATTGCTTGTAGGACCTCCTTTACAAGAAGACATGAGAAACTTAATCATGAGATGGAGACTGAAGAATGTATGTTTTATATCAGACATACAGAAAATGTATCGGCAGATATTGGTAAAAGAAGAAGACAAAGACATGCAGAGAATTCTTTGGAGAAATAGTAAAGAAGATGAAGTTAAAGATTACCGACTGACCAGAGTGACATTTGGTACCGCTCCTGCTCCGTACCTAGCTGTCAAAACTCTACAGCAAGTAGCAAATGATGAAGGAAAACGGTATCCTAAAGCTGCTAAAACAATCAAAGAAGATTTCTTTATGGATGATCTGATGTCAGGAGAAGACACACTGGATGAAGCTATACGAACGGCTAAAGATATTGAGCACATCTTAAAACAAGGAGGCTTCATTCTACAAAAATGGTGCTCCAACAACGTCGAGTTCCTGAAACAATTTGATAAATCACAGAGAAGTACGCATGTAAATGTAGATATTACACTCGATGGGACGATCAGAGCACTAGGACTTCGTTGGAACATGGGACGGGATGTTTTTGAATATAAACTCAACTTACCTCCTTTAGCAGATACAATCACGAAGAGATCTATACTCGGAGACATTCAACGTTTGTTCGATCCGCTAGGCTGGCTAGCACCGGCAATCTTACCTGCTAAGTTGCTCATGCAGAAACTATGGCTACAAGGTATCACCTGGGACGAAGAAGTCGACCCAGCAATCAAGGAAGAGTGGCTGGATTTGAGAAAGGATATTCATGAAGTTGACAGCATTTCAATCGATAGATGGTTACACACACTAGAAAGGTCAAATCAAAGAGTTACCGTCCATGGATTTTGTGATGCATCTACGAAAGCCTATGCTGCTGTGGCCTATTTAAGAGTTCAAGAAGAGAACGGAGAAGTCAAGACGGGAATTATAGCCGCAAAGACACGGGTGGCACCTATGAAACCAGTGTCACTGCCCCGCTTAGAATTGTGCGGTGCCGTACTGCTGTCAAGACTTTTGAAGCAAATAAGGGAAGCCATGAGAATGAAGAGTTCACAGATATTTGCCTGGACAGACTCCACAATAGTGTTGTCATGGTTATTTGGAGATCCAACGAGATGGCACACATTTGTCAGGAATCGAGTTGTGGAAATTCTAGACAACATCGGAAACAACTGGTACCACGTCCAAACAAATAATAACCCTGCAGACGCTGCGTCAAGAGGGACATCGGTTATCCACTTGAAGGATGATGAGATGTGGTGGAAGGGGCCAGAATGGCTTGGAGAAGAAGAAATCAACTATAGTAGACCTATAAATATGAGTACAAATTTGGAGAGAAAGGAAATTATTCATACCAATTTGAACATAACAACTGAAACAAAGGAAGAAAGTATGGCAAAAGAGTTTGCAGAATTTAATAATCTTACGGAACTACTGAAGACAATTTCATACTGCAAGAGATTTCTGAAGGGAAAGAATATGAAAGATAAAGAAGCACCCCTAACTACAAAAGAATTAGATGATTCACTGAAAGCATGCATAAAAATAGAACAAAGGAATAGTTTTGAAGATGAAATTATTAAATTAAAAGAAAGGAAATATGTTAAGAATAGCATTTTACACAACATTTTGCAACATTACAACCATTTTTGGATGAGAACAATATACTCAGGGTGGGCGGTCGCCTTCGAAACTCTGAAGTAGAAGAGGACAGAAAGCATCCTATTATTCTTGACAACAAAGCTTTAGCAACTCTCATAGTAGCTGATGCTCATCACAAGACGTTGCATGGAGGAATCCAATTGATGATGGCGTTTTTACGGTCGAAGTATTGGATTCTTAAGTTGAAACAAATGGTCAAAGCAAATATTCGCCAATGTTTAATCTGTGCCAAGGAAAGTGCTACAACAAAAAGCCAATTGATGGGAGACCTGCCACGAGTTCGCGTGACACCTGCGAGACCGTTTTTAAATAGCGGTGTGGATTTTGCAGGCCCTTACCAGACACTCATGTCTAAGGGAAGAGGAAACAAGACTAGCAAAGCTTATGTAGCTATATTTGTCTGCATGGCTTCTAAGGCAATACATTTGGAGTGTGTCGGAGATCTGACATCTGAATCGTTTATTGGAGCCTTCCGAAGATTTGTGGCCAGAAGAGGAAAATGTGCACATTTGTGGAGTGACCAAGGCAGAAATTTCGTCGGAGCCAATAAAGAGCTTATTGCGGCATGGCAAGATGCAAAGCTAACATTTGATAGTGATATAGCAGAATCACTTGCGCTTGATGGCACTCAATGGCATTTCATACCAGTATACAGTCCACACATGGGTGGTCTATGGGAAGCAGGAGTGAAATCCATGAAGCATCACATGAAAAGAATACTCACCCGAAATCTAACTTATGAAGAAATGACCACCCTCCTATGTCAAATTGAAGCATGTCTTAATTCAAGACCTCTGAATGCTATCGAACACACAGATACGGATATGATTGAACCTCTAACACCGGGACATTTTCTTATCGGCGAAGCACCAATCAATGTACCGAGCCCGGAGTTTAAGGATGTTCCTATGAACCATTTATCACGCTGGCAGCATACACAGAAGCTATTGACAGATTTTTGGTATAGATGGCAGCATGAATATTTATCTACTCTGCAACAACGATCAAAATGGCCCAGGAAAAGTACAGAGCTGGAGATAGGACAAATTGTACTGATTAAAAATGAAGGCCTTGCTCCGGGAAAATGGCTGCTGGGTCGTATAGTGGCAAAACATCCTGGCGCTGATGGTAGTACCAGAGTGTACAGCGTGAAAAGTGGTAGTAATGTGACAAAAAGAAATGTTACAAATTTATGTTTGTTACCCATAGATACAGCTACATGAATGTTTTTATTATATTATGTTAAAGGCCTGTATGTCCTTTGGTGGGCGGTATGTTATGTACGTTTACATTCTATGACTGTAGCTGTGGGCTCGGATCAAATCAGTCTGCAATTATACACTGAAGAGACCACACGTCGTTTTATTTCTGTGCCTGTGACGTAACCAAAATTAAGCTTTATCACCCCAACAATAAACTTTTTGCAAAGACATAAGTAGTTTTTTCTGATCAATTACTGTTTATATTTTTAGAGTTTCAATTTTTTTACTTAATCTAAAGTTTTACATTTCTATATTTACATTTTTGTACATTTTTAGGGATAACTAACTCAAAAGGAAAAAAGGGACCCTTATTTATTGGATTACTTTGTTGTCCGTCTGTGTGTTTTTCGATTTGAAATTAATATCGAATAATCAAGTCTGCAGTTTTTTGGTTCTGTAAAAAAGTCAAACGTTTAACTAACAATATGTGTTTGTAGTACTTTTAGACCATTTCCATTAATTTTCACAAAATGTGTATTTCTGTTGCCGCTATAACAACAAATATTAAAAATAAATTAATTGAATTAAATCACATTTTAAACCCCACTTTATGATTACTACCCTTAGAAGTATCTCAATGTGTATTTTAACAATTGCGCGTGTGATTTCGTCAGGCGTCTTTTGTTAGAGCATTGTTGGGTGCATATTATCTTACCTATTATTTATGATTTTCATTATGTTTATTAATCATATTCTTCACGGAACTCTCGGTGCGTGAGTCCGTCTCGCACTTGATCCCTTTGTTTATGTATTTTAGGCCTATGTCCAGCAGTGGACGTTTCCCGGCTGATTATGACATAGCTAAATAGCATCGCTAAGCCTCTCTCTCGCACTTCGGTCAATACTACTTTATTTGAATGCTTCAGTTTGGTGTCCGGAACCTGGCGTTTATTTTTCTGTGTATTTGGTTTTTTAAATTCGTTATATCTTTTGAATGGAATGTCCTATTTCAATAATTCAAGAAGCTATCTACAGATATTGAAGCAGTCTTGCATATGAAATGATTTATTTTGATATGGGTTAATATAAAGGTATGGATAACATGGTCTGATATTGGTTGGCATTTCTATCAACTTAAAAAATGTATAAAAGTAGTTATAGTGACATAACTACAATAGTTAGACATATACCATCGCGGACTTTTTTGTTGATCTTTCTAAGGTGTACAATACAGTAGTACATTATTTTGATCTATCTGGTAGGGTTTAGCCAGAGTTTGCAATATAAGCGCTAAAATATGTGTTTATTTACGACATCACATTAGAAACCCCTAAAATTATCGGTGTTGCTCTACTATATTATGCATGTATTATATATATAAACCTTCCTCTTGAAACACTCTATCTGTTACAAAAAACCGCATCAAAATCCGTTGCGTAGTTTTAAAGATTTAGGCATACATCCAGACACACAGACAGACAGACAGACAGACAGCGGGAAGTGACTTTGTTTTATACTATTTAGTGATGGTACGGAATCCTTCGTGCGCGTGTCCGACTTGCACTTGGCCGTTTTTTTTTACTTTGCATGAGTACTTGACGTAGTCCAGAAGCAATATGCATGTTGTTACGCAGCTAAATAACTTCAGTAAACATGGTTGCAGCGCTTCGAAAACACGTTACATTTTACAACACAATTTAAGGTTTTATGATATGTTCACATCATAAGTACAATTAATTACAGTTCCAGCTAAAAAAAATTATGATACGTACGTAGTGAAATGGACCTGTTTGGTAATTTTTTCCCGTTTCACCACAATGTCACCTAGTTCTTGAAGACGTCCAAATTACACCCCTCAGGAAAGAAACCGGTTACGTATTTTACGAATACCTATTATCTACACTAATATTATAAAGAGGAAAGATTTGTACCTATTTTTACCCGCGACGGAACGGAGACAGTGTATGCGTTTAGGGTGAGAGGATGTTTGTTTGTGTGTTTGTTTGTGTGTACATACTAACCAATGTTGCCACTTATCTCCAGAACGGTTTGGCCGATTTACATGCGGTTTTTTGTAAAGGGTTGCTGATACGTCAGCGATGGTTCTTAGATAGGTGGTATGGCGCTAGCTCACCAGGGGGCGCTGCAATCAAGATTTTAACTCATTAAAATGAGGGACAGAGAACTTTGCGAAGGCTTATAGCTACTAGGCCGTGTTTGGGCTCTTTTGAAAGTGTTTGGTGAGCAGAACCTGCACATGAACTTTTGAGGGGCTGATGATGGATCAGAACGACGTTGAAGGGAATCTTGCGAAGGCAAATACCTAGTAAGCCGTGTTTGGGCTCTTTTAAGAGTGTTTGGTGAGCAGAACCTGCACATGAACTTTTAAGACGCCAATGAGGCAAACTCTCCGTAGAATAGTAGGTATTTGAATATGTTATTGCTGTCGCGATTCGGTACGCACACATACAGCCTGTCACATGCTTTCACTCACACAAATAACGCTGCATAACATCCCAAAGAGGCCCCTGCCGCGCCGCGCATAGTCGCTATCCCTCCGCCTGGGCTAGAGTGTATTTTTCAAAATTATAATAAACTTGACGTGAGCGTGCGTTAACCCTTTTTTTACGTTTTGAGAAATTATTGTTCGCATATTGGTTTAGTCTCGACGTACTGTGGTTGTATTTGATATAATTGACTAGTAAGTACCTATCACATATAAATACAATATAAATTATGGCGTTGCCATTTTAGGGTTCTACAGTCAACAAAGAAACCTTTTAGTTTCACCATATCCGAACGTTCGTCTTTCAACGATACTTTAGGTGACCTAGAGGTGTTTTAGTACCTAGAGTGCTAGAGTCTAAGGACTAACAAGTTAAAGCGTTCAAAAAGAACTAGAAACCGACTTCAACTGCCCTAAAAGTCTACTTTTATTAAGGAAAATTTAAGATGTATATTGTTTACTCATGGATTCCATTCTAAGAACCGGACCAAATTGAAATGGGACCACATGGAAAGCATCAGCTTTCAAATAATAAAGAATCATCCAAATCGGTTCACCCAGTGAAAAGCTCTGAGGTAACAAACATTTAACTAATACACACTTAACATTCCCAGTCTCAAAAACTACTGAACCGATTTTGATGAAACTTGCAGTCTTCCCTAAGTTTTACAATACCTAGGTAAACAAAAAAGGGATTATTTAAATCGAACTTGTAGTTCCGGATATATAAAAAATAAATTAAATAAAATAGCCTTTATTGCTGAACTAATTTTTTGTTACAATTTTCTTAAAAATATGCTTACTTTATACGTTACTTATCTTTTTATATTAAGTATCAGTAACCGGTCGTTCCTACATTTCTGCTTGTCTTTCGACATAGGCCTCCTCTAAGGATTTCCACTCTATTCTATCTTTCGCTATGCGGGTCCATGTTGGACCCGCCACTTGTCTGATGTCGTCCTCCCATCTTCTAGTCTGTCTGCCTCTTTTTCTTTTGCTATCTCGTGGTTGCCATTCAGTTATTAGTCTTGTCCATTTCTACATACTCTATTTCTCCATTATTTACTGTTATGGGCTCTGTTTGTGAGGAATTTGACACTACTTTTGTTTTCGTTAAGTTCGTTGACAGGCCTGCTTTCTCGCTCTCTTCCGCTAACTGTTGGAATATTGTCTGTAGGGTTTTCGGGTTTTCCGAAAATAAGATCAGGTCGTCTGCAAAGCGTAGGTGACTCAGCTTTTTGCCATTTATATTTAGTCCTTTATTCGTCCAATCCAGATTTCTGAATATCATTTCCAGGATAGCTGAAAATATTTTTGGTAAAATTGGGTCTCCCTGGCGTACCCCTCTCTCAATCGAAAATTCTTCGCCTGTAGATTCTAGCTTCACTTGTGCGGTGCTTTTTGTGTATATGTTTTTCAGTATTCTTATGTATTTTGCATGTACGCCTTGTTTTTCCAGTGCGTCCCCTATAAATCTATATTCGAGTGTGTCGAATGCTTTGTTGAAATCCACGAACCCTATGTGTGTTTTTCTTTTGTGTGTGTGTTCCCGATATATGCGAGGACAAACAAACATACACTTTAGAAATTTGGCACACTTCTTTAGAAGCTGGTATAGACTAACATATATGAAAACTGGGCAGTTCTGGAAATATTACATACATACAGGTCGCATTGATAACCCCTTTTTTTGAAGTCGGTTAAAAAACTGTAATTTCACGACACCTCACACAATAGAATAGACGAGTTAAAAATCCCGTCTTAACTGTATGAGATGTATATCTGGGAAAAAATATTTCAAGTTTTTATTTGTCGACATGAATAATAATATCGTCGAAATCTATCGTATTTCCTACTGTCATACTTCATATTATACTATTATGTTTTAAGTACCTTGAATCTCTCTATCTATCAAAAAAACCGCATCAAAATCCGTTGCGTAGTTTCAAAGATTTAAGCATACATCCAGACAGACAGACAGACAGCGGGAAGCGACTTTGTTTTATACTATTTAGTGATTATACGATCCCTTAAGAGGCTATGTTGGTAAGACCACGTGGTCAGTTTCAAGGTTGCATTGTTTTGTAGCTGTCCCTCTCCGAGCCCTATCCTACCCGAGCGCGTACGGTGAGACAGCATACATTACGCGATGTTATCCACCCGTTATTTGGATGTTTCGTAGTCCAGGGATCATTTGAAGGATACAGTATATTATGTAACCATTTTTTTAATACAGTATACTAATGAAATTTCAGATGTCGGTGGTTTTTCCAAATTGTTCTAAATTGATTCATACTCTTGTAAATCAGGTTCAAAGTTGGGGCTTTTTAGTACCAAAAAATACAATACTTTGACGCCCTGTAACTCTGGAAGTATATATTTAAACGAAAATCTGACTCACCACCGACACAGATATTTGTTTCTAGATTGTGTCTTGAAAATTTCATAGATTTTCATAGCTTACTACTCAAAATATGACTGGACTACGTTTGTATGGGCGCTTTGACAACAGCATACCCTCTTAACGCCGCTTTCTTTTTAACTTTAACGAAGTTCCTTATCGCGCGTTGTGAAAGGGGGCTAGACGGAAAAAATTCTTACGAAAAGTTGTCACCGACACTTTTTTGCTATAGTAAGTTAGCGTCATCTGTTAGTACGACGTACGTAGTAGTAAGACGATACCAACAGTACAGCTATGTGACGACAGATGTCTCTGATTAGTTGCCGCTACTCAATGACAGATGTCGCTAAAAACAAAACGTATCACTTACATAAAAAATCTAATGAAAAAACCTACAAAACCATATTTAAAATATAATGTTAAAAATCCGTTCAAACCTTATTGAAAATTTGTAAAATTTTATTACGATTCCTTCACTAATTAATCGAAAGGAACTTCGTTCCATCCGGGTGTCCCTTGACACCTCTCAAGTTTTTTTATACCTTAAAAGTCCATAGAGCGACAATGGCGCCCTCATTCCCTCTTTTTTATATTTTTCCGCAATTATACAATAATTTCAAAACCAAGCCGGACTTTTGTAGTTAACGCTGACTTACGGTTTATCGATACATCATGTATTGATATATCGATTGTGTGCAGTTACTATCTATAAAACAGTTAAAAGTGACCACTTTAGGCGGTTCAATTTATAGTAACTACACAGAATCTAAACATGAATCGATAATGTTTCAATAAACCGTAAACAACAATAACTACCATAAGTCCGGATGGTTTTTGAAATTATTGTTTAATTGCGGAGTAATGTAAAAAAGAGCAAATGATTTTCAACAATCGATGGCATTACATTGCGTGATAGCACTGACTGACCCTGAAGGTATAAGCAATAATAAATAAAAAACTGACAGATAATCACCACCTGCCAAGGGATTTACTTACAGTACCTACACTGTCTAATAATACGTTTTTATTAGTATTCTAACTTTTGCCCACAATTTCATCCGCGCGGACTTCACAATGTACCTCACGGGAACTACTTGTTCGATCGGGATAAACTTCAACTGCCTTAAAAGTCTACAGCATTCATCCCCTAAAACTTTCACCCTTAGAGGTAGAATCTGGGTATATATTTCGTTTTTGTTGATTTTCTCAAAAAGTGCTGCATCAATTTCGATAAAATGTATATGGGACCACATCGGAAGTATCAACCAATCAAAAAAAGAATCAACAAAATCGGTTCACAATTGGCGGGGTTATTTCGTAACAAAAATACACAAAAACAAAAACAACAGTCGAATTGAGATCCACCTCCTCTTTTGAAGCCTGTTGAAAAGTATTAATACGTTTATACATATATACGTTTAGTATACGTTACCAAATGAAAGGTCTAGATGACTACTTCTAGAATATTTATTTAAAAAAAGGTGACATGTAAGTACATGTATAAACCCCACAAAAATAGCAAGCATACCATGTCTTGTAGCAGTCTACGAAACCTGCTTACATGCAAAGGTATATATCTTAACCCTCCTTTTGTATTGGCTGTATTCGGTTAATAAAAGCAACAATGTACCTGATCAAACAGTTCCAGGAGAGACGCGGCAGGTTGGTGTATAGTGCAGACCACAGTTCTTCCTTGACGGGCCAGTTGTCTCAGCAGTTTTACGCACTGCACGGTGGTGACCGTGTCGAGGCCACTGGTGGGCTCATCCAGGAAGAAGATCGGCGGGTTGTTCACTAGCTCCAGGGCGATTGACAACCTGGTGATTTAGATTCAAGATTCAAGATTCACTTTATTGACCTAGTAATATGAACATTACACTCGGCACGTCAAAATATTACATATTTGCATATTAAAACTATACTTAATTATATTAACCTTAACATTTAAATAGAAATGAACATTTCATTAGTCAGACGTAATTCTATGAATTCGTTAATAGAGTAGAAGGGACTGATTTCGAAAAATGATTTTAGTTTTTTCTTGAATTCGCTATAGGGCAATCGGCAAATGTCAAGTGGGAGTTTATTGTACATTATTATTTTTATGTGGCGACCTTGTTTTAATACTTTATTTAATTTAGTTCTAGGGTGTTGAATTCTTTCTTTGTTTCTAAGGTTGTATTGATGGGTGTTCATTTTGATTGTTAATTTGTCCTTTTCTTGGTGTATTTCTAAGAGTGAGTTATAAATATACAAAGCTATCACTGTCATAATTCGGTTTCTCTTAAAATGTATCTTTGCTGACGTACGTTTATTTAGACCGTATATAATTCGGATAGACCGTTTTTGGCAAATTAGTACCTTCTGTATATCTGCAGCGTTTCCCCATACTGTTATGGCATAGCATATAATAGCTTGTACATAAGCATAGTATACGCTGAGGATTGCTTTTTTGTCAACTAGTGGTTTCAGCTTTAGCAATGCGTAGTTGGCACTCGACAGCTTTTTACACACGTTTTCTATATGGGATGAATGACTAATTGTGTAATCTATTGTGTATCCTAAAAATTTTATGTCTTTTGTGTTTGAATTACTTATAATACCTTTTCTAGACTGATAGCGTATAATAGACGTCTTCTCAGTATTTAGGACTATACCGTTGCTTTCAAACCATTCTTCAAGATTATTTAACATTAGGTTAATTTTTTGGTCTAATTGGTTGGTTTATTTTATTTGAATAACATATCTTAATACATTTAGATTTTTATGAGCCCTGAATAGGGAATATGTATGACAATTTTTTTTGTCTAATTCGACAGACTATTTAAAAAGGTAAATACCGATGTCTTTTTTTTGCCAAAAAGTAATTCTAGTCAGGTGGTGCTAAAACGCTCTACATAAATCGGGCGGTTTTTTTGTGACGTCGCAGTCTATTAGAACGTTAAAATATATGGAGCTTGTGTCGATATCTTTCGTAAAATAATTTTTTATATGCTACATAAAAAAAACGTTCAAAATTTAATGAAAAAACGAATTCTAAGAATCGTTTTACTATTCGAGGAACTTTTTCGTATAATATAGTATATAATATATATAATATTTATTTTGGTGAAATTCTTTAAAAGTCCGTTACGCTATAAAATACAATTCAATCCAATCTAATGTTGTTAAAAAAATCAAATGCTGTCTACCGTTCGATGCAACGCTGTTTACATATACACAAAGATATCATAGATTTCCTTCGTGATCCAGCCGTGATTTATGATAACAAACAACAGAAACTGAGTATATTGAATGATAATCATAATAATGAAGCAGTCGTATTGTCAATCAATGACAGATACAAACAATTATTGGCACTGTGAGAAAGATTTCTTACGGTCAATTGTTAGATGTCCCACTTACATAATGCTGAGTCGAAGTATTTGTTGTCAATGATTTCATTAATTGAACCTTGGACCGTGACTAGTAGCAGATAAAAGACAGATGGGATGAGGAAAGTTCAATTGGAATCTGCTGACGAATTTAATCGTCACATTTTTGGTTTCGTCTGGAAATACTGGTACAGATTGAGGCTTTTATAGCACTACACAATATGTTTATTTCACTGTACAAGGAAATTAAAGTGAAAATTTAGAAAAATACTTACGCAATAATCATACGATTACCAAATATAGCTAAGAACCACCGCAAGAAAACCGCATCAAAATCCGTTCGAGAGCTACGATGCCAAAGACAAACACACACAAATTTTTAACACCCCTCTTTTTGCGACAAACCTAAAAAGTCTAGTCTGAAAGTTGAACTCGACAGAACATTGAACGTTCTAAATGTCGCCAGGGGCCAGGACAGATGGATGCGCATGGAATACCACCACCTGGGGGCACCGCTCGTAAAAGTATTAAATAGATCACAATATGACCTTTTATTTAAAGATCCCACACGGTAGTACATGCCTCCAGTAGAATTTTCTTATTTTATGACGCTATTATTGGGTATTGTTCCGTCTAGTTCATTTCTGTAGTTATTGATGTGCGTTTATTCCTTGTTATTGAGATTATTGATAGACTATTGTTTAACGTTTATTATTTTATCAATAATGTGCCGATAGTACTGATCGGTGTTATTCTAGTCCACCTACTCATAAAGTATTAATACATTACAGACTTTATATGAGGGATAAACATAGATTTAACTTGTATATAGGAGTAGGTAGGATAGGAGATAAACAATATTACTAACGACCTTTTTGTTCTAAACCATTATGTAAATTACAGACTGTCACTACTTTTTTAAATTCCCATTAAATGAAATGTTCTTTTGATGAAAGTAAATGCACTTCCGCTTTTACTTGCACCGAAAGCCTATCCGTGCGGTATTGATTTTAGAATAAGACCAACCAATGTCACGTGTGGCGTAAAAGGCGACTAAGGGACTACTCATCATCATCATCAACAGCCTATATATGTCCCCACTGGAGGGGCTCAGGCCTACTCTCCTACAGAGAGTGTATGGGCCATAGCCCACCACGCGGGTCCAGTGCGGATTGGCGGACTTCACATGCCTGTTCAAGACATGCAGGTTTCCTCACGATGTTTTCCTTCACCGTTAAGCAATCGGATAATGTACTTGAATTGAAAAACAACTCATAGGTACACGGCTGGATTCGAACCCGGTACCCTCAGATTGAGAGTCCGCGCCTTATCCACTGCGCCACCGACGCTGTCACTATTAGGGACTACTATTCAACAGATTTTCAGCAGCTCATGTGACCTCTACATCGTAGTAATTATGTAAATCCTCTTATATAACGTCCAATAAGGCTATCTATCAAGCTCTGTTCGACGTACTACATGAGTCCACACATTAATAAACATAATACATATTGTGCTACCTATGAATCCTTACCTCTTTTTCTGTCCTCCCGAAAGCCGATCAGTCTTCGTATTCTGGTGCTCCAGCAAACCCAACTCTTGCAGTATCTCCTCTGATGGTGCCTTCACACCTTTAGGTAGTTTGAGCTTAGCCGCCACGTCCATGGCTTCTCGTACAGTCAGCAATGGCTGCAAAAGGTCTTCCTGAGTGATGTAGCAGGAAAACTTTTGAAATTGCTGCTCATTTCTAGGCTGGCCGTTGAGAAGTAACTCACCCGATACGCCCGCTGACCTGTTAAAAATAACGTTAACATTTGTGTTTTTTTTTTCAGATAGTTCTGGGAATTTCCAATGTCGAACTAAAAACTACTAAAAAGTCAAAACCGGCCACAGACAGTTTAAGACGAAGTACAGAATTTTATACTGATTGATGATTTTATATGATTTAAGATTGTCACTGACCTGTATCCTGATATTGCGTTGAGGAGTGAGCTTTTGCCAGCACCAGAAGGTCCCATAATGGCGACCAGGTTTCCAGAAGGAAATCTGCCATCGACGCCTTTCACGATGTCTCTGCTTTGTCCTGGAACAAAAGATAAATTGTTATGGAAATCATACTATCCATGATGATGAGTTATTCGTCCCTATACCATAAAACACTTTAAAATAAGTACTTTGTGGTAGAATCAACACAAATCATAACTTCCAAAAAGTACGAGTATATACCTCGTCATGTCTTTAGGATGCTTTAGTTTTGGAAATGACGGGAGATTACATGGGCCATTAAGAGGGCTATTTAGGTGCTAACATTAGACAACGATTGTGTAGTAGTAGTAAATGCAATATCCTTAAGGACTATATGCCATTAAACTTAGATATATCTAGCCAAAATAGCTCAACGAGTTATTGAGCTAAAGTGGCAATGTGCAGGCCACATAGCTGGAAGAACCGATAACCGGTGGGGAGTAAAAGTTCTCGAGTGGCGACCACGTACTGGAAACGTCTACCGGGCCGTCCCCCTACTAGGTGGACCGACGACCTGGTTAAGGTCGCGGAGAGGCACTGGATGCAGGTGGCTCGGGACCGTTTGATGTGGCGTGCCATGAAGGAGGCCTAAGTCCAGCAGTGGACGTTTCCCCGATGATGATGATGATGATGATGATGATATCTGTGATTATTTGTTAATTTTATTTTCGTTTTATAAGAACACTTGCTTCTGCGCGGATTTTAGGATTTATTCCATGGGAATTACTTGTTCAAGCGGGATAAAAAGTTGCCTATCTTCCGGCCCTTCAACTATCCATATAAAATTCCATTTTAAAATTATAAAAGTCATTTTAACTTTCGGTTGCATCGTGAAGGAAGGACTAACAAATAAACAAACTTACGAAATCAGTCAATCCGTTCTCGAGATAGCATCAAAATCTATGAGGAAATGAATGGTCTTTATGTTCATTTTTTTATCCCATATTTCCACAGTTATTCTTCTATTATGGGCAGAGTCTAATTAAATAATCAAAAAAATCGGTTCTGCCTTTCTAGAGTTATAAATGGTGTATAAACTAACCCGACTTCATTTATATATAATTTGCTACGTAATTCTTTGAATACGTCAGCTAGGTCATTAAAACATTTTAAACCCCTGTCAATAACCAAATCCAAACTCTGTGCTAACTATCATAATAGTAACATTATTAACACAAGACCAGCGTAAATACACACATAGCAAGTATTAAAAAAAAGTATTACAAATTACAAGGAGTAGCAATAACACTTTCACCATTGTGTAATTTAACTTTCCATGTTTATGACTCTCTTTTGTTTATCGATCTCAATTTTAATTATAACAAAATTTAAGAATTCGAAAACTAAATTGATATATAAGTATTATTATTTTGAGCAGTTTTCAGCAGCAAGGGCTTCCATTTGGCCTTCATCACGCCTGCTTGTTAGTGGCGATAAAATAGTAAGTATGATGGAAAGCGCGTTCACCCAAAAATTCAAGGTAAATCCGCCATTGACTCATGCGAAACCAGCTAATGCATACTATGACGTCATACTGCACGCAGGCATTTGCGGTTTATAAACACTAGGATTTGCCTACGGCTATCAGCATAATTATTTTGTTTGAGACTGGTAGACTAACCAGATTTAAGAATCTCTGGTTGGTGGTAGAGCATGTTCCATGTCCGCCTGGCTATGTTACCTAAGTCTGCCGCCAAACAGCAATAATAACAATGTTGTCTTCTTGAAATGTAGCAGATCCAGCGCCTCATTTGCTCGAGACTTCTGGGTGGGCACGCTTACTATCTATCGGCCTTATCGTCACTTACCATCAGGTGAGATGTGCCAAGTACAAAGCCCATCATACACAAAAAAATTCAAACTGAGAAGTATAATAAGAGATGTCTAATTAGCTAGCGTTGATACACATCATAACTGGATTTTTTATTATATTCTACTCTGTTTTTTTAGGTTCAATGAGTGTGCTCTTGGCCTGAAGGACCACCAACCCACCTGTTGGTATGTAATAAGTTAGTATAAATTGAACCGCCTAAAGTAAAAACAGGTATGTCAAGTTTTAAATATCTACAAAATAATAATTAGTAATTAGTAAAGTTTTTGGAATTATTTTATAATTGCGGGGAAATGTAAAAAAGAGGAAATGATAGCGTCACTATCGCTCTTAAATGACTAGGAGCATTTAATCACTACGTTTTATATTCATATATATTTTTTGTAAGATTTTTTTCCTACAAGGAAAAGGCAAAGGCAAAACACCATACAGCCATGCCTTTGATAATGATATTCTCTTAGAAATTTAAGGTTATAAACAGGTCAAAACAAAATGTGTACATTTTATCGCTTGTTTTGACGATTCTTGACGAGAATTTCAAAGGCCAGCCTTGGTTTCAACATAATTCGAAAGAATCCATATGCCGAATGTACTCGACATGGTAAACCCTTCCGATCGCGTCGAAACCCTCAAAATTTTTGCGTAATTGATACTATAACACCGTCCGTGACACTTTTTGCACAATATTTTTCAAGTTCGCGCCAAGAATCGCATTCATAGACAGTAGTAGAAACTGCAGAGAATTTTTAAAGTGTAAAGATAAATTAGTCGCCATAACGTGTGACACTTATTACCAAGTACGTTATGTAACTTACATAATGTTACTCATAATATATTTATTCAATGTCAAAGATATTAGATTTACATGTCAATATTTTAAATTATATTTGTTAGTAAACTTAACTTAGATTAGTAATAAAATTAAACCTACAACCTAAAGAAATACGTAACCTAACCTAACTAGCGTGGATCTGGTCCCGATCCAAAGGTCCCCATCACACTTGCCGCGTTGCCACGTTGGATGGCAATGGAGATCCTTTGGACCAGGAAAGATCCCGATCGAGGATCAGAGCCCCTCTCCCTCAGGCGGCGTCCCAATTCGTGGACAAACGTCTTAGCCTCTAAACACCACGGTCCCCCCGTCTCGACAGCAACCGGAACAAATTCGTACGTCGGTTCCAAGGCCGCATATTTGGCATGCTTGAGCCTAGCGGCAGTTTCGGCCGCAGCACCAGCCGCTCGCGCTGTAGAGCTCAGGTGGGACGGAGCGAAAGTGCTCACACACGTGACTCATAATACTCATAATTCAATTAACTGGTCTCACTTGAAGCCCATTCAACAAGATTTAAACTGCTTGTTATAAAGTTATTATGTTGAAATCATGAAAGCAAGTGGCGGTACGTACTTCTGCTATAGTTGCTTTTCTAAATTTTATAAGCTAGTTTCATGAACTGAGTGCTGTTTTGAACACTATTAAAACACAAGATGCTTGGCATTTTGACTCGGAAATATTTTCCTGTTGGTAAAACCGCGAGGAGAGTGTATTTTCGGCAAGCAAGTACAAACTGGTTTATAAAGTGTTATTTTTAGAGGAATCTCGTATTAAAAGAAGGAAGTTTGGTTGTGCACCATGAAAATTCATTTACCTGCAGTTAATTCAGAACTTTACCTGTTACAGAAACTCTTTTCAATAACAAAACGTCAGTACTTTGTTCCGTACTGTATTCTATAACAACACAAATAAAAACTAGAAACAATATTCATAATTACTTTGAAGTAGACATAAATCTTTTTAGACCAAAACACGCAGAGGAAACAACAGCAATTGTGCAATTCCTAGATAAGAAACAAACCGCAAAGCAACAATTTCGCGCGCAATAAAGCGTTTTGGCGCGCATGCGTACCATGAATCATGCGCTCGCGGTCATGGTCTTGTTGTGATGGATAGAATACGAATGACTGCTGTAAAGGGCTATGTTTAGCACAATTACAATTTAATATTTGTTATATATCAGTAAGCAGCAAAACATTTACATGAATAAATATACTGAATCTGGCTTTTTTTTAAATCGATATACATAAAATATGCATATTATTTTATCTAATGGTAAAGTGTTGATCTAATATGCTTGTTTACCTTTGACTCGAAATAGTCGAAACAGATCATTGGGTTAATATATACAAGCCAATTTTGAAATAATTTCTGGACTTTAATAATACATATACATAAGTCCTAACATGATCTCTTATTTTCGATATGAGTGGACAACAGAACAGCTAGGAAAAGGTACAGACTATGAACCGAAACAATACGCAATTGATGCACCGCAATTTTCTAAACATAGAAGCAACGCACGCGCATTAAACTTCTAGTTACCCTTGTTAGCATTCGATGACCATCGATTCTATATCGAATATTCCAGAAAATTAAAATTTTATTCATCAATTCAACCAATCCGTGTCATGCTTGAAAGTCACTTAAAAGTTACGTCATGAAATTCGGCGAGCAGAAAGTGCGCATATTTTGTACAGAAAATATGCATGAAAGTATTTTTATCTTTTTAAGGGAAATAAATATGTCATAATGAAATAAACTAACATAAAACCAACAAAAGAAGAATTTTTTTATTGCCTTCATATACCGTTGCATGACTGAATTAAATAATTGTTTTGATTTAGTAAACAACAATAATATTGAAATGTGCGTCGCCATGCCAAAACCGGATGTTTCCCGCCGCAATATAATATAAGTGTCACATTATAAAACAATGAAAAAGTCGCTCAACCAACATCATCGAAAGCTTTGATCTTCTTATCGATTCGACCACCGAAGATGAATCAAACAAGTAATTTATTCCACTTATCGGAAATATCGCATAACCTACCAGGAACTCATAAATAAAGTATTCCTCTCACGTTTGTTTCAAGTACCGGCAACAACAACAAAGGCTGATATGAATGCAAACTTGCAAATGCAACTTCTACTATCTTGATCGAGTATACCTACCTTGTTATTATTGTAAAGTTACGGTGATCCCGGCTTTAGAATAGGGTCATCCTAACGTCGAGATGACATTAGGCTGTCAGAAAAGTCGACATATAAAAAAAACTAAGGACCTTCCCTATGCCACATCAACATTCAACATCGATTTATCGAACATCCAACTAACGAACGTTCATTTTATCGATAGCTCAATAAAAAATAAAATTAAAAATTTTGAAAATACCCGCGACAAATGTAAATGTTGTAATGGGAAAAGGATTAAATAATTTTTTGAGAAACCCTCGACTAAATAGTAAGTAACGAGATAAATATGTAAGCTTCTTTTTATCTCGTTACTTACTTCCATTTAGTCGAGGGTTTCTCAAAAAATTATTTATCCCTTTTCCCATTACAACATTTACATTTGTCGCGGGTATTTTCAAAATTTTTAATTTTATTTTTTATAAGTCTTTTACTACGGAGTTTCCTGACATTATAAGATCACTAATGAGGAAAATCTTAGAACTCGAAGTCTTTGATCGAAGTAATCTACTCTAATATTATAAAGAGGAAAGATTTGTACCTATTTTTGTATGTTTGTAATGAATAGGCTCAAAAAGTACTGGGCCGATTTAAAAAAAATTTTCACCAATAGAATGCTACATTCTTCCAATTTGACATAGGCTACATTTCATTTTGAAAAAAATTAGGGATCCTTGGTAAAATTTGAACAATGTAACCGAAGGTGTAGAAAAATGAGTCTTAAAATGTCTTTCGTCGAATGCGCTGCCGAAACTATTAGCGATAGAACAAAATAATGTACAACAATATTGAAGAACATCACAATGTCTACAAAAAACTCCGCGGTAGCATATGTCCAACTATTGTAGTTATGTCACTACAACAACTTTTTTCATTTTAAACATTAATGAAAATCGTCACGTCTCTATGTAATGACATCCTAAATGAGGATCTTCATAAATAACTTGAGTGTGTGATAATATATATTCAGTGATGTAATCAAGCTCACCCCTTTAGCGAGCTGTGTTTGTAACGTCTCTATGTAATGACATCCTAAATGAGGATCTTCATAAATAACTTGAGTGTGTGATAATATATTCAGTGATGTAATCAAGCTCACCCCTTTAGCGAGCTGTGTTTGTAACGTCTCTATGTAATTACATCCTAAATGAGGATCTTCATAAATAACTTGAGTGTGTGATAATATATTCAGTGATGTAATCAAGCTCACGCCTTCAGCAAGCTGTGTTTGGAACATCTCTATTGTAATGATAATGACATCCTTAATGAGGAACTTCGTAAAGAACTAAAGTCAAGAACATAGCTCGACGAGTAAGTAAGTTGCTATAGGTATAAGAAAAATGACACGAAGCTAACCCATGCACCGAGATAATATGTATTATTGACGCGATGCACAGTTAAACCGTTTATTCAAAAATTGACAAAGTGCTACGTATATAAACGAGTGAAACAAATGATAACAAATAAAAATCATCAATACATTTAACTTATCTATTTCAACACGGTAGATTTCCCCAAGCAATAGATTATATCTCCGTTGATAAATGATGTAGCAATACGGCATTAGTGTCAAGCGTATAATCCATATTCTATATTATAATTACAATATTACATGTTTTGACGTCAAGCACTGCTCGTCGTAGTCTCTTAAAACTACCTACAAAACGCATAGTCTCTTTTGCAATTTTTTTAAAGTGCGGGCGGGTTGGGATCGTCTAATACGGTTAATTTTAGTAACGTTACACACGCATGTGTGTGTGATTTTTGTAACTTTTATACGTGTAATGCACACATACACTGGTGAACGATTATATAGACGAAATTTGGATATACTTTTATCACACTTTTATCCCGGTAGTGTGATGCCGTTCGTTGTATATTTTGAGACAAAGTTGCGGGCAAAAGTTTCACGTGACTAAAATACTAACAGGGTGAAGGTATACAGCCATTTCAATGTGAGATCAAGTGGATAACCTAGAAGTTGATGTTATAAATGACATAAATGTTCGCCATTTGCATTGATTTACCATACTGTCACAGTTTACAAGTTTCGATATCTGTCAATGATGTCAGTTTACAAATGAGACACAAGATCGATCGAGTTGGATATGACATTATCCTGTATTAATAAAAATTATAGTTTCTTGTTAACATATCGTTGTAATGCGAAATTACATTATAAATGTAGAGATAAAATACGTCTGCCATAATTTTTAATATGTCAAAAATAATGGCGTGCAGCACTTCCAGATACTGTACCTATCGGTAATCGGTTTAGTTGGTGGTAGGCGTTTCGCATGGCAAGCTACCACTAGTCTGCAGTGTTAATGGCAATGTTGTGCTCCGGTATGAAAGTTTGCTTATCATAGGTCTTATGTCACTTACCATCCGGCGAGATGAAGGCCAAGAGCAAACCTATTATATTTTTATAAAAATCTACTCCACTTGTCATAATGTTGTATATTTATTTTTTATTATTATTAGAGATTGTAATTGCGTAAAGTTTAGTATAACGGATGCACTGAATATGCCAGACACCAGTGACCTTATCAAAAAGACAAATTTAAAATAAAATTCCAGACTTCACAATAAATATAATTGAATGCAGCCAAACACTATCAAATTAGGTTAAAAGCCAATGTAAACATGTAACATTGTCCTAATGCCCCATATAAGTAGAGCTGTGTGCTCCGTTGGCCTTGAAACTGAAGATAACAGTATTCCTAATGGACTGCACAATCTAAATATACCTACGCACATGCATGCATGTACTGCGCTGTCTGGCATGATCGAGCTGACTGACAGGATGCCCCAAAGGAGGATATATTTAGGCGAATTAGTTCGACCGAAAGGCTTTCTGTTTCTGATTAGTCAAAAGATTGCGATTTTCGATTAAAACTGCCTAGAATACAATTAACTAGCTATCCCTGTATCCCTCGGGAATAGCTTACTGGGATAAAAAGAAGCCTATGTCTTAGGTAATAACTAACAACAGACACAGAGTTGTATGCAACAAAATCACGTTGCTCCTTTGCTGCGTGCACATCTATAATAGCCACCTGAGTTGGCTTAGCTGTTATTAACAATTATTATAGTTAAAAATAGTTTATATCCTGTTGGTTTTTCTTCCTTTCTTTGTTTTTGTTAACAGACATTCTTACGTTTAGTTGTGTTGCAGTGCAGTTCTTCGCGGTCACAGTCGCCTAAAACTCATTACAGTTACATTTACTGTTATGCCTTAATTTTTAGTTTTTCATTATTATTATTTTTTTCACATGAAAACCCATAAGTTATATTACCAAATTCCATATTTTTTTTATATTTCTACTGAGGCAGATACTTATCATTACAGAAAAGAAAATACTATGAATATAAGTTCATGCTTATTGTTTCATTCCACCGTTGGGCACGAAGTGTCTTGTTTCCTCATCATCATTCCATAAATTACTTTACAAATAATCATTTATGTCAACTTTTACAGCATAATTGTCAAATTATCAGAGACAGTTGTCATATAGATTTGTTACAACTGCCTACTGATGTTATTTTATTGATATTATTTACCTAATTGTCCGTACAAAGAGACGTATACAGTTGACCCAATTCAAGTCTCGCAATATTGACTAATTCGTCGTAATCAAGGGTGAATCATTGTTATGTTCAATCTACGAACACTTGTACAATGTACAGTGCATAGGTCCAACTACAATATTGTCACGCACAATTACTTATCAACAGGATATGTAATACAGAACGTTATGCTTCATGCATGTTACACTAAGTTCTAAACTATGCCCTTCCTAAATACGAATGTATTGTCAACGACACCACTGAACCACACCACTGTGGTGTCGTTTTTTTATGTAACCACACCACTGCCGTCTAGTATCTGTAAAGTGTATAAAAGCAATAAGTTATAAAGATCAACTATGTCATGTCGTGATCTTACGAATGATAAATAATTGGTATCGATAAATGCATACATATGTTTTGGATTATAACTTCATTAAGGTGGTGTAGTTACCTTTAAAAATTGTAAATGACACCACAGTGGTGTCGTCGACAATGTGAAAACAATATTTTTTATTATATCACATTTTGATTCAATTACCTTGTACCTCAAAAGGAGCTCAAAGTAAATGGCCTAAAAATGGTAATCAAACAGCCGTATTAATTCGTTGACATAGAAGTTTGATTGTTTCACCGCTTTAAGGAACTGCAAATTTTAGTATTCGATATTAATTTCAACTGGATACCTTCATGCGTTACTGGGGAAAACGATCTTGACAGACGGACAACAGAGTGATCCAATGAAGGTTTATTTTTTCCTTAACATTTTCCCAATCGTTTTAAGTATGTTTTTACAAGTCCCGGTCACTGACAGTAGCAATAATATGCTAATTAGGAAACCTTGAAACGGAAATACCGGAGTCTGTTAAAAAATTTCAGGACCGAATTCTCAAACCGGATTTCTAAAAATAACTCTTTCAAAGTTACTTTAATCCGATTTTATTTTTGTCTATAATACTAATCTATGTCATCTGATCTTGGGTTTTTAAATTTACGATGGTCTTATGTAATATCCTTCTTAAATATTATAAACAAAGATTATAATCTAAATGCTACTTTTAGTTATTTAATGTAGTTTATTATATTGTTGTCTATTTTTGTTAAATTTATACGTCTGTTTTGCTGTATGTATATAAATATAAATAGCACCAATTTACACGCAACATTGAACTCATCTGTTTTTCAAATTATAGTTTTAGATGTTAGTAGTAATTGAGTTTAGTGGGAATCGGGGCTCCTGGGATGCACCGTATTTGAACTAGTAGAACATATCATTTAAATCTATACATTTATTTCACTCATATTAGAGATTACGCTAAGCATTATTTATTAAGCAAGCGATACTCTTATACAATATTCAAAAAATGCCGGTTGTTTTATATGACAGCCATATTTTTATGGATTATTCTGAAGAATAATAGATCCCATCAAAAACAATACTTGTCAAAAAAACCAAGTCTCGCAACTCAGTTGTTCTGCGGTAAAAAGTTGTGAGATCCATGTAATACCAAGTCGGTTATTAATTTGTTCAGTCTCTACTTAAGCGACTTTCTGTCTTAATACGTTCAGTCTCTAAGACCACGATCGTGGTCTATAACAATTGAAAATCAATTGTGTCTGGAATCTCCGTACTCGAAGCATTAAGTTGTTACGTAATAATTAACAGCATCTTATAGTGACGCATATCAATATTAAAATTCTTTAATGTTTTATATAAATATATTGAGACTTGGCCATCGCACTAAATAATTGAATTTACATATGTTTTCAGGCGATTGAATTTACACGTGTTTTCATGTGCGTTACTATAAGATGCTGTTAATTATTACGTAACAACTTAATGCTTCGAGTACGGAGATTCCAGACACAATTGATTTTCAATTGTTATAGACCACGATCGTGGTCTTAGAGACTGAACGTATTAAGACAGAAAGTCGCTTAAGTAGAGACTGAATAAATTAATAACCGACTTGGTATTACATGGATCTCACAACTTTTTACCGCAGAACAACTGAGTTGCGAGACTTGGTTTTTTTGACAAGTATTGTTTTTGATGGGATCTCATTTCTTTTTGTATTTTGTCAAGTCTAATATCATACGACGACTCAATATTCCCATACATAGAGAATGACAAAGAATGAAATAAACACGAACCATCACCAGGTATAGGAACAACCCAGTGTGGACAAGGCTGATCATTCACATACAGTATTACTGAATCCATTGCGACTACCTACAAGTTAAATTGCAAAGTTATTTTTATGCAGAAATACGATTAGGTAATAAGAAATTTATAAATACTTAGGTACTTAAAGTATCCATATTTAATTTAAATTATTTATCCGAATAACGTCCAAATTGTAAGCAAATAATATCAGTAAACCAATGAGAGTAGCCTTTAGTCGTCAAACTTAAAAAAAATAGCAATCGAAATTATCAATCAAAATCGCAAACTTATAGGTAAGAATTCTGGGCACATCCGAACAGCACTGGGTCGCTCGCGCGTATGAGCGCGGCTGCTGCTCACTCGGCGACATTCACCTTTCCGCGCGCCCCGCCACTGTCCTCACCGTCCTCACGCTCCACCGCGCAGCGCGTAGTACATCTATCTGGTAGGGTTTAGCCAGCGTTTGCAATGTAATCGCTAAAATATGTGTTTATTTACGACATCATATTAGAAACCCCTAAAATTATCGGTGTTGCTCTACTACAGTATGCATTTATTATACATATAAACCTTCCTCTTGAATCATTCTATCTATTAAATAAAACGCGTCAAAATCCATTGCGTAGTTTTAAAGATTTAAGTTTCCATACATACATACATATAGACTGCGGGAAGCGACTTTGTTTTATACTATTTCATCATCAGCCGGGAAACGTCCACAGCTGAACATAGGCCTCCCTCATAGTACGCCACATCGACCGGTCCCGAGCTACCTGCATCCAGCGACTCCCTGCGACCCTGACCAGGTCGTCGGTCCATCTAGTAGGGGGACGGCCTGGTATACGTTTTCCGGTATGTGGTCGCCACTTGAGAACCTTTACTCCCCACCGGTTATTGGTTCTTCGAGCAATGTGGCCTGTCCATTGCCACTTCAGCTCACTGACTCGTCGAGCTATGTCGGTGACCTTCGTTCGTCTACGGATTTCCCATTCCGGACCTTATCACGTAGAGTAATTCCGAGCATAGCTCGTTCCATTGCTCGCTGAGTGACTTTGAACTTGTTTATTCGGCCCACAGTAAAGGACTACGTTTCAGTTCCGTATGTCATCTCTGGCAACACGCACTGATCAAAGACTTTTGTCTTTAGACGCTGAGGTATTATACTATTTAGTGATAGTGATTTTCAGTATGTTTATTAATCATATTCTTCACGGAGCCCTCGGTGCGCGAGTCCGTCTCGCACTTGACCCCTTTATTTTATGTATTTTATTTTTAAGGAGTTCAATTTTTTCTTATGTTTTTTTTTTCATTTCATACATAGCTAAATAGCATCGCTAAGCCTCTCTCTCGCACTTCGGTCAATACTACATTATTTAAATGCTTCAGTTTGGTGTCCGGTTGGTTTTTTAAATTCGTTATATCTTTTGAATGGAATGTCCGATTTCAATAATTCAAGAAGCTATCTACAGACATTGAAGCAGTCTTGAATATGAAATGATTTATTTTAATAAGGGTTAATATAAAGGTATGGATAACATGGTCTGATTTTGGTCGGCATTTCTATCAACTTAAAAAATAGATAAAAGTAGTTATAGTGACATAACGGCAATAGTTAGACATATACCATCGCGGACTTTTTTGTTGATCTTTCTGAGATGTACAATACAGTAGTACATTATTTTGATCTATCTGGTAGGGTTTAGCCAGCGTTTCCAATGTAAGCGCTAAAATATGTGTTTATTTACGACATCACATTAGAAACCTCTAAAATTATCAGTCTTGCTCTGGAAAAATACGAAATTAGGTTTACATATCCAGTTACTCATTACCACTTGTAAAAGAATGGTTAAAAACGCGATCGATGTCGCATTCATTGCGAATCATATGTACAGCTCCCTCTGTTGATGATAGTAGGTGGAACTAAATCTCAGTCACTCGTCTCAGGTCGTTGAGTGCCCTAAGAATCACAGTAGCTCCGAGCAGAACTAATAGATGGCGCGCAGCGTAGTACTTAGATCGTTGATTGTTTTGCAGTTTCAGTTAGATGGCGCTGTCGTGGATGATTCAATTAAATAATTGTACTGAATTAACTCACATTTCATGTAGTATGCTAATTTTTGAATTCCTCTTCAGTGATTTCTTCACAATTTCCATAAATTACTCACCAATGAATTAAAATTCGGTGGAGGGTAAACTTCCGTATTTTCGTAAAATCTGATTCAAATATTCATAAATAGTGCTTGAATAACATAGTTTAGTACAAGTCCCAGCACATCACACACAAATCAGCACACAAAACGATGTTTTTATATTTTAATTTAATTAAAATTCAAAGAGCGATGCACAAAATGTTCCGTCAATAGCGACATCTAGCGTCTTTTTTACTGAATTAATTTTAATTTTTTTTGCGGTCTTTTTTAGATTTTTTAGTTTTTCCTTGATTCATACACCAAACACTACTTATATTCCAAATTTGAAGCTTCTAGGTCTGCTAGAAGTGCCTTAGACTTTTGATGATCGGTCAGTCAGTCAGTGAGTGACAAAATTTTAAAAAAATTGACACTTTGACCCGTTATAATTCTTAAAATACTGGTTCAAATTGAATGAAATTTGAAATATACCGTGTCTTTACCATCCTGCAGGGTTACTGAAAATTTCAGTCTTCTAGTTTTATCCACAACGAAGTTACAGGGGGTCGAAAATGGTCTGAGTTGCTTCGAGAAAAGGATGGTACGGCCGTGACGCGTTTTTGCTCGACTTGGTTGGGGGCACTGCCGTGCCCCCAGATATTTTTTTCAGAAAATTCATCCAGTATCTACAATGTGTGAAAGTTCAATATTTATAAATACTCCTGGGATGACATTTCATCAGTAACTTTTGGTTTTATGTATCTGTTTTTCTTATTCTTCTAATTATTCTGTCTTCTCGCGACTTAAATCATTTTTTGTTTGTTAAAAACAGGTGTTAGTGTTGAGAGTATACAATGTAATACTTATTGTCATGTTGGCAACATTGTTCCAAAAACAAAATTGTCATGTTGTCCGCCATGTTAGCTCTTCCTTTTTGTGTCTGTGTACTGAAGTGTGTGCTCGTTGAAATAAACTACAGTTAAATAAGAAAAACCTTTTGTTTCACTAAAAATATCATCAGTAAGTAAAACTGGTAAAACTAAGCGAATAAATGGTTGCTCGAGTTCATAACAATTACGTAATGCAACCGGTTGTGTTAAATAACCATTTTAATGGTATCGCTAAGATTTATCTCGTAAGAGATGAATTAGCAAATATTTTTCTAAAATTTTAGATAGCTTCTGTTTGCCGTCTGGTGTCTGGTCTATCTTTGAACGACTTCATCTTCTTATTCACAGTTTTCGTGTTCATGTTTTTCCGGTTCGCAAATTGCTTCCACATCATTAAATAATTTTTGCCGTAAGTAGTATTTGGCATATCTATAATTAAGTGGATATTTATCATCAACTTTGTTTCCCTGTTAATAATCAAATGTATTAGGAATCCTTTCCGGTTGACTAAATATATTTTATCAATATAAATATTTAGTCACATTCAACGGAAATTGTAATATTTTATTCAATAACTCGGCTCACGAATATGATAGAAAGACAATAAAGAAACAGTTTTAGCTGAAGCTAATCCAAGCAATCTCGAAACACAGGTTACAAATTATTTTTATGGAAAATATGCTCAATTTACGTCATGTTAAAAACAATTAAGTCTGTTTTTCTTAAAAGTTTTCTGATGCATAAATTTCGAGGCTTTATAGGGTTTCGTGCCTCAAAATTAAAAAGGAACCCTTATATGATCACTTTGTTGTCCGTCTTTTAAGACCATTTTTCTCAGGAACGCGTAGAACTTTGCAGTTGAAAGCCAAACACCGGGTATTAAAAACTGCAGAGTTGGTCTTACATTTTCGGTAGAGTATTGTTGAGTGCATATTACCTTACCTTATTAATAATTTTCTGTATGTTAAGTATTCATATTCTGTACAGAGCCCTCGGTGCGCGAGTCAAACTTGCATTTGACTGGTTTTTTTAATTAAACATTCACACACACGCTGATTCACTATCACTTTATATTTTATTACACCGAGAGTCTTCATGCATGTCTAAGTACAGTGAAAGTATGAATCATGAACAGCACCAGTAGATTATTAAATAACGTCATATTACTATGGTAATAATTATTAGGTAAACTCTAAAACCTATATCGGTGAACTTTTATTGATGAAAGCGATGACGATACGTATTTGCCCGAAGTTCACCACTCGCATTTAGCGGTTATGCCGCATCACTTTTAAAACGACGAAACACGAATTGCAGGTGAGATATCTCGTACGATAAACGAACGCAAGCAAGGACAAGGACGGTCGATCAACTGCTTCTAAGCGAGTACTATACAACAATACATGTATTTTACATGTATAGTAAACAAACAAAGGTATTTTTTTACTATTGGCTGTAATATATAGCCGCAGACATCGCGAGTATGTCCTTCTATAGCTTAAGAGGCCATAGAGCGACAGAGGCGCCCTCATTCCCACTTTTCTACATTTCTCCGCAATTATACAACAATTTCAAAAACCAAGCCAGACTTCTTGTAGTCATTGCTGGTTTACAGCTTATCGATACACCACGAATTATAATTAAATCGTGTGCAGTTACTGTCAGTAAAACAACTGTTAAAAGTGACAACTTTAGGCGGTTCAATTTGTAATACTCTTAAAACTGATAGAATGACAGTGTATGAAGCAGCAGCATCTCTGGCATCTATGGATGTATCGCTAGTTTATTGCGAGCACCAACCCGCCTGACCAGCGTAGTGACAATGGTAAATCCCAATCAATGACATATCTCAATCGTTGTGGTAATCTCTAAGGTAATCTCATGTTCAATGGAGGACATAATTATACAGCTGATAATAATAATAATAATAAAAGACGAAGTTTATACCACTAAAACTTAGCTGCTGCAAGAAATCTATCCGCCGTTGCTAAAACTATTTCGGAGCACTTTGTGTCCGCTAACAGCCACCATGTCGGATTTTGTATGACGTCTATTAATCATGGAACACCATGACTAGTTAGTTAATCGATGAACTAATACTTACATACATAGCAAGGGGGTATGAGTGGAGAGAGCCTGATTGCGAAGTACACAGTGATAACGAAGTCGTACCTACATATTTTTTAATTATCAAGGTAACAACTTGAAAGATCTCAACGCGCGTGTATTAGAAATTCAAAATTAGAACATTTCGTTTTAGTAAATTTGCTTTTCCATATTGTCTTAAAATTCGATATTGTTGATTTAATAATAACACATATTCCCGGCACTCCGCTGGTTGTTGGCTCGATTTTACGACTTTGCCGTACTCTGGTAAAAAGCGACATCCAAATTTCCAACACAAAACAGTCTCTCCAAGAAATGTGCAATTATACATTTATTATGTTTTTAACTTAGTCTAATATTCGTAACTGTTTTTGTCTTACTTTTTTGTATGTTTCACGGTGTATAAAATTTCCTGTTGTTTTTCTGATACAGTTCCTAGTGGAACCACTCAAAGTAATTTGAACCCAAAGAAAAAACATATCGATCGTATCGAGAATTTCTTTGACGCATAATGTTTTTATGATGTTTCCGATCCATTCTAAATACGTATTTTTTATCAATGCCACGAAGTGATAAAAAATCGGATGATTTATTTCACAGTTCGTTAAACTTTACTTGACCTAAACCGGTCCGAAATATTTCCAATTTTTTACCGTTAAAGTATTTAATATAAAGTGTTTGTGTTTTTATTCTAATTTATGTGTCTTACGTTTTTTATTGTGAAACATATTACTCAATAAAGATTAAAGGATGATATCATGTTTTTTCCGAAAGTCAAAAATAAATTGTTGGCAATTTCTCAGAGTTTTTTTTCTCTACTTAAATTGAAAAGCCTTTGAAAATTCACATGGTCGTTATTCAGATTTAATCCTGCTAATATTAGATATAGAAGAACTTATTTTGTGATAATTCTGAATTAACACAAATGATACTTTTATCCCATGGTAATGTGTTATTATTCCAGTGCAATTGAAGTTGTGATTGTGAAATATAGAAGCGAAGCGCTTCGTCGCCCGCCAATTGAGAGGTGTCGCTACGCTGGTTTAGAGGCAACCCGTCGCCAGGCTACAGACGTCGCGACGACAGCTGAGAGGCATCGCGACGCTATACCTTAGAGATGTCACAAGATAAGAAGAGGCTCGACGCAAGTTGAGAGTCGTTGCGAAACCTGCTAATACGTGTCACGACGTAAACCTTGAGAGTTGCCGAGGTTGCGGTGCCAACTGAAAAATATAACTAGCTTCGAGGCGTCATGGCGCCGGACTAGAGGAATTGTGACTTTAGGAGACGGCATGACAAAGCAACAGACAAAGAGACAGAGTTACTTTCAAATGTATAATACGTATTAATGTGATTGTATTGAACTCATGTTGCTTCACTGTTTTTATTATTATTGTGAGCTCGTAAAAATATAGTTTTTCATGAAACTGGCTATAATTTATCCGAAGTATTTTAAACAGCCTTTATGTTTTGATCTTGATTGCGTTTTAACAAACGACAGGTTGGCGGTCGGCGGGCTATGGTCTCTATAAATCATCGACAAGCACTTTTTACATGCACTTGGTAAAAATCTTTCTCAGCGGGTTGCTCAATTAGCTTTTTATTTTATTCATGCCAGTAACTTTGGAATTTACAATTTCGTATATGTCACCTAACCCATAATCAGTTTATTTGAGAAACTACTTCTCTCTAAAACAAATCTAAGTTGTGAGCGTGATTTCAAATTGCTAAAACTAACATAAAACCGACAAATATAATTTAAAAAACCAATAATTTTGATCATCAAATTTAGTTATCATTTACTTCAGTCCACTGCTAATCGTGAGTATTTTTATAATGTGTAATGTGTTCGCACTTGGCCTTCATCTCACCTGATGGTAAGTGACGATAAGGCCTTTGAATGGTAAGCGTGCTCAACCAGACGCACAATTTCCACCACTATCACTCATCAAGGCGCTGGCGTATCTTTCATTACCGGAACACAACATTGCTAGTAGCGCTTCTGTTTGGCGGCAGGACTAGATAAAAATGTGTAGTTAATACATAAAAAGTGTTTACCACCAAATAACCACTTCTGGTACATATTCTGTAATCTTTGTTGGCGTTTATCACAAGGGATTTTTAACTATTAGTTATCTATCTAATAGTTATCTGTTTTTCGGAAACAATAGAATAAAAATTACGGAACAAGATTCGGTAACGACGCAGGTTAAATGTTTTTTTTTATTTAATAAAAAAATCAAGTGACGCAAGGCTAGGAGTAAAGCGGTTACATTAAAGGAAACAAGTTATGTCTAAATTGTGTATTTAAAAAATTAAATCTCTGTCGAACTACTATTTTGAATTTACCTACGTCATCTAAAACCGGTAGAACAATGATAACCGGATTTAAAGGTTTACATTTTTCATAAGTTATGCGTGAGATCGTCATTATAGTTGTCAAAATGTAGCTAATACGTAATGCTTATAATTACATAATTAAGATTTATAAATGCGAATGTGGATTGACTTGTGTTACAGCGCTTTGTTTACCTGCCTGGGTAAATATCTAGAGTAGATAAAGGGTAAAAGGCCTGGTACAAGCTACATACCAAACTACTTCCAGCTATTTCCAGTATAAGGTGAACTTGGAATATAATATGAAACTTTGGTCAGTTTGAGTGTTGAGTTGAGTGTGTTCAGTTTTTCCGTACAGCCGAGTCACTAGAAATCTCCAAACATAAAACAGCGCGATGAAATTCCTACCTTTTGTAATTCGACTGCACACGGTGTACTTCAGGTTTCGAAACTCCAGATCCATGATTTGGCTGAAACAAATGTAAAATGAATTTAGATATAATGAAGTTAAAACCGGCCAAGTGTGAGTCAGACTCGGGCATGAATGGTTACGTACCGTAAAAACGGCAAAAACATCAAATATTTGTTTTATTTAATTTAAAGTGAGTATGTATGTAACTGTGCACATTTCAAGCGGCTACCTGTTGCCGTTATAAATATCGAGCAAAAAGAGGGTACGGAACCATAAAACACTAAAACATCATATGCATCATCATCATCCAGGAAACGTTCACTGCTGGACATGGACTCCTTCATGGTATGCCAAACTCATCGGTCCCGAGTCGTTGGTCCATCCAGTAGGTGGACGGCCCGGTACACGCTTCCCGGTACGTGGGCGCCACTCGAGAATTTTTACTCCCCATCGGCTATCTGTTGTCCAGCTATGTCGGTGACCCTGGCTCGTCTAAAGATTTCCTCAATATAATGAACCTAAAAATATATTATTTATTATTTTGAAATGATTTATATATTTCCACTTCTACCCCCAATGTATTTATACAAGATATTTCAGAAACTACTCGTAGTAAGCAATCAATAACGACTTCCGTCGAAAGAAAAGCAACTTTAATCTCACCGGCGACCATACAATGAAAATACATGGAAAGAGTAAATAACAATAATAAGTGCCCAATTATGTGGCAATTTAAATATTTCACGTACAAAAAAATTTCCTCATTTTGATGAGGTCGTTCAGGGTTAAAGGCCAATCTTTATTATACCTATTTGTGGATTTAAGTTTTTGGCGTAAAATACCGTGACTAATTGTTTTATATCCTATTCGCAGATCTGCAAACATTTCCTGTCTCCTAAATAACGCAATTGCGGAAGAATTAATAATAAAGCATTATGATTTATTTGGATTCTAATTATGATGTTTTCATTATCCATACAAAAGAAAATTACGGAAATTTACGGTTTTGATTTCGTACAATAAATCTTTGTTTCGAACTAAAATTCCAAAAAAAGTATGTGGTGGGGTGACTTCAGCGGCGGCGTCAGTCCGTCTGTCTTCACAGTTACCTATCACAGCAACAACTATGCTATGGACTTGAAATTTTGAATCCATTCATACTTTGTTTGTCCTTCCTCCCCGTCGTAACGGAGTGTCAGAATGATTTGGTTTTTTTTTTGTATTGGAATAGTTGAAGGGATGGAAAAGGACATAGACTACTTTCTATCCCGTTCGAGCATGTAGTTCCCGTGGAATTCTTACGAAGTCGTTGGCAAAAGCTAGTTTCCAATAATTGTTTCTTTTCAATTGACTTCAAAAAGGAACAGTTTCTCAATTCGACGGGTATGTTTTTTTGGGTCACCTCAGAACTTTCGACTGGGTGAACCGATTAGGATGATTATTTTTTAATTAGAAAGCTGGTACCTCCCGTGTGGTCTCATTTCAATTGGTCCAGTTCTGACAGTGGCATCCATGAGAAAAGCATATAAGTCTTAAATTTTCAGTAGACTTTTATGGCAGTTAAAGTCGGTTTCTAGTTCTTTTTTACCCGCGACGGAACGGAGACAGTGTATGCGTTTAGGGTGAGAGGATGTTTGTTTGTTTGTTTGTGTGTTTGTTTGTTTGTTTGTGTGTACATACAAACCAATGTTGCCACTTATCTCCAGAACGGTTTGACCGATTTACATGCGGTTTTTTGTAAAGGGTTGCTGATACGTCAGCGATGGTTCTTAGATGGGTGGTATGGCGCTAGCTCACCAGGGGGCGCTGCAATCAAGATTTTAACTCATTAAAATGAGGGACAGAGAACTTTGCGAAGGCTTATAGCTACTAGGCCGTGTTTGGGCTCTTTTGAAAGGGTTTGGTGAGCAGAACCTGCACATGAACTTTTGAGGGTCTGATGATGGATCAGAACGACGTTGAAGGGAATCTTGCGAAGGCAAATACCTAGTAAGCCGAGTTTGGGCTCTTTTGAGAGTGTTTGGTGAGCAGAACCTGCACATGTACTTTTGAGGGTCTGATGATGGATCAGAACAATGTTGATGGGAACCTTGCGAAGGCAAATACCTAGTAAGCCGTGTTTGGGTTCTTTTGGGAGTGTTTGATGAGCAGAACCTGCACATGAACTTTTGAGGGTCTGATGATGAATCAGAACGATGTTGAAGGGAACCTTGCGATGACAAATACCTAATAAGCTGTGTTTGGGTTCTTTTGGGAGTGTTTGATGAGCTGAACCTGCACATGAACTTTTGAGGGTCTGATGATGGATCAGAACGATGTTGAAGGAAACCTTGCGAACGCAAATACCTAGTAAGCCGTGTTTGGGTTCTTTTGGGAGTGTTTGATAAGCAGAACCTGCACATGAACTTTTGAAGGTCTGATGATGGATCAGAACGATGTTGTAGGGAACCTTGCGAAGGCAAATACCTAGTAAGCCGTGTTTGGGCTCTTTTGAGAGTGTTTGGTGAGCAGAACCTGCACATGAACTTTTAAGGATCTGATGATTGAGCAGAATAACTTTGAGGGGAACTTTGTGAAGGAACATGGCGAATAAACTGTGGCTAAGCTCTTTATAGAGTATTTGGTGATTAGCATCTGTACATGAACTCCTGATAATCGAAATTATATAATACATTTAAAAAAACTCCGTCAGATAGGGAAAACTTTGATTTTTAATACAATTGCACATATTGTTTGTCATGACATGATACTTCACACGTCACGATATTTAGACTACAACATATGAATTCTCTAAAAAGCTTGAAATAAAAAATAAAATTAAAAATTTTGAAAATACCCGCGACAAATGTAAATGTTGTAATGGGAAAAGGGTTAAATAATTTTTCGAGAAACCCTCGACTAAATGGAAGTAAGTAACGAGATAAAAATAAGCTTACATATTATTACAATAATAAGTCCGAAAAAATCCGTCGGGGGCTGCCATTCCCGTTCCTGAAGGAACTAAAATTTGCAGTTTTATAAATATGTCACTAGTTGAAATTACGTTGGGTACCTAATTTTTTTATGTAGTCTTGATACCGCCTTATTAACCATCTCCATTTTCTAATAGCTACACATTTGGACTTTCTCGAAAAATTATTTAACCCTTTTCCCATTACAACATTTACATTTGTCGCGGGTATTTTCAAAATTTTTAATTTTATTTTTTGAACGGGTTAACTTGTTGCTATAATAACTTTCATTCGTGTCTCTTTATTATGAAGTTAAATGTTACATTGTAAGTGTTTAAGGACCGTTCCCGATAAAACTAGGTACATTGTAACTATGCAGGCAGTTACTAAGATTATATAATATACCTAGACCTAACTAGATCTGTGCTGGTTTTATAATGTAGCAACCAACCCGTCTAGTTGAATCAATACTAGTTTAGGCCCCTCCGTGTAGTTTCGGTTGCCACACCGACGTTAGGATTGTAGACGTGAGAATGTTGGGACCCCCAGGGATCATTACTTGCCCCCAACATGCTATGTTAAAAGCACGCCTCCCTACCAGTTTTTTTCGTCATGCACATGAAAAAAATCATTCAAGCACTTACGTCATTACTCTATATTTTTATCATTACCTACCATCAAAATGAGGCCCGGCCAGAATTCGCCAAATTTTTAGAGATACATGCTTTTAAGACGAGGTATGGCTCAGATATATCTAACCGTAAACTACTGCCTGGAGTAAAATAACAAAAAACAAACAGTGCATTTATTATATTTAAAAAAAACAGTTTTCTGTAGGAGAAAATCATTCTAACCTTACTAGGTCCTGAGTTTATCTGCAAATTAATATAAAATTTAAACGTAAAACATTACGACGATGTGATGAAAAAAGTGCTTTAAAAGTTATCGAGAAAATTTACTTACACCAATCATGTTTTCATTCTGTTTACTGGGTAAAACCCGCTAGTTTTCATTGCACAAATTTCATACGTGTAGCTTCCATAAAAGATTAAAAAAACACAGACTGAAGTTACTCGTACCTCCTCTAAGACGAGGATATAAACACCGGCCCGTCCTAAAAGGGTTTTAATGCTTATTTATCATTTTAAAGATTGCCCAGTCGTGCAGCATTCAGTCAGTTACAATAAAAACAAATGTATAACCAATAAACATAAAACAGATAACGGAAGGCAGGCCAAAGAGAATACAGTCAGGCGAGCGAGTCTCAGATACAACCAGTTCTGCCACTTTCACTTCAACTGCAGCTATCCTAAATGCAACAAGGTATAAACACTATCTAACTCATTTTATAAGCCGATGAAAGTTACCTGGACAGTCTGACTCATTTCTAAATTCAATTTACGGGAACGGCTTCTGGAAGAATGAGTACCATATTCGGGAAATGAGTTTTTTAGATCAGAAGTTTAGAGTACCTATCCATACTAATATTATTAAAAAGCGAAAGTGAGTTTGTTTGTTTATACTTTACGTCGTAATGGAGAGCCAGAATGATATGATATTTTTTGTGTAGGGATAGGTGAAGGGATGGAAATTGATATGGGCTACTTTTTATCCCAAACCGAACAACCTGGTACTGGTGCAGTTAATGACATCTAGAAAATTTTTATATTTATTGAGATGTAATAAACGTTATGTTTTGATTATTAATTATTTATGTATTTGTATCAAGGATCATCATTTCCAGGATCGGGTTAACCGAAATAATTAAAAATTTCAATGTATTTAACTCATTCAGTGCATAGTAGTAGTCTTTAATATGCTATGTTTATAAAATGTCTTAATACAAAATTTCGTGCAGTGCCTTCTTAAAATTAAATGTGGGTTAAGTAATATCTGAGGTCGCTTCCAGCGCAAAGATGTGTTGAATGTTGGTTGAATAAAATGGGAAAGGGCCAGGCAAAGAAGAAGACAAAAATCAGAGCACAACTTGTATGGTACCCCGTCTCACAAAATCAAGTGAAGTAGTAGTTGCATTGAAGCATGTGTCATTCATCAATATATTCCTCACATTTTCTTTCAAATCATCTTTGCCCTAGCCCTAGCCCGTTTCTGAATCCGAGTCGGCTACCTAAACCCAAATTATTGGCGTGAGTACTAGTTTTTACGGAAGCGACTGCACTCCCACCCTCCAAAGCAAAGGAAAACGAGACCGTATCTTTGGGTTTAGTCTGTCATCAAGCCAACCGAAGGCCTTTTACGTAGCTTAACGACCACAACGACCATCGGGATCCAAGCTTAACGTGCCTTCCAAAGGACGGAGTCATCTTAGAAAACCAGGTGATTGAATCAATGCCGGTACCTTTCGCGTGTAGCGCGTCTGAGTATAACGTTCAGACAACTGCGCCTCAGATAGGCAATTTTTAACCGACTTCAAAAAAGTTATCTTCGACCTGTATGTATGTAATAAATATTTCCAGAACTGCCCAGTTTTCGTATATGTTAGTCTATGTCAGCTACTAAACAAGTGTGCTAAATTTCAAAAGTATATTTATTTATATAGTATAAGTATATTTGTATGTTTGTGCGCGCATATCTCCGGAACTACAAGTTCGATTTAAACAACTCTTTTTTTATGAACTAGGTATTGTTCAACTTAAGAAAGACTGCAAGTTTCATCAAAATCGGTTCAGTACTTTTTGCATTAGACAGCTGACTTACAAGTATTGTCTTAATAAAAGTAGACTTTTAAGGCAGTTGAAGTCAGTTTCTAGTTCTTTTTGAACGCATTTACTTGTCTTTCAATATAGATTTTGGCTGAGTTCTGTTTTTAAACTTATCTAAAAACAGAGATATGTAGTGAAACCCTGAGTACTGCCAATGTCCATAAAGTCTAAACATTGCGTTATTGTGGCGAGGTGCACTGACCTAACACAACCGCGAATTATGCGCGCGCGCCGTAACTACGAGTAGTAAGAGAACCATACGATCCTATAGACTCAACGAGATCCAAGCACCCATTTTACAGTTAGGATACTAAGGTACAGGATGGGCAATTAACTATAGATTAAATTGAACAGTTTGCGATTAGCCATGCCCAAATCGTAGGCGTCAATTACGTTTAAGATCCGTTTAAATACTAAATCGTGAAAATTTCCAAATTTTATGGTCTCCATTTTGTTAAAATTATAGCCAAGCCGTTATATAGCAACAGGTTTGGAAAAAAACAATTATACATTCAAAACGATACTATACTATGGTCGTCGATTTATATTTTTTTATGTAGCTTTTTTACTAATAATAATAATACTCGTGCTATCCTTGCCGTTACTTCGAAAATATCATCCCAAAATTAACTTTGGTAATACCGCAACTACTTGCCAACAAAGGAGCAAAATTCTTCTTTTACAACTGGTTACGAAACATGGTTGCGGTGGCGGCAGAAGGGAATTTAATGTATTTATTTTCCCGTAAACATAGGTTACATTTGTTATTATAAAATTATTACGTACTTTAGTTGAATGATCTGTAAAGGATTTCTATATATTTTCAGGATTATCGGTACTGCAATATCAAAAACATTATTTAAAGTAGTACACTCGAGTACAAAAATATGTATCAACTTTTGTACCATGTCACATTCACAATTACTTGTGCCTATGTAGTGAGTTGAGGGAGATGTCTATTAAATATGAATGTGAGATGGTTGAAAAGTGGATACATATTTTTGTACTCGAGTGTACTTATTACATAAACAATGGAAACCACCAGCTTAGGGAAATCGTCAAAAAACTTCTTCAATAATTCATTACCATCTTAATAATTACATGTCCACTGGACCATGTCCAGCTGGACATTATCTCACAATCTAAAAACATTTGTTTACTCACAAAATCTTCCACTTGACTTACATATATCAATCAAACTGTCATAATCACCAGGGAGGCACTAGGCAGGTGGATTCGTGAGCGTAGTAAGACGTAATCTACACTAATATTATAAAGAGGAAAGATTTGTAACTATTTTTGTATGTTTGTAATGAATAGGCTCAAAAAGTACTGGGCCGATTTAAAAAATTCTTTCACCAATAGAATGCTACATTCTTCCAATTTGACATAGGCTACATTTCATTTTGAAAAAAATTAGGGATCCTTGGTAAAATTTGAACAATGTAACCGAAGGTGTAGAAAAATGAGTCTTAAAATGTATTTCGTCGAATGCGCTGCCGAAACTATTAGAGATAGAACAAAATAATGTACAACAATATTGAAGAACATCATAATGTCTACAAAAAACGCCGCGATAGCATATGTCCAACTATTGTAGTTATGTCACTACAACAACTTTTTTCATTTTAAACATTAATGAAAATGCTAACCAAATTCAAACCATGCTATTTATGTGTTTATATTAATCCTTATCCAAATAAATTATTTTATGGTCAAGACCATTTAACTACCTATAAAATAGTTTTTAAATTATTTAAATTGGACTTTCCATTCAAAAGATATTACGAATTAAAAAATTCAAACAGTAAACAAAACCGCCATTGGCCGTGGCCGTTATTTGCGATGCAGTCTGAAAAGCGCGCCGGGCATCGCGGCGGGCGGGGTGGAGGGGGCACTTAAATAATTTTTTTTAAATATATAATTAATAAATAATAATTTTTTAATAAATAAAAATATTTGTGAAAAAGAGTGTTTTATATCCAAATTTCCAAAAATAAATAATTGTCTACCCCGTGCGAAGCCGGGACGGGCTGCTAGTTTATTAATATATAGAAGATATCATCAGCCAAGAAACGTCAACTGCTGGACATAGGCCTCCTCCATGGTACGCGGTCCCGAGCCACCTGCATCCAGTGACTCCCCGCGACTTTAACCCGGTCGTCGGTCCACCTAGTAGGGGGACGGCCCGGTCGTCGTTTCCCGGTACGTGGTCGCCACTCGAGAACTCTTACTCCCCATCAGTTATCGGTTCTTCGAGCAATGCGGCCTACCCATTGCCACTATAGCTCACTGACTCGTCGAGCTATGTCGGTGACCTTAGTTCGTCTACGGATGTCCTCATTCTGAATTTTATCACGCAAAGAAATTCCGAGCATAGCTCGTTCCATTACTCGCCGAGTGACTAAGTTTGTTTATTCGGCCCACAGTAAAGGACCACGTTTCGTTTACGTATGTCATCACGGGCAACACGCACTGATTAAAGACTTTTAGAGAAAATTAGAGAATAGATAGATGCTATTGAAAAATTACTAAAATCCCTTTTTTGCAGTGCAGCTTAGTGCGGCAGTATTGTAATAAATGTGCGAGCAGCACGTGGCTATCAAAGCGTATTGCCTCTCTCGCGTCTACAAGATCTGAAAGTAAAAGCGTCAACCACAACCTCGGATGTCTCTAGAACGTTCCATACTTTCCCGGCCACTTCTAGCTGCGTGCCTATGAAGCAACTTCACGTCTGCATCGATTGGTTGGTTGTAACTAGTCACATTAATTCTGCTATTTCCACGAGGCCTTCTAAGCAATACTAATTGTTACACATATCGCAACTAGCCATGAAAGTTTAGCAATTCGCTTTGAGTTGCTGGTGTTACGAAAATTGTGGTTTCTTAGAGATGTTTATAGGTCGCATCAGAACGCAACTTTGTCATTTTCTTTAGAAATTGTTGGATGTTTTGACAGTTTTACGAGTGTAAGATTGATTTGCTTTGTCTCTACACTTACATTACTTATGTAGACATAACATAATAAGTTTTAGTTTTATATGATAGTTGTTGATGAAGTTTTAGTAACTTTTTAAAGATAAGTTCTAGTTTACTTATAGGTATTTTATAGGAATGCTGTAGTCTCTTATAAGTATGTGCAATTATTATTTTACCCTACATGTTTCATGTGTACTCCAAAATTACTTACTAACTAAGTACTTAGGCTCCAAAATACATAATAAATAATGGCCGATGACGATGAGGAAATGTACAAGATGGTGGCATTTAATAATAATAACAACAATAGAAGCCAAAACAATTATCTTTAGTTCTGTTTATTTATGTTATTTATGTTCAATATTGTAATTATGAACTTTTTTAAGAGGCTATGTTGGTAAGACCACGTGGTCGTTTTCAAGGTTAAATTGTTTTGTAGCTGTCCCTCTCCGAGCCCTATCCTACCCGAGCGCGTACGATGAGACAGCATACATTATGCGATGTTATTCACCCGTTATTTGGATGTTTCGTAGTCCAGGGATCATTTGAAGGATACAGTATATTATGTAACAATTTTTTTTAATACAGTATACTAATGAAATTTTAGATGTCGGTGGTTTTTCCAAATTGTTCTAAATTGATTCATACTCTTGTAAATCAGGTTCAAAGTTGGGGCTTTTTATTACCGAAAAATACAATACTTTGACACCCTGTAACTCTGTAAGTATATATTTAAACGAAAATCTGACTCACCACCGACACAGATATTTGTTTCTAGATTGTGTCTTGAAAATTTCATAGATTTTCATAGCTTAATACTCAAAATATGACTGGACTACGTTTGTATGGGCGCTTTGACAACAGCATAGCCTCTTAACACGCTTTTATTAGCTTCACCTGTATGTTTGTGGGCTTGTGAGTTTGTGGGTTTGTGAGTTTGTAATTCTCCTTCGCGCGCCTGCTGCCTTCCTTGTCAACCACCCATCCTACTAATATTATAAGTGTGAAAGTTTGGATGTTTGGATGTTTAGATGTTTGGATGTTTGTGACGCTTTCACGGAAAAACTACTGAATGGATTTGAATGAAACTTTACAATAATATAGCTTATACATCAGAATAACATATAGGCTATAATTTATAAAGCCATATTGTATAAATTGTCCAAAATCACACTTATAATATTAGTGGGATTACATGGGCAATTTGGGCATAACAAAAACGCGTTGCCTAGCAACCGACCATAGAATATGTAATTCGTATATACAAACTTTTGCGTTTATAATATTAGTGTGAAGACTATTTGAATGTACTACGTCAGATATTGAAATGTCTTTTGTTTCTTTAAACTATTAGCCTACGTAACAGAATAAACACTATTTTGTACCTTATGCTGGAAATGGAGATAGATGCCTTCTATGCCTATCGAACAAGTAGAATAAATCCTGAGGTACACGCGGACAAAGTCGCGGGCGGAAGCTAGTAATTAATAATTGGTGCAAATAGGACAGACATAGTTCTGAGTTTTCGACTGGAGGGAGATCCTCGTTATCTGGACGGAAAGCGAAATTGCTCACGATCGTCGATAGCCGGCCAACGAGCAAGACCCGTCACCGTCCATAGAAATTATATCGAGTGTCTTCGCTTTCAAATAGTTGATAATCCATAGTAAATAAAAAATTGGAAACAAAACTAAAGAACACGCTTTGATAGCATATTAAACTAAAAAGTGAAAAATAAATATAGTTTAAAAAAAACTAAAAAACACGCTTTTAAAGAATATCGAACTAAAAAGTTTAAAATAATTTTTAAAATAAAATAAGCTTAAAACAATAATGAACGAACAATAAATACTAGTATTATTGTGAAAAAAGCGTGGGCGCTTTGTGCCACATTTTTCGTATATCGAGCGCCCAACGCTTTTTTCACAATAATACTAGTATTTATTGTTCGTTCATTATTGTTTTAAGCTTATTTTATTTTAAAAATTATTTTAAACTTTTTAGTTCGATATTCTTTAAAAGCGTGTTTTTTAGTTTTTTTAAACTATATTTTTTAAATGTAGAATGCATGCACTTATTCTTTATCTTACTCACTTGGTAAGTGACGATATGGTCCTTGGATAGATAGCGTGTTCACTCAGAAGCCTCAACATATTAACGCCCCAACACAACAGTGCTATTAACAGTGCTTTTTGAAGGCAGACATGGTTACTTGGTGGTGTGGTGGCAGCTAGACCTTAGGGACATAGAAAGCCAACCGAAACATGTCCACGTTTTATTTTCTAGCTAGCTTAAAACCATAGATTCCAATGTATATTGGTAAACTAAAAACTTTACATCTGGTTAATCATTGAATTTATAAATCAATCAAAATGACATAAACAAAATGTTAATAACACTATTATAATTAATACCAGCATGCGTAGCATGAGACGCATGAGAACACTGAGAATGAGATACTGTCATCTCTGAACGATAATTCGTATAGACATTTGACGTTTAGAAATGACACGTCACACTCTCAACGATCTGACGAGTCTTATGCTACGCGTGCTGGTATTTATTCTGAAATGCATTAAGTAGTATCTTAGACTCTCACACACAAGCACAGAGCTGTTTTCTTACAGTATAAGAACTGTACGTACACAATTATTACGAGGAACATACGTCTCAGTTTTTGCACTACTTTGATTAACGACCTCTAAATATAGCACCTATAGTATGCCTACAAAAAGATGGGAAATATCCTAGCCATTCAGCTAAAATTAACAGAAAAACTAATAATAATATACCACGGTAAATATATTTTTAGGGTTCTGTACCCAACGGGACCTTATAACTAAGCATCCGCTGTCTGTCCGGCCGTATGTCACAGGTATCTTTTGAACCATAACAGGTATACACATGAAATGAATATTGTGTATTGCTATGGAAGCGACAACATTTTATTTTAAATTTGCACTTGGCCTTCATCTCATCTGATGGTGAGGATAAGACGATGGTAAGCTGGTGCACCAAGAAGCCTCAACCTAATGAGGCGCTGGTTATATTAACTTTCATATAAAAATACATTTTGGCGGCAGACTTAGTTAACACCAAACCGAGTAACGATAGGTACCCCCATTAGAAATCAAACCCGGCACCTAGGGATCGTGAATTTAGCCATTAGGTCACGGAGTCGGCAAAATGAAAATGCCTATATATTAAACTTTTTTTTTCGGTGTGTTACGCTCATCATGTGCTAAATATTGCACAGTGCCACGGGACACTTAATGTGCAAGTCGGACTCGCACTTTGACGTTTTTAATCAACATCCGGTACCTTAACAACTGCATTTGAAGGCTATATTTTATCGTTGTATATTTCGCTGGTTTTGCAATATTCTGGGAGTACAAATATATTTTAGGCTGAGAAGTAAATATACAAAAGTTGTGAAGTTTAGTAAAATTTATACAAGAAAGTTAGAGAGGAGAAATGAATCGGTATATGTTATGTGCTTTAATATTTTGTTTAATATATTTTTGGACTCATGTAGAAACTAACACAAGTATAAAGTTTTAAGAAATAAATTTAAAAAATTATGAAACGTCAAAATATTTAAATGGACATAAGCTTTAAAAGAAATTTACATAAAATACTGTTTATTGAAGTCAGTTTGTACCTACTACAAAAATTGTGCATGTAATCTCAGCTTTAGAGTAGTACCCTACCCCCATGTCCTGCAGGTATAGTAAAATGCTGAGATACTCGTATCAAGGGATAATGTTCAGGAGATTACCAATCAGCTTGCTAAGCGTGATGATTATGCTAACGTTGGATCATGGATTGTCCAACGTTGTGATCTATGAAGAAACGGCCAGCATGGCACATGTCCAGCAGTAGAGACACGCAAAATTAAATTTGTACGATACCGCGGAAGTATTCAATCGCAATAATTATGTTTTCGCTGTGTTTAGCGAAAACCTTGCAATATCTGTAATTAAATGATCTATTGATTCGTTATTAATAACATGTTTACTACACTAAAGATGAACCGTTTATATAGATTGATAAGGTCACGTGATCATACAGAACATAGGTTAAATACATATTTCAATTACACAATGCAATATTTTCAAGAATGTTAACCGAAAAGCGATTCACCTAGTTACTCGCAACCGAACGTAGAGGTGTTTTTTTTCTTCTTCAAATTGTTCAGAAATATTACATGGAACGTATGCAAGATACAAAGATTTTAATTTATTATATTATTATAAGGTATCAGTATTATTACATCTCTTTTCACTTTATTGTACACCTCAAGAAATATAACAAGCGGCCCTTAAAATAGGCACTAAAAGCGATCTGTATAAAAAAACTGTGATACTAAATGGGTCGAAGAAAATCAAATACGAAAAACCGACTGCCGCACTGATTCTCATAGATCGATCGGCCATGGTCAGGCCCTTCCACCAAGCAGTACTATTTGTAGTTATACATCATGAATTGATAAATCGATTGTGTGCAGATACTATCAATATAAAAAATAAAATTAAAAATTTTGAAAATACCCGCGACAAATGTAAATGTTGTAATGGGAAAAGGGTTAAATAATATTTTGAGAAACCCTCGACTAAATGGAAGTAAGTAACGAGATAAATAGAAGCTTACATATTATTACAATAATAAGTCCGAAAAAATCCGTCGGGGGCTGCCATTCCCGTTTCTGAAGGAACAAAAATTTGCAGTTTTATAAAATTGACACTAGTTGAAATTACGTTGGGTACCTAATTTTTTTATGTAGTCTTGAATTGATACCGCCTTATTAACCATCTCCATTTTCTAATGGCTACACACTTGGACTTACAATATGTAGGTACTGGATTCGATTCCCAGTACCTGTCGGTACTCGGTTTGGTTGGTGGTACAGCATTTTAGGTGGTATTTTCTATGTCTGCCTGGCTAGCTAACACCATGTTACTTAAGTCTGCCGCCCAACAGCAGTGTTAATAGCACTGTTGTGTTCCGGTATGAAAGGTAACATAGCTAGCGCCTCATTACATTGAGGATTCTGGTGCGCACACTTACCATCCAATGAATGAAATGAAGGCCAAGTGCAAACCCATCATACATTTAAAAAATGACTGCATCTATACGAGATAAAAAAATATTTTATTACTCCTACATTTTAATTGGAAACGACAACAGATTAGGCAATGGCAGCCCCCGACGGATTTTTTCGGACTTATTATTGTAATAATATGTAAGCTTCTATTTATCTCGTTACTTACTTCCATTTAGTCGAGGGTTTCTCAAAAAATTATTTAACCCTTTTCCCATTACAACATTTACATTTGTCGCGGGTATTTTCAAAATTTTTAATTTTATTTTTTATTTTAAGCTTTTTAGAGAATTCATATATTGTAGTCTAAATATCGTGACGTGTGAAGTATCATGTCATGACAAACAATATGTGCAATTGTATTAAAAATCAAAGGTTTCCCTATCTGACGGAGTTTTTTTAAATGTATAATTTCGATTATCAGGAGTTCATGTACAGATGCTAATCACCAAACACTCGATAAAGAGCTCAGGCATAGTTTATTCGCCATGTTCCTTCAAAAAGTTCCCCTCAAAGTTATTCTGCTCAATCATCAGACCCTCAAAAGTTTATGTGCAGGTTCTACTCATCAAACACTCCCAAAAGAACCCAAACACGGCTTACTAGGTATTTGCCTTCGCAAGGTTCCCTTCAACATCGTTCTGATCCATCATCAGACCCTCAAAAGTTCATGTGCAGGTTCTGCTCATCAAACACTCTCAAAAGAGCCCAAACACGGCTTACTAGCTATTTGACTTCGCAAGGTTCCCTTCAACGTCGTTCTGATCCATCATCAGACCCCCAAAAGTTCATGTACAGGTTCTGCTCACCAAACACTTTCAAAAGAGCCCAAACACGTCCTAGTAGCTATTTGCCTTCGCAAGGTTCCCTTCAACATCGTTCTGATCCATCATCAGACCCTCAAAAGTTCATGTGCAGGTTCTGCTCATCAAACACTCTCAAAAGAGCCCAAACACGGCTTACTAGCTATTTGCCTTCGCAAGGTTCCCTTCAACGTCGTTCTGATCCATCATCAGACCCTCAAAAATTTATGTGCAGGTTCTGCTCACCAAACACTTTCAAAAGAGCCCAAACTCGACTTACTAGGTATTTGCCTTCGCAAGATTCCCTTCAACGTCGTTCTGATCCATCATCAGACCCTCAAAAGTTCAAGTGCAGGTTCTGCTCACCAAACACTTTCAAAAGAGCCCAAACACGGCCTAGTAGCTATAAGCCTTCGCAAAGTTCTCTGTCCCTCATTTTAATGAGTTAAAATCTTGATTGCAGCGCCCCCTGGTGAGCTAGCGCCATACCACCTATCTAAGAACCATCGCTGACGTATCAGCAACCCTTTACAAAAAACCGTATGTAAATCGGTCAAACCGTTCTGGAGATAAGTGGCAACATTGGTTTGTATGTACACACAAACAAACAAACAAACAAACACACAAACACACAAACAAACAAACAAACATCCTCTCACCCTAAACGCATACACTGTCTCCGTTCCGTCGCGGGTAAAAATAGTGTTTATTCTGTTACGTAGGCTAATAGTTTAAAGAAACAAAAGAAATTTCAATATCTGACGTAGTACATTCAAATAGTCTTCACACTAATATTATAAACGCGAAAGTTTGTATATACGAATTTACATATTCTATGGTCGGTTGCTAGGCAACGCGTTTTTGTTATGCCAAAATTGCCCATGTAATCCCACTAATATTATAAGTGTGATTTTGTACAATTTACACAATATGTCTTTATAAATTATAGCCTATATGTTATTCTGATGTATAAGCTATATTATTGTAAAGTTTCATTTAAATACATTCAGTAGTTTTTCCATGAAAGCGTCACAAACATCCAAACATCTAAACATCCAAACTTTCACACTTATAATATTAGTAGGATAGTAGGATAATAATTGCGGAGAAATGTTGACAAGAACGAATGCGGACGCCACTGTCATATTATGACCTCTTAAAGTACGAAATATATTAATAGAAGGTGACGCACTACACTAATTGAATTTATATGAAAAGAACTACAAGTCACGATGATGTAGATGGTTCGCATGTGCTTCCCAAGTTTGCACAGACTTGTTCGTATTACCAAGAAAGTATTGTTTCAATGATTATCCACCTGCTGGGTAATTACTACAACTTGACTTAAAATGATGCCGTAACGTGATAGCATAAAAATACATTGTTTACTACTTCACCGAGGAATATGTTATGTTAGTTAAGGTTATCGCTTTTGAGTGTTCGCCTGTTGTTGTGTTCAAAGTCTGCCGCCAAACATCCGTCCTATAGATACAAATTACATTATTTCACTTCTATCCTACGACCTAGCTGTCAAGTGAAGGTTAAGTGTGCCAGTTCACGCTTATTGTGATATTTAATCGAACTAGGATTTGCTCCGGGAAAATTTCCAAGCAGCAATTTTCAGTTGGAATTTGTTGGAGGTGGTCACTGGTAGTTTACATTTTGTTTTGCGAGGTAATCGTTCCGTTGCTTTAACGGTAATCTTGATTTTAACGGTTAATTTTTGTTTATTGAATAACTCATTTATTTTCAATTTCACACGAAAATTGTTAAATACAAAAGTTGCTCAAAATTAAATTACCTATAATTTTGATGCTTATATAATTTTTTATGCTTATATTTTGCGATTTATACCCAAAAGAGGTAGGGGTTATTATCACGTATATTTTCAATTTTACACGGGAAGTTGTGTTATTGTGCTATTGTCAATTATTTTTAATTTACGCTTATGAGTTGCGAAAATCAATGCAAATATTCAATTACAGAACATTGATTTATGCATAAAAATAAATTAATTGGTTCCGGCAGCGTACTATTAAAATAGCCAGCCATAGTTAGCATAGCTTATTTTAATAAAATAATAATATTTGCCTAAAATATGAGTCACATATTCATAAAGGAGTGTTTCCTATAAATACGACGAAAACAGCTTTTCTATTTTGGGTAGAGCTTCCGATATTTATTATAGATTTACGAGCATGTGTAGATTTTGTAACTGCGACGAAACTCTAATAATAGCTCTGATTGAAATAATTGAGTGGACAACCGCTGGACAGAAATGACCGAAATGGAAATGATAGAAATGGTCTTTGGTGGTATTTTGTCCGCCAGTCCATTTGTTTTATGTGTGCGTTATTGCTAGGTTACTGCATAGATTTCCATACGTTCTATTATCGCCGCCCGCCGCCCGCCGCCCGCCGCCCGCCGCCCGCCGCCGCCGTTGTCGCTCGTCTTCTCATATCGGCTACTTTACATTTACATTAGCGAGTAATTTGTAGCCTAATTTAAGCCATATACACATTATTAGCCTCGTCTCAAACTTTTTTTCAAACTAAACAAGGTGGTAAGGATGTTTATCGTTAGGGAATTGCACTCCTGGATTTTTCCTTTTACGACACCTTTATAAATTAACATGTGCTGATTGTATTCTAAAGACGAAACCATACGGTTATATAATACCTACATTATAGTATCAGGTTTTACCCTGTAGACATTATAACCTTTATTTCTCCAATGTTATTCATCTGTTACGTCCTTGGCCAGAACAAACTCAATGACATAACTAGAAGAAACCTGTTTGCTAAACTGGTAAACAAATGAGAATGACGAAAAATGCTAATCCAAATATCCCGGACATGAATTCGCATGGTTGCGTGACATTGAAAAGAGTAGGGCTGAACTAAAGGTACCTTTGATTGGCAACGTCCCAAATCAATTGTGATCAAAGTAAGATGTCCATACCTACCAATTCTCTTCTGGTCTACCTAGAATGGTCCGAACCGATTAGGATCAGGTGTGTGAGAACCTTTAAATTTTGTATTGCACTCTATCCATCCGGTTTTTGCGGTCAGTGATCCTCTAAAATACGAGATGAGCAGAAGTACAAAAATAACGATGCACTAAACTGCGAATTGCGCCTGTTCGCGTTCATTGCCCGACTACCATGGAAGCCTAAAATAGGGTAATCTCTTAAACTACTCATTGACGTCACATAAAATTCGAAATGGCGGCTTGTACGAGACGTAGTTCTACAAAATAGATTAACATATCGTGTATCAAATGAAATGTCTTGATAAAAAATTCCGAAAATATAAATTACTAGCAGCCCGTCCCGGCTTCGCACGGGGTAGACAATTATTTATTTTTGGAAATTTGGATATAAAACACTTTTTTTCACAAATATTTTTATTTATTAAAAAAATATTATTTATTAATTATATATTTAAAAAAAATTATTTAAGTGCCCCCTCCACCCCGCCCGCCGCGATGCCCGGCGCGCTTTTCAGACTGCATCGCAAACAACGGCCACGGCCAATGGCGGTTTTGTTTACTGTTTGAATTTTTTAATTCGTAATATCTTTTGAATGGAAAGTCCAATTTAAATAATTTAAAAACTATTTTATAGGTAGTTAAATGGTCTTGACCATAAAATAATTTATTTGGATAAGGATTAATATAAACACATAAATAGCATGGTTTGAATTTGGTTAGCATTTTCATTAATGTTTAAAATGAAAAAAGTTGTTGTAGTGACATAACTACAATAGTTGGACATATGCTACCGCGGAGTTTTTTGTAGACATTATGATGTTCTTCAATATTGTTGTACATTATTTTGTTCTATCGCTAATAGTTTCGGCAGCGCATTCGACGAAAGACATTTTAAGACTCATTTTTCTACATCTTCGGTTACATTGTTCAAATTTTACCAAGGATCCCTAATTTTTTTCAAAATGAAATGTAGCCTATGTCAAATTGGAAGAATGTAGCATTCTATTGGTGAAATAATTTTTTAAATCGGCCCAGTACTTTTTGAGCCTATTCATTACAAACATACAAACATACAAAAATAGGTACAAATCTTTCCTCTTTATAATATTAGTGTAGATATACATAAACCACAGATATATGTATATATATAAAATTATGCTACGGCTATTCGTTTTTTGCAGTAAATGGGTTTTAGTTTTTTAACTCTCTTCTTCGACTTCGCTTAAAATAGCACCTCCCCATGACACACGATAAAAATCAGGAGAAAAACAGCAGCCATGAATTAACAGCAAACATCCGCAAGGCAATAGTGGTAATCATGCCAAATATCTTCATGAAAAGTCTTACGTGGCGGTCTTCGTCTTATGAGACAGGCTGATGTTCAGGGGTTGAAGTATGCAACTAATTCCAAATGATACCCTAGACCCTAGGTAATTAGTAGACTTCAAACAGTACTTACATGTACCGCAAACAAATTATGGTAAAAGAAAATTTTTGTATGATCTCTCAGATCTATAACAAGCTCCACAAGCATTACTTTTTTTTAAAACTACTCAAATACGAGTATCACATCACAAAAAGACAGCTTTACCGTAAGTAATTATAAAAAATATATTTTATTTATCTTACTTAAAATTACTATTACTTTTCGACACATATTTATAGTCTTATAGTATTATATTATTTACACTAAATATAAAACAAGATTTGGAATAACATTCAATCACATAAAACAATGCCACATCTAGTTGCGCTTGATCTATGTATTGAGCTCGTTCCAACGAAAATCCGTTACTGGTTTTAGTTAAATAGACACTTAAAATTTATTTTATTTTAGTTATGCTTTAGTGTAATGCACGATGTAATCTAAGATACCCTAGCGATTACGTATATGTATATATTTCTCATGTAAGTGAAATGTAATTTCTTTATGATAAACTAGCTTCCGCCCGCGACTTTGTCTGCGTGTACTTCAGGATGTATTCTACTTGTTCGATAGGCACAGGTGACGTATATAACAAATTATTGTACAGCATAAGGTACAAAATATTGTTTATTCTGTTACGTAGTCTAATAGTTAAAATAAACAAAATAAATTTCAATATCTGACGTAGTACATTCAAAAAGTCTTCACACCAATATTTTAAACGCGAAAGTTTGTATATACGAATTTACATATTCTATGGGCGGTTGCTAGGCAACGCGTTTTTGTTATGCCATAATTACTCATGTAATCCCACTAATATTATAAGTGTGATTTTGGACAATTTACACAGTATGTCTTTAGAAATTATAGCCTATATGTTATTCTGATGTATAAGCTAAATTATTGTAAAGTTTCATTCAAATCCATTCAGTAGTTTTTCCGTGAAAGCGTCACAAACATCCAAACATCCAAACTTTCACACTTATAATATTAGCAGGATAGGATAAAGTTATTTAACCACAAACAGACCCTACATGTATTCTCAGAAGTGTGCCGATGTCCTCGCTTACTTCACCGAAGCCGATTTTTCAAAGCCTTTACGAGGATGATCTTAAAGTTTATATTTTGAAAAATATATCCTACTAATATTATAAGTGTGAAAGTTTGGATGTTTAGATGTTTGGATGTTTGGATGTTTGGATGTTTGGATGTTTGGATGTTTAGATGTTTGGATGTTTGTGACGCTTTCACGGAAAAACTACTGAATGGATTTGAATGAAACTTTACAATAATGTAGCTTATACATCAGAATAACATTTAGGCTATAATTTGTAAAGACATATTGTGTAAATTATCCAAAATCACATTTATAATATTAGTGGGATTACACGGGCAATTTTGGCATAACAAAAACGCGTTACCTAGCAACGGACCATAGCATATGTAAATTCGTATATACAAACTTTCGCGTTTATAATATTAGTGTGAAAACTATTTGAATGTCAGATATTGAAATTTATTTTGTTTCTTTAAATTATTAGACTACGTAACAGAATAAACAATATTTTGTACCTTATCCTGTATAATAATTTGTCATATATGTCACCTGTGCCTATCGAACAAGTAGAATACATCCTGAAGTACACGCGGACAAAGTCGCGGGCGGAAGCTAGTATATTATATACTAAGTCAAGAAGTGTCATTTTTAGCTGAACATTGCTATCCCATTGCTATAAAAATATATATGAGTCACCCGGAAACAGTAATAGTGGGCCTTTGCTCTTTCGCTAGTCGGAAACGGAAATGAAAATTTAAAAGCATTGAGATGTCTTTAATATCGATACAAGAATTATGAGTTTCCTTAATGCGATAGATTTATTGTTGTATTGTTAAAATAGCATCGTGAATCTGGTTCCGTGTCGATGTATTCACGTATCTGTGAGTATATATGAATAAAAAACCGGCCTAGTGCGAGTCGGATTCGGTACCGTGGAAATAAACTGACAGATATCATTACCTTTTCGTATAAATACATAAATCTCTATTTAAAAAAATATTTGGAAGACTTCGGATATCGAAAGGGGTGTTATTCTTTCAGATATTGATTTCAACAATCATAGTTTTTTATGCATAGTAAAAAAAGAAAAATCCGTTTTCGAATGAGGCCATTTTATAAGATACTCCACTTGTCTCAGAGAATTTAAAATTTGGACCTCCTACTTTTACCAATAAAAGTAAATAAACTATTATTAACATCTGGTCACTCCCATTTTCAAGTCTATAGTATCAGCGGTCGTTGAGATAACCATTTGTTACAGACGAACCGACAGACCGACACCACAGACATCTTATTACAATTTTTCATAGGATGTTTGGAACGCTAAAACGATGACATAATGTGCAAAATAGTACATTATTATACAAGTGAGCTAAGTTGCTTATTACACACGAGGCTGTGGTTTGCACCCGAGCCTTAGCGAGGGCGTAATACAGCCAAGTGTTTAAAACACGCATCCTTACGCTGTCTGACTTGCTATACTATATAGCACTATAGTATAGCGCAGTCTGAAACCTGTTTAAGGCAATCCAGCTCTATCAGAGTTTCATAAAAAAATTCTGTAGCCATAATTTTTTAAAATATAACTACAACTTGAGGACCTAAGTTCACTATTTGACATCTCGTAAACGGTTCCTTTTATTACCCGCGACGGAACGGAGACAGTGTATGCGTTTAGGGTGAGAGGATGTTTGTTTGTTTGTGTGTACATACAAACCAATGTTGCCACTTATCTCCAGAACGGTTTGACCGATTTACATACGGTTTTTTGTAAAGGGTTGCTGATACGTCAGCGATGGTTCTTAGATAGGTGGTATGGCGCTAGCTCACCAGGGGGCGCTGCAATCAAGATTTTAACTCATTAAAATGAGGGACAGAGAACTTTGCGAAGGCTTATAGCTACTAGGCCGTGTTTGGGCTCTTTTGAAAGTGTTTGGTGAGCAGAACCTGCACATGTACTTTTGAGGGTCTGATGATGGATCAGAACGACGTTGAAGGGAACCTTGCGAAGGCAAATAGCTAGTAAGCCGTGTTTGGGCTCTTTTGAGAGTGTTTGATGAGCAGAACCTGCACATGAACTTTTGAGGGTCTGATGATGGATCAGAACGATGTTGAAGGGAACCTTGCGAAGGCTTATAGCTACTAGAACGTGTTTGGGCTCTTTTGAAAGTGTTTGGTGAGCAGAACCTGTACATGACCTTTGAGGGTCTGATGATGGATCTGTTGAAGGGAACCATGTGAAGGCAAATAGCTAGTAAGCCGTGTTTGGGCTCTTTTGAAAGTGTTTGATGAGCAGAACCTGCACATGAACTTTTGAAGGTCTGATGATGGATCAGAACGACGTTGAAGGGAACCTTGCGAAGTCAAATACCTAGTAAGCCGTGTTTGGGTTCTTTTGGGAGTGTTTGATGAGCAGAACCTGCACATAAACTTTTGAGGGTCTGATGATTGAGCAGAATAACTTTGAGGGGAACTTTGTGAAGGAACATGGCGAATAAACTATGCCTGAGCTCTTTATAGAGTGTTTGGTGATTAGCATCTGTACATAAACTCCTGATAATCGAAATTATACATTAAAAAAAACTCCGTCACATAGGGAAACCTTTGATTTTTAATACAATTGCACATATTGTTTGTCATGACATGATACTTCACACGTCACGATATTTAGACTACAACATATGAATTCTCTAAAAAGCTTAAAATAAAAAATAAAATTAAAAATTTTGAAAAAACCCGCGACAAATGTAAACGTTGTAATGGGAAAAGGGTTTAATAATTTTTTGAGAAACCCTCGACTAAATGGAAGTAAGTAACGAGATAAAAAGAAGCTTACATATTATTACAATAATAAGTCCGAAAAAATCCGTCGGGGGCTGCCATTGCCTAATCTGTTGTCGTTTCCAATTAAAACGTAGGAGTAATAAAATAATTTTTTATCTCGTATAGATGCAGTCATTTTTTAAATGTATGATGGGTTTGCACTTGGCCTTCATTTCATTCATTGGATGGTAAGTGTGCGCACCTAGAATCCTCAATGTAATGAGGCGCTAGCTATGTTACCTTTCATACCGGAACACAACAGTGCTATTAACACTGCTGTTGGGCGGCAGACTTAAGTAACATGGTGGTAGCTAGCCAGGCAGACATAGGAAATACCACCTAAAATGATGTACCACCAACCAAACCGAGTACCGACAGGTACTGGGAATCGAATCCAGTACCTATATTGTAAGTCCAAGTGTGTAGCCATTAGAAAATGGAGATGGTTAATAAGGCGGTATCAATTCAAGACTACATAAAAAATTAGGTACCCAACGTAATTTCAACTAGTGTCAAATTTATAAAACTGCAAATTTTTGTTCCTTTAGAAACGGGAATGGCAGCCCCCGACGGATTTTTTCGGACTTATTATTGTAATAATATGTAAGCTTCTATTTATCTCGTTACTTACTTCCATTTAGTCGAGGGTTTCTCAAAAAATTATTTAACCCTTTTCCCATTACAACTTTTACATTTGTCGCGGGTATTTTCAAAATTTTTAATTTTATTTTTTATGTATAAATCGTAAATTACGTTTAAAGCAAAATTTACACAACTAACTGCCCTCCTCACTTCACTATCAAACCTTCGTAAGAAATTGCTTATAGAAATAAGCAGTTCCTTATTATATACGTAGCTCTCTTTGTATTGTAAAATATAAACAAATAAATTAAACATAGTTACAGTCTTAACCCTAAACTAAGCAACGTTCATCACTCGTCAACGTTCCCGGTACGTAAACGGCAATCGTCGTGCACAGAATATTAGACGGATTCGGCGGGCATAATGAGCAGAATTCCCGGCCTTAGCTACGTGCCCCGCATGTCCACTGCGACATTATTGGCTCCCATGGGTCCACGAGCTAATATACCAGTCAAACGGACCGACACGCTCATGAAGGCTTTTGCCCGCCACTTCGACTGCGTTAACTTTACATACAATCGCACGGGAAATACTTGCTCGACCGGGATAGAAAGTATCATATTCCGTCCCTACAACTACAACTATGCAAAAAGTAAGTAAACATAAAACAAACAAAGAAACTCACTTTCACATTTAGTCAGCAAAATAAAGATTTTTCGAGAATGTAGTGTTGTAGTAATTGTAGTAATGTAGAATTTTTCAATAGTAGTAGTAAGGTTCGTCATTCCTTTGGAACGAACCCGTTGCATGATTTTCGATATATGTAGGGTATAAAACGAATCGTCTTATTGTCGCGAGCGTCATCAGCTATGTGACGTCACTGTAAATGTAATATGGCCGACACAGTGTGCCACTTTTCACTTCAAAATAGTATCTCTCTTCACGTTAGGGGTGACCATGGGAGATAAAAAGTTTGGTTTCTGCTTGACTGTACGATATATTCGTTTGATTGGGTAATATTCAAAAAACCTCGTTATAACTGAAATATTAAAACATTTTAATGACAAATAGGACACACTGACATCAATTCAGCCTTATTTGCAAATAATAATATTCAATAATGTTGAAACCTTCATGGTTTAATATAATAGAACACCCTAGCTTTGGTTGTTTAATCGATTTTCAAAATTAGTTGACAACGTCATCTCACTCTGCAAATCTAACAGGTTATGGGCCCAGATTTTAAAAATCCATAATTATTATGTAATTATTTTCCTAAGTTTTGCGCTCCATAATTTAAATATATTAAAATATGGAAAGAGACCAGCAGCCGATCACGGGAGCTACAGGCGAACCCTCCGTTTCTTGCCGAAGCAACCAGATGACAATGGCTGTGTCTACGGGCGGAATGCCCATTACAAAACTAGAAGGGGCTACCAACTACACTTCATGGAAGTTCGCAATGAAAATGCTCCTGATAGACTGTGAGTTGTGGGATTGTGTTGAGCGTCCCGACGAGTATTCGCGAGAAGTCTTCGACTTCAAACGTCGAGACGAAAGAGCTCAATCAAAAATTTCGCTATCAGTCAAGGAACATATTCACCCCGTCATCGTGTCAGCGAAATCAGCAGCCGAGACGTGGACGCGACTTCAGAAGACATACGCAGATTGTGGCTTACTAAGAAGACTTAACCTCCTTAAAAAAACTGTTTAGTACGAATCTGTCAATGCACAAATCCATGGAACTCTACCTTAGTGACATCAGAGACACACAGCAGAAACTTGTGGAAATAAATGCAGCTGTTGACGACGAATTTGTTGGTGTGATAATGCTCGCCGGTTTAACAGAAGACTATAACCCTATGGTGATGGCACTTGAAAACTCCGGAGCAGCAATCTCGACAGACTCCGTCGCCTCAGTGCTTCTGAAAGAAGACTTGCGTCGCGCACCGAATAGTGACACTAGCAGTGCTTTAGTTTCATTATCAAACAAATCGTGTCGGTTCTGTGTTTTTTGTAAAAAGAAAGGTCACGTAGTAGATCAATGTAGACGTGTAAACAAAGGTAAAAATAAGAATGTTAAGAATGTAGTCAAGGTTGACAGCACAACTACGAATTACACTTCAGACATTACACTTTCATCTTGTTTCCATGTCTCTCCCACAGGTGCAAGCAATGACTGGTTCATAGATTCTGGCGCAACTACTCATATGTCTAACAGAAGCGAATGGTTTCAGGATTTAACCCCTTTAATCAAGCCTGTTACTGTTGCAAATAATGAGCAGATTTTAAGTGAAGGAAAAGGTACTGTGAGACTTAATGTTACTCATAATATTAGTAAAGTCACAGATGTGCTACATGTTCCCAAACTAGCTGTAAATCTACTATCAGTTAGTAATTTAGTTCAAAAAGGTTTTGTTGTTTTATTTTCTAAGAAAGGTGCCTCAATAATACAACAGAAAGGATGCAAGGTTTCAGGAAACATTGTAGCAACTGCCTCTAACTATAAAGGCATGTATAAGCTCGACTGTGCTGAGACTGAGACTCAAGCTCTTTTAACGAATTGCAAAGAGTCCGCATTGCTATGGCATAAACGCCTAGGTCACCTTAACATCAAAGCCATGAACATTTTGAAAAACAAAAATACGGGAATATGTTACACAGACAAACTTGAAGAAGTTTGCATTCCTTGCCTTAAAGGTAAATTAGCAAAAAAGCCGTTTGTTAATTCTACTAGTAGGTCTAATAATAAATTAGAATTGATCCATGCGGACTTATGTGGACCTATGAGTGTCCATTCATGGGGTGGAGCACTATACCTACTAACTTTCACAGATGACTTCACTCGTAAAACGTTTGGGTACTTACTGAAGTCAAAAAGTGAAGTTTTTTCAAAGTTTGTAGAATTCAAACACTTTGTCGAAAATCAAACTGATTGTAAAATAAAAACCCTACGTACCGATAACGGTCGCGAGTTTGTAAACCGCGATATGACCGCCTTTCTTAAGGAGAACGGAATTGTTCATCAAACGTCAGTTCCGTACAATCCTCAGCAAAACGGAATTGCTGAAAGGGTCAATCGAACCGTTATTGAAAAAGCAAGAGCCATGCTTCATGACGCTCAACTGCCTAAGGCCTACTGGGGTGAAGCTGTAAATACAGCTATATACTTGAAAAATATTTCGCCCACGCAGGCGTTAAATAATAAAATCCCAGAAGAGCTATGGACTGGTAAAAAGGTGAACCTATCTCACTTACGAGTTTTTGGTTGTGAAGCTCATGTGCTTGTTCCTAAGGAAAAACGCACGAAACTTGAACCTAAGACCCAAGTCTGCACTTTTGTAGGCTATTCTACAGAGTCTAAAGGTTATCGTCTTGTCGATGTACGGAACCCAAAAGCAATTATAATTGCAAGGGACGTCGTTTTCATTGAAAACAGACCACAAGTAGTTAACGAATTCTGTGAACCCAACAAAACGAATTCTACCGATACACTCGGACAAATTGAAGTTCATGTTCCTGTACCACAGTGTTCTCAGCCTGAACCGTCATCCTCCCAAGAACAGAATGATGAAGATGTTTCAGATTCACAAGCAATCGAATATCCTGAAGTGGAAACACAAGAAGTTTTTATTGATGCTCAAGATGATACTGAAGTATCACCTCCAGGTTATTCTGAACAAGGCGCTGAAGATACTGATGAGGACCGAAGATATCCTCTACGAGATCGGCACCCGCCTGTAAGATTTCCAGAAAATGCAAATCTTATTGCTACTGACTGTGAGCCTGAGACTTATAAACAAGCACTAGACGATTATCATAAAAAGGATTGGCTAGATGCTATGAACGCTGAGTATCAATCATTAATGAAACATGGAACCTGGACACTAGTCGATAGACCGACTGATAGAAAAACTATCAAAAGTAAATGGGTATATAAAATAAAAACGAACACCAATGGAGAAATCGTCAAATACAAAGCTAGACTTGTAGCCAAAGGCTTTACACAAGTTTATGGCATTGATTATGGAGAAACTTTCTCTCCAGTAGCTAGACTTTCTTCCATAAGGCTATTGCTAGCATACGCAGCCAAATTAGGCTTGCAACTAGACCACTTAGACGTGGAAACAGCATTCCTCAACGGTGTCCTAGAGGAAGAAATATACATGGAACAACCCGAAGGTTTTTCTACTGATCCTGACCGCAAAGTGTGTTTACTTAAGAAATCGCTCTATGGCCTAAAGCAAGCACCGCGACAATGAAATAAAAAAGTTTGTGAAGCTATGAATAGTCTTTCCCTCACACAAGCGGCAACAGAACACTGTCTCTACTATAAACGAGATGGAAATAATATCCTCGTAGTAGCAGTATTCGTTGATGATTTTTTCTTACTTTGCAACAACGACTGTATGAAACAGAAGTTTAAAAGTGAATTAAAACGCTTGTTTGTTGTGAAGGATCTTGGTCTTCTAAAGGACTGTTTAGGAATGAGAGTTGTTCAGAACAATGACAATATCACTCTCGATCAAACGAAATACATCGAGAAACTTATTGATAAATTTGGCATGAAGGATGCTATTCCAGTTTCAACACCTATGGAACCTGGTGTGAAACTTACACTTCCTGAAATGGATGCTGAGAAGTTTAATTTACCGTATCAGCAGCTTATCGGATCTCTGATGTATATTGCAATCGGTACTAGACCAGACATCTCATATGCTGTCTCTTACCTGAGCCAATACAATAACCATCACGGGGAGGCACACTGGAAAGCTGCTAAAAGAGTACTGAGGTATCTAAAAGCCTCTAAACACCTCAAGCTTACCTACAGGAAAGGTGAAGACTATCCTATAGGATACGCAGATGCAGACTATGGTAGCAACTGTATTGATAGGCGTTCCTATACGGGATATATATTTAGAATGAGTGGAGCTCCCATATCCTGGGAAGCAAGAAAACAAAGAACGGTAGCTCTCTCAACTACTGAGGCAGAATATATGGCTCTGGGAGAAGCATGTAAAGAAGCTATTTACTTGAAAGCTCTATTAAAAGAAGTTTTCGACATCACTCATCCTATCACAATTCATTCTGACAGCCAAAGTGCATTGAAATTGACTACCAATAACATGTACCATGCTCGCACTAAGCACATCGACATCAGACACCACTTCATACGAGACTCACTGACACAGCAGGAGCTCAACCTTGAGTACATTCCAACTAACAACATGGTTGCTGACATTTTGACAAAGCCTTTACCTAGATTAAAGCATTGTAAGTTTGTTAATATGTTAGGCTTAACCTAGGTACAAAAGTTTTCTAATTCTTTGTACATATTTAGTTGTTATTAACATTGGAGTGAGAAGTAAGGTAGATAATTGTATATACACATACAGGGTGTTGTGTATATACAGGATGTTGTAATGTTGTTATAATATTAGTGTAGTGTACAGTTAATTTTTTGATAGTCTGTTTTAAAATAGCTACAGGGTGTAACTATTACAGGGAGGTGTTGAAACCTTCATGGTTTAATATAATAGAACACCCTAGCTTTGGTTGTTTAATCGATTTTCAAAATTAGTTGACAACGTCATCTCACTCTGCAAATCTAACAAATAATTTTTAACACGTCCAAATAAAATTTCCAAATAATGAAGGAATAATACAAATTCAATTCAAACACGAGATTGTAATGCAAACGAATCTAAACAAACCGCATACCCGATAGACCCCAAAAATCAACATAGATAATTGAAAAACAGGGTGTCCACAAACATACAGCGAAAAAAGTGTAATCTTTTTGTTCGACGGAATCAAATTAACGATATGATAAATCCACTTTTGGAAGGCGAGAGAAACAAAAATGACGAGTTATGTCACGCTGCAATCAAACGACACGTAGGAGGGGGAAGGGGGAAATCCCCGCTTCTACAAACATTCGTGCTACAAAGCAATGGATTAAGAGTTTTAGACCTCCAGGAGAAATTGGTGAAGGATCTCTCAAAGCTGTAACCACGGGTGGGGTGAGTTTGTTGTTATTACGAGTATACAAAGATGTTGAACTTACCGATGGGAACTAGATAAGTCAGATAAGTAAATAATAGACTTTTATTTACCACCTCGATTAAAATTAGGCGCCTCCGTGGCCTTACATGCTGCATGCTTGAATTAACAATCCGTAGGTCCCGCGTCCGATTTTCAGTGGGGGTACCAATCGGTACTTGGTTTGTTTGATGATAGATCATTTTCTATGTCTCCCTGGCTAGCTACCACCACGTCACCTAAGTCTGCCGCCAAACAGCTTTGTTAATAGCATTGGTGTGTTTCGGTATGAAAGATAGCAGAGCCAGCGCCTCATTACTGTGATTAACAATATGTTTACTCGTGGTCTTCCTCCCCTGATGGCCTGATGGCGAAGAGACCAGACAGAAGCAAAAACTCACCCAGAATTCTAGACTTAATGAGTCACAGCCTTTGATATTTACTTGCCGGAAGTTCTATTTGCATTTTACTTTGGTAGCTGCTTTAGACAGCATTGCGATAAGTGATAACTAGCTAAAATAGATACCCAAAAATAATATCCCTATCGCATTTTCTTCGAATAGGAGTTTATAACACTGTTCTTTGTCCCTATCCTTTCGCATAGATCTCAACGTTTAGGTTTAAATAAATGTTGTGATATTTTGTTGAAAATAATGAATGAACAACAAAACTCCATCTGACGTGACGACTTATTAAGAAGAAACATTTACCTCTTTTCCTTTAGTGCTCCAGAGCGGATTATAAAAGAGCTTCACGGAGAAACAAGTTACTAAAAAGTAAATTTTAAAAGACTAACTGCGTAAATTACGAATAATTATGAATTCTTTCAAACATATAAGTATTATATATATTTGAAATCACCTTTTAAAATTATTTATTTTGATACCCTACTCGATAGGTTTTGAAGAAAAAAAATTCAAGTGACGTAGTTTGGTGCCAAAAATCCGCCATTTTGATTTCCAATAACTTTAATATAGCCTATGACACTGTAGTGGTTAAGACGAAGCTAACCACGTATAATTTATTAAAATTGGTTTAGCCGTTTAGTAGTTACGACGGAACATAGAGTCCTCCTTTTGCCGCGGTCGTGAAAAAAGGATCTATTTATGTATGTATTTTAAACTACAAAACTCATTATTTTCAAAATAAAAAGTCTATTATTAAAATACGAAGGGTCTTTATTCAAAGTTGTATTTAAAATATAATAGACCCGTTGAACAATTTATAGTAAACAATAGCAATAATGCTATTGACATAATATAACGATGTTTGAAAACAGTTTTAATCGTCAAGTTAAAGACAATACTAAAACTTAATAAAATTTCGAAAATACCCGCGACCAATGTAATCGTTGTAATCGAAAAAGAGTTAAATAATTTTTTGAGAAACCCTCGACTAAATGGAAGTAAGTAACTAGATAAAAAGAAGCTTACATATTATTACAATAATAAGTCCGAAAAAATCCGTCGGGGGCTGCCATTCCCGTTCCTGAAGGAACTAAAATTTGCAGTTTTATAAATATGCCACTAGTTGAAATTACGTTGGGTACCTATTTTTTTATGTAGTCTTGAATTGATACCGCCTTATTAACCATCTCCATTTTCTAATGGCTACACACTTGGACTTAACGGACTAAACCGGACTTACATACTTACAATCCGGTACCTACATATGTACCGGATTCGATTCCCAGTATCTGTCGGTACTCGGTTTGGTTGGTGGTATAAGTATAGGTGGCATTTTCTATGTCTGCCTGGCTAGCTACCACCATGCTACTTAAATCTGCCGCCCAACAGCAGCGTTAATAGCACTGTTGTGTTCCGGTATGAAAGGTAACATAGCTAGCGCCTCATTACATTGAGGATTCTGGGTGCGCACACTTACCACCCAATGAATGAAATGAAGGCCAAGTGCAAACCCATCATACATTTAAAAAATGACTGCACCTATACGAGATAAAAAATTATTTTCTTACTCCTACAATTTTTTGAAAACGGATTGGAAACGGCAACAGATTAGGCAATGGCAGTCCCCGACGGATTTTTTCGGACTTATTATTGTAATAATATGTAAGCTTCTTTTTATCTAGTTACTTACTTCCATTTAGTCGAGGGTTTCTCAAAAAATTATTTAACTCTTTTTCGATTACAACGATAACATTGGTCGCGGGTATTTTCAAAATTTTTAATTTTATTTTTTATTTTAAGCTTTTTAGAGAATTCATATGTTGTAATCTAAATATCGTGACGTGTGAAGTATCATGTCATGACAAACAATATGTGCAATTGGATTAAAAATCAAAGGTTTCCGTATCCAAGTTTAAAAAAATGTATAATTTCGACGATCAGGAGATCATGTACAGATGCTAATCACCAAACACTCTACAAAGAGCTCAGGCACAGATTATTTTCCATGTTCCTTCACAAAGTTCCCCTCAAAGTTATTCTGCTCAATCATCAGACCCTCAAGAGTTCATGTGCAGTTTCTGCTCACCAAACACTCTCAAAAGAGCCCAAACACGGCTTACTAGGTATTTGCCTTCGCAAGGTTCCCTTCAACATCGTTCTTAACCATCATCAGACCCTCAAAAGTTCATGTGCAAGTTCTACTCACCAAACACTCTCAAAAGAGCCCAAACACGGCTTACTAGGTATTTGCCTTCGCAAGGTTTCCTACAACGTCGCTCTGATCCATCATCAGGCCCTAAAAAGTGCATGTGCAGGTTCTGCTTATCAAACACTCCCAAAAGAACCCAAACACGGCTTACTAGGTATTTGCCTTCGCAAGGTTCCCTTCAAAGTTGTTCTGATCCATCATCAGACCCTCAAAAGTTCATGTGCAGGTTCTGCTCATCAAACTCTCTCAAAAGAGCCCAAACACGGCTCACTAGGTATTTGCCTTCGCAAGGTTCCCTTCAACGTCGTTCTGATCCATCATCAGACCCCCAAAAGTTCATGTGCAGGTTCTGCTCACCAAACACTCTCAAAAGAGCCCAAACACGGCTTTCTAGCTATTTGCCTTCGCAAGGTTCCCTTCAACGTCGTTCTGATCCATCATCAGACCCTCAAAAGTTCATGTGCAGGTTCTGCTCATCAAACACTTTCAAAAGTGCCCAAACACGGCTTACTAGCTATTTGCCTTTGCAAGATTCCCTTCAACGTCGTTCTGATCCATCATCAGACCCTCAAAAGTTCATGTGCAGGTTCTGCTCACCAAACACTTTCAAAAGAGCCCAAACACGGCCTAGTAGCTATAAGCCTTCGCAAAGTTCTCTGTCCCTCATTTTCATGAGTGAAAACCTTGATTGCAGCGCCCCCTGGTGAGCTAGCGCCATACCACCTATCTAAGAACCATTGCTGACGTATCAGCAACCTTTTACAAAAAACCGTATGTAAATCGGTCAAACCGTTCTGGAGATAAGTGGCAACATTGGTTTGTATGTACACACAAACAAACAAACACACACACAAACAAACAAACAAACATCCTCTCACCCTAAACGCATACACTGTCTCCGTTCCGTCGCGGGTAATAAAACAATAGTTTTGAAAAACGAATAGATTCTAGAATCTAAGTACATTACATCGTAATAAAGCTAAAATAATTCCAATTATTATTATTGCACGTCCTATTCAAATAAAAGCACAAAATAAAATTTATATTATTCTTGTGGCATAAATAAAGAGCATCCCAGAATAATACGATCACGTGATAGTCAGGTAGATAAAATGATATAGCTAGATGGCGGTTGATGACAGGCTACTCCGTGGGCTCGAGGATTTCAGCTATTTCCCAAATTATTTCAACGAGGTGTGGTTTGAAAACTATTCGACAAAGATTTAAATAACTTATGCAGCTACTGATATCACTTTCCAGCAATCACAATCAGTTTATATGACCGTGCATTGATCGACGGCTTTCGACGGTGTGTCCCACTGTCCATACAAATAGAGAGAAAAGTATGGACCGACGTACGCACCTATACTTTATAGCCGTCGAACTCCGTCGATCAATGTGTCCTGGCCCTTACGTATATACCATTGTGGATAAAAGAAACACAACACACACACACAAACCATTTACACAGAGACGACTATGACAGGTTCCCCGTCGTTGCGGGCAAAGACAATAATATGGAAATTATCCGCGCCCCGGGCGAAATAACACTCGGATGAGGGTAAACAATATCTAACGGTGGCGTAAATAAGGAATGAGGCGAAAATTGCTTTCGCTCCACGGACGTTTTGGAGATCGTGCGAGGTGTATTCAGTGAATAGAAATTTGTGAGTTTCATTTCTACTCCGCTAGTGTGAGCCATACATTGTTTTATCGTATTATCTATATTATCAAACCAAACTTACCAAAATTATTATCATCGTCTAAAATTAAGTACATAGAAGTATTTATATACATTTTTATTTTACATTTAAAGACATTTGTTTACATAAAAACTAATACCTACAAGCCTTGGCGAACATGGTACTCGTAACATTTGAATAATAAATTGATCTTACATTTAGCTTCTTTAAATAATTATGGCTAAGATAGCTGTCCATTGACGATTTGTTAGTCTATAGTTGAGGCGAAGAAATTATTCATGTTTTCTTTACTTACTATTCTATTAATGTTTTCTTTATTTACAATTCTAAACTTGCTCAAAAGGTTTTCATATTGACTTCAAATAAGGAGGTTCTTAATTCGACTATATGTTTTTTTTATATGTATGTTACGCGATAACTCCGCGAATTATGAATCGATTTTGATGGTCTTTTTCTGTTTTTGTTTTTTGGTAGAGCATACTTTAGAGGTGATCCCATATAAATTTCATCGAAATTGATTCAGTTATTTTTGAGAAAATTAACAAAAACCAAATATGTATGTACTCCGATAATAAAGGTGATCATTACAAGCAGTTGAAGTCAGATTTTAGTTCTTTTTGAACGCGTTCTTTAACCTTTGAAGCCTCTTTACTCTCCTTACTATGTCTCTTATTTGAATAATACAATACGCTGATAATTTTACAATCCCGCATTTGCAATTTATTCTTTTGCATGTTTGTATCAAGATATTGTTTAATTGAATTAAAGAATAAACTAATTTTTACGTTTGACGAAGTTAATTGTAAGGTTGATTAATTGTAAACTGGTAAGAGTTGCGGGGAGTTGCTGGATACAAGAGGCTCGGGACGGGCGTACCATGGGGGAGACCTATGACCAGCAGTGGATGTATCGGGGCAGATGAGGATGGTTGATGATTAATTCGATACCAAACAAGACATTTAAATCCTTAGCAAGAGACTGCGCTTCCGATATTTTATCATATCATTTGTCAAAATAAGACGTATAGTTTAAGGGATATGACGGACAGTTTATTTATTTTATTTTATTTTAAGTATTTTTTATCAATTGAAGATCTGTTTATTCTGTATGAGACATAGGATTTGTTTTACTCGTATTTTCATTTTGTTTACAACGACGTTTCAGTATTATGTCACCGATCTAAATATAAAGTAGTTAATGTAATGTGATATATTATATATCACTGTCAATTTTAACGAATGTTAATTTTGCCAATCATTTTTATTTATTGTAAATATATATGGCGTTACCTTTCGATATTATTTTACTGGTATTATAATCAACTTTGGCTTGGTTTCAGAAACTATTCCATCTAAAACGTTTTTTTAATATATCAGGAAGGCTAACGTGCAACAGCTTTTGATTCTAAAAAATTTCATCTTAGGCCAATTTTATCATATCGTGATTATTTATATAGAGGTAGTTAATGCAGCTTTTACATTGTTTTGATAAATTCATTGAATGGCTTGCATTACAATGGACACGATCTATAATAAATTTAAATCTGGTACTTTGGATGGTATCTTTAATTTTATGTGTACGTACTGAAGTTAATGATGAGGTGACATAAAACATCGAGACATTATCTAGCAATAGAGGTCGATAGTGTCAAAATGGCAAAGTATTATTTTCATTATAAACAACAAAGAACAAAAGTATAAAACTTAATGAAACTCGTGGTATATTGGTTTGTGTATTCAATTGAGATTTTGTTTGTTTCTAAAGCATGAAAATAAAAAGTCTATTAAATTCATTCTATCTAACAATAGAGGTCGAAATTTACATTAAAAAGTCAACTTGCAGTTTTTGTTTTAAATGTCATACTAAGATATTTATTTATTTACCCATAGAGGTGAATGTAATGGACGGGTCTCCATAACCTCAGGACAGATTCACATTTTAGACATTTCAAAAACACAACAGTGCTATCCGAGTACCGACTGAGAATTAAACCCGGGACCTCCGAAGTCCAAGCGTGTAGCCACAAGGCCGCGGAGGCGGTTAAATTCAGACGTTGTTTTATATCTACAAAGTGGCATATATTATGGAAAGCGTGATTTCGTGAAATTTTATACCTTGTCACAATTACTCAAGCTTTATATTACTCAGTGTATCAATATCAAATTACAATCAAAATATTTATAATTGCATCAAGACATGGTACAAAGTTGCGCGGCAGTGAACATTTTGTCTGTGCTCCGTTATTAGATGCGTCTACTCGACGACAAATGATTAGAATTACCGCGTATCTAGGTCTCGTAAAGCAAAAGATACTATTAACAATGATAAACATCTGGGCTGGATCAAAGCGCATTGCTGTTCATTAAATCATGGACACGAACAGATACTGCTTTGTGGGCCCCTCTAGCAATATATAATACACATGTTAAATACGACCTAGACATATTTATATAATCTAATACGAGTATGTATATATATGACTGATTTCAATCCAAAAGAAATAACCTTAAAAATCCGAGACATTTGTATATAAAACTCAGAGGCATTTAACCGCCTCCCTGGCCCAATGACTCAATGTTGTACTGAGAATCCGGAGGTTCCGGGTTAGATTCCCAGTGTGGAACCAGCATTTTCCATAGCTGTTCCAAATTTCAAAATGTCAGCTTTCGAAGTTTCTGAGATAATCAGCTGTGACATACAGACCAGAATAGTTCAGAACGGAACCCTAAAAAGTAAAACACATCATATGGTTTTAATTATATAAATATTGATCAAAAATATAAAGTACCTATAGCATGACTCATTTGCGTATTAAGTGAGACATTCCAGTGCCAATATTTAAGTCATAAAAATTGGAACGCAAAAATCTGCGAAATGGAAACTACAATTTATAATAAAAAACGGTCTAAGTGCGAGTCGGACTCGCGCACCCAGGGTTCCGTACAGAATATGAATAATTAACATAGAATCATACTCTCCCGAAAATGTAAGTCTATTTGAAAAACCAACTTTACTTTGCTGCTAAATGACATACCCGATTTATGGCTTTCAACTACAAAGTTAAGTTTGTAAACATAAAAATGTATGTTATAAATTATAATTAGAAAATTCTGGTTTTCAGATTTATTCCTATGGTTGTGCTGTAAGAGCTTGCTTCTTGACAAATTTCAGGATTCAAGGTCAATGGGAAGTACCCTATACGTTTAGGTTTCCTTGCATTTTGTATGGAAATGATCTAAATTACATCTATATCTTTGTATTGCGTTGACCTATAAGTATGATTTTGGCACAGTTGCAGAAGACTGCAGACTTGCGTCTTTGAAATTAATTTCAACTTGACACCTCTACGCGTTCCTGAGATAAAGGTCTTGACAGTCAGATGGACCAAGAAATGATTCTAAAAGTGTTCCTTTTTTCCTTTTGAGGTGCGGAACCCTAAAAATTAAATATATTATCTTGTTGCACGACGCACCGTATTGTCTCACGGAAACTAATAGTATAAACAGTACACGAGTAAGGCAATCAATTTAACATACGGGTATTTTCCCCACTAATAAAGTATTCTCAAGTGTTTAAAGGGCTAAGCTGTAGAGTGATTATTGATTAAATATCAAACACACTCCGCTTCGCATGAATGGATACTATTAATTAGTGTGATAAAACAATACTGCTATTGCATATATGTGCTATATCATTGTTGAATGATGAAACTTGTGAAGGACATGTGAATTGGCTTGCTAAAAGTCTCACTTTCCGTCGTAAATGCAAGTACTATCACGGAACTTGGCAGTGAACCTCTCAGCTCACTTCGTTCAATACGCACTTAGACACAAAACAATAACGTCGTAACATAAATAAGAGAACAAACACTGAATATGATGCAACAACATATTACTGCAATCGGCCCGTCAAGTGATTACAAATTCCTCATGGATGTCATATGTCAAACAGAGTGAAGCCTGTTATTAATTAAGCCTGAAGTTAAAGCAAATTTTCTAATAATAAATATATTCAATTTTTACAAAACAACGACACAGTGAAATACCAATTCACATAAACACAAAGAGCAATTTTCTGATAAGAACTATGCAAAATTGAGCACGGAAGCCCTGATAGTCGATTTGCTACGATAGAGTCGGAAATAGTAGCGAACAAAACAAACAGAAAGAACTATGAGTTGAGTGATGGTGGCAGCCGCAATGTTTACATTTATGTGTCGTTGCCCCGACGAACCCTGATGTAGCATGGTCCGAGTTGCAGGCTACAGCTGAAAGCGAACGAGCGTTAAATAAATATATTAGTTATTGCAACTTTTCATCGAATATCTATATGTACAAACTAGCAGCCCGTCCCGGCTTCGCACGGGGTAGACAATTATTTATTTTTGGAAATTTGGATATAAAACACTTTTTTTCACAAATATTTTTATTTATTAAAAAATTATTATTTATTAATTATATATTTAAAAAAATTATTTCAGTGCCCCCTCCATCCCGCCCGCCGCGATGCCCGGCGCGCTTTTAAGACTGCATCGCAAACAACGGCCACGGCCCTATGGCGGTTTTGAATTACTGTTTGAATTTTTTAATTCGTAATATCTTTTGAATGGAAAGTCCAATTTAAATAATTTAAAAACTATTTTATAGGTAGTTAAATGGTCTTGACCATAAAATAATTTATTTGGATAAGGATTAATATAAACACATAAATAGCATGGTTTGAATTTGGTTAGCATTTTCATTAATGTTTAAAATGAAAAAAGTTGTTGTAGTGACATAACTACAATAGTTGGACATATGCTACCGCGGAGTTTTTTGTAGACATTATGATGTTCTTCAATATTGTTGTACATTATTTTGTTCTATCGCTAATAGTTTCGGCAGCGCATTCGACAAAAGACATTTTAAGACTCATTTTTCTACACCTTCGGTTACATTGTTCAAATTTTACCAAGGATCCCTAATTTTTTTCAAAATGAAATGTAGCCTATGTCAAATTGGAAGAATGTAGCATTCTATTGGTGAAAGAATTTTTTAAATCGGCCCAGTACTTTTTGAGCCTATTCATTACAAACATACAAAAATAGGTACAAATCTTTCCTCTTTATAATATTAGTGTAGATATAAAAACGGTTTTCATACAAAACACACGTACAGTACAATATGTTCTCCGATTTTCAAATTAATGTTATTCAGTTTATGTTATTTCTAAAATAAGCTAACGTCATAAAAATAATATTATAAAACATAACTCAGCTACTTACACACACACTCTTTCTCTATCCTCCCATACACAATTTATCCTTCACCATTCTAATTATAAATTAAATTAATTTTCCTCTTCACTATTTTACGAAATAGTGAATTATTGTTATAATATAAAATATGTATTTTCAGCATGTTAGCATATGTACACATTTCTCTAAATATAATAAACACTAGTTTTGTTATGGAAGAGTGAGACCTTCTGTTACAGGTATACTTATAAGAGGGTCTCAACCTTGTTTGTGTAAATTTAATACCTTTTAATAACCTTTTAAAATAAGCCACCAACTGTCAATGTCATCGGTTAAGTCTACTACTACTACCACATAGGACTGTAATACTATCGTATCTACTACTAAGGGATTGATACAACAACAAAATAGACTTTACAATGGCTAAACTTTTTATAACGCGATCGTACACAAAAGGAATCAATGACTTCCATAACAGGAAAGGTCTTCTGTGAGTTTCACCAATAGAGTTTACCAGATTTCTCTGGCTTCTTTGCCAGTGTCAACTTGAGACTTCTAGGTGAACACGCATCTATGTCACAGCCTTATCGTCACTTACCATCAGGGGAGGTGAAGGCCACGTGTAAGGCCAATGTGTGTATATAATATGTGTGTATATAAATTTGGTGTTATTGATCTGTTACGCCAGCTAACATTTCATTTAAAATTAAAAACCTATGTGCATGTAAAAAAATGAAAAGTTTAGTTGCTAAAATTTATTGTGACAAAAACATGTTCCACGCTTTTTATTCTGCTTTCTAAAGCTCCGTACATACAGCTAATGTTCGCACCATTTTAGTACAAATTCAAATTAGACTCGGTAGTTGACACAACACAACGCACGTCAGTCAGCTGACATTTGGACCAAATCCAAAGCGAAACGACCTGATTTCCACCAAAACTTTCTCGCTTCAAATACGGCGCAAAGCAACAACTCTTTGTTACTTTTTCTTCAAAAATACACTTCAAAAACAAACAAAACATTGAGAGAGTTATATTTCAGTTATAATATAACTAGCTATGTACTAGTATATGTCACCCGCGGCGTTCCTTCCTTAATGGGTATGTAAATAAATCGTCAAATTCATCGATATTTTAAATTTATTTTTTTAAAAATTGCTCACTTTTCATTCCCTAGTATGAAGTGCCGAAAAATTAAAATGATTTCAAGGTTCAAGTTTCAGCTCAAGCTGTTTAGACTATGTCAAATAATCAGTCTATTATTTATTCGTAGGTCAGGATGGCCTTTTATAGATTCTTGTGTAAATCCTTGATATGAAAATATATTGATCATCCATTTTGAAGAAGAAAAGAGTTCCTGTAGAAAGAATTGAAATATGGATATGTACTAGTTCCAAACAAAAATATGTAAATAGTTCCTGTGGGATAATTTTGCGCGGATGAAGTCGCGGACAAAACGATACTTTTTTATACCTATATATCATCAACATTTCCCTTCATTCCTTTAAATATTTTTTCAATTTTAAAATACCAATTGACGCTTGTACGTTAAAATGTACTGTATATTGTTGCTGATACATGTTACTTACATAAAACTTAACGTATACGCGTAATATAATGTTAGCGTATACTGGTAACAAAATATTTATAACGCGAATATTTTTTTCTCATCTTGACCAAAAAGGCTGGACATTACCGTGCATGATCGGCGATAGAGCTTCGCAATCCAGAAAGGAAACGCTTCTAGTCTTCTGGATATCTGTCATCTTACATGGCTCGTACCAATGAGTTCCAATTTGTTATTTTAAATGTATGTACTCGTACGAATGATAAAAATCATTACCATTGGCTTTTAGGTGAAGGAAAACATGGTGAGTAAACCTGCACTCTCCTGAGATGAAATTCAAAGGTGTGTCTGAAGTCTACCAATCCACACTCTGTAGGAGAGTAGGCCTGAGCCCTTGCAGTGGGGATATACTCGTACATATAGAGGCTGTTGATGATGAAAAATGTAACCTTGCTAATCTCACTCTAGTCTATGTCTGTCCCTCCTGTCTGTCATTGATGATTAACTCATGAACTACTAATGCTATCGGCTTGAACTTTTCAAAGGGACTAAAATAGGGGGTTGAAATTTCAAAGATCTCTAGGTGATATGGTGTAAAATTTGAAAGAGTTGTGTTTGTACATTCAAAAACAAATTTTAATATGTTCTTTGCTGTATATCTTGCCTTATAATAAACAGTGTGTGTATTTTTTTAAATGTTAAAAATCTGTTGTAATCATGATGGTAAATAGGACTTTGTTTAAATACTACATGAAAACCTAAGCTAGGTCTCTATCTTGTACAAGTTTTGAGCAAACATTGAAGAACAAACTTAGGTATGCAGTTGGGTAAATGAATCTTATTTTAAAGTAATAAAAAATACATGTAGGTTTATTTACATGGTTACTCTCCGTATTTGTTGTACAACTGAAATACATATTCGCAGTCACGTAGAAAATCAATAGAATCTGTCTCGGTCGCTATCTATATCTATCCGTTAGCTTTTCACAAATAAATTACTAAACCTATGTTGACAGAATTTGGACAGCACATTGCCAAGCTAGCAAACAGTTAATGTATTCTCTCATTTAAGTACAAAAAATATTGCGTCAATTAATGACTTGCTTAATTTTATTATATGTTCCTCATTAATCGAGGCTGGTGCATGCTTCCATAATACGGTATTATCGTCACTTATGGACATGCCAGACCTTTATATATTAAATAGCTATTTTTATCCTAATTGAAATTGTCTTTATTTCTAACAGTTATGGTACAATCAATCACATAACTTTCATACCACCTACTCTTCAGTAATTTCTAAGGTTTCGCGGAGTCAATGCTTAATTATAATTGGCTAAGGAAAACATTGCTATCATTTCTCACAATAAAAACTAAAACAATGTAATTTTTATTACCAAGTGTGAATTGTTATCGAAACATTTATTAGATACTAAAATGACGAAATATACATTTTATAATTATTTTTTCGTAACTGTCACACAGGTACCTTATTACTTTATATATATACGATATAGATATATAAACTGTATAAAGCATTTCTTCATTCGTAGTCATCTATCTGGTCAATGGTGTCAGTAAAAATTATTTATTTATTAATTATTAGGTCACCCACAGCTTTGAACGTGTGCGAATAATATTATTAAAGGCATTTTCTTTATGAAACAACTAGAATCTACAATATGCATGCTACTTTCTAATCGCCTGTAGAAACTTTTGTAGATGACTGTACTATGATTGAGCAAGTTCCATTGCAGCGGTCATTGTCGTTTGTTTCGTACAGTCAATGGCAAAGCGGTCACGAGCGGAAAAGGTTTTCACCGTCTAGGTTCTTAGAGCGAGTAAAATTCAGCGTCTGCTTAATTTATTATTTATATAGAATAAGTACTATTCAAATTTCATAGGTTTGTTTCTATTTATTTCGCGTCTTTGTTTTTCACCGTTTATTTTATCCAGTCAAAGATAGTCGTGTAATAACGTGATACGATGATCACATTACATTTCATCACATTATCACAGTATTTTTTGGTAATATTTAATTTTATGTTTATTACTGCATAATATTTGGTTATCTTAATTTATTATGAACGCCTCTTAATTTTATTTTACTGAGACGTACGAAATTGAGACGGTCATAGGGAATTTTTATCCCGATAAAGGGTTCCCGAGGGATACATTTTTGAAATCAACACAGAAAAAGTCGCAGACATAAAAGGTTGTATTTAAAAAGATAGGTAAAAAACTATAATCTGACTTCGACTAGAACTACACGAGCCGAGATCACGTGACTCGACAATACAAAATTACTCAAATAGAATATCCAAACATTAATTTATTCGGTAAAGATAAGAAAAATAGTTCAAATTACTACAATAAAGATTTTTTCCGGTTTCTGATGGGTATTTCCTATATCTAAAAATATCTATTTAGTCTAATTGCTCAGTTGTAATTAGTATTTTGTTCCAAATACTGATTTAATTTTTTTAAATATTTATTACTAGAAAATAAAATCACAATATTTTTCCTAACTTTTTCACAGAGTTTTCCAGAAGTATCAACTGTACTTTATCTGCGGAAAAAATACGCTACCAGTAAATTAACTGAATTGTACGAGTATGTGACTCATGTCATATCTCCGTGCCATGTGCTCTCAGCTTTAGAATAAGATCAGCCCTTGTGACCGTTGGTGTCGTAAAAATAGACTAAGGGGAGATAATTCAAGAGATGGAGCGCGTCATCTACCTATGAAACAACTTCTTAAAATCAATCCGTCCTATCTCGATATATATCTTCAAGAAAAATCTGAAAATATTAGAATAATTCGTTCGCATAATAATGCAATATCATATATACGAGAGTAGATAGTCGCTGGATGCAGGTGGCTCGGGACCGGGCGATGTGGCGTATCATGAAGGAGGCCGGCATGTCCAGCAGTGGACGTTTCCCGGCTGATGATGATGATATAGATAGTCAGTTGTCTCTCTATAACAATATCTCTGGCTGAGCCAGTGAGCCGTGCGTGGAGGCCAGATAAAAATTATTGAAGTTAAAATTATTTTAATTAAACCAAAATACACAAAAAAGCTAAAAGCTATAAACAAAAATAAATGAAAAATAAAATTAAATACATTAGAATGCATTCAACATCTGAAACAATTCAGACGATTTCTTCTGCGAAAAAAGCACGTGTCAAAGAGTGTACTTTTTCAAATGATAAAATTATTATTGACAAATCGTTGATATAGTTGTACTGAACGTTTCGAGGTAACAACTTGCGAAATCTATTGACCTCTATCACAATAAATATTTAAATTTTGTTTGCGGTTTTATAATTAATTCGTATCGATAATTAATTTACTACGTCACTGTCAATGTGAATAATAATTGAAATGGTAAAACTGGGTTGTATAAAATCGTAACAGTTAGATAATTTATAGTTATAATGGCTTCCTATCCAGCATCAGTAAAATCCGAAGTATGAAATAATAGTAAAAATTTCGATTTTCTACTAAACCTTGCAGGGAGCACTGCTTAAAATCTGCATAGATTTTTATATATACATCGTTATATAATTTTAGGGATTTCATTGTTATCATCACTCGTATTTATAAATTTGAGACAAGTCAAAATATTCCTACCATCTGTGCTCACAGTCACTTTAAAAATAACAATTTCAATTACGTCGTAAAAGATTTGGCCCAAAAGTTTATTAAAAATAACAACATAGAATTTTGCTACCGCTTATTACACTGAATAGTATACACGGAGATGTAATTATTATTATAACACATTATAACAAATGCTTACCTTTCGTTTCACGCAGTCGTAGATTTCAACGAAAACAAAGCACAAAAGCGCATAAACAAAAATCCGCCACTAAACGCGGATGCACAGAATTTCACTCCGGAATTTAAAATTGGAACGCGGTTTATTCATAAAAACACTCGGTTATGCGATGACTACCAGTGACATTCATCCAACCAAAACTCGATTTTCATTTACGAATTCGATACCGAGTGCCTATATTTATCGGAGACTGCACGCACACCCAGCGCGGGTTAGCGCAGCGGTATACTGGCAGATGTGTCCGGTAGAGCGGTGCCAAGCTTACAGTCAGCTGTTCCTACTAACTGAACTACTTTGTAATGCGCGCGCAGAGTTCGAAGGGCGCCTGCGTCCGTCCCCGACTGAGCCAAAATAAACTGAACAATGCGGCTTTAATCAGCTGTGACGCGTACTTGCATAAAGTACGCGTCAACAACAATCGCAGAAACAACAAATGCGTTTAATTGCTTCTATTGCTCGCAGCGTAACGTAACGTAAACGTAAAAATAATTCTGTACGTACATCATCAAAGAAATGCAGAATAGCATAGACTCAAAGAAAATATACGTCTCCCGGCTGATGATGATTAAATACACACTGTCCGTGTAATCCCTGCTTTAGAATAGCATCAATCACCCCATTTCATCTCAGAGATGTATCAAGGGAAGTGCAGGAGCATTTGAGGTCACCAGTATCTACCATAGTGTTATTGTGACAAATGACGTGATGGGGTGATTCACCGAGTCAGGCAATATATGCTGGCAGTGGCAAGGGCAGGTCTCATCTCGCTGGAGCAGAAAGGTTCTCGGATGCAGACCTCTGACCTGATCTGGTCTGACGACCTTAAGAAGATATCGGGGAGCGAATGGATGAGGAGGACTGAGGACCGGAAGGAGTGGCGCACGTTGGGAGAAGCCTATCTTCAGCAGTGGAGAGACACGGGCTGATAAGTCAAGTAAGTCACGCATGACAAATGACTACATCGATTTAAATGTTATTATAACTAATGATTTGTTGTACTCCGTAGCTGGTTCTTGATAAAATACTAGAATCGATATTAATTAATGTTTAATTTAATTACTAACAATTGACTCACATTAGTTTCGTGTCATCGTTGATATCTTTCGTATGGCACTTCTATCAAATACATTACCACTTTTCTAATAAATTGACATTTAGCTTCAAATCCGGTTCATGTTTTGTGACGTATCAAAGTTGTTTGGTTTTTACTGCTTTTACTAATACAAAATATTGTATTATTGTATTCTCTTAGGCTTCACTCTCTCACCAAACAGCAGTGTTAATAGCACTATTGTGTTCTGGTATGAAAGGTAGCATAGCCAGCGCCTCATTAGATTGAGGCTTCTGGGTGCGCACGCTTACCATCCATCGGCCTTATCCGCACTTACCATCAGGTAGATGAAGGCCAAGGGCAAACCCATCATAAATAAATAAGTATGAAAACATATTCTTAGCTAGAGCCATAGAAGAGTGACATGGCAAAAACAAGAGTATCAGGTTTAAGAGGTCTTCTACTGGCTTTAATCGGGAAGTGTACGCTCAAATTACTCGATCAAATTCCACCTTATCCCTTCTACAATCGCTCAAACAGAATAACGACAGAATTCCATTCCACCGTTTCGTAGCGTTTCGCCCGAAGCGGTTCACTTCTTCATTCCTGCCTACTGCTATGGAGTGTGATTCCCTGACGGCTTCTGTTTCGCGCGTGTTACAGTCTGGATTTCATCAAGCTTGTACCATCCTTTTTTTTTTCGAGGGGGAAATCTTCTGAAGATACCCGACTCCTTAGGAGAGTAGCCGGGTTATGTGAAATTTTTATCCACTAAAACCCCCTCGGTGATCGTCCTCCGCGCAAGTCGAAGAGCCCTGGGATTTAGGAACACACCAGAACTCCTCTAGCGCTTCGCAATCAGCCCTTCCCATGGCCAGTGAGCCATGACGTCTCCGAAGCTCCGCGCTGCAGCGGGACGGGACCACGCCGTACTACCGCTGCCTTCTAGTGGTCGCCGGTTTGCACCAATAGGACGACCAGAGCTCCTACTCTGGCCATCCTAGACTACATTGTGGTCAAACTCGAGCCTATCTCATATGCAACAAGAAATAACTACTCGTTGGTAATTTGCTACCCCTGCATAGACTAGCTATGTGTTTTCTACATAAAATCTTTTTTTAACGAAATCTTCAAAATATACCCGACTCCTTAGGGCAGGAGACAGAATATGTGGGATTCTGACCGACCAAGTACTGGATCCGCCAGAGGAACGGCACCAGTTCTGCCCAGAAAAACTTGTTTCATTTCTGATAATATGGATTTCTTTCCGATTTCTTTTTTTTTTCTATATTTTTAGCAACATTTACAATACAGTATATGAAAGTACAGTACGACGTGCATACTCTGTAAACATGCATATATGGTTGCATGTAATAATTGTACAGTAAAATCTTTAAAAAGTTGTTATCAATACTCTTTTCATGCGCTGTATCAGATTCAAACCTTACAAACAAAGGTAGTGCATTGGCGCTAGGTACGTTTTTAGGGTTCCGTACCCAGAGGGTAAAAAACGGGAACCTATTACTTAGACTTCTACAAACCAATCTTCAAAATCACGGGTCTCCTCCCCCCGACAGAGTACGTCCCTGTCTTACTGGGTTGAAGTCTTCCGCACTGATACCGTCCCTAGATTCTGCGTACAGAGTCCTTTGACACCACTAACGCCGGTCTGTCGCTACTGACACCACATGACACACTAGTACACTAACACTTTTACACTTCCATGTATTTTAGCTTTAATTTGTCTTCCAGATTTGACGTATCCAGAACCTTCGCCGTCACCGACCTTTCATTGTTTACTTCGAGAGTTTTCTACGTATGCCTCGAGTTTCTATTGACTTCGCTACTCAACACGAAGAGGATAGGTAGATTGTCCTCTCTTTTCATACTCATAGTCCTTATGTGACATTCGAGGACCTTCCGCGCTATTCCTTTGTTGCTACTCGTCACGAAGGAGACAGGAGATCCGCCTCTCTCTTTCCTTTCCTTCTAGACTATTCAAGAAGCTCCGTGACAATAGGTTAGCTTCAGAAGGAAATAATTACTTACGGAATTAAAATTAAAAACGAATATGCAATAAATAAGAGGATTTGCGAGTTTGACTTAGCGCGAATCCTTCGATAAAAAAGCTCTATAAGGCAAGGCTGTAGAAATACGTACTATATTTCAAATTGGCAATTTCATGAGTAAATGATACTAATATTATAGATTATATGGCCGTGTGATATCAGCTCTATATTATCATACCTAGGATGTCGTAAGAAGCAACTAAGTTAAAAATTTAGGAGATGTGTAACAGCATCTGCTGTATCGAACATGTTAATCGTTATACGGTAAATCCTTACATGAAAAGCCCAACCGAAGGAAGGCTCATTTCCAACAGTAGATTTGTGTTACTGTGTGTGTTATTGTGTTTTTGTTTCTCTATTGCCTCTTGGTGCCCCAATATCACAATTAATCGCGACGAAATTTGGCACGCACGTTGCCTATGCATAGAAGCATTTTCAAGGTTATTTACTACTAGCAGCCCGTCCCGGCTTCGCACGGGGTAGACAATTATTTATTTTTGGAAATTTGGATATAATACACTTTTTTTCACAAATATTTTTATTTAGCAAAAAAATATTATTTATTAATTATATATTTTAAAAAATTATTTCATTGACCCCTCCACCCCGCCCGCCGCGATGCCCGGCGCGCTTTTCAGACTGCATCGCAAACAACGGCCACGGCGCTATGGCGGTTTTGTTTACTGTTTGAATTTTTTAATTCGTAATATCTTTTGAATGGAAAGTCCAATTTAAATAATTTAAAAACTATTTTATAGGTAGTTAAATGGTCTTGACCATAAAATAATTTATTTGGATAAGGATTAATATAAACACATAAATAGCATGGTTTGAATTTGGTTAGCATTTTCATTAATGTTTAAAATAAAAAAAGTTGTTGTAGTGACATAACTACAATAGTTGGACATATGCTACCGCGGAGTTTTTTGTAGACATTATGATGTTCTTCAATATTGTTGTACATTATTTTGTTCTATCGCTAATAGTTTCGGCAGCGTATTCGATGAAAGACATTTTAAGACTCATTTTTCTACACCTTCGGTTACATTGTTCAAATTTTACCAAGGATCCCTAATTTTTTTCAAAATGAAATGTAGCCTATGTCAAATTGGAAGAATGTAGCATTCTATTGGTGAAATAATTTTTTAAATCGGCCCAGTACTTTTTGAGCCTATTCATTACAAACATACAAAAATAGTTACAAATCTTTCCTCTATATAATATTAGTGTAGAAAAGGGTGCCATGGGAAACCCTGTCTGTCCATCCGTCTGTCTGGCAATATCTTTAGAAGACCCTTCAAGGTTTTGCAAAGTGTGTACTCTTATTAATTTATGAAACCCTTTATGACACCAAATTAAAAAATAAAACAATTTTAACATTAAATAAATGTGCTTTTGCGTCGGGTATAGCTCGATCTTATGTTAAATTACTTAAGATGGTACGGAACACTTCGTGGGCGAGTGCGACTCACACTTGGCCTCTTTTTTTCCAGTGAAATGTTACGTTGTCATATTATATACCTCAGCTAGTCTATATTGGAACATTTTATAATGCAGCAATGGTTGATACTATATTATGATAAAGCAAGACAATGCACAGTAGCGACATCTAGTAATAGCGATCAGAACTGAAATACAATTGACAGGTATTAATGAGTGTTTTTCGCTATATTTGTAGAGCTTGCTGGCTACTGCACTTTTGTGTTCCCATACAAAAGTTAGTGATACACATGCGAATGGCAAAGTATTTTCTACTAGTACTTCCTAACTTACTAGTATATCCGGCAAATAATTTGATATAAATGGTATCTATAGGCAGACATTTTAGCTCGTTTCAATAAAACACTATTTTATTGATTTACTCTGTAATTATCAAAATCATTATAGATTTCATTCATTTGCCGTAAATAACAAATAAATTAAGTAACATTCATTAACCTTGTCGCATAGAATATTTTGTCATTAGCCAGGTAAAATGCATCAGCTACTTGCTCTATTCTTTACCATTGGTATACTTGTGTAAATGCCTTTTTAAATAAGATGTTTAATATTATTTAGAATGTATACCTACTTGTATAAACTGTTTAATTAAATTTGAATAAAAAAAACCGGTGAAGTGCGCGTCGGACTCGCGCACGGAGGGTTCCGTGCAGAATATTAATTAATGACATACTGGAAATCATAAATAATAGGTACGGTAATATGCACCCAACAATGCTCTACAGAAAATGTAATTCTTATTGAACAACCAACTTAAGTTTGTAGCTGTTACTATTATTTTATATTATTATTACATATACATAAAAGTAGACGCTGTCTGTTTGGCCTCTCTCACTGAGTCGCCTCCTACGACACCCAAGTGAGGGGTGATCCTATTTTGTAGGAAGAGCTGTAACCACACGGCAGTCAAGTATGTTATATATTATTCATTTAATCATTCGGTTCAATGATTATAACGATAAACTCATTTTGAGACTATTGAAAGTGTTTTCCATTATATTATGAACTAGTTGGAGCCCGCAACTTCGTTCGCGTAGACTTTATGAATGTAATAACCGTTTAAAGAATTTCTTTATAAACAACATTGGTAGTTTTCCCTTCGGGGACCAATATATAAAGTCCTGAAGCGTTACTGACCCGCGAGAAAGCAACATAAACTTGGCCGTGTGAAAAGCAACCAGATCTCAGGTCTACACCGGCAGCTTTCAGTGTCTGTCCCTGCGACTCATTTATTACCCGCGACGGAACGGAGACAGTGTATGCGTTTAGGGTGAGAGGATGTTTGTTTGTTTGTTTGTGTGTTTGTTTGTTTGTGTGTACATACAAACCAATGTTGCCACTTATCTCCAGAACGGTTTGACCGATTTTCATGCGGTTTTTTGTAAAGGGTTGCTGATACGTCAGCGATGGTTCTTAGATAGGTGGTATGGCGCTAGCTCACCAGGGGGCGCTGCAATCAAGATTTTAACTCATTAAAATGAGGGACAGAGAACTTTGCGAAGGCTTATAGCTACTAGGCCGTGTTTGGGCTCTTTTGAAAGGGTTTGGTGAGCAGAACCTGCACATGAACTTTTGAGGGTCTGATGATGGATCAGAACGACGTTGAAGGGAATCTTGCGAAGGCAAATACCTAGTAAGCCGAGTGTGGGCTCTTTTGAGAGTGTTTGGTGAGCAGAACCTGCACATGTACTTTTGAGGGTCTGATGATGGATCAGAACGATGTTGAAGGCAACCTTGCGAAGGCAAATACCTAGTAAGCCGTGTTTGGGTTCTTTTGGGAGTTTTTGATGAGCAGAACCTGCACATGAACTTTTGAGGGTCTGATGATGGATCCCAATGATGTTGAAGGGAACCTTGCGATGGCAAATACCTAGTAAGCTGTGTTTGGGTTCTTTTGGGAGTGTTTGATGAGCAGAACCTGCACATGAACTTTTGAGGGTCTGATGAGGGATCAGAACGATGTTGAAGGGAACCTTGCGAAGGCTAATACCTAGTAAGCGGTGTTTGGGCTCTTTTGAGAGTGTTTGGTGAGCAGAACCTGCACATGAACTTTTAAGGATCTGATGATTGAGCAGAATAACTTTGAGGGGAACTTTGTGAAGGAACATGGCGAATAAACTGTGCCTGAGCTCTTTATAGAGTATTTGGTGATTAGCATCTGTACATGAACTCCTGATAATCGAAATTATACATTTAAAAAAAAACTCCGTCAGATACGGAAACCTTTGAGTTTTTAATACAATTGCATATATTGTTTGTCATGACATGATACTTCACAAGTCACGATATTTAGACTACAACATATGAATTCTCTAAAAAGCTTGAAATAAAAAATAAAATTAAAAATTTTGAAAATACCCGCGACAAATGTAAATGTTGTAATGGGAAAAAGGGTTAAATAATTTTTTGAGAAACCCTAGACTAAATGGAAGTAAGTAACTAGATAAAAAGAAGCTTACATATTATTACAATAATAAGTCCGAAAAAATCCGTCGGGGGCTGCCATTGCCTAATCAGTTCCTGTTTCCAATCCGTTTCCACAAAAATGTAGGAGTAAGAAAATAATTTTTTATCTCGTATAGGTGCAGTCATTTTTTAAATGTATGATGGGTCTGCACTTGGCCTTCATTTCATTCATTGGATGGTAAGCGCCAGAATCCTCAATGTAATGAGGCGCTAGCTATGTTACCTTTCATACCGGAACACAACAGTGCTATTAACACTGCTGTTGGGCGGCAGACTTAAGTAACATGGTGTTAGCTAGCCAGGCAGACATAGAAAATACCACCTAAAATGCTGTACCACCAACCAAACCGAGTACCGACAGGTACTGGGAATCGAATCCAGTACCTACATATTGTAAGTCCAAGTGTGTAGCCATTAGAAAATGGAGATGGTTAATAAGGCGGTATCAATTCAAGACTACATAAAAAAATTAGGTACCCAACGTAATTTCAACTAGTGACATATTTATAAAACTGCAAATTTTAGTTCCTTCAGGAACGGGAATGGCAGCCCCCGACGGATTTTTTCGGACTTATTATTGTAATAATATGTAAGCTTCTATTTATCTCGTTACTTACTTCCATTTAGTCGAGGGTTTCTCAAAAAATTATTTAACCCTTTTCTCATTACAACATTTACATTTGTCGCGGGTATTTTCAAAATTATTAATTTTATTTTTTATTTTAAGCTTTTTAGAGAATTCATATGTTGTAGTCAAGTCGAAGAATCCTTGTCACATTCACCTTTAATTGACATTTCCTTCAACACACTGCATAAAGCGGAAGCAGAAGCGCCTATAACGTACCGACGCTGTATGCTGTAGGCCCCTCCACGGCTTCTCCACCATAAACGACTTGAGTTTACTGCATGTTTATTTAGTATACTGACCCAGGTTACATAATTATAATAATAATAAAAGTTGATTCAAAGTCCTAACGCGTTCGAAAAGAATTAGCAACCGACTTCAAATGCCCTAAAAGTCTGCATTTATTCCCTAAAATTATCATATACTCGTATGGTTTTTGTAGATTATCTCAAAGAGTTCTAAATCAATTTCGATAAAATTTATATGGGTCCACCTTCAAAGTATGCTCTATCAAACAGAAAAGAATCATCAAAACTAATTCTTTATTGGCGGACTTATCGCGTAACATACATATCAAAAAAACATACAGTCGAATTGAAAACTCCCTCCTTTTTTGAAGTAGGATGAAAAGTATACAATGAAAATTATATTATTCTCGTATGTCACTACCTCTTTGCATTCTATAAATCTTCAACTTCTATTGACGTGACAACGTCTTATAAATTGGTTTGCCGGGTGACACTTCAAGAAACTGCGTTACGCTCCGCTCACGTTATGCGCTCACAATGAGAGCGAGTGAGAGGCACGCGTCCCTTCCACTCGGGCATGGTTAGCCCGCCTAAAATTATTTTACCACTCAAAGTCGTTGTCACGCAAAACTTTCGCCCGTATACCGACTTTACAGGCAACCAATTTTTTATATACAGAGGTACTCGTATATATTGATTAGATTAATAAATGTGGGAACTTTTAAAACAATCCTACATTTGCAATAACCTCGCGGCCTGGGAAATTTGTGTGCGTGTGTGTTATGTTTTGTCATCATCATCATCATCATCATCATCATGTACAGCCTGCGGCAGTCCACTGCTGGACATAGGCCTCTCCCAGAGTGCGCCACTCGATATGTTTTGTCATACGTGAACATTACTAGGCTAGTTGACTAAATTTGAAAACTTGGTTAATTATATACTTTAATATCTATTTTATCCCAAAAACCTATATTTTAAAGAAAAAGCAATATTTACATTACGTATTTTGTATATATGTATTATTAAACACAAATATATTTCAGTAAATTTAGAGTTAAAGACAATAATAACACCGGCACACATTCATTTACTAAGAGCTGTCACAATCCGAAGGCAAAGTGCGGGGGCAGCGCGGGGAGTGTTGACGTCGGCCGCGCGCCCCCCATGCACAGGAGACTCAAAGTCCCCATGCACAAATGCTGTATGTGCACGAAGCAACAAACACAATCAGCGCCATCTGTGCCGTAGATAAGAACTACAAGCCGCCTTTATGTAAAGCTGAGCTGAAGTTTAAGTTTTTCTAACAGTATATAAAAGCAATTTATATTTCCCTCGAAAACGCTAAATAGTGTCATGGCGTCTTGAATGACGTCACATCCCGCGAATAACCCTCTGTGATATGAAAACGTCAACAACAACAATGATGTTTTGCGAGGCGTGACGTAAAACTTTCTTGTTGTATTTGTTGTGAAAGGGGGCTAGACGGAAAAAATTCTTACGAAAAGTTGTCACCGACACTTTTTGCTATAGTAAGTTAGCGTCATCTGTTAGTACGACGTACGTAGTAGTAAGACGATACCAACAGTACAGCTATGTGACGACAGATGGCTCTGATTAGTTGCCGCTACTCAATGACAGATGTCGCTAAAAACAAAACGTATCACGTACATAAAAAATCTTATGAAAAAACCTACAAAACCATATTTAAAATATAATGTTAAAAATCCGTTCAAACCTTATTGAAAATTTGTAAAATTTTATTACAATTCCTTCACTAATTAATCGAAAGGAACTTCGTTCCATCCGGGTGTCCCTTGACACCACTCAAGTTTTTTTAATTATTATAAAATGGTTTAAATGGTTTAAATAAACCTTTCGTTTTGTCGTGGTATCAGACACACACACACGTGCTATACAGATGTCCATCAATAACATCACTTACTTCACACTCTAATCTAAATGAAACTGTTTCTTAGACTCTGTTTGACATATTACACAATCATGTCATAAAATGGCGTCCACAAAAAACATTTGCGCATTACAAAATAAAGGGTTTGTGAGATCGCTAAGAAGAAGTAAGATGTGCATAGTCTTTATATCAAACATGAAGTAGTCAATAGTTTCAATTTGAGGTATGTAAATATAATGACTAGTTAGTCCACCCAAGAATTTACTCCCGCGAAGAATCCTTTACACTGATCCTTTATTAATTATACCATCAAAGTGATTGATGTTCCAAATTTCAAGTCTTAAACAGTAAGTCGGGAAACTCCGACCCATCCAGATATGTATTTATCTTCCATCCTGTTATGCCATACCTAATGCACATGTTATGGAGGTTTTGTATGGCGGTAATTGAAAATTGACCTGTCAGCCACACCCACCTGCGGCGGGCGTCTTACAGCCAGCGCTGCGCTGCTGCCACTTCGAGCACTTGTACTCCGAGACGATATGAGATCCTGGTACACAATAATAAATTGTTTACACAACCATACGGTTTAAAAGTAATAGTAATTAAGGCATCTTTTACTAAACTAATAATAAGTAAAAACTTGTATCTATTCTAGCAACGGTTGCAATATATTAATTATTGTTGCTACGCTTTTATTGTCACAATGAGCCTAAACTCAAATATGGACGTAATTACTAACAAGTAAATCTAATTAAAAATTCATTTCTAAACATTGAAAATTACTGCAGGTCTAACGCATAACTAGGTCTGTTCCTGAGGTATGGGAGCGTTACGGGAAGTGTTAACGGAACGTCAAACGATGCACGACTTAAGTTCGGGAAGTGTTTACGGGTTTTCAAAAGATGCCCGACTGAAGTTACGCGTCGTTTGACGTTCCGTAAACACTTTCAACACCACCTCCATTTCAATTTCAGGTTTGAGAAATAGTTATTGGCGGATTCCTACTGAGCTACCCCAAAACCCGCTATTTAATTAATTTGTTAGTTTTATGTACCGCATAACAGATGGCGCTACTAATCGGATAACTCGCGATGACGGCTTGTCTTATTGTAATCACCAGGTTGCATAACATGTATTTCTAATGAACAACAATACATTTTGGTAGCAGTCAAAGTGAATATATATTGTGATCGCCGATCAACTACCTAAAAACAAATTCAAAGCTAACATACATTTATATACAAATCTATACACAGTTTCTTCTAAAAGTATATGAAATTCCAATCTTACAGGATGTGAATAAACGGAACATTATCCTTTGTTAACTTCGTCGTGTTAAATATGTATGGTTTCTGCTTGACCTTTGTTAACGAGACGATATTCGCTAGTAATAGGCACATAAACTTGTATTTAATGAGATTTCGCTTACTGGAGCTGGTACTGGTAAATGTTATATTGTATAGATCGATTTATAAAAAAAACTAGTGTATAGGTTATGTCTACATACAGTCCGACTTCCCCAGAGTATTTTCTTATATGAAACTAAATAGTAAATTCCTTAGAATCTATCTAGAAGATTCCGTCCTGTTCTTAGTGCCCAGTAAGTTTCTACATAAGCTAGACTAAATATTTTTTAAATTTATTTATGTAAAAACTAGCCTGGAAATCTGTAGTTAAATGTGCAAAATATGCTGATTTTATTGCCTTAATCAGTCATAAATATAAGTTATAATCTGTATAAAGTGAAGTGAATTATCAATCCGTTTTTAAGTTATTGTCAGACAATCTTCTGTCCGTGGAGTTCAAAAACACGGAAAACTCATCGAGATAAAATACATAATCATTTTCTTCTCCGTGGGTCTTAGGCGACAGTGTGACAAATTTCATCAAGCTTTAGGTTCAGTTCATGCCTTTAACCTTGGAAAGGCAATCAACATACTGAGGGACAAAGTTATTTTCTGCTAATAGATATTCTATTCGTGCTTATACACATTATAAATAAATAATTATATCTATAATGTAGGTAACCACAATAGATCGTCTGTGACAAAAAATGTATTATTATATAATTAGACTCGTAGTAAAATTAAAGTTTTTCTTGAGCGTATTTCTAGCTATATTGCTGTTTTTGTACTATCCATGCAGAATCAATACAGATATAAACAGAGAAGATACAGAGGTAAACAGTTATATAACGTAAAAGAAATGAAAAATAATAATAAACAAAACAAAATTATCATTATAAAATACCGAATGTATAAAATGTTGCTTAATTGATAAAATATTCGTATTATTTAAGTGCTTAGTTCTCATACTCTCCTCTTCATTTTATTTAAAAAAAAATTCAATAAGTTGTGAATAAATTGAACATTACCCTTTGTTCCACTTACTTATTCTACACAAAACTTATTCTTTTAATTTTGACCTTTGAAGGTTTATTTACCTGGAGGTACTCGTAGTCTAGTTAAGGATAACGCAATAAGTTCTTTTCCAAAACGACTTTTAAAAATTACAGTTTAATTTTACACCAATAATGTTTTTGAATTAATTATTTTAATAAATCATTATATTTGATTTTAAAATAATATCTGAGCGATGTGGACTGCCCAATGCCACTTCAGCTCACTGACTCGTCGAGCAATGTCAGTGACCAAGTTTGTCTGCTGGTTTTCTCTTCAGAGCAGCTCGATTGTACAAAAATGCATTTTAATCGGAACGGAACCAATATATAAAAATATAACTCCATAGGATAAGATACATGATCTACTTCAGCTTGAAATATTTGTGCTAAACGTAAAATATATACACAAAATTAAACAACGCTAGTTAAATAAATAAATAAAATTATTACAAGAATGGTTGGTCTGGCAGAGATCTCTTTTAGCGATAAGACCGCCTGTTCCGGGTTTATTTTAATTTTTTAATGTATCATTTGTATGATTCATGTGGTAATCCGGTGTACTTATGTTGATGATTGATAACATAGTTTTTATTATGGCGAACAATCGCTCAGTAGTGAATTCCAAATATCTGTTTTAAGCTTCAAATCTTGGAGGTTTCCGTTCTTACAATAACATGACTTATAAAGCAGCCAAAGAAGCGAAGTGCGTGTCGGGCCACGCGCAATGTCCCGCAGTTTTTTTTTAATAAGTCTGCCGCCAAAAAGCTGTGTTAATAGCTCTGTTATGAAAGGTAGCAGAGCCAGTGCCTCATTAATTGATCCTTATGGTACTATGGTACTATTGCTACTATATAATCACTCGGCAAGTTTTATTTTTAAAGCAGAATTTTAAAAAGCAGAGCTATGATTTTATCAACCTTTGAACGTGTAGTGGCTTCTTGTGGCTTCACATGAAATAGAAAATGGCGGCTTGTACGGGACATAAACTGTAAAAATATTAAAGCTAAAAATATCGTGTTGAGTATGAAATGAAAGGTCTGATGCGTTTCTTGTAGTTGGTGGGTGTTAGCTTTTTCCCGATGGCTCCAGAAGGAGGGTTATGTTTGGAGAGTGTGTATGTTTGTTTAATTGTTTGGCACGGCCTACAGTCCAAACGTGTGTTTACAGTGAGGGTGACATTGGGTATATCAAAATCATAAAAAGTTAAAAAAATACGCAGTCGGGTTTTCCCAGACGAATCAGATAGAGAACCTGAAGAACAACAGTACATAGAAGTGCACTATGGCAAAAGGCAAAGATCCAGCCCAGACGCAATAATGCGTAGCCAAAAACAAACAAAATTGAATTACTGGCTAGCAGCACCAGCAGTACCAACATCCAACAGTTTCACAGAGCTCGACGATATAGAGCAAGTAGATAAACCTGAAATACAAGCTCCAAAATCTATAAGGCCCCCACCAATATTTATTGACGGCGTCAAAAATATCCAACCTTTACAAAAATTATTAGAAGAAGTTGCAAAAGGAGAGTATGAAATTAAAGTACTAAAAAGTGACAGAGTTAAAATACAATCGAAAACAGCAGAATCATACTCCACTATTTACAAAGAACTGAAAGCAAAAGACACAGAATTCTTTAGTTACCAGCCTAAACAAGATCGCAGCTTTAGAGTGGTGCTCAAAAATCTACACGCATCGACAGATAAAGAAGAAATAAAAATAGCTATTGAGGAGCTTGGCCACAAAGTAACAAATGTCTGGAACATCCAAAACTCAAGAACAAAACAGGCGCTACCAATGTGGAACATCGAACTAGAATCCCGTGAAAATAATAAAGACATATATAGCGTAAAATCTCTTTTACACTGTCTCATATTGTTTGAAGCACCCAGACCTAAGCGAGTAATCCCTCAATGCACTAATTGCCAAGATTATAATCACACACAAAAGTTCTGCAATAGAAAGCCCAGATGTGTCAAATGTGCAGGCTCGCACCACACTTCACATTGCCCACGGAAAGAAAGATCAAACCAGGTTAAATGCGTCCTCTGCGAGGGAAACCACCCAGCTAACTACAAAGGCTGTACAGTCTATAAGGAGCTATTGAAAGTCCGATATCCTCCCCCAATCACTCAACACAAAAGAAGACCTACGAGTGTTGCGCAAGTACCTACAAATATAACAACGAATAACAGAGAATTGTACGCATCAGTCACAAAAGAACTCCCCAAACAACCTACGACGCAAACCGTTAACGTAAAAGATGCCAACCAAAAAACCAATGAACTCAAAGCCATTACAGATACACTTGTTGCCCTGACGAACCAAATACTAATTATAACCCAAACGCTAACCGATCTAATCTCAAAAATGCCATTACATTCACAACACTAAAATTAGGCGTATGGAATGCCAATGGCTTGTCAAATCACTCGGAAGAGTTAAAAATATTCCTTAAAATTCACCAAATAGATGTTTTACTAATCTCAGAAACTCACTTCACAACCAAAAGCTACTTCAGGATACCTGGATACAATATATACCACACTAACCACCCTGACAACAAAGCACATGGAGGATCTGCTGTACTCATCAGGTCCAACATCAAGCATCACGTTCTACAAAACTACTGTAAAAATTACCTCCAAGCAACAAACGTCGTAATAACAGACTGGATCAGTGACATTACAGTATCGGCCCTCTACTGTCCGCCGAGATTTACCATCAAGGAAACGGAGTTTAATGAATTTTTTCAATCCCTTGGAGACAGATTTATCGCAGGAGGTGACTATAATGCCAAACACACGTTTTGGGGTTCCAGACTTGTTCTACCCAGAGGGCGAGAACTCTTTAAGTGCATCCAAACAAGAAATATGAATGTGATATCGTCTGGTCAACCCACTCACTGGCCAACAGACAAAAGAAAAATCCCGGATGTTATCGACTTTTGTGTCAGCAAAGGAATTGCAATCAACAAAACATCGTGTCGGAGTTGCTGGGATCTGTCCTCAGACCACTCTCCAATCATAGTAGAACTACACACTACCGCCCAAGAATCCGCAAAAAAATGCGTGCTGCATAACAAAAAAACTAACTGGCCCCTATTTCGAGAGCTCATCGACCAAGCATTTCAGGAACCAGTTAGCCTAAAAACTGAAGACGAAATAACAGAAGCTGTTCTGTACTTCAACAACACTGTGCAGGATGCAGCCTGGTCGTCAACCCCACCACTACCACATAGAAGCATGGATAACTATGTAGCGAACCATATATTAGAAAAAATATTACAAATAAATTAATATAAAAAAAATTTCATAAAGAAGCTTTTATTTAAATGCTCTAAAAAGAAGAAAATAAACTTTAAATTAAATCAAACCCATCAATTGATTACATTGAACAATTTATATGCTATAAAAGCTTGTCGCGTGATTTTAATTGTATTGATGTCGATGTGGCGTACCATGAAGGAGGCCTATGTGTCGATGAACTATAATACAAGAATTATGTAAACTGATCTAGAGAAAAAGTATGTATTGTATAAAATAGATAAATCTACATACATCTACACTAGTAAATCACGCGACAAGCTTTTATAGCATATAAATTGTTCAATGTAATCAATTGATGGGTTTGATTTAATTTAAAGTTTATTTTCTTCTTTTTAGAGCATTTAAATAAAAGCTTCTTTATGAAATTTTTTTTATATTAATTTATTTTTTATTTTTTAGTTATCGACGTGTTTCTTAAGACTAAAAAAGTCTAGTTAAGTTACTGAATCTATTTCAATTTTAAAAAGCATTGAAGTGCAAGTTAGGCCCACCCAGGACGATGTAAAGTAATTTTGATTGGAATTTGTACGGAACTTTCATTATGGCACCTCGAAGTCTATTTTATAATTTAGTCGACTATTACCCATTCACCTGCAAAGCCAGCTTAGTCTTGATAGTTTTTCTTATAAGTTCAGTGTACATACTATTGTGAAGTATTCAGATTTTTAAAAGCAATAGTTTAAAAGATATACGGGGGGAAACGCGAAACTAGTTTCGAACGTCATTTTTTAATAATACATTTGCGAAAAAATATAACAATAGTAAAATTATGATGAAGATGATTGTGTTCCGGTTAGCACAGAAAGCATACCTAAGTAACGTTTCTAGGTGAGAACGCTTCCATTTGTTGACTTTAATCACTTAACATCGGTTGATATGAAGACGAAAGTACCAGGACCTCATACCTAAGATGGAGTCTAACTACAACTTCAAAGAGAGAAAAATAGATATATAATACCTTGGCATAAGGTCTCTGTCATCCCCATAAAATTAAATGAAATCATTATCAACATTCGAATTTAAATATGTATATTTAAAAAGCGAAGGCCCGCGTTCTTTTTTCAAAAACACTCGAAATGAAGCCAATCCTCTTGGAGCATGTGAATGCAGCAAAAAGTATCTAATTAAACAGACCCCGATCTTTTTTCGGAGGTTAGTGCGGAACAGTTGTCTTACACGCTCTCTGACACTTATGTCAACCTGGTAGTCTATTATTGAGATTGTGGCCAAGAGTGTGTTGCAAATACTGCCCAGTGACTCGGCAAAAATACTAGTATTGATTTTTGAATGAAAAACATTCCTTCAGTTAATAAGAAAAAAAAGTACTAGTGCTTTTGGCTTTATAACTAGTTAATAAGAAAAACGCACGTTTGCCTAGCGTTTTTAAGACAAGCTTCTGAAATCACGAACTTTTAGCACGCCAAACAGCTACAAAACGTATCACTTTCTGAGCACAAGTATTAGAAAAGCTATATATATATTATTCCCAAGTTACGTGTATGGGAGCCACCCTTAAAAATATGTTTTGCAAGATTTTATTCTACTACTTTGTCGGCGTGATTAATATGTATACCCGTACTAAATTACACCTTTCTAGTAGTAAGGGTCTCTAAGCAAAGCCGCGGACTGACAGACGGACCGACTAACAGAGCGAAATTAAAAGGGTTCGTAGTTTTACTGCGGAACCCTAAAAACAGAAGTGACAGAAGTTGAGCGTTCTCATTTCAAAATATAAGTTTTACTCAAACCCGCGCGGAATATGTCATTAACTTCTTCTGGTTCTGATAACCTAGTAGTTCAAATGATTTTTCAATAGTTTGGTAGGAAATTAACCTGCGCTACAAAAACGATATTGCACGCTCCGGTGCACTTATGTCAACGTGGTATTCTGGAATTAAGATGAGCCCGTATTTGAGGGACCATTGAAAAGTTCTTCTTTATTTCTCCTGGCTCCAGCATCAGACCAGGACCGATGACCTAGTTAAGCTCGCGAGTAGTCACTGGATGCAAGTGGCTCGGCCCTATCACCGTGCATGTGTGGGCGCGCCATAACAGGGAGACTCATGTCCAACAGTGGACTTCTGCAGCCGATGATTATTGCATACGCTGCCTTGTCCAGCCTCAATTGAGTGACACTATCTTGTCTTAAATTTATTTAGAAAACCATTGCCAAACTAACATAAACACACGCTTTTTAGCTGTATTTTTGGCATTTATGCATGACATTCAGCATTTACACAGAGGATATAATCACAGACTTTGCACAGACTAGGTACTGATATAATGCACAATCACGACTTGTTTTGATTATGTGGTTACTCTTTCATTCCCTTGGGCCAAAAAGAGACAAATAGCATTTTGAATCTAAAACACTTCAACTAAAGTCTAAAGTTAATGAATCTATTTAGATTTAAAAAAAAAAGAAGTGACAGAAGCTACGCGTTCTCTTTAGTAGAATAAACCGCGCGTAATATGTCATGTGAGCTAAATCAATACTACTTCTGTTTCTGCTAACCTGGTACTTCAAATGATTTTAAGTAGTTTGTTAGGAATTAACCTGCGCTACGATACGATATATAGAAACGATATAGCACGCTCCCTTGCACTTATGTCAGCCTGGTATTCTGATTTTGAGATGAGCCCGAATTCGAGGGGCCTATTGAAGAGTTTCTCTTTATTCCTCCTGACTCCAGCATCAGACCAGCTCGCTGGTACCAGAAAAACGCATTGTCATCGGAACTGAACCAACGTGCAAAATTTCAACTCCCTAGGATAAGAGGAAGTGCTTCTAATTCAGCTTGCAAGATTTGACCCGAACATACATACATACATACATACATACATACATACATACATACATACATACATACATACAAACATTGCAAGTTAAATAAAAGCTTTTAAAAAGGAGAGTGAGGAAGCATTGGCAGCAAAGCAGAGATCCTGGTGTAAAAAAAAACCTCAATCACATCAACAGACAGCTGAAACACATTTTAGACAAGGATCGTAATGACGGACTTCATAATTATCTAACTGGCCTGGATTCTACTGCCTCCTCAGACTATTCATTATGGAAAGCCACCAGAAGACTGAAACGGCCTGTTAATGTCTCTCCTCCTATAAGGAAATCGGATGGTTCCTGGGCACGGACGGATCAAGAGAAAGCCAAAACCTTCTCAGAACATCTCTCAAAAGTCTTTATTCCTCATTCATATGAAGGCTCTCCGGTAGATGCCGCAGAAATTACTGACTATTTGAATACTCCCAAAAATACGGAGGAAATGCCCTTAAAATTTACAAGGACAGAAGTTGCCCGAATCATAAAAAAATCGGACCCAAAAAAGTCACCAGGATACGACCTTATTACAAATCGCACATTAAAAGAACTACCGGAATCTGGCATAACCTTCCTGACGTCATTATTTAATGCCATGACAAGACTACAGTTCTTTCCCCTGGAGTGGAAGGTTGCACAAATTATAATGCTATTGAAACCAGACAAACAACCAGAAGAAGCAAAATCATATAGACCCATAAGCCTGCTACCCATCCCATCCAAAATATTCGAATCTCTACTGCTACAACGAATTCTACCTATACTCAAAGAAAAAGGACTAATCCCTGACCATCAGTTTGGGTTCCGCAATAAACATGCCACTGTCGACCAAGTGCACAGATTAGCAAATAAGATCATGGAATCACTGGAGGCAAAGTTTTACTGTACCAGTGCTTTTTTGGATATATCTCAAGCATTCGACCGCGTTTGGCATGCAGGGCTGCTATTCAAATTAAAAAACGCCCTACCAGATCACCTGTACGGAATACTAAAATCATTCCTAGGACAGCGCCACTTCATAGTACAAAGTGGGGAAGCACAGTCTGATCTTTGTCCCATACAGGCAGGAGTGCCACAGGGCAGCGTACTGGGTCCCATACTCTACTTACTGTTCACTGCAGACTTGCCGACATCCGAATCACTAACTACTGGGACCTTTGCTGACGATACCGCCATACTAGCTGCACATAGTGACCCAAAAATTGCCTCACAAATACTCCAAGAAGGACTAAATGACATTTCAGACTGGCTTAAAAAGTGGCGGATAAAAGCCAACGAAACCAAATCAGTCAATGTTACGTTTACTCTAAGAAGGGGATCCTGTCCTCCAGTCTCACTAAACAACATTGAAGTCCCACAAGCAGACCATGTGAGATATCTTGGACTGCATTTAGACAAAAGACTTACCTGGCAAAAACATATTTTCACCAAGAGGAAGCAACTTGGTATCCAAACACGAAAACTTTACTGGCTCATAGGGCGAAAGTCTCAACTATCTCTAGAAAACAAAATACTGTTGTACAAGGCAATATTGAAGCCCATCTGGACGTACGGGATCCAATTATGGGGCACCGCATCTCAATCAAACATAGAAATCATACAGAGGTTCCAAAATAAAGCTCTGCGCTTGATGACCAACGCGCCCTGGTTTGTACCCAACGAACTACTACACCGCGACCTACGAATGCCCACTGTGAAGCAGGAAATCGTACGCCATACCAAGTCCTATAAAGAAAGAATCCAACAACACCCAAACACTTTGGCTCGGTCACTAATGGAGAATCACAATAAAGCGCGACGATTAAAACGCAAAATACCTCAAGACCTAATCCAATCACAGTAAATATAACTACTGTTTAAACAATGAGGATGTGACACAGGTCACATACCGAGCGAGCCGGCGATAGCACCAACCAACATACTTCTGAATGTCCCACGAAGGAGACAGCTTGTAGTAAATAAAGAACAAAAAAAAAAAAAAAAAAGTCGGGTTTTTAAAATTTGCTTTTTTTACTTGTTTTAACTTTCTCATTGTTCCTATCCTAAGTCATACTTAGCACACAATTATGACTCCTTATTTGGGTATATAGAGCACCACACGTGACTATGCCTGTTTACGTTGCCACATTGAATTTTTCATACAGATAGGTCACTCCGTTTGATAAAAATACTTATACGATGATACTCGTAAACACTCGCGCTCTCATTATTTATTAATAACATGTTTACGCTAATTTAAGAGGACAGTAGCAAAATGTCCAGTGTTTATCGAACGCCTCCCGTGCCACAAGTGTCTATTCTATGTAACGTAATGAGAATAAAGAAGTTAACGGCAAGAATATAAAATAAGCCGTTGTTCAAACATAATTTCTATTAAAACTTTTCGCGTTAAAAGTTGCTGGGTTTCGAGGAATCATTCGAACCCGTGTAAGGGAGTATAAAAGCCGTGGGTTTACAGTTTTCATTCCCATTGAAACACCATCGTTACCTTGAGAACCTGTGTCCTTTGACGGCTGAAGGTAAGCGTTTCTTTATAACACACGTTAAAAATTTAGTTTCATAAATATTTCCATTTAGAAATAATACCGCTTTGTCTCAGAATACCTACTCGGACTAGTTCAATTCCACGTTAAGTCACCTATTGTTCAAAAAATGTTATCCATTTTTAAGGAAAATATCCAAGTGTCCCTTGACACAGGGTATCTTAGTTTATGCTCCTATCTCCCTCTCCTATATATTATATGCTATATATATTGAATTTTTTATAGTATTTAATATCATAGGGGGAGAAGAAAAAAATAAACTTTCTATAAACTTGCACTTTTAGATGTCATTTTCAATCGACTTCAAAAAAGGTATGTTGTTTTTATTGTATGTATGTTACGCGATAACACAGCCAATTATTAACTGATTTTCATGATTCTTTGTTTATTTAGTAGAGCATATTTCAGAGGTGGTCCCATAAAATTTTTATAAAAATTAATTTAGCACTTTTTGAGAAATTCTACAAAAACCAAATATATACCTCTAAGAGTGAACATTTTAAGGAATAAATGCTGTAGACTGTTAAGGCAGTTGAAATCTGTTTCTAGTTGTATTTGAATGCGTTAATTATGCTATTTAAAAAAAATTGGTTGCCTGTAAAGTCGGTATACGGGCGAAAGTTTTACGTGACAACGACTTTGAGTGGTAAAATAATTTTAGGCGGGCTAACCATGCCCGAGTGGAAGGGACGCGTGCCTCTCACTCGCTCTCATTGTGAGCGCATAACGTGAGCGGAGCATAACGCAGTTTCTTGAAGTGTCACCCGGCAAACCAATTTATAAGACGTTGTCACGTCAATAAATGGACAATTTATGAACAAGCTACTCGCTTACACATTGTATTTATTGAGTTACGCTTCCAATAATATTATGTAGAATTCGGTTAAAAACAATCTACACAATAACTTCTAAAAATGACTTTTAAAATTGACTCCGAATATCAAATCCCAGTTTTATAAACTGTAAAAATTTTAAAATATGTAGTATAGCACATACAAATGTGTCGCGTCAAAAACTTTGTTGATGTTCGATTAGATACTTCTCAAACGTAATCATAATTTTAACTATAAGTTGAAGTATTTCTAGTAATGTATTTCTAGAACACAAGCGGTCGCATGGGCTTTCGACCTATCAACGTGTACTTAAGGCGAACGACCTCGTCACACGCAACTGTCCCGTGTGTTAGAATTAAACCTTAAGATAGGGTTACTTTAAGCTTTGTAAGCGTGGTAGAAGGTTGTGACGTTAGACCAACTAAAGTGTTTAGCCAATTGATGTCAATTGAGCGTGATTTTTTTTATTTAGAGCAAAAAGATACAGTTTAGTAGGAAAAGGCTGTATTGCTCCAAATAAATTCACATTATAAAATCAGTTATATTCTGGAGTAAACACTTTTATCTAAAAATTATACAATTTGGTATATACATGCCTACTCTCCTACAGAGAGTGTATGGTCCAAAGTGCACCACGCGGGCCCAGTGTGGCTTGCTTGACTTCACACACACCTTTGAATTTATTCTCAGGAGTGTGCAGGTTTCCTCACGATGTTTTCCTTCACCGAAAAGCCAATGATAATGTGTGTACATAGCGGGTTTAATGCAATGCTATTGTAATTACCGAACAGGAAAATCAATTAAATGTAGCTAAGACGCTTTTACTCATCGGTTTTTATAGTAATACTTTTAAGCCTACATTCACTCAAATGTGACTCCTTGTGCAACTTCTTAAAGTGCCTCGATACACATGGCCGTTTGACCTAGGGCCGTGTCTTAGTATGCTTTATCAATGAGCAATAAAGCTAATGTTGAAACGTATTAGTTAAAAAACCTAAACAATAAACATTGTTGACTTTTGACTCTGTGGCACGTGATTAAGACGCATATAAAATTAACTTAGAAACTAGAAAAACCAGTTTCGATTCCTAGGCGATAGATCATAAAATAGAAGACTAAAATAGCAATAGGAAGTGATTATTCTAGCAACGATGTATTTGTACTGTCTTCCGTTTTGGTTAACTTTTAATACATTAAAATCACAAGGATTATTTATCAGGGTTCCGGGTCCGCAATAAGGTGTGGCTTGACATATTAGTATGGTGTCAGCGTCATAACTATATACTACGAGTAAGAAGGTATAGTTCGTATGCTTAGATCGTATGAAACGATGCCGCCATGAGCTTAAAGTGAGCCGGCTGTGGCGTACCGCCGCTGGTGAATTTAGAATTTAAAATCGATGCATCGCAGTGAGGTTGTGTTTGAGACTTTGTGTTGACTCTTGTATAAAAATGTTTTGTGTTTAATGTTATGCACCTACGTGTGTAAATAAATAATTTTTCCTGTCTAAATCAAGTATTATTTAATACTCGTTTCTTATTACAACATAATCACATATTCCGTTCTGGTGTACCGGTGTCTAAGCGAACTGACTCTATGCGTATACGGAACTTTGTGTGTGACTTTGTACTCTCTCTCTCTGTCTTACTTAACATTATTACGCTATGTAAGTAGAGATAAGTATCAGTCGGTATAATATCGTAGCGATGGCTCTAACTGTAATCATCTTGTCCGTATCAAATATGTAATAAGCATATAGTAAACCTACAAAGATGAATCGTCACAAAAGTTTAGATATTTTTCTACTTTTCTACTAATACAGGATAGTTTCGAAAGAAAGAGATAGCCTTTTTAGGACACGTAAATATCCATTACAATGAATTTATCTGAGTGACTCGAGGTAAATCGTAATAACAACTTACAGGTGACAAGATAAATCCGAACTGCAAGCAACACATGCCTCTTTAGAGCAATGATTCCACTTGGAGACAAACCCATACGATTCTTGACGCACGTAACCTATTTTTATCCTCTTTGGTTTTGGGTATTAAAGCCACCGCTTGCTCTGTTCTCTGGAATAAATTCATATAGTGGATATGAATAGATATACATTTGTGTGTTTGGAATTCGGGGTCTGCTGTGGTCTGCTTTGCTTCCGAGGTTTATCATTTATGGAGTAAGCGATGCGGCGGCGATAGTTGAGTTTGACAAGTTATTCGAAAGGTGTTTTGAAAACTGTTTTATAACAAACATAGTCTGCACGAAAACTTATAACGTGGCTAATAATATGACTTTTATTACCGGTTGAATAAATGCTTAGTTTACCGAAATCTAAGCGGGTAAATGTAGGGTTGCCAACCGTACTGTAATTTATGGTATTGTACTGTATGGATCCGTTTGCGAAATATTACACTTTATAGTGATAATCTTTGTCAGAGCCGAGCGACCCCCCCCCCCCCCCCCCTCTACCTGCTTTTAAAAATCTGAAGAAAAAATCAGTATTCCCAATTACTTTTTATAAAACCAGTTAAACTACAGAACCCTACACTGCGCGTGGCCCGACATGAACTTGGCTGCTTTTTAAAATGATAAATACGATACACATTTTGGAAATAGTCGGCAACCCTAACTAAAAGGTAGCATGAGTCAAGGTAAAAAAAATGCTCGGAATGCCTCAAGATGGGGGAAACCGGAAATATCTGCGGCCTCCAGTATAAAATTATTCAGTTAACCTTTTAACCCAAGTAACCACACTTCAAGTGTAATTAAACTTGAAATGAAAGCACATAAAAGGAAGCCTGAAAATGATGCATAAACTACTCGAATACTAGGAAGGAAATTATAAATAAAGTCAATAAACGCACTTTCAGATCACTGCAAGATGAAGGTTGAACACTTTCTCTTGGCCCTGGTGGTGGCGTACAACTGTGGTGGCGTAGCAGTCTCTCACTTCGTGACGTCACCACACGCTGGCTTACCTCTGTTGGTCTGCATGAACTCCTTGAACGACGCCATACAAACTGTCTTGTGTCCTACGTACGGTAAGTAGACATACATATATATACTTCCCTATTAAAAATATCTAAGGATTAAATTTTTTTTGTGAAGTTTTATCGTATAACGCCAAAATGAGTTCTCGAGTGTCGACCACGTACCGGGAAACGTCTCCCGGGCCGTCCCCCTACTAGATGGACTGACGAAGTTGTTAAGGTAGCGGGGAGTCGCTGGATGCAAGTGGCTCGGGACCGGTCGATGTGGCGTATCATGAAGGAGACATATGTACAGCAGTTGGCGTTTCCTGGCTGATGATGAATGCCAAAACCACAGTAACTTTTAACTATCACAAAGTGATGTTTCAAATATTATAACAAAATAAAGCAGTCCAATACATATACGAAACATAATGTATATACAAAACAGTATCTCAATCTCAACCAGACCATTTTCCATTTTCTCCATTGATTTTCTGGATATAATTACCTTTAGACAAATCAAATGTACGGTACCGACACGCGACATTTGTTTTGTTCTCATTTCACTCAACATGAGCGGGCTTTATGTATGAATAACGAGGAATTACGTGTGTACGTTCTTCTGTCCTGCGAATAAAGTGTCTCACGCCCACATTTCACAAATATATTTTTAGTAGTCTGAGGTGAATGTAACGAAATGATACACCACTCGTTCCGGTCAACTGCGATGATCAAAACAAAGACATCTCGTTCCGGGTCCAAATTACGACTGCCTGATATTAAACACTTAGATACATATTTTATACTTATGGAAACCTGATTGTTTTATCTTTCCACGGGAGTTAATGAACTAACTAACTAAGAAATAGCCAGATTATTCTATTTGTTGACTAAAAAACGATAATAACATGGTTTGTTAAACTAATTACTTTTATCTACAGTCATATCTTAAAATCCCGATTACGAATTCAAAAATAGTGAAAAATGACGTACTTAATTCATATATGTACGCTCGAGTACAAAATATGTATCCACTTTTGAACCATGTCACATTCACTCTTGCTTTTTCTTATTTAGTGTGTTGGATGAAATGTCAATTAAAGGTGAATGTGACATGGTTCATAAGTGGATACATATTTTTGTACTCGAGTGTACATCTAAAAGATAACATTACAATAGTATGCCACGTATATAAACAATGCGCCTGACACATTTAAAATAACAACTATTCTAAGAATAATCATTTTGTTTTATTTAAATTAGGAATTCATATCCTCTATACACTACAGATGTAGATTTTCTTTTAGGTTTCCGTGCCCAAAAGGTACGCACGGCTACAGGTCAAGCTATAGATTTCCAGTATAAGCTGAACTAGCACCATGCAGGAGTACATTCAATGCGAGATCAGCTTATACTGGAAATGTATAGCTTGATGTGTAGCCGTGTATGTGTCGACATGACCCTATTACTAAGCCTCTGCTGTCCTAACGTCCGCTTATCACAGGGCTGTATCTTTTGAACAGTAAAAGGTAGACACATGAAATTTTCACAAAGTGTATTACTATGGCTTTTATAACAAATAATATACAACTAAAGAATACCCATACAAGAAACGTGTTGTTTCGTCGTTTTTGCTCGATCTTGTGTTAAATATTGTACGATGGTACTGAACCCTTCGTGTGCAAGTCCGACTAGCATTTGGCTGGTTTGTTCGTCCATCCGATTAAATAATGTAACCCATAATCTCACCCTTTTCTTTTCAGCTCAGTTTTTGACAAAAACTGTGACATAATAAAATACGTGTGTAAAAAAACATTTCCCCCTCCCTATCTCTTAAATTTCCGATGTGAAAAATCGGTAATAATCACAGGTCACACTTAATAGGTATAATGTATAATTCACAATTCCAATATTATATATATATATATATATATATATATATATATGTATTAGCATGTTAGCATATGTAAACATTTCTTTGAAAAAAAAAATTATTTTTGTTATGGAAGAGTGGGACCCACTGTTACAGGTATTTTTATACTTACAAGAGGGTCTCAACCTTGTTTCTGTAAACAACTTTGTGAAATAAAACAAATTTGAATTTGAAATAAACTTATCTGTAATAAATAAAAAATAATATATGTACGCTCCTTTCCATGGTTCGGAACTCGTGGTTCGCGAGTCCAACTCGAAATTATATGCTTATGTTGTTTCTTTTTCGCAGATATCTACAACCACGATATGCCACCTATACCCAGACAGTTCACTAGTGAATACAGGGAGAAAATAATACGAACTTGTTGCTCACGGCCCTGCACCGCCTCCGAAATGATGGCGGCCTGTTGAAGCACCGACAAACACGATTCCGCCTATTTCAGTTACCTATACATTACAATTAGTGTAAAGCTCTCATGGATTTATTTATTCTTAGAAGTGTTGTATTCTTTAAGACTTTTATAATTAACATCTGTATGCGATGTTGCCAGCTAAATATAGAAAAAATAAAATGAATCTAGTGATTATTTAGTACCTACCACCCTAATTTATATTAGTCCAGACCTTTCCTGCCAATAACACTGCGAGTATCTGATCTAGCCTATGACTGATAAAGAGTATCTTCATAATAAGGCTAAAAATGGCTCAATTTTGCATCAACCATGTGTACGTACAGTGTAAAAAAATAAGTACCATGTCACAGTTACTCTCACTTGTTTCTATGCAGTGTGTTGAATTTAGGATCTCTTTATAGTTTGTGTTGAATGAAATGTCCATTCAAGATAAAAGATGATATATAGGATGGTTCACGGTTGCCTATAAATAGTATATTCACTCTGGCCTTGAAGTAATCCAGGTGGTATCGCTTAAGAAACACAAAAGCCGGTAGGAAATTACACTGCTTAGCTGTAAGCACGTGGTAAGTGACAATAAGGCCGTTGGATAGAAATTATGTTTAGCCAAGAGACTCAAAACTAATAGAGGTACTGGCTCTGTTACCTCACACCTGTAGAGTCGACGTGTCTATCTGTACATTGAAAAGGTTTGCCAAAAATTGTTTGAGGGTGATATAGGTAGTATAACAGAGTACAAAAACCAGCTTAGTGTGAGTCAGACTCACACATCGTGGGTTCTGTACAGAATGGCTACAATGCCTGACTAATTTCAAATAGCAAATACAAAAGAAGGTGCTTCAGTAGTTAATGTTTAAAAGTGTTTTTGAAACATTACCTCGGCGTTAGAAGTGACTGACTGACAGCCGAAACCATGTAGGGTAATGAGATTTTGACAATATGTTCCTTTTATGATAGTTCCGCAAAAAAAATATGTGATGCAAGTTTGTGTTAAAGTTTGCGATTGCCGTGTAACGTGTATCGGGCCGTCCCTCCACAACCTGGTTGGCTGCATGAATCCACTGTTGGACATGTGCCCCTCTTCCCATATAACGACACATTAAACTTTATATGATTGGATTTGCAACAAGCACCACTGTTGGTAGGCGGATTGGTGATCGCAGTAAGATGTTGTAGTTACATAGCTAGATTCTGCTACCCATCTTCTAAAAAGGCTTATAATACTAAGACCTAACGGAATGAGAGATAAAATTGGCGATGTAATTTTGTATAAAAAGTTCGTAAATAGTTGTTTTTGTATGGGTTTGTATTTGACCTTCATCTAACATGATTTTTTTTTACATTCGATAGGATTCCGTTTTATTACAATGTCGATCAAGTTAAGCGACGATGTGGTCTAGGATCGTTCACGGTTGCATAGGAATAGTCAATTCACTCTGTTATCCTTTGCCTTGTTAGCCTTAAAGTTATCTAGATTGTATCGCATGGGAAACACAGCCGGCAGGGAATTCACTGCTTAGCTGTAGGCAGACTTAGGTAACATTGTGGTAGCGAGCCAGGCAGACAAAAATGGCTTACCACCAACCAAACCAAGTACCGATAGGTACTGGGACTTATGGTCAAAACGGTATGTACAAAAACAAAAAATCAATCAAAACATGGGACCTCAGGGTTGTTAGTACAAACATGTTGCCATTTTTAAGACATGGAGGCAGATAGTTTTTTAAACAATAGGGTAAAATAAGGGATGTAAGTTTGTACGAAAGTCCGTCATTTTTGAAGATAAGTTTGCATGGGCACTGTGTTGTTTTTGAAGTCAATATTATGAAAATTGTGAAATAAAATTAAGAGTGACGTGTTTTAGCGATTTTAAAAAATCAACCCCTAAAGAGTGGAAACAGGGATACAAAATTATTTAGAAGTCAACCATTTTTGAAGATAATGCTATGAAAATTGATATGTGGTTATGTTAGAAATACAGAAATACGTGTTTCACGAAGTTTTAATGGGGATGAAAGTTTGTATGGGAGCTCTGTTGTATTTGAAGTTAATATCATGAAAATTGATATTAAGTAAGTGGCTAGATTTGAAACAAAGAAATACGTGTACTACAGGTTATTAATGAGGTGGTTCATTTTCTATGATAACTCTGATGTTTTTGTAGTCATCTGCATGAAAATTCATACTCAGTTTTTTGTGTTTTAGAAAAATCTTCCCCTAAGGAGTGAAATCAGGGATGCAATAATAATAAAATTTCAGATCCTCACTTTTGAAGATAATAACAAGAAAATTATTAAGTGGTTAGAGAGTGGAAACAAATAAATACGTGTTTCCGCATATTTTTAATGGGGGTGAATAGGGGTTGAAAGTTTTTATGGCAACTCTGTGTTTTCCGAAGTCAGCAGCATAAAAATGGGTAGTTAGCCTTACTGATAAAAATTAAGTGTGACGTAGTTTCACACATAATGAAACTATCTAATATATAAAAATTTCACGGTTTTTGTGGTCGCACTTCTGCGAAACGGCTTGACCAATTTTTATGTGTGAATCTTGCACCCTTTTACCCCCATCTCTTATCCATATTTTATATCGATTTTAGAATTGTAGTATGAATAATATCCAAATAATTATTCGTTGCCGGAAAGCGTCACGTCAGTTTCATATTTTTTATTTAGTTGATTTATCTAATGGGATAAATCCTTAAGTCCACGCGGGCGAAGCCGCGGGCAGAAGCTAGTCGGTTCCTATTACCATAAATCGAACGGATGACGTTTGTAAACACGCGCATGTGTGAGTAAATTCGCTCGTGCCATTCTGGCATATTCCGGGTCACTTTCTTGCGGGGAGAGGTGAGGTATCGCGGATCGGTGGGAGACAGTGGGCATCTGTTCTGTACGTAGTAGGTACTATATTAATTCTTTGCCAACATGTTCGTTGACTTCATCAATTACTATGAAGGCAAAATTGAGTCATTTTTAATAAGTAACATTTAGGGTCCGAATTAAAATTCCTTCAAGGTCCTTACTCAGTACAATGTAATTCTTATTGACTCATTAATATGTACATTTGTATAACTTATATTAGTCCTTCCATTTCCTTCATGAATTGCATGTAAGCATCGTCTTTGCTGGGAGCCTGCTTTGGAACGTCTGCGGGCCTTTGCTGCATAGACTTGATTGGTTTGGACTTCCTGTCTTCTCGCTTGACTCGCAGGGCTGAAGGGACGAACCTTGTCACGTCAGCGGACAAATTCCTGATTTGAGGTTTAGCACTTATCGTTGCTCCTGTAATTTTGAAACATAAAATTAGTGAAATTGCAATATTTTCTTTATATATACCTTAAGGTAAGGCTTGGTCTATTATACAAATATATACGTTTTTTAATTAATTCGAACGAAAGTAACTGTGTCTGCTGTTGTTGTTTTTCAGAATTAAACGGCTGAACGGATATTGATGAAATCTGTCACACACGTAGCACACATATGGAGGACATTGGCTACATTTTCACCCCGGTAAAGTGTGCTTGTGTCATGATTTTGAAAGTTGAAAAAAAAAAACACTTACCTTGAGGCCCATCTTTTTTAGTTATAAGCTGAGGCGCAGCCATTAACTGCACCTGCGGCATTGCTTTAGGCGGCGGCGGGGGCACTAAAGGCCGCAGCAACCGCGGCGGGGCCCCAGGAGGTGGTCCAGGGGGCCTCAGCATGGCCCTGGGAGGCAGGCCCGGTGGGGGGCCAGGCGGGGCCCCCGGACGGCCTGCAGGTGGTCCAGGAGGCATGCGAAGAGGTAGGGGGCCCAGCGGAGCGCGCATAGGTGGCGGTCGGAGGCCTAAAACGAAACATAGTTTTAGATTTCGTTGTTTTGTTGGCACCTAAATTTGAGCAACAAATAAAAGTCAAGGAATCATGTCCACCCATTTTTCAAACAGGTTTGCATTTTTTATATATAATCGTACACTAAGGACTCAACTGAGTCCGTAAAGAGACACCATTAGGGATGCGAATCTATTGCATCAAAAGCAACACCCACCAAACTGAGTACCGATATGGTAGTGATATGTGACATATTTATTCGTCCAGAAAAAAGTTTCAAAATCCGCTTCGATTTATCGAAGCTGACCTCCACAAGATGACATAAAAATCAATTGCACTGTGCATCAAATTATCTCGTCCTGTTTATATATTCCCTGTCGACGGGCACACGTCGGACACTTCATACAAATGTCGTGATATCAGCACACATCGAACGGATGCCGTTTGCATACGCACGCATGTTTTAGTAAATAGCACGCGCCATAGTAACAGTCATTATCTGAGTGAATTTCATACGTGGGAAGTGAGGTATCGCGGCAGCTGATTATTACGCTGATCATCACGCCCATATTTATCACGTCGTCAGGAATTTAGTACAAAATGAAAGAAATATAAACCTGGGGGCATTAGAGGCGGCGGCATAGGCCTCATCTCAGCGCCCGGCGGCTCGAGGTGGCCCTCCGGAGGCATGTGCTGCTGCGGAGGCATCGATGAACCTTCGTTATCGCTGTCAGAGTCACTGTCACGCCCCGGCGTAGTGCGTTTCAAGGCGTTTAACCTAGAGATCATGTTATTATTATTAAAACCTCTTCTATCAGACTCCATTGCCTAGCAATGGTCTTACATTACATCGCTCCCTTTGTCCCTTCAATATACCCTCGCAAGAGGTTCCTTAGTTGGTATTGTGCAATATGCCGAGAGACATTCAGTTGCAGTCCACGTGGACGCCAGACATCTGGCTGACATAACTCCGTCCCATTTCAAAAACGGAATGATTTCAAAAACTAAATACAAAATGTCGTACATACATTTTTCGTAAGCTTTTAATTGTTTAAAAACGATGGTATTTGCTTTTAATATTCTTGCATATAGCCATGTGATCTCAGCTTGAAAATAGGACCTCCCCATGTCATTACGCGGGTGTCGTTAAAAGCGACTAAGGGAAAAGTTTCAGGAGACAGGCAGCAGCGTTCTACCTTTATAACATCTTACTGCTATCACCATAGCAATCTGTTAGGGAAGCTTATGTCCAAACAGTGGCCTTAAAAAACAAATGATTATGAATGATTCTTGCATACTTTGCGATTGCAATTGGCTGCCAACCTCAAATATGACATTTACAAAACAGTGGTGCACAAAATACTAAAAATCTGTTATAATGTACAAATAAAGCTCTTTCACATGATATCTGACATTTTTGACAAATGAAATGGACACCCCATGGAAGATACAATACCGAGGACCAAACAGAATGTATTACCTAGCATTCAAATCAGCAGCTCTCTCCCTCTCCCTCTTCTTGTGTACCTCTTCCATCTCTTTCATGAATTCGTCGATGTTCTGCCCCGAGAGCGCCAGCATGCGTTGTTGCAAGGAGGTAGGTTTTGGCGCCACGTTATTGGGCACCGGCGATGAAGGACGGACATCATCCATAGCTTCACCGTCCAAGTTTTCCGTGGCCGGCGGTATAGGTTGCGGCACCAGCTGGAATACATTGCGTGCAGGTAAATTAAATAAACTAGGTGGACCGACGACCTGTTTAAGGTAGCGGGGAGTCGCTGGATGCAGGTGGCTCGGGACCGGTCGATGTGGCGTGCCATGAAGGAGGCCTATGTCCAGCAGTGGACGTTTCCCGGCTGATGATGATGAAATTAAATATATAAACGCGTAAAATAGCAAGCCGGTCAGTCTTCTATAGGCTTCATTTCAAATCTGAACTAAACCTACCTTAATTCCATCATCCCCTACAATCGGTCAAATAGAAGAACGGCTGGGTTCCACTCCTATTAGTTGACATTTCGCATGAAGCGTTTTGCTTCTTCGTTTATTTATGCGTACAGCTAAGGAATGGAATCCCCTTCCGGTTTCTGTTTCCACTAAAAACTGGATGTCTTCAAGAACAGGCTGTTTCTAGGCAAGCGTATATCAGCCACGACCACATCATCACTTAAGACTCCACGACACAGGATGACTAGTTATAAAACTTAGACTATGGATGAAGTCGCAGGTAACTACCAGTTTGAGGAATTTATTTAGCTATGATGGGGTTTTGCACTTGGCCTTCATCTCACCTGATGGTAAGTGACGATAAGGCCCTTGAATGGTAACCGTGCGTGCCCAGAAGCCTCAAGTTAATGAGGCGCTGGCTCCGCTACCATTCATACAAGAACACAACAGTGCTATTAACACTGCTGTTTGGCGGCATACTTAGGTATGATATGGTAGATAGCTATACCCCCACTGGGAATCGAACCCGGGACCTCCAGATTGATAGTCCAACATTTAGCCATTAGGCCACGAAGGCGGTAGGTAAAATAATTATAATGGTTCCTTTACACTTTCTCCGGGAGGTCCCTCGTCTTGCATATCAGAGAATCGTAGAGTCTTCTTCTCTTTTTCCTTCAAGGCAGCGAGCTTGGAAGCCTCCATGATGAGGAAGAAGTAGTCGACAGGCGGGCCCGGCGGCACCCCAGGAGGCTCAGCACCGGCCGGCCGTTCCTGAAACGTGGTGGCACCTATACAGCACTTTTAAAAACCTAAGAAGTTATTTACATTACTAGACGATAATTTTTATGGATACGAAATTTAAGAAATAAGTTGTTAAATTGTGAACTGAGCCTTCTTGTAATTGTATCACGTTAGAAAACACGGAAATGTCCGTTTTGTTTAATGATTAGAGACTTGCTAGAGCTTGCTCAGTTTAGTATTTTTTTTAAATCAACCAACTGCATTGTGGCGTATTTAGCAACTAAAGCAGCAGGTACTAAATAATCATTTCAAGAGTCATATTAATACGTACAGTGAATAAATTAAATCTTACTTTGTACACAGAATCCTTCTTCAATATTGGCTTGACTGGTATATTGGGTCGGGCTGGGTCCACGGGAAGTGGTATTTGTGAAGGCATGTTACCATATATTAAGTTGTCTGGAACCTGTAAATAAAATAATAAAAAGGTAATAATTAAGGCACATTTTAAATGTGTATTGATTGGAGCCTGCAATAAAATCTAGTTATAGTTAGAACATCAGAAATATTTAATTTCGTAATCAGAATGTCAGTAAATAAATACCTAACAGCCCAGGGCTAATAATTCAAGAGAGTGGGTTTTTAATAGTAACACATGAGTGTTTTATTGAATTTGAAAATTTTATTATCTAGTTATGTGCAGTTTCCCACAGTAATTTATCGATACTCGTGTAGATAACTATATTAAATAAAGTACCAGTTACAATTTGAAAATAATTTAATACTAGACTTTTTTGTTGAATCGGAATTTAAAGTAACCTTTTCTAGCCCTTCAACTATTGCTATACCAAAAATCAAGTCATTCCGACACACCGTTGCGACCAAAAATAAGGACAAACAAACATAATCTATAAATTTTTGTATCAATAGGTAGTACAGTCAAGTGTAAAAATATTTACCCGCTTATTGACCATGTTACATTTACCCTTACCTGTTCCAATGTACAGTGAGAGAAATGTCAATCGAACGTGAATATGACATGCTACAAAAGTGGGTACGAAAAGCTCCTTGATTAGGCCAAAATCTATTTTAATAGGAAAAATGATTTACAAAAACGAATGAAAAGTAAATTTAAAAACACCCGACTGCGTATTTTAACGACTTGTCATTTGTATTATTAATTATTATATTATAACTTACTTGTAACGTAGGTAATGGAATATCATCCACTTGCACGGACTGCGCGTGTTTAACAGATTCATAGTACGATATCAAATGTGCACGTCGCTTCTCGTACTCCATTTCTTGCCTTTTCAATTCCACCCATTTTTCAGGCTCATCTTTATCCTGAAACACCAAAAAGACAAGCTATTTCAAAATATGAAGCGTAATTAATTACCGGTTGTTTCTTCAGCCAGAAAAATACACAGATCTACATAAGCCTCCCTTGATGATTGCCGCAAATAAGAAAGGTTTCTTAGATATGCTATGATACACAGATGAACCTGGCATTGGTATAAAACATGTAAAGACATGGTTATATTTTAAATACAAAGTCTTCACACAAACAAATCTAACTACATACATATTTATGCCATTCTATTTCCAAGCATAGAGTTTTAACAGAATATTCTTATTTCTTATTTTATTACCCGCGACGGAACGGAGACAGTGTATGCGTTTAGGGTGAGAGGATGTTTGTTTGTTTGTTTGTTTGTTTGTTTGTGTGTACATACAAACCAATGTTGCCACTTATCTCCAGATTGGTTTGACCGATTTACATGCGGTTTTTTGTAAAGGGTTGCTGATACGTCAGCGATGGTTCTTAGATAGGTGGTATGGCGCTAGCTCACCAGGGGGCGCTGCAATCAAGATTTTAACTCATTAAAATGAGGGACAGAGAACTTTGCGAAGGCTTATAGCTACTAGGCCGTGTTTGGGCTCTTTTGAAAGTGTTTGGTGAGCAGAACCTGCACATGAATTTTTGAGGGTCTGATGATGGATCAGAACGACGTTGAAGGGAATCTTGCGAAGGCAAATACCTAGTAAGCCGAGTTTGGGCTCTTTTGAGAGTGTTTGGTGAGCAGAACCTGCACATGTACTTTTGAGGGTCTGATGATGGATCAGAACGACGTTGAAGGGAACCTTGCGAAGGCAAATACCTAGTAAGCCGTGTTTGGGTTCTTTTGGGAGTGTTTGATGAGCAGAACCTGCACATGAACTTTTGAAGGTCTGATGATGGATCACAACGATGTTAAGGGAACCTTGCGATGGCAAATACCTAGTAAGCTGTGTTAGTGTTCTTTTGGGAGTGTTTGATGAGCAGAACCTGCACATGAACTTTTGAGGGTCTGATGATGGATCAGAACGATGTTGAAGGAAACCTTGCGAACGCAAATACCTAGTAAGCCGTTTTTCGGTTCTTTTGGGAGTGTTTGATAAGCAGAACCTGCACATGAACTTTTGAAGGTCTGATGATGGATCAGAACGACGTTGTAGGGAACCTTGCGAAGGCAAATACCTAGTAAGCCGTGTTTGGGCTCTTTTGAGAGTGTTTGGTGAGCAGAACCTGCACATGTACTTTTAAGGATCTGATGATTGAGCAGAATAACTTTGAGGGGAACTTTGTGAAGGAACATGGCGAATACACTGTGCCTGAGCTCTTTATAGAGTATTTGGTGATTAGCATCTGTACATGAACTCCTGATAATCGAAATTATACATTTAAAAAAACTCCGTCAGATACGGAAACCTTTGATTTTTAATACAATTGCACATATTGTTTGTCATGACATGATATTTCACACGTCACGATATTTAGACTACAACATATAAATTCTCTAAAAAGCTTAAAATAAAAAATAAAAATAAAAATTTTGAAAATACCCGCGACAAATTTAAATCTTGTAATGGGAAAAGGGTTAAATAATTTTTTGAGAAACCCTCGACTAAATGGAAGTAACGAGATAAAAAGAAGCTTACATATTATTACAATAATAAGTCCGAAAAAATCCGTCGGGGGCTGCCATTGCCTAATCAGTTCCTGTTTCCAATCCGTTTCCACAAAAATGTAGGAGTAAGAAAATAATTTTTTATCTCGTATAGGTGCAGTAATTTTTAAAATGTGTGATGGGTTTGCAGTTGGCCTTCATTTCATTCATTGGATGGTAAGTGCCAGAATCCTCAATGTAATGAGGCGCTAGCTATGTTACCTTTCATACCGGAACACAACAGTGCTATTAACACTACTGTTGGTCGGCAGACTTAAGTAACATGGTGGTAGCTAGCCAGGCAGACATAGAAAATACCACCTAAAATGCTGTACCACCAACCAAACCGAGTACCGACAGGTACTGGGAATCGAATCCAGTACCTACATATTGTAAGTCCAAGTGTGTAGCCATTAGAAAATGGAGATGGTTAATAAGGCGGTATCAATTCAAGACTACATAAAAAAATTAGGTACCCAACGTAATTTCAACTAGTGACATATTTATAAAACTGCAAATCTTAGTTCCTTCAGGAACGGGAATGGCAGCCCCCGACGGATTTTTTCGGACTTATTATTGTAATAATATGTAAGCTTCTTTTTATCTCGTTACTTACTTCCATTTAGTCGAGGGTTTCTCAAAAAATTATTTAACCCTTTTCCCATTACAAGATTTACATTTGTCGCGGGTATTTTCAAAATTTTTAATTTTATTTTTTATGAATCACAAATTGTCTCTCAATAATTTATGCTTGTTGGCATAGTCTCCTCCAACTACAGGAACCATTAGACTTTGTCAGCTGCAACCCAAATCCAATGTGTCCTCAAGGTCATACGGATATTGTTTTCTCATCTTACTGACCTGTCAAAGACCATTTCTAATAGTTATTTCTAGCAAGTATATTGTCATCTTTGGTTTCGTTTCTTATATCTGCTATTTTCCTTTTATATTTACTTCATTAGAACTTACAGTGCAAACATAACTACAATTGATGTAACATAAATATTTTAGTTTTTGGTGTGTAAGACATTCTCATTGACCCAAACGTGTAGCTATACAAGCAGTCCCGGATCAATTATGTTTTCAATTCTGTTTGTAGTAGCTTGATTGATACTTATACTTTACACTTAAAACTGACTGTCAAATACAAAGTACTTACATACATCTTGAGAACTCTATCAAATGTCTCTCTCAGTTTTTTCCGTTTCTCCTTTAACACTTTTTCATTCAGTGGTGATGGCTGTAACACATTGTATTCTGTGGAAAGAAAACTGCTATTGCAAATTTTGCATACATATAGTTGATCTTTATCCTGGAACAATGCATAGCTACTGAGGGATGATTTTATACAGTGTGTATGGGAGCAGTCCACTTTTCCCAGTATGTGCTCGAGGATTTCTCCACCCCATAAGTTATCTGTTCTAAGTGATGTGTCCTGCCCATTACCACATTAGCTCACTGACTCTTCTGTGTGATCCTAGTTTGTCGATTTCAGATTTTATCATGTATAGAAATTTCATAGCTCGTTCTATAGCTCACCTAACAGCAAAGTTTCGGTTATGTATGCCATTACTGCTAACACTAACTGATTAAATGCTTTTGTCTTTTGTATTGAGGTATTATGGACGAGAAGATATGCCAACTTCTCAAATCTGTTGGATTATTAGCTTGAACTCTTTGTGAAAGTTGGACTGCCTAGTTATCAATATGCTCAAGGCATACATATTCAACAAGAACTTTGATCATTGTTCCCAGACTACCAGCATAGATGCAACTGCAACATATCCTTTTTTGGAATAATTAATCATATGAGTATATGGGTCAAAATTTGCAGGACCCAATCATGAATAAATAATATACTCCACCTTTTTTATGTGTAGTGTGTTGTAACCGTTCCCGTGCATTGACTTTTTGTATCTTATCTTGGTTTATTGCCAAACAAAAAATGAAAACAAAATTTTTGTATTCTGGATATCAGAGATAATGTTTTCATGAGTACAAGGTAAGATAGTTAGTATGTAAGTTAGGCCTTATCTGTATTAGAAATCAGGTAATGTGAAGGCCAAGTTCATTCATTCATTCATCAATATTGAATTGATAGCAATTAAATTATTAAAGACACCTTTCTGTCTTCTATTTATATTCTTTTCTGACCCATCAACTATCGCTACATAAAAAATCTAGTCATTAAACTCACTTCTGCATTTATAATATTAATACAGAGTCAAGTCTATTATCAAATATTCCTGAAATTGATTCAGAAGAGGCCAATAATAATAAAAATTGTAGCATAATATCAGAAGTACATAAAATTACTCTCTCCCTCTCACACCATACATACACTCACACACTCACTCTACACACCGAGTGGTACAAACACACACACACTTTTGATGTATAGTTTAGTTAAGTAATAGTAGTATAAGTAAATAGCTTCTGCCCGCGGCTTCGTCCGCGTGGACTTTAGCTTTTATCCCATGGGAACTATGTCATAACAAATATCAAACTGACGTGACACTTGATGAATATATTTTTTTCTTAATGATATTATTCATACCATAATTCTAAAATGTCATTCAAAATATTGGGGAAGGGGGTAAGAGGGTGCTATTCAAAATTTAACCCTCAAGGGGTAAAGTTTGAATGAAACTTTAAAAGTTTCCTTGGACATAGTTGCATGAAATTTCGTATGAGTTGGGTGTGGCAAAAATTATGAGTCTCATATTTCAGAGTTTTCCAAAGTTCAACCTCTAAGAGGGTAAAATAGGAGATGAAAGAAAACTATGTGGAGATTTTGAATAAGGTAAGGAAAGGATAAAGAAGTTCTAAAGTAAAAGTATGCCAGCGAAGCCATGGGTATGAGTTAGTATACATATAAAACCTTGAACTTGGCATTCACCATACCTTGTTTGTTCACATCTATAAGTCTGATAACAGTACCATTTGCTTATTTCACAATATTTTGCAACATTATTAAAATACTAGTAAAACTGGATCTTCCAATCTATTTGAACAATTGTACACATGTCCATAAAGTCATATTGCAAGTGAAAAAAAAACATATCAAAATAGAATCACTATCACTGTATCTATGCAGAAATTATAAATAAATAAAAAAGACGTGTGGCACTCGGGGACTGCCGCGGTAAAGCTATTGCATAGCATTTTGTATCAACTTATGCAATTATAATTATTTAAGAAAGTTTTAATAAGAAAAGTTTTTATGTCACGAACATAAATATCCCCACCACAAAAATGGAAATTAAATTACAAACAGGAAAACAAAATTAAATCAATATTTAGCTATGATAACGGATTTGCTTTGCTATATCAAATTACATACATATACTTAATAAATTATAAAACAGTAATACGTCTAATCGCACGCACACAACGCCGTGTCGAAGACTGCCGAACTGAAACGACGTTAGACGATGCACGGCCTTCAAGCCACTCCTCCGTGCCCGTCGGAGTGGGGAGTGTGAGTTTTTTTCGTTACGGTATTTCTCGATTCGGTCCCCGCGCTCAAGGCCCGCGATAGAAGCTATGCAATAGCTTAATAAGAAACTTTTGGAGATTGCCACTCTTTTCAGATAGTGTAAAAAATGTAGGCATAGGTATATGCTCTACTGCCTGTGCTGCTGTGAAATGAGACCTTTTTATACACTCTGACCAATATTACACCAAAAAAGATATGCTGCTAAGTTCTTTCCTTTTTATGTGTTTCTTAAACTTGCATATATTTTTCTTTAGCCTAGCAAAAGGGTTTTATTTTATTTCAACCACAAAATCAAGTTAACCCCTCAAAATATAACAGTTTTTATTGTAAACCTCAAACATAATTATGTGTATGTTATTCATATAAAAAATATGACAAACCCATTTCATCAATTTTCTGTAGCTCTTCCAGGATCTGTGTAGGATCTTTCATCTTCAGCACGGCTGCTCGGACCATTTGCCGTTGTCTTTTGTTTTTCTTTAGCTCTTTCTTCCTTGCCTCTTTCCCTAAAGTTGCAATAGAAACAATAAACTTTAAGTGGTGTCAGTCAAATGCAAAGAAAATTCAGTAATCATTGCTCAACTCGTCAAATGTTTCATAGAATGTTATGTGATAAAGGAAGGAGCTTTCATTCCCAAAATATGAAAACATTCTTTATGAACCCCTAGATTTTATTACTACTAATATAGGCTGTTTAACCTATGTACGTTGATAAACATCTCCTCATTATTACTAAACAACAAAACCTAGTAATACGATTACATCAACATTCAATAAATGAGACTTACTTGCTTGGTCAGTGGGGTTCATATATTTACCACTTTTAGTGGTATTTATTGATCGCCGACCCATTTTTTCTGATTTGTTTTGACCCCGATATAGATTTCACATTAAAATATGTGTATTTTCACCAGAACTCGATACAGAATCTGTTTTTTTTTACGTTTTTCGCTTCTGCATCCGCAGTCCGCACCGCACACCTCAAATTTTTTGACGCTTTCCTTTTTGACAGTTTGCAAATGTGACAACTGACTGACACTTCACTTGACAGTGACAGCAGTGCTACCTACTACATTTTTTTCTACCGTGTAGTAGTTTCCAGTGTCAGTAAAAATCAGCATTTCCGTTTTTTTTTTAAATGGGTTGTCTATAATGTCGGTTTACGAACGATAATTTTACGTGATAACGTGGTGATAGCCTCATAAGAAAAGATGGGTCACAAGCCTAACGCTTACGCCGATCGTGCCTCTTTTTCGCTTGTTCCGCGCTCTCGCTTGCACGCTCGGCTCAGGCGGAACGTAACACTTTTTCGTGCGTGCAGCCGGCGTTTATCTACACTAATATTATAAAGAGGAAAGATTTGTACCTATTTTTGTATGTTTGTATGTTTGTAATGAATAGGCTCAAAAAGTACTGGGCCGATTTAAAAAATTCTTTCACCAATAGAATGCTACATTCTTCCAATTCGACATAGGCTACATTTCATTTTGAAAAAAATTAGGGATCCTTGGTAAAATTTGAACAATGTAACCGAAGGTGTAGAAAAATGAGTCTTAAAATGTCTTTTGTCGAATGCGCTGCCGAAACTATTAGCGATAGAACAAAATAATGTACAACAATATTGAAGAACATCATAATGTCTACAAAAAACTCCGCGGTAGCATATGTCCAACTATTGTAGTTATGTCACTACAACAACTTTTTTCATTTTAAACATTAATGAAAATGCTAACCAAATTCAAACCATGCTATTTATGTGTTTATATTAATCCTTATCCAAATAAATTATTTTATGGTCAAGACCATTTAACTACCTATAAAATAGTTTTTAAATTATTTAAATTGGACTTTCCATTCAAAAGAATATTATATAATATTATATTACGAATTAAAAAATTCAAACAGTAAACCAAACCGCCATAGCGCCGTGGCCGTTGTTTGCGATGCAGTCTGAAAAGCGCGCCGGGCATCGCGGCGGGCGGGATGGAGGGGGCACTGAAATATTTTTTTTAAATATATAAATAATAATTTTTTAATAAATAAAAATATTTGTGAAAAATTAAGTGTTTTATATCCAAATTTCCAAAAATAAATAATTGTCTACCCCGTGCGAAGCCGGGACGGGCTGCTAGTCGATTTATAAGACGCTATCACGTCTAAAAATATTTATGTATATACCAATGGAATCATAAAATCATTATCACATAAACTTATCTGTTAAATAAGGTCTCTGTTACAAAATACACGTTTACAATAATAATCGACTTTATTGGAATTTTCGGCGGTGCAAAATGGAATTCAGATAGCTTTATGAATTTCTAACAGCTTAATCCGAAAAATAGGGTCTTGTTTGTTGTTTAATTTTCTTCAAATTAATTACATTTAATTATAATATATTTATGTATATGCGATATTTTGTTCGATAACTTGTTGCCGTATTGTAGGTAGTGCAGTGAAGGCCATACATATCAGGATGTCGATTGCCACCCGGGTCCCAGCCAGTGCAGGCCCTACTGTCTTGAAAAATAGTTCACCTTTGTGTGGATATTTTAGTAGTCACGTCTTCTTGCATCTTCTTTTGACATAGCGAATGTCTGGGGTCCAGCTATAATTTCTTATCTAATGGTCTCAAACCTAGTACCTTCGGGTCCATTCCTATTTTCGTTATCATCATCAGCCGGGAAACGTCCACTGCTGGACATAGGTCTCTCTCATGGTATCCCACATTGACCGGTCCCGAGCCACCTGCATCTAGCGACTCCGCGCGACCTTAACCAGATCGTTGGTCCATCTAGTAGTGGGACGGCCCAGTAGACGCATCCCGGTACGTGGTTGCCACTCGAGAACCTTTACTCCCCACCGGTTATTGGTTCTTCGAGTGATGTGGCCTGCCCATTTCCACTTCAGCTCACTGACTCGTCGAGCTATGCCGGTGACCTTAGTCCGTCTAAGGATTTCGAATGATTTTCGTTATACCCAACTTTAAAATCTCTAACATAATGCGAAAAAATACTTGTTGACATGAGGCCTGCTATCTGATGTTGCTACTCGGGACCCTGATACCCAGTCGCCTAACCCTGGGCAGTGACAATCCCGTTGCTGTAGAAATATTGGGATGTTTGATCGAAAAAATGCAACTAGTAGTTTTGACAGTCCTCTCTTGATGTTAACCTAACAAGACCCAAATAATTCTGAAGAGACCGAAATAGGTGAAAATCTGAAAGTGTAAGGTCAGGCAAGACTACAACAATTCCCATTCCCAACCAAGGTCTCTAAATTGCTCTAATAGGCCGTCGGAAATATACATTAAATTCGCAAAGTGTGATGTAATTCTGCATTTTTTGTATGTTGTATGGGTCTATTATGGTAGTGTGAATTCAAATTTGCAACTTAAAAAAAACCTGTGGAAACTGAGAAAATCGAAAAAAATCGGTTAATTTTTGGTCATTTTTTACTATTTGCTCTCTAGGGCCGAAACTATGCACTTCTTGCGATCGACGTTTTATAGACTATTAAATTTTATTAAATTATATATAATTTGATCTTAATTATAGCTCTATTGATCCCATAGGAGCCAAGCTCCAAGATGACCCATTTTTCTCGAAAATTGAAATTTTAAGGATATACTCACTTATTTTGCGAGATATTGGCAAAACCACCTACGACGAAAAGTTACTGAATATACTTTGTAGTAAATTTAATTAGATTTTATTTAAGGTCAAAACGAAGTCTGAAAATTAGACCAGATATGACCTGCCCCCACCACTATTTATAACATTCATGTCTTATTTCCAAAAACCCAATATATATTTAGTATTCACTATCAATAATCGATTTTACCTTCTTTTCGTTTTTCATATATTGTGAGCGAACTGCTAGTCTGACAGACTTAGTTTTGAGCTTTGATAAAAGCTAATTAAATCTGCTACAAAGTGTAGTCAGTAACTTTTCTTCGTAAGATAAATGGTTTTGCAAATATTTCACGAAATAAGTTCGTAAAACTTGAAAATTTCAATGTTTGGGGAAATTAGGTCATCTTTGAAGAGCCATAGTTTGGTTGTGTGATGATGAATGATGTGTTATACATTTATTCAACATCATCATCAGCCGGGAAACGTCCACTGCTGGACATAGGCCTCCCTCATGGTACGCCACATCGACCGGTCCCGAGCCACCTGCATCCAGCGACTCCCCGCGACTCTAACCAGGTCGTCGGTCCATCTAGTAAGGGGACGGCCTGGTAGACGTTTCCCGGTACGTGGTCATACATTTATTAATTCTATTAAATTGCCTACAATTTGAGTTCAATTGCAGCTCTATTGACACGATAGGAACTAAGCAATGACACACAAATAAACATACAAACAAACAACCTCTAACCGTAAACGACACACCTCCGTTCCGTCGAGGGTAAAAAGATGATAATATAGCATTATTATGATTTTTTAATGTGGTTGATGTATTTTATGTGTAAGCATGCGTACTTTGAGACTTCTCTCGTAATTGCTCTCGTTGATGTCTTAAGTATCGGAGGAAAGGTATTTGGATTATACACCGATACACCCGAACCGTGTGAAGCAGTCTCAATGTCACCGAATTAATATAGTCTCTCACTCTTTCTCTTCCCCCGCTAGAGAATAGCGCAGAAAATAACCATTTCGTAGATCGCGCGTGGACTACTCACACATGATATCACGACATTTGTTCAAAGTGTTACCCTCTCTATTAGTGACACCCCAGACCCAGTAGCAAACCCAAAAGTTTAACTTTTGTTTGCTGTTAAAGTCTTCTGGGAGCAACTGCTCATTGTTGATGACACCACCAATCACCACAAGATAGCTCAGGGATATAGTTGGTAAAACTTACTACTCGTAGTTTTTTTGTACTAGTTTTACTATATTCTACGTATATGCAGGTAAACTAACTCTATCTACACCTCTCACACAACAAACAACTCTTCTGTATGTTACACAACGACATTATAGACTACACACAATAAAAATATTCAATAAGCCAAGCTAAATGAAAAATCAGGCGCCTGAAAAACGCCAAATAAACTCCTCTCGACTACCCTGCGTTACTTACTATTATTACTTTTCGACGGCTTACATTTAAAGTAGTGGTGTCTTTTGCAATGAACGGGTGCCTCCGTTTTTTTCACGTAATGCAACTGTCAATTCGGCTTTTATGCTCTATAGTGTAGAGTCTACCCACAGAGCTGTCTGTGATACGTTGGTGTATTGTCCACAATGTCCTGTGATTGCTCCTGCAATAAAGTTTGGCTATCCACTTTTTACGTTTACCTGATTGTAAAAGCTATCCAGAGAGGAAGAGTGGAACAGCCTTATATTAATGTGACCAAAAATAGCAATGGTAGCTCAGCTGGTTAGAGCGTGAGTCCTTGAAAAATCAAGGTCTGGGACCTGGGTTCGATCCTGGCTCGTACCAATGAGTTCCAATTTGTTGGTGAAGTAAAATATCGCGAGGGAACCTGCACACCACACTTATGAGAAGAAATTCAAAGGTATGTGTGAAGTCTACCAATCTTCTACCACCGTGATGGCTCATAAACTCTTTATAGGAGAATAGGCCAGAGCCCCTGCAGAGGGGACATATATAGGCTGTTACTGAAAAACATTTATGCCAATGCCATAATTTAATATGTTATCCATATATTGAAATATAAAAATTAAAGACTGCTGAAGACATAAGTGAGTATACAGAGTTTGCTAGGATGCTACAATAGTAACGGTCTATAGACATCATAGGTCTCTTAATTTTAAAGCACTGTACATATAACGTGCGAAACAAAAAGAGAAACCCTTTGACGTATGAGATATGAAAACGAGTTGAAAAAGAACCTGTATTTATTTATCGAAGTCTACGTCCATTGCTCGGAAATGAATGAATACTTATAACGTGACCTGAATTAGTCTTTTACTGCACAAAACCAGAACAAGCCAAAAAATAAACATTTTTTACTTTTTAAATAAGTATACTATTTTCATATTATGGCCATTTATACACATTATACTCACGTACACATATTATACGTGTCACCAAAATGCTTATTTCAAAAAAATTCTACGATTCATGAAGGTTTAATGTATTGGAGCAGCAGGTAAAAAATTATAATGGACTTGTACTATACCGCCAACTCTATGTCATAAGAAAATGAACAAGAGCTATACAGTATCTAGCTCGCTAGATTTCCATGAACGGTGCCTGCCTACCTATACCTTTATTGACTACCCAATATTTTACGCGAGACCTGACGTTTGTAGTAGATTGTATTCACATCGTATCACGTACTACGGCACGCACACTACCAAAGTTTTACGAGACATCCACTACTCACTGATTTCATTCATGTACCGAAACTAGACCTCATTTTCTGTTTCAACCATACCATCAGGATTATAACGAGTGCGAGTGCGACGGCTCACACCGTACCCACGAAATGGCGTTTGTTGAACCGATTCGCCGCGCGTCGTGGGTCGAAGTGTCGCTCGCTCGCTCGCGCGCGCAGTGCCTGAGGACGCGTCGCCGAGGCGTTCGACTTTCGAGTAGCGTCGTACGCTAACGTGTATATGTCTTCATTATTGATGCAAAAGTTCCACGATGGTTGATCACAACGAGAAATTGTTACAGGAGTTGCAAAAGAAAAGTGGAAATAATGTTTGTGCCGATTGTGGAACCGAGGGTACGTGGACACAAGTGTTTTTATTTAGTGCTAATGTTTTCCTTGTGAAGCGTGGTATTTCCATGGGGTGAATAGGTGGGGGGCGTAAGTGCGTCCATGCTTTGAAGTTCAGTGACCTCAACGTAAAATGCATTCAATGAAAACAAATCATCGTCATTGATTATTGAAGGCGACATCAAAAGAGAGTATAATGTGTAGAGTTGAAGCAGAGCATAGGTACCGAAGAGTTTGTTTCGGTTATGGTACCTAGGCATACGCTAATTGAAAATTGATTTTGTGTGACCAATAGCAGTTAGCGGCGTACTCGCGTTTGTTTTGTAAAACAACTCACAGACCTTCCTTACTCCTAGTGATTAAAATTGATTTATCGTAATGTGCTGGCATTCGTATCGTACGATTGTTGCCGTAGATATCTGTAAATACGGTACGAAAAGTCGTGATTATCTGTCATGTTATGATGTTATTCTCATGTCTGCAATCGCATGTCTTCCAATGTTACCATATACATGTATACGATACGTCGATTGATACTATCTTTGGATGATTTTAGTATTAGTCAGGAGCCAGACATCGACTTTATCGGTCTAACTATACATATTACATTGACTCAACCTGTAGGCTTGTGCACTCTACCAATTTTTCGGTTCCCTTTTTTTAACTTATGTTTTCTCTATGTATATTCACCATGTACCCCAAGTGAATTTTCATACTGTACTAGATTTATACTAATTTGTAGATTATTTAATTTAATAGGAAATAAAACACATTTAGTTTCTCTTAAATTTCACAAGGACAAATAATATTTATTAAAATATATGGTATGTATTAAAGAGGAAGGAACTTATATTAATCATATACAAAATGACATTATTTAAATGCATAAACATATTATACAAAAGTTAAATGTGAATTTATTAAAAAGAATTGGGTTACCAAGATACAATCCTGTCTTACAGTATTATATTCTTTGTACATGACATTTAAGTAAGTTAGAACGATATGAAGTTAATAATGAAAAACTGACACTAGTAAATCTTAAAATAAATTTTAACTTATAACATGTGCCTACAATCTGCTAAACGAAACAAATTACACAAACAAATAAAAATTACGTTACATATGACGAAACGTGTTAAGAATTTGCAACTTGCAAATACAAGAAAAGTCTAAAGAAAACGAAACTATCAAAGAAAAACTCCGAATGATGACGATGTTTGCGTATGACAGGAAAATTTTGACAAAACCAAATTAGGGCAGAAGAAAATATATGTGAACCGCGATAATTAACTGTATCAGTATCAGAACCAATAAATTAGCAAGTTTCCACTACGGATAATAGTTAGTAAATGATCCTTTCGGTTTGTTCAAACAGATTCACCCAACGCTGTTATGACCAAAACAACGTGGTGTGTTATTTACGATTGTCGCAGAGGCCACGTACCGTACACGTGTGTGCGTGTGTGAGCGATGACGTCGTGTCGGTGTAGCCGGTGTGAACGGAACGCTCGCTACGCTAGCAAAGTTGTAAACACGGATGTACTTGACGATGCCATGTTGAGAGTCCGTGAGACGAGATGCAAAACCAAGACTAACTAGTGCATTAACATATGTTTTAAGCACACAATCATTACCACAATACAAAGCTATAATCTAAAATTGACCTTTGCGTTGAGTTCTATTTCGAGTCGACCATCGCGAAGTACATTTTTACCAAGATCGAGACGAGACGTATCGGTTCATTCATATAAACACGCACACTCCTACCCGCTGGGTTGGTACATGTGTTTTTCTTAAGATATCTTGTTTAATCTGTAATGCAATTTGCATAATGCATATCTTATTGTTTTTATTTTCTCGAAATATTTTAATTAGGTTCGTTATCTACCTGTTATAGTGTGCGGTGGCTAAAGTTATGCGTCGAGATAAAATATATTGGGTAATTTTGTTTTATGGAAACAAAATAAGGGAACATTAAATAATAATCCTTGAAATACTGATAATTTCTGTCTTTGTAAGCTCTTATGCTCTTATAAAATTATGTGGGTGTTGTAAAAGGCGATTAAGGGGAAAAGATGCACTTGCACTATCTTCCCATCAACATCGTACAGTGATCACCAATCCTCTTGCCAAGCGTGATAATTAAGGAAAATGGAAATCCTATTCGACATTGCAATGTATGAGCTCATATCCTACAGTATCCCTGCGCAGATTATGATCCGTTTTTTCAAGTCCTTCAATCAACTTAATCCAGGTCGAGCTAGGTCATATAAAAGCAAATAACGCCAAAAACTAAATGTCAGTTTTAAATACCTGTCTTTACAAGGAATTCTAGTTACCAGGGTGGAATATGTATAGTTGGATATAAATTAAAATCCATCCATATTAATATTATAAATGCTACAGTGAGTTTGTTTCTTATTTTTTGATGGATTATTCCTTGAGGCCATAACGAAGTGTCAGTATTTTTGGTATAGGGATAGCTTACGTTTAGGATAAGGATACAAGATAATTTAAGTTTACAATAAGTGGACCTCGTGAGATATTTTTTTGTAAAGACTAGATAGTAATAATTTAATAATTAGGAAGAAAAACAGTTTAATTGTATTTGCACTATGCCCTGCCTTGCTACAAACATCTGTCGATACATTTTTACTCGTATTCCTTTTATTTAATGTGAAGATAATTTTTGTTTGGTTTGATATTATATGTATTACATATAGTTTATCATTATCATACATTTATAACATGCCCAGTACAGTTTTTAAGAGGCCATAGAGCGATAGTGGCTCCCTCACGCCTCTACAATTCTCAGCAGTTATACAATAATTTCAAAAACCAAGCCGGACTTTTTGTAGTTAATGCTGGCTTACGGTTTATCGATACATCATGTATTGATATATCGATCGTGTGCAGTTACTATCTATAAAACAGTTAAAAGTGACCACTTTAGGCGGTTCAATTTGTAGTAACTACACAGGATCCTGGCATGAATCCGTAATATAAATAAGAAATGTAAAAAAATGACAATGAGGGCGCCACTGTCGCTCTATGGTATCTTAATAGATTTAACTCATACGTCAGTACTGCAGTGACATTTGAATTTTTTATCTGACTCACTCTTTTACGAAAGTTGTCTACGTAAGGGCCGAACGGATGACTCAGTTTGTTAAAATAAGCTCAAGTACGTTTATCGAATAGAAACAACAACTGATAACAGTTTATATAGTATAGGTTTCCTTGAGGTATTAAGAATGATGCCACTTTATTCAAACTTTAGTTCAGAATGAATGAAAATAATATTGCACGGATCGTAATAATTGGCCGACAATTATAAAAAAACATTACCTAAATAATTTAGAGTTACTTTCGTAATCTGATTGATGTGAACATTTGAGAAACAAAAAAAATATTGGGAGGTTTTGTTTTGTTTAGGAACACACCTGTTTCGTTTTCTCTACATCTTCACGTCATTTATCCCTGAGCGGATTTCCAATAACGCTTTTATTGTTTTGTCTGACTAGATAAAAAAATAAATTCAAAATATGTATATTTTGTTATTTAGATTTACATAGACATTTTATGTAGAGCGTCAAAGCAGAGCTTATGGCTGCAATGGTCACTAGGAAAATAATCCCATTGGGATTTTCAGGCCCCATCTAAAAAAAGTGTTACAGTTTTCAGTCCTTAGGAACCTATCTTTCTGTCTTTGTATGGATAAATCTGTGGCATCGTACATTGCTCTAAAACCAGTGTAAAGATTTCAATGCGGTTTTTTAAAAGATTTATAGAAAATCTGATTAGCTGTTTTGAATATGATGCACTTTTTAGATTTCTTTTAATTATATTGGAATACCATTTCATATTTTATTGAGGTTTTATGCGATGGTAATAAATCCTTGTTATTTTTATGAAAGAACTGGTTGATTGATTGAAGACATTTCCAAGTAGGTATGCCACGTGTCTTGTCTGATACTGAATCAGTCACTTTCCAGGAAGATATTTTGAAAACAATCCACATCTGTTCAACTAAATTGGAGCCTAAAAGAGATGTGTGACATTAAAATGTGTTTTAGAGTCATTTTTAGAGTTCCGTACCCAGAGGGTAAAAAACGGGACCCTATTTGGCTATCCGTCCGTCCGTCTGTCGCTTGGTTATATCTCATGAACCGTGATAGGTTGAAATTTTCACAGATGATGTATTTATGTTGCCGCTATTACAACAAATACTAAAAACCAGAATAAAATAAATATTTAAAGGGACTTCCATACAACAAATGTAACTTTTTGCTCGTTTTTATAAATAATGGTATGGAACCCTTCGTGCGCGAGTCCGACTCGCACTTGGCCGGTTTTGTTTCCAAGATGATGCGAGTAGCACTATGAGATCTGTATGTTTGCTTCTAAGGCAGAAAAAAAAGTAAAGAAAATCAATACTCAGCATTTTTCGTAATTTCTGATAAAAATGACTTCACCAAACATCAGTGTCTATGATTCCGTGGGAGACGAAAAGGCGACCTATGTATCAACAGCTTGATACTGTGCTCACATTACACTTGCCAATGGACAAACTTGCTTACGAAAGCCAGTTCACCATGGCTGTCTACCGAGGATTATGTCCATACCATACGCACCAGCTGTAGGTAGTGAAATTGTTTGTAATCTTATTTGTTCGTACCTTCTAGACCCTGACTGGGCATCATACAACCTTGGCATATTCATATGCATGCGATGTGCGAGCATACACCGCGGCATGGGCGCGCACATCAGCAAAGTGAAGCACCTCAAACTGGACCGTTGGGAGGACTCACAAGTACAGCGGATGAAGGAAGTGGGCAACACTGCTGCTAAAGCTAAATACGAAGAGAGAGTGCCCCCGTGCTACAGAAGACCTACCAGAAATGATCCACAGTAAGTACAATTTAGTAGTAGTCAGAAAAAATATTTTGCTAATTCGACAGACCATGTAAAAAGATAAATAGCTCTATCATTTTTTTTTCTACACGACGAATATTTTTTTTTCACAACCTGACGAAAAGTAATTCTAGTCACGTGGTGCCAAAACAGTGTGATTAGTGAGTAGGGTAGTTTTGTAACGTCACATTACGGTATTGGAGTGTTAAAGAAAACGTTACAAATACAGAAACTATATTTTTAGCAATCGAGAAGTTAAATTCTTTTAATAATATATCCCCCAATTTTTTTTATTTTGGGGAGATATATTTTTATGTCCACTTAAGAAAATCGGGATCTTTATTCAATCGTAGGCAAAGTTCTTGCTATCTTAGCGGCACACATAGGACATGCGCAGGCGCAGGGTACTGAAGGCAACTCCTAATTTTGCACGCCCAGTGCGGATTGGAAGACTTCACGCACTTCTATGAATTTCCACTCAGTTCTATGTTCAGAACTCGTCACCGAGTTTTCCTTCACCGACAAGACAATGTTTAATGATTTCTACCATTCTTACTCAAGTTACAAATAAACACTCATAAATGGAACTCATTGTGGGACCAGTCAGCTAACCCAGACCCCGATTGTTTGAAGTGGTTCTACCGAGTAAGGGGGTGAAAATGAATCAACCTACGATTCTATAAATATTTACTTGTATTTTACCAGGAAAGCAAAATTTAGAGACATTTTCGTTACGTCTTTTAATATTTTGATGTTAATGAGTGTGATGCTTAGCGGAATAAGGAATGTCAAATATTAATTATGTACCTGATATTATCCTATGCTGTTAATGAGTGATTACGTAAATTAAACCAAACGACATTTTTTTTTCAAATCCCACGTTTAGGTTTTTCCTAATAGATAAATTCAGATAAACAATTTATAATAGTGTCATGACACTTTATGAGCTTTGGCTTCTAATTTATTTATTAAAAGTGAGTTTAAGAATGTGAGGTTTTGATTTCCTTTTATAATTTTTTTCATACTATATTTTGTGGTACATGCTATATGCTCTTGATAATAGCATTAGATTAGTATCATACACCGTGCGTTTTTCTTATTTTATTTATGAACAGTGGATACTCGTGAATACAATTTCACGTTTTTAATGACTTGCCAACAAACTGTTACCCAATTTGTTGGCTAGTAACCTCTCACTACACCCGCTCACTGTGGCTCTTCAAGCATTACCGATCCGTCCCCAAAAGCACACTGCATGATTACAGTCTTTGCCGGTGGAGACGGAAATTACACGCCATACCTACGTCGAGCAATAATCCTAGCGCTTATCGCAATTATCGGCACATTCCGGGCCGATTTTCTCAGATCCCTTCATCACAAAGCGACAGACGCTCGTAAAATCTTAGACGGCTGAGCGCCATCCGCGATAGCCAATTGTCCGGGTGAAGCTGTAATGGTCTCAAGACCAACAGCATCAAATTCATTAAAAAAAACTTTTGAATGTTGTTCCCTTCGCCTTTTACTACTGCCAAGATGATATTGGGCAGATATATAAAATCACCTTCTTCCAAAAATGGATATGTTATGTTTTTAAATTAATAATGCATCTGATATAGTAGAATCAGGTGATTCTATTTATATTCGTATTCTTCAAAGTGTTCGTTATATAATGTGGCGGTACTAAAATACCATTGTTACACTTTTTCTCCATTAAAAAGAAGCGAATAAAAATATAATATTACGCAAACCAACTACTTCTGTATTATAATTATACTTAGTACAACTTATCAATTGAATAACAAGGCATTGCATCAATTTTATGGCAGTGTGACGCAAATGACGTACGGTAAATAAAGATTTTTCCGTCACAAACAAATTACTCAGCAATATACATTGGTATTATAGGGAAAATATGGTGAAAATTCAATAAATGGGAAATCCTTGAGTATTTATATATATCCCGCATTGTTTAGAATTTCCCGTACTTGTTATAAAACATTGTTTTTGTACGTTTACATGTTCAGATTTCACATCCAAACAAAATCCGCTTTTTTAAATCCGTTACAAAAACCTTTCCGTTTTATTTTCGCAGTGTTCGTACATCATGTAGTATGGATCCATACTTATATTATACATGTGAACGTGAGTCTGTACGAACGACTTGATTTTTTGGATAGGGATAGTTGAAGGGCCGGAAAATGTCCTTTTTATCCCGATCAATATTTATTTCCCTTGGGTTAATTTCTGAAGTCCACGCGTATGAAGTCACAATCAAAATATAGTTTTTAAAAATAATATTTTAGTGTCATTTGTTATGAACTCATTATGATCAACATTATTCTAAAAAACTTTATGACTATGTTTTGACAGTTTGTCTCAGAAAATAAGTGAAGCTGTGTTACAAAAAAATTTGTTAGCAAAAACCCGACTTTAATTGCCTAAAAATGTTCACCCTTAGCTGTAGAATGATCTGGGTAAATATTTAGTGTTTGTTGATTTTCTCAAAAATCCCTCAATCAATTTCGATAAAAAATTTATGGGGACTACCTCTGAAGTATGGTCTAACAAACAAAAAAGAATCTTTAAAATCAGTTCACAATTAGCGGAGTTATCGCGTAAGATACATACAGTCGAATTGAGAATCTCCTCCTTTTTGAAGAGGGTTGAAAATTTTTAGTTGTTAAAATTTACAATGGGCTCGCACGTCCTTCATCTCACCTGATGGTAAGTGACTATAAGGATGTTGGATCAGCTTCAAGTTAAAGAGACACTGGCTAGGATATATTTCTTAGCTAGCCCACAGCAATGCTATAAAGAGACTGCTGTTGCTGCTGCCAAACACTCGTAGAAAAATACCTTACCACCAACCAAAATACATCTAACTAGACCATCTAAAAGATATGTACTTAAATTAAACTTTTTAAAGTGCTAATTCCAAATGTCGTCTTAATTACAGGGTCCTTATTGAGCAGTGGATTCGTGCTAAATACGAACGCGAAGAGTTCTGTCATCCAGAGCGACAAAGCTATCTCTCAGGCGCCATGGAAGGCTTTCTTATGAAGAGAGGCAAGGAAGACAGCCGCTATCAGCCCAGAAAATTTGTATTGAGCGAAAAAGAAGACACCCTGAAGTAAGTCCAAAACATAATCGATAAATTGGGACTATCAATCACTGACATTCATTCATTGTGCTTGTGTACTAATTCTGTGTTGCTGGCTTCTTTCAACAGAAATAATAAGGCCTCTCTCACATTGAGCAAACCCTAACGAGAAATCATTTGTATACCGTCTAAATCTGGCCAAATATAATGCAGATGATTTATTAGGTGTATATTAGACGATACTTCACGAATTTTCCGTCGATAAGTACAAAATACTAACGTATGATTCGCATAGACTTCAAACCTTAGCGTCGAGTCACACTCTAACAATAAATCCATCAGCAGCGTGACGAAATAATAACGAAAATGTATCGTCAGATAACAAAACGGAAAACACACTGTTTACCGAAATTTTCAGTTGGGAGAAATGATAAGAGAGATTAAGAGATAAATTTCGGTTGCGTAGGACAACAATGGTTAGTAAATTCGTGACGTAGTTAATACGAAAAGTTCCACACCTCTCGACGCTACGTCAACCGGCCTGAACTAATATTGACTTGATACGTAATTTGAACTCATCAAGAAGTGTTTACAGCGATGACTGCTCTACCATGTTTTCGCACTCCTATCTTAATTTCAATGGTAAATAAAACTCGCACTGCTCAAATTTTGTGAAATAGTTGTGAAATTTTAGAGTAGTTTTATTGTGTGACGTACTAAATTCTTCGGTCAATTAACTTTACAGTTAGTTACTATGTCAATCCTGTGACCCGTTGACTAAAATACCAAAACTTAAGAGGCTATGTTGGTAAGACCACGTGGTCGGTTTCAAGGTTGCATTGTTTTGTAGCTGTCCCTCTCCGAGCCCTATCCTACCCGAGCGCGTACGGTGAGACAGCATACATTACGCGATGTTATCCACCCGTTATTTGGATGTTTCGTAGTCCAGGGATCATTTGAAGGATACAGTATTTTATGTAACCATTTTTTTAATACAGTATACTAATGAAATTTTAGATGTCGGTGGTTTTTCCAAATTGTTCTAAATTGATTCATACTCTTGTAAATCAGGTTCAAAGTTGGGGCTTTTTATTACCGAAAAATACAATACTTTGACGCCCTGTAACTCTGGAAGTATATATTTAAACGAAAATCTGACTCACCACCGACACATATATTTGTTTCTAGATTGTGTCTTGAAAATTTCATAGATTTTCATAGCTTAATGCTCAAAATATGACTGGACTACGTTTGTATGGGCGCTTTGACAACAGCATACCCTCTTAAAACTGATCCGACACCTGCAATATGATGCCATAGTTGGAGTAGTAAGGTTTATTTACTGTAATGTTTAAAAAGTCAAGGATCACTTGACACATAAACAAGTAAATGTGTTCAAAAAGAACTGGAAACCGACTTCAATTGCCCTAAAAGTCTACTTTTACTAAGGCAAATTTAAGATTTATATAGTTTTCTCATGGATGCCATTGTCAGAATTTTACCAAATTGAAATGGAACACGGAAAGCATCAATTTTCAAATAAAAAAAGAATCATCTAAATCCATTCACCCAGTCAAAAGTTCTGAGGTAACAAACATAAAAGAAAAAGAAAAAAGGAAAAAAAACATACCCGTCGAATTGAGAACCTCCTTTTTTGAAGTCGGTAAAAAAAACTAAAATTTATCCATGATAACGATTTGAAGTCAAAGTTTATTCCGTGACGTGTCATAAATGAAATCGGTCTCGTTATTTACCTTACAGTTACTATGTAAACATTCTATGACGCGATGATTCAAAATTTAAAATGGGCCTTGCCGTAAAAATCGGATGTCCTAGGTTTATGTATATGTGTGACGCGTCATAAATGAAATCGGTTTGCGCGCTATTTGAAACGTGAAATGATTGTCCACGATTTGACCTGATGTCTTAATTTTATTGCGTGACGTATCATAAATAATATTTTTTGGTCAGTAAGTCAAATTCTCATGACAAGTTGATTAAAACCTAAAAGAATTGATTCTTCACGATTCTAGTGTTGCATCATAAATCGAATTGGTCGGTCAATTTACTTTACAGTTACTAAGTCAGGATCTCATGACGTGTTCAGAAACGTCTTAAACAAACGCTGACGATTGTGGTGTGATGCAGGTAGTAGTTTTAGTGGGTATCTGAACGGCTCCGTCAATTTTTAGTTTCTGGTCAGAAGGTTAATAACGTATTGATTTAAATTAATTTCCCGAGTGTGACTTGATGTCGTCGTGGATCAATTTGCTTTACATTTAATTTATATTATATTTGTAATAATCAGAATCTTATAATTTTAATAAATCTATTATGATTATCGGCATCACATCTGTGACGTAACAGAACATGAATCGTAAAAATTAATTTTTGTAAACTATTATGAATCATTTTGCCCCATCATGATCTACTTATTGCATCATTATTTTGAAGAAAAATCTTTTCTTTCTCTCTCGTTAATTCAAAAATTACCGAAAAAAAAGAATAAGAATCCTCCCATAAATAGTTCTGGAATATAGATTTTGAAGTGAGATTTGCATGAAAATAGTTATCTGACATAATGCTACGAAAAAAAAAATGAATTATATACATCTACTAGAATCTTTTGAATATGAATTGGACTTCGCCCGCGGCGTGGGCCTAATCGTTGTACCAAATTTTACGCATGAAAATTGTGAACGATTGGGAGAAATAGCTTATGCCTCCGGACTGGTCCTTAGGTATCACCACGCTTCGGACGGCTGTGGCCAATCCAAGAGTTGTCTCGGTCGGTTTATCGATCGTCTCCGCGTCAAAAGCTTTGGTCGATGGAGGTAAGAAGAGTCCTTTGAAAAATTCGTTACAAAATTGTCTCTAAAAAAGGGTGGTGGTGTGCTTTGATAATAGGGCCCGGGTTAGTTCAGGCTTCCTGCTCTGGCTTGTGCTGTTGTCACTTTATCATTACACTCATATGATAATTGATAGCATTTCATCTTCGCTGTCACTGTGATGCACAGAACTTGGTGCTTTATCATTCAATCATTACACAAATACATTTCCACGATGCATGGCATCATCTTTTCTACAAAGATAAATGTTATCATTAGTACTATTAAATATAGTTACTTAAATGAATTAGGTATGTACATTCGAGATTGTATTTCTTGATAAGCAAATAGTATACTCTAATACATACATTTTATTGTGCATTTGCGTTGAAAACACCGTTCCTTTCGGATACGGTTGCGGATGTCAAAAAATGTATTAATTACATTCTGTCTTCGCTAACTTGACTACACTACTTACGTAACTACGCCGGTGGGAATTAATTATGTGGCACCTGTCAGCTGAAAGAACGACGTCTCTCTACAGTGTAGTCAAATTGTCGTAGACTTTATTAGAAATTAGTTTACGTAGCTTCATTGATAATTTCACTTTCCACAGATACCACGTAAATGAGAACAAGGAACCTAAAGGTGTGCTCAGACTGTCTGAGCTGAATGTGGCTTTCGCGCCATCCAAGATCGGTCACATGAACTCTATGCAGTTGACCTACCTCAAGGATGGGACAACGCGACACATCTACGTATACCATGACAATCCGGAGGTCATCAATACATGGTAAAGTAACTACTAGCTACTTTGTGTTTTATAGGCATGGTAAAACGTTCTAATTAATAATAATTAAATAATAACTATCTTTAGGAGAGTAAGCTTGATAGCTCTGGATTTGGAGGTATTGTAATTGTCTGTTGTGGCTGTGTTGCCTCGTAGGAGTCTGTTTCTGATGTGATGAAGAGCGTCACAGTGACATAGGATGTATACATAGACACATATTTAGGATGTCGATGGGCGTTTCCTCATCCTCCTGACATAATCTGCAAGCCCTATTTTCGCGGAGGCCCATATAGCTGAAGTGTTTACGACGATGTTTTTGACGATTGCTTAACGGTGAAGGAAAACATCGTGAGGAAATCTGCGTGTCTTCAACACGCATGTAAGGTCCGCCGTTCAGCACTGGACCCGCGTGGTGGACCATGGCCCATACACTCTATGTAACAGAGTAGGTCAGAGCCCCTGCAGTGGCGACGTATATAGGCTGATGATGATTAATTCTATTCTCTATCTATATAAGATCTACGACGCCATAGTTTCACTGAACTGCATAGATATGTTCATTTTATTAACAAATTGAAACCAAAACATCTAAATTTCACATATCTGAGAAGATTGTCCAAAACATCGGGGTTTGTTAATCAACTAGTTTCCGAATAGACCGAAGGATAAGGGTTTGATTAGATAAAGTATTGTTTTGAACTTGACAAGCGATCTGTTGCGTATTTACTTTGGTGTTCAAATTGGGCGATGGGCATGACTAACACGATTCGATCTAGTGGAGTTATAAAACTGGCTCTCGTGAGTCATATCTTTCCTAGAATTTATGGACAAACACAGCATTGAGGCACATCCCTAAAATAGAACGGTATAGGATTATAGGATCACTTTGTTGTCTGTCTGTCAAGAAGAAGAGGGAAGGTCTCCACTCCACCCTATTTCTTTATTCTGAACGAGTTTGGGGTCCCAAGATAGCTTTAGAGTCCGTAGGAAATTCATCCACCTTCAGTGGACGCGTTTCAAGTGTACCGCTGTAGATCCTGGTTAAAATAAAAAACAGGAATAACAGTGGGAGCGGAGAGGAGGTGTGAATGTCTGTCAATGCCATTTTTCTCAGAAACGCTTAAAAGTATCAAGTCGAAACGCAAATCTGCAGTCCTTTAGAGCTGTGTCAAGCTTCAGCTTAAGGTCAACGCATTTAAAAGATACGGCTGTTCGACGAAGAAGGAATCGAAACCTATACTTCCCGTTGACCTAGAATCCTGAAAATTTGTCAAGAAGCAAGGTCTTACAGCACAAGTATAGGAATAAACCTGAAAAGTATACTTTTAAAATTTTATCTCATTACAAACTAATCCAGCTCCTGTCGGTTAATTCTCAGCGACAACAATTTTTTTACAATTGCTCATTGATTTTAGTAAGGCTTTTTTACATATTATTTATGATTTCCAGTAAATTAATTCTGTACGGACTCCTCGGTGCGCGAGTCTGACTCACGCTTTGCTTTGCGTATTTCAACTCTATCCAAAGAAATTAACTGATACCTTAAACCCAAAGACAGACATGGAGTGTCTTTCCATCCTTTCAGTCGCTGGTATACTAAAAATAATGTCATGTCGCTGCAGGTACACAGCAATCCGATGCGCGAAGCTCCACCTTCTCCAAGTCGCTTTCCCTTCGACCCCTCAATCAGACCTTCTTCATCGGCTTCCGAAGGACTTCGCCCGTGAAGGCTGGCTCTGGAAGACTGGTCCTAGACCTTCAGATGCCCACCGACGTAGATGGTTTACCCTGGATGACAGGAAGCTGATGTATCACGATGAAAAGCTAGACGCATATCCTAAAGGAGAAATATTTATTGGTAAGTTGGATTTTTGTAGTGTAGGAACAGTATTGAATATGTGGGGGCGACTGCACTTACCAAACATACGCTATTTTAAGCTTATGCTTATGACCATACCGGTCAGCGTCTAATTAGTAGAAAAATATAAAAGTAAGGCCACTTCCTAATGTGCTTCGAAACAAATGTGGTTTGGAAAGTGTACTTCTTCAAGAAAACATAAGAATTTAACATTTCATAGGCATATAATGTGAATAAAATAAATATGGTGCATTGCTGTCTTTAACAATATCTATTTCTGAGTTACTTTATATATACATAAGGCAGTATCGCAGCTTACCTCTACCCCACTGTGTTTCTAACAAAACCGTTCCCCAGCGTTCGCCACTGGATGTCTGTCCCGTGCCGAACACATTTTGAAAACAGTAAATTTTTCATGAAAAAGCACGCATAAGCTAGGAAGCATAGGCATCTGATGTAATTGTAAAGAAAACATTATAGTAAGCTTCAATATTTTAATCTAAAATGATGTGCGTAATTTCGCAACTTTTGTTAGCAACTTATTTCTCCTCTCCTCTAGTCCTCTATTATCGAGATCATCAGTACGATTTGTGAGCGCCTGGACAGTCCAATCTTCTGGCTTTTTGTGCAGCGTGAACCGAACCAGAAGTAGGATTAGTAGTGTCTAGTGCACTTCGCACTGTGTTTTTAGTTTTTTTTGTTATTTAATTTTTTAGGAATTGTATTTTCTGTCATATGTAACTACCCATAGTTGCCTGCAATAAATGTTTATTATTTTTATCTTCAGGTAACGAGTCGAATGGTTACTGCATTAAAGTATCAAACACTGGTAACGGCTGCAAAGACGCTCGCTTCCCCTTCCACCTAGTCACTCCTGACCGGACGTACAGTCTCGCGGCCACCTCGCACGAGGACAGAGCAGGCTGGCTCGCTGTCATACAACAGACTATCAAGAGACCTCTCTCATCACAGGACTTTACCAGTAAGTAAATTAAAGTAAGGACAAATGCACCAAGTACGCTCCGGAAATCTTTCACACATAGCTGAAAGGTCAAAGGGACTTATTCGTTACAAATGTAGTGATTGCATTATTCGAAGTAGATAGGTACTCATATACAGGTTGGTAGCTGTTTCTCACGAATTAAAAAAAATATATAATAGCATAGCGTAGATCAGTAAGTTTTGTCGTTCGTAGTTACTCGTAGCAAGTCCAGAAGGATTACAGTCGCAAGTAAATTAAAAAAAAAAAGAACCTGAAGTAAAGGACAACCGATGGAAAGTAAGAGTTCTCGAGTACTCTTACACTCCATCTGGGTAACGTGTACCGAGCTGGCCTTCCACTAGACGGACTGAAAACCAGTCTTACAGAAAAACAATCTTATAATTTATATCTCTCTTTTTCAGTTGAGGCTAACCTCGTCAGGAAGCGTACGACGTCAAATTCCATCAGTATATTTTCAGGGAGGTAGTTGCTTTATCTAAATGTTAAATTAAGCTGTAAGACAAAACTATATATTTCATACTTACTAGAAAATCAACAACGTCATGGAAGCATTGTGTCGCCTTCTTTAGAAGAAAAACAGAAATAATCAAATTATTTCATTATTTTAGCTTAGAAATATTTTACTCCAGGTTTTATTACGCGAATAGATTCCGAATAATTTAAATGCAATTGATATTTTCGAAACCGATATATTTCATTTTATTATAATTCAATTTTAAATCAGTGTTTTGACTTTTGGGAATGTGTTTCATATGTAAATAAAATTTATTTAATTTAATTTTTAACACAACAGTTATGGGACTGATTTATTATTTTAATCGTGTTAAATTATTAATTTTTGTGTGTTTGTTATTCTGTAGTTTAAATTAATGCTAATAGTTTTACTATTTTATCATTATCTCACACGTCAAATCATATAGTGTCTATGCGCACAAGTAATATCAATATATTGGTAATTTATATGTTATAATATACATATTGCAACTATGTAGCATACGTCTCTAAAGTATGAGACAGTTGTAATCGGAGAATAATTCATACAAAATCATTATCGATAATTTAAATAATGAAAGCGTTTTGTTGTAATTTTATTAGATACGAGTATTTAAAATTAAAAAAATCCGTTTGAAGAAGAAAAAAAGTTTTTTTTGCAATTTTTGCATTTTATCTATAATTTAGATACATTGTAACCACAGCATATTAAGGGTAAGTAAGTTAATAAATTTATTTATATTCCCATTACAACTGACTATACAAATCAATGTCTCAAATATTTAGCCCTATCAAATTTATGAATGTTAACGACATATTTAATCTGTTCTGGTCATGCTCTCTCATTCTTAGTAAAAGACATTCTACAGGGACTTTGTATGTACATAGGTATATAATTAATCATAATAATACATATTTTAGAGGAAATTACATAATGGACGTAGATTTAAAGTTTGTTAACTGAATGGAAATTTTTAGTGATAGAATCAACATCTAATGTCTTCATAGGGCATCGTCCAGCCAAAGTCTAGAAATCTAAAATAAACAATTTGATAGAAAAATTGTTTTTAGGTAAGAATTTGACCGTCAAATGGTGCCCTTGGGGAAAATATTTTGTTCGCTCATATCATAGTATATTAATATCTATTTCGATAAAGCTGCAAAAAGAGCGATATTTCTGTAAAACGCCTGGATCCGATGAATTTAAATATTCAGGGTAGCTTCCTCGTGTGTAAGCAAACATTAAAATGTCAAAAAGGTTAGGAAACCGCAGGCGGAGATTTAGTATAACTTAAATATAGTAGACATAATTTAATATTACATATGTAAAAGGTTTTATATAATATAATAATGAATATAACATATTTAATACAAGTGTCAATATGCAACGTAGCAATGCAATAACATAGAGTGTACTGTGTAGAGAGAGTACTTAGTTGATATCCGTGTAGAGTAGTTATTAAGGAAAGATGATTCTTCCTGTAACTATTACGCTCATAATTGAATTTAGTTGTTAGATAAGAAATACCTACACGTAAGGCTATCCATGGTAAAAGTCGAAGAAGTAAAAAGTTCTTCGTAAATTGTTGTCATTGTCATAACATTTTACGTGATCCTCTTCCGTCGTTTTGTGTTCTTTGTGACTCATTGACTAAGGACTTTTTAAGTTAATTGAATTAGTGAATTCGAAGGGAAAACTCTAGTTTGTACGGACTAAGGTATCAAGTGATATCTTCATTCGTTAATTAATTATTAGGAAATTGTCGCATGAAGAAATATATGTATTTGGATAGCCTACAAAGTGCATAAATCTGAAGTATATTATTATTAATAATAATAATTTAGGTAAACTTTGTCGGGGTGCACAAATAAGGCACAGTTGAGGCAGGTTTTCTCTCTCTGTCCTTTATCCTGTACATCCCGAAAATGGCAATAAATATTTGCTAAAAAGATCAGGTAGTTTGTTTATACATTTTTAAAATTTATTTTGTAGATTTAAATAATTTAAAAATCTATTTCAATTTAAGGCGCATTATTTAAAACTCAAGTAAAGACCGCTGTCAAAATAATTTATATTTTTAAACGGCTACAATGGAAACTCTTCAGGTCTCCAAAGCTCAACATTTGTCATCCTTCTCGTAACAATAATGATTTTGGGTCACATTTGCACCCATTCCGTAATCAGTAACTCAGCATATGAATTTAATTTTCGTTTTCCCCTTTTTATGAAGGCTAAATTATATAAATAAATAAAAAATATCAATTTTGTGCAATTTAAATAAATCAATTTAGTAAAATCATTTTAATATGCTGTTGCTGGGCATTGAATATTGAGAAGAAGAAAAATGGCCTTTTAGAACACATTTGGCCGTAGTCATGATGCAAGACAGTTACATAAATATGGTATGTCATAGATAATGTGATATTTAGTGTGAGTCTTTAACCTATACTTTCGCGTTTGCGTGTGCGTCAGATTTGTATGAGGATTCACAATTTCGTAAACGTGACGTTAGAGGCGCTTCATGATTCTTCGTATACATGTATACATCTGACGTAAAGCAAACGCAAAAAGTATCGATTAAAAACTCAAAATATCCAAATAACTATATTTAAGCCATTCTAACATCATTGAATTGACATAAGTCAGAATGGATTTGTGTAATGCCTAGTAACGATTCATTTAAGAACACGTCAGTTTTCTATTACAAAGTTGCTGTTGATAGCTAGTTTTTATTTAAGGTAACTTCATAGTTTGGAATCAAGAAGCGTTTCTTGCTCGATCTAGCTCAATTTAGCCGAATCTGTCTGTTTTTGATATTAATTTAAGTAATATTGATTATTTATCTGAAATTATTCAGTTATCAAGGTGAAATGAGAAATTTTAGATTCAAGTGTGCATTAATATTGTAAACATCTTATTTTCCGGTGTAATGTAAGCCGCATCAAACTTGAGACACCATACTTGCTATGCATAAATAAAATAGCAAATTTATTTACTTATCATGAAGATGAGGAATTTGTTCCGTTACAGGCACATTTTTGCTATTCTGTTTTTAAATCTTTAGGTTTTGCACTTAGCCTTTATCTTACGTTATGGTAAGTGACGATAAGGCGGTTGGATGAAGAACGCGTTCATCCGAAAGTCGTAACCTTTTGATGCACTGGCTCTGTTTCCTCACACTGGAACTTCGCGGCAGACTTAGATAACATGGTGGTAGCCAAACCAAACCGAATACCCACAGGGAGTCTCTCCACTGGGAATCGAACACGGAACCTCTGGATTGTGAGCACAAGTGTGTAGCCACTGGGTCACAATGGCGATTAAATTCAAATTAAATATTCAAAATTAGATTTAAACTCTGTTTTACTAAAAACTTTTGGAATAGATCAAATATCCGTTTATAGTATTACCTTAATTAAATTTTTGTGGTCGGTATGAAATCAATGAAACGTTTCTATAGTTCGTAGGAGTAATTTATTATAGTCAACTTACGAATAGTTTAACTATAGTAAACGCAAGCTAGGAAACTACCAAAAATACGGTAGATGTAGAATAATTGTAATCACTTCATATTTTAAAAGCAATTCTGAGCTAGCGCTGCTGCTCGGCCGCTAGCTCCGCGTGACAGGACAATCTAGACGAGTTAAATTCCGTTGTTATTAGGTCCCAATCTGATTGTATTTAATCACTATTGCAATGCATACATCAATAGGTTTTCAGTCATTTTGTTTGATTTGAATTCAGTATTGTTAGAAATTTTAGTGCTTTTCTTTCTTTACCCTCAATTGATGCTTAATTAATGCAATAAAACGGAAGCCATACGGATTCTCCAACAAATTTGTTCAAGATGAATCAATGGAAGAAAAACTAGCTAATATTATTAAAATATAAGTACCTACACTATAGCAGACACAACGTGTAGTTAGAATTATGCTTCAATAAAAATAACGATAGAAATAATAGAATTCAAATTCGTACATGTATTGAATGAATTTGCTTAGTTCATTCGTATTTAGTTCTGAATTCCTTTTTGTTCAACCATTTTTATTGGTCTAACATGCCTTGAAATACAGTTATATACCTAAGTCAAGGCAAAATGTATTTGTGTGTTTCATAAGATTTTTAGATAAACAATTCGTAAACAATGTGTAAGTAAATTAATTAAGTTATACATATAGTTGTTGAACGTCGTATTCGGACACATTTTGAGCAATGATTGTGAATCTTGGTATTAGTCATCAATGACTATCTAGTACAATAAAGGACCGGTCACACGAAGCAAGTACTCGAGTAAACTCGCTTCGTGCGATCGGGGCTTAAGCTAATGCCCAAAACGTTCATTAAATAAATGAACAAGTAATCCAATTACACATTTTAAAAGTTGACTTAAATGATTTGCGATTTTTTAGAATAATTACAATTAATTTTAGCAACCTAGCGACTAGGTTTAATATGATTTTAGTGAAACTGAAAAGCATTATGATGTTTTAGACAAATACAAATATGCCACAAAAAGCAATGTATGTTTCCTAGTTGATGTACAAGATTTTTTAAATATATGTATGTATTTAGGCTTGCTGACACTAATCATAATCACAATCATATATTTACGTAAAGTGTGTGTGTGTGAGTTAGGCTTTGTGCACATAGCGTTTATGTCGCTGCGAATTGTATAGATTACACTAGCGCTGGCAGCGTATCAACCAGATCGGTTACAAGAAGAGAAACCGTGCGGAAAGAAATTAAGGGAAATGCAGAACAAAAGTTAATAAATTTCAGTGGTATTGGTGCTATTTCTCCGATTTCCGCACTTTGTTCCCTCACCACGTTACAATAGTAAAATGTTCTAAAGATGCTGCCATTACATATGATTTAATAAGGTCAATCAATATATGCATCCAAGAAGCTTAGCTCTGCTTGATACTGGAAGCGTTGCGATCTTATTAAATTTTCTATTCTCCTCCGTATCTTGTATACTAGGATGTGTGTTTTAGTTTTAGTCATTATAAGTAAACCTACTTTGTGCACAAACCCTAATATAAAGCATTTTTATAAGTATGAATCAATTCGATCTACATGTCATTTGTATTATCGTACTGCGTATAATGATAAAACCTAATCTTTAGATACAATACATCCTGATAAGGGATATAAAGAGCCCTTTACGCAAGTATTGTTGGACTATTCATCGTGTGGTATAAATGAATAAAACTATCAATTAAAGGTCACTTTGCTTTACAAGTTAAGTATAAGTAATGTAATTTAAATAAACAAATTTACCAAAACATTGCCTCGCTTAAGTTTTACAAATGTGTTTTTGTTGTTGTAAATAATTGAAACAATATTCTGTAGTGTGCCCTGACATAATACATACATACTTATAAATAAACGTTACTTATAAAGTAATACACTTTTCACTGGCTAATAATGTCGTATTATTTACTTTTTTATCTACAAACAGCTTATACGGATTTCCTTTTCGTTATACTTCGAAGGAAATGCAATGGACGCGTGATCTTACAGAAACTTTAAGTTTATGGATGTGGGTTCAAATCTCACGTAAAATTGATCAGATTTTTATTTTCTCTGCGCTTATTTCTGCGCTAAGAAACTATTCTTCTTATCGTATAGTGTGTTGGGGGAAATCTCACAAAGTGATTTTTGACAACGTCTCAAGAGGAGCGATATACTTTCTAGAATCACAGATTAGGTACTAGTTAATACTCTAGAATACCATACAAAATGTACCTATCGAGACACATCTGTCTACCCGCACCGTCCAGCACGCCCGGTCAGCAAGCAACCGGCCAGCGTCCCCAGAGAACGTGCTGGCCGGTCAGAAAGAGGCGTGAATCACACACAAACTCCATATATATGTGTGTGTGTGTGTGATTTGCCTCAGTACGCCTGCAGTTGTGCAAATCAAGAAAGCCCAGCGACCTTAAGTGTGACACGATCAACGCGGATTCTTTTCTGATCTAGGTCATTGTGGGTAGATCAGAACAGCAAAGACAGGTGTGTCCCCACGCTTAATCTAACGCTCAGACAACTGCGCCACGGAGGCCATAGAAACTATGTAAGTTCAAGATTGGATATGATATGAGAGCCTCTCTCGTCTACAATTTAATGGTCTTTATAATATTATCGGATTTGCCCTAATCACCACACTTGGCCAGCGGGTTGGATTGGTAATCGCATATTTTTACCATAGCCGCCTTTTACGACACAACTCATTTCATTATTTGGGTTCACAACCCATAACTTACAATAGTTGTAGTTCAAGGCGCGCGTTTCCACGCTGTCATCGAGTTACGCGCCATGTTTTTGCAACGAGTACGGTCGAGGAAATTTATGGTCAAAATACCTAAATTTTTAATAAGAGTTCCTGCCTAATAGAACATCTAGCATCAATCATTTGATCCCGCGAGTATGTTACACTGCAAAATTGTAACGTCACGAATCCTCTAAGCATTTTATCGCCAAACATGGTGTTCTAGCTATGTGCTTTCGCGAGTTGAAGATGATGTTTTTCTAGTACTCCAGCGCCCTCTGGTGCTTGGTCACAATCATGCCTGTAGAAGTTGGTCCTTTCGATGTCAATCACATCACTGTGTGATTACATGCTCAGTGGTCACTGGCTCGGCAATGCTCACACACATGTTCGGTGCTACGTCCGCACTCGCCCACTTGAAAAATTGCTTGTCTGCGATGCATGTGCTAACAATTTGGAAGTAGCGCTTCTTATATTGTACTGTTTTATATGTTTTGGGTCGGATAATGTTAGAAGATTTAGTAAACCTAGGTTTACCCAATGATTTTGAGTAATGCTCGAAAAATAGTTTAAATAAATTGTAATATCAGAGTTACCCATACCACAGATAAGGGAGTTAAGAATATCAAATGCGCTGCGCTGGCTAGGTCATGGTAGAATAATTCGTGAAATTAAAAACCAAGTGCATTGATAGCTTTTTTAAGCAATCATACAAAAGATAAAATAATATCTTTTCTACTGACTGATAAAACAATACATTCAACTTTTATCTACTTTCATCTGTTTTTTCTGCAAACGTCATCCGTCTATTTTTGTTTGTTTTGTCAGGTTGGTGGAGTGTCTCAGCGTGTCACCCAGCGAACCACTTTGTTGCAGTGTCACGTTACAGCTTCCACAGATTTCAATCATGCGAGGACATTCCTTTTGATCCCTAGCGCTTTGAAGGTAAAGCGATTCGAATAGAAGCGAATCGTTTTGTGTATTTAATTTATATTCAGGTACTTTAATGTAAATTAGATAGCTAAGTTAAGAAGCGTCGGTGGCGCAGTGGATAAGGCGCGGACTCTCAATCTGAGGGTACCGGGTTCGAATCCAGCCGTGTACCTATGAGTTGTTTTTCAATTCAAGTACATTATCCGATTGCTTAACGGTGAAGGAAAACATCGTGAGGAAACCTGCATGTCTTGAACAGGCATGTGAAGTCCGCCGATCCGCACTGGGCCCGCGTGGTGGACTATGGCCCATACACTCTCTGTAGGAGAGTAGGCCTGAGCCCCTCCAGTGGGGACATATATAGGCTGTTGATAATAATAATAAGATAGCTAAGCTTATTCAATTACTTATTAAATAATAAGAACCACGTGTCTCACACGCTATTTTCTACATTTCTCCGCAATTATACAATAATATATATCAAAAACCAAGCCGGTACTACTTTTGTAGTCATTACTGGCTTTCGGTTTACCGATACATTATGGTTTCATGTTTAGATTCTACGTAGTTACTATAAATTGAACCGCCTAAAGTGGTCACTTTTAACTGTTTTATAGATAGTAACTGCACACGATCGATATATCAATACATGATGTATCGATAAACCGTAAGTCAGCATTAACTACAAAAAGTACTCTTAACTTGTATCATATATTATTTGAAATGAGATGTCTATGTTTTTTTTATAATTCAACAATATATATCTCTTACCTGCGTTAAGTACTTAATCATTATTTGTATTTCAAAATGAAAATGAAATACAATTAAAACTACATAGAAATCAGTAAAATAGTTTTAATGACTTGTGTAGACAAACATATAAATACTTCGTACATAGTATATATGAAGGCACAGCATATAATAGTAAGACATGTGATGTGACATATCAACAGTCATTCTTGAACATACACACGTAACGCTTGAAATGAGAACCTCTTTTTTATCAAGTCAAATTCTACATAATCTTTGGTTTTATTTCACACTATTTAGTAACGAAATCTTATGTAAATTTGACAATAATGGCATTTGATATTGAAACAAGAACTATCACAAAATAAACTGAAAAGTACGAGTCAGACTCACGCACCCAGGATTCCGAACATGGAAATAAATACAAACATTATAACCTTGAAATAAAGTTCATTTGCCCGACCGCAAAGCGAAGTTTGTCAATTTTTGATTACGTTACAATTGATGATAACTCAAAAACTATACGAGATAGAGAGCATCGTTTATCCCTATAATATTTACACATATTCCTGTCTAATAATTGAAAAATTTGACATAGGACCTAATGATTTTTATTTTTTACGAAACTGTGCACTAAATATACTTTTGCATGCTTTTTGACTTAGTGACCTGTGAAATTGTGAAATTTCAACCCCTTAATGGACTCCTTTTAAAGTAATTTAATGTTTACATTATTTTTGTTAAGACAGCTGTGAGTCACCAGTTTCGAAATATTCGTTGCTGAGATAATCAGCTGTTTGTGACAGATTAACAGATATAACTCTGTTGAATGATTCCGTTTTTTCATCGAATGTTCTGATCGATAATAAAACATGAATAAGTCCCACAAATCTAAATGGTCCCAAAGTAGCAGCAGCTGTTGCTTTATAGATTTTTGTTCTTGGTAATTTCTTACATTTTCCCCCCACTCCATATTGCATTTTTTGGTATTTTGGTATATAACGTTTTTTCAACTGTAAAGTCACAGTAAATAATTCAACAAGAATATTTTTATTATTTGTTGTATATCAACTAAGAGGTAATATGTAAAGTGATATCTTTGGCCTATCCATTGTTATCTATCAAATTGTCAGACACATAAGAATTTCGTACGTCGTAATAATTCTCCTTATAACCATAATCACAGTATTGGGGTGCGCATGATTCGTTCGCGATGTCGTCATAGCTCCTCTCCTCGTAATCCGTCTCGGAGTAATCCTGCGCACAGTTCTCATTACAGAGAGCACTGTTCTCAATACCCCTAGAGTGTTGTATGTTTCGAACGGAGGAATCGTTGCTCTGCGAGTTTATATTCCACCTTTGCGATATGGTACAGCTGAGAGATCCGCCATGTTGGAAACTGAATGGCCATGCCTGAAAATGATAAACAATATTTGTATTACATATTGCATTTCAACATCAGATGATTAGCAGGAAATAAGTTTCATAAAAAACCATAAACTTTTTAAATAGTACACCTGGTTTTATCTAGATTCTATCAACATAATATCATGCCTACCTCACTTGATGGTGAATAACAATTTAAGTATTTGCACAATTAAAGTACAACGCAATCTAGGGACTTTAATACTTCTACAAATATAATACTATTTTTAATTTATGCTTGCACTGCATAACAACAACTTATTAAATTTTGGCAACAATGTATACGTCACACCAGTGTGTTTAAGAAACAGACAATATAAAAGACATCAACGCGGGCGTCTCTGATATTAATAATAAAAATATTTGGTTTTTGTTTCATTTTAAACGTGAGAAATGTATCAAAGATGTTGATTTTAACAACCGTTGCCACAGTCATGTTTGTCACCCTAGCCTGACTTAGGTAATTCGGAACAATAGACTTCATACCTCTCCGTAGGTATATCTGTCTCGGAGTATGACACGCTGTTGGTGCCTCTTATTCCCAGAGAAATGGGGATGTGTAATATCCTTCTTTAAATTAAAGATGTATACAAGTGATTCCTAACTTCCAATTGATATGGCAATAGGGCACTGCTTAAAAAGAGTTACCCAATAATAGATTTAATTGCGAACTTAGCATAACACTTCGTTTTCAAAATACAACACAAAAGTCAGCAAAACATAGGGTTTTCGGACTTTCGGACTGGAGCTATAGCATTAGAAATGTTGAAAAATATCCAAACCTACATTCTAGATAAGTAGATATTACATACATTATTATACGTCGTAATTAAACCATAACAATAACTATTGCCTCGTGACATAAATGTAAATGAAATCGCATTTTTACGATGTCGTCGGTGGCTGCTGTACACCGAAAGCAGAAACGTCAATTTACGATCACGACAAATGAATACAATCCTTATCGTGAAAGATCAACGAGCGAACTAAGTACTTGAGCACTGGACTTGTTCTGCAAGGTCCTGCTGGCATTTCTACTGGAGCGGACAAGCGGACATTTCTTTGTTCCACGTAAATGGAGCTACAAGTAACCTGTATTTTATTCAGTTCGATGTCCTCAATCTTGCTAAAGCCTTGACTTTGATTGCTTTATGTTGATGACGGACAAACGAGCTGAGTTCGAATCTAAAGGGTGCCAAGTTCCACAGCAGTTCTTTTAATCATAGCTATGGCATCATATAATCAACTCAACGTGTCCATTCCTATAGCTTGATTAATGTTTAAGGTGATTTCGCCTTTCATTTTCATTCTAAGTTTTTTAAACAATAATCTTTTTTTAATAGTAGCTGGCTTTGTGCAGTAATTATCTAAAAATAGGATATTGGTTTGTTATATCACAAAATTAGTTCATAACCATATATAACTTCATAATAAATTACAACTTTCATTTTTACGCACTAGTTTTGATTTTTGTTATATTTACACTAATTAAATAATTACATTTTAATCTGATCTCCTATTTTAGGTCATTACTTATGAAAGGTTAAGAGAGTAATTCTACTTTAACAGGTTATGGCAAAAGAAATTTTATATGGGAATTCCCCTAAGAACCGCCATGGAACTTGGCACCTATTCTATTACATCTCAACCATAACTCAACTGCTTTATCGGCGACATCGACCAATCCGAATGTCGTTTGTATCTAACTTGGCCTCCTTTTCACGTTTTTGTTTTTGTTTGGATTAATGTAGATACATACATGCGTATGCATATCGTTCGGAGACCTCCCAGCTAAAGATTCTGTAAACATAGCTTTTTATTGTAGCACACACTTGACCGCACTTTTTACGTCCAAACAAATATTCTAATGCTATGGTGTGCAGATGTTCCTCTGTCTCGAGAACTTTGATCCGTTACACTCTAGAGCAAAATCATTATTTAAATAATTTTTATTTTGACTTTTTGAACAGATATTTTTTGTGAATGATGTGAATATAAAAATAATTTGAGTAAGATACAACTTTTTTAAATTAAAAGAAATATATAAAAATTATGTATGATGAGTTTGCACTTGTCCATCTCAACTGATGGTAAGTAAAGATAAGAAAGATCAACGGTTAGCGCAAGCAGATTTTTTAGAAGCAGAAAATTTAAATTTGGAACATCAATCAAAATACCCAAATGGGTGGGAAGGAATTTTCACGCAGAGGAAGTCGCGCACGAATTTTTAGTAATCCCTAATAAGGGAGATCTGTGGATACAAACTTATATCCTTATGAAACCACGTACATAAATAAGACAAACGATCCAGTGAAACAATAAAGCAAAAGCATCTCTTTAACGTCCGGAGATAAACTTTATTTATACCCGAAACAGCTGCAAACTTTTGGTCAGCGCGAGCGCACCGCGTAAAACAAAACGTTTGTTGTCGTAACCTTTTTCTCGCCATCTCTTCAGCTGGTAATAATGTCTTTGTTTATGATACGAACGGAAGGGTTGAAGAGATTCTTATTTTTTCTAATTTTGTGACTGTGAACAACACAGAACTGTAAAAAAATGAGACCACCCGTTTCGTTTTTGTTTTCAAAAAATTACCTGCGCTTAAAAAATATGATTTTTCAACTGCTTAATCAAAATTACATCCGGTAATTGTAAGTTTTATATAATTATAAGATATAATAGAAAAATATACTTCGCGCGCTGCCCAACACATGGATTGATTAGTCAATTTTCAAAAATTCCAGTACTTTGACTGTCATTCAGATTCGTAACTTCTAAAAGTTATCAAAAGTATTTAATTGCTATTTAGTAAACAATGTTTTCTACAAAATATCGTCATAAAGCGTCTACAAATCAGGCACGGGGGTTCGTGGAACGTGTCTACTAATCCTCGAAGACATGCGTTGCGCCCACGCCGCCGCGCGGCTTTACCCAAATGCCTGCCACGCTCCAAACCAGACCCGCCTTCAGAGAGAACTATGTATTTATTTCATTTCTAATTTAGCTCAAGATCAATTGTTTGTGTGTGTGTGTGGTTTTTTAGTTTTGTCCCAATAGCGCAAAAACATTAAAACAAGGGATAAATTCACCCCAAAAATTCTCATACATTCCAGACCTACCAGAAGTAATGACTTGATTTTATGTAAAGGGATAGTTGAAAGGCCAAGGAAGGAAATAGGATACTTTTATCCCGATTGTACGGTGTCTACATGGAGGCGAAGTCGCGGGCAGAAGCTTGTAATAATATAAATATGTCTGCGTTCTTTTGGAAAACAATACCTTTTGATTAATTGAAACGTAAAATGTACAATAAGGCAATACACATCCCAGTGTTAGTGGCGCCCGCAAGATCTAATCGCTTAAATAGTTAGGTATTTTGAAAATATAACCGAAGAATCAAACGAATAAATCAGAAATATGGCTTGTTACTTCTCCATGATGAATGTACTTTTCTTGAGTACATTTGGATTTCGTCATGTTTCGATAACGTTACCTAAATGCGTCCCTGCAGCCATTGATTCATTACCACCGATTTCGGCGTGTCTCCGCCCCGCGGTTCCGAACGAATTAGCGAGATGACAAGTGTGACAGGGGATAAATTGTGGACAATTATGTGTGTGAACAGTGATACAGCGAGCGTAACATATGAGCGGGCGATAACGTGCTAACAAAGTCTTGGTGTGCCCTGAAATACTTAAAAGAATGACTGATATCTATCGAGTTCATGATATTTTGTGAAAGAATTATAGCGTTATGATTTTAGCAACCTTTGCATACAGTGAACAGGGATCCCTAACAACGGTTTTGATAACAAAAATATATGGTGACATTGAAATGTATTGAAACTGAAAGTGTAAACTATTTTTTATTTATTCATCTGTTCCCTACATATCTCTCCTAAACTACTCATCCCAATCACTACTTTGACAACTTGTTTTTAAATAATTGTAACTATAATTATATAACATGTTGTTGTGTAGAGAAAATAAAAACCTATTTATTATTAACTAGGGTTTGTGAGGTCAATTATCGACCTTACAACCTACAAGAGTAGTTTTACTCATCGTATTTGGACAAATGAAGTGTCATCAGAAGCTTCGTGTTTGTTCTTCGTTTATAGGCTAAATGACGTCACATGAAATCCAAAATGGCGGCTTTTAGGAAATAAAAAACCATAACGAAAGCTAAATATATCGTGTATGGTATCAAATGAAAGATAGCGATGATTACATTAATAAAATATATAGGTTTGGATTAGTACATACATAAGAGTACGAGTATATTGTGTGAATAATCTAACTCTCTAATATCTACACTAATATTATAAAGAGGAAAGTTTTGATTGTTTGTTTGTTTGTTTGTATTGAATAGGCTCCGAAACTACTGAGGAAAATTCTTTTACCATTAGAAGTCGACATTATCCCTGATGGACATAGGCTATATTTATTTTTAGAAAAAATTAGAGATCCTTACTAAAACTTCAATAATGTAAACCAAGGTGTAATATTTTTGCCGTTGTGGCGGGTTTGCGCCACGCCACGCATGCGCGCCGAGCGCTGTCAGTTGATCTGTAACTATGACTACGAAAAACAACGGCTGCTATTGTAAAATACACTAATATTATAAAGAGGAAAGTTTTGATTGTTTGTTTGTTTGTATTGAATACTCGTAGGCTCCGAAACTACTGGACCGATTTGGAAAATTCTTTTACCATTAGAAGCCGACAGTATCCCTGATGGACATAGGCTATATTTATTTTTAGAAAAAATTAGAGATCCTTACTAAAACTTCATGTGTGTCAAGACCATTTTTCTCAGGGACGTTGGTCGCGTAGAGATATGAAGCTGAAAATACATTTATCCAATATAATACGCTTATCCAAAAATGTTTAAAAAATAAATGTATACCCGTGCGAAGCCGGGGCGGGCCGCTAGTCTAATATAACTTCCTTCTTGTTAGGGTACCAACCAGTATCCAATATAGTTTAAAATGTCCGTCCGTCCGTCTGTCAGTGCACGGCATAGCTCAGAGACATAGTACTAAAAACTTGTAATTTGTTGTTGTTGGGTAATATTGATAAGATGATGCAGATAACTGCTTATAATGCAAATGGAAAGAAAGCCCGCAATTCCTAACTGCGTCAAGTTTGCATAGAACGTGTCAGAACCCATGCTAGAAAATATATGCTAGTATGTTTGAGCCTATATATGTCCCCACCCACTGCAGGGGCTCAGGCCTACTCTCCTACAGAGAGTATAGAGGCCATAGTCCACCACGCGGGCCCAGTGCGCATTGGTTCGTAGACGACAAAAAGTACTCACAAGGTTGAGTGGATGCGGCGGCGTGTGCGCAGACCTCGGTTCATGCAGCAGTGCTCGCAAGTGTGCGATGTACGACGCTGCTAGACGAAGCGTATCGAGCTTCGACAGCTTCGTGTCAGCCGGGACCCAGGGTAGAGTTGTCTTAAGCCTAAACAAAACACTCTTTCAAGTCGGTGTTTTCAAAAATTATTGTAGGCTATACATAAGATTAAATAAGTTATAGCTTTCCCGATATGTCAGATCTTCAAAGTTCATGAGAATGAAATAAAATACTAGCCTATATTAGCCCTTCGAAGATGTTTATAGTTGAGCATTATGTCTACTTTCATAAGTTTAAGTCAGTGTTAGGAGAGAAACGTACCTGCAGAATGCTTTCGACAAGACCCTCATTCGAGCCCTCTCCCGCGCGTTCGCAGCGTTTCTGTGCTGTGGCTCGTGAGCACTGCGACCTGAGACAGATACAGTCAATGCAGTAATCAAATAAATATTTAACTCAAGCCAAAGCCTTGCATAAGGTAAATAAGTAAGAGGGGTTTGCCTGTACAAAAGTTAGTGCGCAATACACGTAGCCAGCTAATGGCAATGGTGTTTTATGCAACAAGTTTCAGGAAGTATGTAGGTAATATTATTGGGCGGGCGGCACAGTAAAAACTTTTAGCTTCATGGAATTTTCAAACTCACTCAGCATTTCATTTATTAATGACTAGCTTTTATCCGCGACTTCGTGCGCGTGGGCTTTAGAAATTATCCTACGGGAACCAATGGAACTACTGATTCGATGGGAATAAAAAGTCGCCTATGTACTTTACCATCCCTTCAACTATCCTAACAAAAAATCTAGTTATTCTGTATATATAATAATATTATAAATGTGAAAGTCGTATAGAGGTTCAGAATTTTTTGCATAGGGGTAGTTAACAAGTCGGTAAAGGCTACTGTATTCCCCGGTCAAACAAGTAGTTCTCTTGGGATAATTCTCTTTTCTTTTCTGTTTTTTATTTTGTGTGTGTGTGTGCAATAAAGATTATTTGAATTGAATTGAATTTTTGAAGTCCAAGCCGACGAAGTCGCGGTCAAAAGCTAGTTATTAATAAATGAATTACTGAGTTAGCAAGTTCATTACTGATTTCAATGTGTATAGTATGAAGCTCGCTGCACTCGTCATTGATGTTTTTTACATTTTGGTGATAATATATATAATAAGATAGGTAATAATTGAGCATTGGGAATCCTGAGGAAAAAAATATTCTTCCAACGATATTTTGTGTCATGCGATCAATATAAAATATGAGTTTAAAAGTGAATAAATATAATTAATGCGTTCGAAAGTAACTTAAAACCGACTTCAATTGCCTTAAAAATAAGGTAGAATGATCTGGATACATATTTGTTTTTTTATTAAATTTCTCAAAAAGCGCTTAATCAATTTCGATAAAATCTATATAGGATCACCTCTGAAGTATGCTCTATCAAAAAACACATCAAAATCGGTTCACAATTAGAGGAGTTATAGCATAACATTTTTTTAAACAGTCAAATTAAGAACCTCCTCCTTTTTTGAAGTCGGTTGAAAATGAATTCATTTATTTGCCACCAAAATTTGTAACTTGTACAATATCACCTGGAATGGACACATGTTTTTCAAAATTGACATTGTTTTTGTCGATCCCACTAGCGATCCGTCACTATAAACAGGATAATTAATTATATTATAGCAAATCTGTTGTTCGTTTCCATTGCATTTATTTAATAATTTACCTGAACTAGACTGACTATCGTCGAAGAAAAAATCGTCATCTTCACCGTCAGAACGCTTCTCGGCCGGCGGCGATCTATTCACTCTTTTTCTAGGCATTTCTCAACAATATTGCACCAATTAATTTGAAACACAAAACATCATCTAGAGGTATTTAAACTGTTTATGTATTTTTATTTTATTATCACTGATTTCAACGGGTTTCAAAATTTCAGGGGTGGTTAGCCTTCCTTGTGAAGCGTGACGTTTCTGATTCGAGTGCGCGAACGCAAGGCGGGCGGCGGCGCGCGTTGGGCGGCGCTTACGGATGCCCCACCCGGGAATATCCAAGCCTGGAACCACTGTATCCCGAATTACAAAATTTGGTTCACATACTTATTCGTTAGCCTTGTCTCACTTATAGTTTTAGATAAGGACAACGTTAGAAAGATAGGGAATTCCATTCCTGAATATTTAACGTGGTAATGAGTTTTCGGAAAGTTAAAGGCTTATTTTCGTTTGTTATATAGAATTTTTTTTTAATTACTTGGTGGAACATACAATTGCCGATAGGATCTCAGAAGGTAAAAATTTCGGAGTCAATGACATCCTGAAATGCAACAAATAAGCATTGAAAGATATTACTTTGGAACATATTCCTCTGTATCCTATTATTCGATACAGCATATTTTTTTTCAATTATCACGCAGCTGAGAATCTGGGTGATCACAGTAAGATTTCAATGCTATGGCACAGAGGTTGCACTTCCGTTCCTCTGTGAAATAGTGGAAATGTCCTAACTCAACTTTTTCTGGAAACCATCGAACAAAATATCTGATATTCTTGGAGAAGTAATTACCTAACAATAGACCTCAAATTATTATCAGCAGAATTATCATCCGGGAAACGTCCACTGCTGGACATAGGCCTCCTTCATGGTATGCGACAATGACCGGTCCCGAGCCACTTGCAGGGTAGGGAGACGGCCCGACACACTTTACCAAGTGACGACCATGTTCGTTCGTTTGAATCATATTAATTAAGGTCCCATTTATACTCGTAGGAGTACAGTTATTTCCAAGCAATTTCCAAGTGTCATTTTTTGGTAGTTTTAAGTGTGAAGCAATTAGCGCCGTCAAAGGCGAAAGAAACAGATTGACAGAATGACGCGGGGCCACGCTTCCGTGAAACCCAATACTTTATGACGCCGTACACACGTGCTAGGCACCCCCTGTATTATGGCATCCCGTGTACCCTCGCGTCCCGCAATGTCTGAAATACAAGAAAAAAATTGTTTAATGCATTCATTTACTTTAGGACAAATTAGTTTTGTAATTATTTACTGGATGTTGGAGTTGGATGAGATGGTCTGGACACTTGTCGTGGTGTTGGCACTTGTAAAAACAAAGTGTTAGCAGGTAGATGATGACGTCAAGCTTCTATTATCAAGGTTTCTGGACTACTTTTATTTTGGCAAATTGACTTTATCGTTTTCTCATGGATGACATTGTAAGAACTGGAGCAAATTGAAATAGGACCACACGGGAAGCACTAGCTTTCAAATAACAATAAAAACCTCCAAATCGGTTCACCCAGTTAAAGTTCTGGGGTAACATACATTTTTTTTAAAACTGTCGAATATTTTGAAGTCGGTTAAGAATAATCAAATAAATGTATTGTTATTTATGGGAAAAATTATCAGAGAATCACGCGATACGAAACTTTACGCACTACGCATGTTTGTATATTATTATTTATCGTTATTAATTTATGTTTCGACTGAAATCCTCCTCACTAAGAACGCTTTTTTTAAAGTTACATCAGGAAAGACTATTGAGGTTCAAATACTGGAATACGTCGGATTAAGGTACGTGTTGGGTGTGAAGTTTTCAAACTGGTATTTTTTTCCCTAATAGAAAGTGAAAATTAGCACGCTATTAGAAAGTGAGATAGAAATAATAATTTATTAAAGGATTCAGTATATTTTGAGGCGACTTAAAAATCGTGAATGTTCTAAATCGTATCAGTATATTTAATTCAAGTGTATGAGTATGTGAGGTATTCAAACAGCAACAATTAATTACATATTTTAATGTCAATTTCTTTCAGATACTCATCTATAATTATGGATAGTGTAATGATTTTAAATTACGTTTGTTGGATTTTGGACATAGTTACAGGACCTTCGTTTGACTACTCGATCCAATGTTCAGTGTATTCGAAAATAAACCAGTTCCGCATGAGGAGCGCTAAGTGCATTGGTTTTGTTTTGTTTGACGGGTGATGAACCGACCAGCCCGAGTTTGTGGTCGGCCTCGAGTCTTTAAATGTCAACTTCCTGGACAGCCGCCTTGCACCGGTTATCAGAACGAGATCGCCCCTAGCCATAGGGATCACTTTCTATATAAAAGGGCGGGTGGTATGTGGTCAGGCATCAGTCGTTCCCAGTCCGAACAACACAGACCACAATGTTCAAGCTGGTGGTGTTGTGTGCTTTCCTCGCCGCGGCGATCGCCGACCCCGAGCCCGGCGCCATCTTCGCCCCGCTGGGTGCGCCTCTGGCGTACTCTTCCACCATCGTGTCCCCAGCGAGCACCACCATCACCAAGTCGGCCAGCAGTGTCGTACACCCCTCGCCTTACCTGTACTCTGCCCCCCTGGCGTACACGCACTTCATCAAGAAGCGCTCCGCTCCCCTGGCTCTGGCTAGCGGATACTACGCGCCCAACGCGTACATCGCACCCAGCACGTACGTGTCATCACCCCTCGCGTACTCTACACCCTTGGTCAACAGCTGGTCTACTCCCCTGGCGTACTCTGCTCCCGCTCACTTTATCAAGAAGCGCTCCGCTCCTCTTCTGACGAACACCTTCATCACGCCCACGACGTACGCTGCCACCGCTCCCCTGTTGACCTCCACCTACCATGCCACTCCGGTCATCGCATCGAGCCCCCTGTACACCGCCGGTCCTCTGGCGTACTCCCACTTCATCAAGAAGCGCTCCACTCCCTTCGTTTTGCCCGGATCTTACATCTCGCCTGCCACTTACGCCGCAGGGACACCACTGTTCACCTCTACCTACGCCGCTGCTACTCCATACATAGCATCAGCTCCTCTGATTTCTTCCTCTCCTTTCGGTTACACCCAGTTCATTAAGAAGTAAGTTCATTTCCCCCATCCAATGTTACCCTTAAACCTCACCACATAAACCTGTCCCGTTGGTCCGCTCTAGTCCGATAATACACCTACAATATCTGTGGAATCAAAATTACTGATTGTAAAATGACTTAGTGTATGTACCATAAATAAATGTTTATGTCTACGCTATACTTTTGTTTGATTTGAACTCGTTAGTCAGTACTAACTAATTGTGGAAGTGATCCAGGAGGACGGCGGCGGCTCGGCTTCCAGCCGAGAGGTAAGACAGACTGCGAATGGGATGCACTTAGGGTTGCTCAGATTTGTCTGATGATCAAAGCTTCTGAAAGCATACTTTCATATAAACGGCGCAAAATATACAAAACTAGTTTAAATAAGTATTAACCAACGTATATACTCGTACAGTCGATTTTGACTGATCGTTCAAATTGAAATTTTTTAACGTTTTCACGGCATAGTGTAAAGTTTATCCCTTCGACCGCGTTTGTAACTAACCATGTTTTGTAACTAGCTACATTATACATATATTTTTGTGTGTAAAATATGATATCAGGATGATTCGTAAATAAATCATGTAAGAAAAAACATTATCATTCGTTAATTTACATTTTTTAATCGTTCAAATAAAATAAAAAATCCGCTAAACCAATACCAATTTCACTGTCTAAGTAGCTCATTTTATGTTATTTTCTAAGCATCATTTAGATTATTTCTGAATTTGATAAATCCTGTAGAAGCGTCCGCTATCGCCACCCCTATACCACCAGGTGGAGCATATCACAGCATTGAATTTAACCGCACTCCGACGAAAAGTGGTTCATTTTAAGCGCCATCTAAAAGCTTACGTGCTGTCTGTTTGCTCTACAAATAATATTATTTGTTCTCCGAATACTTCCGCAGATAAATTAGGTTTGTTGTAAATATAGACTAATTACAAGTAGTACACATAAATAGATGGAGATGGATAAATAATAAGACAATGTAAGAAAACAAGCTATATATATAATTTGAGGATATTTTAATTTAATTTCGAACTTATAATTAAACTGTGTTAACTTTATTACTGTAATAATCATTTCATATGTCTGCCAGACACTAAGCTTTATGTTATTTTTTGTTAAATCGATGAACTCCGTCTGCACGCACGAAAAAGTGTCACGTTCCGCCTGAACCGAGCGTGCTCGCGAGAGCGATACAGAAGCACGATCGGCCTAACTAACCGTTCGGCTTGGCTTGTGATAGCATTTCATCAATGTTTTCTTATGACATTATTTATTACGTAAAATTATCGTCCGTAAACCAATAACTTTACAGACAACAAATTTTTTGTAACATCTTATTAGCCTAAGTTTAATGAAATAAATAAATCGAAATTGAAACCTTATTAGACGATATAATTTTCCACAGAGAAGAAATTTAGTTCATTTTAATTCGGATGCCGTGTGGTTCGCCTTTAGAACAAAAGAGGACGTCATTGAGCTGAGTGCAAAGCAAGTTAAAAATATTCAGGAAATGGATAGCAGGATCTATGCAACAACATCTTACTGAGATCATCAATCCACCTGCCAAGCGGGATAATTATATTAAAGTGACCTCGCATTGAATGTTCTCCCGAAATGACGCAACACGGGGTAGACAATTATTTATTTTTGGAAATTCGGATATAAAACACTTTTTTTCACAAATATTTTTATTTATTAAAAATTATTATTTATCCTACTAATATTATAAGTGTGAAAGTTTGGATGTTTGGATGTTTAGATGTTTGGATGTTTGGATGTTTAGATGTTTGGATGTTTGTGACGCTTTCACGGAAAAACTACTGAATGGATTTGAATGAAACTTTACAATAATATAGCTTATACATCAGAATAACATATAGGCTATAATTTCTAAAGACATATTGTGTAAATTGTCCAAAATCACACTTATAATATTAATGGGATTACATGGGCAATTTTGGCATAACAAAAACGCGTTGCCTAGCAACCGACCATAGAATATGTAAATTCGTATATACAAACTTTCGCGTTTATAATATTGGTGTGAAGACTATTTGAATGTACTACGTCAGATATTGAATTTTTTTTCTTTAAATTATTAGACTACGTAACAGAATAAACACTATTTTGTACCTTATGCTGTATAATAATTTGTCATATACGTCACCTGTGCCTATCGAACAAGTAGAATACATCCTGAATTACACGCGGACAAAGTCGCGGGCGGAAGCTAGTTAATTATATATTTAAAAAAATATTTCAGTGCCCCCTCCACCCCGCCCGCCGCGATGCCCGGCGCGCTTTTCAGACTGCATCGCAAACAACGGCCACGGCGCTATGGCGGTTTTGTTTATTGTTTGAATTTTTTAATTCGTAATATCTTTTGAATGGAAAGTCCAATTTAAATAATTTATAAACTATTTTATAGGTAGTTAAATGGTCTTGACCATAAAATAATTTATTTGGATAAGGATTAATATAAACACATAAATAGCATGGTTTGAATTTGGGTAGCATTTTCATTAATGTTTAAAATGAAAAAAGTTGTTGTAGTGACATAACTACAATAGTTGGACATATGCTACCGCGGAGTTTTTTGTAGACATTATGATGTCCTTCAATATTGTTGTACATTATTTTTACCCGCGACGGAACGGAGACAGTGTATGCGTTTAGGGTGAGAGGATGTTTGTTTGTTTGTTTGTGTGTGTGTTTGTTTGTTTGTGTGTACATACAAACCAATGTTGCCACTTATCTCCAGAACGGTTTGACCGATTTACATACGGTTTTTTGTAAAGGGTTGCTGATACGTCAGCGATGGTTCTTAGATAGGTGGTATGGCGCTAGCTCACCAGGGGGCGCTGCAATCAAGATTTTAACCCATTAAATTGAGGGACAGAGAACTTTGCGAAGGCTTATAGCTACTAGGCCGTGTTTGGGCTCTTTTGAAAGTGTTTGGTGAGCAGAACCTGCACATAAATTTTTGAGGGTCTGATGATGGATCAGAACGACGTTGAAGGGAATCTTGCGAAGGCAAATAGCTAGTAAGCCGTGTTTGGGCTCTTTTGAAAGTGTTTGATGAGCAGAAACTGCACATGAACTTTTGAGGGTCTGATGATGGATCAGAACGATGTTGAAGGGAACCTTGCGAAGGCTTATAGCTACTAGGCCGTGTTTGGGCTCTTTTGAAAGTGTTTGGTGAGCAGAACCTGTAAATGAACTTTTGGGGGTCTGATGATGGATCAGAACGACGTTGAAGGGAACCTTGCGAAGTCAAATAGCTAGTAAGCCGTGTTTGGACTCTTTTGAGAGTGTTTGATGAGCAGAACCTGCACATGAACTTTGAGGGTCTGATGATGGATCAGAACGATGTTGAAGGGAACCTTGCGAAGGCAAATACCTAGTAAGCCGTGTTTGGGTTCTTTTGGGAGTGTTTGATGAGCAGAACCTGCACATAAACTTTTGAGGGTCTGATGATTGAGCAGAATAGCTTTGAGGGGAACTTTGTGAAGGAACATGGCGAATAAACTATGCCTGAGCTCTTTATAGAGTGTTTGGTGATTAGCATCTGTACATAAACTCCTGATAATCGAAATTATACATTAAAAAAACTCCGTCAGATAGGGAAACCTTTGATTTGTAATACAATTGCACATATTGTTTGTCATGACATGATACTTCACACGTCACGATATTTAGACTACAACATATGAATTCTCTAAAAAGCTTAAAATAAAAAATAAAATTAAAAATTTTGAAAATACCCGCGACAAATGTAAATGTTGTAATGGGAAAAGGGTTAAATAATTTTTTGAGAAACCCTCGACTAAATGGAAGTAAGTAACGAGATAAAAAGAAGCTTACATATTATTACAATAATAAGTCCGAAAAAATCCGTCGGGGGATGCCATTGCCTAATCTGTTGTCGTTTCCAATTAAAATGTAGGAGTAGTAAAATAATTGTTTATCTCGTACAGATGCAGTCATTTTTTAAATGTATGATGGGTTTGCACTTGGCCTTCATTTCATTCATTGGATGGTAAGTATGCGCACCCAGAATCCTCAATGTAATGAGGCGCTAGCTATGTTACCTTTCATACCGGAACACAACAGTGCTATTAACACTGCTGTTGGTCGGCAGACTTAAGTAAAATGGTGATAGCTAGCCAGGCAGACATATAAAATACCACCTAAAATGCTGTACCACCAACCAAACCGAGTACCGACAGGTACTGGGAATCGAATCCAGTACCTACATATTGTAAGTCCAAGTGTGTAGCCATTAGAAAATGGAGATGGTTAATAAGGCGGTATCAATTCAAGACTACATAAAAAAATTAGGTACCCAACCTTATTTCAACTAGTGTCAAATTTATAAAACTGCAAATTTTTGTTCCTTCAGAAACGGGAATGGCAGCCCCCGACGGATTTTTTCGGACTTATTATTGTAATAATATGTAAGCTTCTTTTTATCTCGTTACTTACTTCCATTTAGTCGAGGGTTTCTCAAAAAATTATTTAACCCTTTTCCCATTACAACATTTACATTTGTCGCGGGTATTTTCAAAATTTTTAATTTTATTTTTTATGTTCTATCGCTAATAGTTTCGGCAGCGCATTCGACGAAAGACATTTTAAGACTCATTTTTCTACACCTTCGGTTACATTGTTCAAATTTTACCAAGGATCCCTATTTTTTTTCAAAATTAAATGTAGCTTATGTCAAATTGGAAGAATGTAGCATTCTATTGGTGAAAGAATTTTTTTAAATCGGCCCAGTACTTTTTGAGCCTATTCATTACAAACATACAAAAATAGGTACAAATCTTTCCTCTTTATAATATTAGTGTAGATATGTCATGTTGTTATAACACCGGTCCTGTCCATCTCCTGAGTATTTTTTTTCCTTAGTCGCCATTTATGACACCCGCGATATTGGAGCCGGTTGAAAATAGGTTTTATAAATGGTTTTTCACTTTTATGTTTGAACTGTACATTTCATTAACTTGTTCTAATCATTATTATTTTACCATGAAATCCACAAAGAGTCAGTCATCATCAGACAGTCATCAGTTAGATCAATGGTTCCCAACCAGTGGTCCGTGGACCACCAGTGGTCCGCAGAAGCCAAAATATGGTCCGCGAATGATTTAAAATTAGCGGGCGGTGAGCCGTCTGTCGCCGTGCAGAGCTTCGTAACCTTTTTAGCACGGACGCTGGTGAAGTTACAGAAGAAATTCAAGAAGAACTTATTTAATTACAAAATGACAGAAACTGCAAGGATACTTTTGAATCGAATTCACTTGAGTCATTTTGGTGTAAAAAAGCAATTTCTTATACTAAACTTCGAGAAATCGCCTTACGTTATTTTATGGTTTTCTCAACAACTTATTTATGTGAACAAGGATTTTCTGCTTTGTTGGTAATAAAAAACAAGGCGAGAAATCGTTTGAAAGTAAGTGATGATTTGCGTGTGGCTTTGAGTAACAATATTAGTCCTAGGATAGCCGAACTCGTGAAGAAGATGCAAGCTCAGAAATCACATTAATTCAGAATTACAAAACTTTATCCTAAAAATGTTATTGTTTCTTTTTATGTTATTTCATATTAGATTTTAATTAAAGTTTCAGTTTGATTATTACAGTTTATTTTTATTACACCTAAATAGTGGTCCCTGCCAAAAAAAATGTTAAAGTGGTCCCTGACCAAGAAAACGTTGGGAACCCCTGAGTTAGATGGTCAAACTCATGTCTATCGGTGGAAATATATGGAAGTCATGGTGTTGATAAAACGACTCTTTACAAACTCAGAATTGCACTTTTTAAAAGCTTTTATTTTTTAAAAAGCTTTCTTGTGTATGAAAATATTTTCTTAATTTTTTATGCATTCAACGTTCGGTAAACTGGAATGGCATTTTTAGATGTGCTTTAGGGCAGCTTTTTAGAATCGTGCTATAGTATAGACAGAGAAAGCAATATACAACGTCTATTAGCTTGTTTATATTTCTTTCTAACGTAGGAGAACACACTTAAAAAACATGCTTAAAACGGTGCCACTAAGGCGTATGTTTGACAGTTCATTTGATTTGGTATTGTGTGACGAAATTTTTTTCCAACAAAAGGAATAAATTAGTTACATTAGAGTTACATTGTAAGCATATAAACAGATGTGCATAACAAATGGTATGAGTTTAGTGTGATATTTAATACAGCGCGATGTTACCTGGTATAGGAGTGTTCGGTACCGGCGCAATCGCAAAAGTTTTAGTGCCATTCCTGAGAGAGAAGGGCTTCGTAGTAGAAGCAATATGGGGGGTCACACTCCAAGAAGCCGAAGCAGCAGCTAAGGAACTTAAAATTCCGTTTTTCACGAACAAAATCGACGATGTTCTGCTTAAGAAGAACGTCAATCTGGTATTCATAGTCTGTGCTCCGAATCTCCATGCCCAAATATCTGTGAAAGCATTGGGCATAGGTAAACATGTTGTCTGTGATAAACCAGCGGGATTATGTCAAGCTGAAGCACTGAAGATGGTAAGAGCTGCTCAGTATTACCCAACACTTATTTCCATAGTAAATCACTCATTAAGATTTCTACCTGCATTTAGCTACATGAAAAAATGTATTCAGGATGGCTATTTAGGTAATCCTGATGAACTAACACTTGCAGATGTAAGAGTACAAATGGGATCTTTATTAGGGGACACTTACAATTGGCTGTGTGATGATACTATGGGTGGAGGCACCCTAACTCTAGTTGGGAGTCATGTAATTGATTTGGTTTCATTCCTGACTGGCCAGAAAGTCATCAAAGTACATGGAGTGTTAAGAACATTTGTAGAAGAGACATCTAAAGTAAATGGTATTAGAAAAATAACAGCTCCAGACTTTTGTACATTTCAACTTCAAATGGATAAAGGCTTGTTAGTAACAGCAACATTAAATAACCACTTGCCTGGGCCATGTTTTAATCAAGAGATTTACATTTGCAGTAAAAAGGGTTATTTAGTTGTTAGAGGCGGAGACTTACATGGAAAACTACATAAACCAAATCCAGCGAAGATTACAGAAGAGGAAGGGAAAAGACCACATGACAAGGAAGAAGTAATTTATGTAGACGTAGAAGACTTAAGTTGTGCATCCAGCATTGTTCCCAAACCATACATTAAAGGTCTGTGTAAAATGATAAGTGCATTGAAAGAGGCTTTTTTGCCTGTAAAAGAACAAATGGACTGGATAAAGGAGCCTGTGAGAGCAGCAGCAAATTTTGAAGACGGGCAAAGAGTACAAGCCACTATGGAAGCTTTGCGTCAGTCTAATGAGGATGGTTGCTGGACGTCAGTACAATTACTTACAGAACCCCCGGACCCAAACCCAGCTTTGTCAGCTGCAGTGAGACGTACTGCCATATCTTTACAGTAATTGAACATATTTAAAGCCAGTATGTTATGATAAGTTTGTAAAAGTTGTTATTGTGTTGTGATAGTTGCTATCATGATAGTAGTTGTTTCAATCTTGGCAAGTTATGTGTTTGTGTCATTTCTATAGGTAGAGTATCAAGACGGAGGAATGACCATGCTGGGAAAACTGTGGGAGAACCATTGCTTATAGTGAGATCTTGGATCTGAAAATAATTCAGCTGTCAGTTCCTATAATTATTTTGAAAATGTTTCAAAAGGTGACTAAGGAAAAACTATGAGACATGCAGCAACATGTAACACCATCTAGCTGTGATCCGTCTGCTAATTGTGGCGAATTTGGCTAATCCCATCAGAAAGTACAATGTAGCAATCTATGAGGGAGGCTCATGTCCAACTGGACTCATGGATTATGATGTTTACAGTGTAATTTCATTACTTTGGTCTCACTGTAACTTGGTTGCCGAGACAGGATTGATCATCTACTCTCATTATGAAAAATTTCCTTAGAAATTTACTGATATGCCATTAATATGTACCTTTATTATTTAAGCATAGTTTATATATTTTTTATCCTGCTGGATTACTATGTCGGAAAAGTCTCAAGCACTCTTTATTCTAAACCCACCGCTTTAATAACTGCTCAAGCCTTCTTTTTTATTCTTAACTTTTTTTTAATAAATTACTCCCAACTTGTCAGGTTTCGTAGCTTTCATAGTATATAGTACATGTAATTAAATTTTTTACTTATGAATGTAAAATTACCATAACAGTTGTAGTTACATTAGAGTATTTACTGTATTTCATTAAATACTCCTTAATATTCACATATTTTATTATCAGGAAATATAACAAGTACATTATTGTGTAAGATAGTATTGTTTTGCTTATAGCAAAAATATAGTTTAAACAGCTGTGATTTTGACATTTATAAAAATATATTTGTGCCCTTTGGAAAGGAATAAATATTTTTCAAGGTTATTTTTTCTGTAGTATTTCATTTACTGCATCCATCTCTATCCACCCCTATGAAAGATTGGTTTAAAAAATGTAAATATAGTATAATGCACTGATTAGAAAAATCTGAGTCTATATTTCACCTTAATTTTAAACTCTTAAGACATCTGTGTTCAATTTATAAAAAAATGTGTCAATAAAACTTATGTAAATTCATTTTAAATTAACTTTTGCCTCAGACTTTGCCTGCACTGCAGAAATTATTCAACTGTAACACTATCAGGATACAAAGAATAGCATGTATAATTTATATATAAAATGCTTGGATTGGTTCACACTTTATAAATTGTTCCCCAGAAACTACATGTAGATACTATGGTAAAATGAAGCACAGTAGTGACTTTTGCATAAGATTCTCAAAAACTCAGATATTTTACAGATTATTGCACAGTTCAACCAACATGTCATAAACTGTACGTATGCCAAATTTCATAAAGATAGATTGTGCTATTAAAGCACCAAGTGAAAGTTACTACATTGAAAACACTGGTTCTCGTGCAATCTAAGGGCGATAGTAGGTATAAGAGCCATCTTGCTACAAAATCGTAACATGCATTTATAATATTAATGTGTTCCGAAATGTTGTAGATATTTTCCTAATATATTAGATTAGTTGTAGATATAATCCTAATACTAGCTAACATCGGTCGAAGTCATAGACATAAAATATAAAATTGCATCATGAAATTAAGAGATAGACCTTTACGACCTAACCTTTGCACAGCTAACCTACAAAATGATCAACACATGAGGATTTGGATAAAGTGATTGAAGTAATACATTTTCAGGATATTAATGAAACAACTAAAATTTATAACAACATTATAATTAGAAATGCAACGGAGATAACTGTAAATTCCTCATTTATCAACGGATTACACAATCACATCATGCACACCATACACTACAAACTAACGTTTTTATAAACTAACCAAACAGAATCACTCCAAATAAAGCTACAATTTGAACTCAATTATCGATCTTCGCTAGGATGTCAGCTTCTCTAAAGAGATGGTATTCACGTTCATCGTTGTCCAGGTTAACTTTAGTGCCGCCGTATTCAGGTAGAAGTACCTTGTCTCCAACTTTTACAAGCAATGGGACAAAATCTCCGTCTTCTTTCCTCTGCCCAGGACCGACGGCGACGACTTCTCCTTGTAATACCTTCGACTGGGCTTTTTCTGGGATCACGATACCACCAGCTGTCTTCGTTACGGCTTCAGCTCGCTTGATCAAGACGCGGTCCAGCAGTGGGACCAATTTTTTTACAGCCTGTGCCATTTTGTTGGGTTTAGTGAGATGCTCAGAGACGGAGACGATACTTGAGATAATAGAAGATCACTCACACAAGTTGACTTTGACTTGATCTAGAAAATTCCGAATTTTAGCCGGCCAGCGCTAACAGACAGATGAGTTTAGTTTATGAGTTCCTCTTTTTTTTTTCGTCTTTTGAGTTGCTAGCCTAAAACAATAAATTCATAATTTTCTTATGCGTAGGAAAAATGTAACTGAAGCAGAATAAAATGTCTAAAAAACATATATAAAATAGTATACTAAGAATATTAAATAATAATTTTTAATTTTAAAATTACTATTTATTTAATTTCTTGGATGTAAACATGTATGGTGCTTTATATTTAACAGTGACCTCTATTATTGAATAGAAATAGTTTTCTCTTTTAGTCACGAGTTGAATGTTCTTAGCTAGTTCGCAACAGATGTCACTTTACACAATTTAATGTCAGTCGACGAAATACTATATTGATAATAATGTTTCGATATAGATGGCAGTAATCTTTTAAAAATATAAAGGATTCATTTTATAGAAAAGAAGTCTGATCTAGATATAATTAAATACAAAATGTACCGATCGTAACACACTACCGATCCGAACAACCAATAACATTCCGGGCTGTTCTAAGTAAATCAGAACAGTGTGTGACGGGCATTCATGTTCGCAATTTGGCCGTGATCCTTACGTGTGAGCTGTGGGTGTTTTGACCAGAGATCATGTCCACAATGATCGAGAGAGTCAAGTACGTACTGCGACCGCTTGTGGAATGTGCGCCGGCGCCGGCCAGTCTCGGCAACACCTGCGCGCGCAGCACATGAAAGTTACAACACACATCAATATATGTACATATTACATATCTGTATGACGTATCTTACATAATGTAATAATGTAATTAGCAACAAAGTCATTGAGTCTAAGTACAAGTTGGAATATGAATTGGACATGCGAAAACTTTTTGGAATCTTTCTAATTTTTGTAAATCCTAAATATCATAGTATTGTATCATTTTGTACACCCAAAACCATAAGGATATAGATACAACTTTATAAGCAAGTTCTAAGTTCTTCGCGTAAGTTTTTTAAATCACTACGATGAAGTCCTACGATTCAATAACCACGATATGAACCTAACTGTTCATGGCCTACACCTACATGAGCCACTTGAAAGCTGAGGACCGGCCACACTGCTATTGTTCCCAGAGGAGGTTAGACCGCTTTTGAATATACGTAATTGTCATTTAAACACCATCAATCTTTGTGCGTAGGCAAATACCATTTTTGGTTACGGTAAATGATTAGAAAAGGAAAGCGAGCTTTGTCTTATAAGTAGGTATTTTAAAACAAATAAATCAATAAGAGTAACTATTTACAAATTAATTCGCTTTTGTAATTTTTGAAATGTCGTCCTACAATTGATTTCTAATATATTACACTAACTTCTATGCTCCCAAAAATCTTCACTCTCCCAAAAACCTAAATGTCAAGAATTTGGTAATTCTTTAAAGCATATTCAGAGCGACATAAAAGTATTTTTTACGTGTCTGGAACCGTAAAAAGATCAAACTGTGATAGGGTTCGCACGGTCGGTCGGGTCGGCCCAACAGTGGAACCGAAAATCTGCACAATCTCACGTGAGAGACGGTAGGGTGACCACGCACCGTTGACAACTAGATAAACAAACAATTCGATTACGTTAATGTTAGTGGTAGACGCAGAACGACAGGTCTAACGCATAACTGAGTCTGTTCCTGAGGTAGGAGCGGTGCGGGAGCGGGTGACAAGTGGCGTGTCACGTGAGAAAGAGAAAGATAAGTTTATTTGCATCGAACATGTACATATGATGACACTCATAAAGTTTTAGTTTCTCACATTCCTCCTTTAGAGGCACGCAAATATTTTAAATTGTTAAATATTTTAACAACACGGTCTGAATTTATGTGACTATTTATCGAACTATGCATATTGTTGTAAAACTACAATAACTGTATAATGAATTATATTATTTTTATTATCAAATTGCGCAACAGACACATACATAGCTTTATTCATGATAACCAGACACTGTAATAAATAATGAAATTTAAATACTTCAAGTTCAAGCTATTTATTGTGCATAAATGTGGTACAAGTTGGTAATAAACATGTTGGTTTCTCACATTTAACCAGAAACTGGCATGCAAAAATTTAAAAATTATATACAAATAAAATAAAATTAACAAGTCTTTCAAAAAAATAAACTTATAAATACAACAACAATTACATCTAGAATGTGAAAACAAAATAATTACAATTACAAAATAATTCAGTAGGCAGGTCTTTCATGTCACTATTGTAAATTATTACCGCCATTCCATGTCTCCGCAGTTTTGTCTTCATGGCAGTTAGTGTTAGGTTGTTAGGATATCTAGTGTTAAAAGTACAGTTATGTGTACGAAGTAATACAGGGTTAGTTTTAAGAAAAGTACAGATTTCATAAATATAAAGGCTAGAAACGGTCAATAATTTAAACATTTTAAAAAAGTGGTCTACTTGATGCCTTTTATCTACGTTACATTTCATCACTTATTCATTACTTGGCCCGTTTTGACTTACCTTAAAAATGCATGAATAAAGTCATTATCAATCATTAATCACTTAGTCCATAACACATAATTTTATTATCCTATCCGTTGTTTGCGGTTTACATAGCAAGTGCCTCATTAGGACTTCTGGAGGAACAATACCCACGTCCACGAACCAGAAAGAGATGGTATATATTCTGAAAAATGTTTCAAATGTAGCTTTCCTTTATTCTCTCTCTCTCTGGTTTGTCCAATTCTTTGGTTGTTAGGGAAATTCCAGCGCTGAAAACGAGCTACTTCATAATGCCAGCGACATTAGGAATAGGATTTTTGAGGCATTTTTTGATTGTCCATAACAAAAATTCAAAAACGTGATGTCTTTTCTGTAAGCGTCATTTGTAATGTTTAATATTCTATTTGCCTAGAGTCTGACTGGGAGTGTGATCGTGGCCACTGTCTCAGTAAAAAGTTGCGATAATAGCCGTACGCGGATGTTCAAAGCGTACAAAATAACACAACAAACACGGCACGACATAGCCTTATATGAACTTAATAACTATTGCAGCCAACGGAACCTGCCCCGACCGTAGCAACGAGGCATAGAGTCTATATCTCTGGATATTTGTGGAGATTGACAGAAGATACGGTCCGCGTTTGTCTGGTGTAGATCGCGGTGAGTTCTCACGAAGGCACACAGGTGCGCATCCGGCTATCTCGGTGCGGTATTTGAATCAGTTTAGTGAAGCGTTCTAATTATGCGGTTAAAACAAAGCTATACTCTACACAAACCTATGAATATAACAATACGTTCCTACACCGACATATATGTAGATATGTTGTTTTTCGCTGCAAGTACGAGTACTATTTTTTTCTTCTCTGCAAAAGTGTCAGTTCATTGTCATCAAAAATTAATTGCATAAAATGTTGTTTAAAAATGAATACATATTTGATCGATGGATTGTTAATGAAAAATGCCTTGAAAAATTAAACATTTTTCAAAAACAATTACTTATCTATTTATATGTTTATTTATATATAATCAAATTGTAACAGGCTATAGACAGTGAAGAAAAACTAGTACGGGAGGGTTTTTATTATAGCAATAGAAAGACAACAACTTTTTACATTTATTTCTGTTTTTGTGTACACATATCACGGAAAAACTATTACGTGGAATTAAATGAGAAGTCTAAAGAGTTATGATGTCACATCACACACACACACAACAGATAGTAGATTTATATACCTACGCTATATACTTACTTACCTAACTACTACTTCATTCCCTTATCCCGTTTCTCAATCGCGGCCAGTTCTCTGTTGGTACTAAGTTTTGTCGTCGCCGTTATAGCTATGTCCTCGGAAAATCGAAGGTAAATAATTTATTCGCCGTTGATGTTAATATCCAATACTTTCCAGTTCAGAAGATTGAAATCATCTTCCAGTGCAGTGGTGAAGAATTTCGGGATATGTCCTACAACAGTGTTGGTCTATCTTCAATATATATAAAAACTTTCTGCACCTGGATAGGCCTTCATTGCCTTCGTCATTCGAGTAACCTGTACCAGGCCGTCCCTCTGCTAGATCTTTAATATTAGCTTAATTTTAATATTAAACATTTGCATTACGCCTGTGTGAGACTGAATGCTACTACTTTTGTAACAACATAAAAAAACTGTATTGCAAATAATCCATATTCCATTCTAGATTGACCGATGATCTAGTAAAGTTCTCGGAAGGTCATTTCCTGGATGTTCATAATGATAAAAAGAAATATGCCCATTAAATAATACTTACATGCAATTATACCGGCCTGTTTGTTTGTTTAAAATAATTAACAAATTGTAATTCAGAAAATGTACAGACAAGTTCCAAATTTAACTTTTAACTAAATAAGACTAAGCGTTTACTATGAAAAATATTTGCATGATATTTCATCAAATGCCTTTAACAACGAGAGCAAAATAACATAACCTTTAACTCAACCTAATAATAATATTATCATCATCTACACTAATATTATAAAGAGGAAAGATTTGTACCTATTTTTGTATGTTTGTAATGAATAGGCTCAAAAAGTACTGGGCGGATTTAAAAAATTCTTTCACCAATAGAATGCTACATTCTTCCAATTTGACATAGGCTACATTTAATTTTGAAAAAAATTAGGGATCCTTGGTAAAATTTGAACAATGTAACCGAAGGTGTAGAAAAATGAGTCTTAAAATGTCTTTCGTCGAATGCGCTACCGAAACTATTAGCGATAGAACAAAATAATGTACAAGAATATTGAAGAACATCATAATGTCTACAAAAAAACTCCGCGGTAGCATATGTCCAACTATTGTAGTTATGTCACTACAACAACTTTTTTCATTTTAAACAATAATGAAAATGCTAACCAAATTCAAACCTTGCTATTTATGTGTTTATATTAATCCTTATCCAAAAAAATTATTTTATGGTCAAGACCATTTAACTACCTATAAAACAGTTTATAAATTATTTAAATTGGACTTCCCATTCAAAAGATATTACGAATTAAAAAATTCAAACAGTAAACAAAACCGCCATAGCGCCGTGGCCGTTGTTTGCGATGCAGTCTGAAAAGCGCGCCGGGCATCGCGGCGGGCGGGGTGGAGGGGGCACTGAAATAATATATAATAAATTTTTAAATATATAAATAATAAATAATAATTTTTTAATAAATAAAAATATTTGTGAAAAAAAGTGTTTTATATCCAAATTTCCAAAAAAAAAAATTGTCTACCCCGTGCGAAGCCGGGACGGGCTGCTAGTCCTATGTCCCTGCTGCAGGGGCTCAGGCATACGCTCCTACAGAGTAAATGGGTCATGGTGCACCATGCGGGCCCAATACGGTATGGTAGACTAAACACACCTTTGAAAGAGTGTGCAGGATTCTTTACGATGTTTTGCTTCACCGGTAGCCAATGGTAATGTTTTTTATCATTCGTACATAAATTCCAAATAACAAATTTGAACTCATTGGTACGAGCTAGAATCCAACCCAGACCTCGATTTTTCAAAAACTGACGCTCATCCGAACTGACCTGCCATATCTTTTTAATATTACGCGTATATTCCCGCAAAATACATTAAATACACTCGGACCGAAAGTTTGTATCTAAAATACTATTATCTCCCCATTCGATCATCTCTCCTGATAATTTGTTTAATGTTCATCTGAACTGATAACAACCGTCAAGAATTTAAAATTTGATTAAAGAGTTTCTCACCGCGGTGCGTGTCGAGACCATAAAAACGTTCCACGTTGTTTGTCGCGGAGCGCACGCGCAGGTGTTCATCCGGACGGAGGCTGTATGCGCCTGCCCAGGTCACCGCACCCGGCGACCATGTTGTACACGCTGAATGATATACCAGTGTTATTACTTATTTGAAGAATTTTAATATTATATCAGGCACCGCCATCAGCACCTACTATACTTATATGAATGGTTTTTATGTAGAATTACCTTATAATAGTACTCTGTGATACGTCGATAAATGTATATTAGTGACATCTACTGATACTGTAGCGTACTATTTGCAGCAGATAAGGTGGTGATTGGGACAACTTATCGTCTGCTTCTTTCGAACGTACCTATAAACTGCTATAGATCGAAACCCAGCCTACTTAGATTAGATCATGTACATGCTGTTAGTAACGACTAACGAGTTTTATGTTTTAATACTAGTGTAGAGGCGGCTTGTGGCAGTCATGTCTCAGTCACAACCTTTAATAGAAATCGAACACGGTAAATTATTGGGCAAAGTATGTAAGACTTTAGACGGTATAGATTTCTACAGTTTCAAAGGAATTCCGTATGCAAAGCCACCGATTGGTGAATTGAGGTTCGCGGTGAGTGTTTACAAAAAACAACACAAATTTTATTATATAACTATTAATTATATAACAATTAAAACAATATTAATTTAATTTAGGTATATGTATACTTACTTGCACTTTCTATTAGTATATCCTGCCTATCTCTATAAATTTCTTGGGTCACTCTTTTTCACGATGTGCCCGGTTTTACAGAAAGCTTGCTTGGGGACACAGTTCCAACATCTAGAGGCCCTTTCGAGACTTTAAAGAAGGATAGGAAGCACCTATCCCCAATTTTTTGTTATTATTATATGGTTATATATTATTATTAAATATATTTTTTTATTTTAGTATACATTATAAGTTACTTACCTTTTTGTTAATGAAGGGAAATATTCACAAGATACCCGACTCCTTAGGGGAAGAGCTAGGTTATGTTGGATTCCTACCCACTAAACCCCTCCGGTGACCACCCGCAGCGAAAATCGGAGAGCTCTGGGTCCTCAAAGAACACCTCCTCAAGTGCTCTCCTCGCGCCATGCATGTCGCACTTCCCGGGCTGATGAGCCAATTACCTACCTATGTTTATATTTGTGCTGATGGGTTTCCGGAAAAAATCATTGTTAGGTACTTCATAATGAAATAATGAGTAAAGCTGAAGCGATTTTTTAAAATATTTATAGGTGCCGGTTGACGCAGAGCCATGGACCGGAATAAAGGATGCCACAAGTGATTGCAATGTGTGTGCGCAATATGATAAGTTCTCTAATACTCTCATCGGATGCGAAGACTGCCTGTATCTAAATGTATACACGCCAAAATTATCTGATGGATCTAGTCTTCTCCCAGTCATGTTCTTCATTCATGGAGGAGGGTTCGTATTCGGTCACGGCACTGACCCGTTCTCCCATGGACCTGAATTTCTTATAGCAAAAGATGTCGTGATCGTTTCTATCAATTATCGCCTTGGAATTCTTGGTTTCCTAAACTTAAACTGCAAAGATGCTCCTGGTAATATGGGACTAAGAGACCAAGTACAAGCGCTAAAGTGGGTCCAAAAGAACATAAGCAAATTCTGTGGCGACCCAAACAATGTTACAATATTTGGAATCAGTGCTGGCGCTGCTACTGTGGAGTACCATCTTTTGTCATCTATGTCTGAAGGATTATTCCATAAAGCTATTGCTCAAGGAGGTTCGTCTTTGTGTAGCTGGGCTCAAAGTACAAGCAAAAAAGTAAAAGATCTAGCTTTAAAAATACCAGCTATGAACGGAAAAACTTATGAGAATGACGAGCAACTCCTCAATTATTTGAAGAATATGTCTATGAAAGATTTAGTAACCTCTTCTATGATAGCACTAACCTCTCAAGAGTTCCGAGGAGGTATTAATTTTGGGTTTGTGCCGACTATAGAGAAATCTGGTGACTGGGAACCGTTCTTAGACAAATCGACCTACGATTTGTTATCCAGAGGGAAATTCAATAAAGTGCCGTTCATATCTGGCTTTTGCAGCCGTGAAGGTTTACTTATGGTACCAATGGGTGCAAGTATTTTGGATAAACTGGTGGATGAGAAAGTTTTTATTAACAGTCTTCCGTTTGAAATAGATGATACAGGAAAGGCTGCAATAGAGGCTAAACTAAAATCAGTCTACCTAGAATCAGAAACAGTCAGCAAGGACCTCGATGGGTTTGCTATAGACTTTTTCACTGATGTTATTATACTAGGAGGTGTACATATGGCAGCATCATTGATATCCAGGAGTAATTCTCCAGTCTATTTCTATGAGTTCTCGTATGATGGAAGCATGAATTACGTAAAGAAATGGATGAAGATCGACAGAGAAGGGGCTTGCCACTCAGATGAGTCCGGATATGTTTTTAGAATAAGACTTTTAAGTGACAATTTCACTGATACAGATAAACAAATTCGAGACAGAATAGTCGAAATGTGGACAAATTTTGCGAAATATGGGTTAGTTTTCAACCAGACAAAAGTTATCGAAGTAGTTATTTACATTTCATTTTAAATTTATTTTACCCTTAAGTATAGCGTGATTAGAAACATTACATTGAAATAGTAGAATAATCCGGATTTATAGTCTACAATTTTATTTAAATATTTCAAAATATACCAACGCATGACCATAAGAAGAACCCTTTATTCTCGCTGACAATGTAATAAATACAAGCGAATAATTTTATTATTACCAACCCATTTCACATTGACACCTTTGTCGTGTTTGTTGTGATGGACGACTTTAAAGTTTTACAGAAATAAGTAAATAAAAAAACGGGATAAGCTGATAGTCGGTGATGATCTCCTTTTTTCAAATTAAATCAGTAATTTCAAAAAAAAATATTTTTGCAGAGACCCGACTCCGAGTATAAACAATCTGATAACTACTAAATGGGAGCCCATATCGGAAACTGGAATATCCTGCCTAGTGATTGACGAAAAGCTCGCTATGAAACACGATGTCTATCAAAATAGAATGAAACTTTTCCGAGAATTCTATGAAAAGTATTATCCGGCTTGATTTTCAAGATAGGGTGGACACAATTTTTGGGTTTGACTTCTGGATGTGAAATTTTGTTTATTCTAATATATATAAATATGTAACTGATTTCTATACAAAGGCAAACTTAGATTATATATATATATATATATATATATTTTATTATAATATAATGTTTTTATTATAATCTAATTTTATTCAATTCCCCGCAAATAAAATAGAATTAATAAACTTTTTGTTTACACTGTCTGTTTTAACGCCGTTTTAACTGAATAAAACGCTATCAGTTGTTGCAGCTGTGATCTACTCAAGTAAAAAAATAACTTTTTTGCCCTACCTGCGTAATAGGTATGCAGTTTGTTGCAACAATGAATTGTTATGATATGATCAAAGTGACCTTGAACTACTTACATGCAACCTGATGCCAAGCAAAGTCTTCAGAACTAACTTAAATATTATATCGATCGACGTAAAACTAGAACAATTAAAAGAAAACCTTTAAAGCTAAGAATCAGTATTAGATGTTTTTAGATGCCTAGCCAATGCATCAGAATTCATGCATTAATAATGAAAAAATTCAAACAGAAACACAGAAAAAAAGTTTCTTGTCGACTTGTATTATTATCTTAATATAAGTATAAAACAAAGTCGGGTTTGTTCGAACTCTAACTTATAACTCAATGTCTGGACCGATTTTCATGGTTTTTGATTTGTTGTATTTTTCTACGTTCCAAATAGCAGAAGGGATAAATTTGCAAAAAAAAAATCATTTTTGCATACTTGACTTATCAACCCTTGTCTCTCCACTGCTGAAGATAGGCCTCTCTCAACGTGCGCCACTCCTTCCGGTCGTCCTCATCCATTCGCTTCCCGCTATCTTCGTCAGACCAGCGGGCTGGAAGCCGCCCCGCCCCGCGTCTTTTTGCATACATTCACGACTAAACTGAAAGTTTTAAATGAATAGATTTTATGTCGAGGGATAGTTGAAAGGCCAGGAAAGGACATAGGCTACATTTTATCCCGACCGAACGAGCGGTTTCCACAGATTACAATCTAAAGTCCACGCGGGCGAAGCTGCGGGAAGAAGCTAGTATTTAATTTATACATTTATATTTATAGAATAATAGAAATGTTACAAATTATAATTGCATGCCAAAGTAGTATCAAGAATATTTTAAAGCGCCATCTAGTTTCTATAAGAAACCCACAGAAAATGTAAAACTTTGCGTTTTGTTAATACTTGTCTTCTCAAATGACAGATGATCATCAGATGATATAATTTTTAATTATTTCAACGACATTACGAAACGAAATACCTAAATGGTTTTCAAACAAATTCTAAAAAGGATCACAAAAAGGATATAATATACTAACAAATTTCAAAATTATATAGTTTTGTTGTGTCTGACCCAAAATTATTTTATATTATTAACTAATAAAAGTCTGTGAAATAGCTAGGTATGTCTGTTCCAAATCCAATTATAGAAGTTGAACAAGGTGAATTAAAAGGGAAAGCCTGTAGCACCTCCCGAAATGTGCAATATTACGCTTTTAAAGGTGTACCATATGCGAAACCACCGCTCGGGGAACTAAGATTTGCTGTAAGTTTACAAGCTGCGCTACAAGTTTTTTTTCCTCAACGCCCCTTTTTGTACACCGTAACCCAAAACCATAGAATTATCCCAAACCCCTAAAAACATACAGACGGCTTTGTTCAGTTCACGTTTAGATTTTCACGGCTGATGGTCATGATGACAAACATCATTCCCACATATCTCCAAAGTTTGCGAGGAGAATTTTTATTGAATTAATATTTGACCACGACTTTGTTGTTCCCATAGAACCCAATTACTGTGATAAAAAGTATTGTATATTATAGACTAAAAGATATTCCATGTGTATGCTGAATTTTGTCCAAATCCATTCAGCCATTTATGAGTGAAATAGTCACAAAATGATAATTATAATATCAGTAGAATTAAAATCAATCAATAAAACTTCTAACTATAGTTTTTAAAAATCAACCGAAACCTGTATATATTAACAAACAGATTATTAATTTGTTGTTTAAAGAGTATTTATGTTTTAAGGCCCCTGTACCACCAGAGCCATGGGAAGGAGTAAGAGATGCAACACAAGTTTGCAACATATGTGCTCAGTTAGATAAAGAGACTAACAGTGTCAAGGGTGATGAGGACTGCCTGTATTTAAATGTGTACACACCAATGCCACCCTCCTCTGCTAAAGTTGAACTTCTGCCAGTTATGATTTTTCTACATGGAGGGGGTTTTGTTTTTGGAAATGGAACAGAAGATTCCATTCATGGCCCAGACTTTCTTATAGAAAAAGATGTGGTTGTAGTAAGTTTCAATTATAGACTAGGTATTCTTGGCTTTTTAAACTTGAACCGAAAAGATGCACCTGGAAACATGGGGCTAAAAGATCAAGTATTTGCTCTTAAATGGGTGCAAAAGAATATCAAGAAATTTGGTGGAGACCCTGATAATGTCACTATTTTTGGAATCAGTGCTGGTGGTGCTTCAGTAGAATATCTAGTCCTGTCACCTATGGCAAAAGGTCTATTTCACAAAGCCATTGCACAGTCTGGATCATCTCTTTTACCCTGGGCTCAGAACTATGCACATAAAATAAAGCAGCTAGCTGTGACTACTGCTCTCTTGAGTGGAAAACCTGCACAAGATGATGATCAGCTGTTGAAAACCCTTAAAGAATTGCCAACTAACCAATTAATTGTGTCTCAAATGGGGGCATTGCTTGCAGACAAATTCAAAGGTGGCTTCCATTTTGGCTTTGTCCCATCTATAGAGAGTCCTGGCGATTGGGAACCTTTCCTAAATGAATGCACATTAAAATTGCTTTCTAATGGTGAATTTACAAAAGTGCCTTATTTGTCCGGGTTCTGCTCACATGAAGGTCTACTTATGGCAGCTATGGGGAAGTCAATTTTCGAAAATTTTGTAAAGGAAAAGGACTTTGGAGCATATATACCCTTTAACATTGAAGAATCTATAATAGAATTCAATAACCGATGCAATGCTGTGTACTTGGAACCACTAAGTGATCAAGATGAGCCTGATTCCTTTGGAATTAATTTCTTCACAGATGTTGATTTCTTTGGAGGCATATCACTTGCTGCTTCACTAATGGCAAAGAATAATTCACCAGTTTATTTTTATGAATTTGCTTATGATGGAGGCTTAAATTACTTGAAAAAGAAATGCTCTATTAATCGAAAAGGCGCATGTCACGGGGATGATGGTGGATACATTGTGAAGAGCAACATCTTGCCTGAGGCCACTGGTGTTGACAAATTGATACAGGACAGGATAACTAGTATGTGGACAAACTTTGCTAAATTTGGGTAAGTAAATGTTGTATCTATCTTTGACCTACATAAACCAGGATAATAATTGCAGTTGGTCCCCACAATAGTGGTAGATAGATGATGCCAAATTTCATGGTGATTAATTGAACAGTTTAGGCTTTAGAAAAAGCGTCGGTGGCGCAGTGGATAAAGCGCGGACTCTCAATTTTAAGGTTCCGGGTTCGAATCCAACCATATGCCTATGAGTTGTTTTTTAATTAAAGAACATTATCCGATTGCTTAACGGTGACGGATAACATCGTGAGGAAACCTGCATGTCTTGAACAAGCATGTGAAGTCCGCCAATCCGCACTGGGACTGCGTGGTGGACTATGGCCCATACACTGTCTGTAGGAGAGTAGGCCTGAGCCTCTGCAGTAGGGACATAGGCTGTTAATGTTAGGTTTGTCTGTTTGCTTTTTTAAGATTTCTCTTATGATATCATGCTATGTCATACCCCAGTCAAGTCAAATATAGGAAATATCTTTTAATAAATGAAATTTAAAAAATATTAAGTGTATGTTGCAAAAGAAATTAATTATTTGGTTTGATAGAAAACTTCAGATTCCATTTGGATTCATGATATTTCTTTATTCACAATGGGTTTGCTGTATGTTTATTTTTTTCCTTATGGTAAATGATGTGAAGACCTATGTTCACAAGACTCATATTAATGAAAACCTAACTATATTATCTTCCATTACTGAAACACATGAGTAGTACATATAGATTTCCTAAATATATTCATTTTAAAATTAACCTATCTTAAATTGTATGTTTTAATTACAGAAATCCTACTCCAAAAACAGAAGAGTTGATCCCAACCATTTGGGAACCAATGACAGAGACAAGATTTGCATGTCTTGTCATAGATGACCAGCTCAACATGAAGTATGATATTTTTCCTGAAAGAATGAAACTCTTCCACGAACTGTACTCTAAATACTATGGAACTTTAGGTATTTAATAAAACAAGTAGATATATTGAACTGAAATATGTACCAAAGAAAATATTATAAACACGAAATTTTTATATAATATTAACATTTGTTGAATTTAGTATATTTAAAAGTAATAAACTTTTTTATAACAATTTACAACTGAAGTTTATTTCTTATATTTTTCATATATTTCTTCATAAAAAGTTATATGATTTGGTTCTATTTCAATTGTAAAGTCTCTGTCCATGTTGAGGTAAACAGGATTTTCCTTAGTGTAATTCGGCCAGTCTATTGGAATCAAATCTTTGTCGCTCGATGTTGGCTCCCTGTAATACACACAAAGAATTAAAAAATACATATACATCATTGTATGTGTTTTTAATTAGTGTAGCTATGTAGCTATTTATTGGGACAAAATGAAGTTTAGTCTATAGGCTGTATGGTGTAGCCTTATTATAATATATGTACCTACAAATAAAGGATTCAGAACGCTTGGATTTATCATAGCCGCTGAAGAGTGAGGCCCCAGAAAAAGGCTTAGCTTTATAAGGGGTACTGGCATAATCACGCTTTCTAGACGGGTTGGTGATCGAAGTATTTGATTAGTTCTTCAGGAGGAGGATGCCCCTCCCTCTGTCGCCTCTAACGACAGCCGCGGGAAGAGATAGGGTGGCGACATTCTAAGCCGGAACCACACGAAAATAGTTTCAATCGTTAAAAGGGAACAAACAGACATTCGAATTGATTGGTGTGATGACGATGTTCGTTATTACTACTATGTATCAATCAACACAGTCATTATTAATCAAAAGTTTTGTCAATTGAATATTTCTGATGGGCATATTATGACAGTAAGCTTACCCAGTTTTAGCAAAATCTGTGTATAATTTAGTTAATCTATTCTTCATTAAGATATCAGCTTGGTCCTCCAAGTTGGTCATACTCCATATATATCCCATATCGTCGTTGTGTGCTGCGCCTGTCAAGTGCTCAGCATTGAACATTTTTTTCACTAAATTAGACTTTCCGTCATATGAAAATATGTAGAAGTACACTGGAACCCCAGCAGCAGCTATTTTCTTTCCGGCTATCCAGACTCCTGCACCAATATCGTAATCAGTGAAAAAATCAACTGCAAAGCTGTCTCCAGACTCTTTATTCTTCAAATAAGCAGCTGAAAATTTTTCATTATATTTAGCACTATCGTTTGCATCTAATATATACGCCCAGTGGTTGGTAAACTGCTTTGTTTCCACAAGCTCTTTTACGACTTTTGGCTGTAAGGCAGACGTCATATAGCCTTCTTTATTGCAGTAACCATTTATCATTGGCACACGATTGAAAATGCCTTTTTTTAACAGTTCATAAGGATTCGCCGAAAGAAAGGCGTCGTCGTTCTTAAAATCTTTTTCAATTGTCGGCACAAATCCGAAGATTAATCTGTTTGAACTGCTTTTCTCTGAATTCCAAAGTTTTGCAGCTGCCGCAGATAAAGTTTCAGCTGGAAGAGACACTAAAAACTTGTAAATAGCGTGAGGGTCTTCAGTAGGACCTTTGTATTCTAGTTGCTCAAGATATTTTTTTAGATACTCTTTATGATTGTAATTAATAGCCCAGTGATTCAGCGTGGATCCCGACAGCGAAATAGCTTTGTGAAATAATCCTTTTGCTCGAGGTGATATCACAAGATATTCGACAGAAGCGGCTCCTGCACTGGGTCCAATGATAGTCACATTATTTTTATCTCCTCCAAACTCAGTGATGTTCCTTTGAACCCATTCTAAAGCTTTTACTTGATCTTTCAAGCCCATGTTTCCTGCTGCTTCTGTAATGTCTAGAGAAAGGAATCCAAAGACATTGAGTCTATAATTGATGGAGACGACTACGACATCATGTTCCAGAAGGTAATCGGGTCCGAATGTTTCTTTCAGAATACCGTTTCCACTAACAAAGCCCCCACCGTGAATCAAGACCATTACGGGTAAAGGCTTTGATCCAGTGTCAGGTAGTTTGGGCGTAAATACGTTGAGATACAGACAATCTTCAGTACCTAAACTTTGTGTGCTTGTAAGAACATCTACTTGACAGCACACATTATTTGGATTTACAGTAGTTGCATCTCTTACTGATTTCCACGGATCTATAGGTTGTGGACTCTGCAAATTAAAATAAATTATAATTGGAGTGCTAATAATTTTATTGTGGTCGATTTTTGGTTAGTCTATCGATTCCGAAACATTTCCCACGGGGGTAATAAAGAATAGGGGGTATCATCAATAGCCTATATATGTCCCCACTGCAGGGACTCAGGCTTACTCTCCTACAGAGAGTATATGGGCCATAGTGTGGGTTGGTAGACTTCACACACGCCTTTGAATTTCTTCTCAGAGGTGTGCACTGTGCTGGTTTCCTTACGATGTTTTCCTTCACCGAAAAGCCGATGGTAATGATTTGACGAGCCAGGATCGTACCCAGATCTCGATTGTTCAAGGACTGACGCTCTACCCAACTGAGCTACCAATAAATCTAGATGGATATAAATTACTCATGGGTGAAATGTTTCAGAAGCAATTGATTGACTAACAGTTGAGTTCACATTAAAAATAATTTAATATTTCTTTTTCGTGTTCGTTACCTTGAATCGAAGTTTACCAAGCGGTGGTTTAGCGTACGGTACTCCCAAAAACTCATAGTATTTATAACCACTTTTGGTATTACATTTCACACCCTGAAGTTTACCGTCGCTTATTGTCACTATCGGCATTTTGTCGTTATCGCAGGAACGGGCTGTAGTAGCAATGAATCAAGCGAACATCATAATTCCATTTATAAACTTGTCTTCTACTATTATATGATAAGAAGTGGATAATACCGTGGTTTGTTCATAAAAAACAATACCTGCTGATTGTAAATGACGATGCTCTTTGTAAATTGTTCACTAATCAACTGCAAAACACAAATACATGGTAGCGCATTATCGATATACGTGCTTATAACATTACACCGAATTGTGAAATCTTTTATAAATAGAATTCAGAAATAGTGAAATAGATTTCAGACTGATTATAAGCATAAAGTATGTAAAAAGAATTTAAAATATTAATGTGAAAGAAAAGCTTAACAATATTTGAAAACATTAAAACTAATAAAATTATAGCTATAAACATCAATATAATAAGGTGTGTGGGAGTGTGAGAGGAGAGCGTGTAAGTGTTTATGCGTTGTGTGTCACTGCCCTATTAATTGGTTTCAGTAAAAGTAAGTTGTTGGTATCGGTCAGCATGTCCACTGGTGGTCGCCTGAGGTGAGGGCTATGTCTCTGCCTCGACAAGAGATTCGGTCTGTTGGTAGGTTAGCTGTTTTAGATAGTTCGTTACTAGTTTAAAGGGGTTTTAGCATATAAGTTTAGGTTTCTATTTAACTTGTTGTATAAAGACGTTGACAGCTTTTTCGACTTTTATCTCCTATTTTTAGGTAATTACTTATCAAAGCCAGCTATTCTATTTTAAAAGATTATGGTAACAGAAATTTAGTATGGAAGCATTAGGAGAGGTATAACGTTAATACCCTTTTCTCAGGAACGGGTAGAGGTCAAGCTAGCTTTTGCCCTCGACTTCGTTTGCGTGAACTTTAGAAATTATTCCAAAGTAATTGTTCGATCGGGATAAAAGTTACGTATGTATATCCTTTTCCGACCTTCAACTATTCCTACGCAAAAAAATCATTCTGAGTTCGTTATGATATGCAGGAAGGACAAACACACTTTCGCAATTATAACATTACTAAAGTCTACGCGTTAAAGTATTTAAGAATAAACTGAAACAGTTTATTTATTTATTTTATTTAAACAGTTTATTGTACACGGAAACATTACATAACACAAGAAACAGAAAAAATATATACAAAAGGAACAGCTTATTTCTAAAAGAAATTTCTTCCAGCAGTCCTAGGTCAAGGAGAAATATTAAAGAAAGGAGGGCAGTTAGGCGTGTACGATATAATAAATATAATAAACGATTACATAAATACGAGATACAAAACAAACTAATATATATCAATAATAATACATACATACTTTACATACTATAATTATATATTAACTTATAGTGATAGAAAATGTTCCTTGACGTTTTTCTTAAAGGCGGAAACAGTTTTGCTGTCGCGTACAGTGTGAGGCAACGAGTTCCACAATCTGGCTGCATGAACCGTGAATGAGTAGGAATAGAAATCGGAGTGATGGGAAGGGATGGACAGGATTGTCCTAATGTGAGCTCGACAAGGTTGGTCAGTAGGATGCGAGTATGTAAATCGCTCACTTAGGTAGCTAGAATAAGAAGGGTTATTTAGGGAATTTACAGTTATTATAAGGGAAATTTTTTTATGGCCGGCCTTCATCTCAACGGACGGTTACAAGATGATAAAGCCGTAGAATGAAAGAGTACTCACTTACCACGAAGCCTCAAGCTAATTAAACCCTGGGCTATGTTATTTTTAGACGGAACACAAAAGTGCTATCAATGCTACTGTTTGGTAGCAGACATATAAGATGGAGGCCTCAGCCTGTGTAGTGTAGCCCGTAGTCTGCGCAGTCGCATTATAATTTAATATTCGAACATCGAAAATTGTCTTACCACAATAAGTCCCACAAGCTGACGATATAAAATATAGACAGAACCATTCAGTCGCTCAGGTTGACCTTTCGATATTTAAACATATTTTTGCTTTTTTATGTAAACATGTTCAAGGCAGGGATATGTTTTGACAACCCTGTGAACCCAGCTTTATATTATTCTTAGTTCAGTGGGGTCACCGTCACCCCATTTCCCCGTGTTGTTTTTTTAGGAAAGTTCGATATTTGTGGGACACGCTCAAAATCAGCAGTGGAGTCTTGCAGTTGACAATAATAACATGTACAGGCGCAAACAAACAAAATGTGTTGCTTTATGATAGCCCCAGCTATGTAGCAAGGAAGATATATGGTACGGTACCCTAGATACTTGTCAGGCAGTCGGCAAAATGGCTTCGCAAATACATTTCAATAGCGACTCTTGATTTGACAAAATAAAGAGTAATTCAGCTCACATATAGCACAACGCTGCTACATATGTGTGTTTTAAACAATAGCCCCCACCAGCGACTCAGGATCATCATCAGCTGGTAAACGTCCACACCTGGACATAGACATCCTTCATGGTATGCCACATTGACCGGTCCTGCGCCACTTGCGTCGGTCCATATAGTAGGAGGACGTCTTGTTACACGCTTCCCTGTACGTGGTCGCCACTCGAAAACTTTTACTACCCATCGGTTTACGGTTCTTCGAGCGACGTGGCCTGCCCATTGCCACTTCAGCTCACTGACTCGTCGAGCTATGTCGGTGACCTTAGTTCGTCTACGGATTTCCGCATTCCACATAGCTCGTTCCATTTATCGCTGAGTGACTTTTATACGACTCAGGATAAGTTTAGGAAAACTAAAACGACAACTAGAAACTATATAATAATTATATTTTAAAATTGCACTTCAACTCGCATTTACAGTGTACAGATTACAATGTACAGTTTCCAATCCCAAGTTATTTAAGATCTTTAGGCATATCACTCACTGGAGAGGAGCGGCAGATTGCAGCGGCGGCGCGGGATTGTGAGGTAAAATCAACTCACAAGCAACTCGACAGCAGATTTTAAATCTACGGTATACCGGAAAGAGGAAGTGACACTGCACCCCCGCCGCTCTATATCTCCAGTGATCGATATTCATAATGCGCAGGAGGTAAAGTCCGATTTTCCAATTGCAATAGTCACAAACAACCACTACACAAGGTAAATTTTACAATTATTTCTCTACATTAATAACTCAACGTTGTCTAGCTCTTATAGCACTGACTAGCATACATATATAATTATATATATGCAGCACTAAACGTACAAAAGTTCAGTCCATCAAGCACAATATCAAGTACTAATATAGCCTTATATGTTTACTATGAAATTAAATAAAAAACAACATACAGTCTTCCAAAAACCGATTTTTATGCACTACTTTATATTCGCATCGCTTTGAAAGAAACAATAGGGAACATGATGGGAACATGTTCTCTCATTGCTTCAGCCTCTAGTTAATAGAGGGACTGGCCTGTCATGGAATCATTGTTTTTATAGTTATCACTGTATGCCATTAAAATTATACAAGGTTTTGGAAATATTTCATTACGATTACAGATTTATTAATAAATTGATGTACACCTAATGGCATTCGATCTCACGAAAGCAATATCAAACATGTTACGACATCTGACGTTCGTGCGACACGTTTTTGGAGTCTTGAATCGCACGACGATGAAATCGGTTTGCCAAATAGGAGGACACCTTAAACTTTTGTCCTGGGAAGCAATCAATTTTGTTTGTAACCGTATTATATGGGCATACTTAAACAATATATTATCAATTTAAAAAATATATTACAACAGTTGAAAACTTAACTTGTTGAACTGAACAACTCAAATGTCAGACTTTAAAGATCTATTGCAGTTCTTATATTAAGAAGATTTCAGTTTAAGAATCACACGCCAGCTCTTAATACTTATCATCTACTAAATAGGAACACTAGACAGCAGGATGTACTGTTTACATGGTTTTCAACATCCCTGACATAGTCCACATAAATATTTTAATAACAATAGAACTTGTTGTTTTATGCAAAATTTCAAACATTTTGGTAACAAAATATTTTAATTTATAAATATTTTTTTGCTTTTATATTAAACTCAGCCAATAAAGCACGTAAGCTGTACTATACTTCTTTTTATGCTTTGCTAATGTAAGGACAGTATTTTCTTCGTTTTTGGCTACATATTTTGTTACAAAATATTTAGTTCAAAAAACAAGATCAACACACCACCGGCCGCCATGGCAACTGTTTCGCAACCAGTTGTTGAAAAGGAGAAGCATTTATTTCGGAAAGAATATGTACAGATAATTTTTACAGTTAGTCCTAAACTACTATCGTTCCTTAATAGTTTTGTATACAAATACAGAATATTTAATTATCTAAACTCTGTAACAGACATTTGCAGAATTACTCTCGTTTCTTAACAGTTTGGTATACTCAGTTGCCATGGCATCTGGAGTGAACAAACAAACATATTAATACGCTTTTTCACCTGACAAAATGCGTCATATCCCTAATAATTTCATTACATTCACTGCCATTTCATGAAGACTATTATATACAAAGCAGTTTCAAATCCATACATATCACTAAGTGCATATCAATCAGTGGACATTTTACAGCTAGCGCCTTTGATATGCTTACAAGTACAGTCCCTTAATATTTACTTGCACAGGATACATGAATCAACACATAGTTGAAATCAAAAACTTAAATGGTACATATAGTAATTTAAGGTTGTGTTTATCAACAATGGTTTTCAACGAAACCAAATAATACTTTGTAGGAGAACCAGGGACTATTGGCCAGTAGATCCATTACTACAAAGTCTACTGTCCAATCACCCCTTGACACCTTACTAACTTGTAATCATATCAATGACACGAATGGTACTATATTTATTGTACCATCTTAGCAAGGCCACAACATGCGCAATGCACAAGCCTCACCACTTCCATGCATTCATTTGAATCTGAAATGGAAATAAAAATAGTTACTTAGATATTTAAAAAATTAACTATAAATTACATGCCACTGTACATCTAATTCTAGTTATGCATTACTTAAAATAATAATTCGTAAGATGCGAAATGCTTGTTTTTTAATTATAAAAAATATTTTATTATTGATCTATTATATATTATTTTATCAGTTAATTAAGGTTATTCTTTAATTTTTTAAACTACCATAACTTTTTGGTCACATTAAAACATCAAAGCTATTGTGTAAATATCTATTCACAAATTAATCCTATAATTTTAGAAATGGGCTCTACGTTTTTTTAAATATACTCGTACACTGAGAATTTCATACATTGCAATGTAACATTATTTACCTTACAATAAAGTTCATGAAATTAGTTATGTGGTGCATAACTAATTTCATTTGTAAAGTTTTTTGTGATTCCTGAAAACTGTTCTATTGAAAAATTACACTTTTCCTGTAACTATGGCTTGATATCTACTAACGTTATGAATTTAGATTTAGAATACTTGAAGACCTATAGCACATTTATATATACTAAAACCATATGTTTAGTACATACCACTGAACTTAGTCTGGGACCGATGTGGGAATATGGTGGTTAAGGAAGGTCTACCTCGGACCACCTTGAATGACCACCACAACGAACTCGAATACTTGTTCTACTTATAGCCACCGTATACGTTTACGTACGCGACGAATATGTGTTCTACTTATTGAAAGTTCTCATATAAATGACAAAATGTATTTTCGAGAACAAATTATTTAAACCAAAACCGTACTCAGCCCAGTTAGCCATAAAAAAGATCAGCCATTATGCTCTATTATAGGTTTCTATGCTACTTAATGTTCTAGAAAAACCTCAATGAATGTGACAGAGAGAAACATGTGTTATCTAACATATTGTTTTCTTTTAAAATATGCAACTCTAGATCAGTCATTGTTAAATGTGAATAAATTATCTATAGCTCTTCATGGTAAACAATACCCTAGGACAATCTTCTAATACTTCTGGAATGTAAGTGCTTGCCATGTCATATTTTTCTTTACATCTTATCATTTAGTCATAAATTTAACTTAAAAAAATTGCAGTTACTATAAGATTCACAATATTTCTATCAGTATAAAGTTAATTATTATTATTAATTTATTTTCAGGTAACAAAGACCCGTAATTTACTTTGCCATCGCGTGAAAGATATACATCTATTGCTATATCCTTAAAATGCAGTCATTATTTAAAAAATGTAAATAACAAATTGATACTGACCCTGATAGACATAACATTTATTTACAAATTTAGATGATATTATTTAACAGTGAATGTTAAATAATGCACCACACAAAGTGCTTTGCAGGACCTGCTATCAGATGTTATTTAAGGTTTCATACTTGCGATGTAGGTAGCAATAGCAGTGGTGTTTGTTAAAAGGCTAGTAACAGTAGGGCCGCTTGGTTCTTTACTTCTCCGGAAAAGCAGCACATGTGGCTCAGGATTATGGATCATAAAGTGCTTCCAGCCAGTGCTTTGTTGTACCCCAAGGTTACGCCACTCTGTCTCAGACATCAGGTGGCTCCGAGGTACTCTGCATGCAATGTCTGCAGGCAATATAACATGTCTGAAAAGCAGAAAACAGCTTGTTTCTCAAAATGTTCAATGACAATTGTTTCGCCATCTACACATATAATATCCCATAGCCAACTGATTCTGTATTTCAAGAGATACAATGTCAGAGGTATTTGAGGTTACCGATAGAGGGGATTTATTTTTATTTTTAAAAGGGCAGAGTGTGTCTACCAGAATTATTTCTCTTTTCAGTTTATGAGAGACATTTTGTTAGTTTTTGAGAAAAAAAAATTGGTTTCCTATAAACAAATTTTACAACAAAAATTCATTTTTACAGTCTGCTCATTGGCAGAATTCAACTCTGTCACTATCTAGAAGTAATTTATTTCATTCAAATATGTAAATACAAATCTATAGTAATACTGCAACAATGCGGTCCCCAACAGTTGAATGTCTGTTAATATGGTCTGCTATGGAATCATACCTTAATAATATGCTTTCACTTGTCCCTTATTTAAAACTGTAAAGTGTTAATAATGCCAACTTGGAGAGCTCATCAACTGCTACAACAACCACTGTTATTTGGCGGCAGACTAAGTGCATAATCATATTGCTCTAATACAACCCTATCATGTCTGATCAAGTTCACAGCTGAGCATGAATCTAGGCTAACAAATATCACCTATCAAAAACATGAAAACAAATAAAGGATAAACATAGCCAATCACAAAGATAATTTGTGCACCTCTACCAAAGTCATTTAACATGTGCTAGTTGTTATTGTATTGTAGATATAAGAATATTGTAAAATAGACTAGTTACATGGTGTACAGATAAACCTTTTATTAGGATTAATCAAATATTTGTACAAATTTATGTTTTTATTAATAAAGAATAAAGGTAAGTAGGTTTTGTCGTTAGAGAGGTGGCTTGTCCAGAAGGAGAAAAGTCCCGTATAAAAAAATATTTAAACAGTAATACTGCAACAGAACTAAATTTGATGAAATCTAATGAAATTTTTTAATTAAAGATAATCAGCAATATTTCTATTCTCTATCACAAATCACATAATTTTTAAGTCTAAGAATCACTAATGAATTCAAACTGTCTTACCTGTATTCATACAAATCGTCGTGATATTTTTCAGAATATTGAATTTGTTCGGCAGGCATTACGTACCACTGTATATAGTATGTAATAGTGTAGATAGACACAAATAGTATATATTATTTAACAACTTTTTTAGTTGTAATCTGTAATTAAAGCGAAATAACCTATTCTTTCTTGTATGTATTGGTTGGTTGTGTTTAATTTTTGTTTGTGACATTGACACTAACTGACTGACAGTGATAGTTGCTGGCATGGCATGGTAGCAAATAATTGAATTGGAACGTACCTTATATCTTTGTAGTGGTGTTTCTCCTGTATTATGATATTTTGTAACAAAATGACTATCACGTATGTAATTTACCTTAATAAAGTTTCAACTGCATTATAAGTTTTAGATCAAATTATAAATTTAATTAATATTTCAAAACTCGATTTTTAACACACAGTATCTTTTTAACACACAGTATCTTCTCAGTAGCTTTTAGAACGCTTTAGAAATTATGGAGGGAAATAACAAAACTTATTTAACGCCTCGTTTTACGCAAATAATTCTGCTTTGTAGAAACTATTATAAATATTTTTTTAATGCAACGTTCTATCACTTGGATTTCATAACTCATTTCTCATGATGATGATAAATAACGACTATACAGAGTAGTTGAGGTTTTTAGGGTTACAAACCTTCAAAAACGGAACCCTTATAAAAACTTTACTAAATATGATATATTTTATTTTGTTTGATACATTATAAAAAATAGCTAATGATGTTTTGTACAGGGAATTGCCCATCTACGGCCTAGGTCATCCAAGCAAAGGCCAGAATTGTGATATACACAACAAGAAATAAAAAATAAAAAAAAGAATTTTCATCTCATGATCACTACGTAATTAACTCGTAGGAAAACCACAAAACAATAAGGAGTTTATTTTAGATTTTAGTACTAATAGATCTTTAGGACTTTTTAAATGGCGTATCAACAGTGTTGCCATTAACTAACAATTTATAGAATATCTATTCGATTTAATCGATTCATCTATCTAAGAAGTCGATTACCGTGAGTAGTACACATTTAATTATCGTTACTCGAGTGGATAGCAAAACTATCCGAATGAATTGACAAAAATAGCAACAATATTGGTTTATTTATTTAATACTTGATTTAGTTCACGACTCCGTCGGCGCATTTTATTTTTCTGATATTAGTTAGATATATTTTAAATCAATCATAGCTTTTCAATTTGAATTAATCCAATCTATGAACGACACTACAACAGCACTGTGTATTGAGATCTTTAAGAAAAAGATTCATTTCAAATATCTCAACAGTCATTTAATAATTATCGTAGACGTATTACCTATATGATGAAGAAAAAGTTATTCAATCAAATGAGATGAATATGTAGTTGTATGCAGTATGTATTGGAGTTCATACTGACATGCATGCGTAGAAAGTACCGTTTTGACTGTATTTTATAGCGCGACACGATCCTTACGCACGATCGTATGTCTCGGCGTACAGCATTAAACAAACGCGTTGTGTATTATGTACCTATCGCGTTCAGATGTTACGTCCGGTGAACGGATGCCCTAAGCATATATTCGACATGCTTGTGTGAAGAAATGTCATAAATGTAACGCGTTGTTAGTCCAGACGGACCATCCGTGTATAACAAAATCGAAAATACCAATCGATATTACCAATCGATTTTTAAATGGCAATTGGCAACATTGGCGTTGACGCTGTTTGACATTGACAGAGTTAACCTAGTTAACATCCATTACATATCTGTCGTTTTCGTGCACTTTCAGTGCATTTTCGTTGGGTTTGAATCGTTTAATGATTTCGTGTTTTTTGTATCTATTCTCTTCAAACGACCCTTGTTTTGATAATGGACCCTGACGCTGAACCGAACCTTGTTGACCCGGGCACGAATTTGGACACTGTCTCTACTTATGACGAAGACCCTGGCGCTAACGTGGACCATGCGCCCGCTTTATACGATAACCCTGGCGCACTTTTGGACCCTGGACCTTCACATAATGTCAACCCTGGCTCGAATCTGGAACCTAGCAGCAATTTTCGCTGCGTGAATTGCAGGGTAGCTATGAGGAAGTTACGACGTCATATTCTAGAAATTGTAGAAGTGCGATCGTTTACACAACAATGGCTTCTTCCTCAAAATGTAAGTACACTACCTACTAGTATACTTTTATGTGACAATTAGGTTAGGGTGTACAAAGGGGGGCACTGAGGGAAAAACAACTTAGAAAAGTCCTGCCTTAGCGCCCCCTGGGTGTAATTTATTGATACTTTAGTAACCTGATGAAGTAGATTATTTGATGGTAAGTGATGATAAAGCCATTGGATGGAAACTACTTGGCAGCATACTTAGGCAAAATAGTATTAGCTAGCTTGATAAATGTAGAAAAACGTGTGATATGTGTAGTCACAGAGACAAGTAACTAAGCCATGAAGGGGTTATATAATAATGGTGGCAGTTCCTTTATCATGATATTGATTTTATTCAATTTTTCAGGTGCATATTTCAAGTGAGGATTATGTTTGTCATTCCTGTTGGACTGCAGCGTGGAATGTGGAATGAAATTCACCGACCACCACAGGAAAATTCGCCCAGCTTTTCTAGTCACAGACTTTTTTGTATTTGCTGTGGTTGCTCCTTACGAAGTGCAAGGTTTCATATGCTGCGAGGAGGTTCTCCTCAAGAAAATCAAATCAGAGATATTATTGCTCAGCAGATGACTTAAAGACAGGTAAAAAAGCTTTTTTAAATGGTTTTTGAATACACATACACAGCAATTCTAGTCATAATTCATGAAATCACTTATCCAGTTCCACTAATCAAACATTGTATTGTATTTATAAATATGATTATACCTTACACTCGGAGCTGGTGGGGGGTAAAAGTTCTCGAGTGGCGACAACGTACCGGGAAGCGAGTATAGGGTCACCCCCCTACAAGGTGGACTGATAACTTTCTTGAGGTCACGGATGCAAGTGGCTAAGGATCGGTAAATGTCGCTTATCACAAAGTAGGCCTATGTTCAGAAATGGATGTTTCCTGGCTGATGATGATAATGATTGAAAGAGTTTCAGTTTAATTAAAGTATGCTGTATTTTTTCAGGTGCAGAACTCTGATCATGTCTGTCATCCTTGCTGGCAGATAAGTGTCAGAGCAGCTGCATGTGCAACATCAGATGTACACTCCGTCACTTCTGGTTCTCAATCAGCGGAGCCCTCAAGTGCTCCTTCGGTAGAGACTGAAAGCACTCGTTTATCTGAGGCATCATCTTAAGTCGGTGCAGTACCTATGATTGTGCTGCCCAATTATGTTAGAGCCCCTGACACTCAAAGACGCTGCTGTTTTCCTGGATTTAGCAGCTCTAATGTTCCCCCTTCCATAAGAGTGCGACTATTTTGCGATAGTATTGCGGTATTAAGTCCATTTTCAGGTTTGATGATCACAATTGATAAAACTATGCTATTTTTGCATTAATTGGTATGAATCAATAGTTAATGGTATAGTAAAAAGTCTTTGTTAAAAAATAAATAAATATTTTTAGTAACTATAGAAATATGGTTTTATTTCTTAACGGCGAGTTATTTTGCTAACCGATATTGGCCACAAGGAGTTGATAACAATACATACTAACATTTTAAACACAGGTCAGGACTGGCCACTGAGGGCCGAGGTTACTATGAAGAGTGGGCATTGTCCTTCTTGTATTTTTCATAAGATTCTTCATACAAGACCATTTGTTTGGGCTCTTGTTCAAGAGAGAATTCCTTGTCCATGTTAAGGTAAACATTATTTTCTATGGTATAATTCGGCCAGTTTATCGGGATGAAATCGTTGCAGCTTGATGTAGGTTTACTGAAAAAAATAGAAATATGTAGTTTATTCGGCATCAATAATGACACATAAGTGACCAACATTGAAAAATCTACGTTTATCTGCGTAAGTCTTGAGTTTTTCAAATTCAAATTCGTGTTTCTAAAGACATATAACAGACCTTTTTGTAAGCAATGGCATTAAACTAATATTCTCATCTGATGGTAAGTGACAGTGACGCCTTACCCAGAAACCTCAAGTTAATAAGGCATTCAGTGCAGGCTGTGCAGGTACTAAGGCGGTGGTATTTTTATTTCCTTTACCATATCACAAAACAACTTTTAACAGTGGTGTAGTTGTGGTGGCAGTTGTGGAAAACTTGCTGTTAGGAGAGCATAGAAGTCTTTTTTTTTTCGAGAGGGAAATCTTTTAAAGATACCCGACTTCTTATGTGGAATTTCCATCCACTAAAAAACCCTCGGTGGTCATTGTCTGCGCAAGTCGAGGAGCCCTGGGAGCTCTACGAACACTCCAGTGCTCCTTTTTATTAAAAGCTTTTATTTAACTTGCAATGTTTGTATGTATGTATGTATGTATGTTCGGGTCAAATCTTGCAAGCTGAATTAGAAGCACTTCCTCTTATCCTACGGAGTTGAAATTTTGTACGTTGGTTCAGTTCCGATGACAATGCGTTTTTCTGGTACTATCGAGCTGGTCTGATGCTGGAGTCAGGAGGAATAAAGAGAAACTCTTCAATAGGCCCCTCGAATTCGGGCTCATCTCAAAATCAGAATCAACTTGCAATGTTTGTATGTATGTATGTATGTTCGGGTCAAATCTTGCAAGCTGAATTAGAAGCACTTCCTCTTATCCTACGGAGTTGAAATTTTGTACGTTGGTTCAGTTCCGATGACAATGCGTTTTTCTGGTACTATCGAGCTGGTCTGATGCTGGAGTCAGGAGGAATAAAGAGAAACTCTTCAATAGGCCCCTCGAATTCGGGCTCATCTCAAAATCAGAATACCAGGCTGACATAAGTGCAAGGGAGCGTGCTATATCGTTTCTATATATCGTATCGTAGCGCAGGTTGATTCCTAACAAACTACTTAAAATCATTTGAAGTACCAGGTTAGCAGAAACAGAAGTAGTTTTGATTTAGCTCACATGACATATTACGCGCGGTTTATTCTACTAATGAGAACGCGTAGCTTCTGTCACTTCTTTTTTTTAAATCTAAATAGATTCATTAACTTTAGACTTTAGTTGAAGTGTTTTAGATTCAAAATGCTATTTGTCTCTTTTTGGCCCAAGGGAATGAAAGAGTAACCACATAATCAAAACAAGTCGTGATTGTGCATTATATCAGTACATAGTCTGTGCAAAGTCTATGATTATATCCTCTGTGTAAATGCTGAATGTCATGCATAAATGCCAAAAATACAACTAAAAAGCGTGTGTTTATGTTAGTTTGGCAATGGTTTTCTAAATAAATTTAAGACAAGAGAGTGTCACTCAATTGAGGCTGGACAAGGCAGCGTATGCAATAATCATCGGCTGCAGAAGTCCACTGTTGGACATGAGTCTCCCTGTTATGGCGCGCCCACACATGCACGGTGATAGGGCCGAGCCACTTGCATCCAGTGACTACTCGCGAGCTTAACTAGGTCATCGGTCCTGGTCTGATGCTGGAGCCAGGAGAAATAAAGAAGAACTTTTCAATGATCCCTCAAATACGGGCTGGGCTCATCTTAATTCCAGAATACCACGTTGACATAAGTGCACCGGAGCGTGCAATATCGTTTTTGTAGCGCAGGTTAATTTCCTACCAAACTATTGAAAAATCATTTGAACTACCAGGTTATCAGAAACAGAAGAAGTTAATGACATATTCCGCGCGGGTTTGAGTAAAACTTATATTTTGAAATGAGAACGCTCAACTTCTGTCACTTCTGTTTTTAGGGTTCCGCAGTAAAACTACGAACCCTTTTAATTTCGCTCTGTTAGTCGGTCCGTCTGTCAGTCCGCGGCTTTGCTTAGAGACCCTTACTACTAGAAAGGTGTAATTTAGTACGGGTATACATATTAATCACGCCGACAAAGTAGTAGAATAAAATCTTGCAAAACATATTTTAAGGGTGGCTCCCATACACGTAACTTGGGAATAATATATATAGTTTTTCTAATACTTGTGCTCAGAAAGTGATACGTTTTGTAGCTGTTTGGCGTGCTAAAAGTTCGTGATTTCAGAAGCTTGTCTTAAAACGCAAGGCAAACGTGCGTTTTTCTTATTAACTAGTTATAAAGCCTAGTAGTAGCACTAGTACTTTTTTTTCTTATTAACTGAATGTTACTGATACGCGATACGTGTAGTCACCCGGGTGTTCCACGACGGTCTGACCCCCGAACCCCAACTCGAACACAATCAAGCGGTGATCGCTACATGACGCATCCGGGAGGACGCGCCATGAGCTGAATGGGACGTCGCCACGGGAAAGTGTGACGTCGATGAAGGACTCGCCAGAAGGGCTGCTATACGTTGGTGGTGTATTGGGGAGGTTGTGTACAATTAAGTTGTGCTCAGCTATGAACTCCTCGATGGCTATGCGACGATCGATGTCAGAGTTCCTGACAGGACCGTGCCAGAGCGAGGAGGAGGCGTTGGTGTCAACGCCGATGATAAATTTCCTGCCACCTAGTTCGCGGACTACACGATCAAGGTGAGCAAGATGCGGTCCGACGGGATCGGAGAATTTAAAATAGCAACTCACTACATATAATTGAAATTTGGCGGCAGTCACTTCGACCACCGCACAGAACCTACTTGACAATTGGCGCAGCAAAGAAAATGTGAGTGACCTGTTGCAGGCAAGGATGCCTGCAGAAGATTTATTGTCGAATTGTACCAGTCGCCCCCTCACATCCCGAGATTGGTGCTGTTCTTGTACTAGCACCATATCGAGGTCCCATTCTTCCGCCAACCTCATGGCCTCGGGTGTTGCCACGGAGTCGTGGCGCAGGTTCAGTTGGCCGACTTTTAGAGAGTAGGGTGTCTTATTCATAGTGCGTCATTTTGAATAACGCCTCTTGTTTTGATTTTTACCCGCGACGGAACGGAGACAGTGTATGCGTTTAGGGTGAGAGGATGTTTGTTTGTTTGTTTGTGTGTTTGTTTGTTTGTGTGTACATACAAACCAATGTTGCCACTTATCTCCAGAACGGTTTGACCGATTTACATACGGTTTTTTGTAAAGGGTTGCTGATACGTCAGCGATGGTTCTTAGATAAGTGGTATGGCGCTAGCTCACCAGGGGGCGCTGCAATCAAGATTTTAACTCATTAAAATGTGGGACAGAGAACTTTGCGAAGGCTTATAGCTACTAGGCCGTGTTTGGGCTCTTTTGAAAGTGTTTGATGAGCAGAACCTGCACATGAACTTTTGAGGGTCTGATGATGGATCAGAACGATGTTGAAGGGAACCTTGCGAAGGCAAATACCTAGTAAGCCGTGTTTGGGTTCTTTTGGGAGTGTTTGATGAGCAGAACCTGCACATAAACTTTTGAGGGTCTGATGATTGAGCAGAATAACTTTGAGGGGAACTTTGTGAAGGAACATGGTGAATAAACTGTGCCTGAGCTCTTTATAGAGTGTTTGATGATTAGCATCTGTACATAAACTCCTGATAATCGAAATTATACATTAAAAAAAAACTCCGTCACATAGGGACGGATTTTATCGGACTTATTATTGTAATAATATGTAAGCTTCTTTTTATCTCGTTACTTACTTCCATTTAGTCGAGGGTTTCTCAAAAAATTATTTAACCCTTTTCCCATTACAACTTTTACATTTGTCGCGGGTATTTTCAAAATTTTTAATTTTATTTTTTATAGGGCTGGGCAGTCAGAGCTGCCGGTTTCATGGTCTGCCGGTTTTCTAAATCGGGTGCATGTGGCGCACTTTCGGGCGAAGTTTTCTTTCCCCTTCTCGGGGCAGGTGATAGATTCGTGGCCACCCGCGCAGAACGCGCAGGTGGCGGTCTTCTCACTACAGTGCTTTCGCACGTGCCCCAGCAATTGACAGTTGGTACAACGCACCACCTCCACGTCATCGAAGAATCTGCAGACTGTCCATCCGATGAATATTTTTTCTTTTGTAGCGACGAGATGCTGGCGGACTTTGGGGTCGAGCTCCAGGCCCAGCCAGCGGCTTCCGTTCGCCATCTCCCGTCTCCTATACACTCTGGTGGCCTCCTTGAATTTTTCCAGGGTCATTCCTAATTCGCCCTCAATATTTTGTTTATATATGGAACCAATTACCTCTGACTCTTCTATTCCTGCCGGGACATCCTTAATAATAATTCTCGGCCGCCTGCCTCGAGGGCTCTCTAGGCGTATCCCAGAATTTTTAATGGCCTCCGAGTTTTTCAGTTTATTTAACTGTTCCTGGTTTGGTACTCTTAAAACTACGCCGCTGCGGGCGGTCTTCTTAACGCCGACGATCTGCCATCCATCGGTGGCGGGATTGACGGCCCCCAACAGGGCCTTTTTGGTGGCCTCGGCGTCCTTAAACTCCGCCGCTTTCTCAGCTGTCGGGTAGGCAACGATGCATGGCAGCGGGGGTTTCACTACACATGGCGGTTGAGTTTCGCCATCGGTCTTTGGGCGGCGGAGTTTAATCATGTCGGCGTACGACACTTCACTGGTTTTGTTGGGCGCATCGTGTCGTACTTGGCGGGTACTCTCCTTTTCCGACAGTCTGAGCTTTAAATCGCGGATTGTTTCTTCCGCCTGCACCATGCGGCACATGGCGTGGGCCGACGTCTTCTCGGCCTCACCCAAAGCGAGCGCCAGCTGCGATACATGTGCCAGGATTTGGTTATTCTCTTTGTGGATAGCCATAATATTGGCCATGCTTAATTTTTTAGTTTTATCGCCATCAATTATCTTTGTTATCTCCAACGTAGCGGAGTGCACGGCATCTACCAGCTGCCGAGAGGTCCATGTATGTGGGAAACCAGCTCCTTCCACCTCCGGCTCTCCCTCCGATTCAGTGTCATTCGCCGTCTGATACCCAGTTGGCGTATCTTCTCCCGAGCTGGCGGCGGGCCCTGCAACGAGGCGTTTTAGAAGGCGGCGCTTGTCCTTGCCTTGCACAGTTAGTACCTGACTCTCGGGAGAGAGGTACCTTTTGGCGGCAGTTTGTTGAGTCGCATTTTCTTCGTGGTCGGGGGGAGCGGCAGCTTGTGCAGCCCCAGCGTCCTTGTCCTCCAAGGCTGCGGCGTAAGCGGCAGCAGCAGCTGCTATCACCGCAGGTGGCGTGCGAGCGATCGAGGAGCGGCGCGCAAAAACGTCTTCCTCGGATACGGGGGTGGCGGGGGTGTTGGGGGGGTTTTGACCCGGCCCATCCCTCCTTCTCCCAGTCATGATGCTAGCCACGTGCTAGCATGGACGGAAGATACTACTATTGTTTAAAAGTCCACACTTACTAAGAATAATAATAATAATAATAAAAAAACTGCCTAAAAGTCTAGTCCAAACTCAATTAAAAACGTCCAAGTGGCAAAAACAGACCGTCGATGCCACTGGCGCACACTGCTTACAGTCTAGGAAAAACGTCTTAGCGGCACCAACAGAATGTTAGTACCGCTAGCGTATCACTAAAACTATCCTAACACTAAAAACACCGCGTCCTTGTCGCACAAAACACCTGAGTTCCAAAAAGTACACTAAAAACACAACTTTTCGGCGCTTCGCAAAAAGCGCACCAAGTGTCACTGTCACACGTCAACGTCAGCTGTCAGGTGACAGCTGTCAACGTCAAGTCACGAACCGCGTGGTAGCACGTGTTCGCGTATTTCCTAACCTAGCAATGTATGGGAGTCCGACTCACCGCAAAGAAATGTCCTGTAAAATGTCCAAAAAGCGTCCGTTCGCACTGAAAATTTGTACACACGTACAATACACAACTAGAAACACGTTTCTGAAGAAAAAATTTGGGAAATCGCGAAAAAACCAACACTTTGATTATTTAAGCGGAGCGACACGCAAACGCGTCCGTACGCCACGATGCCGCGGGGGGAAGTTTTCATTCAAAAATCAATACTAGTATTTTTGCCGAGTCACTGGGCAGTATTTGCAACACACTCTTGGCCACAATCTCAATAATAGACTACCAGGTTGACATAAGTGTCAGAGAGCGTGTAAGACAACTGTTCCGCACTAACCTCCGAAAAAAGATCGGGGTCTGTTTAATTAGATACTTTTTGCTGCATTCACATCAGCGTTGCCAGACGTCCCGATTTGGGCGGGACGTCCCGATTTTCAAATCAAAATTAAATGTCCCGCGCGGGACAGGCTCAGTCCCGCTTTTCGGGAATAACTCGACGGTGCGTGCAGCGTACTGAGAAAGCGCGGGGGGAAAATTGCAAAGACACCACTGCCACCACCGCACAGAAATGGCACCAGCTCTTTCAACAGTTACCAAAAAAAGATACTAGGAATATGTTTAAACTAGTGTCTTTCATATTAAGTGTTCCAACATCAAACTGCTTTCCTGAACGCGTTTTTTCCCAAATGAATTTAAAATGGTCGGATGCTAGAAATAAATGTTCCGTAAATTTAATAAAAGCAGAATTACTCATCCAGTTTAATCTACAGCTATCCTGTGAAGAGTTCTTCAACTTTATTAAAGAGAAAAAGGATACTTTAAAAGAAGTTAAATCTTCACAGAAATATCATGAATAAGTTATTCTTATAAATAATTATTCTCTTATTGTAAGTTGCAATTTGTTACACTCACTTCTCAGAGTTTGAAACACCATATTTTTCTAATGAACAAAACTTTTTTGATTTTAATTTCTGTTTTTTTTTTGTATTCAGAAGACGAAAAAGACTTAACTATTTAACGATAGGGTAAATCTGATTTAAAATATCATATTTTTATTAAAATACATTTTCTATGGATATCTTTGCTATCTATTGTCACGTAAACGTAATTTGAACTCAAATAAAAAGTTAAATATTCAAAAACTTTTGATTATATACGTTTTTTTTACTATGTCCCGCTTTCGACGAAAGAATCCCGCTTTTTTCACTGAAAATGTTCCTAAATCCCGACTTGGCAAAAAAAAAATCTGGCAACGCTGATTCACATGCTCCAAGAGGATTGGCTTCAGTTCGAGTGTTTTTGAAAAAAGAACGCGGGCCTTCGCTTTTTAAATATACATATTTAAATTCGAATGTTGATAATGATTTCATTTAATTTTATGGAGATGACAGAGACCTTATGCCAAGGTATTATATATCTATTTTTCTCTGTTTGAAGTTGTAGTTAGACTCCATCTTAGGTATGAGGTCCTGGTACTTTCGTCTTCATATCAACCGATGTTAAGTGATTAAAGTCAACAAATGGAAGCGTTCTCACCTAGAAACGTTACTTAGGTATGCTTTCTGTGCTAACCGGAACACAATAATCTTCATCATAATTTTACTATTGTTATATTTTTTCGCAAATGTATTATTAAAAAATGACGTTCGAAACTAGTTTCGCGTTTCCCCCCGTATATCTTTTAAACTATTGCTTTTAAAAATCTGAATACTTCACAGTAGTATGTACACTGAACTTAAAAGAAAAACTATCAAGACTAAGCTGGCTTTGCAGGTGAATGGGTAATAGTCGACTAAATTATAAAATAGACTTCGAGGTGCCATAATGAAAGTTCCGTACAAATTCCAATCAAAATTACTTTACATCGTCCTGGGTGGGGCCTAACTTGCACTTCAATGCTTTTTAAAATTGAAATAGATTCAGTAACTTAACTAGACTTTTTTAGTCTTAAGAAACACGTCGATAACTAAAAAATAAATTAATATAAAAAAATATTTCATAAAGAAGCTTTTATTTAAATGCTCTAAAAAGAAGAAAATAAACTTTAAATTAAATCAAACCCATCAATTGATTACATTGAACAATTTATATGCTATAAAAGCTTGTCGCGTGATTTACTAGTGTAGATGTATGTAGATTTATCTATTTTATACAATACATACTTTTTCTCTAGATCAGTTTACATAATTCTTGTATTCTAGTTCATTGACACATAGGCCTCCTTCATGGTACGCCATATCGACATCAATACAATTAAAATCACGCGACAAGCTTTTATAGCATATAAATTGTTCAATGTAATCAATTGATGGGTTTGATTTAATTTAAAGTTTATTTTCTGCTTTTTAGAGCATTTAAATAAAAGCTTCTTTATGAAATTTTTTTTATATTAATTTATTTATTATTATTATTATTATTGAAGATAGACCAACACTTGACCTCAATCTCACCTGATGGTAAGTGACGATGAGGTCGAAGATGTTACGTGTTGGTCTAGAAGGTGCCTATTTACTCTTCTTTTGAAGATTCCCAAGTTGTAATTTTCGGGGAACACGGAAACCGGTAGTGTATTCCATATTTTTGCTGTACGCACGATAAATGTGGAAGCGAAACGCTTCGTGCGAGCTGTAGGAATATCTACAGTGTACGGGTGAAGGTCTGCTGTTCTTCTGTTTGACCGGTACTTGAACGGCGAAGGTGGAATCAACAAAAATAGCTCTTGCGCACACTCTCCAAAATGTATCCTGTAAAATACCGAAAGGCAGGTAACCTGACGCCTATGTTCGAGGCTTTGGAACTTTGCCTTATGTAGCGTATCGTTGCCTATCAGTCTTATAGCTCGACGCTCCACCGAGTCCAAAGCAGCTAGTTGATAGCGAGCTGAGCCACCCCAAAGATGGCAGAGGTACTCCATGCATGATCTTACTTGAGCGCAATATAGACTCAAGAGCTGTGATGGCTGGAAGTACCGTCTGACCTTCGATAAGATGCCTAGTTTTTTGGCCGCAGTTTTTGCTATGGACTCGATGTAGCTCCCGAAATTGAGATCAGACGCGATTTCCAATCCCAGGAGCTCGAGACGGTTTGTTATCGGTATGGATACATTTTGGAAGGATGGAGCAAGATGAAATGGACTCCGCTTCGCTGTGAACAGACACGCCTGTGTCTTCGACGCATTGAATATAACTGAATTGGCTTCGCCCCAATCGGACACGGCCTTCAGCGTCAGTTCAACACGTTCTACCATTTCCTCTCTGAGGGATCGGGTGTTCAGACTACTGGCCTGTGCGGTGGACACATAGCTCTCTGTTACTGTGCTGTCATCTGCGTACCCAAAGATACCGGGCATTAAAAGCAGGTCGTTGATGTGCAGCAAAAATAGAGTAGCAGAGAGAACAGATCCCTGAGGGACACCAGCATTGATGCTCAGCAGATCAGACGAGCAGCCGTCAATGACTACTCGAATCGATCTGCCCCTCAGGAAGTCCGATATCCACAGGCACAATCCAGTAGTTACCCCATAAGCTGGAAGTTTACTGATAAGGCTATCATGCCAGACCCTATCAAAAGCCTTCGAAATGTCGAGTGACACGGCAATAGCCTCACCGTGTTTCTCGATGGCTTCGCTCCATTTGTGAGTGGCATAAATGAGAAGATCCCCAGTGGACCGGCCACGGCGAAATCCGAACTGGCGGTCACTAAGGAGATCATTAGCTTCCAGATATGCCAGGAGGCGGTTGTTTAATGCACGCTCCATAATCTTGCATCCTCTCGCGCTTCGCTCCTCCCCTTGGCGTTTCAGCCACGACAACTCGGCAGCTCCGGGCTACAGCGGGACGGGACCACGCCGTACTCGATTTCAGCGTGTATTGCACCGTGTTCAGTGCTCACAGACGTACTATCTGTCATGTAAAGTCTAGCAGAATGCTTACCCAGTTTTTGCGAAATCGGTATACATTTTTGTTAGCCTATTTTTCATCAACATATCAGCTTCGTCTTCAAAATTTATGATATTCATGCTCCAGATATAGCCTACGTCGTCATTGTGAGCTGCCCCCTCCCGATGTTCAGCCTTAAACAACTGTTTTACAAAATTGGCCTTCCCGTCATATGAAAAAATATAGAAGTACACAGGTACGCCGGCAGAAGCCATCTTCTTTCCTGCTACCCAGACTCCTGCACCAATATCGTAATCAGTGAAGAAATCAATCGCAAAAGTATCGTCATCACCGCATTTATCATTATCTAAATAAATTGCAGCGAGTTGATCGTCATAACTAGCATCGTCGACTGCATCAAGTTTGTAAGCCCAGTGATTTGTAAACTTCTTCGTTTCTACAAGCTTTTTGATAGCGTTAGGTATAAAGGCACCACTCATGTACCCTTCTTTATTGCAGTATCCCTTTATCATTGGAACACGATTGAATTTTCCTTCTTCGATTATCTCATAAGGTTTCGTTGTTAGGAAAGCATCGTCATTTCCGAAATCTTTTTCAATAGTTGGCACGAACCCGAGAAACAGTCGGTTGGCATCACTTGATTGTGCAGTCTTGAATGATGACATCGCTAAAGTTTCAGATGGAATAGAAACTAAAAACTTATGAATAGCTAAGTGATCTTCTGTAGAACCCATGTACTGTAATTGCTCTAAGAATGATAGTAGAAAATCTTTAGGATTGTAATTAATAGCCCAATGATTCAGCGTGGAACCCGAAAGCGCAATCGCTTTGTGGAATAGCCCTCTTGCTCGAGGTGATATCACAAGATATTCGACAGAAGCGGCTCCTGCACTGGGTCCAATGATCGTCACATTATTTTTATCTCCTCCAAACTCAGTGATGTTCCTTTGAACCCATTCTAAAGCTTTTACTTGATCTTTCAATCCCATGTTTCCTGCTGCTTCTGGAATGTCTAGAGAAAGGAATCCAAAGACATTGAGTCTGTAATTGATGTTGACCACTACGACATCATGTTCCAGTAGATAGTCAGGGCCCCCTGCATTTTTCAAAATACCATTCCCACCTACAAACCCGCCGCCGTGGATCACGAACATCACAGGAAGCGGCTTTGAACCATGCTCGGGTAGTTTGGGTGTAAAGACGTTGAGGTATAGACAATCTTCAGTGCCAACTAGCTGTCGTGACATAAGTTCAACTTGGCAGCACACATTATTCGGAGATACGTCTGTCGCATCTCTTATTGTTGTCCATGGTTCTACTGGTTGTGGACTCTGCAAGAAATGCATATTTCATTTGAAAAATAAAATAAAACCGCAGTTTGTTATTATTTGTTATTAGAGTGACAAGGTAGAACTAAAGCTAGAAAATAATATTTGGAGTAAATTTCGAAAACCAGTTTGGTCAGAGGGACAGAAAAATGCAAAGTCATCAACTTATCACAGTAAATAATCAGTATCTCGACGGGATGATACCCTCGACATACCGATCATTGTTCCGTACTGCATGTAGCTCATTAGCTCATCCAGGTCACAGAGTGGGGTTGAAAGATGATAAATTATTTTCAAAAGTCTTTTTTCCATCTAATAAACCTAGGAAAACAGAAATACAGTGGGTTGTAATATTGATTACATCAGTCAGTAAACACGTCATCAGTTTTTAATAATCTTTTTTCGTTTGATTTAGAAATATAAAAGATAATATTTTATTACCTTGAATCGAAGGTCCCCAATCGGAGGTTTAGCGTACGGCACTCCCAAAAATTCATAAAACTCGTGACCATTTTTAGTTTTAGTTTTTGCACCTCGCAGTTGACCATCGTTGATTGTGACTACAGCCATCGCATAGAAGCAGCAAATGACTGAACGAATCGTGTTTTTTATACACTAACAATCTCAAGTGGATAACATTAACAGCAATTTCATTCCGCATTCAACAATCTACCTTCACTACAAGTGTTAAAGTTTATACTGTCACTATATCTAAATATGCCTTTATCGACTCGACGCCTAGTTATTATGACATTGACAAGGTTCTGTACTGATTCTGGTAGACAATCCACTAAAATATATTCTTAAATATTGTGCATCTTTATCAAAATCGTAACAGTTGCACTGTTGCAGGATGTATTCAGAATTTGATTCACTTCTTATTGATTGATGTTTTGACACATTGATAACTTATTTTTAATGGTTTGATTTGCTAGATTCGTAGAGTAAGGTTTTACAACGGGCTCGGAATTGACTATTGGTAAGTGACCAAAAAGCCGAATTATCATCATCAGCTGAGAAACGTCCACTTCTGTACATAGACCTCCTCCACATTGACCGGTCCCGAACCACTTGCATCCAGCGGCTCTACGCGACATTCCACTATTTCTCACGAAGCGTTTTGCTTCTACACTAAATGTACTTAATAAATTTTATTATGCATATATCTAAGGAGCGGCTTCTGTGTTTCTTGAGCGCTGCAACCTGGGTGTCGTCTAGGCCGAGTGAATAGGCATCCTAGACCACACCATTGCTTAACATTAGGTGAGATTGTGGTCAAACGGAAGTCTATCTTATAGGTATTTTGTTAAAATGAGATGAAGACAGAGAAGATGAGATGAAGGCAGAGAAGATGAGATGAAGGCAGAGAAGATGAGATGAAGGCAAAGTGAAAACCCATTATATATTAAAAATATACAACATTGATGACCGTAGATCCACCTCCGTGGACATCAGCGAGGAGGTCGCGGTTCGATTCCCAGTGTAGGGTATTTCCGATGCTTAGTTTGGTTTGTTAGAGTGTTGGGTTCTGATTCCGGTTCCAGAACGACACCACAGCTAACGCCTCATTAACTTGAGGTTTCTGGATGAGCACGCTTCTCCTCAATCGACCTTATCCTTACGACCCGTCAGGTGAGATGAAGGCCAAGTGGAGACCCTTTTAAAAATATTATAGGAAGCCACGTACCCTACTTCGCCCTACGTGTATGAGGCCTACCCACGGCCTACCAGTATTTAACAAACGTCAAAGGCTGCGATCGGAATGCGCTAATACCATTACGTACTGGCCACGCACAACACGACAACACTTGATCCAAGCGAGTGGGCGGATCACTTGACTGACATAGATATCACTAGAACTGGCTGGTCAGCTAGCTGCGAGTTATGTCAGGGATACTTATGCCACTAAAACTGCTGGCAGGCTATTGTATGACAAGTGATTTATTTGAATACCGTTCTGTGTGGGGAAAGTGATGTCATGAAATGATACATATGCTACGAACACCATAGAATAAACGAACACGTATCTTCCTGATCCCCAAAATGACATTCAAGGATTTAAAAATTTTGTATTACGCTTAAATGGTCGTTTTGCTGATTTGAATTCCTTAACTATATTTTACTATACCTACTTACATTTTACATTTTTAGTCGTTATTCGTATGAGTTTTTCTGAACGTGTCTATTAGGAAAATTATTAGGGGAACTATTAGGAAAAATCGTCTCTTGAGTTGTTTTAAGCTGAAGTGTGCGAATTATCATACTTCTAGTAATAATCTAGGTTTAGTTGGCTACAAATACCGTGCTATCATATATTTATAAAGAATGAAATTTCTTAAAGTGATCTCTGGGAAATTTTTCATTTCATTCCTGTTTGAAGAGACCCCATTTTAACGCTATTAGCAATATAAATCCAACAAACATAATTAGTAACCTTGTGTTTACATTGTCAAATCAACTTATTATTTGTCTGTTTTAAAAATAAGAGTCTCTTCTAGACGATTAGAAAGGCAACGCTCAGTGTCGGGTCAGACTATAGACTAGCCGTTCGGCGCCAGCGAGTCGCTGTGTGAAATACTCAGGTGCATCCAAACCTGCCCACAGATTTTATACAGGATGTCCTCTTTATGGAACCAGTAACGTGGAGGAGTAAGCATTTATCTACAGGTACATGTGCTTATACATTACACGTTACGATGGGCGAATAGTTAAAAAAACCGGTCAAGAGCGTGTCGGGCCACGCGCAATGCAGTGTAGGGTTCCGTAGTTTAACTGGTTTTATAAAAAGTAATTTTGAGTGAAATTTGTACGTAATTTCATTTTAACCACTCCAAGTATATTTTATGATTTGGTCGTGTATTACTCGTTAACCTATGAAGCCACCTTAGTCGTGACAGTTTTCCTTTAAAGTTTAGCATATATACTACTACTGTGAAATTTTCCAGATTTTTAAAAGCAATAGATTAGAAGATAGAGGGGGGGGGGGGGACGTTATTATACCGCTTCGGCTACGGCTACGGCGTGATTAATATGACCAAATTACAGCCACGGACAATCAGACGAACAGAACAAAACCATAAGGGTTCCTTGGTTTGAGATATCCTTGAACCCTAAAAAGACACATTGTATTTTCAAGTATTTCCCATAGATTGCCTCTATGAACGGGGTTTCGATGTGAATTTTAGTTCTTACTATAATTTTCACGATTGGCTTGGGTGAGGGTTTGATGTTGTAATATAATGATGTTTGTAATATGAAGATAAATCACAGATTAAGCTATTCTGGTTCTAAATCTAAGAATTTTATTCTATATTACATTATAATTTAATGTTAGTGAATTTTATTTGTCTGATATCGATCTGGGTCGGTTTTCACAAGCTAATTTTTTTAAAAAAAATTCCGAGCATTGGCCGTAGGTTCTGCTAATCTATAATATGAACAGATATGACACAAAGCCACGAAACGAACAGATGCCATTATAAGCAAATGGAATCGATATGAGACATACTTTTTGACAACTATGTATTTGACGAGTTTATCATTCGCAGCAGCTGAAAAAGCGTACCGAGTACGTAATCTCGGTAAGGCGTATTCGAGGTTATTACTCGAAAAAGCAAAAGGTGGCAAAGGGTTTCTCTGAGAGAAATGGGAGCGCAAAGTCTTATAGCTGAGCCTCTGAGTACCTAAAGGTCGATGACAATAATATTTGATAAATAATACCAATCATGCTGTATACACATGCTTCCCGTGATCCTTTTACGGTACGCGTCGAGTCGTGATTTCATTCCCACAGAGCCTGCCGATTGTTGCTGTCTCTTTCCATTATCAAGGTACCTTCAATTTTGTATCCTTTTCTTCTTAGTTATATTGTTTGTGTATGGACAACTCGATAAAATATCTCTGTGTTCAATTTGTTTAGTTTTACATTTGTTATGTCACGATTACTTATTGATGGTCCTCTTAACTGATACTATTGATGTGTGCTTGTTTGTATGTTTTGCTTCCACGTTTGGTACTTGGCACCAATTCTGGTTCTGTCTATAAATTACGGGACATTCGAGTCATAGATTTAGTATTGACACAAATATTACATTATTGGTCACCCGAGACATTCTTTCTCAATTTCTTCCATTTTGCAAAAATCAATTAATAAAAGATGGATGGATATAGGTTTTCGAATACGTCTAAATGTGTCTTTACTTCAATACTAGCGGCCCGCCCCGGGTTCGCACGAGGAGACATTTATTTTGGCATACACTTAGAGTAAATGTAATCTTTCTAGATCATTACATAAATTTAATTCCATAAGTTCTCATGCGAACCTCTTCACACGCATATATATCTGTCCTTTTCTGTCTGTTCACACACAGAAAAGGACAGATATATATTTTTCACATTTTTGCCACCCACTTCCACCCATTGCGACCAAACTCCCTTACTTTCAGCAGGAGACCAAGGGGTATTCACTACCCCAACGGGAAGTTGATCGGGGTTGGTGGTGATAGAGAAAACCCTGTCTTAACGCAGTAACATTAGCTATATATATATATAAGATTGTTTGTTAAATGTTTTGAGGGACGACGAACTGTGTAATGGATTATATATTCTGTGGTAATGGTCAAGGTTATTTGCATGTTTGTTCGCATACCATTTGTTGGAGTAAATAGTTAGTTCCTAGCAAGTATAATATTTATTCAAAGTTTGTTGGATAATGTTTGGTGTTTTTATACAAAGGTATATCTACTAGGCGCTAACATGGTAACACTCAAGTTTTGTACATGAAAAGTTGCGTTATCGTCAACGGTGACGAAATCGGTCACTGATTGTCTGAAGTGCGTAAAGAGGTACCTCCGTAACCATTGAAGTACTAGCAGTAACAGTGCGATCCATTTTATTATCATATTAAAATAAAATACACTGCCATACACATTACCTGTCCTGTGTGTGAGGCCTGTGTGTTATCAGCCCGATTAGCTAGACTTGAATGTGTAGTGTCATTTTCTCTTTCTGTCTTCCTGTGGATGTCGAAAAGGGTGACTAGTAAAAAGTTACAAGAGATAAACAGAAGCGTCTCATCATCATCATCAGCTGGGAAACGTCCACTGGTGAACATATTACTTATTTATAAATAAACGACATGTTTATACTACTATGCGCTGGATTAGTTAAAACATTGAACTGTATTTAGGTGAGCTCGATACGTGAACTAGGGCACGCCCTCCTTCAAATTTGATACAAATACATAAATAAATAATTAATAAACAATACATACGTTTATGACAAGTCTAGAAAAATTGATACTCGTATTTATAGAGATGTCATAAACGTTATGCACTGTTTTTTAATTATTATTCATGTTTTTTAAATCAAATTTCAAGGCTTACCTAAACAAGTGCTTTCAATGTTTTTAAGTGACTTTAATTTACCAAATTTCGTGCAGGATCCTCTTTAAGCGATCTTCAATCCACCAAGCAAATCGAGTACCGATGGGGAATCGAACCCGGGACCTCTGGATTGTAAGTCCAACTGTACTGATTTAGGTTCTAAGGTGATTACACGGTAATAGACGGTAACAGTCGTATTCGTGAGGAAAGCCGCATTCGAAATGCGAACGGATTGGTATTGTCTGCACGGATCCATGCAGGTGCACGATACCGTGGGAAACGGACAGTTTTGGCGGCGGCGCGGGCGCTGCTCGCTCGACGAGACGGGCGGGATTCGTTACGCTATGCTAGCAGAGTTGTGTAATGATTGTTGTGGTCGCAATATAAGCCACAGATCGATGTAATGAGAATGTATTTCTACTATGTCTAGGTTTATGCCTTCCTTGGTGTGTGATACATTTGTAAAACAACATTTAAATTAATTGAAAGGTTGATGGAATGAAGTCGTCGGTGACAGCACTGGCATCAGCATCTGTAGTTCGTCGTTGTCCATCACGATTGGCGGTATTATATTATAGAGTGCCTATGATCAAAATGTTAATGAACTTCTTCGGAGAACATCACTTTGAATTTATGGAATTCCGACAGTGACCACATACTGGGAAACGTGTACCGGATCGTCCCCCTACTAGATGAACCGACGACCGACCTTGTGGCGTCGCAGGGAGTCGCTAGATGCATGACTCATGACCGGTCAATGTGGCATACCATGGAGGAGACCTATGTCCAGCAGTGGACGTTTTTTAGATGATGCATGATGAAGTGTTGTTTCAAAGTGCTCTCGGCGCCTTTGACGGTGGACAGTGTAAATATTTTCTAAGATGTGATTGGCCATATCACGAAGTAGCCGTGCATTATAGGTTGACTTAATCGAAAAGCGATTTCCATTGATCTGACCACGGCACACACATCGTGATATAGTCAACAGCCAGTGCAATATTTTATGAAATGTTACAATATCATTTAACAGTTTTCAACGACATTTGAAATGCTATAAAATAATTTTATATCACATTAACCAATTAAACTTCCTTACATTACCCATGAAATTTTTAAATGCTCGGTCAATTCATGATGTAGGCAATTTTTAACTCGGGCCACGACTGGTATTCGTGTTACAATTAAATACTATTTGGTCGTACGATAAATAATTCGTCATTCGAGTACTGCAGATAAGAAACATATTCGCTCACCCATTGTAAATTATTTAAATTGAAAAGATAATTGGGGTGACATTTGTCTGTAATGAATGTATTATTTATTGGTAATGAACTAATGAAATACGATTGTTGTTATACGTGAAGGAATAATGGCGTCGTTTTAAAATAATTCTTGTATTGTATTGTAAGATAAAAAAATATATAGTGAAGATATTCTTAACTTGCTGCCTGGAAAAAGAATTCCAGCCATAGATAATATAATATGTATATGCATCCTAGTATTTTACTCGTGACCTCACCTGCGGATACTTCAGAAATTATGCAAAGGGAATTACTTGTTCGATCAGGATAAAAAGTAGCCAATGTCCGTCTCCAAAAATGCATTCTTACTCTCCCTATGGACGTGAACGAAGGAGAACAAACAAATTCACTTTCACAATATTAGTTTATTCTTATCCATCTCTTTTTTTAAAAAGTCTCAGTTTTATACAAGTGGAGCGTGGAGGTCAATGTGAATTGTACAACCGCCGTTGTCTTAAGATTGAAGTAGGACCTGAAATATTTCATTCGATCAAATAGTCTTAGTAGACCATCGATTGAGAAAAGATCCTGAATATATAACTTGTTATTTAGAAAATCAACGCATTCAAAAAAAAAACTAAAAACCGACTTCAACTGCTTTAAGTTGTTCACCCGTAGAGGTAGAATTATCTGGGTACACATTTGATTTTTGTTGATTCGCACAAAAAGCGCTCAATCAATTTCGATAAAATTTATACGGGACCATCTCTGCCAAACAAAAAAGAATCATCAAAATCGATTTACAACTGGTGGAGTTATCGCGTAACATACTCAAAAAACATACAGTCGAATTAAGAACCTCCTCCTTTTTTGAAGTCGGTTGAAACTCTCGCGTACACATTTTTTACAAGTTTTCACATGTATAAGAAAAGTAAGGCTTCCCATGACTATAGGTCGGTTACTACTCCATGAGGTAAGTGCTGTACAGTACAGTACAGTACAGTACATCACGGATAGTTTACACTCACTATAGTCACACTGATTAACGAATCAGGAATCCTGGTAGTTGTTTTTAAAATAAACCCGAAAATACTTTCAAAAAAGGTTGGTAATTTTATTGGTATCCTTCCAGAGAGATTTAAATATAGTAATAGGTTATAGAGCGGGCATTGGGAAACGTTTCATATAAACATTTTGACCTCAAAAGTCAACGGTATGTCAAATGTCTGGCACATCACGGCCGCATGACGTGATGTGACACTAGCTTGAGTAATCAATCAGGATCAACATTTTTGTTTGCTATGTCCGGTCTATAATGTTAAATGTCTTTGTATCCTCCCTACTCGCACCTACTGGTATAATTTGAAATGAAAAGCCGAAAATTTGTGATTCAACCCTCAAAAGTCTACGCATTCGAACATTTGCAAAAGGCATTTAAAAAATTAATTAAAACACTTTTACAGAGTAGATAATGGATTTACTATTTTGTTTATCAACAACAAAACCTAACATAAAGTAAACGTCAAAATAAATTAAAATAAAATAAAACTACTCATAACAAAAAACAATTCACGAATGATCGATAAGATCTGATAAACCGCATCGTTCTCACACAGTCACGGAATGACGCGCTCGTTTTGCACACTGTGTTATCGTGGCCACTCGTGGTCGTACAGCCGAAATATCTTACGAACGGTATCTTCCAATATTACGTATGAGTATTCATACGTGGAATTCGCACTCCGATTTCGGCGTCATTACTTCAGGATCATAGTAACATATATACATCATGAAAACATCACCCACATTGAAAGATCGGTTCTTGTTGCATGCGTTGAATACAACAATTTAGCTTTCATTTATGATTTCAGCTTTGGATAGAACAAATGAGGTGTTCTTCTCGTCTTATCGTAAGTCACAATGTCATAGATAGACATAGACACGACATAGATAAAATCCCAGTGAAACAAGCAGGCTGCTTCTATCTGGTGTATCAACCATGTATTACCGACATTTTACTGGTGTAAAATTTATAAAAAATAATTAATTAAAGGCCCGATCAACGGATAGCAACAGTAGCCTTTCCTGACAGACAAGTAAGAAGCAAAATTTGTATAATTCTGCAATACTTTTGTCGCAAAAAGTTCAAACACTTGTGTAAACCATTCGAAGATGCAAAAGCGAAGTTATTATATTAGCATAAAATGTTCAGCAAATTATTGTTTCTCATCTCAACAGCTGGTAACTTAATAGTTGAAATTACCTATTTATCGAGTGAAGTGCCATTTGCACGCCACGTTCAGCGTCATTTCATCGAGTGCACCCAAATCCCCAATTATCAAATAACTCGACATTTGGTACTCTCGGCGTACTTGCCTCCGCCAAATAAAATAATGTCCTCTATTGTGCACAATTGTTACCCATATTTGTTAACAATAGATCCGTCTGCGTTGACATCTGGGTTGTCGACAACAACTTGCGCTAATAGACCACTTCTAAATCTCACTCGTAATAGTTCTTATAGCGTCTGTAACAAGGTGTATTATCGAATGATAAAGTTCAGAGGATAGATGTGTCGCTGCTTTTAAAAATGAACTCTAACGTGGCAGACACTAGATCGATATAAATGCGTTGATGTTTTGAAGATAAAAAAATAGCAGAATGTCAAACATTGAATGAATTGCCTCTTTGCGATATATAATCGTGCTTGAGCCAGGGGTTGACTGGTCAACCTATACTTACTGCACTTTGCACTATTTACATTCTTTACATATTATGATAGCACGAAATAATTTATGCCCACAATGATTTATCAATTCAAATTAAAACAATTTTTAATTAAACTTGTTAAAACCGGTATAATCTGTGAATCAAATATTGCAATCATAAGTACGCTATATGCCTGTTTCAACTGAGCAAATATTATCTAAACACGACCTTCGCCTTGAGTCTAGATACGCTTCCCGCCATACAATACGTTTGCGTGTGATTGCGTCATGCAATCATTTACAGACAGCTTTGCACTCGGCGAGTCGGCGTGGAGCTCGCCGCGTGCGCAACGGTGTGCATTTGCTGTAGCAACACGGCACTAGTCGACCCTCACATCACGGCCGATTTAAAGCCACCTCAGACCTCAACTTTCATCAGTACCCATTGGACTTCACTCTAAAGTGTTAGCTATTTATTACTTTGAAAGCTTTGTGTAATCTGTAATCATTTACGATGGTGGTCGACGGAATAGACAACGATATCAAGAAATCAGCGCTGGAGCTCATCGGGAATACACCCATAATTGCTCTTGACCGAATATGGCCCGGCCCCGGACGAATTCTAGCTAAATGTGAATTTATGAATCCGGGCGCTTCAATCAAATGCCGGTCCTCGCTCCATATGATAGAAAAGGCCCGTGAAAGCGGCGAATTGAAGCCTGGTGCGCCTGTCCTTGAAGTGACGTCAGGCAACCAAGGATGTGGTCTCGCAGTCGTTTGTGCTGTGTTAGAACATCCCCTAACACTGACTATGTCTAAAGGGAACAGTGTCCAAAGAGCAATACACATGGAGGCATTGGGTGCTAAATGTTTACGAGTACCACAAGTAGAGGGCACGTACGGAAATGTGACCTTAAACGATGTGAAGGCAGCGGAAGCAGAAGGTTTGAAAATCGTCGAAGAAACCGGTGCATATTACGTTAACCAATTCAATAATGAATGTAATGCAGAGTCCCATTACAACACAACTGGCCCTGAGATTTGGAAGCAAACTGGACATCACGTCGACGGGTTCGTAGCGACAGTAGGCACCGCTGGCACTTTCACAGGAACATCTAAATATTTAAAGGAGCAGAATCCCGAAGTATTGTCATACGTAATAGAGCCTAGTGGCTCAGAGCCGATTAAAGGCGACCCAATCACCAAGCCTCTTCATTTACTCCAAGGATCTGGTTACGGTTGCGTTCCAAACTTATTCAAGTTCGATTTCATGGATGGAACCATAAGTGTGACTGATGAAGAAGCTGTTAAGTATAAAAAGCTTCTGGGCGAAAAGGAAGGATTGTATCTAGGGTATACTAGTGGCGCCAACGTAGCTGGAGCAGTGAAGCTTTTGGAATCAGGGAAATTACCAGAAAATGCATGGATTGTCACTTTGCTCAATGACAGTGGACTGAAGTATACGCCTGTCCCAGAGGAGTTAACATAGAATTCGTTTAATTTTAATTAATAGGTAGACGCTATATAGTATTAAGTGTTATGTTTAAATACTTTTATATTTAGTAATTGTTACTAACAATAACATAAGTTTATTGACTTTGGACCTAATATAATTTTTAGTTTTTGAAATGATTTATTAGTATTATCGGTTGAATGAATATTGACACGTTATTAAAACCAACTACTAATATATCTTGTTTGCTTTGTTTGTGTTATTGGAATAACCTTCAGTTGCGAAATATAAGCGTACCTATAGCGACAGTGGGATCGTAAAGTCCGTAATTGATTTGGCAACAAAATAAAAATAAAAACCGTCCTGCTCACTTCGTTAAAAGTGAAACTGAATGCAATAAATATTTTGTCCGAAATCGAACAAGCCCGCTGATATCAGCCCGAGGCTCATTCCTGAGAAAAATTAAGCGCTGGACCTAAATTAAGCTGATTCCGTCTAAAAAGAAAATAATTCTAAGCGCCAAAATGCAAAGATCTCATTTCGGTTTCGCGGGGATCCAATTAAAGGGCCCACACCTGTCCGTCGGATCGAACACGGAGACCTAATAAAGATTGCATGTGGGCCGCATACATATTAATCACAAGAAAATAATATTATTGTATGGGACATTGTCAAGTAAAGATCAACAGATCTTTTTTTTTAACAGATGCCTGTCACAGCAAAATAGCATATAACCTACTAAAGGTGAAACACATCTAAAAACAGAATGCTGCAGTACAGATTCGAACACGATTGCAATGCAAAAATCCTGTCGGCGCCTTTCAGAACGAGCTGTTTGCGTCTAACGACTTTCGAAGCTGTAATTTAGCATCATTGATATCACAACAACCCATTAAGGATATGCCCATGTAGAATCGGCAAAAACATCAGATCTATCCTGTGGTTGCAGCTGTTGGCAATTACTAAAAAATCCTCGCTTGTTATGTGGGCGTTCCTGCAAGTTTTTACGATCGAATGGCGTTTGGCATTTTTGGTAAACGATGCCAATTCGCATATTCGCTTTAGTTTTTACATGGGTCGCTCTAGGCAAGGGCCGCGTTAAATAACATTAAATTGGCTCGTTTTGTTTCGCTAATTATTGCCCACGACTTGATTTGTAAGGACACGGATACCTTTCCTGGAAGCAAATCAACGATTCGCTCAGCGAACCTAAAAGGTGTTTTTGGGATTTGTTTATTTGTGCAGATGTTTCACAACTCGAATTCGACTTTGACTATAATTAGAAATGGGATAAGATTAAATTTATCTGAGTTTTCATTAGAGATTCAACCTATAACTTCTATCACGGCGGCATGGCCGGTATGACAACGTCCTTATCTGAGGAAAAAATCAACCATAGGTATTGTTATTGTTAACAACAAAACGAATGATAAAAGTAATAAACACCTCCCATCAAAAACATAACACGTACAAAAATGTAAAGTCTCGCAGCGCAAACATTAAAAAGTTGTAAGATCTCATGTAAAGCCCAGCCTATTAATTTATTTAGTATGGAAACAACTATCGTACAACTTTAGGCTTATACTTTTATTAACGACGAGTCATACGGGTCGAAATGCCCTAAATGTCTTCGAGAAAATGATGGTGTGGATGTGCTCGACTTGGCGGGGCACTGCGGCGCGCCCAGATAGATGTCTGTAATACGTTTAACGCCATTCATATAATTGAATGTTGGTTCTGGCGTCACTGTTTGTCCACTGAGACCAAATAAAGGTTGATTAAGTGTATTTTCCTCTCCTTTATTTGCTAAGATCGGTATTTGCTCAAATATTTGCGATCGTGCTTCGAGCACAGCGTCGGTCTTTAGAGATAAATTGTTTTGAATCACAAAAAGTTAATCGTTAGGAAACATTAAAGACACTACTGCTAATATCAAACTAGATTTCTTAATTAACAACTAATTATGCGTGAAATTCTAATACTCCATAAATAATTAAGGAACTTTGATAATCTTTCACAGCGTTTGTTCAAATTCTGTTATTTGATTGTTGCGATGACTCCGCCTTATTAAGGTAGATGTGATTTATATACAATGATATGAATATTAACGAATAATTTAATATTAATTATCCGATATTGTCTAATATGTTATTAATGTATTTTATTGAAGATAGTCCAACGTTTGACCACAATCTAACCTGACGTTAAGTCACACGATGTGGTCGAATCATGGTCGAATAAAGCAGGATTGCGATAATAAAGTATTAGATAGGGACAGAGGTCTTGAACTATGGTCACACGTATGGTTGGTGACGAGGCACTTTTTAATTCCTACCTGGCTTGCTAGCAATAGACATAAATTATCATATACTTTTGCTTCTGTGTTCACTTCTGAATGTATTCCAAGAGCTTTATCCTGATAAAGCTCATGTCTTAATATCTCAAAGTCTTAATATGTCTGTTTTTGTCTTTCGCAACAATATTTAATAGAAAATATGATACTGTCGAGAAAGGCTTCTTCCCTTACCATCACGGCGGCAAAGTGCAGGCACGTGATAAACAAAAGAAAATATTGATAAAGCTAAAGTAGCCATCTCATACGGTACTTCATTCGGTTTGATCACTTCAATAGTAAAAAAATATTGAAAAAATATATATACAAAGTCACTTTTTTTTACAAAAGTTCGCTTACAAAGAAAGGTCAACTCTAAGAACTATCGATGTTTACAGCGTACCTTGGACAGACCCGTACCCTGTACTACAGAATTGATATATCACTACGCACAGAACAGACGTTTACCCCCTCCCACCGATCCGCGATACCTCAGTTCCCCCGCAAGAGACTGGCGCAGACAATAACGATTACGTAAAGCGCGCGCGGACTATACTCACACATGCACGTGTATACAAACGACATCCACTCGATGTGACATTTAGTCGAAGTGACCGACGTGTGACCAAATTGCCACGATTTTCCGAATTGCCGTATTTTTGAGGTTTTCAAGTTTGCAGACGCCTGTAACATACGCCTGTAGACACTGGTATTTTGTTCTTGCGAAGTGATACATACATACAGTCATAAGCTTGAGACGTGAGATAGTTGTGCTCTGTGGAATTGATTTAATCTGTGTCAATATTGACAGCGTGGGCCTGTGGGAACCGCGCCGTGTGCACAGGTGGCCCGGGCCGTCTTTACACTGCACAGGGTGTGCTCCAAAACAAACAATGAAAATCACACTAATATTATAAATTCGAAAGTAGCATCAAGTTTTTTACGTGCAATCTCTCCTGGTTTTAATTCAAAAATCATCCAATAGATATTCTTATCGGGATGAAAAATATCCTACCTTGGAACAAATCTCATTAAGATATGTTCAGTCGTGAAAAGTTGTGAAGTTTGTTTGTGTGTCCTTCCTTCACAATGATGAAGTCCGAATGCCTTGAGTTTTTGTATATACATAGTTGAAAGGTCGAAAAGTTTACTTTTTATCCCAATCGAACAAGCAGTTCATGTAAGTATGATAATTTCGCACGCAAAAGTGCACGCCGTAGACGAAGCCGAAAGTTGCTGTCATACCTTTAAATTTATTGTATATTCACGACTGATGTAGTCAATAACAACTTAAATCAAATCCAAGTCACTTTTGTGCCATAAAAACAGTCTTATTAAATGTTGTTTTGACTTCTGCTGTTTTATTTTTATAAACATCTTGTCTATTAGTAAAAATATTAAAATCACAAAATAAATCTTTAAAAAGCAGCGCATTAAATTGTGTCTCTTCCGAAGAATGAACAAGTGGAACAGCCTGTTTACAAAATGTCTGTTAAAAAGGTTAAAAAATTGAATAAACATGTAATGTACACGGAATACCTGAATTCAAAGTTTATTAGCCTTCGTACAGGAAACACCTGCGAACACTTGACTTACGTAGGTATCCGCACAATCAAATACATACATTTTAATTACATAAAGTTTGGCTAAATCAAGTTGAAGGAATATTTCACGTTTGATGTTTACGCTAGTATAACAACGCGAATCCTTCATTGGTAAAGACGTCTGTCTTTACTATCCATAGAATGTAATGATGTCCTGTAAAATTCAGCGCTAAATTTACGGTAAGTTCCTACGAAAATAAAATCCACCACAATCTCAACATAGATAATTTTTTCTGCAATTTAACTTGCAGTTCGTACTTATCTTGTGGACTTTTTGTAGTGAATTGATTTCTAATAATTGAGACTATATGAAACATTAAGTTTACAAAAATATTCTGTGTATACCACGGCATTGTATTACGTATTTTCACAATGCAACATGAACCACAGTTTTCAAATGAAATTGTAAATAGAACATTGTTAAAACATGTCTTCCTTGGTGTCGAATTTTAAATTGCACAATGACTTTGCACTCGTCCTTCATCTCATCTGATGGTAACTGATGATAGCCATAGGATAGAAAAGCTCTCACCTAGCGGCCTCAAAATGAGGTATAAATAAAACGCGATCAATTAAAATACTACTACACTGTGACGTTGTTTCGTATTAGACACCTTTATCAACAAAATCGAACTATATGTATAAGCTTGCTTACCCAGTGTAATGAGTAATGAAGCGAACCAAATACACTATACTCGTTTAGTCAAAGTTGCGTTACAACAACACAGACTACTTCCAATACGTTACGTACCAACATGTGCACGAAACTAATTTCAATACACGAATATTTTGTCTTTTAGCAAAAGGAACGAGCTGAATCTCTATGTAGTACCTGTAACATATCTCCGCGCCCGGCCGGCCCTGGCGATGGCGGCGAGTGGGCGGGGTCTGTCGAGAAAATTGTCATTTTCCTGCGCACGAGCAGCTGGTGTTCATTGCAGATTTTCTACGTCTAATGAGCGCACCTGGCCACTTTACAGCTAAGCCACTGAGCCGCGGGTACTGATTTTACTAGTTTTTGCATCGTAATAGCCACCGAGAACTTCCTGTATTATAATACAGACACTTAAAAAGTGTAGTTAGAGTTTTACGTATATTATACAGACCTGTTGATTATAAGATTTGTTGATCTGTCTCCATCTTATTGTTGTTTCTTGTTTTTGTTAATTTTCAGTTTATTTCGCTTCATGAAGTTTGATATCGATTTTCAACGTTACCTATAACTCGAATACACATTTAAAAATTATTAAAATTTCTTTATTTAAAAGTACGAAACAGAACTCCTGTTATTCCTATTGGATGATGAATCCACAATTATCTAGTTGCTACAGATTATATATCTATGATAAGAGCGGCACAGGTGTCCAGTCCATTGCTAATAAATAGCTAAGGATTGCCGTCCAGTATCTGTACGAACAAATGCTCCATATTAGGATCGTGTTAGAACACCCATCTAATGAATTATTTAACGCAACCCGACGTTTGGGTCCACTGTGAACAACTGTCGATGAACAAATGTCGGGCGCATATGTCGCGATGGCTTCATACAGATTTGTATGTAGACACCACAGAGCGCTATAATACTGTTTTTAATTATTAATTATTTAGTTATTACTTTTAATTATTTAATCGCTCATGCTTATCTTATTTTCAGGATTTACCCAAAGCACAAGTTAGCTCAATAATTAATAAGATTGGAATGGAATAACATTACATTACATAGCATAAATTATAAAGTCACATTGAAATATAAATAGTCTAGCGAAGGTAGCTAGAGTGTCATTAAAAAAAGCTTTTAATATCAACATGCGGAAATTGCGGGAGTAAATCCCCGAACAGAGTGAGTGCTCTCGCTGTGTATGAATGTATGTGCTATAATATTACTAAGCTAGAAATTGAAAGATAGTTCTATATTGTAAAATAGTTTCTCAATTTGGCATGTTTATGAGATGGGCATCAATCTCAAAATTTGCAAAGTATATGAGAGTGAATATCTAAGTGTGTAATCTTTTGATTAGTTTTCAGGGTGGGTAAAATGATATTATTGAACAGATTAGTATTGATAGAAAATAAAAGATTGATTTGAGAATGCCCCTGCTGTTGATGAAGGCCTACAAGCTTTAGTGCCTTTCAATACCGTAACACAACAGTAATATTAATATCGATGATTGGTAGCAGACTTAGAGAACACAGCGGTGACAACTAACTAGTCAGGCTTAGGCGTAGTACTTCAGAAACAACCTTTTCGTTTCGTCATAGTAGAATGTGGTAAGAAGAGACTATATCTACAGAATTTCTTCTATATGCATATAGAAATTTAAATACCATTGTTTTTGTTTACTGAATGCTCAGACCGGCGAAATGAATGTAAATAAATATATGTACGGAGCTGGTGCTCCGTGAAAATCTCAATGGACAATGTAAGGGGTGATAGAAAGTCAGTCCTCTAATCCTTAGAATCAAGGGTATGGAGTCACTAGCTTGTACCAATAAATAATTAAAATTCGGTATTGTATGGGAATGGTAAAAAATGGGAAGTATCATGAGGAAGGATGAACTACACACTCCTGAGAACAAATTCGAAGTTATGCGTGAAGTCTGCCAAGCCTCACTGGATGCGCGTGGTAGCCTGCTAGGAATGCAGTTGCTCGATTCTGCAGGCGTTGCCGCAACCTGATCCTATTACATGTGGGTCATAAACGAGCAGTAAGAAAGAAATTGCTAATAGATAGATAAAATGGCTCTATGATTTACATTTGAATACATTAAACATTCATGTTCTAAACTCACCTGAGGAAATAGCAGCTTTCAAGTCGTTTTAGTTAAATTGATTCACTTCGCTTGTAATAACTGATTCACCTCACTCGTATTTAAATTGATTCCAGTTTTATACGTTATGTACCTACGAGTTGTAATGAAGCTTGACACGATTGTGTGTGATTGGAGAGATGCAGCAGGTGGTGCGCGGGCGCACTCACGGCACATTTCCTATTAGAATCGTGTTAGAGGGCCCATTCCGTAATTATTCCATAGCAGGTGCAACGCGAGTACCGGCACTTACTTAGATTTATCTTTTTAGTGGGATGCAACGGATATTAGAAGAATAGATAAGTATTTGTCAGGTTTGCTTTTTATGGGTTCGAAGCAGCTTTATTACGTTTATCCATTTACTGGACGTGTACTCGTACCTCCATCAAATAGATATCGGGAAGAAGATTTATAAGGTTTTGTATTTCAACACGTGATACATTTCCAATGAAAATCAACTTTTTTCCAAATCTTTTAAATATTTTTATTAAATATTGAAATATTCGGCATCCAACAGACTTTTAAAAAGCCTTATGCATGACAGATTTATTGACAGGTTCGACCTTCACTGCCACTTGGACCGCCATCAAGGGCTGTTCATCATACATCTGGAGTAAAACAAGTAAATGCCTTCAAGAAGAACTGGAAACCGACTTCAATTGCCCTAAAAGTCTACTTTTATTGAGGCTTTAAGATATGTATAGTTTTCTTATGGATTCAGAACTGGACCAAAATGAAAAAAAAAAGAAGAAAAAGATGAAGAAAAAGACATCGTAAGGAAACCTGCACACTCCTGAGAAGTAATTCAAAGGTATGTGTGAATTCTACCAATCCGCACGCGTGTGGACTGTGGCCTATACATACACTCTGTAGGAGAGTAAACCTGAGACCCTGCAGTGGGGACATATATAGGCTGTTGATGAAGGCCTACAAACTTTAGTACCTTTCAATACCGTAACACTGATGTGCTATTAAAACCGATGCTTGGTGGCAGACTTAGAGAAAACAGTGGTGGCAACTAACTAGTCAGGCTTAGCGTACATACATATAATATCACCGCGGCAATGAACTGAAGCCCGCGTGTTATGGAGCACCTAACGCTTTCCTAACGTTGGGCCACCTGCCGCCTGTCGTGGGGCTTTTTAATCTTGTTACTTACCATGCCTTATACGTATATGTTCCCGTCTAGAATTACGCTATTACGCGCCATAGACTGTGGTTCTATGAGACATGACTGTGAGTAGTACATACCTCGGAAACTTCATCTTTCACTGATATCATTCTTATACTCCAGTTTTAAATAGCTACATTATTTATACATTGTTATCATCATCATTACCAGTCAGGAAACGTCCACTGCTGGGCCTGGGCCTCCTTCATGGTACGCTACATCGACCGGTCCCGAGCCACCTGAATCCAGCGACTCCGCGCGTAACTTAACCAGGTCAATGTAGTTAAAAAATAATTTTCCAAATCGTTTTTTTAATAATAATATAAAAAAATTTAAAAAAGATTCCGACGAATTGAGAACATCCTCCTTTTTTAAAGACGTTTAAAAATGTAAATAATATTATTTCATGAATGCGATATTACTGTGAATCTGTCGTCTGCCTGAATACCATCACAGTAGACGTACTATATTAATTATGTTACATTAGTACTACAACAGATAACTCACCATCTCATATATTTTCTTTACAACTTTTAGGAAGACTAACAGTTACTGAATCAATATAAATCTGTATTGTAATACTATAAGTTACAGATTATATTCCTTCACGCAATGACTAACAAACATTAGGTAATATCTAATGTTAGAAGGAAAAGATTCTCGGGTCAATAGTCCTGTCAAGACCGGTGCTTCATGGATAAGATAGGATTTTTCTTTGGAGCGTTCTAAGGCAGCGATTGTATCCTAGCGGTTCTACTGTCACATGCCACTTTCTTTCTTGATTACAACGAACCTTCACATACATTGACAATCCATGACGTATGTGTCCCCTACGCTAGTTTCATACATCTACCTACAGTCGGTCATAGTCCTGCGGTATTAGATGTGATTGGAGCGCTCTAAGACCGCGGGCTGAACAGAGCACGCTGCGTGTCCTGTCACCTGCCGGTGCATTCCTGGCGTGATTACCACCGCATCGGTACGTGGAGCGATTCTCCAGGATGTGGTCACGATTGCTGGGCTTATGTAAAAGGATTCTTGAGGAAACATGCGAATGACGTACCACAGACAATGTAATTATCAGTCGTTGAAAATTGAATCCAAAAGCTTAGAAATATGCCACAGATATTTCTAGGTTGCATTAGGGTATGCGATATGGGACAGAAGAAAATTTGCAGGAAATCGAACCTTCTAACCGAACTATTATCGAAAGTGTCTCAGGGCCTGACTGCCTCCGTGGTCTAATGACTAAATTTTGGAATAACAATAAGGTCCTGGGTTCGATTCCCAGTGTTAGGTACACTGGGAATCGAACCCAGGACCTTATTGTACTTGGTACTTCGGTACTTGGTTTGGTTGGTGGTTGGGCATTTCCTATGTCCGCCTGGCTAGCTACCAACATGTCACCGAAGACTGTTGCCAAACACCAGTGTTAATAGCACTGTTGTGTTCCGGTACGAAAAGTAACAGAACTAGCGATTCAGTAGCTTGAAGCTTCTGGGTGCGTGCGTTTTTTTGTTAGTTGATTTTCCTTAGTTAAATTGATTTAATTAATTGTATTTTATTTATTTAATTCTTCGATAGCTGACAGTGGAAATCCGCAACATGGAGAAAATAAGAAATATTTTATACTAGCTTTAGCTCACGACTTCACGCGTCTGCGTGGACTTCCAAAATTATCTCAATTGGGAGACCTCTGACTCATATTACGAATTCTGATTTTTAACTACATTTGTTCCTCTATAAAGTTTAGGAGGAGGACAAACCAACAACACACAGCCTCGCATTTATACTATTAATGTGGATTATTATGACAATGACTTAATATAATATTAATATTTGAGATCTGTGATCATGATTAAGTTATTTTATGAAAATCCAACAACAAAATTTTTCTTTGTATACGTAAATTGTAAACAATCTTCTGCTCTACTTAATTATCTGCGTTGACTTAAAGATTCATCACATGAGAGCCCTTTTTCGTAATAACAAGTAGCATATGCTATCCTCATCATATGCTATGCGTAAGTATCTCTATACAAATATGCATCACATCAGCAGGTAATTAAATTCAGTCCGCCACGCGGCGCCCGCGCAAGACTCGGCGCCAGGATACGGTGTTGCTTAGATCATGTGACAAGACTTGCATCGTCAATTTTAATACAACTAACCAGTATCTACCTGCTTAGTTACCCAATTAAAGCATAGACAGTTTATTACACTTTTTTGGTCTGATACAGGCAAAAGAAAAATATTTAATTCAAAGTTACTTTACATCAAAACCTTGATTTTCAAATGTTATTATAATTATCGGTGTTTCGTGAAATAAAATCTATTTTAAATGGCATCATAGTTTATAGAATAACTTCATAGAAGAGGTGATGACTTTTAGAATCGTATGCCAATCAACGCGGAATCGCGAGTGCCGCCGAACATTTTCGCTTCTCGACAGACACGAAAAAGTATAGCAAATTGACATCCAACTTCTACTAGTTGTAGAGGAACCGTAAGAAGAAGAAGCCACTCTACTAATTAATTTATAGAGGATGCGACGTCGTTTGTGACGAATATGAATATTTTTCTCTTTTCTTTAAATCTGCTCCCACTTGTTATATATCTCGGATTTTTTATGACAATGAAGTTTTTGACAGATGACAGAGGAATGGCATCGCATGCATAATTTGAGCATCACGCCGGAGGAGCAAAAATACATCCGCCTTCTACATTGTTTTCTTTGCATGCGCAGCCTGAGTAACAATTTACCATTGCTCTTTTCAGTTTCATCTATAAGTTTAAATTAGTACATTTGAACAAATACAGTAAATTCAAATAATCTAATCTGGCGTTTACATCAAATGGTATTGGAATGAAGCTACGAGCTGTGCAGCGTGGCTGGCATGCGCGTGCGACGGCAGGTGCGACGGCGCAGTGATTCATGTAATGATGTACTTGTGTGCGTGAGCTAGGATTACATATGACGAATGGTTAACCAGTGGAACCCTTGAAATAATGTCAGTAATAAAATATGTGTCTTCCCCTCATAGATCACTATGGCACACAATAACATAACGGGCTTTCCTTTTTTTAAACAATTTGTGATGGGTTTGCATTTGTCCTTTGTCTCACGTAAGATGGCGCACCCAGAAGCTTCAAGCTACTGAATCGCTAGTTCTGTTACTTTTCGTACCGGAACACAACAGTGCTATTAACACTGGTGTTTGGCAACAGTCTTCGGTGACATGTTGGTAGCTAGCCAGGCGGACATAGGAAATGCCCAACCACCAACCAAACCAAGTACCGAAGTACCAAGTACAATAAGGTCCTGGGTTCGATTCCCAGTGTTAGGTACACTGCACACCGCCTGGCTAGCTACCAACATGTCACCGAAGACTGTTGCCAAACACCAGTGTTAATAGCACTGTTGTGTTCCGGTACGAAAAGTAACAGAACTAGCGATTCAGTAGCTTGAAGCTTCTGGGTGCGTGCGTTTTTTTGTTAGTTGATTTTCCTTAGTTAAATTGATTTAATTAATTGTATTTTATTTATTTAATTCTTCGATAGCTGACAGTGGAAATCCGCAACATGGAGAAAATAAGAAATATTTTATACTAGCTTTAGCTCACGACTTCACGCGTCTGCGTGGACTTCCAAAATTATCTCAATTGGGAGACCTCTGACTCATATTACGAATTCTGATTTTTAACTACATTTGTTCCTCTATAAAGTTTAGGAGGAGGACAAACCAACAACACACAGCCTCGCATTTATACTATTAATGTGGATTATTATGACAATGACTTAATATAATATTAATATTTGAGATCTGTGATCATGATTAAGTTATTTTATGAAAATCCAACAACAAAATTTTTCTTTGTATACGTAAATTGTAAACAATCTTCTGCTCTACTTAATTATCTGCGTTGACTTAAAGATTCATCACATGAGAGCCCTTTTTCGTAATAACAAGTAGCATATGCTATCCTCATCATATGCTATGCGTAAGTATCTCTATACAAATATGCATCACATCAGCAGGTAATTAAATTCAGTCCGCCACGCGGCGCCCGCGCAAGACTCGGCGCCAGGATACGGTGTTGCTTAGATCATGTGACAAGACTTGCATCGTCAATTTTAATACAACTAACCAGTATCTACCTGCTTAGTTACCCAATTAAAGCATAGACAGTTTATTACACTTTTTTGGTCTGATACAGGCAAAAGAAAAATATTTAATTCAAAGTTACTTTACATCAAAACCTTGATTTTCAAATGTTATTATAATTATCGGTGTTTCGTGAAATAAAATCTATTTTAAATGGCATCATAGTTTATAGAATAACTTCATAGAAGAGGTGATGACTTTTAGAATCGTATGCCAATCAACGCGGAATCGCGAGTGCCGCCGAACATTTTCGCTTCTCGACAGACACGAAAAAGTATAGCAAATTGACATCCAACTTCTACTAGTTGTAGAGGAACCGTAAGAAGAAGAAGCCACTCTACTAATTAATTTATAGAGGATGCGACGTCGTTTGTGACGAATATGAATATTTTTCTCTTTTCTTTAAATCTGCTCCCACTTGTTATATATCTCGGATTTTTTATGACAATGAAGTTTTTGACAGATGACAGAGGAATGGCATCGCATGCATAATTTGAGCATCACGCCGGAGGAGCAAAAATACATCCGCCTTCTACATTGTTTTCTTTGCATGCGCAGCCTGAGTAACAATTTACCATTGCTCTTTTCAGTTTCATCTATAAGTTTAAATTAGTACATTTGAACAAATACAGTAAATTCAAATAATCTAATCTGGCGTTTACATCAAATGGTATTGGAATGAAGCTACGAGCTGTGCAGCGTGGCTGGCATGCGCGTGCGACGGCAGGTGCGACGGCGCAGTGATTCATGTAATGATGTACTTGTGTGCGTGAGCTAGGATTACATATGACGAATGGTTAACCAGTGGAACCCTTGAAATAATGTCAGTAATAAAATATGTGTCTTCCCCTCATAGATCACTATGGCACACAATAACATAACGGGCTTTCCTTTTTTTAAACAATTTGTGATGGGTTTGCATTTGTCCTTTGTCTCACGTAAGATGGCGCACCCAGAAGCTTCAAGCTACTGAATCGCTAGTTCTGTTACTTTTCGTACCGGAACACAACAGTGCTATTAACACTGGTGTTTGGCAACAGTCTTCGGTGACATGTTGGTAGCTAGCCAGGCGGACATAGGAAATGCCCAACCACCAACCAAACCAAGTACCGAAGTACCAAGTACAATAAGGTCCTGGGTTCGATTCCCAGTGTTAGGTACACTGCACACCGCCTGGCTAGCTACCAACATGTCACCGAAGACTGTTGCCAAACACCAGTGTTAATAGCACTGTTGTGTTCCGGTACGAAAAGTAACAGAACTAGCGATTCAGTAGCTTGAAGCTTCTGGGTGCGTGCGTTTTTTTGTTAGTTGATTTTCCTTAGTTAAATTGATTTAATTAATTGTATTTTATTTATTTAATTCTTCGATAGCTGACAGTGGAAATCCGCAACATGGAGAAAATAAGAAATATTTTATACTAGCTTTAGCTCACGACTTCACGCGTCTGCGTGGACTTCCAAAATTATCTCAATTGGGAGACCTCTGACTCATATTACGAATTCTGATTTTTAACTACATTTGTTCCTCTATAAAGTTTAGGAGGAGGACAAACCAACAACACACAGCCTCGCATTTATACTATTAATGTGGATTATTATGACAATGACTTAATATAATATTAATATTTGAGATCTGTGATCATGATTAAGTTATTTTATGAAAATCCAACAACAAAATTTTTCTTTGTATACGTAAATTGTAAACAATCTTCTGCTCTACTTAATTATCTGCGTTGACTTAAAGATTCATCACATGAGAGCCCTTTTTCGTAATAACAAGTAGCATATGCTATCCTCATCATATGCTATGCGTAAGTATCTCTATACAAATATGCATCACATCAGCAGGTAATTAAATTCAGTCCGCCACGCGGCGCCCGCGCAAGACTCGGCGCCAGGATACGGTGTTGCTTAGATCATGTGACAAGACTTGCATCGTCAATTTTAATACAACTAACCAGTATCTACCTGCTTAGTTACCCAATTAAAGCATAGACAGTTTATTACACTTTTTTGGTCTGATACAGGCAAAAGAAAAATATTTAATTCAAAGTTACTTTACATCAAAACCTTGATTTTCAAATGTTATTATAATTATCGGTGTTTCGTGAAATAAAATCTATTTTAAATGGCATCATAGTTTATAGAATAACTTCATAGAAGAGGTGATGACTTTTAGAATCGTATGCCAATCAACGCGGAATCGCGAGTGCCGCCGAACATTTTCGCTTCTCGACAGACACGAAAAAGTATAGCAAATTGACATCCAACTTCTACTAGTTGTAGAGGAACCGTAAGAAGAAGAAGCCACTCTACTAATTAATTTATAGAGGATGCGACGTCGTTTGTGACGAATATGAATATTTTTCTCTTTTCTTTAAATCTGCTCCCACTTGTTATATATCTCGGATTTTTTATGACAATGAAGTTTTTGACAGATGACAGAGGAATGGCATCGCATGCATAATTTGAGCATCACGCCGGAGGAGCAAAAATACATCCGCCTTCTACATTGTTTTCTTTGCATGCGCAGCCTGAGTAACAATTTACCATTGCTCTTTTCAGTTTCATCTATAAGTTTAAATTAGTACATTTGAACAAATACAGTAAATTCAAATAATCTAATCTGGCGTTTACATCAAATGGTATTGGAATGAAGCTACGAGCTGTGCAGCGTGGCTGGCATGCGCGTGCGACGGCAGGTGCGACGGCGCAATGATTCATGTAATGATGTACTTGTGTGCGTGAGCTAGGATTACATATGACGAATGGTTAACCAGTGGAACCCTTGAAATAATGTCAGTAATAAAATATGTGTCTTCCCCTCATAGATCACTATGGCACACAATAACATAACGGGCTTTCCTTTTTTTAAACAATTTGTGATGGGTTTGCATTTGTCCTTTGTCTCACGTAAGATGGCGCACCCAGAAGCTTCAAGCTACTGAATCGCTAGTTCTGTTACTTTTCGTACCGGAACACAACAGTGCTATTAACACTGGTGTTTGGCAACAGTCTTCGGTGACATGTTGGTAGCTAGCCAGGCGGTGTGCAGTGTACCTAACACTGGGAATCGAACCCAGGACCTTATTGTACTTGGTACTTCGGTACTTGGTTTGGTTGGTGGTTGGGCATTTCCTATGTCCGCCTGGCTAGCTACCAACATGTCACCGAAGACTGTTGCCAAACACCAGTGTTAATAGCACTGTTGTGTTCCGGTACGAAAAGTAACAGAACTAGCGATTCAGTAGCTTGAAGCTTCTGGGTGCGCCATCTTACGTGAGACAAAGGACAAATGCAAACCCATCACAAATTGTTTAAAAAAAGGAAAGCCCGTTATGTTATTGTGTGCCATAGTGATCTATGAGGGGAAGACACATATTTTATTACTGACATTATTTCAAGGGTTCCACTGGTTAACCATTCGTCATATGTAATCCTAGCTCACGCACACAAGTACATCATTACATGAATCATTGCGCCGTCGCACCTGCCGTCGCACGCGCATGCCAGCCACGCTGCACAGCTCGTAGCTTCATTCCAATACCATTTGATGTAAACGCCAGATTAGATTATTTGAATTTACTGTATTTGTTCAAATGTACTAATTTAAACTTATAGATGAAACTGAAAAGAGCAATGGTAAATTGTTACTCAGGCTGCGCATGCAAAGAAAACAATGTAGAAGGCGGATGTATTTTTGCTCCTCCGGCGTGATGCTCAAATTATGCATGCGATGCCATTCCTCTGTCATCTGTCAAAAACTTCATTGTCATAAAAAATCCGAGATATATAACAAGTGGGAGCAGATTTAAAGAAAAGAGAAAAATATTCATATTCGTCACAAACGACGTCGCATCCTCTATAAATTAATTAGTAGAGTGGCTTCTTCTTCTTACGGTTCCTCTACAACTAGTAGAAGTTGGATGTCAATTTGCTATACTTTTTCGTGTCTGTCGAGAAGCGAAAATGTTCGGCGGCACTCGCGATTCCGCGTTGATTGGCATACGATTCTAAAAGTCATCACCTCTTCTATGAAGTTATTCTATAAACTATGATGCCATTTAAAATAGATTTTATTTCACGAAACACCGATAATTATAATAACATTTGAAAATCAAGGTTTTGATGTAAAGTAACTTTGAATTAAATATTTTTCTTTTGCCTGTATCAGACCAAAAAAGTGTAATAAACTGTCTATGCTTTAATTGGGTAACTAAGCAGGTAGATACTGGTTAGTTGTATTAAAATTGACGATGCAAGTCTTGTCACATGATCTAAGCAACACCGTATCCTGGCGCCGAGTCTTGCGCGGGCGCCGCGTGGCGGACTGAATTTAATTACCTGCTGATGTGATGCATATTTGTATAGAGATACTTACGCATAGCATATGATGAGGATAGCATATGCTACTTGTTATTACGAAAAAGGGCTCTCATGTGATGAATCTTTAAGTCAACGCAGATAATTAAGTAGAGCAGAAGATTGTTTACAATTTACGTATACAAAGAAAAATTTTGTTGTTGGATTTTCATAAAATAACTTAATCATGATCACAGATCTCAAATATTAATATTATATTAAGTCATTGTCATAATAATCCACATTAATAGTATAAATGCGAGGCTGTGTGTTGTTGGTTTGTCCTCCTCCTAAACTTTATAGAGGAACAAATGTAGTTAAAAATCAGAATTCGTAATATGAGTCAGAGGTCTCCCAATTGAGATAATTTTGGAAGTCCACGCAGACGCGTGAAGTCGTGAGCTAAAGCTAGTATAAAATATTTCTTATTTTCTCCATGTTGCGGATTTCCACTGTCAGCTATCGAAGAATTAAATAAATAAAATACAATTAATTAAATCAATTTAACTAAGGAAAATCAACTAACAAAAAAACATTTTGAAGGCACGTGACGTAATATCAACTCTATGAAGATATTGTATCCATGGCCCATGGTAGTCGCGGCTAACAGCCTTGCGCGTGATTACGGCTTCATTAGAATAGTTATCGTTGCGGTGTCAACAATTTCATGCTAAATGCTTGCGTCTGAGCACCAGGTCTCAATCTCTGTAGACTTCCAATTAACTGTTATTTAGTTATTGGGATTAGGGACGAAATATAAATTACTCGTAAAATTTACTTCAATATAGTGTTCGTCTGTTTATTTCATAAGGTTTTCCTTTGGATTCTATAATCTACAGTTTATTTGTACAAATCCGTTCTCCCCGCAATAAAAGTTATGCCGATCAGCGGTGTAGCTCATTTCTCAGCTCCTGCATCCTTTTACTTCGAGAAGTCTACCTTATACCATATTACCGGGCTCCGCTGTCTGTCTGTCCGTCTGTCTGTCACAAGGCTGTATATTTTCGCATTCGCATTTATAATATCAATATGGATTATAATTTCTAGAATCCTGTTACCAAGTGGCAACTTGATCTACTGCGCTCACGGAATAGAAGACGTCGGTAGCAGGATCCATAATTCCAAAAATTAAGATAACATATATATGCTTTCAAATGACACGTGTTAGATTTTTGAACGAAAATAGAGTTATTTGTATTCAACAAATTCATGTGACACAATCATATGAATAGAAATCACATGCTAAACTGATACAGCTCGATAAAAAGGTTAAGTGGTTTGCTTGTTTGCAACAGATTACAAACCAACTAGTATATAGGAACTTAAGAAGCAATTATCAACTTTATTTTAAGGCTTCTATAGTTTGTATCGTGATTTAATCCAAGGAAATTAAGTAGAAAAACTGGTCAAGTGCGAGTTTGACTCGCGCACCAACGGAACGACATAGATGGAACCGTATCGAATGTACAGAAAATATTCATTTTACATCATATTACATTGAATATGTTCATTTTCCCGACCGCATAACTACTATGTTTGCTTATCAATAAAATTTTTTGATGATATAGAAAGAAAGAAAGAAAGAACTTTATTTCGGCACACCAAACTAAAACTGACTTAATTTAGGTACATAAAATAAATTTTGACATCCCCGAAAAAATCCCCACTCAACTTATTGTCGCGGCTAACCTGCTGCGACGCTTGTCTTCCGTGGAGCCTGAGAATTAATACGCTATAATATCGTGTAGGTAAGGTCTATGACCTCACAAACCCTAGTGTCTGACTTGTTGAGCCGCCATAGCTCTCAAGTACGGGCGTACATGAGCCATGGAAGTGTCTTCCGAAACACGGAATCATCTTACTTCCCAGACAATCAGGTGATTCAGCCTGCAATGTCATAACCAAACTGGAGAAACTATCACAAAATGTCCTTTGAAAGTATACCCACCGGGAATCGAACCCTAGACCTAACGCGTGTGTTGCGCATGAGTCTCTGAGACAGCTACGCCACGGAAGCCGTTTTGTGCTATACCTCTAGTTTTGTCACTTGCAGTATCACTCTACATGTAAATCCAATATCTAAGAACATCTCTGAGATCGACGTGTCAAAGGTTTGTTGATATTAAGTGAATGTTATCGACGTGTGTGGCTATTTCGAGAGCTATAAAACTATAACTGGAACTAATTTAGATGTTAAACTTAGCAATATTTACATGGGGTCTGCATTCATTGTCACATAACTCTTATAGAATTAGTCTGTTTATTTGAAGAACGGTGCGTTGAACTGATGATACGTAGCAACATAATAACCAGGGTGTTAACATTGAGTTTTTATTGAATTTTTGTATAATGAACAAAAGAGTTGTTTCAAATCCGGCCTGCACTTATACACTGTTTAAAAAATCAAGTAGTAATCTAAATATGTATAGAAATATACTAGAATTACATTTATGCATTAATTTTAACTGTGAAATGTGAAATCGATCTTTACGTACTAAGTGACAGTGTCAAATGTCATTTTATTGACGCCATCTTTGTTTTAAACGTCAAGTCTTACCTTATCGTGCGTTTTATATTTTTTGTACAAAAAAACTAAACCAAAATATACAAAAATGGTAAGCGGTAAGTGTGGTAAGTGATTTACACTTTTATTTGATAATGGTCTTTTAAAATTATAAGTGTACAAGACCAGGCCTTTGCGCCATACATTCGTGGAACGTGTCATTTGCCTTTGATCTCTGCGTACGTAGCAATAATGACCTCACGGTGTTGTTGATGAGGCCATCTATCTACTTACTCATACAGCGCATCAGGAATTTTTGGACTAATCACACTTGTCAGGTGGTTTGGTGATCGCAGTAAAACGATTTAGTTAATACACAGATAGTCACTGATGCACATCGCTTGCACATTTTTCAACCGACTTCAAAAAAGGAGAAGCTACTCAATTTGAAAGTATGTTTTTTTAAACGTACGAATCGATTTTGATTGTTCTTTTTTTGGAGTAGATCATAGTTCAGAGGTAGTTCCATATAAATTTTGTTGAAATTGATTTTAGCGCTTTTTCAGAAAATGAACAAAAACAAAATACATACAGATAATTCTAACTCTAAATAACATTTTATGGGATGAATGTTAGTATAGACTTTTAAGGCAGTTGAAGTCGGCTACTTAGCTCTTTTTGAACGCATTAATTATCTGTTCTAAAATCGAAATCACGGGGCCATGTTATAGTTTTCAAATTATGATTTTTTGTTTGCTTCTTTATGTTACCACTGAGTAGAAAATAGTATCCCGGTTTTATGGAGGCAGAAACTGGGATATATTAGTTACTGTAGAGGTATGCTGTGCAGTGTGTATTGTATACACTCCTAGGCGCACTTCAGCATTTGTCGGGGCTACATCATCACCATCATCCAACCAACCAACAGCCTATACATAAACTAAACATGTCCCCACTGCAGGGGCTCAGGCCTACTCTCCTGCAGAGTGTGTTATATATATTTAAAGTTCATCAAACAGAATAATGTGCCTAGTGGAAGAAAAAATATACTGTAATTCCCAAAAAAAAAACTGTCCATTTAGTAACTAACGGTGTCCATAATAAATAATATTTTGTAACGAAAGGCTCGTAAAGACTACGACGTAAAAATATTTTCTATCTAATTTTACTAATATCTAAAAGCACTAAATTGTAAAAAATATTGTTCACCATAAAATTGTAATAAAACCTACAATATGTAGCCGTAAAGCTCATTTCCACCACATCCCATAATTACATGGCCGCCATTTATTAATCTGCCTAATATTTTAATGGTGGAAATGATATTTTTTATGAAGTTTAATGATCATTAGCTCGGTTAGTGCCCGCTGCGCAATGACACCTGGGGCCGTGATCACATTGAATTACAAAAGATGGATGTACCATTAACTATCAAAAAAATGTTAGTACTGAAAATAGCTGTGAATCGATTTTGTTTTGAAAAGATAATAGCTACAAACAAGCTTTACGAAGGTCAAATATTAAAAAAAATGTTGAGTGATTAGGTCTGGCAAGCAAATATACAAATTGGAAATTTATTTTCTACCGAAAAATAAAACATATTTTCCATATTTTGGTTAGCTTCTGTGTATCCTATTCGCCACTTGCCATTTATTAGGTTTACCAGTAGGGTTTGTAAATTGTTATGTTGATTTTCTAGAAAAGACAAGGTAAATTTTAATTTTAAATTAAATTTTAAAAATAGAATTGTCACTGAGTGTATTCCCAAAAGTTACTGTCAGTCCAAACTATACATATATTCCCATGTCTGGGTCCAGTTGTCGCGTCGCCAGGTATTACGTGTCACATTCAACACGGGATCAAACCATTCCTTCATTAGTTCGGCCATGGAGGGAGACATGAGAAATTCTACGGCTTAGAGGGAGACAAAACCACTCAATAAATATGTATCTTGGACACGTGGACGTCATTAATCTCGCGCTGTAGACGCACACTTCGAATGCACAACAATGCATAACTACAATACGAGATCGTAGTGTGAGGAAGGAATAGTTACATCATAACCAACCGCATTTTTAAAAGCAATTAGTGCTGGCATTATATAAAGTAAAATAAACTATAATCAAATATTGTTATCCATTTATACATCAACATGATAACCTGAAACGGAACTGTTGAAGTTGAACTGAACTGGTTCATTTGTCGAAAGTTAAATCCGCCGTTGACTCACCTATAGAGATCCTATATTATTCGTATTCGTTATCGGGGCAGGTTTCCGCAACTCGACGTCGGATGCGCCTACTTTGCGTGTTAGGGTGGCGTGCCTTATTCATACCACCCCAGCTCCAGCAGAAAGCCCAACAACCTATTTGTGTTGTTGAAGGCCTCTGGGAGCGACCTCGGTGTTCCGAGGTACTTTGCCCGCAGTGTTGCTACTCCTCCGCACTCCATCAGGACGTGAGCAGTTGTCTCCTCGGCCTCCATGCATGCTCTGCACAGAGGGCTGTCAGTGATACCTAGAGTAAACAGGTGCTTGGTGTAGAGTCCATGCCCTGTAATTGCTCCTACAATCAGGCGAAGTTGACATCTACGTAGTTGTAATACTTGTTTGGTGAGGCGACGGTTACAGGTTGTTGAGGTTGATCCTATATTAATATAAATAAAGATATTCACGTGTCGCTAAACACTTAACAACATACACAAGCCATTAATGTTGCAATGTCATTTGGTACCTGTACGTAATATACAAACAACTTTTTGTCAAACCAAACAGGGCGCTACCTCGGGTTTTTACGGAGCAACTGGTTTGCAAAAACACTGCCTCGGAATTCGGGCTTTGATAGTGCGCCATAATAGGTACACTAAGTCTATTTAACCGAAGGATCAGCCGAACACATACTGCGTGACACTGCCATCAAGGACAACATAGCAAAATCAAATCAAAATAGCTTATTAGTTATTTCAGTTAATTTAATATTTGGATCTACATACATGAACCCTGTCAGGGCAAAATCAACATTGAATAAGAGTCAAATTGTGAAAGAAATCATTTGTCAAATTAAAAAAAAACGCTAGTAACCACCCATTCTTCGAAGAAGTATGGCTGACGTAGGCCATAATTTTAAATACGTGAGTATATTCAAGGACAAACATCCTTACATCCTCATGTCTTGAGGATGTCTTTGTAGATGTCATTAAATATTGATCCTTGTTACCTAGGAAACTGGAACTATCGTCAGACAAGATTGGTGCTTTAAGGATGTTTGTGGAGAGTGAGGGTTTGTTCCCTTTTTCAGCATAATCTAAACTCAACAACATTTAAAAAAAGAAGATAGATCAACGCTCGACCTCAATCTCACCTGATGTTATAAAACGATGATAACCGTTGGTCCAAAAAGGTGTCTATGTACTCTTCGCTTGAAGATTCTGAAGATGTAGCACTCTGTCTTCCCGGAAATTCGGAAGCGCCAAGACACCGTTGGCCAAATAATCTTATTTCGAGCACGCACCATCAAGATATTGTATGGCTATGGAGCAGTGACTAGCAGTACTCCAAAATAATGTGCTCATTTCGTGTTTAATAAAGCCAAACAAGGAGCTAGCTCCGGTATTTGCTAAGCAACTGGTTTGCAAAAACACTGCCTCGAAATTCGGTCTCAGCCATAATAGACGTCCCAAGTTCCGTGTTTGGCGGCCGCCGACCGACCGGCGAAGGAATGCAGCTCGCCTGCATTGGACAAACGGACACAGATTTATCTGAACCAGTCCTTTATCGGACAGATTACACGGACCGTACTAAATACGTGACGCTATCTAGACATTTCAACTTGATTTAAAATGAGGAAATGTCCACAAGGAATTGAGATAATCCTAAAACCCTCAAATTAGGTACTAAACCGAAAAGTAGTGCTTAGAAAATAAATTTACCCTTTAAACGCCATTGCAACTGACTTTCAAATACAGTTGCGGTGGTATGTTACGAATCGCCATTTCCTAAGTACGGATAAGAAGTATATCAACAACCTGAAATCACTCTTAAAACTTTTCATTATGGAACGCCTGTTACATAGATAACAGCAATTATCGTTTTCAGTTCATCACAATAATTTTATTAATACTTAACAATTGTTCTGATATTGAATTTGACACTTTCTCCAAATAAAATGTAATTTATTATGTAATATACTAAAAAATTGTTAACGGTCCTCGTTTTATTCGTTCCAGTTGCCTTTCTCCGCGAAATGTATGTGACGTGCGCGAAATACCGTGAGTTATCGACGCTTTTATAGAAATGTATTGGCGACTTCGGTCAGCGCAAGCAAATTAATAAATTGAATGCCATATCCGAGAGCGGTAGCCGCGGCGACGACCAGGCGGCCGAACACCTGCGTCTGCGCATCTCACCGCAAACAAACAAAACAACACTTTACTATCAAGAACATTAGGTCCAGAATACTTTGACCACATCGTCCTACTCTCATTACGAATCACGGATGTAACAAACAAACCATTCAAAACTCTGTACCTTTAACAGCAAAGTGGAGTTTTACGGTTATAGAAATTCCTTTGCTTTAGAATTATGGTCACTTTGTATTTTATATTTTTTCTTATCCATTCTTTAGTCAGTCGACGAGAAATTGTAAAAATAAACAATGTCAGCTTTACCTTTTATTTATTATAACCAAAGCCTCAAACATCCTTATTAGCGACTAGTCTTTGCTTGTGACTTTGTTTGTGGGCACAATTTTGCACGATGAGAGTATCATCCCCACATAGAACTTATAATAATGTCGTAAGTATCATATTTGTATATCTAGGACATATTGTATATGTGTACCAAATTTCATCGAAATCGGTTCAATTGATGTGTATGCGTGATAGAGTTAAAAACATCCAAACATAAAAAATTAATAAGACAAGAATTTAGTTCCTTCGTTCACTGTGGTTCAGTGTGGGTGTACACTTAGTTCACTGTGATAATAACAGATGGCGGTGTGTTGCATTAAAATAAAAGCTAAATTAATAGTTAAACTTTAGCCTACCAGGAAATAGTTTAGGTTTGTAAATATCTACACAACAAATACGGACCTTAGTACTATAAGAAAATGTTAAATTTATGGGATATATCAATAGTTCTCGCTAATAAAAAGATCTGAAACCTAAATCGCACTATGAACATTTTCTTAACGCTTGGTATATAAGCAAACGTCCTTGTTTCGATCTGAGGGTTCCACCCAGTTCAGCTGTCGGGGTTACTTGCAGAGTCTTCGTGACTCCTGTACCCTGTGGAAAGTCCCCGGAGATATGGCGGAAAGCGTCACCTTCTAAGAATGTGTTGACTAGGACTGGCATCGTAGGGGAGGAAAACCTGAGCGGTGATTTGTCCGTAGCGTTGCTCAGAGCGAAGCGAATGCTGATAAGGCGAATTCGCCTAACTAAATGGGGCTTACTCGGTTGGAACCCTTGCTCTCTTTTGACTTATTGAAAAAAGCACCATAATATATATAGGATGAAACGGGTGTTGACACTCATGTGCCTTTACATCACTACTAGCTTGACAGGAGCATTGATGATAGCAGTAAGATGCTTTCTGTTCATAATTTCGGGGGAATTCCCTTTATATCCAGGGAATAGCATAAAGCAACAATTAAGTTGTAGGTTAAGCCTTCAGATAGGTTCGAACTCTCAATCCCTTGGACCAGTCTAATCCTGATCTATGGAAGCTAGTGCAACTGCAATCAATACTCGTTACGGTTTTATTCGCCTTTAAACCTGAATTGGATATTCATCTGGTTTATTACGTATAGTAAATGACTACACTACAGGTAACGGAGCTGTATTTAAATGATTTATTTTGGTTACGTTGCGTAAATAAACCTTTCGTAACTGTATTTTGCTGCTGCCCGTTCTCCCGAATCCTTACCGTCAATCACATTTTATCACACCCGCGGGAGCCTAGTCTAAATATCATATAAGAATAATCATTTATTATCCATCCATACTAATATTATAAATGCGAAAGAGAGTTGGTTGGCAGAAGACTTAGTCAACGTGGTGGTAGCTACCCAGGCGGGCCTAGAACATTGACATACCACCGACCTACCATCAAATAAAAATAGGCAATAGAGAAATGCCTCCAGAGAGATTTGAACTCTCGACCCCTGGTTTACAAGACCAGTGCTCTAACCCCTGAGCTATGGAGGCTACACGGATCACGTTAATTTTAGCACTCATTACGTGAACAATGCCTCACACTCAGCTCAGTGCAGAACATAATGGCATTTGTTTAAATATTTACGTTTGTTTCAAGATATCGATTAAACATTAGCAAAAATAAATAAACCTGTTGCCTGTTGAAATACGTGAATAATGTTCAATATTTAATATTGATGATCATAAATTCGGATTGTAATTATTAATTGTGAAATCATCAATTCAAATAAACTTTATTACACACACACATACACACACAACAAAACTGAAAAGAAAAGAACATTTTTTACATACATATAATGGATAATGTAAACAATAGACAAAATATAGTGAGTGGATCAGGAAGAAAATGAAATCAGAGGAGATCAGGAAGGAAAGAAGAAAAGGCTGTTAAGGATTAATCTATTCAAGGAAATACGTTTTTAGGATTGTAAGGAAGGGGCTCGTCTGATGGGTTCACGGATAGAGTTCCATAGTCGGACACTGCACGGATAAGGATTTTGAGTAAAATTTGGAGGAATGAGAAGGGAAGTTGAGTAGTATATTAATATTTATAGTTTACTATTAGATCACATGCGCCTTTACTTGCGTGAGATTCCCCTATTCCTTACTCCTCCATTACATAATATTCGTTATACAAAACGGTCACGTAAGGTTGACTAACCAACGACGCTGACGCATGCGTAGGCGCGCATCAGACGCACAGCTCATCGAGATGCGGGGCACCACCTGGTTGGCTAGGATGCAAAGTTGTGGGGCATGGCTAACACCAACTCATAATTTATTAAGTAACGTGTTTACAAGACCTTTCGGTTTTGTTATCCCATTCTGAGTAACATAAATTAGGTATTAATAAAAAGAAATAAACTATAGCATGTTGGTTCGATGGAGAAGGTTTATTCTTTGCCCATATGTGATTTTATTATATGCAAAATGCAGTGTGGGATAGATACACTTATAATTGTAGGTTAAACTTTTTCAAATCGTCTTCTTTGTCAATTGGAAAAAACAAAACGATTGAAACGAACGAAGCAATATTGCGTGCTCAAATTCTTATTTTAAATTAGACCTTATCGAGTCAGCAATCACCTTCAATCAGACATTTAATTCTTATTCGATTAAACTTCTACGTTCGGCAAAAACTGGAGCAAAAAAAATAACGTAAAAGGCATGAAATGTCAGACGTTCGGACAGCAGTGGTTTGATGCGGACAGCGGGCGAGCTCCTAAAGTGGCGATCTGGAGCGACGCACATCAGAGCTTACATTGCGTACCGACACTAAAATGGGCTAAAATAGTCTAGCAATTCTACTGGTAATATGTCAGCACTATTTAAATACACATAAACGTACAAAGTGTATAGAACCATTATAAAGTTATAGAGGATGAATAGTGAACAGGCACCTTCTAGACCAACAGGCACCATCGAAGGCCACATCGTCGCTTGCGTTGATCTATGTTCAGCAAGGTAAAAAGGTTATGGCCCCCATTGGGGGGCGGGCGGCACAGTAACATCTTTTTAGTTTCATAATGTTCAGACTTAAAAAACTTAAACCCTGGTACTGAAATGGAACATGCTTTCTACAGCAATTGATATAAGAGACGTGTGTATACGTATTACATTTAATTTTTATTCAATGTTTTTAGACCAATCTCCATGTAATCTCCGAGGCGTCTAAATTGAGCGTGTAATCGAAAATTGACGTTATAAATAAAGAAATATTCATCAATTCGGATTGAGGTAAATTACGGTCAGAGATCATGGCTTCTTCAGAAGTCGGATTTGCAATTTGTACCCGCCCAAATTGCACGTTTCCACATATTGCTACTTTGTTCGTCGCTTCATCTTGAAGATGGCGTTCATTTATTACGATGTACTTTTTTTTTAAAAAAACTGACAATGTGATCGCAGAAAAAAGTCAAATATTTATCATGTGAATAATGGGCTCGCACCCGGCGGCGGACATCTCACCTGATAATAAGTGACGGTTAATTAATAAATGCCTCAGGTGTGCCAAAATTCAAACGGGGCATACTGCCCATAATTTAGTTAAGTCAGAAAATACATCTGTGTTTTAATTAGAGGAGCCATAAAAACATAACTATTAAATACTAAGTATCTATTAAAACTTTAATACTAAACTATAATTTTTGTTTCGATTATGACCTCAATATTTTTCTACAGATCGTTATTTATGAATTCGATGATTAATTAATCAGTTTCCAATTAAAATAATTTAAGAGTGTTATTGAAATCAGTTAACAGATAAGTAAATCAATCTACGAGTCCAGTAGTGGTTCTTTAATTAATTTTTACGTAAGCACTTTCCTTTCACCGTGTTTCCTTCGCCAATATCTGGTTCATTCGGAAATTGGTAATCATTACTGTTTGTTGGTCGGTTATGTTATGGTCAACGGGCGAGTGGCGCGGGCGCAGGCATGTTCGTGTCATGACAAAATAACAGTACACATATAATATTTACACATATATTATTTTATACGATAAGGGGTGTTTCTAAAAGTAGTTCTGATTTGGGATTCATTTTTCTCATACGATTGTGTGTATCCGATATGTTTATATTGATAGAAGAAAAGGGGCCGATTTGGAGATAAAATTTGTAGGCCTACATCTTCTAAATAGCCCATGTGATATTTTTAATACGACTGTCCTTTCCGATATACGAGTATATTTTACTGCTAAATGCCAAAGTGCGACTGCGACTACACCTAGTTGTGTTGTAGTCGGTTACAACCAGGTTGAAGATAAACAGGGGCAACGGAATTTTTTGTACATTTTAATTTTTAAACGATGCATTAAAATAATTATATCATTTTTATTCATACTTTCTTTTGGTCGTAAAGAACGGATTTGAAAGGAATGTACGGATTCCACCTCGTCTAACAATGCGCAAGGTCTACAAAACACACACACTTGACTGACAATGACGTGCGCTGCATGTTGACGGCCGAGTGTGTGACGTTTGGTGTACTTTTGTTGTGTGTACCTTGTTATAACAAACGAAAGTGGCTGACCTAGTTTCTTCATACGTGTTCATCAGAACACGGCCTCTGGATTTTCTGATCTCTGTATCGTAAAGGTAATTATATGAATATCTGCTCCGTCCCAGTGCTATACTTTATTCTACCGGTAATGTACGGCACTCACTCGCTCCCACTCGAAATGATTTTGACCAATTTGGATCCAGTTTAATGTGCTTTCTGAATTGCCGGGTGATTACCTTTACGTGTAACTGTTTTTATACATTGTACATACAAAGTAGACACACATATAAACTTCACCTGTCAAAATTATATCACGACGTGAGTGGCTTACTTGAAAGTAATTGTGGGGTATACGAGTAAAACAAGGTGATGGTTGGTCCGCTCAATTGATAGGTCAAACTAAATATTGCTGGAGTATAAAAATAATACCGTTGCGTGAAAATTATTGTTTGTATCGCGTTTATTGATCTATACAAAAGGTCTCAAAATGGCAGAAGAATCAGTGATGACAGAACCAAGAAAATAGTTTTTCTTCTACTATTCTTTGCTTATACTGTTCTTAATGGAGACGTTATAAAATTTTAAGCTCAGAATCTGTGTCATATAATCCATACTAATATTAAAATGCTAAAGTGAGTTAGTTTAATTATTTGTTTGTCCTTACTTACGTCGTAACGGAGGGTCAGAATGACTTGATAATGACTTTATTATTTGTATAGGGATAGTCGAAGGGTTGGAAAAGGACATCCCGATCAAATGCTGACTTCCCGTTGAATAATTTCCAAAGTCCACGCCAACGAAGTCACGGGCAAAATACATCATCTGTGAAAATTTCAACTCTCTAACTATTCATGAGATACAGCCTGGTGACAGGCGGACGGACAGCGAAGTCTCAGTAATAGGGTCCCGTTTTTACCCTTTGTGTACGGAACCCTAAAACAAATATGTTTCCTTTTCAAGAGCAATACACGTATAATAAAAAATAAAATTAAAAATTTTGAAAATACCCGCGACAAATGGAAATGTTGTGATGGGAAAAGGGTTAAATAATTTTTTGAGAAACCCTCGACTAAATGGAAGTAAGTAACGAGATAAAAAGAAGCTTACATATTATTACAATAATAAGTCCGAAAAAATCCGTCGGGGGCTGCCATTCCCGTTCCTGAAGGAACTAAAATTTGCAGTTTTATAAATATGTCACTAGTTGAAATTACGTTGGGTACCTAATTTTTTTATGTAGTCTTGAATTGATACCGCCTTATTAACCATCTCCATTTTCTAATGGCTACACATTTGGACTTAACGGACTAAACCGGACTTACAATATGTAGGAACTGGATTCGATTCCCAGTATCTCTCGGTACTCGGTTTAGTTGGTGGTATAGGTATAGGTGGCATTTTCTATGTCTGCCTGGCTAGCTACCACCATGTTACTTAAGTCTGCCGACCAACAGCTGTGTTAATAGCACTGTTGTGTTCCGGTATGAAAGGTAACATAGCTAGCGCCTCATTACATTGAGGATTCTGGCACTTACCATCCAATGAATGAAATGAAGGCCAAGTGCAAACCCATCATACATTTAAAAAATGACTGCACCTACATGAGATAAAAAAATATTTTCTTACTCCTATATTTTTGTGGAAACGGATTGGAAACAGGAACTGATTAGGCAATGGCAGCCCCCGACGGATTTTTTCGGACTTATTATTGTAATAATATGTAAGCTTCTTTTTATCTCGTTACTTACTTCCATTTAGTCGAGGGTTTCTCAAAAAATTATTTAACCCTTTTCCCATTACAACATTTACATTTGTCGCGGGTATTTTCAAAATTTTTAATTTTATTTTTTATTTTAAGCTTTTTAGAGAATTCATATGTTGTAGTCTAAATATCGTGACGTGTGAAGTATCATGTCATGACAAACAATATGTGCAATTGTATTAAAAATCAAAGGTTTCCCTATCTGACGGAGTTTTTTTAAATGTATAATTTCGATTATCAGGAGTTCATGTACAGATGCTAATCACCAAATACTCTATAAAGAGCTCAGGCACAGTTTATTCGCCATGTTCCTTCACAAAGTTCCCCTCAAAGTTATTCTGCTCAATCATCAGATCCTTAAAAGTTCATGTGCAGGTTCTGCTCACCAAACACTCTCTAAAGAGCCCAAACACGGCTTACTAGGTATTTGCCTTCGCAAGGTTCCCTTCAACATCGTTCTGATCCATCATCAGACTCTCAAAAGTACATGTGCAGGTTCTGCTCACCAAACACTCTCAAAAGAGCCCAAACTCGGCTTACTAGGTATTTGCCTTCGCAAGATTCCCTTAAACGTCGTTCTGATCCATCATCAGACCCTCAAAAGTTCATGTGCAGGTTCTGCTCACCAAACACTTCCAAAAGAGCCCAAACACGGCCTAGTAGTTATAAGCCTTCGCAAAGTTCTCTGTCCCTCATTTTAATGAGTTAAAATCTTGATTGCAGCGCCCCCTGGTGAGCTAGCGCCATACCACCTATCTAAGAACCATCGCTGACGTATCAGCAACCCTTTACAAAAAACCGCATGTAAATCGGTCAAACCGTTCTGGAGATGAGTGGCAACATGAGTGGTTTGTATGTACACACAAACAAACACACAAACAAACAAACACACAAACAAACACACAAACACTCAAACAAACATCCTCTCACCCTAAACGCATACAGTGTCTCCGTTCCGTCGCGGGTAAAAATATATGAAAGTATCAGCGACCGCTCGAAGTGGATAACAACGTATTTCCTAACTTGGCATAACATAATTAAGTCGTACTAATCGGTCATTAAAGGTCTGCTCTACAGACAGGAAGTTCCGTAATAAGGAAACGTTCATAGTTGATGACTACGTACGAGCAATTTACTAATGGAGTGTTGACTGCAGGCGTCACTTTTGTGCATTATCTTTCGGGTAAAGCAAAAACAGTATATACCAAATATCCAAAACACTACATTAACTGACATACTCTAGACTTCCGCACAACCGTATCCACATATCTATTTATATTTACCTAAAAACCTTTCTATTGCCCTTTCATAATTTAAACCTTAGCGAGCATATTTTTTTGTAAAACTGCGGCAGATTTTATTCACTTTTGTATAATTTAATTTATTTAAGTTTAAAATAATCTGTTCACTGTTGTTTCTCCAAATAGCTATGAGTTTCACGTCTTTGTAGTTAAGTGAATTTTTTTAATTGAAAGTTTTTTAAAGTTAATTTTTTTATTAATCTTTAAATAGTTTGTCTGTAAGTGAGCTCAAATTTACTTATTATTTATTGTATACCATGCATTAAATTTACTTTAATAATGCAGATCTAGTTGATGAACCACTTAAATAAATACATAATTATATAAATAAATAGGCAGGCTTGTTGTTGTTGTTGTGTGGCGTCGGTGGCGCAGTTGATAAGGCGCGGACTCTCAATCTGAGGGTACCGGGTTCGAATCCAGCCGTGTACCTATGAGTTGTTTTTCAATTCAAGTACATTATCCGTTTGCTTAACGGTGAAGGAAAACATCGTGAGGAAACCTGCATGTCTTGAACAGGCATGTGAAGTCCGCCGATCCGCACTGGGCCCGCGTGGTGGACTATGGCCCATACACTCTCTGTAGGAGAGTAGGCCTGAGCCCCTCCAGTGGGGACATATATAGGCTGTTGATGATGAGGCAGGCTTGTTTTGAAATATCTTATATTACTCCGAAACGTTATTACTCTATCGAGTATTTAATATGGATATTTTCGAATTTCAAAAATCATAAATCAACTATTGATAGGTTTATAATCCCAAAAGAAATGTTCTCATAAAATTAAATCAAAACAAATACAAATTATACACAAATCTTCACACTGAAGATAGAAAGATCGTCGCAACAAATGTTACGCTTCTATCATCATACCAAGATCTGAAATTCCCTTACAGTTTCTGATCTCACTGAAATTGGAAATTTTCTCCCATCGTCGACATACTCGTATGTAACACAACCTGCTAAAATCATTACTGTCATTTTGACTTCGCCGAAGTAGGGCAAAAGTAGGGTCCTTTTGTAACTTTTGTCTTGAGCACATCAGAAACACAAATGTCACTATTATTATTAAAAAATTCACGTTAATAACATTTGCCGTTGCTGAGATGATCAGCTGTAATAGACAGACAGACAACAGAGTATATACTAATAAGGGTTTTGTTTTCTCATCGGTCATTCAAAGCCCTACAAAATACTTTCAACCACCTTCCAAGAAAGTACTGACAATGAGTTACTGGTCGGGTTGTCGTGTTCGGCCCAGCATTGCCCCGTACCGGTCGGTGTAGAAGTGTATATTTTACTTGGCTGACGTCGGCTCTGGCTGCTTTGAACGGCCAATTAATTATACATCGCTTCAAGTTAATTTATACGGTACTCGATCGACCGCTACTGGGTTTCAACGTAAACACGATACGAAATTTCCAAAGCCATTGACGTGGCTTGGTCGTTAATTTATTGATATGTAATCGCTGTATTTATCCAATATAATAAATACTTAACGTATAGCGCAAATAATTTAATTTTAAATTTATATTGACATAATAAAGCATTCTAGATAAATATTAGAGAAAATATTCCAACATTTTCCTCGTAGGTTTCCCCACTGCAGGGGCTCAGGCCTACTCTCCAGAGACTGTATGGGCCATAGTCCACCACGCGCAACCAGTGCGAATTGGTAGACTTCACACACACCTTTGAATTTCTTATCAGGAGTGTGCAGGTTTCCTCATAATGTTTTCCTTTACCCAAAAAGCCAATGGTAATGATTTTTCCAAATAACAAATTGGAACTTATTGGTACGAGCCCGGATCGAATCCAGACCTCGATTGTTCAAAGACTGACGCTTTACGCTACTGAGCTTCCGTGGCTTTTTTTTTTCGTTATCGTTTTTATACTTTTTTATAAGCATCTGTGTGCTTGTGGTTTTCGCGTGACTTTGCGCACCGATCTGAAAGTTCCTCTCACTTCCTTCCATCTGTTGCTTCCATTCTGTACTCAGCATCATGTGATCCATCAAGCGCAAGCCCCACGCAGCTGCGTCGGTACGTTTGACCACCAGAGCGCGACGCACGGAGCGACGTGTGCGCAGATCCATGAGGGCCAACGCGGTCACCGACTGACGCCGGATCACCTTACCTGGCTCTCAAAACTGCCTGCTGATGATTTGATAACATTGCTAAAAATAATATTTTCTTAAATATGCTTCGATATTCGTAAATTCTTTTGACTTAATCTTCTTCGAGAAATCGAAAGAACGGTGTCTTTCTTTCTTATGTGTTTGTTTTTTTGTTTGATTGAATCTCTTTATTACACACTATCTTAAATAAATAAAAAATGTAAACCAAAAATAAATCTAGCTTGTATCTAAGTCAGTATTTAACTTTGGTGGACTTATCCCACAATAGGGATATATTTAAGTCAACCAGTGCGAGGAGTGGCGATAAAGGGGCGGCGTGCGGATATATATAGGATCTTTAAATAAGTAGGTAAAAATATACAAAATAAATATCATATATATTATATTAATATGTGTTATGAGAAACAAAGGCTATCTAACCTTATTTTGAAAAATTTCGGAAGGAAATTAGGCGGTTAAATAGAGAGGGATGGTATCCAATGGCAGGATCTATGACAGAGGCTCATGTCCAACAGTGGACTTTTAAGTACTTTAAAACTAACACGAGTCTAAGGCAAATTCAATTTGATTATATGTACATTGAAATCAAACGTCGGGTCCAGTAAATAAATTAAATCGGGTCAGGCAATAAAACAACAATTAATTTATTCGTTGTTTCGTATATTCGCACAGACATCAAAGATGATCGTAACAGTTTATTGGGCAAACGTTACATTTGCATCGCATTGTGCGCACGGGCATTGTTGTTGGTAGTATTTTGCCTAAAGCATCGACTATAGAGTTTACAATTAACATAGTAAAATGTTCATACACCTTTGAAGAAAATAACTTCTGAGATGGGCGTCCATAAGTCTAACATTGAGGTCTTACTTCGATCACGTGATAATGGCAATTCGTACCCCAAGGCTGTTCCCAAGGCAAGGTAACCCGACGTGGCAATCTATGAGTTCAGCAATGGACTTATGCAGCTGATAGTTATTGTGTCTCGGTATTGTATCCCTATAAAAAAAACTTTGATTTCTAATAAAGGAAACAATAACAAGACAGGTAAACTACAAATAAACATAAAATTGGAATAGATTACACGCACCACCGCCTCTTCCGGACCGGCCGAACATTCACAATTTCACACGGCCGCGGACGCCCGCGCCGCCCTTGCCTCGAACAATCGACGCCTGCGCCGGTCGTGGGACTGATTTTATGGTAATTTCCGATTTTAGGGTGACTTTCGTTAATTATTATTTGACTTTGTAATTGCAATCGGTGAGCTTTCGTTTCTCTTTTCCTTATATATTTTGTTTTGGTCCTACGTTGTTTATTGATAGTTTTTGTGTGCAGGGACTTGTGAGTCAGAACATAAGGAGTATGTATCTGATTGTTCATGTAAATGTACTGTGAGTTTACTTTTATAATAGGATCACCTCATCTCAATCCGGAGATGGGCATCAACAATGTTTTACTGCGGAACGCAGTCATTACGTAGCAACCGTAATTATTTTGGGAATTCATGGAAAGTCCAACGAAGTGGCCATCTATGAGGGAAGCTCCAAATCATACAGTAGCTTTATACAGCTGCTTCAGTGGCGCAGCTGTATAAGCGTTAGATACAGACGCGCAACACAAGCGGCAGGTCCCGGGTTTATCACTTTGTGAAGCTTGCCCCAGTTTGGTTACAGATTGTCTGAAAAGTAAGATGATTCTGTGTTTTAGAAGGTACCCAAAGCTGTGGATCCCGGTTAGTGTCTGACAGCAGTCTTTAAGCCAAGCTAGAGCCATCAAACAACAAAATCTAAATACCTACGCTAATAGCTTAGGCTTAGGTAGCCGACCCCGATTGAGAAAAATAGAACAAACATACATACAACTGAGATTGAGAATACAGGCGACTGGGTCCACTGCGTGCACTTCAATTTGACTATGTTAGGCAACCTTTTTAAGACTTCTAATTAGATGCATCAAACCAGAATGAGCCTTGCCCAGTATTGAGTTCGTCTCCTGGCAGTATATCGATGTGCGCATGCACAGTTGCAGTAACGGAACTTGTGCTTGTTTTTAATGGAGGAACTGCGGCCTTATCGTGTAACTCCAACACCGATCACGATCCCTTTGAATTTGACGTTTGAAGATGATTCACGAACTTCACACCGCTCAAACGCGACTGCTAAATGTCATTGAAAGGTATAGCGACTAATCACGAGTTTGAAAGATTATGAATGAACGAAATCGTAATTTTGACATAAAATTGGTACCGTGTAACTTTTTGACAACTAGAAATCGCTTTCAAAGCGACTCGCAAGTGTCAAATGAAAGATTCAACACTGACCTCGAATCTTTCAAAGATTTCTCGCAAGTTTATTATTGTTTTATAACTTTAATGATTAATTTAGTTTCAATGTCGTTATATCAATTGAATTAGTAGCAAGAACTATTTTGATAGCTAGCGTAGAAGAAGAAATTCAGCCGCACAATATAATAAATTGATGTTTTATTTATAACTCTCAATAATTTCAGATTGTTTTTATTATTTGCCTAAATAAGTAATAAAATCAACAAGATAATATACGTTACGTACGTAAATAATTATTTTGTATTAATTTCGAGTATTATGGTATCTCTTCAAAATTAGCTATGACGGGTGACTGTAGGTGACTACTGTTGTGTAGATAATAAATAATAATTTGTGCTGTTTGTTTACGGTGCTATGTGTGAATGGATGAGAACCCACAATATAATATTTGTATATAATTTATATTATATATACTTCGGAAATGAACTTTCTACACCACTGGTGGTACCAAGGCTATCTTAGTTATTAGATGAAATGAAACCTTAGCAATTTTTGTAAAAAAAAGATACCAAAACGAGCGATAAAAATATTTTAAGATAACTAAAGAAGTGGCTGTAAGATTTAAGGACCATTGCCTGTTAAGGTAACTAAAGAATTGGCTGTAAGATTTAATGATCGTTGCCTTTTAAGACAACTAAACAACTGGCTGTAAGATTTAAAGACCATTGCCTTACCTGCTAAGGATAATGAAAAATCACAACGACAACAAGCGCCGATTTCATTCGTTCCGAAAGCGATTGTGATTAAGAATGTTAGACGATACCATTTAAGAGTCGCAATCCCGATCGCGATCCCGATACCTTTCAAAGGTATCGCGATAGGTGTTGGAGTTAGACGATAAGGCCCCTGGTTCGCAACTGTCGCAGTCGTTCCGCGGTGGCGTGAGAATGTCTGCGCGAGAGATTTTCTCAGGGCTACGTTTGGTGTTCAGGAAGGTGAGGATTCGCTTCGACTAACTTCTGTAGACTTGGCGAATGTCACGCAGTGATGTAACAACAACCACGAAGGACGTTCATATATAAACACGTATACCTGTACAACTTAATCTTATACCGCAACCAAAACCATAAGTTCATCGACATATAATTTCAAATAACTATTACTTTTCTGATGTTGCTATCATAACTGCTTTGAACTCTCGTTACGTAAACTATATTGTGATGTTATAATGTTACCGTATCTAAGACTCAGTTATTTTGAAATAAGTAAAGTTTTCTACAAAATCGTTATATACCGAAGTCCAATTAATACGGAGTACTATTTATTAATACGAGCTTTAGACTTGCAAAGATACGAATATCATTTTGACTTCACAACAATAAAATGACTTTCGCGTAGTTTGCTAATATATCTTCGCTACGTGAAAAAGCTTCGAAGCGAAAACGAAAAACACGGTCTTCAGGTTCTGTGTACGTCACTACGCACCTGCAGCCTTGCGTCTGTGACAAAAGGACCGTGTACTAAAGTGATTATCCAATTGGCGCACTAAGTACGTACAAGTCGGTGCAAGTTTGAACAAGTTATACTCAAGGTCCCGTTGAGAAGGTCTACCTTGTTATTAATAAAAAGAAGACAATTTATTGAGGGCTAATAAACGTTATGCTTTATTCTTTGATCATTCTAGACCAATTTGAACATTGCATTGGTCACAACAGCTTACCCCATAATAATCATATTTAAGCATATTACGATGGCAAGATTGGAAATAAGATCATAACATCGTTAACTTGTAGTAGAGATTTATGCACAAATGAATTCCTTACGTCCCCACTACAGGGGCTCAGGTTTGCTCTTACAGAGACTGCATGGGACATAAGTAGTCCACCACGCGGGCCTAATGCGAATTGGCGGAATTCACATGCCTGTTCAAGACATGCAGGTTTCCTCACGATGTTTTCCATCACCGTTAAACAATCGGATACTTGAATTGAAAAAACAACTCATAGATACACGGCTGGATTATAACCCGGAACCCTCAGATTGAGAGTCCGCGTCTTATCCACTGCGCCACCGACGCTTATCTAACCTATCTAAGTCTATAATCATAAATCTGTTATTACCTTTGACCTAACGAGTAAATGGATTTCTATTTTTCTGAGTATTCCTGATTATATTTTTGTATACACGGCACTTGAATTACTTATTTCTGTAAGCATACAAGTTCATACACGAGGAAAAAGTGTAATGATTATCATTAATTAAAGGTTTCTTGCAGTTGTTCCACTTCATTGATTCAAAATCGGTCAGTAGATCGCGCGTCGAGGTGGCGGCGCGGATGCATAATCCAGTGACACACATCCCAGACGTTTTTGAGTGGAGTGACACGCAATCGGTGCGTTGTCCTGTCTTTAGATTGCCTCAGGACCAGATATATCAATCAGTACTCTACTATAACCTACAAGATTTGATGTAAAGTTGTGCTGAGGTAGACGTCGTGGACGACGATGCTATGCGTTGGCCTATCTATTTATTCTTTTTTGGATACATCAAAAAAGTAAAGATTTTGATCTGAATTCTCGTAAAATCTAAAGCAGACAAAAGAAAAGTTCATGGTATAATTTCAACATACTAAAATCTCATTAAGGACCTTAAAAAAGCGTTAACAGCGCAATACGATCTTCATAAAGTGTAGCGGTCATTTAATGGGCGTCATCCTGTGCTCATATCTCAGTCATAATCGGTACCTCAGGTGTACCGTAATTAAGGCTTCACACGTCCATACTTTCCACTCGAAACCTGCTTGAAATGTGGAAATATATTGGAGAGAAAAAATGCTTTGAGCGAATATTATCCGGCACGAAGGATCAACACTATGTTACATTTAAACACGGCAGTCACCTAGTGCACAATTACTACACAAACGTTTTGTCTGCAAAATCATCGTAAGTGTAACCTTTCACGCATTCTTATATTTCATCAGCAGCAGCCTACGTCCACTGCTGGACATAAGCCTCCTCCGTGAAATGCCACAATAACCGAGCCACTTGCATCCAGTGACTACCCGCGACCATTATATGTATATGTATCAGTTTGTTGGTTAAATAAAAGATCGTCGTTATCAAGAGCTGTATTATTCCACTGTAGGACACAAATCTTCGCCTCCCGCATAAATATGGATATGGAGATCTTATTTGTGAAATAATCTATGTACATTTTCAGTTTGAGAGTATGTCATTGAAAACCTTTCTACCCAACGACTCAGTAGAAAGGCAAGGCTGTTCTAGGTAAGAAACTGGGAAACGTAACGGAAATTCAAATCAATATCCTACACGTGTCCCACGATGAAAAGTTATTGACAATACGTTGTAATGACATGATAGTAGGTAAGGTAACGGAGTATCTACATACATTATACGGGTAGTACAATACATTATACATATGGATGTATGTATTTGTGAAAAAAGATGATTTAAATACGATATCAATTCTACTCGTGGATGAATAAAGTGATTTTTTATCTATTATGATAATAATTGTGATTTATTTACTCTCACAGCATCACTCAACGGTGTCAACATCCTTGTTAGTAACTATTTCTCGAAAATACTATCCATATCATCATCAGCCGGGAACCGTCCACTGCTGGACATAGGCCTCCTCCATGGTATGCCACATTGACAGGTCTCGAGCGACTTCCATCCAGCGACTCTGACCCACCATGTAATCTAAGTCTTCCGTCGAAAATCAGTGCTAATAGCAATGTCGTGTTCCAGTCCTGAAAGATAGCATGTCACTTACCACCTCGGATTTCAGATTTATTCCTGTACTTATGCTGTAAGACCTTGCTTCTTTCTACATTTCAGGATTCTAAATCAGCTAGTACCGTTTTGTTTTTTGTGCACTTTCAAGGGAATCGTCAAAATTAGCAGCTTAAACGGCCATATCTTTATATTACGTTGACTTAAAAAAATGTTTTTTTCACAGATCAGAAGCGATTGCAGACTTGAGTATTTGATATTAATTTAAATTTTATACCGCCACTCGTTCTTGAGAAAAAGGGTCTTGACAGACGGGCGCACCGACGAAAAAGCTTTTGAGGTACGGAACCCAAAAATCATAAAAACAGTTTCATTGTACATAATTGTTGCAGCAATCTTGCCATCTCGTCAGACAGTGCAGTTGAACGGGTCGACGAAGGCGACGAGTCGCCACGTCGCGCCGTGGGAACCCCGGACAGGTGTAACAAACAAACATGTTCTGATTCCACGCACATCATACACCACGTAGGAAATTATGCACATATCGATGGGATATTGCTTACGAGATCTGTTGGAGTTTACCTGTAAGGAAATGACGAGAGTCTTTTTTACTTGATGTGCAGCTTGCTTGTGTAGGCAATGTAATTGTTCTATCTGATTAAACCAAAGTGATGAAAATAAATGTCAAGGGTTGATTGGTTGTTGTTGCTGTTACCGTTGGGCCATTATTATAAGATAAGTTTGATTTATCTCATAATCGAGATTGGATCGAAATTCGAAAATCGAAATTGGTTAATCGAGGTTGTCGAGATTAGATTCTATGTTCATTTTGACAGGACATTTTATGAATCAGTTATTTTTACACATTTTTGGTTTTTGTTCAGCCTTCATAGATTTCGTTTAAAATAAAGTTGGGACAAATATGCTTTCCTTTAAATTCAGTAATTTGTCTTATTATCTGCCCCTGCCTGAATATATATTGAGGCTTATTATTCTTGCTAATAGCTATTTTTTTAAATTACTACCACTTAGGTCTCCTCCTTCTTTACCTAAATTAGCAACTTGTTTTTAATTTTTGACCTTTCATTATTATCCGGATATCGTTAGGAGTTAAAAAAAAGCTAGATTAATGTTAATATATTTTGGTATACTATCTGTGTACTTACTATATCTACTTCGCAACCTTTTGTAGTACAGGAATATAGCTTGTATAATAAATTAATGCTCATAAAATAGTGCCCTTGTAGGTTAACACTTCCAATATCGGGCGCATCCTGTGCATCCAAAACGCATCATATGCGAATGTATAAAAACGCATTTGTTGCGTAACGACCGTGTGGGAACACCGGACAGGTGCGCGTGCGACGGGCGAGCCTCGGGAAATCTCAACCAGCTCCTGTGCAGGAGCATCGCAGCCGGATGATTAATTACACGGCTTCTTTTTACCCGACTAAACGACAACATTACGGGGTTATACTTCCTTCATACAGCTACCAAATTAACCAGAGAAAGTTCACTGCTAAACATAGACTTTGGGACCAATAAAATAATATAAAAAAAACTTAATAAAATTGTACCAAAACATGAATATTTGTAGACACATCACAATAACTAACGGCCAAGTATATACAATAAAAATATATTAAATTGTCTACGCTAGTAAGAACCCCTCGTTCTCGAAGGTGAAGCCCTCCTCTAGAGATTTCCAAGTCTCCCTATTCTTCGCTGTCTCCATCCATTTTTCGCCAGCCACTTTTATTATATCATCTGCCCACCGCGCTGGCGGTCCTTTCCAAGATGTTAACTTGTGGGTCCATCGATTGTCGAGACTAATATGCAGTCAAGATGTGTTAGCATTCATGTTGTATAAGACTGTGGTCAAACGAGACTTCCAGCTTCGCTTGCTGTTTGATATGCGGGGGCTATGATGCTTGTGCATTGCCAACTAACAAATCAGATTTTAGTTTCAACATCAGTATAGATTTTGCCCCTGATTTAGTCTTCGTGAATTCAGAAATGATCCCACAGGAACTAATTATCTAGATACAAGTCCATGGGGTCCTGAGGCGCGCCAGTTTATATACGGAACTGTGCGTGCGGTTGAGGGACGCGACGGGCCACCAAAGGGCTGGCGACTATCTCGGGCAAAATTGTCGCCAGCGTTCTCTGATCTGGAGAATGTATTATATCTCTGATAAGTTAGAATACATTCTCTAGTTTAATTAGATAAAACCCTTTTTTAAAATGAAATCGTGTTTTGTTTTACTATTTCAGATACATGTTTTCTATGTGCTTCTCTATGTTATATACGCTTGTCCCAAATTTCATCAGTATCGGTACTGTAAGATAATTTTAACAAAAACATTTTATAAAACAACAAAATCGCACGCAACCTTAGTAACCTCACGAGAACTTAAAATAACAAAAACAAGCACTGCCCAGAAGGCAGATCAACACAAACTACGGATTAATCAACACAAATTTAACAGCAAACACATCAAAAACCAATCACCTTAAAACCTGTGTTTTTGGTGGTCCAAAGGTCTTTACACGTTCTATTAATCTGTGTCTTTACAAGCTGTGGAAAATGTGCATACAAGTATCTTTACTTCTCTCTAAGTTCCATCCATCTAGATTTCAATACAACATCTTCTCTTTTAGACATCCACGCGTCAAGACGGAATCACACATATGCTCGTATATTTTCTTCCGGTTTATTTATATATGAATAGATCTATGTTTAAAGTTTGGAACTGTGATGAACGTAATGTTTCACATTTAATTTCCAAGTACTTATTTGCGCTGAAGTATTTATATAGCACAGTGTAGACCATGAAAGCGCCAGTGGTAAATGTAACTGGAATTCCAAAAACAAAACACGAGTTTCTACAATTGAATCCAAGTTTACATTTGATTGAAACAGAGATAGTTTTCTCCCATAATTATTATCATAATTGTTATAAAAACCATAAAACATGAGAGATCGTGGGAAACGAGGCAGGTGTATTCAGAGAATTGTAAAATATAACTTTTTGTTTCTCCTATCAACTCCTTATTATTATAAACCAGTATAAGCGTATGATATGTTCCACTCATTCTCGATCGAAATTCCGTATGTCATTGTCGATTTAGCCGTTTAATGTTTTATAGCTGAGCGATTTAATGCAAGCCACTTTAGGTTACAACAGGCTTCGTTTATTGCTTCCTCGTATATCTGATATATTGAGGATACACTTTAATTACATGCTTTTTGTCGCTGTGAATATTTTGTAGCGCTACTTAATTACGCGGTTGAGACAAAATAAATGTATCAGCAATCAGCACGTAATGCTCCCTGCTATGTAGGCTACGTGATAAAACTTGAAAAATAATCGAATAAAAAGTTTCTGCTCATGTATGTTTATTGCCCTTACTTTGTTAACAAAATAAACCACTACATTACACCTTTATTTTATTTTTGATTGCTTCGTAATAGATAATAAAAAATACTTTACAGTCTGCCAGTCTGAAACCCTGTAAAATTTCAGCGCGGAATCCGTGATGAAAACTTCACGCAAAAAGTACCAATATTTGTATGCAGTTCTCAGGCAAATGTATTGTTGAAATTTACTTTAAGGCGATTCGGACGATAAAATAATGTTTTATCACAAACTGAGTTTGCCGTAAACTTAGTTTTTTTTTAAATAGTACATTGGATTGCAGTTCCCGGAATTGGATACCATTAAAGTACAACTTCATAGTGGATCACAATTTTATATAAGGTATAGACCGGTGCGATAGGAATGTGACAAAGGAAAGTTGTACTTTCTATGATTCTTCTGTTTTCTTATTTCTAAAATCGTGCCGTATGAAAATTTTGTACTTGCAGAGGTTATTTTATGATTCATTTCAGTAGAACTTAAGTAAACATCATAAATCCCGTGTTCTCAGTAACAATCAAGTGGAATCACTCTTAATCACGTAATGACGATAGGCAGTGCCGCAGGATGCCATGACTCACCGTGGGAAGCTGTGCAGGTGACACGGCGACTCGGCGGCGCTTGCGCACCAAGCGACACTCGCATGCCGCGACAATGTGGTCATCCCAACACATAGGGGTAACTTTCAATTTCTCATTATTTATAAGATCCGTTTTCTATGTTTCACTGACGTACAGTAACCAACCAACAAAAAATTGGAAAGAAAAACTGGAAAAACACTGCTGAACGGTTCTGAGCCGCATGCGCTTGCATCCAGCGGCTCCCCGTGACCGAGTGTCCATCGGCAAATTGAAGGAAGTAAACAAAATTGCAGACAAAATATATATTTCACAAAATTCAGGATACATATTCTCTCGGATCAGATAAAGGAAGAATTGTACAAGAATTTTCGAAATTACATTTATTACTGTACTAAGCTTTGGTTTATATATCTTCGATATAAGACTTTGAATAGATCAGTACAATACTATCATTAATTGTATTATTAAATTGTGTAAATCTTTCGTCATTTGAGAGTAGATGTGAATTCTGAAATACATAAAAGTGAACCGCTTCGGCCACACGCATCGCGACTCCCGAGATCTTGTTTTGTTGCCGGCACCACACTAATAATACAATACATGAGGAACGTCTATACAATATGGTTGATATCATACTATGTATTTTAATGCTGAATTTAAGACATGAATATTCGCCTTTGAAAATGATCTCGTTGTTTTTCTTTAACACTGTGTCACATAAATTGTTTCCAAAAAATTTGATATAGACAACATTCCAAAGTAAGCACCAAAATATATATGTTACCGGCCAAACCCGATTTTAGGACAAACTAGTATTGCCTAGGCCAAACCAGTTCATCCTTTATGTGATAGGATAAAGCGGTACAGCCACAGGTTAGGCTAATCTGGTCCGTCCTATGGCTGATAGGAGAAACTAGTTTATCCTAGGCTGAACTGGTTGCGCCTAATATGAATAAGTACATTTCAGGAAAAATTGGTTTGGTACACTATTAAACATGAACTTTTCTTATAGATAGAACGACACATCAAGCGTGATTTGCTATAATCCCGTCCGTAACAGGTATATTATTGACCATAGTAATATTTTGTTGAGACGTGACGTTGAAAATATCCTGGAAAATTCCCTCTGAGACGAGATCACATAGGCCGATATTATTTACATTCACTATAAGTACATAAGATTATAACAAAACTGTCCAGTAAAGTTATCCGTAAGCAGTAATGACTGGACTTCCCTTTCCACATCTTCATAACAACCGAATTTCACGGGGTGCGCGTGCGCCGCGCCGCCGCCCGCCCGCGGCTGCCGTGCATGCTTCATTTTCCTCACTGTTGCGATGTTTGCTCTGAAAATACATTTACGCTACACATGTTTGATCCAACCGCTTTAATGGTACGAATAACAACATGTACCAAACCAATAATATACTAGAACACTGTTTAAATGTTAGTATTGGTTTGATTCGCTTTTATGTGGCTCGTAAATTCTTGATACAAATGTTTGGCGTGGCTAAATACGTGGAGAGATAAACTGTTTTGATTTAATAACTCCATAAAATAAACACCTTAATGTGCTTTTCTCTGATTTGTATGACTGGCGCATTGTGTATTTTGAAGTAGATTCGCGTTTGAATGAACACGGTTGACAAAAAATGTTCCTATAGATAGATTCATAAACAATAGGTTAATTATACGGTAGAATGGTGCCGCAAACTGATCGTCATTGGATGAAGTCAAACCACGGATATCCTTTAAAACTATTCGTCCAGAAAAAAAGGTCGTGGGAAATGAAGTCAATGCCTTACACCTGATTCGATTATTATGTATTAACGAAACAGATATGCACTGGTTCGTTTGGCAAGAACATCTTTATTCTATTTGATTTCGTATTTTTCTCTATTTTGTAATCGCTTATCTTTGGCATAGTTATAATACATAAACAAATTCATGTTATATAATACTTTGCTTCCTTTTACTGTCCTTCATGTCTTATCCTTTAATTACGAGTATGTAGAAATCTCGCAAAACTTTCAGTAGTTGACAGCGATAACTTAACCTTTTCTGTGATTTATCGGTATAGGTTTTACATGTCATAAAGCCACGGCAACAAAACATTCATTCTTCTCGTCATTGTGGATCAGTCCCATGACCATTTCCATCGTTATTAGATTGACAACGCGATCGATAATAATAACAATGACAAACAATGCAGATTGCGCTGCGTACGCGCAGATGTCACGCGCACTGTTTGACAGCTGCGCAGGTCAACAACGCTGTTTGGTGAGTTTTGCGACATTGTTTGCAGAATGTACGTGGTAATGTATTATTATCTAGCTGAAATAATAGATTAAATCAATTAATAACATTTTAATTTGAAAATACAAAGAGCTTCGCAAGTGTTCTTTCTGATGGTTGAGAAGTGGATTTGGAACTCACGAGGCATACAGAAGACCTTTACTTAAGATTAGTCCAGAATTATCAAAACCAAAAACTTTTATTTGTTTCCCGTTATATAAAAAATTCGTAATCGTAAAATGAAATATTTGTTTTTTAAATTACTTGTAAAACAAATATTTTATTTATTCTACAGATTCAAATTTAAATCATTACAAAAACATACTACTAAACATACGGATCGGATCGGATCGGATCGGAGATTCAAATTTAAATCATTACAAAAACATACTCAACAACGAAAATTTGATGGATGTCTAAGTTAAAGTTTTATTAGAAACATGTCGGTAAAAAGTAATTACACACCCGGAAGTCTTCACCTCTCACCGCACGGCTGCTGCACTTTATTACCGACGTCGTCGATGGAACTGTAAATCTTTTGGCTCATAAAGTCATTTTATTAGAACAACAATAAAATCGATGTCAGCACTAACGTATTTTAGCATCTGTCGGTCGCAGCCGCCTGCCATGTGCGCGTAAAACAACTACCCCTCGCGGGCCAGGGGTGAGATTTCAACCAGGTGAGGGTACATATGTTGCCACGTGGGGAATGCTGGGGAACCCCAGCCACAGGTGGCTCCTGAATGAACTCTTTGTTGGCCACTCCATTGACAAATGTTTGGCGTTTGGCGCGCTGATTTGGCGGGCCCACAAAGGGGCTGTTTTGCTATAGTGTTGCTAATCGGTGCCTAGCATTGTTGGTTTTCTATCTGACGTCGATATTGTTGTTTAATAGTTCTATGTATCGCCGATCCTATCTATGTTTTGTATAGAACTCAATCGCTTTCAGAACCTAAAGTATTGTCAGAATATTTTTGAATAAGCTCAACTCTACCATTCTGTTAATTCCTAAATCTAGTTTCTAACGTGTTTAATTGTTATTGTAGATATACTTTGTTTGACCTCAATTTCATTGTTTTTGGAGACTTTCACGCTGATTGTGATTCGTACCAAGTTGCAAATCACTCCAAGGACAGTTTTCTATGCTTTCTTTTGTACACCTAAAGTAACGTAACCTGATTAAGCCTTTATTTTTTTAACTATTGTTATGATTCCAAGCCTACCAACGTACTTCATTAAAAATTCACACTGACCCTTCATCAAACGGTTCCCATGATTAAGATTCCCCAAGGAACTTGACGGCACCCTAGCACAGGTGTCTCTGATTAAGGTCAGGTTCCCACTGACATTGCGTCGGTCGCGTCCGTCGCGCCACTGAGTCTGAACGTCTTGCTCCCGCGCCGACACCGACAGACCGTGGATGACCGTTACGTTACGATTCTCAATTCAATTTATCGGAATCTTTACGCGGGTCCATTGTGAGTTGATAGACTTCCGATGTGACTTTGAATTTCTTCCCAGATTTACGGTGTCAATCAATCGAATTTAACCAATAATGTAAACTGAGTCAAGTTTTTTATTATGTTTTTTTTACCTTTGCGTAATAATATAATGCCATGTGTCTTGTTTTTAAAATAATACCACCTAAAGTCATCCAGGGGAACATGAGATAGGCAGCCGCATTTGCCTACGTAACAACGATTTATTGCTGTGATCACCAATCCGCTTACCAAGCGTGGTGATCAATTGATCATGAACCATCCGGTCATGGAATATCCAACGTGGCGCTTCATGGGGCTCGTGTAGAGCAGTGGACTTATGAAGCTGACGATGCTGAATATAATATCATGCGTGATCCAAGTAGTTGAACGACTGATTTGATTTTTAAAAGTCTTTATTGATTATAAAATAAACATAATCACTGAGCACCCGACACAGTCAGGCACCAGGTAACAATATAAAATACAATATTTCGTCGACACTAGTCTTTTAGAAATTTATTACATATTAGATTACATATAAAACCTATAACATAATTAGAACAATGGTTGTAGAGTACACAACTTTTGTAAAGGTCGTGTTTATGACTTTTTGAGGGTACATTTACTATAAGCGTACGCAACAAATAGGTGGTTATCGTTGGATGCGCGTGCGTCGGTCCGGTAGCTAATTAGCTACACGTCATCTACGACGTCATCGTGATCGAGGAGGTAGTGATGAGGGAGTCGATACTTTTTGTAAGTATCGATATACGGTAAATTTTTTGATCGTGATCTGCCAATGTTAGTTACGAGGTTGTTGAAATGAAAGGGGTTACTGTATATATAGAACTTTTTAGACAGTTGAACGACTGAGGCCTGCCTCCAACTGCATCCTGTGATCTCTGCTCCCAAACATATTATCATTCATTTTAGGAATTAAGAAAAGAGATTGAATTTGTGGAAGACATAAGCAGTTGTCGGTAGAATTTTGTTATTTCTTGAGAAAGACGAAAGTATGGAAACGTACAAATGGTATAATGCGAAGAGATGAGATAGTTTGTAGGACCCTAATAATAAATATCCAACACAAAGGGACGAACTGCCTACCGGTCGGTGGTCTCTGCTTAACTGTTTCCTAATTAACGTTGGTAGTCATCGTTTCCTGCACGGTCGTAAATACTCGTGTGTACTTGACTCATCAAGATTATTATTATTACTAAAAAATTCCATATTACATCTCTTATAGTGAATTTTTTGAATGAATGGTGTTTTACTACGCATGTATAGTTTCGACAATTGTGAACCAATTTAATGCTCCTTTCATTGTTTATAAGGCTATTTTTCAAGGGTAGTCCACTTTCAAATTTCCATTTAAAAAAAATCTAGGGCAGAAATATAACCAATGCAATAGACTTGGGCAAATGAAATAAGTTACCCCGTTTATTTTTAAACGCATTGTTTATTTCTAATATATTTGAAGCTCATTTTAATAAATAATATTTTTCTGAAAGTTTGTTCAACTTAGCACCGAGGTAAAAGTTTTGTTTTTAATAGTTTTTATGTATTGAAGAAAGTATAGATCAATCGATTCTATACAAGTTAGACTAAACATTCTTACACGCATTCCTAAGTATTATTTACTAATGTTAGTTATTCAGTGATCGCAAACGTCAGTGCTGTTGTCAGCGCCAAAGAATTTCACAAATCGATCACGAATAAATGATCGGTGACCCCATTTAACCACGACATTAATAATATAATAACATTCCATATTGTAACCACGAAGTCTTATCAAGAAAGGATTTACGATCAAAATTCGCGCGTGACCACGAATCGTGAGCCAGGTGCGCTTGCGCCGACACCTAATTGGCGCATACCGAGACGCCCTAGCTTAATTGGACGTCGTTTGAGGGAAATTGTGCGGTGATTGGACGATATACCATCACGTGAGCGATTCCATCACGGTATAGTCACGATATCGATTGCCGAAGTTAAGTTTGACTAGGCTTTGATGATTTCATAATCAAAGCCAATGTGATCTATGAGTGTGTACGCAGTAACAGCTCTATAGTTATTTGAATTTTAAAATAAGAACAAAGATTGACATGAGTAGTTGCATTTAAAAAAGAGTTTCCTTTGTTCCACATCTTTGTTGTCAATAATAATATACTTCTCATCAGAAAAATCGAAACACTTTGCAAGTTTATGTTTTGTAAGGATTATCAGAATAAAGTGTATATTTAGGAATATATGTCAAATATTGTTTAATAGTGAATAATATGAGGTTTTCAAATCCTAATGTTAATGTTCTAAATTCAAATTAAACTTGCATAGGTTTTTCTGAAAATCCTTACATAACATAAATATGCAAGCTGTTTCGATTTTTCTGATAAGAAGTATATTGAACTATGGTTTCTTGGCAAGAAAGCTTATTCTCGTTTCGATGAAGACCAAGACAAAGTTGTTGTGCTTTGAAAAAAGCTTATTTATAATAAATATGGTGTCACAAATTAACGACTAAAGAGGGACATTTCAAACATCAAGTAAAAGAAGTAAACTCTTCACTCATCAAAGATACTCAACGTCCAACAACCCACAGATGAGTTGGTCACTCGACGCCAACTCGACGCCAATGTATCATTTTGTGGAACAGTTGGTCAAAATCAGTTGGTCGTTTACGTGTTTAGTCACCGTGAATCCTGTGATTCACTTTTTCCACTCTCACCGGCCATTCACCAAAAGGCATCAGAGCGTAGAGACGAGAATATGAATAAAAAGGTGCGCCGAGGAATCACGCTGTGTAGACACCCTACAGGAGGAAACGGTTCCTTGGCCATAATCACAGTAAGGAGGTCATTGAGACGGCAATTGGAAGACGTTGGGGGAACTCTGGTGTCTGGGCACCCTAAGGAAGTACCATTTGTGTGATTGACGCAATCACGATACTAGTTTACCGACGTCTTCCTGTCTGTCGTGTAAAAACTCCTTCCAGTCAACACAATATACATTACGAACTGTGTAATAAGTTATATGTCAGCAAATAAGTCAAAATAATGAGACAATTACAGGGGGAAGAAGGTGCACTCTGATTGTCCCCAGTAGATGCGAAGTGATCGCTGATTTGCCAATTCAAATTCTCGACATGTCATAAATAGCCCAAAAAGCCTTTAAGACAATTTGGTTTGATGTGTTTTTTGAAAATGTATGCTTTGCGTCTTGTGCTTAAGTGGCATGTGGCGTAGTGTTAGCCTAATTACCAAGTGAAGGGATTACCTATGAGGGATAAATGAAAAACAAAAAATAACTAAGTGAAACCAACGGAAGATATAGATAAATTTGAAATATCATCAACATCAGCCAAGAAACGTCCACAGCTGGACATAGGCCCCCTTCATGGCACGCCACATTGTCTGGTCGCAAGCCACAAAAAAAAACTTATATAAATGGACATTAAAAGAAGTAAACTTTAATTCATACTTTTAGGTTTTAACTTTGTATGAAAAACAGAAACAACCAATTCCAAAAATCTAGTCCATCGGAATCATAATAAATGTTTCGATAAAGGCATATTTGAATAATCTAAAACTTATGATTTTGACAAATTAGCTTTTCAGACAACTGTACCTAAACAATATAAAATTGTTATTTCAATTTAAAAAAATAGATACCTCAGTTATAAATTATTCATTCTCTACAAGATTGAGTGATAAATTGCAACGAGGTCAAAGATTTATCAAGGCTTCTAAGTAATTATAACACCAGCCAAGAAGCTATGAATATATTGACATTTAAACCATGCCTAGAATACTCGTAACAATTAATAAATGCTTATAGCTTTTTAACGATCATTCTAAGGAACTACGGTCGCTGAGTGCACTGAAAGTGGGAACAAAAAGCATAACTCACCCTCGTAGCTCATACTTGGCTTGGTCACGGGGTAAGCAGAGTGATTACAAGACGAGACGCTCGCTCCTGCGAGGCCTGCGCCCGCGCCGTTTCGTTGACGCACCGATAATCATCAGGTAAGGTGACCATGTTGCGGAACCAACATGTGAATGTGGTATCTGCTAGCTGCACCTGTTGCTACGAGTATATAGTTTTATTATATATGATCATGTAAAGTTATTTGGTTCTTTTGCATGTACGTGGTACGAGATCCTTTACTGTGAGCCGAATAAACAAGGTCAAAGTCACTCGGCAAGCTGTGGAACGAGCTGTGCTCGGAATATCTCTATGTCATTAAATCCGGAATGACGAAAGCCGTTGATGACATAGCTCGACGAGTCAGTGAAGGGAAGTGTCAATGGGCAGGTCATATCGCTCGAAGAACAGATAACCGATGGGGAGTCCTGCTACAGGATGGACCAACGACCTCGTAAAGGTCGCGGGAATTTGCTGGATGCAAGTGGCCCGGGACCGGTCATTTTGGGATACTATGAAGGAGGCCTATGTCCAATAGTGGATCCTTCCTATCTGATGATGATGTTAAGTTATAATCCGTCCTACTGTACATTTTTAAATAAAGAAAAGATGAACTTAATTATATCGTTATAAAGTATATATAATAGGTACGAATAATATAATTTATTAGAATCCTGTGACACTGATCATACTTCTATTACCATGGTAGTATACTAGTATAGCTATGGATGAGAGAATTATAACTAGTGGCTCTGTGAGCTGCAGACCTCGCGAGCACATACTTTGCCCCACAGGACCAGACATTTTCGACTTTTTACTATGTCTCCCCAATTTTAATATTTTGTTTACTACAAAAATATTCTAATCCGAGTTCAAGTGTATAATTAAGTCATAAGTTGTTTTTACTGACGCCACCATTACGAGAATAACCATTAAAATCGCATTTTGTCGTGAAGCAATCTAAGTCAGTGTAATTACTAGAATGTGTCTTGTGTTTTGCAACAGATGGTCAGATTGAAAATGTTATATTAATATTGTTGTTTTTTGACACTTCATGAACCCTACAACTAAATTATGATCTAGGGCTTAATTAGTATCCCACCACTACTAAGAATGTTGAACTGGTCATATATTATAGTAGAATTGACTTACATCTCCATCTTCTTCTGCTTCAGTAAATACTCGTTCATTCAGAAATTATTTGCCATGTGCTCCAAACCTTACTTTAGTAACACCAGTTTTTGTTGGTGGTATTTTTAATGTCCGCCTAGCTAGCTACCACCATATTACCTAAGTCTACCGCCGAAAAGCAGTACCATCAGAAGATATGAAGGTCAAGTGCAAGTAAGTGCATTGTTTAAATATAAAACGTATGTCTTCCTGTGAATGTATAAGGCGACTACGGCAAACTTCAGGAGATTGACAACATCTATGCTACGTATGGTATCCAACATCTTACTGTGATCACTGATCCGCCAGCCAAACGTAATGAATAAGGCAATAGAAAGTTACGCACTTTAGCAATGAAGTTGTATGGGCTTATTGTATACAGTCTATTTCAAAGGTGGTTTCTGTTTCGTTTTTTTAAATTCTACGTCTGAGAGGAAAATAGGAGATAAATGTTGTTGTATACTGAGTGGTCCATTCAAGTGGACTGTATATATTTCTTTATAAACGCGTTAGTTATAAAGTATTGGTAATTAAAATTCGGATTAAGTTTAAAAATTCCAATGATTCAAATTTTTATTCACATCGTTTTTGTGAATTTTTATTTATTTTAAAACTAGCTTTCGCCTTTGAACTCGTTGTTATAGACTCCGAAACGTATCTCACGGGATCTACTAGCTCGATTGCGTTAAAAGTAGTCCATGTCTATTTCCGGTACTTAACTATCCGTATACAAAAATTCAAGTCGTCAATTTACGTTTCGACAACATACAGACAAATAAACTCACTTTCACATTTACATTATTAGATTATTATGGATGATCACAGAATTTATTAAAACACCTTGTTACAAAGGTAAATAATTAATAATTATTGAGACGCATTCGTTTAATTAATAAAATATTTATTTCCAAATGTATTTGAAGGTTGTTGACACGAATGACGTAACAAAGTTAAATTCATTCGGTTGATGCACTGAATAAACAATATATAAAGTTATTATAACTTGACCTCTGACACTGATAGCGAAAAGACACACTACACGTTCACAGTTTTTGCTAGTTGCCCGTTGACGGCCGCATCCATTTCACGCTGCACACTCAAGACGGTCCTCCTCAAGTAATTGATGTATTTCTTTCGCATACAATCCACTATCTGGTACACAATAAATATCATCATGAAGATGATAAGCATCAATGTTAAAGTGTCTATAATCGTTAGAGTCTCCATTATTTCGTTGAAGCAATGTCCGCCCATTTAGTAACGTCGCAATCGGATAGTTCACTTTTAATGATTCTTGCGTTATGGTATTTGAATTTCAATTGTACATTTGTCAGCATAATCAACTGGAGTTCGATTATCAAAACGTAGCATTAAATAATACTGGCTTAGTGACTGCGATTGAAGTGTAAACTCAGTTTCAGCAATAATTTTCAATTACCATATTGTTTGCCTCATGCCATGGCATTTAATTGTTTTGCTAACAATGCGTATCAAATTCGCATTTGTGCAAAAGCAAAACGTGCAGCTAGCTAGCTATAGCGAGCTAGCTATAGTAGGTGTATCCATATGTTGTACAGTTTGTTTTATGTAAGCTATGAGTGTAGTGCGCCAGACAATTACCTAGCCAAGGTGACAAGTTACACTTGTTATCGCGTTTAACGAGATTCGCTTCGTCTCCATTTTCTTACATTACAAGCGGCTTGCTTGAGGATATTTTTAAAGGTTCGATGCTGAGCCGGGCAGCGCGAAACCAGTTTAGGTCTAAGCCTCTTGGGTCAGCACTTTGGGAATGCAATAAGAGCAAAAAGTAAGACCGACTGCTGTGGTTAAACAAAAGGCTTTGTTAAGGTTCCAAGTATCGAACCGAGTGTAGTGTTGCGGAATTCTATAACTAATCAAAATTCTTATTGTTTGCTGAAATCTGATTTGCTCCTTCTTTGTGTTGTCGGCTGATTGGTTTTCGAGCTTTGTTTGTTGCTTTGTATATTCGTAGGTCTCTCTAGATTCTTTTCTCTCTTTAATTGACTTTTAAATTAAATAAATTATTTCATAAAACGTCATCATCATCATCCGGGAATCGTCCCCTGCTTTCGATAGCCCTCATCCATGGTACGACACATTGACCGGTCCCGAGCCACTTGCATCCAGCGACTCCACGCGATCTTTACACAGGCCGTCGGTCCATCTAGTAAGGAGACGGCCCGGTACACATTTCCCCGTACGTGGTTGCCACCTAACAACTCTGGACATATATTATCAGTTTTTAATGCGATGTGGCCTGCATTGCCACTTCAGCTCACTGTCTCGTCGAGATATGTCGGTGTCCTAAGTTCGTCTATGGATTTTGTCTTTCCGGATTTTATCACGTTCTGTAAACAGAACAAATCTATTTTAAAACCGTATACATTGATGATTAGAAACAGGTATTGTTAATTATCACCGCGTTAAATATCCACGATGGAACACAGTGGGCGTTGCCCATGCTACATTATGACAGTACCGATTCGCTCGCTCGCATTCACGGCCTCCTTCTCACCATTGGTTAGAAATCATTTATTCCCGTGGATGTGCAACTAAGGGAAATTTTACAAGGGAAGTTGGAACGAGAAGGCATGAATGTTTAATTGATTACACTGTAACTAAATTACACCGAGACTGGCCAATTGCTCAATGGCCAATAGCGACTTTGATTTCGAACCGAGGGTCCCGTAACTCGGGTAGACATTACCATTACACAATAAAGTTAATTTTTTGACCGACAATTAATCGATGTTTTAACTATGTTAGTTTTCGTCATAATTTTCCTCGATATTTAAGTCAACTGTACATTTTTTTCAAAACTGCTTGAATATTTTTTTCGTTATATCGGAGATAGTAATTACACATTATTTGAAAATTTCAAGTGTATATCTATAACGGTTTAAAGAATACAGTCCTATGACAATCGGACGGACGGTCAGTGAAACCATAGCAATAGAGTCCAGGTCCCTTTGGATACATAACCCTAATAATATCATTATTAACTATCAACAACAAGCCATTATCAAAGCTAGAGTCAATTAATTGATCCCTATACTTTACGCCCTGGGTAACGTGACGCAACATTTTTAATTAGTGAAACAAATATGATTGCTGATTGTTGGCTGATTGCACAAGCGACAATCGGTACGCGTGATACGTACCAATTAAAACTAATCGCGTCGCAACACAAACAGCTGTTAACGGCAATCATTAGAGATGAATGGGAGCTGCGTAGACGCAACTGGGGCCCTATCACTGTAGCAGACGCTATCTAACAAGAGAGAAAAAGCAATCAAGTTCACTTGAAGTTCCTTTTTAAAATGCGACCAGTAAAGCTAAAGTATTGGAAGATAAAATGTCGTCGTGTCGTTTTTTCATATGAATGTATTTCCCCAAGAAGTATGACGATAGAAGTTTTTTATATATGACCTAGATATCCACCACTGCCATTATTATTTATTGTTGTTGTTTTCTGTATTTATTTTACCGAATACATATAAAAAATTATTTTCAGTTAGTAGAATGCTAACAATACAATCACTACTTTGACTGATAAACTGATGGTGAATGATGACTCCTGAAAAAGAAAAAAACAATAGATATCATAAGTATATAATTATTAATGAGTGTCACTAGTAAACTGACAATGAGATGCGAATATTTCCGTAATAAGTTCGATGAGAGTTGGCGCCTCGCGGGTTATCGCGGGTCACAGCTGCGCCTGCGCCGCCGATCAATGGACAGCTGCTAGCGCAGCGCTAGGTCCGCTCCATTGATGTCCACGAGACGCCTGCGCGGGTCTGTCGCCACTGGACTTGCCATCATTTCTATTTTAGTTCATCGATGAAATGTGATCAGTGGTGGCATAGTTTATGGAGACTTCATTAATTATTGTCGACTTTATCTTGTATATACGTAATATCAAACATCTTAACCGACTACGTGGCGTAATGGCTAAATGTTGAATTCACAATCCAGAGGCGGGACCGAGGTGGGTTCGATTACCAGTGGGAGTATCTATCGGTACTCGATTTGGTTGGTGGTAGGGCTTTTCCTATGTCCGCCTGGCTAGCTGCCACCTAGTTACCTAAGTCTGCCGCCAAGCAGTGTTAATAGCACTGTTGTGTTACGATATGAAAGGTAGCATAGCCAGCGCTTCATTAGGTTGAGGCTTCTGGGTGCCAACGCTTACCACCCAACGGCCTTATCATCACTTACCATCAGGTTAGATGAAGGCTTAGGGCAAAAACCTTTCATAGATTTTAAAAAAATAAACGGTACCAATTTACTATACTCGTAGCTTCGCTGTCCATCTGTCCGTCCGTCCGAAAGACGATGTGACGACGACATGATGTATTTTTTCACAAGATATATGTTTACTATGGCAGCTAAAACAATCTAAAAAAAAGACATAGCGTTGTACCGTATCTTGTAGGTTTTATAAGAATAAGCATCCAAGAAACGTATGATATACCCTTACGGAATATCTTCCTGTTTATATTATGTAAATGCAGAAGGATTTATTGCGGCGGCAGTCTGTGGCCTACAAATTATATCAGTGTTGGCATTATTGTAACCGACAATGATGATGATTTTATTATATCTGAACCAACATACTCGTAGCCCCGACTCTGCGAAGGCACTACGTAATACCTAGATTAGTGGTCTGGCCGGGTCAGGCGCCGGCACGACGCGCGCTGCATCAGCCGCTGCACGTGCGGCGATGCAAAACGATGCGGTTTTCAACAGCTAAGCGTTATATGTAGGTCAACAACAAAGACTGAGGTGAGGTGGAGATACAAAGTCATATGACAAGCAGAACGTGTTCTGGACTTAAATGCTGCCAACAAATCAAACATACTATGTCTTTGTTGTGTGATAATCTTCTTTGTAAGTCAAGCATGCTTGTAATTTTTTAACTACGATATGTATTTACCCGACTTCCCCAGAAGGAGGGTCATGTTTTTCGAGTATCTATGTATGTATATATATATTTAGGCACGCTCTGCGGCTTGAAAGGTTTGATGGATTTTAGCTCGAGAGGTGTCGTTAGATTCGTATTTACCGTGAGAGTGACACTGGGTATATCAAAGTTACGAGAACTAGGTCAATAAATACACAAAGCTCAGAACTGTCTTATTTTGATGTCTTTACAAATTCCTAACCAAGTAGGTTACTGTATCTCGCTGTTATGGCGCCAAAACAAGCGCAGCTGCGTACGCGCACCTATTTGCGGAAACGTTAGCATTATTCGCGCAGCACAATATGCAATACACTGTTTTGCTAACCTCAATCACAGCGAAATCAATTCTGACAATGTCGAAACTCTCAAGTGTGCTGCTTACAAGACATTATGCAAATAAATGTGAGTCCACGTGTGTAATTGTTGAGATGTAGTGTGATAATTTTTGTCTTAGTTCAGAGTAATTCCCCCAATCTTTTTGTTGTTGTTATAGTTGCAATAGTAGCAACTGGATCTATCATCATTGTCACCATCGGTTGCATCAGCCCACTAGATGGCCACGTCAGACTTTCCACGAGGGGACTTGCCACAATCACCAAGCCAGGCAGGTTGATAGGTGATCGCAGTAAGCAGATTTTATGTCATTGTGGTCCGCATATAAAGCCGAGATCTCACGGCATACTGAATACATCACCTACTGATCGCTATTCCTGATTACATATCAATTCCAAGAGAAAATACTTCTTTCAGCTGCTTTTCTTCAGCTATGAAAAATTATTTCTTAGTGATGGCCCACAATACTACATCACGATCGCTATTCCAAAAAGTCCCATATTCACCTCATGGTTTCCATTGAGCGTTGATACATCAATCGGACAAGAAAGCTTTTTATGTGAATGACTATGGTTGCAATACATACAAATCTTATTTTTAGACCATCGATATCGTAGAAAAACTGAGCTAAACATACTCACGTACTCGTTCGTCTGAGAAATGACAATCATGAATAGTATTCTATAAGTATTTATGTATGAGTATGAACCAAGTGACAATGAAGCAGCGTGTGGGTGCGCGGGCGCAGGCACCGGCGCGGCGCGCCGGCGTCCATCAAAACAAATTGTTTACTGGAACGACTGCACGTGTTCGTCTCGACAGTATTATTTACTGTGCCTTGTAGTTTATCGTATTACATTACTGGACGGACACAAACGCGCACCACACTCTTACTCCTGTACATACTCCAATCTGTCTCACAATAAGAATACAACTTTAAAAACAGCCCAACGCGGATAAGTTTGAAATTTTCTACATTTACAATCTCATATTTATTTTTTATGTTCATTCATACGTTCATATTACGGATATCTGACTTACGAGTACTATAAATTCACGATAGAAGCCCAAAAATTTTATGCTCGTGAGTTTTAATTTTGTAAAATTTTCCTAATAAAAGATACATGAACGTGTTCACCCGACCTTAGATGCAGTAGTATCTTTACTAATGAAGCGTATACATACGTCCAGCTTTGCGTTTCTAATCTTACTTGGATATAGAGTTTCCGAGAATGTCCATGAAAATGTATTTTATAAAGTTAGGAACTTCGTAAAAAATTGAACTCGTATCTATTTTGTAAAATTATTCGTCCCTTGTTACTTTATATACATTCCTTATTTGAAGCGAGTTCTCACGACCGCTCGCTGGTGAAAAACTTAATAAAATCCGCGATCCCATGCTAACGACCGAGATACGCATAAAACATAGCTAATGGAAAATAACCTCCGAAATGGCAAAGTTTAAGATACATACGATCTATTTTCGTACATTTTCAATCATGACGATGTAATGTCCTCTAGTCCATCCACGCCTACGACAAGCGGAAAGAATCCAGTCTGAATATTAATGAGCGGTGTTTTCATTAGCTATTCAGTAGAACAACGGTGGCGAGTCGACGTCGACACTTGGTCGCCGCATCGCATCGCTGCAGAGCAAATGTCAAACCGCATACTTCACCGCCGCGCGCGCAGCCGCCGCCGCCGCCGTGACAGCGGCCGGACCCGTGATGATAACTTTGAAAACTAATAACATAACATAAATACGTATGTATACAGTGAATCGTTGGTCGGTGTGTCTGACATTCTATCCACGTTATTTTATTTGTATGACTCTCGAAAAGCAAACTTGTACTCCACATTAGTGGACAAATACAACTGCATACAAAGCTTAGTTTTGTAACTAAAATCTACATAGGACATCGATAGCAATGGAAATTTGATAATAATCATGAATACTTCTTACCCGAATCTATACCCATTCCCGCTATATTGAACGATGCGACCGGTCCTGGCAAAGATCACGGTTGCCGATTGTAGAATTGTGCTACGAGTATGTATGAAAACAGCAAATCTTCATAGTTTGGTAATGATACCCCGTGAATAAAACTCGTCACGCTTCGACTACCATCGTGTATTGCTATATATAGCTAGCCGCATACCAGATGCCAGTAAAGTTGTAGATAAGCAATGCCATAACATTAAGTTTATGAACATTGTACGTACTTGTATGGCGCATGTGTGAAAAAAAGAAATTTTGAAGATTAATTGTAGCCAGAAATTTAAACAAATGCTATCGCGTGTCAAACATTTATTACTTAAAATCAATTAGAAACTCGTGATTGACTAGTGTTGGATGAGATGTGTGCGAAAAGCAATACTGATGTTAAACCATAACGGTGTACGGTCTAGAAACTGTGGTACTAAGGTAATTACACAAAAATACCACCAAACGGTCTTACCGGCAGATTAAACACGTAATTGCTTACATAACTTCCTGATGCAAGTACTTATTGACATAACAGCTAAATTACTGCTTTTTTACATAATGAATATGACCAAAAAGTTTGAGCTGCGAGCAAATAGCCACGAGCGGATCCACGCGGCGACACGTATATGTCATTATGTTATTATTATAGCCATAAAACATAATATTCGTTTACACCTGAACGGCCTTGCGAGCTAACTGTTTTTTATGGCATCGCCGGAATAACCCGGCGTTATGTAAATCGTTTGATATTCAAGAATTCCGAGATTCGACAGCTGATTATCTGCTGGTTTTGTTTACATCATTTGAATAATAATAGAGGTGTTAAATTAGTATGTATCTTGTGGTGTTGCCATGTCGCGGGATTATGAAATGATTTATGTTTACGTTAATGTTACGTAGATACATGGAACGAATCGGTATCATACTCGTACCCATACGCACCTTAGTTTTGACGACAAATTGTATGAAACGTGGTTAAACGTCATTAGTGCTGTTGGCGCCACTGTACCATATTATGTGTGATTGGAGTTGAATGTTGATTTAGCCCCGTTTGACATTTGATAGATTGTCTCTCTGAAGTCCCGTAAACAAACAAACATCCTCTCACCCTAAACGCATACACTGTCTCCGTTCCGTCGCGGGTAAAAAATAATACATAGTAAGTTATGTATCTCTTTGCATTTATAGTGTAGCGTCGGTGGCGCAATGGATAAGGCGCGGGGCTCTCAATCTGAGGGTTCCGGGTTCGAATCCAGCCGTGTACCTATGAGTTGTTTTTAAATTCAGTACATTATCCGATTGCTTAACTGTGAAGGAAAACATCGTGAGGAAACCTGCATGTCTTGAACACGCATGTGAAGTCCGCCAACCCACACTGGGCCCGCGTGGTTGACTACGGCCCATACACTCTCTGTAGGAGAGTAGACCTGAGCTCCAATAGTGGGGACGTATATAGGCTGTTGATGATAGTGAAATATATTATTGTCATCGGTTAATACTGAAATACCACCAAAATGTCACATAACCACGCAAATAATAATTTTATGTTTCATGTTGACAGTGTAAGAAACGATGTAGAAATTTGCAAACTGCATGCATTCATAAAAAAATCAATGATGGATTTCACACATTTTGGATGATTGACACTGAGAGAACCATTTCCCAAGGATGGTGCTCCCTTTTGCCTATGTTTGCAAGAGTTTCTATGTCATAATTACTGTACTGCACTGAGCTGTTGTCTCTGGCAATAAAAGAGCAACACGGCGCATGATGGCCGAGCTCAAACATATTTAACGAAAACGAAAAACGAAATTTAGTTTTTCAAAATGGAAAAATTTTGATTGCATTAGTTTCTCGTGTACTCCTTTTAAATTAAAGATTAACTTGTAGAGGTATTAGGAGACCCCGCTCTGTGTGTATGTAATTTATATGATGATACAGTTAAATTATATGATTTTATTACATGATTACAGTAAATGTTAAAGGATCTATGTTGTACGTTTAAATAGTTAAGGCATCTGCTTATGACTAATAAAAATCACTGGCACCAAATTTATGGAACGTAACCAAAGGCTTGGCCATAATATTTTGTCTAGGAAAAAACTGACTCTTATTCTGCAAAATTAATCCCCGATTTACGAACAGACTTATGTTAATTATAATTACTTAAATGTAGCCCACAAGCTTTTGCTTTTAATGACAACACCTGCCACTGGCTATTTATTGATAACAACGTTTATTTAAAATTTATGTGCGTAATATGTATAGGTAAATTCTCTAACATTAGGTTCACTTTAGGCAAACCTTTACAGTTTTGCTATTTACCAAAAAATTGTATGATTTTATTTTTACAAACAATCAGTGAAATGTTTATAATAGGATATGCCACGTTCACGTCATGCTTCCTTGCACGAGTTATACGTTGCAATATGGGTGGTTAAAGAACATGACTGATCATTGATCAATATTATCCTACACTTATCCGATAGAATATTATACGCTAATAAATCAAGTTGAGCTTGAAAAGAACAAAACATTATTATGTCTAACAGATAATAAAGTAAATTATTTTATATTATTTATTATTATTATTTTTATTACTTATTTTATAAAATTGTAAATTACTTAGTTGTGTTTTTCTTTACATCAAATCTTTAATGCGACTTAAAAAAATATTAACCATGGGAGCGAAGCCACAGGCCAGAACTAGTAAAAACTAATAATGATATGCAGTCAGCTGTGTGCCATTATCTATTCTTTAAATGGAATTTGTGTAATGAATTGCAAATGACCATCAATGAGGTCACGTCACGGCGGACTCGGCCTTGCACTCGCAGCTGGCGCCAATCTCGGCCCACGGCCCGGGCTGGTGACGTCACTCCCGGAACCAGCCGAGATGCCATGTTCACCTGACCCCGCGCCCCGCATCGCATACACTACGCCGCTCACAAGGAATACAGCGCTAAGAAGACAAATGAGGTTGCGTAACTGATTTTACCATTCCCATAGTTTCAAGTTGAGAAATTTAGCCAATTTCTTTACAATAAAGATGACGTAATAAAAGTAACAACAGTTTTATTTGAATTAAACAATATATAAACGGTATACAAAGTTAGAAAAAGTATTGTGAACCTCATGGTACATGTCTGAATATTTAGTGCTAACTAAATCAAATCTTTAAACAAGCGCCATGTTTAAGGTAACCGGGTTAGCGCCTCACAGAGACAAACCTTTTATGTGTGGCCCAAGTCTTTCATGGAGCCACAAACTCTCAATCGCTAATGTCTAAAAAAAATGTGAAGGCCAGACGCAAAAGCAAAAGAAACGAAGTAGACGTTATCAACATCTGCAGAATGAATTATGAATTAATATAATCGATATGCCATCAATTCATCTTCGTTGTCATGATACTACTACTAGATACTTCGTCTTGTTTGCCAAGAATTCACTTTTTCTCCGCATTTATCAGTCAGAAGATAAATCTTTTCGATGCCTATAAATTTTAAATAATTACATATCCAAATTTCCACCAGTCCCGCGGGGAATCAGTAGCTAATTTATTAACTCATGACAGCTGATAGCACGCAACCTCTATATAACTTTTGATACTGTATGCGATGGATTTGGTATCGATAAATACTGTATTTACATCTCAGAACGATACCTAGAAGATGAAAATACAGAAACACTCAATTGTCATGCAACTGTTAAACGATCATTATAGTATTGGACAAAACAACAGGATATTACAGTCAGTCACTCGCAACAAGCGTGATTCTGTTGCTAAGTTTTTGTTTACCTAACACAGTAGTTTTCCTTGGAATCCGATGTTTTCGTTCAAGATTGTTTGTTATTTACTGTTTGTAATAATCCCGACGATTTACGTAACAGCCGTTGTTATAGAAAATTAAACAAGACACGCTTGAGTCTCCCACGAAAACTTTACAACCCAAAACGAAATCGGTTCATTTAAGTGGCCCTTGTCACATTTGGGAGTGTCAACAATTTGTTGACATGTGTCAGGATTAGAGGCAGTAAAGTGAAATATTTATGGCAAAATGTATTGAATTTTAAACGACTTGCAGTTGGCGACATTTGACGAGACCTTACCGAATCGGATAAACTTGAAAACGACCTTTAGAAGTTTGTCGGTTCACGAAATTGATGGCGTGACGAGTTGAAACATTGATTAGATATTCGTAAACAGCCGCATTTAGTTTTTGTGATAATAAATTACTGGTGCTGAGATAACATGCTCGAAGCGCATGATTAGCTGCAGTAGACAGGGTTTTGCACTAATAGGACCTATTAAGATAATGCGGAGAATTTATTAAGTTTTTTATGTTATTATATTTACCTATGTTGAGCTTTAAAGAACTGTGAGGAAATATGCATGTGTACGACCAATCCTCAATAACCTCGGACTTATTATAATTTTATTGCTTCTCTGGCCAGTGCTAGGCCAACGAGTTTTTCCTTTATTCTATCAGCTTGATATCAGATGTCAGCAAGGTTCAAAATGATTTTAAATTCAAATTTATAAATGAATTATTTACGCCCTTCCGTCTCAGTAAAATCTTTTTAGCATCATGATCCTGCAAGCAAAATCGTATTTTATATAATTTGATTTCATATTTACCTTAACAGACACTCTCCTACCTAAACGAAGTAAAAATTGTAAACTGTCGATTTGTAACAGTTATATTGGCAAAACAAACGCCTACGTTCATTTCACACGGCCTCAAAACCACGCGAAACGAATCCAAAACACAAAGGGTTGCTAGGAAAACCATAAAGTTTTTATAAACCAAAATTTAATGTCCCTACAAACAATCGGTGCGTCCTAGTATCCGACTGAGAGGAAACTTCATAATTAGAACTCGGTTGTAAAATAACCATCAAGCTAACTCGAGAGGAGTGTGTCGATGTTAAATTTTAAACCAACCTAGTGGCTGTTCAATAAAACACAGCGTCTTCTTTAAGATAGTATTAGTTGAGGTGAAATTCGAACGAAACTGTGTTTAAAAACAGAATATGTGAAATGGTTTGGTAGTAAAATTCGACCGCTCTCCATAAATTACGTTCGGTCGGTATGACAAAGCGCGTTGTTGCAAGCTTCTTTACGACGGTACATCGCATTAGCTTACTCATTCTAAGCCGTTCTCGGGTCAGATGGTTACTTATTAATATTATTACTTAGCCCTAAAACCAATTCGTTAAGTGCTACGTGACACGCTTGGCATAAAAATATTAATTTAAAAATTCCGTCTGGCTAGTTACCGCCATGTTACCTAAGTCTGCCGTGTGTTCCGGTATGCAAGGTAGCAGAGCCAGCGCCTCATTAGCTTTAGTCTTCTGAGTGCGCATGCGTACCATCCCACGGCCTTATCGTCACTTACCATCAGGTGAGATGAACGCCAAGAGCAATCCCATCATACATGAAACAATTTTTGTTATTCAGAACTGCCATATTCAACTATTGGCCGCTGTTCTTGGGAACGTGGCTTTGATTCGTTTGACCCCACGCGCCCGGTAATTACTCGCCTTAGCTGGTGGAAGCTAGGGGTTAGGTATTCATTCTTTACCCACTGAGGTGCCCTGGGTATTGCTACCATTGTATTAACTAAATCTGACACCAAACAGTTGTTTACGAAATGAAGCAAACCATGGTGTTTTCTCTATCCATTTTACAGCTCTTGTCCAAAAGTGGACTTACGCAGCTGTTTATAATTATTCAATCTTCTCATATGATGCAAGGTAAAACCAGGTTCAGGACCATTGTAAATATGTTTTGTTTAAAGATATAATCCAGACGAGGTCGTGCCAACACAATGTCAAAGAGCTTATCAGATCGAGGTTAAGTACAGTCGGACAAGGATGTGGTTCATCAGTTTTCACAAAACTTTCTAGCAAATAAAAATCTTATATAGTTTACTATCGTCACCATAACAAATGATAAGGATAGCAATAGTACTATTTTGAAGGGCAAATGATTTGAAATGTACAGACTGTACAGAATGACAGACAGTACTTTGCTGTAACGATTTTAAACACAATCCTAATAAGGTTATAAAGCTCGGCCGGGTTGACGTTTCAATAACAATAAATCTGTCCGATGGTGGACGGTGGACAGGCGGTCGCAGCTGTTCACTGTCGTCGCGGTCGACACGTGCGATGGTCACGACCACCACGCCTCGTGATCAACACACGAATTCTACCGTCACGAATTCACTTGAGTTTTTTTCCTACTGCCGAACACTTGATTTCGGTTTGTTTTTTGTTCAATTTGAGTTGTAGTTTCCACTCCGTCTGCGTTCACTTGTGTACCACTGAAATCGTAGGGCGACCAACAACCGTGCAACAACCTTCTAAAGCTTGGTGATTTTAGCCAATTCTGAGAAAATCGTTCGTCCTGGTGATCTTCCATGGCAAAATCATTTATTAAAAAAAACTGAGCCTATACAGACATAAATGTTTAAAGATATAAAATAAAGGGTTATAATATAATTGAAACATTCTGAAAGTTGACTCTCAAACTACGAAGAATCTGTAGTCATCAGGAGTCATCGCTCTTTCTTTACGCAAATGGACACGTTTTGAATAGGACTTGGCGTATACTCAAACCTGGCTGATAAATCTTGCATCATCATCATGAGTTGTTCGACATAATCAGCTGTGAGCCTATTACCATTTTTTCCTGACCTTAGCGAGCCAATTCACGTTCTTTGTGGTCTTACCGGTGTCATCGGAGCAACGACAGGTCGCCCACGAATCGCCACCCTGTTTTAGCAACTTAACAACATCTCAAACAATATATTGTTAATTCGATGTTGTTTAGTATTCGATCACTCAGCTGGGACTGTGACGTGGTTAGCCCAAGTGTTTGAGACACGTGTCATACACCTACGCAATCGTTTTCTTGTTTACTACAAGTAATCGATTATTTATGAACTAACAGAATCCGAAATAAACATATCGGTATGCCGGATGTAAAGGAACAGTTACTGAACTGAAACTTTCTTATGCAACCAAACATGCTCTATCTACATTTCCATTAATTTCCATATCCATAAATATTGAAACACTGGATTGGGTTGATTATCTAGAGCAGTGAAGTTTATTCTTCTTGAAGTATGAAATTGTAATTCCCATCCTTTTAAAGGTAATAAGTTATGATAGTAAAGGTAAAGTAATTGTTACTTTATTAATTCGACGCGGAACGTTTTTATTCACAATTTTACGAATATATTTTTCGTTTCTTCTTTCAATTGAAAGCAAGATCGGTCTCAAACCATTTTTTTGTGTTTAAAATTTATCAGAAGCTTGTAATTTGTACTTTATTTATTATTTATCTATTTTGAGGAAAATGCTTGTAGATTCTCAAATAAAATATACTTTCATCAGCATGTGCATACAATCAGCTACCAAACAGATTTTTAGCTCAAAATCGAGCGTTCGCAAATATTTCTAATCGTAAGGAGTCCCAGGATTATAGCTACCAAGCCACGGAGGCACTAAAAATTCAGCAACAACCTTATTAAATCCCAGGTGAAGCCAAGTGAGGCAAATCATATAATGTAGTGAATATGTAATGATCAAAATAGAAATCGCGTAAACGTAACAATATGTTAACATATTCAGGTATGGTGAACATGTGGAGATCCTGGATCGTGTTTACACAAGTCGTGACGTCACAAGAATATACATTCTAATGTTCCAACTTGATATGAAATGTAGAGAAACTCAGTTCCTTTTTATACGGTAGCACATATAGGTAATTTGAATGACTTGCATGAGTATGATACTGAGGAACGAGTCGTTTGTGTAGTGTCGTGAAAGGTCGTGAGCTCTATGTTGTTCCAAAGGATTTCAGGTATAATTTTAATAAACAGTCAATCCACCGTCTCGAAAGCCACATTCGCGTAGCTATTTGATGTTTGGAATTGTAATTACAAAAATGTTCATCAATCATAAGGCACTAACTTTATGAAATAAATGCCACTTATTGTCACTTTCCGTCAGGTGTGATTAAAACCAAGCGCACACCCGTTATTAATTTTTTAAAATAATAACTTCTCAAAGTACGCGGACGACTAAAATCTAAAATAGTAACAAGGTGTACCACAACCATGATGTATGGATATTGTATAATGTATAGTCCAATACTTTCTGAACAAACAAACGCGTAACAACCATCGCTAATGTAGTATCCACTATTGATTAACATAATATCCCGAGAATTTTGTTTATTTGGTTATGAGGGTTTAAAAATATGACGAAGCGCTTTGAAAGGTAGGTAGTGCCTTTGCGCTTTGCTTGACTCGTCTTGGTGGGGCACTGCTGTCTATGAGTATCTCAGTCAAAATTAGTGCCATTGAATTTGTTTGGTAAATGTGTTGATGTGCGAAAGCCGGCGCGTGTTTACTAACACCGGCAGCGGCTTCGGCAGTGGGCAAGTCTTGATGCGCCTGCGACGACTCAGCGCCACGACTCAGCGCACGTGGCCACTGCTAACAGTAACCAGAAACACTATTTATACATATTGTGAGTGAACTCTGCGTATGATGATGTTGTACAGTCCCGGAATTGACAGAGACCGTTCGTTCACTTTGATTTGTTCAGCGGTGATCTGTACTGGAGGAGTGCGCACCGGAAATGATAATTGGAAATTTTATTTCAAAGTCGACACCAGTATTTCACGGACTAGTTGGACATCAGTATGTGTAGAAAAATTGGCCAAAATTGTTTAATTTTAAATAATGAGGTGCTAGAGTGCTAAAATATGTATCCACTTTTAACTGAGGGTCCCTGACTTTTTCTGTGTCATCAGGACACGTGATGCGTCTTTCTGGGAGAGACTGCGAGCGTCAGACAACGACATTCACCAGGCTGTGGTAGAGGGGGGTGTCCAGTCCTATTTTTAGCTACTGGCTCTCCGTGCACCGGGATGCAAATCGAAAATAATGTAGACAGACTAGGTTTTTTTTCCTAGTTTTAGTATTTATTTTTGTATATTTTTATTGTTGCATATTCTTTGGGTTTTTTATGCCTTTGTAATAAACATTATCAATCCACCATCAATACACCGCATAGAAACGATTATTACCCACCGTCTATCTCCTGACACCACCTGAGTGAACTGTGGCATTATTTTTTCCTAACGGCTCACCTGTATCCACCTGGATGTTTCGTGGGAAACAAGAATGGGTAAATGTGACATGGGCCAAAAGTGGATACATATCTTTGTACTCTAGTGAACATGGCAGTATTACATTTAATTTAAGCTTTGAAACTATCAGAACAACAATGGGTGAACTGTGGCAGCATTCGTCTCAATGTATTCCGTCGACTTTAGACATGTGTTTTATTTGAGTTTAAAATAGACTCCTTTGCCTGATGCTGTTTTTATGCGCATTAGGTTTCACTTGGCCTTTATCTTAAACGTAGGCACCTAAAAGCCTAAAGCCACTGAAGAGCTGCTTGGCTAAGTTATCTTTCTTTGCCGGAACACAATATTTCTGTTTGACGGCAGAACAAGTTGGTAGATGGTGGTGGCTAACCACGACGTGCCTTAGCCTTAAAGTGCCTTACCAGCAACCAAATCTAGTACTATATATCCCTGGAGAACTGCATATATTAGTTGATTATATTTTTTACTCTTTGTTATGGTATATCAAATAAAATCGCATTTTTTTGTAATTATTACATTTTTAGATCAAAGTATTTTACGAGAGATGCCAGATTGGATGGCGCGGGCGACGCGGCACAATATTATACAACTCAACCTTTTATAGCTTTGAGTTCGATTAAGGCGCTGACTATAGCCAATGACCTTGAGCGTTTGGATTTTTAGCTACGATCGCAAACTCTTTCGATAACGTCGCGCCATACGCGTACGGTGAAATTGTGTACTAATAAGACTTCAAGTGCGTCAGGAACAGAACATAATAAGACGAGATAATGAATCACCAAAAAGTCAAACAAATATTTATCTTCTTTTTTGGGTTAGGAATTGAACAAAACATTGAAAAATTAAAGCAGAATTACGTATCAACAATTTAATGATCTTTATAATTTTTTTATGTATTTTTATGTTTTTTTATTATTGTAAATTAGTATTTATTTCATCCCTTCCTTCATAGTTTCTCTAGTAGACAGCATGTATTTAAATTTTATTTTGTTTATTATATGGAGGTCAACTTTATGCTCTTTACGTACTTACTACACCAAAGGGGAGACCTCATTATTCCAAAATCCAAGTTTGTTTCAAGATTGTTGTTTTTTCATAGACTTATGAAAGTTTTAGAGTTTTATATCCATATAAATTTTCAGATTTTTTCAGATTCCAGACAATTTTTTTTCATAGACTTATGAAAGTTTTAGAGGTTTAACGTTAAAAATCATAAATTTTAGAAAATAAACCACAATTTACGCATGTAACTTTAAAAAATGTTCCATATTGCATATTTTTTAATCACCGTTTTTTTATGTGTTAAAAGTTTGTTTTAATAATATTTAATATTTCTCCCTCTTCAGAACAATACCAAGTAAGTACTTACTCACGTCACGTGTAAAAGTAGAGAATAAAAAATTAATTATAAAAAGTATAAGAGTCTCATCCATTAAACCACATAATGTGTTAGTAATATGCAACAACTTTTACTATGGGGACAACTCGACAAAAAAATCTGCTATTTTATACAAATCGTCCTACTCGACCAAAATGTATAAAAAATTCTAAAAGCACAACCATATAAAGACCAAGGTGTGGCTGTAGAGAAAATTGAATGTTGCAATCATTTATTGCGAAACTTCTGCAATAAAATGCAAAATTTACAAACTGATACACGTTACTTGATTAGTCACAGGAAAATATTTACAAAGACGAAAATCATGATCATGAGATCTGTCATTAAGAATGCAATATTAAAAAAACAAGTCAGATGAATGCCCTGATATTGAATTACTATTCGATAGCATATTATTATCTCACCATCATGCCTTTGGCAACCACGCCAAATGCAAACCATACTTTTGTAATAAATATGGTGAGCAAAAGAATGTTGAAAACAATTTTTTCAATAGTTCTCTTTGGCAGAGAATTTGTATTTTGACCCAAAATATAGCAGGCCATGCTTGAAGCCTTATTCATGACGTTGACAATAATGTCGTCGAACGCTATCACAGTGTCATTGCCAAATATATAGGTGGAAAAAGAATAAATTTTTCTTTGAAACAGTCGTACGCAGCAAGATGTCATGCTGCGGCTTCATCATTCAATACAAATAAACCTTTATGTGGGTTATACAAAAAAATTGTAAACAATAGTCCACAAAGAAAACTGAAACTGATGGAAGAAAAAAGATTAAAAAAGAAAGAAATGAATAACAAGTACTTAAAGAAAAAGAGACGGATAGTGTTTCAAAAAAAAGATGAAAATTATGGTGAGCACTGTAGTAAAGAAGACATGCCGAAGGAAGAGCTGGAAAAACTGAAAAAAAGCTTGTGATTTCTTTGAATAGAACTGATGCTGAACTAGCCATTATAGAAAAGAAAACAATACTTCAAAAGAATAGCAGTGAATGGATCCAGCTTCGTCAATCGTTGTTGACTGCTTCGAGTTTCGGCCGCGTGATTAAAAGAAGAGTAGGCACCCGTTGTGCTAATTTGGTGAAATATATTTTATATAAAAGTAACCTAGATCATGTAACTTCAATAAAACATGGCCTTTTAAATGAAAAAACGGTGATCTTACAATTAGAAGCCCAAGAATGAATAAATATAGAGCCTTGCGGCTTATTTATCGATTCGGATATACCTTATCATGGTGCAACTCCTGATTTTTTTGTATAACCGAGATAAAGGTTTATTTGTATTGAATGATGAAGCCACAGCATGACATCTTGCTGCGTACGACTGTTTCAAAGAAAAATTTATTCTTTTTCCACCTATATATTTGGCAATAACACTGTGATAGCGTTCAACGACATTACTGTCAACGTCATGAATAAGGCTTCGAGCATGGCCTGCTATATTTTGGGTCAAAATACAAATTCTCTGCCAAAGAGAACTATTGAAAAAATTGTTTTCAACATTCTTTTGCTCACCATATTTATTACAAAAGTATGGTTTGCATTTGGCGTGGTTGCCAAAGGCATGATGGTGAGATAATAATATGCTATCGAATAGTAATTCAATATCAGGGCATTCATCTGACTTGTTTTTTAATATTGCTTTCTTAATGACAGATCTCATGCTCATGATTTTCGTCTTTGTAAATATTTTCCTGTGACTAATCAAGTAACGTGTATCAGTTTGTAAATTTTGCATTTTATTGCAGAAGTTTCGCAATAAATGATTGCAACATTCAATTTTCTCTACAGCCACACCTTGGTCTTTATATGGTTGTGCTTTTAGAATTTTTTTGTACGTGTTCGCATCACCATCGGATATCAAACGGCGATAAATCAGATTGTGTGTTTCAACAGACTGCATGAATCCCTCAACAATGATATCACTCTCCATACCCGTTGAAGGGCCAGTGTAATTTTTGAAACAAGTATGTTTTTTGACTGGTGTCTGTTTCTTTGCTGCTCGATCGCACGAATGGCAGTATTTATTGCGCACTCCTAAATATAAAATTCCACCTGTCCTCTTTCCAACAATGGCGCATGCACCAGACAGTGCTGAATAATTTTTATATGATCTTTTGGAGTAGGAACCATCTACACATACATCAATTTCAGGTATCCCATCTTTGTTGAACCTGCCCTCAGCAATTGCCAAATCTCTTTCTTTTTTGGCGGCTTGCTCCATGGTATCATGTGCAACTTCTTCCCAGTTTTTGGATATGATATGATGACAATGAAGGCAGGTTCAATGCTGCAGATAACTCATCTAAATGTGAATGACCACCACCAATAGACATAATACCAGCTACCGCACAGCTATTGATTGGTAGGTAATGATCATCGCAAGAATTACTTTCTATATAAAATTTTATGTTACATAATTTACACAAAAAAGTAAATTTTGATGTCAGTCCATTTTGCTTTTCTCCAACTAAATCCATGTTACTGATGCTACAACCCAGCGGCCCATGATTGGATATTTCTTGTAACTTTTTATAAAAGTGTGACACGCTTATAATTCGTCGCCCAATATAGGTCTCCTTCTCCACATGTTGACTGGATTCAACCTAAAATAGTAAAAAATATTATTTAAGAATTTTATTTTGTATGCATGCAGTAGTAAAACATATAAGTAAAATTATATTATTTACCTCAAGTTCGGGTAAATCATCAGGAATTTGAAGTGGCTCTTTGATAGGAGGTTTGAATAGGAGTATGTGTTTCCAAAGAATATATTAAGTTTTCATGAAATATAACTAGTATAATAATTATTTAATTGATCTAAAATTTATGAATGTACGAACACTTCTAAAACTTTCGTAAGTCTATGCAATTTTTTAAAAAAAACACGGAATTATGAAGTTTTTGTTTTGTTTAGTGTTTGTTTAGACAACGTGAGCGTGATTGAAATAGCTCACCTTATTGATCGAGTAGTATTTTGAACTAGTGAAATACTCCAATGAATCATTTTAAAACAATATAGATAGATTAGGTACTTACTTTATAACTTCCATAATTTGTTTCTGTTTTTTAAGATATAATCGCCTCTTGCCCAATCTTCTATTATTTGTTTTATTTTCTATTTTTATACAGTACAGATTATTATTATTTTACATTTATTTACAGTTTATATATCAATTTACAAGCAAACACAAATATTTTAGCTAAAAACAATTACTTCTATGTACAAATTTGTATATTACAATATATTTACAAAAAAATTGTTTTCCGCTTTGGTCAATCCAAACGAGCGGAGCGCAGAACGAAGAGCGACATAGGTCCGTCTAGCAGCGCGCCTCAGCGATCACTGTCGGTCTCGGTACAAGTAAGAGAGATGCAAATAATGGTGTGAGCGCGCGCTGCTGAATTCGAGTTGTGAAATAAAACAAAACGAAATTGTGTAGAAACTAATTACTTAATCAAAAATCGGAAACAACGGCAAAATGGAAAAACGCCTTATGAATTTTTTGCAATATTTTTTACAAAAAACACTTCACACATTATCCGTATCGACTAAAGATTTATGACCGTTGAGAGCTGATTTAGGACTCATTTTCTATCGAGAAAAGTTTACGAAATCGTGTTTTGAAAACAACAATCTTGTTGGAAATATGCTGAATAATAACATATTTTCATTTTGGCGTGATATGTTGCATACTTTTTGCCAGCGACAACCGAATATGATGCGCATTTAGCTGATTTCAGCGTCTTAATTTTTCTCCGATAGTATCGCATTTTCGTTATGTCAGATTCGTATGAAGAATCGTGCAGCGCCTCTAGCGGCACGTTTACGAGACTGCACGTTTCTTTATGCAAATCTGACGTAAACGCAAAACGCGATAATATCGATTGAAAGCTCACGCTAAAGGTAAATAAACTAAACATAGAAAATTTGTCTCTCTAAATTCACATTACGATGCATGAAGCCATACAACAGACAGCAGTCCTCAGTTAAGGAAGCACGTGATATCTTTGCATACGTGGACACTGGACAACAATAGCGCATCATTGTCCATTTTGCGAGCATTGCGTCACTGTCCTCGGACACTCGCCGACAAACAATACATATAATAAACCACATATTATATGTAGGTATTACATATTATATATACAACTCGTGCTCGAGCGACGTGCGACGTGCACATTTCAGAATTCGAATGACGCAGGAAACTTTTAGTGCATTCAGAGGTAATGTAAATCTTCAGTTCCCATTTTTAGATACGCTACACCTGCATACTACCTTTTTTATAGCACCTGTGATGTTATTCGGAACACCTGGTAATCATTTAAACACCTCTATTTCGTAACTTCAACATAAGTTTACCATATTTTTGGCTTCAAATAATATTTCAAGGCGAGACGGTGGCATCGATCGCGCGGAGGAAGCCAAATTTACTTTTTAAAATTTTCCACGAAAAAGTTGTTAAATCTCGCAGATGTCAAGTTGACAGCTGACTGCGGCGACTACAAAGGGGTCGTATCGCGACATCGCGACTATTGTCTCAATCCGGGTGCGCGTGCGCAATCTCGAATAGTCGTCTACGGACGTGACGTAGATGGCGGAGATACCCTTTGCAATTCTATTTTGTATGAGATAATCGTACTGGTTCTTCCTCTGTACATAATAACTGGCAGTTATTTTTAATGCAAATGATATAATGTTATGTTTTATTCACTAGATATAACATTTTTGTCAATAAACGCGATTTTAATGAATTATTAACTGTAGGTAGTAATCGGATTTACATATTTCTAGAATGATAAGGAATGCACATACAATACAAATACAAAAAACCAAAAGATATTAAGTTACTAAAACGTTACGTCCAATTATAGGCGTTAAAACACAAGTAACAACAAACCGCTATAAACATTCAACAGTGATGGCTATCACTAGACATAACAATCATTGTTGATACGTCAACCCGAACTGTGTTATGATATCGAGCTAACTGAATCAAAGCTACGCGGATCATTAGCTGCTACGCCAATGTGCGCGGGCGCATGTGTGGCGTCGAATCTGCACAGCACGTGGCATCTGTCAATGCTGCCAGAGCTCTGCCCTTCGAGCACAACGCGGCCCCTGTGTGAGAGCCATGTGGCTACCATTCGTCGGTTGGTGTCACTGTTTGCAAGAAAACCAGCATGTGTTACGCATTGCATTAGACGCACATTCCTCAAAGTGTGCTACGCGGAGCCCTAAAGCTTCGCTAGGTAGTTCTCCTCAGGCAAAATCTTAAACAGGCCGAATATTTGTATAATATAATTAATATTATGTAAGCACATCGAGTATAGTGTATCGTTATACATATGAAGGCCGAAATGAGACGACCGGAATTTACAGTGAAATCAATACTTTTCTATTGTAAAGTCATTTGAACTATGTATTTTTTAATAATACGTCATATTTTCTGTGTAGAACTCAAATTTATTTCAGCGTGTAAATAATATTTCCTACTATTTTTACGTTTAAAATGGTAATATACGGTGGATCTACCAATCCATGTATTAAAAGTTTTACAACCTCCAAATATAAGTACGTAAATCTAAGCACAACTAAGAATTGATTGATTGATTAATAGGCTATCTTAATCACATAGAAACCAATTTTGCTTATTTCAAGGTTTCGTAAAATATTTATTACTTCAAAACGGTTTTACTGACAAAAAGTTTGAGAAACACTTCAGTAAGCAAAACGTAAAAAAAAGATATTCACCTAAAATATACATGAAATGTATTATCTGATCGTCATACGGAATACAATACGGAAAAATAGTTTGTATATCCGCAAACAGGAACGATCATTAGTCTTAAGTGGTCAAATAAGTTTTCGGAAACGGAAGAGCGTGAGTTACCTGTGATTTAACTGTAAGTATAATATAGCTATGACCGGGACGGTCTATCGGGCCGTCCCCCTACTAGGTGCACCGACGACCTGATTAAGGCCACAGGGAGACGCTGGATCCAAGTGACTCGGGACCGGTCGATGTGGCGTATCATGAAGGAGACATATTTACAGCAGTTGACGTTTCCTGGCTGATGATAATGAATTGAAATGTAGTTTATTGGCACTGATAACAAGAATTTACCCACGAATATGGCCATTTGCTAGAAATTGATTTTGTAAAAAAAATATACAGAAATGAGGGAACGTCGGAAAAAGTAAAGTACCAAATTAATGTTAGGTATATCTTGGTCACGGATGTCGCATAAAACCAACATAAAACTATCAAATCAAGACAACTAAAGCGCTTGTTAGTAGAAAAACTACAAAAATACATCGATGTTTCTTTAATATGTCAACTGGCAAGCACCGACCTACCGAATGCAGTCAATCTAAACTGCAAAAGATCACGTTCCCGTAGCCCGTACATAGGTGTCTCATATGCAAACTGCGTACACATTTGCGAGCGCCCATCCGCCCGCCGGCGGATGTGACATCGTGAATATCGTGATAAATGATTATTTAAAGCGACAGACCATAAGATAATACATGTAATTAATATTCAAATCATACAGAACCTGTGAACATGCGAGATATTTATGCAAATGGTGGCAAATAAGCATAAGAGGTGACCTCTGCAATCTGCGTCCTATTTTCGGAATGGAATGAATTTAACATTACGACATCATCATGTACATTCAGTCAATATAAAGTAACATTACTGCTAGCATTGCAATTTCTAAACTACCGACGTGATTGCAAAACGATTTTATTTCTAATAGCTATTCAGTTCCTAAAATAGCAACCCGTAGAAACCGTATATTACTGTTTGTATATTAATTACTTATTGACCAGTATCTAACTATATTAAAGCAACAGTATATATATAATACAATGAACAAACAAATAAGGCGGTGTAACTAGAAAAAACCCTTTAAACACGATGCCCGCAATTTCATCGGCTTAGAAACTGAACATTGCTACAGAAATGTATAGCAATGTTCATCCTGAAAATCCTCTAGATAATCGTGATAAGAAATAGGATTAGAAGTTTCAGATATTGCCTTATTTACCAAACTTACAAACGTTAACTAGTTATAATATTCGTGTAGATGTAAATTAGTGCAAAAAATTAGGCTAAATATAGATTAAAGATTATTTTGTTAAGTACATATCTGGTTTCGGTGGTCTATGTACATACTATCCGATTCTCTTATAAGTTAAGCTGACTTTGTTTTGTATGTATAAGTAGTATAGAATAAAATTAAAAATTTGCAAATATCTCTAAATAACTATCATCTATTTCGATACTCTAAAAAATGACACGTGAATCTCCCAAACGGTGACAAGTTGTCAGGAATGCTCCCGGTGCGTGCCGGGAGACGTGCCGGCCGTCGGCCGCTGCGCCGCGTGTCTGTCAACTGAAGCTTTCGGACATCGGCAAAACCGACGTTTTGGGGTGAACTAAAAAATTAAGAGCTTATTAATAGAGAATTCGGGTGCCAAGTTCCCGAAAGAAGTAGCGATTTATTTCTAATTTAATTTCACAAAAAACTGTTCACCAAACTAAATAAAATTTGTCCCAAATAAATCTTTATACATGTTTTTGTTATTGCTGAATCTTCTTGGTTCATGGGTCCACTTTATGTATAATTTTATATGCATAGTTGCATTCCGTGAGCAGTGTGGGCACAGCACAATTGTGCATTCATACACTTCCACGCTTACAAATGGATCTCAACCGAACCTTCGTAATTGGGAGAACATAAATGAACAATCGAAAAAAATACCCTTTTAAAATGGCACCAAAACATGTTTCATTCATCACTCCCAAATGTGCAGTACAATTTTAAATTCAACATTTCTGGAACACCAAACTTTGAACACGCCGCCCCATCTGCAAAGCAGATTCTCTTGAAATCGATTGCCCTAAACCCAGGACACATGGACGTGAGAACCTCACGCGCATTTGTTCCCAAAAGAAAGGCTCCAGGTTTTTTTAAATTTTATAGGGGTACCCACTACTTACTCATTATTTTTGAAAACACGTGGACGACGATGTTTGGAAGTAAATGTCTGTTTTCATTGTTTCACTAACGCTGGGTTGTAAAGTCAAATGATCAGAGGATCCGAACATCTGCTTCCCAGATACGAAAATAATATGCTAGCGTCAAAATGTTCCGCGGAAACTATTTATATTCTAAGATAAATATTTTACCTCTAGATTTAAATGTATATTTTTAGCATGTAAATTAATTACAGATTTATACATTATAAATGGAGAAGTGAGTTGGTTTATTTGTCCTTCATTTATGTTTTCATAACTTACAGTCAAAATGACTTGATATTATTAAATAGGGATAGGTGAAAGGTCGAAAAAGTATGTCGGATACTTTATATCCCAATCGCAGGAGTAGTAGAACTTATAGCTGTTTATGTAGCTTCATATAAATTTACTTCAAGATTGATTCGAGCCTGAAACAGTTCATGAAATACAAATTTCCAAATATAATACATATTTGATTTATCTTGAGATCGACTGGTACATGAGTAAATTTTATTACCACGGGGGCTTTCTTTTCGTTTAAAAATCCAACTCCAGACTCATTGTCAGTACTAACGAACGCCGAAGAATGCCAGTTCTATAAAAAAACTGTTTAGTGAGGTTATTTGTCTCTGCCGTACCTGGCTAGTTACATATGCGTACAAATCTCGGTGGATCTCACGCACGTGCGCGCAGCTGTGCCTGCGCGGGCGCACGGCTGGCCGTGGAGACGCACGTGTGTCCGTCTACGACACGGTATTACACGTTCCTTATTTCAATTTAGTTTTTTACTCCAGTTTTATAGAGAGTGTGAAGCCTTCGTGAGCTCAGTAGAAGTAGACCCTCACTAGACATATTATTTGTTGCATAATTTTACCCGCAGCTCCATTTATCTGAACTTCAGAAATTATCCGACAGCACATCACCGGGGTTAAAAGTATCGGTGCCAAATTACATTAAAACTGCAGACGTTTAATTCATTACAATGTAGATATAAACACATGATCGAACCAAAAATCTGGACATGTTTGACTAAAGTTATTAATGCAATGACCTGCACTCGAGCCTCATTTTCAGTTTCTGAGTAGACAGACAAGCATGCTTTCGCCCTATCTGTGGTTTTAGCGTTACTTACCATTAAATGAGATCATGATCATGGCTAAGGGTAAACCTTAAATGTATACTGTAAAATAGCTACTATACAGTAATACTGACTCGTAGGTATGATAATAATAATTTATGTCGAAGTAACTTCAGATCGTGTTCTATCTACGTATTACTGACAGTGTTTCCAAAATGATTTTATCATGTTACATAATATACTTCTAAAAACTTTTCTGCTGACGCCTTCAAAACGGGCTGCAAAAAAACTACTAACGCGTTTGTTGAGTACTCGTAATAAAACACTGTAGTAGAGCTAGTTGCAATGTAAACATTTTTAAAAGCCAGTACGATATAAGCCGTAATAATCCGTCAATATACGTAAATCCCGAGGTAGTGGGTGCAATATCTCGAGTACTGATTCAACACCGACGCAGCGCCGGCGGTGTAATCCAGTCCATCGCAGCGCGAAATGTCTCATTACAGAGATACCGTTATCACTGCACATCTGTCGCAGTAGCTGGTTATTAGTTCTACGAGTAGGCTACATCAACAACACATTTTGTTTGATACAACACGATTAACACAACATGGAACAATAGAATCAAAAATATGAGTAGAAACACGGAAAGAATTTTGTTTATTGTTTTTTAAACTCCTTCCGTTGGTTTGTTTTCCACCACCACCTTGTTATTTTAGTCTGCTGCCAAACATCTGAGTTAATAGCGCTGTTGTATGATAGCTATCAGAGCCAGTAGCTAATTAGCTTAAGGCTTCTGGATTTCAATCTTACGGCCTTGTCGTCACTACCGTCAGTTGATAATAAGGCCAAGTGTAATCCTAATTATAAATTTAAAATGTCTTTACCGTCAGTTGTCCTGAAGTGCGTGGACTCATCATCAAGGCTTTAGTATTCAAAGAAAGAGCTACTGAATGCTATAGTTTGAAACGACTGATTTTCATAATGATATAATTTAAATAGCCTAAACAAATTTTAATATCCTGTCTAGAATCAAACCCACGAATTCCAAATCACGATCTCAGCAGTAAACATAGCGCGTAAATAAAATAATTGTGAACGATCATTCCTTTGTTGATAAATCATTATAAAGTTGACTTTAAAAAATCCGACTGCGTACCACACATGTCCTAGAAAAGACAAGATTCTTCAGTGTTAAGGAAAACAGGTAAAAGTTGGCAAACACCTGCGTAGTCAGAGGCGAGAAATCGTGCGAACATCTGTGTGATAATGGTATACTTTCGGTAAATGCTATAATAAGCTGATTAGGTACCACCTGACTAATACTGCATTTGTACTTCATAGAAATATGTGCCTTGTGTCATGCTTCGTTAGTACGAGTATAATTAACAGACGGCGGCCAACTAATGACATCTGGGGCACTAAAGATTGTCAAGAATTAGTATTATGTCGTTAAAGGAAGTTCATCATATTCATTGTCTTCATTTGAAATCATTTTGTCAAATACAAAAACTTTTCAAAATCAATGACGTGCAACGAAATTTTTTGACGGGCCAAAGTATACCATTTGCTTGTTTTTTTCTTCTTCAATAAGCAGCTTTCTATTTGCAAGCCAGTTCAATATTTAAATAAAACCTCTGGTTAGTTACCTCCTTGGTTGCAATGCTTCGGAGCGTAAAATCGTTCCATTTTTAAATTACACGACAGAAATGAGTTTACATAGTTAGTACTCCTGGCCATGGCAAATGCTCCTAGGCCATGGCCGCTAAAACACGACAGAAATGGATATCCATACAAATTTTGCCGGCCGCTGCTCGCATGTATCTGGCCAGTACAGCAATGTCAATTTACCTCGAAGAAGGTTGTCCAAATACTGCTCTTTCCAAGAGATAAATATGTTACAGTGGGAGATTGGAGAAAATCACCGTTCTTGATGGTGTGTTACCGACAGCCACCACTGACCCTTTGGTACCGAAAAACGACGCCAGGCAAACGTCAGGTATGGCCGAAGATGGTACGCGTTGGACTAGTCTATAAGGTGCAAGGTGGATCCTTGGGGAAATACAGGCGTCATCGCCAGACCTATTCTGAAGCTGAAAACTGGCTTTGATTTATCTAAGACAAGGGCAAAAGCCTATATTCCACTCCATTCCATATGCTTACATTAAAAGACGGTAAATGTACAATTTTTAAGGTTTTGATAGAGTTTTTTTAAAATAATTTCCATAGTATTAAGAGCTAGTGCGACATCCCAATCATGTCAAGCGTTATTTCCTTCTAGGCAAATGCTTTTGTGGATTTTTTTAAAAACCATGTATGAAATATAAAAGTGTATAAAATAATCATTTTGTAAATCATCGTCATGCAACCGACGCAACGAAAGCTTCGCTTCGTAGACCTTCAAACGATCGTTTAGTTGCCAATACTAATAACTGACAATCTGTCGCACAGATTTGCGCGCGCATATGAGTTTCCGTCCACGTGCGTACGCGCAGCGTTGAACAGATTCTACTATGGAACCATTCGTTTTAATCTCGCCAGTATAATAGAATTACAACTCACTGGTACAGTGAGGCTTGAACAGTCATTTCAATTGACCATCAACGTATCTGACTTTTCCAATCCGATACGATCCTGCGATCCGATCTTAATATTGGATGCGATTAGAAGTTGATAATAGAGCATTTTGGGGTACAATTCCCAAAAAAGTGTCCTCAATATTGTATTTTTGCTGACGTCACCTAGGCACTTTCAAGTCGAATCTAAAATCGAATCTTAATCCACCTAATGTTATAAGGGAATAAATCATACGATAATATTTACGTAAATGTACCCATAGATGTGTGTGATGATGATGATATGTACAAGCTTCGATTTGTGAAAGTTGGTTATTATGTAACTCATACAAGTAGTACTTTTCTGTGTGATGTGAACTTGTGAGGTGGAACAGTTAGTCAGCACTCGCAACTCCCGTCTACTCTCAGTTATTTACAGGACCGATGACCAAAACCCTGGATAAGCAATGCGATTTTGAGATACCAGGGTTTACCTAATATTGACTACGATTTATCAATACGACCCTAGATGCGACGGTTCAGTAGTAGAGGCCACTGCGGCGCATATGGCGAGGATAAAAGCTCGCTTTATGAAATGTTTTACAACTAGCTTACGGCTTTCTAAAGAAAGGTGATCGCCAAATGTTGTTGGTTGGTAGCATGCTTCCGCCAGATAACTCGTAAACTAGTAATAAACAAGAAACCGGCGCATTGTTTCTTTATCTTTGCTCGATGTTTTATAAACGAGGTACATCTCTGTTTTGTCTGCACATAACTTCCACCCTATATTGTATAGTTTTACAAGTAGAGCAACTGGTGCTTTGACCTCATGTAAGATTATTTATTCGCTGACAGAACTTTGTCTGGGCTTATGGACTCCATCTTTTTGTTAGATTAATCCTTATCGGGCTATGAAACAATACATTTCTGTTAAAAAGCTGAGGTTTTATCTTTATTGATAACTTTTTAAAGTATTCGATGAATTATTTTTTATGTGTGTGCTTTCTGTGAGACGAATTGAGATACCGTATCCGTGACGTCATGATTTAGAATCTTGCCTAGAATTGTACAATTGAAGTTGCCCGTGTAAGCGCAGCTTTATACAGTGACACACAGAAATAGCTACGATGTGACGTGAACAAATGAGGAGACGGACACACCGAGCAGCAGCTCACACCTGGCGCAGACAATGTACCAACGTTTTAATGTTCTTTAACAACCTCATAACTAATCACTGTGACGAATACTCACTCTAGACTCACTCACTGATGGAACGAGGATGATGTAGTGCTAGGTATATACTTAAACAATCCGACGATCGTATAATGTGATTTTATTTTGTCTTTCAAAAATCAAGCCTAAGGCCTAAGCCTCCATCAAAGATTCATACAAAATTTCTGTTGCCATAATCTAAAAAAATATAATAGCTGGATTTGTGTAGCAATTATGTAAATATAGGATATCAAATTGAGATGTCGCGAAATGTGTAATATTAACATAAAACTTCATAGTGACAAACAATTTTTCGATTATTGTTCAAAGCGCCATATATGAACCATTAGCTGCGTAATTGCTATCGTAGCTAACAATGAAGACGTCGCTGACAGTGGAATAGCCTAGAGATAAATACATTGAATAATATTTATGACTTTGATAAGGCGACTATGAGAAAAATATTCAGGAGATCAGCATTTACCTGTGGGACAACAACATCTTACTGCGATCACCAATCCACCATAGAAATAGAACCGATACATGCCGATTTAAGAGAGAGGCTCATGTCATTAAACTCAAGAACTCCATTTTAATAATTTTTATTGAAGTTGTAACAACAAGGACAAGTTTGAGATATAGCACTAATTTAAATATACCCATACTCCTAATCCATAGGTCATGGACTACCATCTCTGCATTCTTTGAACGAAACACAAAAATAAGACGTAGATAAATGATCATTTGACTAGAAGTCCCGTATGAACGTCATCTCCCCAATCAAGTATCTGAACAAAGCGGCTACAAAGTGTAGTGAGGTCCGGTTTGCTCGACAATATTGTATTAAATTATGCAAGTAATAAACTCCCATTCTGAAGAAACGCTGTCCGACTCGAGCACGCCATTTCTCAAAACATTGTCGCGTCATTTTTCATTGCGTCAATCAGGCTGGCTCTTGTGTGGACGTGCCTTTACCGGGTAGGGTTGTCGAAACTAGCACAAAATCTATAATGAAATACTGACGAAGTATGAAAACTATGTGAATGCATTATGGTTTATAAGTAGCTTTTAATATAGACGTAAAGAAGCAGTTGAAATTTCGACCTTCAATCATCATCTTTGTCGGCAGCATAATTCCAATGTTGCGCATAAGCGGTCAGGATGAATCGATGGGAATATACTTTGTTAATGTTTAATGGGTTTGATATTTCTGTTTATGTTGTCGACATGTACAATTAAATTAAGTTACATTTGTCTCACATCCTTAACATCATCGCAGGGTTGTCTCATCAAGTGTTAAATAGAGTGTGAGCCAATGAATATTTTTATTGACGCGTCCAACTGGTTTCCAGCAACATCGAGACGATGGAATTGAGTTGATCTTGAAGTTGACCTCCAGTTTAAACGACTTCGAACTCTATCCACCATAATTACAACACAATTCCTACATTACTACAATCTAACATGTTTGTCGAGTTAAACTTTACTTTGTATAGTAAAAGTTAAGGTTGGAAATGATGAGTGCCTACTCTCCAATACACAAAATGTTATAAGACGAAAGTCATTAAAGTAATGTACGAGAGCAAAGAGATCTGCAGGACGATAGGCTCTTGTCCGTTTCTTATGCAAATATTGACACAGTGTATGCATCATTAATCAGTCGAAATGCCAGGGGACTGACAAAGGACCCGGTGCAGAATCTCACGTGCGTTTATGAGACAGATATCAATCAAGACCATTTTATAGCTCGGGTTTGACTGTACCCATTTTGAGTAACATTAATTAAAAGTAATTATATTGACAACACGTAATGTTTCTTTGTTGTCTTGTAATTAATCTATAATGTTTAAGTTGGTATTTGTTTTTAATCATCATCAGGCAGGAAACACAAGCTGTTGGACATATGTAGGCCTCCTCCATGGTCTGACACAATGGCAGGTCCCAAGCCACTTTCATCCACCAACTCCCCGCAACTTTAACCTGGCCGTCGGTCCACCTAGTAAGGGGCCGGTACAAGTTTTCCGGTACGTTGTCGCGACTGAATAATTTGCTCTAAAAATACGGTATACGGCAAGAAATATCGGTTATCGATTCTACGATCGATATGGCCTGTCAATTGCTACTTCAGCTCACTTTCTTGTTGAGCATTGTCGGTCACCTTAGTTTGTCTACGGGTTTCCTCAGTCTGGATTTTATCGCATAGAAAAATTCCGAGCATAGCTCGTTCAAAAGTACGCTGAGTGATTTTGAGCATTTTTATTTGTTTTTACATTTACTGACATGTCCATTCATAGATCTTCAGTTCAGATTATTTGATGATTACTATGTCAAATTCACAGATAATCAACTTTAGTACAATTTAGATTACTTTGATCGTGATTATGTCAGTTAATATCAGAAGAGATGTAAGCAAAATATAAACCTTATGTGCCAAAAAGACACTTTCAAAAGAGCTACAAAAGAATAGATAAAGTTATATTGAAGATACTGGATGCAGGCTAATGTCATTAGTACGTACTGCTTCTCTGTCTTCTAGAGGTAATATGTAATATCATCCTCATGTGTATAGACATAATTACCACAATACACACGCAGTCTCCCAAGAAAATCCCAATTAATACCAAATGATCAGCACGGGCGCATTTCGACGAAACGGAGAGTTCCGAAAATTCTCACTAACACAAAAAAAGGTTGAAAAGAGTGTCACTGAGAAACAAGATGTACTTACGGAAACGAGTCACAATATTTACAAAATGAGACAAAAAACACGAGGGAAGCATGTGCGGTGCAGATTTTACGTCACCATTTGTTGAGTCGGTCTCAGAAATCCACATTTAATAAACTTTTCTGACTTTAATGTAGCTTAGCTTAACTGTAGTCTAAATGGTAAAGCCAGCCTGTCTGACAAGTTTATAAGAGGCTTTTGTTCAGCAATCGACTCCTGCGCAGGTCGACGTTAATTAGACCACAGTATATAGGTTTAGAAAATAGTTGTATTCGTTTATTATGATTATATCATTACTTAACAACAATTTTCGCACTATTATTTTCAATGCAACAGTGTGTTGATTGGTTGGTTTGTCGGTTAGTCCTTAGTTAGTCCTAACAACGGATTGAAGCGAGGGGAGGGGCTCCCCTTATTATAGGAATAATTTACAGATAATACTAAAACCTATAAGCGACAGATAATTGCTAAAGATATTGTAATATAAAACGTGCCGATAAGACGTAATAATCCAGAACAGTATACTATAAATAAAAACATTCACAAACACATTTGCAGGCAGCAACCGTTTTTAATTTTACAAGGCATCATAAAATCTACAGAACGGTAATTCAAGGCTGTTTAAAATGAGTGACTTCCCATTATCTGTGTTCCTTTGAGGGCGGGCGGATCGCCTGGGCGCCAAATGTAGCCACCACGTGCTGCGTATGCGCACCGATATAGCTCGACTCGCTGACAATAGAGCTTTGTGTCGATGTCGGCCATGTGGACCTCGTCGACGGCATGTGCCGGCCAGCTGCCTGCGGGTTGCAGTTTTAGACGTGAAGTAGAGTTGGTCTTGTAGATCTACAGAGATTTTACACAAGGTCATTTTGAAAATTGCGTAAAACCAAATAGTTATAACGGTGAATGGTTGGAAAATAAGAATAGCATGTAATTAATAGGTAACAGGTTGTATACTCGTATGTTTCAAAATTTAGAGAACTGATGAGAAATGTTAATAAATCTACGATACTATGGTTATACAAAATCTCTCTAATCACTCTTGGATAAGTGAGAAAAGAGTGAAAGAAACACTACAACTCATATAAGAAATTGAATAATGATACATGTTTTAATTTAATTAACTTACATCGACGGTAGTTTGTATGACATACTAAGGGGCTATTCTTTAGAAAGATTTTACTCTACAATTGAATGACTCAAATTATAATTCCATAATCGTTCTGAATTGTTAGGGTTTCGTACTTCAAAAGGCAAAAAGCGTATAGTCTGTCAAGTCGCGTTTTCTCAGGAACGCGTAAAAATATGAAGTTGAAATTAATATCAAATAATCTGCAGTTTCTTGAATATGTGAAACAATCGAACTTCTAGGTCAACTCATAAAATGACAATACACCAACTCCTTAGAGAATGCAAGGGAATCTATAGGGTATTTCCCGTTGCTCTAGAGTTCTGAATTTTGGCAAGAAGCAATGTCTTACAGCACAACCAAAGGAATAAATCTGTAAACCGGGACATGAATATGTAATAATAGATTTTTATAGTTACAAACTTAACTTTGCACTTGAATTCATATATCGGGTATGTATCGTACCCGCAAACTAAAATTGTTTATTCAATCGCACCGTATTATTTACAATTTTAAGTATGATAATTATTCATATTATGTATAGGGAGTATTAACATTTAATCTATGCCCTCGGTGCGCGAGTCTTACTCGCTCTTCACTGATTTTTTAAATCCACGATCACATACTCTATGTTTGATGATACCATATCGGAGACCACAAATATAAATGAAGGAAAGCAACAGTGTAAACGACTTAGTTTATTACCAACTGTTATTATTTGTAATGAATTCCTGATGCTGACTGGATTTATAGAGATTCGCCCAAGCCATATAAAATCGTTATGTTATAAAAGAAGGTGGGTGGGATGTATTTAGGTTTGCCGTAATCTACAACTTATCCACCCATCGATATTAACAATTGTCGCTTAGTAATAAAAAGTAAGTTTATTAGGGCGTTTGCATACAGAACAGGCAGCTGTGCGACAGTGTATAGCAGCTGCGATTCGCGCTTCGGTGTGAAAAGCGCCCTACTACGATTCACATACAGCAGCGGCTCGGCGCGGCGCGGCGTCTGCGCAACTGTGCTACTGATTCCACGCCGCTGAGGGGAGATTGACTGACACCTTGCCTAAACTGTTGCGACAGACATGCAGCTTTCACTTATAAGAAGAAAATAACGGTTCTATCATTAACAACTTTGTTGAGAATGACCATGGTAAGAATGGGATCAGGTCTTGTCGTTCCATGCACGGATGTCGAAAGGTGACAATATTTCAACAACATGGTTCTGCGATCAGTTACCCACCTTTCAACGTTGATAGTTATTGTCAATACTTGTTCGTTCGAATACCAATCGATATCGCATTGATGGTAGGTGATTTTTTACCTGTCGACCACTGTGCTCCTAACAGGAACAACGCTGTTGTGTTTCGCTAATCAAAGGATAAGGCCCTTATCATCTATCGATCCAGCATTTGGCAAATCGATTTCATCCATACTTATATTCGTGGTTTAAGACTATCCCTAACGATATGAAAGCCCTAAAGTTAAGACGAGGTACGCCTGAGAAACATCTAACTGATTGATTGAAGCCACATATGCAAGACAGTGATAGCACTTCATCCGTTCTCACTGCGGAAGTAGGAAAGGTGTAATGTAATGCTGCCCGGAGTAAAATAACATAAGCGACAAAAAACAAATAGTTAATTTATTGAAAAACGGTTTCGTGTAAGAGAAATCATTTTAATCTTCCTAGGTACTGAGTTTACCTACAAATTAATCGTAATAAATGTAAACGTAAATCTATTTACAGCACGGTAATGAAAAAGTGTTTTAGAAGGTGTGATTTGAAACATTAAAGCTATCGAGAAAAGTTACACCAATCATGTTTTCATTCTAAAATTTACTCAATAAAACCCTCTTTTCATTAGGACAATTTCATACGTGTAGCTTCCTTAAAAGATGAGAAAACAGAAATCAAAGTTACTCGTACCTGCTTAAAACATAACGGCCGGGTAGCTCAAAATACGGAAAGCTGACCCCTATAACGGGAAAAGGCGAAAAGATCATAGTTTAAAAAAAAACTTTTTATAATAATCAAACTAGTTGATCTTTTGGTATAGTTTCTGAAGTCGACGAAGGCTAAGTCGCGGCCAAATGCTAGTTTTATACGAATGCAGATAGAGAATTTTGAAACTACTAACGATTACTATCAACACACGACAATAAACAATCACAAAAATCGCAAAATATCGCAATGCAGTACCATATTCACACACTTGAGCCCCATTCAGATATCCAATGAGCCGTGGAAAGTACTATTAAACTTTTTCAAGTGCTTTCGAAAGCCGCGCTCAATGAAGCCAGGTGTATAGTGTATACGGGGCACGATATCTTGATAGACTTATGAGGGTTCCGTAGATTTTTTGTGAAAGGAACGCCCTTAGACCTTTAGCGTCAATTATTCGTGACCCTAATTGCAGATGATGCGATACCGCGCATTGTGATCGAGTTGACGCCGCTATTGGTTTATTTGTGTGCTTTGATGCTGTGAAGCGGTTATTTCTACTTTTTGCGGTTGTTTGTTTTCTATTGTTGATGTTCTTAGAGGTTGTTATATTGTTGCATTGTACGTGGTTTGATGGAGGTACATTCAAGTAGTTTCGGTTGCGTAACGTATCTCAAGTCACTATGTGTTCGCAATAGTTTATACGTTTGGAATTATAGAGTTATTTGTTAGCTATACTTCCTGTGCTATTTAAATTCTCCGCGTAGATTTGACTTTAGAATCAGATCAGCCGATGTTATTGGTGGGTGTCGTAAACGGCGATGCAGGGTAAATTTTCGGGAGATGGGCAGCCGTACCCCATATCTTACTACGATCGACAAGGGTGAATTATATAAAAGTCTCCGAAATAACCAGAAGTCCCCATTTGACGTGTTAATCTGTGAATAAGTATTACATATTGATAACTCTAAAGCGGGCTAAGCAGTAGGACTCACAACCACTGGCCTCACAATTGGACGTCCCGGGATCTATTCCCAATGCACCCCGCATTGGTATTCGGTTCAATTGGTGTTAGGGCATTTTCTACTTCTAACACCAACTTATCTAAGTCTGACGACAACAGCAGTGTAAATAGCACAATTGTGTTCCAGTACTGAAAGTTACCGTTGAAGCTTCTGGGTAAGCATAGTTTTGCATCGGACTTATCATCACTTTCCATCTGGTCAGATAAAAGCAAAGTGCAACCAAACCAATTTTAAGTACATTAAAAACATATAAACATATCGTTAGAAAATAAATCCACAAACATATTCTTACTATATAAAATAAGTATAAGCAACTTTCATCATGGGAAATAATGGTTTTGAGTCATGATAACTAATCGTAAACAATACAATACATTAGTTCCAACTCCGACCCTCCAATCAGTTCACGTATCATAATCCAATGTCCATACATGAGAGCAGCGCATAAGCACAGCGAATCCGGCTAATGGGTCTATAGTCCCTCTACCACGAGGAGTTAAGTGCGTCGACAATGGAACATGCTCCCACGCCGTGTCACAACACAACACTACCCTGTGTCACCAGTTTGTTAAGAGCTGTCAGTGTGAACTTATTCGATATGAACTCTAGATCAGTCCTAAACATGTGTCTGATTTTCAAAATTGTAATTTATGACAAACCGCTTGACCTACAAACTTGAGATTTGTATCATCGATCCCATTTTTTTGCACTAAGCAGTAATGATTTCTCGATGTTCTACTCCTAAGGGTAAACGGTTAAAAGTTGTATGAGAAACCCATATGAGTTAGTTTGACACCGTAGATAATTATCACGTCAGCTCGTGGGTCACATACTGCTAGCTACGAGTATATACAGCTGTTGATTCTTCGACATCGTTGTCAATGTCATTCATTCAGTTGAATGCAGATCATCAGCTTCATAATAAATCGTCACTGTAGACTATTTCAGAAATTTGACATTATAACTTCGCTTGACTTGCTGTCATAGATTCATTCTACACCCATTGTTCTTTTGATTGTTTCCCAGACACAATATACGACACGAATATTGGACAATCCATCCGTCTTGCAACTAGGGAGCGATACCGGTTTCTGTATTTCCCCAAAACTGCTAATTTAAAGATCAAATGTGAACCAGCACACTATACGTCACAATCGGACTTGATCCCGCGTTCATTATGGAAGTGAATGTGGGAAAATCTACACGTTTTTGTTACGAATCGGTGGGAGTTTCGTTATGACGTCGCAATACAGCCCCTTGTGTTCTAATGTACATACGATACAGCGTGATTTTGTTAATACGAATCATTATTATATAATGAAACACATAGTAAACAAAATTAGGGGCCCCACTCTCTCTGCATGATGCCATAGGATATACTTAATTAATAGAGTAGGTACGAGTAAATGTACTAAGATTAATTAATTGACGTTGCTCTTTACGGACTCCGAAATATCTCAAAATGTAATACTCGATATTCTATTAATTGGCAACGATAAATGAAATATTGGCACTTGATCTATCTTGCGATCGACTTATTTCTAAGTAATCTATTACTCCACGTACGGACTAAAACACTCAAAAAATTACGAAATAGTGTAAATTATTTAAGATAATTATAAAAGATAATAATTAAAAGATCTTGTAATTAGTTTACACTGTGCTCTTTTTGGACAAAAGCTTTTCTATACATATATTCAATGAAAATATTTATTTTTTCCAATATGTCTGTGTCCATCTGTTGCTTTTTAGTATCCCAACGAGTATAAGCTGTAGTTGTAAAAGCAAGAAATTATTCTCGATGACTATCCCTTATACATTACGTTTGTAATTATTATAATTTTAATAATGTCCATAATTTAAGACGTTAACTTAAATGTTCTTGTTACATTTCTGATGTCAATTAAAAGTTGTAATGAAGCTAACTCGTGTTTTAATCAGACAAAAAAAAATACTTAAAAATCACCCTTACAATCACCCTGATAACATAGTTCGTAATGTAAAACCGTCACGTGACCGCCGCGTGTCTTCCTCCACCCCCACCCCCGCAGCTTCATTATGCCGATTGCTAGGTATTTGTTCGCTGCCCGCGCACGTGATCGGACGTCTGCATTATTAAATGCCTTTTACGCTTATTGCGAATTAAATCCCCTTCGAATATATTGTAGCTGTTATTAATCTCTGGATAGACTGTAAGGGACACGGTTTTATCTTTTGTAAACGAAATGAGCAATCTGATCTAAACATCGTTGTTACAATTAGTGTTGAATGCTATTAATTTTTTCATCAAAGAGTTACATTTGAATAGTTTTGATAAGTCGAGTCGTACCTGTAATTTTAGGTGCTAGTCAATTGTTTGTTATTGATATTTAAAAAAAAACTATGCCTATATATAAAGCTAATTTTACTATGTCAAGGCAGGGTTTTCTCTATCACCAACCCCGATCAACTTCCTGTTGGGGTAGCAATACCCCTTGGTCTCCTGCTGAAAGTAAGGGAGTTTGGTCGCGATGGGTGGTTGTGGGTGGCAAAAATATGAAAAATATATATATGTCCTTGTCTAACTTATGGAAAATTCTGAAAATTTCTGTAAGGATCTAGAAAGATTACATTTACTCTACGTTTATGCCAAAATAAATGTCCACCCGTGCGAAGCGGGGCGGGGCGGACCACTAGTTGTTTTATATAAACAGTATTCCATGATTTGGCTATCAAATATGTCTTTGCCAGATCATAGTAATATTAGGTGGTAAATCAGTACAGTCAATATGTTACACCATTTAGACATGCAAAAATTTCAATTTAAGTTAAACGTAAATAAATCGGAATGTATATAATAATTAAAAAACAAGTGTCTATGTAAGCGCTAAGCTGGACAATGGAACAGGCATCAAATGTGTCACCCAGTATAAATAATAATAACACTATAATAACACTTAATTTATTTATTTGTTTTAGCTTCAAAATGCGTTTCAATTGGACGGTACTGCACAATTTCCTCTTACATGACTATCTTCCCAACCACCAAAAACTGCTATTAAATTTGCTACATATTTTTAAAATCTGGGATTCCAGACACCTATACACAAAAGTTTTTAAGGTTACACCCCTTTATTGCGCCAAGGATGAACAAAAGTTTCATCACAATCTTAACTAATGGTTCATTGTTAGATTCATCTGTTCTCTCTTAAATATTCTAATTATATTTTCAATGATTATGGCTTTTAGTTTTAAACAACGCGCGTTAAACTCTTTTACATTGGTTGTCGTTCTAAGAGTAAAGAACTGTATTCTCCACACATACACTTGTATGTAGATTTGGTTTCCGAATTTGAACTACTACATGAAAATTAGCACCGTAAATTGTACTGTTTATGCAGCCATATAGTGAGAAAGGTTTTAACAACTTAGCAAAAAGGCCTCTCCCACGCTCGGGATCCAAAACTGTGTGTGATTGTGAGGTGTTATTTTCCCATGACCCGTGGAGGTATCTTCGGCATGCCTGCGTCTCCCACGGGTCGAGGTTCACACAGGAAACCTCTGCTCCCACGGACACGAGCAGCGCAGCCTTTCTGAGTCAAATACATCGACTTACATACTATAGGCATGCCGGTATCAACTTATCTCTGTATATTTATTTTAGTTAGTGAAAAATAACGCTAAATATTAGCAATGCGCCTGATAAAAATGAACGTTGTCTTGTGTTGCATATAATTATGTATATGTTAGTTGCACGCAGTTACTGAAACTCTTTTACCACCATCCATCAGATTCGCATATGACTGTCTCTTTGGAAAATTACTCCTTACCTAACGAATTTTATTTTCATTTTTAAATTAAATTTTCGTGTGTTGTAGTTTGATTTAAATGAGTGGATTTAAAAATATCATTTGTGATTGAAAGAAAAAAATTAAACCCACTCTTTATCGCACGACGGTAAAATAAATTGATACTGCTGCAGCATGGCGCCAAATATTTCACTCCTCATACTAGTACACATTGTACGTAGTGGAACATCCGTAACTAATGTACGTCAATGGTAAATTATACTGCGATTTACTTTGCCCAACACAGGCTGTAGCCAGCACACGATTACAGCATTCTTTTACGTAGTTATCACATACTTGGGCAGTGAAATTAGATGCTATTACCGAAAGTATGTTAGTTAATTCATTATTCGTCCATGAATTTAACCGAAATAAAACGCAACAAGACGAAATATGTAATTATGTAAAATTAATGACAACTACAAAGTATCGGTTTCAGTTTTTAGCTGATTTTCAGTTTTTCCGAAACCCTTATTCTACTACTAGTAGTACTACATTTCGGATTGCTAAGAATATATATAATATTTGCACGGAATCCGAACGAAATCCAAAACGAAACCCGAATTGAAGAAAGACAAAACAGTAGTGTCAAAATATCGAAATATAGACGAAACAGTATCTCCCATTATTGGACTACACGATTGATGATTGGACTTGTGGGATACACAGAAATCACCGTTTCTATGAGTGCATTCATCATAGTCACAAAGTTCAATAAATTAATTAGCATTCGAAGAAAGACGTTAGTAGAACCTAAAGTTTTGTGTGAAAGTACATATTTTAAAACCAATTACCATTATATGTCTAAATTAGCTAGAGTTATCTTTAAGTATATTTAATACAGGATTGGTTAATCTCTAAAGATCATCATAACGGAATGCTCCATTATGTGATCTTTAAAATTCTTCCTAATTTACCTGAGGACGCGCGTGCGTCGGTCGGTTGCCCGTAATTATCCCGACGACCTGTGACCTTCTCCCACGCCGCCCGTTCACACGAGAACCCATCGCTTCCCATCGGAACTCGTGGAATCCATTCCAGTGCTGGTGGCTTTTAGGGAGTCTGATTGTTTGTTTGGTTTAACAGCGCGTGAAAAGGCTTGTATTGCAGTTCGTTGACTTAATTAAACGAGTAGATAAGTAGATAGATGTTAACGGCCTCCGTGGCGCCGTTGTCTGAGCGTTAGATTCAGTCGCGCAACACTCGCAGGCCTGAGTTCGATTCCCGTCGGGACATACTAAAATATCAATTTGAGAGACTTTCCCCAGTTTGGTTAGAACATTGAAGGCTGAACGACCTGATTGTCTGAAAATTTAATGATTTTGTGTTTTAGAAGGCAGGTTAAGCCGTTTATCCTAGTTACTATCTACGACATGTATTAATTAGCTACTAGGGCCATGTCAGAGGCTGTTATGGCGGCTCAACAACTCTGACACTAGGACTTGTTAGGTCGATCATCGAACGTACAACCCACACGATAAGATGAAGAAGTGTTGAATTTCACTTACTAATCAAATCAACATCGCTTGCAACAATCACTGACCAGTCTAATTTTACTTTCTCTGTATATTTTTTTAAATTCTTAGTAAATATTACTTTTTGTTGTAATTACCTTGATCGCCAGCATTAATTTTTTCTATTTACACTATTAAAACTATTCTTTTCTAAATTCCAAATGAAGACGATGGTAACTTGTTAAATAGAACTTGGAGACATAAGTCAGTTTCTTGTTAAATTTTTCGGCAATATTTTATTTATATCACTGAAAGCTTGTATGTGCGGTATAATGTTTCTAACCACTCTGCCTTCTGTAACCTACCTCAAATTATTTCAAAGGCATTGAAGATTCTAGCGAAATTATTAGCGAAACTTGTTTTCCTATTACGTTAAAATAAAATATTGGGATAAATAAAGTATTCACGTTATTTATTTATGAAAAAGCCTAACTAATTCAAATTTCAGGACGTTTACATTATATGACGCTCAACAAAAGAGAAGTATATAACATAAACACTCGTATCATGTTACAAGTATATTGAGTATCCTTTATCAAATTTTCCTATATATCAGTAGATCAATGCGACTCAGCACGATACGATCCGCAAAACAAAGCTTAGTGGCACGCGTCGCCACGTGGCGGGAAAAGCGCGTAATGAGCCCGCACCTGCAGGAATTATGGGATTTCTCGCGCCCTCCCGTGGGAGCCAGGGCGTCGAGGGATAGTGAGACACTGCGCAGTACCCCTACCATGAGTTTACATTTTCAATAGCCGCTAGCGACACCATAAAAACTATACCGCTAGATCTCACAAACTATATCCGTTAACGTAAATTACTATCGGTCTGTCTTTGTAATTCGCATTTCAACCGACCAGCATTACCTGTAGTTTTATACATTGAATATAATTCAGTACTTATGGAAAACTCAGAGATAGATAACACTTCACACATAGCCATAAAAATAAATATCACATTTAAACTAGTATAATCACTAAAGATGTACAATTTATAAATACATATAACGCTTTAGTCACTCGTCACGACTGTTAGCACACTTATAATGGGACAACTTCTCCTCAAGATGGCATATAATTATATATCCTATTTTGCATGCATCTATCTGTTGACGATTAAAAATGTATAGATATTCAATTACATATTTATAATTACAAAGTATAGATAACGACACTACTAAATATATTAGAATGTATGTACCTGCGTTGATGATTTTTTTATTGTGTATCTGTTCATGCCTATAAAATGCACTGATGACGGGGACAAACAAATTCAAAAGATGCATTCACAGTCAATCACGGTAGTTAACAAAAATAGTTCGATATGTAGTTTAAAAGCATTCGCTAGCGACTGTCAACCATAATTATATATAATTATGGAATCTCATAGTAGGGGTGGACTGTTTGCTCTGTCAATAAGTGCGATGAAGTAACGACTGGCCGGTGGTGGGGTTATTTGTGCCCGCAGGATACGATATTGTGTTACTCATAAATATCGATTGAAATTAATATTGTACGAGAACGAAAATTTTCACATGCTTTTTTGATCAAGGCTTTGAATGATCTTTCCAGTCCATATACAACTTTTTTGGTATATAATTGGTTTATGTATATAAGACACATGCACCAAGTAGTGGGTATATAAGAGAGAAATTATAATTCATCGCCGTCAGTTGCTAAATAAGAGCCAACTTCACACATAATTTGCCATAATCAGCACCGTTGACAGCCCGATTGGTAATCGCAGAAAAGTCTTGCTTAGACATTGCCAGAAGTTCTCTAAAGCAGAAATCGCACGGCCAAACTCATCAATCACAAAAACAAAGGAGTCCATTACAGGTCCAATCTTTTTAAAAGGATATTGAACCGCATTTAGACAATGACCGCGTCAGTATCCTAGGCAGATCAATCGGGGTATGTCGTAAGTCGGGGTACATTGTGAGGGGTATTATGAAGGGTATTGTGCACGCGATGGGAGCGCCACGCGCCCGGCACTCCCACGGCACACGCCCGCTACGTGTGCGACGGGCTTAATTAGAGTGACCCGATCGATGATGGGGTAAACGGGATCGTTATTTGGACAGTGAAGGCAATTTTACTCGGTCAATATTGTGAGCAAGTCTGCTGTGGACCACGCAAACAACCATTATTGCACATCTTGGAGCTATCGACCCCCGCTTCAAAGTCTACCAGAAAAACCTATGGTACACGGTTTGGTTACTGCTCTTTTTTTGTTCACCTTAGCTTCCACCATGGTATCTAAATCTCCCAAAGAACAGTAGTGTCAATATTACTTTTAATACTCTTGTGTCCCGCTAGCGAAAGAAAACAATGCCCGCGCCATGGATTTGTAATATAGGTAGGTATTCTGATGTCTGTGGCCAGCGAGCGCAGTTTCATTCTTCGTAGATACGTAGTCTTATCGTTTCTTTCCAATACGTGAAAATAAATGGTAAATACCTACCTCGTTCAATTATAAATCACGATAAGGTTTTCTAAAGTTAAGTCAGGTTCTTATAACGTATATGTATTTAAAATATATGAAGTGTATTATATCAAATATTATTATTATGAGACCACCACTATCACATTGAGGCTTCTAGATGTTCGGTCTTATATTCTTTATATTTTTACCATCAGATTGAGGTGAAAGCTAAGCATGAAGACACAAATCCGAATAAACTATAGGTATTGGCAGACTAGAAAAAAATCTACGACTTATTTTTATATTTCTCTACAGGTTGAAAGCAACAATCTCTACATTAAATATTTAGAAAGGAAAGCAAACGGAAATAAGATATAAAAAGGAACTTTTTTAAAAGTCCAGTCCACTCGTCCCCAATTTCACACACATAAATTTGTAAATTCGTCCGTAACTAAACTGTGAACAAAGCGTTTATTTGGTGAAAAGGCAATTTTTTTCTCACCTTAATAATTTACACAGCCATAAATGCACTTTAAAATGAAATGTCATTTTAAAACTTAAGGTGTTGTGGGGACATTTTTTGTGTGTCTGCTTTTAGGGTTCATTGAATACGGAATTTAATTTCGTATTCAGGAGTGCAGTTCACTAAGGACCTCACTCAACCACATACAACCTCAAACTCAACCTTGTCTGACAATATCTCTAGTTTTCTGGACAACAAGGATCAATATTGAATGACGTCAGCAAATATATCCTCGATATTAATACACCCCCTGTATTCTTAGATATATCCCAATACTTTAGGCTCCAAGTTTAGATTTTTCGTTCAAGATCACGCCTTGTATTAAAAGTTGTCTAAATCAAAAATAATTTTATATAATATATATTTCAACTCATGTCACCAGCGGAACCCAAAGAGTAAACACGACTATAGCTTGACGGCTATATTTTTTCCACCTGTTGTCTTAAAATCTGACAAAGGATGTTACCTGTTCCACTGTGAAGATTCCGTCAATTGCACGGCAAGGTGCTTTTGATTTGAGATAATATAAAAAAAAACTGTAAAGATAAAGTAGAGGCCGGTACGTGAGTGGACAATGTCCTCGACTGGAATAAATAGATTGAGCCTGAGTAAATCTAATTTGTAAGGAAGCCGTCGAGACACGTCCTGGTTTCTCAGGAAAAGGTAGACGTCTCAGTTTGTAAGAACTGTAGACATGAATACGTAGTAGTTTTTTGTTTTTATATATGCAATAAGATTTACTTTTACTTGGCTTATCTAACCGCAAGTGACGATAAGACCAATGGGTAGCTACTTTTGTCAAAGGCTTTTGACGGCAATTTTTTTTAAACAAAACCTTTACGTACTTCTTTGGCTTGGCTTTGGTATAAGGTGGCCACATGTCATCCCCTAGGTGTTATAAAAGGTGAGCCTAGGCTAATGTCAACGTGAAGTTGTCGATGTATCAACAAAATCTTACTGCAATCAACAATCCATTCGTCAAGCTGCGTGATCATGTCACATCCCCGCACAGAAAGTCCGTAAGTCATGGTGAGCTGTGAGGAAGGCATCATTGAGCTTATGCAGCTGATATTTGTTAAGGTTTCGAAAAACCAACAACTTCAAATACTATTAAAACAACATGAGTATACATCGACAACAACAGGTAGGCCTTCACTTGTAGACGATTATCTTGTGACTTTTTACAGCGTATTGGTAACCCAAAACATAATTTCTTAGCTAAATCACACGAATACATAAATTCAATGGTAGCTCTGTCTTTTTCTATCTGTATGTACGGTTGAATAAATTAATAGTCTAGCAAGTTCGAAATACCTAAATTTTCCGAGTGACATAAGTAGCATGTCACCTTGTGAATATAATGTCACCTGGCATCAGCAACTTGATCCCGTGATTATATTACACTTGAAGTGTTACGAATTCACTAAACCCTTCATTTCTTTGACCATACCTCTGTCTACTTGTTGACTTTGCCTTTGATGTCATCATCATCAGCCGGGAAACGTCCACTGCTGGACATAGGCCTCCCTCATGGTAAGCCACATCGACCGGTCCCGAGCCACCTGCATCCAGCGACTCCCTGCGACTCTAACCAGGTCGTCGGTCCATCTAGTAGGCGGACGGCCTGGTAGACGTTTCCCGGTACGTGGTCGCCTTTGATGTGGCTCTTTTAAATTAGGAACTTAGAGACATTGATAAGGGCATACGCTGCTAATTTATCTTGATGTAGAGGTCCCATGGCATGATTTTAGAAGTCCGCACAGACTAATTCCGGCAAAAGCTTGTAAGAATATAACTTCAGTTATTATTGTCTTTTAGAGGTCGTGGTGTAAACTTGTAATAACTGTAAAGTTATTATATGTATTAATAAGTAAAGGATTTTCACACACGTTTTCGTTTAAGATTTGAACAGCATCCATATTTAAACTTATTTAGCCCTTTAGGACTTGCCAGATACAGCCACCCCAAAACTTACCAGGAACAGATTTTTGTTGCGCCCATACAGAGTGAACATATTGTATCTAGCGTATAATAATAATAGTAATCTTTAATTTAATTACCCCAAAACATATTGCCCTTATATTTATTAGTCACCATCATTAGATTAAAGTCCCAATTCATCGAATCAAATTCGGTCCAAATGACTCAAAATGCAGCTATTCACTACCTGAGTTGCTCACTCCCGCCTCCAAGGTGACTTGTGACTTTTTGCCCACTTTTTTAGCCCGAGAGAGTTATTATTTTGATTCGGACCTCTTTGTGTGGTCTGATCCACCTTTCGGGATTATCAAAGGTTCTTACTCTTTCATTAAATGTTTATGATTCTAAATAAGACATCAGGGAGCTATCGTTACACTGATTGAGGCATTAGTTCACAAGAAAGATCAAACTTTAAGTATCATGGAAGGTCTGACATGGGGAGCTAGGACGCTCGTGCCCAGAATTGGACTTATGCAGTTGTTTACACCTGTTGAAGTGTTGGCTGTGTGTAGCTAGGAACAAGTAAATGCGTTCAAAAAGAACTGGAACAGACTTCAATTGCCCTAACAGTCTACTTTTATTAAGGCAAAGTTAAGATTTATATCGTTTTCTCAAGGATGAAAATGTCAGAACTGGACCAAAATTGAAATGATACCACACGGGAAGCACCAGCTTTCAACTAAAAAAAGAATCATCCAAATCGGTTCATCCAGTCAAAAGTTATGAGGTAACAAAAATTTTAAAAAAACATACTCGTCGTATTGAGAACCTTTTCCTTCCTTTTTTGAAGTTGGTTAAAATATAACTGTACTCTAGCTTTTAAATAGGACCACTTTGTCTGACCGTAGGCCAACATCTTTCTGCGATCGCCATCTTGTCTGCTTAAAGACCCCTTGGCGATGTGGCGATCTATGAAGTATTCTCATAGTGTAAGGCGGAGTTGACTATACCTGCCATTGTAGAAGATAGTTTAATTACTATGACGAAATAGAAAAAAAAGTGTTACAATTATATATAGACGTATAATGCATAAAATATTGTCTCGTATCTAATTTTAGCAAGCAATACGTCATTAGTAATATAATTAAAAAAGGTTACAATACATTGTTGTCGCTTGATAGTAAGAGATAAGCGGATTAAATCTTTGTGCTACGATGTTTGTTTACACGATTATCTTTGCTTATAAAACAATATATTAGCCGAATGAAAAATTTAATCTGATGGTAATAAACTGATGATGAATTTTGTAGTGTTGTTCCATAAGTACTATAGTACTATATGAATCTTTATTTGGTTCCTAAAATTTATTCAACAAAACAATCTTCCTTTATGTAGAACTGAAACTAAAAGTAAACTGTAACGACTGATAATATTATATTCGTTTACTGTCTGGTAACAAGACCCATGCAATAATTTACAATTAATTAAATACAATAGTAAACCTATTATTATATATTATTGACACAAAATTAACACTATTTACTTCTATCCTCCCTCTGAGTCATCGGTACACCACGCCCTTCGGCCAGAAGTCCTCCCTCATGAAGGTATTTATATACTTGTGTCAAATTTATTAGTTAGATTAGTTTTTAGTATTAATGTCCTTTATGGTTTTTTTTGCACAGTTTATGTAACTATAATGGCAAATAAACGAACATTGAACATTGAATTAATTATAGACCTTCAATGTTATGAAGCTTTTTACAGTTAAGTTTATTCATCCGTTGATATTTCTCTTCATGATACTGTAATAGTTAAAAACGTCTAACACACGTGAACTCAGTAGATATAGGTACCGATTAGACCTTGAAAAAAAAACTTCCTTAAATTAAAGGCTACAAATTTTTTATAATTGTTATTTAAGGCAAAATATTAGACAAAGCAAGGTAAAATTAGAATATGTTTTACTACCCGTATTGATTATTAATGCACACATGATTATATATACACTACTCTCCTACTCCAGTCATATTTAAAAATATGAAACTTTGCGACACAATTTCTTCCTTTGAGATAGGGGTTCGAAACCGGAAACAAAAAACAGCTCCATTAGACAGTGTGCTGAAATTAATTGAGATTTTATTTCTTTCGTCACTTAACATAATCAAGGCCAAGTTCAAACCAATTGTATATGTATACGAGTATAAAACCTATATCCCACAAATAAGTGAGAGTTCTACTAAAGTCCATTTCTTCCGAGTACAATGCAAGGCGGTCGCAGCCTCTGGACCTGTCGCTGCGACAAGTGGATGCCGTCACGTTCCGCCATTGTTCACCTTCACCCTGTCCCGCACACCCTACCCCTCTCCTCCTCTGGACGCCTGATTGTTCACACACGTAGAAGCAATGAAAAATGAGGTCTTTATATGGCACCGACATCGTTGGACAATGACCTAACTAAAGATTGGTTTCTCTGTTTTGTTTTACATGCATGTAAAAATGTTTTCATAATCTGATAGATACTAACCTATGTATATACCTTATTCTAAGGGTACGTTTAGTGCATAATACGAACTCTGTCATGCCCTTGTAGTTAGTATCATAAACAACCAGTTTGAATCCAGACCGGGCACAGAATTACGAATACAGAAACAATGTGCCAGAGTGCATGTCACAAGCGCAACGGCCTCTCAGGGCCGCCCTGCGCGGCGCGGCGCGCTAGGCGCAAGCAGACGAGGCGCCCTGCTATGGGAAAATCAGGCTGTAGCGCCCCCGCCGCCGCCCCGCGAGCCCATTGGATCGCCTGGCCCGGCCCCGCCCCGCGCCCCACCCGACTACATAAATACAATGTCGTGCGCGCATCTCCTCATTCCTCGCCCGCACTCCGTACAAGGCGCACGTGCTTTCGCGCTCGCGATATACTCCCAGTGTTCGTGTTCAGTGACCCTTACGACAATGAAAGCCATAACAGCGGTGTGCGCGACCGGCGCCTCGGTCCCGGCCATAGCCCACGGACGCGTGCAGAGGCATCGCGACGGGGAGAACGCAGAGATACAGATGTATCTCTCGAAGCTGCAGGATTTGGTGCCATTCATGCCGAAGAATAGAAAGATATCTAAGTTGGAGGTGATCCAGCACGTGATAGATTACATCTGCGACCTGCAGTCTGCGCTTGAGAACCATCCGGCTATGGAGCAGTTTGACGCTGAGGGCGCGCTGTCCTCGCCACCGAGCGCCGCACCGCCACCGCCGGGCGCCGGCCGGGCCGCCCGACGACCGCTCGGACCACGAGCAGCGCCCAACACCATCCTGCGCGCTGCAGCCTCCGTGCCCGAGCTACACCACAGACACCAAACGGTGAGTACAAGATTGTAAATCATTGTTATATACATACCTCTTCCACTAACCGCTACAATTATTCATTCTATCAAATTGCGTAAACATCAGATCAGCAATAATAGGTCGTCACAATTAGACATTGAATAAATTAACTTGTGACGTTATGCAGGGCAAAACAGTAAAATTACTTAAAACAGTAAACAAATTACGGAGTTTCACCGATGCCACACTATAGTTATTAGATTGATATTTATGTTTTTAGCTCGCCACATGTAACTGTTTCTTCGGTAATCAGTATAGGCCGGTATTTGTTTCTGTTTTTCATTCAATAAAATGCACGCACTACGTGTTATCATGAATTACATTAAATTAGTTATAATTCTTAAATTCAGAGTACAGAAAACATGTCTAGTTTAAATTGCCCACCACATGTTTACCTTTACAACTTTGCTACAAAGTAACATCATATTGTAAACCTGGACAACAAACCAGATTTACTCTATCCAGAAACGCTAGAAACATTATTTTACTCCAAGTTAATCGAGCGAGCCATAATAGACACAGATAAGTAGAGACTGTTGCATAAAAAGTAAATGAAATCGGTCTCGTCGCCGCAGTGGCGGTGTTTTTGCGGCGCCCGCGCACCTGCGTGTTTCGCAAGCGCGGGAAGGTAAAAGCGGAGATGCTGTGTTTCACAACACGTGGCTCACGGCGCACCGCCTCGCACTGCAAACAACTGCCACAATTAGCTGATTGCTAACAGCACTCATTAACCGTAATAACTGTTAATCTTTAGTCGAAGTCTTTCGCACGTTCGACTACAAACACACACTGCTATCATGCAATAACTTATCGTTTTAGACAAGTGCCGTTGTACACATTACTTCGTTTTATCGTGAAACTGTAGAATCGGTAAACAAGCACAAGCAGTGGCAATCTAAGCCGCTGCTCACGCATGCGTGACGGCTGTTTTGAATTTCAGCCTTGAAGCGCGGCCACCTGCGCCGGCGCCGCGTAAACGACCGCGCACTGACACACAATCTGAATATTCAACACTTTATTTATGTTGCCTCGTTTTACATACCGACTGACACCTGCGTGTGATTGCTGTTTCGTCATTTCCCATTTAGCACGACACGACTATTAAGTGTTATTCGCCAGTTGCTAGCACTTCTCACGCGCTTATATCTCCGTCTGAAGGGAATCTTAAACTGCAGCAGCGGGCTGCCGCCGGGTCGCTGGTAGTGTCGGGTAGTGTAGTGACCGCGGCAGGTGCATCCCGCAGGATTTATTCGAGCGCCTTGCGACTACAAGCCGCAGGCGCAATGCGCGCTCGTTAATACTTGGTCGCGACACCTAAATTTTAATCACTGCCAGTTGTTGGAAGCGAGGGAAATATTCAAACAGCCGTGATTTAGGTGACACGAGGTGCTGTACAGAAACAGACGTGCACTGTACTCCCAGAGTCGAATCACGACCTAAAATTTGAATTCCTCGGCGTGTAACAACCTCTGAGCTTTACAGTCTCTATTACATTGGCGCTATAAAACATTCGAGAAGTTACAAATAAAAGATTATGACTTTTATGACCATTGCGGATATAATTGATTGACGCGCGTGCTCGCCACGAATTACTTGTAATCGTAAAATTCTAAAGACTTTGCAGCTCTTTGTAATCATCGTCGACTCTAACGTTATGTAATGGTTTATGAGTAACAAATTGTAATTTCCCTCCGCAGCACAAGGCACGGCGTCGGCGCCATATCTTACCTATCGTCAGATAGGTCATTGACACCGAATATCTTAGAATTCAAATTTATTCACATTTCCCAGGTTCAAATAGTCCAAACTCATAATAGAACGAAGAATTGAACGGATCATCTCGTCACACAACAACTCGCTCGGCGCTAATATCAATAAATAATCACCGAGACCATTATAGCTGATGCTGTGGAAACAACAACTAACAACTGTTTTAATTAGCCGCGGGCGCCGGCCCGATATCGCACGATATACGATATTTACTAATACACAACCCACGATGTAGGAACTGATGGAATGTAGACTAATAGGACCACATTCCTGAATAAACGCGGACTACTGCTTCACAAGGACATTTCGAATATAGCTCGTTTCGGTTTCAACTTTGTTAAATATTATCAGATCGATTGCGCTCATGCCGCGTCTAAAAAAGAAACGTTAAAACGCTGGCAGCGGTCGTGCCGCTCGTGGCTGCAGCATGGTCGTCGTGAGGCGGCATTTCACGCGGTATCTGTCGGGGCATCGCCGTGTGCCACAAACCCCAGTCACGACCATACGACACTGCTATCGCGGTAATTGTTGCCTGCAGCTGCGTGCGTCTCACTCACGAGGCCGTGGGACCTATATACCGACAGTACTGACACTTCCTGACCTATGTTACTCGCCTGCAAACTCACTGCTGCAAACGTATCTCGTCCGGCCCTACAACCTTTCTTGACTTATTACTTTGTTCGCCCTTTCACCTTCACGACTGTAAATGTCAGTGCGCCACACCACGATCATGGACACAGTTTGACTTTTCGCTCCGACCGTAATAAGCTGTTAAGTATCGCATTGAATAGCGTTAGGCGTGTAATCCATTGCGGCAGCAGCACCCCCGTATTATTAAATAGAAAGGGTTCCACCCCAATCATAATAATCATATCACTACATCTTGAACATGATCGCTTAGTTCATTTCTTTTTCGATAATACAAGAAAGGCGCATCCTTGATGTTTCGTTGTTAGAAAACGTCAATATCACTTACGCACCCAATTACTTAGCCCGCATGTTTCCATTCAAAATCAATTTAGGAGCTTTACTCCTGCAACCGATGTGGTTTAATTAACCGTTATCGTTATAAACATTCGACAAATAGTACTTATGGTGGTAGAGCTTTTGGTTCTCTCGGCACATTCAGTGTGATCACTGGCTAATGATACTTAGCCGAACGTAATACGTATCAGTGCAGGACGGGTGTGCGACGCCCACGCATCGAGCGCTGCGCCGTCGTGTCCGTTCGTCCGACAGGCGACACTAACGAGCCGCCAGGTGTCCGCGCCCACGCTCACAGCTCCTCTCAATATCTTTGTCTCCGAGCACCTCAACATAAATCGCACACGTGAAAGTTTTACGAGCACCTTCACGCTTCTCCGAACTAATAAACCACTGGCTTCGGGCGTCGCGGCGGTGCGGCTGCGCGGGGCAGACAATGGCGGCTCCACCGCGAGTGTCTCGCAAACCTTCGCACACGTGCATCGATTTCGCCGATCGCTGGATTCCATCGGCGACGGATCGATCGAGGGCATTGTGCGGATAACGGTCGCCGCAGCTGCTAGCGAGCACACGTGACGGAGCGCCAATGGCCGGATAGCTAAATAAATACATACCTATTCATTATCCAGCTAACAATGCTCGTCTCATAAAGGGATTTCACGTGTGCGCCCGCGCAAAGTCCCGATCCGTTCGGGACATGTGCGTTCTCCCTTCGGTATGTGTCCGTAAATAGGGTGTGGCCACGTGCGGCCGCTCAGCTGTGTCGCGGATGTGCCGCGGACGGGAAGCGGTAATCTAACACTTGCGCGTACTCGATACCGGCCGCTGCCGTGGAGCGCTGAAACAGACTCTGAACTACGCCCCGCTGAACGTCGTACACGATACTTCGGACGGACGCCTCCCATGTGTTGCGTCGATTAATCAGGCAATCACTCGCAGCGACGTCCACGGACGCACTTTAATTAGGGTGGCGAAATAACCGGCCCATTGTAGGGCACTAATGAATTAAAACACTGTTAAAACAGAGCGCATATGCGGTGACAGCTGGCCGCACGCACGCGGGCGGGATGTTCATGTCACACCCGCAACACTATTAGTTGCAATCACTAATAACTGTGACAATGTTATGTGGTCGTTTACGGTGCACTTGATTGCAATAAGTAGCAAACATTCAGTCAGTCTGTATGGTTGTTGGTCCGATTGTATTTTATCAGTTTGTGAAACGGTTGCGTTCATATTGCGGGACATGTGCGCGCGCATCTGTGCAATGATTGGTAACTGCACCCCCGTTCAATGATTACAAGGGCTCGCCTTCTGTTCCCATGTCATATTAAACCCTTCATTAACAAATGGCATATCAGTATTTCCTTTCAGCTAGTTAACACCGATGACTGCACTCATATTTTACTTATGTGTATTTATCTTTGTTACAGATATCAGAAAAGCAGAACCAGCCAGACAGGCCGACATGCTAGACATCGGTTAGATTAAAAGAGACAATTAATTTATGGTATAAAGTTAATATTACCTCGAGGTGCTTGAAGAGGCACGGGGAGCGGCCACGGGCGCCGCAGGAGCCCGCGGGGCTTCCGTCATCAGTTCCAGTGAAGATCATCACACGATGATATCCTAACTACGATCTCGTTACGATCAATAACTTTAATGTAATTACGTGGCATTACACGCAAGACTTGAGCATTGCAATGCAATCGACGGCTGTCACCGCGTCGACGTTGTTTTGTTTTTAATATCGTTTGTGTAAAAAGCTTTACTAGTTTTTAATCCATATTCACACATGTAAATACCTATTTAGTGTGGTTAGTTTGAACCTCCAATCAACTTACTCACCACTCAAGTATAGATTTTGTACCGTATGAATGAACCCGGGTCGTACAACACCCCATGTCTTTCAATTTCAATTCTCTTGTCGAAATTCAACCTTAGATCCTTAGTTTTAGAACGATGCTTCCATGTATATCAAAGAAGTGAATCAATTTTAAGTTGTTTCGCTCTATTATAATTTTTAATTATTTAAGTTAAATTCATGAGTGTGATTTTGCATGGCGATTTTGTTGCTATTAAGGTTTATCTAATTATTATATTGTGAGTGCTGACCGTAAATGTAAAAAGTATATAGTTTGCGTTTAGTACAAAACATCATGTAAATAGTGTATGTAATGAAAATGAAAGATTTAAAAAAAAACATAGTGTAAAATTATCAAATTCATACCTTTTATGATTTTATATTGATTGTAAGGTGAAAATGCTTTAATTATTCTTAAATATACGAGACTAATTGTAAAGGTTATGTTGGAAGAAAAAAAGAACATAACGTAGATTGCAAGCTTTTATAATTAGTCAAGTACGATTTTTATTATGGTGTATTATAATTTTAAATAGACTGTTATAGTTTTAGTTATTGTGGGATGCGTTGCTAGTGGTCAAACAAATTGTATTGTTAAGCGTATGACTGTATGGTTGCAATTTGTATTGTTACATTCATGTAAGTTGGAAGAACAGCTTTACAAGTCACAAAACGTTGTAAACTCACTGTACCTATTCGTTCACTCTTGTATCATTTATTGTAAAATTTACACATATTTTTTTCGATATTTACAGATAAATGAATCAAACAGTAATAAAAAGAAAATGATAAATAACATATTGATTTTATTTCGTTACCAATAAATACCTTGAAATTGCCCTGAAATCGTGTGATTCTGAACTAAAAGGAAACTTTGTTACAATATAATAAAACCTCCTTGGACAGTAGTTTTTTAAACAAGAACTGTTTTGTTTATTATTATTTATTACACAACGGTCTTCATCGAATCTATGTAAGTATGTTTACGTTTAATTAACAACAGTTAGCTATCAAAGTAGAGCTAAGTCACAAAAGAAGAGACTGAATCACAAAATGAAAATCAATTATTTAATGAAAACTACATTTACAACTATTAAAATTATTCAAAACAGACAAAAAGCTAAAATGATTAAAAATAACAGTATAAATGGACGGATCCGTAGAGATCACGCGATTGCATCACGCCTAATTATCGCGAGTACAATATTTGATCAGCTGCGTGTGTACTGGCTCTAAATACAACACTACACACAAATACCTGACTTATGACTTCAACATTGAGTCTGTTGTTGACTGAGTATTCTAACAAATTACCAATGAAGTAATTTCGACTTTATTTCTAACACAGCTAAGTCTAAATTGAAATAAGTAAGAGTGTGATTGCTAAATAGTGTCTTGCGATTGTTTGCTCACCAAACATTAGCTCAATGCCGTCACACAAGAACAATACGGCTAATTACAAATGTACGGTAAACAGCGTACTGTAATTTTTACCAAAGAAAAAAGTCAATTCGCCGTTCGACCCTGCCAGGATTCGAACCTGGAATCTTCTGATCCGTAGTCAGACGCGTTATCCGTTGCGCCACAGGGCCAGTTGAGCAGGCGGGTAAAATTGTGTATCCAGCTCAGAGGAAGCACCACCACCGTTGGTTTTCTTGAATTTCGATGAAATTATTCACAACTGAACAATAAAACTGGCGAAGTTAATGTTTCATGTAGTTTAGATATATGCATAATATTTAGCAGATTCCTATTTTTATATGAATAATGGTATAAAATTAAGTTTCAGCTTCAGCCTTTTCTTTCTGGTGTAGCGGGGTATTTAGTGGACTGTGTTTATTGTATGCGGGTTTTGAGTTGACGCACACCTCGAAGGAAAATCCAGCTACCCAGGAATATAAGATAACAATGGTAACTGTAGTAAGGAGGAAATGCACAATACCTTAAATTTCTCCTTTTTGCTTTCCCCAGGGTGCACGGAGCGGAGGTTAAAGGCGGCTCGAACTACAATCTTCGACTTTTCTTTCTTGTGTGTGTCAGTTGACAGTTGACTGCCCAGTAGTATGCAATCAACTATATGTATTGTGCGGGAAAAGGACGGAAGACAGGATGGTTCTACGTCAACTCAGACGCCGCGGTTATTTTACGAAACATTTAGCGCGTTTTAAGCGCAACCACTTTCAATTATCTTTTTCTTCTATATATATTCTCGATTCGGATATACGTTTTTATATGTATGTTACTGATTTTAATTATTTATTACTATTAATTGTAGAAACTACATCTCAAGGGTGGTTCCTTAAAAATCTTGAAATAGGTAAATATTTTATCTCTAATTGTGGTAAATTGGGGGATGAATTCCGTTTATCAAAATTACACCCCATTCCCGTTAACCGATTCTAATAATAATAAAAGTATATTCATAAGACGTGTCGTGGGCAAATGACCTCAGTTCCATATTGATAAATCAATGGATGTTTCCCAACTGATAATGAAAAAATGTTTAGGTTTAAAACTTTCACTCTTGTATCATATAAATATCTTGATGTTCTTTAGAATCACGGGAAAAAAATTCTCAGAGAACCAACCTTAAATTATTTCTAATCACGAACGAAGATATACCAACGCCGTAATAGGTCATGTGGTCAATGGAAAAATGCTTGTTTCGAACGCGATTTATCCTTCGAGGTTGGCTGTTAATCTCATAATACATTACTTCCTCACACGTGTAGCTGTAGGTACTCTACTCGCGGCTGTACCCTGTTGACGGAACGAATCTTCCGTGAAGCAGTTGATACGCGATACGTTATCGGTGCGCGGGCGCAGTGATAAGTAACGCGATTACACAGGTGTGCGCGCACCGGCGCGGCGACTCCTGCGCAACGGCAATGCCAGTCTCGTTAGAAAGACGTCAAGACAAAACAGAAACTCATTGTGTCTAACCAAGGACTTCTGTTAATTAATTTTACAGAGAAGTAATATTATTGGCCACTATTTGGGCATTGTTGCCGTGTGGTTTTGATTTAAGGGGTTTTAGTAGCATAATTTCTACTCTTAGGGTGTAGTAACTCTACTGTAAGACGCCAGCGTTCAACTGTTTGTTTATCATAGACATTTTGCTGCGATCTCAAACACGCCAGTCAAGTTTGATGTACGTTTGTAGTGGTTATCTTTAGGGAAGTATGCCTGTGTGCTGACGTAATGAAGATTATAAAAAACACTGACTGACAGACATGCAAACGAAAGGCGGCAAACTGTGAGCCGCAAACTATTTCAATTTCAAATGGATCCACACACTATTAGCACAGTTTTTCTTAGAAATAAGCAAAAATATATTACCATCAACCTTTGTTATACGATCCTAATAAACACACGTTTACTTCAAGGTTCACTCAGTGCCTGAGTCCGACTTGCACTTGGCTGGTTCTTGACCCTTATATTATTATTAACCCTTAATAATATTATATCAGATACAAATTTCCACAATATTTCATACTTGATTAGAGAATAAATGTCAATCTTAAAATATCGATACTAAGACGCATTGTTAAAAGACAACACAATTGATTCCCAGGAGAAAATTTTCTAATCACCCTAATCGATGACGCTGGTTGTACTTATGTGCATCAAACATTTCTGTGAGTAGACTGTATTTATTCCTATTTCCTGTTAAAGTGTACTTGAATAAATATTACACCTTCGCAACATTTACACTCGAAGGTGACACGAAGAATACACCTTGAACAAACAAGGACAACCGATGCAAAGCAAAAATGCATGTTACATTAGATTTTCGAAATAAGCAAACCGTGAATTTATTTGAGTAAAATGTACGTAGCTCTGAGTACAGTATCCGTCGCGAGCACAAACTTTTATGTAAATTTTATAATGTCACAAAGTACCCATACAATTAATTACAAATACAATCAATGCTGGTAAACTCACGGATGTCATACATTGTCATTGACAGGCCACTTTCTTCATGCGGTAGCGACACCTATAGTAACGGTGGATAGCAAATACTTCACTTGCAGTTCTAAAAACTTGAAAAAACTTTCAAGTGCAAGTCGGACTCGCGCACCGAAGGTTCCGTACAGAATATGAATAATTAATATACTGAAAACCATAAATAATATGTACAGTAACAATAAATACAGTAAATAATATGCACTCAACAATCATCATCAACAGCCTATTTATGTCCCCGCTGCAGGATCTCAGGCCTACTTCCCTACAGAGAGTGTATGGGCCATAGTTCACCGCGCGGGCCCAGTGCGGATTGGTAGCCTTCACACACACCTTTAAATTTCTTCGCAGGAGTGTGCAGGTTTCCGTATGATGTGTTCCTTCACTGAAAATCCAATGGTAATAATTTTTATCATTCGTACATAAATTCCAAATAACAAATTTGAAATAATTGGTACGAGCCAGGATCGAACCCAGACCTCGATTGTCCAAGGACGGACGCTCTGCCCTGCTGAACTACCACGGCTTTGCATGCGCCCAACAATGATCTACCGAAAATGTAATTCTGATTGAAAAACAAATTTTACTTTGCAACTAAATTACATACCCGATGTATGTCTTTCAACTACAAAGTTAAGTTTATAAACATAAAAAGCTGCTTATACTGTGTTATAATTTAAAAATCCTGGTTTTCAGATTTATTCGTATAGTTGTGGTTGCTTATTGTCAAGTTTCAGGATTCTAGGTCAACGGGAATATATATATATATATATATTTCTATAATAGAAATAATAAAAATCGCCGACGACAGAAAGAATTATATAATGTCGTTTCTACCAAGTTGCGTCCAGATTGATGATAAAATTCGACCTGTAAATAAGTACCAACAACCTGACATAGGAAAGCAAATTTTGCCAAACTTGAACGAAAAGCGCTCGGTCAAATATGTACCAATATTATGTCTTTACTGTTAATCTGCCGGTACTTGTTTAACGCCACTCACGGCCTTTACTTTTCACGGGTTTGATGAAGGCCAGAGTGCAATTATATAAATTTTTATAATATAAAATTTGTAGAAAGGCCGGTAAAAAGTTTATTTTGATAATAAGATGCCATATCGTTATTCCGATTGGCTACGTTTGCTGAGTGCACCTGAACAGAGAACACAGGTGTTGATTATCAGCGTGTAGGTTTCCGAGACCGTGGAGAATCTACTTACACACTCTACACGCAAAACCAGCTGCGTCGAGCTCAGTTCAAAGATGAATGTATCATGTACAGTGAGCTTCCTTGTAGATTATGTGTACCTTCTATGTTAAAATGACACTGTGCTATTCTAATTTCAGAGTCATGAAAGGTCCTTCAACTCCGGTGGCTTCAAAAGTCATTTTTCGCCACCCTGTTCAATGAAAAGGCCTTAGAGTCATTATTATATAATACACAGTTTGTTATAATTGCTTAAAAAATTATTCTAAATGTATCCATATTTACGAGTGCTAACTCATGAGTAAGGTATTTTTTCTTTTCTTTCACTAACGTAAAGCAGCCCACTGAACAGAGACTGACTGACTTTATGGTTGTTTGTTCTTCCAGAAAAGGCGTCTTGGTCTAGATGTACTATCCTGCAAACTCGACTTCTTAAAAAGCCTACGATCAGCCTGTGCAAAGGCAGATTGTAAGATGACAAGATAATGATCAAATTATATCACCGTACAAGTAAAACTTTTAGAGTTGGCTGCATTTACTCGTAGTAACTCAAATAAAATAAAAAGCTGAACGTATTTTTTACTAATAGACATAGGTTTTATTTGCAAACAAAATACATACAGAAATATATACAAATTTCCCAAAGTTTTTTTTACGTTTTTAATCAAAACGAAAACAATCAAATAATTATGTTGTGTTGTACTGTACATGTCAACTGGGACCCGAACCCAGCATGTGCTGCAGCAGAGGACAAGTTTTCAATCGAACCCTACGAAGGCGGAGCGTAAAAAATATACTTGAATAGCGGTATAAGTAGGGAACTATTTTATAATACCGATATCACATGGTACCTTGGTATCATAGACGACTATATATATCGTCTCCGGTCCGATCAGGTGGTCGGGGCAGGTGTTTTGCACTTGCTCGGTGTACGCGCACTGGCTACTCTGATAACGTGATAACGGCAATCGCGCTAAAGCACCGGTAAATCCTGTGTGTCACAGATACAGCCTGATAGCCTCGATGTGAAGTGCCATAGGTATGTCGTCAGTGCTAATGTACTTAGTTTTTAGAGTTGGGTAAAATTTAGTCAAAACCTGGTAGGGTCCTAAAATTGTGTCATACTCTCACACCCAGGACAATTCAGGAGCGACTCGCTGCGAGCGTTTGCAGGAATAAAAGAGGGGGAAGGGGTTCAATTATTTTTTTCCATGTGATTCATGAAATGTTTGTCAGTTGAGGTCGCAATAACAAAACATCAGCTAAGGGTTAGTGCTCGCTTAGCATTCACGGTCAGGTGAAAGGTATTGCTGTCAACTCCTGCGGTCGTGACCAACTCCATCCTCGGCATAGCCACGCCAACAACACAAAAATATCTTTATCTGCCGTCTCTTTCTTATTTTGCAAGAAATCTCACAGCATTGCATTTAACTTGACAATTTTCTGAAAGGTTATAGCTATTTACATAGTAAAGCAATCGTGTTAACAAGACAACATGACTTCTCACAGAGTTTCACGTGTCGTGTGCGTGCTGCTGCGATGAATTCGTTTATTCAGTAATAAAACATATCACTTAAGTACTAGTTGGAAAGATTGAACATTATATTGCAGCTGTAAGAGCGTAGCTAAACGATTGATACTTACGCTACGTAGTTTAATTTTGAGCTGAAGAAATGCAAAGAGAGAGGACAAAAAGAAAAGGGCATAGCTAATTTCTAAAAGATTTCTAAACTTAGAACAGTCTTGTATCAAGCGAGAAATGCTATATTCTCGTATCTAGCTATAATATAGATATTGGAGTTGCCTAATGTTTAGTCTTTCGTGTATTTACAGTCTTACGAGAGTTATTATTGGTTAGGCAAGTGACTTGGCGAATAACTAAGCAAGTAACTAGGCATACAGTAGCGTTTACAACAATGTCGCTGTTAGACGGTGACGTGTAAGTCTGTGCCAGAAACGTAATCTAACCAAACAATGGTCCGTAACAGCGCGGGTCAGTCGGCAACACCAAATGGTTTACAAACAATGTTTGATTACAGACTAAGGAGGTAGTTTTGGAAACAGCAGCATGTGGTAACAAATACAGCTAATGTTCTGCAGTAGTTTGTAGGTTTAGGTTATGACGTAGGTGTTATAACGAATCGGATGGGCTTGACTGGTGCTTATAGGTGCTTATAGGCAGTCAGCTACATGCGGAGATCTGTTATTTCCTAACATTCTGTAACGATGAAACTGTTAAACTTTGTTAAAAATAAATAATGCTAGTAAAAATACCCTCAGCATAAGTCAGACGTTGCTGTTTATGAAGGCAGCTCTTATCCAACAGTGGACTGTTGAAGCTGTGAATATTGAACCTTACACACAATTTACTTATTTTCTTGGTATGATAATTGACCTCCCTTGTATTTCTTTTCCACTTAACACGATTTTGTGCTACCATTTCGTCTATTTGGTATACTTTCGGGTCCTTCTCAATGGTCTAGATCCAGGTGGAATGCGCCATAGCTGTGTTTTGTCACATGTTAAAAAAGACTAGTACAATAGTTACTTTAAAAATACATATTTAGCTAACATTATAAGGAAAAGTCGTTTTAAAATCTGTTCGTAGAGTATCGAGTCTTAAAAGCAAAAAAAATCTACAAACACTAATTGAAAACCCTGAAGTGTCGAACACAACTAAGGTACATTACCTTACTATATCAAATTACGCAGAACACCTTGTGGTAAATCACCTTTATCAGCGAACATATTTACCAATACATGTAGCTAGCTATCTTGAAAATAAAGGAAACGTAAGACATACCACTATATTGATAGTGTTATCAATTGTTTACCAGCAGGTGTTCGCACGTAAAGCACCGGATGCACTGTACATACCAGCGCCGAAAATAATTAGGTTGGGCTCTCGGTGGTCGATAATCTTGCCAAATCTGAAACACGATGACCGGCTCATTACCGGCTGACTCATTTTACAACCAGCTTTATCATTATCAACGTACTTGGATTAAGCAATTGGTTTTTAGAAACGTGTACGACAACCATACTAATTTAATGGTCCTAATAACAAGAAACTGTAGCTCAAGTAAACCGTCGCGGTCAAAACAGGTTCATAATTATCAGCCAGGAAACGTCCACTGCTGGACATGTGCCTCCTTCATGTCAAGTGACTCCCCGCGGCCCTATACTAAGTCGTGGATCCATCTAGCAGGGAGACGGCTCGGTACTCGTTTTCCGGTACGCGGCTACTACTCTAGAGCTTTTACTCCCTAGAGGTTAACCGTTGTGGCCTGCCCATTCTTATCTGCATTCAATGGTTCCTTTTTCTCATCGCTCACAGTAAGGTTCATCAGTCAATTCTGAGATTTGCGTAAAGACATAATTTTGATTGAAACCAAAATTCAGGTATGTCAATATCGGTTGTCAAAATTTCACGCAAATAAAGTTGCGAGCAACAGTAATAGTGACGTAGTTTTCAATAGATTTGTTGAATTAAAACACCTATATTTATATGATGTTGCCACAAATGGATACGATTAAAATAGTATTTTCTTAGATAATTATCATTACTTTGTATTCATTAACGGGACATTCATTACCTGTGCATTCTTATAGCTGGATAATTTATAAACTGGAAACTCGAAACATTCGAGGGCACGTCTTGTTAAGACGCCAATGAAGCAAAGTCTCCGTAGAATAGTAGGTATTTGAATATGTTATTGCTGTCGCGATTCGGTACGCACACATACAGCCTTTCACATGCTTTCACTCACACAAATAACGCTGCATAACATCCCAAAGAGGCCCCTGCGAGCCGCGCATAGTCGCTACCCCTCCGCCTGGGCTAGAGTGTATTTTTCAAAATTATAATAAACTTGACGTGAGCGTGCGTCAACCCTTGTTTTACGTTTTGAGAAATTATTGTTCGCATATTGGTTTAGTCTCGACATACTGTGGTTGTATTTGATATAATTGACTAGTAAGTACCTATCACATATAAATACAATATAAATTATGGCGTTGCTATTTTAGGGTTCTACGGTCAACAAAGAAACCTTTTAGTTTCACCATATCCGAACGTTCGTCTTCCAACGATACTTTAGGTGACCTAGAGGTGTTTTAGTACCTAGAGTGCTAGAGTCTAAGGACTAACAAGTTAAAGCGTTCAAAAAGAACTAGAAACCGACTTCAACTGCCCTAAAAGTCTACTTTTATTAAGGAAAATTTAAGATGTATATTGTTTTCTCATGGATTCCATTCTAAGAACCGGACCAAATTGAAATGGGACCACATGGAAAGCATCAGCTTTCAAATAATAAAGAATCATCCAAATCGGTTCACCCAGTGAAAAGCTCTGAGGTAACAAACATTTAACTAATAGAATAGAATAGAAATAATTTATTCGGCATACAGATTACAGTACAGTTAAAACATTAATTTTAAATTTGCTCTGCTGCACTGCAACGCCGAAATACACACTTAACATTCCCAGTCTCAAAAACTACTGAACCGATTTTGATGAAACTTGCAGTCTTCCCTAAGTTTTACAATACCTAGGTAAACAAAAAAGGGATTATTTAAATCGAACTTGTAGTTCCGGATATATAAAAAATAAATTAAATAAAATAGCCTTTATTGCTGAACTAATTTTTTGTTTTAATTTTCTTAAAAATATGCTTACTTTATACGTTACTTATCTTTTTATATTAAGTATCAGTAACCGGTCGTTCCTACATTTCAGCTTGTCTTTCGACATAGGCCTCCTCTAAGGATTTCCACTCTATTCTATCTTTCGCTATGCGGGTCCATGTTGGACCCGCCACTTGTCTGATGTCGTCCTCCCATCTTCTAGTCTGTCTGCCTCTTTTTCTTTTGCTATCTCGTGGTTGCCATTCAGTTATTAGTCTTGTCCATTTCTACATACTCTATTTCTCCATTATTTACTGTTATGGGCTCTGTTTGTGAGGAATTTGACATTACTTTTGTTTTCGTTAAGTTCGTTGACAGGCCTGCTTTCTCGCTCTCTTCCGCTAACTGTTGGAACATTGTCTGTAGGGTTTTCGGGTTTTCCGAAACTAAGATCAGGTTGTCTGCAAAGTGTAGGTGACTCAGCTTTTTGCCATTTATATTTAGTCCTTTATTCGTCCAATCCAGATTTGTGAATATCATTTCCAGGATAGCTGAAAATATTTTTGGTAAAATTGGGTCTCCCTGGCGTACCCCTCTCTCAATCGAAAATTCTTCGCCTGTAGATTCTAGCTTCACTTGTGCGGTGCTTTTTGTGTATATGTTTTTCAGTATTCTTATGTATTTTGCATGTACGCCTTGTTTTTCCAGTGCGTCCCAGATAAATCTATGTTCGAGTGTGTCGAATGCTTTGTTGAAATCCACGAACCCTATGTGTGTTTTTCTTTTGTGTGTGTGTTCCGGATATATGCGAGGACAAACAAACATACACTTTAGAAATTTGGCACACTTCTTTAGAAGCTGGTATAGACTAACATATATGAAAACTGGGCAGTTCTGGAAATATTACATACATACAGGTCGCATTGATAACCTCTTTTTTTGAAGTCGGTTAAAAAACTGTAATTTCACGACACCTCACACAATAGAATAGACGAGTTAAAAATCCCGTCTTAAGTGTATGAGATGTATAACTGGGAAAAAATATTTCAAGTTTTTATTTGTCGACATGAATAATAATATCGTCGAAATCTATCGTATTTCCTACTGTCATACTTCATATTATACTATTATATTTTAAGTACCTCAAAAGGAAAAAAGGAATCCTTATAGGATCACTGTGATATCGAATACTCCAGTCTGCTGTCCCTTAGATCTGTCAAATAATGAAACTTATAGGTCAACGCAATAAAAAGATATAGCTGTATTTTAGACCATTTCCGTACAAAATGCAATGAACCCAAAATCTATACGGTATTTCCCGTTGACCTAATGTCTTGAAATTTGGCAAGAAGAAAGGTTTTACAGCACAACCATAGGAATAAATCTGAATTTTTTAATTGTAACACAGTAAAATTGATTTTTTAATGTTTACAAACTTAACTTCGTAATATGTAATTTAGCTTAGAATTTCATTTTCGGTAGAGCATTGTTGGGTGCATATTACCATACCTATTATTTATGATTTTCAGTATGTCATTAATTCATATTCTGTACGGAATCCTCGGTGCACGAGTCCGACTTGCTCTTGACCGGTTTTTGAGTTGTTGGAGAGCCATTTCAAGCTCTTGCTGGCTGATCTCCGGGATATCTGTGTCGGGTCATATAGTCTCCGTAGCGATTTGTACATGCGATGTCCATATAACTTCTCGTTCTCTCTCAAGACTTTCAATAATAATAAATAACAAAAAATAATATAAAAAAGCTTTTAAAAAAGTTATAAATAAACGGATGTCCATGCAATAAATGTTATGTTTTTTCTGTGTTTTTTTTCTGTTTAGATATTTTACAGTGGTACGGAACCCTTTGTATGCGAGTCCGACTCGAACTTTAACATTAAAAAAATATTTGAAACATAAGTCACTTATTCATAAATCATATTTAATTATTTACACGTAACAAAACGTAACAACAACTAAGAATTTCAGGGAAAATGTTCTGTTCTAGAGATAAAATAAATTTCCTTAGAATTATTTGTCTTTATATTTGTTTATTTAGATCAATCTAAACATTAAAACTAACAGGTAAAACCATTATAGCTCGAGAAAGGGTATCTATCGATATATTTTTCCCACCACTATTAGTCGAAAAAATCGATAAAGCTTATTGACATCACTAATGCATGCTTACTTTATTTTTATACATATAATACACAGTATATAGTTGTGATATAGTGTACCCTGCCTCCCGAACCGAACTGTGCGAGAAGGACAGTTGAAGCTTTTTTTGGTATTTGCCTAGTTTTGCCGTGAAATTAAGGGTTTGGGATATAGCTGTTTTCTCAACGAAACGTTAGCCAAATTCAATCATTTTGATCTTATTCTCTTTATCAAAGAATAATCTAGGCCCGTTGGTTTTGCTTTTTCTGAAAATGTTACGTTTACTCTAAATAATGAGTACCATAAGTTGAAAGAAATTTTTTCTGAAATTTTGAGTTTTGAGATGCCCATAATTCTAATTGTAGACAAAATATTGAAAAAAGCAAAACCAACGGGCCTAGATTATTCTTTGATAAAGAGAATAAGATCAAAATGATTGAATTTGGCTAACGTTTCGTTGAGAAAACAGCTATATCCCAAACCCTTAATTTCATATGAAATTTTTTATCTGCTGTTCCCTCTTAACCTTTCACGCTACCGGCAGCCGTACGCGTGATATATTATTCAAGCATTAATGGTACTAAATGAACTAACTTTTCACTTAAAACTGTGTCGAATATACGATTTGACTAATTGGTTTCTTAACAAAAACACAGGTGCGCTTTAGGCAAGTAGAATAGGACAGTTTTGACTGTAACTTTCTCAGTGACTAGTGAACTATTCAATTTGGTTGAAGAGCAAATCACCGACTCTAGAGTGGGGCTGCCTTACGAAAGATGGAGTATTTTGTCGAGTCTTGCTGCTAAATTTATACAAGCTTTCATTAATTTTGCAGCTTCAAATTACTACATACAAGGCGCTTTAATTTTTTTCTGCGTAAATAACATTAAGCGTGTATGTTACAGTTATCACCAATCATGATTACGTATGGCTCAACTCCGGTTTCGCTGATTTGAAAACTATAAATTACGAGATGTCGACATTTTTAAATGTCCGCAAAGCTTGCAATACGTGTGTATTAAATTAACGTTATTATTATATTATTATTAACATTGTAAATGTGAAATTTACCAACTAAATAATAGAAATTATGGAAAACAAGCCCGCAACATCGTCTGTTTTAACTTGCAAAATTATCTTCAATCAAAATCAAATTTCATCAAGATCGGTTCATTCGTCAACAAACAGACATAGAGACAAAGCTACTCTCAAATTAAAATTTTCATATGTGTATTGAGCTACTTTATTCACTAAGGACGGCGTAAATAGTCACTAGTCACTATCCCACAATGACGGCAACAGTGAATAGGATAGGATATGAATATCAAAAATAAAATATTCAAAAATAAAAGTTTCCTCAATGCAATATTGTATTTAAAGTAGATAAATAAAGTATTACCGCATACCTGAGGGACGTTGGGTGAAGTGAAACAAACGTGAAGCTTTTAAATATTCAAAGGGTGTAAAGGGCACGTCGCATGTATTTCCCTCGGGCATCTTACCCTCGACGGCGCTTTAATAATGTACAGCATGTACATACTCGTCAATAAGGAGTGGTAGTCAAAACAATAACACCAGAGTTGAAATCAGTCCGAGGATAACATTCTTGATCTTAGTCTTACTATTTTTTTTAGTTTCAAGTTAGGGAATTACTCGTAATATTCTTAGCCATATTCCTCGTTGTAGGTGTTGACGTTTGAAAATTTAAAGATACTCGTAACATTGTAAACCTTACTCTTGGTTGCCGGTGTTTGTTGACTATTGCTAATTCAAAGATGCTTAATTGATAATTTAACTACACTCTTAACATTGTTAGTCTTACTCTTGGTTTCAGGTGTCGACGTTTGAAAATTTAAAGATACTCGTAACATTCTTAGTCTTACTCTTGGTATCCGGTGTTTATGGACTATTGCCAATTTAAGGATGCTTAATTGATATTTTAACTACACTCGTAACATTCTTAGTCTTACTCTTGGTTTCAGGTGTCAACTATTGGTAATTTAAGGATACTCGTAACATTGTTAGTCTTAGTTAGATTTGTTGTTATGTTTTGCGTGGCGTGACGTAACACTTTCTGATTGGAGTTCTCTGTCACGTGACATAATGCCTTTTTTTTCGAATTTATTTTCTAAAAATATAAATAATCTTTAACTTATATGAGAAAAAGACTGTTTTTTTCTTATCTTCGTCTCTTCATTTATAATTACAGCAAAACAACTGAGAACACGCAATGTAACGTTTACGTACGTGTATGTTTTGTATGTGTGCATGGTAACAACAATCGGTGAGTTGCAGCGGAAGTGGTGTCCCAGTCACCTCGCCTCGTGCATTGTCTACTCAATAACCGATACCTACTCAATAACTGCACCTACTCAGATAATATCGACACGCACTATTTTTAGTTTGCCTTTGATATATACCAATTTAATATTCTGTTTAAGTCACTAGTGACATAATCTTACATACTCGTAAGTAGACGTATGACAAGCACATTTTCATTGTAGCAGCACCATAGCATACTCACACTGTGTCGTGTGTCTATGTGTTGGTTGCCTAATCGTCAGTATCAAATTGTCAATGATTGATATGATAGTTTCACAGGAGCTGTGGACGAGTGTAGAAGTTTAGTAGTACCGAGCACGTGAACATTGCCGAGTCAGTAAAGTAATAGATAACGTCGTAGGTCAAACCCTAGTAGCCTTCATGTCGAAGATAACGACATCGAAGGTTCTTGACCAACGGATACCACCGTCAATAACCGCTAGATGAGAGCGTGGCTAATAATATTAATTTTATAAACACCTTAGCGACGTGGACGTTTAAGCTGTCGGCTAAAAAGCAGTGTCGATAGCGCTGTGGTTTTCTAGCGAGCTAAAATAACTTAGGCAGTAAGTAGCTCATTAGCTTTAGGTTTGTGAGTGATCATTCACACTTACATCCTTCGTCATTATCAGTATAATGATCATTATTACGATTATAGTACGGCTTATATCTTGCGATTTACAATCTAAGATCTACATTTTCAAGGCAATTTCCTGCCGCCTAGAACAGATCGTAAAATTCGTCGTCATCCAATAAAACGACTGACGGACGGACAGATGTAGCTCAAGTAGATGCATAAATATAAATCCTGCAGTTTGAAAATGTCGTACTTGTGAATAAAAAGTAATGTAATTGGACAAGTGAGGTCATTCGCTGCGCAGTGTGTCCGGTCTGATGCGCCGGCGCATCGTATTGCGTCGCTCCTTCCATTGTTGGCGTCACAGCGCATGCACTTGCAACACATGCAAAGGCTATTGTTGGTTCCATATACCACAGTGCTATGTCGTTATAATCAAGCTAAATTGGTCATCTGATGCTTACTGGCTTTATAATAAGATTGGATATGGTACCTAATGAAAATGAGGAAGGTTAATTTCGATACATGATGATGGTTAACCTAGCCGATGATGAATGTAAATTTTGAGGGGAAAAACCATAGATAAATTGATAGTCATTACTAGGTAATAAAGTTGGTTTCACGCACAATTTTTATTCTAAATAAATTATTTTTATCTTTCAATTTTTCCGTCACTGAATCTACAAAAAGAAAGCGTTCTGCGAGCAGAAGACCTCGCGGGCACAAACTTTTACGAGACAGTTAATATACCAGTGCCAGTAACGACTACAGGTCTTGGTGCCTCTGATATGAAATGAATAATAATTGTAATAATAATAACAGTAAATACTTTACTTGCACTGCTAAAAGCATAAAAATAAGACTTTAATGTGGTTCACTTTTTTTTAAATCCTTGCTTCTTGACAAATTTCAGGATTCTTGGTTAACAGGACCCTATAGGCTATGATTCCTTTTTATTGCGTTGACTTAGAAGTCTGACTTTTTTCATAGCTTCAAAGGGTTGCAGATTTGAGCATTTGATTTTAATTTCTACTTGATACCTCCACGCATTCCTGAGAAAAAGGTTATTGACAGACCGACGAACAGACGGACGTACAAGACGGACAACGAAGTGAACCTATTAGGGTTCCTTTTTTCTTTTGAGGTGCGGAACCCTAAAAAGAACCATCGAAATCGGATCCCGTATGGTATCCATCCATCGGATAGCCCCCTTTCTATCCCATTTTTGAGGAAGTACGGAAATTTTTGAATGGCCCTCCATTCAAAAATTTCCTTCCTTCCTTCCGACAACAACAACAAAATTATATAATGTTGTATAACCAAGTTTCGTATAGCCAGATCGATTGTAAAATACGACCTTAGAAGAGTACCAACAAACTGACCGATCAAAGCATGCCAGAATTGAAGCAGAGACGCTTCGCTCGTACGGTCAATTAGAAAAACACGTCATAAATTCCTCGACTGAAATAATTATAAGTGCACTATTCCTATGTAAATACATGGAGGCAAACCACAAAACAAATGATTAATTTCGCTGTAAAACATGGGCGTGCGCAGTCATAATCATAAAACTGAGCTTCTGTTGTGGGCCGAGCGGGGATTTCTCGCTCCATCTATTTTGTTTTAGTGCACGACAGACTTTCATTACATCTTCGTTCGTCTACCCTACTGTGTCCTTATGTTTCATTCATTCATTTTTTAATAAATTGACATAAGTGTGTTTAAATAATAAATGAATGTATTGTATATGATATGTTAATTTCACACTTTTTCGCACAGCAGTCGTGGCCGAGCGGTTAAGGCGTCTGACTAGAAATCAGATTCCCTCTGGGAGCGTAGGTTCGAATCCTACCGACTGCGATACAAAAACATATCTTTTTGCTTTACATTTCATTTTCAGTGTTTTGTAGTATATTGATTTATTCTACAAAATAAGCTTCAAACACGCTATTATCTATGAATGAATGAGTCTACGAAATATAGTATGCATTAGATGTATAACAAACTTCAAACAATCAATTGATATACAAACTTAAATAATACAAAAAAAATTACAAAAAATTACCTTGCACAGTATACCGAGTACTCAAAAAAGTGTAATCAACGACTTTATGTCATATCTCGTCTGTAGAAATGGATACAACTCTATCGTAAGCGATTGAAGTAACTATACTTTAGGTTCGTTATTGTCAAAGAAAGTAAAAGTGAAAGAAGGACAACAAAGATGGCGGCAGACGAGATAACTTGATGGCAAATCTATAGATAATACCTTATATCCACACTATAAATGTGAAAGTGTGTTTATTCGTCCTTCCTTCACGTGGTAACGGAGAGTCATTGTGAATGGATATGTTCAGGGATAGTTGAAGATTCCGAGAATGACGGACCACTTTGTGGTATACATTCTGATGTCAACGCATATGGAGTTACGGGCCACAGCTAGCTACCAATTTTCTGAGGGCCTGAAGTTAACAAATTATTGAACGCTCGAGCTTTATAGAAAGCCAGCTTCACAAATAACAAGCTAAACTAACAAGCGAGTGAGCTATTGATCGTCGGGAAGATGGCCGCCGCAAGCTCTCATTAGTGAGTGCACGTGCGTCGCCGGCGGCACGGCGGGCGCTGCGTGCTCTTACCTCCGCAGCTCGGCGCAGGGTTGCGACAGTTCGACTAAGATCGGCCTCACGATCTAAGCCAGGGGCTCTCACTATGTGTTTGGTGTACCATTTTTTATTCAAAGTTTATTACCCCGTCTATAATCTTAAGCGGAAAGTCTATAAAAATTACATATAAAACTCCCCATGATATCACAAAAATATTCAGGATGAAAAGCATCTAATTATGTAAGTAATAACAACATCTTACTACGATCACCAAACAGCCTGCCAAACACGGGGAGACTCATGTTCAACCGTGGTCTTCTACAGACGACAACGATTATATTACATATACAAAACATTACATTTTGTCGAAATATATTTCTTTACCTTCATCACATTTGAAACTATATTTCTATATATTATGTAAGAATGATGTTGTGTAGAAATTTTTCATCTACTGACGTAATTACAGAAGATAATCAGCTGTGACAGACGAACGGACGGACAGACACCAGAGAGACCATTTTTTCATTCCATTATTACAGGGTTCCATTATTTTTTCATCGGATATTCGGAAATCGGAACCCTAAAAACTGACCTATGTTTGAATCTCATATAATGTAAAGACACATGCTTAAAATGATATCTTTTTCTTTATATCTATTCTTCAAAAATTGTGTATTTGGGCAGTAACAATTTTCCTTTATGTTATTAAAACTCAGCTTGGAATAAACTTTTAAAATTTATTTGGGTTGTATATTCGTACCGCTCTTGAGGACCCCTGCTGATCTAAAGAGTAAAAGTGCTGATCATGAAGATACGATCACTGCAGACATTACTTTGGCTTTTAGCTCGGTCGCTTAGGAGAAAACAAGTTTAGCGAGGCTGAATTAAATTCTTTAATACTTTGTAAGTTGTTTAATAAAAGTGTTTAAGAAGAATGCGTCTGTAGATAACATTCCATTTGCAAAACAGCCTTGTATCAAGACATCCAAAATCAAAATATCCCAACGACTGACCTGATTTTACTCAAGATTTTTTGTTACATATTTTGTATTGATACTTTAGTTGAAAAAATTTCGGAAATGAGATTCTTTGTGTGTTGTTTCAAGTTTAGAACGCAGCCGCGTAAACTCGTGTGTATAATCGACAACTTATTTCGATCAATAACATGCCCAAAAGCCAGACACCAAAATAGAACTCACCTGCACTACGAAAATTAATTCTGAATGTCATTTATCTTGTGACTATAGATAAGTATATTTGTTCTGCGGGTCTTATTATGTGATTGGTGTTACAATATAATTATTCCATACATCATCAACAACAGAAACATATACCCATTTTCTACCATGTCATATTTATCTTTTGACATTTCCCTCAAGACATTGTACATAAAGGGCGGGCCACCTACATGTGGCGTGGTACAAAAGTGGGCACACATTTATGTACTCAAGTTGAATGAAACCATTCATAAATTGGCGCTGGCCACGTCGAATTCGGCTTTCAATTAGATAATTTACTGTATTCACCACACTTAACAGGCAGAATGGCATTCGCAGTAGGATGTTGTTAATACGCAGCTATATACTGCTTGCTAGCTACCCATCGCGATGACATCGGATGTGTAACACCGAGAACAAATAGCGATATGGCCAAAATTCTTCATCCCATTGTAAATGCGAAAAACAATCGAATTAAACCTAAAAACAACATTAAAGTTGGATTGAACACGATTTGCGCTGAAATGAAACACTAAACCACATTAGCTCCGGCCAACTGGCACCCCTGCAGAACAACTTTTCGTCATGGGATTACGAGTCCGTACCAGGGATTTAAGGTTTCATTACTTTGTCCCACCCTGTCTCTGTCCCCTACCACGAACATTCATGGTTTGATTTCTAGAACATTGTGAGAATACTTCACTTTTGATTACGATCTTTACGAGAACTTTTCGGTATTGTCAAAAGCAGTTAAAAAATTCTAACAGCTCTGAAGGAAAGATAAGAGTAAGAAATTATTTTGTTAACATAACTCGTTACAGTTGACTTAAAAGTCACCAGAATTGGTCGTGACTCAAGATATACGACGACTCTAATTGTCAGCAGACGACTACAGGAGAGCGCTAAAACAGCGCAACAAACAAAACACCGCCTATTTTAAAACTTTTAATGTAATATATACATTCACGTATTTATCTAAAATGAATCTTCGAACGCAAGAACGCTTAGCTACTATCACAAGGAATTGTAAATATAGATTTAGTCGACGGTAAATAAAATCGATCCAGTAACGGCGGCGGCGACAACAGGAAACTAGCAATGTACCTGTGTACTAAGCATTACAAGTACGTAATTAAGAAAAACATACTAACCCAACACTCTACACAATATACAACAAATCTACAATCGATATTTGCGTATCGTAATAATGGGCAAGGCAGCAGAATAACATCGCTGCAGTGTGCAGTGCACCCCGGAACTAAACTCCGTGCCAAGGTCCTTTCTCATAATCACAATCAGACACACTCATTCACATTTAGTTTTAATGTAATTTTGTAAGAATATTATATTAAAGATGCAGCAATAAGTTTCCGGTCTATTTATAGACCTATTTTACTTTAACCATAGCATAAGATAAGAATACTGACTGCTCTAGCTTTGCGTGTTCTCCTAGACACGTAAGCAAATCACTGAAAATTAGCTTTTTGTATTCAAGTTGCCTTGCGTGCGGTTTAGATCGCAATGTAAAAAATAAAAAATTGTGTCATACGTACATGTCTATGTGTTCGTAAAAATATTGAAATACTAAGTACCTATTAGTAAATATCTGAGAATACATGTTTATTGCATAACACATTCCAATAGTAGGGTGCCTTTTCCCTCTTCAAGGAGAAGCTATAGAGTCAAACTCTGGGATAGAAGGGAGCGTAGCGAGGCGAGACCTCTAATGTACAAATATTGCGGACGAAATGAATATATTCGCCCCCTTCCCACCCCTCGGGGGTAAGGGCTGAGGGCTGTACAAGTGCACTTTTTGATTAAGTCACTAGATATGAATTTATGGAGGCAGCAATTCGACTTGACATCTAGCCCTGGTGATGGATTGGGATTTTTATTGGACATCGATTATTTAACACTTGCGAGGATGACATAATTGTACGAAGATATGATAGTTATTACCAGATTAAATTAATGATGTTGTTTTTTTACTAGAGGTCAATAGTAGACAGTAAAACGTCTAATTGTAACAACAATTCGTTAATTGATATGGTATTTAGACGACCAAATAACAGTGATTTTTAGATGTCCCAAAACAATAAGGGCAGAATATCTATCTGCTTTTAGAGAAAGCTATGCACTAAAATTTTGTATACATACAAAAGAACCAGTTGTGTCTAGCAAAATTCTTAAAACAATGTTTGGCCATGAATGTCGCCAGTTGTTCCCATTTGATCCAATCCTCCGTCCAACTCCCAAGTGTTCCGCTAATACTCCATATGGCGCTACACACTGTGCAATACATAAACATCCAGCTTATAAAGATCTACAGAGAAAGGTACATTTTTCTCCCCTCACCCTTTACTTTTAGATATGAAGAGAAGCAGGGTGGCTCAAGTTGTACCGGTCTAAAATAATCATATGACCAATAAGGGCGGAAAAACTGATGCAACGACATGTGCATGCATTAGGGATGATGACACAATTCGTAGATATCTCGTAGACTCTAATTTGTACAACTGGACAGTTATCTTTGCATTCGTACATGTGTACCCAATGTACTTATCAAAACAATAAAAACAAAGTCCAATGATAACAGTTTATAACCCAATCTTTAAGTAGAACTACGCGGAACTTACGTACCAACGTGATAAAGACTTATGGTCAAGTAGCCCCATTGCAAGCGTCTCGCTCTTACAAGTATAGTATTGCAATTAGCCATCGCGACCGTGACAGACTCAAAATGTATGAGTTTATTTCATGGACATGTACTGATTTCATCAGTAATGTGTTTCATGAGAATTAAAAGCAAAATATTTTAAAATCTAAAATATATGTTAAGCAACAAGGTAATAAAACTAGGCTTTGATCGCCTAGAGCTACCCAAAATTATAATAACAATAATAAAATTTAAATTATTTTCGTATGTGTTTTCTGTCGAGCAAAGTTATTCGGATTTTCCACCGTGGCTCCCCCTGCGTGGGAAATCCTTTTTTAGTGGTACTGTATATCATCAAAGGGATCATTGTTCCAACGTTCTAGTTTCTGGCTGACCGAGGCGATAATCTGTAATCCAAAAGTGACCGTCTTCGCCGTAAGCAATTCGAAGAACACGAATACCTCGTGCAGTCAGTAGCCAACATGCAAATTAACAGTATTATCGTTGGCCTCGGTCTGGGAATATACATTCTGCTGTATTATATCCAGCAGTGCGATTCGGTACAGTAAAGGTTCTCATCGATGAGTCACTTAATGAGTATGCAATTTTAGATGCCATAAGCAAGTGAAAAATTACGCGTGACTATTTCGGTGAAAACTCAAGTGAGTGAAATCTTTGTAATTTTTACAGGCGTTGACGTTTGAAGTGCGATACTTGTAGTATTGTTTGAATGTGTGGCAACAGTGAAGTAGACTGTAGGTGTAAACATATTATCGAATAGAATCTGAGTCGTCAGCGCAGTGTTGCTGAGTCTCGGGTCTCGTGTGACCGGCTCAGGTTCTAAGAATACCGGGCAAGTGGTGGCGCCAGCCAGCCAGACAGTTGACACCAGCGGCGGAATTCTGTGGCAACTTGCAGTACACTTGCAGACACATTACTCTCTCCAATGTCTGCATAATATGTTCAACTAAACGACACTTAAATAACGATTTAAGTATATGATGGATTTGTGCACTAAGGCAGTTCAGAGATACAGATAAGGTTCAAAGATAAGTCAGGCACTTCAGAGATACAGATTATCAATTACGTATCACCTTCGTCATTCAAAGACCAGAAAATTGAAAGAATAATAACTCGCTTGAATCAAGCAATTCGCATTCATTTTTGTCATGGGGTTGTTTGAAAGACGATAAAGAAAGAAAGATAAGGAATTGACAGAACACTCCCGCCGCGTTACCCGCTTGGAGTAAGCGTTAATTTTGTCTAACCAGTTGACAGAGACGTGTTTCGGGTTTGAAGCGAAACATTATTGACGCTTTGTGTAAAAACTATATTAAATATATTACTTCTATATTGGAGACGAAAATCCTGTTTTGTGAAACTTTGTGAACATCGTTCACAGTTAAAGACGTCCAAGCCAAAAGGCAGTGTACTCATTAAAATATTTGTTCAAACAAAACTTCATCTATGTTTGACGTTCCCACGAGCGTCCCACGCATTTAGCACCTTACACGCATTCTCACCAGAGCACGCCGAGATTATGGATCCAATTCACCTGTCACAGTTGAAGCCCCGTCTTGAATTTAACCATAAGAATAACTAGTGGTACGATGTAACTTAACAAGATTATCATTATTTAAAGTAAGAACAACGCTTGATCATTACCTCACTTTTAGTCGCCAGTATTTCACGATAACTCCACTAATGAAAGAAGAAAACAGGCGTGCTTATATGGTACTGGTTGAATTGGTTGGTTGGTTTATATACAACTGTTAATCGTACTATCTAAATGTAATGGTAATAGCGCTATTGTGTTCCTAAAGGCAAATACATCATTGCTAGTTCACATCCCACAGCCTTACTATTCAATTCAGCCTTACTTCAACGAATTCAACCTAATTTTAAAAGAGTGAAACTAAGTAAAAACCAAGTGGATGAAAAGTAAAGTTTAGATTTTTTCGTATTTTTTTTACTTTGTATGATTTTGATATACCCAGTGTCACTCTTACAGTAAATACGGATGTAACGTATGACAGACGGACGGAAAGCAGGGCTTAGTTAATTTAGTCATACACGGGCCTAAAAAAGAAATCTTGTGTGAAACAAGCCCTCTCATTGGAATTGTAAAACAAAGATGCAGACACTATTCATAACTTGACGCCGTCAATCTGCAAGGCGCTCAAGTGCGATATTCTAAAGGGCCGCGCGTTGATTACGAGTACGTATCGACTCGTCAGCGCCCGCCCTGCGCCCGCGCACCGCTCTATGGCGCTATTTATTTGAACCGGACGCTTTGCTCGCGCGTTGAAATGTGAGCTTTTCTCCGTTCGAGTACCCAATGATTGACGAAGTGAAGCGATGTTTCATATTTTGATATGGTGAACTAGTTGACTGTGTGGTCTCTGCTTTAGAATAAGATCACCTTATATGTGAGTGTCAGATAATGCAACTAAGGGAAAATTTTATGAGCAGGAGCATCTTCGATTCGATTGTTTAAGGTTTGTGATAAAGTCAGTTATTGGCTGTGTGATCCCATCTTTTGAATAAGATCATCCTGCCACCCAATTGGCGACTAAAGGAAAACTTTCGGAAATGGAAAGCGACATCTACCTGTAGGTATCTATCATTAACATCTTACTGCGTTCACTAATCCACCTGGTCGTAGAAAGGTATATCTAAGAAAAATGCATGGGAGTGCGTACCATAGATTGACACCGACATCTTCTGTGATCACCAACCCTCCTGGTCAATGATGATGGTGATGCCGCCAGTTTATCTAAGTGATTTGAGGAAGGCTTATGTTTATCAGTATTCATTTATACACAGGAACTAGTACTATTGAACGCGACTTAGTCTGTCTTTGTCTTTTTTTTTTTTTAAAGAACTAAATTGATCACTTATTGTAAGAAAATTTACAGTATACGTATCTAATATATGTAAAAAAATGTAACAATTCCAAAAGCATGAGTCTTAAAAAACTATAATCTTATGACATCAATTAACAAAAATTCTGATGTATTAAATTCCGAGAGAATTCAATGGACCGGTGAAAACATACCCTGTTGGAAGCAACATTATTATCGAGTTCAAAAAGAACTAAGAAACCGACTTCAACTGCTCTAAAAGTCTACATCAAATTTAAGTCTTATATTATTTTCTCACAGATGCCTTTGTCAGAACTGGAGCAAATTGAAATGGGACGACACGGGAAGCACCAGCTTTCAAATAATAAACGTATTATCAAAATCGGTTCACCCTGTCGACAGTTCTAGGGTAACCAACAACAACAAAAACATACAGTAGAATTGAGAAACTCCTCCTTTTTTGAAGTCGGTTGAAAAATAAATATATAATGTATCAATCTCTTTTACAAGTCGTTTCAGTGTCTTTCTCATTCTGAATTATTGAAACAATATGGCCCTGTTATGTTGTAGATGTTAATGTGATAATGATGATTAATGTGGGGAGAATGAAGCATGACTGAAAAATCGTTAAACCCCCAAAAAGCTTATATTTTAATGAGTCATTATAGAAATATTTTCTTACAAATAGTTTTTATTGTATTTTCTACTTTTTAAAGATTTTTGCTGCATTCTACCACTTACACGAAACTACAATTATAATTGTATATGAAAGCACGTTCCGTATTTATGAGTTATTCTATAATAAACTGTCATAAAACAGTGTTTTTATGAGGGAAGTGGCTTCACGCGTGAGTGTGAAACGGTTGTTACGACAGCCGCACCCGATGACGGGTTGATTGCCTTTGGAAAGCTTTGGAACCTTGTCGCACTATTTCATAAGAATTATGAACAGCGCGATATGTTTTATAGTATGAAATATAGTCAACAGCTTTCGTTACAACATAAAGATGACAAGAAACCGTAAAAATTATTTCATTTTAAAAATGCAGAGAAAATTGTTTTCGTTCTTTAGAATACATGAGCTTTCCGGTATAACTAATACGCCAAAAGACTATTTTTATCGAATTCTAGTCAAATTTTCGAGAATTTACTTCAATTCGCGCACAGGGAACTAAAATCAATACAATACGTGCAGTTTCTAGGCACAGTGGCGCCGCGAGCGGCTGACCTTGGTAATATACATGATTGCTAATGCGACCTTGATGTCTTCCACTACTATTAAAATGTTATTATATTGGATGGTCATCTTTAAAAGCTGAAATTAAATAAAATAACTGCTCTTCGTATACCCAAGGAACTGTACTTTTTAAACTTGCCGACTAACTGAACGTGGTCGATAAATTCATCACTGTGTTCAACTGGCCCTGTGGCGCAACGGATAACGCGTCTGACTACGGATCAGAAGATTCCAGGTTCGAATCCTGGCAGGGTCGCGATAGTATTTTGTTGTTGTTTTTGACTGGTATAATAAGTATGTATTATTATTTTAATTTTTTAGCCCCTAGCACTCCCCATAAAACTATGAGATTTAATATATAAAAACATTCTTATTTATAATCTGTAAATAATTTCGGTATAAAATGTTTTAATGTTAAAAACTAACAAATTCCTGAAATACAAAAATTTATGTACAGAAAAAACGAGAACGTGTGATAAAAATCTTAAGTCGCACTCAATTCTTGTCTTAGTGATGACATCTTCGCCACACTTATCTTGCGAGTTTGTGGAGTGTCAAAATATTAGTAGTTTTTGTACCGTTTTTCTAATCTCGGATTTGATAAACTTATGTAGAAAACTTCTCTAACGTGTTCATTTCCCTGTTTTAAAATTATTTTCTGACATATCTATGCGTTCTCAGTAATCCTATAGTTCTATATATATATCAATTTGTGCGCGGTTTTTATACACGGGTAAGTATAAGAATAAGATGTACATTTGAGTTATACTTGTTGTGTGATTTCCTGAATAGAACCATTACAAGTTCTAATTCCCTCTTGGCCTGCATCTCACTTGATCTGATGGTAATATAAAAATCACAGTGGACCAAGATATGGAGTAATATACGCACACTCAAAACATAATGATGTATTTTGAAATTATGGTGAATGAATGAGGAAACACTCCACTTTAGGGTTTATTTTATTGCCAATGTAAAATCTTATCTCCCATTAAGTCGACATCTTTTCATTGGTAACCCTTGGTATACTTCCTCTGAAAATAACCGAATTGACTTTAATTGTTATTCTAAAAAGAGCGATTGTTATCCATTCAGCTATTTATGTAACGGGTATCAGCTGTGGGGTCAAGAGCGCGCCTTCCGCCCCGATAACATGCGATAACGGACCGAACCCACAGCATCCCTAACATTTATTTACTATAGAAAATAACGTTAAATAATAACGACCACAAAAACTGTTACTGATAACGCTACGAGCATATGTCACTAGAATTTTTAGGGTTCCGCAGTCAAACAAGGAACCCTCATAGTTTCGCTCCGTCCGTCTGTCCGTCCCCGTCTTAGCTCAGAGACTTACTACTAGAAAGCTGTAATTTGGTATGGGTATACATATTAATCATGCCGACTAGACTAGGTATTTCAAAAACATTGAGGGTCTACGAGCACCACTTTTCGATTCAAGTATCCCTTTGCGAAATATTAATCTTTAAATTGATAAATTTCCCCCTATCTTCTAAACTGTTGATTTTAAAAATCAGAAAAAATTAAAAGTAATATGTATACTAAACTTTAAAGGAAAACTATCACGGCTAAGTTGGCTTTCAAGGTTAACGAGTAATAGTCAACCAAACTATAAAATGTACTTGGAGTGGTCAAAATGAAAATTTCGTACTTTCAGTCACAATTACTTTTTAGTAAAAAAAAAACAGTTTCACTACGGAACCCTACACTGCGCGCTTTTTTGTTATATATTTGCTTAAAATATGGCTTTTTTTAATAAATGATTCAATGATTCCCGTGATATTTGGTGTCAGGAAAATATGAATGTTTTTGTTACGTGTTGACCTGCGAAGATTCCGATCTTAAATATTTTTCTTAGCTTTTAGTCGGTTGTCGTTTCGTTGTGCGCTCGGCAAACATCCTGTCCTGCTGCGAGGTAAATATTGGACCATCTCGTCATGGATCTGACCCGGCCCGGACATCACGGACACATGCTAAACTGATAACTAGTGTAAATCCCGTGGGATGGGAGACTTTTATCGACATGTTCGTTCTATGTGCACTTTTGAGATGACGCAGACAGCTGGACAAACAATTCTGATGTATTATAATCATATTCTCGAGAGGAGAACTCGAAATGAGGAGGACCGAGGACCGGAAGGAGTGGCGCACGTTGGGAGAGGCCTATCTTCACTAGTGGAGAGACACGGGCTGATAAATAAGTCAAGTAAGTCATGTCAACATTTATTATGATATTTTTCTGTTATAATCTATTACATATTTATTTTTCTTTTTAAATAAAAATCTAAAAACACTAAGATTCTACCAAGAGCACAGATAAACTGAGCCAAACTGGCTTAGGTACACTTGCTTCCCCTGTTGCGTGCGGACTTACTATCTAAGACTTACTTTCTAAGCCTGTAAGTATAAAGAGAAGAATTGTATTATATTCTAGTTCATACTCGACATTCCCCCTTACACCCTGCAACTCCTTGGGGACTTACATACAAGAATCCGTTATTGCTGAGTGCCCACCCATCGTCGTTGTGTACGGTTTTAAAGTGACGGAAATATGAACGATGCTTAGATTCCTTTAAAATTCAAGACGTAAACTCTTAAACATGAAATCTTGATTGAGCCATTTTAATTTCAACATTTCGTTTATAAATAAAACATGAATGTATGTATGACGGACAGATTAACATAACATAAACTCAGAATTACTGAACTGGACTATTTTTAATTAATTACATCATCATCTCCAATATACTTTCACAACATGAGTATCATTTTTGATATGATTAGGGTTCCGTAGTCAAACAAGGATCTCTTACAGTTTCGCTCTGTCCGTCTCTCTGTCCGCGGCTTTGCTCAGAGACCCTTACTATTTGTAATTTGGTACGGGTATACATATTGATGACCCCTACAAAGTGGTAGAATATAATCTTGAAAAATAAGTTTTTTAGGGTGGCTCCCATACACGTAACTCGAGGATGACACTTTTTTTTCGCGCCTACCCCATTGTTTGGGATATCGTTATACAGGTATTTCAAAAACATTGAGGGTCTATGAACACCACTATTCGATTCAGAGATGCGTTTGCGATATATTAAGCTTCAAAGTGATAATTTTTAAAAACCTGAAAAAAACCACAACAGTAGTATGTACACTGAATTTAAAAGGAAAACTATCATGACCTAGGTACCTTTACAGGTTAAAGAGTAATAGTCTACCAAATTATAAAATATACTTCGAGATGTCATAATGAAAGTTTTGTACAAATTCCATTCAAAATTACTTTCATCATCCTTCGTGGCTCGACATTTTTGATTTTTTGATATTTTCGACATATCGTTTCTATGGGACAAAACATCGCTGCTTTCTTAGAATACTGCATAGATTTCCATTGCAGGTAAAAATTGTTTCTTATCTTTATGATTAGAGGTTGAGTTTGCTATTGGTACTTTTGACCAATTTATACATACTCCAGTTGCTGCACGGTGTTTTTCAATTCCTAAAACAACCGTCGTATCAGTAATTTAGTTATCCTTTTGTATAATCTTAGCAGCGAAACAATCTGTATATAAACAACTCGCATATCGACAATCCATTATTATTAGCTCCCACAGATACAGCTATTAACAGACAACCGCAACTAAATCACATCGCGCACTGCGCGCGCGGCGCATGATCGCCAAATCGAATGTTGCGGCTGTCTCGTTGACATGACAGCGGACAAGTGCGTGCGTGGACACAGAAGACAAATGAAAAGTCAATAGAAATATATCAATAGATTATACCAGTTGCCCCGGGGCAGCGGCGCGGCGCGGCGTTTCAATAATAACATGTGGGAAAATGAGAGTAGTGTAAATATTTTTCCGGTGTGACTATTTCCCATATTCTTTCTATTTATTAGAATAGCAGTTTGTGTGAGACTTTTGCTCTTCTTGTAAAATTGGGATATGTTGATAATGTAAGTCAAAATTATTTGCGATCTATCTATGGATAATGCTAGTACAAAGCTAATAATTCATGCGGTGATAAGCCACTGCCGCCATCGGTAGGCGGGCGGACATCTGAACACCGTAAAAAAATTAAATAGTGAAACTTTTCGACTCGTGCCTGCGTACATGACTCTAACCTGCGTCTCTCGCCAGTCTCAGGCGAACGCTTTGCCGGATCCCTTAGAAATTTTTCAAAATATTGTTGGTTTAACTGCACCGTGATCAGTTCAAACAAAAACTAAGCGGTAAAAAAATATTTATTGCATTATCTAGATTTAATTACCATACAGTTTCTGGAGCACTTATTTTAAGTTAGGCATAACTTGTATTAGGAGGCCCTGCTCTTCTGTGATGTACGAGTACATGTCTTTAACGATACGAGTATTTACCAAATGGCGGCCAAAGAATACGTAATCCATATCAGCTCCTGTAAAACTTTAACATTTTAGGACATTTCTATTGGTGGATATTATTTATGTTTCTACGTTCTTGCAAGTGTGCTTGCAAGTGCTGTAAACGTGATTACGGATTACATTCACACCCCATTATACCCTGGACGACATCAGGACGATTGGAGATGTACTATGTTATTTTTAACTAACTACGCGGTTGTAATATGCGATGTTTCCATACACTTAACGATTGAACGGTGGTCGCGTATACTTGTATCACATATATAGTTATCTACATTCAACACGATGCGATAAATTTATTTATGAATCGTACTAATACATAATTATACTCATATCACACTGATATAACAAATACGAATGTGTGTTTGTTACCACTTAACGCCAATGGAGAAGAAAATTAGTTTCTATCCTTCTGACTTCTGGCCATCTTTCCTTCCAAACGTGGACATATGGATCTTATGATATGAATTGGATAAAACTTAAATACGGTTCATCAAATGTGGACCCCACACCATCACATAATTTTGTCATCTAGAATCCCGACCTTTCGTCTTCTCATCCGTTAATCCACGGTTGGACAAGATCCTTCGTCATAGTCTTTCCATGATTCACCGGTAGGTGGATTGGTGATCGTAGTAAGGTGTGTTGTTACATAGGCAGAGTCTGACCGTCTCCTGAATATTTGTTCTCTTAGTCATCTTTTAATTTCAATCACGGGAAGAAATTGTGTGATTCCATTCAAAAGGCAAGACAAGGCTTTGGGCCTATTTGAAAATACTTTCATCATCATCATCAGTTGGAAATAAGCCTCATCCATGGTATACCACATTAATCACATTTTCGCAAGCTTACAGTCTATGGGAATTGCTATACCGTACCTCCCAAATATAATTGTATTTAAGTCATAAATAAAATTCAGAACTATATACGTATTATCTCTTGTAATACAAATTATAATAGCTCAACAACTTCATCAGATATTTCTTGTCGTACGTCGTGATTCGCTCCGCCCGCCCAGCGGTCTTTAAAAGGCATCCCCGCGAGGGAAGCCTAAATGATCAACCATTTAAACAAGACCTCCCTTTCCTCTAAATTGTGACTACATGCACTACTTTAGTAATGCTGCTATAAGAACAGTCAAGGCTCCATGGAAACTGGCCGTTATTCGCATGGGGCGGCAAAGAATAGATAGATAAATTTTCATACATTCTTTACGATGGTTGGGTTCATAGCTGTGACTCATTTGGAAATAGAACTATTTTATCTTTTATTGTAGAGAAATCTGAATCGATATTTGGATAGCTGTGTACGTGTGATGTGGCAGGAAACAACCTATCATCATTTAGGTGCTTGTTGTAGCTATATTTTCTGCCGCAAACATAACTGAAGTTTTTAAAGGCATCATCAGCCGGAAACATCACTGACGAACATAGCTTTTGCGGCGTTACATGTGTTAGACCGTAATGGCACTCATAAAACAGACAAATTCAACTATGCTTCTCATCAGAAAAATGGAAACACCTTGCAAGTTTATAGTTTGTGAGGATTATCAGAAAAACCTACGAAAATGTAATTTGAATTTAGAACATTAAATTAGGATTTGAAACCTCATATTATTCACTATTAAACGACATTTGACATATATTCCTAAATATACTCATTTTTCTGATAATCCTTACAAATCATAAACTTGCAAGGTGTTTCGATTTTTCTGATGAGAATTACTCGTATATACTCGTATGCAGTGATCAATGCAAATGGGATGCAAACCCTTGCTGTTTCGTTGCTACGTGAAAAAAGGACGAACAAACAAACACTCATATGACTATAACATTATTTCTTCGCCAAACAGGATAGATTTTGATAAAGAATGTGGCGCATTTATTATACTGATCATTTTTAACTGTTATGCCAAACTACAACAGCAGTGTGTTGGCAGAAAAATACTCTCTTAATTTAATGGTTTAGTAATACCTACAGATACACATATTTATGAATAAGATATTTAATTACCAAGACTGCAAAAGCTATTTCTCTATATTTGTCTCGTAAGTGTATTTAGACAATAATTCCGACTTAGCGTCATCTAACTATGCATAAACAGTTTCATACGTTCAACCGACTTCAAAAAAAGAGGAGGTTCCCGATTCGACCATATGTTTTTTTGTATGTATGTTACGCGATAACTCCACCTATTATTATTAATCACTTTTAATGATTCTTTTTTTGTTTAGTAGGCATACTTCAGATGTGGTTCGAAAGTGGTTTTATCGAAATTCGAATTTAAGAAAATCTACAAAAACCAAATATGATAATTATATGTATAAGGGTGAACATTTTCGGGAATGCATGCTTTAGACTTTTAGGGCACTTGAAGTAGGTTTCGAGTTCTTTTTGAACGCGTCAATTACTTGATTCTTTTCAATTTTGTGATAAATATGGATTTGTAATAAATGTATATTTTATGATTCCTGTAATGCGCGGTACAAATCTACAATTATAAATGTACATACCCTCCCTAACATCAACAAACCACCCATGTACTGTACACTTTATCGTGTAAACACATACCCTCGTCGATGCCACGTGGCGCGGACACGGCCGCCATCGACGCGTGCGCGCCGCCCGTGGAAAAACGCATTACTCATGTATATGCATTAAGGATATTACGAGGAAAGATAACAGAAACGATCTACGAAAACCTGGGAGTTTCATAAGCACATTGTATTGAGTTTTATAATATTCTCTATAAAGGAATTTTTTCGTAATATGTGGAATTTTCGATATCGATGCTCAAATGCGTGGAAATAGTTGTTTAGTGTCCATTAATGTCAGTTGTCTTATTAAATAAAGTTGGCGTGGTTTTTCCGGATAGAAAACATTGATTGAATAAAAACATATTTAAACAAGTTAAACAGAATTCATACTTAATTAATAAATAAAGATTTAGATTTTGTTTTGCTGTAGTGTTGTTCACAATTTTATTTTTGTTAAGCTTGTAAGTTTTTTGTAGGAGGTAATATCAGAAACTACTCATCCGTTTACAAAAAATATATCAGCAATATTTAGAATCAAAGTCAGTCAGTAAAATTTTGAAATTTCTACGTGGATAACATCGGGGGGCATCAGCTAGTGATTATAACATGAAAGTAAAATAAATTATATTCAAATCAGAAGATATAATGTCTCTGAATTCCACAGAAATAACCCAACGTTTCGAAAATCAAATTCAACTATTAATTACATTCATTTCGAATGTGAATGTTATTCATTTTACTACAATAAAACGTATAAATTAGCATACCCTTCATACGCCTATGTACAGTTAAAAAGCAGAGTTTTGGCATTAGTTTTCAAAAAGTTGTATAAATACATTGTGTTCTTGATTTACATGCGGCCGGAAACTCCTGCGCAGTTCCGGCGCGGCACGTGGACTCGCTTCCGGCAGTGCGCCCGAAAATGGATCGCATTGTTTGTTATCTTACAATGTTGCCGCCCGCCGTACTGTGGGAAAACCGTATTGATTTTCTTTTCCATCCGCGCTCTTAAACAATGTTTATCAAAATGCTACTGTGTAATGAACTCAAAACGCTACGAGTATATACAAAATATTATGCAAATCTTTTTTGTCAATCTACGTCAACACCTGAAGGCGAAATAAACTTATATCAGTATACTTCAGGTACATTTCAGTATACTTCATAAATCACAGCGATAAATATTTCATCGCAAATTAGCAAATGTAACACAACAAATTATACTTGACAGAAAACTTAATTTTGTCTAATAATATATTTGTCAACAAACACATTAGGGGCAAATGTTTCTCAAGATTTATTTTTCTATGTGGCTACACCACGCAAAAGTAATCTTCATCCATTCTATACGTATAAAGATTTAATAGCTCCATTAAATATCGAATAAACTAAGTGATTTGCATGCCTGCTTCATGACCAAGTAGGACTAGAATCTAATAAAAGATCATTATGTACTCCGTTTATGTTCCTATGCATAGCATTGCCATATTGGATGAGCTAATACCGTGCTACTTTATTGCATATGCCCAAATTAGTAACATTTCAGGGTCTTCGAAAGGCTAACTAACGCATACATAGTTAGACTTCTATCTAATCGATCAGTTATCAAACCTCAACGGGACTTGAGGTTGAGGTTAAGGTTACCAAATGCCATTAGACTATTAATTTATTCGAATTCCATAATAAACATAAATTAATTATTTTCTACCTTTTGCTACCTTAAAATCAATAAGTTTATTAGAAACCTAATGATAAATATGAATCTTTTGTAGATGAATGCGGAGATCTAATGTTATAAAGGCATCAAATTACATTTAAATTACGTTCCAATAATCAAAAATTTAATCAGTATATTGTTCTATAAATGTAACCGCTATATGCCGCTTTTCATTTCCAGTATTAGCTAATCTCTCATTGTTCGGAAAGTGCTACTAAGCTGGGTCAGAGTATACTCGAAATACCATTGTACAGCTTGCCGTAAGTACAACAGTTTTTCCAGTATCAACGTCATTCATGCTTTCATGTTGGATATTCATGTCCTCACAACTCCACCGTACCGTATGGTGAAGTCAATGGCGCTTGCGACGACCCGGGCGGGGCCGGGCGCGGGCACGGCGTCCCACGGGATATCACAATGAAAGGGTTGCCGGAGCGTTCGGTGCTGCAGTAAAATATCACTGAACTCCGTCGTAATACATAGATGTAGGTACATACGACAGAGTAGAATTTTTTTTAATATTATAATTTTGGGCAATTGTATTTGTAGTTTTTTTTAGTTTAGTATAATTTTAATTGTGAAATAGTATCATTCCTTTGCAAATATTTATATCTAAAATATGGTGTGAGAGAGTCTCCCTCTTCGTGCCAATACAATCTGGAACCAAGGAAGACTTTTTTTGAGACCTAATGATATTACGGGAAGGTTTTAGAAATTGGACCAGCTTTTTTACAGTTTCACTAAATACATAAAAAATAATATGTCTAGTATAGGCTAAATGTGTATTAGAAGTAGTGTAACTATAATGTTCAAAATAGACTAAAAATCTTGAACATCTCCAGACGAGAAACGTGTTTCATGGAGGATTAATTTAAATTGGATAGCATTGTGAAAGAATTTTTAAATAGGCAGGCAGGAAGTATAAATTACTTATTCAAGCTATATACTCAGTACAAGGTAAATAAAGCTATTTTCGTTTCGAAAGTCATTATTTTTGAATAGATTATTAACAGCTGACAATTCAAGATATACATATTGATATTCAGCAAATTTAAACCCAGAATCATCAGTAAAATTTTGGTGAGAGAAATGATTCAAAATGACCGAAAAATAACATTTCAAAAGCATTATTTCATCGCGGCCATCATCGCTCCGTCTTGGTAAATTGTCGGAAATCACAAGACCGGGACCAATCTGTAAGTTTCGAGATTGTTCCGATTGCCCCAGAGGCTCGCAATCGATCCCCGAACCATTATCGTGTGTTGCAGCAATTTTATATTCCGATATTCACTCGTTATTGGCGCAAGGATACTTACATCGTTTTCCACTCGGCCTGTGCCGGATAAATTACTTGGAACGTGCTCGACATTCTGAAATGCCCCTCCCCACCCCATGCCCAGCCCTGCCCTCATTGAAAGCGCACACTGTAGTGAAATACTAAGCGGAAAACACAGGAATTCAATTATATTCAGGATTTTAAAATATGTATGAGGTATTTCGATCTTTTATGATATCACCAAAGTAAATAGTTACAACTAAAGGATTTAGAATAGAACGCTACGCTTAAGATTTTCTATTTCGATAATTCCATTCATCCACTCAGTGAGATTTTTCTTAAAAACATCGCATGTGTTCGAAAAGTTGTCGTCATGGAATTTATATGATTGTCATATGCTAAAATTGGTTCTGTTTTGACGCACTAATTTCATTGAAATTAAAAATATCATCATTATCATAAGCCCACTATTGATCATGAGTTATGGATCACTTTTTTGAATTTTCCATGAGGGTAAGATACTATCGATATACGAGTATACTGCTTCCCATTTCCTGATACTTTTTCTCTTAGTCATCTTAAACGACACACAACGGGAGGACATGGGGTGATCCTGTTCTAAAACCGAGACCACACTGCTAACTAATACAAATAAAAACACAGTTTCATATGTGCTGAAAAGCTTTTTCTAGACTGTAAATTGTAATTAGCACTAACAATTATATATGTATTCAACCACGCCTTTATACAAGGCCATTTTGTATACGGCTTCAACTTATAGTTTGTACAGTGCACAGTGTTGATACAATTAACTAAATTAAGTAACGTCAGCAGAATAAATCATACGGGCAACCAACCCATACAAGTATACCAGCTTTTCTATAAACATAAATTAATTATTTTCTACCTTTTGCTACCTTAAAATCAATAAGTTTATTAGAAACCTAATGATAAATATGAATCTTTTGTAGATGAATGCGGAGATCTAATGTTATAAAGGCATCAAATTACATTTAAATTACGTTCCAATAATCAAAAATTTAATCAGTATATTGTTCTATAAATGTAACCGCTATATGCCGCTTTTCATTTCCAGTATTAGCTAATCTCTCATTGTTCGGAAAGTGCTACTAAGCTGGGTCAGAGTATACTCGAAATACCATTGTACAGCTTGCCGTAAGTACAACAGTTTTTCCAGTATCAACGTCATTCATGCTTTCATGTTGGATATTCATGTCCTCACAACTCCACCGTACCGTATGGTGAAGTCAATGGCGCTTGCGACGACCCGGGCGGGGCCGGGCGCGGGCACGGCGTCCCACGGGATATCACAATGAAAGGGTTGCCGGAGCGTTCGGTGCTGCAGTAAAATATCACTGAACTCCGTCGTAATACATAGATGTAGGTACATACGACAGAGTAGAAATTTTTTTAATATTATAATTTTGGGCAATTGTATTTGTAGTTTTTTTTTAGTTTAGTATAATTTTAATTGTGAAATAGTATCATTCCTTTGCAAATATTTATATCTAAAATATGGTGTGAGAGAGTCTCCCTCTTCGTGCCAATACAATCTGGAACCAAGGAAGACTTTTTTTGAGACCTAATGATATTACGGGAAGGTTTTAGAAATTGGACCAGCTTTTTTACAGTTTCACTAAATACATAAAAAATAATATGTCTAGTATAGGCTAAATGTGTATTAGAAGTAGTGTAACTATAATGTTCAAAATAGACTAAAAATCTTGAACATCTCCAGACGAGAAACGTGTTTCATGGAGGATTAATTTAAATTGGATAGCATTGTGAAAGAATTTTTAAATAGGCAGGCAGGAAGTATAAATTACTTATTCAAGCTATATACTCAGTACAAGGTAAATAAAGCTATTTTCGTTTCGAAAGTCATTATTTTTGAATAGATTATTAACAGCTGACAATTCAAGATATATTGTAACGGTCCCAACTTACCCTAGTAAAATATTACGTTTATCGAAATACAGATCGTGGTTACATATAATCTTTTAAGTAAATTAATGCAAACTTTTTGAAGGAATTGCACGAAAACCCTGGCAATGACATTTCGAGTGGAGAATAGATAATTTTGGTTTTGAAAAAGGACTAGAAAAGAAAATGTCAGAAAGAAAAGTCACGAAATTTATTGAAATTATTTTAATTATAATATTTTGATAAAAGATTTGGAGAAAATAATTGAAACGATATTGCGCATGGTGTAATAATGGTGGCCACCATACGAGCAGTGAGCGGCGCTTTGAACGAGCGATAGAATGGCCAACTCTGTCCTGGAACAATGTCTGATGATGAAGATGAGAGATGACCTTGGCAAACTGGATAATGGCTGGGAAGTGCTTTTGATTTCTATTACCACACGACAGACTAGACCGACGAGACAGTTGTTCGTATTGAGTAGATGATTATCTGGTACGGAATGGTCCGTACATACGTACGTACGTATTTATCTGATGGTTTCACGTTCGCGGCGTAATCGGGTTAAATTCCAGTTCGACAAATTTCATATAAAATTTTGGTACAAAAATAAGGGTTGCTACACACGGGCGATTTTGGGAAGAAATATTTTATTGTGAACAAAGTTGCAACTTTGATATAAATAACTGCTAAACCGTTTTAAATGCTCTACATTGTTTAAAAACAACCTAAATAAATAAAAATTATTGACGTCATAAAAATAATTCTTTAGTAAAAACTGTTGAGTAATGCTTCTAGAGCTTCTCTACCTATTGGCCGTCGATCTGCAAGCAAGTTTGTTATGTCAAAACCTTAAACCCAAGAAGTAGTTTTAGTAGTTTTAACTCATTGTTAGTAGTTTGCTGCATATTGAGTTTGATGGTTGATAATGACTTGTCGAAGGTACTAATTTGATGAATTGAATCCTAGTTGATCTCCTTATTTAATTTATTTGTGTACCAATTGTGAAGAAAATAATATTTTCTTTAATTTTACTTGAACAATGCTATAAAACTGATTTAATACTTTAACTTGCCGATATTTGATTCGAATGAACATGACTCAATGCGGTTTCTGGTTCTTATAATTTATAAATAATTATTAAGGATTATAAACTAATTGAGGCTTTGTTTATATCTCACGCTCCATCTACAGAACTATTCCTTTAATCATCCTCACGTTCATCTTCACCCCCTTTTGGCTTTCACTACCGGTATGGTTCGGACGTAGGAAACAAGCCCCTAAATACGTTGCTCTTTTGCTATGTGAAACATATTTTAAGAGCATCGAGAACCTTCACGTTTGAATTGATTTAGTTCAGTTCAATCCTTATTCACTGATGTCGTCATTCTATCCTGCTGTTTACAAAAACAATTATATTGGGCATTCCGATACATACCCTGTCTCTTTGCTAAAGCGGGCTGGTTTAGGTAGTCTATGGATGAACCAGACGAGGAAAGCTTGGTTCCTTGTCCCTTCTCCCTTTTGGAAGACCTTCTGTCTTTATTAGAGTCACGCGCCGGGTGTTTTGAGAACACAAAGCTCTGGAACTGCTGAGTTACGCACCTTGCACTTTTTCCTTGGGTCTAAGACCGCCAAAGAAGTGTAGTGACATGGAGGTACCGTTTTGGCATCAAGTTCTGGAGGCGATCGTTCTAGCTTCAAATTTAAAGGCAGGACGAAACCGTCCAATGCCCCCTTTAAGATTAGGAAGGGAAAGAGATAATGCGCTGGGTAGAGCGGAGGCGGAGCTCTGTTCCTGTATCCCCTCAAAATAACACTTAGATATGAATAAAAATCCTTGTTTTCCTTGTTTTATGTAAATTTAGCGTTCAAATTTTATATTATTGTTCTATTACCTCTTGTTCCGATTGTTTTAGCTATTGACCTTCAACTAGTTGTTACCTAACATTAATGTTCAGTATGTATTGTATTTTGAACTCTAATTTCTGTTTCCTTAGGTATTCTGTAATCACTAAACTTCTAGAAAACTTGTTCTTCTCTTGAAAGAATCTGGAATGGTTACTACGCTGGGTCCTAATAAACTACTAGACATCACGAGCCAATAATATTCAAACTTTCAAATATTTACAAAATCACATAATAATCATTAGAGCTTCTTTAACGTCGGTTTGAGACATTGTCTAAAATGATGATTTTAAGCGTTTTATTACGTTTACGGGTCGGATCGTTACAATTTGGTGCCTTAGTCCAGGATCAGAATTATGTGGATAGAAAAAGGTGTTTGAATGAAAGTTTGAAGTGTAAGTAGGGAAGTAGGCCAATGGCCTACAATTTGCTGCCGTGGAATGGAAAGAGATCAAGTTTTCTGGGTATACGATTTAGAAACTTTGTGGTTAAACAAAGTTAATAAATTCCATATAATAATAACGTTTTGCTTTTCACGACCAAAATAGAAGCATAATAAAAGTGATAATTGAAGATAATGCTTAAGCTAAACGGCTTAAATATGTTGGCTTAACACAGTTTGGTTCTGGCACTCGCTGGTCGTTACCGCGGCACACTCACTTGCCCAATTTATGTGTCTGTATCATATAAGTATAAAGGTTCTGGCTTATGTAAAATTACAAGCAATGAAATAATGAAGTCAAATAGCCTCGATATACTGAGAAATACTTTCTACTGCGGTTTTGACTACGTTCTTGCCGGGACCTTCCATTTGATACCAAACACGAGGTATTTGTTGTTAGACCGTGCTTCACCTACAAACCGCCACATGTTGAATTTTATGTGACGTCATATAGATTGAAGACTGCATAGGAGCACGAGGTTTCCAGTGATTTCTCATTTATCAAGATACAACGAATGATTTGGGAGATAATGACAACCTCCGTGATTACATACTTGGATACAGTCGGGAGGTCTAAGATTATATTATCCATGGCCTTACTAACCAACGTCCTTATCGTCACATGCTACAGGACAGGTGAACGTCAAGTGAAAATGCAGTAACAAAAAAAAGGGCGACATGTAAACGTATACCATACATATTCGTACGTGTGTAAGGCGCCTTATTCGTATCAATGAACGAAAACAAAACAGTCTGACACATAAAAGTACTATCGAGGAACAATTTACTTCAACAAATAAAATTTCGAAAGTCGAAAGTTATAGAATAACGGAACTATACTATGTCATTACGGTATGATGGTATAGTATGATGATAAGGAGATATACCATTTATTTTTAAAAACAGAAGATGTTTCACATTTTCAAAATTTACAAAGGTGTCGAAAATTTCGAACGTATCGAGCAAGTCAAGTGTAACGAGCGCGTCGTGTGCGCCGTGTTCACCGTGTGCGTCGTGGGTGTCGTGTTCGTCGTGTGCGCCGTGTTCACCGTGTGCGCCGTGTTCACCGTGTTCGTCGTGTGCGCCGTGTTCACCGTGTTCGTCGAGTGCGCCGTGTTCGTCGTGTGCGTCGTGTGCGTCGTGACGCGTCGTGGTGCGTCGTGAGCGTCGTGTGCGTCGTGAGCGTCGAATACTCCGAAAACGACAATGCCCAGAAAATCCAGAATACTCGGAATACTCGGAATGCTCGGAATGCTCTGAATGTTCGGAATGCTCGGCATGCTCGCATTGTTCAGTAGTGTGTAGCCGTGTACAGCCGTGTACAGCCGGGTACAGAAGCGTACCGAAGTGTACGGAATAGTATGGGGGAGTACCGAAGTGTACGGGGGTGCACGGAAATGTAACGGGGTGTACCGATTATTAGCGAAGTCCAACGAAGTCCAACGAAGTCCAACGAAGCCCATCGAAGTCCATCGAAGTCCATCGAAGTCCGTCGAAGTCCGTCGAAGTCCGACGAAGTCCGTCGACGTCCACCGAAGTTTACCCAAGTTTATCCGAGTTTATCCGAGTTTATCCGAGTTTATCCGAGTTTATCCGAGTTTATCCGAGTTTATCCGAGTTTATCCAAGTTTATCCAAGTTTATCCAAGTTTATCCAAGTTTATCCAAGTTTATCCAAGTTTATCCAAGTTTATCCAAGTTTATCCAAGTTTATCCAAGTCTATCCAAGTCTATCCAAGTCTATCCAAGTCTATCCAAGTCTATCCAAGTCTATCCAAGTCTATCCAAGTCTATCCAAGTCTATCCAAGTCTATCCAAGTCTATCCAAGTCTATCCAAGTCTATCCAAGTCTATCCAAGTCTATCCAAGTCTACCCAAGTCTACCCAAGTCTACCCAAGTCTACCCAAGTCTACCCAAGTCTATCCAAGTCTATCCAAGTCTATCCAAGTCTATCCAAGTCTATCCAAGTCTATCCAAGTCTATCCAAGTCTATCCAAGTCTATCCAAGTCTATCCAAGTCTATCCAAGTCTATCCAAGTCTATCCAAGTCTATCCAAGTCTATCCAAGTCTATCCAAGTCTATCCAAGTCTATCCAAGTCTATCCAAGTCTATCCAAGTCTATCCAAGTCTATCCAAGTCTATCCAAGTCTATCCAAGTCTATCCAAGTCTATCCAAGTCTATCCAAGTCTATCCAAGTCTATCCAAGTCTATCCAAGTCTATCCAAGTCTATCCAAGTCTATCCAAGTCTATCCAAGTCTATCCAAGTCTATCCAAGTCTATCCAAGTCTATCCAAGTTTATCCAAACTTATCCAAGTCTATGCGAGTCTATGCGAGCCTATGCGAGCCTATGCAAGTCTACGCAAGTCTACGCAAGTCTACGCAAGTCTACGCAAGTCTACGCAAGTCTACGCAAGTCTACGCAAGTCTACGCAAGTCTACGCAAGTTTACACAAGTCTACCCAAGTCTACCCAAGTCTTTTCAAGTCTTTTCATGTCTATCCTAGCCTCGTCGAAGATTATTTCAGTTTATTGAGATGGTTTGTGGTGGATCGAAGTTGAGTAACCTCAAGCGGTACTCAAACAGTTATGCTTATAGAAACAACCGACTGCTGTTTACGTGTATAAGTGAGAAATTGGAACTTGGATCTACAATAGGAGGGATTCTGTTGGGTCAGCAATTACATGAGAGAAGAAGATTTTACTTAAAAATTCTGATCGAAAGGGATCATCAAGGTGTCTGTTATATGGATTATGATACATCTGAGATACCGGAGGATTGTTCTATTGGACAATAATTCCTGAAAGGAGCAGTGGGGTCCCACAGAGACTTAAATAATAGTCAGTGAGAGAAAATTACCAAAAATAATTCTTAGAAAAATCAAATAAACAGATAATAAACTTGTTCGAAAAGAAGTAATTCAAGCTAACTGAAGTCGAGTTAGTTTAATTAGAGTCAGTGATTGAGGACGTCGGTTTATATGCAAGGAAGTTAGTGGACTAGTGGCATCATGTGTGTCAGTAGTCACGAACCTGTGTCAGCGACGTCAAAGGACCCTGTGAGTGGGAGACCCGGATCAGTACTCTGTGTGGACAGGGAAGCAAACTGTCAATGAGGTTGCGATGTTGGCTTTTTCTCTGGTCAATATACTCTTGAGTTTGAACGTTTATTTCTTTCAACCCCGTGACTTCAACTTGATGCAATACAATGGATATTGGAGTTTATGTGATACACCTGCTTCATGACAAACTAGACGGACTCGGATTTCTTTTGCTGTTTTGAATTACGAAGAGTCTATAAGGTGTCTCGAAGAATAAGAATCGTGGGGGTGGGAAGAAGAGTTGGAGTTTTACGTTACAGCAGGGTTGCTTGACTACTGCAGAACTTTTCAATTTATGAATAAATTGGGTTAATCCAAATGGAGACCTAGATGGTTTCAGAAGACAAAGCGTTCCTAAAGGATCCTAGAGTTGTAGATGATTTGGGTTGAACTAAGGTTCAATAAATAACGGTGATTATGGGATATACTAATATTCTGAAGGCGTATAAATATTTAAAAGAGATGAATATTTAGTTACTTATATTGTTAACGCTGGCGATACTTAACTTACTAAAGTTATAAGTAAACGCTTGGGTTGAAGAAAGAAGTGCAAGCAACATTGAAAGACTACATTTAGTTTATTCAACTAAATGAGAGTGTATTTCAGTAACTTTCTTTATGTGATAAAATTGCATAAAAACTAATCACGATATTAAAAAGCACCGGTTGCTAATAATAACTATTCGGATGGAGGTAATTTTGTTGCAGTTTTATATTTCGATAAAGTGGAACTTTTGCTAATAATTTATTAAATTTTAATGGTAATTAGATAAATTTTTATTCCATTGCAATATATAAAAATTTAGGGGGTGATTGTAACGGTCCCAACTTACCCTAGTAAAATATTACGTTTATCGAAATACAGATCGTGGTTACATATAATCTTTTAAGTAAATTAATGCAAACTTTTTGAAGGAATTGCACGAAAACCCTGGCAATGACATTTCGAGTGGAGAATAGATAATTTTGGTTTTGAAAAAGGACTAGAAAAGAAAATGTCAGAAAGAAAAGTCACGAAATTTATTGAAATTATTTTAATTATAATATTTTGATAAAAGATTTGGAGAAAATAATTGAAACGATATTGCGCATGGTGTAATAATGGTGGCCACCATACGAGCAGTGAGCGGCGCTTTGAACGAGCGATAGAATGGCCAACTCTGTCCTGGAACAATGTCTGATGATGAAGATGAGAGATGACCTTGGCAAACTGGATAATGGCTGGGAAGTGCTTTTGATTTCTATTACCACACGACAGACTAGACCGACGAGACAGTTGTTCGTATTGAGTAGATGATTATCTGGTACGGAATGGTCCGTACATACGTACGTACGTATTTATCTGATGGTTTCACGTTCGCGGCGTAATCGGGTTAAATTCCAGTTCGTCAAATTTCATATAAAATTTTGGTACAAAAATAAGGGTTGCTACACACGGGCGATTTTGGGAAGAAATATTTTATTGTGAACAAAGTTGCAACTTTGATATAAATAACTGCTAAACCGTTTTAAATGCTCTACATTGTTTAAAAACAACCTAAATAAATAAAAATTATTGACGTCATAAAAATAATTCTTTAGTAAAAACTGTTGAGTAATGCTTCTAGAGCTTCTCTACCTATTGGCCGTCGATCTGCAAGCAAGTTTGTTATGTCAAAACCTTAAACCCAAGAAGTAGTTTTAGTAGTTTTAACTCATTGTTAGTAGTTTGCTGCATATTGAGTTTGATGGTTGATAATGACTTGTCGAAGGTACTAATTTGATGAATTGAATCCTAGTTGATCTCCTTATTTAATTTATTTGTGTACCAATTGTGAAGAAAATAATATTTTCTTTAATTTTACTTGAACAATGCTATAAAACTGATTTAATACTTTAACTTGCCGATATTTGATTCGAATGAACATGACTCAATGCGGTTTCTGGTTCTTATAATTTATAAATAATTATTAAGGATTATAAACTAATTGAGGCTTTGTTTATATCTCACGCTCCATCTACAGAACTATTCCTTTAATCATCCTCACGTTCATCTTCACCCCCTTTTGGCTTTCACTACCGGTATGGTTCGGACGTAGGAAACAAGCCCCTAAATACGTTGCTCTTTTGCTATGTGAAACATATTTTAAGAGCATCGAGAACCTTCACGTTTGAATTGATTTAGTTCAGTTCAATCCTTATTCACTGATGTCGTCATTCTATCCTGCTGTTTACAAAAACAATTATATTGGGCATTCCGATACATACCCTGTCTCTTTGCTAAAGCGGGCTGGTTTAGGTAGTCTATGGATGAACCAGACGAGGAAAGCTTGGTTCCTTGTCCCTTCTCCCTTTTGGAAGACCTTCTGTCTTTATTAGAGTCACGCGCCGGGTGTTTTGAGAACACAAAGCTCTGGAACTGCTGAGTTACGCACCTTGCACTTTTTCCTTGGGTCTAAGACCGCCAAAGAAGTGTAGTGACATGGAGGTACCGTTTTGGCATCAAGTTCTGGAGGCGATCGTTCTAGCTTCAAATTTAAAGGCAGGACGAAACCGTCCAATGCCCCCTTTAAGATTAGGAAGGGAAAGAGATAATGCGCTGGGTAGAGCGGAGGCGGAGCTCTGTTCCTGTATCCCCTCAAAATAACACTTAGATATGAATAAAAATCCTTGTTTTCCTTGTTTTATGTAAATTTAGCGTTCAAATTTTATATTATTGTTCTATTACCTCTTGTTCCGATTGTTTTAGCTATTGACCTTCAACTAGTTGTTACCTAACATTAATGTTCAGTATGTATTGTATTTTGAACTCTAATTTCTGTTTCCTTAGGTATTCTGTAATCACTAAACTTCTAGAAAACTTGTTCTTCTCTTGAAAGAATCTGGAATGGTTACTACGCTGGGTCCTAATAAACTACTAGACATCACGAGCCAATAATATTCAAACTTTCAAATATTTACAAAATCACATAATAATCATTAGAGCTTCTTTAACGTCGGTTTGAGACATTGTCTAAAATGATGATTTTAAGAGTTTTATTACGTTTACGGGTCGGATCGTTACAATTCATATTGATATTCAGCAAATTTAAACCCAGAATCATCAGTAAAATTTTGGTGAGAGAAATGATTCAAAATGACCGAAAAATAACATTTCAAAAGCATTATTTCATCGCGGCCATCATCGCTCCGTCTTGGTAAATTGTCGGAAATCACAAGACCGGGACCAATCTGTAAGTTTCGAGATTGTTCCGATTGCCCCAGAGGCTCGCAATCGATCCCCGAACCATTATCGTGTGTTGCAGCAATTTTATATTCCGATATTCACTCGTTATTGGCGCAAGGATACTTACATCGTTTTCCACTCGGCCTGTGCCGGATAAATTACTTGGAACGTGCTCGACATTCTGAAATGCCCCTCCCCACCCCATGCCCAGCCCTGCCCTCATTGAAAGCGCACACTGTAGTGAAATACTAAGCGGAAAACACAGGAATTCAATTATATTCAGGATTTTAAAATATGTATGAGGTATTTCGATCTTTTATGATATCACCAAAGTAAATAGTTACAACTAAAGGATTTAGAATAGAACGCTACGCTTAAGATTTTCTATTTCGATAATTCCATTCATCCACTCAGTGAGATTTTTCTTAAAAACATCGCATGTGTTCGAAAAGTTGTCGTCATGGAATTTATATGATTGTCATATGCTAAAATTGGTTCTGTTTTGACGCACTAATTTCATTGAAATTAAAAATATCATCATTATCATAAGCCCACTATTGATCATGAGTTATGGATCACTTTTTTGAATTTTCCATGAGGGTAAGATACTATCGATATACGAGTATACTGCTTCCCATTTCCTGATACTTTTTCTCTTAGTCATCTTAAACGACACACAACGGGAGGACATGGGGTGATCCTGTTCTAAAACCGAGACCACACTGCTAACTAATACAAATAAAAACACAGTTTCATATGTGCTGAAAAGCTTTTTCTAGACTGTAAATTGTAATTAGCACTAACAATTATACATGTATTCAACCACGCCTTTATACAAGGCCATTTTGTATACGGCTTCAACTTATAGTTTGTACAGTGCACAGTGTTGATACAATTAACTAAATTAAGTAACGTCAGCAGAATAAATCATACGGGCAACCAACCCATACAAGTATACCAGCTGGCCGCCCCTAGCCGACAATTTAATAAAAAGGTTTCTCATTGATATTAGTTAGTACACACCACTCCATTGTGGAGCTCAACAAACTTAACTTTACAGTCCAAAATTGTAGCTTTCAATAGAGATATCCACAATTAATAAGGATTATCTCCAACGAATAATTTTTGATGCTTCGGATTTTACATTGGACACAGTGCAAATACGAGTATACAAATAAATTTTCGACCGATTTCAAAAAAGGAGGACATCCTTAACCCAACCTTCAACAATTTTCGCCAATTGTGAACCGATTTTTTTATTATTATTGAATTGCGATAAGAATGGCCCCATTCAGATTTGAAGAAAATGCCCCACTTCCAAGGCTAAAAAATTAGGGGATAATTGCCGTCCTACCGCTCTACTTCCCGATTCATTTGATTTTCAGAAATGCATTCATAAACATTTTTCGAGTAGGTATTACACAAATCAGGTAACGACTCGCAGGACACAAGTAAACCAACAGTGTAAATTTTAAGAATATTGTTTTTATATAAAAATTTATTTTAAAATTCAATAAGAAAAGTGAACACGGTTCCTTTGTACTTTTTGAACGCATTAATTTATCCATTATCTGCGCAGTACAGACGATACGGAATATTCCTTCTGCAACACGCTTTGCGATCGCCCTATCCCTTTGGATGTAGAAGCTTTTCTAGTGCGTATTAACCTATGGTATTAACTCAATACTCGTGTTCCGTGGTCGTCAGCCAGTACTGCACGTGCGCTCTCTAATTACGCGTGTCTACTCTACGCTGCGTACTGCAATCGATGACGCGGCGACTTTCTTTGGTTTCACATTCGAAATGCCGCGACGGCAGCGGCGGCAGGTGCTATGCGGATTGGTTTCCATGGTACAAATCTATGATGTTTATATATATGTACACATATAGTGATTATGAGTACAGAACCATACGTCATAATAAGACAAACTATTGATTGATGCATTAATTGTTTGACGAAAATAATCAGGCACAAGTATATTGATGCTCTTAAAATTTACTTCAGTATCTAAAAAAACTCTTTCCCCTGTATTTTATTCCTAGTAACTCCTTACCTATGTTTCGATTTATTCATTCAATGGCTTTACACGTGGCCTTCATCTCGCCTGATAATAAGTGACAATAAGGCCTTTGGATGTAAACCGTGCTCATCAAGAAATCGCAACCTAATGAGGCGCATTGAAAAATGAAATCAAACGATTCCTCTGTCAAAATAACTCGAAATACGGGCATTTGGATGCACCTAGCAGTCAGGGTTGCATAACCATCCAAGCGCATATAATTTTTGAGATAAAGTTTGACACCGGAACACAACAGTGCTATTAAATAAACGCTGCTTTTAAGATAATTTCATTCGCATAGAACCAGTACATGGTGTTTGAGGGCAGACTTAGGTAACATAGACTTAGCTAGCCAGGCGGACATAAAAAATACATTTCGACCAGGTACGACGATAGGACCACTGGAAATCGAACTCGACATCTCCGGATTGTAAGTTCTACCGTGTAGCCACTAGGTAACATATTCCTACTTACGCTCTATATCTAAATACCTATTTATTCTTTATTTGCTATAATGTTTTAAAGCAAATCTCTACGCACGTCTTGTGACCGGGCACGCAGGGAGTTCTCCAAAGGGTCCTGATTAAGTTACGTGACATGCGCACGCCAATTTGTTCAATAAAGGTCTCCCCTCACTACACAGCGACGCGACGCCATCAACGAAATTGCATTACTCAGCCCTAATTAAATAGTGCTTGTTTTGTGAAAAAACATGGAGAGTTCGAAAGCTATGTGATTAACAAAACGTGTACATTTAATAAATTAAAAACAGAACGGTATTTACCTCGTTATGCAACGCATCTCTGAAGCCAGAAGATTTTCTGTACTTGCAGAACCATAAAAGTGGAGTTGCCTTTTGTGTTTTCTTTAGGAAATATTTGATATTTAGAAGTAGATGTATTTTGACGTGACAACGTCTTATAAATTGGTTTGCCGGGTGACACTTCAAGAAACTGCGTTACGCTCCGCTCACGTTATGCGCTCACAATGAGAGCGAGTGAGAGGCACGCGTCCCTTCCACTCGGGCATGGTTAGCCCGCCTAAGAGCGAGAGAGACAGACATAAAAAGTGAAAGGCACGCGTCCCTGAATGAATATTCACATTAAAATTATTTTACCACTCAAAGTCGTTGTCACGTAAAACTTTCGCCCGTATACCGACTTTACAGGCAATCAATTTTTTTTCCATACATTACTAACCACATCACAAATAATTTAAAAACAAACCTATCGACCTACTATTTTGCTTCAAGTAGATTGTGTTCAGTCATCTCTCACTAACATTTGCGTGAGCACTCTTTCCACACCAAGGCCTAACTTATAACCTGCTGAGACGAAGGCCCTTGGAGAAAAACACTTGCATTCTCGCGAGTTTTACATGTGGCGTCGCTAAAAACGTCAAAATAAATCTGTAAAGATTTTTGATGACCACCAAACTTTCAATTACAGACAAGCAACATTGTAGTCAAAGATTATATTTACAATTTTCCTTGAAATTTCCCTCAAAACTAAACCTATTTCATTTTTACGTAGTATACATACGTGTTTGTTTTCACGCCCGATATTTACGTTTCTTTATCAAAATTCACGCAAGCAACGTACCGTAATAAAGCTCAGCGAAGCAATCAATAAGCTTATAAAAACCTCGTAGTATGTGGAACAAGCTAAAAGCATCTCTCGTCAATCCGCCAGCTTATACACTTGGTATCGTAAACAATAACATTGGAAACTTTTAACGCATCATAGAAGCTATACGAGATGTAAACAGTTTTACTATGGAAGTATGGACTGAAATCAAAGCAAGTGTAGCGGTTATTGATGTGGTTAAAAAAGTTTTTTTTTGCTTTCAAATAAATCATATGAGTGGCTTGGTTTTTAGGTTTCCATATCCATATCTCAAAAGGAAAAAAGGAACCCTTATAGGATCACTTTGTAGTCTGTCTGTCGGTCAAGACCCTTTTTCTCAGGAACACGTGGAGGTGTTATGTTGAAATTAATGCCGAATCAAGTCTGCAGTCCATTGGATCTATGAAAAAATTAAGCATATAAGTAAAAGCAATAAATACGAAAATTATGCCGCAAAATTTGACGAAGAAGGAGTCAAAACCTATTGGGTACTTCCCGTTGATCTAGAATCATGAAATTTGGCAAGAAGTCTTACAGCACAAGTTTCACACACATTAAATCTGCATTATAATCATAAATAATTTATATTTATTTGAGTATTTTGATGAGTAAATTAACAATTGCTCGTCGTTACATTAGCCTCTATCAGACGTTTGACTCTCCGTGAGAGGATTTGCTATAATTGCTTGCTTGCTTGACGGGCGGAAGGTGATCAGTTTGATGATTTACAAAGATACGAGTAGATGTTACTGGTTGTGTTATTGATTTTTAAAAGCTTTTATTTAACTTGCAATGTTTGTATGTATGTATGTATGTATGTATGTAAGTATGTATGTATGTATGTATGTATGTTCGGGTCAAATCTTGCAAGCTGAATTAGAAGCACTTCCTCTTATCCTAGGGAGTTGAAATTTTGCACGTTGGTTCAGTTCCGATGACAATGCGTTTTTCTGGTACCAGCGAGCTGGTCTGATGCTGGAGTCAGGAGGAATAAAGAGAAACTCTTCAATAGGCCCCTCGAATTCGGGCTCATCTCAAAATCAGAATACCAGGCTGACATAAGTGCAAGGGAGCGTGCTATATCGTTTCTATATATCGTATCGTAGCGCAGGTTAATTCCTAACAAACTACTTAAAATCATTTGAAGTACCAGGTTAGCAGAAACAGAAGTAGTTTTGATTTAGCTCACATGACATATTACGCGCGGTTTATTCTACTAAAGAGAACGCGTAGCTTCTGTCACTTCTTTTTTTTTTAAATCTAAATAGATTCATTAACTTTAGACTTTAGTTGAAGTGTTTTAGATTCAAAATGCTATTTGTCTCTTTTTGGCCCAAGGGAATGAAAGAGTAACCACATAATCAAAACAAGTCGTGATTGTGCATTATATCAGTACCTAGTCTGTGCAAAGTCTGTGATTATATCCTCTGTGTAAATGCTGAATGTCATGCATAAATGCCAAAAATACAGCTAAAAAGCGTGTGTTTATGTTAGTTTGGCAATGGTTTTCTAAATAAATTTAAGACAAGATAGTGTCACTCAATTGAGGCTGGACAAGGCAGCGTATGCAATAATCATCGGCTGCAGAAGTCCACTGTTGGACATGAGTCTCCCTGTTATGGCGCGCCCACACATGCACAGTGATAGGGCCGAGCCACTTGCATCCAGTGACTACTCGCAAGCTTAACTAGGTCATCGGTCCTGGTCTGATGCTGGAGCCAGGAGAAATAAAGAAGAACTTTTCAATGATCCCTCAAATACAGGCTGGGCTCATCTTAATTCCAGAATACCACGTTGACATAAGTGCACCGGAGCGTGCAATATCGTTTTTGTAGCGCAGGTTAATTTCCTACCAAACTATTGAAAAATCATTGGAACTACCAGGTTATCAGAACCAGAAGAAGTTAATGACATATTCCGCGCGGGTTTGAGTAAAACTTATATTTTGAAATGAGAACGCTCAACTTCTGACACTTCTGTTTTTAGGGTTCCGCAGTAAAACTACGAACCCTTTTAATTTCGCTCTGTTAGTCGGTCCGTCTGTCAGTCCGCGGCTTTGCTTAGAGACCCTTACTACTAGAAAGGTGTAATTTAGTACGGGTATACATATTAATCACGCCGACAAAGTAGTAGAATAAAATCTTGCAAAACATATTTTTAAGGGTGGCTCCCATACACGTAACTTGGGAATAATATATATAGTTTTTCTAATACTTGTGCTCAGAAAGTGATACGTTTTGTAGCTGTTTGGCGTGCTAAAAGTTCGTGATTTCAGAAGCTTGTCTTAAAAACGCTAGGCAAACGTGCGTTTTTCTTATTAACTAGTTATAAAGCCAAAAGCACTAGTACTTTTTTTTCTTATTAACTGAAGGAATGTTTTTCATTCAAAAATCAATACTAGTATTTTTGCCGAGTCACTGGGCAGTATTTGCAACACACTCTTGGCCACAATCTCAATAATAGACTACCAGGTTGACATAAGTGTCAGAGAGCGTGTAAGACAACTGTTCCGCACTAACCTCCGAAAAAAGATCGGGGTCTGTTTAATTAGATACTTTTTGCTGCATTCACATGCTCCAAGAGGATTGGCTTCAGTTCGAGTGTTTTTGAAAAAAGAACGCGGGCCTTCGCTTTTTAAATATACATATTTAAATTCGAATGTTGATAATGATTTCATTTAATTTTATGGGGATGACAGAGACCTTATGCCAAGGTATTATATATCTATTTTTCTCTCTTTGAAGTTGTAGTTAGACTCCATCTTAGGTATGCGGTCCTGGTACTTTCGTCTTCATATCAACCGATGTTAAGTGATTAAAGTCAACAAATGGAAGCGTTCTCACCTAGAAACGTTACTTAGGTATGCTTTCTGTGCTAACCGGAACACAATCATCTTCATCATAATTTTACTATTGTTATATTTTTTCGCAAATGTATTATTAAAAAATGACGTTCGAAACTAGTTTCGCGTTTCCCACCGTATATCTTTTAAACTATTGCTTTTAAAAATCTGAATACTTCACAATAGTATGTACACTGAACTTATAAGAAAAACTATCAAGACTAAGCTGGCTTTGCAGGTGAATGGGTAATAGTCGACTAAATTATAAAATAGACTTCGAGGTGCCATAATGAAAGTTCCGTACAAATTCCAATCAAAATTACTTTACATCGTCCTGGGTGGGCCTAACTTGCACTTCAATGCTTTTTAAAATTGAAATAGATTCAGTAACTTAACTAGACTTTTTTAGTCTTAAGAAACACGTCGATAACTAAAAAATAAAAAATAAATTAATATAAAAAAAAAATTTCATAAAGAAGCTTTTATTTAAATGCTCTAAAAAGAAGAAAATAAACTTTAAATTAAATCAAACCCATCAATTGATTACATTGAACAATTTATATGCTATAAAAGCTTGTCGCGTGATTTACTAGTGTAGATGTATGTAGATTTATCTATTTTATACAATACATACTTTTTCTCTAGATCAGTTTACATAATTCTTGTATTCTAGTTCATCGACACATAGGCCTCCTTCATGGTACGCCACATCGACATCAATACAATTAAAATCACGCGACAAGCTTTTATAGCATATAAATTGTTCAATGTAATCAATTGATGGGTTTGATTTAATTTAAAGTTTATTTTCTTCTTTTTAGAGCATTTAAATAAAAGCTTCTTTATGAAATTTTTTTTTTATATTAATTTTTTTATCTGTAGTCGTTACATTCATTCATACTTAATATTATAAATGCGAAAGTGAGTTTGTTAGTTTGTCCTTCCTTCCTGTCGTAACGGAGTTTCAGAATGACTTCATTTTTCATATAGGAATACTTGAAGGGCCGAATAAATACATAAGCTGCTTTTTATCCCGATCCAGCGTATAGTGCCGTGGGATGCTTTCCGAAGTCCACGCGGATAAAGTCTCGGAAAAAAGTTAGTATTTCTATAAATAAATTTCTAAATGTAAAAATACTGTTGGTATTCATTGTGTAAGTAAAATATACAGTATCTGACCGTGTTGCCACAGACTACTTCCGGGCAGATGAGTCACCGTATCAAGCGCTGGTAGCTCAGTTGTAGAGCTGTCAAAAATCGATGTGCTGTATAAAATCAGGACCTGCATACCCAGACCAAGTGTACGGTTTATGACCGAGAGTAGCCTTCGGGAGGCGATTTGATCTAAAGGAGACTGCCACAATAGATCTTTGAAGGTCGCAGTAATAAAGCATTTGATTTCTGGTAAACACTTTTTCAAACCTTGTAATAAGATCAAGTACACTTTAAGCAAATATTGTAAAAATTTATGTTTGATTAATAAATAAATAAAATAAATGGGAAATGACTTGAAGAAACCTGCACACTGCAATAAATTCTTCGATCAACAATTATTGTTGATCGAAGAATAAATTCAATGGTTTGTGTGAGAGATCTACTGCACTCACTGCACCACATTGGATAGGTAGGAGACTTGCACGGGTCCCGTTGATAGCCCTAAACTATAAGCAAATCCTTAGACGTCATACTGTAGTTTACGATCTCAGGGCACCAGTAGCTATACGTGAGTGGTTTTTCAAATCTCTTCACTTTTCTGTTCTGTGGTTCTCTGCGCCAGCCGGGCGAATAATGCGACTTGTTGAGAAAACACGCACGTGCGCTGAGTTGCGTGCCCCAAGTACCGGAGATTTCGCTTTTCGTTTTACTTGCCGCCCACTTCGCGAACGTCGTCGGTCGGTCGTCGAGCCATGTCAGCTGCACATAGACGCCAGGTCTGCTGACTCATTGTTTACTCGTAGCCTTTAGAGAACAAAGTAACACAACTTCAACATTCACTCATACAATCTAATCTAAGTGTTTGTACCTCCAACCCAATTTACCGATTCTCTCATTGCCCCTGTTTTTTGTGTTCTCTGTCTACAATTTCAAGCACTCAGGATCTCATTTCAGGTCGCCGATCCAGCAAAGCAACGGGTCTAATAATATAACATCTGTATAACATTAGTCAGGTACAAAGAAACTCTTTCTTAAAAATCTGTTACACAGCGGCTGTTGGCTGCGCACGCTTAACATCCAATAGCCTACTCATCACTTACCATCAGGTGAGATGAAGGCCAAGTGTAAGCCTATCATGCGTAAAAAAACATGTTATAAAAGGATTCGACTGAAAAACTATCTTGGTTTTCATTTTTTAAGGACATGATGAAACCTACATACATGATTATAATCCTCTTCACAATCTAACCCTCTTCTCCGTGTCTTCTGTCAAGAAATATGACCACTTCCTGAATTCGGCAACAAAAATGTTCTACTTATGTGACTAATTAAGAATATTTCTCAGTCTCGTCTGTTTATCAAATCTTTTCCGTGTAAATGTCTCTCCGCATTAGATCTGTCAGCGTAGCTAAGCTTGTACCACGCGGTTATACAAACAGAGAAGGCGGGGCGCCAGCGCTGCGTCGGCGCACGAGATTATGATCACGAGTGATTAATAACGATCTAGCAACGCTCGCACTTCGACACAACTCGCATAAACGCGGTAATCCCTATCTAACGTGTACTAAAATTGCAAAATAAAACTGCATTAGCGATTGAGTATTATTAAAAGACCTCGAACATTATAAACAATCATACGAAGTTTTATTATGAAATCCAGAAATGTTTCACTAATTGAAGCTATTTACGTATCACAATCAATCTCCTTTATATACCTTTAATGTAGTTACTAACTCTTTTTTTTTCTTCAGAGAATCAGAGAGTCTGAGAAATTGAAATAATAATTTTTATTCTGGTAGATGTAGTATGTTGTGTACACGTTGTTAAATAAGCTTTAGTGCATCTATATATAGTTAGATACTGACATACAATAATAAGTATATTATTTACACAAAGCTAATTTTTAAACGGTAAAATACTTATTTATCACTACAATATTTAACAATATATTTAATGTTATAGAAAAAAAAATCCTTTAGCCAATTTTTAACAACTGTCTTAAAGGGCATCGGTGGTAACGGCTTTATTTCAGGTGGAAGTACAATAAAACTTTTAATACACATGGCATAACAGTTTTTAGGTATATACATATTTGTCAATGAGTGAACCTGTTTTCTATTGGCTCTGACGGAAGATCAGGCGCTGTAGCTGCAGCATATGCTGAGCCAGCCAGGGCCATTTCGTTGGCATAAATAACACAGATTACAGGGTACGCTGCTTCACTATATGCATGGCTTACGAGTATGTCTGTCTGCTATGATGTTTTTATTTCATCTTGTTCTCTGTGTGTACCTGTGTGCTCCAAAATACATATAATCTCTTTAAAGGTATCAAATAGCTTCTCAGTTAACCATGACCGCATTTGCATGATGACATTGAACAAGTGAAATTCGCATAAATCAATCCCGCACCAGTCTTTATGTACATTACTAATATTATAGCTTGAAAAATTCACTTCATTAGATCTAGTTATATCTTTCAAAGTTCATACATGCTCCTCAAAGTTAGAACAACAAACACTCCGACGCATATGCGGCGAATAAATAAATCACGTCGGGTGCGCAGGCGTCGTCGGCGCGGCGCAGCGGTGGTACACGAGTGACTGGCACACGACACGTAATGACTCATTAGCATTGCTGATGAAGTCTTCACTCCCCTGAAAGACGAAAAACTGGACTAAAATTAGGCATTATTGAAATGTTGTATTGAATCGAGAATAATTGTTAAACCGCCGTGGATTGTTTTAGCCATTATCGATGGATAATAATTTTGTGGAATTATTTACAAAATAAATTATCAACTCAAACTGATGATCTCAAACTAATTAAACGTACTCAACTGGAACTAATTGTATAGGCTCTAAGATAGTACAACTCGTTTTCATAAGTCAATTAAATTTTATGCTACCCCAAAATATGGTATGGTAACACATAGAGTCAAAATAGCTACAAATGAAAATGTTTTTGCTTTGTCAAATCGCAATGTTTAAAAATATTGCTGAGACAGCTGACAATTAATTTTTTATTTGTCAACATTTTGTCATTTCGTGATAAGTCCACCGAACAATTCTTAATTCAAATTTAGATAAATACTTCGGAATCTTGCAAGCATTCGCTATAATAACTTCTAACGTAACTTCTCAGAATCTGTTTCTTTCGTGTGCCAGCTGAAAGATTCTTGGCGTTCCAAAACGAATAGATGTCATTGCAACAAACAAACAGCTGCTGAACTCAGATTGTCACAAACACCACAGTAGTCTACCACACCATCTATTTTTTAATTTTGGAAGCAAAATTCATTTTGCTTTTTCAAATGTAATATTTTTCTAGTAGGCTGCGAAAACGATGAGTTCTATCAGAGTTTTATCAAGTATAAGGCTACAGTCGTCTTATTTTACAGCTGGGGTTCCATTTTCTAAACAGTGTGATGAATTCGTATTACAGTATCAAATCCGACAACATTTCCGAGTAAGTTAGATCAGCCCGGCAATTTCTATGGTGCTCGTTAAATCCACTTTAAGCCTAAACTGCCCACATCCTAAGGCGCAAGATATTTTCTGAGAAACCTTAACCAATAAATAATCTACAAAAAAATATGTCTGAATACTTATACTCGGATTGATATCGTAGCTGCATCGTTTCAATACTGAGAACCGATCTCTGCCTACCTAGATAGTACTGCCGATACGATGGACATATGAATGTCTGGTCATTAATTTGATGTAATACAAAGGTCTGCGACTATCTTGACTAATATCGTACGGCGGTTCTAAGACAGTCACTTTCAATCACACCCATACTAATTTTAGAAATGAATTATAAATGCGAAAGTGAGTTTGTTTGTTGTCCTTTCTTCGTTGTAACGAAGAATCAAAGCGACTTGATTTTTATATAGTTCTAGTTCAAGGATTGGAAAAGGAATAAGCTACTTTTCCTCCGATGTAACAAGCAGTTCCTATATGAAAATTTCGCCCGCAACGCACGAAGATGAAGTCAAAGGTAGGTATGTATCTTTCTTTCCCATTACGGTGAAATTCCTGAAAGCTATGCAGACGAAGTACAGGGCAAAATATAGTTTTAGGATTTCTTCGAGATGCTACTATCACAAGCACATACGGTTGAACATTGCATTAAATAGGGATATTGAAACTTCTAACACGAAAGATTTAGATTAACAGGTTCTATTTTTAAGCTGGAGCCACACTACCTTTACATTGTCAACAATCTTTTAAACGTTGACGTGAAAACCGTGGACCTATTCTAATATTTCGCAATGCTGAAATCTCTATGTATATCAGGCACCCCGTTATTAAAGGTGGCTGGCGATCACCAGCGCGCCGCAGCTGTCGCGACAAGCAGACAACAGTTGTCGACGCGCGTTTGTCTTGTGGTGCGCGCGCGCAACGCCATTAGAAAACGCCACGAGATTAATTGAATACTATTTTTTCTTAAACTATGATTAGGCACAAACTATTCGTAGCTCTAGGGCTCAGTTGAACGTCATCTATTTTGAAACGCTTTAACAATTAGTCAATGTTTAAATCAAAAGTGACGTTAATTAATATTCAAATTTCGAACAGAACAGTTATATTTTCATCACGTTGGCACCCTGAGGTTATACATCGGCTTTCTCTTCGTTTTAGAGTTCTGTAATATCATTGTTACAACGAATGCGTACATGTAAAGTCATTACAAGCGATTATCTCAGAAACTTCCAAAGCGGCTCTAAATAAGCAACCAATTGAAACTACGAGTACCTTGGTCCACACCTAATCCAACAGGGTTATATTGGATATCAAAAAGGTCCCATAAATTAATGAACTGTTTTTGTTCCATATTATTTTAGATACCGTTTTTAAAATTGATTGCAAATATTCAGTCCTGCGATCCGAAAAGCAACCGTTCGTTTCTGCATTTAAAAATTGAACATTTTAATGAATGTTATTGAACACTATTCGATAGTACTGTGTATTTATCTGAATTTTATCAATGTATCATAAACAGTATGATTTACGTAAACACGTGCTCGTGACTAACACAGCACAGCAGTGATAAATGTATCAACGTTTCACACGCAGTTGCTGCGGATGTCCGTCGCGCATCTGCTCGCGCGCAACCGCGATACATCGCCCGTTCAATAAATGTCCCACGAATATACTCGTCATCTTCAAACGCCGGTACAGTTGTTTATTACAGTAACCTCAGAGTCAGTGAGATGAAGGGGCAACGGACAGGACACATTGCTCGAAGAACGATTAATCGATGGGGACAAATGTTCTCGAGTGGCGGCCACGTACCGGAAAACGTGTATCGGGTCGTTCCCCTATTAGATGGACCGACGTAAAAGTCGCGGGGAGTCGCTGGATGCATGTGGCTAGGAACGGTCATTGTGGCATGTAGAGGAGGCCTATGTCCAGCAGTGAATGTTTCCCGGTTGATGATGATGATTAGCCAGGCTCTTTAGACTTGTGGATTTAATGAGCCGGGGGTAAGTTCGGTTCCCAGCAAAGTGGTAATGAGTTTAGTTGGTGCTCACTTCTATGCTCGGCTGACTACCAAGTTAATGAAGTCTACTTCGAAGTGATGATGGTTTAGTCAGTCCCTCATTAACATAACACTTCTATGAGAGTATTCTTCAATCTAACAGTTACTTACCAGTGTATATTAGTTTGAAAAATATTGATTTTGATCTTGTAGGTGCAAAATACTTAGAATTAATCTTGTTCCTCATTTCGCAGTTTTCGCGTAATTAGATGACATACGCGCCGCAGATGAAAGCGGAATAAGTACGCTGAACAGTCATGAGAATGTAATTTATGTCAAATAAATGTAGACCAATGTTTTTTAAATGTCTCCTAGAGCGAGGGACGCGAGGTGACGCCCGCCCGCCTTTGCGGTCGTAGGTCCGCCCCATACATTTGTCCGAACATTCCTGTATGTCACATCTAAACGACATCTAATATCATTTTCAGTCGTTATTTTTCTTGGAGAAGCGACAAATATCTCATTATTGTCATGAGATTATTAGTAGTTAAGGCTCATTCCATCACGGATATCTGAGTTACTGTATTCCTTTACGCCCTTTACATCTACGGAATTTACAGAACGAGAAACACTTGTCCGCGACCTGTGCTTCGCCCATTTGGACGAAGTTCCCACAGAAACGGTAGAGATCTAAAGTAAAAGTCCCTCCATGACATAAGCTGCGTACTTATCAAATTTCATCAAGATCAGTTCATCGGTTTAGTCGTGTGAAAGGAAAACAAAAATACATACTCGTATAAACGTATTCTGGCGTAATAATGAGTCTTAAGTTGGATGGCGCGCGCCATTACAAAAATAATATGGCGCCGCTCGTCGGCCTAAACTGTGACATTAGGTTTTGCTTTTATTTGTAAGAGACCACAGACACGGCACCCTACAATATGAAAAGACTAAAACAATACCTGAAACAGAAAATGAAAGTAGCTAACCTAACTCCGCCACTCCTGATCAGGCCGGACGGTGCTGTAATGAAATCCGATTAGTACCCGCTGCTCTGTGATAATTAAATAAGTGTCATCATCACATCATCATCAGCCGGGAAACGTCCACTGCTGGACATAGGCCTCCCTCATTGTACGCCACATCGACCGGTCCCGAGCCACCTGCATCCAGCGTCTCCCTGCGACTCTAACCAGGTCGTCGGTCCATCTAGTAAGGGGACGGCCTGGTAGACGTTTCCCGGTAAATTAGTGTACCGTAAGATATTATTGTTCTTGTTTTCTCAGTTCATTTGACTACATTTGTGGAATAATTTAGATTTAAAAATATCGTACCCTGTTTAGTAAATGATATTAATTTTATGGGCAGCCATCATGTTATTTAAATCAATAAAAGCAATCAATCTATTAATAGATCTATCTGTATAATTCATCATCAACAGCCTATATATGTCCCCACTGGAGGGGCTCAGGCCTACTCTCCTACAGAGAGTGTATGGGCCATAGTCCACCACGCGGGCCCAGTGCGGATCGGCGGACTTCACATGCCTGTTCAAGACATGCAGGTTTCCTCACGATGTTTTCCTTCACCGTTAAGCAATCGGATAATGTACTTGAATTGAAAAACAATTCATAGGTACACGGCTGGATTCGAACCCGGTACCCTCAGATTGAGAGTCCGCGCCTTATCCATTGCGCCACCGACGCCTTATGCGACGCCTGTATAATTATTTTCATGTAAATATTTTTTTAATTAAATAGATAACAAAAAAAAGTTTTGATAAAAGCATTACACACTGTTGTGTATTCTGTCTTTGAAGAATTTGCAGAGCATCATTAAACTGAGGCTTCTAGGTGAGTATTGCCTAACTTGATATCGGTTGAGATGAATATCATATGTAAACATATTGCATTTAAAAAAGATTTATAAGCCCAGAAAAAGTAATAACAAAAAAATATGCAGCAGATTTGTGGTGACTAGTGATCGCCCAGTGGCCGAAATTCGACCAGAATATTTTATTAAAAATATTAGCATTATACACTCCTCTGTATAAACTATAAGTGTGCGAAATTTCATACTCCTCCGTCCGCGCAATTTTCGTAAAAAGGGGTACACAGTTTTTGCTTCACGTATATATAGAAGATGAATATGAGTATAACTAAGTTTTTTTTGGTCGTTGAATACTTGCCTGACTTTTTACTACTACTTAAAGGCATATTGAATGCCTTGTCCTATATACTTGAAATTTAAACTTCGATCTATTGGATGACGTAGAGAAACGCTAAGAACGGAATTTCAAAAGCAATTAAAATGTTCTATACAAATACTTGAGCTTGAACTTTGCAATTTGAAACGTCGATCCATTTGAATATCTTGACACTACATATATTAACTAGTTTGTTATATTATTACAAAATATTCCACGCTGATTTCAAAATAAACTGTTGAAATAGGAAGACGTTTATGACAAATAAAGAACCACGAGCTACAAGATAAAGTTGAGACAACAGTAACTGTCCTACATTTGCCACATTAACCTCAGCCACCTATGATTTAATTTAACGAAGACATCTTTGATGATAATCTGTCGCTGAAAAAGCGGCCGTTAATAAGTCGTGACGGTAATAAAAGGGATCGCGTTTTACAATATATCACGAGGAACCATTATCTGGCATCAAAAAATAACAGCCGCAATCTGCTGAGATTTATTGTTAAGTGTGCTGTGCACTAGTATTACAAGGGCGTGATACAACAACAGAGAAAAATCGACGCATTGTAATCAGAGACCACTTCGTAACTAGCTGCATAGTTGTCCTGACAATCAGAAGGTCTTGAGTTAACGGGTAAGCATTTTTCAATTGCCACATTTCTATTACTGCGTAACCTAAGTCTTTCGACAAACAGAAGTGTTCAAAGCCCTGTTATATTCCAGAATTGACAGATGACATAGCCAGTGCTTGAAGCTTCTGGATGACGTACGGCTTTATCGTTTAAATTTCATAGTATGCTAATTAGTTTTAAATCTTAAACATTTTTTTATTGTCAGTCGAATAAATTAGTGTATTTTAATTATTAGCTACCCTCGTCTCCACCTCCTGAGTGAGTGGCACTTTCCAATCCATGTTAACATAGTATGGGCTGATCCTATTATAAAGTGGAAACACACAAGGCCTACAACACAACCAATCGTTTGAGCTGTTCAATATCACTTTTTAAGTGTTCGATCTTTTTCTATTAAATTTCCTCAGAAAGGGGTACTTAATAACATCTTCTAGCTAAGTAAACTCATATAATAGTATCACGAACTTAATCAACGCTTCTTGTTTTGAATGTTTATTATTTGACCCTTATTTCCCTAGATGGTAAGTGAGGATAAGGCCATTGGTTGCAAAGCGTGCTCAAACTGAAGCCTAAGCCCATGAGGTTCTGGTGGCGCTGGCTCTGCTAAATTTCATACCGGAACACAAAAGTGCTATTTACGACTGTATTAAAGTTCTGTGGTGCTATGAACACTGCCTTTCGGATGTCAGAATTTAATTCACAAAAGAACTACTACAACTGGGTATTCACGCACTTGAGGCTTTTAAAATTTTGATAATACGAGAATATATCGTATCGCTAAGATTTACGATTCCAAAGCAAAACCATAAGTCTGGGCGATAATGCGAAGATTGCATCACGTGTGCACTACAAGCTGCGCAGTCGCAGTCGGAGTCGGGGCGCGCCTCGGGCCCGCATCCATCATCGGTGAAACCTCCAGTTTCCATGGAAACCACCGTTGATTTGCATGTAAACCCTGTGCTGCGAGTTATGACTGCGGCCGCTTATTGTGGGGCACTTTATGAGGTGAAACTGATAATAACGGTACTTTAATATAAACATGGTACTTTAGCATAGAGATGGTTTTCACAACCATGTAAGGTAAAATGTATATGTGGGAGAGGTTAATTGTGTCAATCGATGCGGGAGGTTAATATTGAGCCGTGGACTTGTCTCACGGACAAGGAAGAATGATCGGCTCAGAAGAGGTATGCATTTAAGTACATTACCTAAGGTATTGAAAAACAGTTTTACGTAAACTTTTATAAAGTTGAAAATATGAATGGAGAAAATAAGCCGGCGGCGTTCTAGATTAGATAATAATAATATTTTCTTACGATTCGTTTATTACAATGAATATTACAAATGATTTCCCCACCGACGTGTCAATCCGAGCCTAACCGCCTCTGGTCTATTTTTCGCGTCATAAAGCTGTGCGCATACGTTTTCCACCGGAAGCGCGTTATGTGTCTCAACTAAGCCAACAACCCGGTGTGATTTTTAAAGGAAAACGTCCAGATGAGCTCCGTATCTTGTGACATGAACGAAAATAATTTGACGCAGCCGCTCTAGAGGCGACATACGGCGACACGTGGCTGCTATATATTACACGCGGGCCGCGCACTAAAAATATTGTGTTGGCAAATTAATGGGCATTCCCGAGGAGGTGGTGGGATGAAAGGAAGTGCCTTTTATAATGTGAAACGTTGGTTTTGTATGAAAATGCGCGGCAGCCGCTCACACCTGTCCGCGCGCATTGCGAAGCGCGCACGGCGCGGAGCAGGCAGGGCTGCTAAACGGAAAACTACGTCGGATTTTCTTGCGTTTTGTATCATAAACATGCAACAGCTTTTAGTGAAATGTGCCTTTAATTTACCAAATATGAACAAAAAAATCGACTTCAATTTAAGTAATAAAAGCAACCTGATTTGTTATAAATATTTTACTTACACTACCAAAATATATCGACACATGAAAATATATAGACGTAAACTAGATATCTTGTTGGTATACGTTTGCTTAATATGGTTTACTAGCTTGTGCCCGCGACTTTGTCTGCGTGGACTTTAGAAATTATCCGATTGAGAACTTCTCACTTTCGCATCAATTATATTATGTACTCGTATGGCTGATTTATGAAGGCTAGTCTTCAACGGACTTTATAAAAGGAGGAGGTTTGCAATTCGACTGTATGTTTTTTATGTATGTTACGCGATAACTTTGCCAATTGTGAACCGATTTTTATGCTTCTTTTTTTTGGTAGAGCACACTTTATAGATGGTCCTATATAAATTTCACCAATATTGATGCGGCGCTTTTTTGAAAAAATCAACAAAAACCAAATACGAGTATGTACCCAGATCATTCTACCTTTAAGAGTGAACATTTTTAAGGTAATGGAAATCGGTTTTTTGTTCTTTTAGACCGCTAACTTTTCAAAAATTGTCCAGCCCTGCTTAGAACGGATGTGACAAAGAAGACGTATGTCCGCTTGTGCGTCAGTTTCATAATTGAACAGATTAATAACTGTAGGGTGCTTCATATTTCACCGTCCGGCAGATGTCTCTGCTCCCGCACAATCTACCGTCACGGAAGAAACCTCAAATATTTAACGGCAAGTTCCAATCGATGAAGCAAATATAATCTAGTAGTGTAAACTCCTTCTAGAATTTATTCTAGACCACCGCGTACCATTGTCGACCACAGGGGTATTCACCATCGGTGATATTGTGGTCAAGCGTTGATATGTGGTACGTATTTCAATGTTCTTTTTAAAGTCACGATATGGACTGTTACCTTTAAAACTATTAAAATCCTTCATTTTTGTAATTGTCATCTGTACTATAAGTTGGACATGTAGAGTAGAATCACTCCATGTCAACCTGTGGTGTCGTAAAAGGCGACTAAGGTGTACTGCAATCAACAAACCAAGCGAGATTTTTATGGCAAATCTCCTCATAGAGAGTATGTCGTGGCGATCTAAGAATAAGGATCATGTTCCACAGTGGAATTTGAAGCTATTGATGAGTAATTACCACCAGGCAGCAGACTTACAATTTCATCATCATCAACAGCCTATATATATCCCCACTGCTGGAGCTCAGGCTTCTCCTACAGAGAGTGTATGGGTAGAGAGTTTATGTCCACCACGCGGGCCCAGTACGGATTGGTAGACTTCACACACACATTTGAATTTCTTCTCAGGAATGTTCAGGTTTCCTCACTATGTTTACCTTCACCGAAAAGCCAATGTAATGATTTTTTATCATTCGTACTTACATAAATAACAAATTGGAACTCATTGGTACGAGCCAGAGTCGAACCAAGACCTCGATGTTTTAACGACTTTTTATCAATGTATAATTAAAATCTCCTCATTTGTAAATTAGTATGTATAAGTATGGTAGTTCTTCAAAGTTTCGAGAAGTCATTGTCATAACCAAGTTTTACTATGAAAGTTGTACATTTCTAAGTGTAGTAGACTAAGTAAATTACGATGCCACGTGTGTAAACAAGGTCTACTTACTACACGCATGACGTCATACATTACACTGCTCGCGCTCTTCAGTAAGTACTCACAGCAATCAGTGTCGGTGTCGTACATCTGTCACGCGGCTCTGGTGCGCCGGCGACTCCGACACCTACAAACTCCAGATGACGACCGAGAATAATCGTCTCCTGCGCTCCTGAAGGCGGGCGGCGCGGGCGCAGTATAAATACGTGGCACGTGCGCGTGCGCAGCTGCCCGCCACGTGGCCGCCTCTTACCCGTAAAAATAGATCATTGTCTCGCACCGTGGACACGCCCACCGAACAGATAAAACACCACATCAAACAACATATACTGCTAATAAAATATCCCGTTCGTTCTATCACGGTGGTATCGTGCCACCTGTTCTGCCGAGCCAGGCTGCTGGAGATCAGTAAACATAGGTAATGTGTTTCTTCAGTCAAAAAATGCTATCTTAGTCTGCGCTTGAAAACAAAATTTACAACAAAACTAAAATATTTAGCATCAATATCAACAACAGACTAAAAAATACAAACAAAAACAGCAACAACCAACTCCAGCTTCGCAGGGTACGGACAGAAAACAATCTTGTTTGAAGGTGCAAAACTATATAATAGCCTCCCTAAAGAAATGACAGATCTGGACTCTTTAAATAAAAATAAATTAAAACAATACATAGCAGAGCAACCTCTTATCTAATTAGAAATAGTCTAGACATAAGTTTGTACACTAGCTGTAAGATAACTACTTTAATACAAGTATAAATTCTGATTTCTCTAATTTTAAGTGAAATGTAAATCTTTTTAGAAAAAATAAAATTCTTTAAACCTAAAACAACAACAAAATATCAAGCCGCTTCAAGCATAAGATCGTTTATATGTATTTCCTTTTGCTCTCGCCAGTGACAATTCATATCTTCAAAACAAAAGCACTCCTTTCTGTGCCTTCCTATATAGTTGTCGTAGAAGGTTGTGCAAGGAAAATTCCAGATGATAGGCAACAGTTTCCAATTTGTAGTACTTCAACTTGTTGTACTGCAATCCCTACCAAGTAGGGTGATTATGGCAAATTCTTTATGGAAAGTTAATAACTGATAGATGTCATATCTTTCTATGAGAGAGGCCCATGTTCCGATGTGTACTTTCCGTGTGACAAGGAAGACTCTCTAAACTATAAATATACTGTACCGAGATGTCCCCTCGCTAAAAAAGTTTAAAAACAACAATCGAGCTTACTTCCGCCGCAAAACGCTTCCGGTTTTGATAAGTACGCACCGCCATCGCTTCTCTATCGACGTATCTATTATCGTGCTCCTAATGACTAAATAACTCCGCAGTCAATAATACATTTCATTTGTATTCCTCGCGGTTTATTTTACGTACAAAACAGCAGATGGGTAATTTACTTCATTTGTCTGCAATTAACAATTTTTATCCCTAAGATGCCCTAAGTCATTCCGGTGTCGCAATTGGGAAAGATATTGAGGAGAAATGCAGAGACAGCATTACTTACCTATTTAACAACAACAACATGCTGCGATGACCAATCCGCCAAGCGTGGTGATTATGATAAATCCCCTATGAGGGGAGGAGGAGGGGAGGGGAATAGACTCACGTCCAATGTGGACATGCAGCTGATTATTAAACAATTTTTAACACACTTATATCACTTAATTAGAAACCATTTAGTAATTAAATTATTACGTCGTATTTTATTAGTAAAATATAAGTCGGTGAGGTCGATTTAGATTGTAAGGGCATGGAACGATCACTGACTCATTTCACTTCCTCTTTGACTTGATTTTCGGTACCGCATCGGAAAATTTAATTGGTGAAAACTTTTGTGAAACGAAAATGACTTTCGTAATGAGAAATGAGAAAAAAATGGTTCTTGAAGCAATTAGGCCACATAAGTGGTGCTTGTTGGTTGGTCCTGCTTTGAGGTAGCTACAACGGAGCAACGGATCCACTTTTTTTTTCTCATATATATTTTTCTCCGGGCGTCATGGCTTTTTATCCCGATCAAGCTTTTTGTGGTATAGCTAGCTACCAATCGCAATGTTTGGCATGCAGGTAGCCTATGATATGGAAAATGACATACTACCTTTTATCTCGGTCCATTAACTGGTTTCCGTTGGATACATTCTGAAGTCCACGCAGAGGAGTGGCAGGCAAAAATATTTCAAAAATGGAACAGAAGTGTATGGAATTAGACTTCTCAATTCTGCCTGCATAAATGGCCGGGTGCTAGACAGTGGAATCGTGTTCGCTGGTGTAACTATAACAGTACACTGCATGCATATATATATATAGACATTGCGCAGTGCCGATGCATTGTTGACGCATCGGAGTGACATTATTAGTGCGTCGCGTCACTATTGTCAGCGATCGACAGGCGCGCGCGCAGCGGCTTCCTAATTCAAAAATACATCGAACGCACGTGTGCTGCCTGATGCCTGCACAATACTATATTTAATGATACGTACCTACTTATTTGATTCGCCTTGTGTCATCAATTAGGACTTTATAGTCATGTAACTGAAAGGGATTCCCTTCGGACTACAGATAATTTTTCATATAATTTTTCAACTTTAGTTTTTCATTTTATGCAAATTTCTTCGAAAAAATCGGTTTTGTAGAATTACATGTTAGATCTAAAAAAATGAACCAGATCGTCAGCTGTGTAAAAAAGAGGAACCAATAGTAATCTCTATATTACCTTTTTATTTTTGAAAATGAAACCACACTCAAACATGACGGTTGCTAGCCAGTCAGACATATACAATTCCAGGTGTGGAGAACTGGCAGCCTCATTATACCTTTTTGATACATATTGTTTTTGGTTTTTTATGCTGTTTTGTTTTTATGTCAGAGTTTCAGTTTTGGAGTAAATGTCTTAATGTAAAGTTGGTTTTCCTTTCGTTAGAGACTTCCACCTATATACAGTCCACTGTTCGGTAACATTTGGTCCTTCGAGCCAAATGTTACCGAACAGTGGACTGTATCTTGGGTGGAAGTCTCTAACGAAAGGAAAACCAACTTTACGTTAAGACATTTACTCCAAAACTGAAAAACTGACATAAAACAAAAACAGCATAAAAAACCAAAAACAATAAGTATCAAAAAGGTATAATGAGGCTGCCAGTTCTCCACACCAGGAAAAGGCTATAATTTATACTTCCTCTCTGAAAGCAATCTATAGCTTACATCTAATAACCAATAAAAAAAATTACAAAGTGTATACACTGAAATGAAATTGTATAAAAGTGACTACATACAACAAGTCTCACAATCGGTGATGGATTTAAAACACTCATAAAAAGGGTTTTGAACATTTCGTAACCTTTATCAAGTCAAATAGGAATAGGTACATTATTGCCTCATAACATAAAAACGAAACTAAGCAAAGTTCCTAAAAACTTTTCATTGTCGTTTTAACTTGACTTTCCCCTCGGCAAAATTAAATGTAAGCACAATTTCCAAGTGCGCCCACTGTCCCCCCAAAACCTCCCAGCGAACCCCCTACGATCGATAAGTCCGCCATTTTGAATTTTCCGACCAATGCTCGTAGCCATGGAAAGCGGTTGTCATGACAACGCGACGCTGCCACTCCGCTAAAAGGGGAAAGTGAAGTAGGGAGGCTAGAATATATACATATACAGGCTATGTGGTTATGATACGATTCACATACCTAGTCTTCATTACTAATGGCTGCAATATAGGACATCATATTATCATTTTCTGTAATAACTAGATAATATTGCTATCACAGTACCTATCAAGACGTCAAATCTAAAAGTTTAGTCTGATAATAGTCAGTAAAATTTATTTACACCCAGATGTCATTATTTATATCAGATAAAAAGCGCGACTTCATTAGCGTAAAAAGTATCCCACGGGAACTAATTGTTTCATCGGGATAAAGAGTACCCTATATCCATATTTGAACCTTCAACTATCCTATAAAAAATCGTGTCTCGAGAAAAAAAGGACAAACAAACGCACTTTGGCATTTACAATATTAGTATAGATTTACTAAATTTTGTCTAAAACAAGTAGGTGTGATTCTGAAACACGTTTTAAAGCATAATTTCTGAAACTAGAATAGTGTATGACTAGAAATACGAAGAACTACGCAGCAGGCTGGTGCATTTTGCAAAGTAGATTAAATCCTTTGAGGACCCCACCGCCACCGATTCTGTGATTAACGAACAACTCTTCAAACAGCAACTACGATGTTATGCCAACAACGCACAAAGCATCGCATCATTGTTATATTTCATACCACAAACAAGAGAACAACTTCCTCTTCTTTCAAATACCGCAACGATCTTTTGTAGCCCAATTGTAAGTGCTCGGCGAGTGGTAAACGTTGTTTATATACTTGTCTACCTCTGGGCTGTTCAGAAGACACCTGCGACCTACCTGTCTGTACGGCGAAATCTCTAACAAGCGGACTTTCGACTTTACAGTTTCCTGCGTTTGTTCGCTAACAATGGGCCATAAGACGGCGCAGGCGCAGCTCGGCGTTGACAGCCGATGCGCTATTCAAACCGAGCCCGCTCCGAGCGTATGCTCACATTGTCCGCGTTAGAATACTCGGTAGAAAATGCTCTGTGTCGAAACACCTCTATTACATTAAGCGACAACTGTTAAGCATTCATAATCACGGAACTGGCCTGCGTTGGTGCATTCTCAGACCTCATTGTGTTGAAGTGTATTTGTGGAAATACCCGGAACACTGTCAACAAGAATTGCACATTCACCCGCTGCGGTCAACGTTGTTCATATTTAACCGCAACTCAGTCGTTATATGCGTGCATTGAATTGCCATCTTTTTATCAAAATCCTACGTTGGTAGAAGCTGGTTCGGTAGAAGTACTTTCGATTCTATAACGGATCAGTGCATCTTTTCCGTTGGTATCATGGAAAGTACTTTAGAGGAAATTCCCGGGAAAAAGCCATCAAGGCCCCCATAACTGCACTCACCATTCCGTCTGCCAACTTTGGTGAAAGTGGAAATAGCTTTAGACAATTTGTGAGCTAGGCTCATATTCAACAGCGAAATAATTACAGTAACAAAGAGTCAATCACGAATTGGAACACATTTTCAAATGAGGAGATATATCAGAAATTTTCGTGAAATTAATATACAATACGAGTAGTACCAAATATTTTTTCATTTATAAGACCATTTTATAACGACTTCTTTCCGAAAAAATGTAAATAGCTGTTACAGCGATAGACATAGAACATATTCGTAAATATGTATATGTATTCGCAAAAATAGAATAATAATATGGGAACTAAAACATTTATAAAATAAGGTACCTCAAAAACTGTAGGGCCAGAGTTAGACCTCTGACATGGTTCTACGTGTCGCATATAGACACGAAAGTATACGAAATTATTAAAAGTATACACCGCCGTATCACAAATCGAATGCGCGTGAAGTGACAAAATGCACGTACACCATAGAGCACCAACTTCACATGGTAATTATGGTTTCATACAGTGGGTATACCGTATGCGGTTTCGTGTCAGCGACTAACGAAAACACTTAGCTAAAGTATCTCACGGCCAGAATACCGTAAGAATAGATCTGGCTCATCAATCTACTACAATAGCCGTCCGTAGTGTAGATCTTCTGATACGTACGCATGTACTGTTGGGGTTAATGCTTCTAGTTTATGCCGAGTAGGTACTATTTCGATTGCCGCTTATTTACGACGACATTTGAGAGATTTTGAATTCAGAATCACAGCAATATTTATAAAGTTTTAGTTGGGTACCAATTGGCACAATGAAAGTTGGTATAGTGCGGATGACATTGGCTGCTTTTTTATCCCTGTTCGTTTGCGTTGTTTCTACTAGACAGGAGTCTGTATCATAGATCTCCGCGAAGAATGAGAATAAATTTCCTGAGGCACTATGACATAACCACAAGCGACAGACAAAACTAAAAATGGGTTCTTATACACGAAACGTGTTTTGGCTATGTTTTTTGGTCAATCTTGTGCCAAATATTATTGAACAGTGGTATCTTTTTGTGCGAATCTGATTCGCACTTGGCAGACCTCTCATATTCCAGAACATTTTTCTGAACATATGTTGTCATTCATTGTAAAGTTTAGTATCAAACAAAGCAGATCCATAGCCTCTTGAGCTCGAGTCTTCTGAGTGCGCACCAGTTTTATCAACAGCATAGTAACTATGGTCATCTCAAGTAGTTTTACTAAATTTTTTGGGATAAGCTATAAAACTTGAGGACAATGTTTTGTTTCGAAAACTACCTGCGTTTAGCCAGACAGGACCAACTTTACCTGTCCGTTTACCTTATCTCGAGAGACTTCAAACAATAGGTTGTAAACAAAGCACTTCATACTATCCTCTCGACTTTAACAACTTACGACTCTGTATCTATTCTTTCAAGTATTTCTTTGTGGGTAGTGTTTTTTGCATTCTGCTTAAAACAGCCTCCTAGAGAAATACAGTTCTGACAAAACCATCGAAAGAGAATAAATAAATCTCAACAGTAAAAATAACTTTAATTGAAGTACATTTTAAACAAATCATTTTTGAAGACAATGGATCTACTACCATTGCGGAAAAGCGTTCTTCATATGCAAGAGCGAACGAAACTGTACAGATATGAAATCCATTAAAGAATGTATATTGCTAGACAGGCAAGAACATGACTGCAATAAGATGCAGAATCTAAGTCACGTAGAGTACATCGAAATGTTTTTAATAATCGCGTAGTAATTTATAACAGCCTTTGCAAATCTACTTTCAGGGAAACATATCATATCGAAAATAAAACGAATCTTGTCTCAGAAAAAAATTTCTTTTCGAACTTTTGCTAGGTAAATGCAAATTGAAACAAAACAAAAACATCAAAACAACAAACATCCAAATTGTTTTTAATTCTCGCCGGACTCTATGTACGTTAGAATAAATTTGGAAAGATTTGATATGTTTATTTATATTTATAACCCAAGTTCTGCACACATTAGATTGTTATTTGTGTTAGAGTCGTGAATGAGGAAATAAGTTATGTAAGTAGTTATCCATCGAAGCGTTTCTAGTAGCTATGCTCGTTGTTAGCATCATGAACATTATTACACACAACAATACATTTGTACACCAATTAACATTTCTTGACAATTATTAGCACGCCATCTACTCACACCTGGTCTACCATTTTATGCATAAATTTTATATTCAATCCACGGCACAAGATTGAAGCTGATTCTATGAATCTGTTCCATATTTCATCTCTATTCCACGGGCGAAACATACAATTCAACAGTTGACATCGAGTTTCATCTCAATGATAATATAATGCAGATTGCATTTAGTCTCGCTGGGCCCACACACGTGCACCCCGCACGCAAAGATCAATGACTCGCGCGCAGGTGTCGGCCGGGACGAGGTTGCGCCCGCGCATTGAGGGACCATCTCGACGCCGATGACGTCATCGACCATTGCCTCCGTAGAGCATAGAGCCTTGTACGGCGCGGCGCCTGAGCAATTCAACATTCCTTACCGTCGAATGAATTGTTGAGATTTCTATGCGGCTCTATTTCTATAAATACACCTTCAGTGTTTTCCTTGACTTTATCCATCGATGCAGGAAAGCTATAAACATGAATATATGCCTTGAGGGTGCTCCTCATCGTGGGAGGTACAGTATACATACATTAAGATTATAACACCAAAAAATGTTTAAGAAATACCTTAAACAGTAAAAGCCATATATCAATGATTGGCCAGTCTCATCAGCTTTCCTGCACGCTGCTTGAAAGCCAACAGAAAAAGTAATTCGGTTCATTTCGATCAATTTAAAAAGCCGTCAAGCCAAAAGAAATATAATTGCCGTCCATTTCCCGATACATGAAGACTCCGTGCTTGAAAATTTAAATGAAGACAACCATAAAAGACACGCCTGCTCACTGGGGTCTCATTTACTTTTTATTTCTAACTGTGAAAGGAAAGTTGACATCACCTTAATTCAACAACTGCACATACATCAAGGGCTCATTATTAAAGAAATCTCTGCCTTTCCTGCGTCCCGACCATGTTTGGGTTGAAAATGTGCATTTTTATCAGCTGGAATATACATTATCCCGGAGGTATCGGAATCTCGATCTCCAGTTCAGTAAAAACATCGATAGGTTTTAATGAGCGGTTCACAGACAGGGGCTGCTGGTACAAAGTAGCCTGCTGTTGTCTTCCTAGCTATAATAAAATACTGTTTCGTTAATTCTTTGTAGTAAGAAGTTTTGGATCAACTAATATTTCGAAAAGTTAACTGAACAGCAAAACTGAACAAATGATAGAAATAATATAGAATCTCATTGTCAAGCTTGTCATAGCCTTTGGGTATAGTTACCCGTAAATCACATGAAGATAATTAATTGCTATCTAATCATCCTTACAATATATATTTATAGGATTTAGTAAGAGTAAAATATTTTCAAGTTTAGCTGATCTCAGTCAACCGTACAGGTTTGAACAAGTAATTTCAACTCTATCGCGTTGAAAAGGAGTAGTATTTCTATTCGTAGATGATGGATATGTACATACATTCCAATGGTATAAATCGAAGTATAAATTAAATAATCGATTCTCACCGCGTCCGATGCAAATGGCCGGCGCCGGATGCGACCTCCCATCAACAACGGTGCGCCTGCGCAGACGCCCTGTTCAATATGGCGCCTCCACGTTACACAGACAAGGCAAGTTTCTACCAGCAGTAAAATACTTCCTGTGCTTTACGTGGCAGTATTAGTATTCGAATGATTTGGTAGCCCATAGCGGGCTACATAAATATTCTAGGAGCTTTTATGCTGCTGTTGTAGGAGCATGTCTTGTAGGATTTTTCTAGACAAGGACATGTCAGCTCATACGCACATTTTGTAACTTGTGTTGTGTTGTGTTGTGTTTATACCTTATACCTTATTTTACTTTTTTTTTACTTTTATCACGAGCATGTTGTACATGACTACAGGCTAGTTTTAATACTACTGCCCTGCACTCAGTATTCTACTATAGAATCCTTTCCACCGCTCTGGACTCAAACAGCGATCTCACAATAAAAATATTATTTTGCTCCCTTGTACTAGAACCCACTGTTTATTCATATTTACTTATAAGCTCCTAACTAATTCAGTGAGAATTGTTAATTAATATGCCGGTTGTATTTTTCTCAAATGCAAATTTTACACAGTGCGGTCATAAATAACCGGATCTCTTTTGCGGTTTTTTTGTTTTGTAGGTCGTGAATTCGTGATCCACCCAGTCTTTCAATGAGCGGACAGTTTTGTAAATTAATTTTTAGTTCACATGTCAATATTTATTATCTATACATTATGATTATTTTTTGTATACCTCGTATAACCTATTGTTAGACACTATTCTAAGTGGCACTGTCAAACGACTTTTTAGCACAAATTATTGTGAATAAAACGAAGTCGTAAGGATGTTAAGGCCGAAGAATGGAAGACAGCTCTCCTTCAAGCCTCCAGCTAGTCAATGCTAGGTTTTGTGTCACTGCCGGAGCACAGAAGCAGTGATGATTCACAGCAGACATAGATAAAATGGTGGTAGCTAGCCAGGCCGTAGCTCTACCACCAACTACAACAAGTAACCCGGTGAGATTGAAACCTACCTACCTCCAGTTTATGATTGCAAAGATATACGCTAAGCTAGCTATTCACCTAAAACGATGCGCTTTTAAAAAAAACAGCAACATTTTTATTATTATTATTTACGAGATGTGTATTAAAATTTATAACAAAATACCAGGCTATATTACACAACTCCTGAGACAAGTTTAACAGAGCATTAGGCTTATGGCTTTTGATCAGTTATAATTTTGTCGTGACATAGTTGTGTTGGTGAGACCGCTACTTATTTTAAAGGTAATTATATGTACACTAATTAATAAATTGTATTATATATAATTTGACGTTAAACTCTAGCCAGATTACAACATATTTTTTATAAACTATTTGCCAGCTGTTTGAGACAGTTAAATAGGTTAAGTGACATATTGCAATATTATTTAGGACCGCCATGTATATTTAATCGGATGAAGATGAGCATCGAGTCGTTGTTTATGTATGAGTTTAGCTAATTCCCAAATAAATTGGTTAGATACGAAGCGACACCAAATCTCAGTAACAAAGAACCATTAAACCGGTGTCGTATCAGGAATTGTAAATTAGGAGCCGCGCACCTGTGTGGCCCGGGAACAGAAAAAATGTGGGCGCAACCCTGCCCTAAACGAATTTAACCACTACCTGCGACTCCCCACCAATCTTGGCTTTTCTTGCACTGCCACATCGCTTCTCTCACCATACATTGCCTCTCTGACACCAATCCCCCAAAATTAATATCAACATAACCGTGTATGGTCACGAAATCTATTGCGTTTACGTTTCACGGTAATTTGTAATAATCGAAATATTAGTAAGTGGTCCCGCCTTCATTCTCAGGTGCATTTTTGTATTGAAGGAACGTTTTTGTCTTTTTTGTGTTTTAAAAGCCTTCAAAGACGTCAAATAGTTTCTCAAGGTTTGATAATAAGGAGTTTTTTGGGGTTCTGCAAACGTAATATTTAGATATTCGTGATATTAAGATTATTCTAGTAAACTACTCATACATCCATAGTGTAAACAATGGAATTCTATATCTTATACACCATTTAGTAGAACGATCGGCAGAATTTACGAACCTCTTGGGAGAATTAATTCACTAATAAAAGTGGTAACCAGAGAAGTCACATGTAATAGGCTAGATCTAAATTAATGGTTGATTTTCTTATGAAACTGGTTAATTTAATTTTCCTAGATGCTAAATAAATTACAAATTTCTAGTCTCAGCAATTTGAGCTGAGAGAGCCGTACAATCTTTCGACTTTGTATGAACTTCCAATATTTACATGCTGTAAAATACATCCTTAAAATATATGTAAGGTACGGAACACTACGGCATTAAATCGTGAGGCGACTGCATCTCAAGGGTTTTTGATTAGTCATGTTGTCGTTACAATTTTCTGGTTTAATTCTGGAATTTAAATTAGTCAGGGACGAGGCATTCATTACATTGCTTTTTTACATCAGAAACATAAAGACAGTCGTTGAATTTTCTAATGCCAAATTGGAGAGAAATAACTTTTGATTCGATAATAGACTGTTATGGTGATGGGTTCAATAGATTTTTTTTACAGCGTGTTGTTGATTTTTGTTTATTTGATTTAGATCATGTACTTAGACCAACTTTTACTTTTTTCTTTACGAATGATTAGTGTGCTGTACAGCGTTACATAAACACCTTTCAAATAAAAGATAGAAATCAAAAGCAATAATGATTTAGTGCGAATTAAAAATAATGTGACTCACGGATTTCAAACAAAATCATCGCTTATTAAATAAGTTTATCAAAACCAACGCTTGAAATTAAAAATAGAACACATTTTCGGATTGTTTATATATTTGCAACTTAAACTCAGACACACTTGCAACCTTTTGGCAACTTTTCAAATCCTACAACAACCTATGATTGAACCTTTACTCACAGCCGCGGGTAAGTTAAGTTTTTTCGTGCACAGATCAGTATTTATTACTTACATTAGTAAATAGAGGAATCTTGTTACTCATATCCATGTACAAACCCATAGGTATCGTGTGACGTCACGCTGACTGAGGTCAAGTATTCGTGTTTGGATGTGCGCTGACACCGACACTGGAAGTCGTGACTAATTGTCGCTGTATGCGAACAGGAGCGAGCGTTGATAACTCGGCGCCGAGCTGACCAGACGATAACCCCTGACCGTCGCATACAGGCCTCACGCTGGAAATAATTCTGTAGTTGTTGTGTTAGGTCCAATATCTACGGGACGCTGGCATTTATGACAAATTGACGCCTAATATATACCTCTCATCAGAAGAATCGAAACACCTTGCAAGTTTATGTTTTGTAAGGATTATCAAAAAAATGTGTATATTTAAGAATATATGTCAAATGTCGTTTAATAGTGAATAATGTGAAGCTTTTAAATCCTAATGTTAATGTTCTAAATTCAAATTAAATTTTCATAGGTTTATCTGAGTATGCTTACAAAACATAAACTTGCAAGACGTTTCCATTTTTCTGATAAGTATATGTATAATCATAATCATCATTTATTAGTACTGCACATTTATTAGGCACAAGTTAACAAAAAAAATACAATATAAAATGTCAATACAATACAGTGTTCACATTAAAATTTTCAACTACTCATGAAGAATAGTTGAAGAAGTAATCTATTTTATGAAAACACTGCTCGACAAGACATTTTTTAGTTTATTTTTAATACAGACTCGGAGCCTCTGTAATTTGTTTCGGCGGCCTGTTGTAAACTCACCCATAACTGGAATTGTCCTCGACATTTTGTTTAGTTTAAATGACACTGCTTCAGCATGTCTGCCGAACCTAACAATACAGGCCTGACGTTAAAAGAAATCTGTGTTAGGTCCAATTAATCTACGTCAACTTACAGTGACACTGTAAGTTATGATAAATTGACGTTTTATCTGTTTGATTTCGAAAACCCACGCAGACAAGGCGGCGACCAAAAGTTAGTCTTCAAGTAAATCTATTTATGCTCTTCCTTATGTCTGAAACAGCGATGAACCGTTTTATCTGTCGGACGTGTATAGGAATGCAATATGACCAACCCCAAATCCCAGTGTAAACATTCCTCCCCGCACACCCGCCGCCGGTAACTCAATATTATGCGATATACATCAAAATAGGGGTGCTAGATGAAACTGAGTTATATTATATATGAGAACAAAAACATTTACGTCTGTATGTATATTTTATGTAATTCATGTGCATAATGGAAACCCGACTAATATTTCGATTCTGGAACATAATTGGTGTGGTGATATTGTTGATAGAGTTTAAAATCAAAATTCACAATTTGATATTTTAATAAAATGTTGACTAGATGGAGAATTTTCATCGAATATACAGTCTACCGCGCAACTGAGTCTATTCCTGAGGCATGGGAGCGGTACGGGAAGGTGTGTTAACGGAACGTCAAACGACGCATAACTTCAGTGAGGCGTCACGCGACACGCCACTTGTCACCCCTCCCCTACCGCTCCCATACCTCAGGATCAGACTCAGTTTTGCGATAGACCTGTACCTACTCGTATGCCTAATGGCATACACATAAACTTCGTCTCATCTGATGATAGATAACGACAAAACCGTTAGGTAACGTACTTATTCGCTATCCTCATTTTAATCACAATGCTGTTCATACTGTTTGGTAGTCGAATTCGATAACGTGGCGGTAGCGAGACAGACGATAATAGACAAATCTTTTTAGCATCACACTAATAACAGACATGAGTATCTTGAGTACATTTAAAAGAATACAGTATGGTAGATGATGACTTGGCCAGGACTTGGGAGTAGCAACTAGGTATATGTGAGCTGCAGACCTCGCGAGTCTGGTCTTTGCATACGAGTATGTTCACCGCGCACCTTAAAACAAAAGCTTCCTTTTCATTATTTTCCACCGCCTCACACCCCTTGAAAATTATGCATCTCAATAAGGGTAGCAAAAAAGTTTTGTAACAGTTTTGAACATTTTTCGAAATGGCTGAAATATGTTTTTTTACGTTTCCTCATATCGAGAAAAATATCGAGAAACTTGATTGACCCAAAACTTACATATAATTATCGAACCGGCTCGCAAAAATTCGGTTGAGAAATCCGACATGTAGAGAAGAACTGAGAACAGCAGGATATCCTCGCCGTACATACATAACACTATTTTTCTGAGATGCACAGACAAGCTGACAAGCTGATTGTCTGTTTTAACAAGTATACAGGAATTGGCAACCCTACACTCCCCATCTATACTGTACCAGGCCCTTCTTTAATAAAACATCTCGATAATGAAAAGTCAGGCAGTCACAGAGGGTGGCGTATCGCCCTACCGCTCAGATTCGCGCAAAACTAAGTTTTATGACCTGTACCTAGCCGTTAAAATTAAACGTTCGTAGGTCTCGCGCAATAAATATCTTAATGATATGGAATCAGAAAGTATCTTCGAGGTTGACATGTTTAAAACAGCATAAGTAGTTTACAACGCATTGGGTTGTAAGTTCTATTGTGTTTTAATAAGGTGTTTAATGACTGTGTAAGGTGTAGATTGCTAGTCGGGTGAGTGGTCTGAAGACGACATTTGACATTCATTGCGTTTTATCTGAGGCGGCACGTGCGTCGCCACCTGTCGGCTATTGCTGCAAATTTTTGCAGTTCGAGTCTGTCTAAAGCAGGGGTTCCCAACGTTTTCTTGGTCAGGGACCACTTTTACATATATTTTTTTGGCAGGGACCACTATTTAGGTGTAATAAAAATAAACTGTAATAATCAAACTGAAACTTTAATTAAAATCTAATATGAAATAACATAAAAAGAAATAATAACATTTTTAGGATAAAGTTTTGTAATTCTGAATTAATGTGATTTCTGAGCTTGCATCTTCTTCACGAGTTCTGCTATCCTAGGACTAATATTGTTACTCAAAGCCACACGCAAATCATCACTTACTTTCAAACGATTTCTCGCCTTGTTTTTTATTACCAACAAAGCAGAAAATCCTTGTTCACATAAATAAGTTGTTGAGAAAACCATAAAATAACGTAAGGCGATTTCTCGAAGTTTAGTATAAGAAATTGCTTTTTTACACCAAAATGACTCAAGTGAATTCGATTCAAAAGTATCCTTGCAGTTTCTGTCATTTTGTAATTCAATAAGTTCTTCTTGAATTTCTTCTGTAACTTCACCAGCGTCCGTGCTAAAAGGGTTACGAAGCTCTGCACGGCGACCGACGGCTCACCGCCCGCTAATTTTAAATCATTCGCGGACCATATTTTGGCTTCTGCGGACCACTGGTGGTCCACGGACCACTGGTTGGGAACCATTGGTCTAAAGGATCGTAATTGGATAAAATTCTTGGCGTGGGGCTTCACAAGAGAAACTAACGAACTTGTTCATTTTGTTGAAGCGCTATTTCAGTTTTGTAACGAAGTCGTATTATACATATACATGCTATATTCAATACTTTTTTGATGGTTCGTTGTGTTGTACAGATTTGGGATCTACATTTATGAGAGCTCCAAAAATCGGCATGGACCGAGTCCTCGAAAACTTACAGTGGCACCAACTCATTGGTCGTAAACGTCATATTAGCACCAAAGTGTCAACCAATCACATGTCGATTATTGCCCAACGTCACAATCACACATTCGGCGACGCTTACATATCTGTGAATACCATGTGATAACCTTAGGTATAGCTACTTGACGCGTATAGCTACGAGAACCACGCGAAGTCACTTTCTGTATTGTTTTGTACCCTTCATTAATTAGTATTATTATTATTAATTAATGCGGTGGTGGAAATATATTCCTTACATCACAATTACCGATTAATTTGCCCCTTAGTTCCATTCCAGGTCTTTCGCTAAGTTCATCATCTTTATTAACGTATTAAATGACTCACGTGTGGCTAATTGTCTAGTCCAATGAACAAATGAAACAGATTTAATAAACATCGCCCCGCCATACAATAGCATCAATTTCTTCGAAACTTTTGTTTTATAATTGTAATGATAACACGCCGCCACTGACAATGCTCGCCACGCGCCGAAACAAAACATCTGTGCGTCAGGCGTTTGACGATATGTCATAGTTGTGCGTACAGCCTGTGGCACGCAGCCGCAATACCATACTAGACTAGGCGTACACGCCGTTCATCATAATCTGTCCCCTGCTGTAGTAACACTTTGTATGGGAACTAAGAGACTTTACGGCGAACACTCAGTTAACTATAGTTTTTTACTTGCGGTTCTGGTGGCAATTTCTGGGTAGCTCAAGCCGGGTGCACAGATGATACTGGTCAATGTGGCATAATAAATTAATTTTAACAAATAGATAATTTTTAACATTTTAACGAAGAAATCACCACATTGCTACGTAGGTCATAAAAGGAGACTAAGAGAAAATTAAGGAAATGAAATTATCAACAGCATATCTACCTACGTATCAAAAAGATCAACGATCACCAACCTGCCTGCCATGCGTGGATATAACGGCAAATTTATTGCAGAAAAATTATATATAGGAAAGAGATATAGGTATGTCCAACGGAGGACTTTTGGCAGCTGTTACTAAAGATTATTGCGTATTTTATTTCCGAACCTAGTAACTCCATACATAAAACGTTTGCAAATTTATTGAAATTATACGATCGGAAAAGGCAACAACCAAATCGGTCTAAATAACGATCAATAAATAAACCCCTACATAAAATCAGAACGCAATTTACAAAAACTTCACTAGTCAAACAAAGCTCGCAGTAAATTACCTATCTAAGTAACTACCTCTAAACAAGATTACTTTTATTTTACAATCAGCGTAACGGTCATCGATACCCAATAATTACAGCCGCCTCATCCCTGAAGATCAATGCGCATGATCAAGTAGGCACGGTACACCCACGCGTCGCCATCTGCCACGCCACAACTCACTCACAGCACTATCTCCCGGCACTAACTCCTCGCTCGGATAATGCCTGCTTGCCGCCTGCTGCTAATAAAACGGCACTGGCCGGCACATATATCCGTCCAGACTATCTGAACGCTCCCGTAGGCGGACACTTCGCTGCTACTATAACTTATGCTGAAAACTGTACCTCATATCAGATGAGAGTGGAACATGAGATGGAATTGTAATACCTCATTTCAAATGTTTGTAATTATCATACGATGATTTTACTAACAGTCGCTTTGCACATTACTCTCCTCAAGCAAAAGCCGATACAAAATGTTCAGCTTATGAATAATCGAAAATGCAAATAATAATGGTTGCTATATTTAAAATCACCAGTTCTATAAATGTGCCTAAAATTAAACAGGATGAAATAAACCATAAATAATTAAAACCATACCTATACGGTTTATGTATGTAACATAATATTGCAAAATACCTCCGCTATTTAAAAAGAATCTAGTAAAAGTATTTTCTAAGTTTTCATTGTTTTTTTCCGTTATTTGGATGTCCAGTCATAGTCAAGTAATCTTTTCAGTCAGTTAGGTAGGTATACAGCTGACATACAAATTCATTTATTTCGTAGATTAATAAAATCTGTGGGCAAGTATCAAAACAAAACCTTTTCAAAGGTCAAATATCGAAAGCTTGCAAATAAAATTAATACTTACGCTCAACCAATTTATGATGGAATGAATGTCTATTCATTTGTCATTTGTTAGATGACTTTTGTGCAGATTTTTATGTGATATATTTTAAAAAATTCAGAAATATTTGACGCTTAATTCATGCCGTGTTTGAGTTAGAATTTAAAGAACTATTCACACCTCAAAATATACGAGTATACCCCAATCATTATCAGATAGCTTTTACAACGCTGTCAGAATAAGATGCAAGTCCCAGATCTAACATTAAATCAATTGTCTCACGATCTAGACTTATCATTAGAGGTAGTTATGCCCGGTGACAGCAGGCACCGCAATTAGCTGTAAATCTGTACCAGTGGCATTAGAGAGATAACATCTGCATCGCTACCGGTGTTGCTGTACTACACATAAATCTAAATAGAAAACGATAGAAATGCTCTACCTGCTGGAGACATTGTTACCATACCGACGACGACGGCTTGTATCACTTATTGGTTTATTGTTCGATGGTTCTAAGAGCCTGTACTGACTTACGTTTTATTTCCCATTATTTCTATTTCATATTCATATGACCCATATAATTCGTGTTTGAAATTTACTATAAATTCGAACGTCCGCATGAAAATAGTAATACACAATATGACGTATCACTTGACAAATAAACTGCAGAAAGGGTTTTAAATGTATATATGCGTCCATATACTCCTGAAAGCTAAACTGTAAACTAGAGCAAACACATATATGAGGGAACAAAATGTATACGATATATATGATCCAGCACGCTGAAATTAGCCTGTAGACATTCAGGTCCGGCTTTCCCGCGAAACAATTGAATGAAATTGTAGAAACTTTTCCCGGACGAGTATTTAGATATTTTCGTTGATTTACTATATATAATAGTTGCTATATACCTATAGATAAAACGTCGTCTCTTGACTAAATAAGCCATTTCTATTTTGCTATAATTTCTATGGCATCAATCGCAGCTGCATAGCTTGCAGCCGTAATAAAATGCCTACAGCTATTAATATCGATTAGGATTAGATACGCACAAATTAATAATAATTGAATGTGAATTGTCCTTTAAATACATTTTTAAATAACCATTTTGCGTAATTTTGATTTCCATATCCAAATTATGTTAAAGCAATTTCTGTTGCCAGCTGCGTAAGACCAGTGTTGGACATTATCCTTCCTCATTGATCACGTATGGGAATTTGCCATAATCAACACATTTAGCTGCTGGTCTGGTTTCTCTAAGTCGTTTTTTACGACATTCAAGGGAAGGATGACCATTTTCTAAACCTATGGCCACAAGGCAACATTAACACGGCCACTGTAATGTCAGCTATCTATGAATTAGATAAAGATTACCTCCACGTGAAACTAACATCATAATATCATACTAAATACTAAATACAATGAAAGCGAAAGTAAATTCTTTTATTTGTTAACACTTAGCTTATCAACAACGACGCAACCAATCGCGATGAAATTTGGTATGTAGGTAGCCCATATGCAGCAGCATTGAAAATAACATAATTAAGCTTTCTTTTCCCCGGTCCATTAAGTGATTCCCATTGGATAAGTGATTCCCATTGGATACATTCTCATGTCCACGCGGACTTGAAAAGCTAGTTTGTACCACCTTTTTTATTTACGTGTTTATTATCAAATCATGCATTACTGACATTTGAAGACACTTTGACTACATTATAGTAAAGAAGAGCAGCATTCAAAAGCATAAAAAACTTGTTAAATTATAAAAATTTTATTTTTATTTAAACTTTGGTGTAAACGTAAGATCTTTCGAAAAACAGACGAAAGTAAAGATGAACCCAACTGAGTGGCCCAACAACAAAGCGTACAAAGTAAAACGAGTCCAAATACTCAGGTGCGCGCAGACGAACAGAATGATACAATGTAGTATGCGCCAGCGCAGCCAGAGGACGAACAACAATGCCAACAATACAAAGCAAGGGCTTAAAAACTATAAGTTCAGTATTCAAATAACCCACAGTAGGCAACAATACAATTATTGATTTTATTTATATACCGCAAAGGTGTTAAATATTTAACTAAATGCAATCTCTTTGATGGGCCGCATTCTAAACGCAGCAGGTGATTACCCAAACCACAAAATTACTACTACGTTTAGTCTTGATTACAACTGTGGTCTAGCCAAACGTATCTCCAAAAGTGAAAAGAAGACTTACGTCGGACGTGAATGGAAGAGAAGATTGGCGTCATGAGAGGGACCTATGTATGCTATGCCTATGTCCAGCACATTCGTCCTTATTGTAAAACACAGCAACAGCAGGATTTATAAAGGTAAAATATTGCTATGTAGTCTACCATATGGTAGGCAAATAAATGACAGTTAATTTATCAATTCATGAACAACAAATTGAAATACTAGTGTATATTAACGGTGTATGATATTTATCTCCAAAAATATAATTATATTATCCTAAGAAATAATATTGCATTATGGATTAGATAATACTAGTATTTTAATCATTTTGTGCTATGCTGTTGTTTATTATCTGAAACACACATTTTTGACGGTTTTTTGAAATCTCTTTGGTTTTTTGGTGAAATGTTTATTTTATTAGTGACATTGTAAATGAGCTCATACTGCCATCTATGTTGTTTTATGCCCAATGAATTATAGTTTGATTTAGACAGACGCTGCCAGTGCTTCCACAGTATTTCATCAAGTCAATAGATGTCGCTAAATCTAATACTTAAATGCCATCTATGAGTGAGTAGCAAACTAGCGATAATAATGCATACATGTACTGATGCTTTACTTTTTGTACGCATTATTCCGTAAACTGGCAACACCAACTATATAAAACTCACCGCCATATTGAAAAATGCTTCTTTTTGATTGGTCAGCGGAGAGACAGGTCCCATACGTCAATCAATATGGCACATTCTTCCGCCATTTTGCCGTGTACTAGCTGTGGAAACGAAGACAAACGGGAAATCGAATTTATCAAGCCGCATTGCGGCAATCTACTGCATATTAATTCAGGTATTTACTTATTACGTTTCTTTTACCAGTTAATATGTCGGTGATGACTTTATTTCTTATTGCACTAGGTATCTCCACGATTAGTTTTATATTTGTCGTGGTCGTTTATTCGGTGCTAAAGAAATTATGCTCACCCATTCGAAAGCACAAGATTACTCTCTGTTTTCGTCAGTTACGAGCTAGACAAATCTTTTCTCTACGTCACTGGTTTGTCTGTAGCAAGTAGATGTTATAATCTTCGATTTATTCCAGGTGTAAGTTAAGCCGGCGCCATGCATCTATACAACCTAACTTTACAAGGCTCCACCGCCATCACACACGCCGTGCACGGCAATTTTTCCGGTACCAAACAGCAAGAAATAATCATATCACGTGGCAAAACGCTGGAACTTCTCCGCCCAGATCCTAACACCGGCAAAGTTCATACATTGATGAAAGTAGAGATATTCGGCGTGGTCAGATCTATGATGTCATTCAGGCTCACCGGGGGCACCAAAGGTAATTGAACTTTAATTTATGCGACCACGTGGCCTGATTCAGGCATGTGGTATTTTAAACTGTTTGGGATTTATACACTCTGCCTTAACAATTTCATTGCAGAGTACTTATGAATTATTAGTCTTTCCGAAAAATGAGCACTAAAGTGTTGAGTTGAATCTTTTAAAATGACTAATTGGGATATCGTACCCAGCTCCATAGGGGTAGAGCCAGATGAGAGTAACTCACAAAACTTGTCCTGCGACATCTACAGTACATACCTGAGAGCACCGTGTCTTCCAAAAGAATACATAAAAAGTTATTCATATAGCATACTGCATTGTCTTGCTCCATGCTCTCTAACAATCGGAGAGTATGGGTTAACTAGATGCACAGACTATAAAAGCCAGCGCGTCGCTCTTGGTAATGTTTCAAGCATTACTGGGATGTATGTAGTGATGGTACAATCTTTACAGAGGCTACTTGCTTGTGCCCTGAAGAAATCTTTTGCCAATTTATTTGGTTAAGGTGTAATTATTTCACTCAGATATGAAAACTTGTCTTAAAGAACTCTTTATTTTCAGATTACATAGTCATTGGGTCAGATTCTGGGCGCATTGTGATCCTCGAGTACATTCCTGCAAAAAATATTTTGGAAAAAGTTCATCAAGAAACATTTGGCAAATCTGGTTGCCGCAGAATTGTCCCTGGACAATATTTGGCCATTGATCCAAAAGGCAGAGCTGTTATGATTGGTAAGCTTTCCATTTAAAATTACCTGTATTTATATAAGTGAATTTTGATTCTTCAACAATAATTTATATCATTAACCTGTAATACATAATTAATACATGACTGTCAGTAAAATTATTTTTGGCTTGCAGGTGCCATTGAGAAACAGAAGTTGGTATACATATTGAACAGAGATGCTGAAGCACGCTTGACTATCTCTTCACCTTTGGAAGCTCACAAATCCAACACTCTGGTGTATCACATGGTTGGTGTTGATGTAGGATTTGAGAACCCCATGTTTGCCTGTCTGGAAATAGATTATGAAGAAGCTGATGCGGATCCTTCAGGTAACTATGTTTTTTTTTACACCTTTTTTTTACTTCAAATTATTTTCTCTATTCACTTTTTTCATACATTCCTTTTTTCATGGAATGCCTCATCCTTATACTATGGTCTAATCTGACTTCTAATCAAAACTGAAACCATTATTAACTATTGAAAGCCATAATCATCTGTAATAGAAGGTTATTGAATTTTTTTCTTATGATTATTTGAGGTTGAGGTCTCTGAATGGTAAGTGATGCCAAATCCTCATTTTGTATGAAGATTCTTCAGCTTTGATTACCTCAGACATTTTAAATATATATCTGACTCTAACCAGACCGTTTTTCTCAACAGGTGAAGCTGCACAAAAAACACAACAGACCCTAACCTTTTACGAGTTAGACTTAGGCTTGAACCATGTGGTCAGAAAATATTCTGAGCCTTTAGAGGAGCACGCAAATTTTCTTATCACAGTCCCTGGAGGCAATGATGGACCTTCAGGAGTACTGATTTGCTCAGAAAACTATCTCACATACAAAAACCTGGGTGACCAACATGATATCAGATGCCCGATACCACGACGGCGAAATGATTTGGATGACCCAGAAAGAGGCATGATATTTGTATGCTCAGCAACACATAAAACCAAATCTATGTTTTTCTTCTTAGCACAAACTGAACAAGGAGACATATTTAAAATCACTATAGAAACAGATGAAGATATGGTCACAGAGATAAAACTTAAATATTTTGACACAGTCCCAGTTGCAACTGCCATGTGTGTTTTGAAAACTGGCTTCCTATTTGTAGCCTGTGAATTTGGCAACCAGTGAGTATTTATTTGTTTGTATTATGAGCTCTATATGCATGTGAGCCTGTGATTTGGACATTTCCAACCTCACTTTGTTAATTAAAACATGCTATAGAAGAAATCTCTGAACCAAGGTTCTGCCTTTCTTATGGGGTAGGGTACACTGATATGGGATGCACATTTATATCAAAAATACTTTGAAAGCGTATTTCTTTTGTATAAAAATGCTAATAATATCTTACTTTACAGCTATCTGTATCAAATTGCACACCTGGGAGATGAGGACGATGAACCAGAGTTCAGTTCTGCAATGCCTCTAGAGGAAGGTGATACATTCTTCTTTGCGCCAAGACCTCTGAGGAACTTAGTACTGGTTGATGAATTAGATTCACTCTCTCCAATTTTAGGTAATATAATAAAACTATTATGACTCATTGACTTATTAGAGTTTTATCCAAACATGTAATTATTTCAAATTTTTATACAGCTTGCAAAGTGGCAGACTTAACTGGCGAAGACACGCCTCAAGTATACTTAGCTTGCGGCCGTGGTCCCCGATCTTCCTTAAGAGCCCTAAGGCATGGACTAGAAGTTGCAGAGATGGCTGTTTCAGAGTTGCCAGGGTCGCCCAATGCCGTGTGGACAGTCAGACGACATAAAGATGGTGAGTGTCTGATCCTTTCCAGTTGTAAGACTGTCACATGACATTGCTAGGTTACATAGATCAATAGAAGCTTGAATAACATGAATGCAGGCATTGTGAAGTTCATCTTGACTTGAGAAGAAAGACTATATTAAGACGAAACAATTTATGTTGTTGGACCTGAAGAAATCATGAAATCATCGAAATTAAAAATCTATAACTAGAGTATTAGCAAGCTAAGGAGCATAATGATTAAAAATATTTGGTCCGTGTTACTGACATGCCGTGACGCTATTCTCAACCACATATGAATGCTCCTCGTTTATCAACAATTACTAATAAAACCCTGGTTGTTTGTCATACATAAACACCAGTGGTTTTTCTTTTCAGAATCTTCTATCGGGCGATGAACATTGAGATGGTTTCAGCTGACTCGAAGGTAGGCATCACAGTCTTCGTTTGTCTACAGGAGAGTAGCAACGCGAAGATTATAGTTTTGCAAGCTAGCTCGCCGATTCCGTGTTACCTGGAGTTTTCTCTTTTGCTTGCAGATGAGTTTGATTCCTACATCATAGTGTCATTCGTTAATGCGACCCTTGTGCTCTCTATCGGGGAGACAGTGGAAGAAGTGACAGACTCTGGTTTCCTCGGCACGACGCCGACGCTGAGCTGCCACGCGCTAGGCAGCGACGCGCTGGTGCAGGTGTATCCGGACGGTATTAGACATATCCGCGCCGACAAACGTGTCAATGAGTGGAAGGCGCCCGGCAAGAAGACCATTGTAAAATGCGCCGTCAATCAAAGACAAGTAGTCATTGCGTTGACGGGTGGTGAATTGGTCTACTTTGAAATGGACCCTGTAAGTACATGTTTGAAATAATGTTCGTTCACTTGTCATTACTAGAAGATGTTTATACCCATCTCCAAAGGAATCAATGCTGACCTCAACATAATGAATAATATAAACTACACATAAATTGTTACACAATATAATGTGGTAATTTTTACTAGTTTCAAAGTCTTTGTTGTTCAATTCAATAATACATGGAAATTAAAAATGTATTATGAGGCATTTTTACATACTGGTCTTAATACGAAAATGGCCAAAGTCAAGAATATCATTCAGAAGATCATTATATGAATTATTGATATTCTAACATCAAAGCCATTCAGCAATGAGTAATATAAATCGACGTGTTTGCTTGGCGCTGCCCTCGGGCGGCTCCAGGTGAGAGTGGTGCGTAGCTGTCCCATGCAGTGAGGTCCACAACGTCGTATATCATGTCACCCTCCCTCAGGGTCGAGGGTGGCGCTCGGTATATTCCATAGCCAAGCTGGAGTCGCTCAGACTGTGAAGGTGGCAAAACCATGCCGTGGACAAACAAACCACTTTTAATGTAAAAATGTATAAAAATATTTGCACGTGTAAAGATTTTTCTCAATTTTCCAGACTGGACAACTGAATGAGTACACAGAAAGAAAGAAGCTTTCGTCTGACGTCTCGTGTATGGCGCTAGGATCGGTCGCCGCGGGGGAACAGAGAGCGTGGTTCTTAGCTGTCGGTCTAAGCGACAACACTGTCAGAATCATCTCATTAGATCCATCGGTAAGTTTGAACCTCTTAAGTTATTTTGACAAAATTACCTGGCAGCTTACAAAAATGATGATACTAGGACACCAATGAATGTATTTGATTACAACAACCTTAAAATGCGTTATTCTAAAACAGCTGATTTATTATTTAAAAAAAGCCAAACATGTATGTTCTATAATAATTTTAAAACTGATGACCAACTTGTTTTGTAGGATTGTTTGGCGCCACGATCTATGCAAGCATTACCTGCCGGTGCTGAGTCATTATGTATCGTCGAGCAGCCCTTTGAATCCGGCGCTAAGTCAGCTCTACATCTCAACATTGGACTCAGCAACGGAGTGTTGTTGAGAACAACTTTAGACTCTGTCAGCGGCGACTTGGCTGACACCCGAACCAGGTAATTTCCCTTGATCATTTCATTCTAACACAAATTGAAACTTAAAATTACCAATGATGTCAACCAATTTCGCTCCGTGTTTCATCTGAAATATATTGACGATCCTTAACCAGATCTGAGGTACCAGCAACGTACCGTATTGTACCTCTTAACGCCTGTTGTTCATCCATCTACAGATAGCTCATGTTTTCAGATACTTAGGGTCAAGAGCGGTGAAGCTGTTTAAAGTGAGAGTACAAGCCACGGAAGCCGTACTTGCTGTGTCGTCCAGAACTTGGCTCGGGTACCACTATCAGAATCGGTTTCATCTGACGCCGCTGTCTTACGAGTGTTTGGAGTATGCCGCTGGCTTCAGTTCAGGTAAATATTTTAGAAATCCTTGTGAGCATTTGTTAGCATTATCTTTTAATGAAGACTTATAATGTAGTGACTGAAAAATCGACGTGTTTGCTTGGCGCTGCCCTCGGGCGGCTCCAGGTGAGAGTGGTGCGTAGCTGTCCCATGCAGTGAGGTCCACAACGTCGTATATCATGTCACCCTCCCTCAGGGTCGAGGGTGGCGCTCGGTATATTCCATAGCCAAGCTGGAGTCGCTCAGACTGTGAAGGTGGCAAAACCATGCCGTGGACAAACTTAATTACACATCAGGATTGTTACCCGCGCATTGCGTCTTTTCCGTTGTTACGTAACTAGCATGTGTAATGAGCGTAACAGCTGATGTTTATCAGTGACTACTTATGAGTTGCTTTATGATATGTCTTGCTTAATATGCCAATTTATTTCAGAACAATGTGCTGAGGGTATAGTCGCCATCTCATCGAATACTCTTCGGATCCTCGCGTTGGAAAAGCTGGGCGCTGTGTTTAATCAGATGTATTTGCCGCTCGAATACACGCCGAGGAAATTCGTCATCAACACAGACAACAACCACATCATCCTCCTGGAGACTGATCACAATGCTTACACTGACGATATGAAGAAACAAAGAAGGTAAGCAAAGCTTTGTTCGTAAATTAATTATGAAAATTATACCCTTACGAGTGATGACTACAACACACAAACACTGAATCTTTTTGCTGATACTCCTGCAGTACTGATTAACCTTTATACAAGAAAATAGTTGATAGAATTCACATTTTGCATCTGGTTACATAATCTTGTTGTTTCCAGGGTTCAAATGGCACAAGAAATGCGAGAGGCAGCTGCCGGTGGTGGCCCTGAAGAACAACAGCTAGCCAATGAAATGGCTGATGCATTTCTGTCTGATGTTTTGCCTGAAAATGTATTCGCTTCGCCGAAAGCGGGAATAGGTAAGGACGTCTCCTTTGATTTTGTTTTTCCTAATGGCCACATTCTCTGGGCAAGAGCAGCGATAGTCTCCGAGCGTGCTGACTCTAATCGGGTGTGGCCATATCAAATCCCAGCGTTAATCCCAGATGATCTTCTCGAGAGTCATTTGATTCTAGCTTGGGAGACATTGACACAAACATTTCATTCACATATGATATTGATGTGTGATGCTATAATTATCTTAGTCAAAATGTCTTAGTCTTAAAGGATGTTGTTGTTTAATCAGGAATGTGGGCGTCACAAATCCGTGTTGTGGACATGGGTGTGGGCGGCAACCAGCCCGGTACTCTGTTCAAACTGCCCCTGGAACAGAACGAGGCCGCGGTCTCACTGTGCATCCTGCGGTGGGGGGCACACGGGGAGCATGCACACCCACACCTGATCATCGGTGTCGCAAAAGACATGCTGCTCTCCCCGAGGTCGTGCACTGAAGGCAGCTTACACGTCTACAAGGTGAGAATACACTGCTCTTGACTATAATTAAATATTTCCGCTTGCTTGATTAGCTTTCACGCTCGAAGCAACGCCGAGAAAAAATATTCAAGGTAATTTTTTGTTGCAGATCTATGGAAACACAGGAAAATTAGAGTTAGTCCACAAGACCCCAATAGATGAATACCCTGGTGCTTTAGCGGCTTTCAACGGCAGACTGTTGGCGGGAGTGGGACGCATGTTAAGACTGTACGACATTGGCAGAAGGAAACTCCTGCGCAAATGTGAAAACCGACACATTCCGAACCTGATAGCTGATGTCAAGACAATCGGTCAGAGGGTATTCGTTTCTGATGTACAAGAATCAGTATTCTGCGTAAAGTACAAAAAGAGAGAAAATCAATTGATCATTTTCGCTGACGACACCAATCCTAGATGGATCACCAACAGCTGTATTCTAGATTATGACACTGTTGCTATGTCTGACAAATTCGGCAATGTCGCTGTGATGAGGCTCCCACAGTCTGTCACGGACGATGTCGACGAAGACCCCACAGGAAACAAGGCGTTATGGGATAGAGGTGAATAAATGATTAATATTAAATCTTTACCATACAATTTATTAAATGATGATAACACTCAATACACACATGCTAGACTAATGAAAATCAATGATTACCATCTTGAATCTGAATTGAAAGCTCACAAACTATGCATTTCATTATTTGTCGTGAGTCTCATATGCCGTTATTTTCAGGTTTACTCAACGGAGCATCACAGAAAGGTGAGATGGTGACGAACTTCCACGTGGGCGAGACAGTGACGTCACTTCAGCGAGCCACGCTGATCCCGGGCGGCTCGGAGGCCCTTCTCTACGCGACAGTGAGCGGCTCTTTAGGAGTCCTGTTGCCGTTCACCTCTAGGGAAGACCACGATTTCTTCCAGCACTTGGAAATGCACATGAGAAGTGAAAACTCGCCGCTGTGTGGTCGAGATCATCTATCGTTTAGGAGTTATTATTATCCAGTGAAGGTATGTTGATTTTATTTTTATATAGATGTAGAAGATAGAAAAAACTATGAGCGTTTAACACAAGATACTTGAATATTCACTTCATCTCGCTTAGTGCTTGGTATCAAACAAGATGGAAGCTAGCTTACCCAGAACGCTCAAAGCATTGGCATGTTATCGTTTATTGTTACAATTGCAAACGACCGTCATTGCAAAACCCACGGGGCTAGGGAGAGATGTTTTAAACTACACTGTATATTACTCACTCTCACAGATAGTTCGCCATGACAGACATTTCATAAGACGATTAGACATCACCACCCTCGGCAGACATATGTTACATAGGTGTATGCTGCTGCCCTTTATTCGGTAGCAGTGGTCACAGTAAATGAACAAATCTTTATAAAAACCCACAGTCAGTCAACAGGTGCCTCTGTACGTGGAGTCGCCTGTGTTACACTGTGGTAAGAGCAAGTCGTCGTCAGTGCGGCGTCGCGGGCCCTCGCCGTTATGGTGACCTCGCGCCGCTGCCGGCGACTGCTTTCCTGAGAGTCGGGCGCACTGACTACCAGAGCGCCTGTAGTACTTGGAATGAACATTCAATGATGTTCCACTCCAACCATCAATCGTTTAACTTCGTGAAATAACCTCCATTTGCTTTGTTACAGAACGTCATCGACGGCGACCTATGCGAACAGTTCAACTCCTTGGAGCCGGCTAAGCAAAAGGCGATTGCTGGTGACCTTGAGCGGACACCCGCAGAAGTCTCAAAAAAACTAGAAGATATCAGAACCAGATACGCTTTCTAAATTAGTATGTTTGTGAAACTGTACCTCTACTTATGACATGATAAGGACTAATAAAAGTTTATTAAATTATCTTCTCGTTTTTGTTGCTTTTCTGCAAATTCCTCCACAAATTTTCTCGCAAAATGTTAAAAGGTGTTTACAGGATAACCCAATCAAAAATAGTAAAAAGAAACCTGTGCGTCGCCGTAAGCTAATACCTAAATCAGTTTCTTGCGGGAGAAGTGAGGTAGGTATAGCGGATCGTAGGGAGGCGTACCTGCTATAATAAATTAAAAATGTTTTTTTCACAGATTCCAGTCCGCAATGGACTCGAGTATTTGATATTAATTGAACTTGATATTGATACCTTCTCGCGTTCTAGTTCGAGGTATCAATAGATTCCTTTTGAGGTACGGAACCCTAAAAATTGCTTAGTAGGCTTTACAAGTTAACGCGTACATTAAATGTACGTATATTTCGCAAAACATTCGCAGGCAATCGGTTTAAACTACGGCAGTAACTTAATATTAATACAAAAAAAAATAAGCCATAATGATAATTATTTCCTCCTTACTTTTCGATTTTTTCCTAAATTATATTTATTTTGTTGTCAGCATTAGTATTATATTTACATCAAATAACATACACAAAACAACATTCAATCACAAAACAATGCCACATCTAATTGCGCTTGCTCTGTGTATTGCGATTAATTTTATTTTAGTTTTACTTTACTTCTAAGATACCCTAGTTGAATAAGTATAATATGTATAATTTCTCATGTAAATGAAAACAAAATTTCTTTATGAGAAAATAAAGTTCTTTAACCACATTACTATTTGTACTGGATATAATTACCACCATTCTTTCTAGACAGGCCGCGCCGCGCTAGTTGGTACTTGCAATGATAGGTACAAAAATTTGTACCATACACTAGAAACCAGAAATGGTGAATGTGGCATGTTACAAAAGTGAGTCCATCCATATTTTTATACCTCCATAGATCCGTTAATAGATATACTCGTAAGTAGATAGACCGTCAATCTGTATCTTGTCATAGAACAGATAATTCCGTTAACGAAGAGGCTACACCGTTGAAACGGTGAACCTTGTGCTGAGGTTGCGGGTTCGATCCCGATGGCATGCCTACATACCAGAAGTTTGCGTTACTGGAAGGTATGTAATGTATTAGTATAGTGAGAAGGCGACACCTAAACCTTATTATGTGACTAAAAGCATCATCAGCAAAGAAATGTCCACTGAAGAACAGGCCTCCCCATAGTATGCCACCAATGACTGGTCTCGAGCCACTTGCATCCAGCGACTCCCAACAACCTTTGCCAGGTCGTCGGTCCATACATACATGGTCGCCACTCGAGAACTCCCCATCGGTTATCTGTACTTCGAACGATGTGGCCTTCCCATTGCCACTTCAGCGCACTAACTCGTCGAGCTACGTCTGTAAAAAGCCTGTGTGCATTTAACTTCAAAACCTTACCTACCCCATTACATAGTATGCAGTTGGTCCAAACTCTAATATGAGAAACAAGTTGCCTAGATAATACTCGAACAGTACAATAAAAATTTATTCACTCCTAATATACCTATGTCGTTGATTGCTTTTACGATGTACCGTTTTCAGAAAATGCTTTCACGGTTTATTTTATGGTAATTTAATGATCGCTGCATAAAAGAGCTGATATCCATCAACATAACATTAACACGATATACAATGTAAGGAAATTTATGTATTCAAGAACACAAGTTTTAAGATGCAGAGACCGTTCAAGCGATTGTATCTATCTATCTATGAAGCTACTTCCTGAGCTGATGTCGTCATTCAATCCTTTAAACACTTTCGTTAGTCCTTGTAATACGAAATGAATACTAATAGCGCGCTACATACTTAATACTGCTTTCAACAGCCTATAAGTAATTGTCCCAAGAGCCCATTTACTTGTGTTATGTTCACAATGGAGCCTCTACGTGGCAATAGCGGTTATCTACTTGAAATATCACACATAATTAATCTTTCCCATAATAGCAATTTTCGCGTCGCCTCGTGGCCTAAATGCAAATAAAAGAAAGGAAGGAAAACGCCTCCGGTACTTACGAGCACGTAAAACAAACGTTACTATGACTACAATATCGACCGGCGGCTTTTCCGAGGTTTTCCTCTGAAGCCTCGCACTCGCGTGACGCCGGCCGAGACGTGTGCTCAAAATATCTGAAGATCTGTCGATGGTCGCTCTATTCACGTAGTCACCGGAGCGGAGCGCGGCGCTGTTAGGTGCAGTGGACTCGCAGAGTCGCCGTTAGTGTGTAATGCTGGGATAGATCGTGTCCAGCGCGGACAATGAATGCACGCGGGAAGTCTAGCGCGACGTGCGCCAGGCGGCGGGAGAGGCAGCGGTGCGCGCGCGGACATTGCTAAAAATCGCTCCGGAGTTCCATTAGCCGGTGCACCGTAACTGTGGTAGAACTAATAAAACGTGTGTGCAATACGGGGGCATTAGAAAGTGTAATGCGTGCGGTGCGATGCTGTCGGTGAGCAAGCCTTCGCTCGTCGAACAGAAGAAACAGCAGTGGGCGAAGGAGAGAGGTGCGTACGTCCTGCCTGTGTTGTTGTTGTTGATGGTCGTCAGTCGCTCGCTCGCGGCCCGCGGCTGGTGCACGCACTGTACACACCAGTATAGACCGCACACCGCCCGCACCACTGCACCCGCAGTGAGTTCTTAGACCGACGCGACAACGTCCGCGCGTGATACGGGCCGGTAATATCTGCACGATACGAAATCAAATTGGAGCTGATTTTGATATCGTGTTAGGTATCTAAGGTAGGTAGATTATTTTATTTGCAGTCGTAAATGTGACTGATTGACACATTTTATTTCACTTGTCAAAGATAAATCAAGAGTCTTCGATCCCTGAGAGTGTTAAAATTCAATGAACAATAACTTCGGACCACCATCAGGGCGAATGTGGCCAAACTAGTAACCGGCGTGTAAGATTGTGAACCTTTTGAAAAACATATATTTTTTAATCAATTAAATATAGGTAGGTAGGTAGGTACTTATAAGTATATCTACTTGAGTTAATAATTTAATCACCTCTAAATAGGTTCTCAAATCATGCCTACACCAAATGTTGGTCTATAAACTGAGTTTGTATGTTGTAGACAACAACAATAGTTCTAGCCTAGCTAACTAAATGACTTGTTGAATGAAAAAACCAACGAAGAAGGTCACTCAACTAAAACAATGTCATCGTCCAAGACCTTTAGATTTCACGTCCTAATCAAACATTGGAACAGTCCGCGTGCAATGATCGATTTCCTGGCTAATTGACGACTGACAGTGGCAACTTGGTGGCAACAATTGAACACTCTATTGACTATTGTAGCCTCGGTGACAGCGTGTAGTGGTCCGGTCAGCGGTCGATGGAACAATCACGCACCCGCAGCGCACTCTCCTTGGTTCAAGGTTGAGTTGATAGGAACGACGAACTGCGATTTATTTATTATTAGTAAATTATTAGTAAATAAATTATTAATTTTATCCTAAATTATACAAATTCATGCACATTACTTTTATTACTCCGAATTGTCCCACTGCTGGACAAAGATATCCCTGATCACTGTAGTTGATCCTCGCGCGCACGCACGCGGGTTTTTTCACCGCATTAGGTCACGCATCATATAGTCGCATGAGTCTACTCTTCTTTAGCCCACTGCTGTGATGAATTTCCTTCATAGATTTCGAGAGGATTTGCTGTAATCACCACGCTAAATGCCAAACTGTTTGGCGATTTCAAAAATATTTCAATGATACACCACACAGAGACGCATCTGCTATTTCCTGCAATTTACGCACGTGAAGGCATGTAGTGGTTCTACTCTATATCACAGTGAGTTTTTGATCCCTACAAGACTTATCTAAGACTGAACATATCTTTGATTTGATCTAGTACCTACAAAACAAAATATTGTTCAAGTTCATTATGTCTCTAAATATATTATTAATTAGTGTTGTGTGTATAAGTATATGTAAGTTAATTATATTTGTGTAGCGCTGCGTGCAAATTGTTAAAATCTGGCTAGAATAGGGGCTGGCTGAAAATCAGTGTTGTGATTTTCAGCAGAAAAGCATAACGGGTACTGAGACAGCTCCTGCCACAGAACCTTCTCATTTTAATGTGTATTTATCGTAATGTTGTAAATGTTTTAATTAGTTTTATATATGTGTGTGTGTTTGTATGTGTAATTTGTCTGTGGTAAATAAATGGTTTAAATGGTAAATGATAAAACCATACCTTCATACCAACGAAATAATGTTCTTATATTATTTCTATTAAAAATAATATTAGTAATATCTCTTGCCATATTTATAGTCTATCTACGGTATTATGTGAAAAAATGGTTTTCAAAAAGACTGTTAATCCTAGAAGTGACACATATTAAAGACTGTCTCATAGTGCCGAGCTCTAAATGTGCATTAAAAGAAGACATTTGCTAAATTACAGAAGACATTACAGAATGCCAGCAGGCGAACGATGGCGACAATAACCTGTAACATTAGAAATAATTCGGTCGTATTGTTAAGAAATTCTATAAAGTGTGTCCGAAATATGTTTTTATGCACACTGCCCAGTACAAGTCATTTCAATCTTTTGCATTGCAAAACACGTCTGTCAGAGCTGTGTAGTGTAGGTATAAATAAATACAATATTTTAAGAGTCGTAAAGTCCTTCCTGTAATATTTTAAATTTTTCGCATTTACAAAGGAACGTGAATTCATTTTTCCTTCAGAAGCGACTTTTGTTAACGGAAACTAATTTATACTTTGTATTAGATTGGCCGAAATAAAAATATGTAATTACACTTAATTATAGTTTTAATGCACATTGAATAAGCGAGTTATCGTTGCGTTAAATAATAAAACAAAAGCACTCGGCGCTCGTTAGCCGGGGCGCACGAGAGCGTGGCGACTCCGACACAAAATATGCCATTACACTACCTACAGTCGACGGACAATCGTTTTTCATCCGTGGTCTGCTTACTTTGTTAGATTAAAATAATACTTACAATCTCTTTTATTTGAAAAAAGTTAGCCGCCACACTTCAGTCAGATTATGAGTTTCTATCGCAGATATGCGCTCGGGACAGCGTGACGGGTGTTACATACATAACATTAGGAGTATACTTTATCCATGCCCATACGAAGGAAGACCAACGTTGAAATAGCTACGTGGCGCTGATAACTCATAACAAAGTTAAAAGCCTTAAGAACTAAATGTTAAGTATATTGTAAAACCAGATAACATACATTCGCGCATAGCCATACCATACAAGGCCATCTGAGGTATACTAGATCGTAGGATGAAAGCGTGCTTACACAAAAGCCTCTATATAATGATAATCTGCGGTGGCTATATCTTTCTTTACCAGAACAAAACATTTACACTGCTTTTAGGATTATGAGCGAAATGTACAGAGTAATAAATTACACACAGAGAAAATAAATTACACAACATAAAACGCTGCCCCCCTCTCCCATCCCCATCAGCCGACAGCAGTGCAGCGATAAGATGATGATGAATGATTTTAGAGACGCAAAGTTCAATCAACCGCAATAAATATTTGTGTCATATTCAGTATAATATCGGTACCTAAAGTGCACTTTATAACTTTAGTTAGACATTTAGTCTAGACTTGGAAATTGGACCTATTTACGTAACGCGACTGCAAACGAAGTGCATGTCGACGAAATGCTATTAAACGTCTGTAACATTCCGTGGCCTAAATATGTGTATGTATGGATACTTAGACTTGTCGATGTAAAATCTGTGCACATTTCTGACACATACGTGTATGTACGTATCAGATTTTACAAAATAATCTCAGTTTGTGGTTGGAGTGACCATGTCGAGAACATTCGGCGTATGGATACGCAGCTAATGGTCCCTAGATAGCGCTTTAAAAAATAATAGAAAAATAGTGTGTAAAAATGAAAATGGTGATTCCCTAGGAAGTTGGATGTTAATGATACTCATTCCGCGACATTATAATGGGATGAACTATTTTTGGGATAATTACTGCACAAAGCCTGCTATTATATTTTGAAAGATTATGGCAACCGAAATTAAGTATGAAACTTTTATCGAGCGAATAATCTTAACCGTTCTTAGGAACGGTACACTTTGTCTAGCGCCGTCATAAAAAAGACTACTTTATTTGTTTTACACAAGTGTTACAAAAGTGTAAATATTACACACTATCTAGAGTTTTTGAGAAGTCATAAAAAAACTAGACAAACAAACTTAGTAATGCAGTTGGGAAAATGAACTTTATTTCAAGGTGATATCTTTGCACTTATTTCCCTTGCCCGGAACCCTTGGTGCGCGAGTGCACTAGGCCGTTTTTTAAAGACATTGTACGAGTCCATGTATCAAATCAATCAACTGACCAACCGCTGCCTATACATTGCATTTAATTAGAATGCATGTTACAGTAGGCAATTTTAGAATTTCACGCACCACGCAATGCTAATAAATGTTCGGCGCGTTTTATCGCTTGCTATTTTCACGTGAATAATAAACCTAATTTTTAAAGTTTTGTGCTAGGTCAGTAGAATGCGAGGTGAGAGGTGCGCGGGGAGGGGTAGTTTCCGAGCCGTGACATAATTGTATATAAAACTTTGAAGAACCCGTCAGTACCCTTTTTACAGCTGTAGTGATATAAATAATAGTTAAAAGTGTTTTAGTTATTTTTCAACTTATTTCTCAATAGAGCTTTAAATTTATAAGTTGTTATTCATTACGGCGTTCAAAGTAATTCAAACTTTCTTTTTCTTTTCATTTTTCATTTCATTCTTAACGACACCTTCTCGTATATTAATTTCCGTTCCGTTAGTGCATCTATATATACAAAATCTGTAGACTGTTATTTATTATTATTCTTTTTCATCCCACAGATACAACTCACTTAAAATCGGTGCTGTTTTATTAGTGTACGGTCAGCATGATGTGCAAATTATTTACGTACTATTTTCTTATCTGTATAAATGACACGTTCCGCGAATGAATGGAGCCACGTTGAAACACGTTGAAACGTTGAAAACAAAGATGGCGTCAATAAAATGACTCTTGACCCCCTCTTGACGCTGTCTCTTAGTACAAAAAGAATGATTTTGTAAAGTTCAAAAAAATGTAATTCATGTATTTTTCTATACATCTTCAGATTATTACTTGATTTTTTAAAATAGTTTACAAGTGCAGGCCGAATTTGAAACATCTCTTTTAACAGTGATTTCGAAGATATTAGTATCTAACGCTAGAAGTACCACAAGAAATTCCTAAAGATTCCACTACTCCCAGTGAAATAATTGGCACTAAGATTGGACCAAGTTTGCGTGACCAATTTAACGAGCGAATGAAAGTGATATTTTGTGCGATACTTCACGTGTAAACTTTTTAATTGTTTCACGGAAGCAAATGGTTATCTCATTGTGTGCAAACACCGCGGTACTGTTTAAAAACCTAATTGCACGAAATAATGACAAACTTCCAGCACTTCTAAAATTTCAACTTCTCAAATGACAACAAATTTTATGAAAACGCTTCTAATGTGGGTTTAGGGAAAGAGTCGTTCATTCGTTTAAATGCTCCTAGATTCATTCATGTGCTGAATTTGTCTTCAGGAATATCGATTGAAGTGACACTAGAAAAAAACCTCTAGTCCAATGTTTAAAATGAATTGCAATGTATTTCACTTGTCAGTATAATAACTGAAGCTAAACTTTATATTTTCTTCGTACCGAAAAAAATCTATTGGTCATGTTCTCCAACGTATACGAATTATCCTTCGAATAACATTATTTCCCGTACCGCCCCGTGCAAGGCTTCGAACGATCATACACAGCTATAAAACGATTATATATAGACAATAACAAAAGCCTTTAGGAGTTGCAGCTCCCATACATTTTCCTCGCATGAGTTATCGACTAAACTGAAACCCCTTTGCGAACGGATAAAGGGGGAACTCAATTTATATTTTTTCTGTTACATTTCAAGGAATAAGTACTTAATTCGTAGACGACTGCTGCCATGGACGGTACTTTGAACTACAGATTTAAATATTACAGATTAATAAATATTAAATACGTTTATAGTTGATATGTGACTTGTTTTCTATTACAGAGGAGATGTCACATCTTTACTTGCCATGGGGCTCCGGTGAACGTTACAATCGGTTGCCAGTGAGAAACCAATTCGCAAGCTCCCTTGAGTTGCACAAGGAGTCTTCTTACCAATACCAGGAGCCAATACAACGGCAAAGAAGTCCCAGCTTACCACCAATACACCAAACCGAACCCGACAGAATCAAAGATGATAGACGAACTAAGGAAATGTTGAACAGAAATATACCTAGCGCAAGGAGATTCGCTTTTTACGACGAAGACGGCGAAGGAGACACTTCAGGATACGGCAGCGAGACTGTCAATCACAGAACTGGAGTTCTGAACGATGTCACCAACAATCGAAACCCTGTCGTAGCGTGGCAACAAGATGATAAAGATAACAGGTTAACATTCCACATTGTTATTTAGCGTTACTTACCTTAAAACAACCGTAAAAAGTTCCTGACTGACTCGTCAGTCTAACATTAAATTCGGTTCATGTTATTGTTTTTATTCAACATAATTTTGCATTTAGGAATTCTACAGTCACTGATGGTAAATGGTCTGGTCGAAGTCCTCGGAGCAGTACAGAAGAAGGGCGCGCTCGATGGGGCGATCGAGGGGTTGCCACTGGTCGCCTCTGGGAACCTACCGCTCCAAACGCACGTCTGCCACAGGTAACTTTGATTAATCTATAATGCATGAAATATAATTGCATGGAGAGTCTCATCATGGAAAGGATCAATGTGCTTACGAGTATAGTTGTTGTTTGTCTCTAGATGCCAAACCAGAAGAAAGGAACTCCGTCGTGGGTGGAGCGTGGCTTGAACATGATAGAGAATACAGCGGACGTTCTAGTCATTGATCAGAGAAGTTCTAACAACTCAGGGTTTGAGTGTGACAGGTCTTCTTGCAACGGTAGTGACGAAGGAAGGTACGTATAATATAAAATGTAAAATGGTGGTTGTCTAGGACTCATTTTAAAAAGATAGTTCCGATATACTCTATAAAAGACGTGGAGCCGGTATCAACTAGCTTAACACTTAAAAGATTATTATTTCTAGTAGCACTTCTGATGTGTCCCATGTTTTAGACACAATACCATATGTCGACAGATTGATTGACAAACTTAAAAAACACTCTGGCCCGTTAAAACTCACCTAGAGGAATTCCTAATATTGTTATTTTTCCAGAACTTATCTGCGAGGGCAAAACGTACCTCTGGAACCAGAAATCAAACAACAGAGAGAAAATAAACGTATCAAAGCTCTAGAACTACAGTCTGCGATATTGAATCAATTAGAAGATCAAGAAAAACGTCGCCAAGAAGAAAGAGAAAGACAATTAAGAGAAGAAAGGCTAGTAGAGCTCAGAGTACAAAGACAACAAGAAGAAGATAGAATGAGAGCTGAAGAGGAAAAAAGGAGGAGTGAAGAGAAACAGATTCAAGAACAACGAAAGCTGGAAACACTGAAAAAAGCTCTGGAAGAAGCTGAGAAAAAAGCCAAGTTAGAGAAAGAAAAAAGATTCATGTGTTTGAAACAAAATATGGCTGCACATCTTCCTATGGATTGTAATAATCCTGTTGAACATATTTCTGATGACACAGCCTCTAGAAACGAAATTTCAAGTCCGACAAAATCTAATAGGACATACAACATAAATTCTGCCAAAAGTCATAAGAAAGAAAGTAACTCTCAACAAACAACAGAGTTCAACTCGCCAAGATCAGCAGGTACTGGCAATTTAAATCTTTTTTTACATCCTCCAGTGGGTCTTACTGACAATCAATTCAATATCGTGCCAATTGGTATAAACGGTAATGGTGAATTAATTAACGGACCAGCAAACGGCTTGCAACTAGCTGTTTTACTTCCACAAAGCATTAGCAACAGTTTATACAACGTTTCTTTAAATTCTCTTACTAGTGTAGAGTCAGAAACAGGGAAAGTATTAACGCCTAGGAAATATAGAATAACCAAAACCAAAGACGTATCAACACAGACTGATCCTAATTTAGGAAGAACTACGTCAGATAAATTAATCGAAACAGATATTGAGAGAAACAATGACAAGGATTATCCAAATATTGACGAAAATGCGCCACAAAGTAGTAATAACACGTTAAAAAAAGATCGCCGTTTCCGATCGGAGGAGAGATATAAGAAAGATTTAGAAAATCGGCCCAAATGGGGAGTGAACAGACCAGCGGCACAGTACAAAAAACAAAGTGAAAAAGATCCATTCTATAGTCAAAAGAGGAAAATGCGACAGAAGTATCGCGCACAGGCGAGACAATATTTGTCACAGTCGAGTGATGACAGCCGCTCGCCCAGCCCTCCGTCGAGACCAGAAAAAACTACAGAAAGTAATCATAAGCTACGTAACTCTCTAAGTCAATCTTATTGGAGAAACAAACGTTCTAGTCAAGAGTCAATTAGAAATAACACCGGCTCAGAATCTACAAGCAATGTAACAGCCGAATTTACCAATTTAGCTCAAATAACTCCCAGTGAGATTGAAAATAAAAAGTCTCCTAAAATGTCCCCATCAAAAAGGATGACCCTCTCCCAAAAGTTTATTAACGACAAATATGGAAATCGAAGGTTATGGATAGATGACGCGAATGAAAAAAATTCCAAATCTAACATTTTTGATGTCGAAAACAGAAAGAAAATAATAGACCAGCTAAACATAGCAAAACGAGAATATTTGGAACGTAACGATGATCCTGAGAATTCTATAATAAAAACGAAATATTGAAAATAAGTAAAAATCTTAGTAGAAGCTTAAGAGCACAGTAGCTAGTCGTGCAACTTGTAGAAAACTTGGAATTAGGTTACCCGCCGCGCCTGAAGATTTTATCGATTCAACGGTTTCTAGGAAATGAGTTGTCGTTGTTAAGTCGATAAAATTAGAAGCTTGGTCGTCATTCACGTATTGTTAGAAAAATGTCTGACGATATTTTTGACAAAAAGAAAGATGAAGCGCCTATGCTAGATTTGTCAAAAACCATAATAAATACTGCCGAGGAATACAGAGCTGTTTTAGACAAAGTCCCAGATTTCAAAACTAGACCGGAGAAGGTAATGTATCAAATGAAAATGTATTGATTACGTGTCTATTGTTTCACAAAAAATATGTAACAAAATCCGTTAGGTAAGAGCCGAAGACATAAAAATAAAAGACAGACCCGAGGACAAGAAAACCAAAACACCACGAAAAGAAATAAGAGCGTATGAAAAGCTGGGGACTAGAGAATATGAGGAGAAACAATTCACATTCATGGACCCTATCCCTGTGGAAATGAGAGGATTAAAGTTTGAAGAACTGTGTGCTGTGCCTATAGAGTGGCGAATGCTGACTTCGTTACGACCTAAATCTAAATTAGACGAGGAATATTTTAACAGGTAAGTGATGTGGCATAATTTAATTTGGAGTAAGGGTAGTTAAATATTGCTGTTACACCATCAAGTGTGACAAAGGCCCAATCCATCCCGTATATAGGTTATGTGCATGCCAAATTTCATCATTTTCTGTTTGTCAATTTCGTCGTGCAAATATATCAAACAACAAATGGACAGAGCGACAGATATTGCATGGTTTGTGGGACTCTTCGACCCATATCACCTAACTGTAAATTTACATATATGGAGGGTACAGCCAAAGAATCAAACACACAGCCGGCGTCTGTATTTCCACATAGCTAAAATCTGGGTAAAATATATAAGTGGAAGGTGAACAGGCTCCTTCTAGACCAACGCGTATCATTATCGTCGTCGGCCACGTCATCATGAACCACAAAGTGAGACCGTGGCCCAGTTGTTGTTCTATTTACAATATTTAAAAAACGTTCGATTGATTCTGTTTCAGGTTGATAGAACTAAGAAAATCCGAGCTAAAAACTAAAGCAAGAGACAAAAGGGAGTACGCTAAAAATCCAATGCTTAGAAAAACTAAGAACCGATCGGGCGTGACCGAAACGCGAATCGTGTCATGTTCCGAGTGTGGCGAAGAATACTGCGATGGTCAGTTCAGTAGCGATGTTGGTAGCGGCATACTACATTATTTTAAACCTGATATAATGTCATTTAGTGTCCCCATGTCATCCCACGGGTATCGTAAAAGGCCACTACGGGAGAAATATTTTGTAGAATGGCATCAGCACTCTATGTAACAGCAACATATTACTGCGATCACCAATCCGCCTGCCTGCCACTTGTAGTAAATATTGCAAATAGCCTAATGGAATTTCCGACGTGGCAAACTATGAGGGACACTCATGCCTAGCAGTGACATTTAACGGTTTAAATTAAAAGCAAGTTTAATTTAACATCGTCATCAGCCGGGTACCATGTACTTTATAAACACAGGCCTTTCCCATGGTACGCAACGCTGTCCAGTCCCGAGCCGCTTGCATTCACCGGCTTCCTGCAACATTCCTCATCGCTTAAAGATTATTTGAGTTAGAAAGATTATTTCGCATTTATAATATTGATATGGATAATTTATCTAAAAAGCCGCCAGCACTCACATTGGAGAACTCATCATTGTAAGCTTTTTATATCAAAAATGCACAAGTAACTCTTGTCTGTTTATTGCCTTTCCACAACATCAGCTGAACGCCTGCATGAAAACTTGCATGCAAAAACTTTTTTGAAATATGTAAATAGATATCGTCGATATTACAGGAAAAATGTGCATCATCACCAACTATGACATGTTCGCCCGACTGAAGGTGGAAGTGGAGACGAAGGAGAAACGCGCGCAGCTTGCGCCCGCGCAGGGAGGCGGCCGTCTGCGCAAGCTGCGACGACGCGCGCGACGCAAGCCGCGCAGCAAGAGCGCCGCGACACCGCACAAGAGTGCCGCCGGGAAATCGGGGGCCAAAAGCGATTCAGAACTGTAGACACTTGTGCCTTAAACTTGGCTTTGCTGGCCGACTACCTAAGAAAATGTTACACAAGCGCTCTGAGACCCATAACCTACGAATAAATAATAAATTATTCGTAGCCCATAACGCGTTAATAATTTTAGCTCAAGGTGCGATTACAGTGGACGTGATTACAAACAAAATCATTTCGTACAAAATTTATTTAACTATATTATTTGAAAATATTATTGATGACTTTGTGAAGTTATCGACTTTACCTAAAAGTAGGTCATCATTATCCCGGGAAATGAATGTCACTTATACATAACCACCACCACAACCACATGGCGTTTTTAACACCTAAAAAATAAATGTAAATTGTGATTCACTATGATATCGTACGTTAGAAGGATTTCGTTCCGATTTACGTTAAGAGGGATATGAAGCAAAGTCTCTGTAGAATAGTAGGTATTTCAATATTTTATTGCTGTCGCGATTCGGTACGCACACATACAGCCTTTCACATGCTTTCACTCACACAAATAACGCTGCATTCACTCCCAACGCGGCCTCCCTCCCCCGCGCTGCGCATAGTCGCTACCCCTCGCCTCGTCAGTCATCGCTCTACGCTTGGCTAGAGTGTATTTTTCAAAATTATAATAAACTTGACGTGAGCGTGCGTCAACCCTTTTTTCACGTTTTGAGCAATTATTGGGCGCATATTGGTTTAGTCTCGACACACTGTGGTTGTATTTGATATAATTGACTAGTAAGTACCTATCACATATAAATACAACATAAATTATGACTTTGCCATTTTAGGGGTCTACAGTCAACAAGAAAACCTTTTAGTTTCACCATATCCGAACGTTCGTCTTCCAACAATACTTTAGGTGACCTAGAGGTGTTTTAGTACATAGAGTGCTAGAGTCTAAGACCTAACAAGTTAAAGCGTTCAAAAAGAACTAGAAACCAACTTTAACTGTCGTATAAGTCTACTTTTATTAAGGATGTATATCGTTTTCTCATGGATTCCATTCTACAAACCGGACCAAATTGAAATGGGGACCACACGGGAAGCACCAGCTTTCAAATAAAAAAGAATCATCCAAATCGGTTCACCCAGTCAAGTCAAAAGTTCTGAGGTAACAAACATTTAACTAATACACACTTAACATTCCCTTTCTCAAAAACTACTGAACCGATTTTGATGAAACTTGCAGTCTTGCAGTCAACTAAGTTTAATAATACAAACAAAAAAGGGATTATTTAAATCGAACTTGTAGTTCCGGATATATGCGAGGACAAACATACATACATACACTTTAGAAATTTGGCACACTTATTTAGAAGCTGATATAGACTAACATATATGAAAACTGGGCAGTTCTGGAAATATTACATACATACAGGTCGCATTGATAACCTCTTTTTTTGAAGTCGGTTAAAAAGCTGTAATTTCACGACACTTCACACAATGGAATAGACGAGTTAAAAATCCCGTTGTAAGTGTATGAGATGTATAACTGGGAAAAAATATTTCAATACAAATATAATATATATAATAAAATACTACTATATATTACAGGTTTTAGTACTACGAGTCTCTGATTTAAAAACGGTTGAAACAGCTTCCGAAGGACTAAAGTACCGTGTTACAACCATTTTCAATAGCACTGTTGTAACTCCGTTATTTTTAGGGTTCCGTACCTCAGAAGGGAAAAAAGGAACCCGTATAGGATCACTTTGTTATCCGTCTGTCTGTCAAGTTCCTTTTGCTCAGTAACGCGTACAGATATCAAGTTGAAATTGATATCGAATACTCAAGTCTGCTGTCCTTTACATCTGTGAAATAATGAAACTTATAGGTCAACACAATAAAAAGATATAGCTGTATTTTAGACCATTTCCGTACGAAATGCAATGGAACCAAAACCTATAGGGTATTTCCCGTTGACCTAATATCTTGAAATTTGGCAAGAAGAAAGGTTTTACAGCACAACCATAGGAATAAATCTGAATTTTTTAATTGTAGCACAGTAAAATTGATTTTTTAATGTTTACAAACTTAACTTCGTAATATGTAATTAAGCTTAGAATTTCATTTTCGGTAGAGCATTGTTGGGTGCATATTACCGTACCTATTATTTATGATTTTCAGTATGTCATTAATTCATATTCTGTACGGAATCCTCGGTGCACGAGTCCGACTTGCTCTTGACCGGTTTTTGAGTTGTTGGAGAGCCATTTCAAGCTCTTGCTGGCTGATCTCCGGGATATCTGTGTCGGGTCATATAGTCTCCGTAGCGATTTGTACATGCGATGTCCATATAACTTCTCGTTCTCTCTCAAGACTTTCAATAATAATAAATAACAAAAAATAATATAAAAAAGCTTTTAAAAAAGTTATAAATAAACGGATGTCCATGCAATAAATGTTATGTTTTTTCTGTGTTTTTTTTCTGTTTAGATATTTTACAGTGGTACGGAACCCTTTGTATGCGAGTCCGACTCGAACTTTAACATTTAAAAAATATTTGAAACATAAGTCACTTATTCATAAATCATATTTAATTATTTACACGTAACAAAACGTAACAACAACTAAGAATTTCAGGGAAAATTTTCTGTTCTAGAGATAAAATAAATTTCCTTAGAATTATTTGTCTTTATATTTGTTTATTTAGATCAATCTAAACATTAAAACTAACAGGTAAAACCATTATAGCTCGAGAAAGGGTATCTATCGATATATTTTTCCCACCACTATTAGTCGAAAAAATCGATAAAGCTTATTGACATCACTAATGCATGCTTACTTTATTTTTATACATATAATACACAGTATATAGTTGTGATATAGTGTACCCTGCCTCCCGAACCGAACTGTGCGAGAAGGACAGTTGAAGCTTTTTTTGGTATTTGCCTAGTTTTGCCGTGAAATTAAGGGTTTGGGATATAGCTGTTTTCTCAACGAAACGTTAGCCAAATTCAATCATTTTGATCTTATTCTCTTTATCAAAGAATAATCTAGGCCCGTTGGTTTTGCTTTTTCTGAAAATGTTACGTTTACTCTAAATAATGAGTACCATAAGTTGAAAGAAATTTTTTCTGAAATTTTGAGTTTTGAGATGCCCATAATTCTAATTGTAGACAAAATATTGAAAAAAGCAAAACCAACGGGCCTAGATTATTCTTTGATAAAGAGAATAAGATCAAAATGATTGAATTTGGCTAACGTTTCGTTGAGAAAACAGCTATATCCCAAACCCTTAATTTCATATGAAATTTTTTATCTGCTGTTCCCTCTTAATATAATGCATACATATTGCATACATATTTAAATCTCCACCAACATTTCCGAGAATTCCTTTCGTAACATCACAGCGATCGCACCAAGACAAGTCGACCAACAACTCGGATGTTACTCTCATTAATCCAAAACGATCTAGATCCGGCTTCAGCTAGCTCGTAGCGCACCTTTTGTATAAGACCAGCTTCTAGTTAACTAGGCAATACACCATTACACCACTATATTGAAGATTTTTAAATTCTGAAACAGTTCTTCATGTCTTTATTTTAACAATATTTTTTTATTTATTTACGAAAATACGTATGGATATATTCGTGACACCCAATTAAACAACCTCACATGTTTATGTTATATACTTACTAAATATGTGAAGTTTCATGGACTTTATTCTACATTCTCGTGCAGTGTACACAAGTGGGCGGATTTTCGTATTTGCGATATCTACATGTAGTAGCCAAATATTAGCACAGCTTTTGCTACAATATGTATTTCTACATAATTTAAAATCATTTGTACAAGACTTGAACTGTTCTTTTACATTTAACTATGTATGGTAGCTAATATGAATCTTGATGTATGTACTTATGTGTAGTTTAAATAAAAAAAGACGTAGTGTTCTATTACTCGGAGGTAATAGATAGATCGCTTGATAGAAACAATTCACGCATCTCTATAATGTAGTTTGTATCACAGATATAAAAGTTAAAACAGAGGACTTGATTTAACACCAATTTTATACTTTATATATTCAAAGTAAGATCATAAGTTAACTTTTATACATTAACTTAGAATCTCGAATTTTACAAGGCAATTTTGAAACTATACAATTGAATAAACAATAAATGATCGATGTGTTGTTTCATTTACTGGGCCAGGAATATAAATTACACCAAAGTATCAATATCACTCTTTATTGATTTTAAAAAAATATTTATATTACACATTTATCATATTTTAGAGCCTATCAAACATAACATTCTCAAGATACAGTTACTAGATGTTGGCAAACGTTTTCAGGCGGCTGAGGCCCTATCTACGAGTAGAGTAGGCACTATACCCAGGCGGCTAAGGGGCCTTACGGGTAGAGTACAGACACTACCAGGGCGGCTGAGGGGCCTTACCTAAGAGCAGAGTACAGGCACTACCCAGGCGGCTGAGGGGCCTTACCTAAGAGTAGAGTACAGGCACTGCCCAGGCGGCTGAGGGGCCCTACCTACGAGTAGATTACAGACACTACGGAAATATGAAGCCAAAAATATATTTTAAATCTAATTTACCTATTTCGATATATTGAATTCTCAGAGTTCTAGACGATACTAGCTCTAAGTACAGCCAGCGACTTGATATACGGATCATAAACACGTCAATGAATAATGAGAATCGTGTGTCCCTAAGAACGTGGTCACTTATGGAAATAGTATATTTGTTTACTCTGCTGCAATCAGATGAATCTAAAGTTATATTCATTCAATGTTACGTTGATAAATACATATCTATCAAATATCGTCCCCCTGGCACTAATATTATATCACAAGGTAATGTCATAGAATGTATGAACAAAAGTTGTTAGTAAAAAGGAATAAGATCATTAACAAGTATAGGTACAGACAGATAGACCATCCATATAACATACAGCCAACGTGGTATAATTCAATCCATTGCAAAACAGTTTATCGTTCCCAAAAACGAAAAGCTTCGTTTAAAACATGACAAAAGAAACTATAAATACACCCGAATAATAATATTTCGCGTGGCTATTATATAATAGCCGGCTAGTCTCACTCTTATCCTAGTTATATTATATTTAATAAATTATATGCAGAGACATTCAAGAATTTCAAAATTATTCTTACAAGATGATGTAGCCACTAGGCAATTATACTCGAATTATACTTAAAACTAGGTATACATAATAGGAATCTGCAATAAAAATATTATAAGCCGTTTACATTAAAAATTAGTATAAACAGTTGGCCGCAGGGGTTTCTATTATATAATAAAATATAATAATCTAAGTAACTGACGTATGCGAGTTTATTGTTTGAATTTTACCACACTGCGAATTGAATTTATCTCGATGTGCTAGGACGGAAAATACCGACATTGTTATATTTATATTGTTATATACAAATAAAGAAATTAAACTAGTATTTTATATTTAAGGATAATAAACCGCCAGAGATGTTTTATAATGATGATGTAAAAGACAGCATTATTCATTGGTCCAAAGTTCAGGTCTCAACACATCTCAAAATGGGTTAATCACAACACCAATAAATTGTTTAAATTATAAAGTTGCCTGCTTCAGTACTTGATCAGTTAGGCTTGGATAAAATGCACACAATTGGAATGAAAGGACAATATACTTACCTACTACAAGCACCAGAAGACCTCAATGTTAGTACGGATTCAACTTTCTAAGACTACATAATAAGAGGTATGTACTAAAAGGGTCGGGCATCGTTAGATCATCTACACCAACGAGGTGCATACATCCTCGGACAATATATATCCATTCAGATATAAACAAATACATCTACCCCTACCATATACATACCAATATATTGCAGATTCCCAAAAATCACTAAAAATTCTATGAACAGATAAAAATGACTCATTTATAATGCATAAAAACAAATTCGTATTATTATGCTTAAATTGAAAACAATAATTAAATTATTATGAAAAGAAAAACAATGTCAACATGAGCTAATAAAATAAACTATGCAACTAAAAAACATGGACGTAAGTGAACTGAATGTGTAAGAAATATTATGGGACTTATCAACTTAAAATTATTTTCACACCCTGTAAAACTACAACCCTGAACAAATATAATAATAAACAAACAAAATTAAAACGCATGTAATCGATAAGGATTGATTTGACGGCAAAGTATTCTTTTATGATGTAAAGGAAAACACGATAAGAAAAAAGAACATATTATTTTATACAAAATGATTAGAAAATCACTAGTGCAGAACGATGAATAAGTAAGTACATATGAAAGTTGATGAGAGTTTATTGAGTTTTAATTATTCAAGTTGAAGAACAAGTCAAATGCCGTGTTTATTGTTACCAAATAAAAAAACGTCGAAGAGTATTATAATTTCGATAAACATAACAAAAAAATAACTAGTCCTAGTGACTGGTAATATAAAAAAATGTCATTTAAATTGATCACATACAATCCTATAGGTACATGCAATTAGAAAAATATTGATGTGAAGTCTCATGTGATGCCTCGCATTCATTAAGAGACATTTGTCGCAACGGGGTGGTAAACTGGTCGCCCGACATATCCGGAGAATATCGAGCAATGTTTCAAGTATCATCCTGGTCCAAGGTTGCAGGGAAGGTTAAACTGGTACAACCTGTTACCCGCCAAGTGACTGCAAATGAATGCGCAGCGTTATGTACTGTATATCGCCAAGTAGTAATTTAACAGTGGTGTGAGTGGCATTGAGCTATCAACGGAGCAAAGCCCGGCCGCAGCCTGACGACTCATTTATCACTGGTCTTTGCGCGCCTTCTTCTTGCCTTTCTTCGCTGCTTTAGCGTCTGTCCATGTGTCTAGAAAATAACACAAAAAAAGTTTAAAAAAATAGCCAAGTGCGAAAAGACGCTTGGTTCAGTACCACCGTACAATATTTAACACAAGACTGTCCCCAAAACACAAATAAAACGTTTCATGTATTAAGGACCTCTTTAATTTTTAACTATATATTTTTTTTATTAGTTGCTACAGTGGACAAGAAACACACTGTGAAAATTTCCAATGTCTATCTGTTATAGTTTAAAAGATACAGCCCTGTGACAGATTGCTGAAAAGCACAGCCTAACTAATAATTTAAGCCGGTAGCTAAGCTTAAATCTTAGTTTTGGCACCCTTTGGGTACAGAACCCTAAAAAAATTATTAAACTTACCACCAAGTTCATCGAAGACAGGTGCATTTTGTTTGTCATCCTGCTTGTCAGAGTCGGACCCCTCCTTCTCTACAGACTCAGCTTTAGGTGTGATCTTGCTAGTAGCCTGTAAAACATGCATTTTTACACCCATATAGAATTTTTCTCATCATCATCCAGTGTTTATATGTAGGTAGGTAAATGTTGCATATGATGGCACTATTGGCAGTGACAGTAGTCTTTAAAGACTTACAACCAGTTGCAGAACTTTATCTTTGATCAAGTTGTATATTATACATATAAATATAAATTCTTATTCTTCATGTCCTATAATTTTTTATTCAGCTTTCTCGCAACTTACTTCAAAACTTTAAGGTATTAAAGTGCATACTTTAGATAACGAAATAATAAATATATGAAACTTTTTCAGAGCCTTATTCTACTAGTTCAGACAAAAAAATATATTTAACAGATAACTATCCTTCTGTCTACAAAGGATTTATGCATTAGATACTATCAAACTCAAATCTAATGCCAACATATACTTTGGAAGAAACGAACTCTGGCTATGGCTAACCAACTGATAATTTTCCAGTATAGTCTTTTTTAAATTCAGTACTTACATCAATGGACTTCTTCTTCTGTTTCTCCTTGTTCTCTTTCTTCTTGTTGCTCCTGAGATCCTTGACATCAGTCAGCTCCTCGGTTTCTGGAGCCTCGTCTTCCTCCACAGAGTTGCCCAAAGCAGCTTGGTCAGCACGCTCCCTCTGGAAAGTTAAGTTTCGTTTAGAGATTTATATTATTTACAAATAAGCGCCTTAGGCTAGCTGGTTCGTGTGTCAATATTTGAAAAGTTAAAATTTTTATTATTATTGTTGTCTAAGAGAGACGATAATTGATAGTAAAAGTTTAGGTCATGAGAAATAATATTATGAGGTAACAACACTTCAATTTTGAAAGACTTCATAGGACACCATTTTTCCTCACTCATTTCAGATGCCTGGTGGTCATTAGAAACTTCATTTTTTAAAAGAACAGGTTCTTGTACACCTCTGGCCTAAAGTCGGAAATTTGATGAATAACAAAAAAATTACCTCTTTCAGCACACGTTGCAACTCCTCCACCTGAGCCTGCAGAGCTCTGGCCGCCTCTTCATCAACCACCGGTCCCACCGCACTCACCACCTTGATTGTCTCAACTTTAGAATCTTCCCCAGTGCTGACAGCTTCTACATCAGGTTCCTTGGTCTTCCTTTTATTCTTCTCATTCTTCTTAACTGGGCTCTCCTTTTTGGATGGTTCATCAGGCTTGGTCTTCTTCTTGTCACTCTTCTTTGGCACTTCTTCCCATACTCCTGTTATGATTAATTTTGTTAACTTAATGTATAAGACTATACTCACAAATATCATACAATACACACACAAAAATTGATCTAACTCTGAGTCAATCAAAAAGATGATCAAGATTTCTTAAAGCATATTTTAAAATTGTTGACTTCGTGAATAACAAACCACTATCTAAACTAATATTATAAATATATGTATATAAAAATTGTTTATCCTCCATTTATGTTGTAACTTATAGTCGAAATGACTTGTTTTGTATAAGGATAGTTTAAGGGCCAGAAAAGTACATAGGACATTTTTTATCCCCATGAAACAAGTCCATAAGCTAGTATAGGCATAAACAGTGACTACACGTAATCCTTGGCATAATTTTCAATTGTAATTTTATTATTACATTCATTTTTTAATTTATCCCCCACAATTCCATCTACAACATATACTTTTGTAGGAAGAAATTTTGAGGAAAATTTTTTTTCCTCTTACTTGATAACCTTTACGAAAATTTGATGACTGAGGCACTGAAATACTGAAACATATGCATACCATCATCAAAATCAGCTGGCTTTTCAGATTCAGCCACCAATTTATTCTTCCTTCCCTTCTTGGCATCTCTATCAGCAGCGGTTTCCTTCTTCACAGACTTGGGTTCAACAGGCCTTTCCTTGTTTTTGGGTTTCTCAGCTTCCTTTACTTTCTCCTCCTTTTTCTCCTTTGAGGGAGATTTCTTGGAGACCTCAGACTTTGTCTTCGCATCCTCACTCGCTATGCGGTTTGGTGAAGACTTCTGCAAAGCAAATATTCTTTAAGAGTTAAACTTAGTGATAGTGTGACAAATATATCTTTTAAAATGACCTTTAAAATACTGCCAATATGGTAGACCTCACATGTTCAAGTTGAACTGTTTCTATCGTTAGCTGCGATACAATTAATCGTAATCAATGTCGTGATAATTGCATCGTGTGCTGTCAGTATCACAGATAGAACTAGTTACTAGTCAGTATCCCGGTGAAGGGTCGAGCATATGCTTACAGGTTAAAAATAAAATGAGCACATATATTGAGCAAGTATCGCGCTAAAATCTTGGCACTAACCTTGTCCTTAGTTTTCCTTTTCTTGTTGGACGATTTTCTGTCGTCAACCACTAACGGCAGCTTATCAAACTGAGGCTGTTCCGCTGAGTGGAATCCGAAGATAAATACAAGAGCTGCGCACACTAAAACAACGGCGACAGCTGCCACGGGGAACAACAACTGTGTGTTCGACATATCCTTCAGCAGTTCCATATTATGGCCGTGTATCGAAACCGTCCAAAGCTTGAAGTTCACATATAAACGTGTCGATAAGGTATGATAGTGCTGAACAAATTAATTTCTCAGCGATAAAAGCAGACACGGAGACATGATGACGCGGCTGTGACGTGCCAAAAAAATTGCGATTTATTAGAGCTGGCCGTTCAGTTATTTTATAACGGTTTCTGTTAAAAGATAGAATCGACAGTAATGTAACTAGTATTCGCACAATAAGTTTGCCCCTCTGAAGTTAGCTCTCCGCAATTTCAAACATGTACAGACGGAATGTGCGTCTATTATTTTCGATAATAACTATCCCAAGATAACATTTTTACACTTATACGTTAATAATTGATAGTTCGTGGTCTTTTATAACTAACTTCATGCTTATTGTGCGAGTGCTTTATTAGATAATTTAAAAAGATAATGGCCATTCTAATCAATTAAATATCGGAAGTGGAAAACTAGTAACTTCATAACATAATATTTATATAAGATAAAACAAATTCCACTGCCGCGTCTGTCTGTTCGCGATAAACTCTAAAATATAAAACTAATGAACGGCTTTTTATGAAGTTGTTTCATACATTATCTGAGTGATTTTTCAGGAAAGTGTAAGAGAATAATAAGTTAAGGTTTTGTGTATGTCGCAGTTGAATTGGTTAAAATATGACGATAAATGTTAAGAGATCGGAAAAAATCAAACCGCCTGGCAGCGTTTATCGAAACCGCTGCATGCTTTTGCCAGATAATCTGGCACTATAATCTCTACTTCTAATCTTAAGTGTTGGATTCGTCAAACCAAACGAGCCCAAACTCCATTGCCATTCATTTTTCCATCATCAGATCCTGACCTAACGAATGTGCGACCACCTGAAAAGTATACACTTTTAACCCAAAAAGAGCTTTTCAAATCGGTTCAGGCGTTTTCAAATTACTACTCTCCAGACCAGACCAGAATCTCATCTTTTTTGAAGGCGTTTAAAACTGACAGTGGAAAAATAAGTTAAATAAATTTAAAAAGTAAAAATTTATCATGAGGCACAATTTTTCCCCTAAAAATATTAGTAACAGCAAATATCACTGTGGTACAAATACTTATAGATAGACATTTCAAGTTGAACAATTTTATCGATACTAGGTACTCGTCATTTTAATGACAGCATATCTTATTTTGGTTTATGTCAATAATATTATGTTACAAAGGCTTAACTAAATGTAGTTATTTGAATTCTGATTCATTATAATCCATGACATACTATATTTATGAGTAACAGTTATATAATTGTTCAATCAATGTTCCATCTCTATTCAGAGCTTTATTTTTTTCCTATTGTATTGGAATTGGATACTAGGCTGTCGTAGTTCGGAGAGCACCACGATGACACGACGATGCGAATGCATACAATAATACAGAATTTATTTTCTAGTCTAGTCTCAGTTGCTTTATAAAGTTTTTGCAATTGTTAGATAATAAGTACAGTGTATTTATGATATATTTTTCAATTTCAACGCTTAACTGTTTAAGTACACCCAGCCATCCAATGTCATAAAATAAAACATAAAAATCTTGACATGCTTAACAGTATGTAGGTACTCACATATTATAGAGTTAGCTCAAAGAGTAGAGTAATAATAGAGAGAGTTAGCTGTGGTACTCATCACAGACTAATCTCTGTGGGCTGTGCTCTGTGGGTGTTCTGTGCTCGCTCTATGGTATCGTATCACCGTGTTATATTAAAAGAGTAATATAATAACCTCAAATCAGATATCAATTTGTTATTTGTTGTAAAATGGTTAGCAATAACAAGAGAAAACGTAAAAATAAGAAAAGTATAAAGAAGGCTGACGCCCAGCAAGAACCAGAGCACGCCGGAAATGAAGTTATTGATGGCGAGGAAGCTAATGAACCTCGCAAAAGAGAGCACATTGAAGACGATTCAGACAATGAAGAAAAGCCAAGAAAGAAGAAGAAAAAGAAACAGGCACAACCCCAAGAAGAGTCATCAGATAAGAAAGGCAAAAAGTCTATTCGTCAAATGAAAAGAGAAAAATTTGCTCAGCGGCAACTTGAAGCCCAGTCTGCAGCTAAGGACCATCTCAAAGGACAATGCATTACCTATTTGTCCCAGTGGAAACATGACAGACAAAACTGGAAGTTCATGAAATCTAAACAAGTGTGGTTATACAAGAATAAATTTTCTTCCAGCCTTGTACCAGATACATCTTGGAGCACTTTATTGGAATATTTTGAATCAGCAAAAGGGAACATTCGAAATATGTTATTAGATGATGCGAATAAAGTTATTAAGCAGATGGATGAATGGACAGAGTCACAGAATGGCAAATCAGATGACAATGAAGATGACATAGAAACTAAGAAACCAGATGATGCTAGTTATAAGAGAGCTAGGGACATTATACAATGCTTACAAGAATAAAACTACTATTTGTATAATTTTGTTTATTTTTAACTACACATCCATAACAAGTAATAACTTAGTTTTATCACAAGAATACTATCTCTACATTTAAAAGCCACATTAACTGACTGAACTTCAGTTTACACTTTTCTGATGTCTCATTGAATCCAATTTTACTTAGAGCATTCAAATGGGTGTTAGCAAACTGAAACACGGGGCGCTTCCACCAAAGTCCATGATAATTTTGTTTGTATTGGTTATAATGTATTATTTGTAGTAAAATGAAACAGATTGGCTTGTAAATATATTCATATAAAGGTTAAATTTTAAACTTTTGCTTCTTTAGCGGTAATTTCCTCAGTGATTTGGCCAATCCATTTACGAAGCTTGTCAGTGTCCTGAAGCCCAACTATACGCTGCAGCTCTTTGCCATTTTTTACACCAACTAAGACAGGAACTGAGCTCACATCATACTTGAGTGCCAGATCTGTTTGCTCGTCGATATCCACTTTTGCAAGCACAAACTTCCCCTTGCTCTCAGATACTATTGACTCCAATCGAGGAGTAAGAAGCTTGCATGGGTTACACCACCTGCCAATATTGAAAATATCTCTAGATAAAATAGAAATACACACTGTACATGGGTATTAACGAACTTAGATTATTTATCTGCAAAGTATTTATTGTTTTATAGTTCCAAAGGGCATACAATTTATGATAATTATTGTATCATGGAATTAAAGAAAGTGTAAATCTCAGTGTTACAACATAAACAGTACAAAATAAATAAAATTCAAGGAATTACTTACGTAGCGAAAAAATCGACAACAACAGGAACCTTACTGTTAATCACTTTTTCTTGAAAGTCTTCAGGGCTTTGAATTTTTACAATTTCTCTGTTTGCTGATGTCACAGAAAATGATCGAAGCACTGGACTATTTTTTGCAATACGTCCAGCTTGCAGAAATAGACTTGGAATATTTTTGGCGAACATTTTGTGTCTTGTGATCCAAAATTGTGATCTGTGAAAATTGCGAAAATGAAATGAAAAATTAATTAATCCCTTGTTTTTCCGTCACTGTCAAGTCTGTCATGGTCTGTCATTGTTAAAGATCAAATCGTAGGCACGTTCGGATCATACATGGACGTTTGTCTCGATTTATTGTTAATGGATTTTTGCAATAAACCCATTTATTTGATATTTTTAATAATTGATTTATTTATGATACCGTTTTTTGTTTTCTTTTAACAAATTCACAAGAGCACAAACATGAAAAAAGCACTAATTTTATCAAATGAAAATTATAGGTACATAATATTAGTCTATGAAAGGAAAAGGAAACGAACATCCCACCTGGGAGCGTTTCAGAGAAGTGTCATGTGAAAGTATAGTATTTAGAGAGTTTTGTAATATTTGCTGAAAATTGAATTGTCTAAAATGTATTCAAGTGACGACTACAACGAGGTACGTATCTATCTATTCTCAACTTGTAACATGCTCTCAAAAATTTCCGCTAACCTAACCTCTTGCTAACGTAAGCAACGGTTTTTCATCTATTTCTGCTACTTTTCTGTTTTAGGGAGGGTATGAGTCGTATGGAGATTACGAGCCCCACACAGGCGATCCGCAATATGACTTGGAGTATGACCGAACATCGTACTACAAAATGCCTGAAATGGTGTGTACATCTCTTCTGATTGTCCTTTATAAACTACACGTACAAAGGTATTGTAATAAATCGTGTCATTTTAGGTCAAGAAATTCTTGGTTTACTTCCGCAATATGATCACCGAGGGCGTGACTTATGAGATTCTGAACCTATATGAAAATACTTTCCCGAAGCTTACTGAGCAGTACTTTGAAAACACTCCTTGGCCTGATGAAGATGAAGTATCTCCAGTTGTTGACAATGACCATGTGAGTATTTTGACCTTTAGTGGATAAGAGTTTATAGAGTAAGAAATATATAGATTCATAATCAATATATTACAGGTATTCATGATTCTATACAAAGAGCTGTACTATCGTGACATCTATGCGCGCGTGCCGGGTGGACCTAAGCCTGAACAGCGTTTCCATTCATTCTACAACTACTGTGATCTCTTCAACTACATCCTGTCCGCAGAGACACCTGTACCTTTGGAGTTGCCCGACCAATGGCTCTGGGAACTTATTGATGAGTTTGTCTATCAATTCCAGTCATTTGCTCAATACAGGTAAGGCTTTAATAGAAATGTGTAAGAAAAGGTATCTTAAAAGTACTTGGTATTGATGATCTCTTTTTCATATATATATATATGTGTGTGTATGTGTACATCAGTGTGCAAACAAATGTGAATTTATCTTCATTATTGCCATAAGTTTTATGGGGTTCTGAATCCAAAAGATCCAGTCTGAGCCCTATTGTTGAGATAGATAGGCAGATTTGTTGTAATCACCACAACTGGACACTGCTTCTCATCTCCTAAAATTTTCTAAGTAACTTTTTTCAAAATTAAGTTTGACAGTTAAGAAATTCTTTTTTATGTGAAATGCCAATTGGCACCCCATTCATAATTTTGCAATGTGATCTGCCTGGTTTAAGTAAGGTCATAGTATGAAAGAACATTGCCGTTCAATACAAGCCTTGCTATAAAAGCTTGTAGCAGGCCTCCTGTAATTGAGGGTGCTTGTAAGGTTGTAGAAAAATGTCACAGATCCCGCACATCAAAGCTGAGTCCAGCAGAAATCGAAACTCTCAACACTGAGAATAAGGCATGGAATGTCCTCTGCATCCTCAATGTGCTGCACTCTCTCGTGGACAAGTCCAACATCAAGCGACAACTCGAGGTATACAAATTTTTAATAAAGACCTTTTATGTTGAGGATAGTCCAAAGCTTGACCACAAGGCCCTGGATCTGCTACCTTTCATACTGGAAAACATTAACACTGCTCTTTGGTGGCAGACATAAGTAACATTGAGGCAGCATATCACCTAATGGTAAGTGGCAAGTATTATGCCACTTTGTCCACTATCTGACTAGAAAATTAGTATCGTATAGACAACGACTCACCCCTTTAACAGTGAGATTGTTTTGCATGACATATACAATGGAGATAGATGTTGTGTATGTGGACAATATTATATTGAAATGGGGAGTGAGTAAAACAAAACTGTTTTAGCTTTGAACAGTACAAAAATGTCAAATAATTTGGTAGTTTTTTCCTTCCCGGACATGTGTATGTAACAGCCATTTGTTTTGGAAGGTGTATGCGGCTGGCGGAGACCCCGACTCGGTGGCAGGGGAGTTCGGGCGACATTCTCTGTACAAGATGCTCGGCTACTTCTCGCTAGTGGGGCTCCTGCGCCTACACTCGCTGTTGGGCGACTACTACCAGGCCATCAAGGTACTTGTGAGTTATAAATCTTGTTTTTTTACTTTATTAATTTTACTTTTTTATTATTTAGTGCTGTGGTAGTGGTCTCAGCTACGAATTTGACCACCCCAAATCTTCCTATGGGATGAAAAGGCGTTGTATAAATTTATATTCTTCAAACATGCTAGGGAGTCTTTACTTGCAGAAAAAGTGTGCATAAACAGGCCAGCAATATTTAGAAGTGGCTGCCGATGGGAAAAAATCAGTCATGGCTGTTTCGAAATTAGTAAGCAATGTGGTTACACCAATAGGGCGGCATCCATTAATAGCATGCTTTGTTATATACCTAACTAAGGTCTAATTAATACCAAATAAGAGGAAACATCATACTAAAATTACATATGCACTACTGTAAATAATTTTGATGAGAGGCCAAGAATCATGGATCACTCATTGCATGCATCCATAATTGTTTTTCTGCCAAATAACATTACAAATATTTTTGCTATGATAAGTCACAAATAATCAAGAAGAGAGTTGCATTGCCTTGTCCATTCCATCTGTCATTATAAATTGAAAAGTTTTCATTGTAGCTTTATAGTAAACATAAAACATGGTCTTTTCACTCTCTGTTAACATATATTTGCCTTTTTAATCTTTTTTCAAAATGTTGTGAAATGTGTCATGGCACTCATTTAATATATTTATATACAAGATTTGATCAAAAATATTTAAACATATGGTGATGTAGCTTATTGAATATCTTTGTTAGGCAGTAATAGTTGCCTACTCTGTGGCGGCTGTTGGCATACTACTTAATAATTATTGGATTGAAGGTAATTTTCATAGTTTGGGAAAATTATAAAACAGAGCAACTTTTTCATTTCTGTGTAACTTGCATTTCACTGGCATTGAAATGTCAAAATATTTCATCAAATATCAGAGTAGCTAGCACATTTGTCAATCTTCGATCAAACCTACATTGAACGAAAATACTGGATCATTTGCATGGGGCCATTACGTAATGGTCAGGTGTTAACAGAGTACCAAAAGTCCAAATTCCATGTTTTATAATCACTAACAATACAGCGAATTAGTGTCCAGTATATGACAGGTGTCTATTCTTGTACAGGTTCTGGAGAACATAGAGCTGCACAAGAAGTCTCAGTACTCCCACGTGCCAGCGTGCCAGATCTCGACGTCGTACTACGTCGGGTTCGGATACATGATGATGCGTCGGTACGCTGACGCCATACGCACGCTCTCCTCAGCCCTCCTCTATATGCAGCGCACTAAGCAGCTGTTCTCGTCTCGCTCGTACCAGAACGACCAGATAAACAAGCAGACCGAGCAGATGTATCACCTTCTCGCGATCTGTCTCGTGCTACATCCGCAGTGTGTAGATGAGTCTATACAGCAGGTCAGTTCATGTTCAATTGTTCATGGTCTTCATAAACATTATTTGTATATGGCAGAGGGAGATATCCTCTGTAGATGCTGGCTAGAATGTTCTATGGATCATCGAGCCAAAATGAGTAATGTATGACTTTAGCAAGATATGTATGTATGTACACCTCTACCTCATGTTTCCTAAAATAACTCATCGTATTTTGACAAATGAGTAAGTTAGTGGTAGTTATAGGATAAATGACGTCACATAAAATCCAACTTGGCGACTTGTAGCGAAAATAGTGCTAAAAAGTGTTTGGTATCAAATGAAAGGTGATGAGTACATTCTGATAACATATATTTGGGAAACAAATGCATAAACATTAATTTGATATCACCAAAATTTTACATTTATTCTGTCCGATTTGTTTGGGAGACGCATCACATCAGGCGACATACTGCTACATATTATCCTATATTGAATTTAGATAGAACTTCTTTTAGAGATTTACGAGTATATAATACTTTATTCCTTAGCTCATTCTTAATATAAAACTAGTTAAGGTTATTCGCTCGATAAGTTTCATACTAAATATATGTTACCTTCATCAACAGCCTTTATATTTCCCCACTGCAGGGGCCCAGGCCTACTCTCCTACAGTGAGTGTATGGGCCATAGTCCACCACGCGGGCCCAGTGCGGATTGGTAGATTTCACACACACCTTTGAATTTCTTCTCAGGAGTGTGCAGGTTTGCAGTTGCAGGTCACGATGTTTTCCTTCATTTAAAAGCCAATGGTAATGATTTTTCTAAATAACAAATTGGAACTCATTGGTAAGCGCCAGGATCGAAACCTAAAGTTACGTTAAAGATATTCATTTCGCGACACAAAAATTCAATCTCCTATTTTTAGGTAATTACTTATCAAAGCCAGCTATTCTAATTTAAAAGATTATAGCACAATTTTAGTATGGAAGCATTCTGAGCGGAACCCCGTTAACCTAAGATGCTCGTATAAACATCTTTTACGCAATCAACGCCATGAGGGAAACTTACTAAAAAATAGTTAAGTGTTATTTTGGCTAATCAGATGGTTATCTTGTTTCTTAGCAATGTTCCGTGAGTATAACAAGCTCATTTTTTTATTTAAGGTTTGAAAGATAAACTCAGGTCTTGAAATAACGTGAAATTCTAAATTGCAGGTGCTCCGAGAGAAGAATTACCACGAGAAGATGTTCAAGATGCAGTACGGAGATCTAGGCGAGTTCGAGAGTTGTTTCACCTTCGCCTGCCCCAAGTTCCTGTCGCCGTGCCCGCCGCCTATCGAGCCCGGCTCCAACTACGGCCGCGACGCTGTCAAACACCAGACGCAGGTCTTCATGGACGAGGTAAGACATCTGCCATTTCACTCGTATCCCAAGAAGCAATACGTGAGGCCGTGTCAACACGACGCTATCGCGTATGTCGTCCTATTCATTATCACATCACATCAACAGTCCGCGCCTTATTCACTGCGCCACCGACGCTTTATTTCGCTACTGACGCTATGCATTATATCAAAGAAAAACTGTAAGCTTCACGTAACATTTGTACCCAGGTGCGTCAACAGAAGATGCTGCCAACTATCCGTTCATACCTGAAGCTGTACACCACGCTTCCCCTGGCCAAGCTGGCCGCGTTCATGTCAGCGGCGCGCGGCGGAGACCGAGACGCGGCGCGGGAGCACGCCGCACTTGCCATACACTTGCTGTGCTTCAAGCACAAGATGAAGAACGTCGTGTGGACCAAGGGGCCAAGCGGGCTTGACGGAAAGTTCCAGAGCGGATCTGAGGTGAAACAGACTACAGTAAAACATTTTCACTTCAAAAGGAACCCTTATGGTGCGACTTAATCCGCCTGTATGTCCATCTGTCACATCTGCTGATCTAGCTAGTTACCACCATAAGTCTGCCGCCAATCGGTAGTGTTATGCACAGACAGTATTTCATTATCGAAGCCTGAAAAAGTTTTCTTGGGTACATCAATGGAACCATCCAAGGCATCCGAGTGGATGGATCAACTAGGATATTACAAGTAGGTAGCTACGCCACTGACACTAAACAACATACTAACAATTGTTTCAGCTGGATTTCTACATCGACAACGACATGATCCACATCGCGGACACTAAGGTGGCGCACCGCTACGGAGACTTCTTCATACGCAAGCTGCTCAAGTTCGAGGAGCTCAATCGAAAACTGCACCACATCAAGATTTAAATGGGTCTCGGTTTTATAATCTTCATTAATAAAAAGCCATGTATTATGTTTTCGTTTTATTTAATTACTTCGCGACTTCGTTTTTCGTACGGGTGCTACTTTTTCGATTTGGAACTACGTCAAGAAAGGACAAACAAAATTATAAGATTCGTATGGATCATTATTCAAATCCACTGTAGGTCGTGAGCCTGGATGGTGTTAACATGGTAACATGGATTTAACATTTTACAGGGGTAAACCAAACACAAGTGGTATTCAGAAAACTATATTTATTTACATAAAAATTGTAGTAGAGGTGTCAGAACCAAAGAATATAATACTCACAGGGAGGTCGGAACAATGTTTCTTACACTGAGAAAGTGATCACTACGTTTTAAGTTGACAGGAGTTTCATAGTGTTGAGCATTGTTATTGCGCGACTTTTTGACGTTTAGAAAAAATACATCAGTCCGTTTTACGTGGAAGATAAAACGTAGTGCTTACTTGCTCAGTGGTTCTTGACTCTTCACTTCCTGTTACTTTCTATTGCTTCACTCAATTACATAATTATTTAGGTGCATAAGGGACATATTTTCGATCTCTCTTATAAAATCGTTTGGGCTCCACTATTTCTATATTCTGTCTCTGGAAAGTCTCTGGGTAGTTCTCTCTGAATTGTTTCCATGGATGATCAGTTATTAACGCCTCTTCAGCATTGACTTCTTTCAACCAATTAGTGTAGATTTTTGAAAATTTCTTGTATGATTTTAAGAAATCCTCTGAAGGTAACTGGCCAGTTCTCTTCTAAAACAAAGTAAAATATTTCTCGTGTTAAAACGATTTATGTTAAGAATCCTGGAATTTGGCCCAAAATGTGTTTTAAATCTATATTGTAAATGCAGCTAGTTGTAAGCTTAGTAAAAATATAATAAGGCCTAGTGCGCACACAGCTGAGTTGACTGAGATAACCCAGAGATCACGGGTTTTATTTACAGCGGAAAATCCATCTGACGCCTGGTGTGGGCTGGTGATAGGCATATAGTTTTTTAAGTCTGATGCCTGCCACACATCAGAATTACTTCACTGCTGAGTTCTTTGTTTTATGTATTCACTTGGCCTTCATCTCATCTGATCGTAGCGATGATAAGGCCGTTGGATGTTACAGCGTGCGGACGCAGAAGCCTCAAGCCAAACTTCAAGCTAATGACGCACTGTCTCTGCTACCGTTCATACCGGAACACAACAGTGCTATTAACACTGTTGTTTGACAGCTGACTTCGATAACATGGCAATAGCCATAGAAAATGCTCTACCACCACCAAAACGAATCCCACCCCCACAGGAAAACGAATCCGGGACCTTCAATTGTTAGTTTAAGCATGTATCCATTAGGCTACAGAGGCGGTTCTCCTCATCACGGTCTCCTCCGCACCGGACAAAGTGAAAGTATGCAGAGTAATAAGTACTTAACCTCTTATTTTGTTCTGTGTATGACTGAGTTTTATAAACATTTGCAAACAAGATGCCAATAGTAATAAATGTAAAATACCTGGCCGATAATCGAAGCACATTTATCATTGAAACTCTCCAAATGTTTGATGAAGATTTCATTGAGTTTCACATTATCTTTTTTCACAATGTCCATAATGTAAAGAACATAGTCAAAGCTGTTATGAGCTGTGCCCTGCCTTAATAATGCACCTAGAATTTCTATGTTTACCCTGAAAAATAAATGAGAAATATGTTCTTAATAATGAGAATCATACAAAGGCCAAATCTGAAAAATAGAGCATGATTGTATGTCTAATACTATATTGTTAGAAATATGCGTAAAAGGTTATTATCACTAGAAGTTAGCAGAAATACCAATACAAAATGTTCCATTATTTATTTTAGAAATCTAAGTTGTATGCAGGTTATCTATGAGAAAAAATCCAATTGGCTAACCTGGTTATTTGAGGGGAATAGTCATTGCAGTAATTTTAAAAATCTGGTTTTCTGTGAGGATTTTTTTTTAGCTGATCTGGCTATTTCATAAGAAGAATTTTTTTCTTTTTTTCATACCTATATATATACTGTATTGTTTAAACAGGACAAAACAACTGAAATTTAGAAGCACGGAATAGTTTCAAACATTATTATTTGACAGGCTCTAGCTACACTTGACTTTTGCAGCTGTTGATGATGACATAGCTGTAATTAACAGTAGGCTTAAAAATATATTGAGTACCTAAGCTTTTTTTCATTAATTTCATTGAGTAGTTCCTCAGCATCCTTTTTTGTCTTACAAGTCATGGCCAGCACCCCATAGGTCATTACATTCATTCTGAGTCGAAGCTTTTTATTAAGTGGATATCTCTTCTTGCGAAATTCACCTTCATCTTTTATCATTTTCTTTATTTCCTGCAATTCATATTTGAAAAAAATATATATTAGTTACAAGTTTTTTGATAATTTATCACTTTGTGTCCATGTAAAAATTTTAAACTTCCTCATCAGCCAGGAAACATCCACTGCTGGACATAGGCCTCCTTCATGGTACGCCATATCCACCTGCATCCAGCACCTCCCCGTGACCTTAACCAGGTTGTCGGTTCACCTAATTAGGGAGACAGCCCGGTAAACATTTTCTGGTAAGTGGTCGCCTCTCGAGAACTCTTACTTCCCATAAGTTATCGGTTCTTTGAACAATGTGACCTGCCCTTTGCCACTTCAGCTCACTGACTCGTCGAGCTCTGTGGGTGACATTAGTTGGTCTATGGATTTCCTCATTCACTTCCTCACTACTGGGGAAATAATACATATTGATGTATATATCAATAAAATAAAAAAAATTAGAAGTAATTTGCTCGCAATTTCATCTGCATCTTATGACAGTTAATTAACATTGATAAATTGAATCGTAAATAAAAACAATAAAAGTTTTCAGATTTATTCCTATACTTTAGCTGACCCATTCCTAGCGTGGAGAGGTGAGGTATCATGGATCAGTGGGAGGCAGTGAACATCTGTATGTAGTACTATATTATTATAACATATATTATACTTACCAATGCTCCATCATAGTCTGACCTCAAACACCTTTTCTTTATGAGCAAATTATAAAAATCAATATCTACTTTTACTTCATTTTCTGTTAAATCTTCAATCAACTGATTCTCAGCTTCCCTTGTGTCTTCTATCAATGGTAACATTTGGGTAAATATTTTAACATCTGGTTTTACAGAATAAGCCTTCATTTCTTTAAGAAAGTCCTCTTGACCACCAACTATTGTAAACTTGTCTTGTGCAGTTTTAACTTCTTGGAGAGCTAACACTTTTTGCATGTTAATTGCTTTTGATAGCAGGTTTGGTACTGTCCTCTCTTCTGTTTTGTCTTTTACTTTCAAACTTGATTTATCTACAAGTTCTAATTTAAAATGGTCATTAGTATTTATTTTCAAGTCATTACTTTTTATAATCTCCGTTGCATTTTCTTTGTCTGTACCATTTTGTAATGAGTGTTTAGTTGGGTTTATTTTTAGTTCATTTTTATGACTATGCCTGCTATGTTGACAATGTTTTTCAATGTTATTTAGATTTTCTAACTTCAAATTTGAATTTTCTAAACATACAAATTCATTTTCTCGGGATTCAATTTGGAAAACCCTAGCTTCATTATTATCAATTACCACAGGTGTATGTTCATAAATTATTGATATTAAATCTTCAATATCATGTCTGGTGCCTAAATTACATTCTTTAACACATTTAAGCATTAAATTAAATGAATAAATGTTTGGTTTTTCTCTCATTTTTAACATTTTTCTCCAAACTATTAGAGCATGTCTCAAACCACTATCTTTGTCAGTAATGCAAGCATGTAAAAGGTGATTAAATGTATGAACTCGAATTTTGATCTTTTTAGCTACCATTTCATCGACTATTTGAAAAGCTGTAGGTAAATCCCCACACCGCCCGAACGCTTTGATCATTGCGTTGTAGTTTGTGAGATTTGGTTCTATGCTTTTATCAAGCATTAGCTCTCTTAAATGTTTTGCATTTTTCAGACCATCTATTGTCCAGGGACTGTTTGTACATGCTTGAAAAAGGCAGGTATAAGTGTCACCAGTTGGTTTAAGACCACGTCTTTTCATGTCATTGAATAATTTGAAAGCTTTCTTTGTGTATCCTACTTCAGCACAAGCACCAATTAAAATGTTGTAAATATAATTACTGGGCTTTACTCTATCCTGCGTTAACATTCTCACCTCCAACACGTCCATCGCTTCTTTTAATCTCTTATTTTCTATAAACTGTTTGATTAAATCAGCGTATTGTTTGATGGTTAACTTTTGTGATTTGAGTGGCAATTCTTCCAGATATTGGTTTTCTTTGAAGTCACCTTCGTCGTCTGTTTCATAATCTTGTTGTGTTCTTCCAGATAATGTACCAAAAGTATCAGGATCTTCCAAATAAACCAATTTGTTTTCAGTTTTGAAGTCCTTTGACTTCGACTGTTTTTCCTCAACTCGTATAGCCGTGAATGAAAAATTTATATTATGGCGAATCAGACTAGCACTCCTTACTGTCCTGAAGAGTTTAAGACTTCGAAAAGCCATTTCTTTCATAGAAAATCACTTCTTTATTTATCAAAGAGTATATAGTATACTATTATTTATGTCCAATCAAATCTTATGTTATGTATAACCTAAAAATTATTTAGCAGACAGACAGTTAATCAAACATTTATAAATATCTTGATTGATTCTATATAGCTCGAGCTGTATTGTACCTACTCTTAAAATGTCACTGTAATGTCAGCTAAGTGACGCGCTTTTTTAAAGCTAAGCAGTTTCAAGGAAAGTTAAAATGAAAAAAAAAAGCATAATCTGTATAGCGTTGTCCTGCTTTCCTTATAAAGTTAACTCTAAAACTTAACAAAAAAATATTAACACAATACAAAGCCCACGTGTTTCCGAGTTCATATTTCTTATATTTATAATTTTTTGGTGTCCTGTGAATCCTGAAAAGATAGAATGTCTAACGAGAATGAGGAGCAAATGGAAGCTTCTTCCTCGGAAAGCGAGGATGAGGAAATGGTAGAAGGAGAAGAGGAAAATGAAGAAGATGACCGCCCGAAGACTTACCTTCCTGGGCAGCCTCTGAAAGACGACGAGCAGTTGGTTTGCGACCAATCAGCGTATGTTATGCTGCATCAGGCTCAAACTGGTGCTCCATGTCTAAGCTTCGACATAGTTACGGATAACCTCGGGTTCGACAGAAATCAGTTTCCTATGACTGCGTATTTGGTTGCCGGCACACAAGCTTCTAGTGCTCATTTAAATAAGTAAGTACCGAAGTTGGTCCTACATCTATAGTTTAACGGTAATTTTATCATCATCCAGGAAGCACCCACAGGTTAGCTTTCAAATCTAGTCACCTCAATCTGATGTTTCAGTGTATGTGGTTTAGGGGGTTGGTCTGGAATTTTGTGATTCACTATGAAATTGTATGTTAGTGATACTCATTTCGCAACAACCGATATCCTATTTTTGATACTGCACCAAGCCATCTATTTTAAAATAAATTTGTCAAAAACGAATTACATTCAATTTTTGAATTACAACTCGACAAGACTTCATCCGATTATTAATTATCGTGATGGAAATATACAGGAGGCTGATGAAATAAAGTTCTTGGGTATTACCTTAGATCAGCATTGCAATTGGAAAAAACTCGTTGAGTATGTTTGTATCAAACTAAGTAAATTTGTATTTGCGCTTAGGCGACTGAGAGAGACAAGTGGTAAAAATGCGTCACTTATTGCTTACCATGGTTACGTTGCATCCATGTTACGATATGGACTTCTGATGTGGGGTAACTCCACTCATGTAGAAAAAGCTTTAATCATGAAAAAAAATGTGTTCGAGCGATTTGTGGTATCGGTCCATTAGACTCATATAGAAAACATTTTAGACAGTTGGAGCTATTAACATTAACGGCATGTACACCCTAGAAGTTGATAAATATGTAAAGCAACACAATAATCTTCTTAAAGTCTGCAACCAAAATCCAAGGCTGCAAAACAGATATTTGTTATGGATAGAAATGCCCACTTGTAACAGTGCACTGTATGGGAAAAACTGTAATGTCAATTAAAGTTTACAACCATATGCCTTATGAAATCAGAGGGCTACAGAACAAAAATTTTAAAGTAGAATTGCCAATGTTTAATAATGTGATGTAGGTGTAATTTGACATAGTTATAGTTGCTGACATTCTTAAAATTGTAATAATGTAGTTATTAAATAAGGTTGACTTTTGATTCTATTTTGACATTCATGTTAAGTGTATTACTTTTGACATATTAATAATTTATATTGTAATTTGATCATATTTTAATTCAATGTCTAGATTATATTATCTATAAATTAAGCTTTTGCATACCATATCCTGGTAAAACATGCTGTGCCACACAAAATATTTTTACCATGTTTTCTGCAAATAAATAAGCATTTCATTTCAAAGATTTTGGTAAAAGTTTAGTATGAAACTTTTATTGGTGAAATTCGATTTATTAAAGCTATTAATAATGAAATAAAATATTTCTTCACAATTTCAGCCTTTTAATAATAAAAATGTCAAACCTTCATCCAACTTCAAAGCCTGAGGATGATGAGGAGTCATCTGATGATGATGAGGATGATGATGAAGAAGATGAAGAGAAAAAACCACAGATGACATTTGCATTTATCAAACACCAAGGCTGTGTCAATAGGATTAGAGTATGTACAGTAATCTTAACTGTGATATATTTTTATGAAACGATTTACAACATAGTTTACCATTCTTTGTATTAAAAAAATGCTACTGTGATATCCAATCCATCTTCCAAGAGTTGCTGTTATGGCAAATCATCTTGGTTTATTAGAATTATTATAGAAAATTAATTTTGGGTTTGAAATATTTTTGCACAAGAAAGCAAAAGTAAAAGTAAAAAATTGATGAGGATAGTAGAGGATGATGTTCAGTAGCAGACATGAAGAGATTGAATATTAACACCCAGATAACTTTCTACAGTTAAAATCCCTTCCATGTCTCAAAAAAATCACCATTATTCACAAAATATTTTTTAATCTTAATGACATGTAAATAACAGCTTATTTATTAGTCCCACAGGTTCAGCATAATTATAATGACTTTCTATTAGAAGTTATAAAGTAAAGTATACTGACACTTTCAGACATCAAACTTCAAAAACTCTGTGTTAGCAGCTAGCTGGTCGGAACTGGGCCGAGTGGATGTGTGGAATATAACACAACAACTGCAGGCAGTTGATGATCCGGCCCTGCTAGAGAGGTACAATTTGGAGACAGTGAGCAACCCTACCAAACCAGTGTACTCCTTCAATGGACACCAGCAGGAAGGATTTGGTATTGATTGGTGTCCCACAGAGCCTGGTGTAAGTTTACAATACAAAGTGTACAATTATTGAAATTGATACTTTTTGAAATTGAATAAAAAGAGTGAACTTTGTATGGACTTTGTGTGATAACAACTTATTATGGTTTTAAAGAAGAAAGACCTTAAAATGTCAAAATTTTTGTTTAAAATTAATTTACTAAAACAATTTTATTCAAAAAATCCCTGTTATAGATGCACACACTGCACTCTCTTCTATTTTTCAGAGTTATATCATCATCATCATCAACAGCCTATATATGTCCCCACTGGAGGGGCTCAGGCCTACTCTCCTACAGAGAGTGTATGGGCCATAGTCCACCATGCGGGCCCAGTGCGGATCGGCGGACTTCACATGCCTGTTCAAGACATGCAGGTTTCCTCACGATGTTTTTCCTTCACCGTTAAGCAATCGAATAATGTACTTGAATTGAAAAACAACTCATAGGTACACGGCTGGATTCGAACCCGGTACCCTCAGATTGAGAGTCCGCGCCTTATCCACTGCGCCACCGACGCAGAGTTATATAATTCTCCTAAAGTATCCTGTTTATCTGTCATGGCCCTTTAAGTATTATTTCTTGATTATATTCCTGCTTAGTTGTAATAATTTAATATCTAGGTTAAGGAGTCTTTGCCTCCCTAAGTTGGTCAGCAGATTTAGCTCTTTTAAACCTTTTTAACCTCTGTTTTGACAAAACGATACTAATAAAGTTTTTAACATTTTCAGGTATTAGCAACAGGAGACTGCCGTAGAGATATTCACATATGGCGGCCTAATCAAGCAGGCACTTGGGATGTCGACCAACGCCCATTGGTTGGACATACAGCCTCTGTTGAAGATATTCAGTGGTCACCAAATGAAAGGTAACTTTGTTAGAGATGCGATAGGACAACATCAAGGTTCTATCTAACCTGTTGCATTATGAGAACCCATCACAGGATTCGGCCTAGCGATGTGACAACTCATTTTGTTCAATTCTAATAACTAGAAACAAGTGTGAACACTAGACAAGCAAACAAAATAAAATACAAATGAGGTAACTATCGTTAGTTGGTTTGGTGGGTGGTTCATTCATTTTTCACATTCATTAAGCTACAGGTCTAATGCATACCTGAGTCTGTTCCAGAGGAAGCAGTACGGGAGTGATGTTTTGAATGTGTTTACGGAATGTCAGAAGACACATAACTTCAGTTGGGCGTCGTTCGTTACGTAAACATCGTACCGGTAGCGGTATAACTCAGGAACAGACTTAGGTATGCGCTAGACCTGTAGCATTTAGCTAGCTACCACCGTGTTATCTAAGTTTGCCGCCTAACAGCTGTGTTAATAGCATTGTTGTGTTCCAGTTGTAAGATGGATGGCAACCTCTTTTTTATCTCTCTACCATTACATAGTAGTGTTAAAATAACAGCCCTGGTTGTATTCCAGTATTAAAACTAGAGGCTTCTGGTTGAGCACACTTTCCATGCAACAGCTTTATCGTCACTTGCCATCAGTTTACATTAAGGCCAAGTGTTACATATTCATCTTTTTTTTTTCACTCATAAAATATCATTATAATGTCTCTAAGCTAAGTAAGCTCAAAGGTTACTAATGTATTTTATATTTCTTTAAAACATCTGTAAAGTACTAGTATTTTTCATTTTTACCCGCGACGGAACGGAGACAGTGTATGCGTTTAGGGTGAGAGGATGTTTGTTTGTGTGTTTGTTTGTGTGTACATACAAACCAATGTTGCCACTTATCTCCAGAACGGTTTGACCGATTTACATACGGTTTTTTGTAAAGGGTTGCTGATACGTCAGCGATGGTTCTTAGATAGGTGGTATGGCGCTAGCTCACCAGGGGGCGCTGCAATCAAGATTTTAACTCATTAAAATGAGGGACAGAGAACTTTGCGAAGGCTTATAGCTACTAGGCCGTGTTTGGGCTCTTTTGAAAGTGTTTGGTGAGCAGAACCTGCACATGAACTTTTGAGGGTCTGATGATGGATCAGAACGACGTTGAAGGGAATCTTGCGAAGGCAAATACCTAGTAAGTCGAGTTTGGGCTCTTTTGAGAGTGTTTGGTGAGCAGAACCTGCACATGTACTTTTGAGGGTCTGATGATGGATCAGAACGAAGTTGAAGGGAACCTTGCGAAGGCAAATAGCTAGTAAGCCGTGTTTGGGCTCTTTTGAGAGTGTTTGATGAGCAGAACCTGCACATGAACTTTTGAGGGTCTGATGATGGATCAGAACGATGTTGAAGGGAACCTTGCGAAGGCTTATAGCTACTAGAACGTGTTTGGGCTCTTTTGAAAGTGTTTGGTGAGCAGAACCTGTACATGAACTTTTGGGGGTCTGATGATGGATCAGAACGACGTTGAAGGGAACCTTGCGAAGTCAAATAGTTAGTAAGCCGTGTTTGGGCTCTTTTGAGAGTGTTTGATGAGCAGAACCTGCACATGAACTTTTGAGGGTCTGATGATGGATCAGAACGACGTTGAAGGGAACCTTGCGAAGGCAAATACCTAGTAAGCCGTGTTTGGGTTCTTTTGGGAGTGTTTGATGAGTAGAACCTGCACATAAACTTTTGAGGGTCTGATGATTGAGCAGAATAACTTTGAGGGGAACTTTGTGAAGGAACATAGCGAATAAACTATGCCTGAGCTCTTTATCGAGTGTTTGGTGATTAGCATATGTACATGAACTCCTGATAATCGAAATTATACATTTAAAAAAACTCTGTCAGATAGGGAAACCTTTGATTTTTAATACAATTGCACATATTGTTTGTCATGACATGATACTTCACACGTCACGATATTTAGACTACAACATATGAATTCTCTAAAAAGCTTAAAATAAAAAATAAAAATAAAAATTTTGAAAATACCCGCGACAAATGTAAATGTTGTAATGGGAAAAGGGTTAAATAATTTTTTGAGAAACCCTCGACTATACTCGACATATTATTACAATAATAAGTCCGAAAAAATCCGTCGGGGGCTGCCATTGCCTAATCTGTTGTCGTTTCCAATTAAAATGTAGGAGTAATAAAATATTTTTTTATCTCGTATAGATGCAGTCATTTTTAAATGTATGATGGGTTTGCACTTGGCCTTCATTTCATTCATTGGATGGTAAGTGTGCGCACCCAGAATCCTCAATGTAATGAGGCGCTAGCTATGTTACCTTTCATACCGGAACACAACAGTGCTATTAACACTGCTGTTGGGCGGCAGACTTAAGTAACATGGTGTTAGCTAGCCAGGCAGACATAGAAAATACCACCTAAAATGCTGTACCACCAACCAAACCGAGTACCGACAGGTACTGGGAATCGAATCCAGTACCTACATATTGTAAGTCCAAGTGTGTAGCCATTAGAAAATGGAGATGGTTAATAAGGCGGTATCAATTCAAGACTACATAAAAAAATTAGGTACCCAACGTAATTTCAACTAGTGTCAAATTTATAAAACTGCAAATTTTTGTTCCTTCAGAAACTGGAATGGCAGCCCCCGACGGATTTTTTCGGACTTATTATTGTAATAATATGTAAGCTTCTATTTATCTCGTTACTTACTTCCATTTAGTCGAGGGTTTCTCAAAAAATTATTTAACCCTTTTCCCATTACAACATTTACATTTGTCGCGGGTATTTTCAAAATTTTTAATTTTATTTTTTATTATGATGATGTTACAGGAATGTATTGGCTACGTGTTCAGTAGACAAGACAGTGCGTATTTGGGACACTCGCGCGGCGCCCCACAAGGCGTGCATGCTCACAGCTGAAAACGCACACGAGTCCGACATCAACGTTATATCGTGGAATGGAAAGGAACCGTTCATAGCCAGTGGTGGGTAGTGAACAACTATAGCTACATAATTACATACTCATCTTCTTCTCGTGTAGGTTGTAAGTAGGCATGCGCAAAACAGTGCTTTTGAAGTAATGTTATATTTCATTACTTTTCGTACTGCGTTATATTACTTCGAACCAGTACACTTCACTCGAAACATCACATGAAATGCGCGCCGCGCGCTGCCATGCCACAGCACAAACGTATATTTGTAATAAATGACATGATCTCGAAACATCACTTGCTCGGAATTACAATACGGAGAATGTAAGCCTTATCTTCTTCGCCCTTTCACTCGCGCCGCGCTAGGTGCGAAGTGATGCGGAGGTAATGAGTAATGTTTGAGTTGGTCGAGTGATGTGTGCTGCAACAGTTCGCGGTCGGGTAATATCACGCGCAATGCATTACTCGCATCACTTACACATGTCTTACAACTATAAGGTCTATGACCGAACTCACACACCCTAGTGTCAGAGTTCTTGAGCCGCCATAGAGGCCTCTGACATGGATCATGTACATGTACCTGTCGTAAATAGTAGCCGGTAACAACGCCTACGTGCCTCACAAAGTGATGTTTAACAATGTGCCTACTGAGAATCAAACCCGGGACCCAAGAGTGTGTTGCGTGTTTGAGTCAAAAGATCAGACAACTGTGCCACGGAGGCAGTTTCTTTACTAAATCAAATAGTTGCTTTGAGTTGAATAAAGTCATGCAATTTTTTTCTTTAGAAAACATTAAAATTGAATTTTTAATAGACAAGGATGATCTGGCACTCTCTAATTATTTTTTGTTATATTTTGAAACAATACATACTTTTTAAGTTTTTGGTATTCAATGACTAATTCGCGATAAGGCTTTATTTTTTAAAGAAAATACTAGCAGTTATCATTACTTGCCGGGACAATAATGTAACACATGTTTTACTAAAATGTCTTATCGCCCGCCAACCGAGTACCAGATAGGTGTTCCACTTGGAATAGAATACACGATATCCGGATAATAATAATAATCCAAATAAGAGGTGGGTTTGTATTTAACACATTCAAATTTTATAATAACATATGCAACTGCACTTGTCTTAGTGCTGCACTGAAAAGTAACATGTCTTTTTGAGATATAAATAGGCGTTGAACTTTTAAATAGTATTACTTTAACTTAAAAATTCCTATTTCTACTTTATTGTACCAACATGTACTGTTTCTATGTCGAATAAACTTTTCTTTCAAAAGCACTAAAATATAAGTTCTTAGTTACGTGAGCGGCCGGACCGCCACAAACTACTCAAGCTAATCAGCTTGTATGTACTTTGCCACGCAGAGCGGGGAATAACGTACCTTGTTTGGTTAGTGGAAATACATTTTTATATCTTAGCGTGTCAATCTACAACACATTCCATTTCTACAGGCGGCGATGACGGCTTCCTGCACGTTTGGGACTTGCGTCAGTTCACTGGCGGGTCCCCAGTGGGCACGTTCAAGCACCACACGGCGCCAGTGTCGTCCATCGAGTGGCATTGGACGGAGCCAAGCGTGCTTGCATCAGCCGGTGAGGATCACCAGGTCGCGCTCTGGGATCTGGCCGTGGAGAGGGATGATGACGAGGTCGCTGACGATGACTTAAAAGTGAGTTCTAATTAGATTTATTAGTGTAATATTAAATTACAAAACATGACACTGAAATTTGCAACATCTATCATATTCATCAGCTAGGTAACATTAACTGCTGGACATAGGCCACCTACATGGCATGCCACATTGACCGGTCCAGAGCCACTTCCATCCAGCGACTTACCGCGATCTTAACTATGTCATTGGTCCATCTAGTAGGGGGACGGCCCGGTATACGTTTCCCGGTACGTGGTCGCCACTCGAGAACTTTTACTCCCCATTGCAAGGCAATCCGTTCTACGAGCGATGTGTTGCCCATTGCCACTTCAGCTCATTGACTCGTCGAGCTATGTTGGCTACCCTAGCTCGAATTTTGTCATTCCGTATTTTATGACAGATACAGAGCACAGCTCGTTCCATTGCTTGTTGAGTGATATTGAGCTGCCACATCTATATCACTCATTAATATGGATACCTCATACAATATTACAATGACCTGTTTTCTTCCCCACAGAATCTACCGCCCCAGTTGCTTTTCATCCATCAAGGACAGAACGACATAAAGGAACTACACTGGCACAAGCAAATACCTGGCGTTATAGTAACTACTGCACACAATGGATTCAACATATTCAAAACGATTAGTGTATAGCAAATAAACATGTACAGTTATAGATAACTCGAATTTTATTTAAATATTAATATTTTCCATGATTTTATAGGAATCGAATATATTCATATCAAAGGGCTTCATCGTTATGGGTATGGACCATTGCCAGGTTGACCAAATGCCTTATTGTCGGCCGACCGTGGGGACAGTTCTGAAACAGAGTAAAATTAATAATCAATTATTGTATAATAATGTTATACCTTGCCACATGGAGGAAATGATATGAAATAGGTAACAAATGATATTATTTAAAAAAATTGAACTGCTTGCATATTTTTAAAGTCTGGACCGGGAATCGAACCCGCCAATTGTGAAAAAAATGATGCAGTATTTATATGATGACTTTCATTTTGACCACCATCACACCTGACGTTAAGCAATGATGTTGTTTAGGTTTGCGGTTGCCCAGAAATTTGAAGACATCCAGGTTACAGCGCTCGGGAAACAGAAAACGCCAGGGAATTGAATGGAATTCCACTCCTTAGTTGTCCACATGATTGAATGAAGAAGCGAAACGCGGAATGTCAACTAAGGAGGGGTTACCCAGCGGTTCAAATTAAAAAGAAGAGAAACCAAATTCTTCGATGAACATTTTCCTTCCTGGCACAGTACTTATGGACAACTTATATTGCTAACGAGATCCCTGATCTGACGCAGTTACATTTCTTCTTCTGGGGTAAGATATTTTTTTAAATGTATAATTTAAAAATAAATATTTGCACTCTGCACAAACAGTGAGAGGCAGTTTTTTTATGATATGTAAAGATAAGGCCGCCGAATTGTAAACGTGCGCACCCAGAAAGCCTTAACCTAATGGGGCACTGGCTCCGCTACCTTTCACACCAGAACACAAGAGTGCTATTAACACCGCTGTTTTGGCGACATACTTGGGTAACACGGTGGTAGATAGCCAGGCGGACATAGAAAATGCCCTACCACCAACCAAACCAAGGACTGATAGGTATCCGCTCTGGAAATCGAACTGGGCCCTGAACTTAGAAATACATTTTATTTCTATCATTCACCATGTAAAGTAAATCAACAGAGAACGAAATCATCAAAAGAGAATTTGTATACAACAGATTGGATCAGATTTTGACTATTTCATTAACTGACTGTACTCGAAAAATGCAGTTAAACCTGAAAAATATTCTTTTTTGATCAATAATTTTTCCTATGCTACTACAAAAATAGATCATTCCTAATTGTCTCTCTATGCAAAGTGCATACCACAAAGTGCATGCCAAATTACTTGTGCGGTTGAGACGCCCAGAGGTAACCAACAAACTCCACATTAGATAACTCAAACAAATAACAAACCCAAGGTTTCTCTATTTCAGCCATATGATCGACCAGTTTCTTCATATCGGTTTTGCTGAGCGCTGTTCCGATCATAACAGATTTTCGACACGCCCGGGAAGCGAACATAGCTCTTACTCTACTCGGTCTGCAGTATTCTGATGATGACTCCTGAAAAGAAAATGCATTTTGTAGTTTCTAAAAACCTTAGTTATAATGTCGTAATGGTGATCCAGAGGTCGTGGGTTCGATTCCCGGTGGGGTTCCTATTTGTACTCGGTTGATTAGTTGTACCTGGCGCTATGATTAATCTGCCGCTCAACAAGTGTGCAAGCACACATGGCATGGACAAAGTCTCACGACACTGGCGGAGTTACGTTTTTAAAAAGCGTCTACGTCGCACAAGGACTTTGCCTGCTTACAAGTTTCTATGGTTTCTGACATTTCGTGATGAATAAGTAATATTTCGCGTATATATTTTTTGAATTTGTTGAAATTGATAGTCATGGACTGTCATACTTACCCTGAGCATAAACAAGAGCTCTTCAATGTCTTCTTTTCCAAATATCCAGTTCTTGGACATGGGTATAGTTAGAAGTTTGACTCTCTTAGTAGGCTCAGCGTTTTCATTTATTTCGAAAGTAAAACCATTCTTTTTGAACACGTCTAAGTTGTCCATAAGTATTTGTTCATTTACCCCAGTTAGTTCCAATTGCTGGGCACTAAAAGTACAGTAAAATTAAATAATATATTCAGTAAAAAAAGCCGTGGATTAAATTACATAAAAACTATACAGTTTACAATTACATACATGACTAGTTTCTGATTAGTTAATTCTGTTGTTTTTTGCAGGGTTTCAAAATTATATATCTCATCTGTAGCATGTTGGTCTATGATAAAAAGATCATCTTCTAATTTGGTTATAATAAACCCCAAATTCAACTGCCCAATGACACTCATTAGTTTGAAAGAATCCTTGGATATTTCTTTGCTTAGCTCTTCTTCACATTTTTTGTTACATACTGGATTTATAGCACTCTTGAATTTAACTCTTTCTGGCGCTGACTTGGTTTTTTGTCTGTTATAAATTTCTGCTAAAGCTTTAACATGTTCAAATGAAGTTTTTAAAGTCACAGATCTTCTATTTGTCTTACCTAAATCTTCTTTATCTGTTTTAGTTTTTTTCAATATTGCTGGAGAGCACTTTGCTTTTGAATTAGGAGTTTTTGTTTTGCAAACCGTAGTGTGTGATTTTTCTATAATTACTTCATCTAAGTTTCTTATTTGAGTATTTGGTAGATTGTCAGTATATTCTAAATACATGATGTCCTGCTTACTTTCATCTAAAGTTTTATCTGAATTGGAACTTGTTTCAAGTATTTGTTTAGTGTTTGATGAACTTTTGTCTGCTTCAATTGAGCTTTCTTTAAAATTGCTTTCAATATCTTCAGAACTGCTATTGCAATCTCTAGATTTTGATTCATCTTCTTTGCTTTTCACAATATCTTCTCTAAAGTTATTAAGGCTTTTAGCACACATCTGGTCATTTTCTGTCTTCTTTACCTTCGATGATGATATAAAATCCATCAAACTGGTCGATTTCCTTTTGAGTTGTGTAACTCCTATTTCATCATTTACATAATTATCTTGAAATGAATTGGATTTTTTACTAAACTGCTGCAGGAATGAATGAAAAATTCTGGGTTGATCTACATTTGGCTTTAGATCACTGGTAAACTTAGTTTGAATACTGTTGTCAACCTTCAAAGTGCTTGGTATATTTTGAAAAAGTTTATGCAGCGAATTTTTAAGAACATCTAAAACTGCTTTCTCCTTTGTTAGGAATATTTTTCTTTTATCAGGTGTTACATTTACATCTACAGATGTCCTCTCCAAGTTCACATTGAGGAAAACGAAAGGGTACTGATTAGGGTTGTATTTCTTATAAATTTCGTTGATTTGTTTCATTATTTTAGGAGGCTCGCAAGGCCTGCAGTTTACATAGTAAAACTGTCTGTCAGTGCTCGAACGCCCGCAACCATGAACGCAAGATGATATGTACCCAGTGAATTCAACAGGACTAACCATATTTTTGTAACCTTGCGTTTTTTGAGAGATATTGATACTTTCATCTTCATTGCCTGAGTCATTTTCTGATAAATCCATTTCAATATCTGCTACTTCAACGGTTTCTCCTTTATTTGCAACTTCCTGTGACAAACCTCTGAAAATATTATCTATTATGTTTGTACCATATTCTGGTTTTATTTCTAATATACTTTGTAATTGTTTCACTCCGAAAACACAAGCTATATTGTCCTTGTAGCACATAGATCCTTGAGTTGCAACAACTATTGATTTTGAGTTTGAAGATGTCTGATTAGTGCATGTAATTCTGTAAATCCAAATAATGCATAATAAGTATTTAATACATTCCCATATCACAATATACAAATAACATGAGGCTGGTAAAATAGACATACAGATATGCCATTGCTTTGTTGACACTAATTTCAAATGGTATAAGATTAGTTAACTTACTTAACTCCTAATGATATCAAACAGTACGCATATAGCAGTTGAGTCATTCGATTGAACTCTCTCTTGACATTCTTGTGAAATTCCTTCTGTCTCACAGGCAGTGAGTAGAACAGGTTAGACAGGCTAACTGTAGTTCCTACAAGTCTAGAGCAAGGTGTCTTCTTTGTAATGATTCCATCATGATCATACTCAATTTTAGTTGCTGTAATAAAGGAGTATATATCGAATAAAGGATCCTAAAACTATCGAGCTACTACTATAATCACATGCAGGATGGATGTTCATTTCTAGTAATTATGTGATATTTTCTTATAGATGTTGTGTGTTATAGATTTTGTATAAATGTTAATGGGTAGCAATTACATTTGCTGCACAACTAAAATATTTGCAACTAATTCAACAATGCATTTAAGGCACATTATTTGCAGAAGGCACAACTGTGATAGTACCTGATAGTAATGGGAGATAGATAACAGCAGTCGCAAGCCAAACTCAATACTGTTATTATTTATAGACAAAATAACAGATTTACATGGTGTCAACTAGACATGTGATTGATTTTATATAAATATAAGGCTGACTTTCAAATAAATATCCAGCCTTTACTCACCATAACCAGCAATTTTATCTCTTGTAGTAATAGTCAGTTTGGCTAATGCACACAGTGAGCTCAATGCCTCCCCTCTAAATCCAAAACTTGACACATCAAGCAAGTCTGAATATTCATTTAACTTAGAAGTGTGATGTTTTAAAGCTGTAAGTTAAAAAAATACTTGTGTTATTTTATTACCCAATATTAAGTTGTCATGTAATTTAAAAATTTATATATACAAATAATATTAATCATCAAGTGAGTTTACATTTTTCACTGATTTTCCTATGCTACATAACTCAGGCAGTAATACCTTCTCTCTGGTGGCTGTTTCCATACAACTAAATATTGAATTGAGTTTACTAAGAAGAAATTCGACCATAAGGGCTAAGTGTTATCCATACTTATAAACGTGAATGTGAGTTTTTCTGCTTTTTTGTCATACACGTCACAAAGGAGTCAGAATGACTTGATTTCTTGTGTAGGGGTAGTTAACATGCTGGAAAATAACATTGGTTGCTTTTTGTCCCGATAAAACAAGAAGTACCTAAGGGTGAATTTATTAAGTTAGATTAATAAGTAAGATAGTAGATAGATAATTGGCAATTAAGGTATAGAGAAATAATTCGCAGTGTGATTTTATAAATAAAACGGTACATACTCAAGGATGTGAAATTGTGTTCATGGACACCTGAACCATTGTCACTGACTTCTATAAGATCAATGCCATAGTTCTTTAACCTCACATCAATATTAGTTGCACCAGCATCTAACGAATTCTCCACTAGCTCCTTTACGGCCACAGCTAAGCTCAGCACGACCTGTATTAATGTAATAAAAGATTATAACATTAATAATTGATGTTTGATTAATAATCAATATTCTAAATCAACATGTTATACTTTGATCCTAAACTTACTTGGCCTGAACATATTTTGTGTACAGTGTCTTTATTTATAGCTCTAATCGATTTTAAGCTTCCATGTTTAGTCTCCTCGATTCCGGAGTTCATAATTTTTCATTACTTTTTCGAAATTAAGTGGAAAACTGGAAATAAGAGTTTTATTTATGTAGTTATTCATTCCCCCGCGCTTTTTGACATGAAATGAGACCACAGACAGATCACTATATATGAATGAGACTGGCAACTTGACAGTTTCAGTAGGGGAATGGGAAGGTTGAATTGACATTTGACATCGTTCGATGTAACATTCAAGGACCTTATACCTACTAACTAGACTGTGCGCAAAGGCGCAAAAGCCGGTCCGAGCGAGAGGGCTCCCGATGGTAGTGTGTCCCGTTGTAATGAGATGACCATGACTACACGGAACACGGGACACCTGCCTGTCTAATTTTGGCGAGTCTGTGCGGAAAGAGAATAGGCGTGGCGTAAAATGGAACTAACAATATGATTTTTATATGGCAACCCAACCCAGCCATCTGTCAAATTTCATTTTTGCTTGTGCTGTTTTCTTGTGCGTTTTGATTTAAAATATGTCGAAAAGAGGAAAAACCTTACGCAGTTCCACGACCGAGTTAATATTTAATATGATTAAGTTTTGCCAAAGAGAAAAGGAGGCAAAACACACAATTATTGATCTAAACAAAGTCACGGAACGTGTGGCAGCTATATCCGGTATGTAACAGTTTTTTCTAGACTTCCTAGGCAATCTCCGATCCCTGATTTCTCGTTCTATATAAATTAAAAATAATCCATTAAAAATATGTGCTAATACATTTGAATATTTGTTTGTTTTGTTTCAATAAAACAGAGAATTTTTTTTGTAGCAGGCACAAAGAGCATTGATACTTTGCATTTATTATGCGTTTAGACTAACTTAAAATTTGTTTTTTTTTTTCCAGGATTAAGTAGAAATACAATTTCTAAAATAAAAAAAGAAGGTTCTAAAAATAACGGCGTGTGGTGCACACCAGGGAAAAAGGAAGGAAAGGAAGACCAAAAAAAGTCGTTCTTGATGATTTTGATCAGTGCGTTATCCGTAACAAAATTCGTGAATTTTATTCTGTAAGGAAGGAGGTACCGACTTTGAGAAAACTACACCGTGTGTTAAAGGAAGACATAAACTTTTGCTATGGAATAACTAGCCTCCGTGGGGTTTTAAAAGAACTCGGTTACAAATATAAAAAATGTGAGTCAAAACGAAAAGTTCTCATTGAGAGACATGATATTGTGGTCTGGCGTGCTAAATATTTGCGAACAATGAAGCGCTTGAGAGAGAAAGGGAAGGATTTGTTGAAAATTGTTTACTTGCGTACAAAACAAAAAGTATTTCAGCGGATTACCACCATGATATGAATCGAGCTAATTTCATTAAGTGGACAAAAGGAAAACTCTTGCCAAACCTGTCTCAACCGTCTGTCATTGCGCTAGATAATGCATCCTATCATAGTACGCGCTTAGATAAGCCCCCAAACAGCAATGACAAGAAAGACACTTTGAAGAAATGGTTGGACGAAAATGGAATAGAATATCCAGAAGATGCACTAAAAGCTGAACTTCTTAGTTTAGTAAAAAGTAACAAAGGAGAACCAGTATTTAAAGTCGATCAAATATTTGAAGAGCATGGTCATAATGTTTTCAGGCTGCCGCCCTATCACTGCAACCTTAATGCGATAGAAATGATATGGAGCTTAGTAAAAAGACAAGTAGCATCAAAGAATGTGAATGTATCAGCAAAACAACTATTACCAATTATAAATGAATGCTTCGAAAATATTACGGCAGAACATTGGTGAAAAGAGTGTGATCATGTGATACATGTAGAACAAAAATATTGGGAACAAGATCATCTAATAGAAGATATGCAAGAATTTATCATAAATGTTACAGACTCAAGGACATCAAGTTCAGAAGAAGATAATTTGTTAGATCTCTCTGGTAGTTCCAAAAATAGTTCAACCATATCTGGTATTGAATGTTTAGAATCAGACTTTGATTATGGTTCTGAATGAAAAAAGATATTTTTTTATTGAAATATTTTCAAATACATTGTTTTATTTTAATACCTATTTAAAAAATGGCATAAACTGACATTATATCCATACAGAAATATCTTTGATATTATTTTTAAATAATTTTTTTTACATGTATTAAAAAAGTACTATTTCTTTCTCTTCATATAAATACATTTCATTAAAACAATTTCTAAGACGTAATCTAAAAACATTCCATCACAGCCTCAAAATATCAAGATGTTAGAGTCGCTCTATAATGAACGAGAGTGACTTATCAGTGTTGACAGCACGACAAATACGGTAATTAAGCACAGCTGCGACCTCAATTCATATGCCCATTCTCTTTCCGCACAGACTTATACATTGATTTGTTTTTCAAAAACCTGATTGTAGGTGACAAAGGTAGTGTAGCTGAACACAAATTTTGAAAAAAATGTCCGTCTGTCTGTTTATACACGCTAATCTCTGGAACCGTTCGACTGATTTAAATAAAATTTTGCATAGTGGTACCTTATATCCCCGGTCAGGTCAACATCTTAGATACTTTTTAACACAAGAAAAAAAACGCGGGCGTAGCCATGCGTGGGCGGACAAATTGTTAAAAATATACCAAGAAACAGATACCTAGACTCTGGCCAACGAAAGCTGCCCACGGAAAACAGCGGCAAATTTAAAATTATATAAAAAAACCCTTTGATTAACAAAATTTATGGTTACCCTGACGAATACAATTGAAACCCAATGATGAGTTTAGCTGGCAAGACGTCAGACAAGGACACACTACCAGCGGGAGCTCTCTCACTTGGACCGCTGTTGACTAGCTACCGCTTCTAACGAAATAACTACCCTATAATCGCGAATTTCTTTGGTGCACAGTTTAGTTAGTAGGTATAAGGTCCTTGGTAACACTATAAGTTGATATAAGGGTTTCATTCCTCTTACCCTCGTACCAATAATCAAATCAATCAATCTTGATTCTTGGTCCGAACTCTTACCCAATGTATGGTTTTAGTATCCTACTTTTGACACACGACATGACACGACGGAACGGACATGGTGTATGCGTTTAGGGTGAGAAGCTATTTGTATGTATGTACATTGGCATATTGGTAGTGGGGACGTATAATAGGCTGTTGATGATGATGATATTGGACAAAGAAATTTGTCTTTGACGAATGTAATGTTTAGGCACATTACCCTGCTGTCAAAGCCTTAATAAAAATACATTTAGTCATTATATTCTTTGTTTCCGTCATTGTCAAACACACACCACTATATCAATCGTTACAGATTCTTGTGGATTCTTGGCGCGAACTTGAAAAATGGTGGTTCATTGCAATTTTAGTAATTCGTTAATAATACTGTTATGTGTGTTTTTGTGTTATAATGGTGTGATATAGTGCAAAAAGTGTCACGGATGGTGTTATAGCATCAATTACGCAAAATTGTGACGGTTTCGATGCGATCGAAAGGGTTTACCATGTCGATTACATTCGGTCGGAATATGGATTCTATCGAATTATGTTGAAACTAGGGCTGACCTTTGAAATTCTCGTCAAGAATCGTCAAAAAAAGCGATAGAATGTACACATTAAACATTTTATTGAGAAAACTGCAGAAGAAAATGAGAAAGAAGAGATATATTCAGAGTAGGCTGTATGGCTTTGTTCCGTTGCCTACCCATTCGGGAGAATTAAACGACTACTACTCAATCTGACATTGACATCACTTGTTTTGTCGTTTTCGTCACAATTTCTAATTATTTTCAAGGAAAGTTCTTGAAAACTTTAATCAACAAATTGTGCGTAGCATAAAAAAGCTTTGTTCATTTTGTTTTCCAAAATGTCACTCAATACGGCTCACGCCGACCATGGAGTCCTAATACATGCAGGAGAACGGTGAGTCATTCCTCATTAATTACTTGCGTGTGTATTTATTCGTCTGATGATATGATCATAGAACAACTAGATAATTGGATCCTGGGTTAGAGTGTACAAAAGGGGGCGCTGAGGAAAAAATAAACTTAGAAAATCTCGCCTCATCGGATCCTGCATAGCCTCGCATTAGCACCTCCTTTTGTGCACCTCAACCACTGCGCGAAATTTTTTACATCAGCGCACCCTTTTGTACACCCTAACCGTGAAATAGAACTCTAACAAGCTTTTGTTAGAAATAACATTGTGCCAATATGCATATATTGTGAGCTGAGTATTTAACTAATTACTAGTACTGAGTTTCAAACCACATATCAAATTATTAGTTAACACAATGTAGAATATTGGTCGGAATATAGACTCCTGTGGAATACCTTTTGTGGTCATCATGATTTAATTAAAAAGGGGCAAAAATAGGGGGTTCCAAGTGGAGCTACTTGGTCAAGTAGGGCATTGTTTAAAAGGGCTTTGTGTGTACATTCTGGAACAGATTTTCTGTTTTGGCTTTTCTTTAACAAGTACTGTAAAAATACCATTCCACATCATCCTTTATCTCTGCAGTTTACAAAGTATACTATCTGTAATAGTAATGGTAGACATACTTTTTTTTTTATTGAAGATAGACCAACACTTTAGTGTAAATATTAAAGTAAAACCTAAGTGAGGTCTCTGACTTGTATAGTTTTTACAAAAACCTTGACGAACAAACTTAGTTATGCGGTCTGGAAAATGAACTTTATTTCAGTCTAATTATATCTGTATGTTTCTAAACACATTTAATTGCACTTGGCCAGTTTTTGGAGTTAGCACACAAAAAAATCTATAGTGTATTATAACCTGTATACCAAGTTAAGTCCAGATAATTTTAAAATAAGAACTGTAGGACTACCAACAAACTGACACAGGGAAGCAAATTTGGCTAGATTTGAAGCAGAGATACTTCACTCACTTGGTCAATAATTGTTATTTCACATTATTTTAATAGTTGTTAAGTAGAGAACATGTACTACCTAGTATGTAAAAAATTATTCATAAAATTGAGAAATTATAAAGACTCATAACTCTATTTTTTTAAGTTTTCCAAATTCACCATCGTAATGTACAGATAGTACATTATCTATTTATCATGTAAATATTGTATGGTTTTTAGAGTTCTGTGCCTCAGAAGGAAAAAGGAATCCTTGAGGATCACTTTGTTGTCCATCTGTCTCTGAAAACCCTTAACGTCTCATAAATCTATCGTGCCATTTTTTGTTCCATACGGTACTTCTTGTCCCATTCCAATAATTTAGTAGTTGTTGTAATAAATATGTTTTGACAAAGACATATATGAGGTGACCTCTTGCCACAGATCTCTCTCTCTTGATCCTATTCTAAAACTGGGATCAGTTATCCTTATTAATCATACAAATCAATTATTTTTCCAGTATTCTCCTGTTTTCTGACAATGTGTCTATTGACTTCTATGGCAATGATACACCAGTTTTCAAGAATACGAAGAGTGGTCGTATTTACCTTACTACTCACCGAATGATATTCAACTCTAAGAACAACACGGACACAATGCGCTCCTTTAGTTTTCCATTTGTTGCATTGCAAGATGTAAGTTGTAGATAATGTTTTGTATTATAATAACCACTATGTGGCTTGATTGCTGCATGCTTGGACTTACAATGCGGAGGTCCCGGGTTCGAATCCCAGTAGTATCTACCAGTGGCGAAGGGTGGAATTTTGGCGAAGGGAAGCCGATCCAAAAAAAAAATGCTTACCGCGTGATTCAAATTCGGCTTCAGAAATTCTCAGTATTTCTTCAAATGGGAAGATGATGAGCAAGTAGTCAGTTAGGCAGCATTCCATACGAATTAAAGCCATAATGGCACACAAAACTCACCGTATTGAACGAAATATGCAAGTAAATCACCTTATAAACACAAAAAACAGCACATGAACTTCGAACTAAGTGAAATACTTTCTAATCCGTCACATAAAAACCTTCGATACTAACAAAGCATTCACGCGTACTAAAGTTGTTTATTCCAAACGGAACAAATCACACGCAAATACGCCTAAATAAGACAATGTGACTCGCGATGAAACTTACTATGAAAATGCTACTTTTTAAATTTTGCATTGTTATAACACTATTAACTTGCTAGAAAAAAATGTCTAATTGGCGATGTATTTCCTCCGTATTATTGCTCTCTATCTCGCTCCGCATAAGGCGTTCGAAAGAGAAGAAATCTAGAATGCCGAAGTCCGGCCGGCTTATATCGTGAAATAAAAAGCGACGTTTACTACGAGAGCGTAAGAGACAGAGCATTAGTTGACACGGGAACTGTGTTATAGTTTTGGCGGGCTTTGACAATTTATAGATAATATCTGTAACCCGGTGGTAATCGGCTTGTATGGACCATTCGCCACTGATAGATATTGCTTTTTAATTGTGCGCAGGCGTTTTTTGTATTGCTTTTTAATTGCGCACAGGCGTTTTTTGTATTGCTTTTTAATTGCGCACAGGCGTTTCTTGTAGTAATATTTTGAGCGTATAAAAGTTAATAGTACATTACATTAATGATATGTGGAAAGGATTTTTGAAAGGTAAGCCGGTGGGAATCGGGTTGTATGGACCCTTCGCCACTGGTATCTACCAACCTATACCTACCTACCTATCGGTACTTGGTTTGGTTGGTGGTAGGGCATTTTCTATGTCCGCCTGGATATCTACCACCATGTTACCTAAGTCTGCCGCCAAACAGCAGTGTTAACAGCACTGTTGTGTTCCAGTGTGAAGGGTAGCAGATCCAGTGCCTCATTATTGAGACTTTTGGGTTGCACATCCACCCTTATCGTCACTTACCAACAGGTGAGATGAAGGTCAAGTGCAAACCCATCAAACATTAAAAAAAAGACGTGTGGCACTCGGGGACTGCCGCGGTAAAGCTATTGCATAGCATTTTGTATCAACTTATGCAATTATAATTATTTAAGAAAGTTTTAATAAGAAAAGTTTTTATGTCACGAACATAAATATCCCCACCACAAAAATGGAAATTAAATTACAAACAGGAAAACAAAATTAAATCAATATTTAGCTAAAATAACGGATTTGCTTTGCTATATCAAATTACATACTATTATACTTAATAAATTATAAAACAGTAATACGTCTAATCGCACGCACACAACGCCGTGTCGAAGACTGCCGAACTGAAACGACGTTAGACGATGCACGGCCTTCAAGCCACACCTCCGTGCCCGTCGGAGTGGGGAGCGTGAGGTTTTTTCGTTACGGAATTTCTCGATTCGGTCCCCGCGCTCAAGGACCGCGATAGAAGCTATGCAATAGCTTAAAAATTTAATTAAAAAATTCTTTTATAAAGTGCGCTCATCTAGACACCCCAAGATTTTTAAATTATTACAATCTAAATAAAAATCCTAATAAAAAACATTTTTAAAAACACGCTCCTGTGACCACTCACTCCACGTCATCACTCCATGGGTGTCGTAAAAGGCGATTAAGAGAAAACACATTCAGGAAATATAACAAGGAATTTTACCATACGGAGCATTGTAAAACCAGGAAATGGGAGGCAGCATCTGCCTATGTAACAACATCTTACTGCTAGCACCAATCTGCCTGCCAAGAGTGGTGATTACAGCAAACCCCATCATGAAAAGACCAATGTGGCTTATGCAGCAGATTATGAATAAATATTCAATTAATTTAGTCACATAATATTAAATCACAGTCTCTACTTGTGCAAAAGTAATAGAAGAGTTCATTCATGTGTATCATTTTAGGTCTCCGTTGAGCAGCCCATGTTTTCAGCAAACTACATTAAGGGTAAAGTGATGGCTCAGCCAAATGGCAATTATGTTGGTGAGGTGAAGTTCCGGATGACGTTCAAGTCTGGTGGTGCCATTGAGTTTGGTACTGCTATGCTGAAAGCTGCACACCTTGGTATGTTCCATTATATTGTGTTAATTCATTTAATGAGAACACGAAACATCAAAGCCAAACAACTTTATCATACTAATAAATGTAAGTAGAATGCAAAAGAACTTCTAGCTGTTAAAAGGTTCATATAGGCATATAGGCGACTTCTTCGAGGTAAGAGGATATGTGCTTAAGAAGCTAGGTGCAACTAAAGTATTAATGTATAATTTTCGTCCACCTCCACTGTCTAATAGCTACATGCCTAGGTTTACAATATGCAGATCCCAGGATCGATTGGATGGGCATTTTCTATGTCCTACTGGCTATCTACTACTATGCTGCCTAAGCCTGCCACTAAACAGCAGTGTTAATAGAACGGTTAGGTTCCGGTATGAAAGGTAGCATTATATAGATTTTCGAGTGAGCACGCTTTCCACCCAACAGCCTAAAGCCACGGTCTGAACGACAACGTTGGTTTGTCTGAAGTCTGCGCTCACCGCCGACACCACCCCGCTGGCAACTCCCCGCTACCCCCTGCACACTCTTGTCTAGACCGTGTCCTTATCGGCACTTACCATCAGGTGAAATCTAGGCCAATTTTCGAACTGAGAGCGACTCGAAACTCATCCGAATCCTCTCGCCGCCAGTCTATTGAATGTGTCCGGCAACTTAAATATACTGAAAAGGAATAAAATCCTTTGGTACAGAAGGGAGATTTGGCAATGGATACTCTAAGCAGATATTCTCCGAGCAACTCATCTGCTTATAGTTCATGGACTGACCACACATTTTGAAGAGAAAAAAAATCGGAATCCCGTCATTAAAGTGAACTTTTATAACACAATTACAGTTATTTAATTACCTAGTTAATTTTATTGTTAAAAGTTAATAGTTAATTGTCGGCAACAATTTTAAATAAAATACTTAATTACAACAATTAAAATTGCACCTATTGCAAACTTAATAAACCCAGCCAGATGGACCCTACTAGAATGTCCACTGCATACTGGTACGGTCAGTCCGGCTGTCAGTTGATGTATGTACTGCAATTAAGTACATCATTATTATTTTCGAATTCATAATCATGCGAGTATAGATAAAGTTATGCATAATAATACAGACAGATTCTATTGATATAAACACATATTCAATTCATATTGGGATACATATTTATATTCTCATGCGAATGTATGTCCTAAATATTCATGAATACTGTATTATTTGTCACTAAGTTGGTGTGTAATGTTGCTATCAGTAACATAAGTCATATTTATCTAGGCGCATGATAAACATTGTTAGCTGATAAAAGCATGCACAATGTTGTCTCTATATGAAAACATTGCTGTTACTACTTTGATGTTTATTTATGATTAGTTTTCATGTGAAGTTATTATGACCAAAATGATTTTTCCAAACTATACATAATTTTTCCGAAATACTTCAGTTTTTCCTACTTTCCGTTGTTCAAGCTTGTTCGTCTTGAATTGCCTTAGTGGAAAGTTCCTAGCAGCAAGTTTTATCGTTGGTCGAGTGATCCCATGCCAAGCCAGAATAGCTGGCTTCGATAAGTAACTGACAATTGACTTAAACATAGCACATCATAACCTAGATATATAAATAGATAAGGAACTATTATTATTCTAAGTAAGGATATATTAAAAAGCGCAAAAAAAATAATTCTCAAAGATTTTTTTTAAAAAAATTGTTCTCTTTTCTTTTTTTTCGCTGACGCTACAGCTCATTTTATGGCGGATACCGCTTGTCTACTAGAATAGAGTAATTGAAATAAACTAACATTTATTTGTAGCTTCCCGTAACTCGGCTCCCGACGCGCCCCCGCCGCCGTACAGCCCGCCCACCGGGCCATGGCACGCCGCCCCACCACCTGCGTACGCGCCTCCGCCTGAGGGATACTACGGATGGGTACCACCATACTCTGTATGTATACTTTCAAATTTTTATTGATTAACACTGTTACAAATAAATAATTTAAAAAATCGTTTAATGTAGAACTTCTAAAGGGTTGCAAGTGATTTGCCATAGTCACCACACTTGGCAGGCGGATGTGTGGTCTCAGTAAGATGTTGTCGATACATACTCGTGGGTGGGTGGTGCCGTCCATCTCGATTCCCTTAGTAGTCTATTACACTCTCCATATCTTTTGAACCGTAATGGGTAGACACTGAAATTTCCCCAATGTGTACTATGGCCGCTATAACCAAAAATTATAAAGGTCAAAAGAGTTTTCAATCTCACGTAAGAAACGTGTTTTTTTGGGTGTGTGTTTTTTGCTCTATCTTATGTTGAATATTGTATGGTTCTACGGAACAAACCGTGTGCGAGTTCGTCTCGCTTTTGGCTGTTTTTTAGGGTTCCGTACCGTAAGGGAAAAATGACCCCTTATAGGATCACTTGGTTGGCCGTATATCAAGAACCTTTTTCTCAGAAACAAACAGATGTATCAAATTGAAATTAATATAAAAAAGCAAAGTCTGTTATTCGTTGCAGCTGTGAAAAAATCAAATTTCTAATAAAATGATACGTCCGTTTATGCCGCTTATTTTGTTGATTTCTCTTGAAAGCGCGTGAAAACGTATAGGGTACTTTCCATTGACCTAGAATGCTGAAATTTGGTAAGAAGAAAGGTCTTACACCACAAGTATAGAAGTCTGAAAAGTATAATGTTTGAATTATATCTCTATTTATTATACACATTATAAAATATCCACTTAACGATTACAAACTGTTCGCGCCTGTCGTTATATTTATTCTTAATGCTATATTGTTAACAATTGATTGTTGATTTCGTCTGGCGAACCTATTATATATGATCATCAGTATGTTAATTATTCATCATAACCCTCGGTCCGCACGTCTAACTAGCAATTTGACGTTTTTTAAAATATATTGACGACCATAGTATGCTTTAAAACTCATTACGCTTTTAAAAATTACAGGCATTTCCTGATTCACCATCGCCGAACTCTGTATTCGTGTCCAACAACCCGCCCCCGTATCCCGGCGTAGTTGGCTCGTTCTACCCCACGGCCCCCGGTGCCCCAGGTGCCCAAGGTGCTCCCCCTGGCTACCCGGCTTCAAACGGCTCGCTGTCGGGCGGCTTCGGGAGCCCCGGCCATGCCCCTCCACCTGGATACCCTGGGGGATTCGAACGGGGCAGCTCCACGCCCGGCATGACCTCAGCTGGTGAGGGTCGCGATCTCTAAATTCCAAATTATTTGAACAAAATTGATTAGTGGAAATTCGAAATCCGTCCCAGAATCAGAAATCAAAAGGAAAAAATCTAATGTTACTTTGGTCAATGTTGCGTTTTGGGGCCAAATTGCGAATTTTTGCTACCTTATGTTGTGTTGAAATTATACTTAATTGAATTGTTCCACAGTTAAGCGATAGCAATTGTCGATAAAGTTTCTTTTGTCCTTTCTGCCAGAAGAGAAAAGCATCTTGATTGGTAGATGGCAACTGTATTCATGTAAAAAATTTGTAACAAATTTAATGAATTGAATAAATTTGAAAATATCTTTTTATGTCATATCAAGCTTAGAGGTGTCTTTGTTACAACCATTCGTTATAGCATTTTTGTCGCTAAGTTAACACCGACATTTGTAATTTTTAAGGAAAATTATACAAATTTTCAGCCAAGTGTAGACAGTCTGTATGTTAAATCCTTTACATCTTTGTCTTATGACTTCTGATGTGCTCTGTGGAACATGGTAATATTACAATAACAAAGTTAGAACCTGACATATCAACTGCAAGCCTAAATAATTTGGGATAGAAACTTGAAGTTCAGACGACCAATGGTCTGAATCTTATTTACTATGGCACCCTATACATAATGAGAGTACAAGTATCAACACAATCCGAAAATTAACGTCTGTTTTTGAAATGTTTTATATGGCCGTGGCTCCTGCGTGAGTACGGTTTCTAAGTCCTTTTAGTATCATAGACTTTGTTATTAAGTAAATAGTGTCATTAGTTAGTGGTGATCATTTTGTTTAGTTAACATTTGAGGTTGTAGTAGAGACAATAAACATTTACAGATGCCAAGGCGGCGGAGGCGGCGCAGAGCGCCTATTACGACCCCAACAGGCCACAGACCGCATATGTACCTCCGCCATTCGTAAGTATTTAGACATTAAACTAGATTCCATTTAAGTGTAACTCATATTAATGATAATTTTGTAGAAAGATTAGAATTACGCTTTTTGTACTTTGAAGTTTATTTATTTTGAGTAGATATAATTCATTTATTAAAAGTGAGAACTAAATCAGCTCTAAGGGGTTCGGTCTATTATGAGTTCCACTCTTAAACTTATAAAAATCGAGTTCCCATTAAAACAAATCAGACAATAATCTTTTTCCCGCAATGTCTATGTTTCATCTTTCGTATTCATCATTAACTCACTCTCCAAAAGTTGTTTAGACACTTTGTCAGCCTAGAGTCTCAGTTTAGTATTTCATAGAGACTTGAGTATGAACTAACCCGCAACCCCAGTTTAGTTGTTCACCTTCTAGAGCCCTTAAAAGTTCGTTCAAACTTTCACGTGTAATAATTGACAATTGTCTTACAGGATCAGCCCCCGACCTATCAGCAGTCTACGTCAAAGAAGCACGATTAAGCCACTGTCCCCACCACCACTGGGACGAGCGTGGCAATAGATTAGCCTGAATAATATATAAAAACATTACTCTAAAAGTATTATATAAATGATTCCTGCCACGACATTTTATTGCGCGTCAGTATGCGTGCCGTCAGGATTGACGTTAACAGTACCGATCAACATAAGTCTTGAGAGTCCTGAAAAAATGCGCCTCTGTTTTTTTGCATCGCAATTTTATGGTATAGACGCCCTAATGTTCACATTCAATACTATACAACGTGTACAAAAAAGGAGTGATAATACTTAAAGGTGTGTACATATCCCTTGTATAGAATACACTGTGAAAGTAGCAGCGTTGTAAAGGTTAGTTTAAATTTCCATACATTTTTATTTCATAGGTGTAACGTAGTAATTTTTGACAACCCTAAATGTTAGTTTACCAACGCGAGCACTGGGGTCAATGATGAATGATCTTATCTTTGGTTTTAGGGGTTATTGACACATGTAGAACTAGGATCGGGATGAAATTCAAAAATTTTAGTCAATATTTTAAATTCGTTTTTCTCCAGATTCGTACGGTTTACAGATGTCTACTACCGCTCCAATGGTAATACCTTACCTAACATATACCGCACTTAAGTTTTATCACTCATTTTTTGTACACGTTGTATAAGAGAACGGGGTTAAACTTTACTAACACTCTCGTTCTGTTTAATTTTATTTGAGATTAAATTTACAAAGCCTGGAACACTTGTGGAAAATAACTAGCTCAATACGTACACCGGTGAGCGGCGCCCTCAAAATTCTCTCGGTCGATTCGACAGAATATTCTGTCAATATACAAGGAAGACTTTGGTTCTTCATGTTCAATGTCAACAGAAAAATATTGAAATTTAATGCCGCCCTCTTGAGTTTTTTACGCTGAAGCTTGGACTTCGTCAAAAGAGTAAATAATGTAAAATAAAAATGTTTATTTTCAAATTGTCCTCTAAATCTGTGCCTAGCGTCAGTAAATTTGCCGCATTCGTTCCTCAAGACAAGCGTTACTCGGTCAAATCTTCACTCTGTTTGAAATTTCGTGGCGAGTGTCATGTAATCATGTTGGTTTCGGTTGCCGTCATGGAAGCGATTATCTCGATTATCCGAACTGATTGAAAGACTTCGTACGCACCTCTTGCAAAATAACGTTTAGAGATTGATGTTAAATGAAAAAACTAAGACGATAATTCGAGGGCTTGGTAAAGGTTCTGTACAAACTCTCGGGAGTAGAAAATTCTGATAATCAAGATCAAACTCATTTTCATTAAATCAATTAAATCGATCATCATCATCAGTTACCAAATGTATTGTATGTTACATTCCTTCTTACTATTATTATTTAACATGTAAATTAAGTGACTGAAAGTTACAGCTTTCAAGCAACTACTTGTTACTCTACGATAAACTTGTTAAAATTTAAATTTAAAATATACAATCTTAGCTCGTGTAACTGCGTATCTGATATAGAATAAATATCCAACGGTAGCATGAAATCGTACAATAGCTGACTAGTCCATATAAAAACGGTGTCGTATATATCGCGAGTCTTCGTGGAAAAATATGCTGTGACTCTTTTTTTTGAACGATTCTTCTTAATTACGAGTAACTTTTTAAGCTTTGTTCAGTTTTAATCCATTAAATTGGCTGAACCTTCATCATTGACTTAATTGTTTTGTAGAGTTAATTAACCCAGTAGTGGTTAATGTGATACTAGCAGTTACAGCTTTATAGCTGCCTTTAGGTTTTAGGAGTGCGTTCGAGAATCCATCCCATGTATAGTCAGCGTCTCGACGACTACCTATATCGCAATGGCAAGCGGTTTACTGTCAGTTAACAAATCGTTAACTTGACGAAACATTGAATAACTTGTAGTTTTGTGCAAATCTTAGCTAAACAGACTGAAACAGACAGAGCTTTAAGGACTGGACGTTTTTACTCGTACTGTATATAGTTTTTTTTATATTTGGACATTTTGAAGTCTAGTTTTTGTAATGTAAATTGCTCTTTAATCATTAGTAACGTTATTGTATATTGCGTTACTTAAAATTATAGCATGCAAAATATTATGTTGTCAAATTAAACTCTACGTAACAAAAGTGCTGTGAATCCTTCTCTATGCAGGCATTCAGTATTAGCGGTAACGTGGTCGTCGTGTCACAAATAATGTTATATAAATTGTAACGTGTTAGTATACGCCGTTAAAACCCACTTTTGATGACCTTATTTTCAGTACTAGTACTGATTTAAAAATAACTTTTAAACCATAGAATCATGTCCTAAACGCAATATTTCATGATTCTCCTGTTGTCCTATCGATTGTAGTAGTGAAAATATATGGTTTAGTCAACTGTTCAATTTTATTACTCCCGCACTAATCGAGCTTGGTTTCAGTAAGATTGTCTTAGAAACTACCATTGTGTCCCAAAGTTTTAAATCTTTATTTAAATTATATATCATTATTTAATTTATTTATATGCAATGTTGGCATTTTCAGTACATTATAGTTAAATTGTTGTACTGTCTAAAATACATGTTTTAATAAATTGTTTTATGTGTGAATAAATTGCTTCGCGCTAATATATGTGTTATTATTGTGCATGGTTATGTATAACATTCAAAAGCAAAGGCACGGCATATTCATTAGGACATACATAAAAATTGCAGGTATCAAACTTCAATAACTAATTTAGGAATAGTTATTACTCTATGTGTAATAGCTCAACATGTGTCTACTCATACAACCTTAGGGTTGGTACACACTGACGGACACGAGAATTAAAGCGAAGCGTCATATTCTTCAATCGAAAATGCACGACTTATTAATGTTCGCCTATGTATATGTAGAATGGGTTTGCATCTTGCCTCCATCTCATCTGATCATTCAAACCGCACTCACTCAGATGGCTCAACTCAATGTGGCGCTGGCTATGTTTACCTTTCTCTGTGGGAAATTTGGAGATGTGAAACTATGAAAAGAGTCTTGACAGACAGATGGACAACAAAGTTAACCTTTAAGGGTTCTTTTTGAGGCACGGAACCCTAAAAAGGTTAGAGGATAACTGCTGCAAAGAGTAGAGGACTTCTCCACGATAATACACAGCACTAGAGATGCCAGGGCTGTGGTTTAAAAATAGTTACACTAAGGGACTAACATTAACATATTAAGTTGATTGTGGTTGTAAGGTAGTAGGTATTGAAAAGCATACTTATTTCAGTTTTTTTTTTTCATTTTCCTTAATAGCTATACCAAGAATATTTTGAACTCCTCCGTGTGTGCCTTTCATCAAAATCGTTTATGTGTAACTGAGCCAGAAAAATACATTTTCCCTTAATATTAGTGGGTCTTATGACGACAATGATATGAATGACGACGACGATAAAAGTGATTTACAGCATCTTTTATTACGGAACCCTCTAATGTTATCCAGAAGTATACAGGACCTGTAAGCTCTTGTCAGCAGAATAAGAACTCCTTATAACATTATTTTGACTAAAACTGTCCACGTAGGAAAACAAATGGATTAGAGAAGAATGATATGTGTCAATATTGAAAAAAAGAATAACGTAAAATGCAAAAATGGATGTAAAATTTTCGTAATAAATAATATCACAATAAATCAATAGTGCCCCTCAAACCAACCCTCCATCATGAAGCTGTGTTCAGCGACCATCTACTCAATTTGACCTAAATGGGTAAGCTCTTTGAAAAAACGTTTATTACACTATGCCAACACTACAAGTTTACAAAGAGTGCTGTACTTTTGAAATCGTTGATATTTAACTGACGATTGAAAACCTTATTAGATTCGTTTCGTTTTGTAGACACCACTATCAACAGCTTTGTACAAAGAAGCCTAGTAGTTTTTTGGGAAAGTATATAAGCCAGCCATAAACGAATATAAATAATATCGTCGACGGCCACTCGTAGGGACTCGCTAAGTTCAATAAGTCACAAAAGTTCAATTGCTCTTTCCACATGCAAAGTAATGTTCGCGAACACGTTACCAGTAGGTACCGGATTTCAAAATTTCTACTCATACATTGAAATGACTGCCAGGCATTGAACTTTTGTACAAAGTTGTGTGTGATGTGTTCTATGAGATGACGAATGCTTTATATTCATTTATTTATTATAACATTCAGCAAACTTTTTACAGCACAATTGGAATTTTTTATATTTTTGATGTACATTTTAATTTTTTAAATTCAGCAAAGTTAACTTGCTATTTTTTCTATCAACTTTAGTGAAAAATCAAGGCTGAGACGAATAGAGCAATAAACTACCGCCAACAAAAATGGCTGCAAATCCTAAGTTTGGTAAGTATTAAGCTAAGCGTGCGCCTTCTTTTGCGCTTGATCTCCGTAACAAAATTCGGTACTTTTTGCGAAGCTCATATTTTTATATTTATGTGAAAATCTAATCAATGTTTACTGTAGGTAAGTTTCGAGTGGCATCAATATATTCTTTTATGCAGCTGGCTTCTAATATTGTACATCAGTGGCTTCTTATTTACTGTATTTCACTCTTCTAATATACTCACTCACTCACTCAGATAATCTATATAAGCTAATTCTTTTCAGCTAAGTAATCGTCAACAATGCCCTATCATCACCCACCATGCACTCCGGAGGCGTCGTGTCAACCGATGCGATGTCATCCTACCGCGCCGCCGTGTCCGAATCCCGAGAAATGTATTAAAGTAAGCAGGTCAAAGGGATTGAAACCTTGCCCCAGTGCGGTGTCTGTGCTCTCCACTCGTTCCCAAGTGAAATGTAACGATTGCGGGAGATTCAAGAGCAAAGACACTAACGAAGCCATACAAAAGTGGTTGAAAGAGAAAAATCTCGAAGCTAAGTTAAAGAAGGAAGATGAATTAACTGGAAGTCATAAATATATGGATTATATAAAGAAGAAAGGAACTCCGAGAGCGGCTACCGACTGCTGTGCGGGACACGGCCACAGAGGTAGGCTCAAAAAAGGTGGCGGCTCGGCAGGATCAGAGGACGACGGCGGGGGAAAGAAGAGGAAAAAAAAGAAAAGAAAAAGGGGTAAAGGTAAAGGAGGGTGTATAATACTCTGAAAATTTGTCTAGCTAAAAAAGAAACACCTGTGTACTAATTGTAAATATCACAATGTCATCAATCTTTTTGTTTTAAAACTGTGAAACCATGCCTACATAATTAATTAAATATGAATAAAAAGATTATAAAATACGCTTATTTGTTTTCTTACAACCAACACAACATCAATATTCAATGCTTGGAGGCAATGCGGCAAAGTTTGAAAATACGATTTGCTGTTTAGCGGATGTTACCGATCAATAACAACGTACTTGGTGATTCGGATAAATGTGGTGTAAAATTATTTTTCTAAATAAAAATAAAGTCCTCGGCTTAAGAATAGGGTCACCCAATTTTACTTTTGTGTGACTAAGGGAAAAATCAGGACATGGGCTTTATACCAGTATGAACAATATCTTCCTGCGATCACCAATCCACCTGTCAAGCGTGATTATGATAAAATTTTTCAAGATAAGTATCCATACTTCACATGGTTTATTTTATGATTAAAGTTTTTTTATAAAAACACAAAATAATATGTTTTTAAAAATTTCAAGCTAAGCTAATCTAAAAAGCTGCAAACCTCTTGACGGGACTTATTACAGCAGTCATAGAATCTACATAAGGGTAACTCATCGAGACAAATCAACGAGTAAAACACAACGGGCTTATCTTGGTTAGTTTATAGTTTAAACTTGATGGTACCATAAAAATGCCTGGTCATCATGAACTGAATCAACATGTAAAAATTCAACTCCTTATTATATAGACTAGGTAGTCGTACATCAGAGCTGTTATTTGGTCGCGTGCTAATTTCGAAACAAACAATAACTGCCACTGTATTTCAGCTATTTACGCGGACAGCAGGGGCATCAAGCCGTGCGTGTCTGCGCCAGCATGTCAGATCCACCAACATCGTCCCAGGCCCGCACCATGTGCCATGCCGGACATATGCTACAAGAAATGCATGAAAACCAAAGAGAAGTGTCCGAGCGCCATGGAGACCGTGAATCCCCGCGGTTTGCCATGTGACTGTGCCTCAGCAGTCTCCGCGAGCACCCGAGGTGCAGCAGGAATAAATAAAAAATCACATGACGCGCGTATGAAAAAAGTAATGAGTTCGCGATCGTCGGTTTCTCGCTGGCCAAAGTCCGGAAAGTCGGATTCCGAATCCAAGAAAGGTAAAAAAGGAAAGAAAGGGAAAGGAAAAGGTGGTTGTTGTATTTTGTAATTATGGATTGAATGCAGTCTAAGACCAAACTCTGAACCGACCTTATTACTATTAAACCTCTATTGTAATACTGTTTTCGTGTTAGGGTTCCAGTTCAACTTATACTAAAATCAACAGAAATGCAAATAAAACTTATTAAATTGCGTAGTTTTATTTGTTTCTATGAAGTATTGTGCAGTATTCTTATCGTCATCATTGTCAGCACTCAGCTGCGTCATCCCAATGTTTGATTGGACCCTCCCATATACATCATCAGCCGAGAAACGTCCACTGCTGGACATATATATTGCTAAATGCTAATGTCGCATTGCGTCGGATAATCGGAGCTCAAAACAACAGTGGAATTATGTTGTTCGCGACCTACTTGATTTTAATATCGGTCTGTAAATTATCGTACAAAATTCAGTGCGGGCACTACGACAGAAAAATGGTTCATTCTCGACTTGTAGGTATTATTCGTAGGAGTAGGCTAGGGAGTAGGAGGGAAAAAAACAGAATCCGTCAATACCGGAATGATATATGTAGTTTTCTTCTATGTCACCTCCATCACATAAAAATTATTTTAATTCAGCATAAACATTCCATTATATGTTCGTAGATTGACATATGACAAATATTCCGCGATAAATATTTGGGTTTGGTTTATTTGTACAAAAACATATAAAACGCACGAAACAGGTAAAGACTTAACGTTGAAAATAAATGCTAAAATGTATTTGTAGTATTTTTCTGTAGATATTGAGATTATTATTTGACTTTGTAAATAGTGTACAAGGGATGAATTTGAAACACCCTTTTACATTTACAACAACATTCTAGTACCTATGATTTGTTGGCTGTATGGTATTTTGCCTTTGCCTCTTCCTAGTGGGAAAAAGACTTACCCAAAAAAAATCTCCGACAATCTATGATTTGCCGTGGTCTTTGCCTTGCCTGTCGTTTCAGTTCAGTAATTCCAAGTAATTCATTCTCTCTCAGTTCATTTCACTCATTCGTTCTCATCCATCTCTCAGTCAGGTCATGAAATGAAAAAGGTTGCACTGAGAAAGACGATTATACCTGTTTTAATTTTGTTATTGAAATAAAGTTCCAGTTAAATTAAAACGATATCTGTATAGGAAGGCTACGTGTGTTTGGAAATATGTGCAAATATATATAGAGTATAACGGTGATATTGAGATTTTCTGATCTCATCGTTCCATGCAAGAGGTACTTTTGGCCGGGTTATTGACGTTTCATCTTGAGAGAAAAGCGTCAAATTCTGTTTGTGTACTACCTAGTTATAGACTCGACTCGTGGGCGTTTTGTAGTAGTGAATATTTGTGAAAAATACCTACATCGACCGTTGTGCTAAGTTTAAGTGTTGGAATAATATGTGGCACAAATCACTAGTAATGTGGCACAGTGGATTACCTCGATCAGCAGACATCTCGAAGGTGTTGTCGTAAAGTAAGTATTAATTTTCACTTTTGCAAAAATCTGGTACCTTTCGAAATAGCTAACGAAACAAATTGAAAGTTTTTTAAAATAAAACTACTGCTAATTAATATTTTTACAAGATAAGCATGAAAGTGTCGTTTTAAAGAAGAAAAAAAAAGAAACAAATTGATGACGCTTTTGTGTCAGACAGAACCCTACTCATAAATAAATATATCAAAATATAAAAGTACCAACACAAATTTCAGCTACCTACATGGAAGGTACCCACTTTCCACTTGGGATCAAATACTGTACTCTTATCAGTATTGTATATTTAGACTTGCAGTAATTTATTAAATAAACATTATTTAAACTCAACTCTTTTCTGTTAAATCCAAAAGAAATGAGATCTTGTTAGTTAAAACACTTGAAGTGTACATATATTCTTTTTAGAGTTCCATACTCAAAAGATGCCCAATGGGGTCATATTAGCCTCTTTGTCTATAATCCGGACTGTCTGTGGGGTGTATTGGAGCTGTATATTTTGAAAAGTAATAGGTCAACACTAGAAATTTAAATTTTCATAGTGTTTATTAATATGGCTGCTATAACAACAACAACTAACAAAAGTAAAAAATTAATTTACTACCCTTTGGCTAAGAAGAAAGTGTAAAGTTAGTTAACTACCCTTTCGTGCACAATTTCTATACGAAATAGTTTCAAAGCTTCACATCTGCCAGGCTAAGTTTTTTTGATAGTATTTTTTTATGCAGTTACTTTATTTTGGTCCTTGGCAGCTTATTGTTACAAGTGTGTTTATATAAAGCTACAAACTAAAGCCATTCATAATCACAGTAACATGTTATTGATTAATACATAGGTAGATGATAATGTTTCTCCTGAACTTTTGCCTAAGTTGCCACATATGACATTAATAGAAAATTGACCTAAGAGTAGCATGTCATAAAATGTGATGAAGGGAAATTTTTATGGGATAGGAAGCAGCATTATAGTAGCTAGTTGTTTCCACAATATCTTATGACAATATGTTGCATGAAGTAATATAATAATTATAAAAAAACGAGTTTTATGTAGTCATGCATGACCAACAGTGAACTGTCGGTCTCATACACCGAGAGGGTTCTGTATTAATCAGAAAACGTTATGTATGGATATTATTACACTGAAATACAGTGTCAAGTTTTTTGCTCAAAATATTCTACTTTCTTGTAATATTCGGTTGAATATTTTATTTGTATTTATTTTAGATTATCATAATTATTTCAGGATAATGGTATTTTTTAGACATTTTTCACTACATGTCGAAAACATCATAGCACAGAAAAGAAGAAAAATATGTTCATAGTAAATGTATAAATAAAGTCTTGATTCTTTGTGGGTTCAATTTTTTTTCATAGCATGTATAAAACCCCTATTCAACGATCTAAGTAAATAATATCCTTTTTAGTGTTCCATACCTTAAAGGGCAAAAACGGGACCCTATTACTAAGACTTCGCTGTCCATCCGTCTGTCACCAGGCTATATCTAATGAACCATGATAGACAGTTGTAATTTTCACAGTGGATGTATTTCTTTTGCCGCTATAACAACAAATACTAAAAAACAGAATGAAATAAATATTTATTGGGGCCTCCATACAACAAACGTGATTTTTTGCCGTTTTTATAGATAATGGTATGGAACTCTTCGTGCACGAGTTCGACTCACACTTGGCATCTCATCTGATGCTGAGTGTCGATAAGGCCATAAAATAGAAGCTTGATCACCCAGCAGCCTGAAGTTAATGACGAGACACTAGGTATTTTATCTTTCACTGCCTAAACTCAATGCTAACTCTGCAGCTTGGCACCAGGCATAGGGTTACGACATGGTTACCACCTAGCCAGGTGGTCATAGAAAAGTGTGCTAACATATTGTTGCCTACCACCAAACAAACCGGGGATCAACATGTACAACATCACATGATCTGGGAATAGAATCATCATCAGCCGGGAAACGTCCACTGCTGGACATAGGCCTCCCTCATGGTACGCCACATCGACCGGTCCCGAGCCACCTGCATCCAGCGACTCCCCGCGACTCTAACCAGGTCGTCGGTCCATCTAGTAGGGGGACGGCCTGGTAGACGTTTCCCGGTACGTGGTCGCCACTCGAGAACCTTTACTCCCCACCGGTTATCGGTTCTTCGAGCGATGTGGCCTGCCCATTGCCACTTCAGCTCACTGACTCGTCGAGCTATGTCGGTGACCTTCGTTCGTCTACGGATTTCCTCATTCCGGACCTTATCACGTAGAGAAATTCCGAGCATAGCTCGTTCCATTGCTCGCTGAGTGACTTTGAGCTTGTTTATTCGGCCTACTGGCCGATTATACTCCTCGGTCTTCTGTATAATCTGCCGGAGCGTATGTATGTGGTCTACGGTGCTGAAGCCTTTTCGGAAACCGGCTTGTTCGGGAGGTTGGAAGTCGTCAAACCTGCGTGCTAGTCGGTTCGTAATGACTCTCGAAAACAACTTATAAACGTGGCTCAGAAGGGATATCGGTGGTAATTCTTCAGTAAGGCATTATCGCCTTTCTTAAAGAAGATCACCACCACGCTTCTGGCGTGCAGCCTTCGTGTATGACGGACTGAAAGAGCTTCTGAAGGACTACAAGTATCGGTTTTCCACCCGCTTTCAGAAGCTCTGATGTGATTCCGTCTTCACCTGCCGCCTTGTTATTTTTGAGTTGTTTGAGAGCCATTCGAATCTCATACAGGCTGACGTCCGGGATATCTTCGGTATAGTGTCGGGTCAGTTTGGCTCTTCGGTCACTCACCGGGCTTGCGCCTGGTCTCTGTGACGATGTGTACAGCTGTCCATAGAATAGAACTTCTCGATCTCTCTCAAAACTTCCGGTTTTGACGAAACAATGCCGCCCGTATCGGGAATAGAATAAAACCCGTGAACTCCACCTGTGTAGCCCTCTAGGCGACATTGATATCAGGGTTGACATTGACAATCTCAACAATTGATTTGCCTGCTATACTAAATTTCTGTTGTCATAATCTTTTAAAAGCTTTTATATCTGGCTTTGATAAGCAATTAAATTACCTAAAAATAGGAGATGGTATTATAGTGTCGCTATATCATTAACGTACAACTTTATTGATATTTACAATAGCTGATAGGCAGCTAATGGTCCCTAGATGGCATTTCTGAACATTAATCTAAAAACAGTGTTTCACGGGAAAATTGTGATTCACTATGAAGTTCTATGTCAATGATACTCATTTCGCGACGTTACAATCCGTTGTCCTATTTTTATATAATTACTGCACAAAGTCAGCTCTCCCATTTTTAAAGATTATGTAAACGAAATTTAGTATGAAATTTTTCTCGAGCGAATAACCTTAAGCATCCTAATGTGCGGCGTAAGTTTCGGTCTGTTTAAAAATATCTCCCTCGGTACGCTCGCGTGCTACTACAGTGAGGGGTGTGACGTGACCGAGTGGTGGGGAGCGACACAACCCTTCGTCCCACCCACCCCCTATCAACGACCCTTCACTTGACACTCGATGTCTGCACTACACTCGTGGAGATTGCGATGTTCTCATTTGACAACGCTGTTTGTCGCAACCATATGTCACGTATCATTCGTAAGATCGTGGCCGAAATGGCTTGTACAGAGTTCACATACCGGTGATTAGGAAAGTCCACAAGCGTGGTCAAACGTGGTTTATGCTTATGTTAATTTTTTAAGGTACTTAAAACGTTTACGTGATTGCAATAGAATTTGTATCCCAACGCTCTAGAGAAAGTAGTGAAGTTTAAGAAACGTAACATCAGTATTCTATTACCAATAATTAACCTCTACAGTCTACCAGCTAAACAGTTGAAATTTAAAATCGGGTGGTCGTACATTCGATTCCCAGCAGGGTAACTATCTGGGTACTCTATTTAGTAGGTAGGTTTAGGCCTGGCTATTGTTATTAAAATACTGTCATTAATGTCACTTGTGTTCCGATAATGAACGATAACATAACATTCATTAACAGCTTTTGAGTGACCCAGCTTCCATCCTCGGCCTCATCGGGATTTTTCACGTAGGTGAGATGAAGAAGAATTGTAAACGATGTGTGTATAAAAAAGCTAGAAAATCGTAGAGATTAATTCAGATGCCTACTTATAGTTATTCAGAGTCATACTGTCTGTTTTTCTCATTCATAATTTGAAAATGTTTCATGTTCTATGTAATTCGTACTTATTCCCCATTGAAGTACTATAGTTATAGACTTAATTCTTTACGAGGAAGGACATTACGCGTGCCAAGGTTGTACATTTGGCTCGATCATGCAATAACTGTGTGCTTAAAAACGTATCGCGACATTTAGAAAGTTTATTCTCACTTGAACGCAATCATGCATTCGTCTTTGTAAAGCGCCGCTTGCCTTAGAGCTGGCTATGTGAACTTGGCACCCGACCTTGAAAAAATTTAATTTTTTTTGCGCTATTCGATAGATTTACGTTTGTAGTTGTTTGTAGTGAAACTATTTTCGTTTGTAGTTAAACCAAAAAAAAGTTATGACGAGTCAAAAAAAAGCTGGCACCCGACTTTGAAAAAATTAACTTTTTTTTGTGGTTATCGGTAGATATAGGTTTGTAGAGGTTTGTAGTGAAACTATTTTCGTTTGTAGTTAAACCAAAAAAAAGTTATGACGAGTTAAAAAAAATTCTCTCAAACTTTAAAAAATTAACTTTTTTTCGTGATTTTCGATAGATATAGGGCAGTAGAGGTTTGTAGTGACACTATTTTCGTTTGTAGTTAAACCAAAAAAAAGTTATGACGAGTTAAAAAAATTCTCTCAAACTTTAAAAAATTAACTTTTTTTGTGATTTTCGATAGATATAGGGTAGTAGAGGTTGGTAGTGAAACTTTTGCGCTACTACAAACGAATACGAGTAACTACAAACGAAATCCAATCTACTACAAACGATTTTGAGATACTACAAACGAATACGAGTTACTACAAACGAAATCCAATCTACTACAAACGATTTTTAGCTACTACAAACGAATACGAGTTACTACAAACGAAATCCAATCTACTACAAACGATTTTAACCTACTACAAACGAATTCGAGTAACTACAAACGAAATCCCATCTACTACAAACGATTTTGACCTACTACAAACGAATTCGAGTAACTACAAACGAAATCCAATCTACTACAAACGATTTTGACCTATTACAAACGAATTGGAGTAACTACAAACGAAATCCAATCTACTACAAACGATTTTTAGCTACTACAAACGAATACGAGATACTACAAACGAAATCCAATGTACTACAAACGATTTTTAGCTACTACAAACGAATACGAGTTACTACAAACGAAATCCAATCTACTACAAACGATTTTTAGCTACTACAAACGAATTCGAGTTACTACAAACGAAATCCAATCTACTACAAACGATTTTTAGCTACTACAAACGAATACGAGTTACTACAAACGAAATCCAATCTACTACAAACGATTTTTAGCTACTACAAACGAATTCGAGTAACTACAAACGAAATCCAACCTACTACAAACGATTTTTAGCTACTACAAACGAATCTAGTAGAGAGTTTTAGTAGAGAGAATTTTTTTTAACTCGTCATAACTTTTTTTTGGTTTAACTACAAACGAAAATAGTTTCACTACAAACCTCTACAAACCTATATCTACCGATAAGCACAAAAAAAAGTTAATTTTTTCAGAAAAAAAAATAATTAAAACGAAAAAATTAATTATTTTTTTTCTGAAAAAATTAACTTTTTTTGTGGTTATCGGTAGATATAGGTTTGTAGAGGTTTGTAGTGAAACTATTTTCGTTTGTAGTTAAACCAAAAAAAAGTTATGACGAGTTAAAAAAAATTCTCTCAAACTTTAAAAAATTAACTTTTTTCGTGATTTTCGATAGATATAGGGCAGTAGAGGTTGGTAGTGAAACTTTTGCGTTACTACAAACGAATACGAGTTACTACAAACGAAATCCAATCTACTACAAACGATTTTTAGCTACTACAAACGAATTCGAGTAACTACAAACGAAATCCAATCTACTACAAACGATTTTGACCTACTACAAACGAATTCGAGTTACTACAAACGAAATCCAATCTACTACAAACGATTTTTAGCTACTACAAACGAATTGGAGTAACTACAAACGAAATCCAATCTACTACAAATGATTTTTAGCTACTACAAACGAATACGAGTTACTACAAACGAAATCCAATCTACTACAAACGATTTTTAGCTACTACATACGAATACGAGTTACTACAAACGAAATCCAATCTACTACAAACGATTTTTAGCTACTACAAACGAATTGGAGTAACTACAAACGAAATCCAATCTACTACAAACTATTTTGACCGACTACAAACGAATTCGAGTTACTACAAACGAAATCCAATCTACTACAAACGATTTTTAGCTACTACATACGAATACGAGTTACTACAAAAGAAATCCAATCTACTACAAACGATTTTTAGCTACTACAAACGAATTCGAGTAACTACAAACGAAATCCAATCTACTACAAACGATTTTTAGGTACTACAAACGAATTCGAGTTACTACAAACGAAATCCAATCTACTACAAACGATTTTGAGATACTACAAACGAATACGAGTTACTACAAACGAAATCCAATCTACTACAAACGATTTTGACCTACTACAAACGAATTCGAGTTACTACAAACGAAATCCAATCTACTACAAACAATTTTGACCTGCTACAAACGAATTCGAGTAACTACAAACGAAATCCAATCTACTACAAACGATTTTTAGCTACTACAAACGAATTCGAGTAACTACAAACGAAATCCAATCTACTACAAACGATTTTGACCTACTACAAACGAATTCGAGTAACTACAAACGAAATCCAATCTACTACAAACGATTTTGAGATACTACAAACGAATACGAGTTACTACAAACGAAATCCAATCTACTACAAACGATTTTTAGCTACTACAAACGAATACGAGTTACTACAAACGAAATCCAATCTACTACAAACGATTTTGACCTACTACAAACGAATTCGAGTAACTACAAACGAAATCCCATCTACTACAAACGATTTTGACCTACTACAAACGAATTCGAGTAACTATAAATACTCGTATTCGTTTGTAGTAACGCAAAAGTTTCACTACCAACCTCTACTGCCCTATATCTATCGAAAATCACGAAAAAAGTTAATTTTTTAAAGTTTGAGAGAATTTTTTTAACTCGTCATAACTTTTTTTTGGTTTAACTACAAACGAAAATAGTTTCACTACAAACCTCTACTGCCCTATATCTATCGAAAATCACGAAAAAAAGTTAATTTTTTCAGAAAAAAAAAATAATTAATTTTTTCGTTTTAATTATTTTTTTTTTGAAAAAATTAACTTTTTTTTGTGGTTATCGGTAGATATAGGTTTGTAGAGGTTTGTAGTGAAACTATTTTCGTTTGTAGTTAAACCAAAAAAAAGTTATGACGAGTTAAAAAAAATTCTCTCAAACTTTAAAAAATTAACTTTTTTTCGTGATTTTCGATAGATATAGGGCAGTAGAGGTTTGTAGTGAAACTATTTTCGTTTGTAGTTAAACCAAAAAAAAGTTATGACGAGTTAAAAAAATTCTCTCAAACTTTAAAAAATTAACTTTTTTTGTGATTTTCGATAGATATAGGGTAGTAGAGGTTGGTAGTGAAACTTTTGCGCTACTACAAACGAATACGAGTAACTACAAACGAAATCCAATCTACTACAAACGATTTTGAGATACTACAAACGAATACGAGTTACTACAAACGAAATCCAATCTACTACAAACGATTTTTAGCTACTACAAACGAATACGAGTTACTACAAACGAAATCCAATCTACTACAAACGATTTTAACCTACTACAAACGAATTCGAGTCACTACAAACGAAATCCCATCTACTACAAACGATTTTGACCTACTACAAACGAATTCGAGTAACTACAAACGAAATCCAATCTACTACAAACGATTTTGACCTATTACAAACGAATTGGAGTAACTACAAACGAAATCCAATCTACTACAAACGATTTTTAGCTACTACAAACGAATACGAGATACTACAAACGAAATCCAATGTACTACAAACGATTTTTAGCTACTACAAACGAATACGAGTTACTACAAACGAAATCCAATCTACTACAAACGATTTTTAGCTACTACAAACGAATTCGAGTTACTACAAACGAAATCCAATCTACTACAAACGATTTTTAGCTACTACAAACGAATACGAGTTACTACAAACGAAATCCAATCTACTACAAACGATTTTTAGCTACTACAAACGAATTCGAGTAACTACAAACGAAATCCAACCTACTACAAACGATTTTTAGCTACTACAAACGAATCTAGTAGAGAGTTTTAGTAGAGAGAATTTTTTTTAACTCGTCATAACTTTTTTTTGGTTTAACTACAAACGAAAATAGTTTCACTACAAACCTCTACAAACCTATATCTACCGATAACCACAAAAAAAAGTTAATTTTTTCAGAAAAAAAATAATTAAAACGAAAAAATTAATTATTTTTAATCTGAAAAAATTAACTTTTTTTTGTGGTTATCGGTAGATATAGGTTTGTAGAGGTTTGTAGTGAAACTATTTTCGTTTGTAGTTAAACCAAAAAAAAGTTATGACGAGTTAAAAAAAATTCTCTCAAACTTTAAAAAATTAACTTTTTTCGTGATTTTCGATAGATATAGGGCAGTAGAGGTTGGTAGTGAAACTTTTGCGTTACTACAAACGAATACGAGTTACTACAAACGAAATCCAATCTACTACAAACGATTTTTAGGTACTACAAACGAATTCGAGTTACTACAAACGAAATCCAATCTACTACAAACGATTTTTAGCTACTACAAACGAATACGAGTTACTACAAACGAAATCCAATCTACTACAAACGATTTTTAGCTACTACAAACGAATTCGAGTAACTACAAACGAAATCCAACCTACTACAAACGATTTTTAGCTACTACAAACGAATCTAGTAGAGAGTTTTAGTAGAGAGATTTTTTTTTAACTCGTCATAACTTTTTTTTGGTTTAACTACAAACGAAAATAGTTTCACTACAAACCTCTACAAACCTATATCTACCGATAACCACAAAAAAAAGTTAATTTTATCAGAAAAAAAATAATTAAAACGAAAAAATTAATTATTTTTAATCTGAAAAAATTAACTTTTTTTTGTGGTTATCGGTAGATATAGGTTTGTAGAGGTTTGTAGTGAAACTATTTTCGTTTGTAGTTAAACCAAAAAAAAGTTATGACGAGTTAAAAAAAATTCTCTCTACTAAAACTCTCTACTAGATTCGTTTGTAGTAGCTAAAAATCGTTTGTAGTAGGTTGGATTTCGTTTGTAGTTACTCGAATTCGTTTGTAGTAGCTAAAAATCGTTTGTAGTAGATTGGATTTCGTTTGTAGTAACTCGTATTCGTTTGTAGTAGCTAAAAATCGTTTGTAGTAGATTGGATTTCGTTTGTAGTAACTCGAATTCGTTTGTAGTAGCTAAAAATCGTTTGTAGTAGATTGGATTTCGTTTGTAGTAACTCGTATTCGTTTGTAGTAGCTAAAAATCGTTTGTAGTACATTGGATTTCGTTTGTAGTATCTCGTATTCGTTTGTAGTAGCTAAAAATCGTTTGTAGTAGATTGGATTTCGTTTGTAGTTACTCCAATTCGTTTGTAATAGGTCAAAATCGTTTGTAGTAGATTGGATTTCGTTTGTAGTTACTCGAATTCGTTTGTAGTAGGTCAAAATCGTTTGTAGTAGATGGGATTTCGTTTGTAGTTACTCGAATTCGTTTGTAGTAGGTTAAAATCGTTTGTAGTAGATTGGATTTCGTTTGTAGTAACTCGTATTCGTTTGCAGTAGCTAAAAATCGTTTGTAGTAGATTGGATTTCGTTTGTAGTAACTCGTATTCGTTTGTAGTATCTCAAAATCGTTTGTAGTAGATTGGATTTCGTTTGTAGTTACTCGTATTCGTTTGTAGTAGCGCAAAAGTTTCACTACCAACCTCTACTACCCTATATCTATCGAAAATCACAAAAAAAGTTAATTTTTTAAAGTTTGAGAGAATTTTTTTAACTCGTCATAACTTTTTTTTGGTTTAACTACAAACGAAAATAGTTTCACTACAAACCTCTACTGCCCTATATCTATCGAAAATCACGAAAAAAAGTTAATTTTTTAAAGTTTGAGAGAATTTTTTTTAACTCGTCATAACTTTTTTTTGGTTTAACTACAAACGAAAATAGTTTCACTACAAACCTATATCTACCGATAACCACAAAAAAAAGTTAATTTTTTCAGAAAAAAAATAATTAAAACGAAAAAATTAATTATTTTTTTTCTGAAAAAATTAACTTTTTTTCGTGATTTTCGATAGATATAGGGCAGTAGAGGTTTGTAGTGAAACTATCTTCGTTTGTAGTTAAACCAAAAAAAAGTTATGACGAGTTAAAAAAATTCTCTCAAACTTTAAAAAATTAACTTTTTTCGTGATTTTCGATAGATATAGGGCAGTAGAGGTTGGTAGTGAAACTTTTGCGTTACTACAAACGAATACGAGTATTTATAGTTACTCGAATTCGTTTGTAGTAGGTCAAAATCGTTTGTAGTAGATGGGATTTCGTTTGTAGTTACTCGAATTCGTTTGTAGTAGGTTAAAATCGTTTGTAGTAGATTGGATTTCGTTTGTAGTAACTCGTATTCGTTTGTAGTAGCTAAAAATCGTTTGTAGTAGATTGGATTTCGTTTGTAGTAACTCGTATTCGTTTGTAGTATCTCAAAATCGTTTGTAGTAGATTGGATTTCGTTTGTAGTTACTCGAATTCGTTTGTAGTAGGTCAAAATCGTTTGTAGTAGATTGGATTTCGTTTGTAGTTACTCGAATTCGTTTGTAGTAGCTAAAAATCGTTTGTAGTAGATTGGATTTCGTTTGTAGTTACTCGAATTCGTTTGTAGCAGGTCAAAATTGTTTGTAGTAGATTGGATTTCGTTTGTAGTAACTCGAATTCGTTTGTAGTAGGTCAAAATCGTTTGTAGTAGATTGGATTTCGTTTGTAGTAACTCGTATTCGTTTGTAGTATCTCAAAATCGTTTGTAGTAGATTGGATTTCGTTTGTAGTAACTCGAATTCGTTTGTAGTACCTAAAAATCGTTTGTAGTAGATTGGATTTCGTTTGTAGTTACTCGAATTCGTTTGTAATAGCTAAAAATCGTTTGTAGTAGATTGGATTTCGTTTGTAGTTACTCGAATTCGTTTGTAGTAGCTAAAAATCGTTTGTAGTAGATTGGATTTCGTTTGTAGTTACTCGAATTCGTTTGTAGCAGGTCAAAATTGTTTGTAGTAGATTGGATTTCGTTTGTAGTAACTCGAATTCGTTTGTAGTAGGTCAAAATCGTTTGTAGTAGATTGGATTTCGTTTGTAGTTACTCGAATTCGTTTGTAGTACCTAAAAATCGTTTGTAGTAGATTGGATTTCGTTTGTAGTAACTCGTATTCGTTTGTAGTAGCTAAAAATAGTTTGTAGTAGATTGGATTTCGTTTGTAGTAACTCGAATTCGTTTGTAGTAGCTAAAAATCGTTTGTAGTAGATTGGATTTCGTTTGTAGTAACTCGTATTCGTTTGTAGTAGCTAAAAATCGTTTGTAGTACATTGGATTTTGTTTGTAGTATCTCGTATTCGTTTGTAGTAGCTAAAAATCGTTTGTAGTAGATTGGATTTCGTTTGTAGTAACTCGAATTCGTTTGTAGTAGCTAAAAATCGTTTGTAGTAGATTGGATTTCGTTTGTAGTAACTCGTATTCGTATGTAGTAGCTAAAAATCGTTTGTAGTAGATTGGATTTCGTTTGTAGTAACTCGAATTCGTTTGTAGTCGGTCAAAATCGTTTGTAGTAGATTGGATTTCGTTTGTAGTTACTCCAATTCGTTTGTAGTAGCTAAAAATAGTTTGTAGTAAGTTGGATTTCGTTTGTAGTTACTCGAATTCGTTTGCAGTAGCTAAAAATCGTTTGTAGTACATTGGATTTCGTTTGTAGTATCTCGTATTCGTTTGTAGTAGCTAAAAATCGTTTGTAGTAGATTGGATTTCGTTTGTAGTTACTCGTATTCGTTTGTAGTAGCGCAAAAGTTTCACTACCAACCTCTACTACCCTATATCTATCGAAAATCACAAAAAAAAGTTAATTTTTTAAAGTTTGAGAGAATTTTTTTAACTCGTCATAACTTTTTTTTGGTTTAACTACAAACGAAAATAGTTTCACTACAAACCTCTACAAACCTATATCTACCGATAACCACAAAAAAAGTTAATTTTTTCAGAAAAAAAATAATTAAAACGAAAAAATTAATTTTTTTTTTTTTGAAAAAACTAACTTTTTTTTGTGGTTATCGGTAGATATAGGTTTGTAGAGGTTTGTAGTGAAACTATTTTCGTTTGTAGTTAAACCAAAAAAAAGTTATGACGAGTTAAAAAAAATTCTCTCAAACTTTAAAAAATTAACTTTTTTTCGTGATTTTCGATAGATATAGGGCAGTAGAGGTTTGTAGTGAAACTATTTTCGTTTGTAGTTAAACCAAAAAAAAGTTATGACGAGTTAAAAAAAATTCTCTCAAACTTTAAAAAATTAACTTTTTTCGTGATTTTCGATAGATATAGGGCAGTAGAGGTTGGTAGTGAAACTTTTGCGTTACTACAAACGAATACGAGTATTTATAGTTACTCGAATTCGTTTGTAGTAGGTCAAAATCGTTTGTAGTAGATGGGATTTCGTTTGTAGTTACTCGAATTCGTTTGTAGTAGGTTAAAATCGTTTGTAGTAGATTGGATTTCGTTTGTAGTAACTCGTATTCGTTTGTAGTAGCTAAAAATCGTTTGTAGTAGATTGGATTTCGTTTGTAGTAACTCGTTTTCGTTTGTAGTATCTCAAAATCGTTTGTAGTAGATTGGATTTCGTTTGTAGTTACTCGAATTCGTTTGCAGTAGCTAAAAATCGTTTGTAGTAGATTGGATTTCGTTTGTAGTTACTCGAATTCGTTTGTAGTAGCTAAAAATCGTTTGTAGTAGATTGGATTTCGTTTGTAGTTACTCGAATTCGTTTGTAGTAGGTCAAAATTGTTTGTAGTAGATTGGATTTCGTTTGTAGTAACTCGAATTCGTTTGTAGTAGCTAAAAATCGTTTGTAGTAGATTGGATTTCGTTTGTAGTTACTCGTATTCGTTTGTAGTAGCGCAAAAGTTTCACTACCAACCTCTACTACCCTATATCTATCGAAAATCACAAAAAAAAGTTAATTTTTTAAAGTTTGAGAGAATTTTTTTAACTCGTCATAACTTTTTTTTGGTTTAACTACAAACGAAAATAGTTTCACTACAAACCTCTACAAACCTATATCTACCGATAACCACAAAAAAAGTTAATTTTTACAGAAAAAAAATAATTAAAACGAAAAAATTAATTTTTTTTTTTTTGAAAAAACTAACTTTTTTTTGTGGTTATCGGTAGATATAGGTTTGTAGAGGTTTGTAGTGAAACTATTTTCGTTTGTAGTTAAACCAAAAAAAAGTTATGACGAGTTAAAAAAAATTCTCTCAAACTTTAAAAAATTAACTTTTTTCGTGATTTTCGATAGATATAGGGCAGTAGAGGTTGGTAGTGAAACTTTTGCGTTACTACAAACGAATACGAGTATTTATAGTTACTCGAATTCGTTTGTAGTAGGTCAAAATCGTTTGTAGTAGATGGGATTTCGTTTGTAGTTACTCGTATTCGTTTGTAGTATCTCAAAATCGTTTGTAGTAGATTGGATTTCGTTTGTAGTAACTCGTATTCGTTTGTAGTAGCTAAAAATCGTTTGTAGTAGATTGGATTTCGTTTGTAGTAACTCGTTTTCGTTTGTAGTATCTCAAAATCGTTTGTAGTAGATTGGATTTCGTTTGTAGTTACTCGAATTCGTTTGTAATAGCTAAAAATCGTTTGTAGTAGATTGGATTTCGTTTGTAGTTACTCGAATTCGTTTGTAGTAGCTAAAAATCGTTTGTAGTAGATTGGATTTCGTTTGTAGTTACTCGAATTCGTTTGTAGTAGGTCAAAATTGTTTGTAGTAGATTGGATTTCGTTTGTAGTAACTCGAATTCGTTTGTAGTAGCTAAAAATCGTTTGTAGTAGATTGGATTTCGTTTGTAGTAACTCGAATTCGTTTGTAGTACCTAAAAATCATTTGTAGTAGATTGGATTTCGTTTGTAGTTACTCGAATTCGTTTGTAGTACCTAAAAATCGTTTGTAGTAGATTGGATTTCGTTTGTAGTTACTCGAATTCGTTTGTAGTAGCTAAAAAACGTTTGTAGTAGATTGGATTTCGTTTGTAGTAACTCGTATTCGTATGTAGTAGCTAAAAATCGTTTGTAGTAGATTGGATTTCGTTTGTAGTAACTCGAATTCGTTTGTAGTCGGTCAAAATCGTTTGTAGTAGATTGGATTTCGTTTGTAGTTACTCCAATTCGTTTGTAGTAGCTAAAAATCGTTTGTAGTAGATTGGATTTCGTTTGTAGTAACTCGTATTCGTATGTAGTAGCTAAAAATCGTTTGTAGTAGATTGGATTTCGTTTGTAGTAACTCGTATTCGTTTGTAGTAGCTAAAAATCATTTGTAGTAGATTGGATTTCGTTTGTAGTTACTCCAATTCGTTTGTAGTAGCTAAAAATCGTTTGTAGTAGATTGGATTTCGTTTGTAGTAACTCGAATTCGTTTGTAGTAGGTCAAAATCGTTTGTAGTAGATTGGATTTCGTTTGTAGTAACTCGTATTCGTTTGTAGTATCTCAAAATCGTTTGTAGTAGATTGGATTTCGTTTGTAGTTACTCGTATTCGTTTGTAGTAGCGCAAAAGTTTCACTACCAACCTCTACTACCCTATATCTATCGAAAATCACAAAAAAAGTTAATTTTTTAAAGTTTGAGAGAATTTTTTTAACTCGTCATAACTTTTTTTTGGTTTAACTACAAACGAAAATAGTTTCACTACAAACCTCTACTGCCCTATATCTATCGAAAATCACGAAAAAAAGTTAATTTTTTAAAGTTTGAGAGAATTTTTTTTTAACTCGTCATAACTTTTTTTGGTTTAACTACAAACGAAAATAGTTTCACTACAAACCTATATCTACCGATAACCACAAAAAAAAGTTAATTTTTTCAGAAAAAAAATAATTAAAACGAAAAAATTAATTATTTTTTTTCTGAAAAAATTAACTTTTTTTCGTGATTTTCGATAGATATAGGGCAGTAGAGGTTTGTAGTGAAACTATCTTCGTTTGTAGTTAAACCAAAAAAAAGTTATGACGAGTTAAAAAAATTCTCTCAAACTTTAAAAAATTAACTTTTTTCGTGATTTTCGATAGATATAGGGCAGTAGAGGTTGGTAGTGAAACTTTTGCGTTACTACAAACGAATACGAGTATTTATAGTTACTCGAATTCGTTTGTAGTAGGTCAAAATCGTTTGTAGTAGATGGGATTTCGTTTGTAGTTACTCGAATTCGTTTGTAGTAGGTTAAAATCGTTTGTAGTAGATTGGATTTCGTTTGTAGTAACTCGTATTCGTTTGTAGTAGCTAAAAATCGTTTGTAGTAGATTGGATTTCGTTTGTAGTAACTCGTATTCGTTTGTAGTATCTCAAAATCGTTTGTAGTAGATTGGATTTCGTTTGTAGTTACTCGAATTCGTTTGTAGTAGGTCAAAATCGTTTGTAGTAGATTGGATTTCGTTTGTAGTTACTCGAATTCGTTTGTAGTAGCTAAAAATCGTTTGTAGTAGATTGGATTTCATTTGTAGTTACTCGAATTCGTTTGTAGCAGGTCAAAATTGTTTGTAGTAGATTGGATTTCGTTTGTAGTAACTCGAATTCGTTTGTAGTAGGTCAAAATCGTTTGTAGTAGATTGGATTTCGTTTGTAGTAACTCGTATTCGTTTGTAGTATCTCAAAATCGTTTGTAGTAGATTGGATTTCGTTTGTAGTAACTCGAATTCGTTTGTAGTACCTAAAAATCGTTTGTAGTAGATTGGATTTCGTTTGTAGTTACTCGAATTCGTTTGTAATAGCTAAAAATCGTTTGTAGTAGATTGGATTTCGTTTGTAGTTACTCGAATTCGTTTGTAGTAGCTAAAAATCGTTTGTAGTAGATTGGATTTCGTTTGTAGTTACTCGAATTCGTTTGTAGCAGGTCAAAATTGTTTGTAGTAGATTGGATTTCGTTTGTAGTAACTCGAATTCGTTTGTAGTAGGTCAAAATCGTTTGTAGTAGATTGGATTTCGTTTGTAGTTACTCGAATTCGTTTGTAGTACCTAAAAATCGTTTGTAGTAGATTGGATTTCGTTTGTAGTAACTCGTATTCGTTTGTAGTAGCTAAAAATAGTTTGTAGTAGATTGGATTTCGTTTGTAGTAACTCGAATTCGTTTGTAGTAGCTAAAAATCGTTTGTAGTAGATTGGATTTCGTTTGTAGTAACTCGTATTCGTTTGTAGTAGCTAAAAATCGTTTGTAGTACATTGGATTTTGTTTGTAGTATCTCGTATTCGTTTGTAGTAGCTAAAAATCGTTTGTAGTAGATTGGATTTCGTTTGTAGTAACTCGAATTCGTTTGTAGTAGCTAAAAATCGTTTGTAGTAGATTGGATTTCGTTTGTAGTAACTCGTATTCGTATGTAGTAGCTAAAAATCGTTTGTAGTAGATTGGATTTCGTTTGTAGTAACTCGAATTCGTTTGTAGTCGGTCAAAATCGTTTGTAGTAGATTGGATTTCGTTTGTAGTTACTCCAATTCGTTTGTAGTAGCTAAAAATAGTTTGTAGTAGATTGGATTTCGTTTGTAGTTACTCGAATTCGTTTGCAGTAGCTAAAAATCGTTTGTAGTACATTGGATTTCGTTTGTAGTATCTCGTATTCGTTTGTAGTAGCTAAAAATCGTTTGTAGTAGATTGGATTTCGTTTGTAGTTACTCGTATTCGTTTGTAGTAGCGCAAAAGTTTCACTACCAACCTCTACTACCCTATATCTATCGAAAATCACAAAAAAAAGTTAATTTTTTAAAGTTTGAGAGAATTTTTTTAACTCGTCATAACTTTTTTTTGGTTTAACTACAAACGAAAATAGTTTCACTACAAACCTCTACAAACCTATATTTACCGATAACCACAAAAAAAGTTAATTTTTTCAGAAAAAAAATAATTAAAACGAAAAAATTAATTTTTTTTTTTTTGAAAAAACTAACTTTTTTTTGTGGTTATCGGTAGATATAGGTTTGTAGAGGTTTGTAGTGAAACTATTTTCGTTTGTAGTTAAACCAAAAAAAAGTTATGACGAGTTAAAAAAAATTCTCTCAAACTTTAAAAAATTAACTTTTTTTCGTGATTTTCGATAGATATAGGGCAGTAGAGGTTTGTAGTGAAACTATTTTCGTTTGTAGTTAAACCAAAAAAAAGTTATGACGAGTTAAAAAAAATTCTCTCAAACTTTAAAAAATTAACTTTTTTCGTGATTTTCGATAGATATAGGGCAGTAGAGGTTGGTAGTGAAACTTTTGCGTTACTACAAACGAATACGAGTATTTATAGTTACTCGAATTCGTTTGTAGTAGGTCAAAATCGTTTGTAGTAGCTAAAAATAGTTTGTAGTAGATTGGATTTCGTTTGTAGTAACTCGAATTCGTTTGTAGTAGCTAAAAATCGTTTGTAGTAGATTGGATTTCGTTTGTAGTAACTCGTATTCGTTTGTAGTAGCTAAAAATCGTTTGTAGTACATTGGATTTTGTTTGTAGTATCTCGTATTCGTTTGTAGTAGCTAAAAATCGTTTGTAGTAGATTGGATTTCGTTTGTAGTAACTCGAATTCGTTTGTAGTAGCTAAAAATCGTTTGTAGTAGATTGGATTTCGTTTGTAGTAACTCGTATTCGTATGTAGTAGCTAAAAATCGTTTGTAGTAGATTGGATTTCGTTTGTAGTAACTCGAATTCGTTTGTAGTCGGTCAAAATCGTTTGTAGTAGATTGGATTTCGTTTGTAGTTACTCCAATTCGTTTGTAGTAGCTAAAAATAGTTTGTAGTAAGTTGGATTTCGTTTGTAGTTACTCGAATTCGTTTGCAGTAGCTAAAAATCGTTTGTAGTACATTGGATTTCGTTTGTAGTATCTCGTATTCGTTTGTAGTAGCTAAAAATCGTTTGTAGTAGATTGGATTTCGTTTGTAGTTACTCGTATTCGTTTGTAGTAGCGCAAAAGTTTCACTACCAACCTCTACTACCCTATATCTATCGAAAATCACAAAAAAAAGTTAATTTTTTAAAGTTTGAGAGAATTTTTTTAACTCGTCATAACTTTTTTTTGGTTTAACTACAAACGAAAATAGTTTCACTACAAACCTCTACAAACCTATATCTACCGATAACCACAAAAAAAGTTAATTTTTTCAGAAAAAAAATAATTAAAACGAAAAAATTAATTTTTTTTTTTTTGAAAAAACTAACTTTTTTTTGTGGTTATCGGTAGATATAGGTTTGTAGAGGTTTGTAGTGAAACTATTTTCGTTTGTAGTTAAACCAAAAAAAAGTTATGACGAGTTAAAAAAAATTCTCTCAAACTTTAAAAAATTAACTTTTTTTCGTGATTTTCGATAGATATAGGGCAGTAGAGGTTTGTAGTGAAACTATTTTCGTTTGTAGTTAAACCAAAAAAAAGTTATGACGAGTTAAAAAAAATTCTCTCAAACTTTAAAAAATTAACTTTTTTCGTGATTTTCGATAGATATAGGGCAGTAGAGGTTGGTAGTGAAACTTTTGCGTTACTACAAACGAATACGAGTATTTATAGTTACTCGAATTCGTTTGTAGTAGGTCAAAATCGTTTGTAGTAGATGGGATTTCGTTTGTAGTTACTCGAATTCGTTTGTAGTAGGTTAAAATCGTTTGTAGTAGATTGGATTTCGTTTGTAGTAACTCGTATTCGTTTGTAGTAGCTAAAAATCGTTTGTAGTAGATTGGATTTCGTTTGTAGTAATTCGATTTCGTTTGTAGTATCTCAAAATCGTTTGTAGTAGATTGGATTTCGTTTGTAGTTACTCGAATTCGTTTGCAGTAGCTAAAAATCGTTTGTAGTAGATTGGATTTCGTTTGTAGTTACTCGAATTCGTTTGTAGTAGCTAAAAATCGTTTGTAGTAGATTGGATTTCGTTTGTAGTTACTCGAATTCGTTTGTAGTAGGTCAAAATTGTTTGTAGTAGATTGGATTTCGTTTGTAGTAACTCGAATTCGTTTGTAGTAGCTAAAAATCGTTTGTAGTAGATTGGATTTCGTTTGTAGTTACTCGTATTCGTTTGTAGTAGCGCAAAAGTTTCACTACCAACCTCTACTACCCTATATCTATCGAAAATCACAAAAAAAAGTTAATTTTTTAAAGTTTGAGAGAATTTTTTTAACTCGTCATAACTTTTTTTTGGTTTAACTACAAACGAAAATAGTTTCACTACAAACCTCTACAAACCTATATCTACCGATAACCACAAAAAAAGTTAATTTTTACAGAAAAAAAATAATTAAAACGAAAAAATTAATTTTTTTTTTTTTGAAAAAACTAACTTTTTTTTGTGGTTATCGGTAGATATAGGTTTGTAGAGGTTTGTAGTGAAACTATTTTCGTTTGTAGTTAAACCAAAAAAAAGTTATGACGAGTTAAAAAAAATTCTCTCAAACTTTAAAAAATTAACTTTTTTCGTGATTTTCGATAGATATAGGGCAGTAGAGGTTGGTAGTGAAACTTTTGCGTTACTACAAACGAATACGAGTATTTATAGTTACTCGAATTCGTTTGTAGTAGGTCAAAATCGTTTGTAGTAGATGGGATTTCGTTTGTAGTTACTCGTATTCGTTTGTAGTATCTCAAAATCGTTTGTAGTAGATTGGATTTCGTTTGTAGTAACTCGTATTCGTTTGTAGTAGCTAAAAATCGTTTGTAGTAGATTGGATTTCGTTTGTAGTAACTCGTTTTCGTTTGTAGTATCTCAAAATCGTTTGTAGTAGATTGGATTTCGTTTGTAGTTACTCGAATTCGTTTGCAGTAGCTAAAAATCGTTTGTAGTAGATTGGATTTCGTTTGTAGTTACTCGAATTCGTTTGTAGTAGCTAAAAATCGTTTGTAGTAGATTGGATTTCGTTTGTAGTTACTCGAATTCGTTTGTAGTAGGTCAAAATTGTTTGTAGTAGATTGGATTTCGTTTGTAGTAACTCGAATTCGTTTGTAGTAGCTAAAAATCGTTTGTAGTAGATTGGATTTCGTTTGTAGTAACTCGAATTCGTTTGTAGTACCTAAAAATCATTTGTAGTAGATTGGATTTCGTTTGTAGTTACTCGAATTCGTTTGTAGTACCTAAAAATCGTTTGTAGTAGATTGGATTTCGTTTGTAGTTACTCGAATTCGTTTGTAGTAGCTAAAAAACGTTTGTAGTAGATTGGATTTCGTTTGTAGTAACTCGTATTCGTATGTAGTAGCTAAAAATCGTTTGTAGTAGATTGGATTTCGTTTGTAGTAACTCGAATTCGTTTGTAGTCGGTCAAAATCGTTTGTAGTAGATTGGATTTAGTTTGTAGTTACTCCAATTCGTTTGTAGTAGCTAAAAATCGTTTGTAGTAGATTGGATTTCGTTTGTAGTAACTCGTATTCGTATGTAGTAGCTAAAAATCGTTTGTAGTAGATTGGATTTCGTTTGTAGTAACTCGTATTCGTTTGTAGTAGCTAAAAATCATTTGTAGTAGATTGGATTTCGTTTGTAGTTACTCCAATTCGTTTGTAGTAGCTAAAAATCGTTTGTAGTAGATTGGATTTCGTTTGTAGTAACTCGAATTCGTTTGTAGTAGGTCAAAATCGTTTGTAGTAGATTGGATTTCGTTTGTAGTAACTCGTATTCGTTTGTAGTATCTCAAAATCGTTTGTAGTAGATTGGATTTCGTTTGTAGTTACTCGTATTCGTTTGTAGTAGCGCAAAAGTTTCACTACCAACCTCTACTACCCTATATCTATCGAAAATCACAAAAAAAGTTAATTTTTTAAAGTTTGAGAGAATTTTTTTAACTCGTCATAACTTTTTTTTGGTTTAACTACAAACGAAAATAGTTTCACTACAAACCTCTACTGCCCTATATCTATCGAAAATCACGAAAAAAAGTTAATTTTTTAAAGTTTGAGAGAATTTTTTTTTAACTCGTCATAACTTTTTTTGGTTTAACTACAAACGAAAATAGTTTCACTACAAACCTATATCTACCGATAACCACAAAAAAAAGTTAATTTTTTCAGAAAAAAAATAATTAAAACGAAAAAATTAATTATTTTTTTTCTGAAAAAATTAACTTTTTTTCGTGATTTTCGATAGATATAGGGCAGTAGAGGTTTGTAGTGAAACTATCTTCGTTTGTAGTTAAACCAAAAAAAAGTTATGACGAGTTAAAAAAATTCTCTCAAACTTTAAAAAATTAACTTTTTTCGTGATTTTCGATAGATATAGGGCAGTAGAGGTTGGTAGTGAAACTTTTGCGTTACTACAAACGAATACGAGTATTTATAGTTACTCGAATTCGTTTGTAGTAGGTCAAAATCGTTTGTAGTAGATGGGATTTCGTTTGTAGTTACTCGAATTCGTTTGTAGTAGGTTAAAATCGTTTGTAGTAGATTGGATTTCGTTTGTAGTAACTCGTATTCGTTTGTAGTAGCTAAAAATCGTTTGTAGTAGATTGGATTTCGTTTGTAGTAACTCGTATTCGTTTGTAGTATCTCAAAATCGTTTGTAGTAGATTGGATTTCGTTTGTAGTTACTCGAATTCGTTTGTAGTAGGTCAAAATCGTTTGTAGTAGATTGGATTTCGTTTGTAGTTACTCGAATTCGTTTGTAGTAGCTAAAAATCGTTTGTAGTAGATTGGATTTCATTTGTAGTTACTCGAATTCGTTTGTAGCAGGTCAAAATTGTTTGTAGTAGATTGGATTTCGTTTGTAGTAACTCGAATTCGTTTGTAGTAGGTCAAAATCGTTTGTAGTAGATTGGATTTCGTTTGTAGTAACTCGTATTCGTTTGTAGTATCTCAAAATCGTTTGTAGTAGATTGGATTTCGTTTGTAGTAACTCGAATTCGTTTGTAGTACCTAAAAATCGTTTGTAGTAGATTGGATTTCGTTTGTAGTTACTCGAATTCGTTTGTAATAGCTAAAAATCGTTTGTAGTAGATTGGATTTCGTTTGTAGTTACTCGAATTCGTTTGTAGTAGCTAAAAATCGTTTGTAGTAGATTGGATTTCGTTTGTAGTTACTCGAATTCGTTTGTAGCAGGTCAAAATTGTTTGTAGTAGATTGGATTTCGTTTGTAGTAACTCGAATTCGTTTGTAGTAGGTCAAAATCGTTTGTAGTAGATTGGATTTCGTTTGTAGTTACTCGAATTCGTTTGTAGTACCTAAAAATCGTTTGTAGTAGATTGGATTTCGTTTGTAGTAACTCGTATTCGTTTGTAGTAGCTAAAAATAGTTTGTAGTAGATTGGATTTCGTTTGTAGTAACTCGAATTCGTTTGTAGTAGCTAAAAATCGTTTGTAGTAGATTGGATTTCGTTTGTAGTAACTCGTATTCGTTTGTAGTAGCTAAAAATCGTTTGTAGTACATTGGATTTTGTTTGTAGTATCTCGTATTCGTTTGTAGTAGCTAAAAATCGTTTGTAGTAGATTGGATTTCGTTTGTAGTAACTCGAATTCGTTTGTAGTAGCTAAAAATCGTTTGTAGTAGATTGGATTTCGTTTGTAGTAACTCGTATTCGTATGTAGTAGCTAAAAATCGTTTGTAGTAGATTGGATTTCGTTTGTAGTAACTCGAATTCGTTTGTAGTCGGTCAAAATCGTTTGTAGTAGATTGGATTTCGTTTGTAGTTACTCCAATTCGTTTGTAGTAGCTAAAAATAGTTTGTAGTAGATTGGATTTCGTTTGTAGTTACTCGAATTCGTTTGCAGTAGCTAAAAATCGTTTGTAGTACATTGGATTTCGTTTGTAGTATCTCGTATTCGTTTGTAGTAGCTAAAAATCGTTTGTAGTAGATTGGATTTCGTTTGTAGTTACTCGTATTCGTTTGTAGTAGCGCAAAAGTTTCACTACCAACCTCTACTACCCTATATCTATCGAAAATCACAAAAAAAGTTAATTTTTTAAAGTTTGAGAGAATTTTTTTAACTCGTCATAACTTTTTTTTGGTTTAACTACAAACGAAAATAGTTTCACTACAAACCTCTACTGCCCTATATCTATCGAAAATCACGAAAAAAAGTTAATTTTTTAAAGTTTGAGAGAATTTTTTTTTAACTCGTCATAACTTTTTTTGGTTTAACTACAAACGAAAATAGTTTCACTACAAACCTATATCTACCGATAACCACAAAAAAAAGTTAATTTTTTCAGAAAAAAAATAATTAAAACGAAAAAATTAATTATTTTTTTTCTGAAAAAATTAACTTTTTTTCGTGATTTTCGATAGATATAGGGCAGTAGAGGTTTGTAGTGAAACTATCTTCGTTTGTAGTTAAACCAAAAAAAAGTTATGACGAGTTAAAAAAATTCTCTCAAACTTTAAAAAATTAACTTTTTTCGTGATTTTCGATAGATATAGGGCAGTAGAGGTTGGTAGTGAAACTTTTGCGTTACTACAAACGAATACGAGTATTTATAGTTACTCGAATTCGTTTGTAGTAGGTCAAAATCGTTTGTAGTAGATGGGATTTCGTTTGTAGTTACTCGAATTCGTTTGTAGTAGGTTAAAATCGTTTGTAGTAGATTGGATTTCGTTTGTAGTAACTCGTATTCGTTTGTAGTAGCTAAAAATCGTTTGTAGTAGATTGGATTTCGTTTGTAGTAACTCGTATTCGTTTGTAGTATCTCAAAATCGTTTGTAGTAGATTGGATTTCGTTTGTAGTTACTCGAATTCGTTTGTAGTAGGTCAAAATCGTTTGTAGTAGATTGGATTTCGTTTGTAGTTACTCGAATTCGTTTGTAGTAGCTAAAAATCGTTTGTAGTAGATTGGATTTCATTTGTAGTTACTCGAATTCGTTTGTAGCAGGTCAAAATTGTTTGTAGTAGATTGGATTTCGTTTGTAGTAACTCGAATTCGTTTGTAGTAGGTCAAAATCGTTTGTAGTAGATTGGATTTCGTTTGTAGTAACTCGTATTCGTTTGTAGTATCTCAAAATCGTTTGTAGTAGATTGGATTTCGTTTGTAGTAACTCGAATTCGTTTGTAGTACCTAAAAATCGTTTGTAGTAGATTGGATTTCGTTTGTAGTTACTCGAATTCGTTTGTAATAGCTAAAAATCGTTTGTAGTAGATTGGATTTCGTTTGTAGTTACTCGAATTCGTTTGTAGTAGCTAAAAATCGTTTGTAGTAGATTGGATTTCGTTTGTAGTTACTCGAATTCGTTTGTAGCAGGTCAAAATTGTTTGTAGTAGATTGGATTTCGTTTGTAGTAACTCGAATTCGTTTGTAGTAGGTCAAAATCGTTTGTAGTAGATTGGATTTCGTTTGTAGTTACTCGAATTCGTTTGTAGTACCTAAAAATCGTTTGTAGTAGATTGGATTTCGTTTGTAGTAACTCGTATTCGTTTGTAGTAGCTAAAAATAGTTTGTAGTAGATTGGATTTCGTTTGTAGTAACTCGAATTCGTTTGTAGTAGCTAAAAATCGTTTGTAGTAGATTGGATTTCGTTTGTAGTAACTCGTATTCGTTTGTAGTAGCTAAAAATCGTTTGTAGTACATTGGATTTTGTTTGTAGTATCTCGTATTCGTTTGTAGTAGCTAAAAATCGTTTGTAGTAGATTGGATTTCGTTTGTAGTAACTCGAATTCGTTTGTAGTAGCTAAAAATCGTTTGTAGTAGATTGGATTTCGTTTGTAGTAACTCGTATTCGTATGTAGTAGCTAAAAATCGTTTGTAGTAGATTGGATTTCGTTTGTAGTAACTCGAATTCGTTTGTAGTCGGTCAAAATCGTTTGTAGTAGATTGGATTTCGTTTGTAGTTACTCCAATTCGTTTGTAGTAGCTAAAAATAGTTTGTAGTAGATTGGATTTCGTTTGTAGTTACTCGAATTCGTTTGCAGTAGCTAAAAATCGTTTGTAGTACATTGGATTTCGTTTGTAGTATCTCGTATTCGTTTGTAGTAGCTAAAAATCGTTTGTAGTAGATTGGATTTCGTTTGTAGTTACTCGTATTCGTTTGTAGTAGCGCAAAAGTTTCACTACCAACCTCTACTACCCTATATCTATCGAAAATCACAAAAAAAAGTTAATTTTTTAAAGTTTGAGAGAATTTTTTTAACTCGTCATAACTTTTTTTTGGTTTAACTACAAACGAAAATAGTTTCACTACAAACCTCTACAAACCTATATTTACCGATAACCACAAAAAAAGTTAATTTTTTCAGAAAAAAAATAATTAAAACGAAAAAATTAATTTTTTTTTTTTTTGAAAAAACTAACTTTTTTTTGTGGTTATCGGTAGATATAGGTTTGTAGAGGTTTGTAGTGAAACTATTTTCGTTTGTAGTTAAACCAAAAAAAAGTTATGACGAGTTAAAAAAAATTCTCTCAAACTTTAAAAAATTAACTTTTTTTCGTGATTTTCGATAGATATAGGGCAGTAGAGGTTTGTAGTGAAACTATTTTCGTTTGTAGTTAAACCAAAAAAAAGTTATGACGAGTTAAAAAAAATTCTCTCAAACTTTAAAAAATTAACTTTTTTCGTGATTTTCGATAGATATAGGGCAGTAGAGGTTGGTAGTGAAACTTTTGCGTTACTACAAACGAATACGAGTATTTATAGTTACTCGAATTCGTTTGTAGTAGGTCAAAATCGTTTGTAGTAGATGGGATTTCGTTTGTAGTTACTCGAATTCGTTTGTAGTAGGTTAAAATCGTTTGTAGTAGATTGGATTTCGTTTGTAGTAACTCGTATTCGTTTGTAGTAGCTAAAAATCGTTTGTAGTAGATTGGATTTCGTTTGTAGTAACTCGTTTTCGTTTGTAGTATTTCAAAATCGTTTGTAGTAGATTGGATTTCGTTTGTAGTTACTCGAATTCGTTTGCAGTAGCTAAAAATCGTTTGTAGTAGATTGGATTTCGTTTGTAGTTACTCGAATTCGTTTGTAGTAGCTAAAAATCGTTTGTAGTAGATTGGATTTCGTTTGTAGTTACTCGAATTCGTTTGTAGTAGGTCAAAATTGTTTGTAGTAGATTGGATTTCGTTTGTAGTAACTCGAATTCGTTTGTAGTAGCTAAAAATCGTTTGTAGTAGATTGGATTTCGTTTGTAGTAACTCGAATTCGTTTGTAGTACCTAAAAATCATTTGTAGTAGATTGGATTTCGTTTGTAGTTACTCGAATTCGTTTGTAGTACCTAAAAATCGTTTGTAGTAGATTGGATTTCGTTTGTAGTTACTCGAATTCGTTTGTAGTAGCTAAAAAACGTTTGTAGTAGATTGGATTTCGTTTGTAGTAACTCGTATTCGTATGTAGTAGCTAAAAATCGTTTGTAGTAGATTGGATTTCGTTTGTAGTAACTCGAATTCGTTTGTAGTCGGTCAAAATCGTTTGTAGTAGATTGGATTTCGTTTGTAGTTACTCCAATTCGTTTGTAGTAGCTAAAAATCGTTTGTAGTAGATTGGATTTCGTTTGTAGTAACTCGTATTCGTATGTAGTAGCTAAAAATCGTTTGTAGTAGATTGGATTTCGTTTGTAGTAACTCGTATTCGTTTGTAGTAGCTAAAAATCATTTGTAGTAGATTGGATTTCGTTTGTAGTTACTCCAATTCGTTTGTAGTAGCTAAAAATCGTTTGTAGTAGATTGGATTTCGTTTGTAGTAACTCGAATTCGTTTGTAGTAGGTCAAAATCGTTTGTAGTAGATTGGATTTCGTTTGTAGTTACTCGAATTCGTTTGTAGTAGCTAAAAATCGTTTGTAGTAGATTGGATTTCGTTTGTAGTAACTCGTATTCGTTTGTAGTAACGCAAAAGTTTCACTACCAACCTCTACTGCCCTATATCTATCGAAAATCACGAAAAAAGTTAATTTTTTAAAGTTTGAGAGAATTTTTTTTAACTCGTCATAACTTTTTTTTGGTTTAACTACAAACGAAAATAGTTTCACTACAAACCTCTACAAACCTATATCTACCGATAACCACAAAAAAAGTTAATTTTTTCAGAAAAAAAATAATTAATTTTTTCGTTTTAATTATTTTTTTTCTGAAAAAATTAACTTTTTTTTGTGCTTATCGGTAGATATAGGTTTGTAGAGGTTTGTAGTGAAACTATTTTCGTTTGTAGTTAAACCAAAAAAAAGTTATGACGAGTTAAAAAAAAATCGTTTGTAGTAGATTGGATTTCGTTTGTAGTAACTCGTATTCGTTTGTAGTAGCTAAAAATCGTTTGTAGTAGATTGGATTTCGTTTGTAGTAACTCGTATTCGTTTGTAGTAGCTAAAAATCGTTTGTAGTAGATTGGATTTCGTTTGTAGTAACTCGTTTTCGTTTGTAGTATCTCAAAATCGTTTGTAGTAGATTGGATTTCGTTTGTAGTTACTCGAATTCGTTTGCAGTAGCTAAAAATCGTTTGTAGTAGATTGGATTTCGTTTGTAGTTACTCGAATTCGTTTGTAGTAGCTAAAAATCGTTTGTAGTAGATTGGATTTCGTTTGTAGTTACTCCAATTCGTTTGTAGTAGCTAAAAATAGTTTGTAGTAGATTGGATTTCGTTTGTAGTTACTCGAATTCGTTTGCAGTAGCTAAAAATCGTTTGTAGTACATTGGATTTCGTTTGTAGTATCTCGTATTCGTTTGTAGTAGCTAAAAATCGTTTGTAGTAGATTGGATTTCGTTTGTAGTTACTCGTATTCGTTTGTAGTAGCGCAAAAGTTTCACTACCAACCTCTACTACCCTATATCTATCGAAAATCACAAAAAAAAGTTAATTTTTTAAAGTTTGAGAGAATTTTTTTAACTCGTCATAACTTTTTTTTGGTTTAACTACAAACGAAAATAGTTTCACTACAAACCTCTACAAACCTATATCTACCGATAACCACAAAAAAAGTTAATTTTTTCAGAAAAAAAATAATTAAAACGAAAAAATTAATTTTTTTTTTTGTTGAAAAAACTAACTTTTTTTTGTGGTTATCGGTAGATATAGGTTTGTAGAGGTTTGTAGTGAAACTATTTTCGTTTGTAGTTAAACCAAAAAAAAGTTATGACGAGTTAAAAAAAATTCTCTCAAACTTTAAAAAATTAACTTTTTTCGTGATTTTCGATAGATATAGGGCAGTAGAGGTTGGTAGTGAAACTTTTGCGTTACTACAAACGAATACGAGTATTTATAGTTACTCGAATTCGTTTGTAGTAGGTCAAAATCGTTTGTAGTAGATGGGATTTCGTTTGTAGTTACTCGTATTCGTTTGTAGTATCTCAAAATCGTTTGTAGTAGATTGGATTTCGTTTGTAGTAACTCGTATTCGTTTGTAGTAGCTAAAAATCGTTTGTAGTAGATTGGATTTCGTTTGTAGTAACTCGTTTTCGTTTGTAGTATCTCAAAATCGTTTGTAGTAGATTGGATTTCGTTTGTAGTTACTCGAATTCGTTTGCAGTAGCTAAAAATCGTTTGTAGTAGATTGGATTTCGTTTGTAGTTACTCGAATTCGTTTGTAGTAGCTAAAAATCGTTTGTAGTAGATTGGATTTCGTTTGTAGTTACTCGAATTCGTTTGTAGTAGGTCAAAATTGTTTGTAGTAGATTGGATTTCGTTTGTAGTAACTCGAATTCGTTTGTAGTAGCTAAAAATCGTTTGTAGTAGATTGGATTTCGTTTGTAGTAACTCGAATTCGTTTGTAGTACCTAAAAATCATTTGTAGTAGATTGGATTTCGTTTGTAGTTACTCGAATTCGTTTGTAGTACCTAAAAATCGTTTGTAGTAGATTGGATTTCGTTTGTAGTTACTCGAATTCGTTTGTAGTAGCTAAAAAACGTTTGTAGTAGATTGGATTTCGTTTGTAGTAACTCGTATTCGTATGTAGTAGCTAAAAATCGTTTGTAGTAGATTGGATTTCGTTTGTAGTAACTCGAATTCGTTTGTAGTCGGTCAAAATCGTTTGTAGTAGATTGGATTTCGTTTGTAGTTACTCCAATTCGTTTGTAGTAGCTAAAAATCGTTTGTAGTAGATTGGATTTCGTTTGTAGTAACTCGTATTCGTATGTAGTAGCTAAAAATCGTTTGTAGTAGATTGGATTTCGTTTGTAGTAACTCGTATTCGTTTGTAGTAGCTAAAAATCATTTGTAGTAGATTGGATTTCGTTTGTAGTTACTCCAATTCGTTTGTAGTAGCTAAAAATCGTTTGTAGTAGATTGGATTTCGTTTGTAGTAACTCGAATTCGTTTGTAGTAGGTCAAAATCGTTTGTAGTAGATTGGATTTCGTTTGTAGTTACTCGAATTCGTTTGTAGTAGCTAAAAATCGTTTGTAGTAGATTGGATTTCGTTTGTAGTAACTCGTATTCGTTTGTAGTAACGCAAAAGTTTCACTACCAACCTCTACTGCCCTATATCTATCGAAAATCACGAAAAAAGTTAATTTTTTAAAGTTTGAGAGAATTTTTTTTAACTCGTCATAACTTTTTTTTGGTTTAACTACAAACGAAAATAGTTTCACTACAAACCTCTACAAACCTATATCTACCGATAACCACAAAAAAAGTTAATTTTTTCAGAAAAAAAATAATTAATTTTTTCGTTTTAATTATTTTTTTTCTGAAAAAATTAACTTTTTTTTGTGCTTATCGGTAGATATAGGTTTGTAGAGGTTTGTAGTGAAACTATTTTCGTTTGTAGTTAAACCAAAAAAAAGTTATGACGAGTTAAAAAAAATCGTTTGTAGTAGATTGGATTTCGTTTGTAGTAACTCGTATTCGTTTGTAGTAGCTAAAAATCGTTTGTAGTAGATTGGATTTCGTTTGTAGTAACTCGAATTCGTTTGTAGTAGCTAAAAATCGTTTGTAGTAGATTGGATTTCGTTTGTAGTAACTCGTATTCGTTTGTAGTAGCTAAAAATCGTTTGTAGTACATTGGATTTCGTTTGTAGTATCTCGTATTCGTTTGTAGTAGCTAAAAATCGTTTGTAGTAGATTGGATTTCGTTTGTAGTTACTCCAATTCGTTTGTAATAGGTCAAAATCGTTTGTAGTAGATTGGATTTCGTTTGTAGTTACTCGAATTCGTTTGTAGTAGGTCAAAATCGTTTGTAGTAGATGGGATTTCGTTTGTAGTTACTCGAATTCGTTTGTAGTAGGTTAAAATCGTTTGTAGTAGATTGGATTTCGTTTGTAGTAACTCGTATTCGTTTGTAGTAGCTAAAAATCGTTTGTAGTAGATTGGATTTCGTTTGTAGTAACTCGTATTCGTTTGTAGTATCTCAAAATCGTTTGTAGTAGATTGGATTTCGTTTGTAGTTACTCGTATTCGTTTGTAGTAGCGCAAAAGTTTCACTACCAACCTCTACTACCCTATATCTATCGAAAATCACAAAAAAAGTTAATTTTTTAAAGTTTGAGAGAATTTTTTTAACTCGTCATAACTTTTTTTTGGTTTAACTACAAACGAAAATAGTGTCACTACAAACCTCTACTGCCCTATATCTATCGAAAATCACGAAAAAAAGTTAATTTTTTAAAGTTTGAGAGAATTTTTTTTAACTCGTCATAACTTTTTTTTGGTTTAACTACAAACGAAAATAGTTTCACTACAAACCTCTACAAACCTATATCTACCGATAACCACAAAAAAAAGTTAATTTTTTCAAAGTCGGGTGCCAGCTTTTTTTTGACTCGTCATAACTTTTTTTTGGTTTAACTACAAACGAAAATAGTTTCACTACAAACAACTACAAACGTAAATCTATCGAATAGCGCAAAAAAAATTAAATTTTTTCAAGGTCGGGTGCCAAGTTCACATAGCCCTTAGAGCTGACTTCTACCTAAGCATTGCGTGCCTGATATTATATTATTTGGACGCGTAGAACTCAGTACTCTACTTTCAAATATACTTCTCATAAGAAAAATCGAAACATCTTGAAGTTTATGTTTTTTAAGGATTATCAGAAAAACTTATAAAAATTTAATTTGAATTTAGAACATTAACATTAGGATTTGAAAACCTCATAACATTAGGATTTGAAACCTAATATTATTCACGATTAAACAAATTTTGACATATATTCCTAAATATGCATATTTTACTGATAATGTAAGGATTATCACAAGAACATAAACTTGCAAGGTGTTTCGATTTTTCTGATGAGAAGTATATTATACTCGTACATAAATTAATTATCTTAATCAGGTAGGGTCACGTTAAAGGTATTTCTTTATCGATTAATTATATTTATTAAGATATGTGTACGAGTGGCGACGACATACCGGGAAACGTGTACCGAACCGTCCCCTTACTAGCTGGACCAACTACCTGATTAAGGTTGCGGGGAGTCGCTGGATGCAAGTGGCTCGGAACGGTTCACTGACATACCATCGTTTCCCGGATGATGTTTATGATTACAATAAGAATGAATAAGCAGTTTAAAAATGGTATTACTTATAACCCATCATACATCTAAAAATAAATATAGTTTAAAAAAACTAAAAAACAAGCTTTTAAAGAATATCGAACTAAAAAGTTTAAAATAATTTTTAAAATAAAATAAGCTTTAAACAATAATGAACGAACAATAAATACTAGTATTATTGTGAAAAAGCGTTGGGCGCTCGATATACGAAAAATGTGGCACAAAGCGCCCACGCTTTTTTCACAATAATACTAGTATTTATTGTTCGTTCATTATTGTTTTAAGCTTATTTTATTTTAAAAATTATTTTTAACTTTTTAGTTCGATATTCTTTAAAAGCGTGTTTTTTAGTTTTTTTTAAAACTATATTTATTTTTCACTTTTTAGTTTAATATGCTATCAAAGCGAGTTCTTTAGTTTTGTTTCCAATTTTTTATTTACTATGGATTATCAACTATTTGATGGACAAACGAAGACACTCGATATAATTTCTATGGACGGTGACGGGTCTTGTTCGTTGGCCGGCTATCGACGATCGTGAGCAATTTCGCTTTCCGTCCAGATAACGAGGATCTCCCTCCAGTCGAACACTCAGAACTATGTCTGTCCTATTTGCACCAATTATTAATTATGGGTGGTTGACAAGGAAGGCAGCAGGCGCGCGAAGGAGAATTACAAACTCACAAACCCACAAACTCACAAGCCCACAAACATACAAGTGAAGCTAATAAAAGCGTGTTAAAAAATTACTGCATCTATACGAGATATAAAACGCTTTTCTTACTCCTACGATTAGGCAATGGCAGTCCCCGACGGATTTTATTATAATAATATGTCTGCTGCTGCGTTTAGTCGAGGATTTCCCAAAAAAATATTTTTTAGTCTTTTCCGATTCCAACGTTTACATTTGTCATGGGTTTATCAACATTTTTAATTTTTATCTTTCAATCGTCCGTAACTCGCACAGAAAAATGTAAGCTATCAGCGCCAAAGCGGAAAGCGGATGGTATTATTACTGCAATTCCTTGTCTATGTCGTATGTTAAATTGTTAATAACTAATATGTATAATTAATGTAAATGATTTACATAAAAGTTGGACAAATCTGTGTAGGAGAGTAGGCCTGAGCCCCTGCAGTGGGAACATAATGTATAGGTTGTTGATGTGATATCATCATCAACAGCCTATATATGTCCCCACTGGAGGGGCACAGGCCTACTCTCCTACAGAGAGTGTATGGGCCATAGTCCACCACGCGGGCCCAGTGCGGATCGGCGGACTTCACATGCCTGTTCAAGACATGCAGGTTTCCTCACGATGTTTTCCTTCACCGTTAAGCAATCGGATAATGTACTTGAATTTAAAAACAACTCATAGGTACACGGCTGGATTCGAACCCGGTACTCTCAGATTGAGAGTCCGCGCCTTATCCATTGCGCCACCGACGCTTGATATACTTATATATACACCGTGATGATATACTTATATGAAAACGTACACGACACAATTATGAGTTCGCATGTTTAGGGAGCAAAGGCAGTAGTGACCCTTTCCACTACAGCAAAATTATTATTACAGTAACTGTATTTTAATTAACTCGACAGAATGACAGTATCGAACGTGTGAAATAGGGTGAAATATCTCGTTCCGGAACCTTTTCCGAATGTGGGATTTAAATTCAGCTGCCTAAGTCCACTAATGGATATGAATCTTCCTTATAGATCGACACGATTTGCGATAATCGTCACCCTTGGCAGGTGGGTTGGTGATCAAAAAAGATGTCGTCAGTTTGACTGCCTATAGGTATTTTAAAGGATACATTTTGCAGAGTGTGCGCAGAAGCAATTTTTGCTGACTCCGCCATCGCAATTCAAGTACTGTAAGCAGAAGAACGGCAGACTTCCAACCGTATACGAGGGGCATACCGAAAAGATCGGTAATCGAGTACTTTCGATTTAATTAGATTAAAAACTCTTTTTGATGAATAAACACTGGTTAGTTGAAAATCGAATACAATTGACAGAATTAAAAAAAATTTTTTTTTTAAAGAACAATATCAGTTTGAAATTGATAGGTCGATAAAAAAATGGAGCTTACAAGAGAAAGTTTCCGTGCCATAATTTTTTACAACTTTCGACGAGGATTATCTCAGGGACAATGTCTCGCTGAGCTTATATCTATATTCAAGAGTGAAGCGCCTAGCCAGACGACAATATATCGCTGGTATTCTGAATTCCGGCGTGGACGTGCTTCTCTTGGCACCGTACCTTCCACAGGCCGGCCAAAAACAGCGGTTACACCAGAAAATGTCGCTGTTGTGCGCCGAATGATACAGGATGACCGACATATTACATACTCGTATGAGCAGATTCGGGCTACTTTAGGGATAGGTATGACTGCGATACAAACTGTTTTACATGGTGAACTGGGAGTGAGAAAGCTAGTTTCCCGCTGGGTGCCCCATAATTTGTCCGAAGAGCAAAAGGCGGCTCGTGTCAATTGGTGCCGGTCTACTCTGCAACGCTTCAACGGAGGAAACTCAAAAGCAGTTTATAAGATTGTCTCTGGTGATGAATCATGGATCTATTCATATGAACCAGAAAGAAAGCATCAGTCGGCTGTCTGGGTCTTCGCAGGTGAGATCAAGCCAACAAAAGTTGTCCGCTCTCGCAGCGTATCGAAGAAAATGGTCGCTTCGTTTGTCGCGAAAACAGGACATGTAGTCACAGTTCCCTTAGAGGAACGGAGAACGGTTACCGCTGATTGGTATACAACGGTTTGTTTGCCACAGATGATATCCGAACTCCGTAGAGGTAACCCGAAACGACGCATAATCCTCCATCACGATAATGCGAGCTCTCACACCGCTCAGAAAACAAGCGAGTTTTTGAAGCAGGAAAACGTTGAATTAATGGATCATCCTCCATACAGCCCTGATCTGAGTCCCAATGATTACTTTACATTCCCTAGAATCAAAGATTTATTGCGTGGTCAGCGGTTTCAAGGTCCAGAAGAAGCAGTGGAAGCATACAAATCGACGATTTTGACCATGTCAACTTCGGACTGGAATTGCTGCTATAATAATTGGTTCGAACGAATGCAAAAGTGCATTAACTGCAACGGAGAATACTTCAAAAAGCAATAAAAATAAATTTAGTTATTTCCTGTATGTATTGTTTTATATTCCCGATCATTTCGGTATGCCCCTCGTACTGTGGATATTCCTACAGCTCGCACCAAGCGTTTCACTTCCATATTTATCATGCATACAGCTAAAATATAGAATTCGCTAACGGTTTCCGTGTTCCCCGAAAACTACAACATGGGATTCTTCAAAGGAAGAGTAAATAGGCACCTTCTAAACCAACACGTAACATCGTCGACCTCATCGTCACCTAACATCAGGTGTGACTGAGGTCAAGCGTTGGTCTATTACGTGTGTTCGGTACCTATATCTATGCGTTACTCTATCAATAAAAAACTGGACGCCATTGAAAACCATTAGATTGTTATAGTAACTTCACAGAATCTCAATTTAAATAATCCAAGTCTAGATAAATTGAAAAAAAAGAGCGGGGCCTCTTAATACAAGTTATGCCTAACTTAAAGGAGTGCTCCAGAAACTGTATAGTAATTAAGTTCAGATAATGCAATACATCGTTTTTAATTTTTATTTGCTCTATGAGTACAAAATATTGTTTGGATTTTTGAATGTGGATTATCGCAATTTTGCAAATCATTTTTTTCTCAAAAACGTGAGGGGTGCCTCTGCTCTCTCTATGCACCCTTGGTTTAAAGAATAATAGTAAAAAAGCAACGTGCAAGCAAGTGCGATGGCGTAAAGTATCCGGAAGGTAGCGGCACCCACGAATGTATTAATTAACATCTTGCTGTGATCCACTTGTGAGTGTGGTGATTATGTCAAATTTCCTCATGGGAAAGCCCCACGACGTGACGATCTATGAGGGATACTTAGATGTGAACATCTGATATTGATACTGTACATGTGCAATTAATAATGATCCGATATTATAACGCAGCGAGCGATTTGATTACGTGTACGTACGTGTCAATATGTCGCCTGTTGAGTGATTCAGTAAACCACACATTGTAATTGTATCACATTCTCGCATTCCTATTTGTAGATATTTTTATTTTAAAAAATGATTCTCACGTTTATCATTTGATCAGTAATTTAATGCATTCACACTGTCTTCGTCTCAGGCTATGTGAACTTGGCACCCGACCTTGAAAAAATTTAATTTTTTTTGCGCTATTCGATAGATTTACGTTTGTAGTTGTTTGTAGTGAAACTATTTTCGTTTGTAGTTAAACCAAAAAAAAGTTATGACGAGTCAAAAAAAAGCTGGCACCCGACTTTGAAAAAATTAACTTTTTTTTGTGGTTATCGGTAGATATAGGTTTGTAGAGGTTTGTAGTGAAACTATTTTCGTTTGTAGTTAAACCAAAAAAAAGTTATGACGAGTTAAAAAAAATTCTCTCAAACTTTAAAAAATTAACTTTTTTTCGCGATTTTCGATAGATATAGGGCAGTAGAGGTTTGTAGTGAAACTATTTTCGTTTGTAGTTAAACCAAAAAAAAGTTATGACGAGTTAAAAAAATTCTCTCAAACTTTAAAAAATTAACTTTTTTTGTGATTTTCGATAGATATAGGGTAGTAGAGGTTGGTAGTGAAACTTTTGCGCTACTACAAACGAATACGAGTAACTACAAACGAAATCCAATCTACTACAAACGATTTTGAGATACTACAAACGAATACGAGTTACTACAAACGAAATCCAATCTACTACAAACGATTTTTAGCTACTACAAACGAATACGAGTTACTACAAACGAAATCCAATCTACTACAAACGATTTTAACCTACTACAAACGAATTCGAGTAACTACAAACGAAATCCCATCTACTACAAACGATTTTGACCTACTACAAACGAATTCGAGTAACTACAAACGAAATCCAATCTACTACAAACGATTTTGACCTATTACAAACGAATTGGAGTAACTACAAACGAAATCCAATCTACTACAAACGATTTTTAGGTACTACAAACGAAATCCAATCTACTACAAACGATTTTTAGCTACTACAAACGAATACGAGTTACTACAAACGAATACGAGTTACTACAAACGAAATCCAATCTACTACAAACGATTTTTAGCTACTACAAACGAATTCGAGTAACTACAAACGAAATCCAACCTACTACAAACGATTTTTAGCTACTACAAACGAATCTAGTAGAGAGTTTTAGTAGAGAGAATTTTTTTTAACTCGTCATAACTTTTTTTTGGTTTAACTACAAACGAAAATAGTTTCACTACAAACCTCTACAAACCTATATCTACCGATAACCACAAAAAAAAGTTAATTTTTTCAGAAAAAAAATAATTAAAACAAAAAAATTAATTTTTTTTTTTCTGAAAAAATTAACTTTTTTTTGTGGTTATCGGTAGATATAGGTTTGTAGAGGTTTGTAGTGAAACTATTTTCGTTTGTAGTTAAACCAAAAAAAAGTTATGACGAGTTAAAAAAAATTCTCTCAAACTTTAAAAAATTAACTTTTTTCGTGATTTTCGATAGATATAGGGCAGTAGAGGTTGGTAGTGAAACTTTTGCGCTACTACAAACGAATACGAGTTACTACAAACGAAATCCAATCTACTACAAACGATTTTTAGCTACTACAAACGAATTCGAGTAACTACAAACGAAATCCAATCTACTACAAACGATTTTGACCTACTACAAACGAATTCGAGTTACTACAAACGAAATCCAATCTACTACAAACTATTTTTAGCTACTACAAACGAATTCGAGTAACTACAAACGAAATCCAATCTACTACAAACGATTTTGAGATACTACAAACGAATACGAGTTACTACAAACGAAATCCAATCTACTACAAACGATTTTAACCTACTACAAACGAATTCGAGTAACTACAAACGAAATTCCATCTACTACAAACGATTTTGACCTACTACAAACGAATTCGAGTAACTACAAACGAAATCCAATCTACTACAAACGATTTTGACCTATTACAAACGAATTCGAGTAACTACAAACGAAATCCAATCTACTACAAACGATTTTGAGATACTACAAACGAATACGAGTTACTACAAACGAAATCCAATCTACTACAAACGATTTTTAGCTACTACAAACGAATACGAGTTACTACAAACGAAATCCAATCTACTACAAACGATTTTAACCTACTACAAACGAATTCGAGTAACTACAAACGAAATTCCATCTACTACAAACGATTTTGACCTACTACAAACGAATTCGAGTAACTACAAACGAAATCCAATCTACTACAAACGATTTTGACCTATTACAAACGAATTGGAGTAACTACAAACGAAATCCAATCTACTACAAACGATTTTTAGCTACTACAAACGAATACGAGATACTACAAACGAAATCCAATGTACTACAAACGATTTTTAGCTACTACAAACGAATACGAGTTACTACAAACGAAATCCAATCTACTACAAACGATTTTTAGCTACTACAAACGAATTCGAGTTACTACAAACGAAATCCAATCTACTACAAACGATTTTTAGCTACTACAAACGAATACGAGTTACTACAAACGAAATCCAATCTACTACAAACGATTTTTAGCTACTACAAACGAATTCGAGTAACTACAAACGAAATCCAACCTACTACAAACGATTTTTAGCTACTACAAACGAATCTAGTAGAGAGTTTTAGTAGAGAGAATTTTTTTTAACTCGTCATAACTTTTTTTTGGTTTAACTACAAACGAAAATAGTTTCACTACAAACCTCTACAAACCTATATCTACCGATAACCACAAAAAAAAGTTAATTTTTTTCAGAAAAAAAAATATTAATTTTTTCGTTTTAATTATTTTTTTTCTGAAAAAATTAACTTTTTTTTGTGGTTATCGGTAGATATAGGTTTGTAGAGGTTTGTAGTGAAACTATTTTCGTTTGTAGTTAAACCAAAAAAAAGTTATGACGAGTTAAAAAAAATTCTCTCAAACTTTAAAAAATTAACTTTTTTTCGTGATTTTCGATAGATATAGGGCAGTAGAGGTTTGTAGTGAAACTATTTTCGTTTGTAGTTAAACCAAAAAAAAGTTATGACGAGTTAAAAAAATTCTCTCAAACTTTAAAAAATTAACTTTTTTTGTGATTTTCGATAGATATAGGGTAGTAGAGGTTGGTAGTGAAACTTTTGCGCTACTACAAACGAATACGAGTAACTACAAACGAAATCCAATCTACTACAAACGATTTTGAGATACTACAAACGAATACGAGTTACTACAAACGAAATCCAATGTACTACAAACGATTTTTAGCTACTACAAACGAATACGAGTTACTACAAACGAAATCCAATCTACTACAAACGATTTTTAGCTACTACAAACGAATTCGAGTTACTACAAACGAAATCCAATCTACTACAAACGATTTTTAGCTACTACAAACGAATACGAGTTACTACAAACGAAATCCAATCTACTACAAACGATTTTTAGCTACTACAAACGAATTCGAGTAACTACAAACGAAATCCAACCTACTACAAACGATTTTTAGCTACTACAAACGAATCTAGTAGAGAGTTTTAGTAGAGAGAATTTTTTTTAACTCGTCATAACTTTTTTTTGGTTTAACTACAAACGAAAATAGTTTCACTACAAACCTCTACAAACCTATATCTACCGATAACCACAAAAAAAAGTTAATTTTTTCAGAAAAAAAATAATTAAAACGAAAAAATTAATATTTTTTTTTCTGAAAAAAATTAACTTTTTTGTAGTTAAACCAAAAAAAAGTTATGACGAGTTAAAAAAAATTCTCTCAAACTTTAAAAAATTAACTTTTTTTCGTGATTTTCGATAGATATAGGGCAGTAGAGGTTTGTAGTGAAACTATTTTCGTTTGTAGTTAAACCAAAAAAAAGTTATGACGAGTTAAAAAAATTCTCTCAAACTTTAAAAAATTAACTTTTTTTGTGATTTTCGATAGATATAGGGTAGTAGAGGTTGGTAGTGAAACTTTTGCGCTACTACAAACGAATACGAGTAACTACAAACGAAATCCAATCTACTACAAACGATTTTGAGATACTACAAACGAATACGAGTTACTACAAACGAAATCCAATCTACTACAAACGATTTTTAGCTACTACAAACGAATACGAGTTACTACAAACGAAATCCAGTCTACTACAAACGATTTTAACCTACTACAAACGAATTGGAGTAACTACAAACGAAATCCAATCTACTACAAACGAGTTTTAGCTACTACAAACGAATACGAGATACTACAAACGAAATCCAATGTACTACAAACGATTTTGACCTATTACAAACGAATTGGAGTAACTACAAACGAAATCCAATCTACTACAAACGATTTTTAGCTACTACAAACGAATTCGAGTTACTACAAACGAAATACAATCTACTACAAACGATTTTTAGCTACTACAAACGAATACGAGATACTACAAACGAAATCCAATGTACTACAAACGATTTTTAGCTACTACAAACGAATACGAGTTACTACAAACGAAATCCAATGTACTACAAACGATTTTTAGCTACTACAAACGAATACGAGTTACTACAAACGAAATCCAATCTACTACAAACGATTTTTAGCTACTACAAACGAATTCGAGTTACTACAAACGAAATCCAATCTACTACAAACGATTTTTAGCTACTACAAACGAATACGAGTTACTACAAACGAAATCCAATCTACTACAAACGATTTTTAGGTACTACAAACGAATTCGAGTAACTACAAACGAAATCCAATCTACTACAAACGATTTTTAGCTACTACAAACGAATACGAGTTACTACAAACGAAATCCAATCTACTACAAACGATTTTTAGCTACTACAAACGAATTCGAGTAACTACAAACGAAATCCAACCTACTACAAACGATTTTTAGCTACTACAAACGAATCTAGTAGAGAGTTTTAGAAGAGAGAATTTTTTTTAACTCGTCATAACTTTTTTTTGGTTTAACTACAAACGAAAATATTTCCACTACAAACCTCTACAAACCTATATCTACCGATAACCACAAAAAAAGTTAATTTTTTCAGAAAAAAAATAATTAAAACGAAAAAATTAATTATTTTTTTCTGAAAAAATTAACTTTTTTTGTGGTTATCGGTAGATATAGGTTTGTAGAGGTTTGTAGTGAAACTATTTTCGTTTGTAGTTAAACCAAAAAAAAGTTATGACGAGTTAAAAAAAATTCTCTCAAACTTTAAAAAATTAACTTTTTTTCGTGATTTTCGATAGATATAGGGCAGTAGAGGTTTGTAGTGAAACTATTTTCGTTTGTAGTTAAACCCAAAAAAAGTTATGACGAGTTAAAAAAATTCTCTCAAACTTTAAAAAATTAACTTTTTTCGTGATTTTCGATAGATATAGGGCAGTAGAGGTTGGTAGTGAAACTTTTGCGTTACTACAAACGAATACGAGTATTTATAGTTACTCGAATTCGTTTGTAGTAGGTCAAAATCGTTTGTAGTAGATGGGATTTCGTTTGTAGTTACTCGAATTCGTTTGTAGTAGGTTAAAATCGTTTGTAGTAGATTGGATTTCGTTTGTAGTAACTCGTATTCGTTTGTAGTAGCTAAAAATCGTTTGTAGTAGATTGGATTTCGTTTGTAGTAACTCGTATTCGTTTGTAGTATCTCAAAATCGTTTGTAGTAGATTGGATTTCGTTTGTAGTTACTCGAATTCGTTTGCAGTAGCTAAAAATCGTTTGTAGTAGATTGGATTTCGTTTGTAGTTACTCGAATTCGTTTGTAGTAGCTAAAAATCGTTTGTAGTAGATTGGATTTCGTTTGTAGTAACTCGAATTCGTTTGTAGTAGCTAAAAATCGTCTGTAGTAGATTGGATTTCGTTTGTAGTAACTCGAATTCGTTTGTAGTAGCTAAAAATCGTCTGTAGTAGATTGGATTTCGTTTGTAGTAACTCGTATTCGTTTGTAGTAGGTTAAAATCGTTTGTAGTAGATTGGATTTCGTTTGTAGTAACTCGTATTCGTTTGTAGTATCTCAAAATCGTTTGTAGTAGATTGGATTTCGTTTGTAGTTACTCGAATTCGTTTGTAGTAGGTCAAAATCGTTTGTAGTAGATTGGATTTCGTTTGTAGTTACTCGAATTCGTTTGTAGTAGCTAAAAATCGTTTGTAGTAGATTGGATTTCGTTTGTAGTTACTCGAATTCGTTTGTAGTAGGTCAAAATTGTTTGTAGTAGATTGGATTTCGTTTGTAGTAACTCGAATTCGTTTGTAGTAGCTAAAAATCGTTTGTAGTAGATTGGATTTCGTTTGTAGTAACTCGTATTCGTTTGTAGTATCTCAAAATCGTTTGTAGTAGATTGGATTTCGTTTGTAGTAACTCGAATTCGTTTGTAGTACCTAAAAATCGTTTGTAGTAGATTGGATTTCGTTTGTAGTTACTCGAATTCGTTTGTAATAGCTAAAAATAGTTTGTAGTAGATTGGATTTCGTTTGTAGTTACTCGAATTCGTTTGTAGTAGGTCAAAATTGTTTGTAGTAGATTGGATTTCGTTTGTAGTAACTCGAATTCGTTTGTAGTAGCTAAAAATCGTTTGTAGTAGATTGGATTTCGTTTGTAGTAACTCGAATTCGTTTGTAGTACCTAAAAATCGTTTGTAGTAGATTGGATTTCGTTTGTAGTAACTCGTATTCGTTTGTAGTATCTCAAAATCGTTTGTAGTAGATTGGATTTCGTTTGTAGTAACTCGAATTCGTTTGTAGTACCTAAAAATCGTTTGTAGTAGATTGGATTTCGTTTGTAGTTACTCGAATTCGTTTGTAGTAGCTAAAAATCGTTTGTAGTAGATTGGATTTCGTTTGTAGTTACTCGAATTCGTTTGTAGTAGGTCAAAATTGTTTGTAGTAGATTGGATTTCGTTTGTAGTAACTCGAATTCGTTTGTAGTAGCTAAAAATCGTTTGTAGTAGATTGGATTTCGTTTGTAGTAACTCGAATTCGTTTGTAGTACCTAAAAATCGTTTGTAGTAGATTGGATTTCGTTTGTAGTTACTCGAATTCGTTTGTAGTACCTAAAAATCGTTTGTAGTAGATTGGATTTCGTTTGTAGTTACTCGAATTCGTTTGTAGTAGCTAAAAATCGTTTGTAGTAGATTGGATTTCGTTTGTAGTTACTCGAATTCGTTTGTAGTAGGTCAAAATTGTTTGTAGTAGATTGGATTTCGTTTGTAGTACCTCGTATTCGTATGTAGTAGCTAAAAATCGTTTGTAGTAGATTGGATTTCGTTTGTAGTAACTCGAATTCGTTTGTAGTCGGTCAAAATCGTTTGTAGTAGATTGGATTTCGTTTGTAGTTACTCCAATTCGTTTGTAGTAGCTAAAAATCGTTTGTAGTAGATTGGATTTCGTTTGTAGTATCTCGTATTCGTTTGTAGTAGCTAAAAATCGTTTGTAGTAGATTGGATTTCGTTTGTAGTTACTCGTATTCGTTTGTAGTAGCGCAAAAGTTTCACTACCAACCTCTACTACCCTATATCTATCGAAAATCACAAAAAAAAGTTAATTTTTTAAAGTTTGAGAGAATTTTTTTAACTCGTCATAACTTTTTTTTGGTTTAACTACAAACGAAAATAGTTTCACTACAAACCTCTACAAACCTATATCTACCGATAACCACAAAAAAAGTTAATTTTTTTCAGAAAAAAAAATATTAATTTTTTCGTTTTAATTATTTTTTTTCTGAAAAAATTAACTTTTTTTGTGGTTATCGGTAGATATAGGTTTGTAGAGGTTTGTAGTGAAACTATTTTCGTTTGTAGTTAAACCAAAAAAAAGTTATGACGAGTTAAAAAAAATTCTCTCAAACTTTAAAAAATTAACTTTTTTTCGTGATTTTCGATAGATATCGGGCAGTAGAGGTTTGTAGTGAAACTATTTTCGTTTGTAGTTAAACCAAGAAAAAGTTATGACGAGTTAAAAAAATTCTCTCAAACTTTAAAAAATTAACTTTTTTTGTGATTTTCGATAGATATAGGGTAGTAGAGGTTGGTAGTGAAACTTTTGACCTACTACAAACGAATTGGAGTAACTACAAACGAAATCCAATCTACTACAAACGAGTTTTAGCTACTACAAACGAATACGAGATACTACAAACGAAATCCAATGTACTACAAACGATTTTGACCTATTACAAACGAATTGGAGTAACTACAAACGAAATCCAATCTACTACAAACGATTTTTAGCTACTACAAAAGAATTCGAGTTACTACAAACGAAATACAATCTACTACAAACGATTTTTAGCTACTACAAACGAATACGAGATACTACAAACGAAATCCAATGTACTACAAACGATTTTTAGCTACTACAAACGAATACGAGTTACTACAAACGAAATCCAATGTACTACAAACGATTTTTAGCTACTACAAACGAATACGAGTTACTACAAACGAAATCCAATCTACTACAAACGATTTTTAGCTACTACAAACGAATTCGAGTTACTACAAACGAAATCCAATCTACTACAAACGATTTTGACCTATTACAAACGAATTGGAGTAACTACAAACGAAATCCAATCTACTACAAACGATTTTTAGGTACTACAAACGAAATCCAATGTACTACAAACGATTTTTAGCTACTACAAACGAATACGAGTTACTACAAACGAATACGAGTTACTACAAACGAAATCCAATCTACTACAAACGATTTTTAGCTACTACAAACGAATTCGAGTAACTACAAACGAAATCCAACCTACTACAAACGATTTTTAGCTACTACAAACGAATCTAGTAGAGAGTTTTAGTAGAGAGAATTTTTTTTAACTCGTCATAACTTTTTTTTGGTTTAACTACAAACGAAAATAGTTTCACTACAAACCTCTACAAACCTATATCTACCGATAACCACAAAAAAAGTTAATTTTTTCAGAAAAAAAATAATTAAAACGAAAAAATTAATTATTTTTTTCTGAAAAAATTAACTTTTTTTTGTGGTTATCGGTAGATATAGGTTTGTAGAGGTTTGTAGTGAAACTATTTTCGTTTGTAGTTAAACCAAAAAAAAGTTATGACGAGTTAAAAAAAATTCTCTCTACTAAAACTCTCTACTAGATTCGTTTGTAGTAGCTAAAAATCGTTTGTAGTAGGTTGGATTTCGTTTGTAGTTACTCGAATTCGTTTGTAGTAGCTAAAAATCGTTTGTAGTAGATTGGATTTCGTTTGTAGTAACTCGTATTCGTTTGTAGTAGCTAAAAATCGTTTGTAGTAGATTGGATTTCGTTTGTAGTAACTCGAATTCGTTTGTAGTAGCTAAAAATCGTTTGTAGTAGATTGGATTTCGTTTGTAGTAACTCGTATTCGTTTGTAGTAGCTAAAAATCGTTTGTAGTACATTGGATTTCGTTTGTAGTATCTCGTATTCGTTTGTAGTAGCTAAAAATCGTTTGTAGTAGATTGGATTTCGTTTGTAGTTACTCCAATTCGTTTGTAATAGGTCAAAATCGTTTGTAGTAGATTGGATTTCGTTTGTAGTTACTCGAATTCGTTTGTAGTAGGTCAAAATCGTTTGTAGTAGATGGAATTTCGTTTGTAGTTACTCGAATTCGTTTGTAGTAGGTTAAAATCGTTTGTAGTAGATTGGATTTCGTTTGTAGTAACTCGTATTCGTTTGTAGTAGCTAAAAATCGTTTGTAGTAGATTGGATTTCGTTTGTAGTAACTCGTATTCGTTTGTAGTATCTCAAAATCGTTTGTAGTAGATTGGATTTCGTTTGTAGTTACTCGAATTCGTTTGTAGTAGCTAAAAATAGTTTGTAGTAGATTGGATTTCGTTTGTAGTAACTCGAATTCGTTTGTAGTAGGTCAAAATCGTTTGTAGTAGATTGGATTTCGTTTGTAGTTACTCGAATTCGTTTGTAGTAGCTAAAAATCGTTTGTAGTAGATTGGATTTCGTTTGTAGTAACTCGTATTCGTTTGTAGTAGCGCAAAAGTTTCACTACCAACCTCTACTGCCCTATATCTATCGAAAATCACGAAAAAAGTTAATTTTTTAAAGTTTGAGAGAATTTTTTTTAACTCGTCATAACTTTTTTTTGGTTTAACTACAAACGAAAATAGTTTCACTACAAACCTCTACAAACCTATATCTACCGATAACCACAAAAAAAAGTTAATTTTTTCAGAAAAAAAAAAATTAATTTTTTTGTTTTAATTATTTTTTTTCTGAAAAAATTAACTTTTTTTTGTGGTTATTGGTAGATATAGGTTTGTAGAGGTTTGTAGTGAAACTATTTTCGTTTGTAGTTAAACCAAAAAAAAGTTATGACGAGTTAAAAAAAATTCTCTCTACTAAAACTCTCTACTAGATTCGTTTGTAGTAGCTAAAAATCGTTTGTAGTAGGTTGGATTTCGTTTGTAGTTACTCGAATTCGTTTGTAGTAGCTAAAAATCGTTTGTAGTAGATTGGATTTCGTTTGTAGTAACTCGTATTCGTTTGTAGTAACTCGTATTCGTTTGTAGTAGCTAAAAATCGTTTGTAGTACATTGGATTTCGTTTGTAGTACCTAAAAATCGTTTGTAGTAGATTGGATTTCGTTTGTAGTTACTCCAATTCGTTTGTAATAGGTCAAAATCGTTTGTAGTAGATTGGATTTCGTTTGTAGTTACTCGAATTCGTTTGTAGTAGGTCAAAATCGTTTGTAGTAGATGGGATTTCGTTTGTAGTTACTCGAATTCGTTTGTAGTAGGTTAAAATCGTTTGTAGTAGATTGGATTTCGTTTGTAGTAACTCGTATTCGTTTGTAGTAGCTAAAAATCGTTTGTAGTAGATTGGATTTCGTTTGTAGTAACTCGTATTCGTTTGTAGTATCTCAAAATCGTTTGTAGTAGATTGGATTTCGTTTGTAGTTACTCGTATTCGTTTGTAGTAGCGCAAAAGTTTCACTACCAACCTCTACTACCCTATATCTATCGAAAATCACAAAAAAAGTTAATTTTTTAAAGTTTGAGAGAATTTTTTTAACTCGTCATAACTTTTTTTTGGTTTAACTACAAACGAAAATAGTTTCACTACAAACCTCTACTGCCCTATATCTATCGAAAATCGCGAAAAAAAGTTAATTTTTTAAAGTTTGAGAGAATTTTTTTTAACTCGTCATAACTTTTTTTTGGTTTAACTACAAACGAAAATAGTTTCACTACAAACCTCTACAAACCTATATCTACCGATAACCACAAAAAAAAGTTAATTTTTTCAAAGTCGGGTGCCAGCTTTTTTTTGACTCGTCATAACTTTTTTTTGGTTTAACTACAAACGAAAATAGTTTCACTACAAACAACTACAAACGTAAATCTATCGAATAGCGCAAAAAAAATTAAATTTTTTCAAGGTCGGGTGCCAAGTTCACATAGCCTTCGTCTCATTGCATTTTTATATAGCACGTTCGTATTAATATTCAAACTTAATCTGTGTATTCTAGAAGATCATTAATTTCTGGATATACAGTTCTGGATACAAATTTTCAGACATTTTTCGATAAGTCTATGCGATTTAAAAAAGTGAATAGGTGGTCCGGTTGTCAAAAAATATTGAAAATAAAACATAATTCGAAGCAAGTCCTTAATAAGAAAACATTTGCAGAGCTTCATAGACTTCTGATTTAGATAAATAATGAGAAGCTGCGAATCCACTTGCAGATATCTGCAATCTACGTGTATTATGAAGATAATTCTGATGACACTGGCAGCTAATAATGATACAGATGATATTGTTTTTGATATCAGAGACTAAAATGTGATTCAGTTCCAAGGCAAAAAATTAAGCGGTAAATACCTGCGTAGTACAGTATGTGTTGTATAGAAATAGTGGTAGCGATAGCGCGACAAGGCGCGACCGACCTTGCTCCGAGTAGAAGCTTGGTAGAGCGGAACCAGTTAAGAGAATTATGTAAAGAGGCTACCTGTAGATATGATTTGAAGGTGCGTCATACACTAATGAAATACATTCTTTTTGTATTTGAGTTGTAGTTTTGAGAGGGATTTATAAAGCTTTTATTAGGATTCTATAAAGAACTGATCTGTAGAGTATTGTGTGGTATTGTAAAGTATTGGTATGTAGGTTGCGGTTGTAGCGACCTTGTTGTCTGTGTGATGAGTGTTGTGTTGTGTTATCCGGTAAGGTAACACTGCCCGCGTGTTCCAGATGGGCGGGCGCGCGCGGCGTGCTGCGGGCGGCGCGCCCCCGGCGTCGGGTGACACGCGCTGCGCGGCGCAGCCAGCCAGCCGGCTCACGTTTGTCCGGTATGTACAGCTTTCTACATCGCCCGTCACTATCACATACCGGCAACTACAATAGGCACACCCATCTCACACATTCCAGTAGACTTTGCGCGTCAACGATACTCCATGATTACTGGACTGTTGGTCGAGGGGGAGATCTTTTATAGATACCCGGTTAGGAGAGAAGCCGGTTGATGTGGAATTTCCATCCACTGAAAACCTCCTTGGTGGTAATTATGTGCACAAGTCGAGGAGCTCTGGGATCTCCACGAATGTCGCTGGCCATATCGTCGGGTTCAGCGCTTTCATTTGGGGGACCTCTCTCTTGTGAAGATTATGCTGAGGAGACCTATGTTCAGAGCTAGATGGTTTAAAACAACGATGTTAAATCTTCAATATTGGAAACGTCTATTGATTGAATCAATTGTTATTGAGTTGTCAGCATCCGGAAATCCTACACTGCCAAACATATACCTAGGTATGTTTCCTCCATGGTGCGCAATAATTACCTCGTCGTCGGCCCATCTAGCAAGGTTAATTTATGTATGCAAACATTAGTAACGTAAATCTTATCTGTAAGTGGATAAAAATGGTAGTTTTAAATTTCACAATAATAAATAGTTTGTCCGTGTGTTTATACGGTTTTAAAATAAGACCTAATGTCTACAACAGTAGATGGGCTTATGGCAGTAGCGTTTATCCCAGTATCAACAAAGTATCACTGCGATCACCGATCCACCAGATAAGGGTCAGTATGGCAAATGAAAAAAAAACGTTCGTTCCATGAGGTGGACTTATGTCCAATATTGGAGAAGCTGCTGCTGAAAGAGAACATACATCCTCTTTGTTTAAATTAACAATCCATGATATAAATGTAGAAGTGAAAAAAAAAAAAACTAAATATAATCGAATTCATAAAGTAAACCTTTATTGATGAGACACGTTATCATTTTTACTAATATTTGCAAAGTGCATATATGTACTTACGGCAATATATTATTTATAAATGTTATGCATCTGAGAAATTATCTGGCAAGTAAATGATGTGCTGTACAATGTGGAGACCTACTTTCTAACGCTGTTTGCATTGTTTGTGTAATCTATGAAACTATTGTTTTATTGTATTAACAGTTTCAGTATTAACCTTCTTTCTACATAAATCAATAAGCACTGTTACAAAAAAAAACTAGCCTAGAAACTTGACAATTTAATTATATCACAGGCTTCGTTTTGTGATTTAACATTTAAAATCTTGACCTCTTGTTAGGTTTCTCTGATTGTTTAATTATTGTACTGGCGTAGAAGACTTAAAACAAAAAAATGGTAACATTCTCGAATTTATTACAGCAAATTGTTGCGGCTTAAAAGATACGTTCCGCGAATCTATGGAGCCCCCGGCCTGGACTTTGTACACACCTAATTTTATACGTCATTATCAAATAAAAGTGTTTAAGCATTTGTGCTATTTTTGTTCTTGTTTATTTGTAGAAAACATTAAACACGCATTAAACAGGCAAGACTTAACAAAAAAAAACAAAGATGGCGTCAATAAAATGACACTTGACGTTTTCCATTAATCCGTACAAAAAAAAGGAATTTTAGTAATTTTTTATATAACTTTAAATTATTTCTTGACTTTTAAAATGTGGACAAGTGCAGGCTGAATTTGAGATATATATCTTTTGAATCAATTTGTATATTTGTTACTATGCATAACTGGCACAGTTATCAGCTGGCCAAGCGTCCAGCAACTCTGTGGCGTATCCGTCTGTGTCGACGCAGTAGAATACGTCGCCCACGTTCTGGTTGGGACGGTAGTTGCCGTTTGCCTGGCACACCTCGGTGACAGACATGCCGCGAGCAGGGAAGTACATCACGCTGTCACGAGCACAGTCTGTCAACAACCAACAAGCTACATTCACGATAACATTTATAAACGACGTTTATAAACCGAATAGTGAAATCAGATAATTATAAGCACGTAACACTTCAAGGTTTCCGTATCAAGGTTATATCAACAATAAAAACTGACTTTAGTTTCAGACTTATCGCCTAAGGTGCCGTGGTACGTGTAGAAGGTTCACGGTCAATTATTTTGTAGCGTTGCCGTGGATTGCCTGTCGCCAAGTTGTTATTGCTCGGTTTATAATATCCAATAACGACTGGTTGGCGAAATAGACGATAAATGGAAAACAATAAATGAATATGTGTGAATCGAAACACTCATCCGTCCCACGTTTGAGTCCTAGATTTGGTCAGAAAGACACCGCGCCGCGCCACCCACGTAATAGGAGGCCCTAACAGCGCGCAGGCGGTCAGTGGTCAGTAAAACTAAAAATCGAGATGTGAGCGAAGTATGCGGTCGCGGTCCGCCGAATGCTGCGGCGACAGTGGCCAATGGTCAGAGTCAGTAGTTTTGAGTACAACGAGGGTTGTCATTTTCGCCACGAGTCGCCACTTTGGTAAGAGGTAATAACAAAACGTGCGCGCTGTCAGAACATAGTTTTATAAATATATTTTTTTGAGAAGTGCAGTGAATTCATTGAAGGCATTGGTCTCTGTTTACATACGTTATAATTAAATTTAGTAAATACTAAAAATGTTTAGTGCGTGTACTTGCACTTGACCTTAGGTTAGGTTAACCTTAGAGTTACACAAGTAATCATCATTACTTTACATCGTTTGTAGGTGAAAACCGGTCTTTACGAATGGCTGCAAACCATTGTTTTAAACGTTTTTTAGGGTTCCGTACCCAAAGGGTAAAAACGGGACTCTATTACTGAGACTTCGGTAGGTAGGCCACATTGTTTGAATAACGGATAACCAATGAGGAGTAAAAGGTCTCGAGTGGCGACCACGTAATGTGTACCGGGCCTTCCCCATGCTAGATGGACTGACGACTTAAGGTCGCGGGGAGTCGCTGGATGCACGTGTCTCGAGGACGGTCAAGTGGCATACCATGGAGGAGGTCTGTTTGCAGTATTGGACGTTTCCTGTATGGAGAATTTCGATTCTGAGAGAATATCTTTAAAGAATATTTTATTTAATTTTATTTTATTAACCGCGACGGAACGGAGACAGTGTATGCGTTTAGGGTGAGAGGATGTTTGTTTGTGTGTTTGTTTGTTTGTGTGTACATACAATCCAATGTTGCCACTTATCTCCAGAACGGTTTGACCGATTTACATGCGGTTTTTTGTAAAGGGTTGCTGATACGTCAGCGATGGTTCTTAGATAGGTGGTATGGCGCTAACTCACCAGGGGGCGCTGCAATCAAGATTTTAACTCATTAAAATGAGGGACAGAGAACTTTGCGAAGCTACTAGGCCGTGTTTGGGCTCTTTTGAAAGTGTTTGGTGAGCAGAACCTGCACATGAACTTTTGAGGGTCTGATGATGGATCAGAACGACGTTGAAGGGAATCTTGCGAAGGCAAATACCTAGTAAGCCGAGTTTGGGCTCTTTTGAGAGTGTTTGGTGAGCAGAACCTGCACATGTACTTTTGAGGGTCTGATGATGGATCAGAACGACGTTGAAGGGAACCTTGCGAAGTCGAATAGCTAGTAAGCCGTGTTTAGGCTCTTTTGAGAGTGTTTGATGAGCAGAACCTGCACATGAACTTTTGAGGGTCTGATGATGGATCAGAACGATGTTGAAGGGAACCTTGCGAAGGCAAATACCTAGTAAGCCGTGTTTGGGTTCTTTTGGGAGTGTTTGATGAGCAGAACCTGCACATAAACTTTTGAGGGTCTGATGATTGAGCAGAATAACTTTGAGGGGAACTTTGTGAAGGAACATGGCGAATAAACTATGCCTGAGCTCTTTATCGAGTGTTTGGTGATTAGCATCTGTACATGAACTCCTGATAATCGAAATTATACATTTAAAAAAACTCCGTCAGATAGGGAAACCTTTGATTTTTAATACAATTGCACATATTGTTTGTCATGACATGATACTTCACACGTCACGATATTTAGACTACAACATATGAATTCTCTAAAAAGCTTAAAATAAAAAATAAAATTAAAAATTTTGAAAATACCCGCGACAAATGTAAATGTTGTAATGGGAAAAGGGTTAAATAATTTTTTGAGAAACCCTCGACTAAATGGAAGTAAGTAACGAGATAAATAGAAGCTTACATATTATTACAATAATAAGTCCGAAAAAATCCGTCGGGGGCTGCCATTGCCTAATCTGTTGTCGTTTCCAATTAAAATGTAGGAGTAATAAAATATTTTTTTATCTCGTATAGATGCAGTCATTTTTTAAATGTATGATGGGTTTGCACTTGGCCTTCATTTCATTCATTGGATGGTAAGTGTGCGCACCCAGAATCCTCAATGTAATGAGGCGCTAGCTATGTTACCTTTCATACCGGAACACAACAGTGCTATTAACACTGCTGTTGGTCGGCAGACTTAAGTAACATGGTGGTAGCTAGCCAGGCAGACATAGAAAATGCCACCTATACCACCAACTAAACCGAGTGCCGAGAGATACTGGGAATCGAATCCAGTTCCTACATATTGTAAGTCCGGTTTAGTCCGTTAAGTCCAAGTGTGTAGCCATTAGAAAATGGAGATGGTTAATAAGGCGGTATCAATTCAAGACTACATAAAAAAATTAGGTACCCAACGTAATTTCAACTAGTGACATATTTATAAAACTGCAAATCTTAGTTCCTTCAGGAACGGGAATGGCATCCCCGACGGATTTTTTCGGACTTATTATTGTAATAATATGTAAGCTATTCTATTTATCTCGTTACTTACTTCCATTTAGTCGAGGGTTTCTCAAAAAATTATTTAACCCTTTTCCCATTACAACATTTACATTTGTCGCGGGTATTTTCAAAATTTTTAATTTTATTTTTTATTAAAAATTACGCCTCAAAATCTGACACGACTAAAGAAAATATGGGCGCGCTTACTCTTTTTGACAGTTGCCCACCTTACGTCTCAGTGCTGCCGCCTGGTGGGCGTCATTTCAGAAAACGATCTGTCCAGCTGTGTTTCGATACTACAACCGCTTTTGTGGTGCTTGTTGCGTGGGAAGAATACGAGATGTTGTAGATAGAAATCGACTTGTTTTAATTACGTACGATGACTCGCACCGGTCGTGGAATTCGTACGTTAGTAGAGCAGCCGGGAGTTGTTGTCAATTAGATGGCAATAAAAGGCGTTTTGGCAAATGAAACGGTTAAGTATGGCGATCTCCGCATTCCATCGTTTCGATGTCGGTGCAGTGGGATGGGAGGTGTCGCTGTCGTGCCACACATCGGGAACAGGGTCACGGCCGGCGACCGGCCGCGGGCCACGACGACGGCGCGCTCGGCGGGCGCTCGACGCTCCACAATGCGAATGTGCCATGCTAACGGTACGCTCGGCCCGGCTCGTACCCTCCCGCCCATCTCGTTTTCATATCATTAATACAAAATAGTATCGCGAGTGAAGATTAAATTAACTATGTATTTACATAAGCACAAAGGTAATGGCCGTAACGGATGAAACGACAAAGGAGTCGGCGCTAATATTTGGCCGAAATTTATTTTAATGTTATAATAACTTTGTCAAATATTAAACAAACGACGCGACGGTTGAGCCTTTGATCACCTCTGATTAAACTGTTAGACTTTGAATCACGGGTTCGATTCTCGGTAGAGTTACTATGAATTTCCTTGTCTAATCGTGCTTCGTTAATTAAAGTCTGAATACGCATGCTTTCAACTAAACGATTTTTCATGTAGATTTTTTATATATTAGATAGGCGACACTTGTTAGGTGATAAAGTGGTCTATGGGTCTAGGATGGTTCAAGGTTGTCTTATACCTAGTCATTGGCATTGTAGATATCCAAGTTGTTAGTCTACGCTTGTATTTTTACTTATTGTCAGGTGGACCAAGTGCCGAGATGAAGCGGTAAGTCAATTGTGAATACTACAGATATAATATACTTACTGCAGTTCATGCCAGCCATTTCGCTTGACATTACTTGCCAGGAGCCGAGAATCTCGCCGTCTCGAGCTGTGCAATAGGCGCTGAAAGAATTCAATCAAATCGCATAGTTTTTGTATAATTTCGTTGGCGCTCTCAATGGGTTTGCCCGTTATTAGAAAACTTATCCGGCACCGGTATCAACATAAGACAGTGTGTGTACAGCACAGATCATCGGCTGCTTGTTTATGTTGTTGCTTGAATCTAACAATGGGAATTGACAAACACGTTGTATGTATCTAATATAATTTAGGTCTATTTGAGAGTAATTCTGTAGATTAATCCTATAGTAAACGGTTAGTAGTTCATTTTTTTGGGTAAATGATCAATTATCCTGATTTGTGAATGACCAGACCAATATCTCAATATAATCAGTTATTCACGTTTTTCGTCAGAAGTTTGTTATGTAGCCCTATATTATGTGTAGTGCCTATACTCGTTTTGGTGTTTCATCTTTAGTATCAGACAGATAAGGGACATAATCACCACGTTTAGCAAGGAAGATGGAACACTGGGCAATGTTCTTTCCCGTTGTGGAGTATTATTTTGTTGAGGCGATAGACAGCAATGGGATTCAAATTAACACCCCCCCTCTATTTTCATTGGAGATTAAAACAGAGCAGAGCGAAGCTGGTGCCTTAATTTGTGATGTATTTCGTTTCGGATTTTGGATACTAGTTGTGAATGTATCGGAAAGATGTACTTTGATGGGAGTTGCTAGCTATGTTAGGAATGTTAGTGTTGAATGTTGTTCTCTTCAACTTACATTCCATTCTGTATCTGGAAGGGTCCGTAGCTGCCGTCGTAATCGCAGAAGGTGACGGGGTTGCCGAGGAAGTTGGTTCCGTGCTCCGATTGCTCCCTTCTTATGGTTGCCAGAGCGAACACCAAGCTCTCGCATTGCCTCAGGTATTGAACTCCAGTGGAAGATGTACTGTCTGCAATAGAGAACGAAATCTATAAACTATTCAAATCCAGGTCAAAAGTAATTTTGCTCAGAACATGTTTTTTTGTCTACCACAAGATTTTTTCGGAATATTTATCCCAATGCGATGACTTGATCTGATGTGTGTAGCAGCTTCTTCTTACGAAATAAAATGTTTTTAAAGACAAATCTTTTTGATTTTGTATCTTAGCGATTAGTTGTTCTAGTGACTCAATGTGTTTTGTGGAGTAATATTGGTTACAATAGTTTTGTGAATCTTACTACACTGGCAAACAATTATACAGTTAGATCTGGTCTGTTATGGCTCCTCTGTGACGTCATAGTTTCATCCGGTTTTATTTAACTGTACGCCGCGGAAGTTAAACTTGGCTAAACTAGGTCATCTGTCATGTCATATGACAGGGAGGTCGATACACATACTTTTATGTGGTATTCGTGTTGTTTAGTAAATTTGCTACAGGAAGAAGGCCCCTTAGACTTTGACTGATGACAGTCAAACCGCCTCCGTGGCACAGTGACTATACACGCTCGAACTCTCGATCCGGAGGTTCCGGGTTCGATTCCCAGTGGAGCTAATTTTAGAGAGGCTATCAAATCTGTAGCAGTATATATGTATGTATGTAGGAAAGAAGAAAGAAAGAAAAAAAGCGTTTATTTTGGCATATAAATTACCAAAAAACAAACACTTAAATACATATGTCTAAACTATGAATTTAAAAAAAAAGTAATATATATGTATGGCGCAGTTGGATTGCTTAATGAGCTGCTTTACAATACTGCTAGCAGTTATGAAAAACAGCTTTGCGATGTCTAGCTGGGTTGCAATTCTGACGCTTCATTTCACGTTGTTTTACAAAACCGTTAATCATTGCTCCGCTGCATTGATGAATGCAAAACTTTCATTCAATTCCGCGTATTAAAGATCAGCTAGAAACCGCTTATCGTTGTTCAGCTTTTTTACATAACATACAATGTTTTATACTGAAGCTATACGCCCGCGCCGCTTTGAGCTGCAGCAACAGCTCACGTGCTTTAAACAATTCTATGAACTCATATTTGTACAAGTGCGCTGGTTACATACACAGCTCTTTGTCACTGGTGTTGTCTATGGTCATTCAATATCTCAAGACCGTGAATCATCTGTTAACAGTGTTTGGTATCCGGTTGAAACCACTTTAATTTTTTTATGCACAATGCACTTGGTCTTCGTCTCACCTGTCGGTAAGTGACGATAAAGTCATTGGAATGACAGCGCGCTCACCTCACCCAGAACCCTCAAGTGAATGTGACGCGGCCTATTGCTTTACATCAAAATCAATAGCCTATATACGTCCCCACTGCAGGGGCTCAGGCCTACGCTGTTACAGAGAGTGTATGCGCCATAGTCAACCACGCGGGCCGAGTGCGGATTGGCGGACTTCACATGCTCTTTATTGCGTGATGGTATCTAGCCAGGCGGACATAGGAAATTGCCCTAACTGCCCTCCTCTCTTCACTATTTCTCCTTGACCTAGGACTGCTGTAAGAAATTTCTTTTAGAAATAAGCTGCTCCTTTTGTATATATTTTCTGTTGTTGTGTTATGTAAATATTTTCCGTGTACAATAAACTATTTAAATAAAATAAATAAATAGAAATTGCCCTACTATTATAGCAACCGGGCTCAGTGGCACCGTTTAACTCAATAAGAGGTTCGAACACGTGGCCTAGTTAAGAGATCTCGCCGGCCGACTCCTAGCTACACGCAGACGTTGCCAATTGCGAATCAATTAATTACAATCAAATTAGGTAAAGATTCAATAGAGCATTGTCCCAGTTCAATTAATTAAGAGAAAGCTAAATGTCGCTTCAGAGCTGTGTAGTACCAGTAACTTCTTTGGTTTTTGTGCCTCGCAAGGACTCTGATATTTGTTTCGATAAGCATTTAAAAACATTGTGAATAAAATTGTTAGTAAAATAATTATAGCCAAATTTGGGAAAAACTGAGCGATATTGCGAGCTTTTAAAGGTTTGATGTCACTGCGCTATTGTACGATTAGATTTAGTATGTTGTAGTTATACTAACTCTCTTATTATTCGTAATCGGTCAAAGACGAGGTAGCCGAATTTAATCCCCTATGAGGAGTAGTCATCATCAGTAAGATTATATCCCCTTCCTTGTTATCTTAACTTATAAGCAGCCCGTTCAAGATTGAGAGCAGTTATACCACTATATCATTATCAAACGATGTCAACTGTTGTACAAAGTAGAAGAGAGAAGGAATAGTATTTCCAAAGAAAAGTCATCTTCAATTATTGTTAAAATTGTCCAAAAAGTGTATGCCTCATTAATTAGTTATAATTTCTCAAATATAAATAGGCGCAGCGTCTCAATGCTAAAGGGAGTGACGGTGTTCATAGTAATGAGCTGTGTTAGTTAGATGGACGGACATACAACAAGGCAGAAGCTCCATGTCCTCCTGTAGAACCGGCGTGACGGTGGGTTGTCCGGTCTTGGGCTGGGCACACCAGCACAGACCGTCGTCACACTGAAGAGGTTCGTAGTCACCGGTGGTCGTGCAATGTAGGGTCACGTCTTGTCTGCCTGATGCTTCCAGCTCGGCTCTTCTACGGCTGCATGCTGTAACAAGTGCAAATCGATATTTCCATTGTATCGCTCCGATCTTCTTATCCTCAAAACGGTTGAACAAATTTACATCAGACATAACTAAACCATCCAGATATCTAATTTTTTTAAACTCGTTTTGAAATGGGTCTAAAGATACCACAACAGACATCAGCTACATACACAAAGGCTATATATACAATATAAACACGGGGATGTTATTTGGAAAGCCACTTTAAATTTTTTTAAGCTATTGAAAGCACTTGATAGATGATGGATACACAATATTTTTGTCTTCAATCTGGCCTGCTTATACATTGCCACTTCATCGATGCGATGCTCTTTTTTATTTATTTTAAATAATGGCTTTAACCAGTGGTTATCTAGCCAATGACGAGTAAAATTAGGTGAACAAATTTTGAGGTTATAAACTATGCCGAAGCCATTTCTTCAGCTTTCTCAATAAAATGTATAATGTGTACATTTTATCGCTTAATTTGGATTCTTGACGAGAACTTCAAAGGCTAGCCTTGGTTTCAACATTATTCGAAAGAATTCATATGCCGAATGTACTCGACATGATAAACTCTTCGGATCGCGTCGAAACCCTCGCAATTTTGCGTAATTGATACTATAACACCGTCCATGACACTTTTTGCACTATATCACACCATTATAACACAAAAAACGCACATACCAGTATTATTATTCAATTAACAAAATTGCAATGAACCACCATTTTTCAAGTTCGCGCCAAGAATCTGCGATGCTCTTCTCTTCTCCCTGTCTCCCTGTGAGTATTTATTCGTTGATGCACAGCAACAACGTTAACTATTCATAAACAAGAAAACTTTTTACAATAACTTCTTTGAGATACTGAAATATTATTCGATATTCATTTGTCCATTCATTTATTTTGACATGCTTTCAACAAGTTTTGTAAGTTTTATTCAGCTTTGTCGTGGATTTGTTTTTAGTGAAAATTATCGTTTATTTACTTCAATAAATGTGCTTCTGTTATTTCGATACACACGTGGGCTACAATTTTATGAAGATATTGTTTAACTTCACGGTTTGTTGATCGGTCAATATAAATGCTTGCGTCAATGTTGACAAAATTATGAGTTCTTAGTGCTGTCTAACGACCCTGATTGATGGAAATATCAAGCAAGTCCAAGATGCAGACCCAGGTACAAAGTACAATACAAAAGCTATCACAATACACACTCACCACAAGTCATATCAGTCGCCTCATCTCTCCACATTTGTCCAAATATTCTGTTCCCGTTTTCATCGGAACAGAAACATCTGTGTAATTAGTAAACAGAGTATGTTAAGTACAATGGTTGAATGTCTGTTTTAAGTTGGTTCATGTGAATACGGAATAGTTCACCTTCCAGTGAAGAAGTCCCCTTTACACTGAACAGGGCCGTATCGGCCGTCCGGCAGACAGCTCGAAGGGGCATTACAACTCGTGTCCTCCTCGATTACACCTAAGATTAAGGAAAGACAAGATATATTTAAAACTTTAGGGGTAGTCCTATCCGTAAAACCAGAACTGACGTGGTTTAGTTAATAAGTATTTGCAAATAAACTTTAACATCTTGTTTGTAACGTTTTTTTGGGCTCACGTTTCTTAAAACATTGATTCGTTATGTATTTGTATACAAGGGCCTAAAAGAATTATATTCAAATCTTGGCTTAAAAGAGCTAGTAGTCATGTAACGTTTCGTATTTTGGAAGTAACAATAAAATTAAGCTAATTTTGTGAATCGACATAACATGTTTTTTCCTGTAAACTGAACCGAGAATCTATTTAGTTTGGTATTGACAATGCCTATTGAACAATCTATATGACACCACTGTATCATGGCCAGCACATGGCTGAGTGCGAAAACCGCCCTGAACAAAAATAATAATGACACCATTGTATAACCTCAGTGAAAGTTTATCGCTACAGTATTCAATTTAAATTTTGGTCATTTGGTTCATTATCCGTGTACTCGTAAAATTAATTCCTTTTCAAAAACATTAAAAATGACACCAAATGTTTTGCAATCGTTACTTCAGACGGGCTCCCTCCCTCCCAAACCGGAACTATCAATAAGAAAGTTGTTTCTCCTGAATGTTCATTGGTGTGTTTGAATTTTGCAATAAAAACAAACAGTAAGCATGTACGCTGACGTAAGGCTACTTGTTATCGTTGTTTTACTGTGTTGGCGATTCTAGGAAACTAATACATACATTAAATGCTGACACGTTTAGAAAAGTACCTATAATTAAACGTATTTGAATTTGAGATCTTTACTTTATTACAAACTCAGCATTCATCATTTCATAATGTTAATTATTCTAAAACACATATTACTCGTACTCTAGTTGAATAGAAACTACGGCAGTCAAAAGTCATCATAGGTCAAGTTAATACGCAATTCATTGAATAGATAAAAAAGCGAAGTAGTAGCAAGTATCCACACGAGGTTTCTTTGTTAAGCAACGGTATGCGTAGTCCGAATATTGCTTGTAACGAATCAAGTACAACCGGACATTTTCTCCAAGGTAATGGGTCCTTTCCCGGAGGCCTGCGGTCGGTAAAGTAATGACTAGATCGGCTTGCTTCTGACTGACCGAGCTGTGCAATGCCAGCGTGTGAAATTTGCGCGGCCAACTTCATGTTGGGTGAAAAACAATCGATTGCATCGACATTTTCGACATCGAATGCGCAGACGCAGGTGTGCGTTATATGATAGCCAGTAGTTAGGCAATTAGTGTTAAAATAGGCATCGTTTTAAATGCGATTTATTTTTCCTTTTTTACATACGGTTGGGTATTATTTCTAGTACAGGCGAAACAGGCAACGGCAAGCTGATGTTAGACAGATAATTAATCTTGCTATGACAAAGGCAAATAATATTTGCAACCACGCAGACTGTATGTTATTTATCTTTCTATTGCTACTTCTGTCTTTATTGATGTTATTTTACGACTGATGATGCATTGATACCGAATGTAGATCTTACCAGAGGAAGGCTGGCAGCTGGGGCAACATCCAGAAATGCTGGAACCGGGCACCAAAGTGAAGCCTGCGCCGCAATCGGCTTGGGATAGATCCGTGACGCACACTTGTGCTATTTCACACTGTGATGCTTCGGTTGTAGACAATAGACAGCTAAACACAATTACTAACAAAATACAATACTTAATCATATTTAAATACAGAGTCGCTCCTGTATGTAGAACCTGACACGTTACACAGTAATTTACTGAAGCAATGGCTGCGTAAGTAATCGGTAGTGATTGAATTGTTATCTGTGGTATCATTGATTTAAATCTTATCGCTAATAATACGTTTAAAACCTATATTATTATTATTATTGTAAACAATTGACAACAATTGATGCCGAAAATTAAATACCTTTTGTACGGAGCGATTATTTGTAATGTTTAAGTAAGAACACTTTAAATAGTTCATAATTGGAAATTGTAGTATTTAAATTTTGAAATGGCGCGACAAAATGTATTGAGTTCATGCCAATAGAGAGTCGTAATGTCAGCGCTATTCGGTCATTTAAACAAGAATGGTAGTTTATCAGCCTTATCGCTATCTCTTGTTAAATTACGCGGAGAACAATCTGGCTGGCGGGCGTGTCGTGCGCCCGCGCCGCCGAGCCAGTGTCCGCCGCGCCGCCCGCCCGGCCCGAGCGCGCACCACCTGCGCTCGCGGTACATGCGCACGCCGCCGACAGACCGTTGTGCTTATCTAACCGTTATCAGTTTAACTGTGCTATTTTTCAACTTCTTGGACTGATGTCACGGATCCGCTATTTACTCGGCGATTTTCTTTTTACAGATCGGATTAAAGCGGGCGTATCCGGATAGCATGGAGGAGTGCAAGAAACGAGCACACTCTACAAAAGTTTCCAAGATCGCCAACATTTTCCAAGGGATGCCGTCAAGAGACGAGGAAGATATGCGCGGCACCGATGTGACGGTGGTGCGTACAGAGAGCCACCTGTCGCGGTTCCATACCGCGCGAGCTCTGTTCGAGAAACTGGGTGAAGAGAATCGGGGTTTCCGTATCGAGAAGTCGCCGTCTGCAGCGGCGAGCTTCGGAGGCACTCGCGTGCTTCCACCGCCGCAGGCGCCGGTGCGGTCGCGCTCCAGCTCGGCAGGCTCCGTGAGCCCGCCGCCGCGGAGCATCGCCATGCCTATGCCGCCGCTCCCGGGCACCGTTGTCAATGGAGATCGACTTGCCAATGGAGCGAGGCCACCCCCACCAAAGCCAGCGAAACCGTGCGTTTTGCCCAAACCAGACAAACCGGATAGACGGTTTAATAAGGAACTTATAGAGAAACAGCGAAATTGGACTGCACATTTCAATAAAACACGCTCAACAAGACCGGAGCACGATCAGAGAGCAGAGCAGAGATACTCCAGTGGATATCAAGACAGGAAGTCGCCAGAAGCTACGGATAGATATATGGTTCCCTCGAGAGTTTACTCCCCGCCGCTTTCGCCGAACGCTGGTGATTCACAGATTGAACGTCCTACCACGCTTCCTACTGGTTTAGTTAATCGTGGTATAATGTCAGGGCCTAGATCGCCTAGTCCTGTCAAAGCAATGGACCTCCCAGTTTCACCATCATCTAGATCTAGTACAATTTCACCCACCTTAAGAACTGAACCTCTCATTTCACCCACAATAAGGACTGATAACATTAATTTAACGGCTAAAATTGACAATGAGCCAGATTCACAAGAATTGGACATAACATCTCCTAAAACACGAGCTACGGTTTCGCCTAGAAAAGAACAGGAAGATGTTATGGATAAGGACGATTTAAGGACATCGCCTTTGAAGACTGATTACTTTCAATATGCTGATTCATTGTCACAGCCTGATGATGAAAATGTTTCACTTCCGCCATCGCGTTCTGCACCGCCTCCGCCTCCAATGGCTGACCCGGTTATACCTCCTCGGCATCAAAAGTCACCTCCAACACCGTCGGTCAGATCACCAAAATCACCACTCCCACCGCTACCTAGAGAAGAGAAGAAAGAGATTGTCCTCGAACGTGGACCTTCAGTGTCACCAGTTCCGGAGGAAAGTGAATATGCTACTAAGAGAAATACAGACGATGAAGCTGTTGAATGTACGTTGATTGATGCTATCGAATCTTTACCAGAATCTCCTCATCCACCTGAAGTTCATGTGGAGATTGTTCCTGAAGTAAATTCTGCTCCGCAAAGTCCTGAACCGTACGACAATGTGTTGGATTCTTCAAAACCAGTGTCTAAAAGCGATGATGATGACTATGAACCTGTGCAGTTCAGTGTTGTTTGCGACGACGACAACAAAAGACGTTCTTCTACACCGGAGTCTCCAGCGGTGGCCGTTGAGCTGGAAGAGCACCCCAGCCCTACCACGGCGTCGCCACTCGCCTCCCCTGTGCACCACCTGTCTTCATCGCCCCTGGCGCCTGCGACTCCCTCGCCAGGTACGTTACAATTTGTTATTATTATATCTCATGGTCCTACATAAAACTTCTTATCTGTCGTGCGGTATTATCTTTATTTTATCTTTTCCAAGGAATGGCATTGACGTGTTTAGTGAAATGTTTGTAACTTTGTAGTATTATTACAATTTAAAACAATATTGTTTTTATGGTTTCATAGTTAAACAAGAAATTCTATAAGTTATATATTATCGATACTATGTGAACATTATCAAATATAATGTTTTGCATATTATTTAAACTTTTTTGTTTTCATAAGTAACTCTCTTGTTACCCAAGTTTGTATGTACTTGACGATTAAACCATATGGTGCTTAAGTTTCTGATAAGGAATCCTACACTAGATAAAACCCCAACACAGGGTTGACCGAGATTAAAATTACAAGAGAAGGAATAATAATGTAAAGTTTAATTTATGTTAATATTTTACTTGGTTAATTTTGATCGGTGAATTTATTAAACCATGCTTAAGTGTGAGAAATAACTGATCTGCATCAGTTTCATTAAATTGCACTATTTTTTAAGCTTGAGACGTATGTTAATTAATGAATTAAATTAAAGTTAAATAATAAAATTACTATTCTGTGAATAAATACTGACAGTGGACAGTTTTTCCGAGTACCTAGCTTTTGTTTTTGTTTTTTAGGTAGTTGGCTACCTTAATAAACGTTATTTGAGGAATATCTAATATTTGTATCTCACATTAGACTTGGAGCTAAATCATATCAATAGGGCAGATTAATCATATTTTAGTGTCACTGTACGTTGCATAACTCTATGTAGCAATATAGGTGTGTTCGAATAAGCATAGGTATTGAGCTAATATCCGCTGCTTTTCAATGAGCCCATATCTTGACGGCGGCAGTGGGCGTCAATTGACGTACGTTCGGCGTCGGTGGCGCGGCGAGTCGGTCTCGTGCGCTGCGGGTTCAATGTAATATTGAGGAAGTCAAGGTATTTGAGTTGTTGCGAGACTTGCGAGTCGATCCCGATTTAGATGCTCCGGCGCCGCCTCAGCCGACGCGACGCGACGCAGTATCCCGACCGTCGTCGTCCTGTGCGTTCCTCACGTTGTACTCGTTACATCGCACTGTTTCCTTGATATCACTTCGTCTGTCTCCTCTGTTGTGTGTTTTGTGACTATGTTTACATCTCCATCTTTACAAGTGTGCATTTTATTTTCCGCATAGCGTTTCTGTGCTATGCATAAACATCAAAATAACAGATTCGGTACGGGTAATGTTGTAACACTGTGAGTCTATGCAAATTGACCCTTTGTTTTATTGTGTTCCATACAGTATTCGATCTGCGATAAACTTTCTCAGGAACTTCCAACTTGGGCTAATCGTGCTTGTTATCATTCTAGAGTCGTATGTTTGCAATGTCTCATTATGTTCCTATCTGCCTCATAAAGCCGGCACCGGCTTCGGATGCTTTCTAAATAGTGTACTCATTGAGAACGATATTCAATGTGATATTATTGTATTATTCTTATATATTATTCATCTAGAGTTACAAACATCAGTACAGCTAAATTTCTGGATCTAACAACAAGTTAAATTAATTAGAGCTGTTCAAATTCCGTTGACCTCTATATTTGTGCCAAAACATGTACTACAGTTGTTGAGATTATTTGTGTTGTATTTCTGGAGACACATAAATACGCGAGTCTGGTGTTGTTGCCAAGCCGCTTATCTTGCGGTGTTTGTTTATAAGGCGCACCGTCGCCTCGGTCGCCGGTGTCCAGCGCCCGCGCTTTACGATCGTAAACTTTTACTATCGCGTTTTCTTCTCTTGTGTTCAACACGACGACGGTTATTTGCATTCTCGAGTGTTACGTTTGCGTACACACTGTGTCAGCTGTATGGTGCAGGACAGTGGGGATATGACCATGGTGTGTAGTGTTTTGTGCGCGGGGTCGTGAAGCCGGTCAAGATAAATCGCGTGGAGTTTGTGGTGCGCGTGAGTGTGTTGGAGGCGGCATGTCGCGGTGATGGGCCGTGCTCGCAGCCGACACGCAAGCGCGACCACGACATGCGCCTCTGCGGATGCTGCATCGGTTAGTTGTTTATCAACACAATCTTCGCAGTCAAACATCTCATGCAGTTGGTACACATCACCAGCTCAACATAGAACAGATTGCAACTTGCAGTCCCGCCGCTTGCATCCAACAGCTTCCCACAACTTTTCAGTGGTCATCTGATTTGTTCTACAGTGTAACATATTGCCTCTTGCATTTTCTTACACTATCGTAAAAGGCGTTAAAGTCGAAAGAAGCTATCTTTGTCCCTTTCACATCTGTTAACATTTTTATGTCATGTAGATACTTGTCTTTGTTATCTCTCTATTCACTATTTACTAGGCCACAGATAACTTGATTGTTTGCTTAACACAAATCTAGGTTACTAATTTGCAATTTATACAAATACATATGTGTTCTTAATTACTTATATTTTTGCGTACCAACGTATCGAATAAGCTATTTATTCATAAACATACTTTTGTTTGCATGACTTCCTAATCAATACATGTTTCTGCGTGCGTTTAATAGGTTCTTAGAATCGTCTGTATGAATGAGTGTTGTTTTACCCAAAGCGTTGATATTTGTGTGCAAAACATGATGTGCAGAGGTCCCGTGCCAACATTCAATAGTATAGCCAGTACCGATAGGAATATGTCACGAAAACTGGTGGAAGCTTCTATCGAAATTATTTATGCATTTCATTGCCATTACTCATATCAGGTTTTGACCATTGGTTTATAAAATAGTGTATGGATTCACTTTTCAGTAATACTTAAAATAATTTGCGGCTTTGTATTTGAATTTAACACGTGTGCCTTCATATCGAATACAGTTTTGTATGTAACCAGTCATTAAAACTTATGTGATTACCATAAATTTATAGCGACTGAGTAAACGTAGCGTGGGGGAACCCGACCGACCGGCCCGTGCCGGTTCTGATCAAATTTGCTCTTTGTCTTTATAAGGATAGTTGGTGTTGCCGAATATTAAAGTCTTGTTTTAGTCATTCGTCACCTATTGAACCATTAATTCAATCAGATTAATCAATCTTTACCTATATTGCCATTTTTAGAATTTAATTAAAGCATTTAATGTTTACCTGTCAACATCAATAACATATTATTGCAATCACCAATCCGCCAGCGTAGTGATTATGTCAAAGTCCCCCATGAAAAGTTCAACTTTGCGTTCTATGGCCCAGTGAACTGATACAGCCGATTACCACTTGGGAATCAATTTTATATTAATTTTTTTTATAATGATGGCTTGGCCTTTGTCTCACTTGATGGTAAATGACGATAAGGCCTTTGAAGGAAAGCGTGTACACCAGTGGCGAAGGGTCCATACAAGCCGATTCCCACCGGGTTACCTTTCAAAAATCCTTTCCACATATCATTAATGTAATGTACTATTAACTTTTATACGCTCAAAACATTACTACAAAAAACGCCTGCGCGCAATTAAAAAGCAATATCTACTGTACACCCTGCGTGTATTCCTTTCATACAGGAACACAAAAGCGCTATTAACATACTGTTTGGCAGCAGACTTGGGTCTAAGATGTTCTCGAATACATTGATCAGCAACTATGTGACAACGTATAAAACAAAATATGTAGAATAAACTGAAAATTGATACAATTTTGATGTGATTTCCTAAACGTAAACTGACATAAAACTGAGGGATCGCTTGCAAACAGCAGAATAAACTGTATGAGTGTCTCTCGCTATAGATGTAACGTCGATTTCTCATCATCGACATGCAACATCATTGTTCAACATAAACATTTCGACGGCTCTGCCAAAAGTTGACTTCGTAAAATACGTTTTATAATAGAGTGAGGGCGAAAGAAATCTCTTAGCATACCGCAGCAATAGCATCTTTCAATAAATCATACAACACAACATACGAGTAGCTTGTGCGATCTTAATAACCAATAACCGTTTCATCCAGCTGGATGTAGATGAGTAGAGTGGGCATATTAATTAGTAAAGTGGATATGATTCGCTCTCGCACGTCGCGGGATCGCGTGCTCGTGCCTCGGCACGCTCTATTGATAATTCATGCTTTTAAATATGACTCGCATATCTCTGTGCTCTCGAATGTTACGACGAGAAGCGAAAATGAGTTCTCCATAACATTGTTTTGTTTGATATGTGGTTCGTACATTTCTATTGAATTGAAACCCTTTAGGGATTTGCTGGCACGTGTTGAGTTTTGTATCCATTAAACGAGGCGTCGATTTTTATACCTTATAAAGCGAATTAAAACGTAATTAATATTTTATTCAACAATACCTATCCACGCTATTATATTTGCAAATCAAATAATTTATTTGTTAATTTTGGTGTTACATATGTAGATGTTAAGTGAATAAAAGCCTTTGTGATCAATGGTCACATCAAATCGGTTTAATTAGACCGAAATGACTGGTTTGTGTAATTTTAGCAGATACAATAGGATAATAGGCAAGGACTAACTTGACGATGAAAGTTTTTTCTTGGTGTAGAGTCAACCATGGTTGATAAAAAACCGTCCAAGCGCGATACGGACTCGCGCACCGAGGGTTCCGTACAGAAAATGAATAATTAAAATACTGAAAATCATAATAGGTCAGGCAATAAACGCCAAACAATCATCTAACGAAAATATAAGGCTGATTGAAAAACTTATGATATCCCATAAATCCGGTCCGGTTTTGAACTGCAAATTTAAGTTTGTAATGGTGATATAATTTTAAAATTATGATTTTAATTTTTTTCGGTTTTCTAGGTTAATGGGAAGTACCCAATAGGTTTTGATTCCCTGCATTGTCTAAGGCATCGGTTCTCAAACGTTTTTTAGCGACGGAACCCCTTCTATACAGTAAATATCCTAACGGAGAATGGCTGGTCTAAGGAAATCGTCAAAATATGGGACATAAACGGCCGTATTTTGACGATGATGACGTACTCAGGACACGTTCTTAATAATTATTTTGAGACAAAATTAATCATCAGTCTTACACGTTAGCGAACAATAGACTGAAGTTATTTCAATTCTAATCATTACAGACGTTAATTTATTAAGTAGTTTGAAGGCCAAGGCCGTTTCCTTTGAAGTAAGAGCCGTGAAATCAAATAATACAGGCAAATGTAGAGTACGTATTGATTTCTCATTGCCTCTAACGCACCAGTTTATCTGTACCGTAACGTATGTAGAGCACCTTAATGCGGTGAACACCTGCGGAGCGGAGCGCGAGGGAAGCCGACGCAAAAATAGTCTCATTAGCCTAAATTTACTATAACCAGCTCCATTTCTCCTTCCCGTTGTAAAGTTGTCCTATTTATGTTGTTCCGAAAATTTAAAATATTGCATGCATGTGCGAGACTTTTCGGTATGTCTTTAGTTCGCGCCACACTAAATGTGCGAAGAATACCGCTTAGTGAATATTTATTTTTTATTTTAACTTTGTCGTGGCTATTTATACCTTTCTATTTTCAGTTTAGTCTGCCTTGATATAATTGGCTATAATGACATAGGTATTTGTAGAGCAATATCGTTGGAACGATTCATTTCTTAAAAAAATATCTAACGGTTTATTGGATTGAGACTTTGTTTATGTAGACAGATATATCTGGCTCTCAAAGATACAGTTAAAGTTCTTTATTTTTCATATATTTCTAATAATACGGTTGCGCTGACCTGACTTATTTATACTATAGCTCCTATTGTATAAATAATGAATATAAATGTTATGTATTTAAACGTCAAAAATCGAAATACGAAATGTTTCATCAAGGTTAGGAAAACGGTTTGTCGTCGGATGATATAAATACCAATCATTCAAAATGTCGTCTTGGAATGTGTAAACTGTTTATAGAGAGGTATCTACAAGGTACCTACTGCTATAATTTATGTAGTTGTTAATACTTACTTGTAGTTTACCGAAGACAAATGAATATTAAACACGCAAAGAACATGTAAGCAGTTGCGAGTTTAACGTTATCCCTCTCCTAATCCTTCCATACAAAATTTCTGTTGCCATAATCTTTTAAAATAGAATAGTTGGCTTTGATAAGTAATTACCTAAAAATAGGAGACGAAATTATAGTGTCGAGAAATAGATATCATTAATTTACAACTTTATAGTTAGCTACAATAGCAGTTACGCAGCTAATGGTTCATAGATGGCGCTTTAAACAATAGTCGAAAAAAAGTGTTTAAAATGAAAATTGTGATTCATTATGGAGTTGTATGTTAATGATACTGATGATACACAAATCCAGCTATTATATTTTAAAAGATTATGGTAATAGAAATTTAGTATGAAGCTTTGATGGAGGTGGATCGCCTTAAATAAAATTTTTTGGGGTGTGTGTAGATTTGTAAAATCATTTTGAACGCGCTGGGTTTCTCTTTATTTATTTTATTCGTGGTTTGACCCTATTGTCAGTAAAACGATTGATTCGGGCGGGAAAGGAAGAGACAAGGACTCACCTGATGACGCACCGCTTCTGGATCTTGAGTGGCCACTCTGCGATGATCCCACAGTTGGTAGGATGATGATGCTTATAATTATGCACAGTAAATCACTGATTTGGTATAACAGTTTAGCACAGAACACAATTTGATAAATTCAATGTTATGTCGGCGGTATGCGGACGCGCACTGGGACGGACTCACCGCCGTTGGTGAGACAAGGATGGGGCGAATTTGGAATCATGTGTTAGAGAGAGACACCGTTAATTTCAGGAGGGAAATCAATGTTCTACTGACAATATGGCGTAAACATCCCCCCGGGCTTGACAGGATCCCATCCTTCAAATACACCCCAAAGTATATTATTTATATATTATTATTTTATTTATTAATATTAAAATTAATTGTATTGAGTATTTAATAACTACGATATTGAGTGGACTGTATATTACTAATTTTTATTGTTATTGAGCAATAGTGAAGGTTTCTCCTTCACTATTGAACTTGATTGACTATGAAGAATTGGATGCTGACTATAATAATTGATATCAACATTATTAAGCCTTCCTCCTACGCTTAAAAGTCCATCTTTAATAAAGGCATTGAGTTTTAGAAATCGTTGCGATAATATTCTTCCCGACTGAGATACATTAATTTCCTCAGCGAAAACAACCTCAGCTGGATCAAACTGCTTGACCGGACACTCGATAAACCGTGCTCGAGCGAAATGCCCATTGAACCACAGCGGACGATCAACCAGATGATCAGGTACTACGTCTCCTGACAGACTGACAGCGAGATTACTTTTTCCAGGGCTGTAATAGACCTGCCCTGTATCCAATCGACTTGGATCATTTTCAAGCAAAGGCGCGGGGATACTTGTCACGACCTCGGATGAGTTGCTAGAGAATTTTCCTAGCTCAACTCCACCAGATGCAAATAAGTCGATAAGCTGATTTGACAGCTCGACTCCTTCATTTACCGAAGAGCAGCTGGTATCCAAGCTGTCCATGTATAGTTCCCTTTCAGCCACCGCGGCGGCAGTGGGGAAGCGGTCTCGTTCGTCCATAGCAAGCTGTCGTACTGTACGTATAGCAAGGTAAGGACTACAACATAACCCGAACGGCACACGGGACATGTCAAAGATCTGTATCGGATCATTAGGATCAAGTCGATAATTGAATGACCTTTGAAAGCGCGTGTTGTTGTCGTCCACCAATATGCGTGAGTACATTTGACGAATGTCAGCACTAATTGCTATTTGGAGCAAGCGAAATTTCGAAATCATTTTGAACAGATCATTTTCGTGCACTAAATCATTCAATGATTTTCCCGAGGAAGTTGGATTACTCGCGTTCAAGTCAACATGCAAGGTAGTTGAACCTTTATCCCTGCGATCCACCACAGCATGGCGAGGAATCACGTATTGCTCCTTCGTAGGTTCGACCTCAGATATAACACCGACTGGTTTTAAATAATCCTTTTGTAGGGATTCTACGAACACGTTATCACATTCCTTCTTAATCGAAGGGTTAGATAACAATTTGCGCTCTAATGATAAATACCTACGCTCGGCGGAGTGCATCGAGTCGCCTAGGGCGCACGGATCGGTACGAACCGGATGCGGGACCACACAGTGCCCGTTCGAGTTTCGATGGGTAGTTTCACTATTCAGTGTCTCGCATTCCTGTTTGTGAGGCGTGAACAAATTTGTCACATTTGGAACTTGTTTTAATTCTAAAAACTGATTTGTGCAGTTTTCCAGAGACTCATCTGACGTTCTAATGAAATAAGAACGCACGATATTATTAGTGGGACTAATGACCGGGGCCTGACCTACAATTACGTAACCTAATGAGGTTTCTATAGCGACAGGTTCGCCGGCCGTCCGGGAGATAGTGTTCGGGCCCAGTATGCGGCCGAACACGTCAGATCCTAAGATAAGATCAATAGGTGCGGGGATATTGTAATCATTATCCGCTAATGGAATATTATTTAAATAATCCAAGCGAGTGGTATCGATCTTCGCGGTAGGCAATTCATTCGTGATACGATTTACGACCAACGGCTGAATTGTTAACCGGACAGAGTCGTCATACCGAGACCGGAGCGTCAGACACGTCACGCCGGCGATAGGGTTAGTAATGTCCCCTACGCCTGAAACAGACCTTTGTTGGGATGGGTGTATTTCGATATTTAATCTTTTACAACATTCCATTGTGATTAATTCATTTTGACTCCCGTTGTCTACCAAAATTCGTAACGTCGAAATATTCCCACCCGCGTCTAAGGTATGACACACAGCAGTGCCCAGCAATATGCATGAGTCACGCCTCCGCTGTTGTCCGACAGTCGAGCACATGACAGCAGGGCCGGCGTCAGACGTGTCGCTCGCACTCGTGGGGAACTGCTCCGTCACGACCGCCGACGTTGTACAATTAGTGGTACTCGCGGCATTACTGGTCGATGACGTATTATCATTATTTTGTGAAAAATGTAGTAAACTATGATGACTGCGAGAACATTCCTTACACCGCTTAGTGACGTTGCAATTAAGAATAGTGTGTTTGTTACTCAAACAATTAACACACAATTTATTTGCTTTAGTGAATTTATATCTTTCAAGTGGACTAGTCGCCAAAAAGTTGGGACATTTATACAAATGGTGGTGCTCACTTTTCCCACACGACAAACATTTATCTGGTTCATTAATGTTAATAAAAGTTTTAATATTAGACCGAGACGGTGAAACATTTTTCTTACTTCCCTGAGTACGGCCCTGCTGCATACTTGGGGTAGCCGCATTGTGAGCTCGCTGCATCACATGTGATTGGTTGCGCACAAAGTCAACGAATTCACCACAACTCGGAACGGACTGATGGTCATCGAATTTTAATTCGAATGATTTCACTGCTTCTAGTCCGATCTTTTTACACGCAATGTGTATGAAAACAAAGTCCTCGAGGTTAGGATATTCTAATTGTTTTAGCGCGGAGTGAAATGACGAAAACTTGTCAATAAAATTTTCTAAATCCGTGGGAGAATTTTCTATAACATTAGGCAAGCTGAATATTTTATCTAGATATGAAGCGGCTAACATTCTTTTGTCGTTGTATTTAGTTACTAACGCCTTCCATATTACTGGATAATTCTCGGCTGTGGGTAGAATTCCTTGACAAATGCTAAGCGCTTTGCCGCTCAATTTGCCCGTCAAGTATTGAATTCTTTCACCGTCCGTTAAATCCTTGTTTTCGTGAATCAACGATCTAAACTGTTCGTAAAAGATGGGCCACGTCTCACTTTCCCCGTTAAAGGAATTAAGCTCCAATCTGGGTAATTTAAGTGATTGTCTTTCATTAGAATGGGTATTAGTACTCCTAGGTTGCGTCAATAGATGAATTTTATATTTAATTTGAGCGTATAATTGTTCAAAACTCAATAGCATATTATAATCAGGACTTGGACCTTTCTGTGCTGAAATTAAATACTCATTCCTATTTTCTATCGTGTTCAAGAAATCTGTTCGCAATGTATCAACAGTGAAGCTATCTGCAAGAAATAAATCGATTTTGATGGGATCTGTCCCTACGTTCTTACTCGCCTCATAAATGGTTTGAATTCGCGAGTAATGTGCACTCAATTTATTCTGATAGTTCAACAGAACACGATCTTCGGTCTCGGCCTTACTTTTACCCGCACTTGTCATTTTAATTTTAACTAGCGGGTGGTTCCACAAAATTAATAAAATTCAGATTTTAATACAACGAAAATGGATTAAATCCGGCTCGAAGGACCAAATGAACGCGCTGGGTTTCTCTTTATTTATTTTATTCGTGGTTTGACCCTATTGTCAGTAAAACGATTGATTCGGGCGGGAAAGGAAGAGACAAGGACTCACCTGATGACGCACCGCTTCTGGATCTTGAGTGGCCACTCTGCGATGATCCCACAGTTGGTAGGATGATGATGCTTATAATTATGCACAGTAAATCACTGATTTGGTATAACAGTTTAGCACAGAACACAATTTGATAAATTCAATGTTATGTCGGCGGTATGCGGACGCGCACTGGGACGGACTCACCGCCGTTGGTGAGACAAGGATGGGGCGAATTTGGAATCATGTGTTAGAGAGAGACACCGTTAATTTCAGGAGGGAAATCAATGTTCTACTGACAATATGGCGTAAACAATTTTGTTATAGTTTTGTTATATCTGCTGTTCCACATATATTAATGCAATTGATCATCATCACTATCATATACATATTTGAAATTGCATTTTATGTTAAGGGCCACTGTTACACTGTCATAGTTTCATTACCTGTCCGGAGTCCATTCACGACGATCCAATTTTCAGTTATGAACGTGACTATGCACTCTCAACTTGTGGATACATAATAATAAAAAATAAATAAATTACAGATGACAGTTTTCTGGCAACTGACAACAGCTGTATAGGCATTCCATACTTTATCTGTACGCATTATATAACTCTAAGCAAAACGCGTGCTGCATGCTATACTTTGGTAAGTGTTAGTTTGTATTAACATATTGTAACGTGTGTATTACAGTTTGCGGCACTCGCAAGTCGTCTGTGGAGGATTCGTCGCGTCGTGTTGTGGGCTCGCGCGCCTCCAGCGTGTCTGACGAGGGTGGGTTCAACGAGCCCTCGCCGGAGGTGGTTGCGCGCCTGCGACCCGCCGACTACCGCGACCCCGCGCACACACTCACACACGAGCACGACCCGGACACGCTCTCCGCCGCACACCAAGTAACTATGCTCAATGAACATACTTATATACTGGTATAGTCAATGTCGCGGTTGATGTTGATGACCTATGCTCGGAATTTCTCTTGCTAGTGTCACCGACATACCTCGATGTGTCAGTGAGCTGAAGTGGCAATGGATAGGTCTCATCGCTCGAAGAATGGATAACCGATGGGGAGTAAAAGTTCACGAGTTGCGACCACGTACAGGAAAACGTGTACCGGGCCGTCCCCCTACTAGATGGACCGACGACCTAGTAAAGGTCACTGGATACAAGTGGCTCGGGACTGGTCAATGTGTCATACCAAGGAGGAGTCATATGTTCAGCAGTGGACGTTTCCCGGCTGATGATGACGATATTTAACATACACTTTTGCGCATGATGGGTGGCTCATCAGCATCCATTGCGAAGATGAATGAGTTTTCCATAAACTAATTTGCCATTATTACCTTGGCAAGTAGAGTTTTGAGAATAATGTCATTTTTATCTGGCTCGCTGTTTTCTATTTAGATCAGAATAAACCCATATTTATTTGCGAGCATTAGGAGCCGGGAACTAGCGTTATCTTGTAAGCACATTTCGTTTGTTTCACTGGTCCTCACTTGGAGGAGATAGTTTGTGTTCAATCTTTTCCTGACTAGTAATGATTTCTGATTATTTTCCCTGTGCTTCTAATTGCTCCATTGCTCAACGTGATCAAGATTAATCAAAGTATTTGTCTTCGGCACAGTCGGTCGTAACGCTGGTAAAACTGGTGGTATCACTTTGGTTGTTTTTGAGATTGTGCTGTGTATGGTTACACGCAAAATCCTCAGGCTTGAAAAAAAAAGGGTTTGGTTCCTTAGTGGCGAATGCGTGCTAACTTTCTAGAGTATCCTTGTATGAAGATTGCACTATCAAACAATTGCTAAACATGATATGCATGAGTGGATAAATGATACTATACTGAGTTATTTCCACTTGCAACACATTTCAGTGCCGAATCTATTGATTTTTTCGCTGTACTGGTAATAAAAATATTCTTACTAATCATAACAAATTTTATAAGTTGTTTACTGGTTAGTTTACTGTCGTTACACATCAGTTACTATATATAACTTTTGCTGCGGCTTTTGCCAAAGTACAATTTAATTGGCCAACAAATCAATCTACTTCACTGGACTACGAAAAATATCTCATTAGTAGCTGACGGACTTTAAACCCCCTCTTTATCCAGGGGTATGTTGTAGCTTGATTTACTCGTTAGAGTTTTTGGAAGGCAATCACGTAGAAAATGTCTCCTTTACTTTTGCTAGGTTCAGACATTGAGACTTCAATATTCGGAAGTGGACGACATCTTGTCGACGATGATGACATTTATTTCAAAGTTTGTACACAGCAAGTACGTAACCGTATGTGTATGAACTGGGCTTGCAGGACTCTGGCGTAGTGGTGAGTGAGGCGAGCCAGGGCTCGATTGAGGTGCTCGATAAGTCGACCACCAGCCAATGGAGCGTGTCGGAGGGCGAGGTCGTCGCGGTGCCAGGCGCAGACGTGGCAGACGCACGCTGGGACGACAAGCAGCCGGACAGCATGACGCCGGACGAGGCCGAGATACTGCTCAGCTCCAGGTACATACATACCACATGGTTGCATTGTACGTTTCGTTCGCTGTGTTCTTTTAAAAGGGGCTTTGATGTTAGAAGAGAAAGACATAAAATTATGACTCTTGGAATCATCTTAACTAAATACTACTTCCAGGTAAGTTACAATTATTCGTTCTAGTTAGATGATACCAGAGATGCGATGCCGTTTTTATAAAACAAAAAATTCTTTTGCCAAATCTTTTATTTTCTAATTCTACGTACCTAAATTATACATTCCTTGGATGAGATTTATTGTTGTATCCTTGATCATTCCTGTGTAATCACATATTTTCTTGCTTGAATTGTAGGGTCACTCTTTTCTTTGCCTGGTTCTTTGGAAGCCCTGCAAGGTGGACACAAGTTCGGCAGTCCATCAGTTGTCCTTGAGCCCTATAACCTAAAGAGAGATAGGATGGATATAATATATCTGGATTTCTTTCTAAACACATCTATATATAAATGCGCTCATACACTACTCCGTGTATTGAATTAGAAAAAAATAATAGCGTAACGTTGATTTGTATAATACAATGTAATGTACAGTTTACCACTTTCCATAAAATTCAAATTCTGTATTTATATAATTTCACCCCGAACATTATTTCAAAACAAGGAATGCAGGGATGCATAGCGGTTAATATTAAAATATATGTTTCATTTCTAAATCAGTCCAAACAACCAATGCCGTCTTTAAACTATTTGAGGCCCTGGGCACATTAGGATCATGGGGCCCCTATGACCTTGAGAAAACACTATTTAGTTACAATAGATAAAGAAAGACAAACAAGGTTCTAAATTTATTTTTATTTAGTTACTAACTATAAAAAAATAGGAAATATAAAAAATAATCTACAAAAGTAACTCGCTTAACTTAAAATCCTTAGATTAATTCTATGTTGATTGCAAAGGTACCCTTCTAGATTTAAGATGAGCAAAATCGATAATCACATCTTCAAAATCTATGGTATTGAGAATATCACATTCTATGGACATCAGCGACAAACTAGTTAACCTCTCTTGAAGCATTGTACTTCTTAATTCATTTTTTATTCGTTTCAATTTGGAGAAGGAGCGTTCTCCGCTGCAGTTAGTTACCATCATACTTAAAAATATTCTCAATGCAATTTCTACGTTAGGAAATGTGTCTTCAATTTTGTTTTGCTTTAATAGATTATATACTTCCTGTACACTGTTAGATGCTTCATTTTCACCCTGAACATTTTTTAAGTATTCTTTTAAATGTTGACATTCTATTTCTAACTCTTTTTCATTAACATCTTCGTGATAGATTTGAGAAAATTCTTTTTCATCCTTGTCGTATCTCTTCGGAATTCAGACTTTTTAAGTGAAAAAAATAAACTAAAACGTTGACTGACGGTCTCATATGAACTTTGTCGCTGTTTTAGATGAACACTCAAGGTATCGATTATTGGGAGAAAGGTTTCTACGTTGAATCGCTCTTTTCCATTCAATTGGACTGATGGCGCAGAGCCATCAAAAAATTCCAGCCGTGAGCTTCTACGTCTTGTTCTTTGAGATAGATCCTTGTAGTCAGATTCTGGGTTATTTTCTTTGGCAGATGATTCGAAGTTATCAAATTTATCCCTGAGGTTAGTAATAAAATCATAAAGTGAAGTCAACAAATTGGTTGCAACGTCCAGTGTTATTGTTTCTTTCTGAAGATAATTACTTGTTTTGTCTATTCTTTCCAATATGGTGCTCCAGATTTCCGTCAGTATAATAAATTCTAGATTTCCCATTTTTCTAGACAGACTAAGGGCTTCGTCTCTTGTTTCTCGTGCCTGTTCAGTATCGTTTGCGATGGTGATTAAAGCTTCTAATATTCTTTTATAACCCCCATGCAAAGCACTTACTGCATCAGCTCGGGCTGACCATCTGGTTTGTGAAAGACTCTTAACAACTTTTTTTGAACCTAAATGTTCTGTTAATATATTCCATCTGTGGGTAGAGCCCGAAAAAAAGTTGTACACTTTCTGTACTATTTCAAAAAACTGTGATGCCTCCGGTACACACTTAGCAGCATGGACACCTGCCAAGTTTAGTGAATGTCCTGCACATGGTATAAAGGTGGCAAATTCACATTTTTCCTTGATTCTTGTTTGTAGACCACTATACTTTCCCGACATATTTGAAGCATTGTCGTAGCTTTGTCCTCTGCAATCTTTTATGGGAATATCATGTATCTCTAAAAAATTTAAGATGGTCTCCGCTAAATACTTAGATTTATGCTCTTTAATAGGTATAAAGTTCAAAAACCTTTCAACAGGAACACAGTCTTTTACGTATCGAATGATGAAAGTTAGCTGGTCAATATGAGACAGATCGGGCGTACTGTCAACGCTTATGGAAAAATATTTTGCTGATTTAACTTCATTTATAAATTTTTTTAGAACCTGTTTTCCCATTACTTCAATAAACTCATTACAGATATTTGCTGATAAATAAGAAATGTTACCCTTTCCAGGATTCCCAAATTTTTTTAAGTGATCTGCAAGAAATGGATCAAATTCACTCAATAATTCCACACAACCCAAATAATTTCCATTGTTTGGAGATCCTAGGATTTCATTGTCGCCGCGAAATGGAAGCCCTCTCGATGCCAAAAATTTTACAACAGCTACAATCCGTTTAAGTACGTTTCTCCAGTAATCCACTTCCTTTTGATGTTGAGATAATAACTCTATATCTACTCTACCAACCGCTTTACTTCGTGCCAGATAAGTCATCATAGATTGCTTATGCGCTGGGCTATTTTCATGTGTTAAAATTATGTGATTAATATGCTTCCAATCATTACATCCATTCCGAGAGCAAAGATTAACATCAGTTGGGTTAAATAAGCAGCATGAAAAACAAAATACAGAGCATTTGGAAGGCGAATACAGCAACCATTTTCTTTCGACGCTTTCATTGTTCTTTAATTTGCGAATAAATAATGCTTTGTTGAAATATCTCGTCACTAATTTATTACCATCTTTGTAGGTTCTGGATGCCTCGAAAAAGTCAGAATCTTTATTTTGAAAATATACTGGTCCCTTACGAATTAAAATTTCGCGATTTATTTCAACAAACTTTCCGTGAAAATAATCGGCGGGATCGTGCGATATTAATTCTTCTGTGTTGGAAAACTGCTGTTCAATTGACACAGTTGGAGTTGTCGGTTTTAGTGAAGTTACTGAAGTCGTTGCACTTTCGTCGTAGGAATAGTCGCTTTCTGATTCAATATCTTTTTCAAAATTGGAACATGAAGGTTTAGAAATTCCCGCAATTTGTAATTGAGCTGAGTCATCATGTGGAACATTTATAAGTTGATTGCTACTTACAGAAGTTTCTCCAGTAGTAGTAGTAAAATATGATGTTAATTTTGGTAACTTTTCAATTACTTCTTTCTGATGTAGAGCTTTTTTCCTTTTTTCAGATCCACTAGGATATGACCGTTTCGACATTTTATATTATAATTCAGTATTTAATTAATTTTATAACGAAAATATTCGCTAACACAAAACAGACAAACGACGATTTAATCAAACAATACAATTTTTTTGTCAGAGCTCAAGCACAGTCAGTAACAAACTAACAACTACAAACAAAACAAAGGCCACAACATCGCAGACAAATACTTGAAGGCAATTCCCGTTCGTCAAGTCAAACGACGATCGGGAGTCGGGAATTCCCCTTTTTTGTCTTTGGTATTAAGAATGACGTTCGAATAGGTTTCTTTAAGACATAAACCACACCGCATCAAATAATTCTTTTTTTTTAATTTAATAATTTTTCTTTTAATTGTATTCTTATACTTACATATAGGTATTTAAATTAACCTAAATATACTAATATCGGAAAAACTCATTATTGAGAGAGAGTGGAGTACTTATACCCTGTTTATTTATTAGTTTGATCTTTCTTTTTGACGGATGTCAAATCTGAAATCGATATAACTTTGCAACGACGAACAATATTTTCTTATTTTAATAATATTAAAAATTGATAATAATCATAAGAATAGACACACAACATAAAAGTACCTGTTAAGGACTCAAGCATTTTCCGAAAGTCTTAAGTGGTTTTTATTGCTTCGAAGTAAAATTTAAATAGAAAAACTGAAAACAAAAACTGAAAAAAATGTTTTTATGTCTAGTGCAATAAAATTGATTGACGAATGAATTTATTTATTTTGAATAGTTTAAAACATACATACAGCCACATATTTAGCCAACACATTTTTTACACCAATAGATATTTTCTGTTTCCCATCACTGACCCATCTGTCAAAAAGTTCAAGCTATGTTGTACAAGGAATAGCTATCCACATGCGGCAAACTAAAGCTAATATAATAAGCGTAGGTATTGTAGTAAGTCATTATCATCAGATTTTTCAAAATTAATGTTTTTCGGTAATACCTAAATATCGGTTATCATTTGGTAATCTGGCAGGAACTAGGGGGCCCCATTCGATCGCGGGGCCCTGGGCACGTGCCCATAGTGCCCAGTGGGGAAGAGGGGACTGCAAACAACACAGCTTCTAATTGCACCTCATTCCTTGTTTCATTCCTACACTTCATGGTTATGATTTGCTGTCCTCTTCTAGCCTATTTTCCTTTTCTCATTCACTTGTAGTTGTTGTAAGTCAGTCATGAGGAAATGTGGATGTGCATGTTCGACTGTTTATCAAATGTTAAATAATTGTACATTGGTAACTGTTACTACGAGTATAATTTCGATCCCTCACTGTGTTCGTTACATTTAATGTAAATGTATTTTTATATATTTCATTTCTTTGGTCCTGGACTTGTTACGTCATTTTAATATTTCATTTGTATATATTTTATCAATATACATTGTGCTACCGAAATTTGAAAATCACCTTCGACGAACGTGCAGTTTCCGATAAAACACCGGCTACTTCTACTTCTTGACGTAAAGTTAACATCCAATGAAGCAATATAATAATATTATAATTATTTATGTGTAACAATTTTTCTTTACAATTATTTTATTGTACGCTTGATACTGTACTATGATTAAATGCTGTATTTTTATCATTTGCATGCTGCCTGTGCGCACAACGCTTCATTCTGATCACATTTGCAGTATTCTGGAGAAAAAACTTAGGTAAGCTAGCTTTGTTCGTTACTTTATACCTTCTGTAGCCTGTTGGACTATATTATGTATGTTTCTGTTATGGAAATGTAATGTATATTGCATTATAAAGCTATTCATGAGGAAATTTTGAGCTCGATGCAATAGTTTACGAAAACAATCGAAATTTTAAAAACCGACTTCTGCACTCGAGAAAAAAATATGTTTACATTTTTTTACCATGTCATATTCACCTTTAATTGGCGTTTCCCTCAACACACTGCATAGGAACAAGAAAGGATGAATTTGACATGGGTTCAAAAATGGGTACATATTTTTATACAACATTATTCAGAGACGATTGATAATCCCTTATGTAATGGTCTTATGTAATTATACTTTGGCCAGTTAGTCCTTCTATTGCTCCTTTTACCTCAAGGGTAATTCATATCCATTTATTGCTCCTATTTATTACAACATGCTTTATAGGTAGAGCATATAGTATGCTACTTGTTACTGTGAAAGATACTTTTAAATAATTTAGGAGCAATAAATAGATAGAAATATATAAATTACAGCTGGGTGATTTTTTTTTCGGAGCAATAGACAGACTAACTGAATTTGGGTTAAGAAATTAATTTTCCTATTGTGTTTTGTAGCAATATTCAAGGCATTTTCGCTGAGAAATTATTATCTCTTCTCATTATGTAGGAGTACCATCCAGGCCTGCTTTATTTTAGTTTGCCGGTTATTGGGGCCACTCGGAATAATCCTCTCACGTGCTCCTTGCGTATTCTGTCCAGACGTGTTACGAAGTGCAGCATTTTCATTTCAGCTGTGTGCAATGTATTTATTTATGTATTTGTGGATTGGAGTTTAGGAACTAATATGAGAGTGTTACGATCTACAGACAAGAAGCTCTACTGTCGGATGAGCAGGCGCAGGAGATAGTTGCGATGCTGTCGCCGCACAATGGGGTCTCTCTCAACGACAGCTACCAGTCTGTGCTCTCCTACGAGAGGTATGTATGTATGTCTTATAGATCCTCTTTCTCTGACGACCGAAGAAGGCCACTGCTGGAATTTGACGAAAAATTATATTTTCTCGTTTTAATCTTTTATTTCCTACATAAGATTTTTGGTTAGTAGGTGGGCTGTTTTCTACGCCCGCATGGCTAGTGACCATATGATCCAAGTCTGGCGCCAAGCTCTGTTGGGTTTCTGTATTGAAAGATTATATAAATTTAGTGCCTCGTTAACTTAATGCTTTTGTTTGGGTGACGCTTCTATCGTACGGCGTCTTATCGTCATGCAAATAAACATATACCATGGGCTCAGACGCTTTCCCTGTATGCCATTGGCTCAGCGCATGCAAAAATTCATGAAGGTTCGGTTCGTCACTTTGTGAAAAGGGAACAAACAGATATGGATAGACAAGAGCTATTTTCGAATTAATAATATTCGTGTGAAAAAAATAGAAAGAAGTGCCTGCATTACCAGACCGGGTCCGGTTTGACGAAAACCTTGATGTCAAAAATTTCAACGGTGACTGACTTTAAATTGACAAAGTGTTGTGTCAAAGTATGTTTGTATGAAATCTCAACTCTGTGTTCAGCATGGCGTCAGTGGACGAGAGCTACGAATTCGTGTCGCTGGAGACGGACGCTCACATGGCTGGCGGGGACCACAAGCCCGCGGAGCCCGCGCCCGCGGCCGCACCCGCCTCCCCCGCACCGCCCGAGGAGACCGTGTTCGATATGTACCCCCCGCAGTCGGTGCGCGAGATGGCCGAGGAGAACGGCATACACTACTTCGAAGATGGACACTTCTATACGGAGGTGAGAGAAACAAACAGCTAACAATCCGGAGATCTCGGGTTCGATTCGGACCTATCGATACTCTGGAGTGTTCTGCTATGAAAGGTAGTAGAGCCAGCGCCTCATTAGCTTGAGTCTTCTGTGTACACGCGCTTTCCATCCAGCAGCCCTATCGTCACTTCCAGGTGAGATAAAGGCCAAGTTCAAATCCATAATAAATAAATACAAATCGTAGTAAGATTCGTTGTTGATACATACATGTGTATGATGCTGATCGTCTATTAGATTTCTTTATGGATTGATTATACTGTCAAGGTGACGTCACGGCTGTACACATACATACCGGGACAATTTCCAGAAGGAGAAACATTGTTTTCATACACATTACGTTATCTAGAATTCTCTGTGATTTGGAAGTAATATCTGTCTTATTATTTTTCAGGTGGCTGGCCTACCATCTATAGAAGAAGACGAAGATGAAGATTACTATCCACCAGTATTTGTTAAGAAAAATTCCAAAGTAAAGTTCAGGTTTGTATGATGTATGACTAAATTATACAGATACTCACATAATATTTAGTTAAAGTCTCTATATCAAACTGTTAGGATAAGTTAAACAGGACAGCTTCTAATATGTGCAGATCAAACAAACAATCAAAAAACAGTATGTAAAAAAATCATATTGAAAATCATAAATATGCGCCGAGCAATGCTTAACGAGTGCGCCTAAATACCAAACATTTTCGTTATAGTTTTGCTCCGGGCCTCTAGATGGCGCCACTGATACTATAAATCGCATAAGTGGGGTCACTTGCTCTCTCAAGTAAAACAAACTTTACTTTGCAGTTAAATTGCAATTAAAAATTTTATTGATTGAAATTCCATACCCGATGTATGGCTTTCAACTGCTATACATATATTTAAATTTCATGCCCGCAGATATTTGCCGTAAAGAGTATTATTACACTTTATCGTAACTATCATGTTACAGTGTGGACCCTATCCGCGTGTTTTCGACGCACTCAGTTCGCGAGTACGATCGTCGAAACGAAGACGTTGACCCGGTGGCGGCATCCGCTGAGTACGAGTTGGAGAAGAGAGTGGAGAAGATGCACGTCTTCCCGGTGGACCTCGTAAAAGGAGCTGACGGGCTTGGCCTATCTATTATAGGTGTGTTACTTGTCTAATAATAAATACTTCGTCCCTTTGACATCTTCCGCTGAGTATGAGTTGAAGAAAAGAGTGGAGAAGTTGCACGTATTCCCAGTAAACCTCGTGAAATAAGTTGATGTTAATTCCTTCCTTTGCTTTCCTAAAGTGAAGTAGAAGCATTGACGCCCAAAAAATTATGTATTATTTTTTGGGAGTTATTGAAAGGGTGAAAGTATAAACACTGGTCAACCACCCACTAGACGCAAGCGCAAGGAGAACACTGTCAGATAATACTTCATACTTATACGTCTTATACACCTCAGCTCCGAACACTTGTGACACTGCGCAAATTTGGACTGAGGACAATCAAGTATGTACAGTGTAATGTATAGTGAACATACACTGTTTTCCAGGTATGGGTGTTGGTGCCGACGCGGGCCTCGAGAAGCTCGGTATATTCGTGAAGACTATCACGGAGAGCGGAGCGGCCGCGCGCGACGGACGCATACAGGTCAACGACCAGATCATCGAGGTGGACGGCAAGAGTCTGGTGAGTGAGAGTTCATTTATAACAACTGCGTCCAACTATATGATAATTTAGAAAACTATAAATTGTTATATGTTATATAATTAAGAATAAATTGCCGTAGCTTGTTCAACTAAAAAAGAAATTGTTTTATGTGAGTTCTATTCTGTTCTGAATAGTTTTTGATAGTAATGACACAAAGTTACAGAGATAAATTCCTAAATTGCTACAGTGGCCCCTAATCTGATGGTGATGAGGGGCTCGATAGCCACGTCAGTCTCGTTCATAGCGCTATTAAAAATCAACATTTTACATAAACGAAACATTTCCCTTGCACCTTCGCTTACATAAACGATAATATAAGCAATATATGCTTGTCTTTGTCGATCAGGGCGAACTTTAACAATAACATTGTCATTTTTGCCTATCTGAAAAAATACTCAAAAACGAAAGAAATATTTCTTGTTCTGTATTGTATGTATGTATTTTATTTCCCGTATGCAGGTTGGCGTGACTCAAGCGTACGCAGCGTCGGTTCTCCGCAACACGTCGGGCCCGGTGAAGTTCCTGATCGGCCGGGAGAAGGACCCCGACAACAGCGAGGTCGCTCATCTCATCCGACAGTCGCTCGCTGCCGACAAGGAGAGAGAGGAAAGGTACGATCAACGCAGCGGCACACACGCACATATCATTTTGATACGCTTTGTTTGACATACACATCGTTACTAATATACATAAATGAGAAAGTGAGTTTGTTTGTACTTCCTTAACATCGTGATGCAGAGTCAGTATGAGTTTTTTTACGTGATAACGACCTGAAACGATGAACGCCGGCTGCACGCACGAAAAAGCATAACTCATTGTCACGTTCTGCCTGAGCCGAGCGTGCAAACGAGAGCGCGGAACAAGGGATAGAGATGCACGATCGGTTTAAGCGGTCGGCTTGTGTCGCATCTTTTCTTATGACGTTTTCACGTAAAAATATCGTCCGTAAACCGAGTGTATAGACAACCAATTTTTTTAAAAAGGGTATAGCGTGCTTTAAATCTTAATCGAACAAGCAGTTCTTTCTGGGCAAAAACGATTAGTATTTTCAAAATAACGGGCCAAGTTTGTGTGGGACATGAAGATTCAACTATAAATAATTTATTAATTCAACTTATTTATAATTTTACTATCGTTTACAAAATCGTCATCATCACCAACAGCCGGGAAACATCCACTGCTAAACATAACGTCCAGTTCCGAGCCCTTTGCATCCAGCTTCCCGACCTTAACTAAGTATTCGTTCCGTTTAGTGAAGGGTCGACCTGCTACATGATTTAAAATAATTTTGAAATGTACTGCATTTATAAAAAGCTTATTCTGAAAAATACTGTTAGCAACCCTATCTGTTTCTAGTAACTTTCTGTATAAACTGGAACGTAATTGTGATATAGAAGGACCCCGACACTACATTTTCAAAATATACCGACCCTGACAGATTCCAAGAACCCACCCTAGACCTTACTCTCACCTGATTTTAAGTGATGATGAGGTCGACGATGCTACGGGTTGATCTAGAATGTGCATATTTACTCTTCTTTTGAAGATTTCCAAGTTGTAGACACGAATTCAGGCCATTGGCCCTTTTGTTACACAAGTAATGTTATAAGACTGCACCGTAACAAAGTTTTACGTCAATCGTTATTGTTCATGTTTCAGAGCGTCTCGCGAGCGTCAGCGTCGTCAGCAGACGGAGGGCGAGGAGGACAGCGGGGCGGGGGGCGGGGTAGCTGACGTGGCGGCAAACACGCGACACCCGGAGATCACCGAGCTGAGGGCACTCATACACGAGGTATGTACCATAGCCACAAGCGCAATGATCATAATATATAACATACCTGCTGATTACATACCGTTTGCTGTCTACCGCCTCTGTAGAACATAAATAAGGTTTTAGGGATTAACTAATGGGCGGTAGTCCACTGCCGTACGCTCTTAGTAAAAAACTCGTCACTTTATTGTTCTATGGGAAGTATAAGAAATATTTCGCGTGATAATAAAATCCACAATCTATTTTGGTAACCTTTTCAGATAAAAATATGAAAAATATAATTTCATTTCATTGACTACCCTTCTTCCTTGAGGGTATTTTTCATAATAATCTCAATTGGCAGGCGGGACGGCAGTGAGCTGTTACGTAGATAGATGCTGCACGTGAATACTTTTCTCTTAGTCGCCTTCTACGACATATATGGAATGACATGACCAGATTATAAAGCCACCGATATTAAAATACTAGACTCTGCCCGCGATGGATTTCAGAAATGATTGCAAGCAACAACCTGTTTGGGATAAAAAGTCGATTATAACCTTTACCGACTAACATATACAATAACTAAAGTCATTACGACTCTCCGTTATGACATAAAGAAAGGACTAACAGACTCACTTTTCTATGTATAATCTTAGTATGTATGTAGTATAGAGGTATAATGTTTGTGTGTCAGCTTGTGGGCATGGAGGCGGGGGGCGGCAGCAATGAAGAGATCAGCGCTCGTCTCGGAGAGTGGTGCACGCTGCGGGCGCCGGAGGAGCTGCGCCGCGCCGCCGACACCGCGCACCGAGCCAGGTGCAAGTACGAGAAGGTACGTGTCTTAGATACACAATACTCACTCTAGATGCAGATAACATTTCTACAAGTTTTACAGAAGATCGAGATAACATTTCGGAGAATTTTTTTACAAATAAATAATAAAACGAAGTATTCTAATTTTTTGCGTTGATGTATTTCATATTGTTTCTTTCTAATTTGTATATTGTCGTTGTCGCTGTTTACATGTATGTACATTTAACAAAACCCACACGTGATTGTTACGTGTGCAGGCTCGTCGAGCATTACGTGAGTGGCGCCGCACTCGGGCGATGGTGCGCGCTCGCGAGGAGTGGTGGAGCGCCGCGCTGCGGGACGCGCACCGCGAGTACGGCTCTGCGCTGTCGGTGCTGCACGACCGGGTCGCGAGGCTAGAGGTGCTCCTGCTGGAGACGCAGAAGAAGGCGGGACTGCCGGTCATGTTGCCGCATGAGCCTTCCGCACGCAGGGAGACTCCCCCACTACCGAGGCGGCCAGACCCTGATCCATTACTCATTAATGGTTAGTGGACACACATATTCTTACATTTTCAGAGTTGTTTAGATTATTAATTACTGTAAAAACGGCCAAGTACGAGTCAGACTCGCGCACCGAAGGTTCCGTACAGAATGTGAATAATATAATACAATACCATATAATGTTTAACACACTGAAAATCATAAATAAATAGGTAAAGTAATGTACCGAACAATGTTTTACCGCATGCGCCTGACAAAATCAGACGCCGCGCTATTGTTAATTTACACATTAAGAATTATATTCTTATAGGCGCCGACAGTTTTTAATCGTAAAGTGGCGATTTTACTGTGTTATATCAGAATATAGGCTTCCTTTTTTTATTTTGATGTACCCAAATAATATACTAAATATTTGAAACTAACGGTTTTGATGTTATTTGTGTACTCCACATTCTGTACACATCGCAGTGTATGTATTTAAATGATTGTAATTTAATTATTTCGTTTCCCAGATCCATGGAGCTCGGACAGCGATCTCTCAGACATATCGCCCGTTGAAGACGAATACGCTAAAGTGGACAAATCTGATCGGAAGCAACGCGAGGCGCCCGACATCGGCGACGTGACCAGTGACGTCAAGCCCGCCCCCGTGACCGCGGCTGCGACGAGCGCGCCCGACGCACCCCCGCCCGTGACGTCAGTGTCGCCCCCCTCCCCCACGTACCAGACTCCCATCTACCAGACCCCCGTCACATATCAGAATATAGCGCCCGCTACTGTTGCCGATACTGTGTAAGTATTATGTTACTATTAGGACTGTGAATGTGAGATAATCAAAGTATGTAAAAGTCCGGGTATTCTTGAATTGTCGTTGCCTGGAAATGATTGCCTTTAGCGTAAGGTTACCTATCTGTACCATTTCGTTTCTTGTTACGTATTTTGTATGTATGTGCCCAGTGCGGATTGGTAGACTGCATACACATCTTTGAATTTCTTCTCAGGAGTGTGCAGGTTTCCTCACGATGCTTCCTTCACCGAAAAGATTATGATTTTTATCATTCCTACATAAATTCCAAATAACAAATTGGAACTCATTGGTACGAGCCTGGATCGAACCCAGACCTCGATTGTTCAAAGACTGACTGACTGACTACCCAACTGAGCTACCATGGCTGTTTTGCTAGATTTGTTTGTACTTGCAAGTTATTGAATAGTTGAACTTTTTTACTGTGATAGTAAAAGTCTTAGTTAATTAACTGTAGGAAAATTAAGGTATATAATTCAATGGCATTGCGAATGTGAAGAGCGTGTAATTTAAGAGGCTATCAATTGTGCATGGTTCCATTTTCGCCGTTGTTAGTCGCGAAGGTTCAAAGAAATTGTTATGTTGTCCTGCAGTGTGACGTCATCCGGGAGTGGTGTGTGCGTGAGCGTGTGCGAGGGCGCGTCCCGGGAGCTGGACGCGGCGGTGCCTCGCAGCAGCGCGCTGCTCGACAACTCTGCACACCGCGCGCGCACCGACCTCGCCCGGCACCGGCACCACGCGCCCCACTCGCCGCACTCGCTCAGCAACGCGAGCTCGGTTAGTACACGTGACGCGCAGCTCGACGCTTATATACTTGAGCTAGTAAGGACCTGTATTGGGGGACTAATTTGTCTAAGTTAACCAACCGAACATCCGCTAAATTATGTGGTAATGAGTTTTTTCATGTAGCTAATATATAAAGAAAGTAATGCAATATCGTTTGTTTGTGACCAGTACGACGGGTTGGACGACTCGTACAACGACTCTGCGGACGAGTCCCTCAGCGAGTCCACCTCGGGAGCGCCTACACACACGGGACACGCTACGGTCAGTGGAATTATCATTGTTGTTTTACACGTTTTAATTATTGAGGTTTTTAGAGTGTATTGAAATATTGAAGTTTGATATGTCTAGCGATATTAAAGACTCTTTACGAATGTAGAAAAGTTTTAGGAGTTTTTTTATTATTCTAAAATTGATAACTTTTATTGAATTTATGTTGGCAATTGTGTTGAATAGCGTCCAAGCTGCGGCAGTTCGGTCGGCAGCGCCACGGACGATGCCATATACTCGCGCGACCATCGCCCTCACCAACTCTCTGGTAAGTACTGTAGTTGGCAGGGACCACCAAAACTGCTTATACTTCACACAGAGCTTTGTCCCACACGCATTCGATATTTAAAAAAACTCATCAAGCTTGATAATTGCAAATGTTTTGTCTGTTACTCTATAACCATTAATAAATGTTCGCTTCCGTCACGCTCTCAAAAAACAACGGTTTTAATTAAGCAATGATGTTCATAGAAAGCTCTAGCTTTAGTCGCACCGCGGGAAGACAAGTCTATCTATACTTTAAACAAAATTATTACAATTCAGGCAAACTTTTTAGAGACTTTTAGATCTGTAAAGTTCCATTGTTTAGAGACTGTTTATTAAGACTGCGTACAAAAACGTCAATGAAATGGCTAGGACAAGCCCCATGCGATCCTGTTCCGAACAACAGCCATAGACCACGTATTGGGTGTCAGGTCCGGCGGCATCCCTCGCCGAACAGCTGAAGCAAGTACTGGCAGAACGGGAGCGTCGTTTGACGGGCGAGGTGCGTGAGTCCCGGGACACGCGGGACAGTCGGGATGTACGTGACGGCCGAGCGTGCGTGTCCCCGCCACAGCCCGACCCCGTCCGCCTGACTGACGAGCTCGTTGACGAGATACGACAGGCAGTCAACGAGGCAAATGCCAGAGGTCCGTGTATAACACATTTCTGTTTCAGGGACTATGCATATTCGTTTTAATTGTTTCTTTCGTAAATTGGACTAAATTATATTACTCTCTAAATTTTTAATATTTTTCATCATTTACATTTCTTTTTTTCTGAGCCGTGAAGGTCTGGAATAATACATAGTTTTCAACATTGATATCAAAATATGTGAATTAAAATATTTCTTTGATATAGAAATTATCTCAGACTCAAATCATTCTTGAGTGCGGTCGATTAATTAAATGTAGACTAATTTGAAAAAGGATTGACTGTGTCCGTGGCACAGTTGTCTGAGCGTTAGACTGAACCGCGCAACGTACGAGGTAGATCCAGGGGTCGATTCCCGGTTAACGTTAAGCCGTTACCGGTTACTATCTACGACAGGTAGTATCTATCTAGATGACCCACCCATGTGGCGGCTCAACAACTCGGACACTAGTGTTTTGATGTCGGACACCTACATGATTTGAAGTAGATTGAATAATTGACATGACTAATTAATTGTTCTACTATATGCATAGGCCCTCTACTGTTTAAATAATGTTACCTTCGTAGTAGTAGAAACGTTTAGAAAACTTCGATACTTGTTTGAGATATCTAATGTCATGCATGCTTTCCATTAGCGACAATAGTCCGTGTTCTATGTGTGAGTTGTGATTGGTGAAGGGTCATGATATATAACTGAAGTCATTAACTAAACTGTCAATAAAATATCGTAACTTACTGTTAATTTTGTTTGGCTTCTTTTATCGAAAGCGTAAGTTTATCGGATGTTGTAGTGAAAAAAGCCCCGGCTTGCGTAGTCAGCGGCGAGGTGCCGTGGCAGCCGCTCTCCACGGCCGTGTCGGAGACTAGCTTGTCGCCCCCGCCCGGACCACACCCGCCAGCCCAGTGGACCAAGCAACAGGTGGGTGGTACACATGTCTTTGTAGTCAATTGGTGACCGTAAACCTGAGTATGTAACGAGGACAAATTATATAGTCATGTTCGCAATAAAAATTGTGGTGCACCACTGCGCGTGGTTCCAAGCTGTGCGTCTGTTTAATCAGCTCTCCGTAGATATGACAAGTATAGAGAGCGACACGCTCTTCAAATCGGTACTCCGGCGTCTTGTTGGAGCAGTGTTACTGCAGTATAGATGAATTTGTATCCGACAAAACAAAGTGAAACCACTTTTAATGGCTCTAATTGTTTGTTATTAAATATGACAAAATTTTAATCTTTTTTGCGACAAATTGACATTAATAATTAATTTTATCTTATTTTATGTTACGGGTAGATATTGAAAAAAACATGTGTATCAGAAGCTTTGATTTTTACAGTATATTACTCGTATCCTGTACTCAAACAATAAATATTAAAATAGTGCAAAATAAGTCCATACTAATATTATAAATGGGAAAGTGGGTTTGTTTGTCCTTACTTTACGTCGTAACGGAGTCATAATGTACATTGTATCCCGATCTAGCAAGTAGTTCCCCGTGAAATAGTTTCTGTAGTCCACGCGTACGAATTTGCGGACAAAAGCTAGTATTTTTATGATTACTAGTTTGTCTCAAGAAACCCGATTAAAGACTTAGAGACAATAAGTTTTAGAAAATCTCCTTACATAACCTATTTTATGAAATATAACTCGATTACAACTAAGAAAATCTCGCGTATTTGTTTTAAAACCGGCAGTTCCGTGTTCTACAGACAACATGGAAAACAATATCCATACCAGTTTTAGGTATATAGAAGAGATTCCTACGACTGTTTCCTAATTTCTCAATTCCCGTTATTACTCGATCTATTATTCCGATCCTCTCTCCGGTCCTCAGTCCTCATCCACTCGTTCCCCCCATCTTCCACAGGTCGTCGGTCCAGCGGGCCGGAGGGCGTCTCATCCCGCATATCCCAGTCCGAAGTCTCCACTGAAACAACTTTCTACTCCTTTGAGTGTCTGTTCGTCGACAACCTTTTCCTACTTGTCTTAAACTGCGGACCATTTTTGAAAAGGTTTTTGCCCTATTCAATATATTTTTTCTAGACAATAATCGGGTGGCCTATCCTTTAAAACTGTAGTGTCATTTTGGCTCCCCTTGAACATATCTTTCTGTTAAATTAAAATTAATTCACACCTTAACAAATCATAACCTGTTGATGAAAAAAATTATGGTCGTACACTTACAATTATTGTTACCAAATTCACATACGTTTACGTAGTTAGCAGAAAAGTTGAAATGATTCTATAATTTGTATATTTACGTTAGGTGTGGCAATGGGTATCTGGCCTGGGCGAGGGCCTGGAGCGTCACGCGGGCGCGTTCGCGACGCGCGGCGTGGACGGCGCGCTGCTGCTGGCGCTGAGCTCGTCCGACCTGAAGCTGCTGGGGCTGGGCGGCGACGACCGGCGACGTATGAAGCGACGACTCAAGGAGCTACGCACCGCACACGAGAAACATTTGAAAGCGCTCAAAAAGGCCGAGAAAAAAGCCAAGAAGAAGTAAAGCGATGCGTGCCATCACCAAAGAAACTGTCATTTCACACTTATCGATGTGAGAGTTATACTTATGTCAAAATTAATATATTTACTGTAAAAACGAGTCAAAATTACTATGGGGACTTTACGTTATCTAGTAAAGTGGAGCTCGTTTCATAGCTCGTTCTCGTCACTATTCTCACGTTTCTTCCTCTGTATGTATGTAAACACTTATCGTACCTGTACATGAAATCAAGGCTGCTATTTGCCATCTATTTATAATGAAGCACGTTAGTCTGGCCGGCCCGGGGCTCTGCTCTCTGTTGCCGGTGCGGGCGATGATCAGTTTGTAATCACGTCGTCGTCGTCGCGACGTAATTATCTAATGCTGCGAGTGTGTCCGGTGTGGGGTGGGTGAGCTGTGTCCGATAGCGTAGTGAGTGCCATCTGACCTATAGCTTAGAGTTTAGTGACGTTAGTGCTGCTTCGAACGATGAAAACGAATACTATTAATCGAAAATTAGGTGTAAGTGATGTATTGAACGGGACGAGTAGAAATCGTGTACTGGACTGGTTTTGTAATCTTCCTAAACATCAACCGGGCGTTTTTTTTGGGACTATCAAAATACTTCGTAGTTCCTAAATATTACATTGTGTCAGTTTTTCTTCACTAAAGTCGAGTAAGGGAATGTTGGAAAAACACTGGCTCAATCTAGTCATAAGATGAATTGTATGCCGTTCTAAAGTCATCAAGTATGTACTTTAAGCGATTTTTCCTAGAAATTTTCACATTAGTAAGATAGAATTGTATTCGTCGTGTGTGTTATATTCACATTTTATGAAATTGATGAGGCAATGCAAATTGATTTTAGTAATTTTGGCATTTATTTATCATCCTTGTATTGCACAAAACGTACTTAGTAGACATGGCGACAGCTACCGCCGACTTCTAATTTATGAAATTGAAATTATACATTATATAACATTCATCAAGCATTTGATCTCATTTTCATATAATAAGAAAAACCAGAATGTATTTGTTTCGTCTTATCTATAGTACTTAGAAATGTCATAATAATCAACAGAGATTAAAATCTAAAATGCAACTCATATGATTTGTAATACATTCCAGTAATGTTCTCTTGTTGTTTCCGTGTGTTGTTTGGTTTGTGCGAGGTTTCTAGTACGTCATTTTTCTACAAAGCGGGTACCGCTTGCGTTGCGTGCGTGATATTGAGTGTATGTTTTGTTCCGTGGTTGGTAGCGACAAGCTGTGCCGTGTGTAAATACTACATATTATATAGTCTCGTATCGTATATTATACTGAAGTAGAGAGACTCCGACAGTAACCCGAGTGTGCTACAAGTCACTGTATGACTGATGGACATTTAGAATATTTATTTCAGTTAAGAATTAACAATTAATGTAAGTAGTCCATTAACGATTGCCAAAATTGATCAGTACTTTTATTTTGTAATTTTGTTGATTTTTTATTTTACCTTACCCTTAAATTATTTAAATATTTATTTTGGGACCAAATTAATTTATTAAATGAACTTACATTTATTATTATTTTTATGTATTGTATTTGGGTTGTGTGTTCAGGAGAAAGTTTTTTTATTTATAATAAAATAAACCAAAGTCTACATCAATCTGTTTTTTACTATAGTTATATAATAGCCCTACCATAAAAACAGAAATACTGGCCAAGCATGTGTTTCCAACACAAACTAATAACAAAACTCAAGGGGGCAATACTGATATGAAATATCCGTAACGTCAGTAATGCCAGTGAAATTATTGGAAAGTCAAATAAGGGCGATAAGGCATCGTGCTACAAAATCGTCGCGCGGGTGTCGTAATAGGCGACTTAGGGAAAATATTCAGTAGAAATGAGCAGCAGAACCTGCTTTATATAACAAAAGCATCTTACCAATCTACGCCATGCAGTGATTATGACAAAACCATCCAAGTGCGAGTTGGACTCATGCACCAAGGGTTCCGTACAGAAAATAAAAAAAAGCATCGAATGTAGTCTGATGAAAAACTTAACTTTGCAGTGAAAAAAAATGATATCCCATCTCTCTATAATGATTAATTTTAAACTGAAAATGTAAGTTTGAGTTTAGTTTTGAGTTCATCATTGAGGACATCAAGAAAAATGTGTGTATAAATACAATTCCTATCTATCTAGTTGAAATTAATATCGAACACGCAAATCTGCAGTCCCTTGGAACAAAAATCAAGTTTCTAAGTCAATGCGATAAAAAGATATAGCCAAATATGTAGCATTTTTCGATGAAGAAGTAATCAAAACCAATTGACTCATTAATTATGGCAAGAAGTTAAGTCTTATAGCACAGTTATAAATCTGAAAAGAATAATTTTAATTTTCCAATCATATCTCATTACAATTCTATGATTACAAACAATTCCAGCGCCAACCTTTTTGTATTTTAATGTGTAAATTTATAATTACTAGTTATTTTTAGTCAGGCACTTATTCTTATAAAATATGATTCACAAACTCTAGTTGTTAGGGTTGAGCTGCCATAGGCCTCTAAACGCCATATAGTAACAGGGACTAACAGCTTAACGTGCCTTCTGAAGCATGGAATCATCTTACTTTTCAGACAAGCAGGTGATTCAGCCTGCAATTTCCTTACCAAACTGGGGTAAGTCTCTAAAAGTGATCTAACGCGCGCTAGAGGGCGCCATGTAATTTTTTTGGTGACCAGACTGTTTTGATTGGAACTGGAACTGCAAACCAACAAAATTGTGTAATATTGTATTTATCTCAAAATTATACCTACTAAGCTATTATTGTATACAAGTCATAAAAATATATTTTATTGTTCAACTACTTTATTTGGCTTTTTATTTCTTTTTCGCTTCTTGTATTTCTTTTTAGGTGGAGAAGGATTTTCTTCTTTATTTTCATCGTCTGCATAACTGACAGTAACAAAAGCTCCAGGTTTTCTTTTGGGGGGCTCAGATTCCTTCTTATCATCAGAATCATCACTGTTTACTTCCTTTTCGTCTGTAGTCTGATCTTTTTCATCATCAGTGTCTTCTTTTTTTATTAAATGATTCTGCCTGTTTAATGTTATGCAAGTGACTCTACAACTAGCAGTGCTTGAACAGATCTCGGACAGCTTTGAATTATCTACAGACCACACTTTCAAGTCTCCTGAACTGGAAGCTGAATACATCATACTGTTTTCAAAATACAAGCACTTTACTCTTTGTTTGTGTGCTGCATATGTCAGAGCTTGGGTATCTGTTACTGTCAATGTAACAATATTCCCATTTTCTAACCCAACAAATACTCTTTCATCATTTGGCCACTGTACTGTGGTTGGTTTCGAATTACAAGTCAATCGCTTCTCAACTCCAGCTTTGCTTATCGTCCAAATGTCTACATTTTGTTGCGAGACTAAGGAGAACCTATCCCCACCTGGTGAGAACATTACTTGAGTTGGCATTATAACTCCTTTACTGGCTAAGTTGATGGTGAAAGCAGGACGTCCTTTGATGAGGTTCCATGTTCTTAATGTTTTGTCTCCACCAATGCTAAGTGCCAATTTGTCTGAGGGGTGGACTGCTATGTCTGTGACAGGTTGCCCTAAAATAGATGAATGGAATGTTATCTTTGCCTGCATCAAATGTGAATAAAGAATTTGCATAACTTTCAACTCTTACACCATTTAAATTTCTTTTTGAGGGACCTAGGTAAAATGACAAATTTTGAAACTGAAAGTGGACCATTTACCCATTGCAAAACCAAAGGAACGACCAAGTTGCTAATGTTTATGAAAATGACCATCCGATAGCCAACAATCTGGTAAAGGTTGCAGGGAGTCACTGTAGTGTGCCATGGGGGAAGCCTATGTTCACCAGTATACATTACTCGGCTGAGGGTTATGCAAAAAGCTAATATTTGACATAGATTTTTTGAAAATTTGTCTAATGTGTGAATTTGTATCTTAATAATAATAAAAATCTGTTTATTACCCCCATGTGCCTTATTCCATTTCTTTTCAACTTGCCAGTTTCCAGTCCTAGTAACAATGATGGCTCCATCATCGCTACCTGTCAGCAGGTGCGTGCCTCCGTGTGTGAATGCTACAGCGTTTATAGTCCCATCGTGGTTCATTAGAACTGTGTGTTCTTTGCGAGTCTTCAGGTCTATCACTACTACTTTGTCGTCTGTCCCTCCTGAAGCTAGGAACTTCCCCGCTGTAGACACGCATCTTACGGAAGCGGTGTGAGAGTGAGTTGCGAATGTTTGCTTTAACTTCTTCACCTGAAAAATAAAAATCTTTTGTCATCAGAACGCGTGCATTTTATGGACATTTTGGAGTATTTTCGTTACTTACCCCATCTTCTGTACACACTGAATATCCAAGTAAGAACCCTTCATAAGTACCAATTACCAATTCGTCCATATTTATTCATACAAAACTTTAAGCAAAACGCCAAAACGCATTTATTATCTATCTATTTTATCCAGATTTTATCCTAACCTCAAAAAGGACAATGAATTTGACAGTTACTTTTTTGGGAGCAATACCTGGCAATACCATACCAAATGTCAACTATATTCGACATGGTAAATCCGATCGAAGCGAAACCAAGAATCGCGAAAACTCAGCTTCCTTGTCAATTTTTAAACTATCATAAATGCACAAAAACAGACAATAGTATTCAGTATTATAATTCTATATTCTATATATAGTATTATTATTCTATTTAACGAATCACGATTTTGCAAATATGTAGACCGATTCGATAATTCGGATACACAGATATAAAAGTTTCTGAACGAATACAAAAATTTGACAGCATCAAAAGTCAAAGAAAAAGCTTGCATTGCAGGATTTCCACCAAAAATAATGCTGAATGGAGAGATAGATCTTTAAATTATCTAATTGCTAGATCCGTAGTGTTTTCCTATTGTTATACAATACATACTACCATTCTGGTGAGTATAAGTTTTAAACGTATTGGTGCATTTGTTGATGTTTAAAGTGTTGCGCTATCGATCTTCTCGGTCGGCATTATTTGCTTTAGTGTTTGTTTATTTTGTAACAGGATTCCCAAAAGAGGACTTATTTGGACATCTACAAGATGGATTTGGCGGAAACGATGAAGAGCGTGCTTGCCAAAAGTACAAGCGGGTCGGGCAGCGCGGCTAGCACGTCGACTTCGGCCACACCACACGGCGCTGAGGGCTACGTCACTGAGAAACTGTACATGCTACTACAGCTGTATCTACAGAACAAGGGCTGGAGTCCGAGCATAGAACTGCTGCAATGCTTTAGCGATCTTAAAGAATCCTCAATGCTCCCCAGTGCTGCTTATTTGCAGTAAGTTTACAAGCAATATGTTGACTACTCCTTATTTGAATCTAATTAGTCTGTCAGGTTATAAGATGGGTGGTTTGTTACATTGCACTAATAGGTGGTTTTAAGGAATTCAAACAAGATAAATGTAATAAAATGTTTGAGTCTCATTAATTCAAAACTGAAATTGAATTCTGTTGCATTTTTAAGAGCTGAGATTTTTTTGTAGTTCAAAACTGTCAATATTCAAAATTATACAACACAACTGAAGAGTAGTTTTAGTGTTCTATATTGTGCATTTTTATTTTCATTGATTTTTGTTTATTCTCGATTCTTTAATAACAAGGCCAGCTAGAGAGTTCCAGATTTAGTGTTATTTTTCAGTCAGCTTTATCTCTTTCTATGTAAATTATTAACAAAAAAAGTTCATTTCCCACCACCATTCTCAGCTTGTATATTGATGGTTGTTCATTAGAACCATGTCTCAGTAACATTCTGGTGTTGATGAACACTGAGTGGTAAGTATGGAGATTGGTACAAAGAATATATGTGTAGACATATATATTCTAAAAATGTTAATGAAACTTTGCAATCATGTTATAGGAATTAAAAGGCATAATGTTGCTTGTTTTTAATTTAGAACTGTAGAACACCAGTAGCAACTGGTGATGTTATTTATGTAGAAACTTAGCCAGCACAAGCTGCCTGATTGTGGTGTTAAGTTCCTGCAACTATAATATTTATAGGATATTTAAGATATATTCATCACAAATACCATGTATTTTTTCTAAATAACTGACAATGATAAATGATGATGTAGGTGTGTGTATGTTTATTAATATGTAACTAATTACTTACTATTATCTACAGAATGATGGCATCCAGAGTTGGCTTAGACACACAAGGCAGACTGATACTTCGAGAGAATGGCAAAATAATACTTCCATATGAACACTTTGCCAATGCTGTGATGTTAAAACATATGAATGGACCACATGGGATGCATCTCGGATTGGAGGCTACAGTTAGAGCTGTAAGTAATTAATAAATAAATCCTTCCTCAGTAAGATTGCCAAGAAATTATGCAATGTTTTTTTTTCTCTACATTTTTACAATATTAAGGATCTGTACCTTAGGTATCTGGCCTGGAAAAATATTGATGGTATTTTCGAATTACAAAAACATAGATTTTTAGTTCCACGCCAGTCAGTGAAATAAATATCATTGATAAAATACAACCAAAATAAATATATAGTAGGAAACAAATTGTGGACTTTAATGTATACATTTGATGAGTAACTATTGTTCATCAGGTCGTGGAATCATACACAATAGGCAGAGAGCAGTTTGGCATGGAGAAGGAGTTCATAGTAGAAGTGGTGCACAACTGTCCGAACCCGGCATGCCGCTACTACAAGAACCAGCTGGAGATGACACAGAAGTCCATACAACAGCACTTGTCTCAGCAGCCCACATATATACCTGGTGAATATATACTTGACACAATATCAAATTAAGGAGAAAATCGCAGACCATCAAGCATGGATTACATTCTGATGATGAGCATATCAGAGTGTCATCATTGGCTGTGTATTGGATTTGATGAATTGTTTGTTTTTGTTTGATATGCTATATAATAGGATCAATCCATATCATTCAATAGGTGTTGTTTAGACTACGAGTTTTTCAAACGATGTGCAGCAGCATCTACCTATGCTATCTTACTAGAGTGTGTGTGGCGATACTTGCCAAGGGTGGTCAACATGGCAATCTATACCTATGAGGAAGGTTAATGCCCAGCATTAGTCCTATACGGGTTGTTGATGAAAATATTTGCAGATGCCGGCAGTTCTAACTTGACGGACAGTCAGGCGGTGGAGCGGCTGCTGCGCGGCGCAGCGCTCCCGCAGGACTACCAGCTGCCCCTGGCGCCCCACCTCGCCGCGCTCAGTGAGTTGCTGAGTAAATATTCTATTTTTTGCTTTGGTTATTAGTTTATGCCACACACTGTACGAGTATATTAGGTATATTATCATTGGAATGAACTGGGTGACTACATTCATTCATTTCGGATTAGGGTTGCCTGCTGCAACTACCACCTAGACTCAGGGACCTAAAAAGATATTTGCAAACATTAATTTCGTATAAATATATTTTATTCGAATTCAAAAAAGAGGTGTGTTTATAAATTTGTGTATGTATCTGCAATAAAGTTCTAAATCAAATGAAAAAGAGTTTTCACTGTCCTTATATTTAAGCTACAATTAAAGTTTGGAAACAATTTGACTATTTGTAGAGAAGCTGATGGCTAGCAGAAATCCAAACAGCTTTTAATAGATATACAATTATGAAATTAGTTTAGTTAGTCTTAATATTTTTTCCCTAGTCGGTTTTTAAGTTATCTACGGGATGGTCCAATTCTAAAGCTGAGACTGAGAAAAATAGCCGATTAGGCTAGGCTTGTTGCCACTCCAAAGCCACGCCTGCAGAGTACTGACGGCGACTACCGCGGGTTTGAGCAACACTGTTCCTGGGCCACTACCATCCAAAAGCCTACATTGCGGATCATCTTATCAATCTATTATTCCTACGTCGCAGCGGGTCTGACAGCGGAGAAACCAGACCGGCGCGCGCAGGAGAAACTTTCTCAGCACCAACAGATGCTTCTGCAGCACCAGAGCCGATCGCACGCGCACCAGTCCTCGCTCGACAAATACGCTCACACGCCGCAGAGACCGACCAGCACTTCGACCACCCTAGAAAACAAGGCCTCCAAGCATCACTACACAGATGAGCATAAGCTCACAGACTTTTTGAGGTGAGTTTATTGAATATCAATAAATACAATATAAGTATCATCATTACATCATCCGGGCTCCTGAACATACACCTCCCTCTGTGGTATGACAGTATACTGTCAACCAAGTATACTTTTCTCTCCCTAAAGTAAATGAATGTGGGTAATAAGCTGCTAAAATGTTAAAATATGCCAAAAATACAAATCCTTTACAAAGCGCGATATATATGTAAATTCAGTTTGGATGTAGATGTAATCTACGGAAGTATTACATTCGATTACAACAATTCATTCACAGCATACAGCAGCATTCGACATACAGCATAGGTCGGACAGCAAATATAAATATCGTGATAAAGGGTTTCTATTCCCATACTTCGAACGGATGAAGTTTGCAGACACGCGCATGTTTGAATGAATTCGCGTGAGCCAATACCGATCCCTGAGCGGGTTACTTTATTACGGGGCGATGTGAGGTATCGCGGATCGTTGGGAGGCGGTGAATGTCCGTTCTGTAGATAGTACACATTAATTATGTGCCTTCAGGGACATGTTCGGTTCTACACAGGTGGAACAGTGGGCATTAGCTAGTCATTAAATAATTTCAGAGCGAACCTAGAAAGTCTGGAGTCTCTGTCTGGGGGCGGGAGCGGTCACGCAGCTAGCTCGAGCACGAGTGGGTCGGCGGGCGTGGTGTCGGGGGGCGGGGCGGGGGGCGGCCAGGAGCGCGTGGTGCGAGCCTTCGCAGAGCTGGCGCGCAACCTGCAGCGCATGCGGCCCTGCGTGCGGCCCGCCATGTGCAAACCGTACGGCAAGCAGAGCGAGCAGCTGCAGAAGAGTAAGTGGGAACACACACAACGGTGTACACATTGCAAAATTTTATATGGATCTAATCCAAAAACCATTTCAAGATTTAGCTCAAAGAAATCTGAAAAAAATTGCTAATTTTCTCGATAGTGATTTCGGAGAAAACCGTTACATTATAAAAACTCGCAGATGACGTCACGCATGTGGATCTTATCCATCAACAACCAACCTACCCTCAATATCCCAATATATTTTACTTTCTTCCTTTCTTAGTCACACAACAGAACTGAGTACCTACTTGATGCGAATATTAAGTGGGCCTGTATTTCCATTCTTGATCTGTGAAATAAATATGACATCTCATTTTCAGTAGTAAGTCTTCCTAATCTAGAACCTGAGGCCTATGTTTAGTGATTTAATGTGTAATCATTTTCAGTCCTACTGGATACGATCCAGCTGGTGCAGTCGCTGCGGAGTTATTTGCCGCCCCCACACATTCAAGTCACCTCGTGGAAGAATGATGACAAATTGCGGTGAGGAATATTCCATTATTAATTTTATTCTTTCAGTGACAAAATAATTTAAATGTGAAAGTATTTTTTCGTTGATTATCTAATCTAATTAGTAATGACATTCGGCACGCACGTAGTAGGCACGGGAAGGACACAGGTTACTTTTAGTCCCATCACAAACCTATATGTTCTCTTCTGATCTACATAGAACAGTCAATAACGCTTCTTGCTTATTCGGATCGGTAGCTGTGTGGCAATCGTTACATTTTATATTCTAGCCTTCCGGTTTCAATTCTACCTAGAACAGAATTGGTAGGAGTGGGACGGGGCTTATACTGGTAACGTGTTCCCGCAGTGTCCATGCATACGTACGGGCAAATGTAATGAAAAAAGAATGTCTGATGGGTTAGCACTTGGCCTTCATCTCACCTGTAAGTGATGATAAGGCCGTTTGTTGGAAATCGTGCTTGCTTGAAAGAATGAGGCGCTGTCTCTGCTAGCTTTCGTAACCGAACACTGCAGTGATATTAACATTCCTGATTGTGACAGACTTTAGAAAACATAGTGATAGGTAGCCAAGCGGACAAAGAATTTTCACAAATCAAACCAAGGAATCCACCTTCTAGGAATGGAACCCGGAACCTTTGGTTTTTGAGTCAAAGCCGGCAGGACAGGAGGCGGTTAAAATTTTAAATAGTACTTATATTAGTTCACATTTAATAAAACGTGAACCTTTTTTGACGTCATTTATAGTCTATTGTTATCATATTCGCCATCTTTGGATTTGTAGAAGAAAACATCGCAAAAAGTACCCCTTTCATCTCCCATAGCCAAATTCCGGTTACATTGTAAAAAATGCTAACACTTTTATATCAATTTAGATGTACTTCTTCCGCAGTTCCAATAACATGGACGAGCTGGAGAGCCGTAAGATAGTGAGTGGCAACTAGCCCCCGGACGATCCCGTCGACGACGGCTGAGTCCACTCTTAGCTTTCGACGCGCCGCCAGATCCCAATGTCACGGTATATCATTTGCATTGTATTATTTCCAAAAATATTTGATATAGAGCGGAGAATATGAATATATATGTTGTAGATCATTTTAGAGTAGCGACACAGAATACTTAATAGTACCCGTGTAGAAGTATCAATAAAATATTTTACGCACAAATAATATATAGACACGTGCGCTAATTCGCAGTGGGTGCGTGCGTGCGTAACTCTGTAGAGAATTGACTGTGCGAGCAGACCTTAACATGCGATTGAGACAGTTGATAGGGAAAATACATCGTTTTATAGTTTCTTACCTTTTCTAGATTGTTGTCTGAATTGAGTATAAATTGTTTTGAATGAGTGCGGAACGTTTTAGCGTCGCGTCGCCTGTTTATTTGCTGGTTCTAGAACATTCTATTATGTAGAACACTTGGTCCTATAAAACTAAATAATATGTTGGCGAATCGTGATGACAGTGGGTTTTGGCGGAGTATGTTGTACTAGAAATATATTTTAAATATATATTAAAGTGAGCAGAGATGATTACTAAATAAACTTTTTTAAATTTGCATACGATATCGCGTGTATCCTCGACATTATCACTTTATATTTGTTACACGACACAAATGAGTGTCGTGGCGATTTACTTTGCTTCTTTCGTTGATTTTATATTGCTTTATATTCTTGTTGGAGTTTTTTTTACAGAAGTTGTCTTTTACGTCTTCATTTTGTTTCTTTTACTGTTGTCGTTCGTACAATGTTTGTATGCTACTGTTTGCGTTTCTTTGTCTAAGGAAAATGATTATAAACTTTCGTATTTTTGGTAGGCGTTTCGTCCCAAAATGAACCAAGTTTGTACCACGGCGTGCTCTGTTATTGTTTTCTCTTAAGCTACGGCTACATTTTTTTCTTGTAATGTTTATGCAATTCATTAGTTAATAAGATATAATTTGGAGTTATAATTGTAAAACTTATTCGTCCTACGTAGTTGCGCTATGTGTAATCTCAGTTTATTATATTATTAATCGTAAGTGCATTATTTACACTGTGATAGAGGTGTAATAGGTATAGCCGGAGCTGAGTCTTGACATAAATGTAATTTAAAATTTTATATTGTATTGGTAAGGCGACTTCTTTTTTATATGTTTTCGATGGGCGAAATAATTGAAACGACGCATTTGCTGGGATTGTTTTAAAATACAAAATTGTTATTACATATTCATCGACGGCGAATCGCCATTTTGTACGTATGTACGAGTAACTGTGTCATTATCTATACTTCCATACTAATATATATGCGAAAGTGAGTTTATAGTCTGTTTGTCCTTCCTTTACATCGTAACAGAGTCATGTTAACTTGATTTTTTGTAATTGAATACTAAAGTGCTGGAAATCGATATTTTTAATCCCAATTTGACAAGTAGTTCCCGTGGGATAATTTCTTAAGTCTACACGGACGAAGTCGCGGGCAAATGCAAGTAGAAAATAAAAGTATAACTTTGAATTATCTTCGAGTGTCAGTGGTTACAAAGCGACACAAAAAATAGTATAATTCTCTATCGTAACCGGTCACAAGATGTTACACTCCCGGACAAAGAGCTGGGACGTATACAGTCGTGCAGTCGTCGCTGGTAGCTCAATAACTTGCTATTTAAAAAAGTTACATTATACGATATCTAATCTCTGCTAATAGGTTGTTTTAGGGTTTTGGCTTGTGTCATTTCAATGATTACGCCTTATTATTAATTTAATGTACTGTCGTCGAACTATTCTATAAGCTTAAGTAATAAAGTAATCGATCGCCATGTCTTGTCTTGGGAGCGATAGGAGGATTGTATCTTAACGAAGACTGCAAAAATTTTCACATCGTCTTAGATAACGTTGCCTGAATGTATAAAATTAGGTTCGGTAGGTACTCGCGTAATGTTGAATTCTGTACATTGAGAAATTATCGTCATAGCTTTGTACAAAGTCACAGCCCTTAAATTTCAATGTATTAAAATATGTCTATTGAACACTAACAGAAACAGTAATGAACATTCTATGTGATGTAATATTTAATCTAAAATCTGACATATTTAAAGCTAAATTTATAAAGCAAAGGTACCATAGACCAACACGCCTAATCCAGACATCACATACAAGTGATACGTCTCATGCACTTATTATTAAACTCAACCCTCCAAATTGCATACCACATAGCGTTGACATGTTTGTATCAGAGATAATGAAAAATTAGACTCGTGGATGGTTGGTCTATGGACATGGCATAACTTAGCCCTAATAAAATGTTTAAAAGGTTTCATTTTGGGGGGACAAATGTTGATCAATCTAAGTTAATTTCTCAATGTACAGTGTGTAGGGTGAATATGATAAAGCAACTCTGGGGGTGTCTGTTCGACTGAAAATACGGATGATGTTACGGATACTGCTCTCGAATGTTGATCTGGCATTCAATCTGTATTTAATAGACTTGCATTTAAATTGTTTTGCAAACTGCAAAGCTGTCGTCGTTGGGTTTGTGTTTCCGCCTGGTCCAGAACAGAGGAGTGATTTATTATTAAAGGGGTGTAAAATGCTGGATAAACAGAGTTATTTTTACTTTATTAGCTTCAATGAAAAAAAAAACCACAGAAGTAGATTCCAATAGGTAGCATAAAATTAAATAACATGCGTTCTGTATGAGAACCGAGCGTGCCACAACTTTTCTACGTACGTAACATCACGGGCGGAGGTATTTCAGACAAAGCAATTTTAGGTTATCTATGTGGATCTATTTCTGCGAGGAAAACCGATTCTCAATAACTATGAAAGTCGAGACATTACTGTATAATCGGAGAGTTGCTATCTTCCAAACATCACACTACGTTAAATAAATAATCAACTACATAAGTTTGATAGTGCAATAACTAGGCAAAGCCTACTTTAAATTTAAAATTTTGTATCTTAGTACTGTATTCTAAATTATGGGAAACGTAAAGTAACTTGTAAATGAACTCGTGGGAGTGTGTGTGAGGTTGTATGTAATTGATGTTTGCGGACGGTGGGGTTGTATGGTTGGATGGTTGCTGGCGTTGTATTGTACATCACGTTTAGACTTTTGTCGAATTATTTTGTAAGCAGCTCTTATTTTCGTGTTATTTATAAGTAATTTTAATTTTGGAACGAGTTACATACAGTTTTATACAGAGTTTTTATGTCCGATATAACACAAGTGTCCAAATATGAACGGAGGCTATAATATTGTTTTCGCCAACTAACATCATTTAGTGTTAAGTTTGCAACAGTCAGTCTCAAAGTATTATAAATTTCCAAAAGAATCTCTCTCTGTATTAGAATTAAGCGTTCTAGTCAAAAATGGATTTCAATTAACACTTCTTATTGGAAAACAAGCTGTGTGAAGTATTCAAAATTTTATAATTTATGTTTATTGGTAGGATTCGCTCTAAATTTCTATTTGGAAACGGTATTTCTTGTTAATACAGTGATGTTACGTCGAGAAAACTTTCGTGGAGAAAACTAAGACTACGTCAGTATTAATTGTCTCTTAAGAGCGAGTGAACAGTGACTGTTGCTCTGATAATACGAGTATCTCGCCTACTCTCGTTTTGATCTCTGTCTGCAATTAACCACGGAACATCACTGTATCTATGTATTTATTTAATAATAAATTAACCCGAATTGTTCTATTAAGTGGTTGGCAATCTACATACTTGAATGACTACTGTACGTATATTTGAAGTGTTTATTCATAACTGATTGCTTCCAGGATGTGTATTTATTGTCCTACAATCCCAGTAATAGTTGGCGACAGGACCCTGTGATAAATTTATCATCAATCAAAATTAAATTTTGACTGTGTTTGCAATATTGCATTTTTTTATATTTACATATAAACGACTGTATTTTGGCCTTGCCATTTAGATTTATTGTTTGCTAAAATGGACATATAATTTTGTCTTGTAAAAGTGGTAATATAGTGGATTGATAAAGCAGTGCTTAGAAATAAATAATATTTAATACTTTTGAGGGTTTCTTTGTCATTCATCATGTTGTTAAAACCATAGTATGAGTGCAAGGAGTCTATGTGGAGAGAGCGTGAACGTGGTGTTGTTCTAACTAAGCTCATCGATTTAAGGTGGGAGGCGAGGTGACCTGCGACACCGACAATGTACAAGCAATGTACCAGAAACTCATGCCCAACAAAAACATGTCCCAAAAAATTTATTATCCTATCTGTATCTTGAAGTTGTAGTGTAATTTATTTTTTATTTTGCTTTTAAAAATAACGCATAATTTCACTTTGAGGATAAAATTTGGCTTTATAGTACACAATTCGTTCAAAATAGTTATTTTCCCAGTTCAATGTTTGTACTTGTACTAAATTGATACAAAAAGTTTTTCTTCTTCTTTTCATTTATTCAATGAAAACATACAGTTTTCAGTTCACAGGTTCATATTTTTTAAAAAGAAATCTATCTGGATATATGATATTTAATTGCAATAGTTCAAAGCCTTAGTTCAACCTTGAACTTCGACCGCTGTAAGTCATTGGCACTAGCTGCGGCCAAGTAAATGGGAATCCTCTATAAAGTCAGACGGTACTTCACTGCTGGACAGTTTTTAATCTTATATCAAGCTCAAGTTCGATCCTGCATGTAGTACTGTTGCCACCCATGGTATGCGTCTGTCCACTATCAGCTGCCTTGGACTCTATAGAACGTCGCGCCGCGACCCTCATTGGTGGCAGCTCACCGGTGAAGCTAAGATAACAAGTAAATGCGTTCAAAAAGAACTGGAAACCGACTTCAATTGCCCTAAAAGTCTACTCGTACTTATACTAAGGCAAATTTAAGATTTACGTCGTTTTATCATGGATGCTGTTGTCAGAACTCACTGGACCAAATTGAAATGGGACCACACGGGAAACACCACCTTTCAAATACTATTTATTCCCTTTTGGAAGAAATCGATTTCTGGATTAGAACCGTCGCGGCGGAGCATCGGTCAAGGTGAGTGTAGCTTGATGGTTATTTGCGATTGTATCGGCAGAAAATCCTAGACCAGCCTCGAACCACAGACTATCGAAGGTCTCCACAACATAAATTTTGGTTAGTTAAATCCAATCCTCATAATCTAAAGTATTAAATCCATTGTGCACAGTTGCACACTCTTCAAAGATCGCGGTCAACTGAGATTGCTATATACTATAAATGTTTGCGATTATATTGCGTAGTGTGATCGCCATGCTATATGGTTATAGCATTATGTCAGTATTTTCTATACTAGTAGTATACTACTAGTACTATACTAATAGTATAGCGTAGTCTGATATCTGCTTTTGTCATACGGTGTTACCACCTACGAATAAATTATTCGTAAATATTATATTTCTTCGGTCGGTTTCTTCAACCGAAGAATCCAACTCGGCTGGGCAGCGTTCGGGAAATTACGGCATATCTTCTCGTCCAAAATACCTCAGCGTCTAAAGACAAAAGTCTTTGATCAGTGCGTGTTGCCAGTGATGACATACGGAACCGAAACGTGGTCTTTTACTGTGGGCCGAATAAACAAGCTCAAAGTCACTCAGCGAGCAATGGAACGAGCTATGCTCGGAATTTCTCTACGTGATAAGGTCCGGAATGAGGAAATCCGTAGACGAACGAAGGTCACCGACATAGCTCGACGAGTCAGTGAGCTGAAGTGGCAATGGGCAGGCCACATCGCTCGAAGAACCGATAACCGGTGGGGAGTAAAGGTTCTCGAGTGGCGACCACGTACCGGGAAACGTCTACCAGGCCGTCTCCCCACTAGGTGGACCGACGACCTGGTTAGAGTCGCGGGGAGTCGCTGGATGCAGGTGGCTCGGGACCGGTCGATGTGGCGTACCATGAGGGAGGCCTATGTCCAGCAGTGGACGTTTCCCGGCTGATGATGATGATGATGATTATATTTCCTTTAATCGCGAGCCAATATCGTCTTTCATACGATGTTGCCATTTGTAAATATTTGATTATACCTGATTCGCGATGCGTCGCGACAACAAAGGGAGTGGAATTCCCTGCCAGCTTCTGTGTTTTCTGAACACTACAACCTGGATGTCTTGAAGGCCAGAGAGAATAAAGTCTATTTCTAGGCAACCGTGAACCGTCCTTGTCCACATCATAGCTTAACATCAGGTGGGATTGTGGTCAAACGGAAGCCTGGCTAATGTAACAACAACAATAGCTTGAATGAGTTTCCCGCAAAAGTTATCAATTTCAAGTGATAACACACACATTTTCGATCGTAATTTATTAGATCACATTTGAACATTGCATAGAAAAAATTACACAAACACTTAAATTACATTGAACACTTATATAAAATAGTATCAGAAAAGCACCTGCCCGCTCACGAAGTTCATAATTCTAATATACATACATACATTCTAAATATATAACATCATAAATACAGGAATCGGAATAATTTAGTGGTTTGGAGCTATACAAATAGGTTTCATTAAATGAAACGATAATGGCGAAATATGAGTAAAAATAATTTGAGATATTGTCTCGATACATCGATGTATCATAGTCAGTCATAAAATAAGAGAACAATGTCTAAAATACATTTTATTTATCCGCGAAACTGCACATATACCTCTAGTAGTGGCATCTCAAGTCATATAAATTATTTGTCAAATATATCGGTATATGGGTAGATGCGTAGCGAAAAAGGAATTATTTAATTGGAGGTAGGTACGAGCACGGTACCAGTACAGATAATGAGAGAAACGAATGTCTCTAAATTTGCTTAGTCTATCTATGTATTTAACGTTTTGAAACATGGTTTTCTTTTTATACACATATATTATGACATAAATTTTAATAGTATATGTTTATTTTTACAAGCTTTTGGTATGTACCATACATATTAACTTAGTACGTTAGTACTTTTGTATGTTTGGAGTTAGTATGTTTAGGACAAATCTTGCAACTGAATTTTGTACACTCGAGTACAAAAATATATACTCACTTTTGTACCATGCCATTATTTAGCACGCATAGGAAAGAAAGGGTAAATGTGACATGGTACAAAAGTGCGTACATATTTTAGAACTAGAATGTGGTATCAGTCATCAGCTTAAATATTGCAAGCTTATGTAAGGTCGGAGACGGCAATGGTCCGTACCATCTGATGAAGGAGCCGAGATATGGTCATAGGAACATGATAAACCCGTCGTGTCTGGGCTCGTTTGATTTGTTTCGATGGGTACTACTCGTATATAGATCCAATGACAACGCAATCATAAAGTACCGTGAACAAAAAAACTGGTATTTTTAATTTTTTCACAAATACTAGTTGGGCAAGACTTTCGACCAACATAGATTTTCTCTTAACACATCGTGATAGTGTCAGAGACATGACCCTGTGACCTCATTTACGCATTAGTAAGATAAACATTTGATGACATTATTTTAAAGACAATACAACATGTGCACTTTTATCACATTTAGAAGACCACATACACAGATAAGTTTTGAAACACACACATCGATAATTGCTTATGACTTTCGTTAGTGGACTCATCCATTCATTAATGCGAGGTAGTTATGTCTAATATATACTCGTAAGTATACATACTTATATATTTTTACCGATATAAAATTAATAATAAAATCCAATGACGACGTGTTTTTTTTAATATAATTAGAACCTCAAACTCTTAATTAGCAATCAGATATTTTATTCAGACAATTTTCAGCAACTTTTAGATATGTTTGTTGATAATTAATCTGACGACCAGTTTTGAAGTTGATTCCTTGTATTCCTTGTTAACCGATATATAATTTTTATTTTTATTGACAGGACAAAAATATACAAAGACATTATTTCGCTTATTAGTCAATTCAATAACACGTTGAAAATCTATATTTAAGCATCTAATACTATAAATTGCAGGAAGGCAGGCTAGCGTCATACTATGGATGTTAAACAGGCAAACTAGTCAGGTCCTACTATATATTTGTGGCTATTGTAGAGCTTTCGGCGCTCCCTCTTAGCAATTAAAATTATATCTTAAAGAAAAAAGAAAGGGTTTCGTCAGTTTTACCTTTCAAAAGTCAGGTTCTAGTCTAATTTTATGACCCTGTCATTTCATACACATTTTACCAAGTTGGGCAAATATCAGTTTTATTTCACTTAGTTTCATAAATAGCATTTAGAAAATATCCTTGTTTAACACAAATCTTTTTATGCTGTGGCTATTGGCTTGGCAGTGACGCTTTGAAATAATAATAAAAACAAAACCTAAAGGATAATTACGAACGATGCCGTGGCGCTCCTTGATAGCTTTTTAAAAAAATATTAGCAATTGGTTATGGTTGGAAATCAGCAACGAATAACATATTGTTGGGCTTAATTTTTGAAACGATTAGAGGCGCCATTGGCCGAAATTTAAATTTCTATAATTTGTTCAGAAATACGTTCTCACATTTACCATATTGAGTAACATTTCAATTGTGGTTACCTTCTCTGAGTGCTTACGTTAGTTACCCGCCGCAATAGGCTTTGGTGTAAAGATGTATACGGAGTCGTCTAGCCAGTAGTACGCCTGCACGAAGTCACCCTCGCAGAGGTACGGGGCGCGGGTCCAGGACAGCAGCTCGAACCCAGCTTCCTGGCTCATGAACTCTATAAACGACGCGACTTGCTCCTCGAAGTAAATGCCATTAATGGGGAGACGCTCCTCAGGCTTATGGTCTGCGGTCACTGAAACATATTAATTATTATGTAGTCCAATGAATTGTCTCCTGTTACAAATATATTGATGAGCGAGACAGCTTACTGCCATAATAGTTGTAAGTAAAATACATTTTCTCAAACATACTTGGAAATTTGACTATTATTTTGACCACTTTCTTTAAGATAAATAGAAATTGCTGTACTGGCGAGCAGATGCAGGTAAAAGTTGTATGAAAATCCCTGAAAATCAATCTCTGCGTGTTTTGGTGGCTAGGAACACTACTATGTAAACTCATTTCTGTCATGCAATTTAAAAACGGAAAGAACTTTTACTCTGAACAACCAAGGAGGTAACTAATCAAAGGTTTTATTTAAATTTCGAACTGGCTTGCAAATAGAAAGCTGTTTATTGAAGAAAACAAAAAATAAATAAACACTTTGGCGCGTTAAAAATTATTGTTCGTCATTGATTTAAAAAATTAATTGTATTTGTTGATGTTGTTTATTGTAAATGAGTTCAAGTGAAGACAATGAATGTTATGAATTTACTTTAACGCCACTTGAAATACAAGCGACCGCAAGAGCCGTAATAGAGACCTTATTGCAGTCAAAATCGAAAGAAAAGTGTTTTTCAAATAAAAAGTTCTGCTTAGGTACTACTTAGTTTTAATTTCCGCTATACAAGCCTTGGCCACAACTAGGCATCGATGGACTTACGTATGGGGGTGACTTACATTTACACGTTCGTCCATCAATGCCTATTGTGGGCTTCTGCAGTAATGTACTTACTATTGTAGTGAGTTATGACTAAAAAATTTGGTAAGTACTAATAACATTGGATTCCCTTTCTTTGCTTAGTTTATTACAGGTCATAGTTTGATGATCACGTTCGCCGGCTGTGTTATCTCACATTACTGGAAGTCCCCAGTGCTATTAACACTGCTGTTGAGCGACTAAGATAACATGGTGGTGGTAGGTAGCCAGGCGGCTATAGAATCTACCTTACCACCAACTAAACTGAGTTCCATGTATATGGTATATTTAGCTAAATTTAAAATTGAGACTCCAATGGTGTAGCCACTAGACTACCTAAATTATGCTGGTAAGTCATGAAATAAATATAGTCTTTCAGAAATGATTTTTAAACGTAAAGAAGCCCTGAAATGATTTAACACTCGAACTGCTGCCTGTAGAGTGTGTTATGTATCTTACCTTCAACATAAGGCTTGTAAGGTAGCACCAGCGCCAACATGAGAACACCGCCGGGAGCGATGGCGGCCTTCGCCTGCTGCAACATGGTGCGAGGCTTGCTGCAGCGGTCGAGCAGGTTCATCATGCACACACACTCGAACTGCTGCCTGTAGAGTGTGTTATGTATCTTACCGTCAACATAAGGCTTGTAAGGTAGCACCAGCGCCAACATGAGAACACCGCCGGGAGCGATGGCGGCCTTCGCCTGCTGCAACATGGTGCGAGGTTTGCTGCAGCGGTCGAGCAGGTTCATCATGCACACACACTCGAACTGCTGCCTGTAGAGTGTGTTATGTATCTTACCTTCAACATAAGGCTTGTAAGGTAGCACCAGCGCCAACATGAGAACACCGCCGGGAGCGATGGCGGCCTTCGCCTGCTGCAACATGGTGCGAGGCTTGCTGCAGCGGTCGAGCAGGTTCATCATGCACACACACTCGAACTGCTGCCTGTAGAGTGTGTTATGTATCTTACCTTCAACATAAGGTTTGTAAGGTAGCACCAGCGCCAACATGAGAACACCGCCGGGAGCGATGGCGGCCTTCGCCTGCTGCAACATGGTGCGAGGCTTGCTGCAGCGGTCGAGCAGGTTCATCATGCACACACACTCGAACTGCTGCCTGTAGAGTGTGTTATGTATCTTACCTTCAACATAAGGCTTGTAAGGTAGCACCAGCGCCAACATGAGAACACCGCCGGGAGCGATGGCGGCCTTCGCCTGCTGCAACATGGTGCGAGGCTTGCTGCAGCGGTCGAGCAGGTTCATCATGCACACACACTCGAACTGCTGCCTGTATAGTGTGTTATGTATCTTACCTTCAACATAAGGCTTGTAAGGTAGCACCAGCGCCAACATGAGAACACCGCCGGGAGCGATGGCGGCCTTCGCCTGCTGCAACATGGTGCGAGGCTTGCTGCAGCGGTCGAGCAGGTTCATCATGCACACACACTCGAACTGCTGGCCGCGCCACCAGTCTTCCGTGTCTAGGATCCTGAAAATGTATAGATTTATTTATTTGATTTATTTTGGTTTGACAACAAACTGCAAATTGCGCCTAAAGCACTTGAATAATAGACTAAAATTGGTGCGAGACTATATCCTTCGAAACAGGAAAAATACCCGTGCTAGGGTAGGATATTATTTTTATGTATTTAATTTATTGCAAACATTGCATTTTTAAACTAAAAAGTTTAAGATAGTAATCAGTTAGTAAGTACATATATATCGTATATACTAGAGTGCTATTACTTAGGTGCAACATGTTAGTGTATTAGACGAGTTTGTACATTTTACTACTATCATGTTTGGGTATGGATGTTTGTTATTAGACTGTGATCATGGATGGATGGATGGATCATGGATTTGGATATGTTAATGGATACAGATTAATTAACACAAAATGAAATATCCAAGTTCGGACGTCTAAGGTACTCCGTTTTGTTTTGTGACACAACAAAGATAAATACTTACTTATACCCTTTACTGGTCAACGCTTTCCGCATGCTGGCAGAGATCTCCGTGGCGTACTGGTCCGCGTAGAAGTGCGCGAACCGCCGGCTGACCTCACCGTCGCCCGCCCCGATGTCCACCACGGCCCCGCCCCCCGCGCCTCGGCCCGCCGCCGACAGCAGCGCGCGCGCATGTTGCTCGGACACCACGAACATGGAGCCGCGACCCAGCCAGCTGTGGAAGTAGGTTATACATATAAGTATATGTTGTTGTTGTATCCCCAGTACGTACTACTCAGTGTCGGAGGATAATAAACACTTGGGGTCCTGAGCCAGCGAAGTAAGAGTTAACTGCTCGTTTGATCGGGATAAAATGTAGCATATGTCTTTCCTAGGTCTTTTAACTATCACTCAACAAAAAATAAAAGCATTTAAAAGGTCGTGAATGTTTTTTTAAAGATTTTTTTGGTGAATTTATCCCATGGTTTAACAGTTATTCTGCTTTCCTGGACGGAGACAAAAACAACAAATAAAAACCATAAAAATAGGTCCACCCGTTCTCGAGTTATAAGTGTTTGAACAATCCCGACTTTGTTTAATATTATAGACAGACATAAGAATTAAAATACAAAGATATGAAACTATGTATTCTTCGTTGCACCTATTAACTTAATTGTCGAAATAACTAAGTTGGTTCGATGCCAAAACCTTCTAATTTAGCTGATGATACGAGTAGTAACTTCCTTGAAATCGAGCGTCAAGCTAGTCGCCGCAACAATAGCGCGATTATCCACTACCGTTGTCCGATGTTGGAAGGTGCATCGCGGCCGGCCCGCAATTATCGGGGATAAAACACAAAGCTCGCTGCGGGCAGGTTCGCTCGCTCCGTCCGTGCGTTCCGCGTTCGTCCGTCCCGCGTCGCGCGCTCGCAGCGATCACTGCGAGTGCGGCAAATTGTTCGCCCGCGGCCGCCCCGCCGCGCCCGCTCGGCCCGCGACGTCTTCATCGCGCCCCCGGCCAACGGCGAAAGTGGATAATGAGTAGTAAATCCAGCACTCATTAGCTGAGAGTGAGCGTCCCAACGATCGATACGAATTCGTCTTCGCCAGGTAAAGGGATAATCGGCGCCAGAGCCGAGCTCTGTTATTAGCTGTAGTACCATACATCACGCGCGGCATTACTTGCGGCCCCCGGCGTCCGCGCCGCAATTACCGCAGCGCGAACGACGCAAACTTCACAATACCCTGTTAGAATAGCCTTTTAAGTATCGGCCATGTCTCAAACGCAAACTTAGCTTTCTAAAGATACTTGTAATTGACGTCCTTAGATGGCACCGAGATGCGCACCTCGCCCGCTCAATATACTGCGATTCTACAATTTCCTGGTTATTTTGTCTCATGTGACGACAATCAACACACATGTGTCGTTATCGGAGTATTCTAAGGCGTCTTCGCGTCGCTTGCACCTCGTTTGCGGCCGGCGCGGCGGCAGTGCCGATTGATTGCTTTATTGTCCCGTCGTCGTCGGTCGCTGGCGGCACGACGCGACGCGCTATACATGATACATGAAGCGGCCACTCTCCGCAACTAATGAGGCCCCGCACCGCGTAATTGTCACCAGGCACAGCGCCTCGGCTGCGCGCTGCCCCCGGCCGGGTCCGGCCTGCCGCCCGGTGACAGCCCGCGATTGAGTCGCAACGCAAAAAGAGCGTGCGAATATGACGTCGTCCGTCACAATGTGAGTCTGCACCCGACACACGTATGATTGATTTATTAGGAACCATACCGAGAACGAGCGTGGTCTCAGTCGCAACACTGAGAAAAGCTGTTAAATAAACGCGTAAGATATAAAAGACATTGGAATTTTGATTTTTATTAAAGCATCTCATACAAGGAGAGCGGTATTCGTGCGGCGAGATGTCACGGCGAGTTAAAAATTGTAGCGAGTGGTAGCGTAAATCGAGTATAGGTAGCGGTAGGTGGTTAGGAGTGCCGACGAGAGCACGGGGTATCTATTTCAATAGAATGCGGTGGCCTGCAACAAGGAATCCGATGCGGTTATAGAGGACGGAGGTGAGAGATATGTGGACGGACGCGGGCGGGGAAGTGCGCGCGGGGCGAGGGTCGTATCGCGATTGCATCGGAGAGCAAACAAGCGGGCGGGGGTGTCGCGGCCGGGGGCGCTCAAATCATATTACCCCCGTGCCGTCCTCACACCAGCGAGCGCCGCGTCTCCACACACGTCATTTGAGTGTGCGTCGCTATGGCGACGGCCGGGCCCGGGACGTGCATGATATTAGTACGTGTGTGGCTCATCTCCGGACGGTTAAACTTAACGCGCCCCGCACCGCCGCCGCCGCCCCGCGCGATCCGCGCCAGGGAAATTAAAACCGGCTGTCGACCGGAAGGCGCGATCGACCCGCGCTGGGACACGTCGACGTCGTCTCATACCTACGCCTAGTTACATTATGAAATACACGTGATCTCCTGTAACATTTCAATTCAGTTACAAACCAAAACAGAGACTCAATACGTTTTAATATCATAATCATGCCCAAGTTAACAAATATATTGATGATACATTTCACTTGTATCTGATGTGTATTGAAACAAGTAATACTTGTATATTGTACTCGTATATCCTATCAACGAGATGGAGGGTTGTCCCAAGTCGTCTCAGGTTTCAACACAAAATACACACACATAGAAATCGCGTGTCTAATCTCCTCACATATATTACTTATCATAAGAAAAGTTCTATAAAAGATAATTGCTTTCTTCTATATACACTTACATATACATTTCTTAACAACAACAAAAAATCTTAATGCAAAGCCGTCAGACAGATACCTAACGTGAACTCGTGATATAAAGAACTCCTCCCTACTCTCAGTATGTAGATACCTACACATTTGCTTTTGCTCAAAGACATTGTCGCTTTCAGGCACCTCATTAGAGCGGGTCCCATGTGAGTGAGCCTACCTCCCCCACCCCACCCTGCTCCCGTACACACGGGGTGGGGGTAATTCTTTCTCGGCGCTCGCAAACTTGGACGGATAATTACACTTAGATAAGAGTCCGCTTCTTCTTTAATGTCTTTCTTGATGAGAACTTTACGTTTAAATAATGTCTTGACGTTTATATTAGAAAATAACTCAAGAAGCTCTCTATTAAAAATGTTATTTATATCTTAATAGTCATTAAATTGTGGAGCTAACTTCAATGTATAAATAAGTACGTTATGTTACTTTCTAACTTCAAGTATAAATACACACGATAACGATGGTGATAGCTATTGATATAGATCTTTCGTCTTTGTTTCTTTCTTTCTACAAAAGGTATGACAAGAAAATGATACTGAGCGGCAAGTACCTACTTGAAAAAAGTAAGTGAAGTGATTTGTAATTAGAGCATCAGAAGGTGAACATGCCTGCTTCGGAACGTGTATTCAAACAGATAGGTACAGGGAATGGCGGGTTGGTTCCGGTACAGAGTTGGCGGGTAGGTACCATTAGGGCGGCAGTAAAAATCAGTTGGATATCATATAATCGAGCCGTCACACAAACTGTTACGCGTGTCATAACCCCGAACAGCACTCGAGCAGCAATAAACTATAAAAAGCGGATAGTAAAATGTATAAACAATGAGAGCACGGCTAAAACGTTTTAGTGTTAAGAGTGGGCCCATAAACCGTTGACACGCACCCGTAAAATATTAACGATACCTACAAGAAAAATGACGACTATCAATGTAGGTACCGATTTTCGGTCGCGAGGACGCGCTACAAATAATGGCGGGGCCGAATTTATACCCGGGCTCGAATCGCCCCGATTGAATATTTTACCAGGCCACGAATGTGTCCGACGATATTTTTCTATTTCACCGCCCATTTTTACTATCAATTGCTTAGTTTCCCCTTTAATATTATTCGTGGTACGACCCGGACGCGCCTGCTCCGCGAGATAAGGGCACACTTGCAGATGTGTACACAGAACATGTCGCGGCACGCGCCGCTCCTGACTCTTGTGATGATTGTGCTGCCGACAGCCCAACCTTGTCCACGGGCGCTCGCTCGCGCGCATCGAGCAGATGCAGCCTGCCGTTGACAAACATAAAATGTGTAAACATTCCAGATAAGGGGGTTATGTGCTGTTAAAACTTTATTTATACCGGATACCTATTTTAGTCGGCAGATTACCTTTATCGTGAATACCTACGTCTCGCTGTTTAACATACAGACTCTACGTTCTGAGTAGAGTACCTACACACGGGACAACATTGTCACTGGCGCGAGTCGCGCAAGAATGTTTACGGAGTCGCTGATGGTTATTATCTCCGGCGATTCGGGAACACAATAACCTTTAAAACGTGTAAAGGTGTGGGCTCAATCGAAGCCCCAGTCAGACTTTAAAATAACTTCTCGGAGGCGAATGGTTTATTGCTTATTGAGTAGCTCTGACGAAACGCGCCTCCGACGATAAAACATGCCCGGAGTGGAATCTCAGTCAATATCACAATATACGCGTCGACGGGCACGCTGGTATTATCGCAGTGTGGGAGGTGCGCGTCGCGGGCGCAGCCGCTGCAGCCGGGCAGGCAGACGATGAGGTGGACTGCGATCAAATAAAATAAGAAACGTTTGAAACAATAAGCATTGTCGCGCGCGAGTCTGTAGGCGCGCGTGCGCGTAGAGCCGGCGCGGCGCGGCGCGGGCGCAGAGCGGCTCGTTAGCGGGGCGCGCGCCATTGGCCGGCGCGCGGTGGGCGGGGCGCGCGACAAACTGCGCGCACGCAAATAGCGCACCCGCACACAAATTAAAACAATAAAATGAAAGTAATAAAACAAAGTGAGCACCGAGGAGTATCCACTATCGAAAGGCTTAATGGCCGAGCGGAGGCGGCGGCGGCGCGATTTATTGAGCGAGGTGCCTTCGCCCCGCCGCCCTCGACTGATCACCTAGCCAAATTCGGCAGGTGCACCTTACTGCCACCCAGACATACATATGATGGTTCTTATGTCTGAATTTATAGCACAGTATGTGATGAGCACTTTATCGACAATGTGTTTGTTTATTGAACTGAAAACATCAGATTGTCCATCTTGCTGAAATAAAGAGCTTTTAACTACATACATTTGTTTAAATAAGAACGCGATCAAAAACAGCGTATGTAACTTCAGTCTAGTAAATACTAGCACCGCGCCGCCGCTAGTTTAGCTCCGGTAACGAATGTCTCCTCATTTACTAATGTGTCACATACAGGCGGTGTTGTTTCTCAGCGAGGGGGGTGCACCGAAGACTGGGAGAGGGAGGTAGTCGACTCGGGGGTACAGACGAGGGTGGATGACCAATGGCGTCGCGAGCCACCCGCGCTCTCGGACGATGCAACGTTAATTACGATGCCACTCTCAAGTCTGCGGAGAGATATGAAACCCCCCTGTTATCTGATGGCTCGGTGCCCGTACCGTTTACCTATCTACCTCACATCATACATATGTAGGTGCAACAAATATATACTTTATAATTGTGAGTAACTTTAATACAAATAGATATAATTCAATTTCTATTATCACTATACGCCCGAGGAAAACATCTACGTCGTTACATATACCTGCATTTGTAACCATAACATCCCTTGCTCTCCAGATAAAAACAGGAACAGTTTTCTGCGAGAGTTTCCCATTACGCTTATGGGAGGGTAAACAGAACGTCTTCCTTTAGCGGCGACTCTCGCTGCGTAGTTAGATGAGAACAAACATCTGACGTGGAGGCGTGATTGTGAAAAGGATCCGTGATTACACTAGATGTAGTTAGCGGAGGCTTCATTAGAGCGGGGCGGAGGGGCGGGGGACGCTCATCTCGGCGGGTGCATAGAGCTGCGCGCGCAAACAAATTAAAACGTAAGACGCGCCCTAATCAATAGCCAACTCCGCCGCGAAGCCGAATTAACTCGCCCGAATGAAAAAAATGAACAAAATTATATTCGCGCGAGACCTCAACACCCTCCCCCCGCGCCGGAGGAAATTGCTTTTCTTTCAGTGGGCGCGCACACACGCCCGCCGCCGCGCCGACGTGAGCCGGAGAGGGTTAGCGGGACAGGGCTGTACCACCGCCGCCCGCGAGGCTACACTACAAACACATCTGTACTCACCTTCAATAAATTAGTTCGTTTAGTTTACCAGATCATTCATCTGTTAAACAATCGCGACTATACTTGTATGACGGCACCCTGAGATATAGTACATCTGTGTCGTCAGTGTGCAGGAGGGCAGGGCAGCCCTGCACGACACAATATTATAATTTACGTGTCGCAGTATATCGCGGTGTAAGTAGGTACTTTACCTGGCGTTTGGCGGCGCTCAGCCCTCGGCTCACGCTAAATCTGAGCTTTATACGTTCACTTGACGCGACGAGAGCGATATTAGTTTCGAGCCGACTCCTTCCCTACTACAATATTTATTAACACTCTAAGAGGTTTGTATATTTTTACTTCTACAGAAGGCTTTGTTATTTTCATATCGCAATTATTATGTTCTGTCGTAGCTGTGAATGTTATTCCGCAGAGTGTTCGCTTCGTGTTCGGTGACAGATAGGGTTATCTCATGGCGTGTTGTGTACACATGGTCGGATAAGTGAATTTAGAAAAAAAACTGTAAATTACGATAGTAGAGGGTTTAAAACAGTAGCAATCAACAAAAACAAACATGACATGGGTTTATTGAAGGTTTAAAACAATGTTTAATTTTGTATAAAAAGTTCATTATTACAGTATTCATTAATTATCATAATTTAGTCTGTTAGTGAATAGCCACCACGGCGGCGCATATCATAAGACCTTTTGTTCAACCAAACAGAATCAACTTTCATTAGCCGAGGCGCGATCTCGCCTAATCTCGCCGGCCGCCGCCCAATTAACGCGTGGGCGATGAGCCGGCCGCCCGCCTTCACTCGCCGGCCAATGGCGGCCGCGAGGGGATTAATTAAGTAAGTTCCCGGGTGCCCCCCCTCCCGTACACCTCCCCCCCCTAGCACCCCCTCCCCTCGCACCTCGGACCCCCGCCCCGGGAGTCTGCGGACACGCCCGGGAAACTAACCACCTAATGAGGGGAGATGACCTCACGTGCTTGTGTGCTTTGTCTATCCAACTATGTACAAACTATTGTTCATTTTATGTGCGCTGGCCTTTTGTGCGGGCTGACGTGTGTGAGAGCTTTGTTGTTGTTGCGATTGTTGAACGCTCCCTGGCGTCGCTGGTTTGTTACGGTAGGTGCTGAGGAGCCTACGGGAACCTACAAGCAAACATGGAATCTAATTTATGTTCACTAACTCCACACGTTTGCTCGCAGGACACGGCCAAGTTCTAAAAGTTTGATTGCTTGTAAGGTGTAAGGGAAGTTTCATACATCACAGCTTCATATAGGGAACCCGTATAACCCGTTTATAACATGTAAACTAACCATATTTCAATTACTTCAGATTCAAAAGATTTATCAGAAAACAATCCATTTTGCGACGGGACACATAATTAAAAAATTTTCTAAATATAGGGTTGCACTTGGCCTTCATCTCAACTTATGGTAAATGACGATAAGGCCGTATGATGGAAAGCATGCGCACCGAGAAATCTCAAGTTAATTAGACGCCTGCTTTTGACCTTTCATACCAGCACGCAAGAGTGATATTAACATTGCTGTTTGGAGGCAGACTTAGGTAACATAGTGTAATAGTTAGCCAGGCGAACGTAGAAAACACACTACCAATCAAACTAAGTACCGTAAGTATCCCCACCGGGAATCGAACCCAGTCCTCCAAATTGTGAGTCCAAACGTGTAGCCACCAGGCCATGGAGGCGGTTAAATTTCAATTCAATGGTCAGAGACGTTTGAAGTTTTACAATATCAATATTTTAATTTTGTTCTTTGCGAAGAACTGAAACAACGATAATGACCAGTAAAATGTAGGTCAAACGACGCCATACTCTCAAAACATTTAAGGGGGAGTGGTGAGGACATTCCGAGGTCAATTAAACCAGTGCGTCGGAAGTTTGGTGACAGATGAGAGGGCGGACAGCGCGCCATTGTTTGTGGAAGATGATGGAGCATTCCATACATTCACACTCACTCGCACGATATATATCATATATACATCTACTTGTACGCACAAACCCATAGTTATACACTGCACAAAGAAGTCAAACATCAGTCATTTCCTATTACAAGTTCCTCATGTTGAATATATCTGCAGTGGTGTAGATTTATGACCTACGCTTAATCTTTTAATTATTTTTTAAGATATTGGCAGGTCAGCAGGACCCGGTGCTAACATGTTTGCAGATCAGTTCAAGCTCGACATAACGCCACTGCCAGGCTCAGTCTCGAGCACATTCTTGCGGCGGGCGACTCTCTCAGCTGCTTGAGTTCGTTTAAATGACACGTTCCTTGAATGTATGGCGCCAAGGCCTGGTCTTGTACATTTATAATTTTAAAAAGCCATCATTAACCACTGATACGGACCTGAATCAAATTCAAGAAACGCGCGTACACAGATGTGCTACGACGATCAATGTAATATCTGACGCTGTGTTTTAAGCTGATAATGGTGGATCCGTTGAAAGACCGAGACAGAAGACAAACTGCGCGTCGTCAATCCTAACGGTATTCTGCAGTTCAGGCTGCAACAACCGTTGCAGACCCGTTCCAAGGCCTTCCCTATTATTGTTTCCAAAATATCAGACAATAATTTGTAGAGGAGCTGACGTATCCAGTTCTAATTCTTAACTACGGGAAATGACAACACTTGCTTCCATGAGGTCTGCAGGTAATACACAAAAAAGTTTTTTTTCCTTCAAATTCGGCCTGAACTTGTACACTATTAAAAAATCAAACAATAGTCAAAATATGTATATAAATAAATATACTATAATTACATTTTTGCATTTATTTTAATTGTACAAAATATTTCTTTTGTACTAAGTGACAGCGTCAAATGTCAGTTCATTGACGCCACCTTTTCTTCAACGTCAAGTCTTACCTGTTTCGTGCATTTTATATGTTTTTGGTACAAATAAACTAAAACAAAATATACAAAAATGGTAACTTAATCACTTTTATTTGATAATGGCCTTCTAAAATTACAAGTGTACAAGACCAGGCCTTGGCGACATACATTCGCGGAACGTGTCATTTAAAATCCGCCGTTTCATTTCACGCTGTTTTACAAAACCTTGATCCGCTGCATTGATGAATGCAAAACATTCATTCAATGACGCCTGTTAAAGTCCAGCTGTCATAAAAAACTGCTTGAGGTCGTTTAGCTGTTATATATAACGGAGACGTTTAGTAAAACATTTTGTAGAACAGATTTTATTAAGCAATCCAACTGCAACAAATACACGCAAGTGTATCTCAAAATACTTATAAATAAATTCGAGTAGAAATTGTCGATAAGATAACATTCGTCACACACGCTAAAGTATAAATAGAATTTAATGCTAAATGATTTACAAATAAGGAGGTAATCCTACTAATATTATAAGTGTGAAAGTTTGGATTTAGATGTTTGGATGTTTGTGACGCTTTCACGGAAAAACTACTGAATGGATCTGAATGAAACTTTACAATAATATAGCTTATACATCAGAATAACATATAGGCTATAATTTATAAAGCCATATTGTGTAAATTGTCCAAAATCACAATTATAATATTAGTGGGATTATATGGGCAATTTGGGCATAACAAAAACGCGTTGCCTAGCAACCGACCATAGAATATGTAAATGCGTATATACTCGTACAAACTTTCGCGTTTATAATATTAGTATGAAGACTATTTGAATGTACTACGTCAGATATTGAAATTTCTTTTGTTTCTTTAAACTATTAGCCTACGTAACAGAATAAACACTATTTTGTACCTTATGCTGGAAAAGGAGATAGATGCTTTCTATGCCTATCGAACAAGCAGAATAAATCCTGAAGTACACGCGGACAAAGTCGCGGGTGGAAGCTAGTCCTTTATATGTCTGAGACATTGCAGATCTCAAACAGTGAAACGCATTAGGTGGGAATTAGATATTTAAGTAAAAAATGAAAGTACAAATATCATAATGCAGTAGTTATGTCATTTACAACATGTACGCCCCACCGCCGTACGTACCAAGTACCAGTACAAAGCTACTTAAATATGATCGTAAGTTCATAAATAAGTTAACAGCAATAAAAGTTTTATGGGCCGTATACTTTATCTTGTTTTGAATTTCATCAGTGCCTCTGCAGTACAGTGTACGATTGTTCAGTTAACCTTTTGTTTCGCTTCCCCCATTCGTTCTTCTTTGTCGTAAGCCTATGTTCTGAGGAGATTTAATGGGGAATCAGGGTAGGACCACCCTGATGGAATGTGACCGTTATTACGTCATAGTTTCGATGCAAAACTAGCATTTGTATAAACCTCCATAGATCGTCACACCAGTCTTTTCATGAGCCATTGCACGATTCCACGAATTTGCCAGTATCACCGCTCTTGGTAGGCGGATTGGTGATCGCTGTAAGACGTTGCTAATACAAAGTAAGTCACAGCTGGGACCTCATGATTGTTATTCTAAGCGTGTTAGTCCTCGGAGGCTGAAATTCAAAGCTAAGAGTTCGATATTCAAGTTTGGACAGTGAATCGCTCACCTGCCAAACATAGTACGTAGGTACTTACGTGTTTGTTTAACGAGAAAATTAGCGATCCCCGTAACCTCTATAAAAATCGTCGGTGGTCCATTATCGAAGGCGGCAAGGTACAAGGGGGTGCCAAAATAACTAATAGTTTTCGCGGGGGCGTGTTAGCATTTTTCTTCTGTCGGTGACGGGTGCGGGGTGTGCGGGGTGCGCGCGGGGCGGCGGGGGCCCAGCCTCGAATAACTCTCTTTCAGCAATGGCTACGCGGATCGTTTATACTCCATCGGCTCTGTTAATAACAGTGTTGTGTTATAAACATACTGGCTTTGTTTCTTTTTGGCAGGTGGGATCGTACATTACAAGCACGTGACTGGATTATGTGCTCGGATTTGTAGCATGGCTGCGTAGACAACTTCATTATATGCTTTGCAATTAATGATTAATTACATAGGTATGTTACGGGGACGGTATGGTCTACTAGGTAACCTTAGATATGCACACTTCTTTGTGTAAGTATGTAGTTCCTTTCTTTCTTCCTACTCTACATAACACCTTTCCGGGAGTAGTGGTAGATTCCAGTCTCAGAAAAATTAAGTTTTATTTATTTATAATGAGTTTGCGCTTGGCCTTAATTTCACTCAGGTAAGTGGCGATTAGGCCGTATAATGGTAAGCGTGCGCACCCAAAAGCAGCAAGCAAAAGAGGTTCTTTTACCTCTTTACAGAGGTTCTCTGCTACCGTTCATATCGGAACACAACAGTGCTATTAACACTGCTGTTTGGCGGATGTAATCAACATACCGAGTTTCTTTCGAATACATGTTCAATTGTTTTTCAAAATTAGCATTGTAGTTAATTTGACAATATTTTGTATACAATTTGGTTAAATAAATTTGTAGTATATGTGATTTTATTTAACCTGTGTAACATTTCCAAAATAATACACCAATTCGTGACTAAAATATCACATAATCGTATGTGATGATTTTATCACAAATAAATGACTACCTTATCAAACAATATCCAAGTTATTGATAATTGACAATTAACAACAAGTAAATGCGTTTAAAAAGAACTGGAAACCGACATCAATTGCCCTAAAAGGCAACTTTTATTAAGACAAATCTAAGATTTATATCGTTTTTTCATGGATGCCATTGTCAGAACTAGACCAAATTGGGGAACACACGGGAAGCACCACTTTTCAAATAAAAAAAAGAATCATCCAAATCGGTTAATCCAGTCAAAAATTCTGAGGTAACAAACATGAAAAAATATACCCGTCGAATTGAGAACCTCCTCCATTTTTGAAGTCGGTTATACATTAACTATTTGTCGCCCGCCGCTCACAATGTGTCATTCAGTCCGCAGCGGGGCAGGGCGGGCGGCGCGCATAAATAAACTCTCTGCTGCCACCTACGTCTGTTTTACGCAGCGCCGCGATGAGATGCATGCAAATAGCACGCGATTATTGTTTCTTCCGCGAGATGGAACTACATTTTAAGTGGGTTTTTATTGACTCTAAAATGGGGAGAGAACAACCATAGACGAAGTGTTCGAGACTGAGTACGAGTAGAATACGTGTCTGAGGAAATGTGCTCGTCTTATTTATGGCTGTTTTGATTTCCAATTAAACGTACTGTGAAGAGATATGGTGGATTAATTCCTTTCAAAAAGGATTCCTGTCCTGGCGTTTTGAATATTTGATTGGTTGGATGAGACTTTTAGTCAATTTACAGTTAAAATGATCAGATTGCATGTGAAACTGATTAATATCACCGGGAAAAATGTTAAACAATTTCCAACATTTGCATGCCTCATTGAATGAGAGCAACACAAATCCGTTCCACCACGTTGATTCTCTTTTGACTTTACAGATATTTACTTGCAGATTTTCTATAATCGCATTTTTATATGTTTCACTGCTAGACGCCACTCATCCTTACTCATCCTGACGGTGATATCAGAATATCGCGTCTACGCGTAATCATACTGCAACTTATGGCTACTTCAGAGGTGGACTACCTGCCCTAGCCTGCAAACCCTTATAATGTTAGATGCTACCGTGGCGGTACACTTTATTGAAACAATCTAAAAGCGCTAGTTGAGGAGTGCGAACACTACACACCGACAGTTGCTGAACTAAACTACTTAGTTCAGGGCATTACTGTGTAGTGTAGTGTACTAATTAAGTAAACCTGAGTGCAACACTCCGTCCCTTATATACCAAGTGTTGCAGTGATCGAGAGTCTAGAGTCCCGCCGCTCCTCGCTGACGGTCATTAGCACAACGCCGCCCTACGAGGACGCCCGGAAAATCAACCCTTTCGCCTCGTCTTAATTACCACGCCTCGCTTCAGCGGCGCCCTCCCATTGGTTAGCTTCCTTCCCGCTCTGTCGCCTCGCATTTTAATTGGTCGCACGTAATTAACGCTCCGTAATCACCAACCGCGCCGCGAGGGGTTCCCGTTCCTAATTTGAATTTTTAATTACTCTCGGTACGGCGCGCTGATTGGTCGCTCCATTGTTTACATAGGAACAATGCCTATTGTCTTTGCGATGGGTTTGGTTTGCGTGATTCACACGTTTTTGTTTTGATTTTTAATTGGCCATGAGACGTTTAATTATGTCGGCGTTGACTAAACTCGATGCTAGTTGTTGATTGGTTGAGTAAATTCGCGGTTTTTATTCTATATGTTTTTTTGAATACATTTACTTCTTATTCAGAAGCCCTGGCCCCAAAACCCCTCTGTCCACCACTCCCTGAAAGCCTTAGCAATTATGTTGAGATGCATTTCTTCCTCTTGAATCATCAGAACTGGCTGTGCATCTGAGTGCAGCGAGCGTATGCCGAATTAGCTCATTAGGGAGGCAGCAGTGAGCGGCGCGCTCACAGATTTATCCCGCCACTTGCCGTATTCCTGATTTGAATAAGACCATTAGCCGACCGAGTTTCCAGCGTTCGGAATTCCAAATTGAGCAATTACGTCATATAACTCTTCACCATTCACTATTGCTATTAGATTAACATGAGCCGCATCAATATAATTTGGTTAGTGGTAGGGAGATTTTCTATGTCCACCTGGTTGGCTGCCACCAGGATATTTTGCAGTGTTAATAGGACTATTTTATTCCACGAATGAAAGATAACTCGACATCGCTTCATTAATATGATACATCTGGGTGCGCACGCATTCCATTCAATTCCGTTTTATTATCAGATGAGACAAAGATCAAGTTTGAACCCATTCTACATTGAAAAATCTATCTTATTAACCGCATTGTCCTATAATTTTGGTTTGTCGAATACGATCGATTTTAAGTACTAACATTTCTGGAGATGGGCAGCAGTGACTACCAATCAATATGCAAACAGCGGTATAAAACTGAATAGCTACAAGGTCGTGTTGCGACCACCAAGCGTGATCCCAAATCGTTCTCCTCCTCCGGACCTCATCCCTGTGTATCCCTGTCTGGTCTGGTCTGGAGTATATACACAGGAGAATGCTGGTCCACGATAGAATTCACCTCAGTCACTTTATACGACACCCACACAAGAAAAGATTGAATGATAAAGAATCCACACATCCGAAGCCATACAATTTAATAGCGCGTTTTAGTGACAAGAAATTTGATGATTCTATTCCGAACCCTACTCGATAATAACTAAAACTAAATCTGGATACTCTCAACACGGATTTGTAAGGAATATACGAATTCGAACTCGTACGAATACGTGCGGTAAACAAAAATACACACACACGTGTAACTGACAATGACGTGCGCTACATATTGACGGCCGAGTGTCTGACCTTTGATGTACTTTTGTTGTGTGTACCTTGTGTATAACAAACGAAAGCGTTGCTTCATACATGTTTAGTGGAACGCAGCCTCTGGATGTTCTCATCTCTGTGACTGTCACTAAACAATTGTAAAAATCATCAAGTCGTCACAAAACCGATACTTCAATCTCATTATATTTATTGGACATATGGCCACAATTACAAATTCTATAGAGGGCAGAGTTACGAGCTCATTCATTAGTCATCGAGTGTAGGGTCGTCCATTGCGGGCAGTGAGGTAAGATCGTGCCCGCCGCGATTAGAGAGGCGATAGTCGGGGGCTAAGGAGGTGTTTATGCGCCTGAGTTGACGTTGAGTGACGCGCGCCCGCGCCGCGCCGCGCCGCCCTGCCTCCGCCTTAATAAGGTAAATGAGATGCGGCCACTACGCAACGGACCACAGTCGAGAGGTTAAGGGTGCTATACGTCGAAACATGCAACGTTCAGATTAATATCATCTTCGATTTTGTAACGTGATAGAAAAACTGCGAAACAGTGTTCAACTAGAATAAGATTTCGCAAAGCGGCTGCAACATACCGTGGAGAGGGTGGCAGTTCGTAAAAGTAATATTATCCCGTTAAAACCCTTTTGGTACGGAACCATAAAAATGAATGATGTGAGTGTGTGTGGGTCAAAGTCAAGTCAAAACTGATAATTCAAAATTAAGTAAAAAAAACTTTTTGACGTTAATCAATATACTACTACCATTTTGGAAGACCCTTTCAGTGATGTATGTGATTACAAGAATCGTTATTAGGCTAAGTGGAGACGGATGCAATGAAGCGAGGTTACCCACCCGTCGCTTGTAGGCTCCTTAAATTATCACCGAGCCGCGCCAGCCCTGGAGTAGACACACTCTAGCCGCTAACAAACGCCTTGTTACTAGATTTATCCTAAGCGAGCGCTGAATTTGAATACAATCAATCCGTATTGTGAATGATTTTAGAGTTACGTTTAGCAGAACTGGACGATTAGATGTAATGGTCTGATAGAAAGCTTTAAAATTGTAAAAAACGGGAAAGGTATTAAAACAGTTAAAACATATTTTACAATGCATCATCAATACCGTATAAGTCCACTGTAGTAGTAGCCACATTAAGGTCACATTGGACTTTCCGTGAGAGGAATTACCTTAAGAGGCTATGCTGTTGTCAAAGCGCCCATACAAACGTAGTCCAGTCATATTTTGAGTATTAAGCTATGAAAATCTATGAAATTTTCAAGACACAATCTAGAAACAAATATCTGTGTCGGTGGTGAGTCAGATTTTCGTTTAAATATATACTTCCAGAGTTACAGGGCGTCAAAATATTGTATTTTTCGGTAGTAAAAAGCCCCAACTTTGAACCTGATTTACAAGAGTATGAATCAATTTAGAACAATTTGGAAAAACCACCGACATCTGAAATATATATAATAGTATACTGTATTAAAAAAATGGTTACATAATATACTGTATCCTTCAAATGATCCCTGGACTACGAAACATCCAAATAACGGGTGGATAACATCGCATAATGTATGCTGTCTCACCGTACGCGCTCGGGTAGGATAGGGCTCGGAGAGGGACAGCTACAAAACAATTTAACCTTGAAACCGACCACGTGGTCTTACCAACATAGCCTCTTAAATACATGCTTTTGGGACGGATTGGCGATCGCAAAAACATGTTATTGAAACCTAGGTAGATGCTGCTTACATCTTGAATTTTTTAATTACAAGTAAGCTTCAGAAAGGGCTGTCCGTAAACTCGTGAACGAATTATTAGCACTTCTGATTGGCGGCAGACTTAGGTAACAACACCGGAGTTTTATTTTGCGAAGGGGTACAATATTGAACAATAAGTACACGGTGTATCTGACACATCTATACTTGTTAGCCGACGACAACATTTAACCGTCATCCAATTTCTTAAACCCACTGAAAGGAGATCGATATTTTAAGACAACAAAAAAACGCTTCTAAATTTTTTGTCCAATTAAAAAAGCGGTGATGGGTTTTTAGTAAGTAGTTTCTACTTTTTGGAGTTTTTAAACGGGCGACAGTGTTTTTGTGGGGGGCACGGGTCAAGCGGTTTGAGACAATGGGCGGCGTGGCCGCGCGTTCGTGCCGCGCGTTTTGTTCCGCGTGCCGGAGCACTATTCAGCGCTAATCGCTTCATTCACCACGATGGAGCGCTTTTTCCTGCGCTAGCGATCCGTCATGCATTCCAGGTGACCGTTTGGTGGACACTGCGAACCGTCTGTTGTCAGTTGTCGGATAGAACGTGGCAAATTAGTGCGTTGACGCCAGCAGTGGACGGTGAGCGATAGACACGCCACTGTGTCGACGGTGACATATAGTTAGAGGAATGTACTTATATATAAAAACAATTATCACAGCAAAACTTAGAACGTGTAATTTTAAAAGTGACTAAAAGATAGCAACTATTTTGCATACGAAAATGTCTCATTGGGATTGTTGATTTTTACTATTATTTTAGAATAAAACTCCAGAAACTGTAATTAAATCCAGATAATGCAATGAATATATTTAAAAAAAACTTTTTTAGTGTACGAAACCTGACCTTTATTGCGTGATGTCCGCCTAGCTAGCTATCACCATGTTATCTATGTCTGCCGCCAAACAACAGTGTTATGGTACTGTGGTTCACTAGTATTGAAGGTAACATAAGCCATCAGCCTCATTCATTTGAGGCTTCTGGGCGAACGAGCACGCTCCCATCCTGTGCGAACACATAGTACATAAAAACTGAACTCTGGAGATTTCATTATGGTGTCAGTCGCCACTGTAAGGAATTTCACGGCTTATTGACCGGTGCTCCGCACCGCGCGTCGGTCACATACAGCAACAGTGGACGCGTCTGTCTATATACTACAGCTCATCAGCGAGTGCGACACAGCCCTTTATACAAGCGAATAGATAGTTACATGTCACAGATTCTATATATGAAAACTCGGACTAGTTTAATGTTATTATAATATATTATAGTAAAAAATTATAAAAAAACATTTACAGGCTGATAACAATAGATTTGACTTTTGCAACAGATACGATACTGAAATTGAAGTCAGAACTTTTATTCTAGTTGTATAAAATTGAGGGCCAAGTCGAAGCCTAGATATACTACTAATCTGAATATATTAAATGGCTTTCTTAACTGGTTGACACATCAACGCCAAACCATAGACCAGGGCTGGAAACTTGATATTCGGAACGTCGTCGATCCCTGTGATGATGTACAGTACTACTAAGAAATCTTTTCTATGCAGGCGAAGCCGCGAGTATATTACTAGTTGAAAATAGTTTGTTCTGAGGCACATATAAATAGCAAACACGACATCGCTCCCATTATTATTTGGGCGACACAAAATAGAAGATTTGCAACGAAGATGCCAAGAACAATCGTTTTCAGTGCTTTAGGCGCCGGGACCTAATTTGTGGGGAACATGTGAGGTGCTAACAGGGCAAGTCTCTCCGTAGCAAATCGATGTGGTGAGCCAATCTTTCGACGCACGCGCACGCTGCACTGCGACGATTGGACACGGTTGCGATCGACTTTCCATATTATTGCAATTAATACCTTGTCGAATCGACAATAACGCTATTTTAGCAGAAATATTGATACGACGTAAAAAATCTAATTGACTTCAGCTTGATAGGGGCAAAAAAAGAATGTGCGGGTTTCGTTTAGGATTTCGATAAATTGTTAAAAACAAATTAATTTTCTGCTCATAACTGAATAAAGTATGCTAGAGAAAAATAAAAGAAAGAAATATATCGCAATAATGATTGATGAAAAAAAAAATTGTTCGTGCGCGAGCTCGATTTCAGGCGAGCTGACTACGAGTACCAGGCGCCCAGTAGGGCAAAGAAGTGTCTGTGCAGTATGAGCTGTACAGTAGTAACCAACCATATGGCTGCGGCAAATGAGCCGGTAATTTGATTTCGTTAATATTGTATGGAAAAATGAAATACTGGTTTCCAACCTGTAGCTTCGTGAACTTATTGTTCATCGAGTACCTAATTACACTACTTCAGCTTAGTACCCCCTTTCTGTACTCAAGTAACTTATTTTCTCAATAGGTTATTACGTACATTAGGTGTGGACTCATGCAGTTAACGATGACAACTCATAAAAAAGTAAAGTAGGTAGCTTACGTCTTTATCCCAGTCTATTATCAAGGAAATTGCGTTTGCCTTACATTTTACAAGCCGATAATTGCCATCAGTGATCCGCGAATCACTGAGTACCTACAAGTCGAAATTACAAAAATTCTATTATTTTGGGGAAAAAATAATCTTGACTATAATGATTAGTTTTCTAAATACATTCGCAGTTTCTTTGGACATAAAAACTAGGGTAATTGCTTATACTTATTTTAAACGTCTATTTCGACACAATCTGACGCCTTTAGAAAGTAATCTTTGGTTTTGATTTTGTCATAAACTTCACGATATCCAATAGGAATCGTAGAAGGCGTCTCTGGCAACGTTTTATAAGATTGGCAGCTGCATTTAATCGTGTACCACTGACATTGTACTACGATCACTAACCTGCCTACCAAGCGTGGCAATAGACAAATCTACATAAAAGAAGCTTATATTCCATAGCTTAATGCATTGATTACTACTGCTGAAGTTTTCAAGTTACAGCCTAGAACTTGGATTTTTACGTTTTTATCTTTCAGGCCGCCTAGACCAGTTCGTTTAAGCATCCGAATGAAACAGAAACACGGATAAAACATTATCACCACAACAGGAACATGCGCCAGCAGCCAGAAGCGGGTCGGCCCTACAGTTTGTTTACCATTACTCTACGTTGCGTCGTGTATTGTACGATCGACTGATTACTGTGCTACAGTATGTTAGTACAGACGGTCTACTCTAAAATGTCGAAAGCGGTTGTATATGAATTGACAAAAAAAAGATTTTTGTGTATTTATTCTGAAGAAAGCATGTTCACATTTTACACAGGAAATAGAGAATTTTGCCATAATCTTACTTTTGGCAAGCGCCTTATAGAACGAGGCTCCGGAAACGTTGCCATACTTACCTTCTGCGATGTCAAAGAGAAGACATAGTGTGGGAGAAAACATCAAGCTAAGTATTGTACAATTTTAATACTGCTCTAACACGAAGTTTCTTGTGACCTACAATTGTAAACATTTACCATGTAAAAATCAGCACAGCAAAATTAAGAAACTTCAGACGCAATTGTACGGAACAATTTTAATTAATATTTCACGGAACGCGACTATGGTAAATGGGCTGGCTTGCAACAATAGACAAATAAAGTTCGTGCACATTAAAAGAGCGAACAAGCTATTCCGTTAAGCTACCGTGAAATAAGCAGCGGTCAACAATGAGCCACCTCAGTTACGTATGCCTCTTAAATAATCACCTGTTTTTTATTCATTACTGAAGGGAAAACGGCCTCAAAGTTTCAAAACATTTAGCGAAAAGTGATAGGTCAAATAGGAAAGTAGAGAGAGAGAGAACGAATTGAAGACTAGGATTTTCTAGAGAAAGACTACGCTATTTATTGAGTTCTGTTAGAATGTCTTTGATGACGAAACATGGCTTAGATTTAAAGTGTGTTGGATAAAAAGGCGACTGAGGGAAAAATTCAAGGAGATGGGCTGCTGCATGTACCTATGTATCAACAACATCTTACTGCGATCACCAATCTGCCTGCCAACCGTGGTGTTTATTGAAAGTTGCCTGATGGAAAGTCCGACATAGCGATTTACAAGGCAGGCTCATGTCCAACAGTGGACTTTAGCGTGTTAATTATGATGATGAATAGCTTACCGACTGTGAAAGTCAGAAAGCGGATATGCCTTCAATCTGGTTAAGTGAAGCTTAACCAAAAAGATAAAATTATAATTACAGTTACCGTAAATCCTCATACAAAATCTCACTTGGAATTTTTAAAAAGCAATTCATAATTTAAACTTGGACGGAATCCTTATAGATATTCATTACAGGTGTAGTGAAGATATGATGCGTGTGTCCCACCGTGTCACACACGGAGACACGCGCACTGTGAGTGGGGCGCGGCATGCGCGCGCGCACGGCAGCGCGCCGTAACCCGAGCCGCGCAGGACGCAGCGGCAGCGACATAACATAATTAAAAATGATTTAAGGCATTCGCTCCGGCTGCTTTGTTTCGCGCATTATGTTTCACTTGTTCGCGTCGCCGTCGCTCGCGCACCTCCATTTTTAACGCGCCCGGTCTTAATTCTGTCACAGTTTTTATAACCCTTTTGTATTTATTAATTCCTTTTCGGCTCCGGTAGCGCTACGCTTCTCAGAAAGAATTTTGACGTGACATTTCTTTGGGTCACTGTGACCCTGCGTTAATGAAGCGTCCGATTTCCGAGACGCCAATTCTTGAATAATATTCTAGCTAATCAGATCGGGGTCAGATTGTTCTGAAAACTGAGACCCGCCGTCGTGACGAGCCGGCCCGCTCGAGCCGGACTGGACACCGGTGCTAACGACAGCTGCGTGTTATTTTCGCAAAATATTAAAATAACGTGAATTGTATCATAGCGGTCGGATTCAGTTTACGCTGTGAAGGCAATAAAGGTGCGTGAACAATGGCAATTCACGACCGCGTACGCAGAATATATACCATTACCGTTTAAACGAGTATTAAAAGGATTAACTTCGTCTTGTTGACGCGTCGCGGCCGGTTATCGAGTTTCGCGAGGTAGCCGTGTCCTGGCCACCGAAAAATAATTCTTCACGGGTCATTCGCTGGCGTTGACGACTCTCCGAGGGTCGACGTGAACTCTTTAAGGATCCGCTGACTCATGTAGAAGGCTTATAATAGCGGAAATGGCGCTCAGTTTTCTTACTAAGTCGTTCACATTTTAAGTTTCTTTTCTTTACAATGACCTTGCATTTCCGCTTTATCTCACTTGATGATGTGACGATGAAGGAATACTGCTCACCACGACACGCTCAAGCCGACTTCACATTGTTCCAACTCTTTGCTAGGCAAATGGCACAAAGGAAAACAATATCAATCATCGTCACCGAAATAGATTCTCTGGTTACCTTGCAATCTGTTTCTCCAATATCGTTAAGGCCGGCAATAACACCTAAGTAGGCTAGCGTCTGGTGTTTGCGGTTGTCCGTCGGCGGGCGGCGCGGCGGGCGCGGGCGCGGGCTGCGGACGTTATTGGCGGGCGTGCGATCCATCATGGCGACAATCTATCACGCCGGTTACGCTGTCCGAGTACATACGCATGTTTTATACATGTACTTTAGTCTATATTAGATTACTAGTATATATTATACAGAGCAAATATTAATATTGTGCCATATTCAATTTTATTACAGAGAGATAAACCTAAAATAATTCAGCAATGCGCTTGGAATCACAGGTATAAAACATTAACGGTCACGACATTCGCTAGGTATGAGATAGCTCACAAAATAAGTATCAATAGAAAATTTTGATATTTGACATATCTTGAGATCGACAATCTTGAGAAAAATCTATGAATACGGATCGTCCTTCATAACACAATGGCAGAGTTAAGCCCGCAAGTGTCTACGTTAATTTGAAGGGTGCTGTTTTTACTGTCGCATATTCTTCCCGATAGGAAACCGTCTAAAAAGTTGTTTAGGCAAGCAGACACTAGAATAATAATTTATCAATGCTCATCTTAAGCAAAGTAAATTAGGTCATACACCTTTTCTCGATCGATCGAAACATCAAAGAAACTTTTAAGTGAAAACACCAAGTTCCGCCTCAGTTCAAGTACGGGATAAGCACAACATCCTACATATGAACGTGGCCGCGTACTCTAAGTCGTTCTATAGTCTACGTACGTCTAACGACACTGATATGTAACTCGAGGAGAGTGTTAAAGAGTCTAAGCCTCGCTGCAATCTAGCTTTGGTTTCCCGCAAGATGAGATGGGCAACTGGTTTAGCGATGTGCGTCAAAGTATCTCCTAAAGGGACAACAATACACTTTTGTTTTCAATACATTTCGTTGGCAACTGCGGTGAGTCATAATTATCTTATAAATTGCAGGATTTTGAACCCTGACATCTTTCAAATGATTTATCGTTTAAAAAAATAGGCCCATAGTGTATCTTTTGTAATGATAGTGATAGCACTCTCGTACAAACGAAGTTTGATTCTATTTTGAAAATGAAGCCATCAAAGTCAATGCCATTTTCTAGACAAGATATAGAAACGAATATCTGTTGGACAGACGAAGCCTCCGGAGGGCTTTAATAAAATTGGGAAAACACACGCGTTTATTTGAAATGCATCGAGTGAAACTCTTCTTTAAAATCTGTACGAAACATTTGAATATTTCACACATTGTCACGCTACAAGTGGTCAGACAGTCAGCCTGTAACAAAACTATCCTGATTCGACCATGGAACCTTAAAAATACCTTAAACATGTTATTTCTTATTGCTGATATTTATGTGCATGTTTACAATAATAAAACTAACATTTAAAGTCTCCAGTTTTAATTTTATTTTGTTTACCAGGTCCATTCACATACACTCCCGCGCATTGATTAATTTATAATCACAGTCATGTTGTCGGAGCACAGCCCATCGGTACTAATTAGTTTTATTCTGGGGTTTACAGCTTGCTAGTTTGCTATAATGCAGAAAACAATAAATTTTAAAACTTATCTTGTTGTATTTTTGTGCCACGCTGTAAGCATATGGAAACTGGGACCTTCAATTATTATCAATTAAATTTTTAAGCTTCACTTAAGCGTCTTGAACGGTCATTGCACCCTGACCACGCAGTGATTGATTTATGGTCAGTTTTATTTTATAATAATAAATTCATACGTGATGTGATGATTCAGACGTGATACACAACTACAGGTGATGTAGCAGAGTTTCTATTCTACGGACGACAAGGCCATATGGTAGAAGCGTTCTCATCCAGAAGCCTCATTCATAAATGCTCTGCACCGATTCGAAAACTAAGGAGAGGAGTAGCAGTACGATTATCAATCATCACATGAATCAATAACATATTCCTTCAAGCATGGATACACCTTCGAGCATGGTGATCCTCCGATGACGGTACCTATCCCAGTGGACTATGAGCTTACGGAATACACGCAGTCTGTACGACAGCTAGATGCAACTACAAATATATTATAACTATTGTTATTGAAAGCATACACACACTCACTAATTAATATTTACTTTTTAGTATATAAATTAATGAAAAAAATATATTGATTTTTACTTCACATTCACATTATTCGAAAGGAAGAGGCGTTGGATTTTCTATTTCACTAGCTCAGCAACGGAGACGTGACTATTTGTTTTGGGCAACTGCTTAGATTTAACTAGTTTATCAATAATATGTAACAGTTTTGAAATAACAATAACACAGCTGGAAACTAAGCGAATTGTTTCAAAATTAATTAACTAAAATGTCTACAGCGTAACTAATGTCGGTCATTGCACTCTGACGCAGTGATTAATTTATAATCACTTTTATTTTGTTCTCGCAAATGCAACATGTTGGCTCCACCAGTGGTCCAGTCTGGCTTCATCACTGTTAATTAGTTTTTTGTGGTGCGCAGGCGTCGCGGAGGTGGGGAGGGCGCGGGATGGCTGACGCCATCAAATTACGATGAGTCGGCCTTTCGGCTACCGGCGCGGCGCCGACGCCGATGATAATTATACACTCGTTACTACCGTGCTGCGCCCGCGCACCTCGCGCCCCCGCCCCCGCCACCCCGCATCACCATGCTCTCGATACATGCCATGAGGGACACTGTTTACGGATGATAAGTTAACAGAAAATGTTATATCTGAGTGGACGGATAAGCGGAAATATTTTTTACGTTGATGAAAAATTATAAAGTAATTCAAAGGCAAGCGTATAACTACTTCAATTGTTTAATGTGTAATGATGACATACCAATATGACATTATGAGAAAATAACTTAAATATTGATTACAGTTAACAGCTATATGTTACAAGAGTCTTACTGGTTTGTATCTGTCATTGTAGTTAATCTGGGAGTACTTCGGATTGTCGAGAGTTTCGCTGAAGGAAAAACTAAATACTTTTTAAATACTTCTAAACATATGGAACACTAATGTTAGTCACGATCTGTATACATTTTATATTTGCCTATTAATCCTATCGTCTTGAAAAATAATGCTGTCGTTGAACCATGGAACGCCTTGTTAATCCATTACTATCTTGCATCACGAAGGCTATTTACTTTACGCAAGGTCCTGGGTGCCGTGCTCAGCTTGAGTTTTCAACCCAAAATCTGCTATATGTTAGACATGAACGCGCTCGGAACTTGCGGAGAAACTGTATCTCGGACAAACAGTCGTTAGATATGCAATCAGACCGACGCATCACCTGAGCGCGGCCGCCTCCGCATCGAAATCGAACGGATAGGGAAGGGAGCACGCGCTCATCGAGTGTCGACAATAAATTCCATCGATAACATCGTCGGCGTCGAGCGCGCCCGGTAATTTTTTAACGACAGCGTAACTCGGTGGCGACGCGTGCGCGGGCGCATTTTATTTCTCTCGCATCAAGAGCCGACTTTGAAATAATCGTCCACCACTCAGCATAGATGGTAATCAACGGCGACTATTAAGACGGTCTTAATGTAACTTTTTTGATGAGAGTGGATCTGAAAGTGCGGGCAGTTGCGTGTACGCTCGCATGTATTAACGACCCGATGTGATTTTTGTGATAAGTATGTACCGCAATAATTTGTGCTATAGAGTCATTACTTTCTAACATGATCGTTACTAGTATTAATGCTGTTGTAACGAGTCAATCTGAACTCAGCATTCAATCAGCTAATGCTTAGAATCAAATTAATATGTACCTTTACAAGTACATACTTGCAACATAATCTGAAACTTTTCTAAATAATTTATTCCAACTATAAAAATGAAGAGACAAATTAATTTTCAACTACACGTAAGATAAAAAAGTGAATGGGAAAATTTGACGGTTTAGCAGTAGAATTCAAAGAATTTAGAATTTCAAAGAAATACGGCAATATTTTTAGGTTACCTTTAATAATTCCCTAAAATATGTCACAGCAATGAAACCTCGGGTCAATCGGCAAGTACGATTAATTCGCAGATCGCCGCAAATCCAGCCCTCACAACATTATAACGATAAGGATCATATCGATTGATCAACGTCTAGTAAGTCGGGATAGGTTTGGTCCGCAGCGGCCGGTCCTGTTCATTGTGATATTAATTGAATATCGGTGGACGAGACTCGGCTACCGGCGAGGTTGTTGATGTTATTCACACTCCACGAATGAGCTTCCAGCTAATTATCAGAGCTTCTTGACGACCGGCGCGGCGAGGCGAGGCGTAGGGATGTGCCGATGATGATGACAGTTATTAGATATATGAACAATATCGTTTTAAAAAGAGAATTTAAAAATATAAAGATTATTGAAACCCTGATAATTACCCTGCAGGGTTTTATGTTTCCTGAAATATTACAGTCTAGTTATTTTAGGTTCATGTAGCTACCGGATAATATCAACACTGAACAGGTGAGATTGTGGTTTAGACATAGACACCACTATATAAAAAAATTCATTAATAATTTTATTGTTTATATCTTTAGAACAGGTTCATGTAGGTACCAGTGGCGAAGGGTCCATACAACCCGATTTCCACCGGCTTACCTTTCAAAAATCCTTTCCACATATCATTAATGTACTATTAACTTTTATACGCTCAAAATATTACTACAAGAAACGCCTGTGCGCAATTAAAAAGCAATACAAAAAACGCCTGTGCGCAATTAAAAAGCAATACAAAAAACGCCTGCGCACAATTAAAAAGCAATATCTATCAGTGGCGAATGGTCCATACAAGCCGATTACCACCGGGTTACAGATATTATCTATAAATTGTCAAAGCCCGCCAAAACTATACCACAGTTCCCGTGTCAACTAATGCTCTGTCTCTTACGCTCTCGTAGTAAACGTCGCTTTTTATTTCACGATATAAGCCGGCCGGATTTCGGCATTCTAGATTTCTTCTCTTTCGAACGCCTTATGCGGAGCGAGATAGAGAGCAATAATACGGAGGAAATACATCGCCAATTAGACATTTTTTTCTAGCAAGTTAATAGTGTTATAACAATGCAAAATTTAAAAAGTAGCATTTTCATAGTAAGTTTCATCGCGAGTCACATTGTCTTATTTAGGCGTATTTGCGTGTGATTTGTTCCGTTTGGAATAAACAACTTTAGTACGCGTGAATGCTTGTTAGTATCGAAGGTTTTTATGTGACGGATTAGAAAGTATTTCACTTAGTTCGAAGTTCATGTGCTGTTTTTTTGTGTTTATAAGGTGATTTACTTGCATATTTCGTTCAATACGGTGAGTTTTGTGTGCCATTATGGCTTTAATTCGTATGGAATGCTGCCTAACTGACTACTTGCTCATCATCTTCCCATTTGAAGAAATACTGAGAATTTCTGAAGCCGAATTTGAATCACGCGGTAAGCATTTTTTTTTGGATCGGCTTCCCTTCGCCAAAATTCCACCCTTCGCCACTGGTAGGTACCTATCGGATAACACGTCACTGAGGAGGTGAGCTTCTGGTGTAGCCATAGGCACAACAATGTATTATTATATATATTAATTTCGACCGAATTCTAGTGTTCTCTTAAGAACAACATCGATCTAACTAAATTATTTATCGAATTGCTATCATTTCAGCAACACAAGTATTTTAGACGTTCATAGCTGTGCTTTCTTATACATCGTTTGGTTAGTCAAAAACATCACTTGCATAGCAAACACGAGGATAATACAGTAATCGATGAAAACATTTCATACTCATGACATAAAATTGCTAGACGATCATTGGTTGCGACTATCAGACGTAATTAATTTATCGGGAGAAAATTACTGCAAACACTCTAATGGCCAGTCCATAACGTAGGAGAATTAAATGTAGTAATTGCTCTGTCATACATCAATCACTGTCACTTGCACTAGATCGGCATACTCATTAAAACTTGAATCTAATTGATTTAAACACGCCGACAACCCTAAAATGGTGTTGGCATTCACTCGGCTACATCTCTACAGTACGTGAAGCTATGTTACATTTATCTTTAATTAAAAACATCGCGGGCCATCTCTAGATTAGTCGGGCCCGGTCACAAAAAGGGTTACGAGGGATAAGGCAAAACACCTCCGTGATTCGTCACGAATCACAGCTTTATTTTTATTTGAGAGAACCCTTTGTTAGAGCTAACCGAATTTGCTGTACAATAAAAACTGGCTAATTAAGAAATGTTCGGACTGCCGTTAAAGGTTTTGGGTTTCGTTTCGTCTGGAATTTGGACTCGATTTCATACGATTTGTTTTGGTCCACCGCCGAGATTTATGAACGGGTGATATCGACTGCGCTGTTCTGGATCTTGGTAAATGATTATAATCGTAAAATTATACACAATTCAAACCTCTGCAAAACAAGTACTGCTGGATACATGTGGATCAAATTGTTCTGATTTTTCTAATGCAATGACCTGAGATACAATTTAGCACCAAGCCCCTGCAAATCACAGTGATTTGAACTGTTATGGTGCACTAATTAAAGCCATTATTGTTCGTCACTACGAAAGCCTGTTTAGGATCACATACTCGCAATTATTTTATAGATGACAAATAAACGTGAAAATGTAGCAAAGTGATAGAGAAGTGCATCAATTGTCACTATAAGGGCAATTTCCCCTCGAATAAATCGCGTCTACTGCACTATAAAGTCCCGTCACGGCACGGCGGTAGTCGCGTCGTCGTCAGTTATTGTTTTACGATATGATCTCGCAGTAACATCAAGAAGGCACATTCCTCGACGAGCCGCTACACTCGAGCACACGACTGCTCGTATACACGTAGCTATGCCCCGGTACGGTTGTTAGGAAAACCTACAAAATTACCAAACGACAAGACTGTTCCATAACAGAATTATAAAACAGTATATTTTCGATGAAGTGCATAACCCACGCGAAAATATTTCTCGATTTATACAAAAAATATTGGGTCGGGTAGCTTTGTTTAGACTTTGATTCATAGAGAAATAAATTAAGAAAGAAAATATAAAAATACTTGTAATATACGGAAATGATTTAATTTGGTTTACATAGTCCTAGAAACTAAACTGGTTTATTAATATTGAGGTACAAGGATAAATACAACAAAGCCTACAAGTGAAATGTTCAATAATCTCTTACAAGCGATTTAGGTCTAATGAAATATTTCGGTGGACTAGAGGAGGTAAGAGTATCTGTGATTTCTTAGCTTTTACGGAAGGGTTTTACCGAGTAAATTATTGGACGAAAACATGTTTGGTTAAATTTTTCTCGATAATTTTTATGCTTGAAATCACATCTTCTAAAACCCTTTTAAATTTTATACTAATCGGTAGGTAAACTCAGTACCTAGTAAAGATTACAATTATTATCCCGTGCACGAAACCATTTTTAACAAATTCTCTGTATTGCCGTATACGTTATTTACTCCTGGAATCTCTGTAACGACCTATTTATCACTATCTTTTGCCCACGTCTTCTTCTGCGTAGATTTCAGAAATTATCCCGCTGAAGCACATAACCGGAATAGAAGTATAAAATGACTTACGTATAACTTGTTCTTTCACAATAGTCTGCATGAGACATTTGATCAAAAGCGTGACAAGAATGTTGCCAGCGATTTTGTTTATTGATACTCTACCTACATCATCAAAGGGATTGATGTTCCATATTTCATGTGTCTAACTCAAGCAGTTGAGGCTGGGCGCCGGTATGTCAGTCAGGCATTACCTTCACATAATTATGATACTAGTCGGATGAAAGCCCACTTTGACCCGCAAAAAGATCATCATCAGCCGGGAAACGTCCACTGCTGGACATAGGCCTCCTCCATTTACCGATCCCGAGCCACTACTACTGCATACACCTTGTTCCCGATACGTGGTCATGGCCGCCACTCGAAAACTCTTTCTTCCAATCGGTTATCCGCAAAAAGATTTATTTAATTAATTTCTTAAAACTTCCGGTTCCAGCGAAACCTGATCGCACGTCCTCGCATTAAAGGCATGTGTACACGGTCGAATGCCAGGACACTATCAAACGCGGTGGTCGCGTCTTGTCGCCTGCTTAGCGCGGCGATAATGGTGGCCATTACGCGTCATTCCGAACATTCCAGCGCGGTGCACAATAACACCCGCCCGCATTGACGACAATACGCTCGCTCGTGTGAACCGTCTATACATACATATACAAATAGCTCAACACATAGCGTACGTTCACACGTTCTATGTTGTGACGTTGATGATAATGACTGACAGTACTTACAATTGAGTACATAATTATTAATTTAGGCAAGGTGAGTATTCTGTATATATAAAGGGCATTCTCCACTGACTACATGACACAGCCTTATCTCTAGACCACTTGGGCTAGAACATTGAAATTTGGATCATGGATTCCTTTGGTGATGTAGAGTATGTCTAAGATTAGATTGTTCTTTTGGACTGTAATATTGAAATTCGAAACGTAGATCCGAGAACCAGTAAGAAATTTTCGGCCAATACGCGAGTCTCCTTCTAGTTACAAATAAAATAATTAGGTACGCGAGAACACAAAATTAACAACTTTGAATTCAAAAACACTTGTTTGGCGACCTAAAATTAAGGATACGGTTTTTGTTGTTCGGAACCCCTGTACGAGAGTCCGATACGTACTGGTTCAGTTATGACCATTATTAAATGACAAAAGCACTTCAGTTGAGACGTCCTTCCCAGGTTTATCTGTCACCATCGGCATCAGTTCCACTCGTTTACGGCACAGTATGATAACAACAGCGTTATACAACTGTGACGCAAGACGGCGCGGGGCGGGCGGCGCGGGGCGGGCGCTGATTTTAATATAAGTGTCGCGTGGTATTGGCAGGTACTCGAGTAGCTAGCGAACTGTCAATGTTTGAAACACATGCTCTGACCAGTCAGTTTCAGGGGTTTATTAAAATTACTGATATTTTATGGTTTACTAGCCTTTCGATGCAACTTCATCCGCATTAATTTCAAAAATTATCCCATGGGAACAACTAGTTCAACCGGGATAATAACTAGCCTATGTCTTTTTCCATCTCGTTAAAAACAAACTAGTCAGTCTGACTTCCCGTTATGACGTAAAAGAAAGACAAACAAAACTCACTTTCAACTTTTTTTCTTAATTTCATGCGTTTTTAAAGATCATTGCAAAAAAATCCTTTCTATCCCAAACATTTTCGCGTGGCATGGTTATAGAGGTAAACGCAGATAAAGCCGCGGGCAAAAAAACTTGTTAATAATCTAAAGTTCAAGATGAAGCTTCCCATTGGCTTGGATTTAAACCAATAAATGACTACTGGATTTTTTGCACTATGGGTACGGGGAGACAGCTTTTGTTTCATCTGATGGTAAGCGACAATGAGACCATAGGATAGAAGCGTGTTCATTCAGAAGAATATTTTTAATTGGAACACATCAGCACTAATATCTACGGAGTACAACTGTGTAGCCACTAAGCAACGGATGTTTAATGTAAGACATATATACTCGTATGTACCTTTAACTTAGCCAGCTTCTCGATGTTATGTTACATGGTAGAGTATTGCTCAATCGTTTACTGATACAAAATCCAGGGAATGGACAGTGCCATTCAGTTTTAAACGACTAATTTACAGAAGAAAAAAAGGCCAAGATTGATTATACGAAATACACCTTAATGAACCCATTGTAAGGGTCGATTTTATATATTAAACTTTAGTGAAGAAAATTCCCAGCACTTCAGTCAGCGCGGCAACTTCAGCGACACTATTGCAAATACACAGAAAAATTACGAGGTAATAACCTTATTTTCAGCAGTTGACTTTTCAGACTGATAAAGATAGTGATGAACAATAAATTATAATGATTCAATATCTTTTACTAGGTATTAAAATTAACAATAGCGACGTGATCTATGCAGCAGTTTTTTACGAGAACACCTGTCAAGAGCCATTAGGTGACGAGGTTTCAATAGTTGCGGTGCGGTGTGCGGTGCGCGTCGCCGTGCGCGCGCGCATGTTGTTAGCGACAGAGATAATTGCGCGGCCGCAGCCTCAGTGCGGTGTCGCGGAATGTAGCACTTTCCATGTTAACGAGCGTGTATGGCCGCCCCATCACGCGCTCTCCTCCCCCCACACCGCAACGTCCGTTGCATTGCTCCTCAGCACAACCAACACCTATTTGCGGCTGCGCATCTTACTACACAACTAAATTTATGATTTATACCGACTCCACTTAGCTAATAATGATCCAAAATGGCACGGTAGAGGCAATTTCTTGTCGCGAATACTGCCTGGATGTCTGCAACGTCAACACGAGACGTACGCTTTCATTACGTACGGAAATAAATCAAAATAATACCGGCGTAAAAGATAGCGAATGGAAAATCAACCCCCTCACCTCCCTCGCGCCGCGCCGCCCGCGAGTGATTTATGCCAGTAATTTTCCGGGTGGTTACGAAAGTAACTTGCGATTTTTCTCTCTGCACACACGTAATTAGATAATTTCCATAGATTGGCGCACGACGTGGGGCTACGTTAATTTATATACGTCTACTGAGCTAGTATGTTTGATGTTCCAACATAAAGGAAATCTTGTTAGCCTTATTCATGAAAAAATATTGCTTCATGCAGAAGCGCGAATGCTAACGTTTCGAATGCGAAATTTATAAACCATACGAATATAAACCTAATCTTAATTTGTGAGCACATTTTGCTCAAAGATCTTTATAAATGTGAAGATTAATAAAGTATACAAGCTGTGAATTAATAATCGCGCGCGCGGACCGGTCGCCGCGCCAGCACTCCCGGCTTGTTCACGTATTAATTTCTGTCACAGATTTAATTGCTCACCTCTGGCTTAAGCTTTTTAATAAATTCGAGGACAGAGAACGAAATGCGACGCGACTAAAAAACACGAGGCCGAGACGCGCTCGACCAAAAAAAGGAGGGATTTTAATTTATAAAAGACAGGACAAACGATTAATAATTTATTTGTATCCTCCATTTCTTAAGCGAGATGGCCGGAGCGTTAAAAACAACCGTTAAAACCGACGTCTTTGTATCGCGCGAGCTTAGGCCGAAATGCCAATTGCGGGTAGACACAAGTATACAGCAAGTCGGAATGTCCCTTTAAAAAACCCCGCAAATAAATAAATCGCGTCGCACGCATCGGCCCCGCAAAAAAAAGACCACAATATTCGATTCTTTAATGTGATCCTTTAAAAAAATAGAAGTAAGCGGAGGCTGGCTCCGATTGAAAATGAATGAGGGCGAACGCGATAGTGGAAATTAGCATTGAGGTAGGATTCAGGAGCGGCCTTTGTGCGATCATATCGAGGTGTATTCTTTGCGCTTTTTACGGCGCGGCGGCGCGCGCGCTGCTTTCAGGCCCTATTACGATCTGTCGCCTTTTTGTTAAGAATAATTACAATCACGCTCCTTGATATATTTTGGGACATATTCTCAGTGTTACACTTAGCTAAAATTCTTAAAAAGCTTTGGTTTGCGGTACTTACTCATTTTATTTGACATTACATTAATTTCAAAACACTATAATAATAGTCAGGCTTATTTAAAAATAAATAATTAGATTGCTTATGAAATCGATTAGTGTGTAGTAGCTAAATAAAGTATACTTTATTATCACGGTCTATAGTCAAATTAGATTATACTCGTAGTTATATACATAGGTATATAAACCACTAACGGAAATATCGATAATATCAGCTCCAATTTAAACAATGCTCCAACTAGATCCAGATCAGTTACGTATGTTAGTACGCCATGAACCCAAATGCGATTCATAAATTAGCGATTACGCGTACATCCAATAATAACGGTAACAATGGGATTGAATGCAGATGAGCGCAGCCTCGGTCGCAGCCGACTCCACGATCGACATTTGTATGCGCTATCTAAGCGCAAGCGCACAATTGGAAGCCGGCGCGACTCTTCGCGCTAATGGTACACTATCGAGCCATCGCGAGCTCTTGAAAAGTGGCGACCGCCTCGGAATACGGACCACACGGCGGTTTACTGCTGCTACCAATAAATAAATTACATTTGACTCGCAAACAACGCAGCGAGCGTACCTACTCGTATCCATGGCACAGTAATAATAAAATAAGAAACCTACTAATACGCGGGTATAAGATACGGTACGGAACTCAAAGTTTTTGTATTTTAATAAATAACACCAGGTATTTTTATACTGTATGATTTTTCAAAGTATATGCCACAACTGATACATCTTCGCATTCAGCGGAACCATTGTGGAGCCGTTGGACCAGTCTTCTTTAGGGACGTAGTTTATATAGCTATAGGGCATAGCTTCATACGCGTTCAAAACGCGTACCTCTAAGTTTATCTTTAGTTTTCGGGAATAAAATGAAGTCGCAAGGTCTGGGTGGTATGGCGGATGGGGCATCAGTTCTATATTTAAAACCTTCAAAGCTTCTGTTAACTTAAGCGGATGTGTAGACGCGTTATTGTGGTAAATGACGACATTATTTCGAGGAAGCTTTTTCTTTTTGGAGCTGGACCGTTGCTTCACTAAAGTTTTACCGATTTTTTGAACTGATGCTAACCATTTCACGAAGCTTACACATTAAAAGTCGTTTATTTCCAATGAATCACACTGCATTCTTTTCTATTGACTGGTTGAGAAAAGTATTCGTGTCGAGTAATATTGTGTGTTAATTTAAATTTAAATCAAAATAGCACTGTTCTCGTGTAATGATGTAAAAGTTTCCCGCACCCGCCGGCGAACACCTATGACTATAATTGATTTTGCTTTACATAGGTGATGATATAAATGAAATAAATCGGTATTTATTTATGTATTGGTGCATTATGTCAATGTCCAATAACATCAATAAAAATATTTTTTTACAGGGAAACACTAATTTTGCCGATGTTATGTCGAAATTTGAACGAGTTAAAATAAAAGAGCTCACATGTAAATTATTCACTAAAGCAAAACGTTGGTGTAACGCATTACAAAATGGCTCGTAAAAATATAACTGCTTGGAAACTTATTAGCGTTATTATCAAAAAAGAACAATTAGGAGGCGATCGAAAAAAAAGGAACATAATCCGCGACCCAAGCATAATAATTATGGGACATTTAACACGACCGATGTAAGAAGGTCGCAGTAATTAACGACAGCAATAACAATAACGTTAATATCAACCGTGAAGCCTTTATAGGGAAAAATCTGCATACGAAACCAATGATGTTACCTTAAAGGTGTCAGTTTACAAATAATTATTTAATTCGATGAATTTAATTTTATAGTAATAGCTCCCATACTGATAAAATATCAATTTACATCGTGAAAGGAACAAAATTAACTACCACACTGTATATGCTCGTAAATACACACTTCACGGAATCGCCTGATGGGATTAAGTTGGAATCAATAAATAGAATAATTTCAATTTCCCAATTGCGATCCAAGAAACACTTCATGAGATCGTTAAGTGTTCAGTGACGGTAAACTAGCCACGAGGCAATTCGTTATTAAAAAGCTAAACGTTTAAAACCCTAAACACGTTCTATAAAATGGCTTAAAATAGCTAAGCTCAAACGAGTCTGAGTAAAACATTTACAGCAAGAGAATGGTAATAAACTGCACATAATCTTGTCTCCATTGATCGTGTGCATCGCAGTGAATAAACTCAGGTACATAGGTAACTTGCCCTTCTTGATTGAGTGCCCATAAAGTGTCTGAATGGGGTGCTGGCAAATTGGCACCAGCTATGTCACCGGATTGTACTGACGAATGTATTACGTATTCTATCTAACTACGCGCACTAATGAGACAAGGGGGTTATCCGCTGGATAACAAATAAGCCACGGTGCACTTCTACGACCTACGGTGATAGTGAAGCTCATGTGGTCATGGAAGAATAAGGAAAGCCCTACAGAAATCGATTAAGATTAGGCAAATATTTTGAAATATTTCGATTTTTTATTATAATAGGCTAGATGACACAATCAGATTGGGGTTAAATTGTATTTTAAACCATAAAAGGCATTATAAAACTCCTATAAAATTTAAAATATTTAATTTTATTAAATTTTTTCTGGCATTTTACTGCTTATAAAGCCCGCAAAAATTCAAAATAACCAACATGCTCCAATTACATTTTTTAATTTAAATTTTGCTTTGTAAATACATTGTGAAGATTTTTTTGTAAGGGAGTGGTTACATAAAAACGTTATTTTACGAGATAACTCAAATATTGTTAAAAGCTTCATACATTATCTACTTAAATGCGCAGAAGTGACGTCACTCCTTTGTACCGATTTGTATGGAGCGTTTTGGCACCGCGAGACTAGAATCACTTTTCGGCGGGTTATATTAGGAAAACTATAAGTCATACGGAAAAATCTTTAACAAGGCTATTTATCTTTTCACATGGTCTCCCGATTGAGGGAATAATTTTTTAACGTAATCATCCCTATTTTAAGCTTTTTTGATATTTTATATTATACATTTACCCATTTGCTCCATCATTAGACCCTCAAAAGTTCGTGTACCGGTTCTACTCGCCAAACACTTTTAAAAGAGCCCAAACACGGTCTACTAGCTATATGCTTTCGCAAATTAATCAATCACTCATTTTAACGAACGAAAACATTGATTTCAGCGCTCCGTGGCAAGTTAAAACCATAACATCTATCTAAGAACCATCGTCGCCCAATTATAAACCCTTACAAAATAAACACACATCTGAATCGGTAAAACCGTTGTGGAGATAAATGGGAATATGGTTTTTATGTACTCACAACAAACGTTCATCCTAAACGCATACGCCTTCTCCGTTCCGTCGTGGCTAAAAACAGGCGAATATAAAACCTATGTATATTGAAGTTAAGGTAATAAAAAGTTAAGTGTTGCTTTAATATATATTGTATTTTGAAGCACACACCACTGGCATTTAGACGGCCATAGCAGTTTCAGTTGTCGCTCTAGAGGGCACTCTTTTAGGGAGGGATACAATTGTTCTTAGACTACGCATCGTAACAATCAACAGCTCCATTATACAGAATGACAACATTACTTCACAATATCCTTCAGGAAACATACAAACAACGTCCAACATCTAATTGCGACTGGACGCTGCGACACATAAATTTCCGTCGCGACACTGCGACACCGCAGTCGCGTAAATTATGTCTCGTTGTGAATCGACATCGCGACAATATACGAGTGTCGACATCGGGAATTGGTATCGACATTCGTGTCTCGTGTCAAGGATCGAGTGATGGCTGCACTGATTGAAGGACTGTGTATTAATTGTGTTAATTGAACACGAATTATTCCATACGGGTTTGAATTAGGAATGTGATTTATGATTGGCTAAATTGGCTGATTTCTATGACATTTCCATTCGAGATAATTGTGACGCTTGGTAAGCGCATTGATGACCGAGGATGTCGATAATGGCGTATGCTGCTGTCGAATAATGTAATTTAAGATTAGTCACCTTCTAATACATACGAGGGGCATACCGAAATGATCGGGAATATAAAACAATACATACAGGAAATAACTAAATTTATTTTTATTGCTTTTCGAAGTATTCTCCGTTGCAGTTAATGCACTTTTGCATTCGTTCGAACCAATTATTATAGCAGCAATTCCAGTCCGAAGTTGACATGGTCAAAATCGTCGATTTGTATGCTTCCACTGCTTCTTCTGGACCTTGAAACCGCTGACCACGCAATAAATCTTTGATTCTAGGGAATGTAAAGTAATCATTGGGACTCAGATCAGGGCTGTATGGAGGATGATCCATTAATTCAACGTTTTCCTGCTTCAAAAACTCGCTTGTTTTCTGAGCGGTGTGAGAGCTCGCATTATCGTGATGGAGGATTATGCGTCGTTTCGGGTTACCTCTACGGAGTTCGGATATCATCTGTGGCAAACAAACCGTTGTATACCAATCAGCGGTAACCGTTCTCCGTTCCTCTAAGGGAACTGTGACTACATGTCCTGTTTTCGCGACAAACGAAGCGACCATTTTCTTCGATACGCTGCGAGAGCGGACAACTTTTGTTGGCTTGATCTCACCTGCGAAGACCCAGACAGCCGACTGATGCTTTCTTTCTGGCTCATATGAATAGATCCATGATTCATCACCAGAGACAATGTTATAAACTGCTTTTGACTTTCCTCCGTTGAAGCGTTGCAGAGTAGACCGGCACCAATTGACACGAGCCGCCTTTTGCTCTTCGGACAAATTATGGGGCACCCAGCGGGAAACTAGCTTTCTCACTCCCAGTTCACCATGTAAAACAGTTTGTATCGCAGTCATACCTATCCCTAAAGTAGCCCGAATCTGCTCATATGTAATATGTCGGTCATCCTGTATCATTCGGCGCACAACAGCGACATTTTCTGGTGTAACCGCTGTTTTTGGCCGGCCTGTGGAAGGTACGGTGCCAAGAGAAGCACGTCCACGCCGGAATTCAGAATACCAGCGATATATTGTCGTCTGGCTAGGCGCTTCACTCTTGAATATAGATATAAGCTCAGCGAGACATTGTCCCTGAGATAATCCTCGTCGAAAGTTGTAAAAAATTATGGCACGGAAACTTTCTCTTGTAAGCTCCATTTTTTTATCGACCTATCAATTTCAAACTGATATTGTTCTTTAAAAAAAAATTTTTTTTAATTCTGTCAATTGTATTCGATTTTCAACTAACCAGTGTTTATTCATCAAAAAGAGTTTTTAATCTAATTAAATCGAAAGTACTCGATTACCGATCATTTCGGTATGCCCCTCGTATTTGTTTTTAACGTTGTATAATGATATATCTAGTCGTCATAAAATTATTAGTTTCTATATTATTAAAAGTGAAGCTTCCATAAATAAAAAAGAATAGCAGTAGAGAAACATTAAACGATTCACAAATTGAAACATATTGAATGTAATCTCATTTAAACAAGCATTTGAACCGGAAAAGTCAATAGTGTTTGAAGCGCGCGTTTATTGAGTCATTTATCCTAACTATGAGCGCAATGATTAATATCCCGGATATCGAGTCTAGGGGAGCTATAATCATGCCACCGACGCTTCCTTCCCAAATAACTGTGATTTGTTGCTACAGGCTAGTATAAAAACCTCTAGAAACACTCCCAAATAGCATAAAGTTGCAAAAGCAAAAGAGATTGTACTAGTAATGAAAGCAGTCAAGTGAAATAGAGAAAGGTTTACGAATCACTCAAGTTGCGCAATGAGTTGAAATGACAAACAAATCCAAGCAATTATTCAATGCTCACGTCGTCGTCGCAAAAAACATCAAAGCAGACATTCGAATGGAGTATCTTTGTTTAGCCGACTTTGTACATTTTTGAGGAGACAGTTGCACAATCTTACACAATTCACGTTATTGGAGTTTCTTGGTGTAGGAGTGTAGAGGTTATTTAGTTTATTTACTTATTGGACGACTATCCAAAATCTGCATTTATTTTTGACTCCGGGTTGGTTCTACTAAAGCCGAACTCCCGAAACCACACGCTTCTTGGGCTTTCTTACCTTGCCTGCAGTAGGTTTGTTCCAAGTATCATGATCATGGATCGTTGATCATGGATATACAGGAATAGTTGAAGCGAATAGAAACGAGTGTAGAGGAGCAGAAAAATACATTTGGGTCGATGTGCAAATGAATGTCCCATGTCATGCCTGTTGATTAGGTGACATAGATATTTCAATATTGCGATCTATCAGGGTGACTTATGTCCACCAGTGGCCTCGTGCAGCCTATTATGAATTAAATACAAATTAATGTTAACTTAAAAATGAATCGTTAGCAGCACCTAAGAGTTGTATTGAGTCGCGGTCTGAACGAGTGCGACGAGTAGCAAGTGATAAATAAAGCGTAATTGTGAGACGGAAACAGCCAATGAGTAAATCTCGTCCGTCAATTTATTTAAATTATTTATTAGTGGCCGGCTATAGACACCCGCCGCGACGTGATCGCTTTCAGTGCGCGTTCACAGAGCGGGCCCGGACGCGGGCAGTGATGTCCGCACGCATCGACATCGATAAAGGACTATTTAGTCAGATGAAGATGTAAGTAAGACATGTAGTTTACTGGTAGCCAAATAACTTTGTGTTAAATCTATCCACAGCTACCAGCACATCACGATCAGTCTATATACACACTTTCACATTAAATTACACTAAATTTTGACATTACTATAATAAAAGCAATTTTATTTGATCAAAACAGTTTATCTGCACATGACACATAGAGCTCTGATTTTCAGCCACCGCCGTGCATATAGAAACAGATGTTTATTTTAATTTTACTCAGGCTTGCTGGTAACTGACATATATAAAACTAGTAATTAATGTTATTTTAATTTTAAATGAGTTAACAACACATGTATTTGTTTTTAAAGAGCATAAAAACCAAGCTACATTTAACATTGGTGATTATAAACAGAGCTAAAAAACATTAGAGCCGACAGACCGTCGTGTCTTGTGAAAACTAAATGAATGAACGATGGTGTCTTACGGCTGTCAATAGCAAAACTGAATAAGTATAAAAATGATCAGCCCTTTTATGTCTTATGATGTTCTATAAATGTTATTAGTATTTTATACATTTATTAATCCGATAGCCACCAGTGGTATGTTACAGTAAACTCTTAAATTTTTATATCTTAAGACACATTCAACATATTAATTAATACGGTGGGAAGAGTTCGCAATGAGACTAGATCCTTGGGCCGTAATCACGAAATTTACGTCAGTAACGACAGATCAAAAGATGACATCGACAAGGACAAACTCAAATCTATCGACCGATGTCCATCCGTACACGCCACAATTAGTTAATTTGTGCAGATACGACACAATGGATGAGGAAATAATACACTTGTACATACTAACAGCTACCGGGAGATTGTAATTGGCGTAATTGGACGAATCTGGACGAACTTAATAACGTTTCATTGTCGTGATTCAAATGGCGATTCATCGTTCGTAAGAGACATGATTCATTACTTTTAAATTAAAAAGTTTGATGCTGTATTTATGTTTAATGAACGAAGTTGAGAGCGCGAACGAGCTGTTCGTCTATCGTCATAAAATCTTATTGAATACTTTCACTTAGCTTTAATTATTGAGTGTTTTGGGGATTTTCAGAATATTCTAAGTATCAAGTGTGATTTTCTTAAGTTAATTTATTTCAGATTACAATTATGACACAGAATAAAGTTACTCTAAATATAGGTCTGACGGATCTTTGCAGGGCTAATGTTATAGGATGCGTCAGAATTCTAATGAACCTTTTTTTATATAAGCAAAAGGTCTGACATCAAACAGGGAACAGAATCTACATCGTTTACAACCGGATGAGACCACGTTTGAACATGAGCATTCTTTATATGCCACTGTACCTTAAAAATTACGTATGCGATGCTATGGCTTTGAACTTGGCTTTGATCGCAGCTGATGGTAAATGACGAAAAGGCTCTTGGATGGTAAGTGTTCCCACCCCAAAGTATCAAGCTAATAGGCGCTGGCTCAGCTACTTTTCATACCGGAACACAACAGTGCTATCAACACTGCTGTTTGGCGGCAGGAAAAGTAACATGGTGGTACCTAGTCAGGCCTCCTAATCAAAGAAGGTTAATTGGTCATATCTGACAAATACTATTTCCTAGTAGAAGAAAAGTATAGCGAAGTAGAGGCCATAAATTAAATAATTATAAAGTTTGAATTTGGAAGGTAATATAGACGTACCCATTAATATCGGTGACGGACCAGAAGCGCTTGAGCACGGCCTTGGCGAGCAGGTACCAGATCTGCGTCCAGACCCACGTGGACTTGTCTATGGAGGCGGTCAGGAACTCCTTGGTCTCCTCATCAGGGTCTAACTGAACGAACTTCTTCTGCAGTTCTTCACTGAGACGGCTTTTTTCAACTCGGTACCACTGGAACAAAACAGAAAATGATAATTAATACCCATGAATCTACTACGAGTCGCTACACTGACATTAGATTTATTGTGTTCCAAGGCGGTAACTTGGGAAGCAGTGATCGCTGCACCATACAATACAGGTCTATTCTTTAGTATTTTCGTCTTCTGGGATGTCAATAGTGTTAAGGCTAGATGTTTGGGTGTCTTGCAAGGCGTTCCTTGTAATTAATTTTTGTTGTTGGCACTTCTAGATAAGAGTCATCATCATCAACAGCCTATATATGTCCCCACTGCTGGGAATCAGGCCTACTCTCTTACAAAGAGTGTATGGGCCATAGTCCACCATGCGGGCCCAGTGCGGATTGGCGGACTTCACATGACTGTTCAAGACATGCAGGTTTCCTCACGATGTTTTCCGTCACCGTTAAGCAATCGGATAATGTAATAGAATTGAGAAACAACTCATAGGTACACGGCTGGATTTGACCCCGGAACCCTCAGATTGAAAGTACGCGCCTTATCAACTACACCACCGACGCTTTTTCTAGATAAGAATAGATCTCAGAAAATTATAGTTAAGGGTAGTATGATTTGCAACGGTGGCACTAGATTCCATTAGTCTTTATGAGTTTGATTAAGTTAAGATTGTATTGAAGTACTCCTATAACCTCATATTATCTTCTATCACGTGGTCATACTAAGTAGGTACGGTTTGGTGCAATGATTGTTAAGTGATACTTTCGTAGTTTGAAAGAGTTTCCAACTGTTTTGTCGACAAGAGTTAAACTGATGACATAGAGGTCCCCGGTTTGATTCCCAGCGGGGTATCTATATGTAACATGCTATCAAACAGCAATCTCGATAGTTCTGTTTACTTTTGGTGATGAAACGCTAATCATTAGATTAACACCATCAGGCGAGGTGAAGCTCAATTGCCAGTCCTTGGTGAATATATGTTTAACCATGAATATGGTTTTACGAGCGGTCCATTGAATACATCTATTTGCAGACTAGCATCGCCTCAAGTGTAGTCGTTAGCAATTGTTGTTAAACAACACTAGGCCTACGAGTTTAATGAAAGCACACAAAAAGAGTAATCGAGTGCAAATAAGAGAGTATAGTATGAAAGGAGCGTGTAGCTCGTCACCCGTTGTGTGTTTAAGTCAGCCGCCGCCGCGGACTACAAAGGGCTATGCGGCCGCTGTTAATTTCACGCTGCCTCGAATTAACATTTCTTTACGCCACAGAATAATGACGAATTAAAAAAAACTCTCGCCTCTACATGTAGTCGGTAATGACGAAGGCCGTCGGACGCGAACTCATCAGCCCCGGCTTAATTAATGCCCGATCTGTCTTTATATTAAAATCGAAGGCGGTGCACGACAAAAAATTGAGTAGGTGCGGGAGTGAGTACGAGTAGAGCTGTTAGGTTCCGTATGTCGCGGTAGAAGCAGAGATGCGAGTGTTCTCAATTAGAGCAGAGACTGATAAAACACCTAATTGAATTTCAGTCAATACATTTCATTGATGTGGGTATAGAAATTAAATAGAATAATAAGTCCCAGCGGTGAATTACCGTTGCTGATTTAGATACTCGTGTATACAACCAATACGGAAATGGGATCGAATTACTAAATTTGAATTCATTGTATAATATATGTATCAAATAATATGCAGCGACACTTGCGGAGTTTCTTTCGCCCTGTTTTATCAGCAGAACGCCCTAACACTTTTCAGCAAACGATCAAAGATGAAGTGACGTAAAACACCAGTTATATACACTGATTTTAAAGATTCATAATCATTTGCGTGAGTTTACGGTTATCCTTGAGACTACTCGCCATTCCGGACTCATCCACGGGATGCTATCTACTCTAAAGCTGAGAACATTTAGATTGGCATCTAGAAAGTAACTGTATCTATGTTTCCCGACTCTCGCACTAAAAGTTATTAAATGTATCTTAAATGTTTGATTTACGTAACCCTAAAATTATCTAAAACCGGTAGTTGAAACAATCGTCACGGCGAATGAACCGCCATCTCGGGTGTTCGTATTAAAAGTTTTATTGTGGTCGACTCGATGGCTCGATGAATTTAATGGCGATGTGTGTTTTGTTAAAGTTATAACTTATCCTACTTATAAAAAGAAACATTGTTTAATTTTCGCAGAGTAAGATAAGAAGTTGAACTATGTATTCCTTTGTAATAAATTCAAGCCATTATCCAAGCCAAGCCACTCGCGCTGTGTGTTGCGTCATTTACGGATATGGTAGCCATAGCTTTGCAATTAGAAATTTTGTTTATAGAAAAGGGTTGTCAAAGATATGCATTGTGAGAATCTACAACTTAAACCTAGACAATAAATTGAATAAATAGTTCATCTTAAGGTTAGGTTTCATATAAATATTACCGTTAAGTTCTCTATATTTATGTTTTAGCATAATTTTCAAAGTAATGATTGTGTTTTTTAAAGATACAGTGTTGTTGTTTTTCAACTGTCTCAAAGTTCAAGTATCAAGAAAATAAGACAATTATGTATGCATTATGCTAAACATATTTCAAAGGAGTCCTTAAAATACATATACAATAATAAACGAAAGCACCACATTACACGTATGTTAAAGTAGTACAGCACTACTAACTGGTATCTAGAACGTTTTATGACGAGTCGCAAAAAGTATCGTAAAAAGCGAGGCAAATAAATATTTAGTACGGAATGCTGATAGCGAATCACGTCGGTGATTATGCAATGCGCCGTCTTTACATTTAAAATAGCCTGCATAGGAATTCAGGAGGTGAATTCTCCAGACCGAATACGGACTGTGGAAAATTTTCACTGAAAAGATCGTCTTGATAACTGTATTTATTATTGTCACAGAAAATTCCATGACGCATGCAAGGTACATTAAGAAACGGTTCCATGCTTTGATTTTCGATGAATAAATGAATGTTTTCGGATAGCCATTTAAGGAAGTGGTTAAACTTAAGGTGTGCGTGGTTCTCTCAAGCATAGGAAGTAGTTAATCTAATGTGGCCGACTGCCCGCCTTGTTGGATTTAGAACAGGCAAAAAATACGTTAGAAAAAGGTAGTACGAAGTAGAAGGAAGCATTGTTGTTTTCAAAGAATTATGTAGACCAGAGGCGCTCACCCAGTTCGATTATTTATGGGAGGTATCGTTTAGGATTCATTTTCTGCTCGTGTAAGGTTAGATTTGCATGAATAACAATTTTCTCATTTAAAAAATCTACCTGCTAAAGAAGATAAATCGGAAATGATTTATTCAAGCGGTACACGGAGTTATCGAGGCTGACACGTACTTGTTTATTTTAGTGCTTATGTGGGTTAGTACGAACATTCGGTACGTACGGTCAAGGGGTCAGATGGTAATAAAGGGATAAATTTTCTCTTTGTTGATGTTTCACTCTTGTCATACGGCCATCGGCCACTCGTATCCTTTTCAATGCGGTCATTATGCTCAAGTTGACTCGTTAGCGCGCAGGTCGACCGAGGTGCATCCTTCGGAACGAATGGAGGGATGCGAGCATTGCAGGTCCTTTATCCGCACGGTCGTTGGCCCGAGGGCTAATGAATCAAAGCTGTTAGTGCGAGCATATTGTCAATACGGAGCGAAATATTAACGATGGACGCGCGGTGCGCACAATGCCAGATTAATTCCCATTTAAATGTGTGAAGTAAATGGCGACCGGCCCTTTGAGACGCACAAGAGTTTTTGTGTAGCTCGCGACTTCTACGTATCGCAGTGCCGACAGTGAATAGTTGCCGTTCAAAAGCTCCATACAATCTGCTGTGGCGATGGCGTCACATAATGGTAATACGATTTCCATTTTTCACTGACGCGGAGCAAGTGTCCTCGTAAATATTAGATTTCACTGCGGATTCGCTTCGTATGAAAATACCAAGGACAAAAGGTAAACACGAAGGAAATGAGGGCACTGCAAATACTTTGTACGTAATCTAGAATATTTATGAGTTGTAAAGCTAAGTATAAAGGATCATGTCGACGTCGTAGCATGCGCTAGGTACAAGAGATACGACGTAGAGCTAAGTGGCGCATGGGATCCCAGTGGATTTGCTAGTAAGCGGCTCTGGAGTAGTCGGGAGCTTGTTTGCCGGGCGCTCCATTAAAATGGGATCAGCTGCGATGCAGATCGCCTGGACGCCCTGTTCCAGGAACCACTTCCGTGTACAGCACATATGGCTCTGTAGTCTGTACGTAACTAGGTCCGTGTCGATATATTACTTAGCGAATACTTTGGGGCATACGTTTTTATGTTATGTTTTACACTATATAATTTTTAGTTAAAACCTACATAAAATTAGGTGGTGCATTGTTGTCTTTTTGATGGAGAAATAATTGGGTACTTGCAACCAAATGAGATTGGGTTGAATTGTATTTTATAGCTTAACGTTAGAGAAATCCCACCAAAATAAAAATACTTTGTTTGTTACGTATTTTTATTTTGGTGGGATTTTTTAATTTGGATTTTGCAAGATTTTAAAAGCGTAAAATACAGTTAAACGGATAGTAAAATGTTTATTGGATTTAGTTTTTCATTGCATTTTGAACGTTTTCTTACAGGAGTATATAAAACATTATTTAAAAAATAGAGCTATTTATATTTTTAAATGGTCTGTCGAAATAGACAAAATTGTTTTACTTCTTAAAAAAACTCTAACTCTTTTGTAGAACTCAAAGAGCAAATGAAGTTGACAACCATGACGTCACCAATACCAGTCCGAATATAAAGCCAATTTAAAATATTGCACAAGACAGATTGAAGACAAAACTATTGTTGAAACCGTTTGACAATACTTGGCAAATTAAGTTACATTCATATGCAATGTGAGGCTATCTCAGCTGTGACCTAAAGTCGGGGAACACAATGACGCGGACAAACTGTAGTTGGAGTCCCGGGGCGATGACGCTAGATAGCAACCACCTCAATTAAAACCCCCACATGACTTATTGCGATAAAACAATTGATTTCGATTAACACTAGACACAGTGCTACTATAAAGCATTCTATCTGATATACATTACTAATCCATGGATTTATATGTCGATGTTTCATTGTCCACAGAGTATATGCACACAGAGTGGTTGATCGTTACATAGCCCGAAAATTCATGAGTGTTGTAGATCGGGGGCTCGATTCATACGATAGAGATAAAATCAAAATGGAAGAATGTAACGTATTCTGGGAATTCATACAAGCTACTAGCTACCGCGATATGTATTTAAGCCCACTAATATTCATATCGTATTAAATAACATTGAACAGTTTTCTGGAATGTCTTGATCATATTTTCTTAATAATTCTATTTGCTAAAAATCCAGATAAATATGAAAAAAAAAAAGACGTTTAAAAGTATGTGTCTGTTACAAGTCAGCAAAATCTATTGATCTCATGAGTACTTTATAATTAATTAGCTTTTACCCGCGACTTTGGCTGCGTGGACTAAAAAAATTATCAAACAGGCAAACCATTTGTTCTGTCATGTTCATGTCCTATTTCCGGCCACACGACACTATCCCTATGAAAAATCATTCCGACTCTTCGTTGCGACGTTTTAACACTTTCGCATTTACGAGCTTGTACAACATTAAAGTATTTTATCCCCGTAGGTAATATAAATCACCGAAGGCTGCAAATAGTCTGTGACGTCACGAGCCGCCCGCGGGCCACCGTTGCGTAATTGTTTTAAACTCCTCTTTTAATTGTTATATCGGGGGTCTGGGATTTATGGGTCGACGTGATCTCCGGTGGTAATGCCATTGGGATTCATTTGGCGCGTCGTTTCCGCGTCGCCGCCATGCATCGCCACGAGAATGCACCGCCTACACTTCATAAACAATCGCACCTTGTGTAAGGGAGTTATTATGTACTGCTGGTGTCCACTCTGCGGTGCATTCACGAAAGTAGCATGGTAATAGGTGCAGTGAGTTCAATAAAGATTTACACATTATTTTAAGCGGAGCTGGTAAACATGTCGCAGTTGGATTGCTTAATGATCTGATGTACATAACCGCTGGCTGTTTACCGTCTAGCTGGATTGTCATTGCATTGCATTTAACAAAACAGGTACCCACGTTTAGACATTTTCTAGAATGGATTACCTGCAATCACAAGCTTTTGGTGTAAGGCAACCATGATATATAATTATATAATAAAAACATTTGATTTTCAAATGTATCCTGCATTTATTTACTGCAAGGCCTTCTTGCCATATTTTAGGATTCTAGGTCAACAGGAAGTATCCTATAGGTTTTGATTCCTTGCGCTCGCAATGGAAATTGTCAAAATATGCGGCATAAATAGCCGTATCGTTTTATTATGTTGCCCTAGAATCGTGATTTCTACACAGACCCAAGGGGCTGCATACTTGAGTATCGAATATTAATTTCAGCTTGATACCTCCACGCGTTCCTGAGAAATAGGGTCTTGGCAGATAGACGGACAACAAATTTTTCCTATAAGGGTTCCTAAATGAGTCCTGAAAGAACTCAGATGAGGTATGAGACGTCACCTGAAGCGTGGGCACGCGTTCGTCCGTAAGATTTACGAGTGTATTTAAACTGGTTTTACATTAAGCACCCAGCGGAGTCGATTTGATCGTAAACCCGGCTGTTGTCGCGAGACAATATCGTCGATGGTTACCACCCAACGTGAGTGACTGTTAAATTAACTACAGGTTAACTTTGGGTCAGTTATGCGAAGCTATGGCTCAAATAATAAGGGCGAGTCTGTAAAGTTTAAGCTGCGATCACCTGTGCACGAAAAAATGAATTGAAAATTTACAAAAGACGAACATACAAAATATATATAGGCTTAGCTGTCTATGGTAGCAGTAGAATAACGCTGTTTGTTTTCCATTAGGCATAGACAATAATTATACAAATAAAGTGATATTTATTTAGTGCAGCACATGTAATGTTAGCTATTCACTTAGGCTAATGAACATCAGTTCATTGATTACCTATTCGTTTTTAAGGCTAAATCGTTCGTTACCTTCTAGGTCAACATACTATGAAAGCGGGAGTTTCAACACAAAGTGAAATAAAAGCAAATAAGAATCACCCAAGAAGACCAAACAATCGAGACAATTCAACGATTCCGATGAAAACGAAAATGGTAACGACGAGGTGGTTGCCGATTGAAAATTGTTAAAATAACGGACCGCTTACGTCGCGTCGTGCCCGATGCTGGAATAGAAATTATTCAGTGGCAATGCAGGCAATTAAGCGAGCTCACGCCACGTCGATTGTTCAGATGCGATCGCCGATCGCTCTGTCCATTGTCCACTGAAATTAACAGGTGCAACAAAAAGCGGCCGCTTTATAAATAGTATGCAGTGCGACTCGACGCCTTGGAACTTTCCAAATGTGCCACGTACCTATAGTATAGTTGATGTTTTGACTCAATCAATAAATACTCAATTCGTTTTTTGAGGTTGAGGTTGAGACAAACAAGTGCTATATAGCTGTAGGTATCATAGCCTCTAGAACATTTTAAATCAGGGTACGCCAGGGTTATTATACGAATTAACCTCAGACTTAGGTCTTAGGAGCTTTAGAACGTGCCATGTCGTTTAATAATGGGAGACGTAGAAAGCGACTGAGCCACTAATAGGACGAGTAGAAGATAGTACGGGTAGAAGCGTGCACCGGGACTACTAGAATATTACTATCGACCCATCTGTCAAGCATGGTGATTAAGCTAGTCAGAAATATAGTTCCTCGTGGCGATCTAAAATAGATGCTTATATTCTGCATTTATTCCTACGACGAAGAATTAATGACAATCAATCTCACTCAGAGATCGCCACGAAGGGACAAACATTTAATGTTCATAAATCCTTGATTCGGCTATAACGGACAAACATCGACTATGGAAACCCATCGTTAGTGCAAAAAAAGTCATATAGAAAACGAAAGCAACGCCTTATGCAGTCCGTTACTATCTAGTAAAGGACTGCATCAGACTTTCAGTAACAGAGGCTTTTTCTCTTTTTCTAATGATGTGTTATCAAAGACTGCCGCCCCAGTCTGTATTCGTGAAAGATAACATAGCCAGAACACAAGGGTGAGAAAAATTTAATGGATCACTGACACACATCACTTACCATCAAGTGAGACAAAGACAAAATTTGAAGCCTTTTTCTAAAATCCTATACAGCTAACGAAGGGAACAGATTATTAAAGTTACTCCGCGAAGGGTTCATATTAATTTAGCTGTACGGACACTGTTCCCTCTCCGTAGCAGATCGTAAGAAATTCGAGTGTCAAAAGCCAATCAAATGGAGGCCCTTGATTGAATTGATTGAAAAAGGACCGTGTGCGGATCGCGGGCGTCGCTCGGGTGCTGGCTGGGCCGCCGCTGCCTCGTCCACTGGCAACGGTATTTTTATAGCCTGTCCACGTCCCAGAACGCGCGGGCGACACATTCCCGTCGAGGCGACGTTTTTGCAGCGCCAACTTTCATTAGACTCCGCGCACCGCGGGGACCGCGTTTCCTTTTAATAAATGAGTTATGCGTTTATATCCAAGATGGCCGACCGCTTCATCCGGCGCTGGTGTCAAGAATGCTACGACGCCTAGGGCTTTTTCTGAGTGAATTGTTTATTTCTCAATTAAAACTTTTAATAGTAGTGCAGGTTTGTTGGTCGCATGTGCCTCGGACGGATATCATTGACAATCATTGCAAAACTAACGTGTTATCTATCACGTTACTCACTGCCATCATAAATTACGTAAACATTAAATAATATACCATATCGATACCTTAGTGAAACAAACAATACTGTCATCATTCAATTGAACTGTGTTTTATTTTATTCTGACATGACATTTCAGCATGTCATCACCTGAAGACAAAAAGCTCTTGTTTCTGAACACAAAGCCCCCGCATCGTTAAGTCTCAACTCGAGTAGAATTTTAAACGCGGCGCGTAAATAACTACCTAGTTATAGTTTAAACTTATCAACAGAGACGTCCTGTAGAACTGGCTTATTTTTAAAATCAGGATTTATACGCCAAGGTTCTTAGGAAATAAAATAATCACGGCGGCGTTGATTTGCATACAATGGTAAAATAATTTTACGCGCGTTTCGCCGCGCTTAATTTTACTTTTTATACGGCCTTCCGCGCCCTATCTACGAATCAGACGGACTGCTCGCCGCGCGCCCGTTTAAGTGTTAACATTTTTGCGTGGTCCGACTGATTTCTTTTATTGCTTATTGTTTATAAACAGACGGGACACGAAGAACAAAGAATCAGAATAAGATTTTACTAATTTAAAATACATATTTCAGGTTACAGCGTTAACTGTCTGTCTATTTAGAAATGATTTGACAACAGTTTAAAATAGCCATCAAAGATGTGCCATTACAATATCGGTTATAAATATTCTGGGAAGAGTGAAGGGTCGCTCGGGTCGCGCGGGAGCAGACTGCGTGGCGGGCGCCGGGGCACCAACAGTCACCGGTCGGTCGCAGCCGACTCGGCGCCATGTGTTCGTAGAAACGCGCGCATCACTCGACCCATCTCAACACCACACGACTGCATTCGCACTCAATCTTAAATAAAGAAAAACCATTAACAAAAGTGAAACCTCCTCGCAAAACAGAATTTACATTCAGAGCAAACATCTCCCGTCATAAATTCAGCACAAAAGTGCGAGCGACGGCCAGCTAGCAACAAAAGGGCATGACTTTTCCCGCAAAAAAGATGATCCTTAATCTGATTAAATCTCCATCGCGGCGGACGTCGGACCGTGAAAGATTAATGAATATTTGTGCGAGGATTCCCGGAGCTGGGTTGGCACGTAGCGTTGTCATAATCATATTAGCTGCGACCGGAGTCCGGGACGGGAGGCCGAGCGGCCGGGCGGACGGCTAGGCACGCACGCACGCACGCACCGCGGGGTTACGATGTACAAGCGGCTACTTACTATCAACAACGCGAGCCTACTGGGCACAGACGTCCCACTTCCCCGCACCACCCCTCACCGAGACCTCACCTCACCTAAGAGATAACTCTTGGGGTAAGATATGTCGCAAATATCATGACGTTTCAACAGCTTGTAACAATAGCATCGTATTACTTGAGGGTAATTCAGTAGTCAAAGTAGGGCAAGATTAGGGCCTTTTCAATTAGTCTTCTCAAATTGCCACGTAAATTGCAGTTCTTTCCTGCATCGGTTGTATTCTTTGCTTGTTGCTATGACCACACTGCACTGGACCGAGTGAAACACGCTGAGACTTTATGACGCATCTTCACGACAACATGTTACGAAAACAGAACGATACATATTAAGAGAACTGAAACTATTACAACATTTACGGTGAAACGTTTACCGGACCTTGTAGAGGGTTCAGTCATTTTTTCAGAATATAATAATATGTGTGTAATATGTGTCGACGAAAAATTACGGTAAAGATGATGATACTATACTAATGAAACTATATATTTTAAGGAAAAAGGTTTATTTAAAATTCAATAAATTAAAAGCAACTATCATCATCAGCTCGCCTTTAACCGCTTCCAAAGCCTATTGTGTAAATGTTGGTTTTACAATACGGAGGTCCCGCGATCGATTCCCAGTGGGGGTACCCATCGGTACTCGATTTGGTTGGTGGTAGGGCATTTTATATGTTCGCCTGGCTAGCTACTACCATGTGTTACCTAAGTCTGCCGCGAAACAGCAGTATTAATAGCACTGTTGTGTTCCGGTATGAAAGATAGCATAGTCAGCGCCTCATTAGCTTGAGGCTTCTGGGTGCGCACGCTTACCATCTAACGGCCTTATCGTTACCATCAGGTCAGATGAAGGCCAAGTGCAAACCCATCATACATAGAAAAAGTTTCATAAGGCCACTGTTGAATATGAGCCTCTCTTACTAGTCGTCAAATCGTCTAACGTTATTTAATTTTAGCTTGACTGTTCATTGCGTTATTGAATCAAGAATTAATCAATTTGCAAAAAAGGAGAAGGGGAAATTGGTAAAGAAACCTTTTTTTTTAGACATCAATAACACATGAGTGCGTGGACTAATTTAATGAAAGTCGATGTAAAGTGTAATGTTTTGGGAAGTAAATTATACAATAAACAAATGAAATAGCAATTGCCTCTATGTAGTTTAGTTTTCTGATAGCGAGAATGGCAGAATCTACAAGTTTAATTCGGTCGTCATAATAACAACAGCATTTACTACTTTAACGCTATCTGGAAATCCATCCAAGGAAACCTAGGTCTTATGTGCGATTTGCCGGTCGCACCGTAACCGTAACGATTGTAAAACTCATTAAAGTTTCAAATGTGTTCGGCTCGCAAAGTGATTACCAACACCGGACCGATATGAAATGCATTAATATCTGTGTTTTCAATGTATGAATTATACATCGCGCAGTGTTCAACCTACAGTATCTCATACGATACGAGTGCATCGAACACATTATTCCGTAAACAGAATAAGATTTTTATTACACTGCAGGATCACTTAAATACGACATAATGCGTCTAGGATCCGTGTCCTAGGGTGTTGAACTGTCGCTACTTGACTGATTTAAAACGTAATCATTATGAAATACAGGTTCGTCGCAAAGCGGTTACAAACAATCGACCTTATTGTTTTGGATCCGAGTTTATTCCGTAGTCATCGAGGAGCCCGCGATTGCGTAAATTACAATCGCCACATTCGCATTTCGAGTAAGCCCAATAAACACACTCGTAAAAGAATCGATTGAAGCCCGAAAGAAATTAAACGTGAGAATGTATTGTTTTGTACAAGCATGAACAAAGCGAAAATCGTTGTTTGCGTTAACCGGCTCTCAGGTCGTTTTCGACCTGCTTTCGTGAACATAAATCGCATTAAATAAAAGTGTTATTTATGGTTCCCATATTGAAAAAGTGCGTTTCAGTTTATATATTCACATGGGACTCCTTAATCATAAACAATACTTTATTCTCGTTTCGTCGTGGGCTAAACGAGACACAGTATACTCTGCGGTGCTATTTAGACATAATAAAATTGCCTTTGTGTTAAATCAATAACTTGAGGAGCTTTTCACAGCAACAAATTATCCAGTTCCTCTAGATTAGCAGGTATCAGATGTCATGGACTCGGGGTACATGGTTATACATGGTCACCATGCAATGATTAACATGATATCCATCCACGCTCCTTACAAAGTATTGGTCACATCGACCACTTTTTACCCATAAGAAGAATTATGAGGCTGTCCGTATTTTACGATCGCGTCAATAATTCCTGTGGTCAAAACGTCCAGTAAAAAGCAATAATAATGACCGACAGTCCCGTATTAGTGTTTAATCCTGTACTTAACCATCTTTGCGAAACTATGAGAAAATGACACCTCTTTGAGAAGTATTTCGTAGGTTTACGCGAGCTTTAATAATGGCTTAGCTACATTTGGTCTTTATCAAGTATTTTCAAAGACCGTGCCCATGACGGGAGGATATTGTTAAGTTGGTAAATATATTTTTCATTAGATTGGATGTTATTGAGTTAGTCTGCCGGCCACCTGGGACCGCCGGAGTCGTACCGCTAGGAGCTAATTAATAATTTGATATAGCCGGTGGCGGCAATAAAGCCGCCTCATCAATGATTCAGCCGAACAAACAACGCGCGTGCACCGCGAGCATTATCCGCCATAAGACATCATAAACGGGCAACCATCATCTGGTCTTATAAAAAATTCATGCTCATCTCACATTTCGGCGCCCCTCTTAATTTCGCGTGAGCCTCTTCTTGGTTCGTGTAAAAACTTCGGGTGTCTTTTTATGACTTTTACTGCGGTATAATTGGGGAGGGGCGAGCGTCAGTGTCCCCGAGGTGACATAAATACCCCCCCCCCCCCCCCCCCCCATTAGTTCGCATTAAAACTTCTCGACGTCGAATACCTCTAAAATTGCTATCTATTTTGTAGTTGTGCTTCATAGTTGCTTGTCACTTGCCATGGCACGGCCAGGTTATCTAGATGATGCAGCTTAAGACCTCATAAGCACGGGTAGATAACCAATTATAGTAATAGTAGTACGCTTAGGAAGATAAACCGAAGTATTGACTAAAACTGTTTAAAAATCGCATATATTTTTATACGTTTATCTGTAACTACCCTTTGCCCACGTGGACTTCGGAAAGTATACCACAGGAATTTATAGCGTTGTCGGGATTAAATGTAGGTTATGTCCTTTTCCGTCCATTCAACTATCCCTACACACAAAAATTTAGTCATTCTGTATGACTCTGTTACGACGGGAAAGAAGTACATACAAACTCACTTTCACATTTTATAATATTAGTAGTATGGTTTACAAAACGCATTACGTATGAAAGCCCGAACTCAGAGTCAAGCCTGTCAATTCAAGTATCCAAGTATCTCTGTCTAAGGTTGGAAAGGGTACATGAAATCATACGAGAGTAGTTGTTGGATTTGTATACTTGTATGTAGCGCGGTGTCCCAGGTGGGTGCGTTCCAAATGGGTTTTGTGTGTTACTTCTCCGGAGATGCACTACATCTTGCTTTGCTCAAGGTATTGTATTACAACCCATTAGAGGAAAAATACTAGAAGCTTCTGTTAGCGTTATTCACAGGCTGTCTAGAAGCATCTATTCATCCACGGACATAAGTCAGAACCGCTGTGGTAGAATGACATTCGATTTCAGATATTTCATTATGCTTGCTAAAATTTCAATAGAACTAAGGTTTCCTATTATTACAGCGATGTATTTGTGTCATCTTTCTGTAATAAAGCTGTATGTAAATGCAATTTCAATTGAACAAAGGCTCTAGTGACTGGCGATGTTTCAGAGCGCGCTATGTGCATATGTTTGTTTGTAAATTCAGAACGGCTTTCAATATGCAGAGGCGCGGGCGAGTCGCGCCCGTCTCTACTCCAATATTGTACTCCGTGTGTGACGTCACACGACGACGCCATTATTCGACGAGACGATTGACTCGGGAGTTCAGCAGCCTCCTTCTCAACACGCCCGCGACCCATGATAGATGTGCACAAAAAACGTGTCCCATAATTGAGATTTCTATTACTCAAATTGAAAATGCCGATCCATTTTTTCGACATTTGTTTACATCACAGGAGTGGCTATCATGTTGCAGAGATGGGCCCATGCCAATCAATTTGTATATGGGTCAACACTTTGACCGTGTTTTATCATTTCTATCTACTTTCCTGTTGTTATTATGTGAATTATATACCCATTTCCTAGTATATTTCGAAAGACATCAAGAGGTAAGAACCTTTATCATGTAAAGTCTCAAGCGCCGCTCTAAGCTCGTTCTATAGAAGTTGTTCTAAAACCTCGTCTGTTCTTCCATTGTTGTTTAGTTACATAATGTGATGGTGACTGAGCACTGGGTCACTGGAGCGCTGTCGCCACTCACATTATCGTATTTCGGAAGCGGGTCGCGGCCGTCAGTTTGTATATTGTTGGTATATTGTCATTATTAGAGCTGGCGCGGAAAGTTTGCGTTCATCCATCATGGTGTGACGGGCGGCCGGTCCGATATCGCGCCTAATACGTATTGATTTCCCACTTAGCGCTTTTTCTTGGGAATCGCGTCGCTCCACCCTTCCGCTGAGCTAACGAGCTGTTTGTCCTCCACTCGCGGCAACTAGGGCGGACGCTGCCCGGGCCCACTCCACTACTCCGCTGCCCACTCTCTCACAAGAACCATTTGTATTCATAGCTTATATTTAATTTGCAATTAAATCACTCTATTAGAAATTGTATCAACCGGAGAGCAACGTAATCTGCTATAAATAGATTGGAAGTGGTCGACGCGACAGCAGAGTCTTCTATAGCTGCTCCAAGCTCAACGATACCCAATAAAGCTTGCATGTTTCATCGATCTCCTTAAGTCAATATGCAGTGCATATTGGACATGTGAAATATTGCAGTAGAAGATTGCTCAATTGGCGATATTCTTTCACAATTTCAGTATAGAATTATGACTATAAATCCAGGGTATCCCGAGACATCCTCATTTGTTATGGATGAAGCACATACAAAATACTTTATGAATTTAGAAGGCAGTCGACTACGTTCAAACCATTTTGTCCAATACTCGTCATTTTTATAGTAGTACGTATGAGGTATGAAAGCCCATATGAGAATATAATAAGTACTTAGATCCATTTGCCTAAATGCTGAAGAAAAAGATTGCGTCACCAAGGTCCCCGCCGCGGGGGGGTTGGGAGGCGAGAACAATGGTTTCGGTTCTCACACGTGTGGAGGATTATTTGCATTCGGAAATAAAGAGAGGAATGATAAAAGAAAGGCGCGAGCTCGGTCCCACCGCCCCGGGCGGGGTGTGGGAACTTGGAGGCAGGGGTGTGGGGTGGAGGGTAGTCGCTCAGGGAGGGGGGGCTCGTTACGCGAACAATGGAGAAATAATGTACAGATTGCAGTGAGCGATGCGCCCGCCGCGCCGCCCGCGCCCCCCGCTCAGGTGTCTATATGTGTGGACAACACACCTTGCACTTGCACTAGTGGAGGTGAAGTCGTAACTAGCAACTAGCCGATGATGACTGACATTGTTGGTGCGAGGCGGGCGGGGACGGACACGTGGCACGGTGACGTGCCTCACTTGAGTGTTTTATTTATGCACCAACTTAACGTTACTGTTATTAAAATATGATGAAGTCGTTAAAATATTGGCATAAATATACCATGTCTATCATCAATAACAGCCGCAAAATCAACAGTTGGAAATGAGCCTCCTTCGTGGTTCACCATCACAGACTTTCCATGAAGTTTGCGATAATCACGCAGGCAGATACTGCTGCCCATCTTAAAATTATCCATTATTTGCTTACATGGGGCGGTTCTATTTTAAATATATTGAATCCATACTAATTACATAAATGTGAAAGTTTGTTTGTTTGTCTCTCCTTCAGTGGTAACGGAGAGTTAAAATGACTTGGTTTTTTGTATAGGGATAACTATATATATTATGCAAAGCTCGGGAAATAATAAGCTACTTTTTAGACCCATCGAACAAGTAATTCGCGTGGGATAATTCTCAAGTCTACGCAGGCTATGTCACGGGCTAAAGTTAGTAATATATAATTACAGCAACATATTTATGAATATAAATCTTCCCGATATACGCCGCAAGCGAAATGAATGAAACAACCATATGTATGTACGTCCACGGCTGGACATGAACCTTCTGTGTCAGATTTGCCACGAGGTTATTTTCTTTTGTAGACGCTGTTGATCGTCTTCAGAATTTTCGTTTTATGTGCTCGCGAATTCATCGGCGTGGACTTTAGAAATGATCCCACGAGAACTACTGTCTCGATCGGGATAAAAAGCGGGTTTTCCCGTCCCTTCAATCCCAATCAAATCAAGTTATTTTGACTCTCCGTTTCGAGGTAAAGGAAGGACAAAAGGAAGGACAAATAAACAAACCCACTGACGCATTTAATGATATTAGTAATGTTAAAAAATTATTATTATTATGTACATTTATAATGTATTTTTGTCCCAAATATTGGAATTGATTACTTAGTACTAGAATCAAAACATCACATAATACGAAAAATGAGATCCCTTCAATATACCCCAAGGCTCAAAGTTGTTATAATAGAAAGCTTCAAGCGTCCGCTGGTGAACCGGGGCCTCTACCATAGATCGCCACGAAGAACTGGGTTACAAAGAGCGAACTTGCCATAATTGGCACGTTTAGCCACGCTTAATCCACCTGGATTGTTGATCGCAGTATGATGTTAATAATGCTTGAACTGTCTTTTACGACCAGCCTAGGGTGTCATGCGATGATATTCGAAAGTCTGACACGAGGTCTGACTGAAGGTGATTTTGCACGATAAATGTTTCATACTAAACTTCTTTTAGCTATCTATTTTAAAACAGGGAAGCTGGCTTTGTGTAGTAATTATCTAAAAATAGGACATCGGATTGTAATGAGTATCATTAACATACAACTTCATACTGAATTATCATTTTCATTTTGACACATTATTTTTAGTTGTTTAAAACGCCATCACTTACCAATAGCTGCTAACGGCTACTGTAGCTGACAATAAACTTGAACATGAATGATATTAATTTCGCAAAGCCAGCTATTCTATTTTAAATGATTATGTTTTGAATGGAAGCATTCTGAGCAAATTCCCGTTAGCTGTAATCCATTTAAATAACAAAACTCCCATGGAATATTACTAAATAACACGTGGGTTATACGATGCATATGATATCGCCTGTATAGGTAATGATAACAGTTCTCGGACAAGGCAGGCGAGGCGAGGCGAGGCCGGATCGTTTAATAAAGGATGCCTTCATAGGAAGCGCAAGCAATCACAACACAATCACCCCATCCTCGCGTGACACCGAAAACGTCCTCGTTCATAAGTATAAATTAATCCATTTAGAGCGACCGACCGGGGCCGCTCCGCCACCGGCCGATTAACGGAAGCGTCTACTTAACTAATTTATCCCCGGGTGGTTTTAACAGAATGGATAGCAGTGATTACGGCGGGCGATCTCGTGAGACGAGATGCGCGTACGCAGCGGCGATGTCGCAATCAATTCCACTATATGACTATTAGACATGACGCCTCGCGCGCCGGTAGTGTCGATCTATAGTGTAATTTTTTATATAAAAAACGGCTCAAGTGTGAGTCAAACTCGCGCACTGAGGGCTTCGTACATACTGAAAGTCAAAAATAATATTTCAGGCTATATGTACCCGAAAAATGGTCTAACGAATGCGCCTAAATACCAAACATTTTCACTTTAGCTTTGGTCCGAGAGTACTAGATGGCGTTACTAGTACGAAACATGGCGCAAGTAACCTTTCTCAACAAAACAAACTTTACTTTGAAGTTAAATTTCATACCGAATGTATGTATTTCAACTGCAAAGTTGAGTTTGTAATCATAAAAACACTTTTTTAGTAGGGGAGCAACCATTACTTTTTAATTTATTGTTATCTTTACTATCTATTTGTTTTTATAGCAGCAACTGAACAGCGAAAGGTTCTGTGAAATTTTTAATTGTGTATCTACTCGTATTACGGATCGTGAGATACAGCCCGCTGCCCGACAGACAGACGGACGGACGTATAGGGTGCCGTTAGTTACCCTTCGGGCACGGGACCCTAAAAACGATTCCTGTACCAACAAGTGTGAAAGACACCTTTCAGAAATATGTGGAGCCCAGGCCAAGTCAATGTACCCCGAATAAGGAAATGAGATGTAATAAAATACACATTTTTAATCATTCGTTTTAAATAAATCTATGTACCAAATCGCCAGTACGAAATATGTTTTTCCTCAAGCAATTGCAACACAAAACAATATTGGCGGACTGACACAATCATATATAGAATGTCAATGTCATTTGTCATTTGGCAGAATTTTTAGATCCATACCATTTTAGTTTTATAGATGATATTATGTTTCTAGTACAAAATCATAAATGTAATAATATATGAATTCCCGAAAGTTCCTGAAACGAAATATTATTTATTCAATAATAGATATTGCACTTTTTAAACCAGTGATCCTATAAAAATCATTTCTGAACGAATCTGGGATGAAGCATAATGCCAAGTAGTCGGATCTGTCATTTACAAATAAACGTGAAATTGATAATAATAAAAAAGAGAAGTATTTTTGTACACGTAAAGCATGCATTTAATTTGAATATTTTTTACAATAATCTTCATATTTTTACCTTTATTTTAGTTAAGTGTACAACGAGTTGGCTTGAGATGAAATAATTTTTTTTAAACACTAAGTAATTTGAAGTTTAAATCTTTCAGAAGCACGCTGTTCGCCGCCCGTTACAGTTCAGTTGGCGGGAACGCATTGTTTGTGCGACATGTCTGCAGTTTAACGCGACATCTACAGTCAGATGTTTGTAGTAATCCTGCGTCGCCGCGACATTTTAATAACATTGATCAAATAGAACAAAAGTATGTGGACCGAGCACTCGACAGAGATGAAAGTTAAAAGGGTCGCGAGGGGGAGTGGTGGGTGGAGCGGGGCGCGGGGTGGTGGTGGAGCGGGTTGAATGTCTTATTCCCTCCACAATTCAGAGGTATTTCGTGTTCTTCATACGCAAATATATCCTCGTTACTGAGGCACACGTGAGCCTGCGATTGCGTGCGCGCCTCGGATGAAATACCCCCGGCGCGTCGCGGCGCGGCGCGGCCGGGTGACTGTAGGTACAACATGTAGGTAACATTGCGGGAATTGTCCCGGGAAAGAAAATTGGATCCAGCAATCAAACGGCGTACCCAACAAACGTGACGTCGTTATTGTTTGAGACTTTGATTTGACGCAGCACTATTTTAGGTAAATTGGGACCAATGCTGCCGCCGTTCTCTACAAATACGACGCTCTTGTAAAGGTGGAATGAGGGAAGGTGAGATTACCGTTGTATAAAGTATACAATTGTATAGATATCGTAAAAAGTGACTAAGAAAACCTTCTAGGGACTGGCACCAACGACCACCTATCTTTGTTTGATTTGATTGTGACATCTTTAGATTTTCAATCCGTCTGCCAAGTATATTTTTTACTGCTGAGTGAATATGCTATGTAATTTGCTTGACCAGGACGATTTCTTAAATGATTGAAGAAAGATCGGTTAGGCCTTTGCCCAGCAGTGGGACATCATTATCAACAGCTGCAAAAGTCCACTGTTCAACATGAGCCTCCCACGTAGATCGCCATAAGGGAATTCCCTATGAAATTTGCCATAATCACCACGCTTGGCAGGCATAATTTTGATTGTAGTGAGAATAAGTTTTTTTGATATCGTACATAGACATTGCCTGAATTCCCTTAGTCGCCTTTGACGACACCCACGGGATGATTGTATTCTAAAGGCAAGACAAGAGACCACACGGGCAGTGCGATGTAACAGACAAGAAAAGGATATTGTATATCATATATATACTTATGCAGCTGTACTGTATGTTAATGTACAAAATTCCAGTTCACTTCAACTTAAGATGTTTTTCATATTTGTTCAGCATAGTGGAAACTATTACTATCTATAAATACTGTCAACTGACCTACGTCACTTCATTACTAGCTTTTGTACTTGACTTTAAACACGCCTCGTCGTTCGTCGAAAATACCTCAGTGTGTAAAGACAAACGTCTTTAATCAGTGTTGACAGAGATGAGATGACATATGGAACTAAAGCGCGTTACTTTACTATTGGCCAACTAAACAATCTCGAAGTAATTCAGCTAGCGATGGAACTAGTTATCCTCGGAATTTGTCTGCGTTATAAAATCTGAAACGGTTGGTAGATGAACTAAAGTCACCGATAGAGGGGGGAGGCCTATGCACTACCATGCTGCAGTGGAAATTTCCTGGCTGATGAAGATGCTAAGGTTAGTTAGAGATAAGGGTTTTCTCAAATACACGAAAAGTAAAGATATTACTGCGGTCTCTAATCAAAAAATTGCGTATCCGTAAAAGCCCAGTCATTTTAATTTTTGAATCCTACAGTCTGTATGAATGAAGTGCCGCCCTAATTTTTTTCTCGACATTTTATTACATAAATCTTTGCATAACGGTTTATAGAATACCCTATACTTCCAAATCTGAGTACAATGGCTGTGAAATATGGACAGACATACAAGACGCCCTGTTTGTAGCTTTATAAGTACATAGCTGTAGCTGTAATTTAGCTATGGAACCCTAAAATGGCCTTGCAGTACTCATCTCACCTGAGAGAAGACGATAAAGTCTTAGGACGGAAGCGTGCTTACCCTATACAGGCTTTGATATATTTATCTGACTACTGGAACTCAAAAGTGCTACTAAACACAATCTTTTGGACAGACTTAGTACGACGGCAGCTAGCCAACCAGCAAAAAAACCCACTGCTCTACCAACCAAAACTATAACTAAATTTTGCAGTTAATAATTTTGTTTTAGCGATTGAACAACTCAACTCCTGTTTATCTCAAAGCTACAGCAGAACAGAAAAAAGTTGCAAATAATATGCCTATTTACATATAAAGTCTGCTCCTGTTGAAATGCTCAGAATAATTTGTATCTAATCGAAAAATGTTTTTGTTGTTGTTTTGTTTTTAAGCCAATTAAAAAGAAAATTTTACTTTTGGCCAAACATTCGGAGCAAAGCTCAGTCGCCCAGATATTATAACCGATACAATGGATGTGACCTGCCAATTTAGTGTCATCTAAATAAAGCTTTGTACTATATTTTTCTCTGGGCCTTCATCTCACTCAAAAGCGAATGAAAAGTGAGCTCACCCTGAAATGACAATTCTTATTATATGACATACATAACTGGAACGTAACAGTTCTAACTGCTGTTTACGGGAAAACTTGGGTCGGTAGCTAGTTAGGTGAACATAGAAAAACCAACCAAGTGCGAGTTAGACTCACTCACCAAGGGTTCTGAATGATGGAAACAAATGTACAGATGTTATTTTAAAGTACATTGAAATTGACTTGAAAGAATCGAGTTCATAAGTTTTTAGTTTGCAAGATTATTTAAGATTTTTCAAAAACTTAAGACATTATTTAAACCAAGGAAACCTTTGTTATATTTACATAGTTTCATATTTCTCTCTTTCGGACTCATAATCTTCAGAGATAAAGGAAGAGTGCTGGTATTTTTTGACAAATCTTTTATGATAGGTCAAAAATTCTGCTACAAAGAAAAAATAAAGACCTTCCATATGATACCTTACTTGACCTGGCGACTTTCCTTTGGAATTGCAACGTTCTTAATGTGACCCCTTTTTAACCCATAACTGATGTTACAGACGGTTGTGACAGATGGACAGACACCAGAGTGATTTATATAAGAGGTCCATTTTTCGTCAATGGTTTGGAACAATAAAAACAACCTAATTAAGTATCAGAGATACCCCACACTAGGAATCAAGCCCACAACCTCCGCATTGTAGCTCCATCTGTTTAGCCACTAGGAGGCGGAGGCAGTTTTGACTGGCCAGTCATTCTAAACTGTAACTTTTTGATATTACAGGTATATAGATAGCTAATCATATTAAGTCATAATCATGAATGAAATGATTAATTGTTCTAAATTTGTGAAAGTTTAACCTTTGTTGTTACAGGGCTGTCAAAAAGGTTGACCGTGGGATGCAGTGACAGCCTGTGATATTATGGAGAGGCTGAAGTTACAAATATTTTCACCAGTTCAGTTTTATTACTTCCTATTTTTCCACTGATTAATATCCAGCCATAATGACCTTGTAATAATACATTATGAACAATAACAGGTGATTACTTTACTACTGAGTTAAAAGCTAATTTTGAATTGATCTATGGCTGAGAGGAAAACACCTCTTACCAACGACCAACAACAACTTAACTGGGAAATGTTACAAATGATTTGCAAATACAACAAGTAATAATATGTAATGGTGAACTGAAAAAACAACAACCATGAAAATATACACAAGCAGGCGTAGCTTGCTAGGCATTGAAAATGTGCATATATGTTCATTGCTTCTCCAAAAACCTACTTCACTTATACAAAACAAGAAAATTGACATCAAATACTAATATAATAATACACTATGTGAAAATTTCAATTGTAAACCTATTACTGGTCAAAAGATACAGACAGAGAGATAGTGGAGCCATAGTAACAGTTTGATTCCTAAAAACTCTTGCCTTAAAAACATCAATACATATTTTGTACTCAAAAAAAATTATAATAATTAAAAATCTTTTTAACTAAATTTTTCAAAATTAATTTGGAAGGACTGCACTTTAGGTGACTTACAATAGTTTTTGCTTGTAGAACTCATCATGCAAATCTATCCGATGGGATTTCTGCCCTGAACTCATCTCTGGGTCTGTATAAAAAAAAAACCTACCAAACCTAATCTATCCGATGGGATTTCTGCCCTGCAGTCATCTCCGGGTCTTTAGTCACCTAAAGTGCAGACGAGCCATTAATTTAATTGTAATTAATAAAATAATTCAAACAAAAGCACTTCAAAATATATCCACTTACCTGGCTATGATCTAATTCTTCAAGTTCTGTGTCATTTCTGTGCTTTTCATAAAATGCTCGGGCAAGAGCACTCCTGGGTCGATAAAGCCCATTGGATCCAGAACCACTGGCCATTTCGATTTTATTGGTCCCGTCTATCAAGGAATATCTCCAGGCCTTACATCCAAATTTTTCATCTCTGGGACATACCGCTTGATTTCCCTTTGTATAATAATAGTATAAATGAGTAAAATCAGCCTTACAGGTTGAAGATTCAACAGCGGTTACTTGATTTATAAGAAAAACACCAAAAATAGCATGCAAAATACAAAACATTTAACTTAACTAAGCTAAAGTGTACCTAATTGGGCTTCTTGCGTCCAACATAACCTCAACACTGATAATGTCGACAATTACTGATAGGTTTGTTATCATTTCATATCACACTTTTTTTGTTGCAAGAAACGTGTGTTGGTATCATCGTAAATTGCCAAAGTAGTGTAAAATACTTATAGAAAAAATCAAAACAATTCTTTTTTGTGCTATCAAACGTCAAATCACAGTTCGTCTGACTGTCGCTAGAGAGCGTTCTTGTCTCTTGGTGCAATAAGAGCGTTTACGAAGACAGCCGAAAATTTATGTTTACATATTTTATGAGTTTTTTTCTTAAAAAGCAAGTAAATAATTTAAAAATATTAAAATGAAAAATAGGACTTTCTTCAATTTAATGTTTTTGATGTTTTGACTAAAGAAAATGAAAGTTGTTGCATATATGAGATAAACTTTATAGCAGTATTTTTAAACGCTATTTCTTTCCACGAAAATTACGTTTTGATTGTTAGATCGACTTCCTGTGCAAGAGAAAGCTGGAAGAATTGAAAAGATGAGTGAAAACGGCAGTGGAAATATAACTGTTTGGTTAAACTGATATCAAAATAGCAATAGTTACTCATATAATATTTATTGAGGACAAAATATTTTGTTTTAATAAACCGTGAAACCTCCGAAAATCTTTTCAGGAAACATGAATTAAAACCTTTGCAATGTAGACAGTTTTGTTAATAAATAAGCATACTGACCGTATCTTGCTTTGTTTCAACCCAAGCCTTTGCAACGATTTCACGGAGCACAGAATTCATCATTATTGTTTCACTGGCTATAACTTTGATAATGTGTCTTACTTAGTTTACGTAAACCGTTTATTTCGATGCAACTTGATATTTAAGCACTAAACGAGGTAGGAGTTCGGAACGTGAATGAGGTATTTAAGTACTGACTTCCCGGTGAGAGGTAATTTTGTTGATTTATTTATGTAAGGTGTACGAATCCCGGTTCGACCTTGGCAATGACCGACCGTTCACTGTCTCTCCGACGCGGTTGACCACCTCCGATGGATTTTAGATTTAGAAAACGATTAAAAAGCAAGCACTTTGTGCCTTCGTGTGCCAGAAATACCGTTAGGCTTTTATTGTGTCAAAAGCAGACAACTTCACGAGATCACGAGTGTTTCGCTTGGCAAACGTGACGGTTTTTCTTTATGACATGTCTGTGTAATTGTTTGCTCTCTTTTCAATTAATCCAAGCAATATGTGCGAGTATATTCAAACATGACACATGTGTGCATGTAAAGGAAGTTATTTCAGTCTGCATACACGTCAGAAGTTATTCAACATGAATATTTTAGCGTGATAAAAATACCTAATGTAAGTGAATTTCGATTTTGTAATATTATAGGACTGACCAGCCCAGCCAATCCCGAGGGCTTCGTAAAAGCGACAAAGGGAAATGATATGCAGAATATGGACGCAACCTACATATGAAACAATAACACCTTACTACGATCGTGAACCTGCCTTAAGCGTGGTGATTACGACAAACCCCTTCATATTACGGGGACTCATGTGCAACAGTGGACTTATGCAGCTCCAGTCCATAAACAATGTTCTTATAGGTTGCTCCGTTGCTTTGTTAAAGTAAAAACCTTCCAAGTGCGAGTCGGACTAGCGAATGATGGACTCCGCACTATCGTACAAGATTTAATACTACTCGTATGTAGGTGTACTTTACTAATAAAATAAAAACACGTTTCTAGAAGGGTTTCCGTCCGTCTTTAATTTTTTATTTATTTTTATTAATGTTGTTATAGAGCCACCAGATACACATTCTGTAATAATTAAACTCAACTGCCAACCTATTACGGGTATAAAATACAGGCCGCTGACAAACAGATGGACGGACAGCGTAGGCAGTTGGCCTTGGTTGGTTTCCTTTCGGGTACGGAACCCTAAAAAGGATAAATCAACCAAATATTTTTATTTGGTTGCACATAATCCGTATTTATAAAACCTTCTGCTAAATACACACACTTTTGTGAGTAAAACACATTTTCAACCGACATCAAAAAAGGAGGAGGTTCTCAATTCAAGGGGTATGTTTTTTAAAGGTTTGTTACCTTAGAAGTTTTGACTAGGTGACCCGATTGTGATGATCCTTTTTTGTTTGAAAGCTGGGGCTTCCCATGAGTTCTCATTTCAATTAGGTCCAGTTCTGACAATGGCATTCGTACTTATTTTTAGGGCAATTGAAGTCGGTTTCTGATTCTTTTTTAATGCGTTAACTTGTCGTTTCATAAGCTTTACTTGTGCTTCGAACAATTGTGATTTAAAAAATGTGATAATAAAATAATAAAGAAATAAAGTGAAAGTAATAAAGAATATGATGGGTTTGCACTTGGCCTCCATCTCACCTATTTAACGTAAGTAAAAAGTAAGTGACGATAAAGGCCGTTTTGTGGTAAGCGTCCTCAAGCGAACCCACCAGTGCTATTAACACTGCTGTTTCTCGGCAGGCTTAGGTAACATGGTGATAGCTAGCCAGGCGGACATAGAAAATATCATACCTACCACCCACCAACCGAGTACCGGTAGGTATAAGTAGATTCTGGGAATCGAACCCGAAACCTACGGATTGGAAAAGTGTGTGGCTATTAGGCTACGAAGGCGGTTAGAAGCTATTATGAATAAACAATTATAACAAATTAGACTCACGTCCTCTTCAAGGTCAGGAATTTTCAGGTTCTGGAGATTGCTCAACGCCATAACGATGTATATAGAGAACAGGAAAAACCATTTATTCATGAATGTAGCCGTAACGTAGCACGCTGTAAACTTGACTGAAATTAGTAGATATCGTCATGTCGATATCGCCTTGAAGTGAGCGCCGATAGGTAACAGTTACGCTATATCTGGAGACCGAAATAGAAGATAACGTTTCGTTATTAACGATATCAAAACGGTACAATTTATCATTAGCCAAGATTAACGACAAACGTTGATAATAAAGTCTTAATTTATATTCTGTTTTAGAAGAAAATACACAGAATATAAGTTCCGCGCTTGTTCATCACATTATAAGGGCAGCATCTGTCCCCTGTTGGAGATGAGCCATGTAGGTCGCCATCTCGGATTGTCTATTAGAACTGTCATCAATCGTTTGGCATTGGATTGTTGATCGCTGTAAGACGTTGTTGTTGCAAAGGTAAATGTTGCTGTCCATATCTTGAATATTATTTCCGTAGTCGCTTTTTACGACACCTGCGTCATGATATGGGGTGACTCTATTATAAAGCTGAGACCACACTACAATGCAAAAAATATGCCGTCGTTCCATAACTCGTTCACTAAAATACAGAATATGATTTTTTAGGGTTCCGTACCTAAAAAAACTCTTAGTATTTCTTTTTTTTTTCATATCAGATTGTCCGTCATTTTTTAATAAAATATAAATAAACGCTTGATCTTAATATCACCTGATGTTAAGTGACGATGAGGTCGGTCTGGGTCTGTTTGTGAAAGAAAAAAAACCACACACACCGAAACGGTTGCAATTTTTAAAAGGGTTATTCGAAATTCATTCACTTGAAATGAATTGAGGGAGTTTAGAGTTTATATAACAACACTAATTAAAAACTCTAAAGCTTTCAGACTATATGTTGGTTTCGATAGGTTTAAAAACAATTAAATACGGAAAACAAAAACTACACAATTGTAGTTTGGCAGGTTCTGTATATATAACGTTACGAATAAGTAATAAGTCAGAATTTTTTTTCAAAGTTAAAATTTAGAAGAAAAAATCTATCCCAAAGATTTTGGCAATGCTCAAGGCAAACTGCTGAAAAAGGTTTGCTAATGATGACAGTTAAAATGTGGGATTTCTGTGTTCCCATAAATTTACAATTTGGAAGTTTTCGAAGATTTTAGAAAAAGACACTAGAAAAGAAACCAGGGAAAACAGGATTATTGTGAACATATTTTTACGTGGACGAAGTCGTGGGCCTCATAAGCGGGCTATGTTAAATGAACTAAGTTGTAGAGGTATGAAAACAAATGGAATAAGTCAGCAGTCATATAGAAATGCTCAAATGATTGAAAGCCTTGTTTCTATAAGAATTACTCTTTATTGCCATAATAGTATCACTTAAAGTGTAATTAAATAAAACAATAATGTCCCAAGTCAATGTTGTGCAGGTTCAATATGGATCCTCGATCACGCGGGCGCGGGTCGCCCGGAGCGGTGCCGCGGCCGGCGAGCGGCGCGGGCGCACGCGGGACATTTAAAATAATTACAAGCCATCGCAGAAACGTAACAGCCAGTGTTTTGAGACCATTACTTATTTTTTAATTCAAAAAAATGGTTTTAAAAGCACACACTTACACCCTATCGATGCATTGTGGCCAATAAATGAGACTATTACCAGTTTTAGTATAATTTTGTTGTGTGAATTATTATGTTACGTCGCATAAAATTGCCGCTTTCGTCGGATAGTGTTAAAAGGATTTCGGTCAAAAATAATTATAAGAATACCCAAAAAACGCGACGCATCGAACACAGTAATCGATGTAGTTACGAGTATACGCTTTCAATAAAGATAATTTTTCACCGCGAAACGAAAGATAATTGTTAACTTGGTATACCAGGGGTTCCCAACGTTTTCTTGGTCAGGGACCACTTTTACATATATTTTTTTGGCAGGGACCACTATTTAGGTGTAATAAAAATAAACTGTAATAATCAAACTGAAACTTTAATTAAAATCTAATATGAAATAACATAAAAAGAAATAATAACATTTTTAGGATAAAGTTTTGTAATTCTGAATTAATGTGATTTCTGAGCTTGCATCTTCTTCACGAGTTCTGCTATCCTAGGACTAATATTGTTACTCAAAGCCACACGCAAATCATCACTTACTTTCAAACGATTTCTCGCCTTGTTTTTTATTACCAACAAAGCAGAAAATCCTTGTTCACATAAATAAGTTGTTGAGAAAACCATAAAATAACGTAAGGCGATTTCTCGAAGTTTAGTATAAGAAATTGCTTTTTTACACCAAAATGACTCAAGTGAATTCGATTCAAAAGTATCCTTGCAGTTTCTGTCATTTTGTAATTCAATAAGTTCTTCTTGAATTTCTTCTGTAACTTCACCAGCGTCCGTGCTAAAAGGGTTACGAAGCTCTGCACGGCGACCGACGGCTCACCGCCCGCTAATTTTAAATCATTCGCGGACCATATTTTGGCTTCTGCGGACCACTGGTGGTCCACGGACCACTGGTTGGGAACCATTGTGGTATACGGACAGAGAGTTACGAAATGCCTTGTTTGTTAAGTTCCGAGATTAACCGTAAGGTCGATGCCCATCGATTTACAAAAGTGCAAGGTGTTCTAAAACACAACCAAGCGATCAGTTTAATTTAAATCCGTGCTCGTAGTTTTTGCACCCCCAACCGCATTCTCACAGCGTCCGAGAGTTGATGCACTTCACTTCTGATTGGATCATTACCGAGTTCATCATACTCCGTGCGATCCTCGGGCCAGGACAGGGACGGCAACATACGTCCGGCCCGTGCTTTAGAGAGAGCGAGACCGAGTCCAGCGGGCACATCGCTCAGGAATTATTCCATATCATGATTATTGGAACTTTATTGCACTTCGTAACTAACAATTGACATTAGGAAATGCAATTTCATATTGATTTCGTAATCTCGTCCGTCGTTTATTTTTATCAATGCAGCAAATCTTTCTATGATTTGCGGCTAACCATCGCGGGGCATGTTGGTTGTTTTCTTGTGGCTTCACGTTCTGAGAAAATGTCATTAAAAGCTCGATAGGGATTAAGTCGGTTTAAATTTTCACGTAGCCCGGCAGGAAATCGGTTGAGACGGCACAAAGGGTGGGAAGAAACCGAGAAATTATCTTTTCGACGGAATACAAACCGCTAAACAGGCAATTACAGCGTTACAGTACGGCATTAAGTTATCGAAAAAAATGATATTTTTCACACCGGTCTCAAGGTGTCGTTTCGATCACGTCCCGTGGCCGCAATCACTCGCTCGTCACTGATTTCGGCCCGGGGTCACTCATCACGTTTCTAATAAAAATCTTCCGGCAACTGTTGTATTGCGTAACCGCATTTATTGCCGTTAATGGTCGCCTTTCTTCACGTTAATTTATGTCCGGGCGGTTGATACCACTGGAACTCGACTCATTGTCTGATTTAGACTGACTTTTTTAAGATTGCGGGGTACAACAGATTAAAGTCAAATTGGAATTTCCTCCAGTTAAAACTTGTAATAATACTTATATTTCTTATTATAAAGACACCCTAAGTGTGGGGACACACTTATTTGTGTATTTCTAATCTAGGGAGACGTCACAAAAATTTCATATAACCCGACTTCTCTCATAACGAGTCGGGTATGTTTAGAAGATTTCGCCCTAAAAAAGGTAGACGTTAATTGGAAAATCAAGTTTGTAAAAATGTCTCTCGCAAAAAGGTACAGTGAAATTTAAAAAAAACTCCTGTTTTGAAACCGAGCTAATCGTCTAACATTTTTTGTTTTCAGGTCTCTTCAGTGTACTATTAGTTTCAGATATCAACATCACAATAATGTTTATGGTAATGATAAAACCCGCGATCAACTAGTACAGCACGGAACTAATGAGTAGCTAATCACACAAGTCCATATCGATTGTCCGTGGTACCACTGCGCGCGGCAGCGGTAAATAGACTTCGTGCATTACTATCGAGATGGAAATGAATTAAATATAATTCGAATAATCGAGGCGTAATCGTATCATCGGGGCAATAACAAAACAAAGGGAAAAAGTGCGCATGCGGCCGGCTTTAGCGGGGGAATGAAGGATTTCAATTTGGAACGTGATGAGCCGAGTTTTCATATACTTAATGTATTATATTTATAATTCATCAGAAATATCACATTTAGAAAGCAGTTTTATTGTTAGGATTTTAACGATGGTTAATCACAAATTAATTTAACAAAAAATTGTCAGTCAGACAAAAGGTACATGTTTTTTTTCTCAGTTGTCTTTCACTCATACATTCTTCTTATGTCTGTGTAAGAGGGCCCTAGAGATACTCGTTTGCAGCAGCTGTAGCAACGTCGACTGTCAAGCAGCATGGTGATGGACGATGACATTCTCCGAAGTATGTATACTCGTGGTAAGATATCGCGTCGCGATGTCATCAGTTCTGCTATGAAATTTTTTGGTTGAAAATGTTGAAAAAAGAAAGAACAAAGAAGCACGTCAAACAGTTCGCAGTATACCAGCGCTGTGATGGTACAGTTCCCCGTCACAAAAACCTTAAAACCATTTGTACAGAACAATTTAGACGCCACAAATTTTGTTGATTCCAAAACAGCAATTTATTTGGTGTCGCATTGTATTCCGTCTTTTTAGATGAGTCATACACGTATATTTTTGACTAACGATGCCATTACGAGTATAAGTGTAAAAGTTGATGATAAACCTATGAGGTTTTAGTGTACGAAAATAAATAACCAGGCATATAAAATGTTCTACAAACTAATCTGAATGGGTTACACCCATTGGGAAACGATTCTGTTGCGGGATTTCAGAATCGTTATTCTAACGATAGATGTAGCTACCATCGTATGTGGTATTCAAAATATTCAAATGTACGTATTTATTAAAGATTATCAAATGCCACGCAATGTTTGTTCAGTACCAGTGCGTGATTTAACGTTGCGACTCGTTCTATATTATAATTAATTTTTTGACGTAAACAAAGTTGTAAGTAACTCATTAATGTAATTTATTTGCTATCAATTTGTGTTAATTTGGGCGAGCAATAGACTGTAATGTGACCTTATTTTTATGATTACTAAATTAATGGATTAAGTTGTGATGGTTTGTTTCCTTATGATGTTTTACTCACTGAAAATGTTAAGGGACTTCCGATCGTAGATTTCATACAAAATCATTACTATGCGAAGCGATTGCGCTGTATAAATTGGTAACGAATCAGTGCAATTTCGCACGATGTGTTTCTGTTTATTACGATGCGACGCGGTTATAGTAATTTTTAACCGACTTCAAAAAAGGAGGAGGTTAACGATTTTGATGATTCTTTTTTTGTTTTGTAGAGCATACTTCAGGTGGTCCTATATAAATGTTATCGAAATTGATTAAGCGCTTTTTGAGAAAATCAACAAAAACAAAATTTTTAGGGCATTTGAAGTCAGTCTTTACTTCTTTTTGAACGCGTTAATTATAACTTTTTTGTGGGAATACATCTTGTATGTATGTAAAGTTGTTAGGCCAGAGTTCTACCTGTGTAACTCCTATGCCTATAGCTGAATAATAGTTGAAACGGAGTTGTTGCATTTTAGTGCTTTCAATTGCTGGTGAAGTTTTATTTTGTATAGGGAACCAGCAATGAACAGCGTTTAGAACCTACCCTAGATGTTGCGACGGCATCCGAACCATACTGTGAACTGTAATCTGTTTGGAGATTAGGCCTTAAAACGGCCAAGTTGGACTCGCAAACCAAGGGTTTCGAACCATGAAAAGAAACGTTACCTTGAGATAAGTTGGTTTGTCAAGGTTATTTGAGGATATCTCAAAAACTATACTAGATAAAGACCTCGCTTAGACTTTTCTGTAATATGTACTTAAAATCCTGTTTTCTGTATTTATTTTACATTTTTGACTTAGAAATCTTCGGAGATAGAAAGGGGAGTGGTATTTTTGAAGGGGGAAGTCAAAAACTATGAAGTAAAGAAAATACAGATTTTTTGAGAGAATGTATAAATAAAGACCTGACATAGTGAACCCTAGTGCTATTTTGTCCTCTTTTTAAATAGAAATATTTTATAAATTGTTCCAACTGTGGCACATGTGGGTCATTAATTACCCTAAATTTTTCAAATTTCAAGTCGATAGCATTAGTAGTTGCTGAGATAACCAGACGGACGAACGGACAGACAGACAGATACCAGAGTGAGGCTGTAAGGGTTCCGTTGTTTCATCAGATGTTCGGAACCCTAAACAAATACAAAACAGCAAAAGTACAAAAAGCAAATTTTACATAGATACTAGCTGACCCGGCAAACGTTGTTATGCCTTATAAATTATTTCTAGTTTCTAAATGTTTATTTTCATAAAATCAATTTTAGATTTGCCATAAGCTAAGGGAAATTTTAATCGAAGTACATTTAAAAACACTATAATTGATCAGTTATCGAGCGGAATGAAAAATGATTAAATTACTAAAATGGCTATAAAAAATAGGGGTTGGTGACACAAAAAGGAAAAATTGAGGGTTGTATGTATTTTTAATGCCACATTATAAAAAAAATAAAAACAAAAAATTTCGTCCCAAAAATTGAAAAAAATATATTTAAGGGTGAACAACCCTTATTACTTAGGGTTGCTTAGGGGTATGACAAATGGATAGTAGCCGATTCTCAGACCTACTGAATACGCATATAAAATTTGGTAAGAATCGGTAAAGCCGTTTCGGAGGAGTACGGTAACTAACACTGTGACATGGAAATTTTATATACGAGTATTAGAAGATTATTTCCGTGTTGAATAACTATTATGAGTATAATGCGTATAATATGATGCAAAGAAAATGACCCACTAGCAAGTTTAGAGCGGCTAACAATGATGATACCTAATATGTCGCAAAATGTGCTAATTTTTCTTTTAGGAATTGAAGTAGGTACGGCCCTGATAGGACTATATGAATAACGAAGTGAACCAAGCAAAAAAGCGTACCACTGGCTTTGGTGTAAATCTCTCACGTTATAAATTTACAACGCATTTATTTATCTCTCGGCACAAATTACAAGGAAAATAATAATGAGCTGAAGTCATATCTCATTACTTAAGTTAAAGCTCAAGGGCTGTGGACAGGTTGGGAAGCTTTGCTTCATCCTAGCAACAGTTTAAAAAGTCTTTTATAGATTTGCTTTGATCAAAATTCCACCTACAGACCTCTTACACAAGTGTCGTTTTAAAACTGGAAGTTTTCTGTAGTTTAAGATGTTTTATTTAGCGAGAGTGAATACGGAGGCGTTCGTTAGGCAGTTCCATAATTAAAAATAAAATTGACGTTCTGTCTGCGGTGTGCTGGAAATGTGTATGAGATACTTTTGAACATTGCTTTTTAATAATGCGCCTGGCGCGTTCCATTTTCCGTTTGAGGCTGCTGAAATTTACGAAAAACAATTTTAATTTTAGACTAGTCACGATTGGAAAGATATCAACAAAATCTATCAAAAGTCAAGCAAAAAATATTACGTGTAAGCAACACGTAATTGCGCGCTTTATTTGCTTTGTTTTTCCGGTATATTTTTTAATCTTAAGTTTTAGGATTCGAGCTTTCGAGTCTTTAAGCAAACTAAGCTTTCATTTGTTTTACTTGCCGTGTTCGAATTATGAACACTGATCTTTGTACATTATAAAACAGAATTTTATTTACTAGTTATAATTTTTAAGTTAGCCAGTGTGTATTTGTTTGCATTTTTTCAGCCAGAAAGTGATAAAGGCTGCTACTAGGTTAGATTAATTACCATCAGGGGAAATGAAGGCTAAATGCAAGTCAATATGTATACATCAATACATACTTAAAAGGATATTATTTTTAAAAGAGTTTTTAGAACAGAATCGGTAGGTGTGGGACGAGGCTTAACGTACATGTTCTTGATCATTAAAAAGATTTCTTTAATTACAGAAAACTCTTGCAGACACAAAACACGTGTAATTTATATGACGTGAGTAAAGTGATAATTCCCATCTCATTTCTCTCAAAGTCATTTAGATTACAAAAACAAATTGCAGACATACCTCATGCTTCACTCGTCGAGCTGTTGACCGGTCGAATAATTAAACCGTCCACTAATAATTACCAATGTTTGGTGCTTAAAATGCAAATTCTGTCGCCTGGAGTATCCTCAACATACAACGCTACAAAGATTTATTTGCAGGTGGCCGTTGAGTGAACTAACGGAAAAAGTATGAACATCAATGGTGGAAGGAAAGAAATTAAAGACAGTAGCGCCATTCTGTACCCGAAATTAAGGTTTGCAGATGTTGTAATGTATGCGAATCGGGAACAGATAAGGGCGAGACTTACACCTCCATGTGTCATGTCTTGAAGTTTTACCGTTCGCTGACCGACAAGGTTCTTAAAGCTTTTGGAATTCTTTGTTTTGTATCGTGCCATATGATAACATTAACATAACATTACTTAGTCTTCGTTTTACATATTCGTATTGCCTGAGACGAAGGGCCTACTCACGGATCATGGTATTTTTAGGAGTTTGGTTCTTCAGTTAATTTATGTAAACACTACGACCTCTATACAAATAGGAGAACTATGCAATATCTATGAACATCGGATGTCTTCTTAGCCATGCCAGACCCTTGCATCAAATAAAACAAAATCTTAGTATTATAATGTCTAAAAAAGTGATGAATAGTGAAGAAAAATAACTTTCGCTTAAAATAACAGCCCGTCAGGTCAGTCAGATCAAATCTTAGTGTTTAAATTTTTTTGTGACGGTTTCTGCAATTCTTTCTTTTCTCTATTCTTTTTCAATACAACAAAAGTTACAAATATTGTAACATAAGCGCAGAATAACCGATGGGGAGTCTGAGCTCTCGAGTGGCAACCGCGTACCGAGAAACGTATACCGAGCCGTCCCCCTTCTAGGTGGGCCGACGACCTGGTAGACGCCAATGAGGCAAACTCTCCGTAGAATAGTAGGTATTTGAATATGTTATTGCTGTCGCGATTCGGTACGCACACATACAGCCTTTCACATGCTTTCACTCACACAAATAACGCTGCATAACATCCCAAAGAGGCCCCTGCCGCGACGCGCATAGACGCTACCCCTCCGCCTGGGCTAGAGTGTATTTTTCAAAATTATAATAAACTTGACGTGAGCGTGCGTTAACCCTTTTTTTACGTTTTGAGAAATTATTGTTCGCATATTGGTTTAGTCTCGACATACTGTGGTTGTATTTGATATAATTGACTAGTAAGTACCTATCACATATAAATACAATATAATTTATGGCGTTGCCATTTTAGGGTTCTACAGTCAACAAAGAAACCTTTTAGTTTCACCATATCCGAACGTTCGTCTTTCAACGATACTTTAGGTGACCTAGAGGTGTTTTAGTACCTAGAGTGCTAGAATCTAAGGACTAACAAGTTAAAGCGTTCAAAAAGAACTAGAAACCGACTTCAACTGCCCTAAAAGTCTACTTTTATTAAGGAAAATTTAAGATGTATATTGTTTTCTCATGGATTCCATTCTAAGAACCGGACCAAATTGAAATGGGACCACATGGAAAGCATCAGCTTTCAAATAATAAAGAATCATCCAAATCGGTTCACCCAGTGAAAAGCTCTGAGGTAACAAACATTTAACTAATACACACTTTACATTCCCAGTCTCAAAAACTACTGAACCGATTTTGATGAAACTTGCAGTCTTCCCTAAGTTTTACAATACCTAGGTAAACAAAAAAGGGATTATTTAAATCGAACTTGTAGTTCCGGATATATAAAAAATAAATTAAATAAAATAGCCTTTATTGCTGAACTAATTTTTTGTTACAATTTTCTTAAAAATATGCTTACTTTATACGTTACTTATCTTTTTATATTAAGTATCAGTAACCGGTCGTTCCTACATTTCAGCTTGTCTTTCGACATAGGCCTCCTCTAAGGATTTCCACTCTATTCTATCTTTCGCTATGCGGGTCCATGTTGGACCCGCCACTTGTCTGATGTCGTCCTCCCATCTTCTAGTCTGTCTGTCTCTTTTTCTTTTGCTATCTCGTGGTTGCCATTCAGTTATTAGTCTTGTCCATTTCTACATACTCTATTTCTCCATTATTTACTGTTATGGGCTCTGTTTGTGAGGAATTTGACATTACTTTTGTTTTCGTTAAGTTCGTTGACAGGCCTGCTTTCTCGCTCTCTTCCGCTAACTGTTGGAACATTGTCTGTAGGGTTTTCGGGTTTTCCGAAAATAAGATCAGGTCGTCTGCAAAGCTCAGCTTTTTGCCATTTATATTTAGTCCTTTATTCGTCCAATCCAGATTTCTGAATATCATTTCCAGGATTTTTCTTTTGTGTGTGTGTTCCGGATATATGCGAGGACCAACAAACATACACTTTAGAAATTTGGCACACTTCTTTAGAAGCTGGTATAGACTAACATGTATGAAAACTGGGCAGTTCTGGAAATATTACATACATACAGGTCGCATTGATAACCTCTTTTTTTGAAGTCGGTTAAAAAACTGTAATTTCACGACACCTCACACAATAGAATAGACGAGTTAAAAATCCCGTCTTAAGTGTATGAGATGTATAACTGGGAAAAAATATTTCAAGTTTTTATTGGTCGACATGAATAATAATATCGTCGAAATCTATCGTATTTCCTACTGTCATACTTCATATACTATTATATTTTAAGTACCTCCAAAGGAAAAAAGGAATCCTTATAGGATCACTGTGATATCGAATACTCAAGTCTGCTGTCCCTTAGATCTGTCAAATAATGAAACTTATAGGTCAACGCAATAAAAAGATATAGCTGTATTTTAGACCATTTCCGTACAAAATGCAATGAACCCAAAATCTAAAGGGTATTTCCCGTTGACCTAATGTCTTGAAATTTGGCAAGAAGAAAGTTTTTACCACCATAGGAACCATAGGAATAAATCTGAATTTTTTAATTGTAACACAGTAAAATTGATTTTTTAATGTTTATAAACTTAACTTCGTAGTATGTAATTTAGCTTAGAATTTCATTTTCGGTAGAGCATTGTTGGGTGCATATTACCGTACCTATTATTTATGATTTTCAGTATGTCATTAATTCATATTCTGTACGGAATCCTCGGTGCACGAGTCCGACTTGCACCTGACCGGTTTTTGAGTTGTTGGAGAGCCATTTCAAGCTCTTGCTGGCTGATCTCCGGGATATCTTCAGTAAAGTGTCGGGTCATATAGTCTCCGTAGCAATTTGTACAGCTGTCCATATAACTTCTCGTTCTCTCTCAAAACTTTCAATACTAATAAATAACAAATAATAATAAAAAAGTTCTAAATAAACGTTTGTCCATGCAATAAATGTTATGTTTTTTCGGTGTTTTTTCTGTTTAGATATTTTACAGTGGTACGGAACCCTTTGTATGCGAGTCCGACTCGAACTTTAGCATTTTAAAAAATATTTGAAAAATAAGTCACTTATTCATAAATTATATTTAATTATTCAAACGTAACAAAACTTGAAATCATTTTAATTTTAGTGTTTACCGCAACAACTCTAAGAATTTCAAGGAAAAATATTCTGTTCTAGAGATAATATAAATTTCCTTAGAATTATTTGTCTTTATATTTGTTTATTTGGATCAATCTAAACATGAAAACTAACAGGTAAAACCATTATATGTCGATAAAGAGGTAACTATCGATATATTTTTCCCACCACAATTAGTCGAAAAAATCGATAAAGCTTATTGACATCACTAATGCATGCTGACTTTATTATTATACATATAATACACAGTATATAGTTGTGATATAGTGTACCCTGCCTCCCGAACCGAACTGTGCGAGAAGGACAGTTGAAGCTTTTTTTGGTATTTGCCTAGTTTTGCCGTGAAATTAAGGGTTTGGGATATAGCTGTTTTCTCAACGAAACGTTAGCCAAATTCAATCATTTTGATCTTATTCTCTTTATCAAAGAATAATCTAGGACCGTTGGTTTTGCTTTTTCTGAAAATGTTACGTTTACTCTAAATAATGAGTACCATAAGTTGAAAGAAATTTTTTCTGAAATTTTGAGTTTTGAGATGCCCATAATTCTAATTGTAGACAAAATATTGAAAAAAACAAAACCAACGGTCTTAGTTTTCGGTAAGATCTTGCATGTGTCCAAAAATCGTCACAAATGGTCGAGGTTTAGGGGTAGCAAATAGCTATGCCTTTTTGTATGAAAATTTTTACCTGCTGTTCCCTCTTAAGGTTACGAGGATGCAGGTGGCTCGGGACCGGTCGATGTGGCGTACCATGAAGGAGGCCAGGCCAGGTCCAGCAGCGGACGTTTCCTGGCTGATGATGTAGCACAGAATACATAAGAGCGTGTTGCTTATGGCAATATGAAAAAATGCTTTACTTTAAAAAATATTAGGATGTCCGTTACTGGTAATTAATATAAGACGGTGGTATTAAAATGCAGGCTTTAAAAACATAGTGTCGGTTTGTTTAGTCAAATTCTTGCAGCTTTCAGCTTTTCTTAACGTTGCTTGCGTTGATGTCTGTAATATGACATAGATTTCATTATTAATTAAAGTTCTACGTGGAAAACGCTATATGAATTTGAATTATGATACGAAAAGGCTTTCAAATTACTTTTGTAATATCAGTTTTGAGCCATTATGTAGATTTGATTATTCGACAGCGTCAAATGCAGCTTTGCTGGGACTCGTAGCTTTAGGTAACAAAGGAATAAACATCTCGTACTGCATCAATACCGGGTATTAATTTTCAAACATCCCTAAACAATTACTTTTCATTAGATTTTTCGATAAGTTAGGGAAACCCGAAACAATGGATGGGAATTCCGTCACCTGTGCACCTGTGCACCTTCATTATTTCACCTCCGATCACGTTAAGGGAGTGACAGTTAAATTTGGAAGGCGTGAAAAATCAAATTAACACAAACACTGCGCAACAATCTTGATACTTGAAAATTTACTGACATCAAAATTTCTAGACAAGTCCACGACTGATTTTAAATTATCTACCTGAAAAAATATCCTAATGACTAGAAAAAATTAGTGGCTACAAATTTAAATATTTTAAAATAAACTAATTCATAAAATGTAGTTTATAAAGCCATTTAACAGTTGCAGTGGTATTACAAGTGCCCCGTGATTATTTGGTTAGTAATAAAGGCCTGCAAGTACCAAACCCTTTAGGTCGATTTAAAATCAAAGGTTTGGTTTATTTAAAAAAAAAATGTCAAATGTCAAATGTACTGACTGCTGGCTAATGAAACACGAATGCAATGGGAAGTTTACGTTGCGAGTTCTTCCAATAAAAATTCTATCACTAAGTAAACAGCACATTTGTATTCAGGGGTTTTCATGCCGTTTAGTGTTCAGAATATAAAAAAATGAAGCAAGAAAATTTATATTAATAATTCATTATGTATTGTGTGTTAATGTGAATTAATTAGCAAGGAAAAATATGTTCGGTGTATATCTATCGGCCACTACATTATTTGCACACATAACATTTTTATTCTGTCCAAATTCATAACTTGTAGGAATTTTTTGATTAGGATTTTTTTAGGATCTTTTGATATAACACTTATATGATTCTCACTTTGAGCACAATCTTCTAACGTGAACCTAAAACAGCAAAACACTCACCAAAAAACACATAACTCTGGTGTAACGTCCTTTCCTCCAAAAATCCGATGCGAAAACGACAACAAAGCCGCCAAATCCTGTTTGTCCGCTGGAAGCGTCCGTGATTTAATACAAATTATTATTAGACGACATAAATAACGTTGTACGGGGGTCCCGAGGAAGGCTCCTTAATAAGTAATAAAGGGGTCATCGTTCATAGCAGGAGCGAGACGGTGGAATTAGCTGGACGACCGACATATGGCGGTCGCGCGTCGACGCAGGCTTAACGCTTGACCGCGGGGGCAGTGCGGGAAATGCGCTCAGTAAATTAATTAATAATATTGTTCAACACTTTCTTTTCTATCTTTCTGCTAAAGGACATGTTTACCAACATAATCCCAGATAGGATTGTCAAATTGTTTCAGCTTTAGGGCTAGGCTTTCATACAGCGCGTGAACAAAAATAAGAAGTTACTTGAAACTTACTTGTAATTGTATTATCGACTGGAAACTCTGCAAATCTATGGGATGCAGATGACAATACAATAATTTGGCATCATCAAGCTGATCTGAGACTAGAACCAGGAAGGAAGTTTTTTAATGGGTAGTAAACCTCTTGAGTTAAAGTTCATTTTTTTGGACGAGTTTAATACATTAAAAATTATGCTTGGTGACGAGTGGGGTAGAAAGGGGACCTATTTAAGGCCTACTAGTAAACCCCTTCAGTTTGAGCGCATTCTTTTTGTTTTGACTTATATTTTTAGTGCATTATTGACAAAAGGTGTTGAGTTCTTTTTGTAATGAATTACGACTCAGTGAGTGTTCCAAGGAATAGGGGATGGAGCGTCCACCTGATTAACCGTACCAAGGATTCATCTTTGATCACAAAAACACCTGCTGAGTGTGGTAGTAATTATCAGCTGCTTAAGTCCACTGTTGGTGATCAGCGTGGTGCTTTATTATTATAGCAAATCATGCAAAACTTATCTCGTGTCTATCTTTCTTGGAGTGTCAAAATAAGACATCAAAATCACACACTCATTCAATCTCTTTTAAGTAGATTTTTATCTACTAAAACCTATGTAAATGAGCCACCCGAAAATGTATTTAAAGCGAAAATGCAACATTAGAGTTGTACCCAACTAAACAGTTTCTATGAATCAATTGAAGGTTAATTGAATGATCCAAAAATTCCCATCTTGACTACTCTTGGAAGGTCAGGGGTTACAGCTACATGCTACATGGAAATGCAGATGAGAGACTGACTTGGTGTTTCTTGACTGGAGATTGTTGACCTCTAGTTTGCTGCCCGTAATTACGCAGCGCTACTATACTAGGGTTGCCAGCTCTCTGACCTTGGTTTATTATAAACGCAGCGAAGGTAAATGATTGTTTTTCGCGCACATGGTATTGTTTGTTTTATCATATCGTTCTATTATCGTGATGGATTTTAATAATCTTGAGATTATACTTAATTCTAAGACGAACATAATGTGTATGAACTGTCAAGAAACCTAATTATTATTTTGTTTCGAATTACTAATATTTTTGGTTTATACTCGTAATACCAATTCAGAAGTAAAATGAGTAGCACAATGCTTAAGTCGAGAATTTTTCAGAGCTAAAGGGCAACCCTAGTTGCTTACTAGGCATTGTTCTTAATTTCTTTTTCTTCAGAAAATCCAAGCTTGTAGATTTATGAACTCATAATATAATTTATGAATGTTATTTATAAGCTTTGTTTAAGTTATTGCCTGGCGCACAAAGGTATATTATTGTTAATATAAAGTTATCAGTGTTAGTAAAAAATATTTTCTATGAACTAACGTGAATAAGTGCATGTAACTTATTTTATTTTGTAATGAGATTATGTAATACATGTGCCATGCAAGGAAATCAATATTGTTCTAAAACTAAAAAAAATTATAACTTTTTAATTTTGAAAAATAAATAATATTTGATGAACAATTAACGCAAAGCTTTGTAAATTCTTATATTAATTTTTTCCCTTTTCGTATTTTATTATATTCGAGTCGATTCTTTTTTCTTTGGGAGTAATATTCCTATATGTCTATATCATATTGTCACGTAAAGTTTGTTTTAATCCAATAAACCGTACACATACGAAACAAACATTTGCAGCTCTACAACACTTCCGTACTTCTATTCTTCTAATGATGATCCAATACTTATTTAGACATCATCATGGCTCTATAGTTCAATAATTTTCCTTCAGAGATTGTTTACATTCTATTACCATTGGATTGAAATGAACGTTAGGCACTTTAAAAAATAATTAAACCAGGGTTTCTTAAACTTTTTGCAGTCACGGACGCCTTTCGAAATTTAAACAATTCCACGGAGCCCTGTAAATTTTTTTATTTGGTAATAAAAAAAGGCCTTACATATATACATAAAAATACTTTTATTTGAACTTTCATTGCACTGATTACTAAGTTAACGAGAAGGGTGCTGTTGTTTGGCCTCAATGAGTACGTTAAATTTCCTAACAAATATATTTACAAACTGACCTACTGCGGACCCCTGATACACATGCTACGGACCCCTAAGGGATCCGTGGACCACACTTTAAGAAACCCTGAATTAAACGAAAAACTGATTTCAGAATTAATAATGCGTTCCAGATTACATTACAATTGGTTGTGCAGCCAGCGCTCTAAATGGTAACCAACCAACCAACAAACTCACTTTCACATTTACTCGTGTGTGCTCGTGACTTTAGAAACTATCCCACGGGAACTTGTTGTCCAATTCGGGATAAAAGTCTAGACTATACCATTCTCTGAACCCTCAACCATTCCTGTATAAAAATTCAAGTCACTCTGACTCTCCGTTGCGATGTGAACATATAAACAAAACACAATCTCGCATTTATAAAATTAATATGTATTAGTATGAGTATGAAGTATGTTAGAGGTATAAGCCAACAAGGTACACAAAGTAGTCACAGTAAGTCACAAAGTAAGTCACAAAGCTTACGTAGAAGCAAAATATAGAGGAGTTACTATTACACAAAGTGGTACGTTAAAATTCAGCGAGCAGAGTGGCCGGAGATATTCTACTCACACCTTGGCTGGCTAATAAAGTAAACCGTTAATAACTTAAGAGGTAAGTTAGGTAGTCCGCTTTTATATATCACTGACCGTGCGCTTTTCCCATCCTAACTGAAATCATTTCTCACAAAGAATGAATTTCAATGGATTAGTAGTAATATTTTTAATGATGATGAGTTTGCACTTGGCCTTTATCTCACCTGATGGTAAGTGACAAAAGGCCGATGGTAAGCGTGCACACGGAGAAGGCTTCAGCTAATGGGGCACTGGCTCTACCTTTCATACCGGAACTCAACAGTGCTATTAACACTGCAGTTCGTCAGACTTAGGTAGCATGGTGGTAGCTAGCCAGGCGGACTAGGAAAATGCCCTACCACCAACCAAACTGAGTACCGATAGGGAATCCAACCAAAGACTTTCAGTGGCCTTTTACGACGTCCTTGGGACATCGTCTCATGTCTTGTAATGTTCTTTCAAACGCTTGTGAATATATTTATCAAAAAAAGTTTGATTTTACAAAGGCCGTAGATGGACCGAAGAGGACAGGGATTCGCTGGATGCAAATGGCTCGGGACTGGTCATTGTCTTATACCACGGAGGAGGCCTGTATCCAGCAGTGGCCGTTTCCCGGCTTATGATGATGAAAAGCCTTAGGTAAAAGGTAGGTCACCCTGCTATCTTTCGTAATACGAACACCAAAGTGCTATTAACACTGGCCTTTGGCAGCAGCCGAACGCAGAGGTTGCTAGTGAGGGGCAAAAAGTTTCCTAATCCTAAAGAGCTCTATCATCATCCAAAAACTGTGTTCCACGTGCGATAGTTTCACACCAGTTTGTACAACCAACAAATAAAGTCATAACTCAATTATCCAATCATAGGACTATGATACCCTCCAGTAGGCGAGGCGGTTTGTTTATTAGTGCTACACTCCATCCATACCTTTATTAGCGAGGTACGTGCCAGGAATACCCGGGGGACCCAACTAGTATGGGGTTTCACTTAGTGCATTTATTTATTTGCTTTCATTTAACCCTTTTGCGTGATAAAACTTAATGCTCATATCAAGGTTTTTGATGCTGAATTTTGGAGTCCGATATTCAGTTTCAAACAGGAGTCTCCCATTAGGAAAGGCAGCTTTGCAGACTTTTGCTGTAGTCGCCATCCTTGGCAGACGGGCTAGTGGTCGTAGTAGGATGTTGCTAGTAAACAGATGTACAGCTGTTCATCTCCTAGAATATTACGTTAATAACATAAATGACCTATTCGGGATGATATGGGTTGTTAATATTATTAGCACCAAATCACAATTTAATAAATACTATATATTTGAATGTAAGATTATATCAATATAGCGGGCCACCCACATATTAAATGGACCAACGACTCGTAGACGTCGACGAAGGTCGCGGGGGGTCGCTAGATGCAAGTGGCTCGGGACCGGTCATCGTCGCACACCATGGAGGAGGCCTATATCCAGCAGTGGACGTGTAACCGACTATGTAGTCAAATTTGTTTAATCACATAATAATAGTCACGACTTTTACTGCACACTTTTCTTACTGGGTGTGGACGTCACGGGCTCCACGGTTTGGTCCCAGGTGATTTCGAATGTTCTTACAATATTTTCGTTTATATAATTGCGGTCTAAAAAAGTTCGTCACCTTAAAGTCTATTTTTGCTTGTATCGGTCACTGACAATGAAAATTTTCTCGTGGCATCAAAGGGACAAAAATCACGGTTACTAAAATAAGTATATTATCATACCTACGAGAAATACCGGGCGATGGTTTTATAAAACAATGCTGAGTTTTTTTAAATAATCATCTCTGTCTCGTTTTGAAAAAACCTCCCCTGTCTCACATTATGAAACATCCCGTCTCGGAGCAACAGCTGGCCCGTTATTCTCAAAGTCGTCTGGCTCGTCAATACACCTTTTCTTGGCAGACTGATCGCGTCTGTGTCTCACAACGGCTAGTTCCAATTCATAGCTAGATACACGGAATTAATTACGGAAGTATCGTTTAAAACTCAAACAAGAACAGCTCAACAACACATACTCGTACGGGTCATAAAAGATTGGCCATTTAATGTGACAGTCACTGTACAGGGGATGCGTTCACTACGAACAAACATCAATGCCTCCTCACGGCTCGAGGATGTCTTTGATATCCATCGATGCTAAGCACTAGATTTCGCGATCCAAACACTCTTTTTGTTCAACTGTACTGAACTCATATCCGTACACCTTACTTCTGTACGGCTCTGACATGTTGTTACTCTATAGTATAAGCGATCTAGCGCTGAATGTTGATTGAATGAATGTTTTTGTTGTTAAATTTTTGTGTCTCCTTTTAGTCTTAAGTCAAACGCAATATATATTGTTCATGACTAAATAAACTGAAACTGAATGTTGCAATAGTTTGGTCAGACGTTATAATAATAATATACATATATGTCAATTTCGCTGACGTCTTTTGATATCGATCATTTTTGCCTAGGAAACTAGAGTTATTGTCAGCCAAGGTTGAGGTTGTAAGGATCTTTGTCCTTTGCGAATTACACACCTGAACGCTCAGATCGTATGAAATTTGAGCTCTCATTTATCATCACGTATCTCTTACCTGTCATATGTAGGGTTTAAAATCAACGAGATTCTTAAATATTTGAGACACACGTAACAAACTAGTAGAATACATTTTAAAACCTAGTATGTTTGCTTTCAAATAAATATTAAAATAGGCAAAGCTCAGCAAAGAGCTCTACATGTACCATCAGAGCGTAACATTTCGGCCACAATATTCGACTGGCTTACTAAAGCAATATGAAATTCACCCTCACTGTAATAATTTTGATGGCCTCAAAGGCAGAAGGGTTACGCGGACACAGCACCGCAGCGCTGTAATTCCGTAAAGCCTCTCCGCTCCGCTCCACATTACAGGGTCGTACTAATCGGCAGAGTGCCGGCACTCTAAATATCGCCTCTACACAGACAAATCGGACCGTGAATAACGACTATGAAAATATAAATGTTCCCTTTTTCTATCGTTTCAGAGTTTCGTATTTTTTTCATAGAGTCAAAAGCTTGAACAGACCACTTTCGCATTATGGAATTGCCAAAACTCCATTTGCAGCCTATCTTCAAACGACTCGCGTCAGCTAGGCTGCCAACGACTCTCATCCTTATTTTCAGGACGGAAATAACTTTTTTGCGTTAACCGTGGGATTGAGTTAGTATTTATCGGATCGGAAGGGTACAGTGAGCGTAGAAATGAGATATTTTGGCAGTATTACGCAAATTGGATAGCTTTCAACACTCAACGGAGTAGGTTCCGAACTTTCGCGGGGAAAATTGAATTAAAAATATCATAAGACGTAAATATGTATGGAGATCGTAATGATGTTGCCTCTGCAGCTCCCAGTTAGGAATAAACAAGATCTCGCTGGGAAAGTTTCTAGTACCATCAAACCGTTTATACGGAGTCCAATTTATGTAAACCTAACTTCTACTGGAAACATTTCAGTGCATGTTTACTAGATACGTCGAGTGTTACTGTGACAACGCCGCGCTCGCTCGCCACAAATGATACCAGTAATTTAACATAGCGCAGCCAGTAGGGCTGGCAACTTCACCTGTAACGACTCTAATGACAATTTATACCATTCTTATTACTTATCCGACTTTTTATGCGGACTCCTACCACTGGTAATTATTATTATTATTTGAGACCAGGGGGTGCTCCACCGGGCCCAACCACTCACTGCGACCTTGATAGATCTGTTGTGATTTTTATTACTAATATTAGAAATATTAAAGCGAGTGTCTTCGTTAGTTTCATTATAGATGACTTTAAATAGGTTATACAAAAAGTACGATCAGCAAAGTAGATCAGTTATTTACAGTCGTTTTTAAAATCGGAAGTAAAACAATAATTGCAAATATATTGAGCTTCATGATAAAAAATCTCACTCCCCTAAACCAGACACGATAAAGATATACCTCCTAACAATGTCCCACGTAGCGGCATGCAGCACACCACATGGGAGCCAAGTAATTATCCTAAAGTCGAGTTTAGGTCGGGGCGTCTCGAGGATGGTCCACTTTAGGAGATGATCAATAGTAATTATAATAATGATCTCATTTCCATAGCTAATGCCAAGGTACCAACCTCGCCTTCTAGTTAGGCCGAAGCGCAAAAAAGATTCAGAAAAATTAATTCGAAATTATTGTCATTTACGTATTCATCAGGTGATTTGCTAAGGATTACAGGAATAAGTAATGACAGTGCATATAAAGGCTTCTGACAAGAACGTTAGGCAGAGAGGCTATTGATTCTTATAAATTAATGCAAATTTGTGTGTTACAATGTTGGTACTATTATAGCACGTTGTTTACTTACGGATAGAGCTCTCGCGTGACCCATTGATCCAACAGCTATGTTTTCAATAATAATTGCTGTAATTGAGATTTAATTTCTTCAATTTATTAACAACACGATACAATACAGAAACAAAAACCACTGTATAAAATCAATTTAAAAACTGTCTAAGTACGATATAGACTAGCGCATCAAGGTTCCGAGCCATAGTAACTCTCTTTGCTTATTTTTAAAGAAAACTATTTTATCATGTAGTTTAGTGGTGGCACTTGTGGGATGCCATTTCAGGTCGATAGCATGAGTATTCACTGAGACAATCAGCCCTGATAGACGGACGGACAGATAGACAGGCACCAGGGTGAGGGTATCAGGGTTCCGTTTTTCCATCTGATGTTGGAGCCCTAAAGCCCTATAAACCGGTCAGATATCCCGAAAAAGCTATGTATTGTTGAAACAAGTAGGTGTAGCCGTCTCTGTAGCCTTGTTTAATACTGGAGTTGACAGTTCGGAGGTCCAGGGTTCAACTGCCTGCGGGGGTAGTAGTCGATTTCGTTGGTAGCACTTTTCGCTGGTTGTTGAAGCTTGTAGCTACCACCAAAACAATGATATTAAAACTGTTGTTCAGCGGTATATACTCGTATTACACGTGAAGAGGTTTTAGTAATATTTAAAAGTGGACCTGTTTTTTCATTTTTCTTTTAAATAAAATATAATCTTTGATTAGTTCCCACTGCTTGATGTACGTATGTATTTATTTTGTATTTATATGGTACCTGTAATTTTTATCTAACGAGGTACGAGATTACTGTGTGTTTCTCAACGTTATTGCATACCAAACCACGTCATTATGAAATTAGCACCAAATAATAAACAATGATTGCGCGTAGAAACGAATTACTCAGACTCGTATGATTCGGCGGTAGCTTTATTACAATAGATGAAGCCATAAGCTACAAATTTATGGTTAGCGATCAACTCATGCGCACCTAATTACAAGTCAATGAACTATACCAAGTAACAGAGACACGAGTGTTCGACAAAAAATCCTAAATTATCTCACAAAACACTATCAATCCGTAATTTTTCATAATTACGTATAAGCGATACAGAATTAACTGATCGAATTACATTGGTGTAGGATGAAGTTACGTATACACAGGATGTTTGTTTAACAACTGTGGAGACTTTCGTAAATATACCATTTCCATAGGTTGGGGTACCAAATTCGGTGGTTTTGTAATTTACAATAACTTTGCTATGACATCGTAAAAATATGTAAAACGACTTATATTTATAAACTTCTAAATTTATCCGACATCATTCTAATAAACTAACATGTATAGATCTTTTCCGAGTTTTGACTTATAAAATAGAAATTTTAAAAAATGATTCAGGGAAAGTCATTTGTTGTCAGTTGCTGGTTCATCATCAGCCGGGAAACGTCTACTGTTGGACATAGGCCTCCCTCATGGTACGCCACATAGAACGCTCCCGAGCCACCTGCATCCAGCGACTCCCTGCGACTCTAACCAGGTCGTCGGTCCATCTAGTAGGGGGATGGACTGGTAGACGTTTCCCGGTACGTGGTCGCCACTCGAGAACCTTTACTCCCCACCGGTTATCGGTTCTTCGAGCGTAGCGAGTTGCTGGTTAAGGTGAATAAAAAATGAATGTATTATTGGATCTTCATGAATTTTCATTACTCATATTATCAGTTAGCTGCTCATGCTAAGTAAATAATATTAGCAGTACGATGTTATTGTTTCATAAGAAGGTGCTGCTGCCCGTCTCCTAAATATTTTTCCTTTAGCCGCCATTTGCGACTCCCGTGGGCGGGCGGCCTTATTTGAAAGTACGTAATAAAAATTAATATTGAATCTTACTTTAGGTTTTTGGCTTACCTTAAGTTGGGATATAGATCGATGGTTAGTCCATTACGAATAACATTACGATAACCCATGTCGACGAACTGGCTTTCGATGACGGAAGCAGTATCTTTAAATCCGTAATGAAAACGATGTGTACGTGTTTTTCATTTCATTTTCGTAAGGTTTGGTTTCATTTTTCCATAGTACAATAGTACAATGTGAGACTCTTCAAAAACATGACGGTAATACAATTTTTTTTCTGAAGCTGCAGACACTTCTATGAATTAATCAAATTTTGTTGCTCAGTTTTATGCCTATGTCACAGGTTGCCCACTCCTCGTGATTGAATTGTCATGTTTAATATGGTAATAATACATTGGCTGCTTTTATTAATAACAGTGTCGCAACTACGTGACGAGCGGTTAAAGTAGACTAGCGAATTACAATATAGCATGTAATGTAAAGTTAAAATTACACCCTGTGTAATTGTTTCTTATTAAAAATGGACGTTAATCTTTTTTCGGAGCAGATTCCGAGGAGGGCACCTCCGCATTATGGTTAAAGAATCGACAGCTATAATTTCTGTTCAATCAAGATTTAATTGTTTTAATGAGTCTACATGCGTGAATGGCCGGCCCAATTATTGTTTATTTTTAATCGCCCCAAGTGGTTTTTATGTTCGCAACCAAGCACGCATGGAGGCCCGGGGCGGTCATTTTCATTATTTTAATAATGTAAACTTCCAATAATAATTTACAGTGATTTTGGGTTAAACACGTTAAGAGATATTTATGAATTCCTCGAGTGAGTGGTCCGGTATGTAGTTAGCTCTGTAATTTGATCCTTCGTTGATGATCCCCGTTTTTGTTCTCTTTGATTCATCACAATGTAGCGATATAAATGGAATGAAATATTTGAGGGCTATTATTGCAATAATCTTCGTAAGGTCTCTTACACACTCGATGCAGGGTGGCTGCAGACTCTAGATGGAATATATTTTAGAGCTACGTACGTCTGATAAAAACAGAACAATAATATGACTAGTCTCGTGTATGTCTGTCTCATGTATTAAACATTGAAAATATGGAATAGTTCTAAATATTGATGATCCATCTGTGAATAATAAAAATAAATATATTTTCATTCAAAAAGGACAGAGATATTTGTCAATTCTAATAGAGAGAGAGAGAGAGAGTGTTACATGAAAACTATATCAATGTCTCTATCATGGTTTATAGTAAACAGAATAAGGTATATGCATTTACAAATTTATTTGCCTAAAGTCCTGCCTTCTTTTTCATGTACGGAATCTTCGGTTTGAGTACAATGTACGCACGGCTACAGGTCAAGCTATACATTTCCAGAATAAGCTGAACTAGCATCGTGGGATTTATTGGACTCCTGGTCCATTCAATGCGAGGTCAGCGTATACTGGAAAAGTATAGCTTGATGTGTAGCCGTGTGTACATTCGGTCGAGGATATGGCACATGTACAACATATGCACGGTATGCCATTGACAGTTTACTAAACCATAGATTAAATAATAGTAACTACATTGTTTTAAGTCGACAGTCACCTGTGGCACAAACTTCCACCAGTTTAGACATTTATTCTGCCTCTTTTGGCAGTCACCAAATTTTGAGAAGAATTTAAAAGTTTCGCTTCATACTCATAATCAAATAATCTGGAACATTTATATGATTTCTTCTTGTTAGATTTGCAGAGTGAGATGACGTTGTCAACTAATTTGAAAATCGATTAAACAACCAAAGCTAGGGTGTTCTATTATATTAAACCATGAAGGTTTCAACACCTCCCTGTAATAGTTACACCCTGTAGCTATTTTAAAACAGACTATCAAAAAATTTACTGTACACTACACTAATATTATAACAACATTAGAACATCCTGTACATACACAACACCCTTTATATACAATTATACACCTTACTTCTCACTCCAATGTTAATAACAACTAAATATGTCCAAAAAATTAGAAAACTTTTGTACCTAGGTTAAGCCTAACATATTAACAAACTTACAATGCTTTAATCTAGGTAAAGGCTTTGTCAAAATGTCAGCAACCATGTTGTTAGTTGGAATGTACTCAAGGTTGAGCTCCTGCTGTGTCAGTGAGTCTCGTATGAAGTGGTGTCTGATGTCGATGTGCTTAGTGCGAGCATGGTACATGTTATTGGTAGTCAATTTCAATGCACTTTGGCTGTCAGAATGAATTGTGATAGGATGAGTGATGTCGAAAACTTCTTTTAATAGAGCTTTCAAGTAAATAGCTTCTTTACATGCTTCTCCCAGAGCCATATATTCTGCCTCAGTAGTTGAGAGAGCTACCGTTCTTTGTTTTCTTGCTTCCCAGGATATGGGAGCTCCACTCATTCTAAATATATATCCCGTATAGGAACGCCTATCAATACAGTTGCTACCATAGTCTGCATCTGCGTATCCTATAGGATAGTCTTCACCTTTCCTGTAGGTAAGCTTGAGGTGTTTAGAGGCTTTTAGGTACCTCAGTACTCTTTTAGCAGCTTTCCAGTGTGCCTCCCCGTGATGGTTATTGTATTGACTCAGGTAAGAGACAGCATATGAGATGTCTGGTCTAGTACCGATTGCAATATACATCAGAGATCCGATAAGCTGCTGATACGGTAAATTAAACTTCTCAGCATCCATTTCAGGAAGTATAAGTTTCACACCAGGTTCCATAGGTGTTGAAACTGGAATAGCATCCTTCATGCCAAATTTATCAATAAGTTTCTCGATGTATTTCGTTTGATCGAGAGTTATATTGTCATTGTTCTGAACAACTCTCATTCCTAACAGTCCTTTAGAAGACCAAGATCCTTCACAATAAACAAGCGTTTTAGTTCACTTTTAAACTTCTGTTTCATACAGTCGTTGTTGCAAAGTAAGAAAAAATCATCAACGAATACTGCTACTACGAGGATATTATTTCCATCTCGTTTATAGTAGAGACAGTGTTCTGTTGCCGCTTGTGTGAGGGAAAGACTATACATAGCTTCACAAACTTTTTTATTCCATTGTCGCGGTGCTTGCTTTAGGCCATAGAGCGATTTCTTAAGTAAGCACACTTTGCGGTCAGGATCAGTAGAAAAACCTTCGGGTTGTTCCATGTATATTTCTTCCTCTAGGACACCGTTGAGGAACGCTGTTTCCACGTCTAAGTGGTCTAGTTGCAAGCCTAATTTGGCTGCATATGCTAGCAATAGCCGTATGGAGGATAGTCTAGCTACTGGAGAGAAAGTTTCACCATAATCAATGCCATAAACTTGTGTAAAGCCTTTAGCTACAAGTCTAGCTTTGTATTTAACTATTTCTCCATTGGTGTTCGTTTTTATTTTATATACCCATTTACTTTTGATAGTTTTTCTATCAGTCGGTCTATCGACTAGTGTCCAGGTTCCATGTTTCATTAGTGATTCATACTCAGCGTTCATAGCACCTAGCCAATCCTTTTTATGATAATCGTCTAGTGCTTGCTTATATGTCTCAGGCTCACAGTCAGTAGCAATAAGATTTGCATTTTCTGGAAATCTTACAGGCGGGTGCCGATCTCGTAGAGGATATCTTCGGTCCTCATCAGTATCTTCAGCGCCTTGTTCAGAATAACCTGGAGGTGATACTTCAGTATCATCTTGAGCATCAATAAAAACTTCTTGTGTTTCCACTTCAGGATATTCGATTGCTTGTGAATCTGAAACATCTTCATCATTCTGTTCTTGGGAGGATGACGGTTCAGGCTGAGAACACTGTGGTACAGGAACATGAACTTCAATTTGTCCGAGTGTATCGGTAGAATTCATTTTGTTGGGTTCACAGAATTCGTTAACTACTTGTGGTCTGTTTTCAATGAAAACGACGTCCCTTGCAATTATAATTGCTTTGGGGTTCCGTATATCGACAAGACGATAACCCTTAGACTCTGTAGAATAGCCTACAAAAGTGCAGACTTGGGTCTTAGGTTCAAGTTTCGTACGTTTTTCCTTAGGAACAAGCACATGAACTTCACAACCAAAAACTCGTAAGTGAGATAGGTTCACCTTTTTACCAGTCCATAGCTCTTCTGGGATTTTATTATTTAACGCCTGCGTGGGCGAAATATTTTTCAAGTATATAGCTGTATTTACAGCTTCACCCCAGTAGGCCTTAGGCAGGTGAGCGTCATGAAGCATGGCTCTTGCTTTCTCAATAACGGTTCGATTGACCCTTTCAGCAATTCCGTTTTGCTGAGGATTGTACGGAATTGACGTTTGATGAACAATTCCGTTCTCCTTTAGAAAGGTGGCCATATCGCGGTTTACAAACTCGCGACCGTTATCGGTACGTAGGGTTTTTATTTTACAATCAGTTTGATTTTCGACAAAGTGTTTGAATTCTACAAACTTTGAAAAAACTTCACTTTTTGACTTCAGCAAGTACCCAAACGTTTTACGAGTGAAGTCATCTGTAAAAGTTAGTAGGTATATTGCTCCACCCCATGACTGGACACTCATAGGTCCACACAAGTCCGCATGGATCAATTCTAATTTATTATTAGACCTACTAGTAGAATTAACAAACGGCTTTTTTGCTAATTTACCTTTAAGGCAAGGAATGCAAACTTCTTCAAGTTTGTCTGTGTAACATATTCCCGTATTTTTGTTTTTCAAAATGTTCATGGCTTTGATGTTAAGGTGACCTAGGCGTTTATGCCATAGCAATGCGGACTCTTTGCAATTCGTTAAAAGAGCTTGAGTCTCAGTCTCAGCACAGTCGAGCTTATACATGCCTTTATAGTTGGAGGCAGTTGCTACAATGTCTCCTGAAACTTTGCATCCTTTCTGTTGTATAATTGAGGCACCTTTCTTAGAAAATAAAACTACAAACCCTTTTTGAACTAAATTACTTACTGATAGTAGATTCACAGCTAGTTTGGGAACATGTAGCACATCTGTGACTTTACTAATATTATGAGTAACATTAAGTCTCACAGTACCTTTTCCTTCACTTAAAATCTGCTCATTATTCGCAACAGTAACAGGCTTGATTAAAGGGGTTAAATCCTGAAACCATTCGCTTCTGTTAGACATATGAGTCGTTGCGCCAGAATCTATGAACCAGTCATTGCTTGCACCTGTGGGAGAAACATGGAAACAAGATGAAAGTGTAATGTCTGAAGTGTAATTTGTAGTTGTGCTGTCAACCTTGACTACATTCTTAACATTCTTCTTTTTACCTTTGTTTACACGTCTACATTGATCTACTACGTGACCTTTCTTTTTACAAAAAACACAGTAACGACACGATTTGTTTGATAATGAAACTAAAGCACTGCTAGTGTCACTATTCGGTGCGCGACGCAAGTCTTCTTTCAGAAGCACTGAGGCGACGGAGTCTGTCGAGATTGCTGCTCCTGAGTTTTCAAGTGCCATCACCATAGGGTTATAGTCTTCTGTTAAACCGGCGAGCATTATCACACCAACAAATTCGTCGTCAACAGCTGCATTTATTTCCACAAGTTTCTGCTGTGTGTCTCTGATGTCACTTAGGTAGAGTTCCATGGATTTGTGCATTGACAGATTCGTACTAAACAGTTTTTTAAGTAGGTTAAGTCTTCTTAGTAAGCCACAATCTGCGTATGTCTTCTGAAGTCGCGTCCACGTCTCGGCTGCTGATTTTGCTGACACGATGACGGGGTAAATATGTTCCTTGACTGAAAGCGATATTTTGGATTGAGCTCTTTCGTCTCGACGTTTGAAGTCGGAGACTTCTCGCGAATACTCGTCGGGACGCTCAACACAATCCCACAACTCACAGTCTATCAGGAGCATTTTCATTGCGAACTTCCATGAAGTGTAGTTGATAGCCCCTTCTAGTTTTGTAATGGGCATTCCGCCCGTAGACACAGCCATTGTCATCTGGTTGCTTCGGCAAGAAACGGAGGGTTCGCCTGTAGCTCCCGTGATCGGCTGCTGGTCTCTTTCCATATTTTAATATATTTAAACTATGGAGCGCAAAACTTAGGATAATAATTACATAATAATTATGGATTTTTAAAATCTGGGCCCATAACCTGTTAGATTTGCAGAGTGAGATGACGTTGTCAACTAATTTGAAAATCGATTAAACAACCAAAGCTAGGGTGTTCTATTATATTAAACCATGAAGGTTTCAACACTTCTTCTTGGCTCCGGTTGCTGAGGGTCGTCACAATGAGATACAGTTTTCTTCAGGGAAGAGCATAAACGTTCTTCGTCATGGGGACTTACTTTAGATGATTTACAATTAACGAAATACTTTTAAAAAATCATAATGATAACAGTATTATCAGCTGCATAAGTCCATTGAATTGGTGTCTTTGTGCTTTGCTAGATCACGCACCTTTCTAATCCTGAGCAAAGCAATATTCTTGATAGTCAGCGAAATTGTATAGCAGTTTGGAAAGCGCGGGGGAGGGGATTTAACCATAAATGCCTTTGCGGGGGAGAGAGGCTCTAACTAACAAGTTAATCCGGCCCGAGGCGGATATGAAGTTTGTATCACGCTTTGCATTATGCTTCATTATCTCGGACATTTTTGCTTTGTTACACTGAGAGCAGGGCTGTGTCAACTGTGTTTGCAATTTTCTACTCGTGTGCTTACAATGAGATTATGCGGGAACTACCCGGAAATGTGTAGTATAACTTTTTTGGATCTTTCAAAACGTATTTTCAGATTTTTTTAAAAACACATCTTCTTATTCACAAATTTATATGTTACTTAATTCCGTAAATATTATTTAATCACAATATACCTATTATTATTATTGTGTATATTGAAAAATAAGTTTCTTAGACCATTCGTTTGCGGCCAGACTTAGTTCATGCTTCCACTTGCTCACCTGTTTTCCTATTTTCCTTAACACTTCTTTAATAGATAATAAAGGTTTTAATCAAGCTGCCATCATTTTGAGTACTGCTAAGTATATGGCTATTGGCAAGATAATCTCCATTTTTGTGATTCGAACCTGACAAGTTAGTCTTCAGACGAGTTTATTATAATCTCACTATCACTCTTAGTGCAAGTAAATGCGCTGTTGGATGCTTTGCGAATTCTTGATTAGCATGAGGAGGCCGGCTCTCAGACAACGTGCTCTTTGAGTGTTTATACCTACTTTTACTTGACCAAATCATCGACTGATCACTAATGTTTTTTTCTTCAGTCGTACGACATTGTAAACCCTGCTTCATTCTCGCAGGTGAGACAGTGCGTCGCCCGGGGCGCTGCATCGCGTCGCTGCGTCCGCGCAGCCCCCTCCCAATCGGACCCCACCTCACCCCGCAACCCGCCATAGATCGATCACCGCAAAGCAAACCGTCAATTAAGTTAACCCGCGCAATCTACGCGCTAATCGTCGACTTTTACAGCCTGTTGTTAGATTCCCCATTGTTATTGTTTGTCGTTCACTGCATTGTTGCTGCAAATAAGTGTAGCTACGAGTAGCTACTCTTCTGTCGTCGTGAAAACTATCACTCTGGTTAGCCGACACGAAAGAGGCAACTAATTTGGGGTCTCGTTGTATAATGAAATACACTTCGTAGCGGTCGAGCGCGATGTGATTTAGATTACAAAATCGTTATTAGCCATCAATGTGACATTTCTGAAATGTTAAAAGAAAGTTAACAAGCCATTAGCGGGACACGACCCACCCAAGACGACAATTTCACAACGTTTAACAACATAACAGAGCAAACAGCATTAAGAACAAAATTGCCCATTTTACTAAAAGCGGACAAACCTCAATTAGGTGCAATTGTAATAGTGACGCCGGAGAAATAAATAAGAGCTGCCTCCATTAGAGGAGTTTAATCTCGATGACGGAACACATTACCGGCGGCGGTAATGAGTAGAGCGTGAACCTCCACAAGGAACCATTTACAAACTCCTAAAGGCATTTGGTAGGCACTGATTTCGTTGGCCCTAGCGTAAGACTAATAATAAACGCTTACCTAGACTCAGAGCTCAGTTCTCTCGTAAGAGAGAAAGGTATGCTTAGCGGCGGTGGGATCGGTGCTTAGATTAAATCATTAAGTATTGTAGTTTGGTACACATATAATGTTTCCTTACATTGTCGTTTATTGGTGATTCGGTCCTACTTGTATAGTAAATGCGAGAAAGTTAAATTTGAAGTCCAATTCTCATTAACGATTATAGAAGTTCCACATCAGACGCACAGTTTTGCGTGTTGAATAACTGTTTATTTGTTTGTTAAATATGTCTGTTGGAGAGGTACGAGTATATAATGTAAGAATTGTAAGTAGCAATCATGTCACTATTTCACGTTACCTACTTCATGATCAATGGTGTCAAAAGCATTCAACTCAAATACGAGTGTATTCTGTAAATGGAAGTTTTCTTGAAATTATTATACGGTAATGGCAAGTGCAACATTATCGGGATAAGTCCTGGGGCCAAGATTAGAGACTTTACTAAATCCAATGCTTTGTTCCTAAGGTAATAAATACGATTCTCTGACACCTCAATTTCAAAATCTAGAGGTCTATAAAGTTCGACAAGATAGCAATGATAGAAAATTAGCAACATCCTGGTAAGAGTTGGGGTGAAGTATGGATGGCCGGCGGCGGCGACCGAGCGAACAATACCGAGGCATGCGCCGGCGCACGCAGCGACAACCGCGGGACCCGCGGGCGCAGGTGACAGAGACCACCATACACTCTGTCGACGAACAAGAAAAGGACAGAGTTTTTCCACATGCGATATTTTGATTTATCTCGTATAATTATCGAATAATCTGCTTTGCATCTCTCGTTATAACATTACGATAATTCGGTCCCATTACCGAGCGTTGCATCTAAGCGGTGACCGTTCGCTAGCCGCGCAACGATTGATAATAATCGCTTGCGAACTATAATGGCGTACACCCACGGGTAATTATTGTTGCGGAGTCGTGAGTTCGTGAGCCGGTGGAATGGTGGAATGCATCTCCTTCGGGGGTTGCGCCGTAAACCAACATGGTACGTCGCACCGCGCAGCGCCCGCCGCCGCCGCGTAAATAACTGATCGCTTTCCCCGCGCTAATGATAGTGCGGCCGCGAGCCTGTCGGTGCCGTCCTCTTTACTCAGACCCGATAAAATAATTACGAGTATTTATAAGCACTCTCAGTTAATCGCACCCTGAGACACGTCACTCAATCGTGCGTGTGTATTTAATACTTCCAATTAAATAATAATTTGGGGGTCAGAAGTTACGAAGTCGTAATTTTAATTGGAACAATACAAAAAAATTCGACGACTTCGGAGAACTCGAAGAGTATCTTACCTTGAACTGAACAAAGTTGCAATGAAGTCATTCCATTGTCAGTCGGAATCGCTCTCGCCCCGGGGTTAGTGCGGGGAATGTATAGTTGCAAGAAGCATATACTCGAGTCGAACCCGAAGTTTGCATTGACGTTTGGTCACGGGCATCGTCGAGCGCACTTCTCTTCCGACGTTAATGGCCGCGGCTGGCCGTCGGCTCCGTTATCCCTCGTAGCTAATGATTGGCCGGCATTAAGTCCCGACTGTTCCGTGCGATTATTGGATCTAACAGATTATTTTATATCGCATTGTCCCGGAGCGTAAAATTTTCTGTTGTTATTACTGAGCGGCCGGCACGCGCGGGCTGCGGGCCGCCCGGCCCTATCTCCCATCGTAAAGGGTTAGTATGCTCGAACAGATCAGCGATTTCAAATCAGTAGAAGCTGCCGTTGTCGAGAGATAAATCTACATGAGCTTTGGGCAATCATAAGTGAGTAAAATATATAGGCATTTTAACTAAAAAAGCTAAAATCATTCTAACATATAAAAGATAAAAATTTATATTATAAAACTTTAAAAAATAAATTATAATATTATTTATTTCACTAAAAATAAAAAAAATTCCTAATAATAAGGGTAAAGAGGCAAATAAAGTATAAAATAATAAATACATTCCTGCTTGAATTCGCTCAGGTTGATATCCCCACCCAATAATTTATATTAAAGTTGGAATTAAACTCCCCTCGAAAAATAAATAAAATAAAAATAAATTTATAATTCGGGAAATATAATTTTTGTTTCTAAACATAAACATTTATTGATTGTTTTATTAAGATTAGAATTTATTGTTTTAAGAATTTTTTTTTTAATTTTTTTTAATTATATTGTATATGATATATATATATTAATAGTATTTTTAGTTTTTTCTGTTTGTGAGGGGGCTTTAGGGCTTTCTATTTTAGTTTCTATAATTCGAACTCATGGAAATGTTGCCGAGCTCGCAATATTAATAAAGTAGGTCATAAAATCTTTACAAAAGTTTTAGTTCAGACTAGTTAGACTGTCACTCTAATTGTAACTTGATTAAAACCAACTTTACATTAATCTGGATAACAATCAACACAAAACTTGAGCGCTTCAAGTTCCTTTACTAAAACATCATAAGATTTAGATTACATAGATTAAGATGAATTAATGAAACTATATTTGAATGCAATCATCAATAGCTTAGCCAGATTACCTTAGACATGCAGTCGGGAACTCAAACTAGGCCGTGTTTTTTTCTTCATTATCCTTATTTGATTTCATATGAAATTAATGATAAAACAAAATCGATGCCGGAAAACATGAACAGCCTTTGCCTCATGATGTAATGATCTTCATAAAATCCAAAAACAGAACAATGTCTTTATGATCCTATTCTTCAGCTATGGACGTTTTCGGCCAAGGCAACGATGATACATTTCTAATGTGACGTCATCAGCCTCCAGTATTAGAATTAAAAGGAAAAACCTGTTTTGATTATTCTCATACGTTACCGGTAGACATCCGGAACTGATCGGTACCGTTCATCAACATCTCCTGCGATCACCAGTCCCACTGCCAAGCGTAGCAAATCCCACTATAAAAGTGACTAGTTAGAGCAAATACGGAGGAGATTCATGTTTAATATTTTCTAAGCGGAGATATAACTTTTTTTCTTCATTCATTACCCAACGAGGAAGTGCTGAATATAATCATTTCATCTCGCAAAAAACCTACTATATATACATAGTAATTGCAAACGCATTTGGAAACCTAAAGATACAATTGGATCCCTTCTTACCAGTTAAACCCTCAGACCCACGTTCGCTTCTCCAGGTCTGCAACCATCTCTCAACGACGACAACACCTCCGGCAAACAAATCCATTACAATAGTAACTTTTACATTGTGCAGTACATTGTAAACAGTAGAATTATGAATATTACCAGCACCAGCGCAGGAACAGTCGAACAGCACGGCCCGGGCAGCTCACGAACACCATTCTTCCCGCGGTGTAATGAGCCCTCTAAATCAAACAATAGCATTAAAGTGTCAATGCGGCCTCGATAACACCTCGACGTTTTCTTTTGCACACGAAATTATAGCAATAAATCGATGCGAGTGCCATTTAGACCCTACGACCAGTCGTCTTGTTGTTCGCAATGGTCTATTTATTTGGAAGTTGTCCCGTTTGTGATTCGTTAATCGGTTGTTTGTAAGTTTACACACAATGAATCAAGGATGGTCAACTGCCTGCTTGCAGATTGAAAAGCTGTAGTATCCTTTATCGATGCGATTTATAATAATAGTCGATTCGATCCTTAAGGTATCTGTTGGTTCACAAGTCGTCAGACTAGAAACGCGATCATTCAACCAAAATAATGTCACCACTGACTGACATTGACAGGGTATAAAGAATACAACAGTGATATTAACACTGCCATTTAGCGGCAGACTTCAATACCAGGCTAGTAGTTAGCCAGACGAACAAAAGTGTCCTGCCACCAAACAAAAGGTGATCGTAATGTATGTACTTCAATCGAACAGTGAATTTTTAACGGAAAGTAGAAAAACAATACAATGTTATTTTCAATATAAACTGTATCAATAAAGACAATACATATGAAGTTTGACAGAGAATATTTTAGGTAACTCCATGTTGCGGAACTTCATTGGTTCTAGTATCTGATATTGGCAGGCAGTCACGACAAAAAATGTGATATTTAAATTTTCTTTACAATAAAATTGTTCCCCGTTGACAGTTTTCCCAATATATATTTCCGACCACAGATAAGGTACTAGTTACTACTTTCCAACTAATTAGTTATATATACATGAGAAGTATATTTTTGGTTATATTTGATATAGGTAAAGTCAACGCGGGCGAAGTCGCTGACAAAAGCTGGTAATATTGTGATTCATTCTCGTATCGCAAGATAATTTGGCAGATGCAGTGTTGTGTAAGTACGACTATAAGGTTGCAAAGTGTTTGGCATTTGGCTCTGCCAGCCGCAAATGACTGTCTAAATTATGCAGTTAAACTCCCGGAGCGGCCGGATCATGTCTCGACACCCTTTCCTCCTCGACCTCTGTACTATACCGCTATAAACAAATACCTAGTTGCGGTAAAAAAACCTTATTAGATGCATGGAAATCTACATGATACATTGTATGGATTTAGCGCTACGCTTAATTGTGTTCATTGAACATCTAATGGCTACACGCTTGGATTTACAATCCAGAGGTCCCGGGTTCGATTCCCTATAGGTGCTGGGTTTGGTTGGTGGTAGGGTATTTTCCATGTCTAGATTCTAGTTACCTAAGTCTGCCTTCAAACAGGTGTGTTAATAGCATTGTATTGTTGAAAGACCCAGCGTCTAATTAGATTGAGACTTCTGAGTGCGCACGCTTACCATCTTCAAATCAAATCATTTTATTTGTTAATTTGGGTATTAAATTTTCTCTATCAGCCTTATCGTCACTTGCCATTAGGTGAGATAAAGTCCAAGTGCATATCCATCGCACATTAAAAACAAAGTCTCAAATATCATAGTTCTAATCTACGAGTTTGTAATTCTGAAATCTAAAGTTGTAAAACAAACTATTGACATTTGAACTTGAAGACGAACAAAAGCTAGGAAATCAATGTCGTCCTTCGTCCGATGGGGTTGCAGATAAATACGAGCAAGGGGCCGGGGTTGTATCTCAGATAAACATGGGGTGAGCAATTTGTACGTCTATACAAATGTAGCTAACCCCTTCTGACGTAGACGTCGAGAGTCCGAGACCGAGGCTATGGTGACGATGATGGTTCAGGTAACTCCACTACACAGATGCATGTACGAGTATGTAAGGCTAGTAAGTAACTACACTGAGTAATACATTACAAACACAGCGTAAAACAATATTTGGATTATAAAATGATAATTAGTAATAATTGAAATAGTTTGTACATTGTTTGCACGCCTGCATGTAGGCTAGGTACATGAATGGTAACTTAAATATCGAATATGCTATATGTATATGCAAATAGATGATTTCTATTACTGCCTGCCGGACAGCAAAGGAACTAAGACGTGTCCTCTGCAGTAATAGTAGAAAATAATAATGTAACAGGGTTAGTTATAAGTATATGCCAAAGATAATTTTAGGCCATCGAAAACATTAAATAATTACTTCTAAATCTTTTTATGTTTTAGAACTAATTGGGGAATTTAGGAGCCTGTCACTCTGTCATCCCTGATATCTACTATTTAACCCGTGGTTCATGCATGTTGTGTACAATAGTCAACTAAATTATATAAAAAAATGTGTTTAATGATCAGCTTTTCCATTAGGAAATTGACTACTGAACGAACTTTGACCGGCAGATTGGTGCACACAGAAGATGTTGCACTCGGCTTTCTTTTCACTTGATAGTCGTTGACTGATTTGATTGGTTGATAGAAACATGCTCTTAAAGATACCTTGGTGACGGGTGTACCTAGTACGGGCGCATCAGTTTTGCAGTAGTGGTAGGTGAAGTGTGACTGCAATTACGAGTACATTTCTAACGTAGCTATATTGGCAAATCGTCCCATGGAAAGTTCAAACTTTCGGTCTATTAGGCCCATATAACATACCTAACTGCTATTATAAACAACTACAAATTTTAGCCCCATTTCAGGACGCGTTCATATTGGGAATGCACCTTGTTTCCGAAGGGATTTGTTTTAAGTAAGGATTACTCAATCCCATCGATATAGTCAAGAGCAACCCTTACTTGACGCCTCAGGAGGGGGACTAGACGCAACCTACGTATAACGAGGCACCTCTTATCTGATATATTTACAAGTATATATACGTTTGCACTTCTAGTTTTATGTAAAGCTGACTTTTTATTTAATAGTACTTTTCAACCGACTTCAAAAAAGGAGGAGGCTCTAAATTCGACGTGTATGTTTTTTAATATTTTATTCTAGTTCTTTCTGAACGCGTTAACTTGTTCTTTTACGTTTCGGTTTTTTCAAAATTAGAACCATAAATTTTCTCTTACTGGGCTAGAATTTTAGGACATACTCGTACAAAGGACTAAATATATTTTGAAAACCTTCAACTATTTGGAAGAAACGAGATACAAATAAAAAGCAAGTGAAAATGGGCTGATTAGTCGCGAGGTGCTCATATACCTAAACAACTAATTATTATTACTTTCCTTAGTCCTTTACACTTTGATATACTAATTTGACTCTCGTAGATAGCAATAATATCGTGTGTAGTAACTTACCTGTCTGACTGTTATTACCTAATCTGTTGCCATTTTTAATTAGAATGTTGGAGTATAGAAAGGCTTTTAATATCTCGTAGAGATGAAGCAATATCAATCCAATACAACATGAATATTTCAGGGCAGGGAATGCAATTCACTAAGCAAAAACATCCGGACAAAAGGATCAATATCTAATGACGCGAGCAAAGACATACAAGCCGTGAGGTTATCCGGATGTTTGTCCTTAGTGAGTCGCATCCCTGTTTATCACTTGACTTTCCCCTTAGACGCATATTACGACACCCCAGGGATAGTCACATTCAAAAGCCGAGACCACACGGCCATATAAAAGTACATTATATATGAGTTGATTTCGCGATAGAAAACACATACATTGAAAATGGTAATATGTTCAGTGACGCTAATACTTTATTTAAAAAATCGCTTTGAAGATTTAAGGTTTCAAAGCACAGTTTCAAGATACACGAAAATAAAAAAGCTGTTGTAAATAATAGCATAAAATGATTGTGTAGTTGTAAAAGCAAGCACGTACCCGGCTACTGCAGCGCACATTATTCAAGGCGATGTTAAAGCGCCTAATCTTCATTCCTCATCCTCATTCAGAGCGCTCGGTAAACATCGGCCAGTTCATTAATCACCCGCAGAGGGAAACTTTGTCTATTCAACGGAGACTCCACCTGACTGTTCTGTAACTTTTAAGCTTTGTTCACAACTTTTGATGGACTTTGAGTTTTAAGTAAGTTGAATAGTAATATATCTTGGTGAGCTCTGTAGCGGCAGCGGGCTTTGTGAGTCGACCCGTGTTTTGCTTTGTTTTGCGTGGTTGATGGTTGCTGCCAGGGAAGGCTTTCAAGGTTGCTTTACATATGCAAATACAACATGTACTTACAACATAAGAATTCAGTTAAGGAAAGTGCTTTCAAAATATTGAGGTGAACTGGCGTATTATTACTTAGCATATTGAGAAATTACAGGAGACGAGAGCTAGCATCGCTGATGTATATGGTAAACTCAGAAGTGGCTCCAAATTCAATTTCTGTGACTCCTATTGCAGTTAGCTGATGTAGGATCTTGCTTATAGATGTGAAAGTTAGCATGATTGTGATTTATCGCATTTGTATCAAGTTCGATATGAAGATAAAGTAAATCAAATAATACTTTTATTTGGGCAAAGTGTTACCGCTGGGGTAGTTTTTAATTCTAACATAAGTGAGTTTTTAATTGTTAGTAAGAATTCAACATTCAGTGGTGGCTTATTTTAATTAATTTATTGTACTTGGCCTTCATTAAGGTCGCGGCGAGGCGCTGGATGCAAGTGACCCTGGACCGGTCAATGTGGCATACCATGAAGGAGGCCTATGTCCAGCAGTGGACGTTTCTCGGCTGATGATGGTGATGATTTGGCCTTCATCTCACCTGATGGTAACGATAAGTTGTTGGTTAGAAAGCATGCTGAAAAGCCTAGTTCATATGGCACTGTAGCAATGGTGGCGTTATTGTCTGCAAAAACATAGTATCCCAACAATATATTGTTGCAATCACTAATCCGCGTGCCAAGCGCAGTGAAGGTCTTCCCTCGTAGAAGACCGACCGAAGTGACGGTCTATCAGGGCAGCACATGTCCAACAGTGAAGCTATGTAGGCGATTATGAACGTCTGTAGCTAAGGAAAGGCTTCAGAAAGAGTGTTTAAAAATATAAATATTCAAAATATGCTAATTTGTATGTAGTACACATAAATATGCAAGTTTCGCAGTTCAACCACTTTCACATCATACTACCTTACACCGCTCACTCTGCACAACTTAATCCAAGTAATTCCATTAGACAAGCACAATATCTACCTAACTCAGAATTAGTTCCACCTTATTGCCAACTTGAGAATTTTTATCACAGCTGGAGCAATCAGAGCGCCAATAATTTCCCTCATAATGACTTGGCGGTCGTAAAATTTGAGCATTGCGCCAAAATGGTGGCACATTAAAATTCCCTCCCCATCGTTATAAGCGGAGTTATCGGTACCGATCCGACGTCGGCGCCGATCACGGCTAGAGATGATCTCTTGCCTTCAAAATAAACTGATTCATTGACTGATTGAGTTCATATTTGTGTGATTCGTTTCTATATAACTTTGCATTCGTACTTCACTACCATTACTACTCCATTCTTTTTCAGGCTCCTAAGATGCGATAAAACAACCAAAACTTTATAAAATCTCTATGGTGTATGTCTGTCCATCTGTCACAACTGATTTTCTCAGCAGCTACTAATGCAAAATGGTGAGAATGGTGAGCCGCAGGCGCATTTCAAAAGGGTCTAAGCCAGTGGTTGAAACTTTAAATGAGAGTCACTATGAAAAATAGGGTATCATATGATAGGTATCATAATATTTTTCTTATTTTCTTTGATTTATAGTTTTTGACTTACCATGAAAAATGTGGGTAAATCAGCCCTCTATCTCCAATGCTTCCAAAATGAAATGTTGTAAATTATAACAGTAGACATTTATTTGTGTGAATATTATAGAAAAATATCAGCGAGGTATAAATCTAGTAAAGTTTTTGAACAAACTTACTACGGTCAGTGAAGAACATAATTCAAAGGTAATCGGTACGTTTATTTTCATGAGACCATCAGTGCGAGAGTTCCACTCGCACTTAGCCGGGTTTATTGGTTTGACACTCATCTCAATTTCATTTATTCTTAACTGAGAAGTACATAAATAAGTAAGGTCGAAAATGGTCTGAGTTGCTTCGAGAAAAGGATGGTACGGCCGTGACGCTTTTTTGCTCGACTTGGTGGGGGCACGGCCGTGCCCCCAGATACCAAGCAATCTAACTGAATATTGTCACATTTAAAATGTTTAATATTTGTTGTCTTTCCTTCACGTCGTAGAGCCAGGATGACTTAGTTTTTGTATATGTAGAGATACGTAGGGATAGTTAGAAGTTCGGAGTATGATAAAGGCGAGGCTATTACTTTTGGGTGAGCACGCTTCTATTATACGGACTTATCAAACAACAATTGAGATGAACCCACATAGTTTATCAATCATGCATCAATTTGGATTAACGAATAACTTAAACAAACAACACATTCCTGTGCCCATCCCTATTCGGGACAATCGGCATTTCCATCTCAATCGCGCCCGCCCCGCACCCGTTAGTTTTCTTTTTTAAATCGCGCGTTAAGGATTTGGCGTGAACGCGTGAAGGGTTGTCCTCCTCCCCCTCCAAACCTCCCCCTCATCCCACCGCCTCATATGTCCTCATCGGGGAGACGTTTACGAATTTAAGAGCCTCAAAGCAGCAATTATATTGTAGAGTTTTTATTTGGGGAGAGCTAGAGGAGAAGCGAGCACCGCGCACCCATGTTTAGAAAACCTTCAGTAGTTTAATAGTATTTTATTATTATTATTTAGTATACAAAACGATAAATAATGGATAATTATTGAAAACTTCTAGACGTAAACCAAGCACAGTATCAAGTCAGAGTCCATTTTATTATTTATATAAAAATGTAACGATGCGAAACCAAAGGATTGGATAAAATCAAAAGACTAACCCTTAATTGCATAATGCACTTGTTTTATATTGGTAGTGTGGTTGAAATATACTTCTCATCAGAAAAATCGAAACACATTGCAAGTTTATGTTTTGTAAGTATTATCAGAAAAAACTATGAAAATTTAATTTGAATTTAGAACATTAACATTAGGATTTGAAAACCTCATAGTATTCACTATTAAACGACATTTGACATACGAGTATATTCCTAAATTTACACATTTTTCTATTAATCCTTACAAAACATAAACTTGCAAGGTGTTTCGATTTTTCTGATGAGAAGTATAGTTCTTATGTGATGAACTAGCTTCTGCCCGCGGCTTCGCTCGCGTGGACTTTAGGATTTATCTCATTGGATAAATCAACTACATCACAAATATGAAACTGACGTGGTGCTTTCCGGCAACAAATAATTATTTGGATATAATTCATACTACAATTCTAAAATCGATATAAAATATGGGTAAGAGGGTGCAAGATTCACACATAAAAATTGGTGTAGCCGTTTCGCAGAAGTGCGACCACAAAAACCGTGTCATTTTTATATATTAGATTGTTTCATTATGTGTGAAACTACGTCACACTTAATTTTTATCAGTAAGGCTAACTTCCCACTTTCGGAAAACACAGAGTTCCCATACAAACTTTCAACCTCTATTCACCCCCATTAAAAATATGCGGAAACACGTATTTATCTGTTTCCACTCTCTACCCACTTAACAATTTTCTTTTTCTTTGTTATTATCTTTAAAAATGAGGAATTGAAATTTTAATTTGCATTCCTGATTTCACCCTTTAGGGGATAATTTTTCTAAAAAACAAAAAACGTCACCCTTAACGGTAGTTCATAAAACTAAGTATGAATTTTCATGCTGATGACAACAAAAACATCAGAGTTATCATATAAAATGAACCACCCCCATTAATAACCTGTGGAACACGTAATTCTTTGTTTCAAATCTAGCCACTAACTGAGTATCAATTTTCATGATATTGACTTCAAATACAACAGAGCTCCCATACAAACTTTCATCCTCCCTTTCATCCCCATTAAAACTTCGTGGAACACGTATTTCTTTATTTCTAATATAACCACATATTAATTTTCATGGCATTATCTTCAAAAATGGTTGACTTTCAAATAATTTTGTATCCCTGTTTCCACTCTTAAGGGGTTGATTTTTCAAATTCGCTAAAACACGTCACTCTTAATTTCAGTTCTTAAGGCTCCTTATCAATTTTCATTATATTGACTTCAAAAACAACATAGTTCAAACTTATCTTCAAAAATGACGCACTTTCGTACAAACTTACATCCTTTATTTTACCCTGTTAGGGGTGGAATTTCGAGAAATCCTTTCTTAGCGGATACTTTCACTTTACAAAAAACGCAGTCCCCAAATTTCATGTCTATAGGACCAGTGGTTTAGGCTGTGCGTTTATATATAAGTCAGTGCCTAAAAATAATAATACCTATTGTTTAAAAAATTATCTGCCTCCGTGTCTTAAAAATGGCAATATGTTTGTACTAACAACCCTGAGGTCCCATGTTTTGATTGATTTTTTGTTTTTGTACATACAGTTTTGACAATAACTCCCAGTACCTATCGGTACTTGATTTGGCTTACTTGGCTTACCGCCAAGGCATTTTCAGGCAGAAAGAGGCCTATGTCCAGCAGTAGACGTTTCCTGGCTAATGATGATGATGGTGAAGGCATTTTGTATGCCCATCTGGCTTTTATTATATTTAGTCTGTTATGTGAATATTGTTCGCAGTTTGTTTTGTCTATTAAAATGTTCAGTTTTTCGTTAAAATTAGAGTAGTTACCGCCTCCGTGACCTAATTGCTAAATGTTCGATTCACAATCCGGATGTCTAGGGTTCGATTCCCAGTATCTATCGGTACTCGGTTTGGTTGGTGGTAAGGCATTTTTGGTCTGCCTGGCTCGCTACCACCATGTTACCTAAGTCTGCCACCAAACAGAATTGTTAATAGCACTGTTGTGCTCCGGTATGAAAGGTAGCAGAGCCAGTGCCTGTATTAGTTTGAGGCTCCTGGGTAAGCATGATTTCTATCCAACGGCCTTATTGTCACTTACCACGTGCGTACAGCTAAGCAGTGGAATTCCCTGTCGGCTGTGTTTCCCATGCGATACAACCTAGATAACTTTAAGGCCAGAATGGATAGACTATTTCTATACAACCGTGAACGATCCTAGACCATATCGTCGCTTAACATTAAAAAACAACTATTTACGAACAAATTTTACCTCACATTCCGTTAGATCTTAGTTGTATAAGCCTTTTTAGAAGATGGGTAGCACAATCTAGCTTACTGCGATCACCAATCTGCCTACCAACAGTGGTGCTTGTTGCAAATCCAACCCTCTAAAATGTAATGTGTCGTTATATGGGAAGGGGGCACATGTCCAACAGTGGATTTATGCAGCCAACCAAGTTGTGGAGGGACGGCCCGATACACGTCACACGGCAATTTAACGGCAAAAAAACACACTTTTAAACATTAATTACTGAAGCACCTTCTTTTGTATTTGCTATTTGAAATTAGTCAGGCATTGCAGTCATTCTGTAAAGAACCCACGATGTGTGAGACTGACTCGCACTAAACTGATTTTTGTATTCTGTTATACTACCTATATCACCCTCAATCAATTTTTGGCAAACCTTTTCAATGTACAGATAGACACGTTGATTCTGCAGGTGTGAGGTAGCAGATTTTTTGTTTTTGTATATATAGTTTTGACCATAAGTCCCAGTACCTATCGGTACTTGGTTTGGTTGGTGGTAAGCCATTTTTGGTCTGCCTGGCTCGCTACCACCATGTTACCTAAGTCTGCCACCAACCAGAATTGTTAATAGCACTGTTGTGTTCCGGTATGAAAGGTAGCAGAGCCAGTGCCTGTATTAGTTTGATGCTCCTGGGTAAGCATGATTTCTATCCAACGGTTTTATTGACACTTAACACGTGGTTACAGCTAAGCAGTGGAATTCCCTGACGGCTTTTGTGTTTCCTAAGCGATACCATTACGATAACTTTAAGGCCAGAGTGAATATACTATTTATAGGCAACCGTGAACCATCCTATACATCATCGTCGCTTAACATCAGGTGAGATTATGGTCAAACGGAAGCCTATAGAATGTAAAAAAAAACACGTGTCAATCAATCAGTCACTTCAAACACTGAGATAATGTTTCAAAATCACTTTTAAACATTAACCACTAAATCACCTTCTTTTGTCTTTGCTATTTGAAATTAATCAGGCATTGTAGTTATTCTGTACAGAACCCACGGAGCGCGAGTCTGACTCGCACTTAGCTGTTTTTTGTATTCTGTATACCCTCAAACCATTTTTGGCAAGTATTTTAAATGTACAGACTGACACGTCAATTCTCCATACACAGGTAAGTTGATTTAGGTTTTTTGAAGATATCTTTTTATTGCGTGAACCGATTTTGATGAAATAAAGCTTAGATGTTGCCTAGACCTACTACTAATTTAATTGTGAAAACCGCATCAAATTTGGTTTTGTAATTTCGGAGATTAGCCGGTTCAGACAAACAGACAGACAGACAGACAGACAAAATGTTTAAAAATTGTCTTATTGTGTTCTGTTACACTTCTTACATCACCATCAATCGGTTTTAGTCAAAAAAAATTTCAATGTACAGACACGTCGATTCTACAGATTTATTATAGTATAGAAGAAGAAGAAGATAGAAGATAGAAGAAGAAGAAAAAGAAGATAGAAGAAGAAGATAGATAGATAGAAGAAGATAGATAGAAGAAGATATATAGATAGATAGATAATAGTGATTTCATGTACACTTTATTAGACCTAATTAGAACCCTAATTTTTGCTAGTAATATTTCGGATATTAAGAGGACATGTACCTATCTTTTACTAAAATTTATGTTACTATTCTCTCATGCATGAAAGAAAGACAACCACACTTCCTTTATAGTGTGATATGTCAGTTCTTCAACTGACCCTTCCCCTTCTATTCTGGTACAGTTTTCCTTATAATTTCAAGAAAAGTCCCAGCTAATATCGCAGTTAAATTACATTTATATCGTATCTGGTTAATGGTGTATTTACCCAGTACCTAGTCCAAATGAAAGTTATTGTAAAATGCCAAGTTACCTAATCTAAATCCTGAATCGTATAGAGTTACACTAGATACCAAACTAATGAACATTTTAACTGGGAGAGGCCATGACAGTATTACCCAACTATTGATGATTAGAAACAAAGAGACGACACCAGCAGTGGATCTCCCCACGTGACCTTGTCAGCAGTATTATGTACCGTTAACTTAGTTTACTGTCTTCAAAAGTTTCCGACTCACGCCCACACTACAAAGTCAGTGGATCTCAGTGTAACCAACAGTTACACTTTGAAGTGATTTCCCACTTATTTCAGATTATTTAGTCTGTATTGACTTATTATCATATTAAGGCATAATCCAAATGTCTTGGGCAGAAAGCTTGAAATTTGAAACTTAGATCCCTTCAGTTAACCTCTAAAATAATTTGTTCAGAAAGCGAACACTTTAAAGCTCTGAGTACTAAAATGAATTGGCTTGAATAGTATGTAACTAAAGCCCATAGGAATACGATACAAGTAATATGCAAGAATGCGCAACAATCTATAATGAAGCCCCACAAGTTCCCCACAAAAATGACACGTGCAATATCTCTTTTGTTCCCAGACGAACAATCCTCCACACTTCCTTGCAACTACGTCTCATATATGTAAAATAATGCGGCCGATATATCTCTAACCTCCTTCTAGGGGGGCGAAAGGGGTGTAGGGGGGCTTCGAACCCCCCTAGCGACTTATTCCGATATAATCAATAACTTAGTAAGATCCCCTTTGCATCCGGTCGTGTGACAGTTTCTCCAATCGAACGGGCTAAGGGTTGTTTTTTTACTTTTTTGTTCAAACAGACCTGATTAGAGACGTGTACAAGGGGCTTTTTGATGTTATTTCACGGGTGGCTAGACCCTGACGTTATTTTTCAGTATTCCGGTAATGAGTTTGCCATTTGATTTTCCTTTTTGCATAAGCGTTGGTAAATGTTAGTTTTTACAATGTAGGTATTTACTACTAAGAATATGTGATCATATGTGTTTTTGCGTTGTCTCTACATACTGATTTTAAGATCGAACAAAACCCACGTGCCATATTGGAGGCATATGTTCATATGGGGAATATTGTTTGCGGACAGTAGCGCCCCTCGATGTAGTTAAGTCTCCGATAGCAAACCCGCAGTCAAGTTAGGTGAGATTTTCATTGGTAGACTCAAGTTCATAAAATTACTTGATTAATTCATCAACCAATCAACGAGTTTTAAAATTTTGGATGACCAACGAGGGGAGTGAATTTCCACATCAACCGGCTTCTCTCTAAGGAGTCGGGTATCTTAACAAGATTTTACCCTCGAAAAAAAAGGTAACGCGTTCAAAAAGAACTAGAAACCGACATCAATTGCCCTAAAAGTCTGCCACAAATGTATTATCTGTCTTATATGTTTTTTTTTTCATGAATGCCATTGTCAGAACTGGACCAAACTAAAGTGGGACCACATGGAAAGCACCAGCTTTCAAATAAATAATAATCAAAATCGGTTCACCCAGTCAAAAGTTCTGAGGTAACAAACATAAAAAAAACATACCCGTCGAATTGAGAAACTCCTCCTTTTTTGAAGTCGGTTGAAAAAAGTCCTTAAAGATACACAAGTCCAGTGTCAGACATATAATACTTACTCGTCTATTGCTAAGTTGGACTTGACATGAGGCGATAATCCATAACAACCACAAATTGCAGCCAAATTTGAGATCGCAATAAGATGCTGTTTACTCATAGGTTTAACCACCTCCATGACCTAGTGGCTACATGCTTGAACTAATACACTTATAATTATTATTTTCATTTATTTTGTTAATGTTTCTATTTGGATGCCATTTTGGTAAAAAATGAGAGCTTCTCTGATAATCAAATTTTAAGCAAATCTAATCCCATTTCATTACAATCCAAAAATCTCGGGTTCGATTCCCAGTGGAGGTACCTATCAGTACTCAGTTTGGTTGGTGGTAGGGCATTTTCTATGTCCACCTGCCCACCTACCACCATGTTACCTAAGACTACCGCCAACAGCAGTGCTAAGAGCTCTGTTATGTTCCGGTCAGAAAATTAACAAAGTCAGCGCGTCATTAGCTCGATGCTTTTGGGTGAACATGCTTTCCGTCTAACGGCATTATCGTCATTTAACATCAGGTGAGATGCAGGCCAAGTGCAAACCCATTATATATTAAAAAAGGTAGACACCAGTGGCATCTCGTTAAATTTTCCCTTACCTGTCTTGTGTCAGACCCATTGGATGAGTGTTGAATGGCGACTACACACGGTCAATAAAATATGTCATCTTATGTGTAATTGGATTTCATATTTTCAAATGAATATATTGGCATAATTGAATATATAGCTTTCGATCGTATTTTTAGTCGGTTTCGTCAATGACGTCAACACTAGAGCAGCGAGTACAGTCAGTGAGATATAAACTGCTTCATTTTATCAGCCTCATTTATGTTATGGTGTGTACAGACGTTGCAGGTTGAAATCGCAAGCATCGATATCTGTACGCGCTTTTATGTTTATTCTTCCTTCGAAGGCATCGGCCTTACACTTAGTAAGTCAGTTCTTAACTCGCGCTCCCTCCATATGTGTTACACTTTTCCCTAGAAAAGATACCCTTACATAAAAATTAAAATTAAGTTTGGTAACTCATTCCAATTTTGGACTCTGTTTAACCGATCGACATGAAATTTAGCAAACAACATGGTGTGTTGGTATATGATAGGCTAATTCCTAAATAAATTCACGCAGCTGCCTGGGTGTATTTTGACCTGGCGGTGGAAGTAGTAGATATAGAACTCGACATTTCATTTTCATGCAAGTTATAGATAAATATTGCTATGAAGTTTCTCTAGTAGTTTATTTAATTATACTTTTATCCAAATCCAGTGTTCAGTGTGATCAGTATACGAGTTTCCCTCGTAGATCGATGTTAGACTGTATTATAATAATAATTATTTTTCATATTAACGCTCAAGGAACTATGTCTGCTTTCACACGGCGGAAAAGATATTGATGAAATTTGGCACAAACGTAACCTATAGCACGGAAAATGATTTTATATCCTATTATATCAATAAAAGGTTGGAAGGATGTTGGTTTTTGAATTTAACTTAGACGAGGTATGTTACAGGTAAAATAAATGACAAGGCTTTAGATCATTGCTGACTATTATTTAGTACGGGAAGAATAATTGGATTATGAATTTCGTACTATTTGTCCTAACTTTAGCGGAATGAAGTTTCTTGTACCCCAAATAGTGCAGTTACTTACCTAATCATTTCTTAGGGGCTTTATTAATTTGTATAACTAGTTTTAAGGCATCCTATTTTATTGAAAGATTAAATTGTCCAGGTATTAAATGAAACTCCAGTATCTGATAAACTAACTTTGAGTTTATTTTTACCATTTACACTTGACAATGCATTCGAAATCTGTTGTGCTACGGTGTTGCGTAGCGCGTAGCACGCGCGTAGAGTTTGCTACGCCCACGTCATGTGGCGCTATGAACGTAAACTAAACGTACAAACTATTTCAAATAGGGTTACAACAAATTGACAAATAGTTTTTATTTCTTTTTATAAAGATAATAAATAAATTAGTAGTAAGTAGTTAAAACTGAGCGTTAAAATTAATTTAAATAACATGGTAAATATGGTTACAAGTTAGAATTTACAAAGCGTAATAAAACTGGTGTTATATTTGACAGATTGATGTCATAATTAATTTACTCAATATGCTTTGTTCTGTGAATCATGTCATGTCATCAAGTCATGAAATTTGTCTTAGGCATTTTCTTAGGTGATGTTTCTTAGAATTTGATTTCGCTGCAGCTCTTAGCAGACTGTCTCAGTAGCAATACCAGTTAAATTACATTTTGTAATTAATTTTTACCTTGATTTTAAATCTATTGATTCGTGAATGATAGATGATATTGATTCAACATTTATATTTTAGTTTAAAACAGTAGGAACCGTAGGAACATTTCGCTAGTAAAGAATTTTAAAATAATTTATTAGTATTACAGTATTAGGAACTATCATAGACATGTGTGCTATCTTTTTAAATATACGATAAACTTATATCAGTAACATTACCTAGAAGATTATGTGAGTCTACACAACTAAATGTTCAGCGTATAACAAAAATTATTATCATTACATAGTACAGAAATACTTAGGAAATAAAAAACTAAGAAACCTTATACAAATAAACAAACAACATGCCCGTGGCGGCACCCCTAGTAGCATGTACAACAGACTAATCCGAATAAATCTTAAATATTAAAATTTGTATTCGGAAAGTATAGTGAAACTCTAGATGCGATAATATTGAAATATACATAGGAACCATGATTCTTTCCGCGGATACACCGTCCGCGGAGACACAACATCGCTATACCCACGTCCGCCTACGCTAACTCACACGTACATCAAACACGGCACCGCGAGGCAACCAACTCTACTCCATCACATACACAAAAACCAACAAATGAGACCCACCCTAAACACGTTCGCGGTGACACACTATTCTGCGTGGAATGTGCATGGCATTAAGGCTTTAATAGAAAAAACGTTGCGGATTTTAATCGCAATTCCAATTTCCCGCCGTAAGATTCATGTTGTCTGACATGAAGTTGAGTTAGTTATCTCATTGTTCCGTGCACATACTCCGATACATACGACACGACGATCAAACAAACCTAGTGCAATGTAGGGGACGCTTCGCGCGCTGGCGCTGCGAGCGTCGAGAGCACATACAACAAACTACAAGGAGCAGTCGCTGGCAAACTGACAAACACACTAAATACTAACCGTCATTAAAACAAAATAATCATGTTGTAACGCGCGCCGTCGCGTGGGTGACATGCTTGAGCGGATTGCGAGATACTCTACTATCAATAATTTAGGTTCTAACTACACGAAACGCGGACGATCTACAATTTTTGCTAGTTAATTGGTTTGTTAAATGAATGAAATGGTAATTCTGCAGTGAATACTTAAAATAGTAACCTAAACCAACATTGCGTTTCCACCAACATTATAACATGAAAAGTATTCTTATTAAAGACTTACAAAATAAAATATAATAGTGCAGCAATGGCTACTTGCACTGCTTTAGCTAGCTTTAATACCAGTCTGGTGGTTGGATAACAATGATTAGATGCCTATACCCTTACAATTTGTATTCCATTTTTAATTTCTTGGCATTATTATAATTTCAGTACCAATCAGTGATTGATTTTATTTAACGCCTCTGCTACCACAAATATTGCATCAATAGACTTGCTTTCCAGAGTGGAAGGAACAACTCCCATCCAATCGTCAGGCGTGTACAGAGCCTTAGGATACAAATTCTCCGTGTGCTATATCAATCTCACATCCATCATGCTCTCTCTGATGACATTTATCGGAGTGCTAGCACGCATCCTACTAAAATATTTCTCGATATCGTCTGTCGAATAAAATTTTATCAATAAAAACGTTGATGTAACCCGAGACGCCTCCGGAGAGTTGTAAAGCGATATGTCGACGCAGAGCGCTCAAGCATCGCCCCCGTTGCACGTAAATACGAATATAGTTATAACAAGGACCGCCGGCAGCCGGTGGAATAAAACATTGCACTTTACAAAAAAAACCAAACTCAATGTTGTAGTAGGATCCACTCGTAGATAAAAATATTGTAGTAAAACTCCGCTAGATAAATGTAAATATGTAAAATTTATTAAATAACGTGATCTGTGCCATTGAAAATATAAAGGACTCCACGCACACAGCACAGTGAGGTCCCACACGGGTGGGGTGAGGGGGGACGCCCGCCCCACCGTGTGCGCCGTACACACGCATGCCCTGCGACTCACTTACGACACTACTAATCATTACAATATCAATAAAAATTCAAGAATCACACTTAGTTCCAAAATAAACTCACTTGTATGCGAGGTAGGCTGAGCGCTGGCGCGCAGCCCGAGTTTCGAGTTCGTTCGTTTTGGAAATGTTTGCTACGATAATAATAATATTATAATTAACTGTTACCGATAAGCCTACGCGGTGTCGTCGGGTCTCGCCGGGCGCGTGCCGCGTGCCGAGCGCACGCAGCCTGCCGTCGCCGTGCCGCGCCGCTCACACCCGCTCGGTGTGCGCAGGTCCTTACACAGATGGTAGGTACTACGTACGTAGCCAGAGGACGCGACCGGCTCGTACCCGCCAGAGAGGACGACCGCTCTACTGCCTAGTATACGTACCTAACTTCGCTTCATGTTTAAAAAAATCATATACGTATATCACTATATATATCTTCATACATTTACGATGCATCAGGAACTTCTTACGAGAACGTATCTATGCCTAAGATTAGAACGATTATATGTATGTATTACATAGCTTTAAACAATTAAATCGTAATTATCAATATCGATAATATTATATGCATAAAGATAGGAACTTGCTTTCCTGGGAGTTGATGTTTAGGGCGAGAGTCGCCAGGGCGGCCGCGTCCGCCCGAGCCGCAACGGTAAACGTATATAATAAACCTGTCTAACGTATGATATGAAGTGCGGACGAGCGTCGCGGCCGCCGGGCGCGGGCGGTGCCGCCGCCGCCTCCCAGTGCGCGGCGGGCGGCGCGCGGGCCGGCGGGTCGCGCGGGCGACCCACCGGACCCCCTAACCTAGACTTACACTACTACAAGCTTTAAATGTATAACTAGGAGAGTGCCGCTCGTGCGGCGGCATTCATCAACGAAAAGAAGCGTTAAGAGCTAATAGTGAACTGTTGCGTTGTCGGACAACGATGGAGCGCGGGGCTCCGGGAGTAGTAACTATACATTACTGTAGTGTAGGATTAGTGTCCGGCGCTGGCCAGCGGCATCTCGCCGGGGGGAGCGAAGCGCGGGCTGGGGGTGCAGAACCCGCCGGCAGACTCCTTGGGGGCGGAGTCCTGCGCCGCGCGCGCAGCCAGCAGCGTGATCTGGTTGACGACGTCCTCCATCTCGTGGCTGAGCGGCTCGGGCGGCGCGGGCGGCGCGGGTGCAAGTGCCGGCCTTGCGCTTCGGGCATGCGCCTCGCTGTCCGCGTGTCGGCGGAACTCGAGCGCGGATCGGAATCGCTCGCCGGGACAGGTGCGGCACTCTAGCGCCGGCTGCACGACGCGTATGAGACCACGCGCTGCCTCGCGCCCCACGTAGCACGCGCGCGCCTGGTGCGCCTGGAGCGGCGCGGGCGCAGGGAACGCCACCTTGCAGTGCTTGCACACGTAGCACAGGTCGAGGTCCACCTCGCGCGCCCCGCCGGGCGCCTCCGCGGCGTGCGGTGGTAAGCGCAGCGTGGATGCGCCCGGGTCCGCCGCGATGTGTCGGATCTGCTCGAGCGTGGTGGCGGGCAGCTGCAGCACGCTCGCACCGGCGCCAGTTTCCACGATCAGACCCTGTGGCTGCGGCTGCAGGGGAGCCGCGTTACCTGCAACAAGTTGAAGTTCACATTAGCATAGTCACAAAGTCGAAAGACATCCATAATACTAGATCTGGCTAAGTCTTAGAAAACTTGTGTCTTTAATTTTGTCAAGAAAAGTGCAGTATAGTAAAAAACGGCAACCACACCAAAGTCTCACGGATGGATGTTAGAATAGGTTTGCATAAAACAGTCGTCGCGTTGCGTTGCGATATAAAGGGGTTAATCCACTTACGACGAGGGTCAGCCCACAGCCGTGAACTGACCTTTCGCCGTTCAGTAGTTCACGTGTTCGTTAGATTCACTTAAACATAGATGCAGGCACAACTACAATCCAATGAAAATTATTACACCTTGGGGGTTAATTTGAGTTGAATTAAATGTTTGACTGTATAAATTGCTTAGGGTTCCCTTGTATAGAAGATTTTAACGCACAAATACGCTTATTTCGATCTCCGTAGATCTCGTTGTGTGTCCCTAACACATCCCAATTTGGCATTGTCTCCACCCGCCCGCGCCCGGTGCAGGTGAGCGCGAGGTGGCCGCAGCTCTCCCGCGATTGTACATGCGTGATGCGTTTCTAACGAGCCCAGCCCGGCCCGGCCCGGCCGGTCCCTGTAATTGATTCGGACGCTACTTTATGCGGATTATATTCACGAATGCATAATACATCGATTTGGGATCCAGTTTTGTGTCCGAGAGGTGAGCCTAACTTACGTCGGTTACTTCCCACTAAAGTATAGATTTGCAGTGTTTGTTGATGTTGGGATGGTTTTAATATGAGTACGTTGTATTTTTAAATACATAAAAGAATTCAGACACTAAGCTCATTAACCGTAATTCCATTAACCATATTTTACTAATATAATACTTTTTAATAGTTTACTGGTTATTTGTATGTGGCTTACTTCGTATGAAGTTTAATAATTGTCATTTTATTTAGCATAATGAATAAATAAAAGTTTTAAATATTATAAATAGGACAACGCTTGGCTACGATATCACCTAATCTCATGGTAAGTGACTTTGTGTCCGATTAACAAGTAAGAAACCCTCGATAACAAGACACCCGAAATCTTAGAAGAATATCGGACGCCGGCAGTTCGTTCCACTCACTGTACCAAAACAAAGGTTGAAGCGCAACGCTTAGCCCTCTCGTCTAATTATTGAGTACATAATTAATAATTGATCTGATAATAACATGTCTGTCATGTCAACTTGTACCCCGCGCTACGTCTGTTTCAGGGAAAGGCCAAGGCCACACAACACAAGTATATGCAAATGTCAGAACTAAGTAAGGGCCCTTCGATTGTAACTCTGCTGATGATTGCCGTAGATATACAAAAAGTGGGCTGTTTGATTTAGGATTAAATCAAAATTTTAGGCCAGCGTTTGACAGCGAATAACTGATAGCATTAAATGGTAATGATTTAAACAATTCAGCTCCAACAACAGCAAATATTAAACACTGTATTAGTACAAAACACGTTTCAGACGTAGCATTAAAAAAATAATCTTTAATTTCCATTAGATGAGGGCATGTAACATTATACTCGTAGATACGATTAAATCACCAAGTACAAATGATTAACTTGAAGATATCTTTATTTAAAAACGATTTAAAACCAACCAATCTCTATAAAAGAATAGTTTTGTACGTTAAGAATTCCATAACTCAGAATTAAACTAACATGTCGGGCGTGATTTATGTATATTTATATTCTCTTCCTTATTTATCAACCGCCACTACAAAGGCCACAGTCCTCGCCACTGACACCGTATGTGTCGCAACCCTTTCTGCCAATTAGTTTCAAAATAAACACACTATGCTGTTGGCGTGCCCATACTTCTCCCTAAGTAACACACACTTCAACCACCAGTTTTGAGCTTTAGAGCAACACTCTAAGGTGTTATTTAGTCCCAACACCACCTGGTCACTTGGTAGCAGCAGGTTTAACTCACAAGGCTTCTTAATCGGGCGTTGTAGGTCGTTACGCGTTATTATAACGCGGGCGCAGTCCGTATACCTTCGCTCATTTACATCTCATTAGGGATGCTATTATTGGACTCTAGGACGCATTGCGCGGCCTTTAGTTGCACTAGGTTTTCAGTAGATATGCAGGTTCTTTAAAATATTGTTTTAATCTGATTCCGAAAGTAGGAGGTTATTTATTTGTTCAGTTAAGTACTTTAGTTTCGAAATCATGTTTGGTTTTGTAATTTAATGAGAACTATTATTTCTGTGATGTGAGTTACGAATAATAGAGGTATAACCACACTAAAGTTGTAAACATTTTGAGTGACCTCCTCAATTTTAAAAAGAGAGCTAAGCCTCAAAATGGTTTTCGAATAGGATCAATTAAACATTTTGCAATTTGAATTGAATTAATCCCAATATGTAGAAAATTTAGTTTGCTCCATTTTTTAGGGAAATACGTAAACAAATCGAGTTAGAGTACTAACTGAATACCCAAGTTTGCCGTGACGTGTATTAGCGACATCAATTACTGCGCGTCCGTATTCGGCGAGGCTCGTCGCTCGATGGCCCGATACCAGTCCGTCAGACTGATGGATGGTAATTAAACTGGATCTGGCGACGGAAGCTGACCTTGTAGCTTAACCTTCCGTTAGGGGTCGCACCAACTGGTTAAGTGGAGATCTAAGGAGATTAGGTTAAGGCTGGTTACGAGGTAGGATTAGGTGAAGTTAAGGCTGATAAGGAGTACTTTAATATTGATCAGATGGGAATTTTGTTTTACAGTTTTCAGGAATACATTTCTGAAGATATTGGTCGACTTACAACTATCTATTAGGACTTTAACTATTGCATGCACGTAAATTTTGTACGATCTTCTTTTATTAATCCCGGACCTTTGACGGGTAACGGGACGAATGTAATTAAAGGACGGAAAAATACAGAGGCTACTTTTGATTCCGATTGAGTAAGTAGTTCTCGTGGCACACATTCCGAAGTTTGCAGTGCAGTGCATATTTTCGTCAGTTTATGCTGATGTACCAGACTGATGCCAAACTGAACGTGTAACCCTTGGCTGAAATCGCTAGTAATCAGATCCAGATTGTTTTAAAAACTACAGATGGTAGATAATGCATTGTATGCAAGCATTCCAGTCTGACTACAAATTTAATTGCATTTTAACCCGACTGTGTCAGAAGGAGGGTAATGTTTTTCGAGCGTATGTATGTGTGTCCATTTCTTTGGCACGCCCTACAGCACAAACGGCTGGACGGTTTTTGACGTGTGAGGTGTCGTTGCACTCGTCAGAATTGTGGTAGTCACATATGGATTTTGAAAATGTCTCCCGAAAATGAAAAAAAGATGAATTTTTCTTCTTCTTCTTCTTCTTACCATAGCAATATTGGTATCAAATGAAAGCTAATGAAAATACAACATCAAAAATATAATTATGTATCTTATCACGTTTATGTTACTGTTTTAACACAAATGGCCAAAAAGCGTACCAATAATATATCAGGTCGCCCGATCTATCATTACCTAGCAAGAATGTATAAAAAATGATTCGAATTTTAAGAAATTGGCGGTTAATAAAACAAAAAACTCTGAAAAAATATATATTACAAAAACAAAAAACTCGACTGCTTAAAATTATGAACTGAAAAATTTAAATCAAGTATGCATATTAAAATTAGTTAAAATAAATACTTTTGTTTGTTTGGTAGATGTTTATGAGAAGTAACAAAGTACCTTAAAGTATTTAAGTTTAAGTAATTTTAATATACATACTGTTTTTTTCCCTTTTCAGTTCATTATTTTTTAAGCAGTCGGGTTATTGTTTGAATTTTTTAACGTACTAAAATTACGTCAAGAATGACTATTTTGACGATATGTGATTTTCTCATGTATCGGTGCCGTCAATTCGCCGGTGCGTCCGCCGCCGCCCGCCGCCGCCCGCCCGCTGCGTGCGACAGGCGACAGACGTCTGCGTCTTATCAACGTCGACTGTCCGCGCAATTAGACTAACGGGGGATCGAGATGGACTCTATCTCGTTTAAGGCTTGCAGAATACGGATGCTATGCTAATAGACTAGGAACAGCTATCGGGACGGTACTTTTTGACGAAAGTTTTTATAATTTCAAATATTCAAGGTTATTGAATGTTTTTGGAAATAATTACAGACCCAGCTGTCGCGCACTAAACCGTAATACGTGGCAATGGAGAGTCAGGATGACTTGATTTTTGTATAGGGATAGTTGAAGGGATATTATGTGTGTCTACGGACTTACAATGAAACCCTAGCCATAAGATGACGATGGTGCCTAGGACCTTACAGCGAAACCATAACTGTAATATAACTACGATAACAGTCTAGGGTCTTGATATGAAACCCTATCTGTGTGCTCAGTACTTATCTTGCGTGTACGTGTAAATGCGCGAATCCGCTTTGTACTCGTTTACTTACAGCGGTAATCTAATAATGGAGTGGCGTGTTCCTCGGCCGACACCTCTCTCAGCCGCCTGCTAGTGACGTATTCATAGTTTGAATATAATGACAATAATAAAACATCGAAACAACGAGCTGTGCTCGGAATTTCTCTACTCATTACTCACTACTCAAAATGAGGAGACCCGAAGACAAAGCAAACGTCACCGACATAACTCGACGAGTCAGTGAGATGAAGTGAAAATTTGCAGGCCACATCGCTCGAAGAAGCGATACCCGATGGGGAGTAAAACTTCTCGAGTGGCGACCACTTACTGGGAAACGACTATCCGGCCGTCCCCCTACTACCGACCTGGTTAAGGTCGCGGGGAGTGGCTGGATGCAAGTGGCTCAGGAGTGGTCGGTGTGACACACCATGAAGGAGGCCAATGTCCAGCAGTGGACGTTTGCCGACTGATGATGATAATGAATAAAACATCATCAAAATAAATTCATGTTCCAAATTTCAATTTTGCGAGACAAATTGTGTTGGCTGGGTATGTCAGTTCAGTGATTGTTTTGCTAGCCGAATTTTGAATCGCCTAGGTTTTATCTAGAATATTTAGTCATCTGAGATTTTAAATTTGTTTCCAAATATCCGATGAAAAAACGTGTCTGTCCGTTTATCACAGTGGATTTTCTCAGCAATTACTAGCTATAGACTTGAAATATCGATAGTTGCCACAAATGGAACAATTATGTTATTATTAGTAAAATATTTTCATTAGAATTTTCTTTAAAATCACGCAAATAACAAAAAGACATGGCATGATTTAGTTGATTTGCCTGCGTAGAGAATCAATTGACCGTTCAGACACGTTCGGATACAATAAAAACCCAAGTTTAGGGGAACGGACAAAGTTACTGGCAATCTAAAGAGATAATCTCTTAAGAAGTTGGAGACAAACGTTCGTGGACAGCTCTCATCAATCACACGTACTGGACCCCTATACTAAATGTAGGGATTCTATAGATAGGGGGAAACATTTGAAAAAGGAACTCCCATTAAAATCACCATGTCATCCTGTTTAAGACGAACCTCCATTTTTCCATTAGAGTGTACATAAGTACTCTTGATGTTATATGTCATACCATGAAGTGACCGATTATTTCATGAAATTGTGGCTTTTTATGAAATATTATAATGTATCATAATTATTGATTTTATTTTTGATTTTAAACAAAGAACACACTATAAAATAAGAGTAAGTGCTCAGGAAGTGCATTGCGCAGGAAACCGCAGCATGCAAGCAATAATTGAAACAAATTAATGAAAAACAAATGGTTGAAAAGGTTACAACTAAGTGGAGTTAATCGCAGACGAGTGACTTAAAATATATTTAACTAGCGACCCACCCGGCTTCGCACGGGAAGTAGAGCATATGCTATGCCTACATTTTTGCATTCCAATCTTCATCTTATCGTGTAGGCTGTAAGGTCGATGTCCGCCCTCACAAACCCTAGTGTCAGAGTTGTTGAGCCGCTATAGAGGCCTCTGACATGTCCCATGTAGTTACTTACTACCTATCGTAGATAGTAACCGGTAACAACGGCTTAACGTGCCTTCTGATTGAAGCAATCATCTTAATTTTTAACTGACTTCAAAAAAGGAGGAGGTTATCAATTCGACGAATATTTTTTATTTTTTCATATGTTTGTTACCTCAGAACCTTGAACTGGGTGAACCGATTTGGATGATTCTTTTTATTTGAAAACTGGTGCTTTTCGTGTTGTCCCATTTCAAGTTGGTCAATTTCTGACCATGGAATCCATGAGAAATCCCATCGGGAATAGAACCCGGGACCCGCGTGTGTTGTGCGTCTGCGCCACGGAGGCCGCTGCATTCAAATGTAACATATTAAAACACTACTACACATTTAATATAGCACTTTTTTAAGGCTTATATAGGCTTTTTCATGATTTGGGCAATTCTAAGATCGGACCTTAACTAAATACCTCGTGGCTAAGGATTTTAAATGTCAACGAGTACGTCATGTCGTGGTACTCGTATTGTACATACAGCACATGACCACACCATATGATCATGGATCCAAGTGCATACTACAGATAATCACCTCAAGAACTCATGTCATGAATCTACGTACATGTCTGCTACTAAAAAGCCATGAATTGTATTGGCTCTACCAACATTTCCAAAGTCTCGAAAACAGTTTTCAATACTTGAGTCACATTAAGTTTTAAAGTATGACATGAATAAAACTGCTAAATGTATTATGGGAGTCAAGCATAACGTGAAAATGCAGAAAACCCAATTCACTCTCTGGAACCAATTCTAACGGCCATTAACCAATAATTTCATCGAATTTTATATCCATCAGGTTGACGCGAACTGCGCCTCCATTACCCGCCTGCGCCTCCATCCAGCACTCAGATCCCCGCGGAAATCTCACCGCATTCAAATATTTAATTACTTTAGCTCTCGATCGCTTATAAATTCGGTCTAGAGTGCTATCATAAAACGCGCTAATGCCTTATAATTAAAATATTCTCAACAAGCCGTGGCGTAATGGCACCTCGGGCGACCGTCTCTGTCGGAAAAAACGCATAAAAAATTACATTCACCCCAGAGGACTCACCCCTTGTGTCGGGAAAATCGATTAAAAAGAGGAGTCGCGGGGTGAAGTGGCGCGGGCGGCGGGGGGAGTTTAATATGTACGAAAAAATGCACGACGCTGCGGGAGCGACGAGGGAGGACCCCCCGCCGCCCGTCGCCCGCCCGCCCGCGCCCAGGAGCTGCCTCCAATTTTTATAATTACGTTCATACGTGAGCTCCTACGAGCTACGTAGCGCGCTGCTGGCTCTCCGCTCAGATTACTTATTTAGAATAGCTACCCTGTGCAGAGTCGGTCGCCCAGCTCTCACTCACGATTACTTTTTAATTTTTAAACAATGTTATGAAGCAAATTGAATCGGAAGCGGACGAGAGCGCTGAATCACTCCGCGCCTCGCTCACGTCTAACAATTTTATGATCACGGAGAGTTTTAACAACGGCGCTACACTTCGGAAATAAGTCGTATTATAACTTTTTCGTTTCCGCGACAAAATCAATTTCCATCAGTGAAAGAGCTCCAAACTTTTCCACACACACAGCAATCAAGGAAAGAAGGAGGCAATAAGAACGGGATAACCGACTGGAGGACGTTATCTCAGGAGACGGTTTGCAAATGAGCGGGCGCGGCACACACGCGCACACGCGCCTCACACGCACTGTACACATACGTGCGGACGTACATTTTATAAATAGATATCGCTTTTTTTATCCGGGTACAAGAATAGGGGGTCGCCACCCGAGGCGGGGCGGCCCCCGCGGGGGACGTGTTGGATTTCAGATTGCTACGAACTGCAAAAATGAGGGATGAAAGAAATATAGCTTAAAACGCAGATATTTCCCGGCGTCTTAAGACGCGGGGTGGGGTGGGCCGAGGGGAGTGTGTGGAACAAAGTAGAGTGGCGATATTGAACCAAAATGAAATGGTAAACGAACCGTGCGCGTCCGATCTAATGCGAATTTATAATTTGGACATTGCCCCGGACGGCACTCTTTGAACTCTGGGGAGGGTGGGCTGCCACGCCACACCGCGCAGAGGTGAATTTACAAAGAGTGCGGATGTGATTTATAAATAGGGGAGCTACTGTGGGCGCTGCGCTGACCATTCATTTTTGTTAAGAGTTTTTTCTTACATCAATCCCTGAGATAGTTAATAAGGGGCATGCAGCGTCGTTTTGGCACAACGAGCAGTGTTTAGGCGTATCCTCATTGCGCAGGTTAACGCGAGTGTCCGCTGCCCTAATTGCCGTCGCGCCGCTGCCGCTAATCGGGATATGCGACACGCGATAATTGCGACAGATTACCGCGTGCGCGGCCACCGACGCGAACAACAAACACGCAGACAAGACAAACTACTCATACACAACATTGATGCAGCTACAGCTCACAGCGTCCCTCAATTTAGATCTAACATAACAATGAAGGAAGATTCTTATATTAAGATTCAAACCGTCTTATCATATACTCCAAATTTATAAATTACAGTTTTGATTTTGAGATTGAGAATGTGTCTGATTCTTCAATGGAGTGGCGCGTCTACGCTAAGCTCGATGTTTTATTATAGCAGTTAGTGCGACAATTGCAACTCTTGCTAATTCGCTAATGAGGCACGTGGGTGTGGCGCGGGCGAAATAAGCGTTTAAGAATGAACTGGAACACATTAGTCTGCTGACAAAAGGTGATGGACATAACAGTGATGCAATCGACTCACACATCCGAGAGACACCAATAAATTCCCAGTAATGTACTCGCGCAGTCGTCACAGTTTCAACAGAAGTAATACAGCGCTGCCTAAGCGGAAAAGTGAAAATTGCGTACGTGAACTGGAAGAAAAAAATATTAAAAATTAATCAAGGACCCGAGGCGGGAGGAGGGGAGCACATGTGTCGACAAAAAACCGTCTCCCTCCTTGTAGGGCACGTGCGAAGTGCCGTTAAGGCCCCGTTCCGCTCCGAGTTAAAAGTTCCTTCGGACAAACAGAGGATTTGTCACAATTACGGCGGGGCGGCTCGGGCGCGTCCCTACTTGATTAAAACCTAAATCACGTGACGTGTTTACAGCCACGCCGGAGGTGTTTTCAATTTGCCGACTTCTAGACTCGCCATTGGCGTTCCGGACACGTACCGACGCACCTATCTGGGGGCCGGCCGGCATTTTGAATTTGTTGCGAATTAAATTATTGACGATGTAATCGCACGGCCCAATCTCTCGCACCACCCGCACCGACGTACCAACGTTCCACAGTCACGTCTTACACTTAATTATTTTTAAATGTCGCGCCTGAAATCCGTAGTCGATCGCAACGCGTCCGATGTTTAGCCACGGCCCCGCTACAGTCGTAAAAAGCGACGTGAAAGGAGGGGATTAACATTTGAATTAATCGGGAGATTAAACATAATGAAAGAAAATCTCATTATGGCCCGTATAATGGCGGTGAGAAATATCGCCAGCGAACGGAAAGAGAAAAACGTGGCGCATAAAAGAAAAGGCGAGCGCGAAGAAAATTAAAAGCTCGAACGAAATTAAAAAATGTTAAAAAAATGTAATCGACGCCGGGGTGCTGTCGGGGAGAAATACAAACAGGGGGAGGAAGCTTTGAGGTGGGGGTGAAAAAGCACTTCCAGCTAAAAGTTCTCAATTAAAGATCGGATGCGGAAAGTCTCGTGGTAATTAGATTTTCTCTCATCTCCGTAAATCAGCGCCGTCCGCTGACACTCGGCTTGTTTAATTTGTAACCAAGACTTGTTAGCTTCCGTGTCCTTCTAATTCAATTTTCTCGTTTTCTGTGTAATTTTCCAGCGGCCGTCTTGATTGATATTGGATTACTTGGCACGATATTTGTGCGGTGTAATCACTTTGCATTTTGATTTCATTGGCTTCGTTAATTAATATTATTTTGTTGAATTCTTCATCACTGCACGAGTGCGCTGTTTGATATGAGCCTGCCCATAGCTTGACACATCCAGACAGCTTTTAATGAAATGAATTGCCGTAATTACCACGTCTGGCAGACAGATTTGTGGTTGAAGTAAGATTACTTTTATACGTAGGTTACAGCTACCGACTAACTCCTGATTTTCCCTTCAGCCATCTTTGACGATATCCACGGCAGGACATGGGGTGATCCTGCTCTAAAAATGGGACAAACCCAACCAGTACAAATCCACTATAAATTTAAAAACTAACCCGGCCTAGTGCGAGTCACAAACGAAGGTTTCCGTACTATTCTATAAAAACGGCAAAAAAAACATGTCTGCTGTATGCGAGTCGAGCGTGGTAAACACGTAATAAGGCTACGAACAGACGGACAGCCAAGCTTAGTGATTGTGATGAATGTGAAGTCCGATTGATGTGACAATCTCTGTGGAGGTCCATGAACAGCTAACCAAAAAGCATAACCACAATTAAATATAATGTACAATAAGACGTCACAAGTCTAGGTATAAACTAGGTGACCTACTGACTTAAGCGCATTAGAGACACATTGTATAATGAGCGACGCTTGTCTAGTATGATAGAGTAACTACTGCCGCCGTGCCGCCCGCCTCCACTCGCGTGCTAGCGGCGGCATCCTGCATTATACCTAATTAGTACTTATAAATTTCATACATACTGAGATGAAGCCCGTATGGGGAGTGAACTAGTAGAGGGTTTGAGGCTGTGATTTACTAGGAGTATGTCTTTATTTAGGAATCAATAAACGATATTTATCAATCTCTAATGAAATTATCGGAACAAGAAATCGTACAAAAACGGAATTTTTTTGGTAGGTCCCTAAAATGAAATACTAACAAACACCATAAATGTATTTCAGAATTTACCTGCTAAGGGGGTGAGTGAGGACATAGGGCATAAGCTACTAATTAGTCCCGCGGTAATGAGGTGAAATGCAATGTTAATTACGTCAGAATATAATGGAGACGGTCAACAGTTACGAAAGTTGTATACTTGCATTGATTCATGAAAAAAAACCCTCCCGGCTTTTATGTCGAGCAGTTGGTTTAAAAAGGTGGGAAGCAGAAGCGGAAGGTCAATTATAAATCAACGCCATCCCTCACTCGCCGCCTTCAAAACGACCACTCAAACTTTACCCGAGTAATTAAACAGGTCCGAGCGACGGGGCATAATTAAACATCTCGCCTTCTAATTACCTTGCCCTGGTAATTCCCCTGGCTCGGTAATTCCCCGGCTTAAACTTGTCCGGGGGAGGTCGGAAGTTGTCGGAACTCGTCGGGAATCGGGACTAAGTGGCCGGCTAAGCCCAATTAATGCCGCCTACGAGGCGATTAAGCAATTAACGCTGATGGGCGGACACTCGCCTGTTTACGGCGTCGGTTTTCCTGTTGGAAAACTTTCAATACTGGTGTGGTGGCCAGGGGACGAGGGGCGGTTTTGCTTTGATGTCTGGAGAAGTTAGAGGGTTCAAAGATTTTAATTTTCTGCAACCTTAAAGCGGTGGTTTCCTTTGATTTCAAATTGTACATCGCTGCACTGTGTGGAGTTTCAACATTATTATTTAACTTTTTATATTAATGAACTGAGTGGAAAGATTAAAAATGTGTATATTTATTTACATTATGTCGAACTGACAAGACACTAAAATTCTTAAGATAATTAGCAGCGTTCGAAGAATAGTATTGCTAATATAATTTTTTTAAAGACCATAAACTTACAACTAATACGGTTTACTAAAATACATATCTTAAATCTTACGTGATTTTACCCACGGAAAGTTGTGTACTGATCTTTTCTTCAATACAAACTTTTTGCATCTTTGTAGCAAAAATAATGACTAAAAAGGAACTCCAAAGTCACCTAAACATTTTCAAAAGATAATGCATTCGTTGACTCTATTAACACCCTGACCTGCAACCCTTTATCCCTCCATAATTAACCAACAAACCTCAGCAGCTAATGACAGAGCCCCAAGGGCAGATCCATTAATTAAAACAAACCTCTGGAATCTTCCTGCAAACAAAGTATCTTCCCTAACCCTTACTGGTTTATTAAAGTCGGCTTTAATTCAATAAAACGGTGTAAACTGCGCAAACAGGCGCCAGAGGAAGGGTTAATTTGCATGTCGGCTTTCGCAGGGTTAACCGGCGCTTCGTTAGGGCGAAACAATTAACAGCGATGAAGGGGTTGGATGGGAAACGCATGGGAAAGTGGGCTAGGTCAGGGATTGACTTTCCCCTTTTAAAACATTTGAATAGGAGTGCACTAAGACCCTTGTTGATGGATTATACTCAACACAGAATATACCATGAGAAACATCACCAAAGTGACAATTTCTAAAGAAAATGTCAAGATTGCCACAACCTTAAAAGTCTTATTTATCCTTAGGAAAAGCAATTTTAAGACTGAATAAATATTTTTCAATTATCAATTTCAAACAATTTCACTTTCGTTTTACCCAAAACAACTGAAAAGAAGTAATAAGAAAATAAAACATGAAATTATATTTGCTTTCGAACAACATAAACTATAATTATCCCAAAGTTGTTAAATTAAAAAAAAAGTATCAAGAACGCTCGTTTGAAAGACAAATGAAGAAATGTGGCCGAAACACACGTGGGGGCGTGCCTCATACATTTATAATTCACTAATTTGTTGTTTGAAGTCGGTTAAATTACAGTCTACCAATTATATTAGTATTAATGAGACCAGCCCACTGGTCCTCCTTCCGTTTTTTTTGGTGGAAGTTTTTAAATATTTTTATGATTTTCGGACGTCACGGCAGTAGTTTCGGAATATGAATGGTGAGCAGTTGACGGCGTATATAAAGTAAACGTAATTCTATCTGGTGTAGATTTATTAGATAAACGGTTATTATTCCGATCTAATCTAATGTAATTTATTATATGTTACACTTTACAGAAAAATAAATAAATTGTATGGTCTGGTCTCTGATGGAAAATTCTTTCTCGAAGACATTTTTCTTCCTAAAGCAACGATGTTTCAAATTCAAGTTTTAGTCCCCAGGCTGGGCACTGATTTGCTAATCAGAAAGTCGTTAGGGAATCTTTAAATATACATACATATGTAATATCAATACTAACACGGAAAAATTTGATAGCGTCCCATGGAAATTTTCTAAACAATGGAGGAAAGTTCTACGAGTTTTCTTTCCGAAATTATTTAAAAATTAGGGAATATAGATGCTAATTGCTCTTTACATAGCATAATCTACATATCTTACTCGTACATAGCATTCAAATAAGTTTTTACGTTACGATGTGATTAAGAAGAACTTTATGACATTAGCATAAGGTCTTAAAAACTATGAAAGGCAAACATTACAAATTGTACTTTTAAGTCTTGTAATAGCGTATTATCATCACGGCTAGATTTACTAGCGTTTATCACGATAATTTGTGACATGTTTGTCACAGTTTGTGTAAAAAAACTGAACCCCAACTAAAATCAACCCAACACTAACCTTGCCATAAAAATATTAATCTAACAATTATTCAAAACACCTGTTTAACAAAAAACAAACAAGGCGTTACGGATTATTAAAACGTGCGTTTAAACTGACAATTATGTCATGTCAGCGAGGTGTTAACTCCCTTAACACTAATGATAAGATAGGGCCGTCATTTAAACTAAACGCTGGTTAAGACACCTCGAGTAATTGTCGGCTTTTTATGAACGTTTCACGCGCCGTTTGATACGAGATAGTAGACTTTTTTTCTTTTTTTTTTTTAATGATGAGCACGAGCCTTTAACGTTTTGTTATAATTAGTAACGCCACGCTTCGCTTCTCGTAATTTGATTAACATAAATGATAAGGACAGGCTCTTTGTTGAATAGCTTTAGAACACGTGAACAAGATGCTAGGATGTGTGATTTTATTATCTTTCGCTATGAGTCCTATAAACAGTCAGACGATTTTTTTTTTATGAGTACGAGTTTTTCAACCGCGGCTTCTTGCGCCAATTTTTGTCTCCATTTTCAATCCCAGGGGAAGAAATTCAATAATCTTCATAAGTGAGATGTTAGAAATTTCAATATACGAGTATATTCAATTTATATCACACGCTCTAGCTGGTCGTAGGTATGTCAGTCAGAGAAGTATTTTAACTGCACAGCAGGGTTCGCACTTGTCGTTAATCTCACCTGATGGTAAGTGGCGAAAATGTTGCAGGAAAATAGCGTTATTATTGTAATGTATTCTATGGTCTTGTATAAATTTACATTTTTTCCTAAGAGATTTATACTCAACGCCTACCTTGGTATGTTTTCTTTATTAGCGCATCACAAAAGTGCTATTGACATCGCTGCAGGTTTATAAGACATTGTTCAGGTATTCAGGTGTTAATATGAATTCTAAAATAAGGGTTTGTCGAAGATATTTTAAAAAAGTGGTTTTCTTGACCAAGCCGAGGCCTCTTCAAGTTATTATAAGATAGAACAATGCCATTATTTACTGTTATTAAAGTATACAATAAACCCAATGTCATCGATTTCGGTTTTGTTCAAATAAAACTGCTGCTGACTTTGATTAAATCATGGTGAAACTAATTGCTTTTTACTTTTTATCCCGCACAGAACCAACATAAATCGTCGTGATCCAATAAATAGGTAAAATAACAATTTCCTCGTGCGCAAATGATCGTGGGTATGGGGCGAGCGTGCGTTCGAACCGATCGACCGATGCAATTTTGATTGATTGCATTGCTTAGTGTAGTGTAACCAATCTTATTGAAAACCGTCATTGTATAGCATCGGAAAGGCCATGGCTGCTTTCGACGCGCGGCTTGTCAAACGGTTTAAATTGAAAAAGGCAGGGGACAACCCTAAAACCGGGGCTATACTATGCGAGACTGACATTTTATATTTCGGCGAGTTATTATAGTTTCGTTTTTGTGAAAAAAATATCACTTGCGATTGTCGAAAATTGTAGCCCTTTATTAATAATGGTTTCGCAAAGGATGCAGGTTTATGTCTACGTTCATTATAAATATGAGACTATTTTGTGTTGTGATTACTCGTACTAGTAACTGTTATAGGAAAAGTAGAGCTTTGAGGTTTTTAGAGCGACTATGTAATTAGGTAAACTTTCCCAAAACGACACTATTTTAGCAAGCTGTCTTCATGTAAACAACAATGTTGTACTGAGATTACTTATTTGTTGTAGAGCTAGCAAACAGTTTGTTTAAATCAAACACGAAATTTAAATGTAAACAGTTACACCCAAGGTTCATTCAAGTTCCAATCGTAACATTTGTCGAAGAGCAAATAAAATGAACTCTCTAATACCAATCAATAGCAATAGGTGATGCAGGCGACACAAAGCGCTCCAACTAACGACATGTCAAACTCAAATGTCGATGTTTTTTCAATTTAAATCGATAGAAGGAGGGCTGCTTTGTATAAAGTGCTCCCGAGGAGGGTAGCTATTGATTTTTGAACTTCAAAGTCTTCAAATGGGATTAATTAGAACGGATTTTCAATTTCTGAAAATTGGAGATCTGAGGAATTGGTCATATTTTTTACGGAGAAACGTAAACATTGTTAGAGAAAACAACAATTAGAATGTTCGATATGGGGGCGCATCGCCGCGAGCGCCCTCTCGCGTCCCTCCCTAGCCTCCCCATTATTTTATCTAATCAAAAAGTTTTAAAAGGAAAAATTATGCCGAGCCTTTATTATGAGTCAACTTTCTTTAGGAGGGGAACAGAGGATATATTTTTAATAACGATTGTGCTGAAGAAAGTCATCGCACGAAAGATGGAATTCTTTTCGCCGGGAACAAGGATCGGGCCGTAATCAAAGTGTGAAGTTTTGTTAATATTTGCCTCTCTTTTAGGTATGTCTTTGTAATAAAAGTATCGCATTTCTCTGGATTTCGATACCAGATAAAGTCCGGCGTAGATTTGAACGTTACAAAGCAACAAAAGGCGAACTTGTCGGAGCCACATAAAAGCTAAGCTTGTAGTCTATTCAGCAGTGACAGGATGCCAAAGGGATGGAGCCACAAGTGGTCGCGAACACCAATGACCGACAAAAATAAACTTCTTATTCGACAGAATCTTATTCGCCTCGTCGTCGGTGCCGCGTTCTTATAAGAAATTCTTGTAAGTTTCTCTGTACACATACAATTCACGTCAAATTGTATATTTATATTAATAATCAGTATTCAAACTATACTGTAATATATTTCTTTATTTAAACGTGCTGCTTGCTTAGATAATATTGTAAAACCTTTCTCTTGCCCTTTCATAAATATAATTTATTTAAACTTTAGCGAGAATGTTTATGGCGGCAGATTGATTTATTATTGTATAATTTAATTTATTTAAGTCAAAAATGTTCTGTTCCCTGTTATTTCTCCAAAACTGAAAAAAAATTAATATAGCAATGGTGTATTGAGAAGTGTATTCAGGTTATAATTGTATGAAACTATAACATGCAATGCTCGTGTACTCTGACACAAAATGAGTATAATGTTTTAAGAATGTCAATGAACGCAAGCAATTATACATGTTTTGTTTTCAATACGAGTACCATGCCTTCCTCTGACCTGCTTGTAAGTGACGATATAAAGGCACTGATGTATACCGAAATCATTTTTACTGCGCTTATTGATCCCAAAAAATGGTAACAGCTAAAAGAAATGCTGAAATTAGAATGAATGCAGAATCTAGGTAAAATGGTTCGTGTGAATCTTGCAAATCAAAATGTATATTTTAGAAATAACTTGTTATCAAAGGCGTCGGATAAAACCAAACATTTCTATATAAATTAAGGAAAAGATGTCTCGCAGAAAAAACGAGGGTGCGTGGACTCCCCAAGCTCCTTGCTCAACATTTCAGTAAACATTGTTACCTTGACGTACGCGAAAATGAACTTAAGGGTGAAGGAAGACGAAGGTATTTCCGGTGCGATAAAAATGTTGTTTGAATAATATTTTTGTGAGGCAGCGTTATTACTGCACACCTTGTATGCGTAAATCAGTGCTCGGGGCGAGCATTTTTCAGACAAAAAGATGCAATTATATGCACGAGGGGAGGGTGGAGAGGGTGGAGCAGCACTCCAGTAATGAGCTATTTCTAATTTCGTTTCGGGTTTCTTAGCGGCGTACCTACTGCGTACCTACATACATACATAAACCTTCAAACGCGATATCTATTTCATTGTTGGAGCTCAGTGTTTTTGTCGTGTTTAGGAATTTACACATTTAAGAATGATTCTTTCTTATAGATTGCTTGCAAACAGCTAGTATGAGCTGGTGTTATGACAACGTTACATCCATTTTACTTTTAATCTTTTCAATACTTTTTATGAAACAAAGTAATGAGTTATAACGCATTCGCAACCTGCATGTCTTAAACAGGCATGTGGAATCCGCCGTTCCGCATTGGGCCCGCGTGGTGGACTACGGCCCATACACTCTCTGTTGTCTGTCTCTCACTCACGTATATAGGCTGTTGATGTTGAAACTGTCTTGCCGTGGTCTACCAGTTTACCACTGACATTTTATTGCGATCATCGGCGAGCCTGACGAGTTATCCGACGAAGGTTTAATATGTGAAGTCGTGCCCTAAAATCCTAAGTTGGAATTATTTGAAATGATGATTTGAAAACTGTCAGTTTACGAAATTTGAGACAAAAAATCTTGTTTCGCTGTTTTTAAGGCTAAGAATATAATATGTTGTATGCTACATAAGGTAAATAAAAGTACCTTTCGTATTTACTACTTTTAACATTTCAAATATTACTCGTGTTGCCTCAAAATGTGCTAGATCAATTTCAAATAACACATTACAAAGTCAATGCGGAATTGGCTCGGAGAGGCAAAAAGTTGCTATAAATGCAACGTATACGCAAACAGGGTCAAGGTTTTATGATTCGATTAACGAGAAACGGTATCACGGGGAACATGTGGCTCGTGCAGTGGGAGAGATCCTCAGAAACAACACATCAATGTGTTGGTTCAATCATTTATGGCAACCGTAAGCACAGGACAGAACATCTAAAGTGGATACAAATATTTCACAGACTACTTTGACAGTGCATTGGATACGAATGCTGCCACAGTTCGCACCCAGTGTGGTTCTTATCGATATAACATTCTTTTCAGTAACTATTAAGTTACGTTACATCTCTATTTAAAATTTTCCAATTTTGAATACACTTTTCTACACACCCTTGTTGACACAAGCACTAGTACGCCCGCCCAAAGGAAAGGATCCGCTTTGACAAAGAATGAAAGAAATGATAAAAAATAGGATAAAATTGGATTCTGATTTTAATTTTCTTTTAGAGTGACAGGGTTGTTGAGCTTGTTAGAGTAGACCAGGATTTTCTGATCACGCAAAAACAACAATAAAACAACAACAACAGGCATTGATATATACTTGTAATAACTTAATAATAATAAAACAGTAAAACTTAACTTATAACAAGTGTACAGTTTCAGTATTAGGATGCCATCATCCACGTCTTTTTGGGAGTGAGATCGAGAACAATTCTATGGAAAGGTAGCCGCCGCAAAGTATGATAAGAGAATGATATTGCTATAGATTTTGCGCGTTCATTACTTTAGTCGTTTTATGATTTAAAATTGTTTGAGAGACAAGCGGTGACACATTTCAAAACAAATTTGGGACGATTTCCGTGTGCCCTTAATGTGGAAATTCAGCACACAAAAAACAACAGAATTCATAGCTTAATTCTCAAGATTGTTTTAACGTCGAACGACTTTTATATTGCTAATGATAATGTTTGCGAGTCACAAAGTAACTTTCGTGTACAAACTTCCTCGCGATCCACTTGTACTGCGATTACTTTTTATTAAAGCACTTAAAACACATTACGAATGTTCGTTTTTATTTCGCATTCGGAAACATTCGATTTGTCTCTCATTTGACCTTCGTCGCGTTGTCACAAAGCTAAATCACGTCATTCGAGCTGGAAACAAGAATTCATTTAGAGCCGATTTTAGATCTATTCTGAATAATAAACTTTATTAGTAGAAGTGAAGAGTTACATCTAGGTCAATTCATCGTAGAACTTCTAGAACTTTGACGTTCCAATTAACTACCTTATACGGATGAACCAAATAACTAATGAAATGACGTTTAAATGAAAGAGTTTGACAAGCTTTTTGATAGCTTAGATTTTGTTTTAGGATTAGTCGAAATTCCTCATAGCCTTGCCGAGGCTTTTCGGCTGACTAAAGTTCTTTCGTCAAGAGGCTTGTCAAGATCCAGACGGTCAGTCAGATATCAATCGATGTCTTATTGTTATTAGACATAATTCGCGGATTCTTGCGCACTGCCAGGCGCGGCTCGAGGGCGCACGCGTCCTATAATTTGCGCTGCACCTAGAGTATGGTCAAACAAACGTCTCCTATATTGACATGTATAGACCATGTAAACATTAATTTGATTCACACATTTAGTCAAGATTAATTGATTTATTAGTTCAAGCCCTGAAAGTCACACAAGTATGATTCTACAGTCAAACAAGGGAAACGTTCGAGCAGCACTTATTAGAATTTTTTTTCTGTTACATAAAGTGCCACGGAACCTTCTACTATAAACAACTACGGTTGGGTGGGTCACGTTATTTACCAACCGTCAGATCTAACTGACTAACATATGATACATATTTAAGACCATGCCAAGGACATTTTAAGTCCCGACGCGTCATACATGATCAGTGATCACCCTGCCTCCGGCTGGACGTTGGTTCCATTTGACTAAAATTATCATAGCTTTACAAATTATTGCTGTTGTGTTTTCTTTTTTAGATTCATTTTGTATGTAAAAACTTACACATATATGGGTTTAATTTGGTTTTTATCAAGAAATAAAAAAATAACACGCGCAGCCATTTCAGTCTGTTATATTTTGAAAAACTCAGAGTTTTATTGGTGTTTACAAGCATATAACAGACTCAAGATTAAAATTTTAATTTTCTGTAAATTCAAACTACTCTTTTCCGTAAGGATAGTAGTATAGCATTGTTTAATTTTGCTCTTCTTCAGGGAGACGCATTATGTTTATACAAATATTTTCATTCATTCCTATCCTCGTAATTCCTGAAATGCATTTCAGTGACGTAAGTCATCACTAGATGTCGCCATTGCAAATGCGAAATGACCTACTACTACTAGCTGTTGCTTATTTTATTTTTATTGTAATGGTAGATCACACATGCCTAGTATACCTTCGTGTATGTATCGTCACATGAGAGCACCCGGGTTTGTTTATTACTTCCCACACCTAAGCCTTAAAGAACGGAGCGTGGCCCCACGCTGCGCTCTTTTACGTCCACAAAACACATTTCCGTAATCACCTTATAAAGGGATTACTATAAATAAAGAGGAAAAAGGAAATTAACCACATTAGAGGAAAAGCCCCCTCCCCTCGCAATATGTGCGCTCCGCTCCGCTCACACTGATAAAACACTTTATGTACGTAGCGCGTAAATGAAAACAATGTGTTATTTGTTATTATGTATTCGTCTCGCATTCCGAGAAAAGGACGGGAAAGGAATGTGTTGTTCCGTTCGTATAGAGAGATTACAGATTTGAATATTTTTTGTACAAGAGATGCCAATATATATGTATAGTCAAACTAGTTTCGGTATTTTTAGTTATTTAGGTTCCGCTGTTACATTAGAGATGGAAATCGGAATATATATACGACTCTTTTCTTGCTATCTAAGATTTCGTAGCTGATAATAATTTTAAGCACGTAGAGTACTTTCCCTAATATTAAAATAAAATGTATGTCCGTTGATAAAGATTAAGGAAGCAATTAAATTGATCATCGTTTTTATTTATTGAGGTAGAATTGTAAACTTTTGATACAAATAAACTTTTAAAACCCTTTATATCTATATCATGCATGATTAGCTCTGGTTTTCAAAGATATATAAGCCAGTGCCTAAATAAATTGAAGCACTTGGTTAAGTATGCTTCCCTTATTTCACTCACGTATCATCTATAAATATTTTTTTTGGCAAATTTATTGTAAATGAACGTAATCAACATTCGACCACCACATTTGTTTGCGTGGATCCGTCAGTATTATTTGTCGTGGGTGTCGTAAGAGGCGACTAAGGGAAATACAACGGAAACGGGCATTAAGTAGCTTCTACTCATGTATTTCTAACATCTAACGGCGATCACCAACCCGCCTGCCAAGCGAGGGGATTATGGCTGATTATTATCAGAGGAAGCTCGATCGTGGGGTATTATCTAGTCCAGCTGTAGGCTCATACACTATATGATGATGATAGTCATAAATGTATATATATATTATACCATAGTACCCATAGTTTGATTTTTAGTCAGACCAAACCCAGAACTATGTGTAAAAAACGACGTGTTGAATTGTAAAAGCTGTAAGGACGTCATACGAGGAAAAATCCGTAAAAATACATAAAAAATATATGCATCAACCCCCGTGTGGGTTTATACCGTCGCGAGTGGGGGATAAAAAAGAAAATGAGGAGTTATGTTTTCGGTAATAAAGGACGGACGAGAGAAATCGTTTAAGACTCCGCCAAATGAGATGGAACGAATATATTTGATTATTTTTATGGCGCGGAATGGCGATACGGCCTCGGACTTTAATGTCTATTTGTTTTACTAGAATTTAATATTATATTTTTTTACGGTTACGTTTTATAGGCACTTGTTTAATTCGTTTATTGGTTGCGTAATTTATTTCCCTTTTTTCGGTTCTTTATTGTATAATTTATTTGTTGGGGGATTATTCGTATTATGGCTAGTGCGGTGTACACTTTTCAAGTCACCTGATTACATATCACCGTATTACTTTATGTTCTACCCATTAATTTTCGGTCGCATAATTACCTACTATCACAGACCATATGAAGTTTGATTAGGGTATAAAATGAGTATAAAAAGTTACCTAATATATTTTATGACACGTGTTAACTTAATTATATTATAAAAACATATACCACTTTTTTACCGTGTCATATTCACCTTTATTTTTCATTACCCTCAAAACACTGCAAAGGGACAAGAAAGGGTGAATGTGACATGGTCCAAAAGTAAGTAATTCCATGTAGGTACTCGAGTGTAAACGACGATTTGCTGTTCTTGTGTCTACTAAAACATGTAAACTTTGATCCTTGAAAGTGAAAAGCTAAGAAGGTCAGCCTACCTCCGAATTAACATCTTATGGATAAAATATAGGTCAATTATTTCATTGTTTGAGCAACGAACTTTTCTTTTCGAAAAGTATTTAATTTTTTATATATAAATTAGATGTTTATATGTGAAAAAAATCAGAATGCAAGCACTAGATTATTCTGTGATACGTATATATATTTATGAAATCATTTATAAAAATTTACAAAATAAGTTAAAATAACATATCTGAATGTCGTTTGAGTTGTATTCACAGTTACTCGTATATGCGAAAAACAAGAAAGTAGGTGAATTCTGGACTGACATATTATCAAGGTGTTGGTAGAAAAGGAGAAAAACCTTGATCTTGTAATAAAACGTGCATATTCAAACAAAAGAGAGCGACACAACTGTTCGATTTATGCGACAGCAACAATAGATAGTCGTTATTTTTATGGTTTCTAAAAAAAGAGTATCATGAATCAATACCATGGGACACAAAGCGTAATTTATAAGTCTGTCCGGTACACGTTTAATTGCAGCGGAGAAAAAATGGGTCCTGCGCAGGATCCAATACATCGTGCCCTGTTAATTTTGTGCAGGATTCGATACGCCGCACGCTGGGGTGTTCGCTTCCCTTGTTTTCGTTTATGAGTGTTGTTGATGCGATTTCCTTCCCGATAACACAATGGCACACGCACGTTATCATACAAACTTGTGTGAACAGGGATACTGGCTAGATCGCTTATATTGCAGAAGTGTTGGTCTAGACTACAGTGTAAATTTGTTAAAATTATAATAAGATTCAGACGGAAAGTCTATGTCTAGCACTAAGTATATAAAATTCGATGTTTTTCTTCGATTTTCGATTCGAAATTAAACCTTATCTTTTTTGGTAGTAATTATCTGGCAGGTGGCAAAGCAAAAAACTGTCTTACTTCAGTGCGTGTGCAGAAGCCCTCCCCCCCTTCATTTTCTCACAACTACTCTTGACGGTCTGTAGAATACCGCTGAAATATTCTACAAGTGGATCCGAAGAATCCTCACAGTTGAGTTGCGTCAGCATTGTCTAAACGCGTGGCCAGCCAGAATGATTCTGCCGCGCTCCGACAAATCGTGTAGAAAAAACATCACGCACACATGTATAAACATCCCCCGCGACACGTAATGAAGGGAGGGCACAGTCACAGTGATATAATGCAGTTTTTTTATTGCTCGCTCCTTATACCCACAAGTAAAAAAACTCTATACACACGCATTATACGTTTTAACTATTGGAGTTTTTTTCTGTATGGGCTAGAGAAGGGTTTGGGGCGAGGAGGGTTAACCCCCTTGATAAAAAATTTACGCCGATTCAAGTTTCGCGAGGATGTTCGTTTAGACGAGACTTTTAGGGGTCACCGGAGTGCTTTTGTTTGTTGTTTCGCTCTATTCCGATGATCGCATCACCAGACTGTTCAGTGTTCACGCACTACCATTTAGAAAGATAGGCGCCTCTAAGGACTCTTTGGAATTGATATGACGAGTCTCGGTCACTATTTCTAAAATCTAAGAATCTAAGACTAAACTCTTAAGAGTTATATTGAAACACTAGCTTCTGCCCGCGGCTTCGCCCGCGTGGACTTTAGGATTTATCTCATTGGATAAATCAACTACATAACAAATATGAAACTGATGTAACGCTTTCCGGCAACGAATAATTATTTGGAGATTATTCATACTACAATTATAAAATCGATATTAAAATATGAGTAAGAGGTGGGAGTAAGTTGGTGCAAGATTCACACACAAAATTTGGTCTAGCCGTTTCGCAGAAGTGCGAACACAAAAACCGTGACATTTTGATATATTAGATTGTTTCATTATGTGTGAAACTACGTCACTCTTAATTTTTATCAGTAAGGCTAACTACCCATTTTCATGCTGCTGACTTCGGAAAACACAGATTTCCCATACAAACTTTCAACCCCTATTCACCCCCATTAAAATATGCGGAAACACGTATTTATCTGTTTCCACTTTCTAACCACTTAACAATTTTCTTGTTATCATCTTCAAAAATGAGGAACTGAAATTTTAATTTGCATCCCTGATTTCACCCTTTAGAGGTTGATTTTTCTAAAACACTAAAAACGTCACCCTTAACTGTAGTTCATAAGACTGAGTATGATTTTTCATGCTGATGACTACAAACACATCAGAGTTATCATTCACACGGTGGAACACGTTTTTCTTTGTTTCAAATCTAGCCACTTACTAAGTATCAATTTTCATGATATTGACTTCAAATATAAAAGAGTTCCCATACAAACTTTCATCCCCCTTTCATCCCCATTTAAAATTCGTGAAATACGTATTTCTTTGTTTCTAATCTAACCACTTACCAAATTTCATTGCATTATCTTCAAAAATGAAGAAATTAAATTGAAACTTGCATCCATGATTTCATCCTCTGGAAATCACTATTAATTTTAGTTCATAATGCTGATTATCAATTTTCATGATATTGACTTCAAAAACAACAGAGTTCCCATACTAACTTCCATCCACCTTTTCACCCTATTAGAAATCCGTGACTCTTGTACTTCTTTGTTTCTAATCTCAACACTTATCAAACAAACACAACAGAGTGCACATACAAACTTTCATCCACCCCTTTTGAGGATAAATATCCAAAGACTGTGAAACACTACACCGAAAAACTACGTACAAATTTTCATGGATTTATCTTCAAAAATGACGGACTTTCCTACAAACTTACATCCCTTATTTTACCCTGTTAGGGGTGGAATTTCGAGAAATACTTTCTTAGCGGATACTTTCACTTTACAAAGAACACAGCCTCCAAATTTCATGTCTATAGGACCAGTGGTTTAGGCTGTGCGTCGATACTTCGATAAGTCAGGACTTTGAATTTTATATAGATTGAAATCCAATGTGTACCTATAAAATAATAATTACATCTCATGTACACCATATAATACCTCATCATCATCATCAACAGCCTATATACGTCTCCACTGCTGGGGCTCAGGCCTACTCTCCTACACAGAGTGTATGGGACATAGTCCACCACGCGGGACCAGTGCGGATCGGCGGACTTCACATGCCTGTTCAAACATGCAGGTTTCCTCACGATGTTTTCCTTCACCGTTAAGCAATCGGATAATGTACTTGAATACCTATTGTTTAAAAAATTATCTGCCTCCGTGTCTTAAAAATGGCAACACGTTTGTACTAAAAACCCTGAGGTTCCATATTTTGATTGATTTTTTGTTTTTGTACATACAGTTTTGACAATAAGTCCCAATACCTATCGGTACTTGATGTGGTTGGCGGTAAGGCATTTTCTCGAGACCTGTTGATGTGGCGTACCACGAAAGAGGCCTATGTCCAGAAGTGGACGTTTCCTGTCTAATTATGATGATGATGCAGGCATTTTCTATGCCCAGAATATTGTTTGAAATGTATTGTTTTGTCTATGAAAATGTTTAGTTTTTCGTTAAAATTAGAATAGTTACCGCCTCCGTGACCTAATTGCTAAATGTTCAATTTACAATCCGATCTATCGGTACTCGGTTTGGTTTACCACCAAACCAACTTTTTATACAAACTTACATCGCTAATTTTACCTCACATTCCGTTAGGTCTTAGTTGTATAAGCCTTTTTAGAAGATGGGTAGCAGAATCTAGCTATGTAACTACAACATCTTACTGCGATCACCAATACTCCTACCAACAGTGGTGCTTGTTGCAAATCCAATCATATAAAGTTTAATGTGTCGTTATATGGGGAGAGGGGCACTTGTCCAACAGTGGACTCATGCAGCCAACCAGGTTGTGGAGGGATGGCCCGATACACGTTACACGGCAATTGCAAACTTTAACACAAACTTGCATCACATATTTTTTTTGCGGAACTATCATAAAAGGAACATATTGTCAAAAAATCTCATAACCCTAAATGGTTTCGTCTCTCAGTCACTTCTAACGCTGAGGTAATGTTTCAAAAACACTTTTAAACATTAACCACTGAAGCACCTTCTTTTGTATTTGCTATTTGAAATTAGTCAGGCATTGTAGCAATTCTGGACAGAATCCACTAAATTGGTTTTTGTATTCTGTTATACTACCTATATCACCCTCAAACAATTTTTGGCAAACCTTTTCAATGTACAGATAGACGCGTCGATTCTCCATATACAGGTAAGTCGATTCTACAAGTTTTTTGAAGATATCTTTTTATTGCGTGAACCGATTTTGATGAAATAAAGCTTAGATGTTGCCTTGACCTACGCCTAATTTAATTGTGAAAACCGCATCAAATTTGGTTTTGTAATTTCGGAGATTAGCCGGTTCAGACAAACAGACAGACAGACAGACAGACAAAATGTTTAAAAATGGTCCTATTGTGTTCTGTTACACTTCTTATGTCACCCTCAATCAGTTTTTGGCAAAAAAATTCAATGTACAGACACGTCGATTCTACAGATTTATTATAGTATAGAAGAAGATAGAAGAAGAAGAAGAAGATAGATAGAAGAAGAAGATAGATAGATAGAAGAAGATAGAAGATAGATAGAAGAAGAAGAAGAAGAAGAAGAAGAAGAAGAAGATATAGATTTAAGTCACTCAGGTGTGAATACCGTGTGTTGTGGTCATCATCATCATCATGTACTGCCTGCGGTAGTCCACTGCTGGACATAGGCCTCTCCCAGAGTGCGCCACTCGATTCGGTCCTTTGTGGTACTAACAAATATACGTAATTTTTTTATTTCGCTGACTATTATCTACATATGAGTATATAGATTACACGAATTTTGGTATAAGTACATAGATAGCATTACACTAACTATAAACAAACAAACAACAAACAAAAAAGTATTTATTGTGCAAATTCTTAGCCTTAGTAACATCGCTACATATTTAAATGTGTATTAACATAAGTTTAATGTAAATATATAACAATCACTGGTTACAGTAACATATGTATGTATTCTCTATTTATAGAGCCTGCATGTTTCTAAGGTCATAATGTGTCACAATCTCCCAAACTAGGAAGTATCTTGTTACTTGGGAACTATAGTTAATAAATAACGAGTTTAGGATCCGATAGAATTTATTTCTTAAGAAGCCTAGTTGGGGTAATTAAAATCGTGTCCACTACTGCTACCCACACCGTTACCAGGTCTAGTCAATGCCTATTTTTGCTCGTTAGATTATATCATTATAAGTAATTTATGAATTTCAACGAAACATGAAAAAACACAACATTGAGGCGACGCAGCGGCAGCGCGAGGTACTTAATTTGGTTCCGAAACCAAAAGAGTCACAGTCTTCCAAACAAAGAGTCCACTTGATTAGTATTCAAATGTAATCGGGCGCGGGCGCGGGCCGGGATCTGTCGCCTGTGTTTCAACCAGGTAGACTCCCGTTTCCAAGAAAAAAATATTTATATATCATTCTATTAGAGATGCTATTGTTCGCGCGGGGCACGTCAGCACGCGCCTAAAGGAACATTAATTATAATATCCGATTAAAAAACGCCATTTAGCTGTGCGCAGGGCTTCTTTGTTTGAGATGATTGAATTCTAAATTACCAGCATCAGATACTGTCCCCTGGGTGACAATGTCCTAAGTAAAAAATTGGTTTGTACCTACGTGTTTGTTTAGGTTAGGAGTGGGAACGAATTTTTTTCTCTTATACTCGAAAGTGTCTGCGATATCAGATTACACGAGAAAGTGGCGGTATGCGTTATTGCGGCATTACAACAGACCCCTTTTGATGGTAAAGGATTTGTCTGCGAGACGTTGAGCTTTTAAGGGCTGAAGTAAATACGTAAATTATATTAATGCATTAAGAGTATTACTTTATATATTTACGAGTATTTTTTGGTTTATTGAATAAATTAATTCAATTCTCATTCAGTCAACATTCAACAAAATAGATGTTTTATAAATACAGTGTATTGGATTGACATTCTTAAAAACTCAGTACAGTAGTCAAAAGAATCTTTCTTACTATCGCTACGATAGAAAGATACGGACAAAACTATGAGCACCGAGAGACTGTCGAAATATGAGGATCCAATTCCATAAACCACATCGGTGCGGAGGAAGCAGCGAGCTATGTCCGTACGTGCCCGCACATAGTAATTAGTTATTACGCAACCCAACTAATATGTAACTCACACGGGTGTTGTTTTACAGTTTTCCCCGGAAAGGGGGAATAAATCACTCTCTCCCGCTACACCCTGGCAACACCGCGAGACAAAAAAACAACAACACAAAAAAGAAACAATATCGCCGCGCGGAACAAAAGAAATTATACCGGCGCGGATTCATCGCGAAAAAAATCGTTATGATAATAAAATAAAATGGCTAAATGAAATAATAATAACTTTAGAGAACAAAGCGTTATTATCCGGGATTGAATCAATGGAATCAAGGCTGGCTCGTTGGGTTGAAGCTCTGCGGTGGTGCTGGGTGCGTTCCGGATGGAAGCAGCTGGCGCACATTTTTTGGATTAATTTCGCTGAGATGAAGTACATGCTGCATTTTAATGAGACATTTTGTTTCGCTTGTCTGCTTGTATTATATTTTGTGGGATGACAATATTTTTTTCGGGGGTGCATTTATATATAGAGGCGACAAAATTTGATAAAAAATACACAGAAAAATAATAAAACAAAATTTAATGATGTTAAGCGTTAATACAAGCAAAAATACAAGAATTTGAAAAAGGAATTAATAAAGTTATATAAATGTCAAATTAACATTAATACCTAACAGCTATCAACCAACTATAAATGAATTAATTGGTCATTCATCGGGGTTTTCTTAATCTGGATTAAGCCTTAGATTTCTCGTAATTGTAAAACTCAAGAGCTCAATAGACGCATATTCATTTTTTTCTTTAAAAGGAATCGTTCTTGACAGACATAAATACATACATACATACTTGATATATATACTGGTGCAGGTATTATACAATACAACGTATGTATACTACTGCCTCTCAGTGATGGGATGGGGCAACGCGGGCGGACACATTTCTATAATAACTCCAGACACAGATGCACTATTAATCTCACGATGCGTGGTTATTAAATCTTGTACGTAAGAGCGAGACGGTATCATCCGCCATGATGCAAATGGAAGTGTATCACAGGAGCCATTAGATACGTAATTAACATCGATCTTGGATAAAAAAACAACGTTCCCGAGTGCCGGACGAACTGAGAGACGCGTCACTCTCACGACGAATAAAAACGTCATTAAAGATTGATTGAGCAATGGAAGTATCATTAATATTATTCAATTAATAAAACGCAATTTCGCACGGTAAAAACGCACACCCCGAGAAGGAAAAAGCAATTAGTGGCTAGATTGCGATCCGTCAAAACAACTGCGTGGAGTGCTTTAAAAAAAAGCGAGCATTCATTAAAATGAAATTCGCGAGGGGTGAATACGTAAGAAGTTTTTTTGCATAAGACGGTGGCGCCCTCGTTTTATAAGTTTTTTTGTTGGTGTTTAAAACAAACTATGTGGGCGCTCCGTAAGCGGTTTTCGTCACACTTGCCGATTGTTGGTTAGCGAAGTTTTTTTTAATTGTGTCAGTAATGACTTGTTATGGTTTTATGGCGGTGTAATGAGCGAAGTCGCGGCGACATTTGCATGTGATCGCGGGGACTTTTTTCGTCACTTTTGTTGGTTGAGTTTTTCAAACCTTTTTTTTCTAGACTGTTTATAGCGGGCGATGCGACTCTATTCGGAATTGTGGTTAAACATTTCAGTAGCTCGTTCTTTATGGTTAAAGGGGTGCTTTAGTTTTTTAAGTTGTTTGTTTTCGTCATGTCGTGCAGTGCAATTTAGCATTGAGCTTCTGCAGTGATATTTTTCTAGTAATTTAGAACATGTATTATTATTTTTTTCTAGTATTTTTTGTATGTTTGAAACATCTTTGGAACTGAACTATTCAATATACAAGAACGATAGGATGATGCAACATTTTTATAGAAATTATTCGTACTTACCTGCCTATGAATTAACAACAACTTGCTGCGGTCGCTAATCTCTTTGCTACGAGTGGTAATTATGGCAAATCCCCTCACAGAGAGTCTAGCGTGGCGATCATATGAGAGTGGTTCATGTCCAACAGATTTGCAGATAATGAGAAATAAATAAAGCATTTATTTGCACAGACACAGCTTAATGGGTGTGAGCAATGAAGATGAAAAAAGAAAAGCTAAGCTTTAAAAGAGTCAATTTTCATACAATTTCCCCTAACGAACGATCTGTGTCGACAGTTCAACTCAACAACAAATGCGCTGTACTTGGGTGGGCTATATACTTGGCTATGGCATGACGTGCCGACAGCAGAAATATCGTATTAGCAATCATTAAATTGGAAATAACGCTCCGTATTCGATACACTTTCCTTTTATAAAATATCATTGACGTGATCGTGCCGCGTCGTGTCACGAACCTAACTGTTACGATGTAAATATTCAAATGGTGATATAAAAAAGACAAGTTTAGGTAGCATTTAAAAAGCTTGTTTATTTAAGGGACGAATGGTTTCTAGACATGGCAGGGTGCATCGGAGAGCTTGCATGCATCCCTTGTTTGTACTTACTTATACAATACCTTTAGAATGTGCCGATGAAAACCATGTATTGATGACACGAATGTTATGTGCATACAATACAATACAGCGACAATGTCCCACCCTTATTCACTCTTTTCTACAATTTTCCGCAATTAAACTATAATTTCAAAAACAATGCCGGACTTTTTGTAAACATTACGGTTTACAGTTAATCGATACATTATGGATACATGTTTAGATCCTGTATAGTTATTATAATTTGAACCGCATAAAATTGTTACTTTTCACACGATCGATATATCAATTCATGATGTATCGATAAACCGTAAACCAGCAATAAGTACAAAAAGTCTGGCTTGGTTTTTGAAATAATTGTAAAATTTTGGAGATATAGAGAAAATAGCAAATGAGGGCGCCACTGTCGCTCTATGCCTCTTAAGTGACCTTCACTGGCGGTGGAAAAGGTACTTAGTGTGTATGTAACTGTGATTGTTAATTGCCTAATCTATTCTAATATTATAAATGAGAAAGTGAGTATGTTTGTCCTTCTTTCGCGTCGTAAAGGAGAGTTAGGTCAGAGTGACTTGATCTTTTTTATAGAGACAGTTGAAGGGCCGGAAAAGAGTATTGATTACTTTTTATCCCGAACGAACTAGTAGTTCCCGTGGGATAATTTCTAAAGTCCATGCGAATGAAGTCATGGGCACAGGGTAGACTGTATGTACTCGTAAAAGACTTACCTAACTGACTGACTGAAAAAGATTACTACTTAATGCTATCAGAATGAGCGAAAACTTGAACTTTGGAACTTCGATCGCTTTTTTGATTTTAAGAACACTTAAGAAACAAAAATTTTACCCCGGACCTCTTTTGCTAATTTTGAGAAAAAAACTTTAGATTTTTCCTTGATTTAAGTTATTGCCCAAAATTTAGGCCAATTTGAAACCGCTCTTTTTAATAGAATTCATTTGACCATTTATTGAGGGATTAAATCACACAAATATTCAGTATTTTTATTCGAAAATTTGTTTTCCTAAAAACAAAATTAACCTGCCAAATCACAAACAAATAAAGTAACGAGTGGATATGCTAACCACTATTTAAAATTTTACAGTAATGTTAAAGAAGTCGTTTCACAATAAACCTATAATGACTTACATAAAATTACGAATACCTCTGTAATCTAAATTGAATATTATCTTAACGTAATAAGTTTCACTACCGTAGAGCACCCGCTGGTACCCTTTCATCGCCACGCCATTTAATATAAATTCAATATAATATATTAGAATTTATATTTCAATAAGAACTAACACAATATATTATTATTTTAAATTAAACATCGACATGAATATTCATATAAATCAATGTTTTATATTAACAATGTCGCATTATCGGTTAGCAATTTATTTGCCTATTTATTGAAATTTGTAACGCGTGTTCGTATTTTTAAACTGTATGAAACGGAGGATGTAGATCTGTCACTTTTTATTAGTAATTTTAGTATGATGTTAGAAAGGGATAAAAGTATCATGGCCCTGGCTGATACAATTGGATTTTTAGTTAGCGGGTTGAAGTCGTTGATAGGTTTTAGATGGTTTTAAAAAACTGCAACAAAGGCAGAGTCGTTACGTCAGAGTTATTTATGGGAGGTCGTAAATTGCGTTTTGGAATTAAATCGATTCTAAATCCCGGTTCCATTCCCTCCCTTAATGATCCTTTTAATGTTTACGGTTACGGTTTAAGACATTTATTTCACAAAAAAGAATAAAATTCACTTGTATTGTGAAATACGAGATACAGTGGGTATTATTGCAATTATTATTTACATTAAGATACAGTGGGTAGGTTGGATATTAAAATCCACCTATCTTATATATAAAAACAAAACACATGAAAAAATGCTACACTATTACATGTCAAAACAATAGTCGACAGCCATAGAGATTTCAAAGACATTAGGTGTGGGTTCACAAGTCAGAAAAATCTTTAGAAATATGATGTTTCACTACGCGTTTGTATAGAAGAAATGATTTGATTTCCTTTATATCGTTTGGTAATTTGTTGTATAGCTGTGCTCCTTCAAATAGTATGTTTCTCTTGCCGTAGTTGGTTCGAGGCGCACGCAAACATATGTGGTTCGCTCGTCTAGTCGATCGTTCCTGGACTTGTCCTATCTTCGTAAATGTCACCTGTGTGTGTATTTGTTTGTGTAATATTTTTCTTATTAATAGGCATGTATTGTATTTATACATTTGTGACAGTGACATTATCTTGGTTTCTCTGTAGACTTTTTCTGTAGGGGTGAGAAAATCGTAGTGAAATAACAATTTAATTATTTTATTTTGAGCTATTTGTATAGCTTTTGTGTGTGTTTTCGCTGCTGAGCCCCATATTTCTATCAGATAGTCTAGGTGTGGTTTTACCATAGAATTGTAAATAGTGTAACGCACAGATCTTGGGAAACAACGAACGATACCACGAAGGACGCCCATGAGAGACTGTAACTTTGATTTTAATTTGTCTATGTGCGGTTTCCATGTCAATTTACAGTCAAGATAAAGGCCAAGATATTTTTCAGATTCAACTTGCGATAATAATTCATTATTAATTGTCAGCGGTTCATAAGTTCCTATTCTTTTGTTTTTCGCACTGAAAATTATATAGTTCGTTTTGGATACATTAATCGTTAGCAAGTTGTACTGTAACCATATGTTCAGGGTATTAAGGTCGTGTTGAGCTCGTTTGACAATAGTTTCAATACAGTCGCCGAAATAAAAAAGGCTAGTATCATCTGCATATAACGATATACTCCCGCTTAGACCTATTTCGTTAATGTTATTTATATAAACGAGGAAAAGCAGTGGTCCTAGAATAGATCCTTGCGGGATTCCACAGGTAATTAACTTGGGAGTACTTTTAGTATTACCAATTTTGACAATTTGATATCTATTTGACAGGTATGACCGAAACATACTCAGTGCGGTTTCTTTCACTCCAATGGAGAAAAGCTTTTTTAACAGCAAATCATGACTAATCGTGTCAAATGCCTTTTTTAAGTCAATAAATACCCCAAGAGCTATGTTCTTTTTATCAATATTGTTTTTAAGATTGGTTACAAGGTCTAAAGTTGCGGAGAGAGTATTTGACTTAGGGCGAAAACCATATTGCTTATCGAATAAGAAATTAATAGATTCGAGATGAGCACAGAGACGATTGTAGAGAATCTTTTCTAGTACTTTGGACAATACTGGGAGCACTGATATTGGGCGATAGTTACCTGGGTCGGTTTTTTCCCCGGACTTAAAAATTGGGCTCACTTTAGCTACTTTTAGTGAGTTAGGAAACAGGCCGTTTTCTAAACAGTTATTGATACAGAAGGTTAATCTGTCATTGATAAGGGATTTTACACATTTAACGGCTTTACAGCTGATCCCGTCTAAGCCAGTAGCAGTGTTGGGATTTAGGGCATCAATTATTTGATTAATTTCATCTACTGTTGCCAACTTTAGACTTATTAGTTCTATACGATTAGTTTTATAAGCTTTGCTGGACACATGAGGGTAGGTATTGCTGTTATGGTAATTAGGGTGGATTTTATTAGCTAAGATAGAGCCTATGTTTGCAAAGAATGAGTTAAAACATTCGCATATTTCCTCGCTTTTAGTCACTGTGCCTGATTGGGTATTTAAATTTGAAGGAGCATAGCTTACAATTTTGTTGTTGTTGGACAGTTCATTTATTAGTTTCCACATTTTGGCGGGTTTTCCTTTACAGTCTTTGAACGCTTTGAGGTAGTAACGACTCTTCGTGTCTTGTATTATTTCTTGTGTTTCCTTCCTAGCTGCCAAGAGTTCTTTCTTTTCACGGGTATTATCAACATGTGATAAGCCTTTGTATGTTTGCCATATTTGGTTTCTGTTGTTTATTGCTGCTATTATATTTTTGTTAATCCAGTCAGTTTTCGGAGAATTTTGCACCTTGGTTTTAGTTATTTTGCTCATGTTGATTGCTTTTTTAAGCTTTAGTTGAAGGTCGTCAAGTTCAGTATCGTACTCGGATGTTTGGGCATATTCCAAGCTTTTATAAAGCTTTTCATAATCTATAGCTTGATATTGGACCTTTTTCTTTGCTTCCGGCTTGAATTTATTGACCTCAAGATATACTTGATTGTGATCAGACATTGCTGAGTTGATTATTGCTAGATGGGTTTTAATGTTCTTTATGTTTGTGCAGACATGGTCAAGGATAGTTTTAGTAGTGGTAGTTTCTCGTGTACAGTACTCTTTATCTATCTTATTCAGGATGTTATACCCATTTTCCCGTATTGTAGCCTTATAGTCTTTAGTGGGCTTATCAGCTTTTAAGAGATTATAGTTAAAGTCCCCAAATATGATGGCTCTCTTTCGCTTTTCTAGCTGTTCCGAGAATGTTTCTAGAAATTGACTGTTGCAGGTTCTTTCAGGTTTGTATACAGCGCCAATATCTAGGGAGAATCTGTCGAGGTGTATCCATAGGTAATGGTTATCGTTGCAACACAACTCTTCAATGAGGCTGTGCTTAAGGTTGTTATGCACATAGATTGACACACCTCCTCCTCTTTTGTTCTTTCTGAAGTTGTAATAGTGTGTATAGTTGGGCAGTACTAGACATTCCGCTTCAGAGTCAGTTTTGATCCAAGTCTCTGTTAAAATTATTACGTGAACTGTATTGGATATTGATTGGATAACACATCTTAACTCATCTAGTTTTCCGTGCTTTACTATGCTGCGGACATTCGAATAAAGAAATTTTAGAGCTTTAGAGTCCTCGACGAGACTGTTGTGGCTAGTAGTAATCTTATATGTAGTACTGTTTAGAGAATGATTTGCCGGCTGACTTATCTGGTTGAGTTTTTTGTAATCCTGGGAATGCCTCTGTTGTACTTGATTGTTAGGTTTTCTTCACCTCCATCAGTTCGAATTTTCAATTCATTACGTAGCTCTTGTTTGTACTTTTTCTGAAGTGGAGTTTCGTCAGAATATATTTTTATTCCTTCGGTTTTTATAACGGCTCTATTGCGTAAAATCGACTTTGCAGTTTGAGATGTTTCGAATATAACTTTGATAGGGCGGTTCTTTTCAGCATTATACTTTCCCAGTCGGATAGTTTTTTTCGGGACAGGACAGTCTGAGACAAGCAGGGTTAAGATCTTCTTAACTTCGTTATTATCGTGGTTACGTCGATCCTCTGGTTTGGTGGATTGTATTTCAGTAATACCGCTAATAATCACATTCTTCTCTCTTCCCAAGCGTTCTTGCATTTCATAGATCAAGTCTTCATGCGACATGATGGCTTTCGGAAGGGTAGCCTTAAGTGTAGTGACATCGCTTTCAAGGGATTCGACTTTATTTTCAATGTCTGATTTGAAATTCGTTAAGTTCACTAATTCTAGTTTAAGTCTATTTTGTTCCAGTGCCAGTTGGTCCGTTGTGAGTTTTATCTCATTAATTTGATCTTTTATTTCTGATACATTTTCCGATATTGTGGTAAAATTCTCACCTTGTGTTTGGGACATATTGCGTAGAAAAAGCATCACATTATCTTGGAAACTGTCTAGTTTGGCAGATAGATCATCATCGGAGTGCTTTCTTTTGTTGCGGAAAGCATTTAGTGGCAGCTCAAGATTACGCAAGTCTGGTTGCGATCTAGTTTCCATTGCTATCGTTCCACTATTGCTATGGTCAGACGTAATAGATCCACCCAGTGGCGGCGATCGCTGGACGCTCATTATTAGCAATAGTGACTGTAGTTATTATGATGTATAGTTACTTGGTAGGTTCCGGGGAGCACACGCGCAGCTGTGAGTATGAGCGAGACGAATTATCGCAGTCCGTCTCTGTTACGCCGGTAGGTTGCTTCGACTCGGAGCAATAATGGTCTATGGATGCACCACTTGTAGCTTAGTATAATCAACTATAAGGTAGACACAGTAAAGTTTAGTTTTATTTAACAGGTAATTAAGTGATTTTATTATAGGTGATTTTAATATTTTAGTAAGACGACACGTCTACTCCGTATTGAGTCTTACGAATCAGATATTTGGTTTGGTTGTTGGTTGGTTTGGATGATTGGTTTCCCCAATAATTTCTATTGCTTCGATTTGTGAAGCGCGGACGAAATGTACCGTTTGGCTTCTTCAATGTGGAAATATTTGATTATTGAATAGCCGCTATATAAAGTTGTTATATTGATTCAACTGACATTGGACATGGGACAAGTTACTGATGAGTATATTAGTTTGGAATAACCAAACTACACTAAATTTGTAACCGCCTCCGTGTCCGTGGCTACACTTGGATTTACAATCCGGAGGTCTCGGGTTTAGTTGGCAGTAGGACATTTTCTATGTCCACCTGGATAGCTACCACCATGTTACATAATAAGGTCTTATCGTCGCTTATCATCAGTTGAGATGAACGCCAAGTGCCATGCACCCAAAAGTTTAGCAGTGGACTATTTCTAGCTGGTGAATATGGCGTTTGTTGTTCCTAATGGAATTTAAAAAATTGTTCTAAAATAAATGTGTCACTTTCACAACCGGTAGCATAATATAAACGGCTTTCTATTTTCATTGTCTAGAACACAGATAGAAACACACAAAGCTCTGTGCAATCTTTCATTTGAGTTCAAATAGCGGCTCTCAAAGAAACAAAGGTGGTGTCCATAAAAATCTCAGAAGTAACAAAAGACTGCGAACTAAGCAACCGCACCGCTCTGAGGTGCCAAAGACAATGATAATTGTTCCACGTGAAATATAGTGTTGCCACCGACAAAAAGAAGAGAAAAAAATACATTTTTCATTGTAACACCGCGCCATTCACTACAGGTGGGGTGGCTGGGGGTGGCCGTGGACAATGGTTTGTATCAATGGACGGTACCAATTTTTTGCCTTAAAATAATATTAGGTATTGGGAGACATTAATTATTTTTTGAACGAGGCGTTGGGATGTAGCTGAGGGATGGCGTGACAGTGGGGGAAAATAATTATAAAAATATAAATTACATTAGGATAAAAATTTAGAACATAATATGTACATTGATATCGCCATCTTAATTACGCTGCTTGAGCAGATTTGGTATATAATCAATACGTTTGTCAAACGAATTTACGATTACAGAAATATGTTTTTTATATGTAAGTCTGCCCATTTGCTGACTTGTTCCCTTGGTAACCCACGGAATGACACGGGGCGATACTAATACATTCTTCCATCAGGTGAAAGAAAGATTAAGTGTAAGCAAAAATATACTTAAATTGTTTTAAGGTTCAAACCATGCGCAAAAAATTTCCTTATTATGCTTTGAAAATGGTATTTGGGAACAGTCAAGAGCTCAGTTTGAACGGGGGTTATCATTGCGATCTATTTGTTAGATCCGCAGCTGCTTGCGCTCGCGCATCAGAGTGTGAACTCGATGCCGCGACAAAAGACTTTGATGAGTTAGATAAATTAGATATCGTCTACTCTTTGTCAACTCTGTCATTAAATAAAAAAGCTTTTCTTGCACTAAAAAGAAGAAAAAAAATTGGACCAGACACAGCTATAACCAATAAAATTTTGTGTAAAAGGTGTCTAAGTATTTTTTTTAGATTGGCAGCCGCATCTAATTATTTGATTACCAAGGCAATTATGGCAGCTCTGCTCATGTAGCTAGTTCAATCATGGCGATCTATGAGGAAACTCCACGTCGAAGAGTGAGATTATGTAGATAGATGATGTTCACCTATAGTTTTCCATTTCTTCGTCTTGATTTTACTTTCCATACAAATAGCTAGCTAATATGATCACACTTACTAATTGATGAAATTTTTATTTTAATAAATTCATTAGAATTAATACATTGGCCACGTGCCTCTACAAAGAATCCTACATAAAAACAGTACACTATTATTCCAAAACTATTGTTCCAAATCCTTTTAATTTACAGCACCCATAAAATTTCACAGAAAATCACAGGTAAGTTGCATTGTGCTCCATGGACTACAAAGGTTGTTTTCAAAAAGATTTAATCCAAAAACAAATGAGGTTTTACGTCACGGTTTTAAAATAAAAGGTGATCGTTTGTTAAGGGATTACGTCTCTTGAGATAGGACCCAGCATCACGAGCGTTGGCGCACAATGCGTGACGGCTCAGGTAGCTACTGTTGCAGAGGAAACAATCACGTATTGATCGAACTTATTGTAGCTTTTCGATATTTGTAGATTTTAGAAAGAAGGAGACACTAAGATCAAGGTAAATCTTTTGAGTAGAAATGCTTATCAGTTGTCAGACGATACGCAAATATTAGATGTAGATGGTCAGTTAACAACAGGCGCTAAGTTATCTTAAAGCAAACTATAACAGGATGTTAGAAAAGTAAAGATAATTGTAGTCTATGAACATCTCAAAATCAATATTAAGAAAGGGACTAATTCCGCGAACCTATTTGGCTTAGATAACGTTTGCTCAGGAGATGTTAGCTTAACATATCTTTTAGAATGGACGTGCAAACAGCACGGGCAATATGAGACATAAATTATAACCACATATCGATCCTATCTCTAAAGCTCGGGTAAAAATGGAAAGAAACTATTGACGCGACTTCGGCAAACCAAGATAGAATAAATATTTTAGGGTGGGCTCGCCCTAAACAAACACATCCAGGATTTGCTGACCGCCGATATAGTTTCAATTTAATACGCCGAAATTTCATCATATTTGATTCCACTCTAAAATGAGCTCTACCTACGCTGCCAAAGATAGAAAATCCTTTGAAAAGTCCTATTTGACCTTAATCGTTTTTGAATGGAATGGAGATGGGATAGAGCGTTAGACGATGTTTGTAAATGATTTTTTTGAGGTCTCGGTGAAATCTTGACCGTCGAGTAAAAATTATAACAAAATTTTTACACGATGAAGTAATCATTTATTTGCCAGAGAAGAGTTTTTTGCATTTAAGATTGTAAATTTTTATATGTAAATATTGTGTACCATCATCATATCGTTGTTCAATATTAAATTATACATCAATCTACATTACATCTTTATAAATTGTAACGTTAAATGTGAGGATTGCACGTGTTTTACGAGTCGTGCATTATTAATGTTTTTATCAGATAGTGTTAAAAGTGAGCTAGAGCGGTTTGTAGCGAGGCAAATAATTAATACTGGAGAGGCTCATTGGGCGCTCGGGGCGGCGCGCGCGCTGCTATCGCGCGACTTATCAAAAGCCCGCAATATTTCTTCATTAACGACGTGCCATGAGATGCAACTCGTCGTCTCACTGGTGTAGATTCTGTTCAAACTGTACTACCATCCATTTGTAAAGGTTATCGAGGCACTAAACTATGCGCATGAGCTACAAGCTTTAGAGCTCCAACAAAAGTGATATTGTTGTTTTTTAATTACGAGCCCCACAGTATGCCTACGGTCAACAAAGAATTTACAAAAGTCATCTTGTTACTGTTTAATCGATGTTCTAAACCAGCGAGCTTCTAAGAACCCGAACAATGGCCGATCACCGCTTGTAGCTGCAGACCGAAACAAACACGTACACCACGAAAGTTTCTTTTTTAAAATCAAACAGAAGTCCCAAAAGAACTTATGGCGATTAATCAAATTACATGACAGCGTTCGACGAACATAATTTTACGAAAATTTAAAAAGAGTATTGTGTTTCATAATTAATGAACCAAAAGGCTTTCTCGGTAACAAAATATTCCCCGATCTTAGATTCGGATCGTCATTACTTGTGTCTTTGTGCGACATTCTTTGCGCCCAGGTGTTCATATAATTACATTGGTTGGCGGCGGAAAGGGACGGCTAGATGAGGAAATGAATGTGATAGAGGAAGAGATGACACGGGCTCTCGCATTGATTGATAACTGTGACAAAAACGTAGCAGATGAAAAATAATAATTATTAGAGCTTTTGTTGGAGTTGTATGAACTGAAATAGGGGTGCGCGTTATAAAATTTTTCTTGAGTATAAATTTACGTCAGTTTAATATAAAAATAAGATCTTCTTTAAACTATCAAAAATTTGGTGGTTAATACTGAATATAACATAAGTATATTTAGATTTAATAAATAAAATGAACATCAATAACTTTCAGTACGAGATTTAAAAAACAAAATGGAAGTATTTTGCTAAAACATTATCTTAAATTACCACCCAAGAATTAAAGGCTATCAACCAACCCTATGGATGCGCAAGAGCATTGCCGGCTGCACAGTTCGCATTCACATCTAGACAATGAGCAACGAAGAGCGCAGGTAGATACGGCAACAAAATTCATTCACACTCCTTTAAACAATTCATAATGTGATGTCAACCTTATCACAGAGAATTCAAGGACCAATGATCAATGCTTGTTCTATTTCAAGCAGCAAATAAGTTTGTAAAAGTGTACTTATTTTTTCATCTTTCATTAGCTAAGTTCGCGCTTTATGGATCACGATCGAGGGTACGTCGGACGTGTCGTATTGTTTCGTCAAATACATGAGACATTTTGTCAATAAAAGCCGGGTGGTTCAATTTTTTGCTCCATATACTGCAGTTTGTATTGTTAGAAGCGGAATGTTGATGGGTTTTGCGAATGGTCGCGTTTTAAACTAAGTAAATGTTGTTTTTATTTAAATCTTTAAAGAATCGAATAGATTTCTAAGTTCATTGAGTAAAATTTAATAAACATATAGCTCAAAGCCAAGACAAATGAAATCAAAACCTAAATTTTGAAGAAAAAAAACAACCCGCACGTTTATTATGTGAAATAAATGTAATTCAACTGTCAAATGTGGTTATTATGGCAAATTACCCCATGGTCTGGTGAGTCTGTGTGTCTATGTATTCGTACTCCTTTCCAGAAGTGGACACGATGATAATAATAATAATTTGATAAATGTGCAGACCTGTAGTTACCTAAATTACATTGAACGGTACTTGCTTGCAGCCCAAATAATATTCAAATATTAGCATTCTTTTCTGTTTTCGAAAGCTCAAAATATTGACAGATCGACAGGAACATTTAGTGTTTTTCGTTTAAATACTCGTAACTTCATCCAAAATAAAAAAAGAATCATTTAAAGATTGCATTACCAAGGTTTTAAAGCTTCAATCAAACATTCTCAGAGTTATTGTAACCTTGTAAATACATATTCAAAAGTGGACTCAACAACCTGTTAACAAAAATAAAAGACTCGTTATACAGACTGCGAAACAGCTTTTAAATCAAAGACGAGCGCGCTGTAGCACATGCTTCAATAATTAAACAAAGAAAGATGTTTAGAATACAATGTATCACATTGTAAAACTCAGGTCGAACGACTTTGCCGGCTCCTTCAAAGTCTCCTGTCCTCTACGGCTTGTTTAACAAATCATTGTTAATTATTCTATGGGCAACGCAAATTTTAATCTATTCTGAGACTTTTGTGTCGAACAATGCGTCCATAAGTACGTTTCTTTTAAAAGTTAATCCATGTGGAAAGCCGAAGCCGAAGAGTGTACTGTTGCATGAGTTTTCAAATTAAATTACCATTTAGTCGCAAAGATAATAGAATTCGACTATTACTTTTAATGGTTGTTTGTTTGTCTGTCGTAAGAATAGAACACGAATATTAATTACTGGAGGCGATATATATCTAAAATATTATGGAAACGAAATTATAATTATTAACGTCTCATATTTTCGTATGTTCCCTTTTAATACCGTTCACCATATCAGTGCGAACTGGTTTTAAACTATGAGCGGAACCACAGACGAGCACTAGTGTTCCATATCTCACTGGAGATCTCAAGAATCCACCGGCAACAATAATGAGCGGAACATTCGTTACGGGCATTATTTGCCGAGCTTAATTACCATCGCTATTTTCAACCAATATCTCCTCAACCGATCAATATAAAATAAATCAATTTAATCTAATTAAAAGCATTACATGTTTTTTGTCCAACAACGAAACAAGACGAGGTATTAGGAGATGGAATCGTGAAGATTAGAAGGTGAGGTTGGTACCAGCGGGTCACCGATCATATCTCTCTACGTCAAGCCGTCCATCCGATGTCGAGTCTATAAATTATTTATACAATCTAATTTAATTTAAGTCTCGTGACCTTTTGTTACACTTGGCTCCAGAAAAGAACTATTGGGAATGTTCTACTCCACCTCTCCGTGGCTCATGCATGTTTCATGCGTTGATTTGTATTACTCCGGGGATCGCATTAGCTTCCGATCACCTCACTGGAATGTGATATTTCTAGAGTTGCACCAAGATCTACACTCCCGGTTCGTTTTTTTCTCAATTTATTCATTATCCCGTCTGCTTACTTTATTCTAAGGATATTCAGAACAGTTTTGTTAACTAGTGTAGAAGCTTCTGTTTATGTCTGTTGCTGACGTCACACGAGACTCGTGTGATTGTAATTCCTTGCTACTGTTTCAGCTACGTGACTGCTATTGAATACATATATTCATTCAGTGTTATTGAGTGAGAAATAATAAGAGTGAGAGATCTTTTTATGATACGAGTAAAATTTGTTTAAAATACCGTGTTGTGGCATACCATACTATGACTGCCAACGATGTGAAAAAAGTTTACTTTATAGTGTAGCAAAAGAGTTGAATTCCAGTAGCGATACGAGTTCTCATACAAATCAAGTACAATTTCCTTTCGAACTTTTTATACGAGAATTCATATCTAACGTAGCTAGTTTAGGTAGAGCATGCCAGCATGTATGTGCGTGCATTGATCAGACAGCGTAAGTTGACTGTGAGTGAAGGTGATCTGGCAGCGAGGATGTATCGCCGGCCTTGCATCGCTCGCCACGCAGTCTACTGCCGGCACTTTACGACTCGACTCCAGCCACTTTTATTGGCTACCTCGCATCGGAGCCTCCTCGCTGCCTCCCATTCACTCCACAAGAAATACACTTTTTTATTGCTCTGTCACTTGGGTAATTTATTGACAATGAACGCACGTGCATTTCTATTAATATTTTATGCCGTTGGAGTTTTTATGCGGCCGCGTCCGTTCGGGAACCATTGTTGGAGACGAACGGTTTGTTTTGCGTTCGAACGAGCTATGTTTAATTGTGCGTTCACTCTACTCAATAACCATGTGTAAGTATTTGTCCAAATAATTTCAGATTATATTTAATTCAATATGTGCAACTAATCATGTCCAATATGTCAAACTAATTTTGGAAATTCACGTCGCTGTGAATCTCGTACAGCATTTATTGATGACAAGTTACGGGGAAATCAGTAAGATACAGCAATTTATAACGATGCTCTTAGACATATGCATGCACTTGTTCTGTTCATGTCGTCTGTATTTATTTTATCTATTAATTAAATTATGTATACTTCATTTCTTTGGTACTGATGAAAATAAAATTCGGAAATGTCGGAGTAAAATTGCGCTGTATAAATAATTATCAGCTAGCCAGTTACAAACAGTACAGTCACATAGACATGCCCCACGAGATGGCAAAGACTCGACTCGTCTTTATGACAAATCTTATTAAGTTGCACTCAGAGGACATATTAAAATTGTAACAGGTTTTGTAACCAAAACTTGGTACTCAACATAGAATACTAGCAAAGGAAATTGAAAAGCAAATTATGTCATTAGATATCGAAACGTTCTTTGCGTGTGAGAACATACAACGGTATTGTTTCATAAAAATTGGAAGATCAAAAGATCATTATCTTTAAAATGTAAGATCATATTCACATGAACTTTTAGTTCGATATGCAAACATTCAGTGTCACCTACTTTCCGTGACTGGGACTCTTGAAAGCACAACCATACTTAGATTTTGACATGTCCATAGTTTTATTAGTTCATTTATTTGGCCCCAAAAGGTATTAATGATTTACTGACGATGCCAAGCGTAAACATACATACATACATCAAGCTCCGAATTGTTTTTAAGCTATTTAACACACTAATTAAAAATTCATTGTTGTTTTAAAATGACTTGACAAGACACCAATAGCATTACTTACAGTCTATTGTGAATAATAAAGAGTTGACGATGCTTACCTGCAAAAAGAAGAAAATCATGTTAAATTGTTGTAAATTATTTAGCTTATTAGTAACATTGTGTTTTAATCAATGGCTGACACGATATACACAAATTTGGAAAAGGAGATACAAATAACCGTTGCCTGCGCGCCACGGAGAACAGTCGATACATGTGGCTGTTCGCCGTAATCACCGACCTTGGCAGACTGTTAATTATTGCAGTACAGTTAGGTGTTGGTGATTTCTTTAGTCGTTTACGTCATCTGTGGTGGCCACAAGCAGCAAGCTCCAGGTGAACGTTCGCCCGCCATCGATGTCAGATTGGAAGTGTTGCCAGCGAGAAAGTATCCAAGACTTCCATCTTGTGTTGGCGAAACGTCACCGTTGACTTGTGTACCACATTTATTGATATTATGCATTCACAGGAAATCTAAGGCTAGTTACATTCTAAACTTGTTAGGGAAAATAAATTTAATTATAGATCGGTAAATATCGTGCGATTTGCGGCAAACTCATATAGACGACGATGACATCCTTAGAGTTTCACACGAATTGCATTATCACTAGATATTGTATTGTAGATAATGTTAATATATTTAGTCAAAAGAGAATGTTCTGTGAAACCCATAGAAAACCTGTGATGGCGGCAATGACGGTAATTAAAGTTTTCCGGTAAGTACAAAAAGAAATGATATTCTTTTTTGTCTCGAATTTTTTTAATAGTGTACTTTCGAGCTGTCAATGTTGGTTAAGGTTTAGAAACTGCGTAATAAACCCAACACCTGTGGACATAGTTCTCAACAGCTATATTTGTCTAGTAGGCCATCCGATCACGGTACAAGTGGAGAGATAAAAACGTGCGGTGGAGTTGCGCGGGCGCGGGCGCGGGCGGCGGCGCGTTCCGACCGCCACGCCGGGCGTCGCGAACACATTCCACGGGTTTTTCAAGAGATTCCCGCACGCCCGCTTCTCCCCTCTAATTGCGCTTAATTCCTGTTTCGTGCCTGTTTAAATACGGCCTGTGCCGTTTAAAATTGCGATCCACCGATCGAGTGCAAGCCTTTCACACTCTGTTGCAAAGGTATCGCTTATAAAATATATTTCTATATATTTCGGTCAAACAAAACAGCATCGGATAATGGATAGGTCTTGAGACTCTTAGAGTTACTTTGGACCAGAAACATTAAATATTACCGAAGCTTATTCGTACTATCGTCAACTAAAAATGTTACTTCCTCAATCACCTAGTGGAGTGGATTTTATTCCCAGGTAGTGCATTTTCTAGGTTCGCCTGACTAGCTAACTATGTTGTGTAAGTATTTAATATAGTCAAATTCTTATTAGGTTGATGATTTGGAGATCAAGATTTCGATGGAACGGCCTTTTCGTCACTAACTATCAGGTGAGATTCATCACTTCCTATCGGACAAGACTGTGGTTTTAATTTTTCGACCTATTTTATTTAAACATATGAAAATCTATCGTTTTGAACGCGACCGCGACCTCATCCGAATACGTCATTTTTCGGTCTTTCAAATATCTGTAATACAAAAAATCAAGTCGGGAAAGAAGGTCAAAAAATCACTTTCACATTTATAAAAAATAGGATGGGCTAGTGTGGATATAGATGATCAGCAAACTTCAAAATCGTGTTTGTTCCCATGATATTTAAAGCAGTCTGACCCGATATACTAATTGCCGATCACGTCACCTCGCCGACTCAAGGGTAGACGAAATATAGGTCTTGCTACGTTACGTGCTGGTAGTTTTATGTGATAATTTATCATTTCAAACCTATTACTATTAATTGTAGATCACATGGCTTTCCGTATAACCCCATATTATTTTCTTGAGTTTCGTAAATAAAAGGTAAATAAAGGGAAGAAATTGTGGAGTTGAGTGGGCAGTATATTATCCGTGATATTAACCACCTATATGCACAAATGACATCTTGCCATATTGGCAGATCCCCTCAGGTTTCCTCTGGGGGAGGTTCTTGTCTAACAGTTTGAATGCAGATTATCTTGTGGTATTCCTTTAAGATTCCTAAGAATAGTTTGATGGCTTTATTGTAATATCCCTTATGTTAGGGTCTTAAATTTGAAGTTTTTACTTTCTTGTGGTATCTAACCAAACACAGATTTCACCATTTAAGGATTTCCATACAGTCTATGTTACCTAAGTCTGCCGCCAAACAACCTTGCAAATCATGGTTTTCTTTTAGCCTGAAGCTCAATCTCTGGTGTGATTCTATTCCAATGACGATAAAACGTGGGTAGGAGCAGCAGAAATACTGCAATTTTTCACATTAATTAAATATTAATTATTGTTATGTGTTTTGTTAATTACGAGTAACTTTACGATATTTAGATACAACTAAATCTCATAAATGGGTCACCATTGATCCCCACGTCTACCCGTGGGAGATATTAGTTGATTCCACGTCGAACGAGTTGATTTCTGCCCATCCGTCGGGGAACTCTCATCTATAGTAGCAATAACACCCAATTTAAATGAGCCTGCGTCTGCGCAGCGCTCTCATGCGCGCTGCAAGTATGGGAACTTTGTAACAAGTCAAGAACCTTTAAGAGGCGCCCCTGACTGTAAGGGGTGTAGGTTTAGTCACTAATAAAATAAGAAAAATTAATTGTTGCATAGAGAGAAAATAAAAACTATTTCTTGAAACTATTTTCCCTCCAAAGTGTTTTGTTCGTCATATAGCGGTTGTAAAGTAATAAGCAAACGTATGTATAGGTTATATTTAAACGTGCTCGCAGTTAATTTTTTTAATTGTTTTTATTACCATGTTAAAATACAGTGAACATCTATCAGGTCTTCTGCTCCTTAATGAAACGAACCGGAGAGAAATATCTCACGATCCCAGCTCATTACAAATTATGGCCGCATTCCCATTTCAGACTCTATTAAACTACGGCCGAGCAACGGCTGAAGCATCCGAGGACGAGCAATTAATGTAAGATAATATAAGCAAAAACTTGTGCGGAATAAATGACAAATTACACCTGATAAAAAGTTAACTTTAATAACTGCGCAGGATTCCATGATGATACATAGTCGCCACCACGAAGTGTTAATGGTAGGAAACTCGTTAAACTAGATAGAAATTACAGGAGCGACTTGTTATAATAATATGCAGCAATGCCCAACGTAAATAATGTTAGCCAAATGAGGGCATGTGATATTATCATACTTTGGTCAGCTAATATGCAAATTATTACAGGAATTCGTTGGATGTGCGGGAACACTACATATACAATACGATTGAGCGTAGTTGGGCCATCTCAGATTTTCTAATTTCTGCGAGGTCATAGTATGATACAGAAAAGGAATACAAGCTCTAGATGTTATCGTATCTAACTGTATTGAACGAAATACTCTGATTATAACATCGATATAAAAAAGAAACAATCATGTCACGCGAGCTGGTTCCGTTAGCACAACGCTGCCCCGACGTGGCACCTCACAACAACCTTTGTGCTCACTCTTGTTACATCTGGAACGACCACCCGATAAGAATAGAGACAGGAATGCCACAAGCGCGCGCCGATTAAACTCTTAGGTGAAAATAAAAGAGATTGTTTATAAAGCCAGAGTAGACGACATGACAATAGATGACGGTGATGGACCGAGCGGAGTCGAGCATTCAGACGCCAACGATCCACGCATCAGACCAATACGAACCAATATAGCGTTTACTACCTCCGATTTAGGGTTCATTAATTTTAAGACGTGACTAAAACATGTGACTTTCAGAAGATGATTAGGAAAAGTGGGGGCGTGATGTGGGAGCGAGCGAGGCGATAGGGAGTGAAAGGGAGGCCCGTAGCCGAGGGTCACAGGCGTGATGTCAGGTCAGCCACTTTTGCACCTCGCCATAACAACGCGTCTCAAATTATTATGGACGTTTGATAAGTGTTGGGAGATTGCGCCGTCTTGGTACTTTATGATGTTAATTAAGTGTTTACAGTACTATCTCAAGTGTGGTACGAGAGATTGTTGACACTTGTCCGAGGCGGGCGACGACGTGTTTTTTGTTTGAGGAAACGTCACTCACACTCGAGGCTACTGTCTGTGCTTTCACCGAATGAACGTTTACAAAAAGACCGTTGACATCGATTTTTTTGTGCGTTAAAAAACAAAGTGGCCGTATCAGTCGATCGAACGATATCAGCTGAGGCGACATGTTGATGAAAAATTATCTGTCAATAAAGAATTTCATCTCGACAACATTGATAAGATAGTTATATCTCGATATGTAGGCTAAGAAACAACTTCAGAACTTTAAAATAGCTGCAATAAAATATTATTAGCGTAATAACGATTTATAGCAATAAAAGCAGTTATGACGCTGGCCAATAAACTTCCCGAATCTCTTTGCGTTTTAAAATAGCAGCAGATTAAGGAGCTTCAAGACTCGAGCTGGTGCGGATCTATAGCGCTGGTCTCTTAATGCGTCTTAATGTGTATTTTACGATTGTTACACAAGAAGCGGTCAGTTTTACATCGGTTTAAGCGATCACTATCTGGTGTTATTAAATCCTCTGATGTTCCGAAACATCAAATTATGAATGAGGAATAAATCAACGGGGGCGGTCGTAAAACGATTTATGTTTTGTTCTGACGTTCGGTTCGATTACTCTTTTAAATTGCACCAGATCTCGGCCCGTGCAAATCCGGAATACCGATTGAAATAGACATTGTTCAGCTGACACACGATTAAAGCATGTCAAAGTAGTAGGGGCAGCATGACACCTGTGCATTACTTGTTTGTCACAATTTCACTAATCACCACGCCTTCATCACGCCAAGGTGATTTTGCCGGTCAAAGTTTCATACTAAATTTCTTTTACCATAGGTACTCTTTTAAAACAGGATAGTTGGCTTTGTGCAGTAATTATCTAAAAATAGGACATCGGATTGTGGTCGCGAAATAAGTATCATTAACATACTCGTACAACTTCACAATGAATCACAATTTCCGTTTTCACACACTGTTTATTATTCTTGTTCAAAGCGCCATCTAGCGAACATTAGCTGCGTAACGGTTGACAATAAAGTTTTACGTTAATTATTTTCATTTCGCGACACTATAATCCATATACTATTCTAGTAGAGTAACAACCGATAGGAGTTGTACCGCAACTAGAGTTAATAATAATAAACCCCGAGCGCCACGCTGGGGGAAAATCGACATCAACAAAGCGTCAGTCACCTAATACATTAGAAAATTTTGTTAAGACGTTGATAACGCATCGACACTTCCTTTGATCGCGTATCATAAACGCATTACCACTTAATGAAACATTATGAAAGGCACGTATTAATGCTAGGGTGTGGCGGGTGCCTCGATATGATAAATGTTCACTGGATGACTAGTAATATGGGCCCAGGTTTGATTCCAGATAGGTATAGCATTGAAGACGGCATCTGATAGCTCTCCCTGTAAATATAGATAATGTGCCATCAAACTTGTTATATCCAAATAGTGATCAGATTCATGTCAAGCCGAGATCACGGCTTTAAAACAGAGAGATATCTCGCGGATGTTATAGAGAAGTCTAAAATACAGTTACGAGTAAGTTAGCGTAATGATTATGTCAAATCCCCATGACGAGGATTTGACGCGGCGATCTATTAGACAGGACGTCCCGATATTGTAGATTGTTTGCGAATTTGCGAATATTATACTTCAAATTTTCACTACTAAATGCTATTTGTTATCTGTATGCCAACATCGCAGTATGACTAGTCAGTTGACACGTGTAACGACTATGTATTTATTTTCAGTACGCTGACTTTGATTTTGGATTAATGCAATAACACTGAAGACGTCGCATCGATTGTCACCGTTACTTCAAATAGATTTACTGCAGTGAAACAAAAATAAAACAACAACAATCAAAGTTAACCTATACCTAAATTTTTAAATTAAATGTCATCATGTGCTAATCACCTGCATATGTAGGACTTTACCCCACTACGCACTTTCAAATATAAATTTTAAAATATTAACTAGTTGGTAATTGTAAATTGTCAGCACCGATCACACTGTATATTATAAAGCTGCATAACGCAGGCGCAGCTAGACGGAAGCATAAAAACGCAGACCAATTAAATCTGACTTATGATCGACGTATCGTAGTTATTTAAGAACACTAAACGTACGAGTACTACCCAAACATATTTGATGACGCAATTCTTTAGAGATATAATGGTGTAATAAAAATTGAGTTCAGCGTGGTTAAAACAACATTGTTGGCGTGGTGTGGTGTTGTTGTATTTGTTGAACCACTTTTTTGTCGGTGTCCGTTGGTCGAAGTTTGTTTTCAATTAGAAAAAGATATTTTTTACCTAATCAAAAATTCGTAAATAATTTCATACCGCCTTAATAACATTTAGCGCCAGATGTTTATACTAATGTCAATTAAACTCAATGGTTTGTTTATGTTTAGATAGCACAAAATAGATAAGTAATGAAACTATGCCAGAAGATCGATCCACGTAGAATTACCATAATCTTTATAAACATGATTCGGTGGTCCAACAATCTCAACATACGGAGTCCATTTGAAATTCATCAGTTTGATTAAGCATCTCGAATTACCATACCGCTGGAACAAAAAACAACCCCGACTTTTAAAAACATACAAACAATTGGATGAGATCCGAGGAAAAAACGTGATCGCAACCTGAACGGGCACAATGACAACTGCATGCTGAATCAATCACAAAAAACGGAATCCGAACAAAAACAACAATTAAAATGAGGCCCGACTGCCCAAAGAAATATTTAGAATACGTTCCAAAGCAACAATTTTGTTTTTTTCCTCGATGCAGGAGAGAACTACACGTGTCTCTCGATGTCGTCTTTATTGGTTTAGTCCAATTAATGGAGTCTAATGTCGTTCTCGGAACGGACCCAGCCTATAATAAATTACTAATTTACGTTTTTTTGTTGGGACTTTTATGATATTAAGTCAGAAATAATTTATGTTCAAAACAAAACAGAGAAAAGGAATTTTAACCAACCTATAAAATACTATGAACCACAAACACCTACATACCTTAATATTGATCGGATTGTGTGAAATTTGTGGAAGTACAAAAATAAACTTATAATGCATCTCATCAAGATTCATAATCGTATATCTTTTAGTAGCAATATATTCTCATAAGTATTCCATGTAGCTAACAATGCCGTTTGCAATATAAATGAATCGTTGATACAAAACAAAATCACGCAAACTTTCAATAACGAAGGTGCCTATTAAGCATCTCGTTTTTCAAATTGGCTGCGCCTGATGTTATCGTAGGTACTTTAATTTGCAAATGCGGGATCGATATAGCGACGAGTGATTGAGACTGAGCGCTCGGCTGTAGTGACAGTGCGCCGCATTCTATGTAAAATATGAAAGACTCGCTGCGCTCCCTCAGCGGGACACATCCAACCAGGAAGATGCAGTGGATACGGCATACGGATTTCAAACAGATGTCTGACAAAAATAGAAGGGACACAGACGGCACTGGCAGGCCAGGTAATAATTAACGTAAATGTTTGCGTTAATATGTTGAGTAACTTATGAAAACTATTCTTTCCGGAAATCAGTTACCGTATTCATCAGTTGCTCAACAAAACGTAAACACTTCTAGCTACGGAGAATTTAAGTTTCTCCAAGCCACAAACAAACAGGACACAATACTAACATCGTGCATGATATGTTTATGTCAAGACAGGCATGCATCGTGCAAAACGTTATTGATCGAGACAAAACATGCAGGAGTTTCTTTTTACTACAATTTCTATGTTTAGAAGAGCACTTTTTAATGAAACTGATTTGGTTCAGTGTGCAACGACCTTTCTATAGCATTTTCATATGCCAATATTTAAACTAACCTTTGGTATTTTATACCTATTTTTGGTATAAAATACTAAACTTTAAATAATAATATGCACTGAATAATCCTCTAACGTCTCGATATTCGTTATCAATTTAGTTTTGCAGTAGCTAGCAGTAGTAGACGAGTACGACACTAGATGGCACCTCTAATATGTTACATCGCACGTCTAAAAAAACGTTTGATGTATATTTATTTTATTCTTGTTTTTAGTATTTGTTGTCATAGCGGCAACAGAAATACATCATCTGTGAAATTTTCAACTCTCTATCACGGTTCATGAGACGACCTGTGCACCTACCATGAGTTTATGCAGGCGATAGCCTATATCGTTAACTATCGCTCTGTCCTTGTCACCCGCATCTCGACTAAGCAGCATTTCCGATAGTATTCGATATACGTTACCTCCTGCGTAAACTCATGGTAGACGCACTGGTGACAGACGGACGGAAGGACGGACGGACATCAAAGTCTCAGTAATACGGTCCCGTTCTTACCCTTTGGGTACGGAACCCTAAAAAGAAAAATAGAAACGACTGAAATCACGAACATCATTGCACACAAACATATATTTGTCCCAAAAGTGCATTATTACAAGCCTTTAAAGATACACTAAGCCATAGATATCCCTGACATAGATCTCAAAAACCACTTACGTAAACCTAGACACCAAATAAACACAATTATTCCGAACTTGAAGTTAGTTGTGACGATGCCAACTCCATAGATAATCTGACATCACGCACGTCGGTCATTGCACACAGATATAAAGCAGCCTCTGACCACGGCTGTGCCTATACAGGTATCCTGATTGAATTATGGTCCCACCACACCTGATGAATGCGACTTCTACCACTGACGTACTATTGTTTGGTCCAATCTGCATCGTCCAATAAGAAGTAAAGTCGATCGAGTTGAGAATGTGTGTAAGCATCAGTATTTGTCTGCGAATGGGTTGGCTTTATTTGCGGGTTGAATTAGATATTATTCGCTTGGATATGTAACTGGTTCTCGTGCTGTTGGAGGATACTTTGTATTTGTTTCATAAAGTAAGATTCAAAACGAAACAAAACTAAAGGTGCCTTGAATAAAATTGCAATTTGAGACAAAAGTGGTGAAATACTGTTGAAACTGGTGGTACTGGTGTAATACTTAATAATAAACTCAGAAATTTTCAATTTTTGAATGGAAAGCCTTGTTGGGATTAAATATTTTTACATTTATTTCTAAAAAATTTGACGCGAGTCGCACGTGACAGTGATAATTTAGTCTGATACTAATTGGAATGTTTCGGCAAAGCGGGAGACTTAATTTAAAAGTATTTGTTGTGAAAAATCAGCACATCAATGAAATGATAATAAGTTCAGACAAATTAATATAAAATGCTTATATCTTTCATCATCATCCTCCTCCTTATTTCTTTAGCCGGACAAAAACTAAACGATTTATTAATGTCCTGGGAATTTGAAACTGAAACCTGCAACGTACGTTAAAACTACCTATATACTTAATGTTGAAGACTTCGAAATATAATAATATTTAATAAGCTTATACCAAAGCTATGTCCTACCAAAACGCTTATAATCTGTAGAATCAATAAACAATGGCCGAGACGAGCTCTCGCTGACCTTTTCCTTAAACAAACAAAAATAAATGAAAATTCAGAGGTCGAAATATAAAAACGATAAGAGGATTATGTGGTGGAGGGATGACATTGGAAATTAAGGCTGTTTTCTTTTGTAATTTTCCCCCTATCGTGGGAGGGGTGGCGAGTAGGTCCTTTAAAAATGTATGGCTCGTCCCGGCTCCGAGGGGGACCGGCCGGGATCGGATAATTTTCAAGGTTTGTCTACGTGTGCACGCTTTATGATCTGAGACGTGTGTTTTCAATCTTCACTTGGTGCACTCTCCCTTACCTACAGCTGCTGACGAATTATGTTAGCTTTTTTAGCCTCCAACGCAAAAAAACGGAAGGCTAGTTTAAAGTTTTCGTGTCTGTCGGCCCATCTGTACAATCTACGAGTATCAATGAGTTATTGCATTGAATGCGAATATTATTTGAAAACTGGATTATTTTGTATGTGTTTAAGCTATATTTGATGACAATTCGTCTACCCTTTTGAAGTTAATCTAAAGCTGAGTCTACTGACTTCAATAAGGAGACGGTTCTCAATTCGTCTGAATTTCGTCTTAGTTTTAGTCTGTATAAAATACTGTTGACAATGAAGTCGGTAAGTACAGTTTTTTTGGAACTCTTCTTTGAAGAGCTGTGTGTAGTTCCGGATATACAATAGCAGGATACCTTTTCTTTTCATGCAATTATCTATTTATAACAATTTAATTATATTCAACATATAAATATATTCAACAACAAAATTATGCAGTTGAACATCTAAACATATAATAAATCATTGTTTCATAGCTGCCGCTGCGATTCATAAATTCCATCACATGTTTTGTCGTGAAGCCACTTTTAAATTAATTAAAATATTGATTAAAGAAAAGAGAATTCTCGGTAGCGTCGAATTTTGATTGTAACATTTAATTGCGTTGTTATATGCAAACAAAAAGTCCTCTCGTAACCATCGCTTCGCACCAAACTCAGATTTCTTTCCACACCCTTAATTGACATAATTACTTAACCAAGCGAGATTAACACAAAGGTTGTGGCGACCAAAAATGCGTAGGGGTTGTTCAAGTACTACGGTATAGACGTGGGAGCATGAGGAATACATACATCAAGGCAATATTGACGATTTTGCCCGAGAGTTCGTCCGCGTGGACTTCGGAATGTATCCCGCGGGAACTACATGCTCGATCAGGATAAAAAGTATACTATGTCAGTTTAGAGTGTCTAACTAACCCTGTACAAAAATCAAGTCATTGCAGCCCTCCGTTACGAAAAAAGAAGAGAAAAAAGGACACCCACAGACCCACCCACTTTTATATTTATAAAATTAATTTAATGTTTTAAAGGGCAATGTCTGAGCAACATCCTAGTCAGTTTACGAATTTGTAGAAATTAGTTTTTATTGATTTGAGAAGTTAAATATTTTATCATACATAAATAGATACGCAGTTCACAATTCAACAGTTAAAAATAAACAAATAACAAAAATAGTGCGGCTTCACTGGAATGCTTCAGGCTTCACAGGCCCCGACCGATAGGAAGCACCTATCGGTTGTTGAAGATACAAGGAGGTTACAGAAATAACGCTAGTAGGAAGATTTAATATCAGAATGGGCCACGTAGTTCTTTAGCAGTCCCTTATAATACGCGCGTTCCTATATGGCGTAATTAAACGTCGACGCGGACAAGAAGTCGCGCGGCCGCGACGCGAGCGACGCGTTTTTGTCGCGTCAAAAACACGCGCCGCGACTTGCAATAAATTAGGGTGCATGCCGAAAGCCGACACCGCTCAATACTTGGAGGCGTTAAATAAAAACATTAAAGGCTGGTTGAAATAATCGACGGGAAAAAGCTATATTGGACCGATTTGGAGGCGACAACGGCTAAACGGACGTGAGTGAGCGGCTGCTAAGGAATGGGCTTTTGTATTTACGGGCATTCGCGGCGTGCACGTTTTTTTCGGTCAGGATGAGAATTAAGGTATCAATATATAGATGCAATGCTAGCTTCATCAGTAAGTACAATAAAACACTGCTGGACCTAGTTTCTAGAATACTTCCACATACATTTATAATTATTTCATCATCACCCGACCCAACATCCACTGCTGAACATAGGCCTTCAAAATTAATTATTTGACCTATCTACAATTCTACTTAAAAAGCGAGATTAACACAAAATTGCGTAGGGGTTGTTCAAGTACTATGGTGTAGACACGGGAGCATGAGGAATACACAGATCAAGGCTATGTTGTCGATTTTGCCCGAGAGTTCGTCCGCGTGGACTTCGGAATGTATTCCGCGGGAACTACATGCTCGATCAGGATAAAAAATAATTTAAATATAATTAGGAATATTACTTAATCTGTTAGCGTAATATTATCTGTATTATCTGTTAGTAGGTATATCTGCAAAGAAGTGGTTTGCAAATGTAAGTAAACTTACCTGAATTTTTTCTGAAGCTTAATTTTTTAAATGTTATTAACTACAGCTATCACTGTATTCGCTCTGAGAGAATAAAACGCCGCTTGCATCAATCGACTCAATCTAAAGCAAACGTGACCTAAACGTGGCACCGCGAGCAGAAAATACGAAATTAGTATTCGAAAATGCAATTTCAGTGCAGTACCCACGTAGAGGCGGGCGGGCGGTCCGAAAGGGGTGGCAGAGTACATATTCATCTTGTTAGGTATGCGCCCGGATGCGCCAGCTTCAGCAAACACAATAAGAGCCTTCTCCTCTCCCCCTCTTCCCCCCACTCCTCTTATGGAAAACTTATTAGAGCGCGGCCCACCCGAGAATCCTTTTTCCTTCGGTAAATATTTGAGGGAGAAATTAAAATTTGACAGCGGCCGTTCTCCCGAGTTGCTTAAAGGACGATAGAGTCTATTCTATATGCCCGTACGTGATACTTGAGGCGTAAAATGAAATTTAGATTGAGTTTGGACAGTCTAGCTCCGTCCGTAGGCTCCTGTGAGGGGAATAAGATTTCCTTATCTATTCTTGTAAACATTGTGTCCTTGGAGAGAGTTGTTTACTTAGGAAAATTACTTGTCATCTAGCACAGTTAGTTGTAAAGATAGCTCGGGAATTTATTTTGATCTATCATCATTCTTCTACCTATGATACATACTTCATCATACTTATTATAATAAATGCGAAAGTGTGTCTGTCAACACTTAGCGCTTCGACGTCAGAACCAATCATGATCAAATTTGGCATACACGTAGTCACATGCATGTAAGAAGACTCCACTACATAGGCTACTTTCATCCGTTCCATCTGGTATCCCAAATTACAAGAGATTTCCATGACAAAAGGGATTCCATGGCGAGTTTGCAGGCAGGTGAATTAATGATCACAGTAATATTTTGATGCTATTAACTATCTTTTAAAATTTTTATGTTAATGACTTTTTTAAAACTATACTTCTGATGAAATAAGTTGAAGGTTGTAGACTGTAGACTTTTCGGGCAGTTGAAGTCGGTTTATGGTAATTTTTGATCGCCTTATAATTTAGGTAATTAAGTCGAAAGTCATGAACTGATTCCGATTTACATTCGATAGCACCACTTGTATTTGTGTACATCTCCTTGTTCCCAGCCACACACGTCATTCTACTGCTGCTGCCCTGGTATCCGTAAGTCAGATTTTCAATTTAGAACGCGTGCCAACTTTTAATGTGTGCCGAGCGGACTTTCTGGACTTTCCCAATTTTGCGATGTAAAAGCGTTAAAACTTTTTGAAAGGAGGGCGCGAGAAGTAAAGTACATTCGGAATGAGTTAGATATTATAATGATGAATGTTGTAATGTAGCTAGTTGATAAAGGTGGGATTGTTGGAGATACAAGTGAAGGCGAGAACGAGATATGTTATCACGGATAAATTATGTTTTGTTAAAGATTTACGCACTGAACATTCAAAAACAGGTTTAACGTTAGGATTTACGTTTCATAACAGCACTTTAACAAAATTATACAATTTCAGGGACTTTGTTAACCAGTGACTTCGTATTGCGATCTGGTAAACATCGATGATAATGACAAATCGGAATATTTTATTCGTCTTGAAGTTAAATCATTCCCTGCTGACAAATAACAGAAAGCAAGAGAAGCGGACTGTTCCAATATGTATTGCTATGATTTACTTAAAAATAAAATGTCAAATTTCCGTCATCATGTTGATGATGGAGGATACGTAAATTACCGATCGGAAACAACAACCCATACTATTATTGTGAACGGTGTTCATTAGTTTCACGAAGACAACATTTAACATCGCAAACAAACGGAACCGGAGCACCGAACAATAATTCACACGTAAAACCAATGTAGTGAAAAATGAGAAAGCTAGTGAACGTGAGGCGCATTGGGAACACCCTCTGTAACAAATGAGCACATTTGCCTCCTACCGACCTACCTATACATACTTACATTTGTGCTCTCTCTCTATATATATCGATAGTTACATACCAGTCACTTAGGTAAAGTAGAATTAATGATAATTTAAATTTAATACTGATAAAGAAGACATTTACAGATAATGATTAGGACCCGAATCAAGTTTTTGAATAAGACGATCACATTTCTGAAGATGTCCTGAAGGCGATAGAGACAATGCCAGTAGTCAACTGATATCGACGTGCATTTGGAAGGGATAACTGTAGAAAGTCTTCTTGTCGTTCTGATCGACGTTTAGGCTAGGCGACGATAGGCTTAGTTGTCCAAGACAGAATAGAATTTAATGTACACCGAGGGTGATAAATCGAATCTCAATCTTAAATGGCATACAAGCCAAAATCACAAATTTAAAACGTTGTTCGAAACTTTACTGGTGTAACTCGAGTTAAGTCAAGTCACCTTTCATGTTCTCAAGACACAAAAGGATGATTAGTCATCTAGAATTTTCCATTACCGTCGTATTATACTATTCTAGCTACTCGACCAAGCACTCGATTGAAGTATTGCTTGAAACTTCATTACTAAAGTCAAACATATTCTTTGTATCCACTTATTTATTTTAACCCTCATTTGCGATTCTGCCAACACACTTAACTCCCAAACTCGCTTCGGCAGATAAGTAATTCCAAACTGAAATTCACAAGAAAATTACTTCGCCGTACGCCGTAAAATGTAATTAAGTTACGCATAACGAAATAGAGTTTTATATAAGGTATTAAGGGGTAATGTCTTGGCAGTAATTAAGGGGGGTTAGGGGATGGAGGCTGCGCGGGTGGGCGGGGCAGGCGCATGCGTGGTGCCGCTTTAATTACAGCGAACAACAGCTCATCGACGCCTGGAGCCTTCATTAGGGAGAGGATATAGCCCGTGATAGGTAGGTGAGGCCGGACGTGATAGGCCGGAGTGACTTGTAGGTATTTAGACTATTTACTAGGTACAGCATATACGTGGCTATGTGCTTCTGATACTGTTAAGTGTTGATTTGATAATTACTGTCATTGATGCTTGAAGATGCGTAGTGGAGAGAGATATCAATGTAAGATATACGAGAGCGAAATTTAGAATCAACTAAAGGACTTCATGATTTGCTTTAAATGTTGATATTGGGTATTGTTACATTAAAAAAGATGACGGCGTCATCAATCATAAGAAGATAGAATTGAAACCAGAGCTACAATTTAAATCCTAAACAAGATAGTATCTAGTCAGTAACAAAGGAAAGCAAATAAGAAACTGATAAATGCAAATAAAGAACAAAGAAATCATCAAGTTAAACCATGAGTTACACACATAATATAAGACCAGCATAAAGGGTAAAAACTAACATATCTGGCGAGCATTCAAATGAAATGGGCTTGAAATCGCAGATAAGGAGTCTTTATGAAGGAAATAAGGCAAGGCGGGGGAGGGTGTGAGAGAAGGGGGAGGGGGAGGGAAGGAGGCATTAGTGCGGGCTTCCTAATATAACATAGAGGTACGACATGACGTTAGGAAGAGGAAAGAGTGCTACGTACCGACCGTACGGTGTTATACATGTATACACATGAAATAAATTTGTGGTGATATTCCGCGATCCTTTCAAGTCCAAAAATGTGCTAAAATTGGGCTGGTTTAACTATAATGAAACCATTGCAGTAAGAGCTGTTCAATGACTCATATTAACAGTATAGTTATAGGATTTAAAAAATTGAACCAAGCCATTTGATATGAATCTAAGTGTGTTTATTTATTCGTAAATTTTAATACAACATAACTTTTACAACTCTTAGCCAAAAGTAATAAATCTAAAATCGACTCATGTGAAAAACCCGTTTCACTCAAGGACTAGCAAATATTTAAAGCTGAGTCGCATTTACTTATAAGAAAACTTGAATAAAGACCGTCAGAGCATCACGGCACCGCACCGCGCCGCTGCATAGAATTATAGTTAATATTACGACGTACGGGAAGTTGCAGCGCGTGCCAAAAACTTGTATCACAATGAACATAATTTTAATGTCCCATTACCAAATATATATCTAGCAGCATATCTAAATAGTACAATTTAAATAAAAAATGTAAGCACGCGACTAGGTGACGGTGTACATGTAAATCTTCTTCTTCAGAAGCACGTCACGTAGGGTGGAAGGGTGCATATATTTTTGATTTGTTCTTGACAACGCAATTTTTAGGGTGTCCTTTTTTCGGTAGGGTAATGATGAGTTAAATTATATTTATTTATATTGCGATTTTTAGCTACTTTTGCGATTGGAAGATAAAATCATGTAATTAATTATGTTCAATTTCAAGTTTAAGTAATTCCCATAAGTGTTATCAGAAAAATCGGTCCACATTTGACTTAGATTTAATTAAGAGTTTCAATCTAGCTATTAAAAAAACCAACTAAATACTTACAATACTATTGTAAAAATTGTGATTAATTTTAATTTTATTAATGGCAACATCTTTGGCATCTATTCATTTGTGGTCGATGGAATAACCACCACTTCTTTTCTTATCTGAGTTATATCTAAATTTCTTCATTTTGTTAATTTTAAATAAAGCTATTCACATTCTGAAAGCTTTGCGTGTAAAAATACGAAAAGCTCTCATGGGAAAGCACAACGACTGATTCGTAATATCCCGATAAATCAAAAACCCAGTGTGACCTAAGCAGTCCGACACATTTTCCAAGCTTTCAATCAAGTAGGGCGCTCGATATACGGACCCCTGCCTTCATTTATCTCCGTGTCGCGCCGGCACCGAATTATGCCCGAGAAGCTTCGATCCCTATCCAGAGATATGTATCTGGGTTGTAATTTTTCTTTGCCCCCATCTTAGTATTCGAGACATTGCGTCGGCCTACATGGCTAATGCGATTTAGATACAGTTACATGGTGCTAGACAAATTGAACAGAAACATTATGCGGAGGAATGACCTACTTACTGTCTACTACTGTACGAGTACGACGTTTTCAAGGCGACATATGAAAGCATTAGGAAAGACATCATAACTCTCAATTCAAATAAACTTAATTGCACACACACACAAACAAAAAAGAACATAAAAGGTACAATGAAGGCGGGCTTATCGCTAAGAGCGATCTCTTCCAGGCAACTTTGGGGCAGAAGAATCATATAATTAACAAGGGATAAGTGGTGCTATATAATAAATATATATTCCCAAATTATACATACATATAATGGATAAACAATAGTCAAAATAAAGTGGATCAGGGAGAAAAGGAAATCAGAGGAGATCAGGAAGGACAGAAGAACAGGCTGCTAAGGAATAATCTGTTCAAGGAAATACGTTTTTAGGTTAGTTTTGAAGTACTCTAAGGAAGGGGCTTGTGTGATGTGTTCAGGGATATAGTTACATAGTCGGACACTGCACGGGAAAGGATTCTCATACATGAAGGCATCATCTAAGATACAACTTTAACTGTTAGTCTTCCAAAAGTAAGTAGAAACCAAAGAAGATGAAATGAGGAAAACGCCAGTAATAGGTTTATAGTACTAAAATATTTGCTATCTAGCTTTATTAATATTCAATTAATAAAACTCGTGTTTTATTCAAGTTATTTGCAACTCTCTTATCATTTCCAACCGTAAAGTTGGAACAAGAGAAAGAGCTCCACAACAGCAGTTGTCAGAAGCCGAACCTTAAGAGGGAACAGCAGATAAAAAATTTCATATGAAATTAAGGGTTTGGGATATAGCTGTTTTCTCAACGAAACGTTAGCCAAATTCAATCATTTTGATCTTATTCTCTTTATCAAAGAATAATCTAGGCCCGTTGGTTTTGTTTTTTTCAATATTTTGTCTACAATTAGAATTATGGGCATCTCAAAACTCAAAATTTCAGAAAAAATTTCTTTCAACTTATGGTACTCATTATTTAGAGTAAACGTAACATTTTCAGAAAAAGCAAAACCAACGGGCCTAGATTATTCTTTGATAAAGAGAATAAGATCAAAATGATTGAATTTGGCTAACGTTTCGTTGAGAAAACAGCTATATCCCAAACCCTTAATTTCACGGCAAAACTAGGCAAATACCAAAAAAAGCTTCAACTGTCCTTCTCGCACAGTTCGGTTCGGGAGGCAGGGTACACTATATCACAACTATATACTGTGTATTATATGTATAAAAATAAAGTAAGCATGCATTAGTGATGTCAATAAGCTTTATCGATTTTTTCGACTAATAGTGGTGGGAAAAATATATCGATAGATACCCTTTCTCGAGCTATAATGGTTTTACCTGTTAGTTTTAATGTTTAGATTGATCTAAATAAACAAATATAAAGACAAATAATTCTAAGGAAATTTATTTTATCTCTAGAACAGAACATTTTCCCTGAAATTCTTAGTTGTTGTTACGTTTTGTTACGTGTAAATAATTAAATATGATTTATGAATAAGTGACTTATGTTTCAAATATTTTTTTAATGTTAAAGTTCGAGTCGGACTCGCATACAAAGGGTTCCGTACCACTGTAAAATATCTAAACAGAAAAAAAACACAGAAAAAACATAACATTTATTGCATGGACATCCGTTTATTTATAACTTTTTTAAAAGCTTTTTTATATTATTTTTTGTTATTTATTATTATTGAAAGTCTTGAGAGAGAACGAGAAGTTATATGGACATCGCATGTACAAATCGCTACGGAGACTATATGACCCGACACAGATATCCCGGAGATCAGCCAGCAAGAGCTTGAAATGGCTCTCCAACAACTCAAAAACCGGTCAAGAGCAAGTCGGACTCGTGCACCGAGGATTCCGTACAGAATATGAATTAATGACATACTGAAAATCATAAATAATAGGTATGGTAATATGCACCCAACAATGCTCTACCGAAAATGAAATTCTAAGCTAAATTACATATTACGAAGTTAAGTTTGTAAACATTAAAAAATCAATTTTACTGTGTTACAATTAAAAAATTCAGATTTATTCCTATGGTTGTGCTGTAAAACCTTTCTTCTTGCCAAATTTCAAGACATTAGGTCAACGGGAAATACCGTATAGATTTTGGGTTCATTGCATTTTGTACGGAAATGGTCTAAAATACAGCTATATCTTTTTATTGCGTTGACCTATAAGTTTCATTATTTGACAGATCTAAGGGACAGCAGACTGGAGTATTCGATATCACAGTGATCCTATAAGGATTCCTTTTTTCCTTTTGAGGTACTTAAAATATAATAGTATAATATGAAGTATGACAGTAGGAAATACGATAGATTTCGACGATATTATTATTCATGTCGACAAATAAAAACTTGAAATATTTTTTCCCAGTTATACATCTCATACACTTAAGACGGGATTTTTAACTCGTCTATTCTATTGTGGGAGGTGTCGTGAAATTACAGTTTTTTAACCGACTTCAAAAAAAGAGGTTATCAATGCGACCTGTATGTATGTAATATTTCCAGAACTGCCCAGTTTTCATATATGTTAGTCTATACCAGCTTCTAAAGAAGTGTGCCAAATTTCTAAAGTGTATGTTTGTTTGTCCTCGCATATATCCGGAACACACACACAAAAGAAAAACACACATAGGGTTCGTGGATTTCAACAAAGCATTCGACACACTCGAACATAGATTTATCTGGGACGCACTGGAAAAACAAGGCGTACATGCAAAATACATAAGAATACTGAAAAACATATACACAAAAAGCACCGCACAAGTGAAGCTAGAATCTACAGGCGAAGAATTTTCGATTGAGAGAGGGGTACGCCAGGGAGACCCAATTTTACCAAAAATATTTTCAGCTATCCTGGAAATGATATTCACAAATCTGGATTGGACGAATAAAGGACTAAATATAAATGGCAAAAGCTGAGTCACCTACGCTTTGCAGACAACCTGATCTTACTTTCGGAAAACCCGAAAACCCTACAGACAATGTTCCAACAGTTAGCGGAAGAGAGCGAGAAAGCAGGCCTGTCAACGAACTTAACGAAAACAAAAGTAATGTCAAATTCCTCACAAACAGAGCCCATAACAGTAAATAATGGAGAAATAGAGTATGTAGAAATGGACAAGACTAATAACTGAATGGCAACCACGAGATAGCAAAAGAAAAAGAGGCAGACAGACTAGAAGATGGGAGGACGACATCAGACAAGTGGCGGGTCCAACATGGACCCGCATAGCGAAAGATAGAATAGAGTGGAAATCCTTAGAGGAGGCCTATGTCGAAAGACAAGCTGAAATGTAGGAACGACCGGTTACTGATACTTAATATAAAAAGATAAGTAACGTATAAAGTAAGCATATTTTTAAGAAAATTAAAACAAAAAATTATTTCAGCAATAAAGGCTATTTTATTTAATTTATTTTTTATATATCCGGAACTACAAGTTCGATTTAAATAATCCCTTTTTTGTTTACCTAGGTATTGTAAAACTTAGGGAAGACTGCAAGTTTCATCAAAATCGGTTCAGTAGTTTTTGAGACTGGGAATGTTAAGTGTGTATTTCGGCGTTGCAGTGCAGCAGAGCAAATTTAAAATTAATGTTTTAACTGCACTGTAATCTGTATGCCGAATAAATTATTTCTATTCTATTCTATTAGTTAAATGTTTGTTACCTCAGAGCTTTTCACTGGGTGAACCGATTTGGATGATTCTTTATTATTTGAAAGCTGATGCTTTCCATGTGGTCCCATTTCAATTTGGTCCGGTTCTTAGAATGGAATCCATGAGAAAACAATATACATCTTAAATTTTCCTTAATAAAAGTAGACTTTTAGGGCAGTTGAAGTCGGTTTCTAGTTCTTTTTGAACGCTTTAACTTGTTAGTCCTTAGACTCTAGCACTCTAGGTACTAAAACACCTCTAGGTCACCTAAAGTATCGTTGGAAGACGAACGTTCGGATATGGTGAAACTAAAAGGTTTCTTTGTTGACCGTAGAACCCTAAAATAGCAACGCCATAATTTATATTGTATTTATATGTGATAGGTACTTACTAGTCAATTATATCAAATACAACCACAGTATGTCGAGACTAAACCAATATGCGAACAATAATTTCTCAAAACGTAAAACAAGGGTTGACGCACGCTCACGTCAAGTTTATTATAATTTTGAAAAATACACTCTAGCCCAGGCGGAGGGGTAGCGACTATGCGCGGCTCGCAGGGGCCTCTTTGGGATGTTATGCAGCGTTATTTGTGTGAGTGAAAGCATGTGAAAGGCTGTATGTGTGCGTACCGAATCGCGACAGCAATAACATATTCAAATACCTACTATTCTACGGAGACTTTGCTTCATTGGCGTCTTAAGTATAACTTCTCGTATTTCTTAATCACATCCAATATGGTTTTACGCAGTCTCTAATATTAAAGACGTAATACAGGAATGTTAAGGAAAAGAAAGAAATGAAAAAGTAAATGATTGAGCGTTGTACCTGCGGGAATAAATTTTGCCCGAAGTCGAGGGTTACACGTGTCTCAAGTTCAATTGTCAATTTGATTCGTAGATATGTGTTATTACAAATATATATTTATTGTTCAATGAATAATATACAAGCGCAATACTACACTGAAGCGTCTTTGGTTAAGTAATTGGTGGGTCATATGGTTTTGATTACATGAAACTAAGTATATTTAGCGCTATGCCATTTGAAAAGCGTTGCAATTAGTAATAAAATAGAAAAGAATATTACTATCGTGTTGAAAATATACTTTATTCATATCTTTGAAGATATAATATATATCTGCTTTTCCTGCGGATATTACTAAGCTATTACTTTCTTAAATTCTATTGAAATCTAGCAAAGAAAAGTCATTCCCTACCCCGAATGAACAGTACATATGAATGTTCACATCACAATAAAGGATTTCACAAGATTAAACCTAAAGTCTACAAACAAAAGCTTGTCTTTCAAAGGGCAGCGTCCAGTCCTAAGTGAGTTTTTTTCCTGCTCTGAAATAATTACGCTTTACAAACTGTCCCCTTTATCTCTCCGGTCGTTTCCTATCTTCGTTTCTCCCATTTATCGTAGGAAATGTTCGGATCTAACTTGTCCTGTTGTACCTAGTTGTAGGTATACGTGCCCGAGTATGCTACAAAATGTTGGAAGGATAATGACGCCGAGGGCAGTTAAAAGGCTCTCTAGGGTTTCGTACCTCAAAAGGGAAAAAGGACCCCTTGTAGAATCACTTCGTTATTCGTCTGTCTGTCTAGGATTAAAACAGAAACCAATTTTTAAATTTATTACGATTACCAACTTACATTTGCAGTTAAAAAAGCATTGAACGTGGTATAGACGGATGTATGGGATCACCTATTTTCAACAGCTAAGTTAAATTTGTTCTTCAATCGGACCTTTTTCCTTAGATCATTGTTTGGTGATTATTACCTTACCTATTATTTATGTTTTTCCGTATGTTAGTTACTCATATTCTGAACGGAACCCTTGGTATCGCATATTTGCAATCTTGTTGTTACTAGATGTCAATGTTATTGGCAACATGTCTATCGACAGCAATACTTATGTAATCATTGTCTTGCATTTACCCTTATGAAATAAGGTAATGTTTTATGAAAATGACGCCCTTATTTCTTTCAACCGTAGTCTTCATGTCATTACGTACTTTGTTTAATAAATAAATACTAACTAGGTTATGGCAGAAATAACAAAGAATTGATTTAAAGTTAAGAAATGTGAAAAGTGTAATCTGATTGAAATCAACTTAAATCGGAACGTATTCCAATTCATTTTATCTCGTGTTTACGTTTCGTTTTCATAAAGAAATTAATTTCTTGTTTCCATTGGTATTATTTATGGGTTCGTATAAGCAATAAACGTATACCACTAACATGTATTTGCTTACGGTCGTTAAGGCTGTGGATTTATCTAAAAAGGAGAACAAAAATGTCGCGGGTTAACCTCGCAGCCGACGTCGTAAAAGAGCCAGCACTACGGACCGGCGGCGGGCCCAACCAACAAAAATACTTTATTTATATGCTAATGTAATTTATATGACGCTTAATGTCTCGTGGCTGGTAACGCACGATTCTCCATTCTTCACCGGCTCGAGGACGAGGTAAAATGGACTGTGCGCTGTTGGAATTAAGGTGGAATTGGAGAGTTATTCATGTCGTGTGTCGATACGATTATGAATGCGCGGTAGGAGGTAGCTCCCATCCCAGCTTCTTTGGGGGCGAGGGGGGAAGACGGGAGAATCAATAAAAATACGCGAGAAAAGCGTTGATTATACAACGGGAATTTGGTAGAAAACGCCGTTTTCAATAATGCCAGATGCGAGTCGAACGATGGAAGGTTTATAGGACACTCCAAACATCGGTGCAATAAGTGTTGTTTATTGTTGTAATGGTTATATAATACAACCGTGAACTGTGATGTAGGTCATTGTACATTTTGAGGTTGGTGAAATGATGTTCTGAATACATGATCAGTAACAAGCTTAGGGTAGTAATGCCTTTACTGTCTATGCTTAAGGTTAACGTTAAGACGTTTATTTCTTTCGCGTCATAAGGTACAAGTACAGAGGATAAAGCAATTATTACAAGATTAAAATTTGAACAGTATCAGTTTTAGTGTCAAGGACTAGTAAGATATTAAATCAAACAGCTCTCTCAAGAGAGCTACTAAACAAGAAGATGTTTCATAGCTTATTTCTAAAACTATGCACAATTACACATACCTAACAGTTTTTCTTTATTCTACCATCACTTTGTAATTGAGAGACAGAATAGCTTAATTTTTGCTTAGGGATATATGAAGGGCTAGAACAGTATAAAGGATACTTTTTGTCCCGATTTAACAAGTAGTTCCCTTGGGATAATTTATGAAGTCCATTCAGACGAAGTTGCGGGAAAAGTCTACTGTACATATCTGTTTATACTTATATTATAAATGCAAGAGTGAGTTTTTGTTTGCTTGCTTGTCCTTCATTTACATTGCTAAGAGTCATAATGACTAATTTTTTGTATGCCAACAAACTGACACAGGAATGCAAGTTTTACCAAACTTGAAGCTAAGACGCTTCGCTCGCTCGGTCAATAATAATTCACGCGTTCAAAAAGAACTAAAAACCGTATACTAAAAATATACCGTAGAGGTAGAATTATCTGGGTATATATATAATACATATTTGTTTTGGGTTGATTTTCTCAACAAGTTCTCAATTAATTTCGATAAAATTTATATGGGACCACCTTTGAAGTATGCTCTACCAAATAAAAGAATCATCAAAATCGATTTGCAACTGGCGGAGTTATCGAGTAACATACACACAAAAACATACAGTCAAATTGAGAACCTCATATTTTTTCGGAGTCGGTTGAAAATTAAACTCGTTAAATATATATAAAAGTATACAAATTCATACAGACATCACTTATTCATGATTTGAGTCACATACAGATGTATTTGATTTTTTTGTCTAGGTTTGTAGATTACTCGTATGTGGAATATGTGAGAGAACTCCTTTGTGAATTCAATATGTTTGTGCCAACTATCATTACGTGCTCTGAGTAACCGTCGATCAATTAAACATGAAACAGATGGCTATGGTATAAACTTGGTGCACACCCTGTATCGTCGTGCGTGAGAGAGACAACCCGGTGCAACTACGCGGGACGTGTTTGCCTTAATCGATGAGCACAATACTTTTTTATAATTTGTTTTGGCATAGACTTCATTAGACCTCATTTATACAAAGGTAAATAATTAATTGGGCTGGTGTTACCTCACACCTGCATTTTTCTTGCATTCCAATTTTAGTAAAAGCCGAAAGCAAAAAGTGGTATGCGTATAAATAGAGTAGCTATTTTAATGGTCATTTACGAGATGATTGTTTTAGCACGAACTTTTCAGTACGTTCTTTGCAAGCTAATACAGTATACTCTAATAAGGTGCACGGTGCGTGTGGCAACTGACGTGGTATTCATAAAAGTGGATCTTGGACTCTTGTAGTTAAGTATATCGGCAATAGACTCAGTATTTTATTAACGACAACAGATGAACGTTGACACTAGTTATTTAAGACCTAATAATCTCTTTAGGGTTCAGTACATCGGAACGGAACGGAACCCTTGTTCTAAATGGAACAGTTTTGGGAAACGTTGACCCGCTTCGGAACCCTTGGTGCGCGATATGATGGGTTTGCACTTGGCCGTCATCTCTCCTGATGCTAAGCGTACCCTCATGCTCTGCTACCTGGCATGACAACAAATTACACTTTTCATGTTTCAGATTTGTTCCTGTACTTGTGTTTTTATTATTATTTGGGCATTAGGGGCGCACACAGTCCTAACGTCCTGCATGTCACTGCGACCTGTATAGATCTGTTGTGACAGTCCCCTATGGATCCCCAAGGTCAATCTTGGTCATGGACCGTACGATAGGCCTGGGTTTGGAGGACCTAATACTTTCCGTTGTGGCAGTGTGGCCTCCGAGGTGTCTATTTCTGCTGTGATGTAGGGCTTTTATTTGTGTTGTAAGAAGTTGCTTCTGGCTAATTTCATGGTTCTAGATTAATGGGAAGGAAGGGAAGTACATTTGATATGAGTAACTTAAACGTAGAATAATGCGGCTTAAAAGTCGTATCTTTTTAATTGGTTGACCTAGTAGCTTGATTTTTACACAGCTCCAAGGTAATGCAGACTTGCGTTTTCTATATTAATTTCAACTTGATACCTTCACGCGTTCCTGAGGAAAATTGTCTTGACAGGCAGACATACGGACAACAAAGTGATCCTATAAGGGATCCTTTTTTCTGTTTGAGGTACGGAACCCCGAAAATATGCAAAATACCGTAATATCGAACTCCGGCCGTATTCTAGACTTATTATTTATTCGAGTCAAATCAATACGATAAGACGGCGAACATTAGACATTCAAATCGTAGTAAAACGAGCACGTCGTCCAGTGACTGACGTATCGGGCACCGGGCCGGGGCGCTGTCTGATATTTACATAGGACTCCCGGGCTGGGCTGGACGTACGCCTGCGATGCAGATTTGTACTGATATGTGATGGATATGGAATAGGGCTGATAGACGTAGTATTTATGGGACTGATCGACAGCTAGGGACATTAAAAATATGAACCTTATTAATAGGTAGATGACCACGACAAAATCTTTATTTTATGTATGTAAGCTCCAGTGTGAATGCTAGCAGAAATCTCTTTAAAGGGATATGCATTTCAATTTGTACTTGATTGGACATTTTGTAATTTTTTTTAATGTGTGCAAAAAACAATTCTTCTGAATTCTTCTCCTTATAAAGCTTCTTTTTTATTTAGTTCGATAATTTAGTATCAATAATATGATCCGACATGTTATTCACTGTCGCTGTATTAGGTTTATTCCACTTTCCCGATGAAAACATGATTTGGTATTTTTTTAAATTGCAGCCATAGTATAGTACACGTTCTGTGAAAGTGTCTTTTCACACACCATTCAAAAGATACAGCCCTTTGACAGATGGACGGATGGACAGACAAGCCTGAGTAATAGGGTCCCGGTCCGGTCTTTGGGTACAATAAAGAACCATAAAAAAGTTAAAAATCAAATGTGATTCCGATACAAGGAAAAAGGTTTTCGTATCGTTCGGGTGTGGGCCCGACTCGAACTTAGACGGGTTTTTTACTGTCTAGAACCGTGGCTGACACTCACAATCATTATTGCTCACAAGACAGCATAGCATGGTTCTGATGGTAGCTCCAATATACATTACAACAATTTTACAATATAACATCATCATATAAGACCATTCCTGCGCGGCACGACGCGGGCCCAGCGCAGATGGTATCCCTTCTTATAAACATTCACGATTTTCTCAAGGCGCTTCCTTGCGATGTTTTCCTCCACAAAAAAGGGATTTTTGACATCCGTACTTCTAATGTTAGTTTACCGATACGATCGCGTTTGCGTAACGTCAGATAATTCGTATGACAAATCAAAGTTTCGTTAACGTGCCGCTAGAGGCGCTGCACAAATTCTTCATACTAATAATCTGACGTAACGATCGTATCGGTAAACTTAAACTAGATGTACCGTTCTCAAGTATCAAGTGAATTAGAACTCCTTCGTTCCAATCTGGTCTGGGTTAGATTAGGGACTCAGGGATGTGGTCCTTTATCCGAGATCGGACGGACGGCATAAACAAGCTCAAAGTCACTCAGCGAAATATGGAATGAGCTATGCTCGGAATTTCTCTACGTGATAAAATCTGGAACGAGGAAATCCGTAGACGAAATCAAAGTCAGCTATTCTACTTTCAAAGTTATGGTAAAATATTTTTATGGAGGTATTCTTAAAGAAGCAACCCTGGATACAAAGTAACGTAGTAAATACTGAACATAAGAATAAATAATATACGAATTACGTACGAACTAAACGTATGTACCTTATTTTGCATATTAATACTCCTAACATGAGTCTGCACAATATATATTTCAAGATTTTCAAGCTTCTACCACATGTTTCAAGTTTGTTTCACAAACTTTAGAGCACATATTTTAAATGTAGTAATTATTTTGACGTAATTAATTTGATTAATATTCGAAATATGCTAAATTCCCTAAAAGGTCAGTTTGCAAGGAGAGAGTTAATAAAACCCCCAAATACATATTCTTCCTAGTGGGTCACCTCTTATCAAAAAAGCTTCCAAAATAAAAACATTTATATCGATAAATTTGTTTTGTAATCGATATGCACGTAAATAAAAAAAATGTTATGCGCGTGCGAAGTTTTTACGTTCGGATCACTCTTGCCAATAACTTGGCCACCAAAAATGCGAGTGGACCCACGAGCCACGCCTTAGTGTAAATTAAATAAAAAAGACAATAAAAGTCGAACAAATGTAAAGAGAGGACAGTTTTTGAAAAGTTAAGTGGCTATAGAAACGTCCTGTCAGTCGCATTCATGGGCGAAGTTATCGCGGACGCAATTTGTTAAATTACTTAAATACTGGTTTTACATACACTAAATAAAATCAATAGACTGGTTGGAACTGAACTGAAGTACATAAAGCAACATGTTTTTGATGTGTGTCATAAACGGTGACTAAGGAAAACTATAAGAAACTGGACAGCATCCCATCCTAAATTTTTGACATATGACTCAAAATGAAATTGGAATTTTAAGATCTATTTATACTGAGCTCGATGTAAAACTGATCGAATATATGAGTCAAACATAGCTTCATATATATTTTTCAGCACCGAAATACAGATAATGACATGCGATATACGCTATAAAGATTAGGATTCTTTATTTGCTTTGTTCTTTTCTTATAAAATGAAAAACAAAGTGTAAACCTAAAGTAATACAAATACTCAAGCGGTCCAATGCACTTGAAGGTAAACTTAACCTAAATACTGAATCGAGAATTGTAGTGTAGTGGTATTTTCTTCCAAATGCAGATCATTCTGTGAAATTGCGCATATAATCGAAGAGCCATAGCCGAATTTTATTGAAACCGAAAGACATATTAGATTTTAACAGATATCACCTAAAAATATTAATATTTTTGCCATGCAAAACTGCCTCATAATTTTAAATAAATCATTTTACAACGTCACATAATATTGTTTAACTTATGTTACGTCTATAAAATTTCCTAGTCTGTGCAAGTACTTACCCACGTTGACAGTGAGAGCAAAACAAGCAACGTCAAGGTGTTAACTTACCTGCAAAAAAAGAAAAAAAAACATTACATTAATAACATTTTATTGCTCGTCGAATTAGTTTCCCAGTTTATCAGCCCGCTCGCTCATTTTTAAAAAGAAAGTACCTCTGTAGTTGTTTTCAATATATAATACCGTAGAGGATGTTGAAAGATATTCTGAGCTCGCATAACGTTTCTGGGTGACGTTTTCCATCTCATAAATTAATAGTCTCTTTACATTGAACTTACTATTTTTAACTTCGTCATATCATCGCTTACCATCAGGTGAAGTATTTTTTATGCAAGATGGGGTTTTCCACTCACCTGATTACGTTTGTAAGTAAATCTCACCCAGAAACCTCAGGTAACGAGACAAACGCTTTTGTTTCATTACCAAAACACTACAGTGACGTTATCAAATATGTCTGGCAGCAGACCAGTTGGGCATAGAAAGTTACACGAAGCTTACCTGAATGTAAATGTAAAAACATGATTCAATGTTATCAAGAGTAAAATAATCCTTAATCACGCTAACTAATAACTCACACAAAACAAGCGTATCTAGGCTGGTGCCATGAAAAATGACCGATCGAAATCATTTAAAAATTAGAATTTCGTATTCATACAATTTGCACCCAATCCCGAACCAAAAACGAAACGAAACAAATTGCGTGGTACGCATGACGTCGAGTTGCGGAAACCTGCCAGATAACGAATACGAATCGCTGAATGACCTTATATATATACCAAATACAAGCCTTTCTATTTTACAAAAAGCAGAAGAAGAAAAAGTCACTTAATATTTGCACCACGGCGAATTTAAGGAGCCATACATTTTTGTCATTAGGATAATAATAAGAGCTGGAGTGTCGAGGGAACAGGATGTTATAATGTCTTTTGTTCGTCTCAAGTCAACGTCACATGCATACTAAGTTGCGAGCTTAATATTCGTACCTACACTTTTTTCGATTTAGCCAGATGTTTTTTTCTTGTTGGTTGTGGATGTTTCATTATTTGTGTTGTTATTAACTTTAAGCAATAATAACAAGAGAGTGAGTGAATTGGTTATTAAAGAAGGCAAACAAGTCATTGAAACAACAATTTTCAGGAGACAGGAAAACGGATTTTGTCAGTGAAGTCGGTTCACAAGCCGAACGCTGAGGCCGATCGTGCCTCTATATCGCTTGCACGCTCGGCTCAGGCGGAACGAGACACTTTTGAAAAACTAAATTATTCATTGTTTCCTACATTAGAATTAGTAACTGGCCAGTTTTATACCGTATTAATAAAATAAAGTCTTTGTCTTGATTTTGTGGTGTCAGTTGTGTGTAATGTGAAAATGTAAGAAAATCCATCCACTCGCAGTTCTTACTTGACAGTCCCTGTCTACACGTACTAAACACTAATCACTTAATACCTGCACTTGCTACTCCGCTAGACGTATTACTATATAGAACTGACTGGTTTTGTTTCTTCACTAAGTAGGTCTTGGCCCATAGACAACGAATTCTTTATTGTTTGGTTTATTGTTTATTGCACACACATGTCAAACCAGAATTAGAAAGAAAAAATCTCTTAAAATTAGTGATGTAAAAACTGATTTGCCCAACTGAACTGGTTCGTTCACAAAGGGTAATGAGAGACTTTAAAAACCCGGTCAAGTGCGAGTCGGAATCGCGCACCGACGGTTCCGCACATAATATGTTTAATTGACACACTGAAAATCATAAATAATAGGTAAAAATAGGTGTATGCACAAAAATGAAAAACCAACTTTACAGCTAAATTACATACCCGAGCCTTTAACGACAAAATTAAGTTTGTAAACATAAAAAAAGCTATTTTTAACCGACTTCAAAAACGGAGGAGGTTATAAATTCGTTGGGTATGTTTTTTTTTAAATGTTTGTTACCTCAGAACTTTTAACTGGGCGAACCGATTTGGATGATTCTTTTTTATTTGAAAGCTAGTGTTTTCCGTGTAAACGGGAAGTACCCTGTATGTTTCGGTTTCGTTGCATTTTGTATGGAAATTCTCTAACATACTGCTATCTTTTTCTTTCGTTGACCTATAAGATTGAATTTTTTAACAGATCCAAGGCACGCAGACTTGAGTATTCTATATTAATTTCAACTTGATGTCTCTATTCGTTCCTATAAAAAAGGGTCTAGACAGACAGATATACGGACACAAAAATGATCCAATAAAGGTTCCTTTTTTAAAGGAACGGAATTCTAAGGGGATAGTGCAGTACACAGTTTTCTTCAACGTTTTTATGATACACCATATGGGCATTGATTGTTTCAAAAATATAACAAATACCATCATATCTGATTCTAAAGCGGGATTATGTGCTACGCTATTGGAGTGGTACCTTGAGCTATTGGCAAATACATACAATAACCACGGTAAATCGAACACAAATGTCATCAGTGTAAGTTATGAGGCCACACATCGACCGAGCGATAACCCACGGGGAACCCAACAATCACAGCTATCATTAGATATTAGCATAGCAACCACAAAAACTAGAGAAACGCCAGGGACCGTGCAGCGAGGCGAATCACAAAGACAGATGAGCGAAAGTTCCACTGATTTACAGCTTATTTGATCACTTTATGATAGCGAAAACTGCATGGAAAGCTCATAAGGCACGGATGCAAATCGATGTTTATTAAGAGCTTTGTGAATTGCGATGTGGTCTGGCAACAGCGATTTCAATATGCGTTGAGACGAGTTTCCCATTAAATTTAATTTATTTTTAAATTACTATGCGTTTGCTATATTTTTTACTAATTATCAGAGAGATGTTTTACTTAATTAAATGCTACTTTTGGCGTGTTGTTGACATTAGCTATTTGCATAAGTCCACTGAGGTTATTTATTTCATGGATTTCACGTCGTATTTGCCATTAGGAGCTATAATCACAACGGTTGGCAAGTGGATTAGTAGACACAGTAAAATAGTTTCTCTTTGACGTAGCCGCTTTTTATGGTGTTAGTATTCTAAAGCCGAGTACACATGGGAACATTTTCCCCCACTGTTAATAACGTCATGTGAATCATAATGTGATGCTGCCAGATTATAACGTAGAGAAACAGTTAAGACGAGGGTATAACGGAAGGTAAATTCCCCGCGTGACCAAACGATGCGCACCCGGCTTGGTAACGGAATAGAAATCTTGGTAACAACCGTGACTGTGAGGACACGCTTGGACGGAGCTGACGGGGTGAAAGGTAAATTGCTTTTTAATATTTTGTTACTTATTACACCTCATTGCAGATTAGATTAGAAAACAGGACAACATTCAAACTGCCTCCGTGGCCTACAGTGGCTACACGCTTGAACTACAACCCATAGAACATTTTCTATGTCTGACTGTGACTAACACATTGCCTAAGTCTGCCGCCAAATAGCAATGTCAATACCACGGTACCAATGTTCTGGTTTCATAGACCATTAGCAGTCTTTCATTATCTTCATCAGGCGTAGGATTAGCAATAACAAAAAAACTGTAATCAGTCAGAGTATTAATCCGATTTACCCTTCACAAAACCTACAGACAATCTCTAAATACATTTTTAATTCGTCTCCCTCATGGACGAGAACCACTCATTAGAGAACCAATACTAATATTATACATACGAAAGTAAGTTTGTTGGTTTCTCCTTCCTTTACAGCACATACATACAGCTTTGTTAAGCAAGAATTTATTCAGTCTAGCGCCTACGATCCCAAAATCAGTCAAGTGCGTGTCGGGCCACGCGCTGTGTAGGTTTCCGTATTTGCCCATCACAGTAAGTTCATGATTGTTTTCTTTTCCATAATTTTACATGATTAATAAACAGCTTTCTAATAGTAAACTATCTGAGGTAAGCTGCAGCGAGACAGACGGACACAGCGAAACTGTAAGGGTTGTTGTTTGACTACGGACCCTAAAAACTATGGAAATTCTATATTAGACCTAAACTCGTTTAAAAAGAAACTATTTAGGATGCTGGTAGACAAGTCCTGCTACAATGTTAGCTGGTACATGGATGACAAACAAAGAACAAAGAGGACAAACACGGGTAGTACAAGGATAGTTGAACAAATATGTAGGCTACATTTAATATCCGGATCAGCCAGAAGTTTCGTCGCGGGATTAAGCTAGTTTACCATAATTTGTGATTTGGTGATAGTAATATGACAAATACAGTACACTGAACACATCGTCCTATTTCCTGGGCTTCCCTTCAGTTGCCTTCTTCGTATCGTAACCCACGGGAACATAGCTAATACTACACTGATCTCATGTTAGGCAGTCACTAATTTAATTTCTAACAATGTTTAACATAAACGTGATGGATGGATCGCCGCTTACAGAAAACGGAGTTTTTAATATCATGTACGTTATTCATCGGAATAATATTCAAATAGTAATTGTTTCCAATTATTTTTATATTACATGGTATTGTTAAATCTATTCAATGAAAAGAAACGTGTGGGTCGCACAGAACCATTCGGACATCTCTCATGACTCATTTAGGCGTAAAAATAGCATTATATATTTTAGCAGCAGCTGGACATACATGATTTTAATAATAAACGAGTTGATTTAAATAAAATGCGCAATTTAGCATGCGACCGTGTGCGCGGATCTTTCCATTGTATGCGCTAAATGACATCAAAGTTGTGTCGGCGTGATGTATTTAGCATTTGAAATAAAATTGGGGTCTAATCTTAGTGTTCAAAGTGTAAAAACAGGTGGGCCCGGCCCGTACCGGGAGGATACGGTTATCCCCGGACCGTTTAGTGACATAACCAATATGACATATTGTTACAATTTGTTTCTCTTGTCGAATCCACTTTTCATCAGTATAAATCCGGAATTAGTCCTGTTTATGATCTACTAGCTTTTACCCGCGACTTCGTTCGCATGGACTTTAGAAAGTGACCCACAGGAACTGCTTATTCGATCAGGATAACTTTAGCTTATGTCCTGTTTCGGTCTGTTACAAAAACATCTAGTCATTTCAACCTTTACGTTATGACGGGAAGGAAGGACAAACAATAAAAAAAAAGAGAGACTTTTTATTTAAACGTGTTAGCAAAGAAAAGATGGCATACTCAGCGCGCTTCCAGCTTACGGCAGTATTATCGCTAACCATAACAAAAGAAAGAGACGAAGTGCTCTTATTAAAATCAAAGAAATTCATGACGCAACCAACAGTAGAGATACTGTCAGAGTTCTATAGTCATCATTATCAACAACAGCCTATATAGGTATGTCCCCACTGCAGGGTCCAGGCTTCTCCTACAGAGTGTAGTCCACCACGCGGGCCCAGTACAGATTGGTAGAGTTCACACACACCTTTCGTCTCAGGCGTGTGAAGGTTTCCTCACGATGTTTTTCTTCACCGAAAAGCCAATGGTAATGATTTTTAGCATTCGTACATAAATAACAAATTGGAACTCATTGGTACGAGCCAGGATTGAACACATACCTCGATTGTTCAAGAACTGACGCTCTACCCAACTGAGCTACCACCGTGGCTTTTATTCTCATAACATTGTTTAAAATTGGAATAAGTTTATGAACTTTGGAATTATTTATTCTCCACACTTGCTATGCATTCATTCGGTGCCGGGAACACTGCATTACGAATATAATGATATATTCATCCTCGGACCGCTCCTAATGTCAAATCGACATTCTAGCCCATTCGAACATATCCATATTGAGATAATTATGTATGGTTCGTTTAAGCGTGCCCTTATTTAGAGTGTTTCAAATGTATCGATGTATTTAATACTGAGTTTATAATGGCATATGCTAGGTATCGTGTATTAGTTGCAAGAAGACGCGGATCGAAAGGAAAAGGTGTCATGCAAAATTTAAATTGATAAATATATTTAGCAACCTTAGGTTAGTTACTCGTAGTATAGAAGATAGCTAGTTTTTTTGAGTGATTTTCTAAAATTCTATTATAATAATAATATATAAAAGGATATTTGCGACTTTTGCAACTGTGGGAAAAATCCTAGAGCCACCAGAAAACCTGAAAGGCTAGTACTGAATAGTGCACCGAGGAGTACATTTTTCCTGAAAAACTGTTACTACGTGTGTTTAAAGATTTATAATAAGTTACCTTCAAAATTTAAGAACTTAACCTCCGGACAAATGAATACTGAATTATACGTATAAATGGCTAGTAAGTAAAAGTTTTTACAGTTTGGATCAATTCTCAAATAAATATAATTAGCCCAAACTGTTATTAAATATTAAATTGACTGTAATTAATTAATTATTATGTAAACATTTGTATGTCGTGTCGACGGAGACCGCTGTAATATTACCACTGTTACCAGTTCCTATGTACCACCTCAAATACCGTTTTTCTTGCAAATAAATTATATTTCATGTCATTTCAACTCCATGACGCATGAACTACTTAACGGTTAAAATGGAATTTGGCACACAGAAGGAGGGAGTAAGTTCTGGATTCATGTGATCATTTCTGAGATAAACGCATATGTACGAAGAAACTGTGCATCATCCTCATGAATGTCGTGTCATTTGCCTACAACTTTATGATGGAAACTACACTACTAATGATTGGAAACAGTATTTAGTCAGGAAGGAAAAATACATTAGTTTAAATCTGAATGGTATGCCTGAAAATCCTTTTTTGGATCATCCTATTTAGATTCAGTCATAAATTAACAAGATGTACACACAGATTTTCCACATTTCCTTTTCCACCGATTATACGGTAATATTATGATACAACTTGCTTTTATTACATGACTTTTATATTGGCAAACCATCCTCTCCACCTTGTGGTTTGAATATCAGTTCGAAGTTTTACTATAAAAAGTTCGTTATTTACTATAAAAGTGTATTACTTACAGACGTAAGTATAATTTATTATTCTAAAACAAAATATGTCATATATCAAAGTAAATGGGTATTAATGTACTGTGCGATCTATGGATCCAGACGATAACGAATATATCGTAATAATAATAAAACTTCACGTGAACTCGGTATAGTTTCGGACCCATCGGAGGTCCTTCTTCAGGGACTAGTTCGCGGTCATGGCCCGTCCCGCACTATATCGTACTCTAGCCTACGTAGCATGAGATACGTGAGAGCAGTGAGAGTATGTCGACATTAAAATGTCTATACCATTTTACGTTAAGATATGACAATATCTCATTTTCACCGCGCTCATGCTACAGCGGTAGATTTAGACGATCTAAAGATATGTAAAATGTCAACATTTTCTATTTAATGTTAGTCTCTTCAAGGACATATAGATGTATAGACATATAGATTATTTAATTTAAAGACTTTTAAATTTTTCACTAATACAAAACATTCAGCGATTAAGTTTTCGGAACTAATCTTTTTGCAGCTTGTAGTACATCTCACCATGCAAGTAAAGTTAGTTAATTAGTCGATAATAAAAAGAGATACATACTTAAACTATACAAGGCATCAGGGGACAGTACATGAAACAAAAAGACATTGTTAATAAATTTCAAAGTTGACATTTTGTGTTATAAAATAACTGAAATGACACACAATAAGAGCAAACCTATCGGCAATGGTAGTTTAAACACTAAATTAAAATGTCAAGAAAACTAGACTCTATTAGAGCGAAAATAGAAAGGAAGTTAATCGGAAGAGTGTACAAAATATATTTACATATTCGTATTAAAAAGCCGTTACCATTTTTTTAAAACCAAGAAAATGACTTCAAACTTGGGGTTTTGCTATAATCACCATGCTAGGGAATTGTTTAGGTGTGATTGCAGAGTGGTTTTTTTCCATAGTCGTTCACCTTTATCATTTAGAGCAATTAGAGGTACTTTACAAGATTTTGTGCGATTTATCAAGGGGAAAACGAACTACATATGTGTGTGTAACACAGATTGATTGTTGATTACATGAATAAGTTTTTGTTACTTCTAGTACTGAAACTGTACCGATACTACTCGAATAACAAGCCAAAAGGAGCGTTATGTTTTATATTGGGTTTTTGATGATTTCTAAAATACCATACAAGTTAGAGACACCGTGTAGGTTTTGCTGTAATATTTAAACAAAATCCTGTCTATTGTGATTAATTCATATTTTATATTTGGAAACTTCGGAGATAGGAATGGTATTTTAATACTCGTCTTTCATAAGTCAAAAATTATTCAGGATTAAATAAATGTACAATTGTTTTCACAATGATTCCCCTCTTGACCTAGTGATGCTACTTCGAAATTTGGACCTCACTATTTTTTCCTCTGTTTAAATCTAATTAAAAATATGTAGGTTGTATCTGTGGGTCACCATTTCCCAAATCTATTACAAATTTAAAGTCAATAGCATCAGTACTTTCTGAGATAATCAGCTGTGACAGACGGGTGGACAGACAGACATATATCAGAGTGAGATTATTATAAGGCTTCCGGATGTTAGGAACCCTAAAAATAATAAAAACAGTTTTACGTCATGCATTCATATTCAAACAGTTAATTGAAATTCAATAATATTTACGGTTCCGTACCCAAAGGGTAACCAATGGGGCCTTATTATTAAGACTCCGCTGTTCGTCTGTCACAGGCTGTACCTCATGAACCGTGATAGTTAGACAGTTGAAATTCTCACAGATGTTGTATTTATCTTGCCGCTATAACAACAAATACTAAAAAACAGAATAAAATAAACATTTAAGGGGGCTTCCATACAACAAACGTAATTTTTTGATGTGCGTTTTAAAGTATTAGTAACACCATCTAGTGATGAGTAGTAATAAGATCTGCTATAACCACAAATTCGATGACGCCTAAACACACCATAAAATTTTGTTTGACGTTTGTATAAAGCTGCCGATCTGTGTGTTAATAAGTATAGGTATACTATACAGTACTAAAGCTGTAACGCATAACTGAGGTTCCTGAGGTAGGGGAGCGGTAAGGGAGGATGTGTTTACGGAATGTTTAACGACGCATTTCAGTCAGGCGTAGTTTGACGTTACCTTTGCTTATGCCCGTACTTATCGCAGATCTTATTGCCATTTTACTATCAGGTGAGATACGCCATGTATACGCCTACTGGACGATCTTCTCTTGTTGCCGTGTAGGTAGTAAGGTCGATCGACCTCTTAAACCCTAATATCAGAGTTGTTATAATTGAACAACATCATGCCTTTTTTAATGTTGTATTAAACTAAAATAGGCTAATACGATAAGAGTCCAGGAGGATCGGCCTGCTAGCTGAAGCCCAGGTTCCACCCACCCTAGTTCGGCAGCAGTGGCTCAATTTATTTAACAACCCTAAAAGCCAAATAATTTCCAAACGAAAAGGTATTTTTGTTTTTGTTTTATATAACTACATTTACGTCAAAATTTAAACTGTTGAGCCGCCATGGGCCTCTGACATGCCTCATGTAGAAGTAACTGAGACCAACGGACTAAGTTGCCTTCCGAAACACTGAATCTTACTTTCAGATAATCAGAGTGATTCAATGTCTTAAACAAATTGCGAAAAGTCTCAATAAGTGAATTTAATAATGTCCCCACCGGGAATCGAACCCGGGCCCTTCCGCGTGTGACGCGACACGCGTCTGAGTTTAACGCATGTATAACTGCGCCACGAAGGTCGTAAAATTTTCGCGACCATTTCTTAGTGTGCCTTAAAAAGGTTGTACTTATCTAAAATGTGTATTACGTCACAAGCACTGAAATCTACGCAAATCTCAACACATAAATCATTGAACGTTCCCCGGGCCAATGTAAACAGTTCGATAGAAGAAATATCCATCGACGGCGTCACGTTGCGATACACAAAGAAATCGAAAAAAATGAAATTGATGGAAAAGAGTAAAAAATCTGTGTGATATTAAAATAAACGAGACATGCGAGGCTCTGGCAGCGTGGTGTTTGGACTGCAGTCACGTCCAGCGGTAATGACAAATTCGCGACCATTGTTATTGTAAACTGGTGGATTTTTTCAACGTCCAAGGTTTTCATTTTGAGTAACAATATGAACGTGCCAGCGGCGCATTTTATAGGAACATACTGTGATCTAGTATGGTAGATGCACAATTAGGAATGTATCTTCTTCGATGTGATTCGAGAACTTAACTTCAGCTCCCATGCTTTTTCCGTATCATTATTTTATTCAAATTTTAAATGAAAAGTAAACAACTAAAGGTTAAAAAATGTTGTACCTCTTTAATGGTATGACGTAATTTACTTGAAAGAGAATTAATTGTGCTAAAACCAGTTAAAATGTCATTGAGCGATAGTTTATTTCTAATATTATTAATATATATGGGCTTATAATTTGAAAATATTTATTATGTGTCTAAAATAATATCTTGTATTATGAATTAACTGTCAAACGTAACAGACAAATAATGAAGTCAAATTAATGAACTCATTTAGTTCGGACACTTTGTCAGAATGCTTGGGCATCTATAGGCACAACAGACAGTAAGTATTAATTATGCAAAAAATTCCGAAAAGAAAAAGCGTCCGTTTGATTTGTGGAGGTCGAGGCTCTTAGACAAAGAGTTAATATTTCAATTAAATTTCTCGGGTCAGAAGAGAAATCTGTTGAACGCGCGGTTGCCCTCAAACCGTGGATGCGTGTAATTGTGATAAAGACACGACAATTAAACGTTTGACGCAACAGTTATTAGCTGGGAGGCGTACCTCGGGCAGGTGTAATTAGCCGCCATTGCTGTCCTACAAAACGTGGGTAATGTGTATCTTGGGGATTTGTATCCATTACATTACCGGCACAGCATAGAGCTCAGAGCATTACTGGTAGGTAGTCAGCAATGTATAGATGCTTGTAATTGGCCGGCCGTGGTCTGGGACTGCAAGTATTAATTACAGCGTCACGCAGGGCCTATTAGAGCGCTCATTAAGTGAATAATGCCTGTGTAAACAATGAAGTGATGGGGGAATCACGCGACGATGACTTGCACACCCGACTGTGTTCTTGCAATAGCTTTTGTTCTACGGCTGCGTATCCGCTTTTTAAACATGGAATGTGCTTAAAGTTTGTCTCTGTAAAGACCTAAATACACGGCAAACGATGACGATTCCTGCGCGCAGAAAATACATCTTTATTATTATTATGACAACCCGTATTGTTGATTGCGTAAAAGAATGCATACAGAGAAAATATGCCCAGAATGTTCGGGCAGCAATGTGGTGTGCAATTTGATAGTTAATAATTAATGCGTTCAAAAAGAACTGAAAACTAATATCAATTGCTTTAGAAATTTGGTTTTTGTTGATTTTCTCAAAGAGCAATGAATCGATTTCAATAAAATTTATATGGGACCACCTCTGAAGTATGCTCTACCAAAAAAGAATTAAAAACCTCCTCCTTTTTTTAAAGTGAGTTGACGAATAAAAATAATTCAAATTTAGAGATGTTTGTATTGTAAGTGCAGTTAGAATCATCTACAATGCCATTTTCATTTCATCCGTAAAGACTCATGACGATAACGTTTTTTTAAGAATCAGCAGCTTAGATACAAAAGTGGACTTCCCTAGGAGTTTCCTTAGGGCAACCCGACCAAGAATGGAGGAAATCTAATATAGAAGAAAATTTTTTTGGCTTCTCACATTCCACCTTTAGAGGCGGATATTAAAAACATGATTTGAGCTTTATGTTACTACTTACATAACTATGGATTATTATAAGCAATTGTACTCGTAACAATATACCGTCTTTTAAAACATTATATTGTTTTATTTAATGAAGCATAGGTTCGCATTTGTATATCTTATAACCTGATTACGGTAAGCGATGATAAAGCTGTTGGGTACAAAACATAGTTAACCAGAAGCCTCAAACTACAACTATTTCCTTATATATGAAAATACATTGTGAACTACGATTCAAATGTTACTTCAGTCCTGGCAGTAAAAACCAATGTAAGATCGCAAAAACAGTAGATTACTAAATATGTATAAATCCGGTTGCAGAATATTGCGCTCCGATGATATTTCACGTTAAACACAGATACTACTTCTAACGTCTTAATAATTATACAGCTCACAGTTAGCTAGACAGGTAATAGCTTTTAATATTGTTTAGTGCTGTGTAAATCTATCCAGGTGTTAAGTTATATTTGAACGCGCATTCAAGCAAGATAAGACTTGAGCGGATTTTAAGTTTTATTTTGGAGAAGACGTTTTTGTTCGAATTATAAATAAAGGATATTCAATGTGAAATATTAAAAAATACAAACTGATCAAGAGAAAGACACGAGTAGACATAATTTATTTGTAGAACTGGGTTTGGATTAAGTAAGTTTTTTAAAATGTATGACGGGTTTACGTTTGGCATCTCATCTGATCTGATGGTAAGTGATGATAAGGCCGTTGCGTGCGAGTCCACCAGAAGCATAAGCCTCAAGATAATGAGGAGTTCGTTCTGCTACCTTTCATACGAGGAGACAACATATCTATTAACACTGCTGTTTGGCGGCAGACTTAGGTAACATGGTAGTAAATTGTCTACCACTATCAAACCGACTATCGGTAGGTACCCCCACTGGTAATCGATCCCGGGACCTCCTGATTGTTAGCCCAAACGTTAGCCATTAGGCCACGGAGACGGTTAAGTTCGGTGGAGTTTCAGGTGGAACGAGAAATGGGTAACTAGTATTATATAGTTTAGAGTGTACGAGTATGCAGACGGCGAGCATTCGAGCCGTAAGTCAGCGGTAAAATTTAAATTTTTATGTGGTTTGTAGTGAGTTGAACTGACTATATTAGGAATTTAAAACTGCGACTAGGAATGTGGGCAAGATACGGTGCAGTCATATTGTTGTTCTTTTGCAGTATTTATGTCATCAACCCACGGAGTACGCTAGGAGAGTGAATCAACAACAGTTTAATATAAACACAATTCACAGATTTACTGTAGGAGGAGACTAAAGGGAACAATTAATTTACACTTCAGGTGTATCAGAAAGAGACAATATAAAAAACATCAACGCGCGTGTGTCAAAAATAAGCTCTTAGAGTACCTCTATATTTGAAATGTTATCCCATCTTGATAAACTTGATGTAGACAACCTGCACCATTAAAATTTATAGTATAAATTTAACAACAACCTTTCATTGGTCTTTGTAGACCTTAATCCGTTGTATACGCTTGAAATAGCGTATGTTTGGTGACGGCTGGGCCCACTCCTGCGCCTTCCAGTGGCTATTGTGTTCCGTGTGTCTGTTCAAATTCTTACAAACAGCATCAAGAAGAAGAATCAATGAAGAAGGAAGGCAGACAAGTGAAAGCTCTGGGAGTTCACAAAATACGAGTATACTACCCCACATATTTTTTTGTGAAGTATGCAGGAATGTCATGGGTGTCGTAAAATGCGTCTAAGTGACTAAAACAAAATTCTAATGCGGAGAAATCCTACGGCAAATGATCTACAAGGAAGGCTCATATCAATATAATCGCAATAATATATGAATTTAGGTATTTTTCTCACTTCCATTCAAAACTTTCTATGCGCGTTGTAAACAGGGGCCTATAATTCACCAGTTGAATCGTGGGCTGTGGTCGTGAGCTAGTGGATAGCTCAATAATTAACAACCCATTCGCAGATAGGTGCTTAGTGCAACGAGCTGCTTCAACAAGACCTAGAAACTTGCCAGTAAAATACTAAGAGCGCACAGTGAAATAAGTTAGTCGTCACAAAATGGATATACTATGTTACTACTAAAGAGAATTGTCATTTTTCTCCCTCTATCATTAGGAACTACTTTATCTGTAATAATCACCTCCCACCCTTTCGCGTGTGTAAAATAATCATCTTATATATGCACGTGTATCTATATAGGTCATTATAATGACTGTATTAAAAACTCTTAGTTTCATCAGAATCAGAATAAATAAAAATCGTTACAAGATAATGGTAAATTAAAAAAAATCACACACACTCACAAATATCATCAGCAATAGCCAACGGCTTTCTCTTCACTTGCATTTCAATAAAAAATAACATTATTACAAAAGACAATCCTGTTTAATTAGAACAAAGTTAAGTCCCTTCAAGGGCAACTTCAATTGAAGAGGCCATGAATAGAACGTACCGGAGGGGACACTTTGATTTGATACACTTATTGTATATCCCTTTGCGTTTGCTAAATGTAAAAAGAAACTGGTTCTTAGGACAAAGGGCCCTCATAATGAGGCCAGCATATTGTGCGAAGGGACCTAAGGACCCTGTCCGATATTGCGCACCAATATGCTTTTTTTAATGGGAGCGAATTGCTGCAGCTTCTTACGGTTCAGTGATCGCTCAAAATTGTGATAATCATCGGCATTGTTTGATTGAGAAGGATTTAGGGGGCAAGGGCGGCTTAGAAACAGTCACAAAAATCTTGATAATAATATTAGTAAGTTTTTATTGTGAGAATTTTATTTTATGATATTTTGTATTAAACTGTATCAGATCATACGAATTTTAAATATTTCAAACTTTTCAGTTTTTCTAAACAGGCTAGTTACATAATAGGACTGTTATAATAAGGTTTGTGTTTTATAAACAACATCTCTTGTTGTTTTTCGCCTCTGTTATTACTTGAAATCGACGATATATCTATACTATACATACTTCATTTTCCATTGATTAATGAGGCATTTACAAAGTTAAAAAGCATACTAATGAATGTTTTTTTTACGCATTTATGTTACTGACATTTAAAAATCACTATTGAAACCCCTGGAAAGAGAGGTGATATAACGAAATATTTCGGTCAAAGAAAAAAACAAAATAAAAGTATCTGTCATACTTTTATTTTGTTTTTTTCTTTGACCGAGCTTCGTAAAGTTTACGATTACCTTCTAAATAATATACCGAAGTGAGAATGACCATAATAAATAAATCCCTATATCCTGTGAAAGAACAATCAGCTGGGACACGGGACTTCCTTATTGCATTAACAGCATCAGAGCCGTTCAATCAGATAACAGTGCTGGCCCAATCTGGACTATTTAGCGCGCGCGATGGGCTCAATTAGGATGCGACGGATATGCGGGCCCCTCCATGCCCCTGCCCGGCTTACTGCGACTGAGGTGCTAAAATGACGCTCCATGCAAGTATGTCATATAATCAAACCAAGGGTTAACTATTCAATAATTTCAGAAAGCACGTCAGCCTACAAAATATTATTTTGAAATGTGAATACATAGTTGTTTTGGTAGTTACAGCTTTATGATTTATTAATTTAGTAAAACAACCAAATTATCATCGTAACAGGAAAAGGCGAGGCCAAAGAAGAAGAAGAAATAGTCAGTAATTAGAAACAACGTCCGCTTGCCATCACTGTCAAATAGAAAGTGTGCCACCAAGAGGGCGCCACCATCGATTGTTATTGAAACGTCACATTTATTTATAGGTATGACTCACTAACGTACTTCTTAATTGGCACAATTTACCTACAAATCGATTCAAAGTCACAATTTTTGAGGTCTTACTCACAGAATAGGGGCAAAATTAAGATGACTTACGAGTAGTTCGGTTACCAGTCCTGTAATTTGTGCGAAGTGTTCATATCGAATGTTGCGTTCAACGTCTTGCTTCGTGCACGCGAGTGTGAAAGAGACGCCGCTATTTAAACGTATTAAAATTGCGAGAAAAAGCTGTGAGAACTCAGCGTCTAATCAATCATTACGTTAACATGTCTAAAGTACTTCAAGCTTCGTCTATATTATATTTGTTATTTACAACTGGCTTGCGCTTACATGCTATTATTACTTCAGCAAAGTTATACTTGTTAGCTAAGCTCTTACTTGTGGTATTTTACGTTTTGACCGTTATATTGGTTATAATACTGAAATTAGGCAATGTGATGTAAGATTTAATATTTTTATCGTAACTCTGCTATGCTGGTATTTTTATTAGTTTCCCAAAATTTCTAACTTTTAACAGGTGACAAGTTTGATTTGCTGTGTGCTGAATAATTTTATAAACATACACAATAAGTTGCAACATTTTATGCCCACTGGATAAAGCACTAGTTCCCTCTGTCATTGAGTGTAGGAATCGTTTCAACGACAGAAAACGAACTGTAGAGCTCTGATTTATTTGTCGCCGTCATTTACTTCCAACGTATTTGTATTAGGTACATCAGTTAAAATTCAATTCAGTTCTTCATATAAGTATTTGCGTCGCGATAGTGTGTCGCGATAGATAGATACAATGACGAAATTTAGAATAGCTGATTAAGATGGTTAATTCAGTTCATCGTCAATATAAAATGTAATTTAACTATATATTTCTCTTCAATACTTACTTAATCTTACTGCGATCACTAACCCGTCTGCCCAACAGTGAGCTCATTACGGCGTATCATAAGAAATCATTATACGTAAATAAGCGAAGCTCATGTACAGCAGTGGGATTTCAGCTGAAAAGATAGACCGAAATAACGATTTGGTCACACCCAAACCTGACAAAGGAAAAATAGTTCACTTTGTATGTTATATTAGAATATTTTAAATTAAGAACTTTACCAACACAAACGCAATTTGTTTCGCCCTTCTTATGTTGCTGTTCGGCACATAAAACTTGTTTCGGCCCTGCTAACAGTCATAAATAGATTTAACAGGCAAATCATAAGGTAATTTGTGACGATTTTGTACGTAATTCAATATGCAAGGAATATAAAGCACAGACGGATTATATGAATTGAGTTAGTGGTGTCATACGATTGCTGAAAGAATCTGAATATCAAAGTGGGACCATCTTGCACCAGGCCCACTCAGTATTCATTTAAAAACGTGATGAACGGTTCTCTACGTACTATTGGTGTCATAAGGAGATCTAAAGCGGTATAAAAATGACACAGATTCTGTGTTAACTGTTCATGATTCTATTCTTGTCTTATTTCAGCATTAATAATAGAATATTGAACCGTTAAATGTTTGGACAGTGGCTACGCTTCTGTAGCGCCCTCATAATTACTTCACATCATGTATGATGGAATGCAAGCCACTGTAAGACGATTGTAAATTAAAAATTGGACGTTCAGCAGCGAAATTATCTTTTGCGTCTCCTAACGCCTGCTTAGCATGTTGATTATGGGAATAAAGGGTATATGTCTCTTTATGGAAAGTTCGACAGTGGACAACTGTCTAGAAAAAACAATAACTTTCACAAAAAGACACTGATTTTCGGACTGAATATTCATTGTCATAGAACATCGACCTACTAGATCGCACATCATAATCTCCAGTGTCAAGATGCTAGCTCAAATGGCTTTTCACAACTTTTAGCACTAAATATAACAACCTTTGCGTCACATTTGGACAAGCCTGATTTAGATTATAGACTGACTTGCGTCTTGAGCCGCGCGGATACTACACGCTTCCTCCCAGATAGAAGCCACACAGAGCAAGGAAATCTACTCTCCGGTAAAGCACCAGTGAGATATACTAAAAGCCGAGATGCCAAGAGCGATAACCCGTTAAAGTGGTACCTCATGTAATTAAGGCATAACCTCAATGAGCAGCCAAAGCGAAGATTGGCTCGCGTCTGTGTTTATGGTGGTAATGAAAATATTAGAGCCCCGGCACGAGCGCGGTCGGATTCAACCGCTAGCTAGTTGTCTAGGTACACGCTGCTTGGGTCTACTCAGTCCGATCAATGTAACGTCAATACAAATTAGAGTATGATTGAGTACCAAGAAGTCAAAGGAGAACAATATACTGGAGTACACAATGATAACAATTTAAATGATTGAGATACATTGAAAATTTTATAGTTAATTAGTATTGTGAACGAATTTTGAAATAATTTGAAAAAATAAATTTATTAAAAGTAAATTTGAATTATTTTATCTTGTGTATCAGAGTTTATTTAATAGGGGGTTTAAATAAATATTTCTCAAATTTAAAAGAGAAAATTAATTATAAAAGTTATTTTTGAAAAAATATTATTAATAATTAATTTGAAATGAAATTTTAATCGATTTTGGCTTCTAGGTGAGCATTTTGCTATGAGGCGAGTTCAAGGCTGTCCGAATTCATTAGCGCATAAAATGATTACGGAATGTTAAAAACTAAATAAATTAATATAAAAAAATATTTCATAAAGAAGCTTTTATTTAAATGCTCTAAAAAGAAGAAAATAAACTTTAAAACTTTAAATGAAATCAAACCCATCAATTGATTACATTGAACAATTTATATGCTATAAAAGCTTGTCGCGTGATTTTAATTGTATTAATGTCGATGTGGCGTACCATGAAGGAGGCCTATGTGTTGATGAATAGAATACAAGAATTATGTAAACTGATATAGAGAAAAAAGTATGTATTTTATAAAATTGATAAATCGACATACATCTACACTAGTAAATCACGCGACAAGCTTTTATAGCATATAAATTGTTCAATGTAATCAATTGATGGGTTTGATTTCATTTAAAGTTTTAAAGTTTATTTTCTTCTTTTTAGAGCATTTAAATAAAAGCTTCTTTATGAAATATTTTTTTATATTAATTTATTTTTTATTTTTTAGTTATCGTGTAAATGTTTCTTAAGACTAAAAAAAGTCTAGTTAAATTACTGAATCTATTTCAATTTTAAAAAGCATCCAAGTGCAAGTTAGGTCCACCCAGAACGGTGTAAAGTAATTTTGATTGGAATTTGTACGAAACTTTCATTATGGAATCTGTAAGCCAATTTTTTTATAATTTGGTCGACTATTACTCGTTCACCTGCAAAGGCAGCTTAGTCGTGTTTTTTTTTTTTCTTCTTTTAAGTTCAGTGTACTTACATACTACTGTAAAGTATTCAGATTTTTAAAAGCAATAGTTTAGAAGATATACGGGGGAGACGCGAAAATAGTAAGTACATTTCGAACGACATTTCTTAATACATTTGCTGAAAAAATATAACAAATAGTAAAATTATGATGAAGATGGTTCCGGTTAGCACAGAAAGCATAGCTAGCAACCTAAGTAACGTCTCTAGGTCCATTTGTCTGTCGGCTTTAATCACTTAACATCGGATGATATGAAGACGAAAGTACCAGGACCTCATACCTAAGGTGGAGTCTAACTACAACTTCAAAGAGAGAAAAAGAGATATATAATATCTTGGCATAAGGTCTCTGTCATCCCCATAAAAGTAAATTAAATCATTATCAACATTCGAATCTACATGTGTATATTTAAAAAGCGAAGGCCCGCGTTCTATTTAAAAAATACTCGAACTGAAGCCAATCCTCTTGTAACATGTCAATGCAGCAAAAAGTATATAATTAAACAGACCGAGATCTTTGTGCGGAGGTTAGTGCGGAACAAGTATCTTACACGCTTTCTGACACTTATGTCAACCTGGTAGTAATTGAGATTGTGGCCAAGAGTGTGTTGCACATACTGCCCAGTGACTAGGCAAAAATACTAGTTTTGATTTTTGAATGAAAAACATTCGTTCAGTTAATAAGAAAAACGCACGCTTGCCTTGCGTTTTTAAGACAACCTTCTGAAATCACGAACTTTTAGCACGCAAAAAAGCTATGAAACGTAACACTTTCTGAGCACAAGTATTATATATATATACATATTTTTCAATAGTTTGGTAGGAAATTAACCTGCGCTACAAAAACGATATTGCACGCTCCGGTGCACTTATGTCAACGTGGTATTCTGGAATTAAGATGAGCCCAGCCCGTATTTGAGGGATCATTGAAAAGTTCCTCTTTATTTCTCCTGACTCCAGCATCAGACCAGGACCGATGACCTAGTTAAGCTCGCGAGTAGTCACTGGATGCAAGTGGCTCGGCCCTATCACCGTGCATGTGTGGGCGCGCCATAACAGGGAGACTCATGTCCAACAGTGGACTTCTGCAGCCGATGATTATTGCATATGCTGCCTTGTCCAGCCTCAATTGAGTGACACTATCTTGTCTTAAAAATATTAAGAAAACCATTGCCAAAAGAACATATACACACTCTTTTTAGTTGTATTTTTGACATTTAAGGCCAATTTATGGCCTTTATGTATAACATTCAGCATTTGCACAGAGGATATAATCACAGACTTTGCACAGATTAGGTATTGACATAATGCACCTACTATACCGCCCGTTCACGTTTATCACGACTTGATTTGATTATGTGGTTACTCTTTCATTCCCTTGGGCCAAAAAGAGACAAATAGCATTTTGAATCTAAAACACTCTTCAAGTAAAAAGTCTAAAGCAAATGAATCTATTTAGATTTATAAAAAAAAGTGACAGGAGCTACGCGTTCTCATTGGTAGAATAACCCACATGTCATGTGAGCTAAATCAAAACTTCTTCCGTTTCTGATAACCTGGTACTTCAAATGATTTTTAGTAGTTTGTTAGGAATCAACCTGCGCTACGATACGATATATAGAAACGATATAGCACGCTCCCTTGCACTTATGTCAGCCTGGTATTCTGATTTTGAGATGAGCCCGAATTCGAGGGGCCCATTGAAGAGTTTCTCTTTATTCCTCCTGACTCCAGCATCAGACCAGCTCGATAGTACCAAAAAAACGCATTGTCATCGGAACTGAACCAACGTACAAAATTTCAACTCCCTAGGATAAGAGGAAGTGCTTCTAATTCAGCTTGCAAGATTTGACCCGAACATACATACATACAAACATTGCAAGTTAAATAAAAGCTTTTAATTTTAACAAGATTTGACCCGAACATACATACATACAAACATTGCAAGTTAAATAAAAGCTTTTAAAAAAATGTCCAACTGCGAGTGGGACTCGCGCACCAAGGGTTCTGAACTATGAAAATATACGCAAAGATATTATTTATTAGCTTGAAATAATTTTATTTAAAAAAGTTCATTTTCGCGACCGTTTAACTAAGTTGGTTTATATAGGTTTTTGATTATTAAAAAGTTTTTAATGTAAAAATAAAGTCCTTTAACATGATTCCTCATTTGAACTCGAGACTTCATTTTGAATTTTTGACTACTATATATTGGCCCCGAAAACAAAATAAAAATATTTTATCAATTATTTAACTTGCGTCACCGTTTACCAAAATTCAAAATTTTAAATCGATATCATTAGTAGTAACTGAGAGATAATCAGTTTTGACAGACAGACACCAATGTAAGTTTTCTTTGGATGTTCAAAACTCTAAAACAGGTATGGGGAAGGCATTTCGTTTTAGTTTTAATTTTAAAAGGTTAAACAAGTTTTTCATCGTTTCTAAGTTTGTTATATTTTGCAAATAACAAATTAAATACTTAGTAGTAGATACTTAAAATGTTATGCAATCCAAAACAAAGTAAATGCTAAACAAAGGGTACTAAAAGGTTTTATACGTTTATGCGCTAATGTCATTTATAGATTAGTGCTCTCCAGACTCTCTGCTATACCTATAGGTATAAATAAAATTTGGTGTCGTAAAAAATATATATAAACTACTTGCTTTCATCTCCTATGAAGTTATCTTTACTTACCGTCAGATGATATGAAGGCCGAGTACAATCCTATTGTGACCAAGAAGAAAGTTAATAAAAAGCTAAAACCCGACTTTTCTGAAAGACACTCATTTAAAATAATTTTTTAAACGTATTACGGGTTTGCACTTCATTTCACTTGATGGTAAGTGACGACAAGGCTGTAGTGCGGAAAGCGTGGGCATCCAGAAGACTCAAGCTGATGAGTTGCTGGCTCTGCTACCTTTCATACCGGAACACAACAGTGCTATTTAAACTGTTGTTTGGCGGCAGACTTAGGTAACATGGTAGTAGCTATCTAGGCGGACATGGAAAATGCCTTACCTACCACCAACTAAACCGTGTACCGACAGGTATCTTCTCTGAGAATTGAGACCGGGACCTTGGATTGTAAGTCAAGCGAGTAGCAATTAGGCCACGGAGGCGGTTATATTATAATGAAATTTATTAGGAGAAGTTGCACACTAGGTAGTTGGGTCTAGTTGGTGGACCCCAGCAGAGCGGACCACTATCACGAGCGGAGTAGGCAACTCGACGGATAATTACCGCTAATTCCACCGTTGTTTCCCTTTGTTAGCCAAACGATTAAAATAATAATCACGACTCTAATGTTGAATAATGGTGCATTCTCTTCCTTCTCTTATTAGCGGTATGACTAAGGATTACCCAGAAACAAAAGACGCGTAACCTTTCATTTTAGCTGGGTACCAAAAAATAGGTGTACAGCGCCCACTGCCAAATCTCTCTTACAGCTAGTAAACTAGTATAAGATGTTTTATTGTCAGTATTATTGCGTTATAAATGTAATAAGTTTTCATTTAATTTGTTTAGGCTAATTTGCACTATATTATCAGTTGCGTCAGTATAATTTTCGACATGCGCCTTATAGATCACCATAGACCGGACCTTCTATGAAAGAATTTTAGTTGTTTTGAACAAATTTTCATCGAGTAACTCTGAGTGTGAACGTTAATGAAAGAAAGACAGGAAAAAGATAAATTAATTTAGATTTACTGTAATTTAAAATCGATGTCATAAAATCTACTCTGGCAGAATTAACTTGGTGCTTGTGCCGTGTCTTTACTCTTTACGTCAGTCAATGTTGTAGCTATCTTGTAATAAATAGGCGCAGTGCCTAGAGCTGTTATTTTGTTATTAGCCAGCTATTTTGCGCTGTAGGTAAACGCGTTAAGCATTATTCTCTTTGCACATTCATCTCGGTTGAAGGGCTAGTATGTTAGCAAAATACCTTGTTAAGACTAAGTTAAGACTTGACTGTATGCACAATTACCTTTAGTCACTCCAATTTAATTATATTCTAACTTTATCACTTAAAAATATATGTGAACGGTTACGCACAAAAGGACCTCAAGGAAAAATAACTGACTTCGAGTAAGCGTTTAATGAAGTGCGGGGATTTAAATTTTAAAAAAAGCTACGACACCTATGATTACATAAAACCCTGAAAGAACACAGAATCAAAATTCATGAAAAAAGAAAACGTTACCAATCCCTTCAGGTGCCCTTTTGCGTAACTACTCACATATTGTTATTAGAGAGAGAAAGAGAGATTACAAGTATTACGTTTTCGTTTAGATGTTGGATCTAGAACTACATGCCTACAGTAAGATCACCCCACCAAATCACACCCCGAAGCAGTTGTAAAATGGGAAAATAGGAGAAATTTACCTATGCATCTGGATGTGAGGGAGGCTCATGTCCAATTGTTAGCTTATTTCAATATGTAGCTCAATAAAATAATATGTATTTATAAAACTAAAAAAACTAGCGTTTTCCCTCGACTTCGTCTGCGTAGACAGACATTATCCAATAGGAACTACTTGTTCGATCGGGATATACAAAATACTATGTAAGTCCTTTTGTGGCCCTTCAACAAACTTTGTATTAAAAATCTATTCATTCTGACTATTCGTTGCGACCAACAAACAAACTCATTATTTTATAATATTAGTAAAGTTAATCTAACGACGGGAACTTGTTTTAATTACAATTGATTTGTCTAAAACCTGCACTTTTTAAGGAAAAAGTCGAACAAAGCCCCAAATTCTCAGAAACAATTTCCAACGTGATATCTTCTTATAATACAATAGCCAACAACAAAAAGTTAACTTCAAAAACAGGGGTCGTCATCAATTTGGCACATTGCACTATAATAGACTATTACTGGCGCTTCTAGCAGAAAATCTGTGTCGCTCCGAGTCATGGATCTATGTATAAAATCCTCGGACGAAATAAAACCTGATTAAGTAGTGAATTAGTTGATTCAATGTTTGATTCATAAGGAAGCTTTGGAATTATTGATAGTTGAAACCCCTTGTCACAAAAGTGGTTGGCATTGCAATTAGGTTCTAAAATAATTAAATCTATTTTCTATTTCGGAAAGTTCGCAAGCAATATATGACTGTTTCCCTATAGATCATCATTAAACTGATAAAACTATCAAAATCAATGTTTAAGAAAGTTTGTACTTGTGATATAGTTTGGCTAATGTACAAATAAACAAAAATGTGCTTCGCTGGAAAAAATTTACTCTGCGCCAAGTTACCAAGGATCCATTTTTAACCTCATCAAATATCCATAACGCATCTCTATTTTATGGATCGTTGAGGTAGCGAACAATATTTTTTCAGATACTTTTTCAGCATTACCCGCCCCCCATTGATAGGTGATTGAACTTGTAATTGCCACAGAACTGTCATCGTCCACGGTGTTTAGATCCAGTCACGGCCAACCTTAGACAGTGACGAGATAAATAGGTAGTCGTATTAGCACCCGTTTAGTTTTTTATTGTAGCACTATGCCTTCATTTTACTGCTCACTCCCAAGCCTTGAGTCAATGAGGCACTGACTCTGCTGGGTCATTACCAAAACACAACAGGGCTATCTGGAGGCAGATTATACGAGTATGGAGGTGGCGTAGACAAAAAAAACAACAAAAATCTAGTATCACATGGACTGATATGTGAAATCTGAATTGTGGTATTGTTTTTAGGGTCGTTGTGTAAAAAATTTCGCAGATTGTGATTAGAGTAAAATAGAAAATGATGTTTTTTTTTGAATTTCACAAATTACCGTTTATAAGACTTCGTGTACAAATGAAGTCGTTTCTTTAGAATATTATTTTACGCCTAAAATTTTTAATATTATGTTTGTCGTTAGAAGCTATGTCTTAGTCTACAACGTGAAAAGCATCGCCGAAACAATAGGCAGTAACAAAATAATAGGTAAGGTATTAACTGGGGTCGTCTGTCATAATAATCGGCAACATAGTACACGGTGAACATACGCTGTCGTCTAGGGCGCGGCAATGACGTGCGTACAGCGTCGTTAGCTAGCACCGGGGATGAGGAATGCGATGGAGGTGAAATACTTCTACTACTACGACTTACAACGCTGTAGGGACGGGGAGCGGGAGGCAGGGCACCACTACCATCTTATTTATGGGGTGGTGGATTAAATACTAATTGACCTTAAATTTCGTATATAACCGTAAATACCTTCCCGCAAACGGCGAATTTCAACAAGAAAAAAAAATTTGTTGAATTGCTTAGGCTAAGCCGTTAATTTATGTAGTTGTCAGTATATAATTTTTACAACTTTAGCCTGATAAGATTTTTTTACATTTTGAACATCATTTTCCAAAAAATTCGCCAGACGGGAGTTCTACTATAGCGTTTATATTGGATTTTAAATTGGTCGCTATTAGTTTAAAACAGTTTTGCGCTAGCTCCATGAGCTCCATGAGCGTCGACGTACTCGTTCCCTGCGCCCCTGCAGGTTCGCGGAAACTACACTTTACTCTTTGTCCTCGGAAAAAATAGGCATATAGGTACATAGAGGTTTATTCATGAAGTATATTTATGTTATTGTGTGATTTCAACATGAACATTCTACCTATATCTATTCTTTCTATTTATCTTCCCCTTAGGCCGCCTATGAAAAACCTCCTGTAAATAACATTAAACGCTTATTTATACGTGCTTCTTGTGTTTATGTCTTAAGTATTTCTTTCTTTCCTATTGTGTGTGAAATATTTGATTTGAATTTGTAAAGTTGTTGAGCCTTCGTCATAAACCACTATAATGCACATTTGCGACCGGATATGCCACCATACATACGACTTACAATGTATAACGCTTCATAATGAAAAAGGTTTTTAATTATTTATATTTTCTTGGTTCGTTAACTCGTAAAACTAGCTCTACTTAACTACTATTCGAGAATATTGGCAAATGCTTGATATCTTGTGCTCTATATATGTCTGTATATTTACTGTCTATAAGATGTTAATTTTACAACAAATAAAATAAAAAATAAAATAAAAAATCACCACAGATGCTCAGTGGTATAATTATACACAATCAGAACTCGCGATATTTTTTCCTAAACAGAAGAGAAAAGAGTGATCGTATCTCGTGTAAATTAGAAAAAAGATAAAGTATCCGATCCATCAAAATAGGGATATTTTGTTTACGCTTGCGTATTCGCACTTCGAGGGAATGACATCGATCATTGACCTCGTGTTCATGTTAACAGAGATAAAATCAATGTGAAAATTAAAGCAAAATAGCATTCATTTCTTCACATCTCGACATCACCGGAATTAAAAAGTCTATAAACTTGACATTTGGCAGGTGGTTAGTCGTTAGACTAAAATACTCATAAACCTTGTTATATTTCAGAATTTCGAAGTGAATCAGAGTGTGTATTTCCCGTTTTCTTCAAGTTGTCAAATCTGGTACGGGGTATCTGCAGTCACAGTGTTTGGCATGCATATAACATAGATAGATAGTCATACTCTATGGACTAGCTCTTTATAAACAAAAAAAACATTCAGCTTGATCGTCGAAGGAATTTTTTGTAAGCAGATGAAAAGTTTTTTTAAGTTGAACACTATTTAGTTATCGGCGTTATATATCGGCTACTGCAGTATTTTCAGTAGGCATAATTTAGTAGCCATTCATATTTCAGCCTAGCAGCTTATTCCGAACCCCTCCACGCATTCTCTCTCCAAGTAATCGCGTCGTTGTTTTCTCTATTTGTCACCGTAAAAGCTGTCGACCGTTGTAAATTACCATATTTTTAGTAAAATTGACACCTGGCATGGCTGGTCTGGCACCGCGGTGTCATCGCCCGAGCCATCCGGATCTAATTACCAAGTGTCATTAACATCGCGGAGACGGCACGTCCGCCTAGGAAATGGAATCGAATCATTAGTAGTTTGATTACAAAAAAGGCTTAATAGAAATATAATAACGCTGGACGGAGAAGAAATTGTAAAAAGATTGTAGAGCGATCCAATAATTGGCGGTTATTTGTCGATACGGTTTGGAGCGGGTAATGGGTTGGGACGCCTCGACGTGACTCCGCTCGGCTGCCCGGAGCCCCTCTCTCTCAGGCACAGGCAGGATTATATTACAATTTAGCGGAATTTGCAGTCCATCTCTGTGGTACTTTATAAATGAGTCCTGAGCCCTGAGATCGATTCGGAGCTCTGAAATGTTTCATTCAAAAGAGTTTTTATGGTCAGGTTGGTAGGTTATTCTATCGTAGAGCCTTTAAGTTCCTGACTAAGTAAAACGAATATTGTAGGTATGAGGTATGGATTTTACTACGAGACCGTGCATTACCGAAAGAAGTTGAATTTACCGCCTCCGTAGCCTAGTAGCGTAGCGTAGTACTGGCTAAATGTTGTAATAATAATCCGTAGGTTAAAGATTCGATTCCTAGTGGGGGTACCTACTTGTTTTGCTTGTTGGTAAGACATTTTCTATGTCTAGCTGGCTAGCTACTGCTATGTTACCTTAGTCTGCCGCTAAGCAGCAGTTAATAGCACTGTAGTATTCCGGTATAAAAGGCAGTAGAGCCAGCGCCTCATTAGCTCCATCACACACTTACCATCCAACGGCCTTAGACAAACCCGTCTTTGCTGTTCTGATGTACCCAGATCGTCCGGAGTCCGGAAGGCTAGAATACCATACAAAATGTACCGCACGAGACACATCTGTCTACCCGCACCGTCAAGCACACCCGGTCAGCAAGCAACCGGCCAGCGTCCCCAGAGAACGTGCTGGCCGGTCAGAAAGAGGCGCGAAAAGAAATCACAGGAACATCTTCCCTAGCTCTATCACGTTTATGTTATAGGTACCTATATAGTCTCTCCATTTTACCGTAGCCTCTCCATGGATGTGCAAAAAGTTTTCTTGACAGAAATTTTAATTTTGAAATTTAGCGAAGCAAACGTTATTATTTATGTGTCACTTTTTTGTCATTTTTCACTTTTTATTGGGAGTGTGAAGTTAGTATATATAATTTTATGTGTGGCATTTTATCAAGAAGTTATTATATACGATCAGACATCAAAATAATACTTACAATTTTTGAAGGTCCATTTCCGATTAACATTAGTAATAAATAGTGTTTATAGAATGCAATCGGATTATCATGTCAATTTTGGCCTTGTGGATTCAGAATCTAAATAGAGCCACTGTCATGGCTGTCACATACTATGCGAATCGTAAAAGGTAATCTTTCAGGAGACGGGTGGCATTGTATTACTTTGTAACACTGAAATCTAACTGATCACCAATCCGCCTCACAAGCGGGGTGGTACTAGAGAGTTGATCATGCTCAGCCGTGGTCTATTCCAAATGGCAAAGACAGAAAAAAATTGATCATCTCGGCTAGTTAAACAAAATTACGGTACCCGTTGAAAGGTCTTTGACACTAGGTATTTCATTAGACCCAGACAAAATTCAACTAATCGGGCGAGCTATTAGTCTATTTGATGTCAATTATTTCCAAATAACAGCCACATCTAATCCCAAAGTAAAAGTAATTGTAAAAAGCAGGTAAAATTTGAGAGCTAAGCTAGGCTCTAACTCTACAAGAAGACTATGAAATCGTTTGATTTGTAGTGACTAAAGTAACAATGAACTTGAATGCAGCAAGAAATAAGACTTGTGCACTGATCTGCCGTGACAATTTTAAGCTGTATAAAGAGGATTTTTGCGGCAAATGCAACGGTTGCTTAGAGAATTTGCTTAAAAGCCGCCATTCAACTGTGGACACCGTTTTATTTTCAATGGATTTGATATTTTTTTCTGTTTCAATTCAACAATCGTACGAGCGTGAAGCTTTGTGCCGGTAAATAAAGGATTTCGTGATAGCCTGGTTCCAGTTTTTTTTTGTAACAATATTGTTTATATGAGGACGTGTTAAGGTCGGATTGAACTTGAATAATTCTAACAATACTCCTGCTACGGCCTTGTATTTCATAATTTACCTCAGTGTTGATTTACGCGCAACGTTTTTCAAGCACGGATGGTTGTCTGATAGAGTACTATTTTTTTAAAGTATTTCTAAGGTCTTGATATTACCTCTTATTACGTATTGTCAACAAAGGCAATTTTGGCCTCCAAGCGTTAGGTAAGTGTCGATGACTAAACCGTGTATTTCGGCTTGATCATTATCAAATAAGGTTTAAATTAAGTGTTGAAAAGGTTAGTCTAATGACACCAAATGATATTAAATATTATTAAACTTGACAATTAATTTTTATTTTTAACTCCTTTTTTGTTTGACAGTAAAACAAACTTCATACTTTAACACAGGTGACTTTGTCAATTTCATGTGATTTGAAATTGTAAAATTGCGAAGTCATCGAAGGAGTCAAAATGAACTGATTTCATACGTCGTAAAAAACTACAGCAACATTTACAGAGGAAGCTAATGATACGGGCAATAATTTTTCATCGGATTGTCCATATTTCCTGTAAGATCTTTTTAATAAACGATTATGTTTTTATAGAATTATCTTTTTCCACTGTATGTCTATGCCACAGATAGTCGTTTTTGCATTATTTGGTTGTTGTTCGACACAAAATATGATCCAGTAGCAGTAATGACAAAAACACATCTTCTTCTTCCTGTATATATTGTAATCTTACCCAAAATATAAGCATAAACTGCTCATATTTGCACAAGGAACAACGACCGTTAGACGATCCCTCGAGCTGGCAATCTTAGACACAGACTGTCCCAGCAGTTCCAGCTATAGAGAATAAGTAGCTATGCTTGAGGTTTTCTGTCGTGAATGGAAAAGTAGAGTACGAGTATTAATTGTCTTTTTCAATGGGATGTCTTTAGGAATTATAATCGTATGTTACAGTGGGTTGTTGCAGATTCTAAACGGAACTTACCTTGTGTATAATACAGTATACAAGAATGCGACGTACGAGCTTTCCATCAGTGGATTTGTGATGGGAATGGTTGATCATGTCAAGGATATTTGATGCTGAGTCTATCTTTTCGAAAAAGAGTATGGGTGGAGAACGAATAGCCACAATATACATGACTCTTGTGAGTCTGTACAATCAATAGTAAGTAGGTACGTCAGTGTGCCAGAAAGAGACAATGTGAAAGACATCAACGCGCACGTCTCAGAAATAAATAATTATAATATTTTAGTTGAATTGTATCTACACAATACGTGTGAATCATCTCATCTTTTGTGTAACTTTGATAGTAGCACATAATTGTCCTTTCAGAAAAATATCCGTCACTTAAGCTCGAAAAAGCATATGTATGGGGACCTTTGCACGCGTCCTCCACTGGATATTGTTCTCCATGCTGCTAGAGGTGAGCCTTCCATGGATTGTCACGTCACGTTCCATGAAGGGATTTTCCATGACTATAGTATGTTGATGATAGATTGATGATGCTACCATAAATTTGTTCATTAGTAGCCACTCAAATGGATAAATGATAGATCCAATTATTGTTTTCAACTTCAATTCGTCTAACCAGCTCGATACCCATAGAACGGTGTGGGGATCTCTAAGGCCGAGACGCGCGGCCAATGATGTTATTTTGTAAAATTCGGCCGCAAAATAAATAAGGAATACTGTGTAGTATTGTTACAATTGCACATTAACTCAAACACGTAATTTAAGATGAATAGAATCTCAGTACTCAATACAATTTGTCAGATACTCGTAGCTTCTGTCGATCCGCCCTTCAATCAGTCTATCTAACCGCTATGATATCGGTCGGATTCATGTAAAAAATCCATTGTAATACAACAAAAAGCCTTGTTTTCTGGTAAGCACGTCCTATACTCGCATTGTGTCATACAATGAAATAATTAGTTGGGTCGGTAACGGGATTTTTTACAAGCCTTTGTGCTTTGGTAATTTAATATTTTTTGTGATGAGTTTGTGAGTGGGAGGCTGAAAGTTATGTGCATTGAAAGGCCTATGAGGTTCAGAGTGGCTATATCGATTCCAACTGCGTTTACGATTTTACTGTTCTTTTTCGAACATTTAAAAATATTTAAAACTGTTTGAAAATGTATTGATAACATTATCAAAACGTTGATAAGCTCAAATAGGCTTGGTGGTTGATTTAGGATTTCAGGTTTTGTATATAATCACTCCATAGAATGCCATAAAGGGTTTTGTAGGAGACAGCAGCGTCTGCATGTGCAGCCCTAACATCTTCCTGTGATCATAACTTATCCCGTCAAGCGAGGCTATCGTTCATTCCTCCCCTCATGGTGTTGATCTGCACATGTTGAAGGCTGATGTTCGTCATATTAATAACATAAAAAAATACTACTCATTAACAACAATATTTAAGGTATATAAGTTTGTATTCGTAATTTTTGAAAGCAGATGTTTTATGTTTGCCTAGAACTAATTGAGTTTTATAACTTATATTTATTTTCAAGAAATAACGTAAGGTTTTATATCAAGCTAAGTGTGTGAGTATTCTAAGTAATGCTAAGTAGAGCGCAATATTTTCACTTCATGCTTGTTTTTAGCAAACAGTAACACACGATATAAATTAGGCCAATAGATGAATCATTTACAAAAGTCTCGTCACTCAAATTTTTGCGACCACCCGATGACTAAATAATGTGCATTTACTAAGTTAGATTTACAGTCTGAAGTTATTAAATGTGACTTAATCTGTTGGTTACCTACTATAATGAAAGTGCCATTTATAATATATTTTAAGGACGCTTTGTAGTTGAAAATAATTTATTACTAATTATCTATTTGGATACTGTGGGTTAATCTTGTGAGGGTTACATTGTTTGAAGAACTACAACAGGTTTCTTCATGTGCCTACGTTCGCCGTTACATTATTTTCTTGGGGACAAGAACCAGGAACATCATTTCCCAGAAAAAGTTCAGTTATGTACGCCGCTAACTATTAGAAAAGATCAGTAGCTTTGATATTTGATAGCAGAAGATGTAATACAAACCTTTTAATTCATTTGTAATTCTCTTGATTGATTCCGGTATCGAATGTTTTATTGAGGTGTTGCTGAAATACTATGACTTCAAGAACATATTGGTCCTGTCAGATTTGCATACTCTCTGTGTTTAAATATTAGCTATGTACTCTAATGCATTATGTCTTTGGACAGATTTTATACTCAGGCAAAATACAACCAGTTGAGCATATCGCCACTTATCATGAGGTTGTCTTAAATTCCAAGCCTCATATCAGTGCTTTGTGTGCATGTTATTTCGAATAGTTTGCGGGTGTTGGAGCATACAAGGAGTATGGTTGGAGGGAGCGTGAACGCCGTTTTGTTCTGAACAGAGTGTGCCAATTTACGGTGGGTGGCGAGGTAAGCCGCGACAACACCAATGTTTATGTAAGTGTATCAGAAAGGGACAGCAAAAAAGGGACACATCAACTGAGAAATTTAAAATTAGAACTGAGAAGAACATTTGTTTACTAAATTTTATACCTGTGAAATTGTATTCTATCTTTTGTGTCACTTGAAGTTGTAGTACACATTCTCCGCAATTACATTTTTTAATTTGCTTTTAATAATAATGCATAATTTGATAGTAATTCTTTGCATATGCCCAAAATGGGAACACAGTGGGCAACCACGGGGGGCGCACGCACCCTCCACTGGATAATCTGCTCCGTGGAAGGAGGATAATAAAAAGTTTCAGGGGACATGCAGCAGCGCCCACCTGTGTGACACTGAAATCTTACTGCGATCAACAAGATATTGAAAAGTCATGAGATAGACGCTCGTTTAGTAATTGACTATTCCAACTTACAGCAAAATATAAACCATATAGTCATGTGCCGTCACGATCGCTTTTATACTACTATAAAAGATAATAAAATATGAATTTTAAACTTTTTTTAGTAATCTGTTTTCTAATTGTGTTAGAATATCAAATCAAATAGATTTAAATTTCGAATTACATTACTCACCTTACCTTATTATTTTAAAATAGAAATTTATTTATGGTTTGTAAGATGAACTTTCTATAAAGTTCGTTGTAACTTTTAACGGTTTATAGACACATAAGCATTAAGCATTTAGCGTGGGGACACACCTGTCTTTGCTGTTCTGATCTACCTAGACCGCGCTTTCTTAATTTGCACAACTGCAGGCGTATTGGTGAAAATATATACCTCTCTCAGATATATGGAGTTTGTATGTAATTTGCGCCTCTTTCTGCTGGCCATTTCCTTTTGCTGGCCGGGCTTGTCAGTGCGGGTAGACAGGTGTGTCTCGATCGGTACATTTTGTATGGCATTCTACCCTTCCGGACTCCGGATGATCTGGGTAGATCAGAACAGCAAAGACAGGTGTGTCCCCGCGCTTAGTCCAGTAGCGCCTTTCGTCACTAGCGACGCAACTTGATTTACTATGTGTAGTGTGTGATTGTTACGTGCTTACAAATGAAAATTTCGCTATCTTTGTCTTTATCTAGCGATAAACTTTGAAGAGTAATAGCTTAAGTTTGGTTTACAATTTAATTTTATAGTTTATGTAAAATTAAAGATATGTCACTGTTGGGTGCAATAATATTTGATTCAAGGTTGCCTCAGGACTGCTTTTTCTAGTATAAAAAAATCCGACCCCCATTTCAGCAATAGCCTAGCCCTAGCCCTATATCAATTACTAGAAATAGGCCATGTACTTACAAACTAAAATAGCTTTTTAAGATCGAAAATTATGACTTGGATTGAACCGTATAAAACAGAAGGCGAAAAGTTTCCAAAATCTAGTATTATAAAACAAACACCCTTCTTTTTAGACATTTAATTTTATTTTTATTACTAGAAAATATTTGAATTTTGGCGCCTTAGACAAATTCTTAAAGTCGGAAAGAAAGAAATACGGCAGATCTACAAGCAAGCATAAACACCTAATCGAATATACAGTTCATCAGTGTGAACTGCGATTGAAAACAAAATACATTTCTTTTAGTTTGTATACTGAAACTTTTGGTTTCTTTTTACACTTTCAGATAAAAAAAACACCAAAACAAAGATAATAATTTGTTTTTGCACAAAACAGGTATATTTTATAGAACCCCAAACGGTTTCGACTCGAAAACACCCACGAAGAGGAAATGTACATCCTAAAACAGTTTTTTGCCTTGTAAAAGTCGTCCATCACTTGCAAATGAATAAAGACAAAACCTGCCTTTGTTTTATTGCGGACAGGTACACGATGCTTTACAATCCTATTGAACACTGCCATTTTACAATTACCATATTCACCTGCTTTAATTGTTTAACGTTGCCCTAGCGGGAGGTTTCCTAAAAATTGGCCAAAACAGTCTTAAATGGCTGAGAACCGGCAACGGCGCATTCTTTAAGTATTTTAATTTTCCAAAATATTGTATAGGTATAAAATATATCACCATTCGAATTCCTCAGGAAGAGAACAAGTATGTGTTCATTGAAGCTTCAATGTTTATTTCAACATGTGTGCACGAAGAAAGTGTGTAGTATTGATACTTGCCTGCATGCGTGTAATTGTGTATAAGTAGGTATTTTATATATCGTTAAGTAATTTGTCTAGTAACATATTGGCGTTTAAAAGCGAAAATCTTTGCACAACCGAGTATCTATTTCATTAGAGACGTAATAAAATAAACGACATAAGAGACGACATCGCTAACTAAGGTTAATAATATCGATGAATTTCAAATTCATTTAAAAAAATTACTGACACTAAAAAGCTATGTTGCCAAACTGAAGGGGATTGTTAAGCTGCATACGTACCCTTCTTTGTTTATAACAACCCATTGTAGAACGGAAATTACTTTTCGGACTAATAGTACCTTTTACACAAAAAAAGACGAAAAACAATAAAACTTAAGATAAAGGAACAAAGGTAACGAAAAAACAAAAACAAAAAACAAAATTCAATAATATAAATATTGCATTTATTTCAACGACGAATTCTGCAAATATAATAACTGTAGATAATAATTATAATAATACTATTCAGTTTACAAGACTTTTTTTAAATCTTTCTACAGCTAGTCGACATCAACCGTCGAAAATATAAATTACCAAAGAAATTCTTTCACTGGCTGGCACTGGACTTTGTTTCAAATTATTTTAAAACAATTATATCTGAATAACAGTAAATGCAGATCGCAGATAATTAGGTTTAAAATTAAATTATAGGTACAAAGTAAAATATTATGGAAGTCGTATTGGAGGCAAATTCAATGTCGACGCTCGCCTAAGTAGACGAGCTCACAAACTTACTGTTAAACAAAATAAAGTAAAACTAAAAATAAAAGAACAAAAATAAATACAAACATAACACAAAAGTAATATAACAAAAGAAAGAAAGGGATATGCAAATAAAGACCACGCTAGTACGAAGTAGCGCGGGATTACTCAGAGCAAATAAAATTGTACCTAAAGTTAGTTTACGCTCATGATGTTTAATATTTGCATTTGAAAGATGAACACATCGAGACGTTGTAACTTAGAGGGAGCTGAAAACTTCCACATAATAAATAGAATTACATAATGTGACACCCGCGGCGCGTGCGTCTTGCGTGCCGCGGCAGGCACGGCGACGCACGAGCCGGTGACTTATTTAAACCGTTTTAAAGAAAATATTTGCATATCGCCTAACTCCCCAATTTGGGAACACTCTTATGTAAATGCGTCAGAAGAATAGCAAAAACTGCATCCGCCGAGACCCCACAAGAAACCCCTCTTTATTATGTAAAATGTGAACTTCTAATGTTATGTCGGCATGTATTTTTGTACTTCGATCCCCGCGCCCGTAGACGCGAGAAAGATATGCGAAGTAAACTAAAAGATACCATTATATCACAAGTTCTTAAGATGCCTCTACGAAACAAACAAATATATTTAATATCTAGGTACCTACACACAGATACTACACTGACAGCGTTCCGAGACAATTTTACAACGCACTATCATTACATCTAATAGTATACTTTTACACATTAATCTATTTACAGTGGAGTTCAGAGAATAATTTACAAAACACTTGAATCCTACAAGGCACCTTATTTAAATATGTAGTTATATAGACTTCAGGCTTCGCTATGACTTTACATAATAACTAAAACGTTTTAAATTCTCTAAAATATATAATTTGGTTTTCAATACAATCCTACAACAAGACACGTCGCTACAACCTAATAGGAGCTTTAAATATGAACAACTAGGAAGAATAATATTATGTAACAGATTACAGTCTATATCTCTACGTGGTGTTGGTTTTGAATGCTCCATTGAATAAATATAATGTATTGATAAAGAAATAAAACAATAGACTTTGAAAAATTCCACGAGTCTTTTTGAGTGTCGTCATTTAAATATAATTGTTTATTCATGTGGAGCGAAATGCATGTGCGCCAGATCGGTCCCATTAGATATGCGACGTCCTTCACGCGTCCTAACTCCTACCATTGTTGGGTTTCGTTTGCATTTGAATAGTGGAGGCATAGAGCGAGCCGCCCACCGGCCCACCGCCGGCCCGCCTTTCGCGGCCAGATGATAGCTGCGCGCCGCGTCAGCCCGTCATCGATACCGCCACCCATATGCATGCACTCTGACTAACACTTCATGTCCCACCTGACACTCTGTCAAATACTTAGTAACGAAGCGCCTACTACATCGCTAGTCTAACAAACTACACAACATTTCATACCAACTATTAGAACCATAACAAAAATATTGAGAAACGTGTTTCTGTATTATTTCGATTATACTGCCAAACTTCAAGCTGCGAGTACACTTGGTATTTATTTCAATTACGAAATAATTTCTGAGATTGAATCGGTCGCGTACGTGCCACCATTACCGTTCCCATCATAGCAATCCGACTAGCACGTTTATCGGATGATAGCTGTCTCTACTCATCGGTATGTTTTATCAATCGTAATCATTCATTACCAACACTACGAAGAGATATTCCAGAACTATTTTACCTAACATTATTTACAAATGGACTCACTAGTAGGAAAACTGCAACGACCGTCACGGCACAAAATGAGCTAAGCTCGGTCGATATTAGAATTAACAAAGATTTATAATTCTCGATCGAGCGAAACTCGCCGCTGCGAGGTTCTACAACACGATATCTACGTAATAGGGCCCGAAGTCGCGTGAAGCTCATAAGCATCAGGCGACGCCAGCCGTGGTCAAGTGGTGCACTCACCGTTGCCGGCGAGTTGTGGTCGCAGGAACGCACTGTGGAGGTCACCGCCCATGCTGGTCTCGAGCCGCGCCGCCATCTGCATCAGTGCGAGCGTGCTGTCCTCGCCCGCGCCTGCGTTCGCGACCGCTCCGCTCTCAAGCCGCGCGCGCACCGTTGCGATATGGCCGCGCGTGAACACGTGGTCTTGCACAGAGTACTTGTGACTGTACTTGAAGTCACACACCCGACACTCCTCCGGCGGCGGAGCATCTGACACCTCCGATAACCCTGCTGCCAGCCGCGCCTTCTTCTCTTTAGCACGCGCGTTTTGAAACCACACTTGCACAACACGTTTTGGAAGTCCGATTTCTCGACCGAGTGCTTCACACTCAGCCATCGTCGGTGTTTTATAGTCGGTGAATAATGATTTCATTATTTTCACTTGCAATGATGACATCTGAGTGCGGAAGCGTTTGCCAGGCGGCCTAGGTACTTGTTGCTGTCCTGGCGCTGGTGACGTAGGGTCATCTTCTTCGTAGAACTCCATTGTCTCAGAGGCAGTGTCTGAGCGCTCATCAGCGTCTGATCCCGGTCGTGACAGGTCGACGGGTTTGCTGAGATCTAAAGGTATTTCTGATTTTCCATGTTGAGCTGGTCTCTCACTTGTTTCATTGTTGCTACCGTTTTGTTGTGCTACAGCGTGCGCTTGTAGCTCACTAACATAACGCTTCATTGACTCCTCACTGTACTGCTTGATAAATTTCTCCATGTCTGAGTGAAAGGGCGGAAAGATAGGGGGCAACATGGGAGCCCCCCCTTGGGAAAAATTTTGCTGCCTGTCACTTTGTTGGGAGCCAAAACTTGGAGTAGATTCTGTGCTTAATTCTTCATCAGGTAATGCGTCCACATTAATTTCACCTCTAGCGCATTGGTCTGCATGTTTCGTACTTAAATGACTTTCTAGTGCACTCTTCACTTTGAATAATGCTGGACAAAAGGGACAACGTTTGTTTATAACTTGCGCATGAGCGCGAAACTGACCTTTCCTCTCACGTGCACGTGTATTTTGGAACCAAACTTGTACCACTCTTTTTTTTAATCCAACTTCGCGTGCAATATTTTCTAGCATTTTACGGGAAGGATTTGATTCTATTTGGTATTTTTGGTAGAGGTAGTCCAGTTGTTCAGGTAAAATTGTCGTTCGTAATCTTTTGTCTTTTGGTTGTTCTCCAGTATCCACTTCCTCATATTCATCAAACTTTCTCTTTGCAACTTGTTGATTCAATGCTGCAACTAAAGGGTGACGTGACTCTTCATTTCCACCAAGAGTGGCGTTTAATTGCTGTAGTTGAGCATGTTGCTGCAAGATCCCAAAAGGGGAGTCTGGTGGATATGTGGGAAATAAGTTAGGGTTCATTATGTGAACTAGTTGATGTTCCCGCCACAAGTCAAATCGTGGGAAGACAAGGTTGCATTTATCGCATTGAAAATTTCCGTCTTTGTCGTCACGAGGTTGATGTGATAGAGGCGTCACTGGCGTGTGGGGGGTTGGTGGAGCTGGAGATACCGAAAAATTTTGAGCTGCTGGAGTAGGTGTACGAGGTGGTGCAGGTGAAACTGGAACATGTGGAGCATGGTGCTCAACTGTGCTTGAGTTAGAATCTTCGCTGCTCAAAGTAGCCGCCACTTGAGCTGCAGCAGCTTGAGCTTGGGCAGATCTCTTTGCGTCCTCTTCTTTAAAGCAGTGAGTTTTCTGATGCCTTATCAATTCGTAATATCGCTGAAATACTAGTTGGCACTTTTTACATTGGTAATTTAGGCCTGGGGTACGTTGAAATCTATTGGCATCGTCTGTAGCACCCGCTGGAGGTTCCACAGCTGGTTGATTTTCATAAACTTTTCTCGCTTTTTGACGAGCATTTTGAAACCAAACAACTATTACTCTTGGACTCAATCCCAATAACTTGGAGAGATATTCAAGATCATCATCTTTAGGATATGCATTGTTTTCAAAAAATTCTTGTAGAACTTTGATCTGGTAATCAGTGAATCTAGTTCTGTTGGCGCGTTTGCCAGAAGACCCCGAGCTGTTGGATCCGTTCGAGTTGCCCCCGGAAAGTCCGAAATCGGCCGGGCCCCTGCCGGGGCTGAGGCTGCGATTCGGGGTTAAAGGTAGGACGTTCGGGGGCGCGGAGTTTGGGGACGCGAAATTAGGATTTAGTTTCGGTGGTAGCATCGAAGGATGAGGTGGCTGTGGTATACTCGTGGCTGGGATCGAGTCTAGTTGTGATTGAATAAGAGAGTTCAACGATATGTGAGTTGGACTTTGAGGTCGTGACATGTTTTGGTGGTGGTCATTACTGATGTTTGGTCCGGGGCTACACGACGGTATTTGAGGAAAGACGAAGCTTTTGTCTTCTTGATGTCTGTTATCGTAAGAGGTATGCTTTTCTTCCAAACTTAAGTCATCATTCGGTTCAGCCTTTATTTCCGGGGTTGGTTCTTCAACTTTGGCTTTCTTTTCCGGAGGTGGTTTTCCTTCATCAGAGCTGGCTGATGAGTCTAATGTTGTAACTTTAGCCTCTCCAGTCTTCTCGTATTCTTCAAGGTTGAGAGTTGTAGATGGCGGGTTGTTAAAGTTGTAAGGTGAATCTTTGTTTCGCTGACGTTCTTTGAACAATGTATTTCGGAACCAATGTTTGATTACCTTAGTAGCCAATCCAGATTGTTGGGCCATCTTTGCAATGGCTTCATCACTGGGAGAATTATTGATGTCAAAGTGTGCTCTTAGAATTTTCAGTTGCTCGTCTGTTATTCGAGTACGTGCACGCTTTTGTCCAGCTGCAGCATTAGCCTGCAAAAGAAGAAAAGCTTTTTAATAATTTTAAAACTTTAATAAATTATTTATGCTTTAGAGTTTCGGGGTATAAGATAAGCTAAAACTTTAAATTGCAAAGGTTCATTTGTATCGCCACTCAGTGATAGCAGGTAACTTTGAATAATAACAGAACTCGTTGTTAACAATAATGCCCCGACCCTAGCTGCTCAACAAAAGACCCTCTGTTGCTTTGTGCAAACAGATAGCTAACGTTCGATCGTTTCGCTTATCTTTCAATACCTTGTGGATTCCTTGTTACCGTACGATGCGCACTTATGAAGTTTAACTGACAAAAATAATCACTGCCATGCCTCGTGGTCGATGGATAAATATTCCAGTCACATGAATTTTATTAAAGTCATCATTATCACGTGTTGAACTTAGCAACAGGCAACGTTTTTATTGATTCATTTCAGGTAATGTTTAGAGTATATATTTGGACTGTAAAAGATGTACTAAATATGTGTGATTGAAATACATGTGATTTATAAATTGTAGGCGGGTTGTCAACTCTAGATTCAAGCCTAAAATATTTACGAAAATATACGTTTAATGGATAACTACTGGGACATGGAAGGTTATCAACTGTTCTATGATAAAGAAAAATATCGATGGCCTATTAGGTACACAGACTCACTATCCAGCCCAGCGGCGGTACTTACAGCTACTCGGTTTAGTTGGTGGTAAGGAATTTCCGCATGGCTAGATACCACCATTTAACCTAAGTCTAACGCCAAACATTAGTATTTATAGTACTACTGTGTTACGGTAAGAAAACTAACAGATCCAGTGCATCATCAGGTTGAGGCAATCTATTTTAAAACAAAACTAAAACAAGACTTTACGTAAAACTTTCCTACGACACAATATACGTCCATTTATTCGTATATTTATTTGCATCTTAGCAAATTTCATTTTTTAAAGCTTTTCTCCCGAATTTATCCCGCAAAAACACAACTACTGGCATAAAAAGCATCATACACGTAGGTATGTGTTAATGAAGAGTATAATCTGTGAGCCAAATTTAATCCAAACCAGTTTAGTTGTTTATCCGTAATTGAGTTACAAACATATAGACGTTAAAATATAGATTATAGTAAGAAGAAAACTTTAGTTTAGAGTTTGTTTTTATTTTAAAATATTAATATTAAATTTTTTGCAAATAAGTACGAGTACAAATTGGTTTGATTTAAATTAAATAGCTTCGCACTAATAATATTTTCAGTTCGTGAAAATTACGAACTACATCATCATCACTCGATTTCTCAGAGAAGAGAGAGAGAGAGTTTATCTAGTTTAATGTTTTTCGGATTTCCACATTTACTGGTGCTATAACACATTGCTTCTTGCAAAACTTCATGATTCTAAGAAAACAGGAAGTACCCAATTTAAAAATATTAATTTTGACTTTTTGTATCAGGATTTGCATAAAAATTATTATATAATCTTAAAACAGCACGTTAATTTACTTACAAAATCATTTAGACATTTCAAATCACTTAATTTAATCGTAAATCAAAACCTGTATAAATGATCTAGCTGGTTTAATTATTAGGAAAGTTTTCCCTAAACACGATAGTGCAATTAACATTTTCGTTTTGCGTCAGACTTAGATAATCAAAATATGAATAAGTTATATAAAGTGTGTATTGACCTGCTGTTGTTGTTGCATCATCTGCTGTTGTTTTAGCTGGGCGTCGTGTGCGAAGGGCATCGTGTCGAAGGGTGGGGGTGGCATCATGAGCGGCACCAGCGGTGGCTGCAGGTTCATGGCCGCCAGGGCACCCACGTTCAGACCCAGAGGCAGCCCCAACGTCAACATTTGAGCCACCATCGGGTGAAGCTGCCCCAGCTGCTGTTGAAGCTGTAGCATATTCAGTGCAGCTTGCATCTCTTGAACCTGGGCGGCGAGTAAAGCACCAGCCTGGGCTTCACCTTGATTACTTCCATTCTCGTTGAAATTCCCCGAGTTGTCCCCTCGTGGCGAGGGGGACCTGTCACCAGGAGGCGCAGGCGATGCCGCACGTGGCGAATTTGGAGCACCAGACTTCCTTTCGTATTCCGATTTAAACTGTTCCGCGAACTGCTCGAGAAACTCCAATGGAACTTTGTCTTTATGCACTTCTTCACAATGAGTCTTTAACACAAACACACTAGAAAACTCTTTGTTGCAATGTTGACATGTAGACTTTGTTTCACCATCCGGGGGCTTCTCTTCGGGCGGCGGGGGAGGCGGACTCGGCGCTCGAGCCATTTCACGCTCTTCTTGCATTTTTCTCCGTTGATTTTCATTGTATTGCATGACGAGATCGAAGCCAAAGGTCTCTAAAAGTTGTTTATACATTTGTGAGTTTCGTTTGGGCGGGTTGCCCTTGGCGACCATCTCGTCTATAGCAGCTTCAGCGTCAGCAAGCGGCGAGTGCGCCCGCGCATCGCCGAAAGGGCATGAAGTCGCACGATGTGCGTCGAGTAACTCCGCGTTAGGAAATGACGCGTGGCAGCGATCGCACGAGGCGCTACCTGTGCGAGGGGACCGCGGACTACCTGGGCGTGCAGGGGGTGAGGAACGCGGGCCCCCACTGCTCGTAGACGAAGGGGATGTATTTTTCGGCGACAAAACGTCTTGTAATATTTTGGCGGGGTCGTTTCTGTCCGGTTGCTCTACTAATGGCCGCGACAAGTCCACGTGGCCGGCCGCTGCTAGTTCTTGCAGCTTGCCCGCTCTGGTTTGGTGCAGCACTGACCTCATATGTATGTCTAGCGTGCTGCCTTGTGTGTAGGCTACCTTGCAAATGTTGCACTTGTAGCGTTTACGATCGTCCTCCTCGCTCGACGTGCTCTTAGGTGTGAGTGTCAAATTAGAGGGCGCTGAGCCCGCCCCTGGCGAGACGGGAGGATTGTTATTATTCTGTTGTTCTTGCATGGCTCTCTTCAATTTGTGCAAATGGCTCACGCTGTTGTAATGAACGAGTAAAATATTCTTTTGTGTGAATGATTCTTTACATACGTCGCATTTGAACGGCCTGTTTGGGTCGAGATATTTTTCCATAGGGTATGTTAGTTTTTCACCTTTCCTGTGTAGTAAAGTTTTGTTATGCGCTGTTAAATAAGATTGCCGCGTGAAAGCTACTTTACAGCGATGACATTTATATTTTCTGTTTGGATCATTGTAGGAATCTTCAGCCATAGCTTGTGAGTTCAAATAGTCTTCTAAAAACTGTTGATCTTTATAAATAATTGAATCGTCTGAATTTTCTGCATCGTTATGGCCAGATTCGTCCGCTGCAGTGGCACTTGAATCTCTATCTTCGAGTTCAGCCATGTCATCGTCAGGTGTTCTAAGAGCTTCTTTGCGTAAAAGTTCAGCAGTCGCGGCATCTAAAGCCGTTCCTTGACCACCTTGTAGCAGAGGGTTTGACGCAAGACTTCGTTTGAAAGCCGCCATTTCCTCCTCCGAAAGTTCGGAATGAGAAGTCTCTACGTGTTTCTGTAGAGCTAGTACCGACCTAAAGCTTCGACCACATAAAACACATTTAGTGGCATCTCTAATCACATGATATTGAGTATGTAACTGTAGTTTTTCTACTGTTTTAAATGCAAGGCTGCACTGATTGCAACGATACTTGTACACATGCTTTTCTGATACTGACATGTTTGCTGTAGAGTTGCGAGCGTGTGCTTCTCTGAAATGGTCTTGAAGTGCGTGAGCTGCCTCGAAGTATCGATTGCAACCTTTTTTCCAGCAAACGTAGCCAGGACCTTGTGGTGTTTGCTTGAGTTCCAGGTGGCCAGATTCGTTTTGATGTTGACACAACTCGTCTACATTGCGGAAAGTTCGGTTACAGGTAGAGCAACGTTCTGTTTCCCCGTCTGTGCTGCCTTCTGAACGCGGAGATGATATTTCACGTTCATCGTCTCCTTGACGATCCTCTCTTTGGCTCTGCGCACCTCCATTTAACCAGTGGCTTTGATCGACAAGTAATAACAGTCTTTGCAGGCCTTCTGAATTTACAGAATGAATTTGCATGACGTGCCTCTCAAGAGCTGGCCGATCCTTAAAAGCATCTTGGCAAAGCGGACAAATGAAGTGTCTAGCTGTATCAGCATGAATAGAGGAGACGTGAGCATGTAGCCGAGACTCACTGCTACAACTAAAGTTGCAGTAGGGACACGCGTGCGGTCCAGGTGTTTCTTGGTCCTGGTCTCTTTCATTTGAGCTTTGTTGTTGCTGAGGCTGCTGCTGCTGCTGCTGGTGTTGTTGATGCTGCTCCAAAAATCGGAGCATCTTCTGTTCTTGGGTCAGCTCAGGTTTTTGATCAATCGGTTCCTTGTTATCTGTTAACAAATAAAACATATATATTAATTACTAAACTAATTCGAAGATATCACTATTAGGAAACCTAACATATTAGTAAATACAATCGTAACATAATATCTTTCAACGAACCTCCCGCTACGGAATCTGTTACAAGAATGAATGCTGATCAGAGTTAGTAAGTTCACAATGCCTACCTCGTATACGTGAGATTTATCTACAAAAAAGATTATTTCTATAAATGAAGCTCACTATTGTTCGACCCAAACGTTTGTTACGTTTCTGAATTGAAGTTAAAAATAAAATTCTTCTCTTTTATATTATTAGTTGGACTCATTTTGTTTGCGACGTCCCGACAAGACAAAAGTATCGCTCTATCCATCCTGTACGCACACATCTGCAGGTAACACTAAGGTAACAAGTATATTGTAATTTTGCACACAAAAGAGATACAGGACGGGCAAACAATCATTGTTCATTATTACAAAAGGTTTCAAATATTTCGTTTCGCATCGGATCAAATGCATTCGAGAGAGTTGACGTATGTGGCAATGAGTGTGAGTGAGACGGCTGTACAGAAGACATGCGAGATTGCAATTATTATTTGACCAAGGGATAAGTCCGCGGCAGCGTGTGAAAGAAGCTGGCCTGCATTGTTTACGCTCAAATAAGGAAGTTGAAAGAAACGGTCGATATAGGGAGAGCATGGATTCGTTAATGTATCGTTACAAATTATACTTTATTAGATGAGCAACTGACGGCTGTCCTGTCCGCCTTTTGTGTTCGTCCTTGGCAAGAAGGTACAACAAGGAAAAAATTGGTACAGAGTAATCCGGAACAAATCCAACAAACAATACATCGGTTCCCATAGAATATGATATATTTTTGGAAAGATTAGTAACCTCCGTAAGAAGTAGAATAAGTTTACCCTGTCTTAGTGTAACAAGAAACAAGTACGCAGGGGAGCCACATTTTTCTTTTAATTACACCTCGAAATTATCTCACAGTCAACGAAATATAAACCAGTCAGCCCCCTGTTCGGGAACCCGTTCTATAGTTTTAAGCAGTTAAAACCGTTACATCTAATGAAGGGGAGAGGGATAAGTAAATCCGTAATAATAAGCATAGCGCAACTGACCCTAATTCCAGGCCGGACTGGCCGGAGTGACCAGTGAATGTAATTATTTATGATGTAGAGTCGCCGACCCACAGTCTGGTAGGAGCATAGAACAATGGCCAGGTAAAGGGACCTTGTCTGCATAAATGCGATCTCCGACGCTTTTTGTCAATGGACAAAGGGTCTTTTCTAAGGAAACACCACATCGTTATAGCGTCGTAAAGTAGGCATTGTGCAGTGTGAGTTTTGTTTTGCGAGATTTAGGTCAGGATTTTTACAATGTGGCGTCAGGGATACAATGGGTGCCTGAATGTTTTACTGTCTTCCCGACCCGTGTCGGTCGGGACGGGTCCGTTTTAAGATATAAATGGTGTTGGTTGGTTCATCTTCAAAAGTTGATTTTAACGCTGATTTCATATATCCATCTATAGCTACTTGACATGAGGCACCCAGCCAGGAGCTAGCCAGACCCGATTTCATGTACGTGCGAATTATTTACAGGACGTGTCACTCTCTGGGATGTGGAGGGGAAGACCTAGATATCGCAGCGGCTAGTTTACAATCACCCCGCTATGCAGTATGCACGCAATCTATCTATAGCTGCAGAAACAATTATTACAATGTATTTACATTTATATTTTTCACAACTTATCAAAATTTTGTTAATAAATACAAACTTCTGAACATGAACTTCCGAGGAGGGGATCAACCAAAATCACCACCCGTGGCAGCCGGTTTAATGATCGCAGTGGTTTCCATTAGTCTTTTCTTTAGTCGCCTTCTAAGATCACCCAACGGATGACATTATGAACTTATTTTATTCTAAAACCGAGACCACATGGCTACTTATATTCAGGAACTATACGGGTTGATATAAAAACATGTTATTAGAATAATGTACACATTTTGTGAATTTACGAATGTTACGATTTTGCAATTGAAAAATCTGTACATTAAACACAGAAAATGTTTCCCAATGTAATACAATGCAAACTGTGTAATCCAAGATACGTGAAAAGACCAGTGTCTCAAATCTTAGGATGTAAAAAAGTTAAGTCAAGACAAAAAACAACAACAGGCAAGTGCTCGGTCTGCGAGTCGGACTCGAGTACCGAAGGTTCCGTACCTTGAACTAAACCGTATTTGTCGATTTTTAAAACAGATACTACGTAGAGACGTAGATTTAGTTTTCTTGTAATTACGAAACCAATCAACTGTAATTATTACAGATTTTTGATTTGCAAATTTCGATGATTGCTTTAGTATTTTTTCGTAATAGGTATGTGCACAGTGCATTTCAATCTGTTGTAGAATGTACAAACGAAGTTTTTTTACGATTTATATAAATTTAACAAGGAGCTCACTTTAAAATTTATAACCCCCATTTTGTCCTTTATTCCAATGACACTAAAAAAAATTAATTTTTCAGAGTGTCAAGAGATATGTCTATAGAGTCGGGCAATGATTATGTTTAAATATAGGCATTTAAATAGAGTAAGTGATGTTTGCAGAGATAAGCAGCCGTGACAGACGTACAGAAAGAAGAAGTCGGATCAAGGGTTTCTTTTTACAATTTTGATTCGGAACCCTAAAAACTGACTTGCAAGGGTGCAATAACATTGGTTGAGTTGTATGAATTGAATTAAAAACCAGTTCTGACATCAGGTTTTAATTGATGATGAGCTGACGTAGTAGCATAAGGATGTTGTTTATCTGTATGTTTGTGTAATTTTCTAAAATAAGTTATTAATATAGTTAAAGGTGTGCCTTAATTTGGGGATCACGGCTTCCTTTATTTGAAGTGTACGAGTAGGATACATTGCTAGAAGTTGTCTCTTTTGGTGGACCTATTAATTTATTTTGCGAATTGTTAGTGTTGTGAGCTGGACCAGCAAATAATCAGATACTTTTTTCTGAAAAAAGTTTTTGTTTACAAACAAAATACAGGAAAATCTGCGAAGGGATACGCCTGAAGACATGGAAATGAGCATGCAAATAATCGACAGCTTGCTCCAAATCGATGTTTTAAAAGCGGTGAGCGCAATAAGTTGAAAATAAGTAATAAGCATAAACATGAGGTACACAATGGTGTAAGGCGGATTTCTTTCGCCTCCACATTTCTCTGGTGGGTTTATCGTATTTCACCGCGGCCGTAAACATGCGTCGAGCAATGCGTCTGGCGACATTGTAGTATGATGTAGCTGCCTCATCACAAGGGGCCAATCATCCTTAATGCGCGACGGCCACATACGTAATGCGAGTCATTGTCCCGCGTGTGGTACTTATGGAAAATTCGCGTTCTCAATTCAAATCTTCTGTCCGTCTCCCTCGCTCGCGGGGCGGAGTCGCCTCCGACCAATGACCGGCTCAGACTGTGGCGACACCGTGTAAGGCGTAAGTTATTAAAGAAACCTGTTCTAATGTTGCGCGCTTTAAATTAAATTTTGTCCGTGTGTAATTATCTCATTATTGTGATTGCGACTACTCCGCTAAATGCTCATCACTCAAAATGGAGATTGCTTCTCGGATTGAACACGGGGACGGTCACCGGTCGCGAGGCGCGCCCAACGGAGTGGATGCTTCGATGACGAAAAGTGCACACATATGAGATAATTCCATACTTACTGTTACAAAGTACTTAAGCAAATTAACACTGGGTGAATTGTGTGTCCATCAACACGATCTACAGAAAGAAGTTCGCTTTGTAAAAAAACGCAGAATAAAATTGATTAAGGAACGAATCGGTTTAAATTGGAAACCGATAGTGACGTTTCGAAATCACATTCATAAGTCCACTCAGTATTACCTACTTTATCGATACGAACGTCGGTAATAGTTTTGGTTGAATTAATTTTAATGGAATTTTTACGCTTTATAGAATAAAATGTTACGAAATGTGTTTAGCGCGAGGGTAATAAATAATAATATTTTCCACTTGCTGTTGGCAAAGAAGTTTTGCAATACCAGTGCCATCTAGCGGCAACAAGCTGGAAGTTCTACGAGTAAGCTGCGTACGCGCATTCGTATATGTTGGCTTTCTTGTGATCAAGTTTCGTGAATCGTGCCGAGCAAATAATGCCGTGCAAACGACTTTTTGTGTCAATTGTAGGTAGAGTCATTAAGTTGTAGAGTATAGAGACAATACCTCGAGGAAGTTAACGCACAATAACAATGGGAGAGTCACGGTTAGATAATTACAACCTGACAAATGGCCAGTTTCCTTATTACAATACTGTTGAACATAACCAAACAATGTAGGTAAATATAGTTAAAGCTTTTTTTAAAGTGTTCTAGTTGTAATGTTTATAGGTGTAATTAAAATTCATCTTTCAGCGAAATAGTCCAGTAAACGTAGCAGGAGGTTCGTTACATAAAAGTAAATTAATTATTATTTTATTAAGGCAGCTCACTTACCTTCTTGTTGGTCAAACGGACTAGGCAACTCTGCCGGCTGAGGGATGACTTGAAATAGCTCAGCAACATCTGGAGTCGGGTCTTTGCCTTCAGAACGCCGTTGCAGCTGATGAATTTGTTCCATCTGTAGATGTTTCACAGATCGCACGTGCTGCAGTAAAGGCAGCCGATGCGGCGCACCAAAGCCGCAAAGGGCACATCGATACACTCGCGGCCGTTCGCGGGGTATTCTCGAAGCACAGTCTCTGAGGTGTCGCAACAAAAGAGCAGCGGCTTCATGCCTTGCTCCTGCTGCATGAAGCTGAAGTTTGTGCGCTGAGTTGGTGTAGTAATCACAAGCACAACACCTCACTTGTACACCCCCTACGCCGGCTCCCCCAGTTCCTACACCGGCACAGAATTTCAACTTCCATTCATTCCTTGGTCCTCCTTCTTTCACATGATTAACGTGTTGTAATCGCTGTAAATGCTTGTCTGTCTTGCAATGAAGCTGGAAATTCGCTTTCAAACTTGTTTTGTACGTACAAAGCTTGCACACGTAATGACCAGCAACAAGAGCTAGGATTTCTTGCTCTCGTATCTTTGTTCTGTCTTGTGCCAAATGATGTCCTAGCGCTTCCAAAGAATCTGTTGAGAAGCAGTTGCAAATGCAGCAGTGGAATGTTCTTTCTGGCTCTGGGTCAGCAGGTTCTGGTGGAGGTTCCATCGCATCAGGATTTAATCCAACGTCAAGATGAGCGCCTAATTCAGGAGGAGAGGGGCCGGGGCCACCGGTCATAAGTTGGATCATAAGAGCTTGATTATAAGCCATATCAGCTAACGCTGCTTCTGGATTGGGAGGAGGAGCATCACCGCCGTGAAAGTGTAGTAAACTCTCAAGCTGTTGTTGGCTTTGCTGCCTGTGATGTAATGCCGATAGCGTCTGCATGTGCTTAACGTTTTGTTGCAGGACTAGCATGTTGTGTGTATGCTTTTCAGAAGTCATGTGTATTCTTAGATTGCGGGCTACGTTTGTTTCGTAATTACAAACGTCGCACCGGAAAGTAGGCTTTGGCTTTTGCCCCAAAGGTGAATGGTGCGGTAGCGGTGGCTTATGTGGACCAGGAGGGGTATGTTGTGTCGGTGGAGGTAAACTGTTTTCCCCAGGATTACCGCCATTTTGGAGCTCCTGCATGTTATTTAAATGCTTGTCTGATTGCATGTGTATACTAAGGTTGCCTTTTGTGGTCGTAGAGTAATTGCACACTTCGCATCTGTATGGTTTATATCCACAGGTGTATGTTTCTCCACGTGCGAGTCGGGGGTGAGGCTGGCCAGCTATGCAATAAATGCAACTCGTTTCTGCTTCCGGATGTTTTTCTTTCATGTGTATTTCTAATGTCTCTTGATATTTGTAATGCCAATTACATTTAGGGCACTTTAACGTTTTACAAGAATTTCTACTATGCATACCAGCTAGTGGACCCCCTAGTCTTCCCGAGTTTAAAATCAGTTCACACTTCGGGCAGTCGGCACCAGAAGGTCGTCCTCCAAGGTGGTCTGGACACACGCCTATTGTTGTTCCTGATAAGAAAGCTGGCGGCGTTGCTTGAAACGGTGGGGAAGAATTTGGGCTCATGCGATGTTGAACGGACGCATTTATCGTGTTAGGGTGTGCAACGGAGATCAAGGAATGTTGAGGCATCATCGAATCAGCTAGTGATCGTGGAGGCCTCCAAGCTGGTGGACTTGGTCTTCTGTCGTCACACGTACCATTGGGTAACATTGAGTCGTTGTCTCTGTCTGGAGTTATCATGTCTTGTCTTTTGTCAATTGACGGGCTTGACAATTCTGACATATCAGCAGGACTTCCTGATGCTGAAGCCCGTGGTGCCGCAGCACCAACTGGCTCTAAAAATGAGACTAGTGGTTCTTTGTCTTTGCCAACACATTGTATGATAGCTGAAGCATTCTCTCTTGATAAAGCGTCTCTTTCTGTATCGAGTAAAGATAAACTGTGGTCCGACTGGGCATGCGCTACAAAAGATTTTGCGTAGCCGAAACTCAATTTACAAATGAAACACATAAGGATAGGCTTGACAGGAACGCTAACTGGGCACTCGGCAGGTGGGGATTGTGGTCTCGCGACGTCTTTACCACCACGAAAACTGAAAACTCGATAGCTGTGCATGACAGGCGCGTCAGGTCTCGCCCTCGCCCGCTCGGCCGCCAGTCTTCCATAAAGTGCACCATACAACGATGGATTTCTCGAAACATAAAATGCACTGGCTATCTGAGGAAAGTCGAGCTGTCTCTCCACAACATTGTTGTCTCGACTATCAACAATGCAGCCGGGTTCAATTTTGTGCAAGTCTGATAAGCTGGTCTCGCCTTCTGACAGCTCGGGATCCTCGATGATGTAGGCGGAGCCATCTGGATTGTAGACGATTTTCCCATCGAAGCGTTCGACATCGGAGGACAGCGGCGGTGAGTCTCGACGTGAAGTTAAGTCGACGGCGTCAGGGGCGGCAGGGGGTGAGGTGGGCGCGGGCGCGGAGGAGGGCGCCGGCGTCGGTGCCGCTGGAGCGGCGGGTGCGTTGCGCGGCTCCTCCTCGGGGCTCATCTCGCCGTCGTCGTCGTCGTCGGGCTCGAGAGTGGCGGAGTTCTGAGGGTCGTCGCGTTTGCGGCGCCGCTTGCGCTCCGGGGGCGGGCCGCTAGCGGGGCCGCCGGGCTGCAGCGGCGTGGGCATGGCGCCGGGCGTCAAAGGCCGGCATCACATGCTCTCCTGTAACAAATCACAAATAATACTTTAACTAAATTGCAAAGTCTTCCATTGCATCTATAGCTGGGACTACCTGACAAATTATGAGTACATTCAGTTACGTAACGACTAATATTCTTCGCAAACCGGTTCAGTCCGGTTAGCTGAAGGTGACTATTGAATAGATTTGTATCGAGCGCGTCGCAACCGGAAGTGGGAGGGGCGATGGTCTGTGTCACTTTTTTCTTAAAGTTGTAGTTTTAGCTCTCCCGGGGAATATCAATAATTCAAATTTAAATGTAATCACCGATTTAGATCTTCATTATTTACGACACTCCAACTGTCTAAACAAACTTTTGGTGTTGCGTCTTATTGGATTCTCGTTTCGAAATTCTGATAGGAACGCTGTTCCCATAGGTAAAAATTGATATCTTGAGTAAATACATACTCAAATTAAAATACATAGTAATCGTTGCTTATCTAACAGACGTTTGCGCAAACAACTGCGATCAATTTATCCATATGACAGCCTGTCAATGCTGTCAGCGTTGACACTTCCACAATTAAGCAACCTCAAAAGTAGGAACCTAACAAAGTTTCGTAATGCCATTGAAAAACAAGTTGTCATCGCAATGTATTCCTTATATCGAATCATTAAAGACCAAACGATTGTAATAGTAAAAGCAAAGCTAGTGACGATAAAGGTAAACGAAACGCAATCTATAAGAAAAAATCGTTAAAAATGAGATTAAGCCGTCATCTCCCTTATCTGTTATCAAAGATACGTGTCCTACAAATACCTAACGAGGAATAAAATAATACGTTTGTTCGTCTGACAGGGAGATACCTAATCGATTGGGAATGTCAGCATGTGTCAGATAATTGATGACTGTTATAAACTCTATCAATGTGCCCGATTCATTTGCTGAATCCACTCAGTTTTAAATATACATATATAGTAATAGTTTATAGAGAGGAAATTGTGAAACTTTTCATAGAAAAACATTTCTCTCGAAGTAAGTACGTCAAATGTCTCATACGACCACGTGACGTGTTGTGACACTAGACTGAGTGACTTATTACCAATTGGTAACAAGTCAAGGATCAAAATTTTGTTTCCTTTGTTAAGCGCTAGTAAGTAGTGTTAAATGTCTTTGGCTGAATAAGAACCACACATTTCCTTGTGAAAAAAAATCCTGCAAAATGACTCAAACACTATGGTCTAATCATCATTGACTAATGATGAATAACCGGCAGGATGTGCAAACACGATAATATCGTTAAAATTAATACAAAATTAGCCATTCCTACAGCGGAAGTGGATTTGCGATAAACTATATGTAAGCATTTAAATGAGATATTTCAGTTACAAAAGTTCTTGGATAGTTATTTATTTATTAAGTATGAGCAGCCACACCTCAGTTTACTTTGGTAACGGTCGAGTGTGGTCCTTGAATTTTTTCTTTGATATTTTAATATCAACGACGACGGTCTTTATGTCAATATTTGTTGAGACGACAGTTATTTCGTATCAAATATTTCCTTGTTTTAGACAGCTCAACTGTTGGGTAGTTAATTTTGTTATTGAAATGGTATTCTTTTCAGCGGTTTTAAAATCAAACCCTTTCATGTAATCTATTGGTTAATTTGATTATTAAAACAGTTGTGTTTTACCATCTGCAACGACATACAAAACTTAAAAAAAATTTAAACCAACACGGATAAAATCGTAACAACGAAAATAAAACATAATTATTCAAGAAAGCTCATTACACCGGTGTCACAGTAAAAAACTTTAATTATATCTAGTGTAATTATTGTGGTTTTTCTTGGTAGAGCAATTTGTAGATCATTCCGCAGTGCTAATGTGTATGGATATTATGCAAAGAGCTGGTAATTAGACTCGAGGTGAACGGTCTGTAATGCTACAATTTGCATAGCTTTATTTTTACTTGCACCTTAATAACCAAACATTCACAGATCTCGTTCCAATCTGATTGTGTCGAGTTAGAAAAAGAACAGGCGAGTAGGAAATTATTTTAAAGCATGTAAAATTCAAATTCATCGTCAGTATTCTTCAAACAGACTACGTACTACTTCATGATATGTAAATAAATCCTATTAGTATTTTCCCAGCAAAGCCATGTGATTTAAAAATAAAACATGAATGAAACACTTCAATCATTGACGCCAAACTGGTACATTAAAATGAAACAAATGCAAAATCATAAGGCATAAGTAGATGGAACGGTAATTTATGTTTGCAGTGTTGTGAAGTGGCGCACCGAGTTATTTATACATGTTTGATGCAGGGACACGTGTGGAGATTCCCATCGTTACAATCAGTGTCAATTTCCACCAATACCCCGATGGTTGCAACAGAACTAATTTCCGATAAACTCGCACACAAACAAACACGAATACGTAGCAACGTGCCAGTGCAAATTACACGTACACATGGGTGTGTGAGCGTGAGAAAACTACGGCGGAAATAATCAATGTGTTAGTGCACCACACCACACTGATTCACCGTTCGTGTGTTGCCCTCTACACTACACACATGGCCACAATGCTCACGCGCACAAGCGCAGGGCCCGCATAAATACTCTCCTACAACGGTTACCATAGTTCGTCATAATGAAGATGCGCGCTTTTCAATTCATTAATGAGGCCCGTACAATGTTATTGATAGCAACATTGAATACAGTTTTTGTCAATGTCCAATTTATGATCAGTAATCTGCATGATCACCGGCTAATCCGGCGTATGTATTTTTAAAGAGAAAGTCAATCAATAATTTGAGAGAGGCAAGAAGTTGTTGTCATTGACAGTTTGAATAAACGCGAAATCAAGTGCGATGTGAATCTCGAAACCATTTTCTTTAGCAAGAAATCCTATAATTAGCAACGGCAACAGCATGCAAAGTCAATCAGTATACTCATTACCGTATACGCGAAATGAGAGTTCGTGAGCCACGGATCACTTTCGAATAAGAAATTTACTTGTTAGAAACTGTGACATCCAGAGGGCAAGACAAGTTTGCTGTAATGTTGCTAGCAGTAATTGGAATGAAGATGGAATTGATTTTGTAGTTGAAGTACGGTTTTCGCCGGAAACAGATAAATTAGCTGTCATTTTGACATAATTAGACACACATATCAGCAGTTGTTACGGTACCCAACACATCGTTGTAATTAGTAGAATCAACAAGTCAAATTTTATTGATAAGAAAGCATAGCGAAATATAGACCATTTATAATTTTACGGGATGTTATTCTTACTTAGACATACGGTGTTTGGTTGTAAAAGTATCATATGAAAGAGAATAACCGAAGTCAACTTGTTAACACAAGTAATCGTCACATTGATTACACACCGCTGCAATGCACGCGCAATGCAAGCGGTGACAGAGCGGTATGCAGATGACTTGAAAATTATAAACGCTGATGATGAGCGTCGACGTTAAACAGCAATTGGAAACACATAAAAGCGTGAAGCATGCGCCGACGTCAAGTGGAGAGCAAACAGCGTATTCTGATAGTGAGACGCGGCAGTAACGAGTGAGACGGTAAACTACGTCCATATTAATAATCGTTGGTTATTACGCAGCCCCTCATTAGCTCGCCGGCCGCTCGCTCGCCCCAAGAAACCGCAAAACACTGCTAAATAATTACCCCCAGACAGCTTTCTTCACGAAAACATCATAAAACCCCATTAAACAACATCTACTAAGTCGGCGCGATGTATTACAATAAATAAGGTATTAAGCTTGCGTTGTCAGGCAGCGATCCGAAAATGTTGAAAAGCGATTAATGGAAACAAAATTGAGCGAAGTCTGAGAGAACGATTTACTTAATACATTGATAATAAGTGGAGGGAATGTATGTAAAATGTTGTACGTAATAAAGGTAGTCTCGTTAGACGTGGGAACGATGATGGGGAACAGAGGTTTGCTACAACAACGCAAGGATCGAGCCTCACAATGTCCACCGTTAGGGTTAGCCTTCATTAATGGTAATGGTTCTGAACTTGGACGATGGGATGGGAAATACCTCTTTTTGCAGGCGTCTGCGCAGGTTGCAGCGCGTTATGGTAATAGCTGTGTTCGACAAGACTCGGGTAAAGCTTACTGCTTGGTCAACTTACTGGAATGAGGAAGACTTTTTTGCAAATCTTCCTTCTACCTCCTTCTAAACTGTTTTTTGGTCAAAATTTATAAATCTATTGCATTTTGATGGCCACAAATAATTGTTTCTGTTGCCGTTTCTATCGTCTGGAGTTCTGAAGACAGACATTTGTAGTATGTATTAAAAACATTGAACGAAGCTTTCTCAATCACATACTCATATAATTCACGTCTCATTAAATTCACATCTTATCTTAGCAACGCTTGAATAACACAGAGCTGCAATTAAAATATTCCTGTTTCAGACGATAATTAGTGACAATGCGAATTCGTAAACACCTCGCGTATAGCAATGTCAGTAATTACAAGGCAAATCTGAGAAATGTGAAACATGTGTGTTCATTGACAAACTCGGAACGACTTTCGGTAATTCGTCTTTTTAATTAACCCCAAAACAAAACAAAGTTTGGTAAAATTAAACAAAGAGTTAAATTAAGTAAGAATACTCTAGAAGAATGTTAAACACATTACAGTGTGTAATTGAAGTGGGAACAGCAGAGTCAATAATTTGGATGGTTAAATATATCAGAATGATTAAATCCCAAGATAACGCATTATATAAATTTAAAAAAAATGCCGTATCTTCAGATCCATTTCATATTTAGTAGAATCCATTAATATGGACCTAGACAACAGCTGTTCTTATGAATTCGGATTCGTGCTAAGTTGTGGTATGCAGACAATTGGCGCCAATAGGAAACTGACCAATTCTTTGTTTCAAATATTTTTGAGAGGACATGGATCGCGTGAAGGCTGCAGGCAACCTGGCAGGCGCCACTCCCGATGTGCCTCTTAGGAACCGTCAATTTTCGCCTGTAATTATTGCGGACCCTTCGATACTTATTTCTATTTTTTTCCTCGACTTAATTGTTGCAACAGATGACTTTTTTGTCGAAGCACCTCAAAGAGAGCGGAAAGGCATCAAACGGAGCGTCGAATTTGGAAATAATTATACATAAATAGTCCCTTGAGCGGCCGATTAAGACAATTTCCGAGGCAAATTGCTGCAGACGAGCATAATAGCACACGAGCTCTCCTCACTCATAAATAAATCTGGATTACGTTTCTGTACGAGATTAAGATTGATTCCATCTCGAAGCTTTCTGCTATTAATGTCTACGCGGGATAATGCGTCGATCGTGTTAAACAATTTTTATAATCATTATTTGTTTTTGTGCGTGTGATTTGTAAGATAATTACGATCGACAAATTGCTGTCCGTCATTAAGAAGATAACGGGTGGATGGTATCGGCCGGTCGGTAATTAATGATCGATACATGTGAAATAATTAATTAGCGGCCGGGGTCGGCTGGAGTTGAGGCGCCTCGGGCTGCACCACAAAAAACAATGACGTGCGGTTTTAGATGCGCCGGCGCCGCTGCCGTGCCGCTGCGCGCCGCGGCGACATCCGCCGCTGTTACGTCTATAATTTGGGAGACCTCGAATTAGTTTTTAATCTCATTGCTTACAGACGAGCGTGACGCCGATGGAACGAGAAATGTGTCATTAATGTTAATTTGGATTATTTTTATTGTTTTTGTGGCTAATTTCCAAAGGGTCTCTAATACACATTATAGAAAAAGTTTTAAGTCATCTAGTTCGATTATTAAGTTTAAAAATTACAATAATAGTTTCTACATAAAATTTGTCTACAACGTCAAAAAAATTAAATACAAATATCTCATTAATACGAAAACAGCATACTTTTTCTTGTTATAGTCGTATACGATATAAACAAAGCAGAATTTAATTCTTTCCTGTAAATATCTATTAATGAAAGACAACCAAATATCTTTGTCTACAGTTTACGACTTCTCAAATATCTTCCCAGAGAAGCAGACGTCGTGGTTGTTGCCCGATAATTACTGGTTGACGAGGAATCGTAATGTCGGAACAATTACCCGGCGAGGGGCATTATGACGCAGACTTTCAGTTGTATGTATAATATGGTGACACCTTAATGTTCCTTTTAAATTCCACCTAGAGAGGCCAGGGAAAGAGGAGGAAACCGTAGGGGAAAAGAGGGGGAAAGAAACATCACTTTATGTTCACTGGTGACTATGAAATTAGCTTACTTTGACTGTTATTTAATGTCAATGGGAACGGGGTGAGAGTTTCAACTGTGGGAACTCAGACGAAATAGTTGACCAAACAATTTGAATGGATAATTATTTGGTCGATTCACAGGTTGTCATTCAAAATTTTGTGGTTTAAAATCGCGGCGGATAATTTCATAATTCGTCGCTTTTTTCACAGCACCGTTATGGAAATGGCTTTGGATGAATCTTCTTAAGAATGATTACGTACCTGCTTTCTTAAGGAAATTATTTTTTCTGTGCTTGTGGTGCGCTACGAATCAACACTTGTCGTGAGAGAATTCCTTTACGCGGAAAAAGTATATTTCTTGTTCTATGTAGACACATCAATCTATATAAAGAAAAACAAATGTCATTTAAATTTTTATCACAATTTCCCTTGGGATGCTGTCTGTGAAAATCATAAATGAAACCAAACTTGGTTTGAAGCAATAAATATGTATTAGGTGCATACTATGAATGAATGAATTGACCTTCATTCCTTGTGGCTAAGTGCGCCTGTGTATTTTGTTAGATTAAACGAGCCAAAATATAAATAACTAGCAGCCCGTCCCGGCTTCGCACGGGGTAGACAATTATTTATTTTTGGAAATTTGGATATAAAACACTTTTTTTCACAAATATTTTTATTTATTAAAAATTATTATTTATTAATTATATATTAAAAAAATATTTCAGTGCCCCCTCCACCCCGCCCGCCGCGATGCCCGGCGCGCTTTTCAAACTGCATCGCAAACAACGGCCACGGCGCTATGGCGGTATTGTTTACTGTTAGAATTTTTTAATTCGTAATATCTTTTGAATGGAAAGTCCAATTTAAATAATTTAAAAACTATTTTATAGGTAGTTAAATGGTCTTGACTATAAAATAATTTATTTGGATAAGGATTAATATAAACACATAAATAGCATGGTTTGAATTTGGTTAGCATTTTCATTAATGTTTAAAATGAAAAAAGTTGTTGTAGTGACATAACTACAATAGTTGGACATATGCTACCGCGGAGTTTTTTGTAGACATTATGATGTTCTTCAATATTGTCGTACATTATTTTGTTCTATCTCTAATAGTTTCGGCAGCGCATTCGACGAAATACATTTTAAGACTCATTTTTCTACACCTTCGGTTACATTGTTCAAATTTTACCAAGGATCCCTAATTTTTTTCAAAATGAAATGTAGCCTATGTCAAATTGGAAGAATGTAGCATTCTACTGGTGAAAGAATTTTTTAAATCGGCCCAGTACTTTTTGAGCCTATTCATTACAAACATACAAACATACAAAAATAGTTACAAATCTTTCCTCTTTATAATATTAGTGTAGACAAAAACACTGTTTGTACTTTTTTTGAATCCACCATGGATGATTATGTTTATCTTTCTGGTTTACATTTTTAAATTTAATTGTCTACAAAAAACGGTATTTTCATTTGTTTGATCAAGTTTTCGTAATCGACAATTACTGCAACGATAGACCAAGTTTTTTAACATACAAAAATACGCTAACTTTTAATATTTTCACAATCGCGAATGCAGAAAAATCAAAGCAATACTCAGCAACAGTACGACAAGTAATCTGTCCAAGAGGCAATAATGCTACATCTTTAATCTACGAGTAACGTAAACCTGAAAATCCAAGACAAACTCAAGATATTCCTCTTCAAAGTTCCCAATATTAGAAAATGGCAATTTCATAGGCAAGCACCTAGTATTGAATAGAAATAATAAATCAACATTACCTTACGTTTGTTATACGTAATGTTATGTTTTACGTAACAATATTAATATTGAAATTCTGTTATCAGGAAAAAGATAACGATATATTTTTTAAAATTCCAAAAATTCCAAGTATCTCCATTAAGACGAAACACGACGAATTAACAAAATCAAGCAATCATCCAAATAACATCCGAAAAATCAATACGTGATTAGCGTTCTCACGATGCCCACGATACACGTATCGTACATTGTAGGCTCAAATCAGTGTGAGAGCTCTAACTCGCATCGCGATGCGTGTGCGCAATTAAAACGAAACCCACAATCAGCCGCCATGTTTGTACACGGCCGATGTTAATAGCGTTCAGTAATTACATACCAGTATCATGGCATCGTTGATTCTCGGAAGGCTGATCGAATTAATAGAGCCTATTTCGGCTGAAGCATTGTGGACATCAGAACTGTATTGTGGTTCAATCTGGGATCTAGACCAATGAGATTACGAGTACATTTGAAACGCAACAGTAAAATTTCAAATGAGAAACAAAATTGATTTTATATTTGATCGAATCGAGTCGAAACTCCATTAGAACTGTGTTTTTAATTCTTAAACGCTAAACTTTTAAGATATGAATTGGGTATTTTATTGAGATAATCCAAACATGTCTCAAAATTTCAATAAGTCCATGAAGCATTGTCCACAAGAACTGGAATGTGGTTTCACACTACAGACCAAATCCAGACCGATTTAAGATTCTAATTATACAAAGATTAATAATGCAAATTCAAATTAATTGATATTGATAAAAAGTAAAAAAAAATATTCAGCTTACAGTCCAATCTAAATGAAACGTGATGAGTCGACTCAAAACTTTTGAAATATAAACTGTCAATCGAGTCATTTTGAGGATGGTTGAATTTATAATGTTTAGTAAATACATCATTCATTGCATTGCATTGAAATAATGCAGATAACACAAAATAGTGCAAGTGACAAAGGAATTTACTTTACGTTGGATTCAATTACAATGCAACATTATGTAGAGTACTAAATAAAAATAAAAATACACGTATCAATCACAAGTACGAGAGGAAAGTGTATTACACATAGTATAGACACATTATTGAAAGTATAAATCCGTTACTAGAGCTAGTGTGACATTTGTGAGCTATGAAAATATCAAAATCTTACAACTGACTGGACATGATTTTTACAATCTTGAATAGAAATATGTCTTACTTTCATTTTGAAGCACGAGCGAAAATTCCGAAAAGTTCATGAAAAGCTTGATATTTTTTGGTTAAGAATTTAGTATTGAATAAAACCAACACATAAACTCGGGAGATATTATTACTAAGAAGTACCACCATCCTGGCTGGCATTCAAAGCTCTTGCAGACAAAAAAGAAATAATGTACGCAATAATAACAGGCGACACCGTCACCACCTCGAGAATCTCATATCAGCGCATTTACATGTATTCCGTTGGCGGAACTAGCGCTCTGCCTCCCCGTCGTTATATCCGGGGAAAGAATATCTAAATTCAATTACAAAGAGGCTTCAGCGAGAGGTGTGCCGTTGCACCCGCGCCTCCTCCGAAAAGGGTGTATAACAACTCAATTTCTCCATATTATTAAGACGGTGGGGCGAGTAGGATGGGGTGGCACGGAGCACAAAAAGAATGCTAATTTAAAATTCTTATTGCTGTGTTCGTATGCGCGCGCGCTTTATGTATCATTCGCGTAACAAAAGCCGGGAGAGAGCCGCCCGAGCGCGTAATTTCAATCTAATATTCAATTTGAGAAGTATCGCGAGCACCCGCCATCTTTTATTTATTTAGTTGACTTTCAAGAGTTTTCTCGGGATTCCAAGACCATAGAAACAAGTGCGTCATGTTGTTTTATGAGATTCGCCGTGTTTATCATATACATTCACATAAGACTTGCGATATCAAGTATGATATAACTTAAATAAATACAACTATGATACTGTGTTATATTTTCGAATAAATCCTTTCAATTCGGGTATTAATAACGAAGGCACAATGTTTTACATACGAATGCTTGCATCTTGTGCTTTGAAAACAGTACAACTATAAATCATTTCATTTTGTCAAGGCGTACAAATTGCACAAACAGTAATATGTATATTTTTTTAATGACATGAAAAACGAAATGAAACAGTTTTTTCATAATTAGCGCGTTTAAAAAGAACTAGAAATCGAGTTTAACTGCCCGAAAAGTCTACAACATTCTTCAATCGTCACGTAAAATGTTCACATTTAGTGGTAAAATTATCATATTTGTTCTTTATAGATTTTTAAAGCGTAGAATCAAGAATCAATTTCGATAAAATTTATATTGGACCACCTCTGAAGTATGCTCAATGAAGAATTATCCAAATCGATTCATAATTAGCGGAGTTATCGCGTAGCATTCATACAAAAGAAAAACAAGAAAATAATATACAGTCGAATTGAGGACCTCTTCCTTTTTTGAAGTCGGTTGAAAAAACAAAGGTGCTATTGTAGTGAACGGTATGGGACTTCGTATTATCGATACCGTCATCGGCGTGACCCTCTTAATGAAAAACGTTAACAGATAGCCAGAGTTCGGCGCAATCCGACGACAAAGACCACCAAATTCGATCCGATATCTCAATCTAACGACCAAACATAATTGCTTCATTCCCACGGCGCGAAGAAAATAAATTTCACCGTTCACAATAGGTGCTTTCCACAGACAATTCGCGGCTAAACGGGGGGCGATAGACGCCTAATGTTCAGATCGTGATATATTAGCCCAGCAGCTAATGGTGACCCCTTGCCTTGCCACACCTCATGAACATGCTAACAGACCCGATCCACTCTATATTACAAATGTGCCAGGACTGTACTAAGGTAAATATATTGGGGGCGCTGTTACGATAGAATTTGGCGTAGGTACCAAGTCGGGTATACAATAACTCAACCCTAATATCTCAGGTGGCAAAATCACAACCAAATCAGCTATTGATTGACTTAAAATGTTTGCTCGTGAAACGTGTCTTTGTTAAACAGGCGACATATATCAGGCATACAAATTAGTAAAATAAGCATCAATAATGTTAATACAAACTAGATTGTTCATAATGTCTACATTGTACAATATAATAAGAAGTGTGATAGAGTGCGAGTCAAAATGAAGATTGTGAAGAAAGATATCGGAACATTGTAGACTTACATTATTCCAGCTAAGTCTAAACATGCCGGGCATGCTCATCTGCCTATATCTGGCTCTGGGTAAGAGACATTTACGCTGGTACACATTGTTACTTTCTAAATTTCAAACAATATAAATAAGGCAAAGATTTAAAGTAGAGCATAAGTCAAGGATGACAATTGATTCTTCAATTTTGATTCGTCACGATCTTAATGTGCTTTTACTGAAATAGGCACCTTTAAAGGTCTCTACTTAAAATCAAGGTTTAGCTTAGTACAAATAGGTATATATAGATAGTGAAATAGGCCAGGGAACGTTGTGATAAAAGTTTTATGAGTACCTATCCAACAGTAATAAAATGTTAGTTTTGGTATGTGGGCACTATAGGGCTAAGACCACCATGCACCAAGTTTCATGACAATAGTTTGCAGGAGTGGAAAGCGTGTAACCTATATCAGTGTTGTTTAGAAGAACAGCTTCAAACAAAAGTTAGTTAGTTTAGCAAGAAGGCACGAATTTATAACATCTAACCTAATAAGTAAAGACTAATTTTCTGCGAGAGATTGATGAGATGGATATAGTAAAATTATAAATAATTTCCGATAAATGTGAATTAAAGATGAATAATTAGAATACAGGAAGATGATTCAAAAGCACTAATAATATTAATAACAGCGCAGCAGTACGATTTTAGCGTCTCTTACCGTGTGCAGAAAGCGTTGTGCGGGCGTTTCCTGATAATTTGCCGGGCGACGAGCGACCGGCGCCTGCGCACTTACCGTAACCTTTTTATACAACTGTTTGCGACTAAACAAGTTCTCAAACGAAAACATACTTTGGGAATACAAAGGGAAGTAATACTTTTAATACAGAGGGCATCGAAATACAAATCGAAATGTGAAAGACGGAAAAACTGGTCCATATTCGAACAAAAGCTCCAAAGTTGTAACTCACGGTGAGCAGTGACTTGGTTCGAGAAAAACAATAAAAAATATCAAGATTAAAACGACAGTGTCGCATGATAAACGATCCGATTTAAATTTAGTGAAACCAAAACTTAAGGACTCGCGCGCACCTTTAACGAACACGACGAGGCCCGTTCATAATTATAATTAATATTCTCACAGTATTAGAGTGGTCGACGGTAAAAAAAGGAGATTCGACGCGAGAATTAATAACAAACAAATGGGCTACCTGCGATGTTTTTTGTGAGCCCCCACAGGTAAACCCGTCATGATGAAAGGAACTCATATGCGTCTGTCTTAGATCCCAAACAATATTGTCTGGTTTTGACACGGTTGCACCTTTTTATGGCAGTCGGCGAATCCATTCATAGAAGCAGCAGCTACGGTAAACATGGACAAAAAACTGTTAATAAAGTAAATACAGCTACTTGATGATAGATGGCGACGCGCGGATTTCAAACGTAAAGACAGATATGGTTACAAGTTAGAGCTTTAGCATTACACTGTACAAAAAGTCGTTCTTCTTTTGAACGTATCGTATTTCAATACCTCAGTGACTTATTAAAAAGACCAAAAACCAAAGCTGCATTGGAAACAAGAAACCAACGATTCGAAATCCGGGACAAAGGAGAGGAACTCTCTAAACGGGATCCCATAATGACAAAACAGAAATATGATTTCGATTAAATGGTGTGACGGGTGCGGCTTGATTGGGTGCTTTTGTGGGTGCGAAAAGGAAAGGAAACTGGTTAATAATAAAAATATTTTATTTGTATAGTGGGGTAAAACACCCCCGCTGCGGGCTGTTTGGTCGGGACGGCATCCATCATCATTATATTAACCGATTTAACACTTTTGAACAGATTCCTGCAGCGGTTGGTGGTACCTTTATTGGGGGACGAAATGTGACAATGTCTCGAACACACACTTTGTGTAGCAATGATGCCGACTTGATTACTAATCCATAGGATTAGGGAAATAGTAAGATAGGATTATTGATAAGTTTGGACTTAGTTCTAAAGATTTAAACCAATTTTAAGACTAACATGTGTACAGTTATGAAGACCATATAGATTCCTAAACTAATGTATAGCATATGTGAATGAAGCATTAAATTCTGAAATACGATCAATTTTGCACAAATTATTGAGGCAGCCGCCTTGATACAGTTATCGATTGCATTGATCTAGGTCAGGACCATGTTGGGAGACGGATTCCTACTGCGTCTTACAATTCCGAGTTTGGTTATGTGTGAGTGATTACTCGAGTGATGTTTAACAAACATTTTTATGAAGAATAATATTTAGAACAAATGTAGTGGAGGCAGAGTTTGTATGTACACAGTAATAAACACTATGAAGTAACTTGTTACATTTCATTTATTATGATATCAATGCAAAATTCAAGCAAATTGCCGCGCAGAACGGGTTCTGAGTTCTGAGAGCGAATGGAACAAAAAATGCTCTTCTGTTTTTGGTAGCAGCCACACACGCAGGCTACGAGCGCGATTGTGGCATATAAGGCTACCATCTACCATTATTTAATTGCATAATTATAAAACGTTTTCACGTCAATTATTTACCGGCATAGCATTAATTGACGTGCAACATGTGGCACAGAAATAAATATTTAGTATCTAGAAACTAGAAAGGACAAAATGTTGTAACAGCGATACGGTCCATTCAGGAAATGCAATTAAATGAAATGATGCATGTCGATATTAAAAAGGTATTGATATGCTAAGTTGGTAGTTAGAGATGCGGGCGAGTTCCCGGTCGCATGCTCTGTTTGTGAATGATTTTTGTTTGCTATTCAATGGAAGTTGATACCTACCCGTGTAAAGGTGCGATTGAGCAGTTACTATAAGCGATTGTAGTTACTACCTGTGATCATGCCGTTGCATTGAAATACAACAAAAACTGAAGAAGAAAAAACTAGCAATAAACGATCAATTTCGATGAATTTCAGCCGATTTTCCCCTTATGGTAAATAAATAAATAGTTTTAGTCTCAGCCAAATTTCTCGACAGTTTTGAAGAGAAGAGAGTATCAAATCATCGACTTAGTATAAGGAGAACGAATTTGAAGCCATGTTTAAGAATGAGTAAATCAAGTAAACGAAGCCCTTTTATATGTTACCCCTAAACCTTTTTGACCTAGACAACTAAACTTAAAACTTTCTCATTTCAGCAATGAAATTACAGTATGGTGGCCATTATTACCTGCTAAGATTACCTTAGGCAGGCTTTAGGCAGTAGCAGACAATCAGTTCCTCTAGTGTGAGATTTTAACCGATACTATCGTGTTTGGGTTTGTATGAAAATATGAAGTATTGTGAAGCGCCTCCAGCGGCACGTTTACGAAACTGTGATTCTTCATACGAATCTGACTATAGGTCAAAAACTCACACTAGAGGTACTGTCAAGGGTTCAGTTATTTCATCGGACCTACGGAATAATAAAAAACAGTGAAAAAAAATATGTTTCAAATATCAGGACACTTCTGACGAGGTTGTGAAAAATGGGTGGAAATGATAAATACAAGTAAATCTCTAGCTAAACATAAATCAGAATGAACGACTCATTAGCCGGTATTAATTCACCAAGCCCTGATAGTGATATCCGCTGAATTGTTCGTATGACTAAACGAATGTGTGGTGTTCTTTTTTCTTATCAAACTGATTAATTTAAGGGCACTTGCGAGTGTGGTCTGCAGCGCAAACCCAATAATTAGAGGCAGTGATTAGATCGAGCGATAAGCCTCATTCCGCTAATTACTCCCTAAAGCTAAACGAGTATGAGCTCGCTTTTTGCCATAACTTAATAAGCGTATTAAACAGGCCGATGCCATAGATAGTATTGAGCCTCCGGCGTTTTGTACCTTTATAATGTTGTTGTAGCCGAGCCAATGGTAAAGCCATGTTTGACAGTTACAGATTTTAAGAAAATTCAATTGAAACTTGTTCGTTTAATTGAGAGATGTTGGGATCGTAACTTATGAATGATTTTGCTAGATTAGATATTCGTTTTGTGGCATCATTTAAGTTTAAGAGAGAGAGAAAACATACGATTGACGTAAAGTTATTTTTAATAGGGCACTTTAGCTTATCGAATACAACGAATCAAGGTTGAGGCTTTTGGGTAGCACACTTTTCATACAACGGTCATATTGTTACTTACTATCAGGTGAGATGAAGGCCAAGCACAAAACCTTTGTATTCATAACATAAAAAGAACATCAGAAATTTAAATGTGCATTAACTTAACAAAGCATACGACTAAGCTTTTATTCGTCAAAGCCAGATTTTTCAAAGCCCGGTTCCAAATTCAAACTTATTAAAATACAATAATACTAAAAGGCTTTTACGTCTAACAAATTAAAATAATAAACAGGATTCAAAAACAGCGGAACTATATCCTTGTTACTGTTTGTCAGAAACATTGTAGACGAGATTGTGTGAGCGCGAGGTCAGGGAGGAATGACTGAATAACGTCTATATGAGGAGATGTTTCTGACTCAAATCGCAGTTGTTCAGTTCCCATTCGAATTAGAATCAATTTAGTCCGCTCGCAATGTATGATGTCTACGACATGGCATTGCGTGTGGCGCGACTATATGTTCTCCAGTTAATGCAATCAAAAGCTAATACTGAATTTAGATAATACTACTTGGGTACTCAACTGGAAGAAGCTCGGCGTACAAACTAAATATCTTGTTCATTTTGCAATTGTAGATGCACAAGATGTGATATAAAAGTGTTTAAAACCAGAAATACAATCAATTAAAGTCAGAATTATTTCGAGTGGAGCCGATTACGACTTCTATTCTATGGGCAGAGTCGTTCTCGGAATGCAGTGCGAGAATTTATTTCTGTACTTTACGTACATGGTAAAAGCGAATAGCTCTAATAGCGTTGAATCATAAATGCAAGTCGAAATTCATTAGTAATCTCACCCAATCATCACAATTTAACGCCAACTATGTAAAGTAGATATTATCATTTAAAGAATACATGTTTATGTAGATCGAATAAATGTCGCGTCATTAGAACGATAGAGAAGCTATCTGACCTCGCGATGAATGGCTCCCATTAGCATCTCATAGGTTTAATTAGGGATCCGCTCTCGTCCGCTCGCCCACGTGACTGCGAGCGTCCGTGTGTGGGCAATCAAATTAGACCACCAGACAATGGGACCGCTCGACCGTGGCGTACCACCCCACGACAAAACGTTTTCTCGCAATCTTCGATCACCGGATTAAGGGTGGGTCTCAGTCTCACACGTTTATCTCCGATTGTCCGCACTTAACGCGCACTTTACGCCGAGTGCCCCTCGAGAGGAAATTGAAAGCGATCGCTTTCCCCGCTATCTTATCTATCTAGTGTTATACTAATTAATCGATGTAGCGCGACGAGGTCGTCGTTAGAGGTAAATAATGCTCGCATTGAAGCGATGGAGGTGATTTATCGGTGTGAATAGACAAAAGTGTCGCGGGCGGAGCGGGCCGGCACAATGCGCTGGAATGTCGTCGCGGGCCGGGCGTGCGCTCGTGCGACCCGTGAATGCGGATTATTAATAACTCAGCTCTGGTTCGACACCACGGTGCCTGCCTGCCTGCCAGCCCGGAGTGACCGCGTACCCACAGACAGCCCGGAGCGTCACCGTGCCGGGCGGCGCGGGCGGCTCGGCGCGTCCGCACCGCTCCACCTGTGCTGTATGACCGCGCCTTAATTTATGCACGGTGAGTTTTAATGAAAATCGCTTAGGATTCCCTTTTGAGAGTTCCCAATTGGCAATGAACTTTCTGGATTTTACATTTTGTCATGGTTATAATTGAATATTTTTTCCACGGCAACATAAATTGCTTAAAAAAGAAATGAATGGTATCTTCAAAGGTACGGTTTTAAACAAAACATAGAAACGAGCCAGACCGAATGAATAATAACAAAACCCGATAAGTATTTAGTGTAACTAAAGATCAGTATTTGACTGAAACCCAAACACCCGTAAGTAATGACGGTATAGTGTCAAACTATGCAATGCCAATTTAATAATTACAAACCGATATAAGATCAATCAGTGTTTTAGAATATTCGTAAATTATTATATTCAACGTAATCCCTTGTTTTCCTTCCCCTCAGATTTGCTACCCTCTCCCACAATAACAATGCATAACAATGGAGTTGGCACGGATTATAGCAAATTCCCCGAATTCTGTGGGTCCATAAGCGCACAATAAGACAAAATAGTGATGATGACGCATGTGCGAGACGCATTTGGAACTAATTGGGATATTTCATAATGTCACGATTATTGAATGTAACATCTGCCCAAATTTGTGCTATAAAGGTCCGGGCAAAAATAATGCGTTCCCTGCGACTGTTGAAGTTTTTCAAATCTTACAGACAAATACTGACTCGGCAAAAACTGTGTTAAGATTCTTCTCATCCATAAAATTTGAATGTACATCATTTTCTATTTTGATTTACACAGCGATCGTTAGAATATGAAACAAATTAATATATTTCAATCTTCTAGAATCGCGTCAAAAAGACAAAAAAAAAAAACAGAATCTCCAAGCAAAATTCAGTTACGGGATAAAATGCCACAGCTAGAAGCTCAACTCAACTCGAAGCTGATAAAAAAACAATAAAGGTGGAAAGGGCAAAGTGCCTACTAAGGCGTAACAAAATGAAAATGCACTATGAAATTACCTATCACGATTTGTAGATACCGGTGGGACCAAATGAGATCAGTTTTTGTCATCGGATGGTAGGGCCCTCGCGGTCACGTTGGACATCGCAACACCAAAATTAAAGCGATTCAAATAAAATTTTTTTAGTCGAGAAAAGAATTGATGAAATGTTATTACTGTCACGTATAAAGTGATAATCGTTGAACTAGGAACGTCTAATTCTCATCATCAGTATCTTCAAGTTGCTGATCATAGGGCTCCCCGGTAACATCAACGAACTTTTCAACTAAGGCGATCTTTCTTGTATAGTGTCGTAAGAAAATAATAACATGAAATATAAATTCAAAAATTCAATCAATTCAAGCGTACAATTGGTCCCAACTTTAGTTGTGTCAAAGATATAAAAAACAAATGTATATTGAAAATCGTTTTATGATCAGCTATTTTGAGTAGTAATATACAGACAATATATTTCTATTATGGGTTCGTGTCTCGCATAATTTACAGTGAAAATTTTTGACAATTGTAAATACGTACATCTACTTAAATAAGTGAAACATTCAGCTACAATTTATTTGCCCAGTAACCACAAGAGATATTACTCACTACTAGAAGCTTGTGAGTGTTGCTTTTAATTCGATTTGCTCCTGGTCGGTTACTCTTCATGTACATACTTAACATTGTAAAATTTAACAAAAAACCCTCCAATAGAAGCGTTGTTTGACACTTTTGCCGCATTATCTTTTTGTCGTGTCATTTATTTTGGACAGATTTTAATGTGTTCACCTCACGACTCATTTTTTGCGTGTTTCCATCGTCCACTTACATAGAAGCAGTAGCTGGTCGTGAGTGGCTCAATTCGTTACCGAAGCTAATAATTAGTTTTACCGTTATTGGGCACTTTACATTTTGAATGGGTGGGCTTATTGATTGCAACAGAAGCGTGACACGATGTTTGTTTATTTTCTAGACTTCGGAGAGAATATACTTTACAAATATATAAAAAATTGTGGTTAATAACATTACAACAAATTTGACCTGTGTTAGGTTAAATTATTATCAAAGTTAGTAATGTCAAAATCAGTAATATTATACAATTTACTTGTACTCACCTTAATTAAAAGCGAGGTGTTGAGACTATTTTTATTCATTACTTTAGTAAATACCAAGACCATAAAATAATAACTCTAATAAAACTACAAACATTAACATAACAGTTGAAATAGAAGAAGACCGTAGTACAATTCACCGCAACTTAGAAATAGATACGTGGTCCTGTAAATATTGACATAGAAGCAGGAATAATTGTATTTGCCAGGTGACACGTTTGGTGAGCATCAGAAATCAATCACGTAGGAATAATAAATCACCCGTTTCCCGGACACTGATGAAATAGCTCGCGTAATGAATGCCATATTCGTTAAAAACGTTTCGAGAATTCAAATTTGTATCATTAACAAGTTCTAGCGCTAATTGTTCGCTGTGTAGCGACAAAAACCTCGTCGTTTCGTGTAACGCTTATTAAGTGGGGCCGCGCCTTTTTCTCAAATTTAATTATCGACTTTGAGAGTTGACACCGAAACCGGCAACTGAAATTAGGTACGTGTATAAGTAGCTACGTGTTGCCAAAACTGCACACTTAGATTTCGTTTCGATTTGTAGAAAGTCGATAATTGAGGGATAGTTATCGACGTTACAAATATTGTCACAATAGCAACCAAAGCTTTCTAAGGTCTTCTTCATTTATTTTATTAATCTCTAATACAAGTTAAATTGTCCAAGGATTGGCTATACCTAGACAACGGTCAGAAGACTATAAACTGACAAGAGTCTTGATTAGGTTGTTTCAAATCGGATTCTTAATGTCAATGTCGGCCAATAAGATTGAATAAACAATAATATAAAGGTAAAAATAACCCAAAACACCTTTAATTGGTGGTCAGGACAGTGAATTTAATAAATTCAGTCAATGCAAGTTGGAAATAAGAAACATAATACAAGCCCAAACAAGATTGGAATCAGTTATATATTCTAGCTGTTATTTTAGAATTGATTTAATGACATTTTCGTAGTTGACAATTATCATGGCTGGGGTCGCTAAATGGAAGATATTATGTCCATGGCGATGAGACGTCAAATATGACCGATGATCACACATTTGTTCTGAATACTTTCAATGGCTGACATAGGACTATTGTTGAACAAAATATTGCTTTTAATGGAGTGTTAAGGTCTATTTATAATTCGACGGGCCGGAGACGAGACATTATGAAAGTAATTCCTTTAATAGAAAACACATTATTATGTATTACAATGCCTGGACATATACATTGATTAAGATATTATCATATAAGGTCTTATAGGTTCATGTAACGAAGGCAGAAAAAGTTACATTAAATTTTAGATAAATATGGATTTCTTCTTGCAGACGCAATGTTATTGCCAAAAGCTGACGCGGTGTCCAAATTTTAAATAACAATATGTTAAAATACTAAGTCGACAACTAAAAACGTGATATTTATACAGCATGATGAAACCGTTAAAAGCAAAAAAATAAATTAGCATGAACGCGCAAAGACAAACAGTGCAAGTCAATTTACATGTGAGAAACTACGTAAAGACTATCAAATTATGGCTACAACTATTTGAAAATGTACCGCTCGTGATTCTGGCGTTAGCGCTCTTCTAACCAATAGGATTGCCCTGGAAACTGTACCCGTCTTCATAAAACCACTTGAGACCGACTGTATACACGTTAATGTGATATACGGTGATATGATCTTTATTGCAACGACAGTAAGACTGGTTACCGACGCAAATACGGAATCCTAGACGACAGTCAAGTAACTCAGGCAATAAGTCAAATAGCTTTTACCAGGTGTTCGACAAATGGAAAACTACTAATTAAAGTACTTCAACTGCGGCGATACTTAAATGGCAGTGCGTAAGTTGTAACAACTTTAATTAATCTGGCGCAACGACTGGATAGTTTCTTTATAAATGCCCAACAGCATCTTGTTCAATTGATTCGCTGTGTAGCAATAAAGAGCGTGAGTCTCCCTTGTTTGTGCTAAGAATTTGTAAAGTTAACGTTTCTAAAGATCAAAGAGTCTGATGATTAGCGGATCACTTGTACGCCGGTGCTGTTACATAAGTGGAATCTAATGGTGTTAGCCGTGTTTAATGTTGTAATTGTGATGTATGGTTTAGCACTTCTTTACTACCAAGGCCAGACATAAAATTGATATGAAACTTGTTATGATACTGACTTGTAATACACACATCGCCGCAGGTCAAATGCGGGAACAGTTAGTGATGGCTTCCAAATTAACTTTGCACTTGAACTTTGATAAGTACTTACACCTCTGTATTTGAATAAAGAGATAAGTTTTCGCTGTATGATAAAAGAACCTACTTATTTGATAAATTATTATACGGCATTATTACAGATTCCATTTTTAACTGGTCAAGTATTGGAAATGGACTAATAGAATAATTAGATTGAATGATGATGATGGTGAAATCCAGGGAGACCTATGCACACCAGCAGAATATAAATGAAGAGATAAATAGTAAAAAAGCACACAACACACGATTTAGAAAGAAATTTTAATGATTCGATTTCCCAGTTCATATTTATTTAAACTATTTATGTTCATACAGCAACACAGTAACTCAATACAGAAAAACATTCGGAACAATCTAACATAAAGTCAAATTAATGTCGTCGTAATTGTACCAAATTGTCGTAATAAAATTCTGAAGGTTGCACCATTAAAATCGGTTCATGTTAGACAATGTGCCCCTAATGAATACTGGGACAACTAAAAGAAATTATTTACGCCACACACTGCGGGACTGGTACAAATGTGGATAGACATAAAAGAAGATGTAGAAATCCGGGTAATGATGTAAAGTGAATGGACAACAGTAATTACAGTGTGCAGCGAAGATTCTTTGGTGCGTATCGTCGCAGCGTAAAGTTAATTGTCAAACTTGATGGTATGATTGTACCCGTTGACGTCGGCTGTGGAAATAGAAACTATACGGAAATTACAATGTTACTAATGCCTTTTCCGTTTAGATCAAATTTACTTTTATTTATTGCACAAAGTCTTGTCAAGATTATAGAAATTATATGAGTTACGCAACTTGTAATCAATTGTAAGATCGCTTCTAAAATGCGCAAAAATAAAGGTTTCCAGTAAAATCAACATTCTATAGAACTAATAATGTTGTTTACTACGAGATTTAAACCGAAAAAATCTAAATTGGTAACTTGTCGCTGTATCCTTTATATTTAAATATTCGATGTGTCTAAATGAATTAACAAGTAGCAGTAGAGGAAACTTCAGTAAAATTTTGAATTATCGGAACGTTTGTTAAAACTACCCTAATAGTGTTTTAAGTTCAGGTATCGTTCAATAGCTTTCAATTTGTATTAATATTCCTGATCTCAATCTAACAAAACACCTCTATCACATTCCATCTGCGAATATAAATTCTAGTCAATTTATATTAAAAGACATTAAATAAAATAATGTTGTGACACAATAGGTCCGATAGATCCAGTTCTCTATGGCTCCTATTGTAATAAAGAAGACGAGATTTCGGATACATTAAAATTCCCTGGATCGTATAATTACGGATGACACATTTTAACATTAAAGACACCCACGCTCCGACTATGTTGTGGCTTCAAACTTGTATAATTTGTGTTAAAGCCGTAATATATGAGAGTTTAGGTGTTCCACGCATTCGGCGTGCCATGCATTCGATCGTTAATAAAATTATCAAATCTAAACTGGTTTTTGAGTATCGCTCGTGCTTTGGAAACGTTCTGTATCGCTCCAACTTATGAATGGAGACGGAGTTTGGTATTTTTAAGTGTTTTTTAAGGTCGTAAATAATATATCGCCGCGTGATATTTCCGTCGGACGATATTAAATATTTAGATGGATGAGTGCGGTGACTCGATAGCTACTGGATTTTAATCCGCACCCATCATAAACTCTGATTATTTTAATAATTCCCAATCTTCAGCCTGTTTTGAAACCGGAGACATAACCACAAATATTTTGATTGATTATGACGTATAGGTATAGTATCAGTATGCACAAATAAAAATCCATAGTTATTAATTAGTGAGCTCCAATAACAAAGTTTCTAAACAAGAGAGATAGATACAAAGTTCAGTAATATTACTCAAATCTACATTTACATAAATACAAATTTCTGAGTTTTACATTAATTTTTGTGTAGTATCAGACAACTAATAAAATTCCAAATTTTTGAACATCAATAAGATACACTAATGATTCTATAAATAGGAAAACCAGTGGCACACTTTTCTCTGTGATAGTAGTTGATGATGGAATTTGCTACAGATTTAGTGAGCACAAGAACAAATGAGCAGTCATCTTCTAAAAAGAATCTTAGTCAGCCAACGATATACAATGTTTGCGTTTGTCTTCACACTAAACCGCTAAAGGGTTATAATAATCTAAAACGTAGCAAGAACCGGGTAATATTATCTAATATTTACGGCATTAAAATTTATGTCATCTAGGCGCACCTCGCGGCTAAGTGAGACAGTTTTTGCGGACCGCGTGTTTTGCCAGTAGCGCTAGTAGGCTAGCGGTTGCGTTGCGTCAGCGCAGCTTGGTGATTCAACCTCGTCAAAAACACTTAGATTATCGTACCTGTAGCACCGAGGCCGTAATTATTCTGGGCACACGTGGACATGGTTTATGGCCGTGCATGGCCCGCCTATACAAACGTACACCTTTTTGTTTAATAGGTTAACGACTTATATTCTTGCTTTATTGATCGTCTTTGAAAATAGGACGGGATGAGCTTGTTGGGCTTTCCGAAGTGTTCCGGTATAAAAAAACTATTTTTTTTAAATTGAAAATCGAACGCCTTGGACAAATAACAATCTGACTGTCCTCAAAATTTCAAATTCTACCAGGCAGCCTGTAAATTTTTTATATTTTTTCTTCAATCTTAATTTAAATTCGAATATTCCAAATTAAATCTGCTCTGTCAAGCACTCTATTAATGAAACAATGGAGATTTATTAACAGACAATCAAGTGATTCCCATTCACAGCGATCTCAAAATGGTGGTCCGGATATTACGTAGGCGTTGCACCAAATATTTTACCAAATTAATCATTCCAGTTACGGCCAAATGTCGTATCAAATTTTGCATTTTCAGTGATAGTTGTTAATAACGATGTAAAACTATGAAATGAGAATGAGATGATGATACAATAATACAAAAACTATGCCAACAGTAAGTAAGAAAGTTATATCAAATTGAGTGATCGCATCGTAAACTCAATACATCTTTTTTTTAGAGCACAAAAAGTGTTTTGACAGAAAACCTTCGTCTCAGATAATGGCATTGGTTTAAATGTAAAACCGGTAGCTGGACGATACCCACCGATGATGGAAGCTTATCTGTACCTGTCTACACATTAGCTTATGTTGAAACATGTGCACCAGCTTGGTATAAATTACTAGATTAGTTTTGTGTTGATGGTAGTCACTGATTTTTAAAGAATGTATGGATTTTACCACGTGTAATTATGCGTCAGGTTAACAAAAATACACACGACAACAACACGCGCTATATATTGACGGCCGAGTGTCTGACCTTTGGTGTATTTTTGTGTGTGCACCTTGTATATAACAGACGAAAGGGTCTGATTTAGTTGCTTCATACGTGTTCAATTGAACACGGTCTCTGGATGTTCTGATCTCTGGGATAGTTTAGATTTAGAGAGACCATGAGTAAATCTCACCACGCAACTTTCTTAGAGTTTTATCAGTCGGGGTAGTAAAGATAGATCCCCTAGTAAAATGGCGGTAGATGGCTTGTTTAAAAAGTTGAATATAGTATAGATTAAAATCTATTGTTTTCATAATGGAAACCAACAAGCAGTTACAAGCGTCGGTGGCGCAATGGATAAGGCGCGGGACTCTCAATCTGAGGGTTCCGGGTTCGAATCCAGCCGTGTACCAATGAGTTGTTTTTCAATTCAAGTACATTATCTGATTGCTTTACGGTGAAGGAAAACATCGTGAGGAAACCTGCATGTCTTGAACAGGCATGTGAAGTCCGCCAATCCGCACTGGGCCCGCGTGGTGGACTATGGCCCATACACTCTCTGTAGGAGAATAGGCCTGAACCCCAGCAGTGGGGACGTATATAGGCTGTTGATGAAACAGTTACACTAATAAAGCATGCGGATATTTATCAGCTTTTGACAATCATGGTATGGAAAGTCCGACGTGGCGATCTAAATGGTAGGCTTATGTTGAACAATGGACGGATCCAGATGATGAACCCGAAACTAGCTCAAATCACAGTATCGTAAATTTTAAAGCAAATTATTGCGCCTAAAGATCATGAGTCTGTAAAACAAGACGGAAACGAATCACCATCGAGCATCGGTCGTCCAGTCCACATGAGCTTCGACAAATGAGTCTGACGGTAGCCCATAATGAGATAAAGCAAAACCGGTAGCCGAGTCCATCTACGACCGTTACAACGCACATTCTGCTTATAAACGGTGTGGTAATGTCGACTTCAATCGACATCGATTTTTAATTAATTTTCTACTTGATTACTGCCAGTGTTATTTATTATTATTATGCTTGATTATTGGTTAGGTAAGAAAGTTTTTGATGCCATTTCTCTAGAAATTACTTTTAGATATGTTAACTATAAGTTAAATTTAAAAAAAGATTAGTTAAATTAGAGCTAGGCAAATGTTCTATTTAGATTCTAGTTGGTTGGTTGCGTTAACTCGTAAGTTTCCGTTTTCGTGAATTTTATAAACAATTCTTAAATATTTTTTTGTGTTTTATATATAAGGCATATATGTTTTTGTATTCACAAAATCCGCCTCCGTGGCCTAATGTGCCGGTGGGGGTACCTATCGGTACTCGGTTTGGATGGTAGTAGGACATTTTCTACGTCCGCCTGGCTAGCTATCACCATGTTACACAAATCTGCCGCCAAACAGCAGTGTTAATAGCACTGTTGTGTTCCGGTATGAAAGACAACAGAACCAGCGTCTAATTCTCTGTGGCTTGTGGGTACGCACGCTTACCGTCCAATGACCTTCTCTTCACTTACCATCAGGTGAGATGAAGGCCAAGTGAAAACACATAATCATTAAAAAAGGTACATCAAAAACTTCCTCTTCAACGTATAAGTTTAAACTGTCTGTAACTATGCAAGTTAAACTTACTTTATGTATGATTCGGACCACCTTTTATTTAAGCCACCTTTTAATTTACATTTTGCAATAATAATTAATTAACGAATTACAAACAGTAAAAACAACGTATATGTTTCAGAATGCAGCACTATTGGTAATTTAAATGATCCATTAACAACGTGTTTCATTAGGGTTGTCAGTAGACAACGGAGTTGGGTAAAATGTAATCATAATTGATCTTGAAAATAATTTCGAAGTCTTTGAGAAACAAAAAACTACTACGAATATTTCGATCGCTTTTAATGAGATGATTTCTTATAATTACTTTTAAAAAAATGATTTAAAAATTATTCAGCGGAAGCTCTTTGTTGGGACAAAAATTGCGCGTTGTTTGCCAATTTTCGTCATATGATAGGTAGTAGAAAAGGCTCACCACACAAACTCACTTTCAGATTTAAAATGTAAGTGTGATTACAATTTCTAAACTACAAAATATACGAAATAATTCACAAAATCAATCGTTAAATGGTTTTTTCCAACATAGTATTTTTTAAATGGATTTACACTTGTCCTTCATTTCGCCTGTAAACGTGCGCTGCGCACACAGAATCCGCAAGCTAATGTTTGGCGGCACTCAGGTAAGATGGTAGCTAGCCAGGCAGACCTACCACTAACAAAAATGAGTATCAATGTGTACTTTCACTGGGAATCGAATCCGGGACCCTTCAGTTTGTTAGTATTAACGTTTAGACATAGGACATAAGGTTAAACGGTTTTACACGCATCCTATCTTAGATACCTTTTTTAAATAGCCACTGTAAACACGTTTTAGTCTAAGTCTGAAGTCATATAAATAACAGCTTTTCAATCGGAAATAATAATAATAAAACATTTTTAAAACTTAGTCCTTATACATAGAATTCTAAGCAGTAAGCCGTTTTACGTTATAATATGACATTAAGAACAAACAAACAAAAAATTATCCAGGATCTGCTTAGAGTACATCAAAGCTAAGGTCAGTGACAGATATTTTTTTCGAATTCAAATGTCAGGTGTTGGTTCTACTAGTAGGAGTTACAAAACGCTTATTTATACAACTATGTTATGAACAGGAAAACGGTCCAAACTTTAAAAAAGTAATAACATTCGAAGCGCGTCTTTGTTATCTTCTACAATGGTAATTCCATTCGAATTAATCGGCTGGTTATTTCCACACAACTAATTAATAAACATCTTATTATAGAAGCCTTGAACTTTAGGTTACTCTGCGCTGGACAATGGGTCTCGTTATAAATATCTCTTACTTAGTCAAATAGTCGAGCGAGTCTAAGCGTATCTAAGTAATTAATCGTATACTTATGATTGATTAAACACATTACAGGCGAGCACGATTCCTATTTGAATATTATGTCTATTAAACCAGTGACATAATATAGTTTACTAAGTGATTGTAAGTTAAACAGAAGTGACACTCCAATGCCACTGGTTCAAAAGAATAGGTAAAAAAAGGTGACATATTTTATGTATTCCTCCGTAACAACAGTATTATACACATAAAATTTTAAATAAGGGTAAAAAAGGCCTAATAAAACTGTCACTTACAGATATAAACAACATTAGCTACCCCCTGCCTGCACTACCGCTCCGACTTAAATACACTTCTAATTTTTAAAGGTCATTATTAAATAAACATAATTTTGATTACCATTTGTAATAATTTTGGACTAGTTTATAGGTATGTGTACAAAAACATTAAAAACACAAAACAGGCAAGATTTCACTTAAATAACAAGATGGCATCAATGATATGATGTTTTCACTTAGAACGAAAAAAGAATGATTTTAAACAAATTAGAAATTCTAGCGTTTTTCTATGTAAGTATAGATATTCCTTTGGTGTACAAGTGCAGGCCAGACATGAAACATCTCTTTTAACACATAAAACTGATTTATGATGTATTTCATTTTCGCTCATTTGTTTGAATACTCGATTCTGTGATACGAGTATATCGAGGTTAAGGAAATCGTCGGCTGAGATATAACAATGGTACGTGATGCTAGTTTTATCTAACAGTTGGGAACTGCGTCACATTTAGATTTGATTCAACGTTCATGAGTCAACCACGATAATTAAATGTGTACGTAAAAACAGTGTTTAAGTTGAGCTATGACTCACAGTGTTAAGCCTTATAAAAATATCAATAACTTTTCTTATTAATTGCGATACAAAAATTCCTATGGCTACAGCGCTGCGTATTTCCGGCTTAGAAATATAAATGCCCCATGTCGTCCCGTGGGTGCCCTAAGAGGTGACGAGGGGTCAAATTGAGGCGAATTGTGAGCACCAGCCTATCCGCCAAAATTGTCAATTATTGCAAATTCCCTCATGATGTAATGTTCAGCAGTGGACTTTTCTTGCTAACAAAGATATATTCTTATGCTTTCATTTTAGTTCTTGTTATCTAATCGATATTTGAATCGAATTTTTTACCAGTTTATGTTTAGGACGAATTTTGATTTTTTTGTAACTTAATATTAACTTATAACCCGCGGACAAACACGACGCTTTCAATGACACCACATATGTCAAAATAAAATGAGTTGTTAAAGAGCTATGAGGAAACAGAAAAACATACATATACATTAAATATATACATTAAATGTATATGAAGGTGTATGAAGTCGCACCGTGACCGCCATTGCGCAAGATTGTGTTGTCTCGTGATTTTATTAAGTTTAAATATTACAGTTGTGAAATTTCGGCTAAAACTGAGCAAAAAGTGTTGTTCGAGTACCAATAGTGCTGTGTAAATGTTATCTCCACGAACAGTTAAGGGATACGTACCCAAAACAGTGAATTAAAATTCGTAACTCAAACTTTTTATCGTCCCACCCACATCAAGATGTATCATCAATGCGCGAAATGTTTACATAATATTAATGACAGATATTTCTTAGTTTGTACTGTCTGTAAACTGCATTATGACCTAGAGTGCGCTAACGTGCCCGATAAGAGATTCTACATTATGTCACCTAACCGCAAATCTATGTGGAAGTGTCATAATTGTTTACATAAAATTCAAACAAACAACGAGGACGCATCCATTGTTAACACGGACACTGAATACTTCACGCCGGACCATTCACGACGCGCGGCCAATGTAACTGTGAGAAAACCTGTAGCCTGTAGGAACACAGTGAATACTGATGATGAAACACCAGGGATCCAGCCTCCTGCGTCGCCGGGGGCCGGCGCCGGGGGCGGGGGCGGGGGCTCACCCGTTGGCTCGCCTCATACCTCACCCGATATCATACTGTACGAGCTGAGAAGTTTTAGATCACAAGTTACATCACAATTACGAGAACAGCAGACACAATTCATCGATATTAATGTCAGTATCAAATCAATACTGTCTCAAATTACTATGCTACAGTCTGATCATGTGTCGCTCAGAGCTCAGATAGATAATTTATGCGCGTCTGTGGATAACTTGATCGATGACAATGAACAGCTAAGAGCGTCCTACGATCAAAGTAATGTGCGGATACAAAGATTGGAATCAGAAAAATCTCGTCTTGAAAAAGAAATATCTAATACACAACATCGAATTCATACAATACAGAAAGCTGTGACGGAACGAAATAAAAGTTGTACTAATATTGTATGTAACTGTAAGGATGTAACACAGAGTGTCCCGTCTACTGAACGTGGTTCGGTGTGGCATTCCTCCAGACTAAATAATATCACTGATCCACCGCCGCCGCCGCCGCGTCCACCGGCGAGTAGCTCCCCGCCGCGCGCACAGCACGCCCCGCGCGCTCCACAAGCACCGCGCACCCCGCATGCTCAGGACGCCCCTCATGCCCCACGCGCCCCGCGCCCGCCGCGCGGCGCCGTTGGCGCGAGCAATGCGCACCACAAGGAGCAGCCGGACCAACCTCGCCACCGCTCCCGTCGTTCTGTGATAAGAGCGACCGGTGAGGCGGATGATGACCTGGTAATCATGGAACCAGTCAGGTATATTCACGCATGGAACTTTCATCCGGACACAACTGAAGACAGCGTCCTAGCATACATGCGGAAAAAATGTCCCAATGAGAGCTACACTATAACGACGCCATCGCCGCTGCACAGCAGACACAAATGCTACATTATTGGTGTACCGGTTAAGTCATACGAGTTTTTTATTTCACCGAACAATTGGCCCAAAAATACTTCCTTACAAGAGTGGTTTGTGCTTAGAAACAAAGTAGCACATAAAAGCACGAGTAAAACATTTTTTCGGTCGCAACACACGAATGAGAAATAGATGTGTTACCATATTCTATCAAAACGTAAGAGGGATAAAAGGGAAAAAGGATGATATAAAAAATTTACTAACTACATTTACGAGCGGATTAGTGGCTCTCACAGAAACAAGACTGGACGACACGATACAGGACTCGGAGGTGTTCCCGCCCGGCTGGAGCGTCGTGCGCTCGGACCGGGGCGGGGCGCGCGCCGGCGGCGGAGTGCTGCTGGCTGCGCGCGCGCCCTGCCAGCTGCGGCGCGTGCACTGCCACGCAGCACCCAACGACGAGATTGTCTGCGCGCTAGTAACTAAGGGAGCGATTCGTTTCCTCTGTTGTGTGGTATACCTACCGCCTCGTATTTCGGATGACAGATATCACTCTATATTCGACTGTATAGATAGAATTAAAAATGACTATTGTTATCCCACTGTTGTTTTAGGGGATTTTAATTTATATTCAGCTTCGAATAAGATTTCAATAGATTTTGACTCATTTATGACATCTTGTAATTTTAAACAATATAACAATGTAAACAATAGCTTAGGACGTGTTTTAGACCTTGTGCTGGCTGACAGTGGCGTGGTGAGGGCAGTGGTTACCGAGTCAGACGCGGTGCTGGTGTCCTGGGAGAAACACCACTTACCGTTGGACATTACGATCGCGATCAAACCTCGTCTGGAGGGGACGCAGCCGCGCACTGACGCGCGCCGACAAGTTAGCGCTCCGAGTAGAGATTTCCGTAGAGCTGACCTCGTCTCACTTTACATGAGACTAGCATCTGTCGATTGGACACCGGTCTATGAAAGCGCTGATGTCAATGTGGCACTTGATAACTTATACTCCTTAATACAGATAATATTTAGAGAAATTGTCCCAGAAAGCAACAACAATTCGTTTAAAAATAGTAGTACATACCCCCAGTGGTTCACGCGTGAAATAATATATCTTAACAAATTAAAGAACCAATATCATAAGCTGTATAAGCAGACTAACAATCAATTGTATTATGCTTTCTTCACGTATTACAGAAAGTTAGTAAATGTAAAAGCACAACATAGTTTTATATTGTTTTGCGACCGAATTCAATCAGATATAAAACGGGACCCGTCTTCTTTTTGGAGATTCATCAAAAATAATAAAAAGTCATTTGAACCTGCAACATTTGGCCAAATGACGAACCAAGAAGTAGCTGATGCATTTGCGACTTTTTTTAGTAGTGTCTTCTTGCCGAGCTCGAGCGCTCTGAGCTTGTCTGGGGTGTGTGCAGAGGCGGCTCGGCGGCCGGATGCTGCCATCGGTCATGTTACGTTGCAGAGTGTTAGTGAAGCGGACGTTAGAAACGCAATTAAACATCTTAGGCCTAAACCTGCAATGGGGCCTGACGGAGTCCCCCAGTTCATTGTGAAAGACTGTGCTGAGGTGTTCGTTAAGCCACTTCAATTCATTTTCAATTTGGCTATTAAGTCTGCATCGTATCCAAGTATATGGAAAACTACAAGAGTTATTCCTATTCATAAGACTGGTCTTAAATCAGATATTGGAAACTACAGGCCGATTGCGGTCTTGTCCGTTTTTGGGAAAGTTTTCGAGACAATTATCTACACACACGTATCCAAACAACTTCAAAGTTGGTTTTGTGACGAGCAACACGGTTTCTTGCCCAAAAGATCAACTACATCTAATCTCCTTAACATAACTTCTTTAATATCTTCTAGTCTAGACCAAAAATTACAAACCGACGTAGCTTACTTCGATTTTAAGAAAGCGTTCGATCGAGTTAACATTTTCACTCTACTTCTGAAACTAGCATCATCAGGATTTTCTGTACCCCTTCTTCAATTCTTCTGCTCTTATCTATCCAATAGAATACAGTTCGTTGAATACAAAGGGCAAAAATCGTCAGAATATTCTGTAACATCAGGCATCGGACAGGGCAGCAGTCTTGGCCCACTCCTTTTTTTGATTCTGATAAATGATCTCCCTAAGTCAATTGAATCATCAATGTGTCTCATATTTGCGGACGATGTGAAGCTGGCTTTAACTATCCGGAGTCAAGAAGATTGCACTCTGTTGCAAAGAGACATCGATCGGGTCAGTGAATGGGGCATACAAAACAGCCTGGAATTGAACACAGCTAAATGTTCCGTACTGACATATTCCAGAGCCCTTAAACCTATTCACCACGCGTACTGCCTAGGAGACACTACTCTGAAAAGAGTTGATATGATTCGGGATCTGGGCACATGGTTCGACTCACAACTTAATTTCAATCACCATATTGTAGATACCTGCAACCAGACCAAGAAGTGCTTAGCATTTGTTACTCGGCAGTCTAAAATTCTCAGCTGTGGTGGTGTTATTTCTCTACTCTTTGATGCATACGTTCGCAGTAAACTGGAGACAAACTCAATCATCTGGAGTCCACATACGGCCGTATACGTGTCCATGGTTGAGAGAATACAAAAATCGTTCCTCAGGTTTATGTACAAAAAGAAATTTGGATACTATCCCTACTTATACCCGACCATGTTCATACTAGGTATGGTAAATTACAAGTCGCTGGAAGTGAGGCGAGGACTGGCTTTAGTCAAATACTTTCTGCGATTGATACGGGGAGAAATCAGCAATGCAAATATTTTGTTGCTGATACAGTTCAACGCACCCCCGCCCCAGAAACACAACATGCGCCCGCGCCCCCGACCGCTGTTCGCCGCCGGCGGCTCGCGGACGGTGGCGGCAGCGCACGCTCCGGTGCCCACGGCACTCTCCCTGCTCAACATACTGTCCAACACCGCGGACATTTTCCACGACTCGGTACCACACCTCCTGACACTGTGTTCTCGCCACCTGGAGTCAGCAACAGCTCGAAGCACAGTCATTGACATCTCTCTTGACAATGTATGTACGTAATATAATATGACTAATATAATATAATTTGACTAATATAATATAATATGACTGATTCTTACATGTAAAGTTTTAAACTGTTAGTGTAAGATTATAAAATGTATAATAAACAAATAAACAAATTAAAACAAAGGTTGCTAAAAACCATAAGTCTCCTTTGGGTTCACTGTAGTCGGGTAATGAACTGATAAATTATTTTAAAGGTCTCACTTACGCGCGATTATCGGCGTACTCGTACTTTCAAGCATCATCAAGCACGTTGCGAGTGTCACTTCTGTTTGCACTAGGTGATATTAGTTGTTTAGTTTATGGTAATACAGTTTAAATCTGAGTTATTGCACAAAAGATCAAAGTGAAGGCACAGTTTTGGAAACAATATGTCTGTCTCATACATAATGCATGGCAGTTAAAACTAATGGAAACTTATTGAGGTTTTATGTTAAATAGTAACAATAGTTTAATTGTTGAATTCAAAGGTCGTTCTGTACTGCAGTTTAAATGTTAAGACATAAATAACATATTTAAATTGACAATAAAATCGACATTAAGTGATGCTATTTGATGGTTCGTGTTTAAAGTTTAAAATGCTAAATCACCTAATAGGTGTCGAATGACGTGCTTCTCAGAATTTTTAATTAAACTTAAATTGTTTAAGCTATAAGTGCTAAAAAGATGCTAAAATGACATCTTAAAAAAATTACGAAATGTATTAGGCAAAATACTCGTAAATTTCTAAAACATGCAACTCTATTCCAATATTGTACAGTTCAAAAGCTCTGTTAGCAACCAATAATTTTATGGCTACATTAATGGTATGAAGAGACAAATGAACTTCCACTCGACAATTATTTGTCAAGGTAACAAGGTAAACGAGGATATTTATCGACATGAGGTTGTCGAGTGTCCAACCCTTTACGCTCTTACACCCATAAATCTCCACCATGTTACATATACATGCACTATAACACTTATCTGAAAGCGTTACGGCTGATAGTCGATTGTTTTTATGTGCAATAGAAATGTTTGTGCTGCCGCGAGACCGAGCAAACAAGTACTAGTGATGCGTAACGCAAACCTGCCGTTGTCGATGTTTACATGGGGACGGTAAACACTGACAGTCGATATTTGTCGAATGTACTCGCGAGCTAATGGCGTGAGGTGTCCGGCGTCGCGCTGTTTGCAATTCTGAGATTCACACGAGCGCTACTGTAATTAAAGAGGTGGTATGACGTAAAACTTGGCTTAGCTAATATGTGGTCTTAGCTCCACAGGGTGTACGAGTATGTAATTACTAATTGTGAGTTAGTATAATCATTGTGTTAAATCTAGTTTTTCTTTTAAAATAAAATGACAAAAAATATTGGTGACTAATTGGACTTATGGCTGGCTGACTGGATCTTTAGGTACAAAGACAATTAAAATTAACATTCAATGCCTTCAATCACAATTATATTCACAGTACACGAATGTAAGCTATCTTAGACTTTAAATATTGATTATTTCATTGTCATTTGTTTTTATTGCTATAACATTGATTATTTCTAATTGTATGGAAGTCAATTACCGCTTTGACCCATACTAATATTATTGTTTGTTAATGTCACTTTATCAATAAATTTTCAAAAAAAATGCATGCTATAAAAGTTTTTATCGGAATATTTTTGTATAAATAATATACTTTACAGTATTCGTATTACCTTAAATTTATGACGCTTTAGAATTTCAAATATTAGAATGGATAACTAATATTATAATTGCTAAAGTGAGTTTGTTCGTGTAATTTGTTAACCGACTGCGTCAGAAGGGAGGCTATTTTTCGGGAGTATGTACGTATAATAGTTTGTCACGCTCTGCCGCCTGAACAGCTCGATAGATTTTAGCTTGAAAGGTGCCTTCAGATTTGTATTTACTGTGATAGTTACACTTAGGTATATTCAAATCATAAAAAGTAAAACAAAATTAAGCAGTCAAATTAAAAAAAAATTCTTTTCATTCACTCGTTTGTTGGTCCTTCTTTCGAATCTAATTGCCGGTGGGGCATTGTCAAATATCACTTTAGTTAGGACATTGCAGGCTGAATCATTCCGTGCTTTGGAAGGCACGTAAATCTGTAGATCCCATGATTTGTATTTGTCATCAGTTGTTAAGCCTAAGGCCTTTTAGCAGCTTGATGAACTTCTAACAGACTAATCGCCAAAAATATGGTCCAGTTTCCTCTTTGGGTTGGAAGGTCAGATGGAAGTTGCTTCCGTAAAAAGTAGTACTTATCGATACTTGGGTTAAGGTAACTGGAGGACGATGATGATGATATCGAAAAGAAAGGCTATTTTATTAAATATTTTGATTCTTAATCCATAGTGTCTGATATATTTTCATGGCTTCAATATATCAACATACAATTTTTGGCGAGTGGTTCCCGAAGAACGCGCAGACGAAGTCGAGGACAAAAACTACTTGGTGTTACGTATTCTAACCCGAAATAAGATTTTATATCTCCCATGTTAATTGACGATGTGGTCAAGGATGTCATACGACTAGAAGTTGCTTATTCGCCCTGGCCTTGAATACATCTAGATGCAGTAAACACAGAATCCGATGGGGATTCCCAATCTTTAGCGGTATCAAAGAAAACTTACTGTTGTTTACATTGAGTTCCAAACAGTAAAATAAAACTCTGTAAAATAACCATTCAGATTTGAGACTGGTTCAGAAACGCTCTACATTACTCGTATTTCGATATATACATATTTACTTACGCATTTATTACGAATAAGAGGCAAGGTGTGCGTGTGTGTGTTCATAAGCTATAATAAACGAGTTAAACTTGACCGGGGTTACACTTGAAATAAAATAATATGGCCTTTAAGCAGAGGGAAAAAACTTACGTCCATAACTTCATTTTGAATTCCGTTTCTGTTCCCGTCTCACTCTGATCGCTCCCAGCAGGGGGCGCCGTCGTTCTCACCTCGCGACGCGAGTGGTAGCCGGTCTTTAATAAGTATCGATAAAATATGTCGATAAAATATGAATATGTATAAATATTACCGATACTTATCCCTATTACTAGTACCGCGCTCAACTTGGGATCGATATTTGGATTTGAAATCATTAAGGCTACAATTGTTCCACCTAACCTTCAGACTTTAAATAAAAGGAATTAAATCAAAGTATTCTTAATAGGAGGTCTATGTCCAGCAGTGGACGTTTCCTGGCTGATGATGATTCTTAATACAGATTTGTTATAATTAATCAATAGATAAATCTGTTGTTTTGACATAAGATTGAAATTTGAACAGTAATCAAGTCAAATCAATTTATCCAATTCGTAAAACATACGTAGTAGTGAAAAGCATTTACAGATACTAAAATTTATATACTTACACAGCCTAAAATTGTCTTACAAATTAATAACTTGTGGATACAATACCATACCATACCAAAGGAGTTTCAACTTACACCAAGTTATTTTTATTATTTAGTTCTGTAAATCGTTAAAACGATCAAAATTATGGTCCAATTGAAACTAACATCAAATATTAAGGCTCTTAAATGGTACACAGTTTGGCATCCTCGCGTCAAGTGACGGACTGTTGAACGGCTCTTTATTAAAATGGTTTTTTGATACTAGATGTTTGATACAAGGATAACGATTTGCCAATTATTTACTGATATACTAATGTCGACAAAAGGCATTTAGAATTAGTTATTTTACGACCACCAAGCAACTCGCTATAACATGCAATCTGTATCAGTCAGAAAATATTTATAGCGTATTTTACTGATTGATTGTCATTTTAACGACCGGTTTAAATAACTTAATATAAATATTTTTTAAATTGGAAAATCGATTTACTTTATGAAGCCTACCTTTGAACTTATTTTTCAAGAGGATTACTAGTGTTTAAGTAATCTACTACGAGTATATAAAGGCAGCGGCATACTGAAACAGGCCTATCTCAATCATATACAATTATAAATATCTACAAAACAAACCAGACAAGTCATAAAGCACAAAAATGTCGAACAAAATATTGTGGAAAATGCAATGTTGTCAAACCGTACAGCGTATGGGATCCTTAAAATCTGCATGCGACGTCGCATACAGTATCGAGCCACATTATTTTCGAGACCCACAACTGGTTTCGTATATTCAATTTGTACCACGAATTATTCGTTTCTCGATTAATAGCGGACAAAGTGTCGCGGGGACAGCACTAATTAATCTCCCGATGGTCTTTCACATTAATTAAGAGGCTTAATCTCACGGGCGTTCTTGGAATTTGATTCTAATTTAAAACCTGTAAGGATTAAATTACTTTACGGTTATATTTCGTATCCTCTCCGACATCGAAGGTTAGTGAGATAGTGTGAGGTCTACTTTAATCTTTGAATTTTTTATTTTGTTTAATGTCAACTCGGACGAGTCCCGAAACGTGACCGTTGGCATCTGTAATTGATACGCTCATAATTCAGATATTAATATCTCACAATTAGTCTAATATCGGAGAGGTAGACTTTCTAGATAGCAGACAGCTGTGCTTTAGATGAATCTTGTTTTTGGACATTTTCTATGTTATTGAAATTTTGGAGACACAATATAGAAACCAAAATTTATGTCTGATGAGCTCGTTAAGCTACGTTCTTGCAACATCTAACAGGCGCAAACAATTAAAAGTAATATACAAAATACATCAACCATTTCTAGTAGTTGGTCCTCCGTGACGGCCTCCGCCCATGACGCAGTTGTCTGAGCGTTAGACACGTTCGGTCCCGGGTTCCATTCCCGGTGGGGACATCCCCAAATTAGCTTTTAGGGACTTTCCCCAATTTTCTGAAAAGATGATTCCGTGCTTCGTAAGACACGTTAATCCGTTGTTACCGGTTACTATCTACGACAGGTAGTAGCTACATATTCCATGTCAGAGGACTATGTCGGCTCAACAACATTGACCCTTGGGTCTGTGCGGTCGGTCATTGACCTTAAAACGTACACGATAAAATTACTAGTTTGTATAAATTAAAATTACACAAGCACACAGTTTAGATAAAAATTTGCGACATTAAGTTGTATATACCTACACATCTGCTAGAATATCCAAAAGTGAAATATAAGAAACCGGCGATAAAATATGATAAAGTGGAGTCATTAATGACATATGTTGAATTTGTCCCGGTTATTGGCAAAACTTTTCATCAATGAAACCTGATTAGTTATTCTAAGAACTTCACATATTTTCACACCAATATGAGTTGCACGTCGAATTAAAATAATGAATACACATCAACTGAGATCGGATTTCAGATGTAACAAGGAACACAAATAAATACAAAATGATACAAACTTTTGCCCGCGTCTTGTTCTAGATGAACTTCAGATTTTATACAACGGTAAATTTGGAACACATTACCAGGATAAAAAAGTAACATACGTCTGTAAATAAAATGATTACAGGGTTTTTTCTACTGCACGTTTATTGTTTATTAATGCAACTGCTGAACAGTGACAGTAAGCTGAGCTAGAACTATAATTGTGAATTTCCAAAGTCTACAATTAATGGTTATTTCTTTCTGTCCCACTCTAGTTTACAGTCAATATTGACACTTGCTAGAATTTAGTTTTTGAAACAATTTCTCAGCACCCATCATGCTCGATATGTTCTGTTTCAACGTTCTAAACTATTTTCTCTGTCCGAGAGAATCCATCACAATGCAATGTCCCCACACAATGGCCATGGTCACGAGCAATTAATATAAAGCGTTTACACGATATACATGTAATCAGTAAGTCGAGCCTTCCGTGTGAGACACGAAATTATATTTTTTCAACACCAATTACATAACGCCTGGAATAAATGTGACCGAAACAAAATCGCCGCACAAACGATCATTAGTAAATACGAACCAAAATTGTCAGTTTACGTAATATTTGTGTGGACACGACAATTGTTAACCTCCGGAACACCGCGTTGGTTTGTTGACTAAAGTTCAAAGTCAAGACTAAAAATAGCTAACAATAGTTAGTGTGTAAACGGTTTTGCGGTGTGTCATGTATCTAGCTAAGAATTTTAGCTTGTGGCTTTTGAGGACGAACACTAAACTCGTTTTTGTCAAGAAGCATTGCTGTGTATCATGATGGTTTCGATGGTGACAGGTACATTAATAAATGATGTTTCATAACTACGCTCATTGTTTGATAAAATTTATATGTTTCTATGTGTGATAAATTGAGCGAGGGTACATAAATATTAACAAGACAATGTTTTAGGTTATGAGTGTTATACCATAAAGTAAGAGCTCAGCGCTCTGGAAAATACCAAGATGATGAACCTATTTTTTAAATAAATTATTTTGAAAATCTTATTTCAATTGACGGTCATAAGTGACACAGTAGGTATGTCCATGTTTTGACTACAGTAATCAAAACGTGATTGTCGCATTCCCAAAAAAACTTACTTAATTGTGTTGGGCGAGTGTTGATGTTAAACTGTAATTACGAACCTCCGCATCCGAAAATGTTATTAAAATACGATTTACTGTCGCGCTCTGCTGGTCCTCGAGCTTGAGGGACAAAGGGAATATTTTAAAGAACTGGAAATAACACTATTGTCATGTAGATGAATAAAATCTAAACTTTTACCAACTCTTCCACGCTATGGTTTCTGTATAGAGACATATTTACCAAAAGTTTGCAAATAGCAAAAGAGACAACATAAAGAGCGCAGCACCTATCCGACGAAGTTTGATCAAGATACTGCAAACCCTGTTCAAGATTTTAATATAAGCTGCGAAGGTGAGGAAGAGATGAAGAATGATTGTCCATTCCTAGGTCACTGATGATCACGCTCCTTGTAGCGAAGGACCAGAAAGAGACGAAATGATGTATTAATTTAATTCATGTGATCTTTTTGCCAACGAATTCTGCCATATTAAATAATAATGTAATAAAATTCTAAGAATACGGTATCGTCCATTAAATCTGTGGTCGTATTGAATCAGTAACTTTATTACCTCACATGTATGTAATATAACAAGTATTACGTTTGATTGTGTTTTAAAATATGCACAGCTTTTGCTAAGGATAAATAAATTACGCATCATCTTCATTTGCAATAGTTTCATTATTTCAGTATTCAATGGGGTATACTCGTATATGGGTTCATCACCTATCAAAAGGACGGAGAAGACTAGCTCGTGACAAACATGGGAAAAAATTAGGGAAGGCCTATATCAGAGGACAACCTGACCTGCAAACTTGCTGATGAAAAATTGTTCATTTAATTTAGCTGTAGTTTCATGAAATAATATCTTCTCTATATAAGTTAAAGTAGTACTCGATTGGTCAGTGAATGAATGCCTTTTTTATTTGATTGAATCGACTGGCAATTTGGGGAAGGCGTTCTGTAGTATCCTTATTCAAGTCTTATTTGCTACTTTAGCTATTTAGGGCCATTTGGGGCAGTTTTTTTGACTAGTTCTGTTAGCACCACACAAACACGCACAACTAGAAATCAGCACCAGGTATACATTATCTCTCTTAACAAAGAAAGCCAACGTCACCCGCGCATTATAATAAAAATCCAGCGACTTTTTAATTTTAATGCCGGCCGTCTATTAAAAACCACACCTGTTCCCGACAAGGAGCATTTTGCGTCGGTGTATATTTTCTAAAATAATTATCGTTCGCATCTTTCGCGGCAGTCAGTGCCCGGGGGTGCTATTGTCTTAAGAATTTTTTTATTGCTTTTGGCAACCCTGAACAATGGAAGACGCTGGCAGGGTAATTCTCTACGTCGGATGCCAGGTAGGCTTAATGTTATGGCTTTTGGAGGACATGTATTTTTTTTTCTTTTTGATGTTTGGAAGGCAAGTTATGATGAAAGCGATATGGCTGTAGAAGTCAACATTTTGTTATTTGTTTATGTTGTGTTTACAGGCCGTGCTGTTTGGCTTTAGAATAGGACCACTCCATGTCATCCCGCGGGCGACTAAGGGAAAACTATTCAGGATATGGGCAGCAGCATCTACTTTTGGAGCAACAAAGTCTTCTCTCTCTCTACTGCCATCACTAATCAGACTGCCAAGCGTGGTGATTACGGCTAATCCCCTCATTGTAAATCTCATGTGGCGATATATGAAAGAGGAGGATGTGAACTCATGCAGACGATTATGATATGATGAAAGGCAACCAAGGTAAAATTCAATGAGTAGGTTGGTGGTTGGTCATTTTCTAGAGGTATGTTCGTCTGACTAGCTACCACCATATTACCTAGCTCTGCCGCTAAACAGCAGTGTTAATAGCACTGTTGTGTTCCAGTATGACAGGTAGCAGAATCAGCGCCACATTAGCTAGAGTTACCTGGGTAGGCACGGCTTCCATCCAACGGCCTTATCTTCACTTACCCTGAAGTGAGATGAAAGCCATACAAAACCCATTATGCATAAAAAGTATGAAAGCCGCTGCTCCCTAACATTCTTCTTGACATCTTCAATTGCCAATGAGGCTAGTACGAGTATCATGTTCTACGGTGAATTTATGCTGATAATGATAATTTTCATGAGTGTGGTAGTTTAGAATCTCAAAGAAAGTAAATATATGTATATATACATCATAGATGGATTTTTTCTCAAAAACAGTTTTTCTTTACTTCATTTGAATTGCTCCGTGTTATTTAATGGCTAATCGAATTAATTTTCTTTCGGACATGGTCTTGCACTTAGCTACTCAAATTTACTCACGTAAGTTTTTTGTAAGTTGCCGTGGAATGGAAGTATAGCTTCTTCTCAGATGCCTGATTTTAATGATACACTGGGTAGGGCTTACATTTACACATCTGTCCAAAGCAATAAGAAACTATTCTCTTGAATTTTTTAATAAGATTCAAACTGAAACACATTTATCTAGAATCCAATAAGAGGTGGTTACTGATTTATCTGTGTACTTATTGGACAGAACAACTATTTTTCGTATCGCACATTGTAAAACTATGGGGGCCTATGTGCAGCAGTTAACGTTTTCCAGCAAATAATAATAATAAAAAGTATTTATTCTTCACAATTTTTTTGTTACATTTCACTTATAAAATATTTTGATTTTAAAAGTTGTACAAAACAAATAAGTAGTTAGGGGTCTGTTACTGAGCTAGGTAAAAACTTGTATTTCAGCACCCAGTGCCTCTCACTCCCGAAATATATTAATCTATACGGTAAAAATAAACAAATATTTATATATTTAATTATATACCAAAGAGTGTGGGCGTGTGCGTGTAACTCTCGCTTTGTAGGGTAGGTGTGGTGTGAGAGCTGAGAGAGATGAGAAGCGAAAATCATACCCAATGAAGGAGTAAACCTGAGTTTTTGGAACTCTTTTCGTCTCCGATGAATTTAAACATTAGCAGTAATTTTGACGTGTGTTAAAACATTGAAATAGTTACGTTTCATGGCCGCCGGGTAGGTTTATTGCCCGAGATATATTAGGTACATGTGTTGAATTTTTACACCTCCGCTGTCGATACGAAATAACGAGGCCCAATATTAACTTGTAATTAAACCATAAACTAAGATAAAGATAGGGGACGTATAAAAACACCGCCGCCCGCTAATCCATGATTTACAATTAGCTGTAATTACAGGTCTTAGCGCAGTTAATTGCCAGCAATTTTAATTATCTATAACATGTGGAAATTTCGAATCGAATTTTATGATTACTGACGACAAATAATGATTAAAATCATAATAAAGTGATGGTTGTAAAGTTTTTTTAATGACTTGATTATTTTGCGTCGCACTGCGACGATCAGCTACTTTGTAATTTGAATGTAATGTAATTTGTGTTTGTTCACGATTTTTTTTATCATCAAAATCGACTTTATTGGCTATGGACGATGTTATTATTTATTTTGTAGTTATTAAGTATTTTGTTTTATTACCACATCAAAGTTCAAAATAGAAAAATAGTTACAAATAGAAAATTTATTTGAGATTTAAAATATTTAGTAACTCATCTACTTTTCCATGGTTTGTCATACAATTAAACTCATGGCGAAAAACTAGAATATTGATTTTACGATTTGGTCTAGCTAAAGACATTTTAACCACGGCGAAAAATTAGTTTAATAATCCTGGGATCCGCTCTTTGCTGGTCAGCTGGAAGATTCCACAGCTCACCATGAAGTCTCGAGAGGGGGAGAGCAAAGAGATTTTATACGAAAAGCGGTTTAACATAACCAAACTTATCAAACACAGGCGGTGGATCGCAGTAAGCATTCGGTGACTTCCTAAGCTTTGTAAAGTGGGAAAAAAATCATATGTATATCGATTACGAACATGTTGGGATTATTTAAGCTTAGCTACTAGCTAGACGTCGTTCTTGTATCGGAACGCAAAAGCAAAAAGCTATTAATTACAATACAAACATTAATTACAAGCGCAGTGGGACCTTCAAACAAGTATTTTTAGTTTACAACGACTCTCGACTTAAGGCTAGAAGGCCGGGTTCCATTAAAAGCATTGCTTCATTATCTTATAGTTTTGACTCTTTCATTCTTATTGGTACGAAGTGGGATAGAAATATGTGTAGCTAAAGTCAGGGTTTCATGGGTGACTTTATAGGTTATATAGTTCAGGATTCAGAGTGCCTACATATCAACCGTGTGTGAAACTAAAATTATTCATCAATATTAAATTACAGTAGCAATCATCATCAGTCGGGAAACGTCCACAGCTGGACATAGGCCCCCTCCATGGTATTCCACAATGACCGGTTCCGGGCCACTTGATTCCAGCAACTCCACGCGACCTTTCTAGGTAGTCTTTACTCCCCATCGGTTATCTGTTCTTTGAGCGATGTGGCCTGACCATTGCCACTTTAGCTCACTGACTCGTCGAGCTATATAGGTGACTGTAGTTCGTCTACTGATACGGGTTTTAGGTAATATAGTAGTAAAGATATTTAAAAGCCAGCTTAAAATATATCTTCTTCACGAACAACAACGCCTTAAACTTAGCATTTAAAGAGTTCTCGAGTTAAGTGTGTGTGGCGTGTGTCAATATACTGTGTCATAGTTATTTCTGAATGCAACAATAAGACAGCCCGTCGAACCATGGTAACGAGAGAACAGATGTCCAGCCACAATTGTGGAAAACACAAAAGTTAATTAAAGTGACACCTCGCTTCCATTAATAAATGATTCACGCACTATCGAGGGATAGTACTGCTAAGGAATATAATGCACGGACGATTTTTGTGCGAGTAAATCAAACGTACTGCGTTTTTACTGCGCAGAAAAATCGCAACACAAATGCAAAATAACAAAGGTTTCTCTATCTGGACTCCGCGTGTAATTACATAGATTTTGTAAAAGACGACTTCAGGTAAAATATATATATATATATGTAGATTGGTATCATAATCTTGGGATCACGTATCTGTCTGGCACGTGATTACGGCAAATCTCTTTTTAGAAAGTGGCGTGGTGGTGGAATCTATGAGGGAGACAAATTACAAACAATAATCTTATCTAGGTGATGATGAATGTATGCTCAACTAATGTGAATGAGTTGAGCGGATTTTTGCCACAATAGTTTCAAACACAACATTTAAGTGACATCTTGACTCAGGCCTTACGCAGATGATTGCAATGAAGTTACAGAGCAGAATAATCGCTGCGACAAAACTGCGCTGCGATTTTTCAGCGACTAGTTGTACGAGGCGACTGTAGGAACATTTTAGGGAATGGAAAGGAAAAAATTCATTCACAAAACATTTTATAGGTATAAATGGCCTAATTCCTTCTCTATGTGATAGGCTACTTAAGATTGGTTGAAAATATAACAAACATACATAGAGTAGATCCCAGTTTTTTGCGAATTTATAATATTGATGATACGTGATCGACTACGTTATATTCGATACATCACAACAATGTATGCGTGCATATAGTTGAATACAAAATGCAGATGGACAACTTTTGAAAACGTCGCTGGCCAATAATGGCCAGTAATATTTGCGCAAAAACAAGAAATCTGCGCTTTTGAAACTATAAAATTTAACACTGTTGGTTTATGGGTGTAGGAAACGGTCGCCTTCGTTCGGTATTAAGTTACGCAGCACAAACCTTATTAAAATGTGTTTTATATTTCCTTTAAATTTATTGCAACGTTTTCATATACTTTTGTGGGTAGGTATAAAGATTTGGAGGGCCAATTCGTAACTAACTGGAAAAATAAACTGGAACAAAAGCTTATTCTTAATCATTTGGCCTGATTACCAATCTTCTAATTGTTTAGAATTAGGTTGTATTAAAATATACCCTAACAACTTTACCGGGGTTTAGAAACAATTCACAAAAAAGATACGAAAAGATTTTTATTTCCTTCTAGCGTTTTATTCTCGAACATTCAACAAAAGTTAAATTGCCTCCGTGGTACAGTTGTCTGAGCGTTAGACTCATGCAGACGTGCAACACACGCGGAAGGTCCCGGGTTCGATTCCTGGTTGAGACATTGTCAAAGTCTTGTGAGACTTTCCACATCAGTTTGGTTATGACATTGCAGGCTGAATCACTGTACTGATTGTCTGAAAAGTAAAATGATTCCGTGCTTTGAGCCACGTCAGAACGACCGGTTCATTTGAAGTTATTGGATAAAGGATAAATTATAAACAAATATACTAATAACCGTATATTTTGCCTAATTGCCTATCGTGCCTAATTATAAAAATGACTCTATTTTTAGACTACATACAATAGAATTGTTTTCCCGCATGTAATGTAGTGTAGCAATGACCGTTTATCGAGTGCCTATCGATTATTTAATAGCAAACATGGAAGATAAGGTTTCGGACAGTTATCGATTATCGCTAATTATTGGCAGATAACATGGTTTATTGATGTAGTTAGAGTGGCCCGACAATATAGTTAATCTTCTAAAAGATATGGGTGTTTCTTTGATAACCGGAACTGTGCCCTATAATAGGTTTCAATAGGTGTAATGTTTTACTTGTCGCTCTAGAGGTGCTTCACGTTTTTTTTAAAAGCTTTTATTTAACTTGCAATGTTTGTATGTATGTATGTATGTATGTATGTATGTATGTATGTATGTATGTATGTATGTTCGGGTCAAATCTTGCAAGCTGAATTAGAAGCACTTCCTCTTATCCTAGGGAGTTGAAATTTTGCACGTTGGTTCAGTTCCGATGACAATGCGTTTTTCTGGTACCAGCGAGCTGGTCTGATGCTGGAGTCAGGAGGAATAAAGAGAAACTCTTCAATAGGCCCCTCGAATTCGGGCTCATCTCAAAATCAGAATACCAGGCTGACATAAGTGCAAGGGAGCGTGCTATATCGTTTCTATATATCGTATCGTAGCGCAGGTTAATTCCTAACAAACTACTTAAAATCATTTGAAGTACCAGGTTAGCAGAAACAGAAGTAGTTTTGATTTAGCTCACATGACATATTACGCGCGGTTTATTCTACTAAAGAGAACGCGTAGCTTCTGTCACTTCTTTTTTTTTTCAAATCTAAATAGATTCATTAACTTTAGACTTTAGTTGAAGTGTTTTAGATTCAAAATGCTATTTGTCTCTTTTTGGCCCAAGGGAATGAAAGAGTAACCACATAATCAAAACAAGTCGTGATTGTGCATTATATCAGTACCTAGTCTGTGCAAAGTCTGTGATTATATCCTCTGTGTAAATGCTGAATGTCATGCATAAATGCCAAAAATACAGCTAAAAAGCGTGTGTTTATGTTAGTTTGGCAATGGTTTTCTAAATAAATTTAAGACAAGATAGTGTCACTCAATTGAGGCTGGACAAGGCAGCGTATGCAATAATCATCGGCTGCAGAAGTCCACTGTTGGACATGAGTCTCCCTGTTATGGCGCGCCCACACATGCACGGTGATAGGGCCGAGCCACTTGCATCCAGTGACTACTCGCGAGCTTAACTAGGTCATCGGTCCTGGTCTGATGCTGGAGCCAGGAGAAATAAAGAAGAACTTTTCAATGGTCCCTCAAATACGGGCTCATCTTAATTCCAGAATACCACGTTGACATAAGTGCACCGGAGCGTGCAATATCGTTTTTGTAGCGCAGGTTAATTTCCTACCAAACTATTGAAAAATCATTTGAACTACCAGGTTATCAGAACCAGAAGAAGTTAATGACATATTCCGCGCGGGTTTGAGTAAAACTTATATTTTGAAATGAGAACGCTCAACTTCTGTCACTTCTGTTTTTAGGGTTCCGCAGTAAAACTACGAACCCTTTTAATTTCGCTCTGTTAGTCGGTCCGTCTGTCAGTCCGCGGCTTTGCTTAGAGACCCTTACTACTAGAAAGGTGTAATTTAGTACGGGTATACATATTAATCACGCCGACAAAGTAGTAGAATAAAATCTTGCAAAACATATTTTTAAGGGTGGCTCCCATACACGTAACTTGGGAATAATATATATAGTTTTTCTAATACTTGTGCTCAGAAAGTGATACGTTTTGTAGCTGTTTGGCGTGCTAAAAGTTCGTGATTTCAGAAGCTTGTCTTAAAAACGCTAGGCAAACGTGCGTTTTTCTTATTAACTAGTTATAAAGCCAAAAGCACTAGTACTTTTTTTCTTATTAACTGAAGGAATGTTTTTCATTCAAAAATCAATACTAGTATTTTTGCCGAGTCACTGGGCAGTATTTGCAACACACTCTTGGCCACAATCTCAATAATAGACTACCAGGTTGACATAAGTGTCAGAGAGCGTGTAAGACAACTGTTCCGCACTAACCTCCGAAAAAAGATCGGGGTCTGTTTAATTAGATACTTTTTGCTGCATTCACATGCTCCAAGAGGATTGGCTTCAGTTCGAGTGTTTTTGAAAAAAGAACGCGGGCCTTCGCTTTTTAAATATACATATTTAAATTCGAATGTTGATAATGATTTCATTTAATTTTATGGGGATGACAGAGACCTTATGCCAAGGTATTATATATCTATTTTTCTCTCTTTGAAGTTGTAGTTAGACTCCATCTTAGGTATGAGGTCCTGGTACTTTCGTCTTCATATCAACCGATGTTAAGTGATTAAAGTCAACAAATGGAAGCGTTCTCACCTAGAAACGTTACTTAGGTATGCTTTCTGTGCTAACCGGAACACAATCATCTTCATCATAATTTTACTATTGTTATATTTTTTCGCAAATGTATTATTAAAAAATGACGTTCGAAACTAGTTTCGCGTTTCCCCCCGTATATCTTTTAAACTATTGCTTTTAAAAATCTGAATACTTCACAATAGTATGTACACTGAACTTATAAGAAAAACTATCAAGACTAAGCTGGCTTTGCAGGTGAATGGGTAATAGTCGACTAAATTATAAAATAGACTTCGAGGTGCCATAATGAAAGTTCCGTACAAATTCCAATCAAAATTACTTTACATCGTCCTGGGTGGGCCTAACTTGCACTTCAATGCTTTTTAAAATTGAAATAGATTCCGTAACTTAACTAGACTTTTTTAGTCTTAAGAAACACGTCGATAACTAAAAAATAAAAAATAAATTAATATAAAAAAAATTTCATAAAGAAGCTTTTATTTAAATGCTCTAAAAAGAAGAAAATAAACTTTAAATTAAATCAAACCCATCAATTGATTACATTGAACAATTTATATGCTATAAAAGCTTGTCGCGTGATTTACTAGTGTAGATGTATGTAGATTTATCTATTTTATACAATACATACTTTTTCTCTAGATCAGTTTACATAATTCTTGTATTCTAGTTCATCGACACATAGGCCTCCTTCATGGTACGCCACATCGACATCAATACAATTAAAATCACGCGACAAGCTTTTATAGCATATAAATTGTTCAATGTAATCAATTGATGGGTTTGATTTAATTTAAAGTTTATTTTCTTCTTTTTAGAGCATTTAAATAAAAGCTTCTTTATGAAATTTTTTTTATATTAATTTATTTATTGTAAATCGATTTTTCCCGGATCAGCGGTGTAGTTAAATAAATTGGAGTAATTTTATTATTACACAGATATTTTATATAAGGTTCTTTTGACGACAAACCAGCTGCAAAGTTGGAGTTGAAATGCAATTGCCATATAATACGATACAGTTGTGCTGCCTCCAAATTACTGCTAACAAACTGTACCAGTCCATCGTGGTCCGTCTGTCTTGGCTACTTCAGCTTGCCTTGGACTTAGCAAGCGCGGTAATTATACAAAATCACCGGATAGAAAGCTCTATGGTAGCGTTAAATAAGATAATGTGTTCAGTTAGGTCAGACTTAAGCTAAGACTTAAGGTAAGACAATTAATATTTCGAACAATCGAAACGGGAAAAGCATGACGGATTAAAACAATATAGTAAGAGAATAATGCATGATAATTGTAACACATAATGTATAGTTAATGAAAAAATAATTTTCAACCACTACCTGTTGATGATCAAATACAATATTCTTTACATTTCTATAGATTTACACATAAACAAACCTACAGATTGATGACAATGAACACGTGGAGGTAACTAAACTAATGAACCACTAAGTACACAGTGCAATGACGGAAATGACACATTTTATGTTTTATATCGATGTTAAATGTAGATAACGGCCAATAAAAACGGATTACAACCCGCTATCCCACTTCTAACTTTTAATTTGTATTCCAAATCAAACATTACACACCTATCAATGTTAAAAAGTTATAATAATGTATTTATAATTTCATATTTTAATTAATAGCAGAAGCGTGGGATCCTTATTCAATCAACCCATGGCACAGGTTAAAATGTCGCCAATGCGATGCATTCGTATAATAGTTTGAAGTGTCAAAATGAACTTACGAACTCGGAAATGTCGTGATGTGTTCGGCCCGCATGACTTCCCACCTCACCTCGGGCGCTTTTCAATAACGCCAAACAATTATTATTTAAGTACGCTGAAGGGAAACTATTCTGGATCTGTCTGCGTTTCACACAGCATGACAGTTACTTGATGATTGTCAATGAATAATGTATGTATTTTTACTACAAAATGACCATTGATATACAATTGGAAATGCCAATTAGAAATAAGAAACGATACATGCGATGAGGGAGGGTCTTGTTGAGGAGTGGACTTTCGGACGTGTAATTATGTATTATTTACATCTATTTTTATACCACAATTTAATAATAAATGAATCTAATTTACAGTGAAGAAACTGCTGAAAAAGTTTTAAGTTATGTTAGATCACATGAAAAAAAATAACAATTCCTGAAACGTCAAGAAAACGACCTCCAAAAAGTTCACAGACAGCAGACGTCCACGAAACAAGCCCGAATGTTTACAAAATACAGCGGATTGCTCTCTTAGTCGGTATCGTATCGATCGCGCCGGAATACGGACGTCGCGGCAAGTTCGTCGGCTGGCCTTGGAGAACCAGTCCGTCTCGTCCGAAGCACCTCGCGGCAATTATTCAATAAAACAAAAGCACCACCTCGACTGTTTACGCCACGACGCGGGAAATGCTATCGCCAAATTAATTTCGCTTAATTAGCGAGTTTCATATAATCAAAGATTCTCGCGTGCATCGGCGCATAATGAAATTTTCTTCTGGCAAAGGTTAAAAGAGTTTATGATGAAATTTTAATTTTTTTGTCAAATCTCAATGTCGATGTACAGCTTTCTTTTCGTTTACATCAGACATCAAAATCTCCGTTGCTTACAGATAAATTCATATTGTCAGTGAATATTCTTACATGGCTCGCCTCGGCCATTCTCTGTACACGTGCGCCACAAAATGAGCCACATTATCGCTTACCAAAAAAATCGAGCACGAGCCTCTGAAAAATGTACCACGAAATTTGATCTGGCGCACACTGTACTGTCTTTTATTGAAATCCCAGTCTCCCGAAGGCATTGTGAGGCCCGAGTCGCGAGCCAAACGAAATATTTCAAATGCAAATCGTGCTAACGCTATGAATGTAATAGTTTGTCGTCGTGCGTTGCGCACGCGCCGCATAGCACCGGAAACAAATTATCATACCCATATAAGCACGTACGAAATCGACGAAAAAGTTATTCATGTCGCATGGCTCTGATAAATTGCGCTAAACGAGAAAATGGAGCCGGAAAGTGGACACTGTAATCCGTTGAATACACAGCCGCCCATTCTATAGTGAACTGGGCATTTCGTCACAAGAGCTTTAGGAATTTTTATGCGGTACAAATTTTCTTATTCACGACCGCTTCATTGCTCTAACGGTTAACAAACGTTCGTTACATTGCTTCAAATTGTTTTATTGTCAGTTTTTAAACTGCGAACGGCGTGTATTGTTGAGAGTTGCAGGTTGCATTTCGCAATATTCGCGTTCCTCAGATTTTAACGCAGCGTTCAAAATTCGGAAATCGATTCAACGGTTTGACGGGCGAGCGCCATGTTTGTTGACATTTGGCAAACCGAACGCGGCTGATGTGGAGCGGAAATTTATAGAGAACTTCACGATAAAATTTGAAAAACGAACTGGCGTTTTATATGTAGATAAATGTGCAGGTCATCGTGAATGAGGCACGTGTAGGATTGATCCCAACGGTCAACTGCGTCACCGGATAAGTCCGGATAACTGTCAGTAGACGATATGCAAAGTGGATTTGTATAGGTTCATAGCCTCTCTATTTGATTCTTTCTACATAGGATACACAGTGAAATTGACATGCTATGGTTATTTCCATTTTTTCAATGGTCTAACAAATAAGTTTGTTCGTCTCATTCTTACAGACTGATCTCCATTTAGTAAGCTGAGAAGCACTTTAGCACTCGTCTGAGCATCAGAAAATAGATCATAAAAATATTATCAATTCGTATGTCTACCAATATGTACCGATATAAAATTACAAGTAAGTAATTGATTTTGCAAATTAATTAGGAAACGAACTTGACGAATAAATAACATATTTTTATCGCAGTACCAATTTTTCTAATTCAATTAAATAAATTAAGTCTTATATTGACTCTCAATCACTATTCACGTACCTATGACGTCACATGACAATTAGTAATTAATTTCAACAAAATAACGGTCAGTAGTAGTAACTATTGGACCAAATATTGAAATTATAGAAAGAAAATTGAGGTTAATTTTTTAAATACATTTTACATTTCCGAAGAACAACTAAAACCATTCAACTTATTAATTAACATAGGCCTATTGTAGGGATTAACTTATTAGGCTAAGCTTTAATTTTAATGAAGTTTAAATTTAGCATTTTATTTTGACATTAGTAAACTTTCGTTATTTTCTTCCAATAGAATCCTGTGAATTAGTAAATTACATTAAGTGTAGACAACATGAGTGTACAACACACTTTAGGTGTAATTTGAAATGATACGGCACGTTTTGAGATCTTACTACTTTGACTAGAATTTTCCAATAATTATAAAAATAATTTGACTGTTGTCAAATGTTACTAAATTAATGAAAATAACATGTAAATTTTATGAGACCCGAAAACTGACCAAAGGTTTTTTCTAAGTTATTGAATGAATTGGTAATAGTGTCTTTTAGAATAATGCCATGCTTTAAAAGAGTAATAGAAAATATAAGGTGTATGTATGCATCAACTACAGAAATCCACACATTAATTAGGGTTTTTTAACAGTAAATAAAAATAATGCAGGAACTGATATATCTAACAGTTCTTGACCTCAACAGGTCAAGCTGTGTCTCATTTCCTATCTAAAATCAGACAGGCAGCCATTGTGATCTTGTAATGTTATGTATTCGGGTTTTGGGTCGTAGATTTCTTCAGGCCAATGACTTGCCTCAATTTCCTCTCAAGTCCCAACTTCCCCTATACACATACTAATCTATGGTTCTAGCTAAATTTCTTTATAACTTACAGCTAACTTTAGCTAATTTTAAAATTGAGAAATAATTAAAGGTTGGGTCTGTAAATAGGCTTATATTAGGTGATTGTATTCTGTTATGCCATTTTACAAAGATACCTGGAGAAAGTAGGTATAGACCTAATGTTCAAGCAAAGAAAGAAAGTATTAACTCGAGGCTTCTGTGTGCGCCAGCTTTCATCCTAAATGTAATCCTTGCGAATGTAATTCACATTAAAAATCAAATGTGTAACATTGCCCAAGTACCCTTTTTTACACTTATGTGTTTAGATGACATTTTATCTGTGTACATCTTTATTCCATCTGTGAAGCCGTCACGATGGCCCTTATCCGTCGAGTGGTTTGCGTAGCGCTCGCTCGCTGTCCCGGCCAGTTAGTTGTACTACCGCACAACAGATGGCGCTAGACGTAACGTTCCCGGGAGACGAAACAAACGGGTTTGTTACTCTTAGCTTGCAGTGTTACAATAGTTTAGATTTTTTTGTATATTTGACCATTATTCATTTCAGTTGCTTTAAATATAAATCTGAATACTGATAAAATAATTTTAAAGTGCCTAATCCTACTTCCAAGTCTGCATAAACATTTGATGACCGACTAAATATAAATCGATAATTTATAATGAGGTGTGTTAGGTATTTCAGCATAATAAAAATCCTACAACTTGTAGGATTCTGCAACTTCCAGGAGCCAAGAGGCAGTGTTCATTGACATTTTACTGTGATAACCAACCCTCCTGCTGGACGTTGTGATTATACAGACGGCTATAGAAAAGGAAAAAATGAGCTATACCAGTATGTGCTTGAAAGTTCAATTTTTTTAAACATCTCTGGTTAAAACACTATTTGATCGTGACTAACCTAGCCCGCCTGTCAACGAACTATTATGTTCGGCACATTAAAATTGCTAATGAGTGTAACATAGTCCGATTACGTTCAGAAACTGTCACATGTCAAAATGTGACTTGGTTCGTAGGCGCCCACCTACAACGAATGATTGGTTAGCCGAAACCGGCGATGACGTCACCACTGTTTATTTTATTTTTGTCACTTGTTGTGTCGTGCCGCCGATCAAAATAATAATTTTCATTTATTGTGATTTGTGTAAACTCTAAAAATACGTATAAGTATTGTTGTTTAGTATATTGAAATTATTTAAAAAATATAAAGAATATATAATTGTCGATGTGGCGTGCCATGAAGGAGGCCTATGTCCAGGAGTGGACGTTTCCCGGCTGATGGTGATATATAATTGAAGCATCTTCATTATTTTATGTTTCGATGACTAAACTTCGTTGCAACTATATAATCTTTAACCTTATTTAAATAAACAAAACAGAAATAAAACCCAAATTATACAATTTTGATTCTTGATACTTTTAATGAACTTTTTTCATTGTGTATCAAATAATTTTATAATATCTGTAAACTTTGAAAAGACTTACTTGCGAATCTTATAAAATTATTGACTCAAACTATACATAAAATCAAGTTTCTTCTTACTATTCACTTTAGTAATTTTATTAATCTTTTTACAACGGATTATCTCCCTTCAACGGCTATTTACTAAACGTAGTCAAATTCTAAAAATGAAATGCAAATCAGACCAATTTCTCTACCGTCGGTGGCGCCATTGTTATAATATTCGCACCGACCTCATGCGCCTACGCACCTAAATCAATTATCAGCTCTTGCTTGTAATAAATTAAATACTGTTTGCGATCGCTGATATCGATCTAAGGTCGTTTTGATTAATGGATCGATCTGTCCCGGTCGATATCGGCCGGGGAAATGATCTTGGGAGGCAAGATGGCCGCTCGCTGAGTGAACGCTGCGCGCGCGCCGGACTCCTTGTTTGTTGTTTATATTTAAATTTGAAAAAACTGTGTCTACTTGTATTTATAATCTAATTTAAGAGCATCAATCTTCATAGCTCATTTTTGCAAGTTAAGTCTTACTTGTGAGTAAATGGTAGCAATCATGCAAGTTCTTTTGAAAACAGATATGAGAAAACACAGTATTTTGAAGGTAGAAAAGACTGGGCACACTGTTCGGTCTTCATTAATAGATTACTTATATACGGACACAAAATTTGGGAAGAATTAAATATGAATATTTTTGGTATCGTTGCTAAATTGTTCAGGTGATGTATTTTTTGTGATCTAATTATAAAATTTTTGTTAAGGTGTAGAAAACTAAGATAACTGTTATTTTTTTAGATCATATAAGGTATTAAGAACTTTCAAAAGGGTAAGAGTAGGTATTGTGGCAGCCACCTAAACCGTTGCCGTTTTGTCAATCACAGCTAAAATCCACTACTTTCTAGATATGTATTAATTACGAGTATACACTGCCAGAAAGTAACTTGGGAATTGGTAGTAAAATGTTTTCATTATTTTAAAATGATATTTTAAATCAGAATATCTTTATTTAATATATGTAAATACCTTAAAATAGAACAATACATTTTAATGGCAATAATGTATATTTCCACCTCTCAACTTTAATGTAAGTTTTTTAAAAGAACAACGCCCCTAGATGATGTTTTTGACAATAATATTTAAAATGTGCAAAAATTTAATTGATGTGATTTACTAAGAAGTTTCACGATGACATTAATTTCCACGCTTTTTTAAAGATAATATCTACACAAAAACCAGCTAAACTATATTTCAAAAGATTATGACAAAAATAAATTTTGACTAACTTTGGCGGTGTTAATAATCTTAAATGAATTTACACCAGACACTATGTTATTTATTATTTGTTGACATTTGAAAAAATACGTGCAATTTGTGGTTTATCCAAACTTTCTTCGAATAATAGACCTGGATATATTTTATAATTTTAGTCCTATTTCATAAATAGGTAAACTTTTTAAATAGACTATTTGTTTGTTTATTCAAATTAAAATGAATATTTATAAATAGATAGAACTTTTGACTCATATGATAAAAATTACGTCAAATTTTTAATTCAAACGTATCCTAGGTTTACATGTCAATAATTTCTAATAACAGGAAAAGTTACCATAACAATAAAACTACAATAACAAGCGCGATAAAAACTTTTTACTTTACATAAATATGTACAAAAGCAAAAAATGATGACGAAAATGACGTAAATATTGAATTGGCTTTGAGATTTATTCATCATCCAGTATTTTAGTTAATCATGGTCGCATGTTTTGAATTTTAAATTTTATTCGTGTTTAGCTCGCAAGCGACGGATTCGCGAGGTGACTTGTCGCGCCTGTTTTTTATTATTGTTATAAAATGACACATTATTAAAAAAACGTTATTGTCTCAATTCAAATTAGACAAACTAGCTGTATGTTGTACTTATATATGTTTAAAATTAGCAATTTTTAAACGGATTAGGTGGTTAAATATTTCGTTGCGAAAAATATTTTCTTTTAACACATGTCATTTTTCAATATGAGAGCGAAAACCTCGTAGTCAGTCATTTTTATTATCAATAGAATTAAAAAAAAAGAGTTTACATGTCGTTTTTTTCATATACGATTTTATTTACTTCTTCGTTTGAGTTTACGACATTATATTTGTTTTTCTTATTGATTTAACAGCCTTGCACTACAAGTTTTCCTATGCTATACTTTCAACTTCTATACCTTCTTAAATATCTGTAACCATGTCGCAAATACTTTGAGATTTATACTCGACGTAATTTACTTTTTTTAAATTTTTTATCGAATTGTTTCTTTACATCTACTTGATTTACTCATGAAAATCCTGTAATTCTTATAAGACTTGTGAATTCGACGTGTCCGATAGCCGGTTAGAAGTACATATTTATTTCATGATTGGTACATGTAGGTGCTAACTATGTCTATCCTCAGTCCAGCAGACGATTGTCATACAAGATCACGACCAAATAAGCTTCCTGCGGGATTCTCGTAAGAAAACTTAAAGTAAATATTAACCTGTGAGCATCGCCCGCCGAACGCCGCTAAACTCGTAATTGCGGCATAGCACGCACAGTCACTTTAGCACTTGTCCAATATCCAAAACTAGCGAACTCAACACTCGAAGTTTCAGTCAAACACAATAAACTATATTTTATGTAATAATGATATGAATAACACCCACTATAAACAGAGGAACTAAAGTTGTTGTTGAATCGTTCGGTTTCGGTCGGCGTTAAACATCCGCACGACACTGCACTGACGATGGTCGCCGGCACACTGCGCGGCCGGCTCGCGGCGCCCCCCCGCGCTCGCTTCACTCCCGGCGCCCCCCTCGGTAGGCGGGGCCACCCGAGCGAGTCGAGGCGAGGCGAAGGCTTAATTACGCTCAGCGGGCGAAGCGGGACGGCGATAGCGAGTGGGCGCGAGCTATTAGCACGCGGAGAGCGGGACGAAGCGCGTCTTAAGTATTTTGTATAAGTAATGAGGGGTGCGGGGTGGTGCGCGCGGGGGAGGATGCATCTCCCGCCAATCTTTAATGTTGATTACGTCCGCCGCCGCCTCTGTGCGCCCCTCATTAGCGCCGGCCACGCCTAGATTTAATTACGCGATCGTTTAATTGTCCACGCTCGCTAACCTGACATTGTTTTTGTTCGAATGCCGTGCCTTCAATTTTGAACGCTATTCGCTCGTTTTTAATCGCTGTCGGATGATAGTCACTGATAGGTTGGTCTTTCTTGTAATTTAGTTTATTCAGACTTTATGGGTATATATTTAATGAGTAATTTTGTACAACTACCATTTGATATCTTAAATTAATAAAACACAGAGAAAGGCAAATAAACACGAAATTGCTTTTATGTAACATGTACCTAACGGTCTTCTTAAGATGCTACTTTTGAGTGACTATATAAAGCGTTTAAATTTAAAAGTAGGTACTCGTTCAATGTTTGACTTCCGACAACATTTCGTGCGTTCTTATTGACTTATATGTTGTAATTACTGTAATTATTTTTTACTAATTAATCACAGGACCTAATTTTGCAAGTGCAAGTGCTTCGTTCTATAGGTGCAATTTGTAGTCGTGTTGTCAAACCGTAATAAATAAATAAATACATAAAATTACAGAAATGCTTATGACAGAGAATCATGAAAAAATTTCATCAACTGAATTAAATTTTAACGCACTTGGACTACTCATCAATTAAATTTTTATGTACATTTTATCTATAGGTAAGACATATTGAAAAAGTTCATACATAGAGTGTAAGAAAAATTGGAGATAGTAGAACATGCACTTCTCATCAGAAAAATTTAAACAGCTTGCAAGTTTATGTTTTGTAAGGATTATCAGAAAAATGTGTATATTTAGGAATTAATATCAAACGTAGTTTAATAGTGAATTACATTAGGTTTTCAAATCTTAATGTTAATGTTCTAAATTCCAAGTAAATTTTCATAGGTTTTTCTGATAATCCTTACACAACATAAACTGGCATGGTGTTTCGATTTTTCTAATGAGAAGTATATATTTTGACTAAACTTAAAATTGTTTAGTATTTATTTTCGTATCTACCTCTATAAGTAAAATAATAAATTAAGTTTGTGTGCACAGTTTTTACCGAAAAGAAATCACAACACAAACCGAAACTATCAACGTGTGTGACAATATATTATTATAGAATAGATGAAAATATTTGGTTGGAGTTTCTTGCAGAGTTTGATAAAATGTACTTTGAGGTACAACATTATCAATTAATACATACATAGCCATAGACGCGTTATATATTATCTTACCATTTTAAAAATAATATCACACAACAATAAATTTTAAATGGTTTCAAGGATTGCGCTAAGTTTGGGCGGTATTTTTGAGATATATACCTAATTGTTAGATACCTAGAACCTATTTCTTAAATAATTGTTAATATTCAACCGACCTCAAAAAGGAGGCGGTTCTCAATTTTACTGTATGCTTTTTTGTATGTATGTTACGCGACAACTCCTCCAAATATGAATTGATTTTGATTATTCTTTTGTGGTAGGTGATTCTATAGAGTATATACTTCAGAGGTGGTCCCATATAAATGTTCTCGAAATTGATTACGAGAAAATCAACAAAAAACAAATATGTACCTAGATAATTCTACCTCTAAGGGTGATCGATGTAAAGAATGAATGTTTTTAGGACAGTTGAAGTCGGTTTATAGTTCTTTTTGAACGCGCTAAATATTTATGTCGAAATTAATTGTTTTACATCGCATGATAAATTACTAACAAAAAATTAAAGAAAAATTAAATTATTAAAAAATTTCGGATTTGTAAAGAATATACGAATTCCACCTCGTCTAACAATGCATGAGGTCAACAAAAATACACCCACACGTGGAACTGAAAATATCGTGCGCTGCGTATTGACGTCCGAGTGTCTGACGTTTGGTGCAACTTTTGTTGTGCGCGTGCTATGTAGAACGAACCAATGTGTCTGACCTAATTGCTTCATACATGTTAAGTGGAACACGGCCTCTGGATGTTCTAATCTCTGTCAATTAATTAGTAACTTTTTAGAGTGAATCAGATCTTACTACCCAATGACGTCAATAATTAGTAATCTAACAAAGAAGCTGTCTAGACTACAAGATAAATACAATTTTCAAATTTCCCTAGTCCTAAATGTATCATGTTTACCTCAAAGGTGCTAAATTATTTGGATTTAAAAAATCATGCACAGTGGTGCGAAGCGGTGGTAGCTATCAACAAGTGAATATGTCCCTCGCTGTGGTCCGGCCCACCCACTGTGCACGCAGCAAAAAAATATCATACTGTCTACCTGCAAGGAGGTACTGTTTAAACAGATTCGCTGGGAAATACCATTTGGTATTATTATAACTGGGGTCTTGTAGCAGCTTATCAAAGTGAATCAATGCACTTTCCAATCTGTCTACATTTCTTGCGATTCAAAATTTCATTTGTCTGTTTCGCACAGTTCTATAATAAATGTTTTAACCTACTAAAGCAAAAGCTTAAAGTTATGCTCGGAATTTCTCTTCGTGAAATCCGGAATGAAGAAATCCGTAGACGAACTAGGGTCACTGATATAGCTCGACGAGTCAGTGAGCAGGCAACATCGCTCGTAGAACGAATTACTGATGGGGAGTACGATTTCTCGAGTGGTGACCACGTAATGGGAATCGTGTACCTCCACCTAGTAGGTGGAGGGACGACCTAGTAGAGGTCGCGGGCAGTGGCTCGATGCGAGTGGCTCGGGAATGTGGCATGCCAGGAGTATGAGGAGACCTTTGATGATTAGGATGAAAGCATAGTACAGAACAAGTGAATGAAACAAAATTTAAAAAAAACCTACTGCGTAATTTTTGAAAAAAATGTATGATTTTGATATACCCAGTGTATATCTCAGTGTATACGAATCTAACGACTCCTCTCAAGCTAAAATCCATCGAACCGTCAGGCCGCAGAGCGTGCCAAACAGTTATACATACATACATACATACTCTCGAAATACGTAACCCTCCGTCTGGCGCAGTCGGGCAAAAATACAAACAAAATATTAAAATAATTAAATGTTAATTATTTCTGAAACACGCGCGTTGATGTCTTTTATGTCTCTATCTGATACATAATAGTAATTGTCGCAGTTGGGCTGTTTTACATAACCGCTGGCTGTTTTACTAAACAGTTCCGTTAATTAAACCTGTACCCTGTACGCTGTCTAGCTGGATTGTCATTGCGTTGCATTTTACAAAACAGATACCCACGTTTAGACGTTTTGATAGGTTTTACAGAATGAATTATCTGCTGGACTAATGATTAAATTAAAATACATAAATGAAATCCTTTATGTATTTTAATTTTCAACCGACTTCAAGAAAAGAGGTGCTCAATTCGACTGTCTGTTTTTTATGTTACGTTACGCGATAACTCCACCAAAAATGAATCGATTTTGATGATTCTTTTTTTTTGTTGGTAGAGCATATTTAAAAGGTGGTCTCATATAAATTTTATTAAAATTGATTTAGCGCTTTTCGAGAAAATCTACAAAAACCAAATACTTATGTGCCCAGATAATTCTACCTGTAAAGGTGAACATTTTAGTGGATGAATGCTGTTGAAGTCGGTTTCTAGTTATTTTTGAAAGCGTTAATTATCACTCATATTATTGGTCTGATTTGTTAATTTTGACGAACGCTTTGGACGACATTAGGTATTGTTCTTACGATTTGCGAGCACCATATTACCGATCCCTGAGCGTGTCACTTTCTTGCGGGGGAGGTGAGGCATGGTGGATCGGCGGGAGGCGGTGAACGTCCGTTCTGTTCGGAGTACTATATTAATTCTGTGACGTCACATAGCTTCAGATGAGATGGGTCCAAATTAAAACCAACAATAAAAAAGTACATTTGTGATTGAAAAGTTTTCACGTATAGAAAAAAATCTCGTCTCAACAATGTAGGTGGAGTCGGAGTCGCGCACCGAGGGCTCCGTACAGAATATAAATAATTAACATACTGAAAATCATGCTCTGCCGAAAAATATGACTTGAATTGAAGAACCAACTTTTCTCTGCGGTTACATAACATACCCAATGTATGTATGTATACAAAGCTAAGTTTGTTAACATAAAAAAAATCTTGGTTCACATATGTATTCCTATAGTTGTACTGTAAGACCTTGCTTCTTGCCAAATTTCAGGATTCTAAGTCAACCCTATAGTTTTTGGTTCCCTTGCATTTTATATGAAAATGATCTAAAATACAGCCATATCGTTTTATTGCGTTGATTTGTACCTTGACCTGTAGGTTTGATTTTTTTACAGATCTAGGGGACGGCAGACTTGAGTATTCGATATAATTTCAACTTGATATCTCCAGACATTCTTGTGAAAAGGGTATTGACAGACAGACGGACGGACAACAAAGTGATCCTATAAGGGTTTAATTTTCCTTTTGAGGTACGGAACCCTAAAAACTTAAGTAAAGATTCTCTTCACTACTACACGAAAGAGGACATTTACTTAAGTTTTTTACCTATACGTATATACGCGACTCGACTGTTCAGAAGCTGTGTCGTCCATTGACCCGCGCGCGTGGCCAACCCCTGACCTTGTGCCCACCGAACAACTGATGTAACCGTCACTTTACTCATATATACGTCCGTCCGGGCACAAAACTCAACACAACACAATACAATGATATTATGTTAAAGTTAACCGCAATACAAACATAATGTTGTCATACGAAAATATATATATGAGCTGCTTGCATCCAGCTACTCCCGCGACATTTACTAGGTCAGATCGTCTAGTAGGGAGACGCCCCGGTAATGCACTTGTTTGTAAGTATATTTTTTCCAAAATATCTAGCGGAAGAGTTTCGCACTTTCTTCGCTGAACACGGTTTTTCGAAAGGGTAGTAGATTCACTGACGTCAAGTCAACAAGTACTGTACGGTAAATACGGTATGGAACCCTTCGTGCGCGACTAGCATTTGACTGTTTTTTTTGAGGTACGATACCCAAAAAAGTTCGTGGAAATTGTATTTAAATCAAACTATAGTTTCCTTGCTTCCTAGTTTCCTTCCTCCCATACAGGGTATGAGTCGAGTATGGGTATTGTAAAATATCAAACATTATTTCAATTAATTGTAAACAAAAATCAAATAGTGGCTCACATTGCTCACAACATTTGTCATTTTCTTCTATTTAAATTGAAGAGGAGCCCTATTTTTAGCTTAACACGTCTTGGGAAACTTTTCTTTTTTTATAAAATACATGAAGGTAAAAATATTATCGCCCGGCGGCACAGTAATGTCTTTTTAGCTTCACGATAAAATGAAAAGGATCACTATTACAAACTTTTTTTTCATAAAGACAATACACCTCAATGACTCCAGTCTCAACACATACGTACCCATACCACAGTATACAGCCTCTTCGCTCACATTTTCCACACCCACGACTCACACCGCCCCCTATTCGATAATAACGAAACTATTACGTCCGAGAAAAGAACGCCACCCTTACCCGTGCAAAGAAAACTTGAGAAAATTCCACGCACGACCGTATGTGAAGCTTCCACCATGTAGTAGCCCTCTACGAAATGAACCTCTACGGGCAGTGCTGCCATCTCTTAGCGGATAGGAGGTACTGTTTTATGTGCATTTTTACGAGTTTACTTTCTCATAAATAAGTAGTATTTTTAGGTATTTAAGAAGCGATTTTCATTTAGGAATTCTTGTAATGTGTTTTGTTGGTGATTTTGACGTATAGAACTTACTCGCACTTTCGATGTAACATATTTGTTTGGGGTCTGGCTGCATGCATTACCTGTAACAGAGAAAAAGGTTATTATTATAAATCAATGTTTCGTTTTACTAATTACAAATAGTTTTTAATAAATAAGTTACTGTTTCTGTCGGTCATTCAATATTTATTTTACGCGACGAATAAAGATTACCTATACTGCTTTTATACTAAATACTACATACTAATTTGCATAATTTTAACCAAGTTTAACTGCCCGTAGAACATTTTTTATACTTAGATACAGATATTATAAAAATGTCAGAGTGGAAGAATGGAGTGAACAAATACAAAACCAATACCGATATAATTGTTAATAACAATAAGTTAATTGTTGAGGTAAAATAGTATTATTCAAAGTAGGCCAGACTTAGATGCTGCACAATGTCTGTCAAGGAGGTGCTGAAGAACTGAATAGAAATCGTGAAAAACTTTCAGAAACATTTGCAAAGCTGGAACGTTTTAAAAGCGTCCGCGACCCTCAGTTTGTATTCGCGATATTCGATATTGCGTTCGGGTGACATTTTCGCAAAATCGATATCACCCCTTATTGGTACCGAAATGATGGAACATCCTTATCGCGACATTTTTCTAATGGCGGCTCGTGTTTGAGACCCTTTTCTTTTTTAAGAGGCACGCACACATGTCTGCATGAATATGTAACTACCAATTTTGTGTGTGTATACTGGTAGACTTCATCTATAATTAGTTACTTTATTATTATTGTTTTTTTCTTATGCCTTTCATTTTTTCCAATCATATTACGACAGTTTTGTAGTGCATGAAGGTATCAAGTTAAAATTAATATCAAATATTATAGTCTATAATCCATTCGATTTGTGAAAATAAAAACAACAACTAATGCAATGCAATAAAAACGACCGTTTATGTCACATATTTTGACGATTTCCCATACGAATGCAAGGAATCAAAACCTATAGGGTACTTCTTATTGACATAAAGTATAGGAATAAATCTGAAAATTATAAATTTGTAATTGTATCCCATTAAAATCATTGTTTTACGATTACAAACTTACATTTGCAGTTGAATCTTGATCGTGATATAGACGGAGTTATGGAATAATATTATTAAAAGTGCAAAGATAAGTTTGTTCTTCAATCGAAATTACATTTTTGTTACAGCTTTGTACGGTCACCTAACCTACATATTATTTATTATTTTCAGAGACGAACTTTTTTTTTCACTGTTCTACAGTTACTGTCCTAACTAAATCTAGCAGTGATTGTTAGCGCGAGTGGGATCACTCGCGCAACTCGTATTTTTTCTTATTTTTGTGGTCAACGAGATCTTTTACGTCCGGACAACTATCAAACTAAATACAAAGCAAGCGTGTCATCTCCCTAACACCCCTTTTCTTTTTACATGTCGTAGGCTAACGACAATACGAAATCAATACGAACACCATCGAAGCGAAATTCGTGAATAGCGAAGTGCCGCACACATGTAAATCAGGGCCGACGTGTGCGACACAAATAATATGCAAGCTTCCGCTGTGTGCGGCTGAGACGGCGAATGGGGTGGCCATGCGGCTTGGGAGACATCGATAATCACGTGTTTCTGAAGAATAGAAAAGATAATGCTTAATATATATGTTTTGTATTGTTTGGATATATTCTAATCATTTTTCTTTGTCTGACTGTGATATTTTAAATTTAATACAGCATAAACATGATACATCTTCAGGTTTTTAAATTTTTTATAGATTATAATTGTAATCTTTTAAGAGTTAGATTGTATTTATACTAAATATCATAAATAATTGAATAATAATTGAATTATTTGCCTGCCTTGAATCGTAATTTTGGGCAAAGATGGAGGATTGAGATCGATAGAATATGTGAAGTGCAAGTTTAACTGAAATAGTGATAGGTTCCGGCAAGTCGTCTTTCAAACGAACAATATATCGATCTCTCAATCGTCTTAATAGTGTTAATCGAGAGCGAAGAGAGCCTTATACACTGGACCGCAGAAGATGTTAAGAAATGCCTAAACGTAAGTGTGCACACTGTTGTATCTTATACGTAGGGAAAAGGGAAGCGTATAATTTTATTGTACCATAAACAAATATTTTCATTAATGCGCAATCACTTTCACAGTATACTCGTAGTCAATACCCAGGCAAAGTTGACCAACCAGCCAATCATAAATTGCCCGTTGTTTAAGTTTCTCTAATTCATTGTCACCCTAAAAATTGGTAAAAAGAAAACGCATTAACACATATAGATGAGTAGTCACACATGGTAGCAGGCGCTGGTGCGCACCCACACAGCCCCGGACCACCCTCCCCCACCCACAAGCTTTCCTTTAAAAAGGCCCGCTCCCCCGAGGAGTCCTTTGATAAGGAAATGCAGACATTTGAAGAAAAGCTAAGTATCGAATAAGTATTGAGACGTTGAGCGATGGTATTTGCAGCGATGTCATAATGTTTTGCTGCTCAGTATAACCTGGCGGAACGTGAACTGTTGTTTGTGATACAAACAAGATACAAATAATTGTTTTTGTTTTGTTTTTTTCGTTTCACTTAATTTGACAAAAACTTGAACCACATGACTTCATGCGGACTTATGAAAGTATCTAGTCTAGGCCAAAATTGTTAAGACGGAATATATTTTATATTAAATATTTAATGGCGTTATTGAACAGGTATACCTACCAGTAGTACTTTCGGTAAAGTACGAGTACTACAGAGAAGAAATAGGGAAAGAAACTCTTCAGATAAATCTGCAGCATCTTTTAAATTCCCACGAGATTATATTTCCGGGATCAAAAGTAGAGTAATGTCCTTTACCATGTGAGGTTACGCAGATGCCAAATTACATCACAATTTTCATGTGTTTTTGATGCGACCAGGTTACAAACAAACTTTCTGTTTAATGATTTCAGTGTAAAGTAATTTTTTCTTTATGAAAAATTTCTGTTATAAAGATAAGCATTTTGTTAGTTTAAGTTAGGTTTTAAGATATTAAAATTGCGAAATATGCAGTAAATCAAAAACATGCACGCAATTTACTGCATCTTTTGCGATTTAAATTTCTTACAACGTAACTTAAACTTTTGGATTATACAATCAATGGTCTCTTTCATGGTTATTCGGATTTGGAACCATATAAAAGCTTGCTTATCTTTCAAGTAGACATATTTTACAAAGAAAAAATTCACTGAAATCAATAAACAACATACTGAAATAGCAAAAGTGCGTAACTATCACGCAAATCTCTGGAAGTAAATTAAAATGTAAGCTTCCTTGATGAACTACATACGTAGGTATATCTCCAGCTGGGATCTGCTCTAAAACAAACGGAATTGTTATACATAAGGAATTTCAAGTATTTGTAGCGGTGGTTTTATGAATTCTATACATATATGTCTGCTCATTAATTATCGAGAATTCTCTACGAAAGTGTGTTCGTGTTATTTTATAGGCATTTTTATTGATCCACTGTCATTATAAGTCAACATTGTACTGTGTAGGCGAAAACAAAGGTATAATGTGTATTCAAATTGAGCATGAGATGTATATAATTCAAATGTATATCTTTTGTTATTTGTCTTCACTATATTTCACGTAATTGACATTGATTGTCCTTATAAAAATAATATTAAAATTTTTATTAATGTTTTTAAAGGGGTTTGTAGTTTTATTTTAAAAACTTACCAATGAACACAAATTATTATAATTAAATTGAGGAGTAATATATTCTATTGTTTAAGTACGGTTGTAGGTCATAATAAAAATGAAAATGTTTGTCTGTGAGATTTCCAAACTGTAAAAATAGAAAGGAGGCAAACGGTAGTCTGTTATTATTAAATAACCCTTGAAACAGCTAATAACTCTTCAAATTACCGATTAAACAATGAATTGCCAAAAATGACGATGAATTTCCGCTCCCCCAATTTTCAAGTGGTTTGCATTCCGGAGAGGCCGTTACAGAGATTTGCTAATAACCAACCTCCCCTACTAATTAAAACCCGGTTTTAATTGCTCAAAAAGGGCACCTGTTGCGTTTGTTCGTCCCTTTCCCACAGATAGCTCTCTCTCTGTTCAAGGGAGGCTGTGAAAATCGTCCCGTATCGGGATACTCGGGTATAATTGTCAGAAAATTCAATTTCAGGCCGATCTAATTGGGGCCAAATGAAATTTCAGTATCGCCCCTGACGCCTTTGTTCGCACGATTTGGACCGTGCTGTAATTGTTACACGAAATAATGAATTAATTTCGTTTATTTAAAAAATAATAGAAAAGGCATTCTTTTTAACACGCAGTTCGAAGAACTAACACAATTTTTAGAAATGAATCAACATTTTGAAACACTATAAACCAACGGTTCAATATGGCTTAAATTAAAAACAAAACGAGAGGGCACCCATATAAGACCGAGCATAAATCGTCAAATAATACACGTAATTATTGCTTAAAGAAACAAACCACGCTTACTTCTTGATTCGTAAGTACACCGACGTCACATGACTCTATAAGCGTCGTACAGTAAAAAGCCCAATACCTCATCTATAAATATTCATAGAAGTGTATTATTATTTATCAGCCAATTTGATCCTGGCAACGTTAATCGAGGCCCACTTTAGTAATCAAAATTCAGGGCGTAATCAATCATTGACATAACACAAAACATCTAAACATAATCGGGGCCCACTTAAAGAATATAATTCTAGAAAATTACTCCACACAAACGGCGGAACGGAATTATCGAGCCATTATGAAATGGAACCCCTTTTCTTTAATTACCTGCACATAATTTTTGTTTGTTTGTATGATCCGCCCAGGTGATTACCTTAATAACGGCAAAGAGGGAACAATTTGAGATACAGCTAGCGATGATTACTGGTGATTAGCTGTAATTCCGTGTACTTGTCGAATTAGAAGTTTTTGTCGTAATACGTTTTGGTAATCACCAAGAAAACAAATCAAATTAAAAGTCATTAAAACGTGACGAATTAAGGAATCAAGTGAGGTACGCAGTTACATACCTGCATCGTCATGTTCTCAACTTCAAAAAAATATCAGTTTTGTATCTAAGAGCTGCAAGCCTCTGACATACAGACAGACAGACGGTTACCTTAACAATAGGGCTCCGACTTGGTCCTTCGGTTGCGGAACACTTAAAAGGATAGATAAAATGCCTTTCTTTATACTTTAGTAATGAAGTATTTAGCATATCGTGAGTCGAACAAATCTAGGCAAACCTGGCAGCATATTTTTAGCGAAATTAAAAAATAAAATAAATAACCATTGATCTCTTTCGTATATGAAAGTCATCGACAACCATTTATATTGTTTTGATTAATTAATTATTGATAATGAATAAAAATTCATGTTAGACCGGTCCCCGCCGATAGCTACGCAACCAGCCGAGTCATTAACATAAAAATTTTAATTGCCATCTCGCAGACTTCATTAATACAATATGGACATTAAAAACATAATCTTGTTGATTGTGTTTTTATGTTATTTGACAAATCTGATGAAAATTCTTCGATAAAGAGCGGTGCTATCCATTTTATTGGCAATTAAAGCGGGTTGCGGATAAAGAATAACGACAGTATTCAAATTAACTATATTAACTGTACATTCTAATCTACATGTTGGGATTTCTAATTCTTGAGTTAAAAGCTCTAATATTTTAAATGGACAGCATATTTGGAGGTTTAAGCAGAGCACGGGGCGTTAATGGACGGCTAATGTGACCAGAAATTCCCAAATAGATGATTTGAATGAGATAACATTGAATAAAGAAACACATTTTACGGATTTTATCAAAATATGCACTAACGCAGATTGATGCAAATGGAAAAGATACTGGGAAAGGTATAGACATCATAAATTACACCAAAAATTGTATGTCAGTTGAAACAACCTTGAAAATGAATTTTTTTTTATTACATCATCTAATAAAATTAATATACAGGTTTTGGGGTGCTCCTTCTAAGCTAAAGATAGCTTGTATTAGGAGACCCCGCTCTTCTATAATGTATACAGCTTATTCTTGTGCAGATAATACCTATATCTATGAATTTATGTCTAATTTAGTTATTTAAAATTGATATTTAGCCTGTGTGCCAATGCCAAGCGGAGTGAGGAGGAGTGTGAGGTGAAATAAGTGTGTTAAGTGATAATTAGTTTTAATATACTACCTCTAAGAGAGATTCGGTTTGTATGATGATAAGAGAACATGCCACAGTGACTTTTTATAGATCACCGCTTGACCTGATGTTGTTCTAGCTAGAAGGTGCCTATTTACTCTTCCTTTAAATATTTCCAAGTTGTAGTTTTGAGGGGACATGGAAACCTAACACATTTTATACTAATAAATCGATATAATATACTAAAATAAAAAACTTTCGAAAAGTCAATAGCAAAAATTAATCAGTCAACGATAAAGTTGGAACACTAAAAGCCAATAAAATCATCAAATACGTCGCTGTTCTCTACTCAAAAAAAGGCAGAGACAAATCAAAACAAGACAGCAACGATTCACCACTCAAACCACAATCCAATTGCATTAGTCTAAGACACGTGCGCGTGCGACTAGATCGCAGAAGAGTCAGAACGAGAGCCTCTAACAAGACATTGTCCGTTTCGCAATTATACCAGTCGGAGACGCTTTCGAGTAAATGGTCAATGCTCGTTTGATTAACGGCTGTACAGGGGCGGGGAAAAGTGAAAGTGGACATGTGTACTTACTTGTCTATAGCACTTGTGACTACACAATGCATTAGGTGTGTGTATGAGTCACAAATTGCGCTCTGAAAATGGAAGATACATGATTACGTCATTTATCGTTGGTTTGAAAGTCTTGAGTTTGAGCTTTAAGTTCCTGTGTTGTGTTGAACTATTTTATAATTTTAGATAACGGCGGGTCCGTTATCTTTTTGTAAATGTATGGGATATATTAAACATACCCTGCGACTCATTGATGATGTTTGGGACCATTAGTTTACCATAATAGTGTTCCAAATTACGTCTAATGAAATAACTGAATGTTTATACTCGTATGATCACTGTGGCGTCTGTCTGTGCGTATGTCACAGCTACTTATCTATCCATATCTCCGTTATAGACCCCAACAACCCAACACCAACCATTTTTTGCGTTTCTGGTATTAATATTGATTAAAAAATGAATTTTTCTTCAAATCAAAATGCATCATAGTAGGTAAATTCAATCAAATCTTCAAAGATTGTACTTGTAAAGTTCTTCATTCCCAATTATACGTTTAACAAAACAACGTAAACACAAACTATTTTAAACAAAACATGCAATTTACTATGTTTTTTAGAGTTTGTAGTAATTCAAATTAAATTTCCATTTGTTTTCCTGATTATGCTTACAAAACATAAACTTGCAAGGTGTTTCGATTTTTCCGATGACAAGTATATATACGTACCAACATGACAAGTTAAATAAACGCTTGTACAAACACATAATAACACTTCCAGAACTACAATTTAGCTGACATGCTGACAGTTTAACATCTTCGAAGTGGGTAGCACTATAGTTACAATCGAAGTATTCTGAATGAGTAACATATAAAGCGACTCCACCTACAGACCACCAAAGACAGAGGAACAACCGCAGGAAGAACTAATGACCTATTTTAAAAACTGTTTTGTAATATTTACTCATTGTAAGGAAAGTGGCTCCCCTTTCCATTCTTCATACAATCTGGTAGCACTATAATGACATAGTCGACTAACAGCGAGGATGTTGCAAAATTACAACCATGAAACGTCATGGTACAAAGTTTTTTACACCACAGGCTAATAGCAATCGAGCAGGAAAATGGATGTAATTGTTGCATGTAAGTAAAGCGTTTACGTGCCTTTTGAAAGTTGATGACATGCTCTTGGAATGTATTACACGACCGATGTAATAATAATGTGGAATTAAAAGACGGACAACAACCTCGGTTACAGAATTCCTTTGATAGTAGGAGTGATTTGTAGAGTGATGTTGTTATTGCGATGTGTGCGCGACTGTACATGAACATATAGTGAGTTGTCATTTGCACATGCTTCGTGTTATGAATATTATATGATAATATCTATCTTATGTATGGAAAAATGTGTTTTTTTCTCATGGAGAATTTTCTAATTGCTCTCGCGCTATTATTCAGACAAATTTTTTTGCTTTTGTTAAATTAGCGAATAAAGTTAAATAAATGAAACTGTCATGGTTATGAATAAATAAAGGAAGCTTGCATCTGTATCAAATAATAAAAACAAATTAAAGTCTGAGTTTCCGAGAGCTACCAATCAGCCACCTAGATGGCGTTGATAGTTTATAGACGACTAACTGAGAAGAATCCAAAGAAGAACGAATGCCATTCGACTAATAGGTATCTTTCTAGAATAGGTATCGGGATCAGTACAAATTATAAAAAAATGAATTTTGTATATACCTACATTGACTGCCACTTGTCATAGCATTTTTTACAATGAACTGTCGTTATATTAAAAGCGTAGACATAAATCATCTCACACACACAGTCACAGCGGCATGTAATATCCAGTTCAATCCGATCACTAAATCAAATCTTTTCATTATCGCTCCTGTATACAAGTTTCTTCTAGGAACCGATACTTCTGCGTTCCCAATAACTTGTCTTATCGTCCTTCATATTGACGTTAATCGATTGTAAATCAATATAAAAGCATCATACACCCTTCACCGGGACATGACGAGAAACCAATGTCACATATATGAAGAGTCGTTATTTTAAAACTCGCTTTAAATTCGCCACAGCTGCGTCGATAATCTCGATTCCTTGACTTTCTAAGTTGATCTCGACGTTTATCGAGACTCGTTATACCGATACAAATAAAAAAAGCGTTTATTAGGATTCGCGGTGTGGTTCTGCGAGTTCCACTGGCCATTGTTTCACTGCCTCCATCAATCAGCTATTTAGGTACCCCAGGGACAGAGGAGCACGGGAGGGGTGCGGGGTATAACGGTTATTGAAATGAGACGGGCCCCCGCTTTTTTCCAAATTTAAATTTTGATAAGGCAAGTCCCTGTTTTGTGCTCCTAATTCCGTCTTGGCGCTCTGCGAGAGGGCGCTGCTTTTTATTTCATTTACAGTCTGCGGGTTTTTACTAATGTTGGTCAAATTAGATAACGTAGTACTTACCTGAATAATGTTCACAAAATGCTTTTTTCTAAATTACTTGAAATTCGTCAGACATTCTGTTGAATTTTATACCGTTGTTATAAAAGTGTCAACTAAATAAAGCTTTACATCATTAGTCAAGAGAGCAAGTCCCAAAAATTCGCTTCTCCCGTTGACTAGGCAATCATAATCACTAAAAACATTCACATCAATTCAAGAACGGACCACCTCACGTCAAGTTTGAAATCCTGTCAAATTTTAAAGTGGGCATTTACAGAGAAATGCTGACGGCAAAACCAAGTGATATATTTGTCGGGATCCCTCCCGCTCCGCCGCCACGTCCCCCGCTTGTGTTAATTCTCTTTACACCAGTAAAAGCGCCTCGACACAATTCCAAATATTCGGTTATTCAGTTTTTGCCGAGCGAGCCGACCACGCGGCTTGAATACGTTATCCGAACGAGAATAAAGCCGAATTAACATATCCCGAATCTCCATCGAATTCGTACTTTTTTGTTATGTAAAAATTTTAACTCGCCATCCTTAAATCGCTGTTTAGACTTTTAGAGAGAACGAATGGCCCGACGCATTGACACCTACGTTTTTACGTTTCTACTTTTTCGTCCTCGAAAGCCCTATTATTCGAGAAGGCCCATCGATATTCATGGACGAGAGAGTTGTAAAATGTAATAAAACACCATTTTTATATACTCTGTTTAGACAGTGCCCGAGAGATGATAACGAAACCTGTAGTCCAGGCGATATTGTCGAGGACCGGATATCGCCGGCCATTCACAAAAAACCGTGCACACACTGACATCGGTGTGTTGTCCGCACACGAGTAGTGCCGGCACACACGCGCGCGCGTCACCTCGCGCCATTCATAAGGAATAGGTGCCTTTTACAACGATCACAAAATAGTAGCCAGCTAGTGATGCGTCGCAGTCGACCTCCAATAACATTCAGATTTAATACAAATTCAGAATACGACTCCAAGGGTCCATATAATAATTCTATACGCGTTAACGTTAGTGGTGGGCGGAGGCAATCATTTATTTATCGATAAATGGAAGTGTCTCCAGAAAATTTCATGCATAGAAATTGTTGTTGTAGATTATTTGCCGTTAAGCGCGATAAAATTGAATACATCATTTTTGATTTAAGTATTTCGTTTTTATTGTTGAAGATTTAAGTTTCTGCTTAATCCTATTCCCCACTGCTCATTGTATTTTAAATCTGCTCGTATCTTTTTGTTGCTTCAGACCGTTCCCGGTACACGTGCTCCCCCCCCCCCCCCCCCCCCATTAACGTTACTTCCCATCGGTTATCCATTCTTCGAGTGAGGTTTCCTGCCCATTGCCACTTCTGCACTGACTCGTCGAGTTGTGTCTGTGACCTTAGACAACGGACTTCCTCATTCCGTATTTTATCACGTATATAAATTCCGAGCATATCTTGTTTCATAGCTTTTGGGTAGACTTTGAGGTAGTTTGTGTAAATGACCACGCTTTGATTCAGTATGGCGATACTCGTATCATTGGCAATGACGGTGCCTTTATTTCGTCTACGGATTTCTTGAATGCTCCAATTACATTCGCGAAATATATTTTTAAATAGTTTGCGATTTGGCCAAATTATAAAAGACGAATCACAGAAGAGTTCATTACCATCTCGGTTTCATGGTCGATCGACTCTGAAATAGCTTAAAATATATCAAATTCCATTGAACTTGATATTTGAATGTTTATATTTGACACAACACAATATCGAGATACACATAGATCTATGTTGTATAAGTCGTATCGTCTTTCAATATATTTTTTATTAAAATAAAAATCTTATGATTTCTGATGTTATCTGTTTTATTTAATGGATTATTAAATGTGTAAACTATGTAGTGCCACACCTAAAGAACACCCTTCTATAAGATAGGATGAGTCATTGGTCTAATCCAGTGCCATAAAAATGTCGATGTCTATTACCTCTATAGTTTCGTTCCATTTCATCGGACCGTTGACATCGACTAGCGAGAACTTGTTCTTTGTAACATAATGTGTTAATTAATTCTTATGTAGGCGTCGTACACCATTATCGATAGAATTATGTGGTAGCCCCACACTTTATTGCCTCAATGCATCTTCTCTAAAAATGATAAAGTTGTTATTTCCTGATGGGCTTAGGAAGATAAATAAAAAATTAAAAGTATTAATTATTGTGTTACCGTAGCATAGCATACATGTAATTATCACTCTTAATATTATTTTAATGGATAATAAGTAACTATAAATCGATTTAATATAAGCTTTATCATGCGTACTTGGAGTAGAAAGCCGCGTCTTTCCCGAAAGATACAAAAAATTATCTTCTGGCTAGCTCAATATCCTTTAAGCTTACTCACATCTAACTCACAATAAAAATCTTTAATTTTACTGTAATCAAGTTATTCGCTTACCGTTCAATATATTAGAGATTTAATCACAATTATAGCAAATCGAACTATTTTTTAGGGTTCCGTACTCGAACCCTACACTATTACTAAGCTTCCGATGTCCGTCCGTCTATTTGTCAGCGGTCTTTGAATCGCAATAGGTAGACAGTTGAAATTTACATAGAATGTGTATTTTTTCGTTGCCGCTAACAAATAATAATAATAAAAATTAAAATTATTCAAATATATCACAATAAAATTGCCACTTTACTATTTCACACTGTTGGCGAATATACATCGTGTATATTTCATTTGGCGTATAATTTATCCAGGTATAGTTTACGAATGCACAAATAATATATGAAAGCAATATTGTTAAATTGCTTAAATAATAAAGAGTTAATTATTTTTAAAAGTAAGTCCAAACAGCAATGTATCGCTTCCAAATTAACTTGACATAGGGTAAACGGCTTATTCAACTATCATGCTATGACGTGTAAAAAAACGTCAATCAGTCGACAGCTTTAGATGTAATTAATACATTGCGTGCTCAATTATATTGTATGAAGAAAAAAACACACAATAAATTTACGAAATTTATGTACCTTAATGTGTTATTAAGGACCAACACTAATTCTGAAAAAAATATATATTGTGCATGTGATTTCATTGTGAACATTGTTCGGTGCATATTACCGTATCTATTGTTTATGATCATCAGTATGTTAATTATTCATATTCTGTACGGAACTCTCGGTGCGTGAGTCTCCTCCTCCTCACACTTGGCAGATTTTTCTCTTATGATTCCTAATAGCTTTTTTCTCTTCTATAGTCACTTTGGTGCCCTTTGTGCAGTAGAGCAGTAGTTCAGCTCACGTATATTTACTTGTTATTAGCTATCAAGCAGAGGTGTCACCCAGCACACCTACGCTTTAATACAAGTTCTAAACTCCGAAACGACTAGTGTATATGCCCTTACAAGCGAGTAAAGCCCATCATAAAAGGTAAACGCTCACGCCGTGATATATGGAGACGATTTGTTTTAAGCCGGTAAGGCGCTAGCCACCGGCTGTTTACATTGTTGATTTGTAACTTCATTTGTAAACGCATTTGGATTGAGGTGTTGGTGTTGAACAAATGAAGGCTCCGGCTCGTCAAGCAGGTCTTATTAAAACCGTCCATAAATTAATTCAAACGTTATGCAATTACGAATGTAACATACATGGTTACTGTTTGATTCTAGTTTAAACGTTACGTATTAGTTTAAATTCTTTTGATCAAAGATTGTGTGCAAAGTTCAAATCTGTTTTTTTCTAAAATGTATGATGGGTTTCGACTTGGCCTTCATCTCATCTGATGCTAAGTGACGATTAGGCTCATATGGTAAGCAAGCATGCTAAACCCGAAGTCTTAACCTAATGATGCATACCGGAACACAACAGTTCTATTTACACTGCTGTTTGGCGGCAGACTTAGGTAACATGGTGGTATGTAGCCAGGCAGATATAGAAAATGGTCTGTCACCAACCAAACCGGACCCGGGCCCTACGGACTGTTAGTCCAAGCGGAAAATCAACATCTAGTACATTAGATAAACCCTGACCACGACGTACATATTCAATACTTAAAAAATAATCAAAGGTCGCACCAGACTAAGAAAGCTGTAACAGCTTTTAATGAAACCGTGCCCACCCAGAAAATTCAATTTAATGAGAAACGAATAACTGATCTTATGGTTATTCCAGGAAGCATTCCCAGTGACCCCGTTGCCCTAAGAATTATAGATTCCAATGCTGGAATTGCCCGAGGGATAATTTATATTAATTAAATTCGATCTCTAGTTCCAATTAAGGGCGCGCCATAATTCGCGGCATTACCACATAACTCGCGCCGTGATGGACTAATCCGCGGCGAGCTACATGCCGAGGGCAGGACATAAATTACGTGATCGCTCTCCGTAGTGTAGACAAAGCCGGACAGGGTTATTCTGCAGACGTATGGAAAATCAGCTGTATTTTAAAATACAGTGAAGTTTTTTCTAAAAATCATTAGGTTTAGTACTATTATTTATTACCATCAGCCAGTTCAATCCATGTAAAATAAATAAGAACAATAGAACAGTATAACAAATACACCTTTTTGCATATTTTAATTAAGTAATAAAGGACAGACAGAGGCAAACAATATTTTAGACAATATCCAAACACACTAAATGTAAGTCTTATATTTGTAGTTTTAATAAGCAGCAACATTACAAAAACACAATATGTATACATAAACCTTTGTTTAGGAAAAATATGTTAGGTGAAAAATTGTTTACGTAAGTAAAATTTATGTTAAAAGTATATTTTCAGTATTTTTTAATATGTGGTACGGTACTTGAAGTTTCATCACAGGATTACTGATTCCATAATAATTATTTCTTGCATAAATTTCAGTAGCTTGTTAATCATATTTTTGAAATAAAATAGTAAGTTTGAATAAAGGTAGCCGCAGAATGGCCCTCCTCGCCTGGACAGGCGCTTGCGCACTACAAATTACAATCAACACGGCGGACATGTTCGCACGTGGGGACTCCGCCTTTCCATATCAATTTACTACACCCGCACGCACCTCTATGCTTATACACTTTATATCCAGTAATTTCTCTATTAAGGTATGTTTCTTGGTGATAAAGTGACAATAAGAAGTTAATCAGAGTTTCTGTTAAAAGATAATACATATGTACTTGATGTTAAATCATTGTACAAAATGATTTAACATCAAGTATATATGTATTATCTTTTAAATTTATCTTTAAGATGATATATTTTCGTTTTTCAGTTTTGGTCTACTCAAAATAAGGCAGGCAATAGCAAAAATAAAAAAAATACTTGAATATTTTTTCTTCCATATTCTGCCAATTTTTATAGATCAAGTTCAACACTACCCATCAAATTCAAAAGTTCAACACCAACAAAATAATATTATTAAAATTATTTTTGAACGTTTTAAAAAAACGTTTTGGTCGACATTAAGCCTTCACATTACCACGAACATTAGTAATAGTCATAGATATCAATTCTCAAAAGCAAATAGCAATAACAAGCGGTCATGCTGAGGCAGTATGAAATTCATACGTAATCACAACACGACTACAAGAGACTAATGCAAAAACCATACCAATAATAAATCGTGTACAATGAATGAATCAGGAGTGTTAAATGTAACACGGACAGGCCATGTCGGAACATTCGTCAGGGTCCCAGCACCAGTAATAGTTTTCCAGCACTGATTTACAATCAGGATCGGCCTGTCGATCCGGGGCTGCGCCTACGCACACATGCTATTATACAGACCAGACTACACGTATTATTTATGGTAAGAAGCTTTCCTAAGGATTATGGAGATCGAGTGTCAACAATGATAATAATTTTTCGGTTTTGATCTTCGGTATATTGACTAATATTATGAATTCGAGGATTAGTGTTAATGAATAGAGATAGGTACTCGTAGTTTGGCGAAATCACAATTTCTTAAACTCAATAAGGCTTGTTTTACGCAGGTTCGTTAAAATAGGAAACAAAAATAGTACGTAATGAAGTGGAGATTTTTATGATATCAGATTGTATATAGGAAAACAATTCTGACACAATAAATATAAAGTTTTTATGACGACGACCTGGTTAAGGTCGCGGGGAGGATTTCTCTATTGAAATAATATTTATTTAAATAAAGTAAGTTTCTTGTAATTTAAGTGTAAGAAAAATTATGAAGAAGCTTGCACGTGCCTTTCACTCTCAAACGAAACGTTGCCATTTTCAAATCTTTGTATTCTGAGGATCACAACGGTGTAACCATCAGATGAATCACAATACGTTACCGCTAAATCTACCTAGCAAAATCACGCTTAAGTATAAGCCCGGAGAAACGCGAAATATCTACTCACGCGCAATACATTTACAAACAGATGGCCGTGCCTTTGATTGCTTTAGAATTACGACTTCCATACCGTACTTGATTATAATTGTGCGGACAGCGCGGATCCGATTCGCGTGACCAATCCGCACGGTAATGACGCGCCTACCAGAGATGCAGAGATGCGGAGATGCGGACGCATCGCGCTTCACTTTCGCACTTAATCGAGAAATATGGCGCGTGCTCTTATGCCTTTATTTATTGCACTCAGCCTTCCAAGGATTAAGAACCTCAATTTATATCGGCCTCATTAGTGCGTCTAAATTGATTAGTGTAAGCTCACGTTAAGAAAGCTTTTGGGTACACCTGATTTATTGGTGGGATATGACTGTCGGATTAAGTGCTTACAAGTGTATATTGCGCGAATTCTTAGAGGTTCTGCTTGTGAAAGCTAGGAGGCTCTTTGATTTGTGTTGATATTATTTTTTACGTTTTTTTGTTTACGTCTTACGCCCCGTCATAATGTAGTTACTGTAAAGTTGGATTCATTTATTTTGTTGGATATACCTACCATGTGTATATTTATGTTTTTGAAAATGTAAATTAATCGGTTAGGTGATAGTTTTGTTAAATTATATAATGTTTCTAGGTTTTACGAGCGAGTGTAGCATTTTTCACCAAATGGAAAGTAAGATTCTGAAAAATGTTTTCATTTGAGAAATTGATAAAATTTTAAGTATAACAAGTGAAATAGATGAAAGACAATATGGACATCCCAAAAATCGTCAACTAACTGTCGCTCGTGCCGTAACACGCGACCGAAAGTTCGCGTGCTGTATGGATGTGGTTCATTAAATTAATTACCCCATGTTAGTTCTAGATTACAGCGCGACACCCCCCTACAACAATACAGGTATATTTACAAGATAAGAGTGCGAGATTTATTGCTTGCATTTCTTTTGTCAGCTTTGAAATTGTACGCGCATAAGTTAACTGAGATTAAAGTAATCGAACTTATAAATTTTGTCGCCTCACCTTTATAAAGGGAATGGCGGTGTCGACGCGAACTTTGTTCAAATTAATGGGCCACATTATCTGATCGAGTCTTGGACATGGCGTTTATGGGGAGATAATTTTGTGTGCGGATTTTTTAATTCTTTCCGCGCTTGTTCCTTCGCGGGTAAGTGAGATGTGGGCGGAGGTGTGGAGGTTCGGAACGAAGTTGGAAACGGAACAGGTTGTAAAATTTAAGAGAATAAAAATATGCCATTATCTGAATGTATGCTCTTCTGGTATCATACCATGGAGGTGGCCTGTGTCCAGCAGTGGACGTTTCCTGGCTGATGAGTTGCGCTTAGATACTACTTATGCTAGAAATGTTAGATATGCTAGAACTGATATTGTTATTCAATGCGAAAATCAAATTTATATAAATGTGATTTCTGCTTATGAACACCTTACATACAAATGCAATTATAAAACGGGAAACATTTTCATTTGTAACTAACTTACCAAATAAGACGATTCAAACTTACCTTCACATGAGCATTTTATTAATTTAAAATACTATTGACAAATATACAGCTTTAATGAGGTACCTGAGGCAATCGTCAGCCACACAATGCACGAAACACACCCAACAGCTTACAATTTAACATCTAAATTGTTGACAGACTGACTTTCTAACGCTCAGTAAAGAAAACGTAGGCCATAAAACAATGAAGCCTCATAAAACCGAGTTTAAAGCCAAATTACTTTAACTAGCAGGTAAGGCCTAATCTCTACGACATTCCGTGCTCAAAACGAAACGCCTTGGACACTAATTAACAGTTTAAATAACACCAATAGCCATGAAATTCCTTATACAATCGGTAAACCAATTTTGGAGCACTTTGGTAGTCGCACGCGCAGTCACTGAAGTTAATTTTGTAGACAAACAGTAGCAGGAACTCCAGAAGGTGAACATTGTTGACAGTTCACTGCTTTTGAAATGGTTAGGATTAATGCATTAAAAAAAAAGTTTGAAGCGGTATAAACAGTCTGGTATTGTAACGAAAATGTGGCGTTTATCTTACTTCCAATTTAGTAGTTAATTTTAAAGAAGCATTAAAAAGCCTACTAATACAGTAGCCGTAGAGTCCGAAAAACGTCAGAGAAGTCAGGAAAACGAAGTTGCAAGGATTGCATTTTATAGTATTTTAAATCGAAAATATTTGACGCTCTCTTTTCTAAAAGTTATTGAACTACGGATGGCGATATTAAACAGGAAATGTGTGTAACAATCAAAGCATTATAAATTGTCACCCTCTGAAATTGAGTCGAAAACAAGAAATGTATAATTAGAGGAGCTATCAGACCAGCAAAGGACTTTGTCTTAATTTTTACACCATTATAAAGTGTAGCCACTCCCTCTTCGCGACCCTTGAGTTTTCGCAATGATATCGGCTAATGAAAGTTAAGAGGGGCAAAAAATCCAAGACAAGGCGAAGTATTAATTAATTCTAGCCAACATCGGGTTTATTAGACGTTTAATTTCCATTTAGTGGCCAGTTTTTTTGGCAAGGGAAATTCCAGAAGATTGTATTGTACGAGACAAAAGGGAAGCGGGGAAATGTAAATGTTTCGTCGCGGTTTCATTTGAATTAATTAACGAATTTAATGAAGGCAAACTTTTTCATCGCGCCGTCCGTTCTGTAACAATGTTTATGGTAAATAAAACTTGTCAAGGAAATGCTTTTTTCTCAATCTGTTGAGGTTTTTTCTTTTTAATTCGCTCGGTTTGTTAGGGACGCCGGTTTGCGGGGAATTGTTAGGATTTATTTGTGTAATTAGTGAAGTTTGTTCCGTTCGGATTATTTAATTTTGTTTTTGTAATGCAAATTGGAAAAAATGAATTAGGAGTCGAGTTTCGTTGTTTATGTTTGTTAGGTGTTTGAAAGTTAAATTGTATTATTTGTTACGAAGTGTATTTGGTTTTGCGGTTCAGGTATCATTGTTTTGTTTTGTTTTATCTTTTTCATTACAACTTAATTTATGTTTATATTTCGTTATTATTTTCCGACAACATTAAGCGGAGGGCGGGAAACTTACTTAAATTATATATTAGGCAATGTGCTTCAAAGTTCGCATGACCACTTCTTCACTGTTTTTCACATGTTTAAAAAAATTTAAAGTACGAGTAAAGCCTTAGATTGACGACGAGAACGTGACAATGATTAGATAGTTTTTTTAAATATATGATGGGTTTGAACTTGGCCTTCGTCTCTCGTGATGGTAAGTGACGATACGACGATGACCGTTGGATAGTAAGCGTGCGCACCCAGAGGCCTCAACCTAATGAGGTGCTGAATCTGCTACCTTTATATCCTGGAGTGCTATTAATACTGCTGTTTGGCGGCAGACTTAGGTAGTATTTTTTTTAAATTAAAGATAGACCAACACTTGACCTCAATCTCACCTGATGGTAAGTGACGATGAGGTCGACGATGTTACGTGTTGGTCTAGAAGGTGCCTATTTACTTGTAGGTGCCTATTTAAGTTGTAGTTTTCGGGGAACACGGAAACCGGTAGTGTATTCCATATTTTTGCTGTACGCACGATAAATGTGGAAGCGAAACGCTTGGTGCGAGCTGTAGGAATATCCACAGTGTACGGATGAAGGTCTGCCGTTCTTCTGTTTGACCGGTACTTGAACGGCGAAGGTGGAATCAACAAAAATAGCTCTTGCGCACACTCTCCAAAATGTATCCTATAAAATACCGAAAGGCAGGCAACCTGACGCCTATGTTCGAGGCTTTGGTACTTTGCCTTATGTAGCGTATCGTTGCCTATCAGTCTCATAGCTCGACGCTCCACCGAGTCCAAAGCAGCTAGTTGATAGCGAGCTGAACCATCCCAAAGATGGCAGAGGTACTCCATGCATGATCTTACTTGAGCGCAATATAGACTCAAGAGCTGTGACGGCTGGAAGTACCGTCTGACCTTCGATAGGATGCCTAGTTTTTTGGCCGCAGTTTTTGCTATGGACTCGATGTAGCTCCCGAAATTGAGATCAGACGCGATTTCTAATCCCAGGAGCTCGAGACGGTATATGTAGACAGAGTATGGTGGTAGGCAGCCAGGCGGACATAGAAAATGCCCTATGAACCGGCTTTTCATGATGTGAGGCAGGCGAATTTGAGCTCGCAGTAAGATATTTTTGGTTGAAATGTATGTCGATTCTGGTACTCATCTGCCATTCCATTACTCGCCTTGACAACATCCACGGGGTGAAATGGGGTGAAAACCGTTATGATATTAGTTTCTTGTGTCGCGCAGATTTTAGAGATAGAAACATAATCCCTCTAAAATCTATAAAAACTTGTAAAGAAAGATTAGATAAATATCTTCCTACCTCCCTCAATTATGACGGCCTCGGTCATAATTAAACATTGGCTTAAATTTTGAAAGCGACTCCTTCGCCACTAATAAATTATACCGAGCAGAGGGTTAAAGAATAAAAAATGAGATGCCGCTTGTCCTATAATAATTTAACCCGTTTAGCGCAGTCGACGAGTAATAAAGATTAAAAAGTTTATTTTTTAACACTTTCGGTGCTAATGAGGGGGCGTTGGAAACAATTTGAAGGATTACCTTCTAAAAGCTTCCGTCAGGTTTTTAATTGAGACTTTTTTGTGGGCCGAAAGGCTTTTAGCCCCTTTGACGCTCGCGCCTTTGTGCTCGTCCACCGGTAATCTATTAATGAAGGAAAATATTTTTGTTTCTGTTGCTTCTTGCTTTATGAAATATAGTGTTTACGAAATTGAGGAGTTAAGATGGTTCCATATTGAAATATCAAGCTGGTCGATGATTTGATAAGATCTTCATTATTTCTGGTTCTGGCGTATTTAATTTATCACATTCTGTGGTTACTTATGTCTTTTGACCAACGTTCAAATAGCATATCATGGCCTATGTACGCATTCATGTTTAAATGTCGAATAAAATTATTGTTTGTCTCAATCAAATTGAAGAAAAAAAAGTTTAACAAACAGAAACATCATAAATCTCAGCAAAACAATTAAAGTACAACACCTACAGTATTCAAATTTTAATGCACTCAAATTAGAAATACCTCCTTTGGCATCTTAAAGGCTCTACAGTATTAAGTCAGTCAGTCAACAGTCTGGTCTTTATTGGATTGAATCGAATTTTTGAATATTAAATTTTGAAGATTATTTACAGAAAAGTCTTCTTAAACTCGTATCCTCGAAAGCTCGTCGTAATAATCCCGCAGCCTCGTAACATCTCACTCAACCTCACAGAACATAAAGCGCTACATAAAAAAGCATAACTCTAATCTCAAGTAAGACATTACGAGAATACCAATGCATGCGCGAAAAATCGATCGCGCGCTGCCGTCTTAAATTCCTCACCCTTTTCGAGGGGGCTACCCCAAAAAAGCGAAAGAATAGAAGAGGGAAAAAATCTAAATCGTCTCATATCGCCCCCCTCGGCCCGCGCACCTACCCCGGACACCTCCGACGTCAGGCGCCCTCCTGATTTCGTATGCGAGCTCCTCAGGCAATCATTATAAGGATATCGATTAGGCCCACGTTTCTAACCTGTCCATATCTTTGTGGAGCACCAGTGTGTGCTTAGGACTGATTTTTGGCAAACTATGATTTTGTCGGCGTGTTTTCTTTGTCGGTAATGAAGGTGGTGTTTGCTTCTTGACTAAATACTATAGACCGGACGTGGCACGTCGGGGAACAAAACAGCTTTAACTATAGTTCTCGTAGAAATATCTTTATTACTGCACCAGATACGGATAAAATGATAGAATTTCAAGAATTCCAACAGTGATACACAAAAGCTTTCATGAGAAATCCTAAATTATTGAGCAAGAGTTCTTAATTGCAACCAAAAATGTATGGAACTTTTGTGATTGAAATGAAATATAGCAAATCTAACGAATCCACAAAGCGTTACCCTTAAACCGCATCAGCCTATCCCGAAAAAACAGCGCAAAAAGTCTAACAGTTAACAACCGAGGACGGACCTCGCATAAGCAGATGCAAATTGTTCACGTTAAACTATTTCAGAAGGTAAACATAGAGGGGTGGGCCCACGTGCTCCCAAGATCCGGGCAACGAGATTAAAAATGCTGGATGGCGGACCGCCGTGAGGCGGGTCTAGTATGAGGGGAGATCACTTAGACATAGGACCGGTAGACTCTGGTACGTGATGACCAGGACCATACTCAGATTGAATTAGTCGGAGTCAAATGTGGAGCATTTTAATTGATACGGACTGTATTTTCTACTGAAATTAAATATTTTGAGAGCTATTTTCCGTTTGGCTCTGGTAAAGTCACTTCCCTTACTGCTAGTTATACATGAGGACGATTTAGGTAATGGTTAAGAATTATGCTAATGATTAAGATAGTTCCATACAATATGGTTTAATAGAAATTCGGGTGTTTAAATCTTTAATTTAACCTGAAATTCGCGATGGCGTTTCCAGATTTCCATTGTTTGAATTGAGTTCCGTATTAACCTCCAAGGGTTCCAACGTGTACGATTTTTGACGTAGCCACTCGATTCTTAATCGCGATCCGTAATTGTCTGCGCAGTAACGCTGGATGATTTAAAAACTAATATATCGATAAGGGTGTATGAAAAACCAGAGGTTCATCAGTGTCTTGACACGAAAGAAAATATATCGACACCAATATTACTATAAATGCAAATAATGTAATATAAAAAAATGATAGATACTGTTAGTACAGTTTTCAAGAAAAAAAAATACACACATGTTACGAACACTAACGTTCCGTGGCACATCGGTGGCGTTAAAAGCATAAAACACAATATTAATTTTACCAATCCCGTGTCTGAAGTACCGAAAGTATGGAGCCAAGAAATATTGGAGTTAGGAAGAAAGCCGCTTTGGGTATATGTAAATAGGAAACTACAAAAGTAATGTTTGAGTTGGGACGTCGCGCGAGTGAGCGGTCGCTGGATTATTGCGTCCGCGGAACTGCGCCAATGGATCCAATTTACAAGACCACATTTATTCCTGACCAAGTTATATTCAAACGTTATTAAAGGCAACAATAGGAACATTATTCGCGTAGTTCCATAGTTCCAGCTTTAGACCGTGATAACCACATGTACTCGTGGGTGTCGTATCGTAAAATGACATTAAGAAACTTACCAGAGAACTGATTTTATAACTGGATAATTTTATATGACTTCACTGTAAGCCTGGAATCATCATAGTCAAGGGTCCTTACATGAGTATCATAAAAAGGCCTTTCCAATAATGAGGACTGCCGGGTGTTTAGCTTGATAATAGGCCTATGGCATTCCGCCGCTGTCGAAAAAGATGAATAACGGAAAAAGTGGGAATATACCTACCTATATACCGACAATCGACAACGACATCTTACTTTGACAGTTTCTTGTTTACAGCAAACTCTTTCATAGAAAGTCTGACGTGGTGGTACTTATTGATGACTTACTCATGTTTATAATTTTTATGAGTTTTTTAGTTTTACAAGAACGGCATTTGTTAACCCACTTGTTCGAAATGTTGCCAATTTAACAATTGTACTCGAGAATATTTTGCAGTGCATAACCAAGATTCAAGGAGTCCCCTAGCTCCAGACGGCCCTTGATGAAATGCGCGCGAGTGACTCCTGGTGAAGGGGTGAGGTCATTAAAATGTAGAGGTCACGTATAATGGCTCCACTAAAAAACTTTGTGACTCTGGTTGCAATTGCAGCGGGAGAAAAGCGTGGGGTTATTGTTTTGTAGATAAAATGTTATTTATTACATCTATTCTATAATCTAAAATTCCTATTGCAAATGTCTTGTCTAAAAAGTTTGAAAAGTGTAAGTAAGTGTGAGTGTAATAAGTGTAACATAATATACGAGTATATTATTATTTGTAGAAAAAAAAAACTAACAAAACTGGCACCGATGTTTATATAAAGTATGCAAATGTTATCGTCTCTAGCTCAATGTATTTTTGCTTCATTGATGTACTTATATATATAATATATATATACTTACTTACTTACTTACTTATATACTTTATATTATTAGTACAAGCTTTTGTAGTTAGTTTAAGGTATGATACAATAGACGATTAGCTATAGATAGCCCGACGAGTCAGTGAGCTGAAGTGGAAAAGGGAAGAATCGATAATCGGTGGGCAGTAAAAGTTCTCGAGTGGTGGCCACGTACCGGGAAGCGTGTACCAGGCCGTCTCCCTGCTAGATGGACAGACGCTGGTTAAGGTCGCGGGGAGTCGCTGGATGCAAGTGCAGTGAAGCAAACTTTAGGATTGAAATGTTTGCTTAGTCCAGTCTATTACTAGTAATGTATTTGGTTATGCTATGTATATAAGGCCTGTCCTGCTGAAAGTACAAGAATATTTTGATCAGTACTTGTAATGTTGCTTTCCAGGCGTATATAATATAAACAAACCATATGTAGGAATAATAATTCAAGAGAGGCTAACTACACACATCTCTGCAAGCATACATACTTATATTGTAAGTGGCTAATTCCGTTTGGCTGAATCTAATAAATCCCGACCGCTGAGCGGAGAATATCTCAAAGCTGTTTCATTATTCGGCATTAGCCGGCGAGCGGTCGGCCACGCAAATCTCGCGTCCCCTCAACGAGGAACCCCCAATTTCCTTCATTACTTACCTCCCGTCCGAGACAATAGCAAGACGACGACAAGAAAAAAATAATAATTTCAAGTGGAATAACGCTGAAAATCTTTTCACGGCGAAGAATTATTGTTGTTTTGCAAGCCAGCTCTCAGAGACAAAATGCACCGTCCTTATTACGTCCATTGTTCGGTGTTACGAGCTTTATTCATTTTTACTTGGCTCGACTTGAATGCTTATTAATTTAGGACCGTGATAAGCTTGAATTCTTTTGAATGTAGCAAGGAAACGTCTACCTATTGTGAGGCGTTTTACATCCTCCTTCGTACTAGTGTACCTGATAAGGGGGCACGTCTGATGATGCAGCCAAGTGGTGCGAATAGGGTGCATCGCTAGTTAATTTTGCGTAGCTATCTGCAATCTCCGCTTGTTTGTAGCTGGATTTCAAATCAGACCACAATTTAAGATTCAGTTTAGAATAGGTGAGCACTTGATGGAGGCGCAAAAGAATCACTGAATTTTCTTCGCAATAAGTATAACAGCTGCTTTGCTGGAAATGGTATGGAATTAGGAGACTGTAACGTTGAGATAAAGAAAATAATTCTTATCTGGATGTTTGACCTTTTTTGTGATAGATATATCGACACCTTATCTTTCGCGCTATATTTTCTTCACCATGTTACATTTTGGTGCTATTAGCCACAGAGTTCAACTTCCAAGAAATGTATTCACCGTAACTTTCACATTAAATGATTGTCGTTCATCATTCTACATTTCCACTAAAATGTAATGCCCCTTAGGTTGGTTTTGATCTTCATAATTGCAACCTCTTTACTTCGATACTTTCAGGTAATAGCAACAAAATTGCAAACCAACTTAAACGCTCATTAAATCCGTTACAGCACGTGAAATATAATCAAACGTTTGTAAATAATGTTAAAACCCCCACATGCATCACACTAAACGCTTTATGGTAATCGAAATATGCCGAAATATGTTGTTAAGAGGGCAGAAACTACCGGCTAACATGCAAGGGATGAACTGAGCTTTCATATTTTGTGGGTAACCTATAACGAAGTGCTTCCAAGTTTACGAACTGGCGTGTGTCTTTTGATTCTTTTTCAAGGCTGACTTCCACAGGCTGTGTCTGACGGTGGATGGCCCTGATTTTGATTTAGACTTCACTGGCAATGCTGAATTACAATTTTTCTCTTAATTGACTATTTAGGAGACAGCAAAAATTATCTGTGGTCACGTCACTCCGGGGTCTTCTTACACAAGTTTTTCCAAACTTAAAAGGAGTGCCATCATAGCAAATAACGAAGTAATTTTTTTCTTTTACTCTAGTGGCGATTCGACTTCGTATACATACGACATATTATTTATTTTGGTGTAATTTTTAATACGGTCGACCAACCCATCAACTCACTCAGTAACCATTCTAACATGACATGAGTTAGATCTGGATAAAAAATAAAAACTATTCAACACATGCTTCCTCAAAAGCGTATCTACGATACGGTACAGTTTGGAGCATATGCTTTTAAATAAGTTTACAGCTGGATCATCTCCAAAAGTTGACTTAGATATGCAATTAACAATGTAGATGGAAGTAGACGTAAACAATATTTTATAATATTTAGAAAGAGATGAATAGGAAGATTATACCCGGTGAGGTAGCGTTTGCGTCGATTTCGTCAGCGTGCATTTCAGAATTTATTGCACGGGAACTACACGTTCGATCGGGATAGAAAGTTGCCTATATACTTTTCCAGACTCTCAACTAGCCTTGTACAAATAATTTAGCTATTATGACTCTCGTTTACGTCGTGAAGGAAGGACTAACAAATTCACTTTTACATTCAGGCTATTAGTGTGGATAAAAAATATATTAGGCTAAGACAAAATCACTGCGTATGTATTAGACATCCGGCTCGAACTTTTCGAATATACCCTTTTACTTAATGTGTGAGCAGAAATGCATTTTATAGTAATTTTAACATAACAATGCAAGACTATTAACAAATCGCCTAAATGTCACGTAAACGAAGCAAAGAAGTTGAAAGACTTTACTTGCAAAATGACATTGTTATGCCACAAAGCGCTCAGCTCAAACCAAGACAAACTTGCATCCCCCGGAGGGGCCGAGTCAAGAGTGATTACGAATTTTAATTATTTTTTTAAGCCGGTGGCGGCGAGGTGATGTTTCCCCGCTGCCGAGGCTTATGCAAACAATCGACTCGCACTTGGAATTAATCCGACTCCGGTTTTTCCTTCGCGACAAGGAATTAACAAGCAAAGAAGTCATTAAGTCGGAAGATATTCGAGGACTTCTTTTAATTGTGGTTTCCGCGACGTCCGCCTTTCTAATTGGTTCGTGTCTACGAATAACTCGGACCAATTGATTCTTTTTGTGTGGAACGTCTTCCCGGACGATTGGAAAATTCTTGAAGCACTAGAAATGTACCTAAATCCCTATTATTTTATGGTGTGTTCTTCGCTTACATAGCAAACACCATCGGACCAGAGTTTTGTGAAGTTAGCTATCATTTTTGTTTAACTATTTATGATATGATAAATATTTATTTGATATTGAACGCGGACTCAGAAAAGAGTATAAAATCACTGTCAGTTCAGTAAATTTAGCTCATTAATGACTTAGAAAGGAGTATCAAATCACTGACATTTCAGGGAAAACAGTGTTGAAGCCGTATCAGTTTTTCCTTGGAACCGATCGTTTTCTGTCATCGCCGGCGACGTACTCAACTACGTGTCATTACTGTGCATAACACACCCACTATTATCCAATTATTTCTAACCTTTCAGCGCGGGTCGCTTCAATGCAGTCGTAATTACTCCACTTGCTAAGTTTAAACGTCGTGCATGACAGTCTAAGTGATTGTATGCGGTGAGCCATACAGCTCCACTAATGAATTATTTGAGGCTCGCGTGCTCCAATCCTTGCCGTCTCTAATTATCCACTGTGCTATATTTATGACGTGGCACCGCTTACGATTCTCATAATATGAAGTTTAACATGTGCACACATCGATTTTTTTCCTATTTACGACTCAGGGAAAATTCTAAGGCAAGCTTACAATTAGTCGTAAATGAGTGCTTCGTCCGTAGCTTTTGTGTGTAAAAGTACATTTTTATGTTAATACTAACATAGTGTTCAAGTAAACTATATTACGTCAATGTTTGAAACATGAATTACCCAAACATGTCAGTTTATTAAATGATCAAATTTTGTGATTAAACATTGCGCACGATACAGTCAGTTACAAAAAGTAGGAACATATCTGGAATCGTTCTTGTAAGATCACGTACCATCTGTGTAGCCAATAATCATTTCGTCTTGCTCATGCGTACTATGTTTGACAGTGACAAATAGCTTTCGCGAACGCGTGTCAATTAAAACAGCACTCGAGTCTAAAGAACTACAGTGAAATGATATACACATTTTCTTGGCCGCAGTAATCACCAACGTGAATAGAAGCAGAAAATGTTGTTTTTCCCAAACAAAAGAATAAATGAAAAGGCTGATTAAGCACCCCCGTTCAAATGACTCATTTATATTAACAACCAAACTCATCAATACTCATTCGCTGGGCTTGGATTTTTCCACGAAGATCCTTCGCTAATTGAAATTGAAATCTGATTTCCTCCCCCCTTTTCTAACCATTGAGCTGAGGGCAGGTGATTAAAAGTATTCGGTGGAAATACAAATAATGAAATTACAATATCGCTAACGACGGCCGGCTCCCTGCCGCCGTATCCTTTTATATTTTTTGGGAATAAATTAAAGCCTAGGAAGGGAAGAAAGACGCAAACAACCGCTAACGACTGGATGCTTGCTGTCGCTACGGAACGGTGCATTTTTAGTTCCGTGTTTTTTATTTTCTTGAACTTATGTCTGTTAACCAAACCGTGGGGCTTAAAATGTAACACAAAACGATAGAGCTACTGCTTCGTGTAACAAGGTAATATGTTTTAACATTAATTTAAAGATTTTTGACGTCACATCTTACCTCCTGTATGTATTTCCCTTTCCCTTAGGTTGTTATGAAAAAATGCTCCTAGCAATTATACCAGTATATCTGTAATAAAGGTTGAGGAATTTTCCATCAACTGCTATATTTCCTCGTCAACTGAGTAACTCGTTAAACTTTAGCATATAAACTACCAACTACCAGCAAAATTCATTTTTTATTCGAGCATGTTCCAAATTTAATAAATTAGTTACAGCTCACCCCGAAGTTGACCTTTTCAACTCTACGCCACAATATATAAGGAAACTTATGGCAGGCGACTTCTTCGACTCTCATCCGGTCACCTAATATTATTTGTCATTTTGTAAATAGTTATTAGTGCATAAATATATATATATATATATATATTCTCTTTCCTCATATTTTTGGGGATTTATTTTTTATGTATAAATACATTTCCGTGTGCTCTAGTGACGCTGTTTTATATGGAAGAACATAGGTGAAAACATTTAAATGGTGTATACTTATACATTTTTTGGGTAAAGTTATAAAAATAAACTGTATGTTTTCCGAATAAACTAAAATAAAAATTAAAAATAAAATATCTCATAGATTGCCACGTCGCTACGCTATGGTTTTTGCCAGAGCACCACGCGTGTTGCTATACAGACAGAATTGTTACTACCCATATCCGTCAACCATCCCTACTACGAGTACGTCAGCTAATTGATGACACGAGGTGAACTCTAACCATTAAGTATTAGTCCAGCTACAAATGTGGTGTATCATAAATAGATCTACAAATTTGGACAAATGAATCGGGGCAAATATTACGACTTTTCGGTTTATTTTTACTGTGGTAAAATTATAAAAGTCATGACCTAAACACTTACCATACATTATAGCATTATAGTAACAGGTACATGACGATGAGACGTTTCAGAATTCCGAAAAGTTCGCTATAATTCAATTAAATGTGTATATAGCTAATTCTGTAAACATTAACATTGAAAGCGACTACTTCTTTAAAATAAATACGCAATCCACCGAAGAACTACGCTACTATAGCCATTGAGACATACAAGGCTCGTGAAACGAAATGAAAAATTGCCCTATTTTGAGGATGGATGACGCGAATTAAGACAGCAATTACTCATCGGTAACGCACAGGGGCGGAATGTTAATAAGACGATGCTATGGTGAAAGCTATTTGTCATTTGCCCCCGATGGACATCGATGAATTCCTAATTAACATGTAAATGTGGATACCTACTCGACTCCAACGAGAAACAGCAATGTTTTCTCATTTTGTTAGTGCTGTATTGTTTCCTAACGATGCTTGTCTTATTCTAATATCAACTTATATCATGCGTACAGCTACAACTATGGGATACCTACCATTAGTGTGCCTTAAAACTTCTGTGTGCTTCAAACGGAGAGTAAGGAGAAACACTCATCAGCTAGTGAGATTGTGGTGACACTTTTTAGTGTGCCATTTATTATGTTTTAAAAACATTCGTAAATAGCCATAGTAAAGGCGTCATGAAAATTTAAAGCAGTTTTAATATCTTCAAGGGATGAATAAAAAACTTATGGAAACAATTTTTTTGTTGAAACAATTTAAAATTATAATTGGCATCTTTAAATTGTTTTGATAATAATTTAGGTTCGTAAAACACAATACAATATAATTCCAATAAATATATACCAACAAAATGCTGTAGCCGCAAAGGCAAATTGCAAAAAAAAGCCGTTGAAGGTGACTTAGAAAGACAAAGCAGCCAAGTGTTACCAGGTGGGTATTCTTTCCTTACGTTATATAAGAATTAAATTAATATGACCATAACATACATTTTCATCATCAGGTGCATAATCCACTGTTAATAATTCCCTCCCACGACAATCAGACTGTCCATAAGGAGAATTTGAATAAATAACAAAAGCAATCAGTGTCTCGAAGAATGACCGACCGCTAAAGGTTATATTTTCTTATCTCCAGTACAGAGTAAACAATACTTCCAACCCCTATCTGGAGTCCACGGCCCAAGGTCGGTGACCAGTCGTCTCCGAGCTACTCGCAGCAGCAGACGTATTCTTATGTAAGGCAGCTCTAGTCTGGCGCTCGCACGTTTCGTCCGTGTTAAGCCCTCGAATTTTCTCCGAACTTTTTCCGCTTCGGGCCACTTATCACCCCCTCCCCCGTCGGTCCATCGAGCCCGGCCACTAATTGCGTCCGTTAATTAGGAAACGTCATGAGTGTTTACCGAGAGAGCTAAGTGTGAAGTTCGCTCCCCACTAATGCTCTGGCGTGAAATTACTTCCCGACCAAGTTGAAACTTTTTGAGAAATAAACTTGGTGGGATTAATTAGCTGATGGGAGGTGGATTAGCCACAGCGTCTGCGGCCTAACAAGATTATAAGAGTTTCGTTTCATCAACTTCCCGGCTTTACTTACCTTAATTTTGTTTGTTCCTCTGTTTTAACGCCTCTTAGCTCCTAGAGGAAATGGCTCGGTGGCTGTGATTTCATTTAAACAATTCGAATCTGCGTTTTTATATATCAACAAAATATAATAACACAAATCGGAATAAGTACTAACTAATCGTAAAATACTGAATCAATATTTTCATATGTTTGCTTTAGTTATTTTTATGCGATAGATTGGCCTTCCATCTCACTTGATGAGAAGAGGCGATAATGCTGTAGTATGTTCACCCAGGAACCGGAACGCAGCAGTGCTCCAAACCCAGTGTTTGGTGGCAGACTTAGATAACATGGTGCTTATAGCTAGCCGTGGAGTCGCAGGATGCATGCGGCTCGGGACCGGCCATTGTTGGGGCATACATGAGAGGGCCTGCCTTCAGCAGTGGATGTGTCCCGGACGATGATGATATAGACATCCATTCATATAAAATTAGACTTACACCAACTAAATCGAATGCTAGATAGGAGGTACCTATGAAGGTTTGTAACCCAACTTGGCTGATTTCAGTTTTTACATCTAGCTGTCAGAAAATGTTCTATGCGATTTGCCGTAATTACTAAGCTATTTTCCTGCTAGATAGAAATAAGGTGTATCTAGTCCGAAGTCGAAATGATTTGTGACTAAATAAACTGACTAAACAAACAAAAGAAACAGAGAACAACATAAAACATACAATCCTTTCATACTCGGCATTAACCAAAATCGTTTAATTGAGGCTCCCGTAAACGCGTAAAGCTTACCTACTAAACAGAAAAAGAAAAACAAAGACGCGCCGAGACGTCAAAGGAAATTAATTGGAGTTAGGTGTGGTGTCAGCACCCCCATAATTAACACGTAGCCGGCTTAATTACAGGCCGTATTGAGGCTAAGTGAAATGTGTCATCCGTTGCTGGGTTTATTAGACGACAGACGACGCCTTAAACCGTCGCACGTACGCGTCTACTGTTTGCACAATTGATTAGTTCAATAATGACGAATTCTTCGACTTTTCTTAGTTGCATTAACTTGTAAAGTGGATAACTATTAGAATCAGATTCAGTGTAAGATGGTAGTGATCCGAAAAGGGACATGATGACGCAGGCAATTTCCAACCATAAGGCAAATAATTACTATTTACAATTGTACACCCCCACCGATCCGCGATACCTCACTTCTCCCCGCAAGAAAGTGACCTAACCGCTCAAGCAAGTAATACGGCGCGCGCGAATTCACTCACACATGCGAGTGTTTCAGAGGTTCGGTTTAATAATGTGCCGGTGGTCGTTGCTAGTTTTATTTAGATTTCATATAGTTTTTGAGGTGTACCATGTCATATTAACTTTTAAATATCATTTCTCTTGATACGCTCGAAAATATCAAGTCAGAATGAATGTGACATGGTACTAAGTTAGGTAGATATTTATGGCCTTGACTATACTAATACTGAATTCCAGTAAGGTATGGTAAGAAACTCTTTAAAACTTACACTTTTAGCATCTGCGCTAAGGCCCCGCGCCCGCTTAATTATTCAACTAAGGTGTGCAATATTTTTACGGAGTAGAAAAATGCGACGTTGCGAATTCTCAAGCCGCGGTTCCGTATGATTTTGTTTTGTTATGACAGCGCGAGTTGGCAACAGCGGGTTCGGCGACCCCACTCCGAGTTTTAATGATAAAAAAATGCGTACAGAGGGGAGGCGAGTAAGTGCCATCGAAGGAGGGAAAAAAACCTACGGAGGAAAATATTTGGCGCGACAGGTTGCCTCTCCCCGCGCGCCCCTGGGGGGGACCTTGATAAAAATTAAATCTTAACGACGGAAATTTAAAGATGACGCTCCAGCGATCAAGAAGAGTGCACATCTGAGCCCAAGGGTGCTTTAATTGGGCTGAGTGTGTTCTGAGGATGTCTCAAGAGCATGGGATTTACAGCAAACGATATTTTACATGGATTGCTGCATTTCTTTAACGTTTTACTTTGAAACTCGATGTTTTGATACTCAAAAAAGTATAAAAATCACAAAAACCTATATGACTATGAATGACACTTTATATTGACTAAATATTGAGTTGTTATTCAACAGATGATGTACCTTGATATTTGCTTGGCAAAAACTTTGGGACAAAAACCGTGAAATCGTTTCATTAAAAGCTTTTATTTTTTAAATCTGTTTCCGTCACTATACTTAAATATTCTAAACGGAATCTAGACAAATACAACACACTATATTGTTATCTTTAAAACCACCGCATCCGAACTCGGAACACGTAAAAATTAGTAAAAATAAAACAGTATTTCAAATTCGTCGCCACATTGAAATTCAAATGGAGATGCAAGTAGATTTGCATCTCACCGGATCGACTATTGATTTTCTTGCGTCTTGAGGGCTACCGATGCAGTCCTACTTGTTTAAACTTTTTTATTTCACTCTTCACTCGCGTTTTTTGTTTCAACCACTCGCCCCAGGCTCGCTCCCCTCACAATCCCTCTTGCATAAAAAAGCTTCTAATCGATAATTTGTGTGGGGGTGCATTAAGCATATCGCTAGAACTCCGCATGACTGTTTTTCTCAATGCTTTGAGATGCCACCCTCAAGGCTATTTACGTTTTCGCTGGCCATCTAAGAGATTGAAACGAGGAAAATTGGATACGGGTCTCTACATATATACTTAATCTGCTTTATAATGAAGACTTGTTATGTATACTCGTAGTAACAGTTATTTGTAGTACTGAGTATTATTTGTTGGTTGAAAACTGAAATATTTCAAAAGCAAACTATGTATAGGTAGATATTCTGGAGGATGCTTCACCAGGTGTTACGTTTGATACAAATTAACTATTTATACTAGAAAAGTATGTTCCCCACTATTGTACCATGTCAAATTCACTCTTTCTGGTTTGTTTTAGGTGTGTTAAACTTTGTCAAATGAAGGTGAATATGACATGGTACAAAAAAGGTTGCATATTTTTGTATTCGAGTGTACACTGTACCTTACTCAATGAATTGAAATACAAAACAATCTCGGTTTTAAAGAAATGTCAAAAATCAACGGATATTTTTCATTATTTCCTCCAAAACTCTTCATGAAACAGTCGCAAAATGCTTAAAACTACATTTTTAATTACAGCGTCTCCTATGCAGAATTATTTATTAAAAAATTTAATTATTACAATTTAAACGTACCTAGTATTATCCCCAATCATTTTATGAATCTATGTTAGCTAAAGATTTACACACTCAAGTATTGATTTTTCTTTGATTCAACGTTTTTTTGGGTTATTTGACACTAAGAGTAAGATTCATTCATTTGTACGGTACGGGTTTCTAGACAATTTATAGATATGTATTTTTACCTGTTTTGTTATTATCGAAGTTCACTGTGTATTCCGTATGATGACCTAATACGTAGATAAAAAAATACTTGAAATTTAGAGCAAAGATCGATCCAGTAATTTAATATATCACATTTTCCGATTTATTTTTTCAAAAGTTGATTTCACATCAACAATATGATTCTAAAGCCACTTTTAAAATGGCATTCTGCAGCGGTGAAAACGTGAAACACACGAAATAAAAAAAATAGTTATACTTTTCAAAAATATTTAAACACAAGTATGGACTAAATCCATCATTGTTACAAATGTAATAATCATCAAGCGCTGTGAATCTGTGTAGGTAGGTACCTTGTCATACAGCAGAGTGTCCTCGACTAGTGCGAGTGTGAAAACGTCGTCAAGTTTAATCACAACGCGTACTCTGATTAAGGCGAGACCCTCGTGGCCATAAAAACATTATCGTTGCGTCCCTCCATAAAAAACATAAAGAACAAATACAATGGGACAGCGCGGCCGATGCGTCCGCATCAGATATTGGCAGTTTGCTGCATTCGACGCCTTGCCTCTTTGTTGATTACATCCTATATATGAAGTTACGAGTATTACCGAAGGTGCTAATGCTCAAATAAATTTCATGTTATGGGTAGTTTATAAAACACCTTTTCTAGTTTAATTCAATACTTTTCTTGGTCAAATTTTAATATTACAGCCTTGAGACAGCCTGAGCGCATGTCATAAACAATTAATACGAGTACTATATATTTTTAATGCATGTAAGATTTCTTGCAGTCATATTTGTACTTTGTCTATCACAAATAATTAAATACCGCTTGTTAGCTTATTTGAGCCATCTCTTCTCTTAAGCACAGTAGTGCAAATAGGTACAACATAAATGAACAAATCAAGAACTCAATCCAAAGTTATATAAGAGGAAATGCAAATGAACAGCCATCTGAACCCCTTATGTTCCGTAAAAGCACCGGTACAGTTCCATACCACGCATACCGACACACGATAATGACTCGAAAACGGCAATTCAAGCCAGAGTTTTTCATAAAACGAGGTATATGAGTCAAGAACATTGGAGTCATAAACATGAGTTCCACCCCACGCACTCACCCCTTGCTTGAAAAAGTCACCCCCGCACGTACGTAGAAACACAAAAAAGGGCACCAAAGGGACGTTACGCATCCCAAGTAAGCGGAGCTCATTGCTGGGGTCTGCAGATGTCTTTAATGGCTTTAAATTATGTTATGTAGAGAGAGCTAACTGCGCCAAGGTGATAGATTGCGCCGATATTAGACGCTAGCTTTCGACGTTGCGAGACTGGTTTAGTTTTGTTCTGCTGATATCTTTGAGTGGGTTTATTCTCAGGTTAAGTGTTTGCATATCAACACGTTGGCAGTTGGAACGTTGAGTAAGGTCGGGTCCGTACGTAGAAAATACCCTCAGTACGTACATTGTCACAGAGCTCGTAAAGTAAGTGATTCTAGGACGTACTAGTTAGAAAGTTGAGGCGAAGTTAAAACGTTCCACGGTGTTTTCACAACTATTGCGAGGGTATAAAGTTAGATATTTAACGTCGTAGTAATTTGCTTGTAACACTTGTTAATAAAATGCAGTATTGGTGCCTTTAATTCATATTTAGACCAGAAAAGTGTGAGTAAATTTTGTGTGTTTGAATAAAAGAATGTCACTTTGCGCTGGCAATCTCGTTAATATTAGGACCATGTTTCTAAATATCAACAAGGCAGGTTTATGGTAATTTGAATTATTTGACAAACGTTACAACGATTTGTCAAACCAAATCGATTGCGGACAAGTGGTTAGAGATACAGGAATTATGAAACATTAGAGTCAAGTTTATGTGAATTATTTAGGCATAGAAAACATAATCGCGCTAGTTGCGACAAATTTGCGCTAAGGTAATCGGTGTCCACAGGCGACTGAGCACGCCTTGCGCGATTTCATTACGCTGAGAGAGAAAAAAATCGCAGGGAAATTGTAAAATAATGTCAATTACCGTGTACAGGCCCGACGGAGTTACTAACGATCGTCATTACGCATTGTGATTGCGTAAATAGAGACGATTTCTAAGGGAAGTGAGGCGGGGCGGGCCACGTTCAACTTTTCCGCTTCGCTCGTTGCGCTGCGTCTCCGCTTGTTAATGTAATCACGGCCTTATATAAAACAGGCGTTGCAAATGACATCTAAGTCACGTACACGCTGAAACTATCTTTTACAATGAATACTGCTCTTAAAATTAAAAGGGACACGAAAATTGTATGAGGAAAAGTATTGAAGCGTTAAAATGGCTCCAGTCTGTTGTATTTGCACTGACAACCTTGACGCTTCCAGTGTGTCATTTGGAACACGTCGTTGAAAGTTTCTCCATACAAATACATTTAATGATGGTGTTTTAGTTTTCATTGTTCGGGAATATTATCGTTTGAGGTCATTGTCAATTTTTACACTGCATTAGACAAAACAATTATTTACGTATTTTTAAAAATAACAAATATGGCCTTCCTAATTCAAATATGTTATAATTATAATAAAAATTTTCACTGATCCATTTTTTATACCCTTACAAAGGTCGCAAAGCTAATTTAATTCAAATAATTCCCATACTCTATTTACTTTTATATTCCGTTTTTATTATTATGTATAATGGGGTTTGCACTTGGCCTTCATTGCACCTGATAGTAGTGACGATAATGCTGTTGAACGGAAAGCGTGCGCACCCAGACGCCTCATGCCGGCTCTGCTAGCTTTCATACCCGAAAACAGACATTAGGTAACCCCACCAACCAAAGCGAGTACCCATAGGGACTCGAACCCAGGACCTCTGGATTATTTATTAATCCAAGAGCATAGCCATTATGCCACACTGACGGAAAAATACATCCTACAGATTTAATAATATTGTTATTTAATATACGGCATTTTAATTTATTAATTCTAAATAACATCCTGAGATTTCAATCAATATAATTTTGTACGTAGGCCAAGTTTTACAGATTCAGAGACATTGTATTAAATGTTCATGAAAACATGAAATGAAATAAAAATCCAACAATTCAAGTCCAGTCCAGTGAACCGAGTAAACGCAGGTTCAATGTAAACATTGTTTTAGGTTGCGCACACACAATGCCGCGGATGCGACCGCCACGGTCCATCGCCGCCGCCGCTCTGTACTAGCCTTTATTGTATTTTATGCCGATCATTTGTCTGATGATGTAAAACAATGCAGTTTCCTGTCGGACGTCATATAGCTATACTTATGTAGATATACACTGCTTGTTCTATTCATCTGTGTCACCCGTTAACGGGAATTCTTTCATCATGCTCCTAAACAAAATTTATTTTACCTTTATATTTTAAAATATAATAGCTGGCTTTGGTAAGTAGCTACCTAAAAATAGGAGATCGAATTGTTATGTCGGGAAATGATTTAATCCCTATAGATGGCGTTTTGAATAATATCACAAAAAGTATGTAAAAAATGGAAATTTGAGTCACTATAAGGTTTTATCTTAATGATACTAATTTCCCGACATTTTCCATCCTACTTTTTAGGTAATTACTCCATATCATATGTTAAAATATTATGGTAAATCTATACATATAAAATTGACAGTCCTGACTGACTGACTGCCCTCCCTACACAGCCTATGCCACTGGTCCTAGAGACATGACATTTGGAGGATGTTTTCTTAGTTTAGTATAAAACTGTTAACCCAGGAATTTATAAGTGCAACCAAATTACTGGATTTCATTTGAACTTATTTCTGACAATGGCTAAATATTTCACAGGACAGTGGTGTAAGCCATAGCACATTAAATTAATATTTTAAGCAAATATTTACAAAAAATATCAAGTTACTGGAGTATTGTGTACGATTCCCAAAATATAAATAGAACGAATTCTGACTAATATTATGCATGTGAAAGTATGTTTTTTTGTTTATCCTACATTCACGCAGCGACGAATCTGATGGATGCTATGTTTCTCCCCATTGAGCTTTATTTGTCTATTTATCCCGGTAAAGTATTCCCTGGGATGATTTCTAAAGTCCATCCAGACAAAGCCGCAGGGGAATTATTTAATTAGGAAGATATCAATATGCTATAGAAATATGCTATATCAATGCTTCAGCTCACTGACTCGAGCTGTATCGCTGGCCCCAACTCGTCTACGGATTTCTTCACATTTCATACACAGAGTTGAATATATATATGTAAATAATAAAAAAGCATGTATTAGAAAATATTAATGCCGTATGTATGCATCTTTGTAGCTTAATGTCACTTCAAGTCTGTATCCAGTTTATTACTATAGAAAGTCTCGATTTTTTTCGTATTCACACTAAAAACAGTCTTACCGATTTAGTAACTTTCTCATATAACTCGATGCCTTGTTAAGTCACATTGTGTTCTTCAAAGCACTCACCTTCTGTAACAAAAGAGAAACGCATTTTTACAAAAAGATTCCCATGATACAAAAACTACTTCGATTCCACAATTTCAACAAAATATCTCCGCACCCATATTGTCCTTTTCAAAAATAAAAGCCAGTTCCCTATTACTGCGTCAATTTTATATAGGGTGTATCAGAACTGGTAGTAAATAGATAAGCATTAATAACTGTTTTTACTACTACAAAAAGAACACCAAAAGATACTATAGTTTCTCTTAACATTTTGTAGAAAAATCTTGTCCCAATCATGGACGAATCAAATCAGTCAATGAGAAATCGAAGAAAAAATGTTGGGCTGAGTACAGCATTTCTGTTAGTATATTCTTCCTTAGCTGCTCCAATATATACTTTTATTGTTTGAACATGTATTTTACTCATATATACATGTATATAAATATAAATTGTTACTAATTTTAAAAATTTGTAATATAGTAATTAGGTATCGTTTAGGTCATGTACCAGAAGAATTTGATGAACAATGCGTTAAATTTCGATCTAGATCTTAAAGGTAAGTAAGAAACAGTATGCCTACCCAGAAGCCTAAAGTTAATAAAGAAATGACTATGTTTTCGTTGTTGGCATCTAGGGTATTATTTCATTACAAGGATACTCCTAGTTCTATATTTAGCACTGTTGTTTGGCAGTACAATAATTCAAATTAAATCAAAAAAGTCTTTATTCGCTGACCAATCAAAAACAATTTTATATAATACTCATAGTAAATGTAATTTTAAATCTAATTTCATAAAACTAATAGCTAAATTAAGGTTCACAATCTTCAGCAACCAGTTTGCTGGTCAGGTTTTCCTGTGACATATACCTCCCCTAGCTACTTCCACTCATCTCTGTCACGAGAGTTAAAGAGAATAATTAGTTATAATTTGATAAAAACATTTTTTTAATCTATAGAAACTTAAGTGTTTTTAATCTTTAAAACACAATTCCAAATTTCTCACTGAATGCACTTAGTTTCAAATTTCACCCTGTATACTGTAATGCAGTCACATGAAAGACTGATTCCCATTTAAGGTGGAGTTTTAAAATATGTGTGACAATTATCGGTACACGACGTTAATAGTCCCTTTACAATGTCGGGAAGAAGAAGATAGCAAAAAGGTCCCCTAAAGTAAGAAGATTTATTCGCAAATTACTTATAAATTTCGCCTCTGAACTCTACATCGGGCTCGCTTATAAAAATGTATTTAAAATGTCACCGTCCGGAATGATTTATTTGAAATGTATGTCGTAAATTTGTCCACTTAGATTTAGACTGCAAGTTGTTATAAATGTGTTTTTCTATTTTTATTTAGATATTTTGAAGATTTACTCATCGTTTAATCAATAAAACCCTTTTCAAGGAAGCGAAATAAAATGCCTATATATGTTTTCTATTAATTTAAGAAGCTAAACAATTATTTTAAAAGGGTTACTTTTAAGTTTTTAAAAATATTTAATGATAGTTTAAAACAAATTACAAAATTAAAAATCCGATAGACTCAAATAACTAACTAACATAAATATTTCACGTTCCATTAATTTAAAGGAGTATAAAATATAGTGATGTCATTGCATAAATTGAAAACTATGTTCAAGTTCTGTGTAAATTCAAATCGAAAAAATATCCCATCGATCAAAAGGCGTCTGAATAATAATGCATGGGAATATTCATGTTACGCTCTAATACGCAAGCGTTAATTTATGCAAGACGATCTTATGGTTTTTTATTTATAGAAAAAATAACAAAAGGCCTTCGTCAAAAAATTGCGATCGCACTGTCACCCAACACTTCTTAAGGGAGCCAGAAGAAGAAAAAACCATCAACCCCAACCTGACATGTCATTGTGCTCCTTATTTTTGTCACTTAAAAGATTTTTTAAATTTTAATTCAAACGCCAAGGAACAAAAACTATCTAATTGTGGCAGTTTTTTTGTTGTGATTTTAAGGTCGATTATTTTTTGTATTATCTAAAATAGGATTCTGTCTGCTCAATCTGTTCCGTTAGAAACTGTAAATTGTGTAAAAAATTGCAATTGTCGAATATTTCAAATAGCTGGAAAAATATGAGCTGGGCTTTTGATTCTTGCTAATGTCCTTTGCTTTCGTTTTATTGCAATGGAATATTATTATTATTATTTTTTCGTTATTACAGTATTCATTTTATGTGTGTGTGAATGACGAGAAGTTTCGTGACAAATACACACGTCCTACACCTGTGGGTTAGAAAAGTTCCGACCATGTTATTAAACCGACCCGATCGATTGGAAGGGTTCGATTCTTAAAGAAACATAATAATTGCACACAATAGAGATCCGTTCCGGTCCGGAATTCTATTATTTATAGTTTCCGATCGAAGTTTGAATACGCCTTAATTATCAGCTGCAATGTGTCGCGTCGCACCCTTAAATACTTTCTTTTTAATAATTTAACAGTTTTTTGTTGACAATGAACTAAAAAAATTATTTTAGCCGCATTAAGTATTATATGTGATGGAAGTTATCCAAAATGCCCTGGATACGAGTATAATAATTATGAACATAGCTCAGTACGAATATTCTTTGCATTAGTAAAATGTTTACATTTATCTGATACAAAGTTGAAACCTATAGTTAATTATTGAACAAAACGTATCAAAATGTTTGAATATTACCCTCGACTACGTGTTCATAACGGACAAGTCGCTCGATGTGACGTGACGTGTATCCGAGACGATATTAATAAGCCTGAAATTGTTTTGAATCGTGCGCAGTGAGCGTGAAGACTTTGCCAGGATTAGTGAGCGATCGTCAACGATTCCTTGCAGGGATATGGTTCTCAAAGTTTGTTGCTGCTACTTAGGAATGTAGTTAGGTATCTTGTGTGAGAATGTCCAGAAGGTTAACAATCCCATATATGTCTATGCGTTTAATTTTTTTAACAACTGAGTTTTTCTAGAACTTTTCATACGACAAAGCAGGAGACAAAACTTATTGTTTCAGAATTGTTTTAACCCTCAACTTTTCGTGGGTATCAGAAATATTCAAGTCAAACTTACAAACATAAACGCATGAAGATTTATAATGTTAGTACTTAGGATAGTTTTTGACATAACTAAATCAAATGTCACTTTATACATTCTTAATCCATTGTCTAGTCTTCGTTCTGTAATACTTTAAAAATATAAATAGCTGCCTTGTTATTGAGAGAGGTTGTAATAAAATCAAGCAACAAGGAAAACTTTCAGTATGACATCTAACGTGTTACTTCAGCGGATAGTTCGATGATGAAGAATTAACATAAAACACAAGAGAATTTTAGTAATGCTTTGAGCGTAATTCAATTTATATGGTCCGGTATGGTTTTTATTATCGTCGTCAACTATTGTTTCGACATGTAGTAGGGTAGCACTTTGTTTTGTGTTTGTTTTTCCGTATAAGATAGGTGGATTTAAATATCCTGCCTACACACTAGTTAAAATATTAATAATACTACCCACTGTATATTTCATTTCACAATATAAGTGAACTGTATGCTGTTTTGTGAAATAAATATCGTAAACCGTATATCAGCAATAATGGTTGTAGATTATATATTAAGTGTGCGTCCATTTTAACAAATATATAATTGGTTTTGTCGCATACGTAAGTCAATTAAAACATATTACCCCTAACAGCGATTACGTTGAATTGTGACAATATTTCGAACATACGAGAATGTCTCGTACTTTGAGAAACGCTGACCAACAAAAGGAACTGTTTCCATTGATTGCTACCACAATAGCTCCAAACTTTGCTTGCACGTTGTAAAGTGATATATTTATATTATTTTCTTAGCCCCCTGCTCGTATCTTAACAATACCTTTTTAATCCCTAGCACATATTTATTCAAGGGTTGAACATATCGAAACTAAGCGAAAGTAAATAGAGTTGTGGCTTTTGAGGAATTGCGTTTTGGTTAACTTCCGTTAATATTTGATTTGAAAAGTATGTCTACCTTATAGAGTCATTTTTTGTTTCTTTTGTCGAGCGGTGATAAATAACGTTTCAAATAGCAATGGCTATATTTATAATGAGTAAAGTAAAGTTATATTTTATTTATTTATTTTTATTAGGTAGGTATAGTTAGAAACGACCAAGGAAAGTCATAATAAGTTTGCTTATATGACACACCTCGCGACAAATCACAAATTTTCGAAGGTTTTTATGTTAAACTCGGTACTTACTTTCCATTCCGGCGAGGTTTTAAAATAATAATTATTATATAATTCTTTTTCTATTACATTTGTTGTGTTTAAAAAAAATCTAATTTTGCTTTATGCTAATGCTATGCTAATATGTATATTAGTATAAAAATGAACAAACTGGGTATCAAACGCACCTCCCCGGTATTCCAACTCGCATCCCAACGGCCATAGAGACAGTTTAAAACTAAATACACTATCAAATCATTAAAAACCCACTAACCCACCACTAACATCTGCATCCCTTCATAAACATCCAAACAGAGTTAAAAACGTTAAGACAAAGACATAAAACGCGGCAAAGTTTATAGTTACAGCGATAAGTTCCTTAAAGGCTGCTTATCATTTCACACGCGCTCCTGAGATGACGTATAGAGAATTCAAAATGTTATGACAAGGGAATCTGAACGCTCCCCAACCGAAGGCCGCACCATAAAATAACCATTTCTAACATGTTATACGGCCCCGTAAAAAAGGTACATCCGACATAGTTGATGTACGGGTTAAATGGATATCTAAATGTGTATTAAAATCGCGCCGATACAAACTACTCAACTGGAAACCGTATAAAATCACCTGGGGTCGCTGAGCAACGATTCGTACAGAAATGCCATGTGCGTGAATTTAGAGTTATTTGCGGGTGTTTTGATTTGAAGCTGGAGGAGGCTTATGTTCAGCAGTGGACGTTTCCCGGCTGATGATGACGTTGAAACAACACGTAATACCTTATTTTATAACGACGACTAACTAACGAGGAGGAGAATATAAAATATTTATTACAAAACACAAAAATATTATGTCAAAACGAACAATCGTCCAATCCATTTACATTATAATGTACGTGTAACACCTAACTGACCTCTCTTCACTATTTCTCGCATGAACCAATTTCTTTTAGAGTCGAGCTGTCCCTTTTGTAGTTTTCTCTGCATTTTATGTTTTGTAATTATTTAATGTGGCCAAGAACAAGATTACTCAAGTCGCATTGGGCAAGACACGTCTGTAGGATAAATAATAACAGATGGAAAAAACGTTTAACAGAATGAGTGTCAAGAGACATGAAAAGGAAAAAAAGGGAGACCAAGCAAAAGGTATAGAGACATCTTTTATCAGAGAAGTGGACCATAATGGATGCAAGAGGCGCGGGAAAGAGATCTATGGAAAGTTTAGGAGAGGCCTACGCCGCAGAGGCGACTACTTCTAATATAAAATAACATATACTTATATACAATCCTAAGTATATACAAACAAACACACAAACAAACATCCTCTCACCCTAAACGCATACACTGTCTCCGTTCCGTCGCGCGTAAAAATACAATTTAAAAACTATATCCTAGTATAAACTAGACTGATTTTATGCTATGTTTAAATTGTAGTAGAAAATAAGGACTATTTTTAGTTTAGTATATTTTTTAAATAATTTTATGTATACAATCAATAGTTTAAATAAAATAAAAAAATTGGATAATTATACTAATAAAACCCAGTTAAGGAATAAAAAAATATAAACTACAATATTTGTGTAACTTCCTCGTCTCCCTAACTCTGCATGCTCTACTAAACATCACGGATCCGTTACTGCGAGCCGGGCCAGGTAGCTGCGGGATAAGCATGTGAAAACTACGTGACCGACACAAAAACACATAAATAAGATATTAGCACATCGTATACGACTACTTATAATTGTTTACCGACTATTGTCGTACTTAGTTTATGATTCAAGTCATATTTATGACCGTGTAAAATGGTCTTAAATACGGTTTGTATTGTTTAGTCTAGGGGAATGAAATTTATTATGCTACTAGGAAGAGGACTGCAGCTTTGCTCGCGAAGTAATTCATTTCTTAGTGATTCTCTACAATTATATAATTAAAGAGATCGGTGTTCCAAATGTAAAGTTCCTAGATTTAGTCGTTTGGGCTGAGTATTGGTATGTCAACGCTTTTGCTTAGAAATCCTCAATTAAACAAAAAATTATCAACTGTCTCACTAAAGATCTAGGAACTGATCCCTTTCAGATAACATAACACAATTATTGTTAGCTTAGTTTAAAAAATCTAATCAATCAAACGCAAATTAAAATAACAATCTAATAATAACGCATATCTTAGATAACGACCGCATTACAATCGTAAAAACACGATGTAATACCATATCATTACTAAATATCAGTGGAAAATATCTGTGTTCGGCGCGGAGGGTAGAAAACAACGGTCAAGTGTCAAAAAGGCGCGTGAAGTGGTCACTAGATCGAGTGAGATAAGTGCGCCCCACCTGTGTCGAAATGCGGTCCCTTAGGGAACACCACTAAGCTATATATATTTATGCTTATCGTTTATTTGTATATTAAATGTAACGTAAAAGAAAGAAAAAAACGAGAATGTAGTAGACTGCAACAGAATTTTAGTGGATAGGTTATTACCAAGATTTTAGCGTGAGGACACACCTGTCTTTGCTGTTCTGATCTACCTAGACCGCGCTTTCTTTATTTGCACAACTGCAGGCGTACTTATGCAAATCTCTCTATCTCTCAGATATATGGAGTTTGTATGTGATTCGCGCCTCTTTCTAATTGGCCAGCAGTTCTCCGCGGACGCTGGCCGGTTGCTTGCTGACCGGGCGTGCTTGACGGTGCGGGTAGACAGATGTGTCTCGTGCGGTACATTTTGTATGGTATTCTACCCTTCCGGACTCCGGATGATCTGGGTAGATCAGAACAGCAAAGACAGGTTTGCTCCCATGCTTAATGGCGCGTGAAAAAGTCACTAGATCCAGTGAGATATAGTGTGGCTTTAGAAATATGGCTATATGAGTGTAACTTTAATTTTATCATTTACTGAGGTAACTAAATACATCTGAAGATTCTGTAACTTTGTTTTAGCGCAAACACAATAATTGTTGAGCCCAGATATTGTGCGGTTTCACGTCTAGCCAAGTATCAAATGTAGTTTTGTAAAGGTACTAATTAACAATCAAACTGGGCCTTATCGAGCGGTTGCTTGAATATCGCCGGGTCCGGCGACGGACGGTCCGACGCATCCGGCCGGACGCGACCCGTGTCCGTCACCGCATTCAAACCATTTCTGTATTAATAAAACCATACCTTCAACGGGAATTTCGACAGCCGTCGAATTTTGAGTTGGAGAATGTATAGTTGCCTTTATAATGTTTGTTAGGTGCATATCTGTTCAAATACAAAAATATATTTGAAACCTCACTGTCAATTAAAGTTACTCGGAAAATAATTAAATGGTTTACCAAAACAAATGAAAATCATCCATCTAATTGTTTGTATCAGTATGGATTTGAAAGCTTCCCGTGGTATTAAAAACTTAGTATAATTGGTGGTTCGTAATTTTTTTTAAATTGCACCCTCAGGGAGTTTGAGTATGACATATAGAATGCCGTACTAGTTTCCGTGTTCCGTGAACAATATTACTTGGGAATATTCAAACGAAGAGTGAATAGGCACCTTCAAGATCAACGCCTAACATCGTCGACCTCATCGTCACTTAACATCACGTGAGATTTTGGTCGAACATTGATCTACCTTTTATTTTACAGTTTTTGAAAATCACTATTAACAGTGAATTTAATTTAGATGAATCCTATACATTAGACATGTTAATCTATGTGAATTGTGTGATTTTTAAGAACTCAACTTTTAAAAATTGCTTTAGGCAACCTTAGTACAACCTTAATCGTATCTTTTTCAGTAAATTCAAAGTAGGACTCCAACTGCAATCCATAAACCGTGGCGACAGCAAGACGTCTGTCTGATTGCATTAAGTAATTACATTGTATTTAATTAGCGCGGTAGTTAATTTCCGAAGCCTTACGTCGCGGCGCTCTGCAACACGGGTAGGGTTTCCGACCACCCTCATTCACACTTGCACTTGTATGCAGCTCTCCATTATGAATATGTTAGCCTAGTACTTTTTTTTAAGTCCGCGTTATTTTATAGCTTTATAGGCATTGAAGGGTGATCCTCTCATCTGCATTTGTGTGCACTCAGCGAGGCTACGAGTATGCTCGGAATACTCATAAGTGATAATATTCAAAATAAAGAAACATAGCTCGATGAGTCAGAGAGAGTTGAAGTGGCAATGTGCATACCACATCGCTCGCAAAACGGATTACCAATGGGGAGTAAAAGTTCTAGAGTGGCGACCACGTACCGGCCCGTCTCCCGACTAGATCCATCTAGTCCTCCGACGACCTGATAAATATTGCGGGCAGTCGCTCGCTGGAGGCAAGTGGCTCGGGACCGGGCAATGTTGCATGCGAGTATCATGGAGAAGGCCTGTGTTCAGCAGTGGACGTTTCCTGACTGAAGATAATTATTTGTGTAAGTTATTTGTATTTATTTCGTTGATAATAATATGAAAGACTGCAACTCGCAAGCTAAAAATATTTTAAAGATATTTGATTGGTATATTTTTATGCACAGTGTGTTTTCACTATCTTACTATACTTCGCACTGGGAATCGAACACGCGACCACCCTGACCGTCAGTCAACGATCTATTATACAGTCACTAAAACTCTGAAGCCGTTTATTAGTGGAATTGATACGCATTCATATTTTACTTTCATTTGTTTTTTGACATACATACCTACCTAATCTGGCAAATACATAAAAAGTCACTTTTTCATGAACACCTATGAGACATACGTCAGTTAAAAGTAAGATTACAACCAACAATTACTCTTTGACAAAAAGTCGTGATTGCATTCTTTCTGAGATATTTCGATTTACAAATGTTAAATTAAATTTGAAAGGTCAATCTCAATATTTTTGAACCTCCCGACTCCCGTAGCTCCAGCATTTGTTCGTTATATCGCATACGATTGCCCTACATCTTACTGCGGTCTCATATCCGCCTGACAATGCCTTGACTATTTTATTTACTTACAGGTTTAGGTATGCGACGCTTCAAACAAAGCGGTTCGAACTCCTTTGAAAGAAGAAATAATGCGTATGATAAAATTATAGTAAGGTTTCGAAAAAAGTACGTTCAGTAGAGATCATCTTCGTCTTTGGCATGAAATTGAATTTTTAATTTTGACGCTTTTTAAAGAAAATGTTATTAATTAAATCAAACATAATACCAGACCAATTATACAAACGAGTCGCAAAATGAAAGCTGAAGTCTTGATAGCCCTATTCAACGTTCGCAGTTAATCCGCGACTTGCATTTTGCACGAAATTTTATGCCAGTATTTAATTAAGTTCCGTGAAAAAGTACCGCAATGGTATGCAAACTTTTTTGGTAATAAACGTTCGCTTTAATTTAGTTATGGTAAAATTATGACTGCAAATAAACCAAAGCTATGAAAGACGGGCTCATATTGCACGGGACAACTGAAACACAGGACAAATATTGTATAAAAACTGGATATCAAATTGTTTGTTAGTAATAGCGGCGTTGTCTAAAAACACAGAAAATGTAGATATGTTTATATACATTTGAAGTAGCATTTTAATAAATGAACTATTTGCCTGAAAATGCTTTATTTGTTCTTCAAATGTCCGATATTGGTAAGCAATGAAAACTGCATCGCTATGCTGCGATGAGTCGTACAAACATTTGTAGTGACCCGAGTTCGAATATTAATTTTTCGTCCCACTCACACACTTACTCACACTCACTTAGTCTCTTTCATCCCACTTCTGAATTTACATGACATTAAATAGAAAACTAAGTTACTTTCTAAAAATGTCCCATTAACACATTATATACTTACTGCCCCAGTCTCTCAAAAGAAATTTAATATAGCATCAATTGAAACAACTGCTAAATAATTTTCTATTTAGGTAAATACTCGTAGTTCTTAACCATCAAATTAAGTTTCTTATTGCATTAACGTTTCTGATCAAGTGATACGTCTAAATCATAGCTGGCAATGTAGTGGCAGACAGAATAAGAACTTCCTTTTCAAATCGTGACACACGTGAAGCATATATTTCAATGGAATGCGTAGTGTTTTGCATACATTTCCTAGGCACGAGCCAATGTTACGCCACATCTTGACGCACCTCCAAGCGAGCTGTAGCGAATCATTGTTGATTTGAATGTTTTTATATATAGTCAAATATGCAAATATTAAGGGTAAATTCAAATCATATGCAAAATTGGTAGTTTAAAATATGTCATAAAATGTGGTAGCTAATGTAATACTGGTTTTAAATCAGCACGAGCCGCCTTTATGCAACGGTTTAGGGTGGTTTTTGAAGGCGGCAGAAATGACATGCTTCATTATGAATTTTTTATTAGGTCATGTGATTTGGAGTGTAGGAAAGTATGTCCATATGTTCGTGTCATATAGACTGATTTAATAAAGAAATCATAATTTAAGGTATACTCGTATATCTAATGAAACAACCTTTCTTACGTACACAGTGGAGCAAATTTTAGTGAAATAAGGTGTTTAGTTTATTTCAGAAAAACGTAATTTATTATTTGTTAAAGTTTCGTCTCATTTTCATTTGGCTTTGTTTTAGTGTTTTATTTGTTTATACCTTAGCTTTTATGCCACAAAATATAAATCATAAGGAATACACAATTAACATTTGTGACATTAAAAATGGAAACGGCATTAAGTTTCGGTATGCAAATCGCAAAGACATACTTTTCAAGCTTTTTTTCACCTATTTAAATTGCAAAACACTCAGTACCTGGCAGAGGAGTAGCAAAAGAAGTATTAAATTGTCTCATTCTCATGTAAATGTATGTGAGAATTAATCTAGATACACGTGAGTTACACCGAGACACGCGCCGGCAATTATCAATATTTATTTACAATGTATTCTTCGTAAAAACGTGTATTTATGACCTTGTTTGTTGGTTTTTGTTTACTTCGTAACTATGTACTGTTTTTATGCTGTTTATTCATGATAATATTATACGTGATAATATTAAAAGTGAGGTGTATTCGTAGAGTATTCCTTCTCTTACGCATCAACCGAACGACGTGGTTTTACTTTAAATAATAAAAAAAAAACAGTTTAAACATTTTTTGTAGTGGAGGACGAAAATATTTTTTAGCTTCAAAGCTTCTAGTATAGGTTTCCGCTCTCTTAACTTATACAGGGTAAATTCAAACGGGCAAAAGCTTATAAACAAATGTTAAGAAATAAAATAAACAAAACCTTACTTACATTTTACAAACAAGTGTTTTCGTAAAACAATTTTTGAAATTCTCGTAGTTGAAGTCGCGGGCGTATGTACTAATATTATAAATGCGAAAGTATATTAATGTTAGTCCTTCCTTTTGGTCGGAACAGAAAGTCAGAATGTGTTTTTTTACTAGAGATAGTTGAAGGGCTGGAAAAGGACAGGCTACTTTTAATCCAGATCAAACTTATAAGTAGTTCCGTCAAACGTAGTTCGTTCAATATTTTGATGTTTAAAAATAAATTTATTCGAGAGTTTTTATATATTTTAGTATACTCGTAGTATAGTTTTGTTACTTTTCATTTCAGTTTTAAAGCTCTACAGGAGTCGCTATATTTTCTGAGCGTTGCTATAGTTACAAGCGGAATGTATTTGCAGCAATGTGGTAAACGTCTTATACTTTGAAGTATATTTCAAAATTATAAAATTTACAAATAACATATTAAGTCATAAATTTTCACGAAATGTTTAATATATTTTTAATTGGTAAATACTGGGAAAATACGAAAATAGTTCAGTTTTTGTTCTACTCTTACGAGTACCACTACTGGATTCGCAAGAAGACAAACTTACATAAATATATTTGTTTAAAATATATTTTTAAAGACTCCAGTTAAAATTTTTTAATCAAGGTCCATACAAAACCTTGTCGACTGAAATATCTAATTTTAAGTACATCTGTAATTTTTACGCATATTGCAAACTTTCGTATCTTTGTATTCCAAGTATATCATTCCATCACGAGATAGGAGACTATCTCATCATTGTACAAGTAAGAACAAAAGGCATTCAGAAAAGCTGTCGGCAGGAAGCAGTGACATGCGCTGAGGCAATGTTTTCTGCTTTACAAACACGTAACAACATCGTAACAATTAGGTTTTCAGCGCCCACTGAGGAGGGTGTAGTTTCAGCTCGACTGTACCGCACAGTGACGACATTGTTCTAAACAAGTTCTAAATATGAAGTCAGAGAAATATTACATCTCGTGAAATTAACAATTAAATATTATTAACTAGCTTTTGACATCCTACTAATATTATAAGTGTGAAAGTTTGGATGTTTGGATGTTTAGATGTTTGGATGTTTGTGACGCTTTCACGGAAAAACTACTGAATGGATTTGAATGAAACTTTACAATAATATAGCTTATACATCAGAATAACATATCCTACTAATATTATAAAGACATATTGTGTAAATTGTACAAAATCACAATTATAATATTAGTGGGATTACATGGGCAATTTTGGCATAACAAAAACGCGTTGCCTAGCAACCGACCATAGGATATGTAAATTCGTATATACAAACTTTCGCGTTTATAATATTAGTGTGAAGACTATTTGAATTTACTACGTCAGATATTGAAATTAATTTTGTTTCTTTAAATTATTAGACTACGTAACAGAATAAACACTATTTTGTACGTTATGCTGTATAATAATTTGTCATATATGTCACTTGTGCCTATCGAACAAGTAGAATACATCCTGAAGTACACGCGGACAAAGTCGCGGGCGGAAGCTAGTATTATATAATATTTGCCACGTCAAGAACTGTTATACACGCTATCGTGTCGTTTTTTATTTTGATCCGGTACTAAGATCTATTTATTTATATAGGCATTTTCTATGTCCGCCTGACGAGCCTCCACTAGATTACGTGAAGTCTGCCAATCACTTCCTAATTAGTTTGAGGCTTTTAGTTGATCACGATTTTTATAAACCCTGTAAACACATAGTCTTACATAAAAAAGGTCGTGTAACAGTTTTCATTCTGGTACTCAAAATAGATTCAATTATTTTTTGTGCTTGGCGAGTTACGGGTATACCCAAGGTATACCTATATAATAATCATCATAACGTTTAAATGATTATGTCAACCATACCAACACGATCATATAATAAATAACTATATACAAATAACAATATAATCAAATCAATTGAGTTCGTCGGAATACGTTTGTTAAAGTTTTATATCAGCTTAACATGAAGTCAAAAATTTCTCAAACAGCTGGAATTTGATTCTAAGTAATTAACTTATAAGTTTAAGGCAGTATTTTCTTTGCATCATAGCTTAGGCAGAAAATGTCATTGTTGGGCAGTATTTTTTCGCAGTTTTACAGTCTAAACCATTTATAAGCTTCACAATGACATTAATCAATTTAATTTATACACATTGAAATGAGGCATCATTATTTCAAAAATCCCCATTGTAACGCCAAATTATAAGTGCCGTAACGTATCGATCGAGTTATTTTAAACAGTACCAAAATTTAAATATTTTTTCAATCAATAACTGATATATGCAAATGCATTACAAAGGACATTATTCCGGCGACAATACGCGACCGTTATCGGTACAATTTAAAATTTCATCAAAGGTACGAGAAATAATAAATTGATTGGGGTGTATTGTTGCGAATGATACAGAACCCCTTCGAGTATCGAGAGGTTGCAAGAATCCAAAAATTAACCAATGATAGGTCCAAATTTAATTTCACGTTCCGATACCTGCCCTTGTCGGTACAAAAGTTCCTTAATCAAATTATGCAGCCGAAGCCACTATTGTTGGTTAACGTCATTGATATCAACTATGGACTTGTAGTCACAGCAGTATGCTTGAATTATTCGAAAAAGTATATCATTTCGTATAGTCTTTCCTACTATGTAGAAAAACGAGTTATAAACCTCTTCGGTGAAGGACGGGAGAACTAACACTATATAGTAATGGAGTTGTATTAAGCACTGTTCGTAAATTTTTACCAAAAATGAATTTAGTATGCTAGAGATTTTTAAATGAGATCTACGCGAATGAATCACAGCTGATGCTCGGGACCTACCTTTACACAGTAAAAAGAAACATAGTGTGCCTAAATTTTATAAGGCAATGGTTTACATGCATAAATTTGAGGCGTCTCATTGTAAATACATCGAAGGGTTAAGGAGTAGCTCACAATGAAGGAGAGCCGATGGATCAGGATGGTTATTGAACGAGCTAAGTTCGTGTGGGAAGAAGGGTACCTTGATGATACTTATCAGATAATTGTTACGAATTACTGCATCTGGGAGATTAGATTTTGACAGATCACGCAACCGTTCATGCTTAAGAAGTCTTCACGACTATTAGTCTTGATATTTTGGCCAGTTTCATTTATATTATTTCTTACATTAAACTGAATCGTATATAATTGGGATTTATTTTTGTAATTAATTTTTTAAATGTATTTAATATTTGTTTTACGGCCTTTTTAATACCCAGAGTATATTGGTGATAAAGTACCAGAAAAGACCGTGCAAGTTAATATATAAAACATAGCAAATTTATTATTTGACATATTCCTTATTAGTTCGATATGAAGATTGGTATATTTTGTTCGGGAGATCTGTCTCCTATACCAAAGTACAATGTGTATCATAGTAGTCAGGGAATCAGCTTATTAACTTGAGGGTGCTAGATAAGTAGGCTTGTGTCATACTGCCTTAACGTCACTAAATATCCGGTGAGATGAAAGGTTACAACAAACTCAAAAATCCTATAAATTGATTGAAAATAAAGACACAAATTAAATACACCGATGTAAGTTCCGAACAGTCAAGGACAATGTTTTACAAATTTCACTTGACTCTTTAATATACATAAATAGCCCTGCTAGTTGTTTTCTAAGTCATTCAAATATAACTGAAGAGCTCCTTGAAGAAAGTGAAATTGTTAAACCACTAGTTTATCACCTTGGTAACACCTCGTTAACCGAGTAACTTTACCGTCAAAGCGACTCTAACGCCAATCAAACGTCTGCCAACAAATCCCACCCTTAGTGGAAACAACGCGAATATCGCATTACAAAAAAGTTCGTTATGAAAAGAAACCGTTACTATTACCAAAGGGTAGACAAGTAGACAGCACACTAGAGGGCGATCCAATTTTAGTAAAAATTCTTATACGTGGTAATGATATGGAGCACGGGCGTTGCATACCAGGAGAAAAGAAATTTCAGAGACGTCGCGAACATTGATATGTAGATGAGATGGCACAGGTAGCGAAGGGTGATATTGAAATTAGAGATACATGTATGAAATTCGAGAAGCGAGTATTACCGATCGGTTTTAGTATCGGATAGGAGGCAGGTGGGACGTTCTACGAACGTTTGCTTTTGTTCTGTTCTTTGAGTTGGTAAGATGTATTTTGCGCATGTAATTCTGGAGTAAGTTTAACGGCGCCTGCATCCCATATTCGCTTATTCCCTTTTTCATTGATACACATTTTAACAATTCCTTGCCTTGCCTGCGTGTACCATTTATTTTGTCCTGCAAACTTAATCACGCTGTTTCGACTTATGAACCGAACCATCTTTATTTTCATTAACAATAGCGTAAATATTGTTGATATTCAATGTGATACAATCAATCATTGTCAAATTTTAACTTCCTACGTATCATTTTGTATTTCGCCAAGATAACACTGCCATTTATATTATTAATTATTTAAGATTTTCCAAAATAATATATCAATAGTAAATTTATTGAAGGTGTATTCAGCAATCTTAAGGTGTATTTATGATAGGAACTTAGACAACCTCACAAAAGAAATGCTTATAACAGACCATTAGATCTAGTGAATCCACATCACAAAAGTCAGTGATCAGCATAAGAAAGCTTACAAAGATGTCGCGAGCCATTACACGTTTTGCATATGAAGAGTCCACGCGTATATTTGCATACGGTATATGCCACCCTGTCCAAAATCTACTATCTATTTCTTCTAAATTACCATAAAGTCTGTTAGAATTCTTTGGTGGCACGAGTCTGGTCCACACTTTAAAGCCACGTGTTAAGTAAGGTAGAATATTTGCATAAAGTCCGGCACGAGCTTATATTTTTGCATAAGGAGATAACAATTCTTCGAAAGTGTGGTTTAACATTAATGTATTGGACAGGGCATTGGGGAGAGTAAAAGCCCCTGCAAGAGCCTTTATTGATTTGTTTATTGTAATGCGCTTTATGGTAATGAAGGTATATGAATCTGTTAAGGTACTTTTGGGTAATAAAAAGTTGAGGGCTGTCAGTCGTAAAATACCTAGGCATGTTTAAGAGGTAGTTAAAACAGAATGTTAATTAGAAAATAAACGTTAAATTTTTGCTGATGCAATACAGCAACAAACGCTTATTGTAATTTATGAACGTCTGTATTTGTCTATTGACTAATGATGCGACACAATGTTATGTTAATCTTTTTCTTTTAGTTTCTGTAATGCCAGAGACTATATTGCATAAGACTTTCAATAATACTTTTTTGAACTTAAATCTACTACTAGAATATTCTTGGTCCACGATTATCTACTCTTCTTTACATTTATTTTAAATCATATTTTTAAATATTTTTTCTACATCAACAATCTGTATTGTATGTTTTCTTTCTTGTATGATATCTTGATATCAATTTCTTTGGATCCTATTATTGACTATAAAAATGTTTTCACGCTTCATTCTTTATTATTATATTTATCTTTTAATTTGCTCTACAATTTAAGTGCCTAAATGAAATTACTACGTCACAGTCAAACCAATAAAGTTTTTAGTTATATTTTGCATGACACGACTAAACGAAAACGTGAGGAACGATACCTGAGAACATGCAATTAAAATAATATTTATTGCAATCCGCTGCGCCAATTCTCGTAATATTTTAACGGAAAGAGAGCAAGAAAAATTTGTTAAAAACCGAAGCGATTTGTCAGTGTTCCATATCGAGCCAGGCTCAGTCAATAATAAAAATTTCCCTAACTTTTTTTCTCGGTTTCGGGTAATATTAAGCACGCGAAGCTTCGTGGAATACGCTTGCAGCCCGGAGACGGTATACGTTTCATTTGTTTACTAGGGACAGAGCAAAAACAACGTGCATTAAACTATTAATTGCTCCAAACTTATGATACTCGTACAGCGTTATAGCTTTTTGCTTTTCCTCAAATAACTTTTATATAAACTTATTTAATTTAATTTACTTATAAAGTTTTTCTCTACTTTAGACACAAATGAAATACAATGTGACAGAGTTGCAGAAAATCATGCATTATATTTTTCCGGTGTCTTCATCTGCGTGGACTTCAGAGGAAATCCAACAGGAGCCACTTAAAGTATCCGGATTAAAATGACATATGTCCTTCATGTGTGTCAATGTCAAATGGTAACAAACAAAGTAACATTCGTTTTTATTATATAAAAAGTTAGATATATGTTTTTTTGTGATGATGTATCATTTATGGAGTAAACATTTAATGTTATATAACTACATTCTTACATCTAACTTCCTTAACTGAACTAGGAATTTGGTAAGCATTTATTTCGTCGATCTGATTACCGGATATGACTATAAGAGCTACTTGTGTAACAACATAGAAATATTCCAAACAAAACCAAGTTAAAGTATTCTTAAACTAATCTTTTATACAAACTTTCAAGACTGTACGATGCAAAATATAGTCATTCATCAAGCACATAGCACTAAGAAAACATTTGATCGCAGAATTGGCATCGTGCGCCATTGGAAGCTATTTTACGAAAGCTCGCGAACGACTTCCGATGGACGAATGCTTCAAATACTTTCCTTATTTGGGGAAATTGCTCTTTTGATTACTTCATTTTGAATTCTTCCTGGATTGGTGCTCGTAGGAAACAAATTTTAAAATCTTGTTTTGTTTTTGTGACAATTGTGTTATCTATAACATGCTTTTTGTTCTAAGATGTTTTGTGAACTCACTTTATCTTTTTGTCTTATATATGTCTGTCATATTGTATGTCTCTGTGTGGTAGATATTATGACAAAATGTTTGTACCCCGTCTTATTATTATAAATTTATGTCAAACAATTTTTAGATACACTAAAATATTGGTAAACTGTGTGTATAATATTTATCGTGAGTATACATGTTCGTTCACTCATCTCCAGCAAACATGCAGTATTTTATCATTTTGTTAGCTTTGCACCAATCACTTCAAATAGTTTCAAGTATAACTTTCTTCCAAGAAAAGGCCAATTAGCGTCTAACTGATAGAAGCGACGTCCAGGGCGGAATATTCCAATGTTTATGGCATATCGAACAAGGCCGTCTACTCTGGCTAGAATTAATCAAATCAACTAACCCCTACCCACTACTTTTCCGATATAATTAACGCATACTTGTATGAGTGTGGACAATACGTGAATGAATCTTACTTGTGTGTGATAATGAACGATTATACTGAACACTCTTACGTCAAACGGTCCTAACTACTCTATGCAAGATTCCAATTCGCTCTTTCAGCTGTTCTAATAAGGTTGATAATTTGAATGTGTAAAATTGTTGTAATGTGTTTTGTTGTGGGTGTTTTTAGTTTGTTAGTGTGGGTTGATGAGTCACATTTTTTTTTGTTTCGTGGGTAAGGCGCTGGGGTGCCCGCGTGGGGTGGCTGGTACCCCTTGCTGGCAACCCCATCTTATTAATCAGTGAAGTACCGGCCGTCTCTTCACATGTCTGTTTGATAGCGAGGCGTTGTTCTTATTAGTTATTTGTTCTATTCTAACACTAGATATTCCTATTGAGTATACATGCGGGGTATTTAGTAGTGAAGAGACAATGTAGTTCTCTGTTGATAAATACATAATTGGTTTTGTAATTATTGGAACGATTTTTTTATAGACGACGTTTGTTTTAGAGAGATAAGATACAACACCCGCTACTACCGTTCACTATAAACAGTTCCCTGGTATGTAAACCATTGTAAGAGTAGGTTAGCAGGCTATTTAAGACAAACGAGTAAAAATTTTCTACATTTGTATATCAAAAACAAGATAAAATTTCATTTTAAAAAAGCTTGTCATTCCAAATCAGTGTAGCAAAATAATGAGATTAACGCGATTTTTCTTCTTCTCAAAAATAATATGATCTTACATTTTGTATTGTCTGTCAATATGGTAGGCATTCATTTAAAATACTCCGTAGCACTTTGTTGAAATTATAATATTTTACTGTCGTAACAGTCATCCCAATTGGCCTTAGTAACTATAGGAATAAAATAATCTTGTACTTCAATTACTTTATAAACAGTCAGTTTCCGAAAACAACCACCGAAGTGTTTACAGCAGTTTACAGGCAATAAAATAGTCAACATTGAAATAATTAACGTACAAACTGAGTTGTAAAACAAGTCTGTACAAATACCGACAGAAAGCCAATCAGAGAACTAACATAAAATCTGATCAAACTAAAAACAAATTTAATTCCATTGTAACGGTCGAAACTTCGTGTACAAATGAATAATTATAGGAAATTACGTGCCGTCCCTTTTGTCCGCTATTAGTGTGTCAAGCGAGGTGTTCGCTAGCCAGTTAGCCCCTATAATTAAAGGGCCGCGACGTAAAGTATCGACTAAACAATCAATACTGATCTATAGAAAAGAACACAAAAGCTCGAGTAGATAACAATCCACCCCCCGCTCGCCCCCGAATCACCCCCGCCACCCTCATTAATAATATCGACCCCATTTACACTAATTATGTGTGTTGCGAATGCACGCGTCCTAACACAGCTGGGGTTGCGCTGTTCGTAATGTTCGCCATGAATTTAGTGAACATTACAAAAAAATATTACGTAAAAAATCGTATAAAATCGATTTGTATAGGAAAAAAATATTAATATATAAATATAATTATGGATTTGCACTCGACCTTCATCTCACCTGATGGTAAGTGACGATAGGCCGTTGGATGGAAACCATGCGCACCCGAAAGCTTAACTCTACCGAGGCGCTGACTCTTCAACTCTCTCTCTTGACTCAAAATGTTTGTAAAAATATATATTGGAAGACTGCTTTGATTGGACTGGTTCTTAGCTATGTTTGATGACAGTCAGTTTTAAGCCATTTTAAACGTAATATACCGACTAGGGAAATGTATTTCTTTAAAATCTTGTATTTTTGTATAAAAAAAGCATTCGTTTAGGTATGTGCGTTGAAAACAGAACTTAAGTGTTATTTTGAAATTATGCTTTTGTGTAACTGTGATTAAATTTTCCGAAGAAAATCACGAAGTAGCACTGATGAAAATGTACGAAAATGTCTAAAAATGTTGTTGTTTTTTGAGTAAAGAGAAAAAACAAAAATCTACAAATATGTAGAGAGCTGTCTGCAATACATACTTGAAATACAATTAGTAATGGGAAGCGTTATTAAACTACACATTTAACACAATTTTTCAAAGTATTCTGTGATTCAACCTAGACGTTTGAAAATTACAACTTGTCTATAAAACGAATTACACAAAAATATTGCAGTCCAAAACTATACTTATTCAACCGTCAACCCAAATTTAAAACATGCAACAAATTCACTAATTTCTAAACGACCTCTGCAAGCTTTGTATCGACACAATCTCACCCACACTAACAACCCCTTGCAACTAAATAGGAAGCAATAGCGCCCATTAAAAGTATTAAAGCAAGGAAAAAATAAAATCAATAATAGTATCGAAAACTTATAGTGGAAGGATATAGTTATTTTCTTTGTTTCGTGGGACCGATCGCGTGCACAGCGGCTGTTGTGATTGCTGAAATGTTAATCGGTGTCAGAGTTCCCAGATTTTATTAAGGAATGGAAATTTGTGGGAAATCCAGACAAACGTTCGGAGCTTGTGTATATCATCTCCTTGGCGTTGAAGTGTGGTGCCGACTTTAGTTACAGGCTGAGGGTTGACTATATTCATGGGTTACTTTATTTCGATTTTCTCTTCATTTTAGGCAATTCTATGAATGTATTTGTGCTTATATATGCTAGTCATGAAAGTATTACAAAGCCAATAATCCAATTTTTAGTCTAACTTTCCTTATCAACCGACTTCAAAAAAAGAGGAGGTTCTCAATTCGACTAACGCGATAACTCCGCCAACTGAGAACAGGTTTTGATAATTCTTATTTTATTTGATATATTGATGATTACTTTAGAGGTTGGCCCATATAAATTTTATTGAAATTTATTGAGCGCTTTTTGAGAAAATCAACAAAAAAACAAATATGTACCCAGATAATTCTACCTCTAAGGGTGAACATTTTTAAGGCAGTTGAAGTCGGTTTTTAGTTCTTTTTGAACGCATTAAATATTTTCAAAGTAATAATCAACTAAAGTAGTAGTCATGGTAGCTCAGTTGGGTAGAGTGTCAGTCCTAGAAAAATCGAGGTTTAGGGTCAATCCTGGCTCGTACCATGGAATTTATGTACGAATGATAAAAATCATTACCATTGGCTTTTCGGTGAAGATACACATCCTGAGGAAACCGGCACACTCTTGAGAAGAAATTCGAAGCTGTGTGTAAAATCTACCAATCCGCACTGGGCCCGCGTGGTGCACTATGGCCCACACACTCTCTGTAGCAGAGTAGGCATGAGCCCCTCCAGTGGGGATGTATATAGTCTGTTGATGATGATCAACCATCTAAAACATTTTCTACCTAGTATATAATTTTTTTATATATTTAGCTATTGGTTAGCAAATACATCAAATAATGTAATATGCTGTGTTTCGTTGTCAAACCTAAGAATTGTGATTTAAAAATCAGTTGTCATGAGTAAAACCAAATCCTTCAGTATCCTTAAGGTCACAGTTTTCATTATTACTAGCTTTTTATGAACGTCGTCTATAGCACCATTAGCTGCGTAACGGCTATTGTAGTTGACATTATAAAGTAGTACGATAATAATAAAAAATTCCGACATTATAATCCTATTTACTAATTTTAGTTAATTACTTTTCAAAGCCAGCTAGTCTATTTTAAGAGATTATCGTAAAATAGTTTTTTATGGAGCATCCTGAACGAATTCTTGATAACAACTACACAATCTTACTACAGAGTTCAACATTGCGTGGAAAGGACCGTGTACCCCACCGTATGCAACACAGCTCGCGTGCGTGCCGGACGCGTGTGTGGGTGTCCGCTTGGGCAAGGTCAGGGCTGCTCTATCTGATCAATGGTCAACCTGATTCGCGAACTGGCCAGTTACAAATCGATGCCTTGCATGCTCCAAATTCGAAATGTAGCGATCTGAGCGAAGAGTTTGTAAGAAAAGTGACCAGTTAAGAATCAATACGTGATTCTAGTTAAGTGTATTTAATACAATTTATTGTACTGCATTAATATACCTATTTTCTATGCTTAAAATCATCATCAATACAGTGTAATAAAATGCTAGTTGCTAGATTAGTAGCTTAAATCAGTTAGTTAATAATTGTAGTCATTAAAATCTAATATAAGTGTCAACGCGACGTCAGTAAGTTATATATACCTACCTACTGACTGATTTATAGTCTATTCTGAACATAATCAAATGTGTACGTAAACTTTATATTTTTATTGTAATTGGTAATTGAACCAAAAATATACAAAAAAGCGGCAGCACGCCGTGTCCTAATAGAAACTGTATAATTAATCACTTGATTAATCAGTGTGACGAATAAAAACAGTGTAATGACCCGTTTCCTTGAATCGATCGGCGTGACGTCATCAACATTTGAATGCATAGTCACTGTGCGCCATTTAGGCATAGTAATTATTATCGATACTTACGATAAATTTTATTTATTTAGGATTAACGGAGGATACAGATTTTCTTTCAAAAATTCTTGCTTTCCTTCTTGATTTCTTCGTGTATTATCACTAGAGAACCAAAATTATTAATCTATTGTTAGATCTGTAAGTCATTGAAAGACTCCGGCTGTTTAGTTGTCAACTACTTTTTTTAAAATTATTTAAGTTTTCAAGTAAAAGCTGTAAAGAATTCCCAATTTCTTCTTGTTTTATTTTCAAAACTTGTTTGAAGTAGTAAATAAGATAACGGGCTTACTGGAAGGGTGTCGCGCTCGAATTTCTTATTGGGAAGGGTGAAAAAATAGTCGATAAAACGCATAATCGATAAAAAGCTTGCGCTTCTGCCAAACACTAACGAAGGATGGGGTGGCGTCAGATTCTCGTGGGGCAGAAAAAAAGTGAAAAGCAATCAGTGTGGCATAATTAGTGAGTTGTAAGTATGGGGCGCGTTGCCGTGGCAACGGCGTCGGTGGGTATCGACACTGCTTACCCGCCGCGTTAATTTCCAACGGAATTAATCGAATCAGGCGAGTCGATATCGATTTTCCCGATTGAAATAAAGTTCGACATCGCTGTTGACTCGTTTTGTTTGCTAAAGGTTTGAATCTCTTTAGTTCACATGTAGGTTAGGTTGACTGTACTCTTCAATTATACTCGTACGCTAACGGAATGTATTTGTTTAGCAGATTCAAGTCCTTTTTAAGTTTGCCGGTATGAAATTCACGAGAAGAAATCCACCAGTAGCAGTCATTTATAACTGAAACTGAAGTTTCGTGAATCTGCACAAGTAAGCTCCGCCAGCGTACAATTCGCCAAGAGATGTAGACATAATAAATTATAGACAGTATATATAAATAAAACAAACATAACTTCATTCTTATTTGAAAATGAATTTGATTAGAATTCATAAATCATACTTTGCTCTATAACGATTGATATTGTACAGAATGGAGCTGCTCCCTATTTTTACAGTCAATAGTTGGTGTAGGGCATTTTCTATGTCCGAAATCTGCCACCAAGTTACCTAAGTCTGCAGTTTATCTAAGTTTGCAGGTAATTTTAATTGCACTGTTGTTACATTTACCACATTACATTGTTACCTATTGGCGAATTATTTTTGTCATTCGTAAATTAGTTCCAAATAATTAAATGGAACTCATGGATTTTATAGTGCTTTTCTCAAATAATGTGCGAAAATCAAAACTAAGTAATTAAACCTAGGTACTAACCTAGGCATAACTTTTCTTTTGAAAAATATTTTTGTTTCGATTTTGACGGCAACAATTTTCTTTTACCGCCTCTTGAATTTCAGGTGGAGTTAAAGTAAGTTCATCACATTCATTGTCTTCACTTGAACTCATTTTGTCAAATACAATTACATTTCAAAATCAATGACTTGAAACGAACAACAATAATATTTCACGCACCAAAGTTTATTTTTTCTTAAATAAACGAAATTTAAATAAAACCTTTGATTAGTTACCTCCTTGGTTGCCATGTTTCGAGGTAAAAGATCGTTTTTAAATTACTCGACAGAAATGAGTTTACATTCCTGGCCACTAAAACACGATTGAAATGTATTTTCATACAACTTTTGCCGGCCGTTGCTCGCATGTATTTGGCCAGTATTTGTCTCCATGAAGGTTGTCAAAATAATGCTCAAATTTCCAAGCATGTTTGAAAAATAAAATTATTTTCAATATTTTAAAAATCAAAATTGGCTACATTACGTAAACAATGGCTTGGTTTCACTTCAGTCTACTCCGAAAGCATTTCCATGCATTCAACATGTCTAACCAAAATTAAGGCCATCTTTATAACCACCTTTTGTATTCAAAATTCGATAATTTATTGCCGAAATAATATAATTACGGTGGGCTGATGGGACGGATTGGCTGCGACCGGAAGCACCAAATTACCGGAGAAATTAAAGCGGAAACATTTGGCCACCGCCGCTGGCAAGATGGCGCGCCGTCGATTATTGTGTCGGTTCGATTTTTGAATTATAATTATTTATTGTCGCTTCTGTATGTTTGTTTATTCTATAGATATGCTAACATACAATAATTTAAAAAAATTCAAAGGTAATTAAATACAAATGTAATCCCGGACAATATTTTTCATCAAAAATTGCCTTACATTTTGTCCTGATGACAGTTTTATCGTCATTAAATAATGTAATGTTTATCCTTTTTACTCTTCAAAAGTTTGAAGAAATATTTAACTGAAGTAAAAAAAAATGGAAATTCTAACTGCCTTCCGCATATTCAACAACGCATAGAATTTGTTGTGTAAATATCTCTGCAAGTAACTAAAGTCAGTAGCAGTTTATTTTTAGCAGATCCTTTAAATCTCAATCTCTTAGCCTAACCTTCTAATATCTTGGTTAATCAAACGGGACATCGGCAAAGAAAAACAGAGACAGACATCGCGTGTACAGAACCCAATAGTCTGAGTGAGTCCAAACTTACTCTATAATTATTTGGAATTAACTGCGAGTAGACTGCCAAGACAAACAGAAGCATTGCCCAGCTTGTTCGGACAATTTTGTGTATCAAGTTTTATTACAACAGCTAGAAAATTATTTATCTGTCTCATCGAGCAAAAATTGACATTCAAAAGTGGCTAAAACGTTTCTAAATTCTGAATAGTGTCGTTATTGGTAAGCTTTCATCATCATCATGGGCCTGAAAATAAATATGGCTAAGCTCCCTCATATAACATCATACGATTTATCAATTTAGAATTCTGCGATTTTATCTGGCGTAGACATAGTATTTATAAAGAGTAAAGTTTCAATTTCAAAAATGTTGTAGGTGTCTAGTATGTAATTAAAACTGTAGTAGTTGCATTACTGACCTGTAGTTTACATGAAGGGCGCGATTTTATTTAAACCATGCTTAGTACAACACACAATTTATAAAAAAAACTAAAACTACTTTCTCTATCATTTATTTTAAAAAATCAGGATCTGTTGGTTAACTCCATATCTGTAACACTATATCCAGAGACTTACCTCTAACAACGATGCGCCGGCGCATGTTACTTTCGCCATACGTCGATGTTTCTATCGCTTTGCACATTCATATATTCACACTCAGGCACTGGTCCTGTACACGTACAGTCATTAGTCTATCAAAATAAATGGTTTGCTGCTGGCATTAATTAAACAATTATAATAATAAAATAAATTGTAAGTAAAATAAGCATGTAATCATAGTTACTCGTAATTACACATATATAACAAAAATGTAATTTGGTTTTTTTGAAATATTCACTTCCTTAAACATTTATTTTTAAAGTAATTTAAAAAAAAGGCTTTTTAAAACATCCGGCCGTGTTTTGACAGTGTTTTATAGCTCGCCATAAAATCAGATTTGATGTTTCTTTAATAAAGTAGTGAACTACTGAAAACTACTGAAAATTAATAAACGTGCCAATTGAAAATGTATTTTAAAATCTAGAAGATACATTTTAAAAGCTTGTACACTGGAATACAAACGAACCTCGAACTTCATAAAAAAATAAACGACAAAAAATCACGACTCAAGCGTGTGTCGCCTTCTTATAAATCAAATATAAGTAAAAATAAAGTCAGTCATGAGGTTAAAATGTGAAATACTTTCTCTAAACAAAGCGCATTGTGCATGCAAGAATGCATTCCGCGGTGCATTCTTGTCGTCGCCTGTTTTGTCGGGTATAACTTTTTGATAAAAAAATTGAAGCTACGATTATGGGTTTTTATATCAGTACTTTTAAAAAAGACGAGCTGGCCAAAAGTATATTTTGATTTAAAATATTTACGTGATTTTTCTTCTTTTAATTTTAGACTAGACGAAGATAAGACAACAAACCAAAACTAAAATATTGCTATGTAAAAATACTTTGCAAGCGAAAAACTTTAAGAAATTAACAAAATACTTCAATAACATTAAATACATTTTAAATTTCCCTCATACACCGATTCGTTTCGTGAGAATGAAAGATTTATTCGAGTTAGCATTGATGGCTTGTAAATCATTTGAGGTTCTAATTAAAAGTGGCCTTTTTGAATCTCATCCCGGGGCTAACCCGCGAACATAATTTACGATATCGTCGGTTATTCGCACATAAACTTTCTAATTTGCCGTTGAACCGCCTGTTGCTAGTACAGGGTGAGACCTACATTCTAGATTCAATTATGTTCAAAAAGTAACTTTTCAAAAATTCTAAAGATCTTGGTGGCAGAATGATCACCATCACAAGTTGTATCATTCATAACATTTTCTATAATATATTTTTACAGGAGTTAAAATTTCAACTGAAATTATAATAACACTAATAATGTTTGAATATGTGTGTGGCGTGTTATCTCCTTCGAGAAGGGCACGCCGGAAGCTGGCCATTAAAAACTGTATTGTAATAGAACTTTAAACCAACGTATTGAAAAACATAGCTGTTATCATAAAAAGGTCTGTGTATAAGGCAAAAATTTTCAAAGGTTTTTATTTGACAGCCTGTACATGTCTCTCATATAAAAACAACACCTTTGAAAAACAATAAAATTATATTGCCAACTGTTCACGTTCAATTCTGCACTGACCACACCCGAAAATTCGTCTGATAACCGACCCTTAATGTCTGTCAAAGGAGCAATTAAAGGTCCGGTGTTGCCATAAAACAGGGGATTAAATCCTCTCGCGTTTTTACGATTTAAAAAGGACGCATAAAAGTGCTAAAGTGTTCTGAGTTGGTAAGGTTACTGTGTGTTACTGTGTTCTTATTTTGAATGCAATTATCTGTCTGAATTATTGTTAATTGATTTTAATATTTATGTTAATACTTAAAATGTATCATAAAAAGGAAATAATTTCTTAGTTAATAGAAGAAAAAATACAAAATCTGTGTCTAAATTTACCTCTACAAAATGCATGTACGAGTAGTCAACACTGAAAAAAATATTCTCCCAATTGTTATATACTGCCAAATACATGACTTTATGGTAGCACTATCGATTGCTTTATATGCGACAGCCATTTGAAGTGGCAATAAAGATTTTTCAGTAATTGCATTTTTCATAAGATTAGTGATTACTACAAATTATTAATTTTAATTATCGTGTGCCATGTCACACCCCCATGTCTGTAACTTGTTGAAGGAATGTTCATTATCATTTTAGGAAAGTAACAAAAAACCAAACGAGTTCCTAAATGTTTCAATTAAGTTTGTCACCTTCAAACTCATCGATTTAAAATAAAATCTTACCACAACTTTTCATGTCAACTTGACGTGATTTCCCAGTTTTTTATTACACTTTTTACAACTGTAATCGGTGCTTGATTTATGATTGGGCAATGACGTTTTAGTAGGCTTTTTCAACTATTTTAATGTTTTTATAATCGTCGTTACGGGTCGGAAAAGTAACACGAATACCTCCTTTAATTAGAAACCTTTAATATTATACATTTATGAAACACCTCGTTCAAGGAAACATGTATTTAAAACTTAACATTCAAATTGGTATACGTAATACTAAGAGAAGTATATTTAATAAAAAGCCTATGTTAAATCCTGAAGGGAATTATATAAATTAATGTCGATTTATTATTAACAATCTTGAAAATGTATAACATATTTTTTTAAATTATAAAGAGAGTATTCTAAAATAGTATAATTTTAATTAAAAAATTGATGACTAGAATCTATGATGATGAATAGAAAATATTCAAAAGTAATTTCAAATAGTTTATTTACCTGCATTCACTAATCGTGTATGTAATATTCACCAAAATCTCAGAGACTTTAAGCCTTTGACAAAGTTATTTATTTATAGAGCCTATTAAATCTCACTCGTTTACCAATAAAGCAACATTTTAGTGATAATATCAGCACAACCCGCGAATTTTAAATCAAATGCTTAATTATTGAATAAAATCACTAGAAAATTATTTATAATTATAAACACTGAAAACTAATTAAGCCCGTCAAGAAAATATGATAATAAAAGCCCATATTTGTACAAATAATGAACAGATTAAATCACATCTTTCGCCGACAACAAAACACACCGGGTAAGAACGAAATGCAACTGCACACGCTAGTATTCCACATTATAAGTTGGTTCGTTAGCCGAGCGAAAAAAAACACGAAGCGGAAACGAGATGAGAAAAGTTACTTTAAGAATATACGGAAGTTAATTAGAAGCGGAACGAAAAACAACCGTAACTGGTGGCGAAGTTGGCCGTTCTAGCGCGGCCAATGGTACAGCTAACACACACATACCTTACTGTTACTTGGGCATTTGCATACCGCCCGCCCAGGCGCGCGCCGCCGCCCCAACGAGAGACAGGGACAGAACATCAACAACCATATGACACTTCATTCCTAAATTTGAATTTTAAAACTTTAAAATTTTTATTAAAATCACTTATAAGTATGAGGGTACAGTGTGAGTTGAAATTTTTGTGAAGCGTTTATTGTTAATGGGTTTTGGATAAGCAAATGAGGTTTCGCGGTGTATGGAAAAGGATGAAAGTAAATTTATCGCCGTCGCCGCGGAAGCGACGATCGGAAGGGTTCAAGAGACAGTTCCAGCGGACTGAATATGAAAGCGTGAATGGGAAGATGCGCGCGTAATCCTTTAATGACGATCGTCAACTGATTGATTATGACGCGTGACTTTACGGGGCACTTTATTTTGTAGCAATCTTGGTTTATAAGTGACATTGTATAAAACTTTTACAATTTTTTATTACATTTACAGTCACAATGGCTTCAAATAAGCTGTTATCTGATGTTTCATTCTGAAAAGAAAATTCATGTGATACTTTCAGATTTACCTGCGCTTTATGATTCATAAGACTGTCCTCCAGCGGGTTGTAACATACATATTTCTTATCGGAAAATTTGGTTTACCTTTTACATGAAATCAAAGTTATATTTTCATACACTGACGAAATTACGACGTTATTTATTTATACAAACAAATAAAATGCAAGAACTAAATGCAAACTCAACAGTCTTGCCTTAATTTATGTAAGAGCTCACAACTGCAATCGAAGAAAACATAGTCGGCGACAATTTTCACCATATTAAACAACAACAGCACATGTCTTAATGAAAATAAACAACAGACGAGACCATTGTAATTAAGAGAAGTACAAGATTTATTACACGGGGATAGGAAACTAACCACACGTGACCAGACCTGGCTCGATACGAACTTTGACGAGGAAATAGAACGCGGAAAAGTAAACTTTATTAAGACAGTAATTACAATCAATTTCCTTAAAAACGTTAAGGAACTTGAGCCCTTTTCACTGGAGGCTCTGCATGCACATATGCATTCTCGTGTGTGAATACCAAGAAAGCAGAACATGTAGTAGTTAATTTTTGCGCAAAGCTGGTGCGAGAGAGAGGTATGCTCATTTACAAACAGTTTACACGAGTGTGAGGGGGATGGAGATGCTGGGGTTAATTAATGAACGTGGAAGCTTGCGCTCTTTATTGCTTTCGTGGCTGGACGCTAAGACGTCGACGGTTAAGGAGTTTTCCTAAGAGAAAATAGTTGTATGAAGTGATGGGTGTTTTTCTCGCAACGATGTCATCGTGTTATTATGGAACATTTGGAGGACGTTCAACTTGAAGATTTATCCAAAATATGATATATTTTAAATTTTAATATTTTTTATTTCGATAAATTATATGCTCTGTAATTATCTCATTTATTCTGATGTTTCATGTGAATATATTAATTATCTGCATTTTTTAGAGTTCCGTAGTAAAACAGGTTCTTTATAGTTTCGCGCTGTCCATTTGTCTGATCTTATCCGCGCCTTATCTCAGAGACTCTTACTACTAGAAAATCTAATTTGGTACGGGTATACATATTACTCACGTCAACAAAGTAATAGAAATTAAATCTTGAAAAATATTTTTTGGTGTGTTAACAGAGTTAGTCAAAAAAGTTTGCAAGAAAATCGAAACTGATGTTAAACCTTAACTTAATAAAAATGATTTTAGCATATTTTAATGATAAGTCTCTGAGATGTTTAAATGCAGTTTTTATCAGCACGATGATGATGTATTTTGCCGATATCCCAATTAATTAACGTTAATTTTATCACTTAAAATACTCTGTCGTTAAGACTGGTAATTTTTACTATCTTTTGTATGGAAACGAGATATCCATGATGTCTAACTCTTCTATAATCACATCAAAAGACATGAAACGTCCACAGCTGGACATAAACCAACCCCTTGACACGCTGCAATGACCTCTCCCAAAGTGTTTGATCTTTACGTGGTCACTCCATTATCTAGTAGGGGGTCGTCCTGGTACACGTTTCCCTACACATGGTCGCTATTGAAGAGTTCTTACTGCCCATCGGTTATAGCAGCGGTGTGGCTTATCCATCGTCACTGCAGCTGACTGACTTATTTTGGATCATCTACTGACTTGATAATTTTGGATTTACTAACGCAGGGAAATTCTAAGCTTAGCTCGTTCCATAGCTCACTGAGTAATAAGCTCAATGAGCCAAAAGTAAAGGAAACCAACACATAAAAATATTAACTATGACAGTTTGTGTGAGCCCACACAATAAACTTCTCTCTTCATGCAGTGAGACTGCAATACACTTACAAATGATATACGCGACTGTAGAACTATCGGAACATTTAAGAAACCACTAAAGGAGCACTATAACTTATCACTTATTTAAATTATAGGCATTTTATATATTTGAAATTTTTTGTTCATGCACATGTGTGTAGATCTACTTTTAGTTTATTTTAAAAGCTTCAGTGTGAGCATACATCTCTGTTTCATCATCAACAGCCTAAATATAGATGTCCCTGCAGGGGCTCAGGTCAGGCCTACTCTCCTACAGAGAGCGGATTGGTAGACTTCACAGATACCTTTGAATTTCTGCTCAGTAGTGTGCAGATTTCCCCAAGATATTTTCGTTCACCGAATGTCTGTATAATTTCATTTGATTTCTCATTGTCTCTGTGTATGTATGTATACACGTGCAATAAACAATAAACAGTACAATGTTGTAAGTTGCTAAATAAAAATGTTATAGCAACCCTGCAAAACAGATATAACCATAAACAGTGGTCACTTAACGTGGGGAATGTTTTCTTAATTTCATCCCGCAGCGTGCGTGTAGTGGTTAAGAAATTAAGACAATGCCGCTACGTCCGCGCGCCACTTGAGTACCCTGTCTGGGTGTATTGTCTTCTTGCTAACAGTTTTTGTTCTAATAAACCCCCTTAAGGTTTCTTAATGAGTGCAATATAGCGTCCTTCTGGTGGTTTTGTGTACTGAGAAAGCTTTCCCTTTTCGTTTTGAGTGTGAGGAATATTACAGTAACTTATCAATTAACTAATATGCATATACATGGTACAAAATTAGTGCTTCATTATTTTGAAGTTTCTGTATGTTTTTTTCTGTCATTCTACGGTCTTACCATCGCTTATTAGGACACATGGAATGATAGATCGTAGAAAGAAAAATTTTGTTGGTCACTCAAATGCCAGTTTACATGTACACGAGAAAGGTCTCATACGTTCGTTGAAAATTAATGTTACTACGAAAATAATATTTTGTTTATTGTACACATAAAAATATTAGAGAGAAAATTATAAATAAAATAAAATTGTACAATTTGAGTTTCCTATCCCTAAAGAGAGATTTGATGACCAAAATCTAAGACTAATTTTCGAGCAAAAAGAAATAAGCCTTTTGCTCAAGGGAAACTACAATTCATAACTGCGTCTATAAATATTTGGCGCTATAAACATATGTACACTCATATTTTCTTTTTAAGTATTTTATATTAAAAGTTATACAATGCTTCAACCGTAAGCGTCAATAATTATAGTATTTTGTGTGTGTATGTATTTACGGAAACTTTTTTACATATAAGTCATACTAATAATACGCACTTATTTTCTACAGAACTTTAATTATACCTACTTGATTATTCATAATATTAATTTAAATCTGTAATCTAAATGAATAAAAAATTAAAATACATGATGTCACTTAACTCAATTCTATTTGTGATATGTCGAAAATCATGACATTACTCAGTAGATTCATAAAGAATGGTTTAAACATAAATCTGTTGTTAAGAAACACATGGTCAAAGAGTCAATAACGTCCATCAGTGATTCCCTAGATGTAAATAATATAGGATTAGCCATACAGGACTGTCTTGCCGGAAGGATAAAAACCCCAATAAAAAAAGATTTTAAAATAATAATGGCAACACTACGATTTTATGAACGACCAATACAGTCACTCCACTAATGATACGCGTGCATTTATTCATTCCAATAATTGAATATCTCGTATAGGTAAGATAGGTGATTTGGTAAGTTGCCAGAAACCTTGCTAGTCTTCAGCCCATGATAAATAGCACTTCTCTAGATAAACTCAACAGTCATATTTTAGAGGAATGCAATTATAACTGGTCGGGGGTGTCACACGAGCGAGCGCCTCTAATAGGGGAGGGCACACATAGCCGGGCCGAGCACACAGTGACGTGTTTGTATCAACAGGGTTGGCAGTTTATACATATCCCAATGTTCAAATTTCCCCCAAAAATACAAAGTAGCATCTACCTAAATATTATACTAAATCTTAGTCTTATCACTAACTTGCAGACTCGCTGCGACTTTATTCGCTTTTCAAATATTCTCCCGTCGTGTCTGGCACACTTATTAACAGGTTCAAAATAAACATCCAAAATACCGTACATGCGCTTCTGGCGCCGAATACCAATTATTGTCACGGACTCATCTTTATAAATTAAGAACTTGTATAAAATATTGTATCTCTGATTTCACCCCCTTAGGGGAAGATCTTGTAATACCGCTTAAACATCTCATTCTTTATTTTAAACTAATATATACGGCAAATTAATTTTACGCTTTTCACTTCTAAAAAATATAGTTCCCATACAAACTTTCATCCCCCCTTTCACCCACTTAAACGATAAATATCAAAAAACTGTGAAACATGTCTTTTTGTTATTTGTAATCGAAAAGAAGCAAACATTCTTGGACTTATCTTCAAAATGATCTATTTTTATACAAACATACATCCCTTATTTCACCCTTTTAAGGGTGACCTTTACAAGCGTGGTGGAGTTAGTGACGGAAGTTCATGTACAAAAGTGGAATTTTTGAGTTAATGATGATTCTATTAGCCTCGTTTAAATTTATAGTATCTTAAGTCAATACAATTCCTAAGCTAATTCATTTTTGTCCCTCTTCACCGGTGTATGTATTTTCAATGCGCTTACCATGATATATGTGTCTCATAGGCTACTCCAACTAGGTACTCGCACATATGACTTCGCATATTATGAAGCTAAGTCCATAAAAATTTGTGTATTCATCTCATCTTCATCATCAGAAAGTGTGAAAATCTAGAAGTCATTAATCGTTTCGCCACATCGTCACTTACCATCATAAGATAGTTGTTTCCCGATATAATATTGATATATTGTACAGTAAGAACTCTGTGCCTGAGTGGCTTTGCACGTATCCCACGGCGAGGGATTAAATATTCTAAGCTAAACTGGTTAAAATAGGTTTCAATGTGACTGACAGATTCTACGTCACTCCTCTTTTGATATTCCTCGTGTACTGTTTATTTATTTGCTTTCGATATAAAAAACGATATACAAATACTTTAGTCTTCCTTTCGGCTTACACGTTGAGGAACTGCCCCAACAAACTGAACATCCAAAAGGAAAATATCTTCAACAATCAAACTGCTTTGAGTATATAATTAGACCTGTTTCCAATTTGAAAAACGCTTTTGCTCTACTAGGTATTGCAGTAATACAGTCACGGAAATAATACTATTACGAAATTTTATGTGACTTTTAATAAATCGCCTTTTCCATATATTACACTAACTGTTTCTGCCATGAGTATAATGAGTACCCTGCGAGGTCTTGGCAGCCCTACGTCGATGCTCATGTAACCGGACGTCACCCCTAAGGATTAGCAACGCGGCTATAGGATTACCACCATCGGCAAATGAAGAATCACTGATTACAATTAATATATGGATAAGACGTGTTTTCATATATATACTGAACACACACATAAACTTCACACTTTTTCATCCAATTTTTAGAAATGTCACTTACGTCACTATTTTTTTAAAAATTCACGTTTAAAGTGTAGCGACGCTCCAAAGGTCTATTTAAATAAATAAAAAATTAAAGCAACTAGAGTATTCAGTTGTTACTATAGAATAACAAGCAACAATAAAATTCCCGTCGTACGTAAATGTCATTAAACTTTGGCTTGGTTTCACTCACAATTCATATTTCCCTAAATTTATTTACATCTATGGGCCAACCCGACCGTCTGTTTATGGAAATCGCCGCCACAGCATCATAAACATTTTTACAACGCAACCGAGCACTCATAAAGGGCTGTAACTAAATGTTTTACACGTTACAAAATGCCTGTTTACATATAAAATTGTCCATAAGAACTCTAGAGATCTGAATCAAGCTATATTTTCATTACTTACTCATTCGGAAACAATCCAAACAAACTGTCTCAGCACGCGACACTTAGCCGAGAAATTAATTATACATATTCAAGTTCATAACTCACGTAATTCACTCGTCGCACGCCGTAAATAATGTCAGATAAATACTGTAAAGTTGACCGGTGAACTTTTGTTTACATTTCAGATTCGAAACGTCACATGTATCCGAGTTTTGACAGATGATCATAAAGAACTAACACAGACGCAGTCACATTTACATACTCGCTCCGGTCGCGACGGCTGCTGTCATAACGTACGCTTTGCGAACAGTTTACGTGGTCGCGTGGTTTGTGTTGTGATTTTTTTAGTTTTTCGTACCGTTTTCAGCTCGTTTTTCGTGTGTCCGTCACACAGTTTGCGTTTATACTGACCACAGCTTAGGGCGCCGGCCATGCGGCGGTGTGCGTGTGTGAGCTTTCTGCACGCGATCATTCCAAGCCCGAGCGAGTGGGGCGCGCGCCTGTGTGCGGCAAACTTTACTTGTGGAAGTATCAGGCTAGACTCATTGACTGCGGCCCTTATTGTATGAATGTGGAAAAATTATAGTGCCGAGTGTTTTGCCTGAAACAGCGATGCGCATTGTTTATGGCCCCGGGTGGTACAAGGGGCACTTAACGCTCCCAATTTGCGAGGACGTTAATGTCTCGCAGCTTTGTCTTGAGAGACAATATTTCTTACCGAGAGCAGTAATTAAAAAGTGCTTGGCTGTTGCCGAGCTTTATCTTGTGTTCCTTCGTGATAAAGCCACTGTATTTTTCTTAAGTATTTCTGTCAGTATAATAAATTTCAAGTGTTTTTTTGACTTTACATTATTTAACATTATCCCCAAAATATATTAAACACTGGACGCACAATGTTCGCAAAGTTCACAAACCCGATTACTTTGTTTGTCTTAAACGTACAGCTAAATAAATCCAACCACAAGTGAATGTCTCTACTTATACGTGAAGTTGTACAAAACAACACAAATACATACATCATGCGCAGTCAAAACTTGGTGCTTGCATTCTCAAAGTTAAAATTGCACATTTATCACCGGCGACCATGCGCTGGATGGTCCATTAAGAGATTTTTCTGAATCATAAATCTCACTTCGCTTCATCTCGCCTCGATACTACTGATATGAAGTAAACACGGCGTTCGATGAGAAGCAACACTTTAGGATAGACAATATTATTATTATTATTGTAGCATCCAGTAGGACTTTAAGAAATAATTATCTGGGCGAGAGGGCTTTGAGCGGAGGTTTTGGCCAAAAATACAAGTTTATTTTTAATTGGGCTTGAACATTAAACACATGAATAAATACAAAAAATTTATTGTTGTTATCCGACCGGGATTCGAGCCTGACACCTGTAATAAAATTTTGCGCGTAGACCGCTTGATCACGATGTGATGGAATCAACGACCACATTTTCCGTTAAATAATGCAAAAGAACACTCCGTGAAAACTTAAAAAAAACATGCGTTTTTCGAGACACAAGACTAATCTACAGCGATTTTCGTGCCTGAAAACGCACACAACAAATTTAAGCGAAATCGCTATAGCCTTTTCCGAGCTGGATAAATCGAGATAAAGAAATAATTGCTCGTTTAAAGGTATTGTATAATATAGATAATTACCAGTATACAAATTAGTCGCTGTTCAATGAAGATTCAGTGTATTAAATTTGTAGTTTAGTGGTTACACTTGTACTGAGAATTCATAGGTCCTGGGGTTCGATTCCCGTCAAAAGTATCTATAGGTGCTCGATACTCGGTTTGGTTGGTGGTAGGGCATTTTTATATTCGGCTATGTTTGTATAGCTAATACCACGTTCCCAAAGTTGGACCAAAAACATGTGTTTCATTAAGTAAAGATATCCAGCCCTATACTCACTTCACATCGTGTAAGATAAGTGCAAACCTGATGTTATATTACATTAAAAGATAGTATTCCTACATTTTACTGAATATTTTTTTTGTTAGATTTTTTTCTACCAGGGAAAGGCAAAGGCAAAACACCATACTGCTGTGTATTTGATGGTGATATTCTCTTAGAATTTTAGGGTTATAAAAAATTAGGTCGAAGCCATTTCTTCAGTTTTCTCAATAAAATGTATAATGTGTACATTCTATCGCTTGTTTTGACGATTCTTGACGAGAACTTCAAAGAATCCGTATGCCGAATGTACGTGACATGGTAAACCCTTTCGATCGCGTCGAAACCCTTGCAATTTTGCGTAATTGATAGTATAACCCCGTCTGTGATACTTTTTGCACTATATCACACCATTGTAACACAAAAAACAAACATGACTGCAATTTTAGTAATTCGTTAATAATACCACCATTTTTCAAGTTCGCACCAAGAATCCCTTAATATTTGTATGTAAAACAGCTTTCATTATTATAAATGTTGTCCATAAAAAAAGTCGGTTCGTTTTCAAAAAGCGCATCGATCGATTACAAAGCTCGCATGAGATCCATCATGTAGAAACTCCCTCAATACTAAACTTTAATCGCCAGACGGTTGCAAAGATAGTCCGCTGTTATCTAGTCTTCCGTGTCAACGTACTGCACTAACTAATGGACATAATGGCAACCTTCTTACTCATTAAACGTCTTGCTACCGATATACATATGTGTTTCAAATAACAATGCTGCTTCACTAAACGCTACCGAAGCTGCTATTTAATATTTCTCAAAAACTTGCTTGGTGTTGGTGCTCTTTAAATTGGTGCGCTTTGTAGAATATGTACTACCTGGAAGGACATAAAAAGCTTAGCTAACTTAGTTATTGATGTGTATTTTTAAATATTTAGCGTTGTTACTAGTATATATTGACGAAAATTCATTTTTGTATCAATCTTTACTGAGTACCGTGCTTAAATCCCAAAATAAAAAGTTCTTTTCGCTTCAAAACGTGGTACCACATGGTACTTGGTACTAATTATAAGTTGGCTCATTTAATTACTGGGTTCGTTTTGTACTTACGTCAGGGCACCCCGCCCTACGTTCAATGTTTAAGTACCGCCATTTAAGCTGTCTTTAAGTTTTTTCGAATTTATAAAGGCCCTTTGTTTATGATCCCATGTGAACAAGCTAATGAATGTGTTTTGATTGTGCCGGATGAGAGGAAGTTGATATTCTACCAATAGGAAGTCGTCTTTTTGATTTTATTTATTTATTTTATATGATTTGATTGATTGATTGCATTATAAATAATAGGGGTGGTCCATTGATACAACTCACTATACTTTTTTAAAATTATATTTCATTTATGCATTGAATTTTACAAATAAATATTTAACTTTGTTGCACCAATTGTACATTAGCGTGTCATTAAATGTGTTTTTGTTGTGGAGCTTAGATTACCATTTATATATCTAGATAGATAGAGCGACGCGAGTGCGTCTGAATAGGTATCTTCTAACAATCTGATGATAAACATGTCACAATTTATTTGCAGGAATAAATTAGCAGAAATTAAAAATGACATAAAACGTAAGAACACAAAGTAATTTAGAATTCATCACATTTAATAAAGCAAGAGGAAGAGGTGTTGCCAATAGCCATAAAAATATCTAAAACGGTTTAAAAATCATGCTTGTTTCTCCTGCCTGCATCGACTACATTTTTCAACGACCAGTAACCAGCTTAGATATAACCCTGTGCTCTATGAGACGGCTTCTGAATAGAGGTCAACGTGCGTGTCACATTTGGATAATCAAACATGGATTAGGTTTTTTTCCATTCCAACACAACACAAATTTAGGAATTTCTTAAAATGGTTAGTGAATGTGCTTGTACTTTGATTTTATTTAAGTTTTGGCGAATTTTCAGTTTTTCATAAATGTTTTTCTTATTAAAAAAATTTCAAACTATCCAAGTGCGTGTCAAACCATGCGCAATGTGGAGCTCCGCAGTAGACTGTCACTGTATGCGAACTCAGAAGGCGACTACAAATTCATAATAAATTCACCTAGATTTAACTTATCGTCTATGGAATTTTTATTTCTCCAAGGACATTAGTTGGTCGACTATTACTTGCTAACTAGCAAAGTCGTCTTAGCTGTGATAGCTTATCTTTTAACTTTGTTATATTTACTATTGCCGTGATTTTCTTCACATTTTGGAAAACAAAGGTGCGCCGTTACAAGAAAAAGGCAATTCATTACCGTTTTAGGGCTTTCTAGTGCTAGGTCTCTGCGCTAGGCCGCAGACAGACAGATGGACATGGCGAGTTCTGTAAGAGCTGTAAGGGTTCCTTGTTGACTGCAAACCTCTAAAACTCTGATGAAGAGAATCTATCTTTGGAATCTACTAACAAAACTCAAAACCAGTAACAGAACAATGAAAATGACGCCCTACACGTACATACAAAGTAATAATCGTACGAAAATTAAATAGAATCACCGACATATGGCGGCCGAACGGAAGTGCGTATCGTCTGTCAGCCTGTTTAATATTATAATGAAACGTTCTCATTTCTTTCAACTGACCACTTACAAAGAAGACAATGAGATACAAGCCTGACGTGGGCTCATCCGGAGGGATCGTTTATTCGCGGATTTCGAATTCATTTTCTGTTGTTACACCACGGTCGTGCGCGACGCGTTCCATTTTCAAAAGTTTGAATTTATTCATACGAGTTTTTATTTTAACATTTTATGACTGGCCAGTGTCAAGTCGGTAATTAAACTTTCAAACAAGCGAGTGCCAATGGTGCCCGTGTGTATTTGTGGTTTAAGAAGATCTAGCTTTTGAGTACACATTCGAGAAATCATAAACTGTGTGTGGTTATGAAATAGGTCCACAGTCTATTTAACCCTATGGATGTCGCAATGGCAATGGTACCATCCAGGGGACAGGTGGCAGCAGTTCCCCTGAGTGCTATCTTCATATTACTGCGATCAATAATCTACCTGCTAACCTTGCTTGTCTCCAGCTGGGGTGTGGGTGAGTGGTGGTGGGCAGTGATTTTTTATTTTGGTTGATGATAAATGTGAACCAACTGATCTTTGATTTATTTTGCTATTTGAGTATATTTTACATTGAATTTGAAACTTTTGACTTTGAAAAATAGATGTAACTAATCTCTGAAGTATTAGCTCTGATTCAAAGTTTCGCTCTAAAGAGCTGGTAGATGGGCCAAGTAAACTTCTCGGATGTAGCTGCGAGCAATGGCTAGTTTATGAATATTATTCGTCAGGTTAAGAATGGGCAGTTTTACTGCGTAACACGGACAATCGCGACGCGAGGAGTTTTACAACGGGGCGGTTAAAGAGCTTCGCGTTATTGTGTGCGCCTGTCACACCGAACACGAATATCTACGTACATTTCAGTCTCTAATTATTTTATAGCAGTATGTAGTTTACTTATTATACTACAATCATTATAATTATTAACTAACTAAATATTATTCCGAAACTAAATTGTATTAAAGACGTAAATATTTGAACACATATGTCAAGCAATAGTAGTGTTGATAAATGATTCTAATAATATTGTCATTGGGATAGTTTGGATGTTGGGATATGCTGGTGTTTACTCTAAAACTTCTTTAAAGTATCACAGTATTATGGGTAACTTACTATCGCAATCCTTATTATATTAACTTATTTAGTCTGTGTTAAATGACTGAATGCATATATATTCATACTAAACCTGTTTCAAAAGCAGCAAAAGTATGACCAAATATTTGACTCCTGTATTGTTGTAGAATACACACATTGTACGATACACTTTGTTAGCTGACTCACACCTCATAACATTTTTATTCCAAGTACAAATAAATAAAAATCTAAAGATAGACAGGTATTACGCGTCGGTGTAACGACAGTGCTGCTTTAAAATTGAAAGTGACGTAAGTGCTGTTTTAGTGCGCAATCGGCGAGCGAAAGTCGTAAATCAAAGTTTTAGTGTCGAAATGTTGGGATGTGCTGGCCACTGGGGTGGCCGGTCCTCGCCGTGTTTTTAAATACATTTAAAACTATTTTTTTAAGAAACAATACAACATTGGTGAGCTGTTGGAGCTTCAACGCTATTGTATTGCGACGAGGTGTGCTCTTAAAAAGTTATGATGACGTTTTTTAGAGTTGTGCAGTCATTTTAAAGCTGCCATTATTTGCACCTTCAACTGTAATGAATTGGAATAAAAAATCGTCCGGCCAAATATAATTTGTTTTGATTCAAGAAATTATAAATTTTTAATACATTTTTCCTGATTCCTGAAAACTATATTAAAACAGAAACATCTGTTAGGTTTTCATGATCAAATTTGATATCATCATCAACATCAACTGACTGTATATGTCCCTACTGCAGGGGCTCAGGACTATTCTCCTACAGAGAGTGTATTGGCCATAGTCCACCACGCGGGCCCAGTGCGGATTGGTAGATTTCACACACACCTTTGAATTTCTTCTCAGGAATGTGAAGGTTTCTTCGCGACGTTTTTGTTCACCAATTTCATGTAATTGTAATTATGTTTCCTCCCTTTGCAAGCTTGGATAGAGGGAGAGTGGCATTTTTCAAACATTTTACACGGTGAGACGAAAACTATGCAGGAGAGGAAAAAATATGTTTCGGAAGGCGGAGGCTCATACGACAACCCACTTGACATAATAAATCCACTTAATCACTTTTACATAATAAGTGTTTTGTGACACTTTTGGGTCACCACTTTTTATAGCTATTCCAAATTTCAAGTCGATGAAATACGTGGTAGCAGACGAGCAGACAGACAGCACAGTGATCTTAAAAGGGTTCAGTTTTTTTATCGGACGTAGTAAGTTCCCAAAATTACATGTAACTCCAACTTCCATGTTTTACACGTATTGCAAAGTATGAAACAAGAGCTGTATAAATTTGCAACAATTTGCGCAAACATGGGTTCCAAGAAGGAAAGTAATGACTTTCTAGGTAACATTACTCCTCATCTTCTGTTACTCACTCCGAGGAAAGACTGTAAATATGACAATTAATGGGGGCTCAGCTATCCCGTAAGTATGGGTTAGGACAGCTCTACAACGAAAGTCTTTCGGACTTTGAAAAAAATATATACTAAAAGACACACAAAAATTGAGTCATCGGGCCGATGTCACTTTTACAGCCCCAGGATTTTTGTCCCATAAATGTTCACGCTGTCCCCTAACTTACATTTCCTTCTAAACAGTTGAATCTAGACATTTTCCTTCTTAAACAATGAATGTCGTCTAATTCCTACTTTTTACTGGAGCTGCCACGCTACAGTTTAAGATAGTTTATTGCTTTGATTGTATGTTTTTCTTATACGGAAACATCAACGAGCGCATCTGATATAGAAAAATAACAATCGTGGGCAATAGTGTGGACGCAGCAGAGGCCTTTTGGTGCAACAACTTAATGTAGTAGAACTTTGTCTGACCTTCTTGCTTGGGATTGAACTATTATATTTATTTTCTTGTTTATTTATCACTTCACTACTTTCCAATTACCACTTTAGCATTCAATATATATATATATATATATATATATATATATTTCATTGAAAATTACTTCATTGTACATATATAAATTTAAGCATGTTGTAAGCATTAATGTTTAACAACTCCAGCTGGTTTTTTATATTTTATGCGAATGTATGAAAAAATCATCCCTGATTATAAAAAAAATATATAAGTTATAACAATCAACCAAGGAGGGTGACTAAAGCTTTACACTCCGTGACAGAGTTAGAGGGCCGGGCCACCTTAGAAGGCCATCAATTTTAATTTTAATATCCTTGCTCTACTTTGTAACGCAGTGTAGTGTAAGCTGAACCAAGATCGTTTTAACAGCTCATGTGTATATTAGACTCAAAATACATAGTTGTAAATATATGTTATCTATATATTAATTATTGAAGGAAAAGGAGAAGGACTGCAGAATGCTAATATATTTTTAAAATATTCAAATTAATTATGGTCGAAATTCAGCCACTTTACGACCACTGGTAAAGAATAAACACGGCTTAGTTCCATCACTAACCACTTTATAAGCTGATAACAACTGAATCACAATTTGTTTCGCACATTTCCGTGTGTATCCGTAATTGCAAACCCATATTAATGATACTGACAAAACAAAAGGTCATTTCGTGTGATTCATTCAAGTTGCGGTGAACTAACGTCCATGTTGAACTCGTGTGGTGATACTCGCCAGTGTTAAGATAATTAACTCGACTTAACACATCGTGATGCGGTTTGTACGCTAACTGGAGATTAAGGTTTTACTGTCGATTGTTCGTATGATTGAGTTTTTGTAGACTATATGAGTAAAGATAGTGATAAAATTATTATATCGTCCGCTTTTTGGATTTAGAAAATGGTCAACCCGTATCTTGAAGCGGGCTTAGCGAAGGCGACTATGTGAACATTGAAAGAGACACGACCTTGTATTCATCTATGTGACGCGTATCGGATACATTACTGCGATAATTCGGCCATTGGTAGTCGTGGTTGTGGGATATCCGGTTGACAAAGCGACAAAATAAAGCGTCAAAACATAGCGTTATTTTTGTATCCTAAGTGATTTGAGCTATCTTTCTCTTTTTATAGAGTCGAAATTTAAATCGTAAATACCTCTAGTTTTAAAACGATGATGAGTATAAATAGGCTAGATTTATGTTGGAAAGTATTTGAAATAATGTCTGATATTGCCTTTTGATTTATGGAATCGCTGTCTATAAGAGAAAAAATGCCAACTGAGTGAATGGTGTAATAAAATGACAAATTTCAACCGGATTAGCCATCGCAGCCAACTAAACTTCAAACTGATATATATTTTTTAATTACATACACAAACCAGATTATAGATAATTACAGCTTAGAATTACAATATTAACTATACAAATCAGTCTATTGGAATGTATACAAACAGAAACTACTTGATACATATACAAATTTAAGTGGATACAATAATCACAGAATACTGATTAATTATGTAATACTAAAATAAAAGAAAGAAAAGATGATTTTATACTAATATATTACACACAGATTTGCGAAAAGATGTGTTAAATCACTATAGAGCCGACACATACGGGTTGGTGGGTTATAGTATGAGCTAATTGGAAAGTTCTAGGATTACGAAAACGATAGTTAGTATTAAAAATAATAATAGAAAGAAGAGTGGGGGAGTCAAGGTGGGAATGTATTATTTTATGAAGTAAAATTATATAACTGCGCTTACAACTTCTGCTAAAAATGGAATTGACATGAATCAACGCTGTCGCATCGATCTCTGATTAACTTTCATCGATACCAGCTCAGGAGTAACGTCTCGGGCCATGAGGAGTAATCACAAATCTGTAATCTCAACTTTTTGCATTCCCTCCCGCTCCGAGGGCCATAACGACACAATAAACGTATTTTATACGCGCTCACACTTAACATTTATATCTCCTTATAAGTAGATCGAGAAATAATAAAAACTAAAGGAGGGCGAACATCAAGAAAGCAATAACATCATTATCATAGTGAGTCGGCCATCTCTTTCCAATAGCTCTCACCCCTTCTGTAGCCCCGCCTACCGCGTATCGCCTCTGTCACCTGTATATCTCGAAACATTACACATATGCAAAACTTTAGCGCTCACATCTCACACAGCGTCCGCATGTGCCCTCCGCCCCCGCCCCCGCCCCCGCACACCGCTCTCACTAAGCCTCGCTTACACTAGCCCGATGCAGATGCACTGTGTGCTATGCTATACGGTATACGTATAAATCTGCAAGATAAAAATGGTGCTATATTGCGTCGTGAGTGTGTTGTACGGACATGCTTTTCTGTTTTACTCTTTTTTTGTTGTGTCGCCGTAGGCGTGCCTAGCGAGTTGTTTGCACCTCGCACAGTGGTCGATATCTCACGGCACGCTGTGTCGATGACATCTCTGAAATATAGACGGTTGGGATCTTATCTCGTACGGATGCTGATAACGCTCTCTCTTCTTTGCTGCCTTACTTTTTAAAGTAACTTTGTTGTGAATTTTGTTTATCTATGTTGTGAAAATTAACGACGAAAGGTCATGTTTTGAGAGCGTCCACTTTGCAATTTGTTTAATGAAAAAGAGGTAAACCTTTCAAATCCGGAATATCAATCTCAGTAATTTTAATTAGAAAATTAGCACAGCCTGGTGTCTTTCATTATTTTTGTAACTTAAATAGGATGTAACTGCTCCGGCGAGGTGGAAAGACGACTTACATAGGGTTCCCAGATTTGAATGGATGCGGACAGCAGAGCAACGAACTTAGTGGCGCGCTCTGGGAAAGACCTATGTCCAGCAGTGGACTGCCGCAGGTCGTACATGATGATGATGAATATGTAAGGCCTGAAGTGTACCTTATAGTCTGACGCCAAACAGCAATGTCAATAGTCTTCCTGTATAAAATGTTAGAGCTCCAACGCCTCATAAGCTTGAGATTTTTGGGTGAGCACACTTTCCATCCTACGGCCTTATCGTCACTCACCACCAGGTGAGATAAAGGCCAAATGCAAACTCATTATACATAAAAAGACGACTAGTATCTAACACTATGGAGACATCACAGATAAGTGGTTACTTGATCATTTTATTTTACTTTATATTAGATCCATTTGTATAAGAAATCTCAACACAAGAAAACTACTTGACAATCTTTTGTTCAACGTCAGTGTTTTCTTCTCGGTTGTTTTAATGAACGGAAATGAAGCGAAATCCAAAGACCAGGGAGTTTATAAAAGTCCAAAGTTAGATTATTTCTCTGCGCTAGGTAAATATTAAAATTCAATCGTCAATTTTTCGTACATCCGCTCCAATTTGAACAGCCATTAACTGAATGATTTCAGTGTGGCCTGGTGCCTGCAATAATTATTCACATTGTTACAGATACTTTAAAATTAGACCGGCTTTCGTACGGTCTTCCTTTTTAAATCCTTTTGAATCTGGTAAAACAAGTTTACTGTACTCGTACTTGCATACAAACAGCAGATCAGCTTTTGAACAAAATCTCACACCTGATGGTATCTACCTATGTGATCTTGTTGATTTACTAGACTATTTCCTTTACAAAATACATACACACACTTGCTTGATTAATTTTAATATTCAATACAATTTACGGGTTTGACCCATCATTGCCTCTAAGTTATACTAAAACAAAGCTTCGAATTGGAGTCAACTACTTTTTATGAAAATCATATTCATGTACCCTCGAGGACAAAAATATGTATCCGCTTTTGCACCATGTCTCATTCACCGTTGCTGGTTCCTATGTAGTGTGGGTGAAGGAAATGTCAATTAAAGGTGTATGTGACATGGTTCAGAAGTGGATACATATTTTTGTACTCGAGTGTACCTACCTCGTTGGTAATATCGTAATATTCTACAACAAATTACATGAACACTTGATTAGATTAGAGAAAACTTCAAAATTTTAAAAAAAACTTTTCGTCAAACCATGGGTTAACAGTAGATTTTAAAATATCCAACTTACAGCTTTACTCAATTTTATATAAAAAAACACTCACACAAATATAACATCGTGTCAAAAACGAAATGCTACAAATTATATCACTTTAAAAATCCAACAGTTATTTTAAAATGTATCCCTTACAAATATGAAACTCATTGGAACGTTAAATGTATATGAAACAGTTGCCGCACTATAATTACACTTGTCTGATTCAACCGTATTGTTCAAATGTCAAAGACCGTGCTGTGAATGAAAAATTATTATATTTTATGCAACACGCATTAAACGTTCATGTCAAATGACACTTTCTAAAAGTCGTCGCTGTTTTTAAATGGTGTGTCACAACAGCGATTACGATATTATAAAATGCTATTTAAATTAAGAAGGAACAATTCAAAAGGCGACTCGCGAAACATTGCATGAGTGGTTGAACTCGGACTTTGATTCTCTAAGAAATGAGATGGTTTTTTTTAAAAAGTTACCGGTTCTTAATTCAGGGATAGATGGCACCATTGTAGCAAAATTTAACTATCAAATGAATATTTTTTCGTATGAATTGCAAGCAAAGCAAGGAGTTTATATACTGAAGTATTGAATTCCTTGACGTAAAGTCATTAAACCCTACTGTCGAACACCTACCAAAGAGAATATAAATAAATACTTTGTATGACGCTGTCAAAGTTGTTAACAAGACTTTGGGTGTGTGGACTGTCAGGATGATTTATGATAGATTAATTTCGAACTCTTTCGCGCCATCTATCGCGTCCTTTAAGTAATCAACTGACAGACGTCATTGAAAACGCCCCCATTAAAACATATGAAAGTGATATGTTTATGTTTCATTTATCATGTTTTCTAGATCAGGTGGACATTGGTTTACACGATTGGCTAGCTGTTACACTGATTTTTTGAATGCCTCTTATAGAACATAATTTGCATTTTACAGACAAATGGGGCATATATATTCTGTATCATAATCGACTGCATACGAGTAAGCAGAGCACTGTTAGACATGAGCTTCGTAGACTGCTATATCAGATTTCCCATGAAGGGATTTGCCACACGCTTGGGTAGCGCATTGATGATCAATATGTTGTTGTTGATGCTGGTGATTGTGCTTATCCTGTTAAGGTTTTCCTTAAAAATGAAATGTATATTTCCATGATATTCGCTACGTACGAACATACGTACGAGTATCAATTTTGATCTAGATCCAGAAGGGATAGGGATACAGCAGGATGAAGTAACTTTGGCAATTATAACATTAGTATGATTCATTTATTCCAAAAAACTCGCACAAAACAAACATCTCAATAGAATAGAGCAATTAATTCATAACAAACAAACGCACGTAACCTTCAAGCCTCCTATTAAAACTATGATTCATTTTTCTACTTGATAATTACAGCCGTAATACGAGTTGTAATTTCGTGCATAATTACAATGTTTAGATAAAACTGTAGCGCACCCGACTCGATGATTACGTCCGCTTACCGTTCCCGTAATTAAACATTTTAATAACCCACTGTCGGTTAAGCTTTGGTTCCATCTGGCGTTTTACATAGACCAACAATTATTTTTTATTGTATTGACTATGTGCGAAGTGGGTGGTGGGGAACGGCAAATCGATCGTAGCGCACGACGTGGCAGAAATGTGCAATAATTCTGGGCTGTCATGTGTCAAATTGCTTTATTTTCATAACTTCCTTTATAATTTTAAGTAAAAACGTAAAAATTTGCGATATGGCTCATAGTACATGCTGTGTCGTAAATTGTAAAAACAATGAGAAAAACAGTTCGTGCAAGTTTTATTCGTTTCCAATAACAAAGTGGGCATTACAGCAAAGACAAAAATGGATAGCTGCTGTGAAGAGAAAACACAGTCGCACTTAACATTTGTAACAACACGTTCATCATTTATCTGGAATTAAAATAAACAATAAAATAATTAATATAAGTAAGCTGACATGAAGCTAACTCAAATATACTATTTCTATAACTTGATATGTAGGTAGGTATGTACTCACATTTAATGATGTTTTGTAGGGAGTTTGTGTGACAGACGTTTGTCTTATGATCAGAGCTCTTATTAAGAAGCTTTTCCCGTTCGTTCTAAGCTCTTCCACTTCTCTCACATGCTGTGCTAATACTAATTTTTTCCCTTTTTGCTCAGTTTCAGGTTGGAAATGTATTTTATGCTTAATCGATTCAAATCCCGTACGTATTATAATATCCATATTTTTCACGTGGAAGAAAATCGCTAGGTATAATATACACACTCACTTTTTACACTATTTTCTTCAATTTCGTTGAAAAACTAGTCAAAAATCAATATCACAAAAATATCTTATCATCTAGTTGACATGATTTGACAGATGACAAGTCCTGAATAGTTGTGGCCACTAGGGGCGCTGTCATCGCGCACACAACGAATAAATCTGTGTTGATTTTATACGTTGATGTTTGTTGTTGGTTTCAGTGCCCCGTAGTTCCACCACCTCAATACCTTTTTGTGATCAAGTCTAGTTCATCACATCATGTCAAAATCTTTTTGTAATATACAATCATTCAGGATCAGATCTAACTCACCGTAATAATATCTCGTATGTGTTCAGGAACAATTCAGTTCATCTCACCACACCCAGACGTTTTCTTGGACAGAAGGACAGGAAAAAGTTTAGTCATCCCATCTCTTTTTGTGGTCACTAGTTCACGGTCAATATAGATCATTCCTGCATGCCAAAATCTTATTGTGAACAATGATTCAGGAGCATGTCATATCACCATTTCAAGATAGGTAATGTCTGTTTGCAGAGTTCTGGTATAGTACGAGTAAGTATAACTAACTACCTTATTTTTCCTGTACCGTTATTTATAGATAAGGATTAAAGAGACACTGTTTGGATATAGCAGCTTGCTTCGTTTGCCTTTTAGTTTTAAAAATTTTTAACTTTTTAAAATATTTACATAAAATACTATTTAGCTGTTATTCTAGATATTCACATACAACGTTTTATCCCGAGTTTAGAGAATCTAGAGATAATGAATCCAGTTGTATTTCACACTTTTCATCACGTTTCATTAATCTATTTTTTTATGAGTGTTTGATGTCGTAGTCTTTTTCATATGGATAGTTTATGGACCGTGTTTTTGACATGCCGGTTATATACCGATAGTGTATCATAATTGTCTGTTTAGTGTTACGAGTATATAATTATTAATTTTATAAAGCATAAAAAATAACCTGACATGCTTTCACGCTCTTTTATTTCTTTGACAAACAAACTCACAGAAGTTACGGTTTATTCGGTATACAAAAATATTTAGAAAATAATAATAAGATAAAATATAGAGAACTCGGAATGAACAATTGACCATTGCAAAGAACAAAATAGTCAAAATTAACGAATTAACTCAGCAATCAATGTAAAAATTACCCAAATAAAAGCGAAAACTGTGATTTTAAGGTCTTTTTATATTAAATCGTGGTCAGCTTCCACTAAAAGCTTAAACGTTTATTGCGACTACAGATAAGACATTCTGCAATGTCAATACAGCTGGACGGTGTTCAGCACTTTTAAATAACGGAGATGTAATTTAAAACAGCTAGCAGTTATGTAAAACAGCTCATGAAGCAATCCAACTGTGTCACCGACATATAGTAAAATGTAAGAATTCTGTACAGCTGCCATAAACAGACCCTTACCCCTTGCTACAAAAAAGAAAACAAACCACAGTCAAAGTACCACACTTCCTTTGTATAAGCGCATGAACTAATTACTCCATGCTTGAGGACAATTTATTTCTCATTAGCTGCTCTGTGGCCACGGCCTTCGTTGCTCGGTCGCCCACCTCACATATAATGACGATTATTTTAATTTTGCTAACAACACTTTAATTACTACTGTTTCGAGGCCGTCTCAAATTTGCCGGTTGATTATTGCTGTTGAGGCCTTAATAAGCGTTATAAAGATGAAAAGGTTAGATAGGTGCAAGCAGGCGTAGTTAGACCACGATATAAATTCGTCTAGCGATACAAAAATTTCGAAGCACGTTAGGTTCTTACTTCTAATGCGCTATCATTTTCATTTATTACCTTATACACTATTGGTTATTCAAGATAGTTCACTAAATGTCTGTTTGTTGGTGGTAGGGCACTTTTAGCTGCCACCGTGTTATCGAAGTCTGCCACCGAGTAGCAGTGTTGGTAGCACTGTTGTGTCCTGGTAATAAAGTATAGCATAGTCAATGATTCTGGGGTAAAAATAAATTTTACATTCATCGAACTCATTTAGACTTACCATCAGGTAAAATGAGGACCTAAGCTAAAGTATCGCACTTAAATATATACATATATAAATACGAGTAGTAGTTAATTAAATATTCCAGACAGCTTTTTACATATGAAATTGATTGATTTGAATTTTTATTTTACTTTTTAGGGTTCCGTACCCAAAGGGTAAAAACGGGACCCTATTACTGAGACTTCGCTGTCCGTCCGCCCGTCGATGATGTATTTGTTGCCGCTATAACAACAAATACTAAAAACCAAAATAAAATAAATATTTAAGGGGCTCCCATACAACAAAAGTGTTTTTAATACGTGCGATGCATCACACTACTAGCGCCATCAAGTGTCGTAATCGTTTACGACTGCTACTGCAAAACTAAATTGATAACGAAAATCGAGGCGCATTCGTTAGAGGATTGTTCGGTGCATATTATTATTTATGGTTTTCCGTATTTTAAATATCCATATTCTGTACGGAACCCTTCGGCCGGACTCGCACTGGCCAATTTTGTTATTTGGAATATTAAAATATCTAATTAAAATCAATAATTAGATACGATTTAGAAAGTATATTTGTTCATGGGGTCAGTTAGATTTGTTGAAATATTGTATCAAATGCACTTATATTTTTGAGGAATCCTTCTCGATGAGTTGTCTTGCATTGTTGAATCTTGCAATCTAACAGTGAATCAGTTGACAGACGAAATTTGATTCTATCTACCTCGAAGAATAACTGAACAATAGCAACCTCTAAACCATAATCACCGACGTGTAATCACCTGAAAACCCCTCAAGCATAATACCTCACTCATCAAATTATCCATAAAGCCACCCTGTTGGCCGTCACGAGGCTTTTGACCGTTCGGTTCCCCACACGATTGGCTTTGTCTAAGCCGAGTTTCAATTCGTAAGGCCATTGTGTCGCTTAGAGATGAGTGGACGTCGTTAGCGAGATTTCCAGCTGGTGAGATAAGGGCTTGGTACAAAAGGCGATCGGTGTAATCTCGACGTGTGTACATTTGGCGACTTGTGGCTTTTGTGGGATGTGCCACAGAATAAATAATAGTACCACCAAGATGAGGGGTGAGAGCGCTCTCGGAAATAATGTTTCATGAACGAATTTGTTTCATCTCAGACATTTTTCTATGAGTCGAGAATGATAGCAACAAAAAACATCAGAATTTTTGTGAATATTACGAGTACTGGCATACAAAAGATAAATACATTCTCTTCTCAGAAACTTCTTCCCCAAGTCCCCTAGAATAGTTTTTATACAAGATTAACTGTATTTATGTACTTTTTTATTCATATGTAAACCTTTACTGTTAAAACAGTTTACTTCAATCGTTTCAGGTGTTAATTTGATACCCCGTTTGTCCTGGTCCACTTGAAAATTTTGGCCCCCATTTGAATAAAAATATTCTATAAATTATTTTAGTGGCGGCACCTACAAGGTGCCATAACTACTTCGAATTTCAAGTCGATAAATAAGTAGTCACTGAGATAGTCAGATGGAACAGACGGACAGACAGACAACAGAGTGAGATTATGGATGTTCAAAAACTTAAAAAAGAGATGATCTACTTGTATTTACAAACAGTTATAAATTAAAATTATATATATAAAAAATAACAACCTCCGTTTAGTTTTAAAAAGGTTATACTCGTAGTCATATATAACCTGAAGCTTCTAAACACGGGGTGAAAGTAATAATTACACATATCGATATTACTATAAATATATATTGTACAACATGAATACGAGTATTATGACAAGAAAACAAACCTTAATAGAAATTATTTATATTATAAAAAAAGAAGAACGTTTTGAATTTAAAACCTATTCAATTGTCCGCAACTTAAAAGTATAAAATAATCGTAAATAGGTGTTTGTTTTAGCTAAACATTACATAAACCGACTGCTATTTGAAGTAATAAGTTAAATCAAAAAAAGGTAACCCTATAGAGACGGTACTTGTAATCGGATATCGTTACAGGATTGGTAACGATTTTGGGGGTCGAAGCTGCTCGCGTCCGTAGGTTTTGCCCTAGTTGCCTACACGTGACCCCTGGGTGGCGCTAAACGAGCAGCATCTTTACCGGTGGTAGGCTTCGGTCGTGGCTGGTTACCACCATCCATGTAAAGTCATGGCGCCAAGCGGTGAATGCCGTGTTCCGCCATGAAACATGGAGTTGCCATTATGGAGGAAAGGTCGGGATAGTTGTGCAGCGCTTGCGAACCGGTCATGGTACCCCATCGTCGCTCCGCCGGATGTCTGGTCGCGGAGGGTAGCGGGATCCGAAGCACGGTGCTCCGCTGGCCGACCGCAGGTAGTAGGGGGCCCAAGTAGTTGGTTAGCCGCCAATGAAAGGCTGCCCCGCCACCTTGCGAAAAATCCCGGGGTGCTCCATCGTGCCGGTTGGCGACCGGATGTGAGGACCCGATGGCCACTCCTGGGGGTGTTCGGGCGTCCCCGCGCGCTCCAGCCCAGCCAACCATAAGCGTGACGACATGGTACGTACCACTGGGTTTGCAGCGCAGCGCCTTAATCCCACTTCTTTCCTTCTGCCTTTCTTCACTCCTTCCCAAAGACACCGATGATGAGAAACAGAAAAGTTAAAAAGGTTACACAGCGGATGCACGTCCTCACTCTCCATGTGCACCTCTGTAATATTCGAGGATTGCACTCAAATCTCGTGGCAGTCCACCACCATCTTGAGACTGAGAGGCCGCACATCCTCTTCTTGACGGAGACGAAGATTGGTTGTCCTGGTGACACGGCGTACCTTACATACCCAGGATATTCTCTGGAGCACAATTTTGTCCGCAACGCCGGAGTCTGTGCTTACGCTCGTGACGACATTTGCTGTCGACGTCTTCGCAACTTAGAAGATCCTAGCTTTTCTGTTTTATGGATGCTGGTAGACACTGGTCTGCATCAAATAGTCTACGCTGTTGTATACAGATCGCATACTACTGATCAGGACACAACGAGGTTGTTCGATCATCTCAGCGATGCGGCTGACGCCGCGCAACACCGGTACCCGTCTGCACAACTAGTCTTTCTGGGGGACTTCAATGCTCATCATAAGGAATGGCTATTCCCATACCAGAAAACCGACCATGCTGGGCGAGGGGCGAGAGCTTTCGCTCTAACGCTAGATCTCAGTCAGCTGGTGAATTGTGCTACACGCGTGCCGGACGTGGATGATCACACCGCCAATTGCTTAGACCTTCTGCTGACTACCGATCCAGACAGATACCAAGTGTCGGTTTCGTCGCCACTTGGTACCTCTGACCACTGTCTGGTGAAATCTGTTTCTGTCTACTCTCCTATCGACCCTAGTCCCAGGGGCACCAGACGAGTATGGCGTTACAAATCAGCAGATTGGGATGAGATGCGACATTTTCTTGCATCTTATCCTTGGCGACAAACGTGTTTCTCTTCAGACGATCCGTCGAGCTGCGCTACTGAAATCTCCGAGGTGGTGTGTCGAGCTATGGAATATTTCATCCCATATTCCGACATATCACTCGAAAGTAAAGCTCGCCCCTGGTTCAATGCGGAGTGCACAAGTGCAGAGTCTCGGAAGCACTCTGCATACTTAGCTTGGGTAGATGCTCGTAACCGCAAAGCTCCGGACACACGTCAGCATAAGAGAGCGTTCAACATAGCCGCCAAGTCTTGCAAGAAGACTATGCGCAAGGCTCGCTTTGACCATATTGGCCGTATAGGAGCCAGGCTCGCTTCTTACCCTTCTGGGAGTAAAGCGTTTTGGTCTCTTGCCAAATCAGTCGAGGCGAATTTCAGCCGACCGTCCTTGCCCCCACTTGTGAAGCCTGATGGAACACTAGCTCATACCGCAGAGGAGAAGGCAAACTTGTTTGTTTCTCTCTTCGCAAACAACTCACGTCTAGACGCAGGAAGCAAAACTCCACCTCGTGTACCTCAATGTGATTCGAAAATGCCGGAAATCCATATACACCAAAAAGAGGTGCTGAAAATCCTTAGCACACTAGACGTGAATAAAGCTAGTGGACCAGATGGCATTCCGGCTATAGTCTTGCGGAACTGCGCACCCGAGTTATGTCCTGTCCTGACACGCCTGTACAGACTTTCTCTGAATACTGGGATCGTCCCTGAGACCTGGAAGGTGGCTAACGTGCAGCCTGTGCCCAAAAAAGGAAGCCGTGCTGACCCTAACAACTATCGTCCTATAGCAATCACCTCCATACTCTGCAAGATTATGGAGCGTGTATTAAACAACCGTCTCCTCACATACCTAGAAGCCAACGACATCCTGAGCGACCAGCAATACGGATTTCGACGTGGTAGGTCAACGGGAGATCTTCTAGTGTATGCCACTCACTGCTGGAGCGAAGCCATCGAGAAGCACGGTGAGGCTCTTGCCGTGTCTCTTGATATCTCGAAGGCCTTTGATAGGGTTTGGCACGACAGCCTTATTAGCAAACTTCCAGCATATGGGATATCTGGCGGCTTGTGTTCGTGGACGTCTGATTTCCTGAGGGGCAGATCGATCCGAGTCGTCATCGATGGCTGCTCGTCCGATCTGCTGGGCATAAATGCTGGTGTCCCTCAGGGATCTGTTCTCTCCGCTACTCTGTTTTTGCTGCACATCAACGACTTATTACTAATGCCCGGTATCTTTGGGTACGCTGATGACAGCACAGTTTCGGAGAGATATTTGTCTACTGCGCAGGCCGACAGTGACCTAACCCGATCCCTCAGAAAATCTATGGTAGATCGTGTTGAGCTGACACTTAAGGCCGTGTCCGATTGGGGCGATGCCAATCTTGTCAGCTTCAATGCGAAAAAGACACAGGCGTGTCTGTTCACTGCAAAGCGAAGTCCATTTCATCTTGCTCCATCTTTCCAAAATGTTTCCGTACCTATAACTAACCACCTTGAGCTTTTGGGGCTGGATATTACATCCGACCTCAACTTTGGTAGTTACATCGAGTCCATTGCAAAGACCGCTGCCAAAAAACTCGGCATCCTATCCAAGGTGAGACGGTACTTCACGCCTGAACAGCTCCTAAGCCTTTATAGAGCTCAAGTTCGATCATGTATGGAGTACCTATGTCACCTTTGGGATGGCTCTGCTAAATACCAGCTAGCAGCCCTGGACTCGGTAGAACGACGTGCAAAGAGGCTCATTGGCAATGATTCGCTCGTGGAGGCCAAACTCCAAAGCCTTGAACACAGGCGAAAAGTGGCCTGCCTTTCTGTATTCTATAGGTTACATTTTGGAGAGTGCGCGCAAGAGCTGTTCATGTTGATTCCGCCATCGCCATTTAAGTATCGATCCAACAGACGAACAGCAGGGCTCCACCAATACGTCGTTGACATTCCTATTGCTCGCACTAAGCGCTTTGCTTCTAATTTTATCATGCGTACAGCCAGAGAGTGGAACGCGCTGCCGGCGTCTGTATTCCCAGAAAACTATAACTTGGGTGTCTTCAAGTCGAGGGTGAACAGGCACCTTCTAGACCAACGCGCACCATCGTAGGCCACATCGTCGCTTACCATCAGGCGAGATCGTGGCCAAGCGTTGATCTATACTCTGTAAAAAAAAAAAAAAAAAAAGTAATTGTGAGTAAATCGAGTATATTAGTTCTCGGGTAGTTGTTGAGACAGCGCGCTCATCGATACCGCAGGCTGGGACATATTCATTAGACCCGCACACTGGCGCACGCACGAGTATGTGTATTAGACAGGACAATCTTATTAACAGACATGTATTAGAATATAATGAGATCATACTAGAAATACCTGCAATTATTATTATAGAAATTTTTGGGGATGTACATATCTGTTTTATTTTACGCTGCCATGAAACCAACATTTTGGGTTTGTATAAAGTCTTCGGCTGAATTATTGCGCCACAAGTTTTTGCTATTATAACAGGGATCCCCCCTCCTAAAATTTAATCAACAAATATGTGTATAATGACATTGTGTAAATTATCGATTTTTATTTATTGTTTTTGACACCGAATTAGAGCAAATGTGACCTCGTACAAAATTGCATATAGATGGGCCAAATGTATGGCCTAAATAAGTACCTAGATATCACTGGATCACCTCGTGCATTCCCCAGCCTTCTATCATCCGTGTAGGTTATTCTTCAAGTGCGTAATCAAGCAATATTCTTCTTAATCAACCCCACCCACTGCGGTGGGGGTCGATCCATCCAACAAAGGAATTGATTAAGTAACTATACCACGATATTACCCCGTCGTATTATTCTACTATAATAAAGAGGGCTCCGTAACCGTGGTACTTAATGAGAGGAAACTCGATTAGAATTCGTATTAATCTTGTGATAAGTTCGTTGGGAAGTTGTACGACTGATCGGGGAGTGATACTGGCGTTAGACATGATCAATAACCACCGTTGGATGCATGTACACTTTTTCACATGAAGTTCAAACTTGGACACAGATTTTTCATGAAGGGATATTCCTTGCCTGGCAAGCGAGTCAGTTGTCGCAGTCAAGGCCACACAGATTTGGAATTTAACGTAATAATATTAGATGGCTGTCCACATACCAATCTATTCAAACTATTTTTGAATGCTTGAATAATGCCCATCACTATTATTTAGATTATAAACTTGAAATTACGCTCAAAGATACATATTTTGATACTGGATACTACTTAGAAATTACGTTTGATTGTTATGACCAAAGCTGCGACTGAATTACTAATTCTCTTTGCCATACATGCCATGTAACCTTGTGATTTGGGCTTCCTGATGACAAAAACATCACTGGTCTACTTGCATCAATTACTGCGATCAGAAATGCGCCTAACTACGTGGTGATCCCCTCACGGGAAGCCCATTCAACGTGGCAATATATGAGGGAGGCTCCATGTTCAACCGTGGTCATTTGCAGCCGATATAATTGACACTAGTACAACTCATCTCAACATCAGATAACGGATGACAACTTTCTATTACAAATCTAATTCAATCAGTATACACAACACGGTAAATACGTATAAGAACGTACTCGTACAAATGTACTGTACACGCGGAAACAGTACGTAGTTATATGTACACGTAGGTACGCACCATCACATCTGTAAGTCCACGTAACCTTGACCCCCGAGCTTGACCCTTTTCAGTTCGACGTTTTTCTGCATTCGAGGCTAGAATATTTTCGGGGTGATAAAAAGCAATGTTTATCGTTTCTATACGTGTTTATTTTTAGTTTAGATTGTAAGAGCTATTTTGAGGATGGTAACAGTTTTTCTGAAGAAGTTTCTGTAGAACGTTAAAGCCGGACTAATTCGAACCTTTTGTAAGGAAAAACTTAGACATCTTTAAATCCATCAACAAATTAGTATAAGTATTTGCGTCTGTATCATGAGAATGAAACTCCCTCATACTGCCATAATGTTCTGACTTTTCTTGTTTGTATTTACAATGATCGCCAAGCCTTTCAAGTAGATTTGTGATCGCACTAAGACGTCTTTGACAAACGTCCTACTCCTTTACTGAATTTTTCTTTTATTCCCCACATAATTTTATAGTGGAGAGATTTTATTCAAAATCTAAAAACACGATACACAATTAGCGATATGCCAATAACAAGGCTGGGATAATAGTTGTTTTTTCTTTAATGAGATCTATGACTGTTATCAAGTTTGTACTCTTAGGTAAGTTCCTATAGAAATTTTGTAAATACAAATAACGCTTTAAATAATCAATTTCCCATCATGTTTCCTTTATCAACTGAAAACCTCCCTTATAGTTCCATACAACTGTCAAGTGTTGAAGCTCTAGAAGCAATTCTACGGAGTACTACTTGGAAGCACAATTATAACTGTCTCGTAACAATACGCATCTGGCTCCGTCTCATAAAGCGAACTTAACTAATTAACTTGAGAAGCTACCCGACCAAGTTCAGTTGGAGGGCATTAGGAGAGAACGCGCTAAGTACCGTAAGTTGGGCTTGTGTTAGACTGAAAGTTACGGTGTTATCTAAATGAGACCATCTTTCGTTATATAAGCTAACTTAATTAAGAACTAGCAGATGAGAGTGGGCGCCGGCGGGCGGGCGGTAGAGGGTGCGACGTGGTATGTGGCTGACGATTTTGTATTGGATTATCTATCTATAGACACACCACAGCTTACTTCTCTAAATGTTCTGTGTATTGTAAAAAGATTTTTAGGCCATGTACGAGTAAGGAATGTAAATATGTTTAATTATATTTTTGTATTTTTCAGTGTAAAATTTATTGAAATGATTATTAAACTATATAAGTGTAAAGTCTAACAACCATTGCTTTTCCTGTCAAAAGTAAATTCATTTAAAAAATTCCTTCGACTTTTGCTGGCCTACGGATCCGAGTAAAATCATCAGTAATTTTTATTCAGTTAGGCTAATTGAGATGAGAATTTGTGAGGGTCATGTTCAACAGTTGATGCATATTAGCTGATTGTGAGCTATATCAAATGTAAGCGAATTTAATATTGACCTGTGATAAAAATTATCAATAGCTAATGAGTTCAAAACGAACTAAGGAACCGAATTTATTTGCCCAGAAACACAAGTTTTAATAAAATTGGTAAAACAGAATAAGGTGACATTTTATAAAATGGGATTGATCCCCTAATTTACCAATGATAGGGGTTAAATATAATAAATAAATTAAAATTTTAATTGACTATTATATAAATTAAAATTTTAATCGGTTTACATTTGGCTTAGATATCAAATAACATACATAAAAAATATACAGTCAAGATTGAGAATCTCCTCCTTCTTGAAGGCAGCTAAAAATAAATTACAATGCAGAATTGTCCAACTTAATCAATCATGTATATTATAGTAAAAAGGCCGTCTATAATCACTTGAGCTTACATGACATTCACTGCGTCATACCACAAGGCTTCACAGGAGACTAAACTAAGTGCCGACACTTATGTGTGAGTCCGGCATCCTTGTGTGCTAGAACAGGGTAAATGTGTGGGGCAGTACGTGCAATGGATTAGTCTCATAATAAAAGTTTTTGTAACACATGTCCGATATTAAACACGAGTCCATATTAATAGCCTACAGACCGAGGGAAAAATATATAAAAAGTTGGCGAATTAAGCTTGGTAAGCAATAATTTGTTGTTGTTGCCTTATTGTGTCTCATTTGGGCTGATTTGTTTGTCTGTTCGATTTATGGCGGGGCCAGGGCAGGGGGCCGGGGGCAGGGGATAGACGGACGCATTTCTACCAACTCGTTACCATTCGCGCTATTATTATTTTTTGTTTACGAAAACAGTGTTAGCTTAATTACATATGTTTGATATTACTTCATTACGCTTCCTGGAAAAGGGTTCGAATTCCAAATATGGTGTACAAATATACAAATGGTTTTAATACTAGCTATGGATTTTAACCAACTTCAAAAATGTGTGTGTATACAAATGCATACATAATTTATGATCTACTTAAGTTAAAATAAAATATTTCACCTCTAAATAGAAATTATGAGTCACAAAGATTCTCCAAAATTGTCTTCCCGCAACACAGATCTCCCAGTGCGGAAGATAATGTAAATTGTATGTGTTTGTAAAAAAAGGTAGCTTATAAAATTGTCACCCACTTCCCGTTGACCTATTTTAACGAAACTTGAAAATAGTATTTAATTATAAGATTTATTGGATAAACTATATGTTCTTTTACATCTTACTGCGAACACCGATTCGTTACCAAGCATAGAGGCTATAGCTATTATCTACATGAAACCTTTCATTGCAGCGATATATGGAGCATTCCCGTGGCTAACAGTTTATTGAAAACGAGTGTTCAAACTGTACAAAAACACGTGTCATCTGCTACGGCGTAGCTTCGTAGCACGTAAATAAATAAAGACGGACGCAAACTGTTCTAATTCGCACTCGCATAGAGTAAGGAATTGGTGGATGAGGCAATACGGTATTTATCTGTCTTCTTGGCTTCTTTATAGTCTCGACCGAAACGCATTTTGCGTTTGCGATTACGCCAGTGGCTAGAAGTCACATCGAAATATTGCAAAATGCAAGCAGCAGCGGCTATTTATTTCTGATATTTTACTTCGGGATTGGTTGAACAAATTTTTAATTGCTGATGTTTAAATTTAGAAACTTACACCTTGTTAAATTATTCAAAATAACGACTAATATTATAAATTCGCAAGTGAGTTTTTTGGCCTTCTTTTATGTCGCAACGGAGAGTCAGAATGCCTTTTTGTATAGGGATAGTTGAAGGGCTTGAAAATTCGTTTACGTAAGAATATTTCCCAGGTCCACGCAGACAAAGTCGCGATCGTGGTCCCAAAAAATGCTAGTTTTAAATATCTTTCAAACTGTTAGCTAAATTTTCATCAATCTATGAGTTAAAAGTGTATGATTCCTTTTCCAGCTGAAATAGTCTCCTGAACATATATTAGTACCACATTTATTCATTCATTTATGTCGGTAACAAAAGTACTCATAATTATATCGCTTAACAAGGGCATTGATAATCGTACTAAGAAGTCAATGGTAAAGGGTTTTACCCGCTTCTGAAATAGAGTAGAAATACAGCGCGTATTTTATACGGTTTAGTTGGTGGTAGTGCATTTTTCAATGGAGCACGCTTAACATGAAATGGCCTTATCATCACATTCTATTATGTGAGCTGTAGGCCAAATAAAATCCCATTATATACGTATTGAAAAAAGATAACATCTAAGTCACATCAAGTCACATCTAATCTATTGATTCTATACTCGCGGCGAGTAATCTATCCGAGTATCCGACTCGTGCGAAACGAAACGACATCGGCTAATTACTTATGTAAACGGTCTGCCCTTTGTCGCCCGAGTAGATAACTCGTAAGTGATTTGGTGACATCAAACATGGTGAGGTTGAGGTTATTTCTGTCAATTCAGATCAAGATGTGAAGACGTTGTGGAATTTAAAACTTTAACGGAAAATAATAGAGATTACATTTTAGGCTTTTTTTTTAAATGAATTGATTTTGTTTGCGTGGGTTGAAAAATTTGGCTCGCAGAAACCAACCAATGAAGCGGGATAAAATTTGTCATTTGATGTCAAATGATATTATCCCCCTGTTTCCTGCATGATGAGATGAGATGCATGCAAAAATTCGCTATGATTGGTTGGGGTACTGTAACTGTAAAGGTGAGTTTGTTTGTTTGTCCTTCTTTTACGTCCTAACGGAGAGTCATAATGACCTAACTTTCATATAGGAATAGTTGTAAGATCGGAAAAGATTATAAGATAATCTGTATCCCGTTGTTCCCACAAGATAATTTCTGAAGTCCACGCGGACGTACGAGTATTTGCGGGATAAAGCTAGTAGTAAATAAACAAACAAGCTTTTTATGTTAGTTCCGCCATCACCTTTAAAGTTAGATATAAAAGACGAACAGCAGGGCTCCACTATCAGCACATAGTCAAAATCCCCAGGCTCGCACTAAGCATTTATCGTCAACATTTTCATACGCACGCCGTACAGCCAGAGAGGCTTGTGTCCTTCTGTCAGCCATTGTCCACGTACGTGATAGGTTATATGATGATTGGTTGTGCTGTTGAAACGTAAAGAGGTGTTAAACAAACAGCTCGCTTTTACATCCATAATATTCGTGTTGAAATCGGTAGTGTTCCAAAAATTCCGATTGAGACCTTAAAAAACGGAAAAAGAAACTCATGTCTTCAGAGACGAACCAATAGCTATTCTTACGATACTTTTCGGTGAGATGCAACTGCTCCCCGTCTTCTATATATTGGCTCATCCTCGCTTTCAAGACTCATGCGGGACGACTGTGTATGACGTTATTCCTATCATCAAATCAGAGATTCACACGCGCATATGCTGGTTAAACGAATGGATGTCTAATGTCTGTTCTCTTACACTGAGTAGTGTAGTTAACATGCCGTTTCCCATAACTTAAATAACAATAACATAACAAAATAACAATGTGTCGAGTAGATCTAACCGTACTTATCATTAGTACGCCTGACAGATGTCGTTAAAGAGCCAACACTTGAGCGACAATTACATCCATAACCCTGTCATTCTACTATATTACGTCACATTTCCGTTAAATAATTTCAGCATTATCATAAACGTAACTAATGTCTACCTGCATGACACTTTGAAACATTGTAAAAACAATACAGAACTGGTGACAGCTGGGATCAGGTTCAAGACTGGGGAGGTATACACAATGAAATAGGCTTATAACTTAAATAGTTAATGTGGACTGTCATTTGTCATTGAATCGACGTATAGTTGAATATATTGGACAGTTAGGTGAGCGCATTTGTATCCGAAATCCTTTTTGTTTCTTAATGACTTGACATGAAGACTTGAGTCAAAAACTCTTAGAGGAAGAAAACAACACAAATCTAGGGAATTCAAATAAGTCCAGGAGCTACAATTATATTTACAACGTTATGCCGAACCAACGTACTTTTGACAGACTTCAAAAAAAGTGGTGGTTCTCAATTCAAATTTATATCTTTTTTTAAATGTATGTTATGCGATAATTCTGCCATTTATGAATCGATTTTGATTATTCTTTTTTTGTTTGTAAATCATACTTCAGAAGTGAATGTTTCAGGGGATGAATGCTATAGACTTTTAGAGTAGTTTCAGTTGGTTTCTGGTTCTTTTTGAACGCGTAAATTATTACTGTCACATTTTGGAAATAAGGAAATGTAACGAGTACTACAACTGCTATAATTGAGTCTGCAGACTGTCTCACCCTAAGGATCTAGTCATAAGACAGCAAAGTACGAGTACAACGTAATGATTTTCGTCGATTTGCATTGCGGTTCAAGATTGTATCAAGCCAGAGATTCGACACGTCCACATTAGTTCCTCGGCGAATTCCTACTTTTTATAACCCGACGTAATTAAAGGTGGTCTCAGTTAGGTGTAAAGCCCTGGTGAGGTAATGACATTTTAATTGTCTGGGTTATTACTGGTCGTCGGCTCCGTGGTTCTGTCGCGTACTCTCATCCTGTTATTACGAATAATTGCATTACGCTTCGTTACGGAGGAAAAAAGAGCAAATACGGTTTAATTGACACGTTACTTTCTTTGTTCGCGCCTAACACGTGTTAGGTTCACACGCGTGTCCATTTTGTAACTGGCGCGTCTGTGTATGTGCGCGAGGAGAGGGAGGGTGGCTGCCACTACATACCAACCACTATTGTATATTTTTTCTAGTGATAAACTTTTTTCGCGACTTTTTTATTTTTATGCGTAAACGACATCAAGGTAAAACAGGTCACTTAAAGGCTTTGCCCTCGTATTAATGTCTTATTGTTGCTTAAATCGTAAGTTCAACTGGTTTTCCAGTATAACTTATTTTCAGCTATTTTCTCTTCCTTAGGAATGGGATTCTAAAAATGCTTTTTTAATGGTAATTTGATACTATAAATTTCAAGTTTCTATCTCCTATGGTTTGGTTTGGGCCTTGATATGGTACTGTTGGGGAAGTCTTTTTTACTACAGAAAAAACCTTAAAACATAATTATTGACGAGTGACTAGGCCATCGGGTGCTAAATGATGAACGCCTAGCTAAAATATCCTCTCATGATATATTTTTAATATGCATGGGTTTGCACTTAGCCATAATCTCATCTGATAAATAAGTGGCGACAAAGCCGTTGGTTTTAAGCGTGCGCACCCAGAAGACTCAAGCCAATGAGGCGTTCGTTATGCTACCATTCATGCAGATACACAACAGTGCTATTAACTGGGATGTTTGGTGCCAGACTTAGGTAACATGGTGGTAGCTAGCCAGGTGGACGTAGAAACTACCACTAACCAAACCGAGTTCCGATAGGTATGCCTCAACGGGAATCGAACCCGGGACCTCCATATTGTTCGTCTAAGCAAGTCTAAATTAGAAGACGTTTTCATCAATTCGAACAAATGGTGTTTAGTAATAACATTCTTTTTCATATAAATAAATAGATTTTATTCTTTTACCCAAAGATCTCCCCTCTACTACACCATCCTAAAACCAAACAAACCACCATCCCACGTCCGAACGAAAATAAATGAAACACCTCATGATTCTATTGTAAGCAAAAAAGAAACTTAATCATGAGAAACAATAATAACGACTTCTAAGAAATTAGACCGAAGTGTAAGTACGGGAGCCACGCAACCTAAACTCACTCGTTACTTTGTGTATAGCTTACAAATTTCATAGTTCAAAATTAACTTTTATTTCAATAGTGTGAAAGCATATTTTTATGTATTGGTAGTTGATGATTTCACTATTGTTAAGGCTGTATGACTATCAATTATGTCCATAGAGTATGAGAGTGCATTGTGATCGGGCAGTAGCTTTCATTCTGTCACTCCGACGATTGAAAATTAAAGAACCGATATAATTTGAAAGTTCAGTAGTGATGCCGGTGGTCAGACTATACTGTAATTATCGAGTCGATATATTTAACTCAAATTCAACGACAATGAATTTTGTTCAAAATTTTAATACAAACGATGCCGGGTATTCTTAAAATACAGAGAAGCGTTCACTTATTTTTTCCCTTATGGTACATTTTTTTAAATGAAATTTGATGTTTCAAAGTTGACTATTATTATTGTAAATGCGTTAATTTATCTCCATTTATTTCCCCATACAAATTAAATTAGTTAAATTTTGATATAGCAATTAATTTATCATCACATCCTTGTATTTTTTTTATTTATTTATTTAAAGAGTTTATTGTACACGGAAACATTACATAACACAAGAAACAGAAAAAATATATACAAATAATTTGTACTTACAATTAATAAATTGTACTTACAATTACATGTAAATCATTAATTTATGTTTACAGACAGCTAGTGCTTGGTGTGGTCATTTAGAAAGGAAATGAAATGGTTTGAACGCATTAAATCCCACTGGAAAGGAAATGAAACGATAATAGTTAGCCCTAACAAATTATGTTTCCAAGGCCTGCCAGTCTAGCTAACACAAGCATGATTTGATGAGATACATTGTGTCATTAAACAATATTAATTATAATACAAACATATTATTCGCAACCAATATCTGAAAAACCATTAATTTATAAGTGACAATTTGAACCCATTGTTTTGGCATATTATTTTATCTTTTATGTAATTATCACAATGTTCAACGAATTTGATTATATATATTTGAGATGAATATGAGGCTTGATAAATATTATTAGTAATTACCACAATTAATTCATTCTATTCATTCATATATTTATTTATGTTTATAATTATTATCATGCAAACTGTTATATATGTATTTGTTTGCTTAAACGGTCTGTATGTCTTATTAATATTGTAGTACTTTTCTCTTGATCTTTCTTAATTTAAATATATGTATATAGATTTATTATTGTAAAATTAATTTCTTTATTTTTATAATTATCCGTTCCCTGTCTTTCTCCTAAACTTAAAATCAATAAATAAATTCCAAATATCTTAACTGTAATTATAAATCTAAGAATATCATTATAACAAGAGCGGAACTTAATTTTTCTTCACATCATCGTTGTTGGAGTGACTTTTAGTTATTGACCTTACGCCATTTTTGGCATTCATAATTGTTTCGTGATAGCCTAAATTTTTTGCGTCTACCGTCTAACTTGTTCTAGTCAAACGAAAAAATCATCGAGATCATCCCATCACTATCATGGTCCGGCATTAACACGTCACTCGTAGAGATGATAATAGCTCAGGAGCCGTGCCCCAGTTAATTGCTTTAATAACTTCCTGTGTCAAAATAACAAAAGAGCGATGCGGTATTAACAAAACGAGTAATGACGGTGGCGTGGTAACTGGCTCCTGGGCTATGTTCTCACTGTGCCTTTGACAGAATTAGGATTTGAAGGGTTAGATGATTAACAAAAACATTTGAAAACATTAATTTTAGAAACATTAAAATAAATGAATGTTCCCGTGGATGGCGACATGAGACCAATTTTTCCAGTGCCAAAAAAGCTTCTTCATCTGAAAATCTGGGGTGATGAATGGCCTTGTAATCAAATTAATCAATCGTTGCATACATTCAAAAGGATTGGAAGGAAATATGTAATATAATTTATACGTTATGATTGCAAGATCTACTAGAACACGAAAACATCACTAAACATATTACAAGTCCAAGAAATAAAATAGAATAATAATAATAATACTTTCGGTGCATTCATATTTAAGTATTATACATAGATTTTGATTTTAACTTTGGCATTTTTAGAATTTTAGCAATAGCTATTTGCTTTATTTTTAAGATTAAATAAAAAAATAATCTAAATAAATTCATTGTTAACTCTTTAGTGATACGATAAGAAACAAAGGATTTCTCTACTAGTCATTATTAACCATACCAACTCATTTTTTCTTCTTCGTGTTTTTATTTACAGCATGTCAGTTCCGTCCTCCATTGTGAACACAAAATTGTGGCCACAATTAAATTGGAATCATTATTGTGTCTTTACTGTCTACTTTACTGGGCAACAAATAATAAATAATTGTGTTCTAAATAAATACACATCTACATACTCGCAATTACGAGCACACAAATTCTGGAAATAGTGTACGTAAGTGTTGTATCCGTCTGCACTATTTGTGATGCAGAAGTTCTTCAATGATCCTTAGAATGTATCTGTATTCTAATGATATTATGAAACAACCTTTTCTCACAGTACCCTGCATTAATACACCGAGAAAATTCTCGGTGCAATTGTTGACGTTTGTGAATTGTAGAGGTGGTTGGTGCAAGTATACAGCGAAATGCTATTATTTGGGAGGTATGGAACTTCTGAAATAATAATAATTATTTTCGTAAGGCGTTTTTCATGGTACTCTCTGCATTTTATTTTGGTTATGTTGCGAAGAGTAGGCCTGAGCCCCTGCAGTGGGGTTGTATATGGGCTATTGATGATGATGATGATAATGATGTTTTGGATTGCTTTAGTATTTGTAACAAATTGTATGAATCCGAAATTCAAATTTTAAACGAATTTTAATGATTTATTTTTGCCGCTATAACAAAAAACAGAATAAAACAAATAGTTATGGAGGGCCCATACAACAAATGTGATTTTTTTGCCGTTTTTATAAATAATAGTACCGAACCCTTCGTGCAAGAGTCCAACTCGCACTTGCTCAGTTTTTTGAAAAGTATTTAATAGGTGACTTCTTCATCACCAGCTGTATAAGTCAACTGTCGAACATAAGGGATCCATCATTGATCGCGACGTAAGGTTTTTCATGAATGGATTTCCAATAAGCATCGTGTGTCGCTAGCGAATAAATGATCATAGTAATATGCCGTAGATGCTCATTTCCTGAACTTTGTCCTCCTCAACTGTTAAAGCATTACTTGGAGTGATCCCGTTCTAAATTCGAGACAGATATTTTGTGGATAAGCAGTTGCTGCTGTCGTTAATGACCTTTATGGAAAATATCACTTTTTTTTCTGTTGACGTTCGTAACTTTGACCGCGTAAGCCCTCAAGGAAAGAGTGCGTCACAGCAGAGGGCTCGCGTCACGGCATGCCGGCCCTTCAACTGCAATTATAATTACCGCTTCCTTTTCAACATGTTTACGCCGATTTGTTCATCAAGGGCCGGATCTCATTCGTGACTCATTTCTTTTCGGGTTTATTATTAAAGAGGTTGATCGGTTAAGGTGATTCAGAGATGCAGAGAAGGTTCTGATGAGGATACACGGTGACGGAATGTAGAGATGGGGGAATTCATCAACTTAAAATATCTTTTATTGTATCTGTTACTGTAGAATGTGAGTAGCTTATTGAAAGTCGAGAATTTTTATGATTGAAAAGTTTTGCCTGTTCTTGTTTGTACTTAGGACTTTATTAGACAGAGTTTTGCTTTAAATCCCGTTTTTCATCTCCATGCCAAATATTCAATACTATGTGGACTTGTAAGGTGTAACAGAACAATTGTGAGATTTATTGTCAAAAACGCGTTTCGTCAAAATAGGATCCAGGTCAAAGTTGCTATTGACTGGTCAAAGTCTCTTCTTTAATTTAATGCAGCGATGTCGCAAATTACAGTAAGGCAGGTAAATGTATTTGATTGACTAGAGTATGGCTTGATATGGAGCCGAAATAAATACTACATTGCTGGAATGGTAATCTAGAGGTCGTAGATTCTATCAAGCAGAAGGCATATGTGTGTGGTACTAAATTTGATTGGTGGAAGAAAGGATTTATCTAGGTCCACCTGGCTATACAACGTCATATACCTTACATACGCCATTTGCACTCAATCCGAAATCAACCGAAACAAAACGAAATCCCCATGAATTGCTTTCGGTTTGGGAGCAAATTGTATACATCCGAAATTCGAATTTTAAACGGATTTATTTTATTTTATATTTTATCTATCTTATAGGTAAGCTAGCGTCCATCCTATCTAATCTTTACTCACTAACCATGAGGTGAGATGAAGATCAAGCCGAAACTCATAGTGAATAAATCCAAAAGTTAAGTACATCCGTCAATAGTCAGTGCGTCACCGTTCTTTTAACAAACAAAAATACATGTGTTACGACCCATTCAATCTGCGCACTACAAAATTATAATTGGTAAACACGTGTGAACGCACATCGAGCTAGACAAAGGTAATTAAAGGTCCGAGCTCAATGGGACAAGGACTGCGGACGCACGTGTGTTGAACAGGGGTCCACGGCGTAGTACTTCATAGTTACATCTCAGACAAAGGAGTACAAGGAAAAGCTTAAGTTATACATGTGTTTAGTTTGGTCGTCTCTTGTTCGCGACTGGTGATTGGACTTTGAAATCTATTTTGTTCTTGGGAGTGTTTGTATTTGGAATTTTCCAGGTGCAACTTTCGAACTATCTTTGTAGCGTACCATAGAGGAGGCCAACATTCAGCAGTGGATGTGTCCTGGCTGATGTTAGTAATATTTTGTAGTTTACAAAAATCAAATAAATTGAAATTTATATCACGCGTTGAGGTCCGGTTATATAGTGTTGAATTTATGCATCTCGCAAAGGCAGTTATGATGAATATCCTTTACAGGTAATTATCATATTCATCAACTCTTGGGCGCGTTCGTGATCACAATTCTTTTCAATTTAATCTTCCCTTGTCTTGGTACCGGGGGAGTATTTCTTCCGCTGAAACTCACAACCTCACTTCTCTCGTAGTCAGTTCCAAATCATATTTTAAAGGTAAATACGAGTATATCACCAACTCCAAACAATCACGTAATGCATGTTGAAAAGAAGCGGATAGTACACTATACGCCAAGCTTTTTCCATCAGTGGATATTAACGGGATTCTGCTCAGAATGCCTCCATACTAAATTTCTGTTGCCATAATCTTATAAAATATAATAGCTGGTTTCGATAAGTAATAACCTAATAGGAGATCGAATTATCATGTCGTGAAATGAATATCATTACCGTACAATTTTATAGTTAGCTACAATTAAGCAGCTAATGGTTCCTAGATGGCGCTTTGAATAATAATCCAAAATAGTGTATAAAAATGAGAATTTGGATGTTAGTGAGACTCATTTCGCGATATTATAATCCGATGTCCTATTTTTAGATAATTACTGCACAAAGCCAGCTATACTATTTTAAATGATTATGACAATATAAATTTAGTTTGAAACTTTTATCAAACGAATAACCTTAAGTATTCTGATAATGAGGAACCAAAAAGTTTATATACGTTTACGGTACTTTCTACCCATTATAAGCAAGACAATAAAATAACAATCAATTAAAAAGCAGTGTAATTCAATTTGTTGTTTTCTCTCTCTAGCATGTATGTACCGTTTCATTATCTAAGTAACAATAAAGGGTTATATCAAACAAACGATTAAGTGCAATTACTTGAATTCCGTCATTAACATAATTGCACACATTAGATGCGACCACAGAGTTGAGAGACGATGAAAGCGGGAACGGGAGGGCTATATCTGAAAGGGACAGGTGATGTATCTCTGAAATGATTATGATTATGAATATCGTGACTTTGTTTTACTAACTCACTGAGCGTTTTCTGTATTGTTATTGTATGAAGCCATATCACATCTGTAGTGAAACAAGGTCATTATTAATTAGTTGATAAATTTAAAAACATAAAAGGTGTCTAAATATTTTATTTAGCCTTTCTAAACATGGTCATATTCAAATTAAAAAACTAAAATTGATGTTGAAATTTTACTGTCTTACTAAAATTTTACGTGCTACATCGAATAGAGTATGTAGATTTCGTTTTATTTTAGTTTCGTAGGAATTTTACCTTTTATTTGTATTTATATCTGTGGTCCCAACACGAAACATAAAATTAAACAACATTTCAAACATTAAGACGCCAATGAAGCAAAGTCTCCGTAGAATAGTAGGTATTTGAATATGTTATTGCTGTCGCGATTCGGTACGCACACATACAGCCTTTCACATGCTTTCACTCACACAAATAACGCTGCATAACATCCCAAAGAGGCCCCTGCGAGCCGCGCATAGTCGCTACCCCTCCGCCTGGGCTAGAGTGTATTTTTCAAAATTATAATAAACTTGACGTGAGCGTGCGTCAACCCTTGTTTTACGTTTTGAGAAATTATTGTTCGCATATTGGTTTAGTCTCGACATACTGTGGTTGTATTTGATATAATTGACTAGTAAGTACCTATCACATATAAATACAATATAAATTATGGCGTTGCTATTTTAGGGTTCTACGGTCAACAAAGAAACCTTTTAGTTTCACCATATCCGAACGTTCGTCTTCCAACGATACTTTAGGTGACCTAGAGGTGTTTTAGTACCTAGAGTGCTAGAGTCTAAGGACTAACAAGTTAAAGCGTTCAAAAAGAACTAGAAACCGACTTCAACTGCCCTAAAAGTCTACTTTTATTAAGGAAAATTTAAGATGTATATTGTTTTCTCATGGATTCCATTCTAAGAACCGGACCAAATTGAAATGGGACCACATGGAAAGCATCAGCTTTCAAATAATAAAGAATCATCCAAATCGGTTCACCCAGTGAAAAGCTCTGAGGTAACAAACATTTAACTAATAGAATAGAATAGAAATAATTTATTCGGCATACAGATTACAGTACAGTTAAAACATTAATTTTAAATTTGCTCTGCTGCACTGCAACGCCGAAATACACACTTAACATTCCCAGTCTCAAAAACTACTGAACCGATTTTGATGAAACTTGCAGTCTTCCCTAAGTTTTACAATACCTAGGTAAACAAAAAAGGGATTATTTAAATCGAACTTGTAGTTCCGGATATATAAAAAATAAATTAAATAAAATAGCCTTTATTGCTGAACTAATTTTTTGTTTTAATTTTCTTAAAAATATGCTTACTTTATACGTTACTTATCTTTTTATATTAAGTATCAGTAACCGGTCGTTCCTACATTTCAGCTTGTCTTTCGACATAGGCCTCCTCTAAGGATTTCCACTCTATTCTATCTTTCGCTATGCGGGTCCATGTTGGACCCGCCACTTGTCTGATGTCGTCCTCCCATCTTCTAGTCTGTCTGCCTCTTTTTCTTTTGCTATCTCGTGGTTGCCATTCAGTTATTAGTCTTGTCCATTTCTACATACTCTATTTCTCCATTATTTACTGTTATGGGCTCTGTTTGTGAGGAATTTGACATTACTTTTGTTTTCGTTAAGTTCGTTGACAGGCCTGCTTTCTCGCTCTCTTCCGCTAACTGTTGGAACATTGTCTGTAGGGTTTTCGGGTTTTCCGAAACTAAGATCAGGTTGTCTGCAAAGCGTAGGTGACTCAGCTTTTTGCCATTTATATTTAGTCCTTTATTCGTCCAATCCAGATTTGTGAATATCATTTCCAGGATAGCTGAAAATATTTTTGGTAAAATTGGGTCTCCCTGGCGTACCCCTCTCTCAATCGAAAATTCTTCGCCTGTAGATTCTAGCTTCACTTGTGCGGTGCTTTTTGTGTATATGTTTTTCAGTATTCTTATGTATTTTGCATGTACGCCTTGTTTTTCCAGTGCGTCCCAGATAAATCTATGTTCGAGTGTGTCGAATGCTTTGTTGAAATCCACGAACCCTATGTGTGTTTTTCTTTTGTGTGTGTGTTCCGGATATATGCGAGGACAAACAAACATACACTTTAGAAATTTGGCACACTTCTTTAGAAGCTGGTATAGACTAACATATATGAAAACTGGGCAGTTCTGGAAATATTACATACATACAGGTCGCATTGATAACCTCTTTTTTTGAAGTCGGTTAAAAAACTGTAATTTCACGACACCTCACACAATAGAATAGACGAGTTAAAAATCCCGTCTTAAGTGTATGAGATGTATAACTGGGAAAAAATATTTCAAGTTTTTATTTGTCGACATGAATAATAATATCGTCGAAATCTATCGTATTTCCTACTGTCATACTTCATATTATACTATTATATTTTAAGTACCTCAAAAGGAAAAAAGGAATCCTTATAGGATCACTGTGATATCGAATACTCCAGTCTGCTGTCCCTTAGATCTGTCAAATAATGAAACTTATAGGTCAACGCAATAAAAAGATATAGCTGTATTTTAGACCATTTCCGTACAAAATGCAATGAACCCAAAATCTATACGGTATTTCCCGTTGACCTAATGTCTTGAAATTTGGCAAGAAGAAAGGTTTTACAGCACAACCATAGGAATAAATCTGAATTTTTTAATTGTAACACAGTAAAATTGATTTTTTAATGTTTACAAACTTAACTTCGTAATATGTAATTTAGCTTAGAATTTCATTTTCGGTAGAGCATTGTTGGGTGCATATTACCATACCTATTATTTATGATTTTCAGTATGTCATTAATTCATATTCTGTACGGAATCCTCGGTGCACGAGTCCGACTTGCTCTTGACCGGTTTTTGAGTTGTTGGAGAGCCATTTCAAGCTCTTGCTGGCTGATCTCCGGGATATCTGTGTCGGGTCATATAGTCTCCGTAGCGATTTGTACATGCGATGTCCATATAACTTCTCGTTCTCTCTCAAGACTTTCAATAATAATAAATAACAAAAAATAATATAAAAAAGCTTTTAAAAAAGTTATAAATAAACGGATGTCCATGCAATAAATGTTATGTTTTTTCTGTGTTTTTTTTTCTGTTTAGATATTTTACAGTGGTACGGAACCCTTTGTATGCGAGTCCGACTCGAACTTTAACATTAAAAAAATATTTGAAACATAAGTCACTTATTCATAAATCATATTTAATTATTTACACGTAACAAAACGTAACAACAACTAAGAATTTCAGGGAAAATGTTCTGTTCTAGAGATAAAATAAATTTCCTTAGAATTATTTGTCTTTATATTTGTTTATTTAGATCAATCTAAACATTAAAACTAACAGGTAAAACCATTATAGCTCGAGAAAGGGTATCTATCGATATATTTTTCCCACCACTATTAGTCGAAAAAATCGATAAAGCTTATTGACATCACTAATGCATGCTTACTTTATTTTTATACATATAATACACAGTATATAGTTGTGATATAGTGTACCCTGCCTCCCGAACCGAACTGTGCGAGAAGGACAGTTGAAGCTTTTTTTGGTATTTGCCTAGTTTTGCCGTGAAATTAAGGGTTTGGGATATAGCTGTTTTCTCAACGAAACGTTAGCCAAATTCAATCATTTTGATCTTATTCTCTTTATCAAAGAATAATCTAGGCCCGTTGGTTTTGCTTTTTCTGAAAATGTTACGTTTACTCTAAATAATGAGTACCATAAGTTGAAAGAAATTTTTTCTGAAATTTTGAGTTTTGAGATGCCCATAATTCTAATTGTAGACAAAATATTGAAAAAAGCAAAACCAACGGGCCTAGATTATTCTTTGATAAAGAGAATAAGATCAAAATGATTGAATTTGGCTAACGTTTCGTTGAGAAAACAGCTATATCCCAAACCCTTAATTTCATATGAAATTTTTTATCTGCTGTTCCCTCTTAAGTGCTAATCGTGCTATTAAAACATATAGTCCATTTAAATTTGATTATAAATAATAGCCTATACTTAGCGGTAATTAAATACTAGGTCTTAGCTGGAATAAAATGCATGTTGAACAGATAAATTTTGAGTGATACAATTCAAAACTAGGATTTTGAGCTTCTTAATTTAGATGATATGTTAAATAATTATTTAGAAAGTACTTATAAACTATGATAGAGATTTCATATTCCGTTTAACACAAGTATTAAATCACATTTTGGAACGAGTAATGAAGTAGAAATAGCACGATGTAGCTTCCGTTTCACCAACTTCATGATTATATATTTACTACACATTTATGGTAAGTAATATTTGAACAATATTTCACATGGTAAGTGATGATAAGGCGATGTGATGGAAGCGTGCTTGCCTAGAACCCTTAAGTTAATAAAGCCCACAATTAATCTTACTCTATTGGAACAAAACAGTGCTACCAGCACTTATCTTTCGACAGATGTGAGTGTACGTTTTGTATATGTAATTTTGTGTAAATGTTTGTAAGGGGATCAATAAAACTATTTAATTTATTAAAGATAAGGAAACAGGTGCTATCTGAAGGGGTAGTATTAATTACGTATGCCAATAGAAAACTGGGGTAGGCTTGAGAAATAACAATACAATTCAAACTTAGCACAAAGCAAATGTATTTATAATTTGTTTATTTTATAGTCTACTTTGCATTTTATTGTATTTAATTGGAGTCGTTATTTGTTTCCAAAGTGTTTTTATGGTTCGGTGATGATAGTGCGCATATGTAAATCTAATTTCATTATTGATTCTAGGCTGAAAATGGAAATATAAAAGTATTTAGTTATAAGTTCTATACATTATAGAAGAGCGGGGTCTCCTAATGCAAGCTATCTTTAGCTTTAAAAGAGTACCCCAAAACCTGTATATTAATTTTAGTAGATGATGTAATAAATATTTTTCATTTCTATTTTCAGTCTAGAACCAGTCTTCATAAATGATGTGATTTTATAAATGAGGATACATTAGTTCGTGTGTAAAGTACAGAGCTTTCGTGTATAAAAAATGTTTAGTAAGTAAATTATTACTCGTATTTATAAGATTTAGAACATTTCTATAATAATGTCCTAAATATATCAAGACGATATCCGGGTAGCTTTAAATATTTTGACAAAGTAACAGAGGATGTCCATATTGTTTACTCCAGTTCGGTGATAGAACGAGATATTTTATATTTCACCACCAGAAATAACTTCACAGCACAAGTCCTGCATGTACGAGTGTAATGTAAGTAATGCAGTGGCAAATTTTGATTATTTGTAGAATACTATCGATATTTATATGTGTTGATTTTTTATATGCTGAAATTCTGTTGTGTCCTACATATCTTCAAATCAAGTAGTTGTAATTTGACTAATGTTTCCGTAACTTGCAATTCTGGAGCCCTTATCACCGATAACTCTGGACGTATTCAATACAGTTTACCCTTTACTTTGAACGCCACGTGCCATTGCTTGTAAATCGTAGCCCCTCGATGGGCTCAAATTGAAAGCAAAACAATTACATACAATAAAATGACGTCACGTTACACCAGGTTAGAAGGAACAGTCATAAATATCGAAGTTAGTTCTGTATAGATGACCAATAAACCAATTTTAGACTCGATCGTGCTAATCTACCCTTAGGCGTATGTGATTATGAAATCGCGTGGGAAGCTAAAGCGAGACGGCTCTAGATAAACAAAGGCCAATGCTCAGCGGTGGACGTTCTATGAACTGCAGAACAGAATAATAGGTTGGAAGTGCAAACAGTTTCTTCGGAGACGTCTGCATCATTCACACACAAATTTTAAACTTAGTGCTAAGTCCCGTCTGCTCGTAACGTTGCCCACAATGAGCGAGGATATGCGGAGCTTCACATCTGTGGCACGCCAACCACACCCAATTAAGAATTCAAAACTCTTTTTCTATTCTCTGATTTGAAAGGATTTATGTATACGAGTATGCCAAAATGTTTAAGGTTCTCTCCTAGAATCATCGATGCACGATAAAATAATTTTTATCCAACTATCGCTATAGGAGAAACGGGAGGTATGTGTCAGGGGTGTATGTATTTAGTGTAAAAGGTTGATTGTATGATTCTTGAGAGTCTAGGTAGCAAGAAACTTTAAAAGTCGCAATAAAATTATCGGTCATAAAACTTTTCTGAAAATGCTCCATAACGAGATTGTCCAATGCCATAGCATAAAAATAAACGTTGTCATTTTATCCAATCACCTAACCATTACATCATTTAACAGCTGAATCGACTTACCGCACTAAAAGAGTATATATTAAAGACGCTATAGGATACAAAAGACCTGTGTGTAGTGATGTAGTGCCGTTTATTAAAACTCACACGCACTGACGTGGAAGGCTTAATTGAGGCTTTGGATCGAGTACAAAACGGCTAATTGTTGCTTCAAGTGCTTATTGTTAGTAAATTCAGGGATTTATAGCAAGACTGGAAGGGACAAGGGAAACTGTAGAAGAATATATCTGAATGTAATATCTGAATCGATCTACATGTTTTGTTTCACTAGTAGGTTTCGAGTCAATCGATTCATAGTTTCATTTTAAGAGGCTATAGTGTGACAGTGGCCTCATTCGCTCTTTTCAACATTTCTCCGCAATTATACAATAATTTCATAAACCAAATCGGACTTTTCGTAGTCATTACTGGTTTACGGTTTATCGTTATAGTGTACTGTGATTTCTTAGTCGATTGAGTTCTTATGTAAACAAAATTAAATAGTCACATAAAACCGAACAAATCAACTTTTTTGGCATATCCTTTTAAAATCAATGCTTTCACGTCAAATAAACGGATCACTTCCAGCCGTTGAAACAGCATCTTCGTTTACATTGGTACCACGATTCCTGCATGTTCGTGCCCTCGGGTGAATTGTGTGTGAGACCGCAACAGACAGAGTTATGGTCGTGAAAATGAGAAGTGTGCAATCACCCTAATGATTGAGTCGGCTCTGTTTTAACTACAAGTCAATTCAATCATTTTATTAATTGTTTTAAAATTTTATTCATTTTAGTCTTACATCCATAAAAATATGGTGCTAAAGAAATGAATGTGATGTGAAGATAGATGAAAAAAAGAAAAGAAAAAGAAACTATGATAAATGGCTGGTGTCTGGTACATATATTATGTCCACAGTGACGAAATGGCACTTGTACTCGTACCGTCTTTTTAGAATAAGTTTGAAATATTTTGTGTTGATAAACTTAAATTAATTCATTATTTGTATACACGTATATTGCACATAGACTTAATCTCACGTCAGATTACTCACATCAGCAATTTATATAAATAATTTAAAATTGTGTGTTTTTAAAATAAATTTAACTTTTCTTCTTCGATACAAAGCTTTTAATTATTTTTTATACCTATATATATGTATATATTTTTGTTTTGTTTTTGCTTTTAAGTTACACTAAAAAGAAAATTGTCCTTTTGGCCAGAAAATGCAAGCAATGCTCGGTCGTCCAGATATTTAGAGTTTAATGGCGTATAATCTTAGTTTTAATGTTGTAATCGTAGATTTATGCAATTACTAAATATAATAATTACGCTTGTTGGAGAAAATAACAAAAAATTATTGTTATTATAATAACCAGCTACAATATTGTTAACAGCCATTCGCAGCATGTTGTAAAATTATTTTGTGGTTTCGAATCTGCAAATGTTGTTTTCTTTCATCATAACAATGCGGTTTGGGTAATGGAACTGATTATTATCCTTTGTTGCGTTAATTAAGCGGGTACATGCTTCTTATTAAAGTGATTTACTTCTTGACTAATTTTTTGATTTTACCAAATAAATAATAATACCGAGTCGAGTTACATAATCACAATTAAATCGAATCCACAACAAAAGTTTATGTTTTTTCAACCGACTTCAAAAAGGAGAAAGTTCTCAATTCAACTGTATGTTTATTTGGTGTTTTTTCCGTATATATGTTACGCGATAACTTCGCCAATTATGAATCCATTGTGATGATCCTTTTTTTTTGTTAGAACATACTTTACAGGTGATCCCATATAAATTATATTATAGAAATGGATTCAGTGATTTTTGTAAAAATCAACAAATTTGGTAATTCTACCTCCATGGGTGAACATTTTAGGGGATGAATACTGTATACTTTTAGGGCAGTTGAAGTCGGTTTCAAGTGCTTTTTGAACGGCGTTAACTATGTTAAACAATGTGTAATATTCTTGTCTCCTAGCTCCACTACATAGTACACACATAAATGCATAGGTATGCTAATGTTTTACCATAATTTTATAGTACAACAAACTTTTTTTTTCAACAAACGACGAAGTTGACTGCATAATCTCCGATAGCGACTGAAACAATCAACACGTGATTCGATGAATGTAAGATTCTGTAATCATACTTTGGGCAACGACTCGCCCACATTTTTGTCCCAACATTTTAATCTATTCTGAAGATTTGTGACGGTTTTTTTTCTTCGGGATAGTCTTTTTTTCGGGATAGAAGTAGCGTATATATTTTTCCTTATAAAAAAACAAGTCATTCTTACTCTCAGATACGACGGAAAGGAAAGACAAACAAAAAAATATATTTTCGCATTTGTGATATTCGTATGGATCATGGATGAGCACTTAGCTGTCTTATTCTTAGGATTCTTCTTGTACTTAGGATAGTATAAGCTTCATTATAACGGCCTCCTTGGCGCATTTAGCTGAGCGTTAGACTTAGTCGCGTAACACACGCAGGCCCAGAGTTCGATTCCCGGTGGGGATTTGGCAAACATAACTTCGTGAGACTTTACCCAGTTTGGTTAGGACATTGCGGAATGAATCACCTCATTGTCTGAAAGTGCTTCAGAAGGCACGTCAAACCGTTGGTTCCAGTTGCTATCCATGGGCCATGTCCGAGGCTGTTATGGCGGCTCAACAACTCTGACACTAGGGTTTGTTAGGTCAACCACAGATCTCACAGCCTACACGATAAGAATATTATAATAACTCAGAAGTCTCAGGCTAATACGGCGCTGTCGCTCTTACTTCTCGTCCCGGAACGCGACAGTGCTATTAACGCCTTGTTCTGCCTACACCTGTCATTTCTACATTCATTCTTTTGACATTATAACCCCTTATCAGTCGATAAACACCCAACGCGTACCTACTCCCCACTTTAACACAAATAAACTTCTCTCGCCTTCCTATCCGTATCTCACCCCAGATCGCGGAGGCGTTGCCTTAATGATCGCTAATGAGTGTTTTTTATTATTTCACCGACTGTAAAATAATTTCTTATACGGCGCCTCTTTATACCTAGATAAACATCAAAACTCGCTTCGCACCTCAATCTGATAATCGAATTAATGCTCTCATACCATTTCACGGGTCTTTATTGCTCTTTTTGTGTGCTTAATACCGGGCTTGGACTCGTAATTTAGGGTTATCAGTGCATTCGATTGAATTGATCTGGATTTTTTGAAGTATTGTTGGAAGAAAGTCGGAAGTTCTTGTAAATTTAAACACGCGAAATTGATGGGCTCTTTCATGGAGATTCGGAGTTGAGATTGGTTTTGTAAATTAATGCTTGGTTTTGTGTTTCATTAAGTTTCTAGCCATAGCAATAAGGTTGAATGCTTTCATATTCTTGACTTCTATGTAGATTTTGAACCTGGCATTGTTTCGCCCCCTAGATAACAATATTTACATGTTAATGTCGTCATCTGCAGCTTTGCAAAGTAGGGTAACAGAATAACGTGAGTTCATCCAACAAGCTTTTTTATTAGTTATAAAAATCATTGTACAGATTATGATAGTACTCTGTGATATTATTCTTTGAAATAAGAGGTTTGTGATAGTTCGAGTTGAGTTCATCTTCCGAAAGTTTTGCTCCTAAGAAATAATAGATATTATCCTAAAGCCACCGAGATACACGGCAAAAAGTTATTATGTATTTTATGCGACTTAATTTTTTTTAGGGTTCCGCAGTCATACTAGGAACCCTTATAGTTTCACTCTGTCCGTCTGTCTGTCCGCGGCTTTGCTCAAATACCCTTACTACTAGAAAGCTGTAACTTGGTAACATATTAATCACGCCGATACAGTGGTGGAATAAAATCTGGAAAAATAATAAAGGGTGGCTCTCATACACGTTACTTGGGGATGAATATTTTTTCGTATCTACCCCATTGTGTGGGATATCGTGAAATAGGTCGTTTAAAAACATTGAGGTTCTATGAACACCACATTTCGATTAATCGATACGTTTGCGAAATATTAAGATTTAAAGTGATAATTTTTGACAAAGTTGGGCGTCCCCCTATCTAACTTTTAAACTATTGCTTATAAAAATCTGAAAAATTCACAGTAGTAGTACGTACATTAAACTTAAAAGTAAAACTATCACGACTAATCGGGCTTGACAGGTTGACGAGTAATGGTCGACCAAATTATAAAATAGACTTCGAAATGCCATAATGAAAGTTTTGTACGAATCCCATTCAAAAATTATTTTACAATACATCGTCATGTGTGGGCCCAACTACGGAACCCTACACTGCGCGCGGCCTGACACGCACTTAGCTGCTTTTTACCTTACTTACTCTTTACTTTCTTACGCCTTACTCTTTTCATTATATATCTCGCAGTCAGCTGCTGTTTTTCCGCTTGAAAAGCGCCCGCTTGCGCTTACTTTCTTTGGCTGTTCTCTATCGTCAAACGAATCGATGTAGATCGATGTCTTCTTTCTAAAAATACTCTTTACCTCTAAATAATTAAATTTAATTCATATTTCAAGTTTCCTCATTTAATTCGAGTATTTTATGTGAATCAGACAGTGATGATAGTCTTTACATATATAAGTAGTAAGGTAGTAATAAACATGTCAACTTATACCTGCGTTTTAACGGCAAAACTGAAGTGGACGTGTCAAAAGAAGACAAAACACTACTTACATAAGTCCACACGATATCAAGAAGTCAAGAATTCAATACGAACAAATGTTACGATACGAGAAATTCGAAATATCCACAAGTACACCATAAAACATGATGTAGGTACAACAAACGAAGCAATCAGTGGTTGGCGATCTCAAGATCACCGGAGAAGATAACACGCCCCGCTTCCAAATAACTCGAGTATCAAGCAAGGCATATTATAATGAACGACTCTTTAATTCAGCCTGTTTATCTTTTGTTTTATAACAACCGTCGAGTGTTGATGGCTCTTAATAACATGTAATTTTCATTTCTCGATTTCCGAATTCTGTTCGACATTGCCTAATTTGAGCAATATTTTCCGCCTCCATGAATTTTGTATGAGAATAAAAAAATTACAAGCTCTACATTAAATTTTGAGAGCCATTGTCTTGGATCGCGTAATAAAGCTCAAACGAAATGTAAATCGGAATATTAAGTCGCTTGTAGCTGTTAGGGCGTAATTTACGGAAATTTCGCATATAGTACTTTATACAGGTATATTCACTTACAGTTTATATAATTCACAATTCGAGAGGAATTATAAATTTTATGCCAGTAAAACTTGATTTATTAAAGTAAGAGAACGGCAGATGTCGCTTGCTAACTAATATGTTTCTAGTAAATAAGTAAAAACCTGACTACTTTTCATATTTAAATATATCTTACTATTATATCTTACTACTATGAACTTTCTTGTCCTAGGTCCAACAGTGGATATTTACCGGCTGATGATGACAAAACTTACTTATAGCTCAGTTGGGCAGAGCATCAGTCCTTGAGCAATCGAGGTCCGGGTTCGATCCTGGCTCGTAGCAATGAGTTCCAATTTGTTATTTATCATTAACATTAGCTTTTCGGTGAAGGGAAACATCGTGAGGAAACTTAAACACATTCTGCGAAGAAAATCAAACTTGTGTGTGAAGTCTACCAATCCGTACTGGACCCGCGTGGTGGACTATGGCCCATACACTCTCTGTAGGACAGTAGGCCTGAGTCCCTGCAGTCGGGATGTTGATGATGAAACTTACTTATAAAATTCTGTATTCTTAAACATAATAATTTGTTTAAAAAATAAAAGAACACACAGTATAAATGGCAATAATAATCGATGTCATGATAAATATGTACTGATCATTACATAATCTGTTGTGATCTGTTTACAGATCAAATTTTACCAATTATTTGCTAATACAGTTTTATTTTAGAATTTGTACAATTATTACGCAGCTACATTGGCCATAAAACCATTCGTTCTGCGTTTCTAACGATTAAAACATTAACAAAACAAATAACTGATAGATCCCAAAGGAAAATGACAAATATAAGGCGTCGAGAAGCTGCGCGCACGCCACTCGCTGAAATCTAAATTTAAAATTGTATTTACATTGAACTATCGGGAGCGCGTAATTAATACAATCTTTGTTAGAGGGTAATTTGCCAGAGCTAATGCTGGCGTGTGTAATCTTCAAAGGGGATTTAGAAACATGCGTTCTAATCTATTTTGGTCGTGTGCTGAAACAGAGAAATATTTACAATCTCTCTGGAACACTTCGGCGCATCCGTCGGTCGTTATGCGCAAACGCATCGATTCCTACTCGTGCGTGAGTCAGGTCCGATTGAGCCGCGAGCCGGGATCAAGACGCATGCGTTAATGTTGATGGTTTGCATTAGCAGTCGTTACGTTTGTTAGTTATTTATGAACCTTTTTATATTGAATTATATTATGTGTATCGCAAATCATCAAAAATCATCTAGTATTACGAGTAGTTTGTATATCCCACAAAAAACATAAATGGAAAAATGACAGCCAAGTTCAATAATAAGAATATGTGTTATTTTATTTTCTTTGGAAAGCTAACAGCTTATTTACAATATTTGCAGTAATATAGACAAACATTGGCCAATTATAAGCTTCCACATGCAAAAGATTCCTATGAAGAGGATAAAGTTTGGTTGTGTACTTCGTCGAAAAAAGTATTGAGATCTTAATGAGCGCCAAGTTCTATAGAACACCCCGAAAAATATTTAAGCGAACAAAATAACCATTATAAATAAGCAATATTCCGAGTAAATTGTATATTTGAGAATGTTTCCATAAGTATTTTTATCGAGTATAATGAATTTGAACTTGTTCTTCATTTCTGCTGGTTAGTGTCGATGATCCCGTTGGATTGTAAGCGTGTGCACCCAAAAGGCAATCGGTGGTCTGTGTTGTCTTTCATGAGCGGGCACAACAGAGCTATTGAGACTGATTTTGGGTGGCAAACCAAAATAATATAATGGTAGCTAGGTGGACATATAAAAATGCCCTACAACAAACCCTACCGATTCTGGATCCTAAAATGTGTAGTCATCGAGGCTGTTAAAATGTATTACCACCCGTTGGGAATACACCTCTGCCGTACGGTGGCTATTATGTGATCAGATTCAGACCCAGGAGTCCAAGTTGATTCAGTTCATAGGTTTTAATAACTCTAATTGCTAATATTCATAAGCAGTAAAAATCAACTTATTATAAACCAGTAACACACGTGCAAGAAAAAATTACTTAGTGGCGTTTTTTCTTCTTCAATGCAACCTGGATTTGAAATGACGTCGTAATGAGTGTATAATGGTTATTGCTTGGCCAAGACTAGCTGTTACAGCTTGTAACTCTTCAATTTGTCACTTTTACTACCAAGTGGGCAGCGACAGACACAAATCAAAATCACACCGTCGACAACGACTCAATAAAGAATCCTGTGATAATATCTTATAGCTCACACTTGTGTGTCACTTCCAGCACAGCAGTGCCCACGCCTCGAATAATTAAAACCGAAAATAAACAGAGCGGTTCGAATCGTAAAAAGAGTATCTATGCCCGCCTATAAATGAGTACAGACAGAAGGGGTGTCACCATATTTTATAATTGTTAGAGAGTTTATAATAAGTAATTTTAAAAAAAAAAAAACTACGCAATAATCATACGAAAATAAAATAAGATTTCCATTTTATGCAGAAATTGCCTAAAATCAACTGATACAGATTCTTCTGTTTCACCGCAAGGAAACTTGCTTTCACGTAAAAGAACGTATCAAAATCGGTCCATCCGTTTGAAAGCTAATATGATACTACAGACAGACAGACATTGGCGCTAAACTCCTCTTTTCGCGTCGCGGGCTAAAAATATTTTTAATTTTGATGCAATGCGGGATTAACTTCAAACTTTAAGGGAACTACTTGTTCGAAATACTAAATAACCTGTATAATTTTCGTCCCTTCAAGCATGCCCTAAATACAAAATCAAGTAATTCTGACCCTCCGTTACGACGTGAAGAAAGGAGAAACAATGTCACTTTCGTATTTATAATATTAATAATTATGGATTCCAGCGACTACATCCGCTTTCTACGAGGTACGCTATTCACAAAATCCTATGATTTTAGTTCATACTTTGGATAAAAGCATGAAGTTCACTTATAATATCAGCTGTTGATAAATTTGATATCGGCATAAATTAAAATATACTTCTTAAAATAAAAGCACAAATTGCACTAGGAGGTGGTTCTGTTGTACGAGTATATTTAGTACCATTACGTTGAAAAACTGTAACGTTTTCTTCAGGAAAATACTTTCCCAATTGAGATGTCAACAGTAATACTTATATGACTTCAGTACTTCCTAAATATCATTTTCAGTCAACTGAGTCGAGAAATATATAAACAAATTCATTTTCAGATTGCGTTCCTTCTCGCACATAGCAGCCCTAACTGTAGATGAACGTAGAAGCAATAAAACTGATTCAAGTCACAGAAATAAATCTCGCGAGTGTTCAAAAGTATAGGTGAGGAGATTCACTGGATCTCAGCTCACTCAGCCCGGTCCAGCCCGGTGTGCCAAAGTGAGCCGGTCCCAAGGAATGCTATCAAAATAAAAGTTCCACTCAAACGCCATGTGCTCTATTGAATGATTGGCAAGTTTATTTGAGAGTTTATTGTGATCGGACGATAAAATTTTTGGAATCCGCAATAAATAATCTTGAGCGATGAGGATGTAAACGGTTGAGTGAAATGTTTATTATTTGACAGTTACATTTTGGGTGGTATGGTGTGGTGGTATTTGATTGTTCAGAGTTATTTTTTTAGTATTTTTTCATACTAAGCTTTAAAAATTTGTACGAAGTGGTCTTATGAAATAAATGATTTTGTTAAGTATTTTAAACTAACTATAATATTGTTACATCCTACGCAAAGCTAGGAGTCATCAAAAATGATTGAATTGGGCAGCATATGCAAAATATTCGATTCTGTCACACACAAAATATTTTTAAAATTGTGTCATGAATATTTGTAACGTTTTGTTCTATTTCATAATGGAGACACCTACAATAATCACGAGGGTCATTCATATAACTATTTCCAAAGCGTTGCAATAAAAATTGGTCCAGATTCCAACATCGAAAATAAGACGTTTTTTGGTCGCCTGCCAAGTTCATTATGAGCGTTCATGAAATTTCACATTTGAATTATTTTACTGCCTGACTTATGGCCGTTACTTAAATATTTGGTAAACAGGAAAAATATGGCGCTGATCGATCAAATATAATGCGGTGTGCTAAAATAGCATCTGTAAGTGGATCGAGATGCTCTGTTGTAAGATATGTACTCATTTGGTTTACGTTATAATAGATTTTGGTTCAATCGCTTATATTATCAATAGCGTAGAAACTAGAGGAATTATTGGAACAGAAAAAAAACGTAGAAAATAGACAAGCGGTAACACATTTCATCGTGTTTAATAAGGTCAACGGAGCGTGTAAAAATAATTAACGCTTTAAAATATTGCGTGTGACAACTTCGGACAACTCACTTGAGAGCAATTTCCATCATGAAATTACCTTATAACATCATAAGATTTAGAACTTATCCAAACAATCCAGCTTCACTTTTCAACGAAGTAATAGTTTTCCCTGATCGTTAGAACACCCACGCGAATACAAGGTTTTATCTAATTCCGTACCAAATCTCAATTATAGATCAAGGAAATCATAAAACTATGTTAGAGTAACTTCAAACGTGAGACTGATGGAGCTACTAATAAAGCTGAGTATCAGTGGCTGCACGTGGACAACAGATGGACATAATAAGTGTATGAGATATCTATTCAATATTACTTTGTTCAAATGCTGTTGAAGTTATTATAATCCTGCATTTCAATAAATATCTTGACTCCGATTCCTTAAGTCATATAAAAGAGGATAAACACTCTAATTTCAGTATCGTCGATTTTTTTGTAGCCAAAAAATGAGATTAATTAAAAGAATTATTTTAATGCCAAAATTCTATATGCTTTCCGTGAAGTTGTTTCCCATAGTAACCAAGCTTGGAAGGCTGTTGATCGTAGTAAGATTTCAGTAGTACTCGGAGATAGCTGCTGCACCACCAAAAAATTACCTTGGTATCCAACACGATACTAACTAGCAAATTTGAATTGGGACCATACCGGTGTTGACTAGATTAGTAAAAAAATTGTTACAAACTACCCTTTGCTAGTTTTGAATCTGACAGTTACTTTTACGATAACAATTATTGATATACCTCCAGTCAGAAAAACATTAACAAATGAAACAAAGGTTTTGATGATTGATATCTATGTCGATGTTTTTATTGTGTATAACGTCAACCTAAGAACTAAATAACAAGTAAAAGTAAAAGCGATGAAGAAAAAGTCAATACATGTACGAACGATGACAGGCGGAAGTAATCCAAATACGAGGATGATGATGACTCAAATACAGATTAGACACGAGACATTACGCGCCAAACAATGTAACCAGTAACAGTATTACATAATAATGAAGAAATGGACATTGCATAATTCCAGTATGCAATATGCAAGCCAACAATAGAACAGCATTATGAATCACCCGTGCCTGATCCGAACCGAAGATTATCAAACTGGAGCACTAACACTTGCTGGGTGCATTAAAACGCACGTGAATCTAATTTACGCCCGCAAACCCTCAGACGCAGCCAACTTTAACAAAGTAGCAGTTGAGCCATCAAACGTTATGACATTTGTGGCTAATAAGTTCCAGACATTTAAAGATCGCTTGACGGTTTCCTCGTACTAAACAAAGCGAACTGTCGCGGTTGAGAAATGATTACCGTTTAAAGTTCATTATTACGTACGAGATCAGTTATGATTAAATTAGGGACATGCATTTTGTTACAACAAGAAAAAATTAAATGTTCGAGCAGGGGAATAAAAATAGTGTATTTTAAGCATTGATATTTACAGGCTATAATTTTGCCATTTCAGTGTTTACTTTTGTATTTTAGTCTGTAAAGAAGTAGAAACTGTCCTTGGTCACACGTACTTTGATATAAATCTAGTCATAATATCAAGTTAATCACTTTTGTTTCAGAAAATCCATTAATGGAAGAAATAACTGATAATCGTTTTTCTTTGCCACAACCGTCCTTCGAAAACCAAAGCGCGCTAACTAGAGCTCCCTTATTTATAGTGTGCCATCTGTCAGATCGTAACCGTTCCAATTTCAAATTCAAACAGTGTTCTAATTGGATTGTATTTTTATTTAAAGTGCTTGTAATAAGCTCGCTGGAAGCACGCACATTGTTACAGCCGTAACAAACACACTGACGTGTGTTTACGTGTTCGCAATTAGATCATCCATTGATCTATGTTCTTGAGACTAGTGTGGGTACGATTGAGAAGTAACACGAGGCCTGGAACTGATTAGCCCAATGTTAGTGTTAGTTAATACGTTGGACATGAATAGATCCGTATGTTGTTGCGCATTAAGTATGCTTCACATTTTATTATTTAATGATTCATCTTAGGGATATAGAAATAGTCGGGAATGCTTGCGCTCGCGATGAAAACCCAGTAATAATAGAATATTGGCGCATCTGCCTCACTGTTATGTTTTAATGTTATTACTCTTCTGCCGGTATGATATTCCGCTCCAGGTTTATTTTGAGAGTGTTTTATGTTTTTAATTGCGATCCGCGGATTATTTTTCTCCCGTCCACTAAAATTTTTACAGCTGTTTTTATTCCGCCGACTGACCGATGACAGAATTAAGATTGTTTATGACGTTAATTCTGGGGCGTTAAAATTAAGTAGGTGGAAAAAATTAAAGTTTATTACTAAGGTCGTATTAAACATAATGTTTTCTTGCTCGTGATTTGTATTTAGTAATGTTTATTTCGGTTATTGTCTGTTCTATTTTCTTCTATACATCTACACCTTGTTAATGATTTTATAACATTTGTGTTCGGTTTTTTTTCTGAATTTTTTGATGAAACAATGTGAATGTGAAGGGCTCCGAACATCCAAGGAAAAAACCACTTCTATATTATCTCTTAAACATCAATAAAAATCTTGACAAACTAAGTTATGCGGTTGGGAAAATGAACTTTATTCAAGGTTCATTGAGATTGAGGTTAAAATAAATAAAGTTAAGTTAAGTTAAAATATATGTACGTTTATTTCCATGGTTTAGAACCCTTAGTGCGCGAGCCAAACTCGGACTTGACCGGTTTTAACTATGTACATATATCTCTGGAGCTATTACGGGTGGTGCAAAAAGTGTCTGCCCTTCACCAATTTGAATCATTTATCTGTAGATTGGTTTTAGCAAAACATACTCCTGACTCTTTGACTCAACCTTCTTTGAATGTTTTATGTTGCTCAAAAACGAAAAGCTAATCATATCTCATTTATAATATGTCACAAAATGTTCATGTGCCCCGTCTAACACAATAACACTCAAGTCTTAACGGCGTGGGAGAAACAAATACGTGATATTATAAAAAGAAGCCAAGAAAAGCTTAGTAAATAGTCAGTCAACGTTCATTTACATAATCACGTTGCACTTTATTACGCTTAAAGAACAGTAGAGATAGAAAGAGAGGGAAGATATTTCGTAATGTAATTATCGCGTCTAAATCTGAAATTAACGTGCCTGCAACAAATAATTTAACATGGCCCCCTTCCCTTTAAATAATTTAAGGCGTATTAAAATTTTGACAATATTGAAAATATTATTATGGTCCTAAATTATCTATAAAGATACCTGTTCAAATAGGTTTATTACATAAATAGAAAAAGTAGTGTTAGTTGACATAGAAAGCAACCTTTAAAAACGATTATTTTCGTTTTATGCAACATATTTTATCAACAACAATACATTTACCATATAGTATTTACAGTGATGCTGTAAAATTAACACAAAATATTTAAAATAAATATTTTTGCATTCAATTAAAAATAATCATCATATTTTGTATATAAAAATTCTTCAAAATTTATTATTTGTAAGATTTGCTTCACAAAAAAAAATTATAGCTGCCGCATATAAATCCGAAAGCGGATTTATATAGCCGATCATGATAGTAATGATTGTCCCAAAATTTTAATTAATACCTATATTTCCTACCAAAGTTTACTCGAACTCTAATTCCAGGATAAATAAAATTTTATATGTGTTTAAAGTATTAGAAAAAGTAACTTCTTTGTGAGTGTATATTGCTTACTAATTTTCATACAGCAACTACGAAAAACTGGGGCAAAATTAGAGCTCCACTTACATTGGTTGCCACAATCGAGTCTGGCCCAAAGCAGTGCCATTAATGTCGATCATTAAATATGAATTATAAATATAAAAGAAAGCATAAGAAAAGCAATCAGGGCCGTCCATTATTAGATTAAACATCTCGCGGTTCCAACGACTGGTCACTGGGTTTACATGCGGGATATTACTGTGTATTATATTAGGTAGCTTGTATTTTTAATAGCCCTGAGTATTATAAAGACTGGCCGAAGGAAGCTATTAATGGGGCAAAAAGGAGGGATACGAAGGAGACCTTTGTTCAGAATGGGGGTGGATGAGGCAAAATAGGTTTAGTACTGGGATAGAAGCGTCGGTGGTGCAATCGATAAGGCGCGGACTTTTAATCTGAGGGTTCTGGGTTCGAGTCCAGCCGTGTTGAGTTGAACCTATGATTTGGTTTTCAATTCAAGTACATTATCCGATTGCTTAACGGTGAAGGCTAACATCGTGAGGAAACCTGCAAACTCCTCAGAAGAAATTGTGTGTGAGGTCTACCAATTCGCAATGGGCCCACGTGGTGGACCATTGCCCATACACTCTATGTAGGATAGCAGGCCTGAGCCCCAGCAGTGGGGACGTATATAGGCTGTTGTTGATGATGATGATGATGACTTTGACAAAACCAATAATCAGTTTTACACAATAAGTTTGTGCTCATATTATGTGTTGGAAAATGACGATGAGGCTGGTAGAATGGTAAATTGCTAATGCCAGTCTCAAGTGGTGGAAGCTTGCTTACCTGTAAGTCTAAATAGTGCTGAGACTTGGCATCTTTTGTTACCTGCACACAGTGGTGCTAGACAGATGGACATAAAATAAACGCTGCCGTCAATTATTCCTGGTACCGTATAGGTGCTCTGCTGTGTATCGCATCCTCAATTTCTTGATAATTAAAATTCTGAAAATATTTCTCCCGTTGAAAATTAGTCGTACTAGTAGATTGGAAAATGATGAAACAACGCATACAAATTGAAAAGCGTAAAATTACAATTTTCTTAATATTTTTCGTTAATCTGTCTTTAATTTGAAAATATGCATTAACACTTTGATATCAAACCTCAATTGTCAAACTCTGACAAAGAAATGAAAGTTCATTATCAAAGAGTGCGTATTGTTCCCATTCGCCACACTCTAATCGAGGTTTCTTAGACCCGTAGGTACATTATCAGATTCCGTCACACTTTAGGTAATTTTGTGACCCCTAATGAGTCGGAGTAACGCGATGAAGCCCAGCACTCACCATTATGAGTGGTCATTATGGCCCTTGACGTTTATAAAAGTAATTACAATAGTGAGTGCCGACAAAATTGATATGACAGAAATGTTTTCCGTAATCGTGATAATATTTTATACATGTATGGATCAGAAGTGGATCATTAAGTGTCAGATCTGGAATGTAGGGTAATACAAATTTCTTTTTAGTGAAATAGTTTTCAGTTTTGTCAGATTTGGGAGTTGATTATTGACATTATTTTTTCCACTATTATCACTTAAGGACTTTTAGCGCGCTTTTTTTCTTAAATCAATGGGTGTAGTGGCACATGTCGGACACTTCGAACAAATGTCGTGATATCGGCACACATCTAACATATCACGTTTGTATACACGCGTATGTGTGAGTAGTCCACGCGCGCTATACGGTACGTAATGGTCATTTTCAGCGCCAGTGTCTTTCGGGAACGTAGTACTGTATTAATTCTGTGGTAGTAGGACAGTTTTTTAGAATAAAATATAGGCCCGGAATTACCACTGCAATGAGTAATGGTACAAGTGAGATTGACCCAGATTTTCTATGATAACGTACAGTAGTAATAAATATTCTGTGAAGTGTCGTTTTTATGTGTTTCTAATTATTGAAAAATAAGCGTCAATTTGACCACAGTCGCATCTGACGTTGAGCGACGTTCAACCGGCCTTCAATTCTAGCGGAAAACACGGACGTCGGCAGGGGAATCCGTTTCTTAAGCAGTGCGAATCCATATTTCCATACTAATACTAAGCGTGTTTGTGTATTTGTTTATCCTTTATTCACGTCGTAGCTGACACTTGGCCGTGGCGAAAGATCGGCTGATCAAATGGCGGGCGGGATCCAATGAGGGCAGGGCGCTTATGTCTTGAAAAGGCAGTAATCAGAGAGACAGCTACTTTCTTACCTAACAAGGTAAATATTTTGATTGGGGGAGACCTGTGTTCATCAATGGAAGATTCCCGGCTGATGACGATGATAAAAGTTCCCTACACAGTACACGGATGTTTCAAATTATTTCACAAAAAATGAAGACAAAGCATGTATTAACAGGTCTATTAATATTAAGAGACCTGTTAATGATAGAACGATCATACATAAAAGTTTTACTTTACGTCATTTTGACATACGAGTATAAGTAATAGCTAGCAGATCTCCCAACAAGCATGCACGCACGCCGTCCCAACTCTACCAGCGATAATTTATTAATTTCTCCCTGTCTTTGTTTGCTCTCCGTGATCAATGTACGCTGCTCCCCTAAACGCCTCAGCCAATGATAAGACTTTTGTTTTCGTGATTGCTCTTTGTTAATCATACTTTCTTAATTAAGGAAAAAGTTGGAGGTGATTCAGTTCGATCGGGCGATAAGGAACGCGCCAAGTTTGATGTTTTGCGCTAATGAGTTCATAATCGCGAAGTTCGAGTCATTGTGTTTTAACTTTAATAAAGTTAATGGAGGCCGATCAAGGTAATCAACGTTTGGTTCATGTGAATAGATTTTTATATACAATGCTTTCCATTAATTTTCGTCTGTTCGTGAGGCACGGTTAAGGGCCCTAATAGAAGTTTCATAATGATGTCATGGTTCCAAGCATTTATAAATGCCACTCTAGTTAGGTACATTTTTACAAAAAACGTTTTATTTTGAATTTTTTAAAGTTTGTTGAATTTTATTTTATTTCTTTTTTTAAAACAAGATTACGAAACATTCAAAAGGAACAGCTTCTTGCGAAAGAAATTTCGTGAAGCAGTACTGGAAATTTAACACTAGAACAAAGTTAAAATTATTACCTAATACCTTATATCCATGGGTGTCTGCTTTGCTGATAAGATCAAGTATTGGCTATGGTAATTTAACACCTAGGATAACCTTTTATATAAAAATAGGATACATTTTTTATCACCCTAAGCTTTGTAAACTCACAGAGTTCAAAAGGTAGCTCTATCACACTTTTTTAATGAATTCAAGCACACCAGAACACCGCATAAGGCTACAACAAAGCACCAAATCCCGCCTAGCCGTAAGGCTATTTCCCTATCAATCTCACAGATGATAGCCCGCTATCTCGGCCCCGGGAACACGAGATGCATAATGCTCGCCTCAGATAGCTGTCTCGAGCACGAAGCCTCCAAGCTTCGCAATTTATTGTTTCACGATCTCAAGCGAGCTCATTATTAAAACGGTTGATACGTAGAGAGGTGTTGCTGACGCCTCAGGCTGCCCTGTGCCAATTACTCCGGCAAGCCGTGCCCTGCCATAGTTGTTTGGCTTTAACAACGACTAGCTCTTGACTTTTAGTGGCGGTTTGTCTTGTGTACTTACTTATGCTATCCTGGTAATCGTAGGACGGACATGTTATTTAAATGATTTCATCTTCAATATCAAAGGTAGCTTATTTAAAAACTTCAAAGCCTTATGACCAGTCATCGGCAGCATTCACAAAAATAGTGCATCGTTGCTCGAGCGGGCAGTTTCATATATTCATTAAAAAAATGAAAAGAGTTTCCCATCCTAAAACACGTGCCTAAAAGTTGAGCCGTTGAATAATTTTATAATTTCTATATTCATTTTTTATTCATATAAAACGATCAAAAGTTAAATTTTACGAATATAATGCTGTTTAGATTCCTATAAAGAATACTTAATGACATATAAGAAACCTCAAAATTTGATAGATTATAAATAAAAAAAGCCGGAAATGAGGAAATCCGTAGACGAACGAAGGTCAGCGACATAGCTCGACGAGTCAGTGAGCTGAAGTGGCAATGGGCAGGCCACATCGCTCGAAGAACCGATAACCGGTGGGGAGTAAAGGTTCTCGAGTGGCGACTATGTACCGGGAAACGTCTACCAGGCCGTCCCCCTACTAGATGGACCGACGACCTGGTTAGAGTCGCGGGGAGTCGCTGGATGCAGGTGGATCGGGACCGGTCGATGTGGCGTACCATGAGGGAGGCCTATGTCCAGCAGTGGACGTTTCCCGGCTGATGATGACATAAAAAAGTTATGACTGCCCTTCACTTATTAATAGCTCAAATGTGTCAGTTATATCAATATTTGAGTATCTAACTGTAACAAAACTTTTGCTATGTAATAGTTTAATAAATCGAACAGCGAACTTACCCTATATATTAATCGAACTTCGAGGTTGCAGTGACTGTTGAAAGTTCGATAGCTGTCAAACTAGATACTGTTTGTACCCGCAGAAATGTTACCGAGGATATTTTTAGGATTGAATTGACACATTGAAAATTCGTTACTTTCATCGCTCTTTAAAATCTGCAAGAGACATGTTCACAAAAAAAATTAAAACACAAGGATAGCATCAAATCTTTCGCTGTGATGACTGGGTTTAAACTATACTTGTGTTAATCAAAGCATAAGCCATATAACAATAAAGGCCAACGATCAATTGTAAACGCCCAAGAATCCATTAGAACCAAACGACGATTAAACGTCGAGCTAAAAACAATTTTCTTCAACTTCAACAAACAAAATCGATTGGGCTTAATTGCCGTCTGATCAATAACTAATTGTGTTCAACACACGTACGACGATAAAGCATAATTACTGGCTGCCGGCCAAATAAATCGATCTACATCAAAACGCTAGGTCAATCCATCATTTAGATATTACGGTGCGATTGAAGCTTACCGTTTTTAATTTCCAAAATTACACCGTCGTCGTCGCGGGTGAAGCGAAGGCGCCTAAACACGTATACATAATTACTGTGTCGTAAATTGTCGAACATGAGTGGGGCGAAGGGGGGGGGGGGGGGGGGGGTGGAGTATAGCACGCGCAGTAAAAACCTCTGCTATCCGTGTAGAACATTTACCTGTGTTTCTTTCTTCTGATATTAAAAGATTACTGAAAGTAATTTTGAGTTAGTAATTAAGTACACACTACAAGCTTCAAAGCTTAAATGAGATTTTCGGCCTGTTTTATGATTGATACGTCAAAGTAAGACTTAGATTCAATGTTTATTTGTAGACTTGTGTGTTTTTTAATTTTCTGAAAAGAAATCGTCTAAAAAAGTACCTTGTCATTCATGTTTTCTAGAATTGGTTTGTAGCTATATACGAGTATAAATCGATGCGCGAACACATAAGTAATATTCATTCGATGGTGCAATGTGCTATAAATTCAAATTTGTATTATCCTTAAATTTTCATTTTCTTGTTTGAACCAAATAGACGACGACTTAATATCGATTCTCTTTCATTTTCATTATTTTCACCTCCTTGAATTTTCCATTCCAGTGTTATTTTCACGAACTGTACCAACAAAGCCCACCTCACACCATGGCCTGCCTGACGTGTTATTTTTGTAATCACTTTCATTTCATAAAACGTGACATTAATTAAAATTTAGTTTCAGGCCATTAGTCGCACGTCGCGTTTCTTCAACTTACAATTTTTTCCCTGTAATTATAGAGAACTGGGTGCGAGGCTAAATGGGCACCGTAATGATAAATAACTTCAACTTAGAAAACTGTGGACTCGGCATTATTATAGTATCAGTAACCATTTGCTGAGAAAATTAAGTCCAATGCCCATCACACACCTATATGTTCTGTTGTGATCCTGACCTGACCTGACCTAGGACGGTCTGGAACGTTTCATGCTTGTTCGAATCGGTAGGTGTGGGACGAGGCTTAGTCATTGACTGTCACTCATTAATAAGGATGATATGTATTTTGACAAGTGTTTTGTAGCTGCCTTTCAGATTAGAAAATGTCAGTGGCAATTTTAAAAAAAACACGTCTGCGGAAATTTCTTTTTTTTACTTTTTATGATTTTGATATATCCAGTGTCACTCTCACAGTAAATACAAATCTAATTACATCTCTCAAGTTAAAATCCGTCAAGACGTTCAGGCCTCAGAGCATGCCAAATATACATACATACTTCCGAAAACATCCTCTCTTACATAGTCCTTTTGGCGCAGTCTGATCAACCTTAATTTTTTTGAATGAGCATATCATATGGTAATTAATTTTTTATCATTAATTAGGGTGGTCTTTCAGGTTCATGCTCTACACAACATCTTATTGGTCGTTGACACCGACCTGCAGCAATATAAAAGAATCTACGAGACATATTTGTAGTTACAACAACAACCTACAGTTTAATTATAGTTAAATTCAATACTACCTATATTTATAAATAGTAGTGAATTTTTAAAAAAAAAATAGTATCAGCAAAAGTGTTCCAGTGATGTGTCTGCCTAGGCTGTTTGAGTTGATGACAAAGCATTGTATTGAAGGTAGTCATGAATTTTGTATTCAAATTAGAACGATTAATAGGTCCGAGGTGTGGATTTAAAATGCGCTTTTTATTAATGATCTATAATTATGCGACGTGACGTAGAGTGGCAGTCTGAGGTGGACTTTTGAAATGGACAGTTCATCGTTGCATAACGCATCACAGTATATGCAATGAAAACTTTATCCTTACATTCTCAGGAACCTCTTCGGATAGTTTTTCAGATTATATTTTTGAGTCTTGTTACAAACATCTTCACTTCACTTCTAGAGTACAGTGTGAGTTGAATTCCACATTAGGAGTATTTACGATGGACTATAATGTTATAGGTAATATTTACTTTTCTCAACTTAAATAGAATGTATTTACTTACAATTAGTTTAATTTAATGATTCAATCTAAATACACAAGATATTCGGAATTTAATTTTTAGGACACCATAGAACAAGTTTTTGCTCGGAATTTTTCTACGTGATAAGGTCCGGAATGAGGAAATTCGTAGACGAACGAAGGTCACCGATATAGCTCGACGAGTCAGTGAGCTGAAGTGGCAATGGGCAGGCCACATCGCTCGAAGAACCGATAACCGGTGGGGAGTAAAGGTTCTCAAGTGGCGACCACATACCGGGAAACGTCTACCAGTCCGTCCCCTACTAGATCGACCGACGACCTAGTTAGAGTCGTAGGGAGTCGCTGGATGCAGGTGGCTCGGGACCGGTCGATGTGGCGTACCATGAGGGAGGCCTATGTCCAGCAGTGGACGTTTCCCGGCTGATGATGATAGCACAAGTTTATGAAATCTTGGCCTTCATCTTACCTGATAGTGAGTGACCATAAGGACGGTTTGAATGGTAAGTGTGTGCACCCAAAATCCTCAAGCTAATGAGGCACTGTTTCTGGTTCTTTTCACACCGGAACACAACAGTGCTATTAACACTGCTGTTCAGACTTAGGTAGCATGGTGGGAGCTAGCCAGGCGGTCATAGAAAATGCCCTATCACCAACCAAACGAGCACCGACAGATCACTGGGGATCGAATCCAGGCCCTCCGGATTCTACAGCGTTTGAAATAACTGTTTTGATCTATTTTATTCCCTTTTGATCTGATACCCAGATTTGGAGCATTTTCGCCCTTCTCCGTGAAAATCCCCAAAAGGAGCTTTTCATGGTGTCCCCAAACTTTAGTTGATTTGATCTGATTGAAAGATTGCGTTTGTACTAAGCTTGAAATGTTTCAACAGTTTTACCAAGAAGCTGTGAATTATGCATTTACTTGGATATGAGAGTACAAGCATTAACAACATCCATACAAACCCATTACCCGTGTGATTAGAAAACGTATACCGAAACTGAAAACTGGTTTGAGCAAGCATAGACTCGTGACTTGTGAGATTTTACTGGTAATAAGGCAGTGTACACACGGTCCGGCGCGTTATTAATTAACAGGTCGACAGCAAACAGAGAGCGGCTACCGGACTGCGCTTGCGCACACAGACGTGTTTGCTGAGCGAGGCTCTGGCCGGCGTGGAGAACCTAATTACCATCGTTCTTGGAAAATTGGAAGTGAGAAACTGGCTTAAAAAGATAATGCTACATAGCTTGTTGCATTCTTTTCTTTGTTAGATAGGGTACGGCGACTCGGGACATCGAGGCCACAAGAAACAGTTTGAAGTTTGGATTTAAATTGGAGCTGCATCATTGGAAGCGTTCCCTTTACCTAGTGGCTTAGGACTACCTGGACTCACAATTCATATCGCGGCTGCAGTACCCTACCAGTGCGAGGCTGGATACGAGGAGGATACGAGGAGGATAGTTTCACAATGTTATTATACTTACTAAGCTTACATTAAATGTCATGTTGTCATAGGTACGAGTACCTTATTATTCAAAATAAAACAATGTTGACCACATTTTTATACACATACGAGTACTTATGTCAAATTAGTTTATTAAATTCTGGGGGTTTTAGGTTTGATTTTTGTTTGTATTTTTGTATGACTGCCTGGTACGGCACCACTATGTTAATAACAGTTTTCATCGCACTGTTGTGATCCAGGTAGATAACAAAAACCTTTGCCTAATAAATTTGGCATGACTTACAATAAGATGAAAGTAAAGTACTAACCATAAACTCACGCATCAGTGATGTGGAAGCTAGATAAACTAAAAAGAAGATGATGTGTACACTGTTTCTCTCGAATCTAAATATCAGAATAATCGTATATATCCATCATTTTAACTATAGTAAACATTGTAAGGTATTCCGTTATGTGAGGAAGCTAAGAGTAATGTTGTGTTCCGGTAATAATATATAACTTAAACAGTGATGCTTCTGATGTGCATTATTCCATAATTTTGCTTTGGCCAAAGACCCAATATACTGATGTACGAGTAGATAGAAAGGCCAATTGCCAATTCTGCATCAATAACTTTCGGATCTATTCAATAAGGACCAATTTGTTGTCATCATCATGGAAACTTGGACTTAGTCTTCTTCCTTAGTCCCGAGCCGCTTCGGTTCAGCGGTAGGTAAAGTACTTAATCTTTTTCAAGGTTTCAATGATAAAAATCTACGTCATTTTTAATCAACAAAAGGAGCAAAACCCAAAGTCTAAACAAATATATAATTATTTTTATCTATCTCTAAATAGTATAATAATTTGATAATGGAAAAATCCAACGCACCTACCTCAAAAGCCATCGTCCATAGTAGAAATGGGATAAAAACCACACGAGTCACTATTTACTGGTCAAACATTTACCCCAGGTAGCTGACCTTATCAACACGCTTGTCACACACTTTACAATCACAACACAACGTCAAGGGATCATCTAATGTCACAACAACGAAACTCTTTTTGTAATAAAACGTGAAATTTGTGGTTCTACACGCAACTTTTCGCAACTAGATCTCGGTTTTTTCGTAGTTTGTCGTGGTTTTTCGTAATTCTATTGCGGTTTTTCGGATTATGTCGATGTTTATCGTGATTTTCGCGTGGTTGGGCGGGCGGCGTCGAAACGTGCGCGGGCGCCGGAAGCCGACCTGTTTTGTCGGCGCCTGCGTCTCCGCGGACGAGTTAGATATATTGTTAGTGTTGCCGTAGGGCGGGACAAGTAATAATATGCACTACTTAACAAACTTGGAGATCTAATGCTTTACTTAAAATTTTCTGCTTATTAGAGACACTAAACTGATAGGGTTGTAGAAGCCTACATGTATATAGTATATACAAAAATTATATTACTTTAAATAAAACATATTGATACAGAATTTTGTATTTTTTTCATACAGCAAATATCAGGTTTAGAACATTGAAATCTGTCAGTTTTATACATTAAAAACTGTTTTTTAAAACTTAATCAAAAAGCGACTGCAATTTTTCCAAAAGATATTTAAACACTATACTTAATCGTATACTCGTATAAGGCCACTAAGTGTATTAACATACCATTTTGATATATATATTATTTCGATATTTTGAAGTTCTTGTGACCACAATAACACTAAATAACCATTGGTTCTATACAATAGGTAATTTTCCATTTAAAAAATTGCCCTTGAAACTCAATTGTGCGTCAATACATCTACGTATCATGTACTGTTAAAGAAAGGAATTCCCTGCAGGCTTCTGTGTTTCCCGTTCCCGAGTTATACAATTTACTTGAGTGTTACTTACAGGACTGTTAATTACTTTTTAACGTATACAGTCAGTTTCCTGGTACCAAATTAACAGAGAATTACATGTCAATTTAACAATTCACTAAGGATCATAAAAGCAGTAAAATAACAGCCGTCGTCAGAGTACACACCTATATTTCACCTCAAAACTGAGGAGGTGTTTCAAAGCTACTTACATAAATAAGTAGCCAGTGAAACAAAATACCAACACAATTATATTAGACGTTTCAAAACTAATTCTGTCCGGAGCGAACTAAATCAATCAGTTCGTCACATAAAACTGAAATAATATTACGCGTAAAACCACTGAACCGATCCCGAATAATTGTAACAGATGATGACTACATTCCTATTTTTTATCGGGACGTGGAAAGTTATAATGAGGTGGATTCTATTTTGGACACACTTAGGATAAGAATACGCCGTTATAATCACAGACTACTGCATACAGAACAGAAGTGCCATTCTCTGCCCCTCGCGGAAACAAATCGTGTGTCAGTCACTTCATACCACTCTTGAACAGAAAGAGTGTTTCGCAAATATTCAGTCAACAAAATCTTTCGTTGTTTTTTAAGCCATGTCGATGTTAATACAAAGTAATTATTATGTGGTAGGGTTTTGTAGTAGGTTATTTGTAAAAGTAAACTATAATGTAATGTCTACTGACTTACTCGAGAATTTTTACTATACCAAAAGATATATTTTTTACCAAAACATTTTTTTACAACTTTTACCAGCCACTGCGTCCGAGTCTACTTCAGAAATTATGCCACAGGAAATATCTATCGGTATAAGAAATACGTTATGTTTTTTCCAGTCCGTCAATTACCATTATGCTAAAAGATCATGATATTCGGACGTAAGGTCAAACTAACTTTCATATTTATCATATTAGTACGGATTTCATATTTTTTGACTCGTGTTTACAACTTTATAATAGTGTCACCCCAAGTCATCTGACTTTGCGTCGTGTCCAGCGGTGGACAAGATTTATAATGATTGATTAAAATTGACTCTTTCATTATAATCACCAGCGTGGCATGTAAGGCTAAATGTCTATGTGCCATATATTTATTACTAAAGCATTAAATGCTGAACAATACTGAATAAAGGCATCGCATAGTACATCACATGTTTGCATCGAGTTCTGTTTGTATACATAAATAAATAATGTTTATATACAGTCTCTTTCTTCTCTGTGCGTCCAGTACAATGCTGGCCATCAAGTTTTATTCACGGGTGACCTTGTTCGTTTAATCGAAAGTGTTGACATCGACTCAGTGATTTATGGACACTATAAAATCAAATCGAACGGCGTAAAATTAAATATTATTACTGAATTTAAATGGGGAATGTGGAAATATAGATCTTTTGTTTTATCGGTCGCTGAAAATAGATTGGATGTGCTGTGTAAATCCATAAGTAAGGCGTTGTCATAGTGCTTGAGTTCAGTGAGTTGTTTCGATCTAATTTTTAATTTAAATTTGGATTAAGTTAAATTATTTTTTCACATGAAATTGACCCTTTTTCAGGGTTATCTTGATTTGACCAGCTATTTCATCTAATCGGTGGTTACTAACACGGAATTTCTAATCTCGTCCAGGCCACCTGTCTCTCCGTTGGTCTGTCTATCTACCCCTACAGAATCTGCACCTTTTATCTACTTAGAAGCAGAATCAGCTGAATCTATCAAAAGCGAAGCGTTGAATATGTAGACGTAATTATTATTAAGCTACAATAGTTTTTGTGTTTTCCGATGTATTGGGACACCTGTTTAAGCAGTCGGACCACGCGGTCTCAGGGCCTGTTTATTTTAGCAACCGTTATCTGTAATATTATAAACAAAACTCTAATTCCCAATGTATGTAACTATGTAATTTTAAATAAAATTTAATTCATTAACACTCGACATCAGCACTCCATGGCTCGCCGGCAAGCTTTGCGCTTCTATTTCAGAGCATGTGACAAATACCAAGTTTGAGAACCGTAGGAGAGGTTTGGAATAATCGACATAATAAGCTATAGGAATAACATTATGAGTTTCCACTTGAGTGACAGAGGAAGTTCATTCTTCATTTCATCTTGCAAGCAACTTCTTTGCCTTGTTCCACTTGGAAAGAGACTATTAGGCCCAAGTAAATATACTCATGGGCATATTATACAGTTACACACTGTTATTTTATCCTAATCTTTATGCTGTTGATCATAAGCTTGGTCTTTGACATATTCATTCTTCAAGCTACATGCTAAATTTTTTACAAAAGTTAAAATGTAGCCAAATTCAGCTCAGACATTTCATCATTAAAAATGCTTTTGACGTCACTGAGTCGACTACACTACCACGCGAAGAAATAATCGTAAGCGAAACAATTCAGTTCAAGAGCTTTGATAAAAAGCTGTTTTAATTGCCGGAATTTTAATTGCTCTTTGGGATCAAGCCGTAGTATAACAGTATTAATAAAACATCAATGTCATTGTATAAAAACAGACTGAGAGATATTTTTTACACAGTTGACGTAATTTTACGTGAAGCTGTACTTTATGAGAGTTCTAGTTGTACAAAATGTGCCAATATCCACGAAGATAAAATGCGATGCGTACTACCGGCTTAGTGGCTTCACAATGCCATTTAATAGCATTTGCGTCATTCATGAAGAAGAAACCATTTATTATTATTAATCTAGCAACGATAATGTTAGTATCCTAAAATCAGAGTTTAGTGCTGTCTATTTCGAACAGTATAGTCTTTTTATTACTGTTACAGCGGAAAGTGGGTGATGTGCTTCTGCTGTATATTGCACGAATATTATTTTATTTTTTAGCTTCACCGTTGGAGTACCACTGTTTTGGATGTGAAGAAGCGAAGTGGGAAAGAGAGAGGAAGAGAGGAAAGGATTGTGTGCGTAAGAGTAAGAATATTTCCTTAACGGCTAATTAAGGTTCTGGACTGACTAAGGTTCATTTAGTTAGTTTCCATGAATAAGTTTGACATGGTATATGATATCGCACTTTTAGTTATATTCAATATTATTAAATTGTTGCTTCGAGGTTTGAAGAGTAAATCCAAAATTTCCCTTAACTTGGTTATTTTACAAGCTGATTTTTCTATAGCCGATAATGCTAGGGTATCAGGTATTAGCATCCATATACTCGTACATACAACTGAAATTTTAATGCACTTACAATCCCACCTACCTTGCCAACCTGTTGACGTTTACATTTCTTTCAGGTTCTTCATGAAAAAAGAAGTTTGACCTACCGTTTCCCCAAACTAATACAGACTGTTTGCAACTATGGTACGAGCTATAACATCAGAGATCAGGAAACCCGTATACGAAATACTACACCGACATAGCTTGACGAGTCAGTGAGATGAAGTGTGAATGGTCAGACCACATCGCTCGAAAAACGTACAACCGACAGGAGTAACATTTTTCAATTGTCGACCATCTACTGCGAAACGTGTACATCATCCATCTAGTAGGAGGACGACCTGGTGAAGCTCACGGGGTGTCGCTGGACGCAAGTGGCCCGGGACCGGTCATTGTGGAATGGAAGCGTCAGTGGCGCAGTTGATAAGGTGCGGACTCTCAATGTGAAGGTTCCGGGTTCGAATCCAGCCGTGTACCTATGAGTTGTTTTTTTCAATTCAAGTACATTATCCGATTGCTTAACGGTGAAGGAAAACATCGCAAGGAAACCTGCATGTCTTGATGTGAAGTCCGCCAATCCGCACTGGGCCCGCGTGGTGCACTACGGCCCATACACTCTCTGTATGAGAGTAGGCATGAGCCCCTACGGGACTATATAGGCTGTTGATGATTGATGATAAGGAGGAGGCCTATATCCAGAAGTGGACGTTTCCCGGCTGATGATAATTCGTGATCAGAGATTTATTTCGTAGTTTTACTCACTCATAACTAACTTGATCGTAATTTGCTAAAATAAAACTAATAACAGCAATTAAAACTCCGTCACCCACAAAGTCTGAAGTCGACCAATTAGTCCATTCGCCAATAATGTTCTTAATTGATATTAACCTAATTAGAGAGACTCGAGGGTCAGTCTCGTTAATTACAGCAATTGGCTCGCTAAATCTGACAGAGTTGATTGTATCGACGAAGGTGCGACCCTGACCTTGAGCTATTACCCTTGACGCAGAATTCAAAGGGAAAGCTTCTCATTTAAATGTGGTATTCCCAAGTAAATACTTTTGGGAATGTTTTCAAAACATTTCTACACTTGTACAGCAAAGATTTAACTTCATCATAATTGACTGCATAGTCCACTGTTAGAAAATAACTTTTTCATCTATCGCCTCGTTGGAAATTTCATGAGGATATTTGTCATAATGTTCACCAGGTTTGACAGGCGGATCGGTGATCGCAATAAGATGTTCGTGTTACATGGATTGATGCTGTTGCCCATCTCGTACTTTTTTATTTAATTTTTGTCCCATGGATCCCATTTCTTTAAGATGACATGTGTCGGTTTTATTGTAAAGGTTTTTCTAATAGACTATGATAATAAACCTTTTGGCAATGCATTTCATATAGTTTATAGTTCTTTTTTCAAATTAGTGGAGAGCCAACGACTTTAAATATTACCATGGACCAGCTTTCTGACTGACCTCAAAATAAATGTATTCCCTTATTGTTAAATCTGTTCAGAATCTCTAAGAAACCGGAAAATAAATAGTATTCAAAAAGATGTGACAGAATAAAACTAACTTCTAAAAAAACTTCGGAAGTTCTCCGTAAAAATTACAGAAGCTGTACACCGTCCCTTTCCCTCTGCATAAATAAACTTAATAGCAAGACAAAGACAGTAAATTGTGATTTAGTAAGGGTCAATTAGAGTTTTAATCACGACAATAGTGCGCGATATAGCACGTTAACTAGTGACAGTCGCGTACTGATTGACCATAGACCTCGAAGACATCAGACATGCCTTCATTTATTAAAACTATATTAATAATCCTTACGAGTGAACAGAAAATAGTATATTTGCCATAAATATATTTTGAAAATCAATACACATTATATTACATTTAAATGTGCAGATATTTTTTACATCTGTTTTTTAGTATTTATTTTTTATGTATACTGCGATAATTTCCATTAGAATATATGCAAATAGGTCTGCTAGTGCCTGTATTTTTGTATAAGTTTTGTAACATCGATTCTGTATACCTTACATGTCTGTGTCCCTTTCGAAATGCGGGCGTCGGCCACCTAATTGTTGTGAATTAATTGTTACATCCATTTAAAAACCACGGCCGACAGCCATTGTGTTCCTCGTACAATTGTCGCCTTAATTCATCCACACAGATTGGAGACGTTATTTCTCTCATTGAACAACCAATGGTTTTAATTGGCCACTTTCGTCATATGGGCTCGTGTGTATTTGTTTTTGGCTTGACTTATTTTGCTTCTCTTTTTTACAAAGGGCTTGACTCGAACATGTGATATGACATCCAATGTATCCATTTTCTTACGTGTCTGTTGGTCAATAATATTCTTAATTCAGAAGACAGTACTTATTTATTTACATGAAATGTTAAAAAGTCTTAAACGCAAAAAAAACCGAAATTCTCAGACTGTATATATATGTATGTACTTAGTAAGAAAGTGATCCTAAAATAAATTAGAATTTTTTCGTTCGTTCGTAAATCACAACTGGTAAAGGATAAAGATTTTTGTTTCGTGACCCCAAGTGGTATAAAAACAGGGGATTTCTTATTTTTGAATTATTCATCTCCGGTGTTGCCAATATAATTAAAAATGTTTAATTTTACCCTTTTCACGCAGAAAAAATTAATACTGGTAATTATCGCGACGAAAAAGGAACTTTAATTTTTAAAATTAATTAATATGCTTTAAGAGGCTACTTGAGCAATTTGACAGAAAAGAGTAAAACTGTAAATAAAAATAAACTATACTTTTTTAATCATTCGCTTGATAAAACCACTATTTTCCGCAAAGGAAACGGAACGCAAAGTACTCAGGAACTGTTAGAAATTTCAATGTAAATTAATGTAATATCAGTGCTTTAGTATATCGCTAGCTTTCAGCAACGAGTGTTGCAGTCTTTGCAGAAGACAACATAGACAGAACAAGATACAGAAGTACCAAATTTCACAAGTCGAACAAAATTCAGTAGAAATCGAGCGCTCGTGGCGCATCGAGGAAATCAAAAATAAAGCTCAAGCTCAGCTCATCGCATGGATGTCGTAAAAGGTGTATGTTCTTGTGTTGTATTATGTGACACTAATAAACTCATATCTGTTTTAATAAATATAGTCCGATTTATTCAGTGATTTCTACTTATTTCTCAACAACATCTTACTGTTATCACCTATCCGCCAGCCAACCGAGGCGATTAAGCCAAATTATTACTTAGACAGCCACGATGTTCAATTCAACTGACGAAATTATTAGGAGTATCAACACTTCTGTTTGCTAAACTAAGATAATATACCTATAGTGGAAATTACACCGGCCGAAACAAACTCAACCCGGATCTCTAGTTCAATGTAAAACTATTTTGTGGTGGATATAAAAGAGTAGTATTTTAGTATTTATGCATAAAATAATAGCATTAATCGCCTTCCAAAAAGAAAAGTTTTGTGTCACATTAGCGCAGACACCGCATTAAAATATCAAGGTGTTTCATTATTCTAGTTCACAAATAGATAATACAAATAAATGAGCATAATCTATATCAAACGAATACGTTTTATTTCGAACTATTAACGTGTATTAAGGCAAATATCTCATAAATAAGTTTCGAGACGTCGTACGTCCTCAATTTGTGTCGCATTTAGCAATCGTTACATTTTTTCAAGGCTCGTTAATCATTCGTGGTCCTTTACCGCGTTTCTAGAAAAATCTTTCATGAAATATAATTATGAAGCAGTTAAATTGGTCAAAAATATTATAATGATATCTCTTGTTCTTTAAACTGTCATCGACTGTTGATATTCTGGGCTATGGAACAAGCCTACGCACGTTGTTGTTAAGAAATCCCATACTTTCAAACTGTGTAAACGAGTTTACACAACGCTTTCCGCTGGTAAAGAACATTCGAGAAACAATAAATTAATAATGTTATGTTTTCACTTTCAGACAAATATATTTTCAATAACAAGATAAATATAGTTAGATCTCAATAAATTAGGTACAAATACATCGTAATGGTAATAACGAAAAATTAACATCACAGAACACACCCATACCAAAGATTAGATATGAATACTGCATACCCATACCTTATCAAATCAGAACATAAAGACACTATTTTCGTCTGGTTCTCATTTAAGTAGGTAGTCTTACCGTAAATTATTGCCTATTCAAGCTCGTCCACGCAACTGTTGGTAAAAGGACAGAAACCTCAAACAAAGCTTTTTAAGATTCCCTGATTGCCTGAACGAACCATCTGCATTGCAAGCCGTGTAATCGGCAACGTAAGTCCACCATTGGACTTGGGCCACCCTCATAAATCACCACGTTAGACTTTCAATGAGGGGAGTTGCTGTAATCACCACGACACCCGCGGGATGAAATAAAGTGGCCCCATTCTAGGACGCTGCGTTTCAAGCTGTGTGTAAATCCCTGATTATTACTTCTTCATCAACATCTTAATCTTTTCATATACCAAAAGAAAGTTTACATCCGCTAGCTTTCACCTACAAAACAATAAAAAGCTATAATTTTCGTATACCCAAAAACATTAAGGAAACACTAAATTAAAGATCGTATCTTTCAACATGGTACCGGCTGGTCTAATTTTACATCTCCCTAATGAACCCCCTAGTAATTAATCAAGAAGTATTTCCAATTTCACAGTGGCGAGCATGCCTGCGTCACATCGCGCCTCGTGAAGTGTGGAAACGCGAAATAAAAGCAATTCTTTCTAATTAGCCCCCGTCTCAGATTGAGTTGGGCTCGAAATAGCCACGCCGACCGAACAGAACGGCTGATTTACGCACGGCGACTGTTCCTGGACGCATCCGAATAATTAACTTGAGGTATTTATTTGATTGTTTTGATTTCAACGGATTAGTGTGACGCGCGCGCCCGTGGTATGCACGTCGGTGAGTTTTTAGCGTAATTAGATCGTTGAGCTAAGTCTTTTGAGAATGTTACAGCTTTTATGAGCATTCGGATTCTTTAATGGGTTTGTAGAGACAGCGCTTAGTTTACTGCAAAATCTGGAATGTCCGCGTAACGATGCAGATGTCAACCGTATGAGACAATGTTTTCCAGCAGGTGATTGACTTTTAAACACGTTTGTATTGAGAGCTCTTTAATAAGCCAATAAATATATATAGCATGTTTGAATGAAATTTACTATTGGTAATGAAACAATAGCCAGAGTTCATTGCCCTCGGCATCTACAGATGATTTCTTTTGTATCACACTAGTTGCTGCAGGTCAGGTAGCTAAAATATAATTATTAGGAGGTTCGCTTTAATCAGATCGAATCGGATCTGGTGATCTATTGGACTTTCTATGGGGGGATTTACCATATCCCATCCATCCCACCCATGCACTAATAAATTATTTAGTAAATATTCTAGGGGACGTAGCCGATTCCGCATCACCAATCTACCACAATCATGCGATATTTTAAATTTTGAAAAATTATCCAGTGTCCAATCCAGATATTGAATTCTGCGGGTGACCAAGAAATAAATAATATTATTATAATACTCCAAATTATAAATTAACCTGATTCCGGATACGGAACTATGATGATAGGATACTTTGTATACCACCAGATTTATTCGTGTCCAGAACTAATCTTTAAAAAATATTGTAAAAGTAAGTTTGTTTGTCTTTTCTCGTTGTAACGGAGAGTTATAATGATTTGATTTTACGTATTAGGATTAATGACAGCTGAAGGGCTGGAGAACCACATTGGCTACTTTTTACCCCTATCGAGCGAGTACTTCTCATGGGATAATTAATAAACTCTTCGCGAAAGTAGTTGCGGGCAAAACGATAGTCTTTAAATTGTATACATATATATTATTGTTGTATCGTCTGTAGCTTAGGTAGTGCGATGACCAACCCTGATATGTTATAAGCAGATAACCTAATGTTTATATACTTCCGCGATTGTGTCTAAGCTAAGTGCAAAGACCTAACGTTACTGCATCAACTGTCACACAACAGCACATTGAAAGGGCTAAACACCGCAACCACACCCATAAAAATGTCACATCAATCAAAGGCAAAGTTTCACAATCATAATCTTAAGAGCATCCTCGTCACGAAGTCTCGCCTTCCATCTAACGCAATCCGAACAAAAAGAGACGGAAAGAAAATAAACGGTTACAAAAAGAGGTGGGACTAAAAATGTATACTCGTACTTATTACTGCAGCGTAACTAATGAAAGATCACGATGTGATTAAGCAGAGACTGTCGTCGGTGCATCGGTCGCTGCAGTGCTGCAGTGCTGCCAACCTCATCAATTGACCGTATCATCGCGTTGTGGTTCATTAATATCCAGAGACTATTTTAATATACAGTTCTTAGAATACTGGTGTTGATTGCAATGTGGTTTCTTCAATGAATCATAATTTATCAGACCAAAATGGTAATCCATTTTCCGCAGGGCAAGTGTACTTGCAATCCAAAAAGCTTAAGTTAAACTTTTGTTTGTTGTTGAAGCGTGTTTGACAGAAACCAAATTCCTTAATTTTTCTCTATATGTCTTAATATAGATTTTATTTGACCGTATAAAAATTTATTTGTGCTCTGAGATCGCAAGCAAGATTACGGTAACCAAAGGAAAATTTCAGTTTTATTTCTTATTACTAAGTTATTTAGGATTAATTTGGGAAAAATCCTGGCAAGTAGTGCCACGCACACAAACACGGTACTGAAATCAACTCCTGCGCACGTGAGTAACAGCATCCCTACAAATGGACCTTTAAATGTCTTTTTAGGAATGTATACGTTTGCGCACAATGTTTTCCTTCGCCATAAAACCAATGGTAATTATTTTCAACATTCATACTCAGTTCTAAATAACATTGCATTGGCTCGAGCCGATATCAACGACTGAAGCTTTAACCAACTGAGCCCATCGCTTCGTCTAAACATTAAACAACCTCATGCATAGAATTTAGCGCTCAAAAACATGATAGCAATAAGATGTATTATACTCTGGTACACCGTTGCTTGTCTTAGAGAATATTCTCTTATTAAACTTCAATGCTATGCTATATGCTATGCTATGCTATGCATGCTAGAACCATGATGATATTCAAAACCTGGAATCATTCGGCAGGTCTAAGTGTCTAATTTAGGCATATGCTCGTACAAGTACAAACCATTCACAATATGTTAACAGAATAAACAAAGCAGCCAATGGCAATATTAATATTCATCTAGCCACTGAACCGCACCTTTACATTCAAGTGTGTTCTATTAAAGTACCGATACAAATGAATGCAAATATGGCGGCGAGTGACTAGAATTAATTGTATTTAATTATATTCGTTTAATGTCACACCTCCACTACCGTTAGTTTTGAGAAACACCCGCTATAAAAATATGAATCAATAAAATTTGTGTGTTAATGATTTCGATGTTTGGATCGCTCTACTTTCAATAATGAAGTGGAGAAATTGATTGTGGCGCGTTTATTGTATTTAACAGCTCAAAAATAACCCATTCTTAGTATCTCTGGCTACACAGTTAAACCAATATGATTCGGAGGTCCCGGGTTCGATTACCATTAGGGTACTCTACGTATTCGGTATAATATTGGTTTGAGGGCTTATTATAATTTTAAAATCAGCTACTTTGTGTCTGCCGGAAAACAGTCGTGTTAATAGCGCTATAGTGTTATAGCATTGAAAGGTTTTACAGCTGTCGTTATCGTCAAAGATTGAAGAATGTGACTCTTATTTTCGGCAACCGGCTTTTTCGTCTGACAAATGACAAGAACTAGGGCCCCGCGCACTAGACTAGACCGATTGAAATCCGCTTACAATTCAATTTTGGATTCATACAATATGCATCCAGTACGAAAGAAATCTTATACAAATCTCTTGGTAGGTTCTAAAAAAAGACATCATCAACTGCAAAATTTCACTGCGTCTTTGTCATAGATTACTGCAGCCGATTTTACACTAGTGACTACTTCTTAGACCGATTGGTGATTGACAGGAAGACTTTGAGGCAGTAAAAATGTACTGAAACATATTGTGGAAACCAAAGGCTTATTATTCAAATGTTAGAAGAAACCAACAATAAACAGACAAGAATAACACAGATATAAACCTCATTTTATGGAACACTAAATGTTGCAATTTACATTGATAAATATCTACAGATGGGCCACAGCGTCTCCTAAGTCGGTGTTCTTCACACCTTCTTAGATCGTATCGTTTAGAATCTATAAAATCGACATACTCGTAAACTCAAGTTACCTCCGCTAGTTAACATGACACGTAATTTAAAGTGAAATATGTCGCATCAAAACAGACAGGTCAAATTAAATATATCGACGAACTACGTGTTAGAGATGTGTGACGAAAGGAAGTGAGATTTTCCTGTTGTTTTCCTGTAATTTTATTGTTTCAAGTTGTCTTAGCGACTTCTCCAACTCACACATTATCTTACTTTTCATAGTATCAGGTATTCGAAATACAACACAGGGAAAATGTATGTACCCATCTTTTTCGGTTTTATTAAATATCTACTCATAAACACCATAGAAAAGAAGTTTTTTTTGTGTGTTGGGAGGAATCCGAATTAATTTTACAGCTACAATGTTATGAAAATTTCTACAAATATAATCAAGCAATTCTATTTTTTTTTCTTCGGTAAGTTTGTTTATTTTTTAACAGCTTTGTATTTTCTGATTTTGTATTTTTATCGGCTTAAGTTTATTGTATTCTGAATGCAAAAAGTACACATGTTAAAGAGGATAATATATATACAAATTGAGATTAGACAACATAATGTTCGGCTCAGTATAGCAATGACCTCATTCTAAATTTTCGAGACAGCGCATTACAATATTGTGTTGTTGTAATTAATTGTGCATTTGTTAATCTTAAAAACTTTAAAAAACCATAGTATAGGCTAGCTCCCTCACACTACCTTTAGTTCAAAATGAAATATCTGGCATCAAAACAGACAGTTTCGAATTAAATATATCGTCAAGATAGGCATTAACTGCACCATCCAACTTAAAAGTTTGTCACATCTCCAATTACTAATCGAATACAAATAATGTTTTAAAATCGTATCGTGTTACTGTTAAAATGATTCTGTCGTGTGTGGCTGCCATAAAAGCCTACCATTTGCATAAATCCAGCATATAATTTGAGACCATAAGTAACATATTAATCAAACAGCTTTTTTAACCTTAAATTCTTCGGTTGATCCCGAGCGCCGGATTAAAATATATGCAGTAATCAGATTCAGATTTTAATCGATGTTGATTAACATAGAACCGTAATTAAAAGTGTTTGAATCGAGATTTTCTGGTTTGTTGCGAGTTTATGGACAATTGGAAACGATTGATCGTGGACAAGGGGAGTCGTTTGTATTTGTTAATTTGTGTTAACGATGAAGATTCCTTATCCGCTGTCGGACGTTGTTTCGGATGAATTGTTGTTATTGGAACAATAACAACGTATACGAGTATTATTTTAATAAGGAAGCTCGCTAATGACAACTTAATCTGCTGTTGTTGGATTTTTTGGGAATATGAATTACAATGACAAAATGAAAAATCACAGTTTGGACAATCGGATATTTTCAGTTGAATCATGTAATAAGTAAAAAACACCACACTTTTTTATTTTCTTACTGTATAAATCATAGAGTAGTGTAAATATGTTTAAATTGTGTATTATTATACTGTGCCTATAGATGTCATAATATATGGTAAGCAAGAACGGTGTTCCACATAAATACATTATAATCTGTTTGATAGCCACACCGAAAATGCGAAATAATTACGGAATGTAAAGAATAAATGTACAATGTGTTCCTTCCTTTTAGATTTATTTTTCTAGGAGCATATAAAACAGGCCAAGGATATGAAGGACATAAAGGAAAAGTCACAGTAGATTATATTTTAAAAAACATATGAAACTGTTAGAATTAGGCTTATTAACACATGACTCATTTTGAGTATTGTTGAGTGTATTATAAATAACGGGAAAGATGTGTTTGTGTGCACGCGCAGTCGCGCTAGCCGGAGGCACATCGGTTTTCTAAAATAATGTAGTTTGATTACTAAAGCTTATATTAATGAGCAGTCTTTATTCACGGATCTTTTTTTTCAATGTCAGAGGTCACTTAAATAATTTAATTTAATCACTTACGTAACTTTTCTTTTGAGGATCCTCAACTAATCACGATTTTATCGATTTTTTATCGACGGCCGTCAGAATGCCATTGATTCTATCCAAGATATAAAAATAAAACATGCAATCAAATGTAATTAATTATCTCGAATTCAAACAGCAAAAAACAAGTACACGGGCTAATTACGAACGCGTGGCGGCCATATTGGATTCCGATAAAATAACAATTAAGGCAACATTAATGGACGATACAATGGTGTCTCGCGCCTGCGCCCGCGTCTCTCTGATAAATGACCTCTCCCGCGGGACGCTAACGGCGTGTGTTTGATTTATAACATTATTTGAATAAAAAAACCAAGAAGGAATTGTTTATTCAACCGTAATCGATCCGAAAGATCGCTCGGAATGTTCGGACTCTCTAATTACGAGGTGAATCGACTATTGTTTGAGTTTTGAAAGCCAAGTCTTGTTTGTTTCGGGATTTTCTATTCTTTGAATTATGAACGTCAATTGACAGGTTTGATAATGAAATTTATGCTTATAATGTCCAGTTGGCTAAGGCATGAAAGCCTAAAACGCTCTGCGGGTTCAACACAACAGTACAGATACTGTTGTAAGTAATAAGAATTTCTTGTTATTATGAGTAAAAAGGTGACCTCTCTGACTGACTGATATTGTGTGGCAATGGCAACAGTGTCCTGAAGATGATTGCTGATAATAGGGAGGGGCATATCGTGGACCTATATACAAGGCCAAGTTTAAACCCAACATAAAGGTTATGTGTCAGATACAGATTTAAATAAATAAACAGCTGAGCATTTGAGAAGACATATTTCAGACATTGAGGTGCACAAACAAAAATATTAATTAACTAAAAGTTTGCCAAAATAGAAAGGAAAAGTATACTCAACATAAACGTACAAAGTATGGTTAACAACATTAAAGAACAAACCAAGATTATAGATATACAATTTTGAATCAAACAAATAAAATTCAAATGTATTGGGCATTAAGTAAGACATAAAAATGGACTAAATAACTGACGGAATTGTGCACTTCACACAGAAAGAGTAGAAAATATATTAAGAAGAGAATATTAAAAAGGTGGCAGAAGTTTAGTGATCTTCACGTGGAAAGCAAGATATATCTTTGTGGCGAATACACGGGGAGGCCTATGCTGGAAAGCAAGGCAGTCAATAAACCGATGTCTAATATGATAATAATAATTACTATATTTATCATACTTATCAATTTTCTTTGTAGCCCTTGACAGGACTAATATAAAATGACACTGTTGTTATTCAGCCACTCAGTAGACGTACTTTACGTAAAAAGGTTGGCATTTCACTCAACCATTTTCGCATAATACAAATATATTTATAGCCCTTTAATTTAAAATTGTAGACTAAATAACTTAAGCCACAACTACAAGCGATCCTGTATGCACTTTCAAAAGGGTTCATGACCAATTTTATTGCCAGCATAAATGCCACATAAACCAGGATAAGGTTTTTTAATTTCTGTCCGTTCTCAAATGAGACAGCGTTAATTTTAACTCGTAAGCAATGAAAATATGTGACTTTACACTAATTCTTTGTCATTATATGGAATTTTATGCTTTTTTGCCTCGTAGCTGACAGTCGTAAATAACACCAGGTTATATTTGTTGGTTTAAGTTTAATGTGTTTCGTGTACTTTCGTAGATTAAGTTCTAATATTTATGGAACTTATTTAATGTGTTTACCATGTGACGTAATCACTGAAATATTTTCTTGTGCAATAGAAGTACTACAGTGCTTCTAACCATGCATCAATCCTGAACGGGCGTTTTTCTGTAACCTTTCTTCATCATTGGCTTCATGTTCAATGCAAAAGACATAACTCTATACTTTATTTTAAAAAATTATAATTAATGATTTACTATAATCACCACGCTTGGCAGGGAAATTTGTGGCCGCAGTTAGATGTAGTGAAGATGAGATGAATATCACACAACAAAATCAATTACATTTTTATTCATATTTAAAAAAAGGTCCAAAATCGGTGATTCGAAATTTCGAAGTGGAGTCACTAGGCAGATCACCATGGTCACCATCACATAATTTACATATAACTAATGTATATATTGACAGTTTAAACTTATCCTATGATTGTATATAAATATATGTTGCAGCTGTAAAAAGGCCGCTAACTCAGCTTGTGCTTGCTCCAAGGGGGTACAAGCGTTTATTTTCAGTTTGTAAGCCTAACCTAACCGCTGGAGAGTTCAGGTGCGGTATTGTAAAACACAGTTGACACGTATTTTACAGGAATACCTAAGCGAAGTTTCTATTTACGCTTCTTTTCAATGTTCGGAACACATGGTGCGCGAGTTCAACTCGCACTTGGCTGGCTTCCATTATAAGTCAATTTATCTGTATTATGACATCTCCTTTTTTCTGTCTGCCTGTTGCCTAAATAGGTTGAGCTGATCTTTATACACGCGTGTAGCTTATTATTGATCCGTGCATTATGCATATTACACGTGGGCGGTTAAAATCGTGGTCATAATGTCCAATATTACGCTATTTTTCATTGCTTTTTATTTTATTTTTTCTACTTGTAATGTTATCAAAGCTACAATTCAAATATATTATCCACCTCACAGTAAATAACTGTCTAACTGCAATCTAAACGATGTTAAACGTTTGGATAGGAAGTGTTACAATGATGCATTAGTACCCATTACTTTATCTTCAACTCCTCATGTCAACGAAATAAATACTTTAATAAAGATAAGGCGCTAAAACGTTAATTACTGACAAATTGTCGGTGCATCGAAATATACGACGCGACGTCTCAGTTCCAACTCTTTTATTTTAGATTCTAATCGCATTTGTTTACCTCAATTTTTTTAAATTATATTATGTAATGCAAATTAATTAATTATTATTTATTAACCATTTGGTGTTTATTTTATGGTCCTGTTAATATTTTATTACACGTAGATATATTGTATAAATAACTAAACATTCTTGTTTCATTATAAAGCATTGGAAATTAAAATAATAATGCTTTTAAATATAAGAAAACACCGTTCACTATGTGAGTAAGTACACTTTTTTCGGTAAAACCACACAAATGTTATGTTATCATCAAAGTTAACTGAAATGTTGTTAGATTTTAATTATAATATTACATTTGGCACAAAAATCGCCCGGAGAAACATACTTTTAAAGGTTTTGAACTGTACTGACCAGAATAGGTTTTTTTTTTCTTGGCCAAAACAAAATCGTAACATGTTTTGTCGTGAAACAGTCAAAATAGCTAAGTTACATAAATATAATTCAGATGTTTGTTAATTTTACATAAACCGAAACATAGTTAAGAATTACATTGAAAATGAGCTTAGATGAGAGTATGTATTTGGTTAATGTGTCTTTAAAGTTTGCGCTCGTTTTAAAGGTTAAACTTGACGTAAAGGTGTCATAATGAATATTTAGTTTGATGCATGTTGACATTCATTGCGATGCGTGGAATAAAATAAATGTGGTCGTGAAGAGAATACCGAAGCTAAACTACAAATAAAATACGGAATATGTGAAACAGTTAGAGAACCTTAACAGCATATTAGCCGTGAATTAGCTGCTAATGATTCAAAGTACTTGTGGAGGCGAGTCCAACGGTGAACTAATGTAGCTGATTATACGATTAACTGAATTTTTAATGTTTCACTACCAAAAACAAAGCCAGATGCTATAGTCACAATAAGATATACTCGGACTAAAAAATCTTCAACAAGCCTCACTGATGAAACTTCAATACTATGTTATCTTTGCTTGACACATAATAGCGCTATAAAAATATATATTTTTGGTAGTGGTCCAGGCGTCATAGCCTGTAGCTTGAGACTTCTTGGTGAGCATATTTTGAATCAAACGGCCATATTGGCACTTGACATCAGGTTAGATGAAGACCAGGTATAAAGTCACTGTACATAAAAATACATAAAATAGTTACCGCCAACTGAAATGACTATTAGAAGGTACCCCGCTGGAAATGGAACCTGATACCTTATAAAATGTTTAATTTAATAATTTACCATCAACTCATCTCTAGTACGCGTATAGATTAACATAAGCCACAAGATGGGTGGCACAAAAAGTAGAAAAAGCACCCACTTATAATCGCCTTCGTAAGTGGAACCAATCTTGGACTGATCATAATGATGACAGGCCATTCAAATGAATCAGGCTCAAGCAGAGTCGGGGGCGTAAACTAGTACTTAATAAGGAGGATTAGCTAGGTGTTGTTGATGTTATGTATGATTGGTTTATTATTACTGGTGCACTATAAATACCAGGTTTTGCGTAGTCCAAGTGAATTTCAGAAACCATTCCACATACCATAAAATATATTTAAAATCTATCCGGAAACTATTAAGAGTATACGCGTATTGGCGTCATTGAGTGACAGACATGCTAACTTTCAAAGTTGTAATATTCGCGGAGTTAACCTTGGATACGGTATCCTAGAAAACCAAAGAAATCTGCAGATAACAAAGAACACAGTATGTGATGAAAACGCTCAATTTGATTCATCATCATCAGCCGGGAAACGTCCACTGCTGAACATAGACTTGAATGATGGTTAATCTGGTTACCGATGAAGAAAGTCCGATGTCTGCTGAGCTTAGATATAAATGACTAGATGTAAGCAGAAATCATCGCCATAAGAAAAAAAAACATGTTTACATAATAAGGAAGACAGAATTAAATTTTAATTTCAAAACTCAACAGATTAAAAAAATATCCCAAGCAAACATCGCGATCACCTTCCCGACCCAACCTTGCTGTACTCGTATATATTTATTTTATCTTGTTCAATACACTTAAATACAAATTAATACAAGGCCAGGACCGGGCCTTAATGGCTCCACGGACTGTTTATTTTACACCTCGGATGGGACACGGCGGTTTATTTATTTTTAAATTCTTTTTTTATTTGTCGTACTCGTGTATCGCAGCTTTACCGCTTTTAGCGCCTTCTAAAACGGGGTCCTTCTAGATATTTCGTGGAATCAAACGCTAATAGGGTAGTAGCTGGTCTATGTTAATTAGTGACGAAATTCTTTTGACCAAATATGTAATTCTGCATACGATTTCTGAATTATTTATCGTAGGGAAAGCTGATATGTTATTTTGTCATTTAGTCTGATATGTTGTTTGCTACTTCTTAGTTCTGGCCGTGACACTATGATTCCATTTGACTTTCATAGAAATACATGTTTTGATGTTGTACGAATTATCCTAAAATTTCTTTTAAAAAATTCTTTTGGAAATTGTTTCCAGCTTTTAGAAGTACGGTTTTATATCATACTAGCGGCCCGCCCCGGCTTCGCACGGGTATACATTTATTTTTTAAACATTTTTGGATAAGCGTAAATGTATTTTCAGCTTCATATCTCTACGCGACCAACGTCCCTGAGAAAAATGGTCTTGACACACATGAAGTTTTAGTAAGGATCTCTAATTTTTTCTAAAAATAAATATAGCCTATGTCCATCAGGGATACTGTCGGCTTCTAATGGTAAAAGAATTTTCCAAATCGGTCCAGTAGTTTCGGAGCCTATTCAATACAAACAAACAAACAATCAAAACTTTCCTCTTTATAATATTAGTGTATTTTACAATAGCAGCCGTTGTTTTTCGTAGTCATAGTTACAGATCAACTGACAGCGCTCGGCGCGCATGCGTGGCGTGGCGCAAACCCGCCACAACGGCAAAAATATTACACCTTGGTTTACATTATTGAAGTTTTAGTAAGGATCTCTAATTTTTTCTAAAAATAAATATAGCCTATGTCCATCAGGGATAATGTCGGCTTCTAATGGTAAAAGAATTTTCCAAATCGGTCCAGTAGTTTCGGAGCCTATTCAATACAAACAAACAAACAAACAATCAAAACTTTCCTCTTTATAATATTAGTGTAGATGTAGATTTATAGTCCGTCAGTACATTTGACCATGACTTCGACTTCATGGAATTTAGAAATTAACCCATGGGAACCACCTGTGAACCGGTAGTGGGATAGCAAGTAGGTATTGTACTGGTCCATGTCCTCTAAGACTACATAATTTCAAATTCTATTTAGTGATTGTATGATAATATGTGTCTAATACATTGATCACAGGTACATTTTGCTATCGTGTTGGTTGCAAGGTCAACAAATACTCTTGTTGTCAGAGCTGTAGTGCCGCCATAGGTCGCTCAATTGTCTTATGTAGTTGCTACAACCTGTCGTAGGTAGTGACCGGCAACAACGGCTTAACGTGCCTGCCGATGCATGGAATCATCGTATTTTTCAGACAATCAGGTGATTCAGCCTGCTACCTAACCAAACTGGGGATACGTTGTTGTTATCACAGGTACATGAAATCACTCGAATACATATAAAAACGTACCGTTCATCGATACCATAGCGTCATTAATATCCGAAAATATTGTCAAAGCGCCACACTGGACGATAAAAATGCCAGCCCACACGCAGCCGCTCATTAGACACTTCCAAGAGTAAAATAAATTAAAGAAAACGAGAAATCTCGACCGAGAGCCTTATTCATTGACCGTAAAATTGACTCTCGTTTCAATTTCAATGCTCGGTCAAAACTATATCAAGTTATACTGATATGTAGAGAGGCAGCAATGGTATGAAAGCGTGCAATTGTACCAATGAAATTGTGAAAAGGGATATGGGATGGATCAATTAAAAGTCTGACCATAAGTTAGTGCTAAAGCGAGGCCCAAATGCGGATGGCTTGAAGAGAGATGCATGTCCCATTTCAATGCCACAAATCGCTTCCAACTGTTTTTACTTTGAATGTTAATCAGTAATTAAAAGACGTAAACGTAAGCACCTGGAGACAAGTTCGATTACCTTCAGTCATTAACTAGATAATGGCCGTCTGTAAATTTCGATCGCCATTTCAAATCGTCTTTCTAATTTCCATTTACGTTTTCGAGATAAAAAGTGTTGAACTTAATTTCGAATGCATATTAAGTCACAATCAAGATTCAATCGACTCTGATATAATTCAAAAAAATCTTAGATGTTACTTAATGCCGAGAATAAGCCATTAAGTAAGGATCAGAGTGGGTATCCTTATTCTTGCTAAAGTATCTAGAATAATCTAAATATGTTTTGATTTGAATAATGATAAATATTTGGCCCATTTTCGCACAGTTATAATAATCATGGTAAAAAGAGAAAGAGATGAAAATAATACATAAAGCCTTGTTCGATATTAAACAACAATTAAAAATAACTTTAGCTTTCTTTTTAACAACGATATCTGTAAATAATGTTTGATTTTATTAAAGAATAAATGTATTCAAAACTACCACGATTGCTGCGTAGACTAATGCACTCTGTTCGCAATGAACAGAATGCGCCGCTGGCTTTCGTCAATGTGTTTTCTGTCCAATCATTTCTCTATTTTACGTACGTCTGTCACTCAAGCTTTATCCTATAAGACAGAAAGAATGTCACCGATCAATTAAATTAAAGCGAATGCTATCTTTTGTTCTCACTGTAAAGTTTTATTGGAAGCGAATTCCTGTGTTTACGGACGCCAGTTGGATTCCTAGAATATCAATGATCGTTTTGGACGAGTACAACTTGTAGACGCAGTTGCAATGGTAGATTCTTGACTCACCTTGCCTGCAAAAAGGAAGTAAAACTTTAATTATATATTCCACAGTCGCTCTTACATTCTATAAATAATTAACCCAATAAGTGAAGTGAAATATTGAACTTTTAGTATATCATAGAAATCTTACAGATGTATCAAGCAGTTTTATATGTAGTAATAAGGCTTTTCACGAAAATTTTCGTTACTATTTGGCGCCACTTTTGCAAGAGATCTTCCATCCCATTAATATATCTCTTTTTTTTAAAAAAATTAAGGTAATGTTTAATTATCCTTTTGTTATAATAGTGCCTTTTATTATTGTATGCGTTTATATTTTAGTTAAACATTGTCCTGAAAGTAAGAATTAATAAGTACCTAAGCTGGGCATTTTAAATATATTGTACTTAGTGTGATAAATTTTGTCTCTCAATAAATGGAGAAAGAATCTCAATAGGTAGGTGACTTGGACCTGCTAGCATGGGTCAATAATTCTGTTGGTACTGGTGTGTCCATACTTTTTTGTTCAGCATAGATGATTGTTTCATTATTCAAACGGGCACTGGGAACAATTAAAAATCTATTGAGTATGCGTGGGGAGGCGCGCGCTATCCGCTCACCTGTTGTTTTGTTACCAATAAAAAGTGTTTATTATCGCTAACGCTATAAAAAGACGATTCCGATTCAGGTCAGCGTTGGAGAAAAAATAAAAACAGTCCAGTCGGTAATCTGTGTACACTAAAATAAACCATTTTATTGTTTGTATGTTACTTAATTATTGTTGTTAGGACGTGCGAGGAAAATGAGGGATTGTATGTGCATATCTACTTCATTGCTCTTTGATGACTAGATACACAACTCTTAAGAAATGGCTGGTTCATAAGAATGCTTAGAAAAACAAATATTTTTTACGTATTTGACTTTTATCTCGCCTGATAGTTAATTATGAAGCTTATGATAGAAGTGTGTTCGCCCAGCAGTCTTTTGTAATGGCATTGACTGTGTTATATTTTCTAATTGGCACCACTGGCGCTGATGTTTGGCGGCAGACTTAGTTGACATGGCTAACATACTATTGGTATCAAAAACTATAAAACTCCCATTTCAGTCGGAATAATCCATATGTGTGTGTGTGATAACTGTTTTCTTATGATAAAGTCTAACTTTGCCCAGCAGTTAATGCACTTAAAACTTTTAAGTTTGCGGGATCATGAAATAAATACCTTTGTCTTTTGTGAATATCATCGGTGTGTGATTAAAAAGCGCTGTATACGGGGCGATCTGATCAGCCAATTTCGTGGCTTTTAAATTTCTTTTTACAAGTACAAAACCTTTTGAGCTAGTGTAATCAGTGAACTAAAAACAGAGTTTTAGTGAATAGTGCTTTAGTGAAAGAAAACATGAATAAAGTGTCTTCGCCTTAATTAAAAACCAAGAATCATCAATGGACTGATGACATAGAAATAAGTATCTATACGTAGAAGTTTAAGTTAAACTTAAATTATTCTTAGCTTATGTAGGCTAGATTATAATATATAAATTGATTTTTTTAAAATATAATATTGTTGGAGACCAAGATCCCTTTTAACCGACTTCAAAAAGGAGGTTATCAATTCGACCTGCAGTTTCGTATATGTACATCAGCTTCTAAACAAGTGTGCCAAATTTCAAAAATGCATGTATGTATGTATATTTGTATGTTTGCCCTCGCATATCTCCAGAGCTACAAGTACTATTTAAATAATTCTTTTTTTGTTGAACTAGGTATGGTTCAACTGCAAGTTTCATCAAAATCGGTTCAGTAGTTTTGAGATAGGGAATGGTAAGTGTGTATTAGACAACTGACTTACAAGCATTGCCTTAATAAAACTAGACTTTTAGGGCAATTGAAGTCGGTTTCTAGTTCTTTTTGAACGTGTTTACTTGTTGTATGACTGAGTCAGCGAAGTAAGTAGACCCAGTGGGGTAAGTGAGGGTACGACATCAATTTTGTTGCACCTCTCATAGTGAATGCATCAGTTAAAACAAATTCATTGTGTTTCCATTTCAGTTGTTACCCTGTTAATTTACGATAGTTGACGCGTACGACACGCAATGTATAAATCAAAATTAATTACTACAATGATCGGATCTAGCATTTGATGTTTAATGCTGTATTCATAGCCTAGTGCAGTGGCTCTCAAACACGGTGAAGTCTGCGGTGTATGTGTATGAGGCTGTGTGGTTACAGAAAATATGGGGTTTCCTGCCTACCTTCAAGAATCGCCACCGATGGAGAGGATGGAATTTATAGACATTCTGTGGCTATCAATTTAATGATAAAATAGTAGGTAGATAAATATGATATTAAAAGATTTATTTTATACGTATAGAATATAGAATAAGTAATATATAGAGCGCCTATCGCCAACAAACTGTTCCGCAGTTTGGCGATTAATATATATATATGTAAAAATTGTATTCTTTTATAAAGAAATAAACATTAGAAAAATTAGAGCTAACAAACTGAAAGTATTTGCACGTAGAGATTATTTGCTTCACTAGATATATTTTTACGAAGACAATTTATTAAAATGAATATTAAAGTCTTAAAACTTGAGAGCCACTGACGGCAACGGAGATACTGCTGCCACAGACCATTGGAAATTGGGTCGACGTTGCGTTCGTTATTAGGCTTTGCAAATCTGCAATTTAAATTTTATGATTCGCTTTGTACTGCTTTAGCCTACCTCATACATTACACTGTTTCTTTAAAGTTCTCAATTCAAAGTTCAGATGATTCAGACCTAGTTACACAGATAGACTGACCAGCCGGAGGTCCCACATTCGATTCACAGCAGTGACTTATACTCTAGTTGATAGGGTAGTTTTTTAAATGTATTTTTGCATGTATATGGTTTGCACTTGGCTTTCATCTCGAATGAAGTGATGATAAGACCATTCGAAAGTAAGTGTGCTACACAGAAGTATCAAACTCATGACGTTCTGGCTCTGCTGCCTTTCATCCAGATCACAACATTCCATTACTATTATCTACTGTGTGGCGGCAGGCTTACGTACCATGGAGCTAGCTAGCCAGAAGGACTTAAAAAGGCCCTACCACCAATCGAGTATCTATATTAGGTAACCCTACTGTGAATCGAACCTAAGACCTCAGGATTGTGAATCAAATATTGTAGCCACTACGCAAATCAAGCATGAATGCATATTATAATGTATGTTATAATCACAAGAGACACAGTAAGCTACAGTTGTGTATACAAATACTATCGAAGTGTAACGTTAGGACCTTTAATAGCAAGTATTCGATCGATAATCCAATTCAAGTAACTAAAACAAATGTGGTATCAAAACTGAGTGGGTTTTACAAAAGTTGACTTTTACTGAAACTTGAAATACTGTATGGCATAAAACATATCTTCAGATATATAGATAGATGCAATTATGAGTGTCACATCTCGTCTTAAGCGTCAATAACAATATTGTCCACTCTTTTCTAGAACTGTCAATTAAACACCTACTGCGTGAGCGCACAACACAAACAATGGTTATTACATTTATCAATTCGAGTACAGCCTAGATCCAGTTGAGTCGATTAGAAAGTGCTACTCGGCCGCAGCGATGTGGAATTGACATCCCATTAATTATTCCAGTGTCGTTAACCGACCGAGTTAAATAGCCTGTTGTTTCAAACGACGGTCCTGATATTCTGAGAACAATACAATTGGGCACTACTAATGAGTTGGCATGATGCAAGCTGCCTGTCGTAAGGTACTATATGGGTGCTGATATGACAAATTATTTTGTGGCAATTCGCGTAGAGTCGTTCTAGGAATATCGCAGTTACTGAATAATAAGGGATTTTTTTAATTTGAAGCGTAACGTAAAACTGTATGTAAATTAATGATAGTTAATTTATTATACTTGACCAAATTCTAAAACAAAGGGTTCTAAACGAATAATTAAATGTTTAGAGTAACACGATGGTGCAGTCGAAAGTGGGAGATGAATTGAAAAACGGGCAGAAGAAGAATATAACCTGGACAAAAATAGATGGTTGACCATGCTTGATCTGAGAACCCCCAAAACACGTTATAAGTTTAAGAACTGAGTCATACCGTGACAATGTTGTAGCTTGTGCCAGAATAAGGCAGAGCGAGAGCCTAATGAGGTCCACCTTCACGAAAGTATGAGCCAACCCGCGAATGCTTGTAGGTTTATGTCATCAGTACGTGTTTTACCGCTAACAAACATACATTAATATGGAAAGCTCGCCTCTGCCAATGTGCCAGCCAACGCTGCCCCCACGAAGATGGCTATTGTCTTTCCAAAACGTGACTCCAAATGTTAATTGAGCGATTAAAACTCGAATGCGGGTCATTTCGACCATTACCGATGGTAGCCCTTTTGAATATGTATAATAAAATTATTAGATAAAGTGGGTACAATTGATGTTAGGTTTCTAATGAGGTTATGCGCTTTCTTGTCACAGATGGCGCTTGCGTGTCGAATGCGTAATAGCCCAGTCATATTAGGGCTTTCACCTCGGAATGAAAGATAATAAGCTGCAAATTGGTATGAACCTTTGTTTTGTCATTCTAAATGTTGTCTCAAAAGTCACAATCGTTATCGTGTCCGCGTCTCAAGATATTCAAGGTCAAAGGTCACAAAAATCGGTTTTTCGCGAATATCTGGCTTCCTATCGGTTAAATGAGATTTGCATTTATTATAAAAGTTGTAGGCTATAAAATTCCCTACAACTTTTGTTTAAACTTTTTTTTCATACGACCAACCGTTTTGAAGGTAGAGCGCGAAGTGCACATCGTACAGTCATATACGGCCTAATTCTTCTTCTTCGTCTTCTTCTTCTTCTTGTCGCTCAAAAATGTTCGATTCATTGTCATCATCCTCATTATCTGTCATGTTCATCTCCAAACCTTCCAGAATATCGGGATCATATGTATTTTCTTCATCGGGATTACTTGGATACAGTGAAGCGTTGAGGCAAGCTTGTCCGTTGCACTGGCCGCAAGCTAAAGAACATTGTAGCCCTGATTTTCTGCATCCACAGCGGGAACCACAACCATTTTTGCAATTGCAAAATATTACGTTTAGTAGTTCGGCTGGTGCTGGAGGTAATACCGTTCGTATGGGCTCCAGGATTTCATTTTCAAGCATCCAGCCCCATTCTTGAGGTTCTAAGTCCTTCCCTAACCACGTTTGAATCTGGTAGTAGACACGTTTTATGTGTTGATGAGCTGCTACACTTGTTGGTGGAAGTGTTGACAGTTGTACAGGTTTATTTAGTTTTGTAAATTTGATGAATTGCGTGTAGCGGAAATGATCAATGTTGTCCTCAGATTTTGGAGCATTATATAATGCCAACAAGATGCGCACTCCATTTTCTAATAATGTTTGTTTTGGGCAGTTTTCTTGTTGAAATACTTCCACCAGTTTATCTAAATCAGGAATTTTTTCCAATGCTCTAGTAACAGTTTTTTTTCCTTCCATCCATCCCTGCTATAGAACATCTGTCCCGGCAATGAATAGAAAAGGGCATAGGGTAGGGACAAGTATTTCCAGGTATATAAGTATTGAGAAATTTACGCGTTTTAAAGAAAAGATATATAATGTCGTGTTAACTTAAAATAAAACTAAAATATATAATCCAGAATTAATAATATTTTATACTTAAATAGTTAAATATGAATAATTATATATAAATAATCAAGTTACTTACTTTAATTAAATATAAATAATTAATAGTTAGTACATAAATAATAGGCATTGTTTAATAATTATAATTTCCAAGTAAATAATTGACTTTATAACGTACTGATAACCATAACTCACGCTTGACCTTGCATTAGGCCGTATATGACTGTACGATGTGCACTTCGCGCTCTACCTTCAAAACGGTTGGTCGAATGAAAAAAAAGTTTAAACAAAAGTTGTAGGGAATTTTATAGCCTACAACTTTTATAATAAATGCAAATCTCATTCAACCGATAGGAAGCCAGATATTCGCGAAAAACCGATTTTTGTGACCTTTGACCTTGAATATCTTAAGACGCGGACACGATAACGATTGTGACTTTTGAGACAACATTTAGAATGACAAAACAAAGGTTCATACCAATTTGCAGCTTATTATCTTTCATTCCGAGGTTGACCCCTTTTTTTACCTAATATGACTGGGCTATAAGCGCACAGCCGGATGCGCGAAATGGATTTGGTTGTGTGCGTAACTGTCCGGGTCGGATGCAGAATTTTATATTAGCGCCCTTGGTGTGGGATTGTTGATATTTATCTGTGATTGCATCTTGCATTTATAAGCACAATGCTAGTAAGTCTGTAGGCTACGTGGTCATTAAATTAACCCCTTTGTGGTTGAGACGTTGGGTGAATTTTTATTCTTCGTAGAACGTCCACAAGATTAACTGGCGATAAGAGCAAACTGGATAGCATAAAATATAATAAGGCTGGAAAAATGAATGGATCAGGTTTTTTAATATAAAAGTAAATGCTTTATAATACTGTTACTTGCGTCTTCCATGGGTGTCCTACAATGCTATTTAGGAAAACTTCAAATCAACGAGCAGCAATTTTTTTCCTTTTTCTGCGCCATGTTAATACGTACGATGTACTAGAATGGTTTGTTCTCACTATAGTTTGTAATATACATAATTGTAGGACTAATATATAAAATATCATCAAGTGGCTATCACAGACACCACGTCTATACCCCACGGCCGTCTGCGTGCGACTGACCTCTGCCGACAGCTCCGGTTCGATGCGATGCATTGTATAGTGACTTGCTTGAGACTGTACCTCTAGTATATCATCATCATCAGCCGGGAAACATCCACTGCTGGACACAGGCCTCCTTCATGGTATGCCACATTGACTGGACTCCCCGCGACCTTAACCAAGTCGTCGGTCCATCTAGTAGAGGGACGGCCCGATACACGCTTCCCGGTACATGGTCACCACTCGAGAACTCTTACTCCCTACCAGTTACCGGTTCCATTTCCACTTCAGCTCGCTGATTCGTCGAAGTTTTTTTTTTACACCACCCATTGATCATATTTTTAATGAAGTTGATTAATATAAAAGTGATTACGTCCATTCGTGAAAAACAACAACACTTAAAATGCGTAATTTCCAAGCTGTGTTGCAACTATGAACTTTTGGGCTGACAAAGTAGTAGATAAGTAAAATTTAAGATTGTTCAGTACCTACGTCTTAGTATTAAATAAACTATTAAAATTCCAATCTCTAAAAATTGTGCATTTGTTCAGTACCATAAAAAATAAATAAATATATAATAAGCAAAGCGAAGGCAAAAAGCACTGGAAAGCTAACCAGATCAACATGTGCTCCAGTTAGAGCCACTGCGCTGCGCTGGTTTTCAGGTGGGACAGCGGTGGGACCTACTACTCTTCGGCACATAAATAATATACAAAACATACAGAAAAAGCAACTTACAGTTAGATTCACATTGCTGAACCTATATGCACGTTAGCAAATTCATTTAACGCAATATATTACTTGATATGGTATGTGCTTGTGCAATACACATAAATGTAAAAAAAAACAATTGACAATATAATTTGCTTTGTCACAACACCTCATGCTATTGACCTTTCCGAGAAATGTTAAATTTTAACTGATTTATCGCCAACAAATGAATGACTAACGCGCTAAAAATCCATTCTGCGTATCCTCCGTGACATTGCAAACAAAATAATAAAGAAGCAACCGCGACCAGAATCCATAATTACAAGTGGACGTTTAGGATTTTGTAAATGTAGAAAAACAATGCTTCACGTGTCGTATAAATTGTTTTTTCTTCTCTTCTGTATAAAATGAGTACAAGGAGCCATCTGTCAGTGTTGGCATATTTTATAAATTACAATTATACAGGGGCGTACTTGGAACAGCGACTATTCAATCGTTTGCGAACGGTCTGCGATTGATGCGACTCGCATTTTGAATGCGCAAAACACGGTACAGTCGGCCTCTTGCTGTTGGTGCAGAAAAAGGTGAATTGAGAGGAAATAGTCCAAACCGAAATAAAAATGAAAATGAAGTCTACTGCTATATCCGCTGAATTAGTTAAATGCATTGAAATTTCTTATTTAGGTTAGACCGATCATTAATTACAAGGACAAGCTTTTGTTGAAATTTGATAAAAACGCATAAGTAATAAATGTATTTATTTTTACTATTTAATATTTAGATTTTGAGTAAACAATTGAAGTTATTGTAAATAATATACTAGTAGTAATAGTAGTGAACAGTGTGACATTGTGTTTATTATGTGAGGGTGAGTGAGTATGTACTCGTAACTATGTAAGGGTGTAATGTAAATGCTAGTTTAATGATCTGTCGTTCTAGTATCTGTTTGATAAAATGTCGGTGAGTGTACAGTACAACACGATCATGAGTTCTCGGCCGCGATCTAGAAACAGGTGCTCGACACTCCGTGAGCGGCGACACGCGCCTACTTCATATTGACTCCTTTATTTATAGATTTAGAACTGTTTTTAGAATCTCCATTAGAGGAACTTTTAAACTCGGTGATATTATTGAGGTATGCTATAATAATAATAATAAACGCTCGAAGTACCGATTACCGATGGGGAGCAAAAGTTCTCGGGTGGCAACCACATACCGGGAAGGGTGTACCAAGCCGTCCCCCTGCTAGATGGACCGACTACCTAGTTACGGGGAGTCGTTGGATGCTATAAGAAGGATTTCAAGATGAAAGTAGGAGTAATCATCAACCGACATTGAATAGTTAAATATTTGATAGAATTTTTACTACACTACGTTAGCTTATAAGTATTTGTCACCTAAAATTCTAAAAGTGCATGAATATCTTAGCTAGAACAGCAAACAACTAATCTACTTACAGTTTAATTTGTAATTCAGCTCATGGCAACACTGGAGCGCTAATACATGTGCTTAGCGGTACATTTAAAGAGATATCCAGTGCCAAATATGCACGCTGTAACAATTTACTCTCCTTATACGGACCGTAAAGCAGTGCCGATAGCGCAGGCAAAAAGCGCTTCAACTGCTAACGGTCACAATGGTTTATCTTCACTTAGATTAATAATAGAAAAGTGTGTTTGTTTGCTATTTGTTTAACATTTCTCTTTTTATAGACCTGCACACAGTTTAAGCTGAAAGTAGTCTGATGTTGTTATTATTTTTAGCTTTTTACAACAGCTTTTTAGCTTTTTTCCATAGACCCCATTATTACTTCTGGAGTGTAATTAAATTCTTACAACCTCACGTCTCACAGACGTATTTGCTGAAGTCATTCGACATTAATACTTATTGCATGTTTCTATAAATAGCGTTAGCAACTACGTCCGCAACCGTAAGGTTGTAAGGTCCTTAGTGAATTTGTTACTATATAATGTTCCCCTCCGAGAACGTTAAAATCATTAAGAGCGAAAGAAGTCGCGAGTCAACACAAGCATTTCTACAATTCTAGACGCGGGCAAGTTTCGCTTATCTAAATCGTTTCATTTGCTTGATGGGCACTATGTCAGATTAATGAGCGGAATTTATGTTGTGGGTATTTAAATCCTATTAAATAAGCAAATAAATATGTTGTTTATTCTATTAAGTCGACATTATCTGTCTCTTATCTTGGACACATCGACATGGGAGGTGGAGAGATGAATAACTTTGAATAATTCGCAATAAAGATATCAGTGATAAGCGTCGTAAAATATAGAGCCTATTTAAATTAGATTTAGTTATTAGGTTCATTGAAAGTTGAACAATGATATAATACTTAATTTTAATTATAAACCGTTCCAATAAATATTTTTTGTCTTTAGAACGCGTGGATGCATTTCTAACTAAACGTAAGCTAAAAGCTTAGTGCACGCCTACTCAACCCAGAACCCCGCCACTCTCAGGCCAAAATACCAACAGTTTAATACAAGCCTAATAACTGGTTATCATAAAACTCTATTCGGACATTTATACTTATTATTATAAAATAAGCACAAAAGCATAAAATAGATATATATTGTACTGTTGGCTGGTTGTTAATGAGAAAGATGTGCTTGCTTTTCTGAGTATAGCTTCTCAAAAGTTCACATCGTCACATGACGCTCCTGGGACATTGCTGCGACGCCCCTGGGCGTCGCGACGCACAGTTTGTGAAGCCCTGGGCTAGAGGATGCCTAGAGGAGGTCTTTGATAACGTCAATTGATATCGTGTCGTCCTTGTTGTCTAGGAAACTAGATATATTGTCCGTCAAGTTTGAGGTTGTAAAAAGGTCTATCACTGTCCATCAAGTACCGTACAGTTTCTTACACACCTATGATTTGAATCCGCAAGTCTTTATGTTACTCGTACATATTTCTCTTCACGCTCAAGATTAGTAATAATGAGTTTTTAATTGGTAGAAGCGATTGATCAAATTCAGACAGAGAGGGTGCAGCCAGATTTGGAAGAAGGCCTACCGACTAGTATACCACAATGAGAGAACTTCTATTACAAGAGGTCCCTTTCTCTTTCATAAACAAGTTAAAAACTGGGTGCTCATGCATCAACAGGTCTTTTCCAACCATTTCGCCAGCAATAGTCGTTCCCGCGGCATCTAAAACAAAGCGGTACTTTTATTCCGTCTTAGATATCCATCGCAAACGTGAGTGTCGTCCGTAACTACGCAGGATACATCTATGAATGTCTTTATTACTTTGTTTTAAGTCATTTGTAAGATTTTCTCATAATGATTGTCTCCAAAAACGAGTGTTTGTGCCGTCAAAAGTCTTTTGTCTAATCGCTGCCACGATTTCAAGAGTATACGTGTGCTGTGCTTTGTTGATTATGTTATGTATATCTCTTATGGGATTATTGCTATACTTTAGTATTCTATGCTGAATTTGATATATAATATAACTGACATTGTTACAGTTTTCATTAGTACACTCATCACCTGAAACCATTCATGGTTCGTCTACTTTTTCTACTGTTGCGGGAGAACTTCCTTCATTGACCAGCACGTTGAAAGTAATTTCCATGTGGGTATTTGCCTAAGCACTACTCTTGGCAGGCAGACTGATTGTCTCAGTAAAAAAACCAGCTGAAAAATAAGGTTTAAATTTTTTCCTTCGTCGCATTTAAGTACATCCATGGAATAAAGTAGACATCCTATTCTTAAATTGGTATCACACGGCCCAAACATGTTATTATTACAATTTAAATGTAGAATGAAGATACATTGATGTGGTAAAACTTTATAGAGCTTACCAGGAATTTCATCGTAGGAAACTAAGTTTATTGACCTTTTTTTAAACTCCGAATCTAGTAGAATGGGATCTTTTGAACTAGAACTCAACTGAATAATTTCTTTTCGTTATCACTTAGAATAAAATAGTAAAACCAAATCTGACTTCCTGAAACCTCCGTTTCAAAGTTTTCTACCACAATCAACATCCATGGACCAATCATTCCCCCTTTTGAACTTCCTTCTCACTATTAACATAAGTCACTCAATCTTTTGGCGTACTATAATAGGAACATTATGATTGTATATACATGGGTTGGATCTTTTCTTTGGTCATTAGTGAGCGAGCCTTATCAATAGATGGTGTTTTATCGTACGTCAAACGTTATCTACTGTTAAAGTATATGTTTTTATCGTCGTTATTAATACTTTGTCATTCATATGAGACCTAATGTTATGCTAGTTTAAGTAAAAATATCATATTAATATTATATCTATGATAGTTTAGAATAGATAGCTCATAACTTTTTTTAATCGGGCATCATAGTTTTCGTAGGAAGCAGCCTTTAATTTCACATGAAGCCTGCTCTCCCAGAAGTCGGTCATCAAGTGGTGTGATTTGTCTCGGCTCATTGGTATATATTTTAAACTCATTCACTATATCTTTTTATTACTTAGCGAGCTTTTTAATTTGAAGTATTATAAGTCAGTTAAAAGAACTTTATTTTCTTATAAGAACTTAATTTCACGTAAACTATTAATATTCTATTTTTATTATCATTATATTTTTAGTATCAATTAATTAATTATTTAATTAATTTAATAACGTTCTTATTTGCATGTCGTTGTTGCCTGTAAGTGGGATAGCATTTGGCTATACTGTTACATTTGTGTCTTAATACTTATGTTAATGTATATCCTGTAGGTGACCTTGTTAAATAAAATAAATAAAATTAGCTTACACGCTAAACTTAATACTAAACAAATTATACAATTGAACGTACATAACTAAGGTTAAAACTTAACTAATATGAGTAATAGGTGTTAGTAGGATAGCATCATAGTTGCCATAATAAAAAAGAAGATAGAATGGTATTAAATGATATCGGATATACTATACTGGACCTACGCTTGACCATAGTCTTCTTTATTTTGTTAGAAAAGATAATAAAAACACTCTTGTTCAGAGAATATAACTCTATTGATATTATATAAATGTTTTGCATATTTTGAACATAAATCTGTTAGACGTCTACAAGCTGCAATACCGTGCCAACCCCGTGGGCAGTTGCCAAAACTACACTAAACGGTAACGATTAGAGCCAACCTTATAGAGAAGAAAACAAGTGTTTTATCGAATTTGTCGGGTTCGTATTCAATAATTCATAGACTGACAATGCTATGCATATCACAGACCGTTACTTGGAAGTCTTACACCGCTCATTAGTAGTTTTAGCGCGGATCGCTTTGGCAAAACCGCTGGGCTACATAGCGATCGATGCGGATCTAAAGTTCAACTAGATGACGCTATTGTAGCTATGTTTAAGTAACTACACAAACAACAGCTATGCTTAGATAAATTATAAACTGGTTTCATTTCTGATGAAGATAAAGTTCTATCTCTTGGGAACAAGACTAATTTTAAACTACTAACTGTCGTATCGATTTGTAACTTTGCGATTGTAAGTTGTTCTAATAACAAAATAATAATTTGCCACAATCTCGCTGATCTGAACGAAGAGCCAGAAGGTACAAAATGGAACAATTTTTTTGACTTATACCTCTTAGTTGATTTCTAAAAGAAGTGTGATTAGTTTTTCGATCGATTTCAAAAAAGGAGTAGGTTTTCAACTCGACGCGTATGTTTTTATATAGTGTTTTTGTATGTATGTTACGCGATAACTCCAATAGTGAACCGATTTTGACAATACTTTTTTTTTGGTATAACATACTACAGAGGAAGTCTCATATAAATTTCATTGAAATTGATTGATCACTCTTTGAGAAAATAAACAAAAACAAAATTTTTGAGGCAATGCGGTTATTAGTTCTATTTGAACGCGTTAATTATTTGACTATAATTTTGCTTTTAGTCGTGTTATTCTGTTAACTTTCAGCGCTGAATAAAGGTAACAACTTCGATTTCATCTTTACATCAAAATATTTGACTTTTTATGTATTTAATATTAATTTTCAATATAATTTTATATATAATATTTGACATTTTAAACATGATTACAATGGACGTTTTGGTAAAAAAGTGAGTAAACCGTATATCGAAGACAGATTAAAAAGAATCTACACTTTACTCACTGTGTTGGCTACGTGTGATCCAAAGTTATATATCACCTCATGTTTTCCACAATTTGGGAAGCAATCATCTTAGGTAAAGGACCCTGAGATGTCATACCCTAAGAAGAAATTTTCGTATCTAGAAATTCATGAGTTCATGAGAGAATGCACTATCTAGAATATAATTATTTATATCTTCAGTATATTTGTAAGCTGTTCGATCACAGTTCGTGTATTGACGATTTAATTACACCATGATCCGGCTGCGGTGCGTTATTGCGATGTGGGTGTCCGATATAGAACGTATGCAAATAACGTGTTTGGACACAACACGAGGTGTCACGTCGGCGTCCTTTCCATTACCATAACGATGGAATCGTTCTAATGAATCCATTGTAGCTACAGATACATATAAATAGGTGGTTAATGTAACGGTTAAGGATGACTCAATGAGAGACTTTAAAACAAAGAAAATAGATCTGCATTCATGGATAGATGGCACCATCGTAGCAATATTACTGTCAAATGTTTTTTTTTTCGAATGAAATGAAAGCAAGGAGTTTATATACTGAATTCCTTGATGCATAGCTATACCAAAGAGAATATAACTGCTATGTAAATAAATCTGTCGAAGTTGTTAACCAGACTTTTGTATTGATTGCCATGATGACTTATGTTAGATTAATTTCGAGCTCTTCCGCGCCATCTATTGAGTCCTTTAAGTACTCAACTGACAGATGTCTATGAAAGTCTCTCACTGAAACGTCAAGTCTTGACATTCATCTTGAGTCTTTTTAGCCATACGGAAAAGACCGCTGCTATATTTTTACAAACTTGGTGCCGGCCGGCCCTTGTTATTGATCAGGATATAACGATATTGTCTTTCGTCGACCTTTATTTGACGCTATAACTTCGCGTGTATGTCTTTGTTTTTAAACGCCACTCAATAAGTGCCGTCTAAATGTTTAATGTTCTATATTGACCCTCTACTCTGTTTTACCAACGGCAATGAAGTCTGTCTTGCAATGCGATGTTTCGTTTAATAAATCAGCAGCCCCGTAATTTGACGGGCGTTCCACATTCCGCATTAGACTTTTCGCCATCGAAAATGCATTTTCCTCACATATTACTGTTCATGTAACTTACAGGCCCAAAGCTACATTTAAGTTAATTATAGGATTACAGCGGGTTGCATTTAAAGTGGTATTTTGGTAATATAATAGTCAGATGGCACGCCCGATAAGTGCCAACCCGATACTTGGAAAGGCTCGCTCATTACGCATTCGGGTCGCAAACAAAACGTACTCGGTCGACTAACAAACGAATATAATAATTATGAGCGGAATGGATTAGCCGAATTAACGGTTGGGCTGTAAGGTGATTATTTTTTCGACACGTACGCTGAGCGAAGGGTTGGGTTTGATTGTAAGATGCGTATCGGTTTAATAGTGATTGTAGCTTAATCCCTGTGTTACTGGAAATCCTTTCAGTGCTTTAAAACCAAGTTAATTGCGTGCCACAGTCTATAGTATTACGGGTTATTCCGAATAACACGATCGGGGTTTTAAATTGGGGTTTGCAACTAAATCAGATTTAGCAGAGCGTAGTAGCGTTAATGAAAGTATAAACCAGTTAACTCATAACCAGCATCAGGACCTTGAAGGCTTTCACATATATCAATCAACGACCCCATTAGACTTTATATGAGGGGGTTCGCCTCTATCGCCACACTTAGCTGTAAGATTAGGAAATGTTCTAGGATGTTCAGTAAACTTAATTAGCTGTCATAGGCTGTCATATAAATAGTTTGGTTGTTGTTGGTGTTTTTGGCCACGTTATTACCTAAATCTGTAATAAAACATTAGTGGTTAACGAAAAAAAATTCTGTTACGCAGCGCCGGCCATGTTGGATTTACGATGGCGACATTAACCGAGCTATATTTTCATGTTTCATCCATGTTATTAACGAAGTGACTATCAATAAAGTTTATTCATATTTATAAAACTGTTATGATCAAATCTATTATAATATAAAATTGTATCTTATAATTAGCTTGTGTCGCATTCATAATACGTGACAAAGTGAAACAAAGTTCATTGCCGTAATCGCGTGATCGCTACTAAATCCCCGCAGCCTTATTGCAAAGCATCGTCGTTTTTCAATTGTCAGCCATTAGTACGTACAACAACAGCGCTTTCCGTACGATCGTATTCCAAACAATTATACGTAATTGTTCTACAATTAGGAACAAGAAATTCGTGCTAGCACTGCAGTGGTATGCATGTGAATATCTGCAAGCACTAATTACACCTTCAAGTGATAATAGCCACTTTAAACTGTGTTTCAAATAACTAACAAATAAAAAATGGAGTGGATTTAATACGTGTCAACTCATAATAAAAGGCTTTTTTGGACAGTAGTCAAACAAAACGTCGCTAAACTTAAACTTGCTATTTATTCCTTTTTTTTTCTTTGAATTTATCATAAATAAAAAAATTAATTTCTACAATGTTTGTTTAGTTAGTTTTCAAATTGTTATAAATTGGTTTGCGATACGTGGTAGTGCAATTTACTTCTTTTTGTTTTATACCTTTTTTACAGAATGTATGTATTCTGTAAAAAAAAACAGAACAGATGAAGGAATACAGAAGGTACATAAAGGCGGCCTTGTCGCCTTAGCGAAAAAAAAATAGTACAAATATTCTTAATCCAAAATTCAAAGCCGTGTAAAAGTCTGACAATCAGGCATGCAATTCACAACGTACATACAAACATCCTTACAATCTCACAGATGTGTTTGCTGTTGTCATTAAATACTGGTATTGGTTGCCTTACTCTTATAACCTATATATACCGTCATTAAATACATCTGTGAGACATGAGGTTGTAATATTGTTTGTCCTTAGTGAATTGCATCCCTGTCTGCCTGTTTGCCTGCGTAGAAGACTGTGCCCCGTGGGTGATGCTAAGCAAGCAACAATCTTTTGTGTTTCCTAGACACACTTGAAAACCGAAAGATAGCGGTTTGTCCGCGTAAAATGTTACACTGGGGCACAATCTACTATTTTGAGTGTAAGACCTTCCTTACACTAAATTCCTAGAAGGCAATCGGCTCCAACAAATACTTGAGTTTAGAAAGGAGCCCACACTCTATATGCAACTTAATCTAACTTACGTACCACAAATTGTTTTTTTCCTTACACTTAGTATGCTGGTCACCATCGTTTCAAGAAATTTGTGACCTCCAGTTTGAAATGACTCATTGTTGCCGTTATTTGGCAATAAAAAGTTTCTAAAAGTATTCTCTTTACCCTCCTCGCAAACAAATGATGGTTGTTATAGTGCAATAAAATATTTTATCGCATATTAATGCAATAAAGCTGGTGAAGTTGTGTTAAAATTTAAATTGTTTAGCGGAAGGCATGCCCGAAGCAGTATAGAATATAATATGTACCTATAATTAAATAAAATTGTTGTATGTTTTATAAAAATTGCTAGCTTGAAGGATATGGGAAATACTCTTTTGACCGGGGTAATGTAGCTTATGTCCTTTCTTTAGCCATTAAACTATCACGCTACAAAAATCAAGTCATTCTGACTTTACGAGTGAATGTATGAGAAAATGATTTTTTTGGTGAATTTATACCATGTTTCAAAAGTTATTTTGCTATTCGGGGCAAAGACAATTAAAAAATTAAGATTCGGCAGCCAGCAAACTGTATATTGGGTTAATAGGTATATACGATTATTTAAATCATGATAGCTTATCATTGCTTTCTGGTCTCTTTTGTTAAGACGATTTGTTTAGTAAGTTGCATCATTGATAAGTACATAATTAATAGGCCATAGCATTTTTTTCTGCTGATTGTACATTTAAGCAAAATTGACTTTTAATCGAAATCATAGAGATAAACAGAAATCGCGATCTGGCACTTCGTACCGCGGGGACTAACCCTTAAAATCAGTCAAACCGTTCTTGAGTTATAAATTTTTACCAAAAAACATTTTAGGGTTTGTTTTCATACCATTCTTTCTTCTTAGATATAGCGTATCCCAAATTTTAAATTCTTCCAATAAAATAATCAAGGCAATGCTGTAAATAAGGCACGCCTAGTTTCGGCCACGAACACACGTACTAGATGACAATAGCATGAATAGGGCATCGGACACAACGTACAGAAAGAAACACGGTAATTACACTAAAACGTAATGAGATTCCAGTGGGTGGGGTCGTTTAAAAAGCAGTAAACAAAATTATTTCGACCCACACAAGCAATTAGTTCTGCTAGAATTAAATCGTCGGTTCCCTCGAAAACTTTGAATTAAATCCTTTGCACGCCAAGTAAAGAATAATTACGTATTTAATAACGCTTTTGTTCTCGGATAGTGGACGAGAAAATTCAAGTAATTCAATTGTGTTTAAGAGTGTTTAATTCCGAGTCGAACAGAGCTGCTCGCTTTCTAGAAACGATTTTATTTGGTGTACCGTTCTCTTGTTCCGGCACAGGAACACAAAGGGTGAAAATTAGCGTTAGTTTCACACTTTTCCTCGATTTAAAACTGTAATATTTTTGTTTCTCGTTCCATTGGCAAATCCCTTTAAACAACAAGCAACACAGAAATTCCAATGGAGAAAACTGTAAACATGATAATCATAATAATGAATTACTTTGTGTTTTTTCCCGTTCTGGTAAATGTACTTTATTTGTTGTATGTACGAGATGATATTCGGCTTGCGAATAAGTACAAATATGAAAAACAATACCTCAATACTAGTAGTACTTTACAATTTTAATTGCTTATTCCTTATAAGAGATTTCTGCCGGCATTCACACTGGAGATTTCATACAGATAAATAACACGTTCAAAAAGAACTAAAAACCGCCTTCAATTGCCTTAAAATTTTTATTATTATTATTTTCTCAAAGAGCTATCAATCAATTTCGATAAAGTTTATATGGGACCACCTCTGAAGTATGCTATACCAAACAAAAAAAATGGTGCACTATTAGCGGAGTTATCGCTTATAACACATACAAAAAGTCGGTTGATAATCAACTTAAAGTAGACCTACATTAAACATTTTTTTAAATATTGACTGTTGCATATGTCACTTGCAAGTGTATTACAGAGTCAGACTACATGTAAAGAAGAGTCAAAGTCAGTAATTTCCGAAGAGCACATATAAAATGTCACGGGTCAAATTCGAAAACAATAACTGTAAATTGTGATACCGATACCGCCGTGATAGCTACCAGGCTACAAGGGTGGTCATCATCATCAGGCGGAAAACTTCAACTGTTGACCAAAGCCGCTTGCATCCAGCGACTCCCCGCGACCTTTACGTCACCGGTCCACGTAGTAGGAGGACGGCCCGGTACAACTTTCACGGTATGTGGTCCTTAGCCCCCAGCTAAATATACTATAACTATCGGGTTGAGAAGCGTAAGAAGCACAGGGGGCCCAGAAAATTAAAAAGTTTTCTCGATAAATCAAATTTATTACAAAGGGGTGCTCTAGTTAATCTGCGCCAGGAAATTAAACGAGGAATTACCATAATTGATACGCTACAAGTGAATCGGTGCAGAAAAGCGATCGTCTCTACAAAGGCCGTTAACTCTCTAGGCCACCAAACTGCCGCAGATATTCGTAATGGATGAGTCACTTAAAAAGCGAGATTGGGCAGTAAAAGTTCTTAGATTCTGAGTATTTGATTCATTAGATGTGCGGACGTTCAGGTAACTTGGTGCATTTATTAACAATGATCAAAGTCGTATTAAAAGTTTATACTCCACCTGACTGCTGCATTTTGTTCAAATCCGTTCAGCGGTTTATGCGTGAAAGAGTCACAAACATCACTTTTACATTTGTAATATTATTAGGATATTAAGCAACATCAGAATTCTACTACTGGACTTGAGAAAACTTTGAGCCATGGGCAGAAGGATCTGACTTGATACTTATGTATCAACAACATTTTATTGCGATCACCACCCCGTCTACCAAGCGTGTTCATCTTTGACTTGTGGTCAGTAGTGGACATAAGCTGCTGAACATGATGAATATCAAACTTGGAGTCAGCACAATCTCTTGAACGATCTACTATGTAGAAGTCGAAATGTTCATATTATTTATTCAATGTCAAAGATATTTACATGTCACAGATACATATTTTAAATTAGATTTGTTAGTACACTTAGCCTAGATTAGTAATAAAATCTCTACCTCTACCTATTTAATCTACTATTAATTAGGTACTGGCAATAGTTTCGCAAACTATCCAGAATGAAAACACATTGATAATGGTGCGGCGGTAAGGAAATTTTTCCTTAGTAAATTGCACCCTTGATCATTAAAAAATGTCTGTCCAGCACAGAAAAAAACGAAAACGATTAGAACTTCATTAGAAATATTAATAACTTAACACAACAAACATTGATTTATATCGACACGCGTCAGCAACAAAAATACTTAGCCCTCCACTCTATGTACAAAAGGCTTGTTCGAATTAATCAAATCATTTTAAAGATCCTTATCTCTTCAGAGTGTATCTTTGAAATTAGAGCAGGAAGGAGCATCGATTGTTTTCTCTCGCCCACGGACGCATGCCAGCTTGTTGTTATTTTTTTATACTGCTGTATATATAGATAGGTATAACGGATTGTAATCATCTCATTGTGTGAGCTAAGATGTATCTGAGTAGGGTATGGATGGCAACAAAGTTCAGCGCTAAAATTGTGTGCAGCTGTATTATAGAATACTCGACCAAAACTATCACATAAAAAGCTACTGTAATTATATTGTAATATTCAACAATTACTACTACTAGTTGTTCTGATCGACTGTCCTAATGAAAAAAAATCTTCTTCTTTAATTGATGAAGTGTTAGACAATGCTCTCTTTTATCTGCCTTTTTCTATATCAGATACGTCACCGTCTAAAATAAACACATTTGCTTCATAAATATTTAAAACAAATGCAAGTTATGTTCAATTTCCAAAAGAAAATAAGACTGCCAGTCTAGGAGCCACTTTTGGAGGTTTATTGAAAATAATTTATTTCACTGGACATATTTTAACAGAAAAGTTTCTTAATTTACGCTTTCATTTTTAACGTATGCTGACTAAATATGGTACACAGCTTATTTAATCAATTAATCCAGATATCAGATGGCGTGTGTTCCTTATTGAAAAAATAAATAGTCAATAGTCACACCATATTTTTGATACAATTTTTTTTATCAATACGTCCAACCCGAGAGTTCTCTTGTAAATTTTATATGATGATTTTGTACAGCCCTACCGCGTCCCGTACTTCCAACCGTCTGCACACCGAGCACCGATAGGATAAAACAACATGTGTTTCTTCACCTAACGAATCTTCCCCGGCATAATGAGTACAACAATGTAAAGTGGGGCCGGTATTTACATAATGTCAACTAAGTAGGTGTAGGTGTGTCACTATAGAGCTGGATATCAAATTGGTGTCAAATCCGAAAGGGCATAATAATTTAATTACATTGTCTTTTAGAAAGGGTACATTTGTTGAGATCGACGGAGTGACAGCTCAAACGAATCTGATTAGATTAGGAACATTAGGCGAACAAAGATTTCGCTAAAGATAATTTGTATATGTAATAAATACCACTGGCCGATTGTCATGTGTCATTTTGTCAACAATTAAATAGTCCGACCCTACCTCTATAATTCTGTCGTTATTGAGTCTTTCTTGAAGCTTTGTAAGTAGGCTGACGTCATCAATCCTGTTACAGGGATATCTCTTGAATTACATCATTGTTACTATTAGTTTGCAGAAAAATTAAAACGTAATTTGAAGTCAATCAACTGCGCGTTTGAGACAATCGAGATTGATCATAATAATACCGTTAATTTTCCTACCGCACCGCAATGGGCACCGTGGCAAACATTGGCCCAGGGGTTTTAGGGTAGGGTTTGGCTGGATGTGGTTGGCACAGAAGAAAAAGGACAAATGTGATATATTTATGAAGCATAGATAAGAGGTGGATAGTTCCCACATGTACCCATAACTCGGCAAACATGGCGATAGAGGGACACAGGGAAGGTTTCAGATGGTGGAAATTTCCCTCCGCAAAAAAGGGATTGGTGTTGCCCACACCCGCAGAAGCTGCCGTTCCTTGAGTAGCAATAAATGAACAATTATCTTTGGATACCATTCTGCCAATCCGCTGATTGCTTCCTCATGGCAAAAATAAAATGCAATACGATCAAATAAATAAATCGGAAATTGACACCGTCAGTGGTCTTCGGATGTGACACTAGTTTCGTCACTTGCTACACTCTCGTCGCATACACTCTGTGGGTAAACTCGTATGTCATTAATCGAACTGTAGGAATTTCTATTGTATTGTTACACAGTATATTTTTAACTGACGCCCGGAGAGTGATTGTATCGATTATGACAGGTTGGTAGGCCTTGTTCCTGGTATCCGGGAATTAAAGTTTTAAGTGTCTACGAGTGCTGTAGAAGCAGAATTTACTGTTAATCATGCATTGTTTTAAAGATTAGGATATTGCAGAGACCACCAATTCCTTTACATCTCCATAACATACTTTATTTGCCAGGCCTTACAAGTACTCAAAGCACTGAGTGATTTGTAAGTATATTTTAGGAGTAAGCAAGCAAATTAATTAAAAAAATATATGATTGTGAATGTTGGTGAAATTGAATCCACTCTGAATCCCAGGAATGCTATAATAAAGTACCAAGGTAAAATATTCAAGAAATGGGCGGCCATATCTACATAAAAGTATGTATGTACATCTTGTTGCTGATACGAATCCGCCTAATAAGCCTCTCTGATGTCATGGAAAGTCTGTCATGGTGACCCGTGAGGAATGCTCATTGGTCATGTCCTACAGTGAACTATGCAATCAGAAAACCACAGCTAAATATGTAATCTATCTTACTTGAGGCTATGGAATACTCAATATTCTGGAAAGTTAATTTGATAAAATTAGACTCTAGGTAGAACACTAAGTGAAATTATCTAGGTAAATGTTTTGACGTTTGAAATACCTTACAGAAATGCCTTCAAAATAGTTTATACACAGGTTTGAGAGTACGGAGTTGTATTTTGTATTGTGTTGGATCCGTGTCATTTGTCAGCTGTAACCTCCTCTAAACAATGACCTATGAATGAAGACGATTCATAAAATCACGTAATATCCAGATCGGTTTATAATCGAGAAAATTTATATGTACGAAGTGTAAACAAGTACCTACCTATTGCGATAAAAAAAACTTCTTTTATTGAACAAACTGGCCAGCAACACAGTCACAAAATTAGTAAATGAATTATACTTAAGGTTATAATTTTTAAAAAGCGAATGTCAAAGAGTAAGGAGATCGGATATGAATACAATGGCTACGGATCGCCGGCATCGACGCCCCGCGGAGCGCGTGCCCACTCCACACAAAACAAGATAAAAACGTAAATAAAATCCTTATGTAAATTAAATTTGTAGATATTCTCCGAGATAGATAATAAATTTTTCGACTGACCGAATAAAATGTTCGATATCGAGATGCCGGACGACATTCAGTGGCATTCTTGTTTAGGGCGATTATTAAAATCCGACCTGTTTGTAATTTGGAATAAGTGTTTCACTTTTGTGTGGGTGGTGCAGAGGCCTATATTATATGGTAGTCACTAGAAAAGTACAGTCACTGTTACATAGACGGAAATTTAACAAACTATGTTCCTTCTCAACAATGGACATAATAATGAAGACAAAGTTCATGCAATGTTTAAAACTTAAAACTTCTCGCGACTTTAGTCTGCGAGGACTATAAATTCGCCCACGCGCACCACCTAACAGACCGGGATAAAAGTAGACTATATCCCTCTACATCAGTGGTTCGCAACATTTTTAGACTAGGGACCACTAAGGACCACACGGGTCGATGCTGGGACCCTCAAATGTAATAAGAAATAAAAAAAATTGAAACTTAACTCTAATTAGGACTTTTAACCAGTACTCAGTTTGGTTGTTGGTAGGACATTTTCTGTACCCGCCTGGCTAGCTACCATTATGTTACCTAAGTCTGCCACCAAAAAGCATTATTAATAACATTGTTGTATTTCGGTTTATTGTTGATTTGTAATTTTGTCCTCGCGTATGGAGTGGCCTGCGTGCCATCGGCACCGTTTGAGAACCATTGCTCTACATGCTTTAGGCTACATTGCGTGCTAAATTCTTTACGACTGGTTTTGCTATTAAGGCGTCAAGATGTAACACAAGCAAACTCACTTATACCTTTATAATTTCATCGGATTAACTTTGTTCAAAACATTTTCTGACATCAATTAAATAACCCTTATTTTAGGGAAAAGTCTAATCATCGTTTCATATAACAATTATTCTTGAGTATCAAATTACTTCATGGTACGCCACATCGAAGGAAGGAGGCCTATGTCCAGCAGTCTTCGTTTCCTGGATGATGATGAAATTACTTAAACACTAATAAGAATGTCGAAAGCACTTTTCTTTCACATCTTTTTAATGTTAATGATGATCGAATCTATATCTAACACATTTTAAAATAACTGAAAAGCTACTGGATGTTTTACTTTTGCGGCTAATCGTGGTGATAACGTAGTATGTGTATAAAGTTATGTTTTATAACAAACAGCGTGACTTCCGTAGCTTACGCTTAAACCAAAACAAATAATTCTACATGAATAAATAAACTTTTAGCTAAGAGACCAACACCTAGAGCTTTACGATAGTTGAAAGCTACAGACGACCACACAATCTTTTTAACATTCGGAACACGACGTTCCAATCCGTTCTCACTTCAATCATTGATTAAGAATTAAAACACAAATAATGCATTATCTACAACGCTGGACACATCTGGTGATCTACTAGCTGTTCATTGTACTAAGCTCTTTCTACTCGTAAGTACCTACATCGGACCACCGAGCGCGCTCTAATTCCATTCTGAATATAGATAGAGTAGTTGCAATTTGTTGTTCTGAAAACTGTAGTTTCATTGTAAATAGAATACCGCGTTATTTAGGGCCGTTTAAAAATTTGACTTAAATGAAAATTAGATCACCCCAAAGAATATTTTCAGATATTTTAGTTCAAGCTTTTGTCCGCGTAGACTGCGAAAAGTATCCCATGAGACCTTACTGGTTGTATAGCGATAAAATGTAGCCACAAACTAACTTTCTCATTTTGTAAATATATAGGTTTAAAAATATCGATTCAGAACTGTAATAGATTTCATATAAAATTTTACGAATGTTAGTTTTTATACTTATCTAGAAGAAGCCGTACTATTTTTGGTACCTTCAAGAGGCTACAAACTATGATTTTATTACCTTCATGGGTACCTTCGTTTAAAGCATTTGTAATGGTTACTTGCTCATAGTTTTCGTTCAATGCTCAAAACGAATTCTTTTTTGCGACAAGCTAGCCTCATACTGTACCTCTGCACGTAAAGCCACGAGCAAACACTAACTCATCATGTTTATTTACATGTACCCACCACGCGCCGACCGATCCCTCGATTCACGCATCGCCCTCGGCGTACACTTTATCAAAGATTGTTGTCGATAGCGCACACGTTATTACGCACCTCTCGACTTTCGACTACCGGCACTACACAAATAATAAATTAATGAATGATTGACAGAGACAGAGCTTGAGCACCATTGACGCCTTCGTAGATATCGCACAGTGGTGGGTCTACATTATCTTAGAAAGGAGACGATTTTGTATCCATATAACTCTCCCATACTGCTGCAACAATGATTTTGAGTAGAATTTGGTACAAAGAAAGGAGGTCAAATGTTTAGTCAGTCAGTGTACCTAATAAGGTTAAATGAGACCAGATGAATGGAAATAGAGAAGTTCTTCGACGATGTAGAGGGTTAAATAGGATGGAATACAGAAGTAACAATACGAGTACATGCAAGTCCCTACGACGCCGGACTGGAAGCTCTCCCAACACAAATAGAGTTGTGTTAGAAATTCAGAAACATGGTCGTACTTTTGCTGGCTAAATATGAACTTAGTGCAGTAGTTCTGAACTTTCAAGCTTATTAAGCAGCTGTATAATCAAGAATGGGTAGTGAGAGCAATTTAGCAAGCCAATTTTACTTATTGGCTGAAAGAAGAAGGTAGATGTCTCTTTGAACCAACAGCAGAAAAAACCTTCGTGATGACTTTGAAAATCCTTAGATTCTTTACGGTATCAGTGGGATATGGGTTACGTTGAAATACAATTGGGGTAGCTGTTTGTTTACAAATCATCCACATATACATGAAAAGCGGATTTAAGATTTTGAGTACTGGAGTTGACGCAAATAGCAAATAATACTAACAATAATTTGTCATCAACATTAAATTTCATTTAATTTCAATCACATTTTCACACTGAACTGGAAGAATACTGTTAGCAGTAAAAACAACGAGTTTTATATAACGTCATTCATTACGTGAGTAAGGCACGCACTCGCGCATCTGTTCACTATATTTGCATGACCGCTGATTGGGATACAAGATTAATCCGTATAATATTTTTTGTCTTCATCATTTAGGTGCAATCAGGCGGTTCAAGAAAAAAATGATCATTATCATACTTCAGCCCTTGAGCTATTTTTTCAGACGGCAAACAAAGGGGTGCTGTTTGTTATTAGGTTGGGGCGATAATGTAATGCAATTACTTTTTTTGACGTGAAAAAAAGTTGGAAAAATTCATTATTCAAATCCGCCAGCTGAACCAGCGGAGAATAGTGATTAGGGATTTGATGTTTCGAACTCATTTGCATCTACTTTAACAAGTTAGATCGCTTAGGACCTTGTTTATAGCAACGTAGCAATAAATGGTAATTTTTAGAGACTTAATTTCCAGGTTTATAATTTCTCTATCAGGTTTTTAACTAGACTTAATTTGTGTATATATTAATTTGTTTGTTTGAACACTCTTTATTTACATCTTAACTTAAATAATTTAAAACATAAAAATAGCTAATAAATATAAGTTATGTCTAAAACGGTATGCAAAATTAATTAGTAGTATACTATAGTTAATTTTGTTAAATAACTTTTAAAACAACTTTAGTTATCAAGTCATATGCCACTAGCTTTGTTGGAAAACCGTTTGGCAAGACACGCAGATTCGAATCCCGAAGGTGTCAAAATGTTATTGGCTAAGCTGCGCCTTGATCATCAACAGTCTATATACGTCCCCACTGCAGGGGCTCAGGCCTACTCTGCTAGAGTGTATGGGCCAAAGTCCACCACGCGGGCCCAATGCAGATTTCTTCACGATATTTTCCTTCACCGTTAAGCAATCGGATAATGTACTTGAATTGAAAAACAACTCATAGGTACACGGCTGGATTCGAACCCGGAACCCTCAGATTGGGATTCCATGCCTTATCCACTGCGCCACCGACGCTTTGCGCCTGCTTCGGACTGCGCCTTGATCAGTACATAGAAAACCAAAAAAACGTCAGTTAATTATTTGTCATAAAAATCTACAAATAGCCGTTTGACGTAACCTACCAGGAATTCCCAGGCGGACAATGCCAAGAATGATATACTAGTTATAAAATAGTACAGTAAAAATAGATCTTCCACTCTCTGGAAATTATTTTAGACCTTGTGGGTAGGAAGGAAGGAAGACACGGCGTGTTCCCGAGCTAGAACCACACAGGTCCAATATAAAATAACTAACAAAATACCGGAAACATACATAGCACTGGTGCATACAATCTGACATGCACCCAAAACATTCTTACAATCTGTAATCGAATACAGTTAAAGTTTCCCACAACCCCATAAGAATAAACAAGAGAAATTCATAGAGTGACTTATCACTTCATCTCGCAACAGTAACAACCCCTGTTACAAGGCCATCATTAGACGAAATAAGACCATTAGCAGACCTTTCTCTTAGCACCCATGGAAGGGTTAAAGCGGCCCTCGGCACAATGGCTTTATTCTATTACGGCCGCTTACACGCGCGATGTAATAAATATGAATGTTGAACAACGTGGATTATGCTCCTTTGCCGGGGGTCAAAATATTTGAATATGCGTCTGAGCAATTTGCGAGGGTTAATTGAGAGTCTGTTGGGAGTCGAAGCTCTGTGCGGTTTAATGACTCGATAATCTAGTCAGTCACTGATGAAGACATGGTGCTTGTGGATAGATGTAGACGTGTATCACATCCGATTGAAATTAGTGGAGTTTAGTCGTTCGACTGAGGCAACGGCTAATGGCATGTGAACATCTACCAATTTGTCACTCTACTAGATGATCCAGTTGTGTGAACTGGGAGCTGTTGATTGCTATGGGGGGTCCGTGGATGAGTCTTATTTACAATGCAACGAATCTTTACTTCATCTAGATTCTAGAAAATTCACTTCTCGTTCTATCCACACATAAAAACTACATCTTTATCTATCTTGAAAGTACTATGACTTTGTAGGCTGTTCTCCCATCATACTTAAAATCAGGTGTGATGAAGGCCAATTGGAGCGTTTACAAAACTACACTTTAAAATAAGTAAGCTCCTCACGTACTTACTAGCAAGCTATTCCCTAATTTATTTAGTTAATTAATAATACTCGTTACCACGTAGCTTTGTTTAGTATGGAGTATTTTGAAACGCAATAGGTTTATCTACCGACACAAAATTAACAATAACAAAAATCACATCTTGCATGGCCGCCGAAACACACGCCAAACAGGAGTAGCTCTCCAAAAAAGTCCGACTGGTTCTCGTAATTATTCAGAGAGAATCAACGTCAGCGTCGATGGCTAATTACAAAGAGCTGAATGGGGGCTTTGCTAGTGAAAAGAGAAAAAAATAATTATTAACGATACAGTGGCCGCCCGAGTGGCCCGGTGCGCGCTGTCACATCTGTTCACAAAGCTACCCCCGCGGATTAAAGTGATAATTATTCTGTTGCGATAATTATTAGATTTAATAATAGCAAATGTTTCGTTGCGTTCATCACATGTCGATATTGACAAATGCGAACGCGAGACAGTTGTCAGTGACTCAATAGATTTTGTGAAAGTTGCATTTAACAATTATACGATTTTTGTGAAATTGTCTTTATTATATGATCTTAGCACTAGTATAAAAAAGGTCTAAAATATTATGTTAATTTTAAAATTAGTTTGAAGTACAGACCTAACACTCATACCTTTGTTTTATTTATCTAGACTAATTTAACGATGTCAAGTTTCAAACTGTCATTGATGTTTAGAAATGCTAACTGGACAAGTGAGAGTTAACTATGGTAACGTGTCTGTGTTAGAAAACATAGACAACAATACCACTCAATAAAAACAACCCGACAAAACTGTACTAGATAGAGACATCATTTCAATTTTAGTATCGTTATTGCATAAACTTTAGTTTCATTTATTCACATTCCTCGCTCAACAATCTTTACCCCAATTGACAGTTACTTCACTCTTAAATTTCAAGCTATTTCCAATTCATGATCAAGTTTTTTTATGATGATGATTGACAATGATCAAGATTTAAATTTTCTATCTTCAGTTTCTTTCCAATTTAGCCCCTTTTGTAAAGTTTATACAAATTTAAAAAAATCGTGAAACGTCGGTAACGACTATATAATAACTTTTTCAATTTTTCTGTAAACACCATTATTAGTTTCTGTGATAAATAGCTGATAGACAGGCGGATGGATGAACTTGAACCATGAAAGGTTCCATTTTAACATTTTGATTCGGAACCCTACCAACCAGTTAAAATTCTTATAACACAAAAATACAAGAATTCTGTACGCACCCTTACCTCTAAATAGCATATGGCAGGCCACGCGCCGAAACGAAAGGGTTGAGCTTTTGTTTCTCCGCTTTGATGTAAAAAACAAATAAAGTTCAATGATGGTATCGCTTTCAATGCAGTGCAATTACAGTGATTCGACTAATTGTTGCATTGGGGGTCTCAATGGCTTTTGTTTTGAGTGCAATCTTGCTTTGACCGTGTTCTCGCACGCCATTTTGAATGAGGAGTGTTTATGTGTTTATCCTTTGTTTTTGTTTTTACCGCGGTTTACTATTATTTAGCTAAGATAATTTATCATCAACAGGCGATATACGTCCCCACTGCTGGGGCTCAGGACTGCTCTACTACAGAGAGTAAAGGAGCCAAAGTCCACGACTCGGGCCCAGTGCAGATTGGTAGACTTCACACACACCTTTGGATTTCTTCTCAGGAGTGTGCAACTGTTCAGGTTTTCGCACGATGTCCCTTCACCCGAAAGTCAATGGTAATGATTTTTATCATTCGTAGTTAAATTCCAAATAACAAATTGGACCTCATTGGTACGAGCCAGGATTGAACCCAGACCTCGATTATTCAAGGACTGACGCTCTAACCAACTGAGCTGCCACAGCTTTCTTTTTGCCGCTGGGTTATATCCACATCAATGTTCGTGGCAATTGTAATATAGCATTAAATTGAACGCACGCTTCTTCGCGACACTGAAGATAAATAAACATCAGTATACACCACGCTCTTGCTAATGCCAACGACTAAACACAATAATTTCTAGTTTCGTTTACATATCGTTGTCTTTTTAACTGACTCTGTCTAATATTTCACCAACATTGCATTAATTACCTATAAATTAAATTAAAAATCGCTCTTTAATTGCATACTTAGCATAATTTCTGTGATAATTTATATCATCAAAAGGACGTTGACTGTTCTATTTTGCTAATGAATTTAAACCTTTCAATATTCAAGTTTTTATCAATATGTCTAATAAATAACGAGATAAAACTCTCAAAAGTGTCGCTAGCGATATAACTTATAGTATTTTAATAAGCCCGGCCTCCGCATGATGCATTGATAAACTGGAGTATGCTCGTGCAGTTTAGGGACGGTCTCTAGCATTTTTATATTAAACTAGCGTTTGACCACAGTCTTACGTGATGCTAATAGATGATAGTGATCTAGATACGTTTGCCTAGATATAGCCTATCTACTCTCACCTTGAATATATCCCGGTTGTCATCATCAGCCGGGAAACGTCCACTACTGGAAATATGCCTCCTCCATGGTACGCCACATCGACCGGTCCCGAGCCACTTGCATCCAGCGCCTCACCGCGACCTTTACCAGATCGTCAGTTCATCTAGTAGAGGGACGTCCTGGTATACGCTTCCCGCCACTAACTTTTACTCCCCATCGGTTATCGGTTCTTCGAGCGATCTGACCTGCCCATTTCTACCAGCTCACTCGGCGAGCTATTTCGGTGACCCCTGTTTGTCTACGGATTTCCTCATTCCGCATTTTATCAAGTACAAAAATCCCGAGCATAGCTCGTTCCATTACTCGCTGAGTGACTTTGAGCTTGTTAATTCGGCCCACAGTAAAAGACCACGTTTCGGTTCCGTATGTCATCACTGGCAACACGCACTGATCAAAGACTTTAGTCTTTAGACGCTGAGGTATTTTGGACGAGAAGACATGCCGCAACTTCCCGAACGCTACTCAGCCGAGTTGGATTTGTTGAAATTTGACCTACCTTGTTGTCACTACTGTCATTCGACTAAAACTTATTGTTACATATAGACGATCGATTTTGGTCAAAACTAGCCTGTAATGTAATCTCCACGGTGCTAAAATGACCAATGTCCAATGCCAGTCAAAAGAATCAATGGTCCCATATATTGTACTTCAATTTATGTCCAATCCTACTATAAAAAATCGAGTTTTATCTAATAATAATCAATACATTGAATAGCAAGAAATAGATGGAAGCCCAGCTAATAAGGTCCAAAATCGATGGAATCGTTACAACGAAGGGGTTAGTGTTTTTGCATTCATAACGTAGTTTAATTACACATTCATATGCAAATCAGTAGGCGAATGCCGCAAAGATTCGTTCATGCATTTGGAATATTCTCGCTTTGACTATGGTTAAAATTGTTTTTCTAGTTTCAAATAAATAAATTAGCAGACAATTAGCATCTATCTTATTTGAAATTGCAGTAAAGATTATAAACGAATACAATTAGAAATAAAGTTTATTGAATGCGGTCAATTTAGAATGTAAAAATCAAACAAATCAATTTGTAATAAAATAAATAAGAAATTGAAATTATAGGAGTTCTTAACATAACTACTTTATTGTATTGAGTGCATTATATAATGATAAAAATACAGAAGCGCACCCCTATAGAACTACTTACACGATAATAATGTTATTTTCATATGTAAATGATTTTGTAAATAAGGCATTTGCGTTGTATCTAAAATTCAACTAAAAGCTGCTTGCTGTCATCTACAATTCTACAGCCACTAAAAGAAGTTTCACCATGCCTTGCGATCGGACATATTCCTTCTGTCTACTTTATTGTCAACGGCCATTTGTTCACGCACCTTTATAGTGTTTTGCATAAAGGGTAAGTAAAAACGATTGAGATCGTGCTAATGGGTGCAGTTGGGAATGACCCACACATTTACCAGTAAGTATGCATTCATGCGTGCTCCGTACATGTCGGGACTGTAATTAGCGACGATATGAATGAAAGGTTTTTGCCAGAAATTGTTGGAGTTTGAATGGCGATAAATGTGAAACGGCCCCTTTCGCTCTGTTCGACAGTCGGCTCGTTTTGTAGTTTTATTGTGATTTATAGGGAGGTGATTTGAGCGATGCGTAGCTAGTGCAGGTATTTAACAAGTTTTAACATAGATAACATGTTCTTTCCTGATAACCTGAGATAAGGAAGCGCACTGAGTAAATAAAATGAAATGAGGTAAATAATGGAGAATATTACAAATTCTACCACAATTAAGACGACACGGATTTGATTACCGGTAGGTACGGGGTATGCTTGGTTTGGATGGTGCCATTTTTCTCTAACCGTCTGGTTTGTTACCACCAATGTTATCTCAAGTCAGCCGTCAAACAATTTAAGTAATAAGAATTCATTAATTTACTGGGTGAGCACGATTTCCATCCAACGGCCTTACTATCACTTGCCATCAGGTGAGATGAAGGCAAAGCGCAAACCCTAGAGAAAAAGAGAGGATATACGTTCTGATCACCACGCTTGAACATTGAACGATTTCACTTATATATGATGAACATCATTTCTGCATTCTGAACTGAAATCATCAATACGTTGCGTTCTTCAACACCCATGGGATTAAGTCGATGTGTTGTGATCTAATTTAAAACCCTACGTCACGAATGTATTTGAATATTACAATGTAATTTCGCACTAACACGTCGGTTCACTCTTAAACATTCTAAAACACACATTTTATGCCCCAATAATGCGTTCAATGTGTTTTCGGCCATCACGAACGAATCCCAAGCTCCATAATGCTGTGCTTTGAGCGATAAAATAAATCTTACGTTAAGAGTATACCTGATCTCGGGCACTAAACAAGCCCCGAGCCTTCGTTACGGGCTTAATTAAAAAACAAAATCAATTTTATTAATTGGAAGTGTTAAAAACGGGCGGAAGAGGCGTTCGAGCTTCGTATCTCCATCGTATCTCACCTTTAATCCGACAGAGAATGTGTTATTTTTACTCTTCTCAGTGGATTTCGAATAAATTTTATCGCTTGGGACTAATTTGGTTACAAATTTATTTGGTTGTGGGATCGTTAACAAGGGAGTACATCCACATGGCTATCGCGACTGCACTCTTTAGTGCCCAGACACGGCACTTATAAAAATATATCGATACTTCGGTACATGATAAAATTAAGACGACACTTTAGGATTAAATAACTTTTTTCTTCAATAATGTCAGAGAGAGTTTTCGGAACATGTGCACGTGTATAAATTTTTTATTGTTATGAGTGTGACGAAATTACTGACGCTTTTAAAAACGTTCGTGACATTGATAACCGACTGTTTATATTGTTGTTTCAAGTAAATGACTGTGTCTTGAGCCTCAACGTTGTCAGTGCAATGAAATTAACTATTAAAATTTTCGTTTGATAAAGGATTGATTTGGTACATTGCCATCAAGTCCACTGCTGGACATAAGCCTCCACCGTTAAAAATTTACCGCTTAAGTTTTGCTGATCGAAATAAGATGTTCGTTCAATGTTCTTACTGCAGGCAAATCGAGCAAAAACCCTCTTGTTAAATCATTTGCGGGGATACATGAGCAAAGCTAAGTCCAACAGTGGACATGCTGCTGAAGTAAAATGACTGATCACCAATCCACATTAAAGTGAAAACCATGACAATAATCAAATGGTTGCCCGTCTTGTCGTTATGTAAGAAGGGGTAATGTTCAGGTGTGGGGATTCCCTGCTGAAAGAAGAAACGTCGTGTTAAGATGCCTAGATAAGGAATAACTGATGAAGAGTCATATAAACTCTAACAGTGCTACGTTTTCCTCACAACAAAAGGGGCATTTGGCACAGACAGGTAAACCATTAGGTATAAAATGTCATTGACTCGCAAGAATGCACATCAACCACTGACTTACAAAAACTATGTACGCTGAACTAAGACTGTAAACAAATGTCAGTTAAAAGTAAGGCTAAAAAAGTTTTTGGCTTACGTTCCATGTGATGTTTAATAAAGATAAATCGCCATCGATGTGTATATTTGATTAACAATCTCAATCAAACAATTTTAAACTTAGCAGTACAGTTTTTAAATAAATATCAAACACGTTGAATTAGCTTCTGCATTGACTTATTGGGCAACAAATTATTGGAATAAAAAGTATTTATATTTAAAGTTACTGGACATTCATTCTGAGTGTAAAATTTTATCCAACTATATGATTGATTTAGTCTTTCGCACTTTCAGATTAATAATAATTATTTTATTTTTAATAAGCAAACAGCATATCTATACTTTAAGTCAGTGACAAAAACTCCCCGCTGCATACCTCACGGTCGTAACGACACCGCACTGAATTCCTAAGTAGTTGTAAAATTAATAGCTCTATTTAGACACAGAACCATGTTAGCGAATATTGTATTAGAGCCATAGAAGATAGAAGTTTTTTGTTTTTTTGGTTGATTGAAATCATAAAAGATACTTTTTAAACGCGATTGAAAAGCCTTGTGTGTGTTTGTGATTGTATTCTAACATAATATTTTATAGTACTAAAATAACTTAACAAATACAATTAAATGAATAGCGACTATTGTAGGAGTACAATAAGGGGCAATTCAGCTCACACTACACTGCAAGCCTGTGTAGGCTATTTCTTTGTAAGAATACACCATTAAAGTTTTTTAAGAACGAGTTATAAAGAAAAATAAAAAACATTAAGGCATACGAATTAAAAAGCAGCCAAGTGCATGTCGGACCACGCGCAGTGTAGGGTTCCGTAGTTGCCCAAGATGATGTAAAGTAATTTTGTATGGAATTTGTACGAAACTTTCATACTAAATTATAGCTTTCTAGTATTAAGGGTCTCTGAGCTAAGCTGCGGAGGGACAGCCGGACAGAGCGAAACTATAAGGGATCCTTGTTTGACTACGGAACCCTAAAATCGGAACTTGGCTGCTTAGAAACGCTAACCAGAAGTCCAATAGACCAAAAGGTTGAATTTGCACAATAGCTCCATGCACCTAAATATTTAGTGTTTACTTTTCTGTAAAAATTCAGCGCTGAATCCGCAGTGAAAGCTTCAAATACAAATGTCAAATCTTTCATTACCGTGATTGAATTGTTCTTTCCACCTTGGATTCAGCGATGAAATATAAAAAATTAGCGCACTGGTCCTAGTCTAAAGCCTGAATTATATGAAATAATTGTCGTTGAATGTCTTATAGGCTTTGTTGGAACAGTCATAGGGTGAGCTAATAGCTTAGCTGTGGAGTTTGATGATGAAGATATTTTTCCATAAGCGAGCCAACCGGTCTGAAACAAGACCGATGTGGACCAAATCTATTGTGAAGGGAACAATAGTGTGGACAAGTAAATGAAACAATGCGGACCTAGTTCATTTTGTAGAGTTGCTGGATACGACATTGCATTATAAATGCATGACAGTGATCGCGATAATTCATATACATATGTGTTTCGTAAAAAGCAACGTTTATAAAATTATAATCGACGGAGATCAGCTGAATTTCTTTTCTGAATAATTTGCATGCATTCTTCGCGTTCGGAATAGTCTTGATTTTGCGTAAAAAAAGTATTGCAATTACACAATGTATATTTTAGTAAAATGATATTGTTTCAATGTGTTTTATGAAAAATGAAACGTTTTATATTCATTATGGTAATACGATTGCATTATAACCAAACACAACTAAGATAATTTTTGAGATTGACTTTTGAGGTCCTTAATAGTCGGTCGTGTTCTCGACTGAGTCGGCATCAAGATAAGACAATGATAACTTCAGAATAATATCGGGTATATTATTATTTTTATTACCATTACTGACTTTAGTACGAGTCTAAAGCACAACCTTAGATCATTCTGTGTCCTTGTGCTTCTATCTGATGGACTTCATATATTATACTGTCACAGGTTGTCACAGAATAATAGCTTCTGAGCTCATTGTATATAGTGTATTATAGCACCAGGCTGCATAATTCGGCTATCGAAAAAGCGCAGTTGAATGTTTGCACTCCGCCTGATAGAAGTCTTAGTTTTATTACGGAACTAAAGTCACATCCAGCTATGTGTGTACAGTCTTGTTGGTTCAGAATAAACAGATCACGCGGTATCGGAGTGTGGGCCGGCGCGCCGGGAACAAGGCGCGGGCGCAGATTGTAACTCTTCGTCTCGGTGCTACATCAGCGCGGGGATGTACTTGGTTGGCATCGCACAATTTGCTATGTTCTTGTTCATCGTTGATTGTTTCAATCTATTCGCTTATATAATTGGAATCATGAAAATTTTGATAAATCTATTACATGACCCACACTCTATTTATTTCATTTGTGATAGTCATCATCGTCATCTGCTTAAGAAACCTTCTGAAACTGGAGTTATCTCACGCCACAATAAACAAGCTTTCATCAGGGGATTTGCCACAATCGCTACGCAAAGCAGTTGGGTTGATGATCGCTGCATCATGTAAGTGACGTATAAGTATCTAGTTTTACTCCTATAATGTTTCATTTCTTTCTTTTTGTCTAATAGCCTAATATCTAAGTGAAGACATCGGATGTGTTCCTTGAACCAAAACTATTTTCCAAAGCTGGAACCGCACACGAAATGAAATCATTTGGCACAGTTATACATAATTTTGAATAGTAAAACTCCTTGAAATTTCTTATGATTTGTGTGGTACGCAGGTAAATAGGCTGCTTAGTCGTTTTGGCTAAGTTATCTGAACATGATGACGAAGTGATATTATTTAAGGTTTATTGATAGTCGCCAGACAATACACGTTGGTCTTGTTTCTTAAAATATGACAGCTAATGAAGATGCCAAATAGGAAACGAATAATCTAGGCTTTTTCGGTATGTATCCAAATATTTACAGACAATGTCAATTACTCTAACTTAAGTTTAACAGATAATATTAGTTATCTATGTTAGTTAACCGTTATAGCTAAAACTCCTCTTTGTGGTTCTTGACTGTTGGCTGAATAAACAATCTCAGAGCTATGGAACGAGCTGCAGGCCACATCACTCGAAGGACGGATAACCGATAGGGAGTAAAAGTTCTCGAGTGGCGACCTCGTACAAGGACCCGTGTACCGCGCCGTCCCCCTACTAGATTGACCGTCGACCTGGTAAAGATCGCGGGGATTCGCTGGATGCAAGTGGCGCGAGACCGGTCAATTTGGCATACATGAAGGAGGCCTATTTCCAGCAATGGTCGTTTCCCGGCAAATGATGATATGATGTGAAATGTATTTATACAGGATATATATATAAATATTTAAACATTCATCCTAGTTTTCCCCAGCTTGTTTGACATAGTCCGTCCCTTGGCCATGCGAAGTGCAAAACAGTGTCTGCACGGAGCCTGTGATGTACGGTGCGGGGGCAATCGAGAGACTCACACGTGCCCGCTGTGTCTAACGATTTTGTCTGTTAGTTACCTTATTTTACGGCCAGCGTTTCTGTTTTAATTACTTTGAAAATGCGAAGTTTTAATTGAAATGTATCATTAATCGGTGTCTTATATCATAATGGTCATCTTCAGGTGGAAGAACTTGCCAGTGTTATGAAAATGGTACACTCGAGTACAAAAATACATATGTACCCACTTTTGTACCATGTCATATTTACCTTTAATTGACATTTCCTTTAACACACTGCATACGATTAAGAAAGGCTATATGTGACATGGTACAAAAGCGGGTAGATATTTCGCGAGAGCACGCCCCTTAGGGTAGAACCTTATAATTTGTCAAAAAACGTATGAAAATAGTTGCTTTAGTGACAAATTCATATTTTAGTGTAACTGAAATGGTTATAAAAATCCAAACCGTTTTAGCGGTTTTTACATAAAGTCATCTTTTTTAAAACAAAACGCATTTAAAAAAATATTCATTTTGATGTAAACAAATACTTTGTATTGATACCCAGCATAGCCAAATCGAAATTGTTTAAAATTTAAACATGTTCTGTTGTTTTTGATTTTCTTTCTAGTGCCTAATTTTTATATTTCTATGCATCCAGCCTATCTATCCAGATGTATTCAAACGTATGCCCCCTATAAATAATATTAACAGGTAGGTGGTACCTGTACGAATAAAATTAACAGGCGTGTTAAATCGGCGCTCAATCATCACGGGTACTTGTCGGCTGGAAGTGAGCACGTTAAGTGTGACGTCATATATCCTTAGACTATAAACGGTTAGATGTTCATTTACACGCTTTTAAATAAAGTCATTTTCTAATGCTCACTGACTTCGATTACGAATTCTGGACGTCAATATTTCATTACCTTGCAGGTGTAAAGAAATCGAATAGGAGTTCAGCTCATCACACTGATTTGTATACCTACAATTCAAAGTGGCTGAACCTATATTGATTAAATTTAGTATACCAGTAGCGACTGGATACTTTTTATATCGATAGTCCTCATCCTGGTACTAGTTAGATTTTTTTTTAACACTTCGAGTCTTTAAGCAAAATGTTTATCCAGTTTTGGTGTACAGATTATATGTAATAAGGGATATTTGTAGTAATACTTCTTTCATACTGGTGCAAATTATACTTGTAAAATGTAAACGGAGTGCAAAGCGATACAATGCATATTCATTCACTCGACGAAGTGACACGTAATCAAGGATACCCTCGTTTGTAAATCCTGACCATGTCATGTCAAGAGGTGAAGACTTCCATAGCTGGAACTCATGCTGAGGCCCCGACACGTTAGCACTTAATTACCGCTGTTATTAGGACAAAGTAAACCTCTATATCAGGGATTAATTCTTTCAATGTTGTCGTCATAGTTGCCAATTCTTTGAATTTTATAGGCATTGACCTCTGTAAATTCATAATTTCACACTTCTATAGCTGTTAGTTTTTAATAAGTTACTTTGAGTACAGGACTTCGAGTAAATGTTATTCATATACCTAACTAGCTGTCAAGCATCGTTTTTTCGCCCTCACGTTATCCCGTGTTGAAAGGAAATCAAATGTTTCTTATTTCCATTTCATTAAATTTTTAGGATATACATTTCACCCAGCAACAAAGTTGCAAACATAATACAAACTGTAGTATTTATAACTTTAGAAGGGCTTTATTTCAGATGATCATAACTTTTTGTCCGAGTCTGAGCACCCAATCGGGTTTTTATCTATGGACTAGTTTGACCCGGGGTCTCCCGCCCACGAAGCCGAACGAGCGTTCACTTGCTGTCTCTTTTGAATGTTTACAGGTGTTAATAAACGGAATGTTTATTGGTTTCTAGTCATCCCGTCACCTAGAACGGAAACAATCCATGAAAACATAAGTGGGAATAATATAGTTTTACTATTACATTCCTAGCTGAATATTGTATTGTGCCAATGACAAATTTAAATCAGTGGAGTTATATCAAGGTAATTGGTTTGCAAGAAAAGAAAATACATCTTACCCATATCATCTTAAGCACTGAACGGGAATAATAAAAATACCCGACACTCTTTAGAAGAGAAGTAGGTGGCAGTCTGTCAGATAGCTAAACTATAAAAAAAGTTACATGGCACTCCGAAAAGTTCCACTGGGATCTCCAGCTAAACGAGCCCATGGTCTTCTCGCTCGTGTCCCTTTGCCTCTCAGCTACAATATCCCCGCAGTATCATATTAATTCAGAGATCCAGAGTAAACTTTACTCACAGTGAAGCTTCTTCCCAGTTAAAATATTAGCTATCAGGTAATAAAGTCCCATAAAGGAGAGTAGTCAAAGACGTAGACCGTAGGTTATCAACAGGGACTTGAGTCAGATGGCAAATAGAAGGGAGGAGTTACAGGTTGGAAGACAAAAACGACCTCTGCATCACTGAGCCATAGAGCGGAGTAACTAAGGTCCTGGAGCCCAGGATGCAACGTTCCGACTTGCTGATGTTTCCTCTGGATGTGTACAAAAGGTGATCACAGCCATTATGACCTGTTATGTAGTGTACGCCTCATTTGTTAATAGAAACCTGTGTTTCCACAACAACTTATTTTAGATTGAAAGTCTGTCGGTTGTATCAACGTGCTAGCCAGTGCTTATGCTACAGGACTTAGTCCTATTTTAAGCACTGGCTGATCAATAATTTTGTATGACTGTTGTTGCTTTGTGTGTTAATGCATTAATCACTGGTGTATATTTGGACAATAAATTATTATGTTATTTATTTATTTTATTTTGAGGATGAAGATTTTATTACCATGTAGTAAATCAATGATAAGCGTTAAAGGGACTGCATTTTGCAAATTATTCTCATAGGCTTTCCTCAAATCATCGTGTAGACACTACCAAGATGTAATCAAGAGACTTCATGTTTGAAAGCCACGTGTGCCACATTTGGTTGGGACGGACGGCCGGTTGACCCGAGGTCGGACTCTCGCCCGGCGTATCATAATTACCAGTGAAATAACCTGATTGTGATCATGAAACGCACACACGCATACGTGCAAGTGGTGCTCAAAGTGTATGCGAAATAAGTGGAAGGTTTAAAATGATTCGATACTCGATCTAAGACATCTTTTTTAGCAAGAAATTAGTGATGTGGCCCACGACTGTTCATATTTTGTTTTTCATTTAACTGCTTATGAATTACAGCTACTGGCAGCGTTCTCAGCACTCGAACAGCACATTTGTCATAATACAAGATCAAGGTAGAACCATGGGGAGGGCTTGTGACTCATTTAACTACTCAAACTATTGAAGCTAACACAAAAATTAAACTAAATAAATTGATGATGGATTAATAATTTTACAGCATTTAAAATATCATGCTATAGATAAATTTTCATTGTTTTTTAAATGTAGCTCTGGCAATGTTAATATTGAGATCAATAATAATGTTTGATTCACACGAAAAACCAACAGTTTTTAAGTATATCTCACCCAAATATGAGCTTTAAGAGATATGCTATTCACCAATAGAAGTAAAGTTTAAAAAAATCTTTGAATGTTTGATATTGATGACAGAAGATAAGGCATTTCTAAGCGTAAAAATTTCTGGACAAAGATACACGTTCGCGGTTCGCGAACAAGTATTTGACATCCACCCATCCAAATTCCGACACCGATGACGTATATAAAAGGTTGAGAGCCTCTTGAACAACAATACTCTACAAGCCTAGCTAGTACGGCACCCCGACATCTCTCACATACCAAGCTCCACCGTTTTGTCTAACCGCCGTTAAATAGCCGACCAAGCCGTCGATACATCAATCAAACAAACAAACACATATCATTTGAGTATCGTTCCTTTTTTTCGCTTCAATTAGACCTTTTGTAGCGTGCCTACAAAAACGGACATAAGTCCGAAATAAAATTAAATGCATCGTTTAAGCTTTTTAACATTTGGTCTGGTCTCTATTGTTAAGTTCTCGTTGTTATATTGTTAAGTGAATCTTTGTGAATGTTTTTGTGTGCGTATGGATGATTAGAGAAATCGCACTTGTTTGTGATTATGATCAAGATATAGATAACGTCAATTATATTTTGACGAGTGTTTGTGCAACGTGTGTGGTGCGGTCTTGGAAATAATAACACAAAGCATTCGTTGGTCATGAAATTGGATCAGGGTGTGAAAACTGTGTGATAAAAATCTAGGCTGTGTGGAAAATTTGGTCATTATTTTGTGTTTGACACTTGTGGTTTATTTTTTGCATTAATGATTATTAAATTATTTATTTCAAAATTGTGAAAATATTATTTCTTTAATTTTATTATCGAATATATGAATAAATAATTGCATGAAATTACTTTTTTGAACAGTATGTTATATGGACTGCGGCCATTTCAAAAAGTGGTACTAGTTTTTTTATTTTTATTTATTTTACCTTAGATTTTCACTTGATTTAAAAAATAAATTGTTATATATTTGGCAAATAATAAACTTTTTAAAAACCATTTTAAACTTTATCTTAACTTGAAAAACTTCCATTGTTAAACAAAGGCCATAGCAATGTATGTATGATTGATTGGATGAAGGGTTGGGGCACCAAACAGATGGTATATGTAATTTTGAATTAATTTTGGAAAAGTTTTGCTACCCCTAAGCCTCCACTATTTTTGACGATTTTTGTACACATATAAGATCTTACTGAAAATGATGTTAGTATGTTTTGATTTGTTCTCTTACAGTTTACGCTCTGGGCTCTGACAACCTAAAACTCTCCTTAAATTTTATTCATCAAAAAATCTAATTTAAAATTAAATTAGTGAGATATGACTTTGCCAAACTGGACCTCACTCAGATTAATTTCTTGATTTGTCTGATCCCATACACCAACAAAGTCGGACGTCGATCAACTAAATTGATCATTCAACATGATCTGCGCTAAACGGGAAATATTTAAAACTCAGACACTTAATCAATTTACTGAGATCACTGGCGGAGTACTCAATCATTTTGGTTTTATCACAGATTTAATTTCCAACACAGAAAAACCTGTAAAAGCCTAAAAATAATCATTTTTTTATCAAAGTGTCATTATCAAACTACTGAAAGTCTTATTTCTATATGGCTTACTTCAGAATTTCTGACGGGATTTTTTAAATTCAATTAGTGAATCGGTTAGATTAGGGTGCTAATTTTTGCAGGTTGTAGTGCATTAAAGCGTATCTAAATGTACATGTCTATAGGAAAGCCCTAGATGCAATATAGTATAGCCGTAGAAGAATTGCTCCTAGCGAAAGCACCATAATTTTCCACCTATACGTTTACGACAAACACCAAAATACGTAGCAGGGTGACCATTATTCTAAATCTAAATTTAAAATATACCTTTGTAATTATTGCAAATTAATAAACACCTGTTAACTGTTTACATTGTTCACTGGTGGCGTTAAATGCCTACCATCGCATCTGATTTATGTGTTGCGTCCGTCACTTCGTCTGCCGATTCGTCAGCATCGTCGGGGAATTCGGTAAAGGGCAATCTTTAGCCGATTGGGTGCGACCTTATCTCCCTTTATGGTTCGATCTTAAAAAAGATTTATGATAACGCACGCCAGGACGAGGCCCACAAACGCTTTAAAATAAATGACAAGGAGTCACTTCCAATTGTGATGGAAATGCTTTCTGCAGTAAAATTAAACGATAACCCTGTCGTTTAGAGAGATTTAAATGGCTTAGGGACTTTTATTGTGTCTACCTACGTTTAGTTTGGTCGGGTTGTGATCCTGTTCAATTTTATGTCTCCCACCAGCGTCGTGTTCGCTCTCTGTTATTATTGTTATGTACAATACGAGTATAAACGGACATTATCTTTTTGTGACGATTTCATGTCGATTTTGAATTTGAATTTAACAACTATCTGTCTATCAGATCAGACTGCTGAGTGAATAGAAGTACTAAAGTTAAATGTTTTACGATGGGCTTATGACTCACACAAGGCCTGTCACAATACAGTTCTCAAAAAGGACATGTAACTTTTCTAAACACAACAAATTTACACGAAAATTAGTCAAGCTTTATTTGTTAATCGTATAAGTTCACTACTAGATGTGGGACGCCCTACTTCTATGCACCACCATAAACACTGCTGTATATTATCCGATTGCTTAAAGGTGAAGGAAAACGTGAGGAAACCTGCATGTCTTGAACAGGCATGTGAAGTCCGCCAATACGCACTGGGCTCGCGTGGTGGACTATGGCCCATACACTCTCTGTAGAAGAGTAGGCCTGAGCCACTGCAGTGGGGACGTATAGGCTGTTGATGATGAAACACTGCTTTTGGGTTGATGCGGCCTATTCCAGTTGTAAACATTTGACCGCTTCTATATATTCCCACGAATGTTTCCGTGTAGTTTTCTACGACCCTCGATTGGTGGTTAGGTGTTTTCTGAATCAAATAAATTCAAACTTTTGTTTGCAATAAATAGGGTAACATGTTCATAATCCGTAATCACACAACCAGAGCTACCACTACAGTTTATTTAATTCAGTTTTTACCTCTTACTCTGTTATGCAACAAACATCGTAGAATTGTGTTGGTTAAATTCCGTTTTCTGTTTAATAATTTAATTTACATTGTCTTCTTATTCTTTTTAATGAATTTTTTTCACAAGTAAGTGAACAACACCTTATCAAGTTTTTCATCCAACCAGCGACACACCAACCAACCAATCAACAGCCCAGATAACTTGAGCTAGAAAATTGAATTCTCACATTAATCAATCCCTTTTTAGATATTGTAGAGTAACCCTTAGGAATTTATTCATTCCGCATCTAAGGAGATGAAAAAAGGATGGTACTTGAAATCACTTACTACCTTAGTCTGTATAATAAACCTTGAAATTTGAAACTTCCATTTGTTTAACGGTTAAGAGAACTACTATGGAGGAAAATTCTAAGGAAAACTCACGAGTGGCTTAGTATAGTACTGTATGTAATAGTAAAATAAGTTAGTATTCTGACAAGCATTTTGTTGACAATCCTTATGCTGGTTAGCCTGTATGAATGAATGAATGTGAATAATTTTCAAATACTTATTCATATGCTGTCGTTTTCTGCTTCCATTCACCTTTCGAGTAAAATAAACGATACAAAGTATGTAACATAATGGAGAAAAGCAAACATGCTGAAGTAAATGCATTTAATTTTAATTCAATAAGTGTTATTTTCACACGTTAGGGCGGAGAGATTAGCATTTTTATTATCAAGTAATCCACTGCTCCACCGTTATCAAGTGACAGCTGGACAGTTTCATAACTAAAATATGTAGCTCTTTATTACAGGGGCTTAGAGTGGGCCTGGAAGTGCTTCAAGCATCGACCTATAACCACTATATGTATTTTTACTTCCTGTCAGGAAGTAAATTTAAAAAGACAAATACCTAACCCCAAATTATCTGTTCGGCTAAAAGTTTCATCATCGGCCAGAAACGTCCACTTCTGGACATAGGCCTCCATGGTACGCCACATTGACCGGTCCCGATCCACTTGTACCCAGCGACTACCCGAGGTCTTTCCTAGGTCGTCTTTCCATTTAAAAGGGACATGTCCAAGTATACGTTTTGCAATACTTGGTTGCCACTCAATAACTATATCCATCAGTTATCTGTTCTTCGAACGATTTGACCTGATGATTGCCACTTGAGCCCACTGACTCGTCGAGCTATGTCGGTGACCTTATTTCGTCTACGAATTTCCTCATTCCGAAATTTATCAGGTAGAGAAACTTCCAGCATAGCTCATTATTTAGCTCGCTGAATACTTATACCAATATAATGTGAGAATAATTAATTTGGTATACCAAAAGGCCCTTCCAGCAATCCTAATCTCTCCATCCATGTATTCCAGTGATCAAGAACCGTTTTTGAATGCCTACTTAGTTTCTAGTTTAGTGCCGCGGGTGGTCCGCTCCGCGTGCCAAACGCATTAACATCTGACATTGTATGCAAAGTCGCAATAAATACTATAGTTTAATTTCTTATACGCTCAGACTGTGGCATTAGAACTTATGGTAATATTGTTTAGACTAATCAACATTTGTTCGAGAGGGATGTGAAAGAAAGAAGAAAGATAGAACATAATTTAAATTATTTTTTATACAGTATGTGCTTTTAGTAGAGGCATGTATTTAAAAAGGAGGCTCTATTGAGTATTAACAACTTCTCTGAAATTATTAAAGATAACCTAAAACCCATACATTACACGCAATATTTTTGCTATGTTTCATAGTAGCCATGATAGCTCAGTTGGGTAGAGCGTCAATCCTTGACCAATCGACGTCTGCGTTCGATCCTGGCTCGTACCATTGAGTTACAATTAGTTATTTGGAATTTATGTACGATTGATAAAAATCATTACCGTAGGGATTTGGTGACGATGTTTCCCTAGCGAGGAAACCTGCACACTCCTGAGAACAACGTAAAACTTCATTTACAAGTAAAGCTACAACTTATTCATATTAATGTTATGCCTAGCTTTGGGGGTCAAGGTTCAACATTTAACATCGTAGCCTTACTGGTTGTGCGTACAGTTGATTTGACATCAATCTTTACAGGGTATCTTTTATATTCCAGTCTGGAGTCAATAGCACTGTTTTTTTCCGATAATGAAAGATAAACAGCACAATTAGCCAGTGCCTCATTACGTGGGGCTTATGGGTAAGCATGTTTGATTTGTAATTATTCATATTCTGCACGGAAGCCTCGATGCGCGAGTCCGACTTGCACTTGGCAGAAAGTCGAGGCGAGAGGACTCAAAAATAAGATATCACATCACTATATCTACTAAAACAACTCATGGAACATATAAATAAAGAAATAGATATCAAAACCCAGATCGAACACTTTCCCGATGCCAACACCAATTCAGAACACGAATGACAATTAAAACAGTTTCGATAAACACGATAAACAAACAGTTATACGAATCGCGATAAAAATCGTAAGAACGTAACTTATCGCGGCTGAATTATCTCGATCACGGCCACATAACGCCATTGAAATTATTTTATCCATTGAAGAGAGCACGGGTTATCATATGAAATAATAATAACATTTCAATATTTTGTACATTAAGTGTGTTCGGGGTGTGGATGGTGGTTCTCGGATAAGTGACCGGATGGTTTCTTCTTGATATTGTCACAGAACTAACAATGTCAACATCTGCCCGATGAATTCTATAAAAATCACTTTTTCTGCTCGTGCTTAGCTGGTGAGAGCATTCCGCACCAGAATGCCGAGTTCTTTATTTGCATTAGTGATTCTCAAATATAGTTTGATTTCTTTCTTTCTAATTTCTATCTCAAACAGGTATATTATTGCTCAAGGGATCTCCTCTCCACGTCCAGTTTTATTGTATGGCCATAGGATTTCTATCAGGAGTGTTTGAAAAACATCAAGTGCTGATAAAAATTCCCTATAATTCTTGCAAAATCACCCCGAAATTGACATTATGAAACAGATTTGTATTTATGTACTTCTTATGTATTGTTTGATATCTGTCTTTCTTCTTTCTTTCTCCGACACATATATTATTGCTGAGGGGCATCCTCTCCATCTTCCACTTCATAAATTGTGATGGCTTTCAGACCTTCTATCGGGCGTAACAAAATAACATTCTAGGTTGATATGATTTTGTAGTGTTCTCAGTAAGAAAAGTTACACAGGTAAAAATTGTGGATAGTTCTCCAAAAATTATATCTAAGTCACCTCGATAATGACACCTTCGAGAAGTAGATTGGTAACTGCAAGTCCATATGATTTTGGTGAAGTAGGTAATGTCCAGTCTATATGTTCCCATTCCCCCAGAATCGTGTGGTCTGTAGGCGTCAACTAACGATTTACCAAAACGTAATGTCTGAGCTAAGCAAGCCGTTGCCGAGTACCACTGCAGAGACAACCTTGTTATTTTATTTATTCTTGTTTCCAGCCAGCCCCTCGCTGTAGGTACGACAATTTGTTTTATTAACGACACTTAAACAGCACTTATTAAAAATGTAGGCGGGAAATTATTGATGTTCATTGACTTTTTATTGAGCTGGTACATTTTATTTAAAAGTTTTTTTAATGTTGTTAATGTTTAATGCAAACATAAATCGGCGTAAATGCTAGTAACGGCTTTTATGGTTGCTACGTTACATATTCTTAATTTTTTCCGATTTGATAAAAGGTTACGTATTGATACAGGTGTATTCCCTAATGTTTTGTATGTCTTTTTTTAAAGTAAATATATTGTACATAGTCTTTAGAATAGGGTCAGCTATTTTTTCTTAGGTGGCGCATGTGGAACTTCGGCTTTAACATAGAAACACCACCTACAACTTAGAACTTGCCAGAGGAGATTGGAAGAGGTACGTTAGGCCTCATATTAAAACAACGTAAAAGATTCGAATAAATCAGACTTTGTTGTGAACAAAGATGGAAGACATAATACAGAAAATAAGTCAGTTGAAATAGCGGTGGGCAGGACACTTGTCAGGAGAAAGTATAACAAAATACACAAATCATAACATCATAATATCAAAAATATTGAGTGACCAATTTGAACACAAATGAAAGTAAGCAGCTGGAAGAGGCCCAGACACGCCACCAAACCGGGAAAGCAGAGGTGCTAACTAAGAATTCAAAATGTCTTTAAATAAGCTAATAAAGCGTAATAATAATATTTACTACTGTGCACAGGGGCAACACCGTCAATTTAAATATCACGAACCTTTCACTGCTATCACAAATCCATCTGCCAAGCGTGTTGATACTGGCAAATAACATCATATGCAAGTACGTTCATCGTGATATTCTAAGCTAGGCTATTTAAATCATCATCACCATCAAGTAAAAAGAGTATAACGTACCTATAACATCTAAGGTGCAATCCACTAAGAACATATATCCTTACAACCTCACGGCTAACGGACGACTTTGCTGACAGATTGCCGTTTGAATATTTTTTCGTAGACAACAAGGATCAAAATCGAAGACCATCGTCGTGACGTTAGCAAATACATCCGTGAGTCGTGAGGTTGTAAGGATGCTTGTGCTTAGTGAAACTCACACCAGTGCATACTAGGTTATTGCTGAATACACTAACTACTCCAATTCAAGATACACCTCACATATTAACCTAACAGACGATCGCGGCAATTAAAACAATCGAGAGCTCGAATCGAATCCGCATTCCCTGTCAATTGTTTGCATTCGAATTGTATAGACCTGGAGACAACGTCTGAATATTCTGGCTTCGCACTGAAATATTCATTTATTTCTACAATATTTTATTTGAAAATATACAAAACAAAACAAAAATTGTACAACATGTTGCATTTCAATCTAAGCGATTTTTACAGGCAATCTTCGGAAGACAGGAAGTTTATTCCGCCCGATGACGTGAAGCTTACCTTCTCCAAACTAAATTTTATTGTATGGGCATTGGGGTTCCGGGCACCACTCATCCAGTTTTTATGACGGCCTTTTTTGTAGTAATTTGCCTACTTACTATTATTATTTTATAATAATTCCCTACTTATACTTCTGAAACTAAAAATTAGTAACACTTCAGTGAAATATGAATGTCAGACAAACGTATCACTAATCTGGAGGTATGTCCATTTATACCCAAATCATTGCATTATGAAAGTAATGACATACCTTAATGAATATGAACATCATCCCGTTGTTTGCCATAATCACGATACTTGGCAAGAGGGTTTTCATTGCTATAAAATGTCAGTCCTATTATTACTAAAGTCTTTGTTTATCATTTTTAGTGTATTAGTCTACTGCGGGTTAGGTAATGTTTGCGATGAAATTACAAAATAAGTTTCCAAGGTCTCTTGGACTATACAAAACGAGGCAAACGACCGCAAAGTGTGAAATGAACTCGTGAAATTTGTGTGCAAACGTATAAGGTTTCAAACAACGGTTGTTTTCTGAATGAAAACGTTGAAGGTGCAATTTTATTGATTACGGTATCGGTGCTTGACCGATACCAGTTTTGCACGCAGAATTAAATTTATGGTGACATTTTATAGGTTAAATACAAAATGTAATATATGTAGAATAACAAACAACAAGCGTTTCATTTTAAGCTGTCGCATGCGTGGCTATACTTCCAGGGTAATGTTTAGAGTATTACCGAATGTAACATCTAGTTACAAAGCTATATGGAAAGCATTTCTGTATTTTACCAAAGCACTTAAATTTTTTTAAAAAAATCACACTAAATGTGTAACTAACTAGATCTACTCAAATAATATATCTACACTTATATTATTTAAAGGTTAATTGTAAGTTTAGATGTAGGCGGTGAGTAATTATATCGTATGGCATACAGTAAAAACCAAATTCAAAAGAACTACATTTTGGAAACTTATTAATCAAATCCACGACGAAACTGTCGAAACAACGAAGGTCTGACACACGGAACAGCCTTTTGTAAAGGCGAAACAATCTGTGCGAGATCGTAAAAGTGCCGAAACACAACTCCTCGACAATGAGGATCTTGATAAATTTATTGGTCGATTTTATTGGTCGCAGCGACGAATTAAACGGGAACATATATCACGATGACTGATTGATGTCTGTGTATATGTAACGCTTTGTCACGACTGGAGTTGTCCAATTTTTTATATATTCAAATGGATTTTTAGGTGGCTCACATTTGCTCACATTCTCAATGTTGGGTAACGTTTTGGTCGAGGATCGTACACACTTGCTAAGAAACTGCCTCTACTCTAGCCATGAAGTTCAAGTTAGCTTCTGGCACTCATTGAACATAATATAATCTGTCAGTCTTTAGAAGTATGGTGATGAAGCGAAACGCAGCGAAGCCCAACGTTCTTCTGGTGACCACTTTTGAAAGGAGATTGATGGAATTAAATCGCGGCGTAATTCCAACACACAACTCTTTAATCAAGGCATTTTGACACGTTGATCAAATTAAGTTAGTTCATTTATTAATAATTTTCAAGGCAAGTTTATAAATATTTTGTACCCACATGGTTAATATGGGTAATAATGATGATTACAGAAATGATTCGTAAGAACCCAAAGCTCGACGATTTTTTTACAATATACGTGTTATGGAATGTTAATTACGTAAAAAGAAGCATAGATTTTAAAAAATTTACGTTCCCAAATCTGGGTTCGTTTTTTGATTTAATATAAGTGTGTCTATGCATAGTTTAATTGTGAATTTGTCAGTTGGGAATATACATTTGAGTTTTCTTTTTTTCTTCGCTAATGACTAATTGTCTTTGCCTAATGGTAGTAAATACCATTGAATTTTATTTTGGGAATTTCCATATATTATATTGTAGTAAAGACTTCCCATGACTTTCTGAATCTTATTCTTCGACATCTTTTATTACAACAATTATTTAAATCAGAAGAAATAGACTCACATAATGTTTAGGTCACCTGACCTGCAAATCTGGGAAATTTAAATTTGTTAGAGGATTATGCCAGATAATCAAGATATTTTCCCGTGGGTGTTTAGATGAAGATGAAGAGCAGGGACCTGGGAACGCACAGCAACTTCCATAAGTCTATATATCACATACAGCTACTATGAGTTAGCCTGCTTTGCACGGTGATTTAAGAAAATCTCTACATGAAAAGTCAGTTCGTCATAGTCATCGTAAGAGACTCATTTTGGCCTGTAGAGCTTAGCTCGAAAAACATATACAGAAATTGAAAACCCAACGACGATGCTATTTTAAAATTAACCTAAGACCTACGGATAACTAGACGTACATCTCAGCGTAGCCTAAAAATATTGTGTCCTTTGATCCTCCTCCAAACGCCTACCATTTATAAACAAATATTATCTTCCAGATATTTCCATACATAACAATGACCAAAACCAATAACCGATAATGTAAGAAGGACGACACTAATACATATTAATATATTTCGAACTAATTTTAATTCAGTGAAGCACGTCTATGATTTCGTCAATGCTATTTTACATTTCATTAAAAACACTTCACATCTTATTCTGTACGGAATAGAGTTTGAAATTGTATATATGATATTGATGTAACTGTGTAGATCTGAAACGTCTGAGATTTTGGCTTCGTGGTGTCAAGTCATCGGTCAGTAATATATATTAAAATAATGTTCATTGTTTAACTTTATTACCAAATTTCAATTAGAGTCACGCTGTCAAACAATATTGTCAAAACGGAATTCAAATTATACAAAACATTATTTCATTGGATTGGATTGGATTTATTGTGTAAGGAGGAACATCGATATCTAAAATCGATATAGAAAAGTGTTGAAACTGTATAACATTAATCAGAACTTTAAACATGAACTTATATTTTTCTATTAAACTTAAAAAGATTATTAAATAGAACATTTCGTCCTAACAATTTGTTCTATGTTTTCTGCACCAAATATACACTCATACTAATTATATATACTATTAACATCAGAAAGAAATATTGAATACCATGACATAAAATCATATCGCGCTAACGTGAATTTAATGATACGTTTATTTCATTATTTTTGGAATATTTGTATTGTAATGTAAAAGGTTGAAGGTATCATTACGCATCAACACACTGAACACAAGTTGAACGTTTCCAAAAAAGCCGACGATTAATTTCCAAAATCAATATAACGGTTTGTTATACGAAACAATCCTCACAGCGGTAAAGCTCCGAGTTAATCAGAACGCTAAAGATTGTGTCGGAAGACAAGAAATAAATAAAAAACAATCATAAAATACAATAGCGCAAGTCATATAGTTTCCAACGTCGGTCTCTGTAGATTGTGCCGATAGTCCAGGCTGGGTGTTTGCCAGTACAATTATCATTACGGGCTCGAGAATCAGCCGAGTCACCGTGTTGTGGGTGACCCGCATTAAATCGGTTAATTCAAACTATTTATCAACTCCATTCGTTATGCATAGGATCAGATTTTGAAATTGTTTGATGATGTTGTGCGGTACGGTTCCTATTGTGAGCTCGTGGCTTAGTTCGATGGGTGTGTACTATGTTAATCGGAGTGTGCGTGATTGAATCTATTGATCCTGTGACGTATTCTAAAGGTCTGTTTATATTGCTGTGACATCTGACGGAAACACGATGGTGGTTGCTCTTTTTAACACCATAATCGATGTTGGTTCCCCTCGATTCCTGGGAGTCGCGTGTCCTTCATGACGTGGTCTGAGTTCCCAGCCAACAATGTTACAGAGACAGATCATGCACCAGAGTCTCCTCCTAAGCGTCCTTTCCTCCACTGCTAATTATATCTACAATTGTTGCTCTACTATAAATAACACATGCAAAACTATATTTGCTCTTAACGCCTCAATATTGGGCACGAACAGCTCTTCAATTCAGAGGGACATACCCTATGTATGCATAGGCACAGCCTTCTTTTGATTACGGAAAAGTGTTGGATTCCTGAAATCCCGATGAACTAACGGGCGGTACATATAGTTTTAATTAAAGGTTTCCAAGAAGTGATGATACGATTTCGTCAAATTTCGTCAACTATCGCGTTTATGAAGTCATCTTTTTTGAATAGGGAATCGTGGACTACTTGTTTATGTCCTAAATAGTTTGTTATTCATTTACGGATTTACTTTTGGGAGTAATAGTATTCACGCAAGTAAAGTTAATGTACATTGCTGATTAGTAAGTTTTGTTGTTTAATTAAAATAGAATTGTCTCCAAAGTAAAACACGTGTACAATGAAGTAGTGGTATTTGAAGCCAATCGTGACTTCTATCAATCAGGTATGGACGGACTTAAAATGAGACAAAAGAAATATATGTCTCTCGAAATCCCGTTCCCAAATATGGAACGTTAAAAACTAAAAAAAGCTTAATTATGATCCCGAACATTAAGGCACACCAAATAGCAACAAATAAAATCAACTTTAGGATTATGTATTCATCAAACCTGCCTTTGTTAGTGAAATAAGTACCAGAGACCGTCACGCGACGAATTCCCAAAACTGAAGCCTAAATAACGTACACAATCGCACGATTGTTCACATCGAATGAATAGACCCACAATGAGCGCTTGACACAAATGAGCAACTAATTGGAACGTTGCGACATAGACCACTAAAATCGTGCACACGAAATTTGTGATAACCTGAATTCTCACGTAAATTAGGAAACGGTAATCAACGTTCTAGACACACCCTTAAGGTGTAGGTTTGTTGGCGTGCTAGATTAAGTTTGCTTTAGTTTTGAAACAAAACAATAAGGTGAAGTAGTGTTGCTTAATGATTATTTTAGAACGAAACTAAATTTAAATCAAACTTTCACCTCTACTTAGCCTGCATGGACTTCAGTAATTACCCCAAGGCAAAACTACATCAGGATAAAAGGTCAAATTCGTAAATTTTTTAGAAAAATCGATTCCGCCTTTTTGTCTAACAAATAAGTAAGAAACTCATACTTGACGTAAAGTTATGAAAGGTGTACCTGAGATCTATAGAAAAACGATCAAGTGCGAGTCGGACTCGCGCACTGAGGGCTCCGTACAGATTAGTAATAATTAACATACTGATAATCGTAACCCAACCCAACCAACAATGCTCTACCGAAAATATAAGTCCTATTGAAGAACCTACTTTACTTTGCAGTTAAATTACATATCCGATGTATGGCTTTCAACTGCAAAGCTAAGTTAGCTAAACATAAAAAATATATTTGAATAGGATATGTTACTAAATAAAGTTTCCTGATTTATCCCTAGACTTTTGCTGTAAGACCTTACTTTTTGCAAAATTTCAGGATTCTAGGTTAACGGGAAGTACTTTATACTATAGGCTTTGATTTCCTTGCATCGCAAAAGAAATGGTATAAAACTATGACATATAAGTTTTTTGTATAGTTCCAAGGGACTACAGTATTCAATATTAATTCAAACTTGATAACAGTGTCTGGACATACATACAGACAACAATGTGATTCTATAAGGGTTCCTTTCTTCCTTTACAGGTGCGGAACCCTAAAAAAACATCAATATATATTTGTATGCACAAATGGGTGGCACAAATGGCAAATCCTTTGATGATTGCTAACAAGTAATTACAATAGAAGCGTGTTCGCCTAGAAGCCTTAAGGTAATTTGGCTTCGATGAGACATTTCCCTGCGAGATATTCCAAATTAAAAAGTGTCAACATATGGTTTTCCTTGGTAGGTGGACTAACTAGTGTAAACTACTAGCATCTAGCTCCCTACAAAACACGTGTGTAACAAAAGTTTCTTCACATTCGATTATCCTCAAAACGTGACGGTACTGAAGATTTGAGATAAATCTTTGAACAGTAATATAAACGAGCTCGTGTTAATTCCCTCATGAGATATTATCCAATGGACTGTTCGAGCAGACAATAGAGGTATAAAGGCAAGACACTGGCACATACCAGTAGCGATCACCGATAATCCCAAAGTCTATTTGGTGACATTTTGAAGTGTGTCACTCAGGGCTCGTGTAACATCGTGTCGTGAGGCCCGAAGTGGCGACTTCGTGATCCAAATTAATTAAAACAGAGACACAAAACTATAGCTATCACGATTGGCTTTGATCTTTGGATTTGAGTGGACATGGCTTTGTTGAAAAGTTTCATGTAACGAGTGAGTTAAATTTAAAATTATAAAAAAAAATGCGCAATAATCAAAATTGATCCACCCGTTTGAGTGCGATAATTCCACAGACAGACACACACTGGTGTCAAACTTATAACACCCCTCTTTTTGCGTCGGGGGTTAAAAATGAATTTTGCAAATAAAGTTAATGTGCAGCTATGTATGGATGTGTCCTAAGACAGAGTAAAATTAATTTTTCTTAATGATAATTAGCGCGTTAATTAAAAAATTAAACATACCAGTATGATATATATATCTACAGATAAGCGCTGCAGTTCTCCTAAAAATATATACTTCTCATCAGAAAAATTGAAACATCTCGCAAGCATGTCAAATGTCGTTTAATAGTGAATAATATGAGGTTTTCAAATCCTAATGTGAATGTTCTAGTTCTAGAAAATTTTCATAGTTTTTCTGCCGTTTGATATTTGTTGCCGTTTGCGACGCTACGGCACACCACTTACGGCTATTCTAAAGACTGAACCACTAATACAATATTTTTATAATATTTGATTAAATTTGGTAATAAACTAACGAACCTGTCAGCTGATTTTGACGTGACAACGTCTTATAAATTGGTTTGCCGGGTGACACTTCAAGAAACTGCGTTACGCTCCGCTCACGTTATGCGCTCACAATGAGAGCGAGTGAGAGGCACGCGTCCCTTCCACTCGGGCATGGTTAGCCCGCCTAAGAGCGAGAGAGACAGACATAAAAAGTGAAAGGCACGCGTCCCTGAATGAATATTCACATTAAAATTATTTTACCACTCAAAGTCGTTGTCACGTAAAACTTTCGCCCGTATACCGACTTTACAGGCAACCAATTTTTTTCATATGAATCACGGATCATCTATAATATAACCATGTACTACCAGTTTCAGTTTCCCCTGCAGATCAAAGCTTAGATGGAGAGTCTTCAAACCGAGAGTAAATAATCAACTTCTAAATTCAAAACACAGTACCAATTCAAATACCAAAGCCTAAATTGATCGAGTGGTACTGAGGCTAAACGATCACTAACCAAAGCACCAACCTTTATACGTAAAGACATGATACTACAGCATATATATTTCCAGTCCCTCTCGAAGATACTTATGTACGTCCAATTATCAAGACTGACATATCCACACTAAGAACTTCTCATAAAAATCCCGACATCGGCCCACCGCTGAGTGGCATGAATCTCAACACGCCAACCGTCACATTTCAAAATACAATATGCTAATTAACATCGCCCTTTTTTGATTTGCGCTACGAGCTCTCAGAAACGAATGCAAATTCACGTTGGAGCTTTAATTACGCTCCAAACACGACTGACGATGACGGCGTTAAGGATGCAGTTTTGAGAATAAATTGTTAGTGTTTGCTCTGCGCGTGCGCACCGAGACTTAAACGGTAAGCGGATTTACTCGAGAGAGTTGGGAGTGACTTTAGAAATGGTTATTACGGGTTTCATTAGGGCTGCTTCGTTTTCTATTTGCATTATTCTTATATCTTAACATAATTTTCCACCTGATGATCCGGTCTCTCTATACAATTAAACATCAACGTACAATAAGCCCTTAGTTACTTTGTTGAATCACGCACTTCACAGAATTGAAAAGATAATATCACCAGAATACAATCAATGCTGCACCAATACAATACATATCCAAAACCATTGAAAATGTCCCCAATCAACAATGGAAGGCGACATTTAATTCTATCCATCATCTCCAACCCAAAAAGGGTTGAAGTTCATTAAAGGACGCATTCCTCAAGTATTATTCTTTGAAAACTGGTAATAAAAATAATAACAAGGCGGCCACCCTGCCAAGTGCTATCAGCTCCATCTGTTGTCGCTTCGGACAAACTCACCTAATGAACGATGATAAATCATATTCGAGAGGCGGCTCGTGGACCTATCCGCGTTATCCTTTAGTCGGCCGGATTCACGTCGTCTTTACTTTGTATGATGTACACTGCGGAGGCAACTTGAAACTTAATATCATTTCATCTTGTGAAACATGAAATGGTCTCTAAATAACTGCGATGAGTGACACCAAGCAAGTTATTTAAATGTGAAGTTGTAAGGTGTCTCTCGCGCCCCGTGTCCCTGCCCGCACACCATTGTGCTTACTAATGATTTTATGCAAATGCAGCCTCTTTAGATCGGAGTCTTAGCGCGATCTCGAGACGTCAGGTACCAGGCTCATTATTAACAATCTGAAATATGGTTTTGAATGTATATATACTCTTTAGAGAGCTCTCTGTTTAGAACAGGTCTGTCTTTTAATTTCTTCTGGGAAATTTTATAAGTTAAAACGTCAAATGGAACCTTCTTTTTGTCTCTTTTCTATTTCCCAGTGTCATTCAACGGCGTACGTAGCGAACTGTTTGCGAAATTTCAATGTCCGGTTGCTCGCTTTGTCTCCATTGAATACTCAGTGAGCATTGCTCATCATCAATTCATTTCAAATTACTTCATTCATTAATTTCAAACCACGAACTTTATTTTCCCACGGTAGATTCTCATGAACATTAGCAAAATATTAACTCGGGTTCTAATAGGTGTTTGGCTACCGTTGAGTTAATAAATCATTTTGTCAACTGAGGCATGGTAATTATCACAATTAAGGTTAACTAACGATTAGCCGCTTCCTTTGTTCTTTAGCGGAAGGACGTGGGATTGTAGGCGAATAGGAGTAATCTTCTCGGAGTATGTTAACGAGACGTTTTCTTTGAAACACGTCCTACTTGCCAGAATTTTTAGGCGCCTCCACATTCTAGACGCAACACATTTGGAATTAAGTAGCGGGTTCGACTCCTAGGCAGTATACTCGTACCTATCGATACCCGGTTTTATTGGTGGTTGGGTACTCTTCTGTGCCCACCTACCTACCTACCCCAATTTTATCTAATTGTAAGTCTACCTGCCAATATTTGTGGAAATATCAATGATTCGTTAATAATCCATACTTATATGTAATGCGAAAGAGTTAGTTTGTTTGTTCTTTTTGAGCCAGGATTATGTTTTTGTGTGTGTGTAAGGATAGTTCAAAGGCCAGAAAATGAAATAGGCTACTTTTATCCCGACCAAGAAAATAGTTCACCCCAAATAATTTCTAAAGTTCACGCGGAAAAGGTTTCAGACCAATAATGAAAGAAAAAAGTGCTCATTACCTTGACGAATCTGACTCCAATTTTTTTTATTCGTCATTGAAAATTAAAAATTCAACCAAGACCATTTCAATCAAAATAATCCAGCTGACATCCCAAAATGACGCAATGTGAAAGTGTAAATGACTAATGTATACTCAAAGATCAAGAATTTAAACGTAGGATAATGAGTGACTAATATACCCTTCGCAGAACCGCAAACACAAGAATGACAAGATATTAATTGGCATCCTGGTCGATGACTGTCATTCTTCAAGACGTGATACAGCTATTTTGAATGATGGGATGGGAACAGTTAAAAGATGTTCAGATTTTGAATCATCACGTGTCACAATACCGAACGCTATAGACTCTTGAAGAGGTCTTGAATGTTTTAATGCAGATAAATTACATATCATTGCTTGATCTGGTTTTTATCGAGTTTAATACATATAGGTTTATTTAAAATCATCGCTTGTTTGATAGCTATATGAACAGTCTAAGGTGCTTTCTACCTCTTTATTGGTGCTTTAAATTGCTTTGTTCTACTTTCTTTTGATTCAGATTTATTGGTAACATCCATAGTCTTAAATATAAATTCAAGAGCGTTATGCTAGTAACAGCATAAAATTCTGGATACTTCTTTATCAATTATCTTCTTTAAAACACAGCTAATAGCATATCATTCAAAACATCATACATCACTGTATGTACTGTACCAACAATAATAATGGGATTCCCCGCTAATTCTGATGCGCGTGTTGTAAGTATTATGTTTCGTGCCATTGTATGTGTTTAATATTAATTTGAGCTGTTGGGTTCATTCCTACCGCATCTGACATTTGTATAGTTAGTTCCTTGAAGTCTTCCGTTTCTCTTTTAATTTATTTCCTACGGCAAAGGCAATCTATAAATTTGCCCCGGGTCACAACTAATGCTTCACATTAACTGATATCTTGTTTGTGTACTGAAGTCACGTTCGAATTGCAGATGTTATTTGCGTCATTATGTCTACTATCATTTATATAGATCAGCGCTTTCCTTTGATTAGAGACCCCTTTATTTTCGGAGCAAGGACTCCAAAATTTAAATTTGAAAATAACTTGATCCATTAATTTAGAATCGTTATGAATTACGTTAATTGTTATTTTAAAATTGTTACTTTGATTTTGTCCTTGCGGATAACACAGATCATCAGTATGGTTCCACTGATCTATATAAAGGATATGATTGCTAGTCAACTTATATTTCGGTTATTGATGTTTATTATTATCTTGAGGTGATCTTAAATCAAACGTAAGTACGATAAAAATTTAAGCCGGAGCAGGTATATCCGTAGCTTGAATAACAAAATGACGTCAATTAAACCAATCAGGAAATTAACGAACACAATCAGTATTTTGAAACAAAAACCCCATCACGTCAATCAAAAGACAACGCTGATTCAAGCGGATAGTAAAAACGGACGTCCAAAGCGAGAATAAAGAGTTTACTGTTTCAAATCCTAATACACAATGAAGGCTCGTCAATAACGGACCACATTAGTCAGCCACAAACAAAGATTCACAATCCGAAATCTTTTAATTGGCATTAAGTATGACGACACACGGTGACTTGCCTAATCCGTCTGCTAATGACATGGCCATAGAGATGTTTTATTGGTGCAATTGATAAATTGAGCTATGTCATCTTAGTAATTACATTATAAACAGATTTTAAGTAATGTATTTTGTTGCCTGCGTTATTATCTATTTTTTGTAAATATCACGTCAGGAATTTACCCGAATGCACTTGTATAAATAAAAAGTCATACAAAAGTTTTATATGACTATGAGACCTGGGACAACATTACTGCTCGCAGTTTGCTGATATATTTTTGCGTCGAGGACTAAAAAAGTTATATATGTAGTTTATTTTGAATAATTAAATCATTAATTATAATTTTGAATATGTTTGTTTTTGTTATTGATGTCTATTTGTACTTCCCTAAAAAGCTTTCGATAGTTTACCGGTTTATATTGATTTAGATTTTTTGTTCTAAGTTTTAATTACATCAGTAAGATTTCACAAGTTACTTTAGTTATTTCATTTTCCTTACAGAAGAGACGAATAAAAGTGTTTTGTCTTATGCATATTTGACGGTGCCAGCTTTAGTTGCATCAGCTCTATATTTATCGAATTGTAGATTCCATTCTAATCTGTCACGTCTAGGAGGTCGGCCGGTGTAAAGTTCATCAATGCTGAATTCAATTATCGATTACACCATTGTGTTCCGCTCTTTCGATTTATATTTAAATACCAGACGTTTACGAGAAATGTATTGTGAAATTAGATAACAATTTATTGTATTACGATTTTGGACCGCCCACCTCACTATGGTGCCTTGTTATTTTTGCGCAAATTTTAGAAAGTGTTGGTTCAAGTGGAGTATTAAAAATACTTGCAGATTATGTTGCATTTGCAAAGTGTTACAATAGTATTATACGACGATTATGCCTTGCAATACCTATAAAGATGTTCGTGGTACTATTATTATTTTAAGCATAGTATTTGCATTTACTTGTGTCTATTTAAGTCATAATGTCATAGTCAAGATGTTACTTATAAGCGTTCATTCTGAGCAGTCAACATCAGCTATGATTCATGATAAAAATAAAACCATTTATTACGAGTAGTTTCTATTTCTAATCCTCGAATTCTTCAGTATCAACTTTTAATTAATGTTCATTACCACCTGTCAATAAATCTGATATTAAAATTTCCACTGGCATATTAAGGTCAATTTTAGACGCTGGAAAAGTGGTACATACTAACGATTTTCAGCTGTGTGCTATGTAAGTACATTGGGTGTTATGAATGGCTTTAAAAAAAGATGGAAGCCCCTTCATGAAAGAAGTCACAACTGAGAAATTAATAAAACACTAGATTTATAAAACAACTAATCGTGTATACATGTATTCACTGAGCATCAAAGTAATATACACTTTCATCATCAACCGTAAAATTTCCACTGCTGAACATAGGCCAGCCCCAGTGTACCACACAAAATACAGGAAATTAAACAGAAATACACGGGCGCATCTATTTCTTCATCCATTGATAAAAAGTTCTAGCTCACATACAGAAGCTTGTCCAATTAGGCAAGAGCATTGTCTCATAAACAAAAATGTATCGGTTGATGGAGCGAAGCGACAATTTCCTTGGTGGTCTTGGTTGCTCGTTGTAATCTGTCATCTGACCTGTCAAATTACTAACGGGCGAGCGACCGATCGGCTACCGAACTTGTTTGTAGATAACACAGCTGCATGGTGACAAAGAATAAGGAGGCTGTAGAGTTCAGAGCGTGCAGGTAGTTGGAATAAATAAATACCTGCCGAATGGAAACTGCAAAATGGATGAAATAAATTATTTTGGTGAGCATTAAAAATGTGACAAAATATATAGTATTGTTAGAACTGATTGATGGTTTTGTTTTGGGAATAATGAGACTCCGAAAAAAGTTTATAATGATCAAACTTCACGAACTTTCGGGTAATAGATAATATTGATATAAATAAAAGGTGTATCTGTATATATGTATCAGGTGCTGTCATAAAATATTCTTTATTTGAAAAATTGAACTGGCTAACTCTGACTATATAAACGCGCTGTCCATTTCAATTTTCACACGTAACTTCGATGATGATCAATTTCGTCTTTACTATTCCGTTTGTACATGGTCTTTGATTTGGAACGAATAAAATGAATGGATGTAGGCGTACCTTTACGGGGACACCTGATTGCTCTTTTGTCTTTTTTACATGGAATGTTAATTAATTTTTGCTGTCAACCGCACTTAAATAAAAATGTAATGATTAATTGGCTTCTTAAAACCTGCGGGTACTTGCTTCATCTCAGAGATAAGAAGAGAAATTCATCAACCGTATGTTTTGAGTGCAACAATGTAGTACATATATTTTGAATTAAACAAGGGATCAATAAATTTCAATCAGTAATAAATGAGCCATCAGTAAGAGAATGTAATGACGAGGCGTGTTGATAACCTTTGTTTAAATACGATTTGTCTCTTCAATTGCTTGAAAGTATAGGACACCTTCTAATGACCGATTGAAATCCATTTGAAATTCGAATTTCGGATCCATACAATTTGCACTCAATCCGAAACAAAAACAAAACGAAACAAATCTTGTGATAGAGGATTGTTTGGTCATAAGTCTCTATTAATACTCATTGCAAAAATCGGTTAGTATCTGCGAGGATATGGATCGAGGATAAATCCTTCTCCACATGTCTTCCAGAGGGCGTCTTAAAAGAGAAACGTTCTGGAGATGGTCAGAAGCATACACCTACGTATTACGTAACGTATGGCTTCTGATGCGATCTGCTTGCCATACGCGGTCACTGGTCACTAAGTAAAATACATGAGAAAGCTCATTAATCGTTACAACATTTAAGACAGACTTTGTTCAGCTGTGGGCTGGCTATTCCATCTGGCCAAAAAATTGTTTTCAGGATGAATTTTACATTTAAGGTTGCTGTTTGACTTAATGCATAATGCTGATTGTTGGACATAGGCCCAAGGGGATTCACCATGCTTAATTCCAACATTAACGAAATAAATTAATAATAAATGCCTGTGATTAAACACACAGACAACATACCATCCGGAATACTAGACTTGAACTTATAATTAAAGTTGCAGGGCTACACAAATCCACAATAATCGATCAATCGCAAAACCTTAAAGCAAATATACGAATGCCCACAGCGTAAGGTCAAAGGAATCTGCAAACTCATAATTCCAATGGTTACCGTCATTACTCATCTTCAAATAATAGTTTACACCCCATAGCTTACCGTGATCTTAGCTTTTATAAAGGGCATTGCATTCTGATGACATAAGTATAGTGCGCTCCATAAGAAACTAGAAATTAATAAATATATCAGTCTTATTCTATTTTAAAAATTAAAATGAATATATAAATGCAGGTGCATGCTGGATGCATGTCATGCGGTCGGTGTGGCGTGTCATGAAGGAGGCCTATGTCCAGATGTACACGTTTCCCGACTGATGATGATGATATAAATAAATATTCTGTGAATATTTCAGGTATGTATCTGATGCAGTTATCATTATTGAGCAAAAACGTTAAAAAATATCACGTCTGTTCTATGGTAGTTAAATATTTAATTTATTCTGTTTTTTAGTTATAGCGGCAACAAAAATACATCATTTGTGAAAATTTCAACGGTTGACGAGATACAGCCTGGTGACAGACGGACAGCGAAGTCTTAGTAATAGGGTCCCGTTGGTTACCCTTTGGATACGGAACCCTAAAAATTATAAATGTGAGCAAACAAAGATCTGGCACTCCCAATAATAGCTGACAATATTGCCTCGAATAATTGTAGCAAACAAACGAAGGAAATACATGGCATTTGTATCAAATGAGTTGCCTTGTGATTTACGGTTGCCTCCATATCTCACGGACTGTACTCGGACTTCACAGCAAGACGCAATACCATCGACACTTTCATTAATTATTCCAACTTAGATAAGACACTGCATTCTTAATGACCGAGAGACGAGGGCCATTGCTCATCGACGTGTGACTCTGCCTTGCTTTTATTTCTCGAGTGCCATCATTAAGCTTTGTTCATGTGAAGTGGGTATTTTTAAGATACATACTTCACGTACAACGATATTGATAATGACTGGTGTTTTGTTGTTATGGCCTTTGTTTGTTGTAGTCTCTTTGGTCATACGCATGAAGTTTTGCGTTTACTAACTCATCTGACTGTGTCTTTATTTTATTTTGGACGTCTATATACAGTTCTAATTGTATATTATTTTCTATATTCATTAGTTTGAGGTTTGAGTTAAGTATTTTATATTTCCTTTGATTTTTAAGCAATTTTTTTACATATACATTTTATGTTATTAATTATTTTACGTTAGTTTCAAGTTGTTGTTGTTGTAGTTTGTAGTCTTCATTTGTGCATATTTGAGAGAGTTATGTAAAAAAAGCGCGTAATGTACATTTCTTATAGGGAAAATCCCTAAATGTTGTGTGATAAGAACTATCTTTTTCAATACAATAATCTTACAAATATCAATCCTTAACCTGGTATGTATTTTAATAATTGAAAAATTATTAAGAAGTTTTAAAAAATCAGCGAGATTGGTCCACAAAGATGTCTAACATAGTAGTTAAAATATGGATACAAAACGACTCGCGTGAGATGCTTAATAATTCTCCACTACACTGTGACAAGAATTATAAAACTATCGAGTGTCCTAATAAAGACGAGGTCTGCTTAACCGAAACAAGAAACGGGACAAAAAATAATATTAAAAGTGAAATCCTCCAGAGCTTTGATTGACCACAAATCAATATTAATGATCTAACCCAGCGGGTGTTCTGGCACGGACAAACGTTCCTCTCTACCCCATTCAATAGAAAGAGACGATGAATGTTTGGACACCTCGCCCTTAAAGCGTTTTAAGTGCTAAACGAATAAAACCATTAATTACACGCAATTCAATGTACATATTGAATTTATTCAAATAGTGATAAATGGTCGGTTGTGAAACAAGAGGTGCGAAGGATGCAGACGCTTTGTGGGACTCGTTCGAGTGGAATGCTTGGGGCTGGATGATTCAGTGTCGATAGCCACGATATGCTCCGAGATGTGGTCGTTTATTAATTTGTGGTCTAAATGTGGTGAAGGTGTGCGACATTTACATGGTAATGTACGTGTAATAAATAGACACGAACACCGTTCTGTGGAGTTTCAAGATTTAGTGGGATCAGGTCTATTGATGATTTATGCTGCCGTGTGCCTAGTCGATGACTTAATATTTAGAAACGGTTTACTATTTCGGCGATCACATTACCTTCTGGGAAGAACAGGATCCCATACCACGAACTTTGTTTACTTTCATTTTTATTTCGATTGCTTTCGGATTTGGTGCGATTTGTATGAATCCAACATTCAAATTTTAAACGAATGTCGATCGGTCGTTTTTCATTAGTGGTTCAAAAGTGGATACATATTTTTGTACTTGAATGTACAAGCCCTGTTATTGACTTGTCGATGTAAAATATTAACAAAATAAAGGAAATATTTTCAAGACTCTAATTAAGTGAATGTATCCAATCTAAATTGCATTAGCTGCGTATTTTTGTCTCTTCATTAAACGTAAATTGACGAGATTTATGAATCCATTTAAAATTGCGTAGATTTACAAAATCATTTCAACCGACTTCAAAAAAGGAAGAGGTTATTAATTCGATGGGTATGTACTTTTTCTTTTTGTTACCTCATAACTTTTGACTGGGTGAACCGTTTTGGATGATTTTTTATTTGAAAGGTGGTGTGCTTCCTGTGTAGTCTCATTTCAATTTGGTCCAGTTTTGACAACGGCATCCATGAGAAAACGATATAAATATTCAATTTGACTCAGTAAAAGTAGACTTTTATGGCAATTGAAGTCGGTTTCCAGTTCTTTTTGAACGTATTTACTTGTTGAAGATAATATTGAAAAGTTGCCTTACCAGAAAAATATTTCTAAAATATATCGGATTAAGACAACCCACGGCAAATCGCAGTCCCCACTTATTAAGCCGGCGCCCTCGTTAGAGAGCCCACAAATCTCCACTAAACTCGCACTGTGACAAACACAAAAACCATAAAATTAAATTAATGCCTTTCCACCACAACCCGAGGGATAGTTGCGGCCGTTAAGGAAAACTTAAGGATTTTTCGAGAGTTCGCTTTGTTTCCTTTAGTTTCATTCGATGACAAACAACGTCTACCTCCCCCTTTAATACCTCTGCGGTGTCTTTAACATGTACAAAATTCATAATAACACTGCACACTAGCATTGATATCTGTCGCGTGAGTGTTGAGAGAACTCATTGACTGCCTCCATCAAAGTTTCATACTAAATTTCTGTTGACATAATCTTTTCAAAATATAATAGCTGAATTTGTGTACTAACTATCTAAAAATAGGACATCAGATTGTGATGGCGCGAAATGAGTATCATTAACATACAACTTCACAGTGAATTCAAATTTTCATTTTAAACTCTTTTCGATTATTGTTCAAAGCGCCATCTATAAACCATTAGCTGCGTAACTGCTATTGTAGCAAACTATAAAGTTGTAAATTGATGATATTTATTTCGCGACACTATAATTTCGTCTCCTATTTTTAGGTAATTACTTATCAAAGCCAGCTATTCTATTTTAAAAGATTATGGTAACAGAAATTTAGTATGGAATCATCAGGAGAGAGATAACGTTAATCTGTTTTCTCTTGTGAAAATTTTCTTTCTTGTTTTTCTCGTTATGAATATTCTACAACTACTAACTAATCATAAATGAGCTTTATTGTTATCTATATTACAAAAACATATCAACACAAACCCCCAATCATAGAACAGTAATTGTAATACGTCCCCGATGTAGAATCGTTTATTTTCCATGACAAGTAGCGCCATCTACCGGTGAATAGCGGAAGAATTGTAAACAATTTTTGTTCTTTCCTATTAATTTTTTTTGAGTAAACAATTGTTTTATAAAAATAATTGTAAAAATTGTAAATTGAATCCTTCAATCATCAGTCAATCCTTCAATCAGTAAACATTTTAAAAGTTTTTTAGTTAACTTTCAGCTAAAAATTCACTAATTTGATCAAATAGGTATTTTAAATATATTTTTTAAAATTGTCGTAATTATTTATTATATTATGTATTATAAATAAATATTCTAAGTTTGACTTTGTCTTTTGTTTACGCATCGATCGTTACAAAATGTTATAAGTAAGAAGAAACTCTCATCTAGACATTTAGTTAACTCTAGTAGTTCTCAATTCCATACTGAGGGATGTTATTAACTTTTAACTCGTCTTCGCCGATAAAAACTTCATAAACAAATTATTTTATCATAATCTTGTCAAACATGAAATTTGATTGTAATGTCGCGAAATGAGTATCACTAACATGCAACTTCACAGTAAATCACAATTTGAATTTTTTACTATTATTCACAACGCCATTCATTTCACGACACTGTACTCTGAGCTTCTACTTTTAGGGAACCAATTATCAAAGCCAGCTATTCTATTACAAAAGATTTATCACTTAAGAGGCTATATTGGTAAGACCACGTGGTCGGTTTCAAGGTTAAATTGTTTTGTAGCTGTCCCTCTCCGAGCCCTATCCTACCCGAGCGCGTACGGTGAGACAGCATACATTATGCGATGTTATCCACCCGTTATTTGGATGTTTCGTAGTCCAGGGATCATTTGAAGGATACAGTATATTATGTAACCATTTTTTTAATACAGTATACTAATGAAATTTCAGATGTCGGTGGTATTTCCAAATTGTTCTAAATTGATTCATACTCTTGTAAATCAGGTTCAAAGTTGGGGCTTTTTACTACCGTAAAATACAATTCTTTGACGCCCTGTAACTCTGGAAGTATATATTTAAACGAAAATCTGACTCACCACCGACACAGATATTTGTTTCTAGATTGTGTCTTGAAAATTTCATAGATTTTCATAGCTTAATACTCAAAATATGACTGGACTACGTTTGTATGGGCGCTTTGACAACAGCATAGCCTCTTAATAAATGTTGTATGGAAGCATTCTGAGCGGATTCATAAATGTTATAACGTACCTCATAGTAGGTTTTCAACCCATAATAAGCCACATACACTAATAACTCAAAATAACACATTCTAGGTAAGTCACCTATAACATAACCTGCTGCTCCCTAATTCCATCAAGCAAGGCTTATCAACCTGGGCGGGCATCGATAACGGCGGCTCTTCTAATTAATTAGCCAACTATCTACACATTAAATGTTTACGACCCCCACTTTCCTTGATGGGAGCTCCATCGGAAACTAATGGCTAAAGAAAGTATCTGACTGCACCTTACATAGCTTCATACTTATTAACTCGAATAGGAAATATATTTCACGAATAATCACTTTGTCATAAATTAAATTTCTTGAATATTATGTCTCTAATATTAAGTGTCTATTACTCTTAAAATTATAGTAACTTCGAATTATTATTTTTTCAAACATAATATTGCTCCAATTTGAAAAGGAAGTGCATGTTCCATACATAAAATCTATGGAAATGATTTGACATTGGAAGGAAACTTTATACTTGTAATTGGATATAACAAGGAATGTTGGTTTTCCTCACGAACTTATTTTGTTCATTCTTCAAATAATTTCTACAAACTCAATTAAGTACATGATTGAGTGACGTGTAATGTAACAATAAATGATCTCTAATGTGTATTTGATGTTTTTTTCCGTAAGCCTTCCGGCAACCACATGAAGCTATTGTCACTTTGTTTGAAAGCCGAATATGTTCCACATAGGAGAAAACATCAAAAAGCACCAGATTTCCCTCCCAGATAGCGGCGCTCACTCCTTTGTTAGTGAAAAGATTTCCTACACCTCCTCAATGAAGACATATTGCGTTTCGCGTTTTTGAGGCCGCGATTTCTACGTATTTACGTATTCACACTCACATTACTCCTAGTAGTACGTTCGAGATGAGATCTCGGTATGTGTGTTATTTGTGTACCTATGTAAGTCTTAACAATACCAGTGTAAGCTGGCCGACTTTCCCCCCTCGTCGATATGCAAAGCAGGACGAGAATGCAGGTGACGTATGCATGCGAAGAGCTCTAGCTAGGGTGGTGATGTATGATAGGCTTATGTGTGTGCGTGTGTTGGTATGCCAGTCGCCTCTAGGCGCGCAATAGACGGGGGTGGGCAGCCCGAGAGGATGGGGTATAAAGGAAAACCATTTACATTTGAGCGATTCGTCCAATTTAAAATTCCTACAAGATAGCTTAGACGGGTGCCATTCTTTTGAAGAGGCGAGCATCATGCAAGGGACATTCGTGCCGCGTATTTTTCTTCGCCTTGTTTCGAGTTTTAACGAGATTTTTAACGATCCTTTATACCACTTCCGAATTTTAGTTGCTGATAATAATCTTTCACGTGGAACGATGACAAAATCGGAGGCGTGTCAGTAATATTTTTGGGAAAAGATGACCAACATCGGTCTTGGGTCAAAATATGTCACTGTTCAGCGGAGTTACCGTTATGAATATGAATCTAGGGTGCGGGAATCAGTCGGGGAGCGTTCCATCAAAACGTCATAGGTCGCTCTCAGGACAAATTTGCCCGCTTGCCCACGTCCCGCGTTTTACGAGCCACGCCGACGAAGATTCAGCACCCAAGGGAGACATTCCGCCTCCAAAAACTTTACCCGTTACAAATTTGTTTTTTTTTTCTGCCTTATCTGCTCCCCGCGCTTTTGGCAAACCTAATTCCGTATTCAAAAATATTTCTGCAAGTATTGTGCTCGTACGAGACCGAACGTTTTATTGCCGCCCATATAACGTTTTAAAAGTTAGCCAGTTTTGCCGCGCGGCCGCGTTTCTTTCTCCCACTGTAGTGCTCCGTCGAACAGCCATTTTGTAATTATTGTTGTTTGATAAATGTTTTTATAGTGCTTTTATTTTCACTTTTATTTCGTTTTATATTCGACTGCTCCGACGTTACACACAAAGTTTCACGAGTTATGAGTTGCGTAATATAGCCACTTATTTGAACACGAACAAACTATAAAACAAAAATTCTGCGATTTTAGACTTTAAGAGTAACCTTATTTTTATGGAAATTAATTTAAAACTAAAAGTAACATTTCAAAACAACAAACAAATCTATGATAAATATTAGTTAAATATCTTCTAAATTATGCTACCCATACTTGTAATAAAATATAGTAATAAATTCGTATGTGAGTTTGTTTGTCCTTCCGTCACGTCGTAGCGGAGAGTCAAATTAATCGATTTTGGTTGTTGTTGACACGTTTTTAAACATCCAAATGTGATAATAGTTTATTTCGATTTTATATTAAAAGTGAGCTTTGAAATATTAAAATTTCGATTTTTCTATAAATCGGTATTATTGAGTTTTGGAAGTTGCTCCTTGCTATATATATAATTTTCAAAATTGCCTGGCCACACACTAGATTTCTCCTAATATTTTTTAAATGGATGGACATTCCGATCGAAGTTGTTCCTCCAGTTTCAAATAGAATTTGCAAACACGTACGGAAATCGCATGTCATGATTGCTACTTAAAAATGGAATGGCGGCGCTCTAGAGGAAATCAAATTGAAACTGAATATGTCGGTGCGAAGATGTCATTCACAGAACTCACGTTTGAACTGAAATTTTAAAGCTTCTATCCTCGATCAGTTTTTGATGCAAGCTCAAAAGTAAATAGTGTAAAGTTTAGTTTATTTTGTTATGCCATAAATGTTTATCCGTTTTACTTTGTACAATTTAATACTATTCATGTTTATGACCCTTCAAAATGATACCCATACGAGTATAAGGTAATTCCTGGAAAACGATTAGCATTGACTTTTGATTAAAAAATGAAAAGCGTAATATTTCCTACCTAAGCAATGTTACAATCCCAATTGTTTTGAATTTCAGTTCAATTTTGTTCATACGAAATATTTTTAGTTATTTCTTGGAATATCATCGTATATACATTACATAAGCGAATTGAACCAATAAATAACCGTAAGTACTTAGAATATCGTAGTAAGCAGGTATCATATACCTACAGTTCAAAAAGTGCAGAGTAAGTAGATATATGTATCCTGCAATACCTAATGTACATCGACTTGTCGACCTTTGAAATTACCCCACCGATTGAGTTCGAAATATGAATGGTAAATTGGATGGCACCGGTCCCCCATATGCTGCCTTTATGCCTCCATGTCCCACTGACAACGCTTAAGAAAATTCCATGAATGCAAAATAAGCTAACAACACATCCATTGTCTGTGTTCGTGTTTGCTTTGATTAGATCCCGATATTACACATCGACAGTGTTGTTAGAACATCTGTAGGGCAGTCCAGGCCTGCCTAGTGCCTGCGCAGACTTAGACAATTACATTTTTGCGACTGCGAGCTATTTTGTTTTGTAGTTTTACGACATCTTACCTTTGAATTTTCTATCCATGCCGGTATTGACAGCCGTAAGCGAATTTTTTTTTACATATTTATAATATGAAATTAAAATTTTAGAGGAAAAACTATTTTACGATGTCCCAATTAAGTTTTATAATTTGAAATACTTCGATAGGTAGATAAAGTGGAAGACGCAGTCGTACCATTCCATTTAACCATTTTGGGGGGAAATAAAACGAGGCATCAAGGAAAAGTTGAGGTTCGCTTTTCTTCTTCTGGTCTTCATCCGTAAAATACATAAATATTAAAAATGTATAATATTTATTATAGGACATGTAATCGACGTGTCAATGTTGACCTAAAGAGATTTGAATGTCTAAAGTTAAGTACCACAAAATCGGGCACTTCAAAAGAAGGCCGTAAACATCTTACAGCCACGCAGTAATGTAGCAACTAGCAACAGTAAGAAAATCCGTCAAACACTGCAAAGACAATAAATTAACCGTCCGCACGCTTCGTCAATACTAAAATGTCAGTACTACGGAAAGCTTGAAAGCCTATTATGTGAAATTGTCTGCAATTTCCCTGGTATCCGTTAAACGATTTGCAAATGCCGATTTCTCATACGTCATAATTCTTTGGTACACAATGAAATTGCAACTCACTTCTTAATATTTCCGTTTATTTGTTCGACAGTACTAGACTTCCCTGGAATAGAAGTAAAGTGAAATTACTTTATAACCGTGCGACTGTAAAATTCATGTCCGCGAAACGAATTGAGGCTTTTAATAATATATACGGGCTGTGTTAGTAGTGCAATTCAAGAGTAATAGTGGAGGGGTAAGAACTATACAAAAACTAAATTTTACACAGTGGGTTTAACAACCTTTATTTCAGTTGATATAATAAGTTATCATCAACTTAATCATAGTAATAGTATCGTACTATGTAGTTGTAATAGCCCTATAAAACCCTACAAACAAAATACGGAAATTTTGAAAGATCGCTTACTCCCAGATTATGGTATCCGCTCGATAAAAGCTCCATACTAAACTGTTGTTATCATATATTGTTAAAATAGTATAGGTGGCTGTGTGTAGCAATTATCTAAAATAAGACATCGGATTTTAATGTCGCGAAATGAGTATCATTAACATACAACATCATAGTTAATCTAAATTTTCATTTTTACACACTTTTTCGGGTTATTGTTCAAAGTGCCATCCAGGGACCATTATGGAGTTGGAAAGTTTATTTAATTATTTAACGAACTATGTTATGCAATATTTTTTTACCTTGAAGAACACACTTAAAATTTTGTTCCTTTGAAAGTTATTAACTTTGAAGCTAATAGCAAGTGCTATTAAATACGTTGTAACGACGTTTTTCTTCATTAAAGTCAGCTAGATATATTTGCGCCATCAATATAACTGTCACAGGTCATTAGGTCGCTAAAGCTATGTTATGTCACACGTAAAAATCCAAAGCGTACCTAATAGGAGACATTAAGCTGGAGACACGAAAGTAAACCCTTAAATACGAAAAAACGTAAAAACTAACGACAGCCGAACACGCATCCGAAACTTAGCCAAATTAAAAGTTGACTGCAATAAACAATAAAAATGCCAAATAGGCCCTTTCCTCATTTGGTGCGGGTTTCTTGATGAAACTATCACAAGTTTGCCAGTTGCTTATGTTTCGAAAACGTTTAGTTTCATTATAGACTGAGAGACCAGAGTGTACAATGGATGCATACTTTTAATTATTCATGGAAACGAATGTCGTGTAGGTGAATTATTTATTACGGATCTAAGCCGCTTTCTATGATAATACAATTTAGTGTCAAATAATGACGTTTTTTATTTCGAAAAACTATTGGGTTTTTTGCCACAGGTTATTTTAATTTACAAAATTTTACCTTGCAAACTAGTTTCATTTACTAAAAATCTTAAGAAATTTAAATTAGGTGCAATAAAATTTATGCTTAAGGATTTTTTTATTTGAACCAATTTGTCCAACGCATTAACAACACTTAAATTTGTTTACTAATGTAGGATTTTTTTCTATGTCACGAACTTCTTAAACTACAAAAGTACAAGCTTTAATAAACATTATTCTTTTAAAAGATAGAATCAACTGCTATATCAACGCTACACTATTTCATTATAAAATTATGTACATGTCAGGTACAATATATGCAATTATGCAATCATTCATATCACCATATAGAAGCATAAACTTGGAAAACTTAATTAAAATTTATCGTACACGCTTCTCACCGCCGGCTCTTGGCCTATAATTGCTGGTGTTACCAGAAGGTAATTTGTACTTTGATTGACAAAGTTGACGTGCCCTGTCAGAATTAAGTAAGACCGTCTGATAAATGGTACTTACGCGAGAATTTTCCCGATTCGTCGGCCGTAAACTTAAATTGTACTCGGCAGTAGCGGTTACAGAGGTTACGGCTCTTAGGTTATTGTCGTTTGGCACACTTTGCAGTTACAATAAACCTTTGAAGCATCGAGGGATTTGATAGTCGCTCACTTGTAACCCTTTCTCCATCAAACGGAGGGCACGTACTATGTGGTATACTTGGCTATGCTATGGGAAATTGACACCACATTTGAAACAAACAAAAAACTGATTAAAATAAACAATAATTTTACAAAATGGCGTTCAAAGTGTCAGCCATTTTGTATTTACTTAGACGTCACCTAACCGTGACGCAACATCATCACCTCACTGTTGGAAATAAGCCTGCATCCCTCACAGATCATAACGTCGTTTTCCATCTAGGAAATCACCATGCTGAGCAGGCTGATTGGTGACCGCGGCAAGATGTACTTGAGACATATATGCTGACCATCTCCTGAATTGTTTCTCGTCGTTGCTTTTTACGATATTGGGTTGACCATTGGATAATGCTATTCTAAGCCCTAAACCACACCATTTAAGTCTTACTGTATGTTCTACAATTTCAGCCTTGTCTATGGTCAATCGCTTGGTTCCCTAATAGTACATATTACATAACACACTGAGGCCCTTAATCGAAGTGGCAAAATAGATGTCAACATTATATTGTTATTGTTGATAGTATTTATAAGCTCGAAGTCGATTGCATTCTACAAACTACGAACGAAAGTCGGATTTCTTTTTATTCACATTCAGTTTTTGACGCTAGAGTATATAACAAAAACATCATTGTGGTTACATAATGTTTTAGTCACCTATTGAATAAATTGTTTTACTTTTTAAATTTAACGCATCTGTAAATTTTAAAAGGTTTTACAGACCCCTTTACAGTTCTCTTAATATATCCTAGTAACTTATGCCCGCGACTTCCGAATTTTTCCCACGGGAACTTATCTTTTGTTTATCGGGATAAAAAGTATCCTCTTTGCCTTTCCGGCCCTTCAATTATCCCTAGTCATTATCACCTACCGTTACGACGAAGGAAGGACAAACAGATAAACAAACTCATTTTCGCATTTAGAATATTAACATGGATTAAAAGGGGCAATACGTTTTATACAAATCGCTCGAAGAATGGATACCTGATGGCAATTGTCTACCGGGCCGTCGCCCTACAGATGGACTGACGACCTAGTTAAGGTCGTTAGGAGTCGCTGGATGCAAGAGGCTCAGGGACGGTTAATGTGGAGTACCATGGAGGATGTCTATGTCCAGCAGTGAATGTTTCCACCAGAGCTAACATAAAGGCCACGAGATATCGACGACTATCTCGTGGCCTTCATGTTAGCCTTGCTGACTGATGATGATGAATTTTTTTTTCGGCGTTTTTCCTCGATCTTGTTTTAAAAAAATGAAAATGTTATACGTTATACAACGGCGTCATTCGTATGCGAGTCCGTTCATATCTCTCAAATGTCACAACAATTACATTAAGGCATTAAGTAAACAGTTTCCTTATACATAACAACAACCCCATTATATGATTACAATAACCATAACTAAACAACCGTTTTACTTCCCTTGAGTAAAGGAAAAATTGCCGTAAGTAGGTAGCAATTACAGAATCGCCGTTCAGCTATGCACAAACGACGTAGGAAATTCTTAATACGACATTGATTAGCTTGTAGTCATGAAAACCGAGTTGCACGTAGGTAATGACAATTTAAAGACTTAAAGGTCGATTTTATTATCGTATTGTATGATTCTTGTTGGAACTATTAACCCTTATGACAACGGCGGTAATAGTCTATGCGCACGCGAACCATTCTTATCTCTTCAGTTTTTTAAGTTGTTTTTCCTTGGATTTTCTTTGTGTTGTGATGTGTTTTTGAATCCAGGTTTGGTTTCTGAGTGTCCGTTGATTATGTTGTTCATTATACAAAATACAAATACAAAATACAAAAATATTTATTGAGTAAAACAATTGAATTAATTTGGTGTAGCCATACAGTCTGTCATAGGGGGAGCCCTGTGCGACAGGTGTAAGCTCTCTTTCTCTACGGATGAGGGTAATGTTTGTAAAAAAGGTTTGCGAATTTTTAATTCATTGTATTATATGCAACCCTGTCAGTTTACGACTTCCACGAAAATGCAATTGGGAATTTTTGAAATTGAGCCAATAGCCACCTCCTAGGTCAATTTTTATGTATACCTTTAATTGTCATGTGTCCCTCAACACACTGCAGAGTAACAAGTAAAATTAAATGTGTCAAGGTATCACAGAAAACGGTACAAAAGCGGGTACATAACAGTGTGTATAGGTGAAAAACTTAAGAGGCCATAGAGCGACAGAGGCTATTCAGAGACATTCGCTATTTTCTACATTTCACCGCAATTATTAAATAATTTCAAAAACCGAACCGGACTTATTATGTTTATTGCTGGTTTATATTTTATCGATACATCATGAATTGATATATCGATTCTGTGCAGTTTATGAGGTCATTTGATATATCCATTCCATTAGAAGCTATGAATTAACTCATGATAGGAATAAATACTCTGCATTATTAAGAGCCAGAGAATGCTTAGATAACTACTTTTTTTTCCAGCACGTTTAAAGAAAACACAAATCAGGTCAATAGTATCGTTCAGCAAACACACACGAAAACATGTTTAATGTCGATATTTATTTCCAAATTAAAATCACTCGTTACGTCAATTGAAATTCGACAATTTCAGCTATTAATTCGTTTAAAACTGCGAATAAAATCTTATTCCTCATTTATATTTATTTATTTCTGGACTTATATTACCTAGAAGCTAGTAAGAGACGGCAACATGTTGGTATGAACTCGCTGTAAGCAACAAGGAGGGAGCTAGACCTCACTAATTTATTAACAGCAGCTATCGATGACCCACCATACAGAAATTAACTTTTCCTATATTGCCTTCACCGCGCATATTAACGGTAGAATAGCTTGATAAACAGGGTTTGATGCTTTGAGTTGTGCTGGTTAGTTACAAAATATATGAATATAGAAAATTGTACGGTTTGATAAATTTATATATAGAGATTTAAAAAAAGTTGGACAAAACTAACAATAAAGGCCTCCGTTGCTGAACTAGGTAAAAACCTGTCATTCATCATCCAGCGCCCCTCCCCTCCGAATTATATAATTTATAAGAAACTTACATTTTTATTATTACTTATAATCTAATATACACATCAAAATTGAGTGTGTGCGTGTTTAATTTACTTAAATTAAATTAACTAAGAATTCCTTGATGCTTGTTCATACCAACCTGTTACCACGACTTAGCTTACTTACAGGTAAAATAATTTGATGATCCCAAAGTCAAAAATTATGTTACTGCCGGTTTATCGTTTTCCAAAATGTATAACAAAATCAATAGCATACATTTAAAATCTGTTGTTCTTGTCTGATGGTGTTTTAGGTAATCCTATTATTTTGATACCTTTTTTTATTCATAGGTAAGCTTGTTTTTAAAGTGTGTGGAGCATAATACACTCTTCTTGAAAGTCTAGAAGAAACCTGGGGGCTGATCTCCAAGAATCACAGAACCCTGGCAAGAAATTCTACTACCTACATGTCATTTCCAGTTAATTCGCTTTTTAAAATTACTTGTTGGTATTGTTAAATCATCACTTTTTGCGCAAAGTCCCTATCTTTTAGTAATTTGCACAACAACCTTCTTTTCTATTATCTCTTTCTTCCAAAATTTGCTTGTCGTGATTTGATAAAGGTACTGGCCAATGAGGGCAGAAAATGTACAATGACCTCTACATATTTTAAAAAAATATTCAAAGTCTCAAGATTACTAAAGTCTCCAACATTAATAGACGTCAAAGCGATTCATAATAGGTTTGAAATTTTCTTATAGCTTAACTTTTACATAGATTTTCTTCATCGTAAGGGTGGGTGGCTACCGTCCAGCCATTACTGTACTAATCTAAATTGATGGGGCGTCCAAAACCGGGCATATTTTCATAACATTAGTAATTTCTTCGCGTAAAATAATATAATAAACATAAGCCAGGTTCATAAACTGCCCGACATTACGGTAACTATTCGTGACTTTAGTGGATATTTTGTGGAAGAATTAGGAAGTTCATTTTGTAATGCAGTTGGTTTTGGTTTGTTTAGAAGTAATAAAGTAAAACGAACTGTTTGTAAAATTTGTTTCAGAGCAAAAATTATGGAACGAACTGTTGTCAATCATGTATTTAACCACAACTTTTTCCGCAACATTGAAGTACGTAAGTCGACAGTGGTTGTATCTTCTAGATATAAACCGGAGCGAATCATCTCTGAGCTTGTTTCAGTGAGACCGAAAGCAAGTGTAAAAGCCATGGTAGCTCAGTAGGGTAAAGCGTCAGTCCTTGAACAATCGAGGTCTGTATTCGATCCTGGTTTGTACCAATGAGTTCCAATTTGTTATATGGAATTTATGTACGAATGATAAAAATCATTACTAAATAATAAATTCAAAGGTGTGTGTGAAGTCTACCAATCCGCAATGGTCCCGCGTGGTGGACTATGGCCCATACTCTCTCTGTAGGAGAGCAGTCGAGTGAGCTCCTACAGTGGGGTCATATTTATATATGTTGATGATAACAGCAAGTGTTGTATGTTTAAATTTGTAAAAGTATGAATATTATGCAACTTTACAAAAACTTACATTTACACATTATAAAACTTACATTTTGCGAGTTTTTGAACACATATAAGTTGTAATTTATTTCAAAACTTTTTTATTACCGCCCGGATTTATTTACGTTTGCAGAAATTATTTTAATAATAATAAATTAATAGCGTAACATTTATACACGACAAAATATTGTTTATGGGTAAAGACGTAACATTTCAATTTAATACATAAGTATTCATCACCTCATGTCAAGCAGCGATCTATGAGGGAGGCTCATGTTGGTAAATAAAATTTACAAAACAAGCAACATGCATGTACGTGAAGAGCCAAGACAGCATTTCCATTTTTAAATTGTAGTAACGTCGTTCATTATTTGTCACATAGTCACGTGCCAACGAGGACTCATTGGCGATCAATTATCTGTAATTTGAAGCACTCGCAGATCGCATGACGACCGAACCGAACAATTTGTACACTGCCACTAATTGCACAGAGTAGTGTTACTTTCACAGGCATCTATGTCATATTTAATGTTCCTGTTAACATCGTGCAGTTAATTAATTCCTCTCGTTCGTCGACTTAAAAAGACAATGACACAGATTCTTCAATTGATGTAGGTTTAATGTTTGCTGTCGCTACTTTAACAAGAGCTTGTTTTGCTTTCTCTTACAATATTGATTTGTGTTAACAGCAAACTGTGTCGTTATTGATGACAGAGCAAACTTGTGAAATTCTTGGCACTGTTCATTATTGGTAAAGTTGAGTCCGTTTTGAACAATTTTAACGCATTTACTTGTGCTTACTCACTGTACTATACCACTAGGAGTTTATTGTGTGATGGATTTGCACCTGGTCTTCATCGCAACTTGGTCCGTTTGTTGGAAAGAGGCTCAATCTAAAAAGGCGATGGCTATGATATCTTTCATACTATACACCTGACTTAGGTATGACATGGTGGCAGCTTACCAGGCGACAGTCGAAATTGCCCTTCCTACTGACCAAACCGAGTACCGACAGATACTGTAGAGTAGTTCGCTCTACGTGGTTACGTCTTTGTGGATGCATGCACTGGCAGGGATCTTTCGAATTATCTAGCTATTTTTGAATATAGAATATGTCGCTGTGATGGCAGATGAAGTTTATCGATAGAAGATCAGTCTTGGAACATCTTGGAAGAATATTCACCGAGCACACTTCTAATGTAAAAAGTCAAGTCTGCAGCCAATCCGTGTGCCCACCTGTTCTTCGAAGTTACATTAACTTCGTATTGTCTCAATATTTCGATTATTAAATTAAAGCTTTTCTCTGGTCCGACTCTGGTGCCAAAGCTACATATCTGAACATCTAAGCTTTCTACAGTACCCTCACTGGTAATCCAACCCAGGAGCTCAGCATTGTAAGCAGCTATGTAGCCACTACAGGCCTCAACAATGGTTACTTCATATTGTGTACCAGGATTTTAAGGAACCGTATCGTATCACATCAATTACTCTGTAAAATTAGTAGTGGCCATTAAACCAAGCGGAGATTCACGCAAATGACCCCAACTACGAACCTCGTATGAACTGACAATCAGCACCAATCAATAATCTATTGGCAGGCCTAATGACTAGCCAAGGATGTCGGACGGTTGCCGTGCCTGGTAATTGGAAACCACTGATACCAATAATTGAACGCTCTCGATAATAATTGGAATAATTAAAATGTTTTAGTACGTCTGTCACAATTGGTGCAATTGTTTTATTGGGAGGTTTAAAAATGCTCCGGCCCGCACTCGGAGATCCTATTCAAGATTTAACGAATCTGAAACTTAGTCAAATTTTTATTTTGTGAGGTATCTTGGTGAAGGTTTATTCAAGTATGACCAAAACCAAAGTATGAAATTATAAAAAATAAACAGTTTTGTCATTGCAATCCCCGGAGCTTGGTTTGGCTTTTCTTATAATTATGTTATCATTGGTTCTTAAATCTCGGACTACTTACTTGTTTCACAGTTAATTTAAAAATTTCATGATCATCATCATCAACAGCCTATATATGTCCCCACTGCAGGGGCTCAGGCCTACTCTCTTACAGAGAGTGTATGGGCCATAGTCCACCACGCGGGCCCAGTGCGGATTGGCGGACTTCACATGCCTGTTCAAGATATGCAGGTTTCCTCACGATGATTTCCTTCACCATTAAGCAATCTGATAATGTACTTGAATTGAAAAAGAACTCATAGGTGCATGGCTGGATTCGAACCCGGAACCCTCAAATTGAGAGTCCGCGCATTATCCACTGCGCCACCGACGCTGTGTATGTTACAATTTCATGCAAACCTATTTCGATGAAGGTAACCGAATTTAATTTAGAATGCCATACCTCTCCATTTCACCAGCGTTAATGACAAAAAGTAGCTCAGTCCATCTCCATGACTTAAAAATCAGATTAGTCGTGGAAAGAAAACCAAGAGACAGGAAGAATTACTTCCGTAATGTTACTGTGTTTGATGCAGGTGAAAGAATATAAAAAAGTATTGATTTAAAGAAATAACAAAGATCAAGTAGCGATAAGAGATACGAAATACGATCCGTACCACAAAATAATCATTAAAAAGGTTCCTCAAACCACAGAAATGTCTAGTATAAAGAGACCACAACCGAATAATAATTAGTATCAAACACTGGACCACCGAGAGGCGTCGTCAAGCCCACGCATTTGAAGCACCAACGTCCAATAAACTAGAGGAGTAAGGAATCCCACACTTTGCCGAGCAATTGTTGTGTCCGGTGTTAATAAAATGGTGTATATTTTAGACTATTTTGACAGTTCTAAGCTGTGAGTAACAAGTGAGACATACGGCTAATAAAGATGGCAAGCAATTAGAGTCGAATAAATGAAGAAAAAAAATTCAATGCATCTTGCTTGGCTGATGGATTGGTGATCTCACTAGTTGTTCTATGCTGATACCCATATCCTTATTTAGTTTAGTTTTCTTTGTGACAACAACGGGATGACTTGGGGTGATCTTCTAAAACCACGACCACAATTTAATGAATTTACACAAACTCAAAATTTTATTAAAAATTAGTTAATAAATAGTTACACATAGGTACATTACATTACAATTTGGTTGGTATCGATCAGAAAGAATAATGTAGAGTTCCTAAAAAAGTACTGTTTGGTCATAAATTTTGAACACAGGTAAATAAGGCGTATTATTCTAATGCTCGGTAGGATATGTTCGCTTCATATAGTTATTCGGTAATCATCAGCCAATCTTACCTTACGATACTGTGTTCGAAATAATGTATTTTATATGATATTATGTTGTTTGCAAGCACTGCATCAAAATTAAGAGGGTATGCTGGTGTCAAATCGCCCATACAAACGTAGTCCAGTCATATTTTGAGTTTTAAGCTATGAAAATCTATGAAATTTTCAAGACACAATCTAGAAACAAATATCTGTGTCGGTGGTGAGTCAGATTTTCGTTTAAATATATACTTACAGAGTTACAGGGCGTCAAAGTATTGTATTTTACGGTAGTAAAAAGCCCCAACTTTGAACTTGATTTACAAGAGTATGAATCAATTTAGAACAATTTGGAAAAACCACTGACATCTGAAATTTCATTAGTATACTGTATAAAAAATGGTTACATAATATACTGTATCCTTCAAATAATCCCTGGACTACGAAACATCCAAATAACGGGTGGATAACTTCGCGTAGTGTATGCTGTCTCACCGTACGCGCTCGGGTAGGATAGGGCTCGGATAGGGACAGCTACAAAACAATCCAAATTTGAACGAGGCCACGTGGTCTTACCAACATAGCCTCTTAAATGTCTTGGCGATATTTTCTGCTCGCGTAGAAATGTTCGCAGTACTTGACAGCCGTATTTATAGTGCAATAGCTGGGAGCGACTATTGCACGCCTACAATGTTCGTGAAAGCATTCAGCTTACAACTTGATTTGTGATTTCGAAGATTATTGCTTTAGTTAGTAACTCCGTCTATGGTGGCGTTTCTGTAATTGTATTTTAATTTCTATGTAGACCTTTGCTAGCTATTTATAATTCTGCTTAATTTCATCTTACCTCTATAAGCTACTCATATGTCGGTGATTTTTGTTCGTCAACTGATTAACTGGTTACGGATTTTACTCATATCACGTACTAGCTTTTGTCTGATATTTCGTCTGGATTTCAAAAATTATCTCACAGGAATAATTTTCCTCATAGAAATGAAATCCTACTAATATTATAAGTGTGTAAGTTTGGATGTTTGGATGTTTGTGACGCTTTCACGGAAAAACTACTGAATGGATTTGAATGAAACTTTCTTAAACTTATACATCAGAATAACATATAGGCTATATTTTATAAAGACATATTGTGTAAATTGTCCAAAATCACACTTATAATATTAGTGGGATTACATGGGGAATTTGGGCATAACAAAAACGCGTTGCCTAGCAACCGATCATCCTACTACTATTATAAAGGCGAAAGTTTGTAAGTATGGATGTATGGATGTATGGATGTTTGTTACTCTTTCACGTAAAAACTACTGAATGGATTTGAATGAAACTTTACCACAATATAGCTTATACATCAGAATAACATATAGGCTATAGCTTATACATCAGAATAACACATAGGCTACAATTTTTGAGGTTTCTAATGTGAAGTCGTAAAAAAACACATTTTTTGCGCTTACATTGCAAACGCTGACTGAATCCTACAAGATCCTACAAGATAGATCAAAACAATGTACTACAGTATTGTACAACTTAAAAAGGTCTCCAAAAAAGTCCGTGATGGTATATGTTTATCTCTTAGGAATAACCCACAATAACCATTTTTTATCCTTTACTTTGTACGAGAAATAATGGCTTTTTACGAAGCGATTTTAAGCAATACAGTATTAATCCTTATCCAATTAAGTATCTTAAATACATTGTGCATTTAATAAAGATCAATATGGCTTTTTACAGCATGTAAATTAAATAAATATTTTCGAAGATATCACAGATTTAAAATGCAGAGTCATAGCAATTTCGGCGATAAATACCGTTTCGGTGATAAATACCGGCAGCGGTGCCAGGCGAACGGGGCATGGGGGGAGCGGGGTAGGTGCGGTGGGGAAGAAGTGGCTCATCGCTGAGTGCGCGACCCGAACGCGGGCAGACGCGTGAGGGCAGACGTCGTTGACGGTTGTGTCCGTTTTGCGAATTTTCAAGGTACTAGCGATTTGATAAAAACGTATGGTCGCCTACTTTAAGTAATATAGGCCTAAGGTTAGTTATTGCCAGGTTTCTTTTTGGTTAGGAGTTACACGTACAAAAAGATACTTCATTTTTACGAATTACTTCATTGATAATTCAATTACTATATAGATAGGTTAATTAAATAGGCAAGGATTGCATTAAAGTACAATCATAACAATAACTACCGTACTGTATTTTTTGGAAGTATAGAAACAACACGTACTTAAGAATTATGCCGCGAAAGCGTAAGTCTAATCTTTCCCAAAGCTCTAATAAAGCTCGAACTATGAAAGTAGCTAGACTTAACGAGACGTTTCCACAAGCCGAACTGCGAAGGCTTAAACAAGCAGAGCGTGAAGCAGCTCAAAGAGCTGCTGAGACACCAGAGCAGTCCCAAGATAGACGTCGACAGCATGCTGAGTATCTAGCATCTCAACGGGCTGCAGAGACACCCGAACAGTCTCAAGCTCGACGTCAACAGAACGCTGAATATCTGGCATCTCAACGGGCTTCTGAGACACCCGAACAGTCCCAGGATCGACGTCGACAGCATGCTGAGTATCTAGCATCTCAACGGGCTGCGGAGACACCCGAACAGTCTCAAGCTCGACGTCAACAGAACGCTGAATATCTGGCATCTCAACGGGCTTCTGAGACACCCGAACAGTCCCAGGATCGACGTCGACAGCATGCTGAGTATCTAGCATCTCAACGGGCTGCGGAGACACCCGAACAGTCTCAAGCTCGACGTCAACAGAACGCTGAATATCTGGCATCTCAACGGGCTTCTGAGACACCCGAACAGTCTCAAGCTCGGCGTCTTCAGCAAGCGACTTACATAGGGTCCCAAAGAGCTACTGAAACTGTTGAAGCTGCTGAAGCTCGCAGACGCGCTGTTGCTGAAAGGGCACAACAGCGACGATTAATATTTACAAGAAACGCGTGGAGAGTATTCGATAAAGCTGCATTTGAGTACGATGAAACTCTTGATTACGAAAGCCACATGCTTATAAAAATAGAAGCGATGAATAAAGAATGCAGATTTTGCGGTGCTCTTAAATGGAAAGAGGAAGCTGCAGGCATGTGTTGTTCGGGAGGAAAAGTAGTTCTTCCTTCAATAGACGAGCCTGTTGAACCTCTTAAAGAACTTTTTTCAAATGAAACAGATGAGTCTCGCCGTTTTTTAAAAAATATAAGAAAATACAATACATGCTTCCATATGACATCTTTTGGAGCTGATAACATTGTGTCGATGCCAGGATTTTGCCCGACTTTTACAATCCAAGGGCAAATATACCACACAATTGGCTCTTTGCTTCCTGCTACTAATACGCAACCAAAATTTTTGCAAGTTTATTTCATGGGTGATGAGGAAGCACAAGTTGATAGGCGTTCTGAGTACGTACCAGGTGTGGAAAGAAACACAGTTCAAAAAATACAAAAAGTTCTACATGATAACAACGTTTTAGTGCATGAATTTAAAATGGCTAAAGATAGAGTGACAAGCGATAATTACAAGGTCGTGATACACCCAGATCGTGTACCACGTGGTGAACACGAAAGACGATTCAATGCCCCGACCACAAACGAAATAGCTGCCGTAGTAGTTAGTACTGAACAAACTGCGTCTCGGGACATTGTTATTCAGGCGCACGATGGCCGGCTTACTAGAGTTCCGGACACTCATAGATTTTATGATGCTCTCGAGTACCCGATAATTTTTTGGAAAGGACAAGAGGGGTACAGTTTTGATATTCCTCAGACAAACCCAGTTACAAAACAGCCTATACCGAACAAAAAAGTGTCGTGCAAAGACTTTTATGCGTATCATATGATGGTACGTCGCAACAATTTTAATTTATTGCTTCGATGTAGGCTTCTCTTTCTTCAGTTTTTGGTGGACATGTATGTCAAAGTGGAGAGTGAGCGCTTAAGGTTTATTGCTTTAAACCAAACAAAACTGCGAGCAGACAACTATATACATTTACAAGACGCGGTCAGGAATGATGCGGATTTAGATCCAAACAATTTGGGTCAATTGGTAATACTCCCATCGTCATTTGTAAATAGCCCGAGATATCTTCATGAGTACACGCAGGATGCGTTCACATACGTGCGTAACTACGGGAGGCCTGATCTGTTTATTACAATGACATGTAATCCCGCTTGGCCAGAAATTACTAAAGAGCTCATTCCAGGTCAAAATGCAACAGACAGACATGACTTAACAGCCAGGTTATTTAAAATAAAAGTACAAAAATTGGTTGCTCTACTTACAAAAGGTAAAATATTTGGAGATATGAAGTGTTTCATGTACTCGATCGAGTGGCAAAAAAGAGGTCTGCCTCACGTGCACTTACTGCTGTGGTTGACGGAAAAATTACGCCCCAACCAAATTGATGAAGTCATAAGTGCGGAGATACCAAATCCAGAAAGTGATCGAAAACTCTACGATACTGTAACCAAAAATATGATTCACGGTCCCTGTGGTGCACTAAATCCGTCATCACCATGCATGAAAGAAGGAAAATGCACCAAAAAGTATCCAAGGGCGCTTTTAAAAGATACTCAAACTAACGACAAAGGCTATCCTTTGTACAGGCGTAGAGCACCAGGAGATGGCGGCCGTACGATAACTCTAAAAACCCGAGGTGGAACACAGGAAGTATTGGTTGACAATAGCTGGATTGTCCCATATTCTCCTCTTCTGTCTAAAATTTATAACTGTCACATAAATGTAGAGTTCTGCAATACGGTACAGGCGATAAAATATATTTGTAAATATATAAACAAAGGCAGCGACCAGGCTATTTTTAACATTCGACAGCAAGGGAATGTTAATATTGACCCGAGAGATGAGGTGCAAACGTATCGAGCCGGTAGATATGTTAGTAGTAACGAAGCAGCGTGGCGGATCTTGGGTCTGCCTCTGCATGAAAGACACCCAACAGTCACTCACCTTGCGGTTCATCTGCCTAATGGTCAGCGGATTTACTTCACTGAAAACAATTTTAGAGAGAGAATGGCCGCACCACCTAAGACGACACTAACTGCATTTTTCCTGCTTTGCCAAAATGACGCATTTGCAAAAACATTACTTTATGTTGACGTACCCCGCTACTATACATGGAACGTGTCGTCGAAAGAATGGAAACGTCGTTTACAAGGTACACCTGTCGACGGCTGGCCAGGTGTGAAGGCGGGAGATGCTCTTGGGCGCATTTACACAGTGCATGTTAGTAACTTCGAATGTTACTGTTTGCGAATGCTGCTGAATGTAGTACAGGGCCCCACTAGCTTCTTGGATCTAAAAACAGTTGACGGCCAAGAACTTGAAACTTTTCGACAAGCGTGTGAGAAGTTGGGGTTGTTGGAAGATGACAACCACTGGGATGCCACAATGGAAGAGGCAGTGATGTGTCGCTCTCCTTCGCAAATAAGAGAACTATTTGCAATATTGATATGCACTTGCGGCTTATCCAATCCTCTTCAACTATGGGATAAGTATAAATCTGCATTATCGGAGGATATCTTGCATAGATTTGAAAGGATGGATCAAGTCAACAATGATCTATGTTTCAATGAAGCACTAAGACATATAGAGGACAAAATAATAACGGTTTCCGGTAAGAAATTGTCCGACTTCGGTATGCCTACACCAGAGCGTCGAGGAGAGTTGTCGACCGATTTGATCAAAGAGCTAAGCTACGATATTGCTTTATTAGACGCTCAGGTCAGCGAAACTGAACCACGCCTGCTACCCGAACAAAAAAACATTTATAACAAAATATTACAACGAGTTGAGCTTGACAAAGGCGGCCTTTTCTTTCTTGACGCCCCGGGCGGTACAGGTAAAACATTTTTGCTTAATTTGCTTCTAGCAAAAATTCGTAAGGACCGTAAAGTTGCATTAGCGGTGGCTTCCTCTGGGATCGCTGCAACATTGCTGAGCGGTGGACGAACGGCACATTCGGTTTTTAAATTACCTCTTAATCTGGCGAGCGAAGAAACCCCAACGTGCAACATCAGTAAGAGCAGTGCCCGTGGCGCCCTCTTGCAACAATGTATGCTGATCGTGTGGGACGAGTGCACTATGTCACATAAACGCGCCATTGAGGCGCTTGATCGCTGTCTACAAGATATTCACAGCAATCGAAAGTTGATGGGTGGTGTGGTAGTGTTATTGGCAGGGGATTTTAGACAGACTTTACCTGTTATCGAGAGAGGCACTGCAGCAGATGAAATTAACGCATGTCTAAAAGCCTCATCTCTGTGGTCTAAAGTTGAAAAGCTTTATCTTACCACTAACATGCGAGTCCAGTTATTCAGCGATGTCGAATCAGGAGCATATGCTCAAAAACTGCTAGAAATTGGTGAAGGCCACCTAAACACCGACCAAGAAGGTATGGTTCTTTTCACACAGCAATTTTGTCATGCTGTGGAGACAGAAAACGAACTTATTGAACAAGTTTTTCCGAATCTGCAACAAAATATTCTTGACGAAAATTGGTTGTGTGAAAGGACCATATTGGCACCAAAAAATGAGACTGTTGCGAAAATAAATAAAAAAATCTTGGCCGAAATAAACAGCGAAACATCAGTGTATAATTCCATTGACACAGTTATGTCATCCGATGACACTACAAGTTATCCCGTAGAGTTCCTAAACTCTTTAGAGTTGTCCGGGGTGCCATCACACAAGTTGGAATTAAAGGTTGGTGTACCCGTTTTGTTAATGCGTAACCTGGATGCGCCAAGATTATGCAACGGTACTCGGTTGCGAGTTACCGAATTAGGAAGGCATATAGTGAAGGCTACAATTTTAACTGGAGAAGCCAAGGGAGACAATGTTCTTATACCGCGCATCCCAATCATACCCAACAACTTGCCATTCAATTTTAAACGCCTGCAGTTCCCATTAAAAGTCGCATTTTCAATGACGATCAACAAATCGCAGGGTCAAACCTTGAAGGTAGCAGGCCTACATTTGGGCACGCCATGTTTTTCTCACGGTCAGCTCTATGTGGCTTGCTCACGTGTTTCCAAAGCGAAGAATCTGCATGTTTATGCTGAAGGAAAAAGATCGTTAAATGTAGTTTATAGGAGCATACTGCAGTAGCTACCTATAGACCTATGATTAGGGCTCTGCAGTGCTTAGTTACCGTATTTCTTATTACTAGACTAGACGGGACGAACCTGAAGTCCACGCGAACGAAGTCGCGGGCAAAAGCTAGTAGAATATGTAAATTCGTATATACAAACTTTTGCGTTTATAATATTGGTGTGAAGACTATTTGAATGTACTACGTCAGATATTGAAATTTATTTTGTTTCTTTACATTATTAGACTACGTAACAGAATAAACACTATTTTGTACCTTATGCTGTACAATAATTTGTCATAAACGTCACCTGTGCCTATCGAACAAGTAGAATACATCCTGAAGTACACGCGGACAAAGTCGCGGGCGGAAGCTAGTTAAGTATATTTCCACGCCATACTAATTGATTGCCAAATTTCTCGATCGGTTGTGACATTAAGGTGTCATAAGGCAACAAATAAACTCGACTTCGAATCTATATGATTAACGGTTTTTCTGTATTTTATTTCATTTACTTATTATTTTTATTATAAGTAAATAAAAAACTAAGTAACTAATCACTTCTAGCATTATATCGAGGTTTATCTCCTAACACACTGTTAACAATGCAGTGCGTTGACTTACACCAAAAACTCTTCGCTTTTTATTTCTTTATACCGGACTTTTTCTTATTTTTTATGTTTATATTACCTTTATGACAATTTTATTATGGTTCGGGCAATGCCTACGCAGTGGCGCGCTCATTCATTAAAATGAACGGTGTGCCGTGAGTTCAGCAGGACCACCTCTTCAAAGAAAACTTCTTTAAAATATTTTAAAGAAAACATTGCCGGAAATAATTTCCTCCAGTCTTATATATCTCATTGCACGGCACAGGTAGAAAATAAGCACTGATTTTCTGTGATTACGCTTATACTGATAGGTTTATTAATTAGTCTTTAAAAAACTTGAATTAGGAATATTAACAAAGTCATTCATCAGTTAGATTCATGTTCGTAAAACACGACTATATTATATCACGGCTTATAATAATAATTCAAAGAAAGAAAGTCTTCGAAACAAGTAAAGCAAATAAAACTAAGTCATTCTGGGTTAGTTTGAAGAAGAAGAAAAACGTTAGGTCTATGTCAAAATCTTAATGTTTTTTTTATTTTTTTATTTATTTAAATTGACAAAACCAAATTGTAACTTAAGAGCGTAAATAACTACTCGTTACTTACACTTATTGTTAGTATTTTTTGCTTCACTTTTGTCAAATTCAGTTGATATAACACAATGCTTGTAGGCGTTAGTATTCGAAGTTTTAAGGTATATTTAAGCGTTAGGCTTAAGGCAATAAGTATAAATATTTGACTAACCTAACACTTAGATCCTCATGAAGGGATTTTCCATAATAACCTCGTTTAGCAGGCGGATTGGTACTTGCACTAAGATGTAGACATACAGGCTTCACATCTCCTGCCTTTGTGCCATTGGTCAATTTTTACGACATCAACGGGACGACAAGCGTTTCTAATCTAAAGCCGAGACCACACGGCCTTATTGTTCAGAATATATAAGATTTGTATGTATATATAAATGTAAGATTTCTTCATATTATCTAAGCTCGTATAACATAAAGCTCAAAGATACACGCAAGTATCCATTTATATTAACACGGCCTTGCTGCGTGCACGCACACCGCGCACCATATAAGCGAGCGCGCTTATCGCGTAGATCGCGACGTACGCGCATCCTCACGAATTATTTCATTACGGGCGGCACAGCTAAACAATAACACGTACTGCCTACATGCCTACCGCGTTACTAGGTTATGTCCATAAGCTCGCATCTGAAGGGTTTAAATTGCTTCTTTTTATGTACAGTCGGCTGCATAAATATCTACTCATCTCTGTACAGTCAGCGTCAAAGGTCTGTTCTGCTATGTGCTTAACCTTGTTCTTTGGTCCATAGGTCTTCGTTTCAAATGTTGCTTGTTCTTGCTGGAATCTTCCTTTCCAAGAAGCCTAACAAATAGACTATACTACAACCCACTAAAGATCTCTAATAATAAGTATATATCAAGAGAAATATTCAATATATGTATTTAAAAAATAGGAGATCGGCCGCTTTGATGTATCCATTTTCAGCTAAAGGCAGGATGGTTTTGTTATTTGGATCAGATTTCATAACAAGCAGCGTCGCAAAAAGAGACTAGTATGCATCACAATAATTATATTTCAATCTGATTCACGCGGGCCAGCTAAAAAATTAAAGTTATTTACATATATTGTCTCGCGAAACTTGTCAAATAACATTAAATTTAATAAAGAACATTAGCGAACGCCATTTTAAACAAGAATAATATCTTTATTTGCATAAGGAGGTAGGCGACCGCCTAATTTGTAAGCTTCTGAGGATTATGATCTCATTTTGTTGCTCATTCGCCCGAGCCAAACACACTATATGCGGGTGTCGTTTATTTCAATACTAGTGCAGTGGCGTCATCTTTAGGCGAGTAGGTGAAGTGTTCCACTTAGCAGTCGCTATATTGTTTGTAAGGCGCGTATGCGGAAAATGAAGCTACATCTACATCGATTAAAGTAATACAGTGGAAAAGTGGACTTTTAAATCGATTAAAACAAAAAAGATGAGCTGTGCTGAATGATTAATATCATCTATAAATGCCAACGAAGGCTGATATATAAGTCGCTGATCACGCCCCGCTTGCAAGTCGGCCGTTGGAGTCCAGGATGCTGTATCACTTGCTCAGAGCGAAAACCACACGACAAGAATACGAAATTATTAATAGTTTTTTATGACATTGTCATTCATTGGAAAAATACCGTTAACCTCTTAAAAATTCAACGACGACTTTAAAGATCAAATTATGATTCTGCAACGTAAATTTACCTAAAATTATGTACCACCAGAAGCCATTTACAGGTAGCTCAGTAGGGTCTTGAACAATCGAGGTCTGGATTCGATCCTAGCTAGTGCCAATGAGTTCCGGTTCGTTATTTTGAATTTTTGTACGAATGATGAAAATATCAATTGGCTTTTCGGTGAAGAAAACACCGTGAGGAAACCTGCACACTCCTGAGAAGAAATTCAAAGGTGTTTGAAGTCTACTATTCCGCACTGGGCCCGCGTGGTGGACTATTGCACATACAGTCTCTGTAGGAGAAATAGACCTGAGCCCCTGCAGTGGGGACATATTGAGGCTATTGATGATGATGATCATATGAACACGAGTTTTGGCTAAAAATGCGGCTTTAATTTAGTCATAACTTTAGCATAATGTATTTACACACGTATTCTACGAGCCTTGATTCATTAAGAAAGTTTAGCCTCCCTTAATTCAGGAGCGCGTGTAACAAAGGATGCCTAACATTTTCATTATAGGATAATGTGCAGCGCAGCGGTTTTGCTCAACTCACTTTAAAGTTTTAACACGATGTGATGGCTGACCAGAATGTGTTTAGGGTGGACAAAGGCTTTGATGTTACATTATTGAAGTCTACGATTCTGCGGGCAAAAGTAACTAGATTACAGTGTTTCATTATGGCTATTACACATAGGTACACTTTATTACATTGAAAGAATCAATAATAATAATACATAAAAATCATCTTTTAATATATTTTCAAATATAATAAAATACAAATAAAATTGCAAAGGTCCACCAAAACAATATCAGTATTAAATAATTTCATTAAAAAAATTAAAGATTTTATCTCGAGGGCTTATCCATATTTGGAATTGACATTTTGAATAGAGTTCTTTTACCTTACGAAAAAAAAGTAAAAATCAAAGGATATAAATTCGGTTTGTTTTATGTTAGTCATTACATACATACTTCATACACATTACATTTATACATGTACATGCGTTACATTCTACATTATATTTTCAAATATCAGAGTTCTTAGAATTAATTGGAATAGACACAAGTGACATACATTCGAGTAGAAAAAATAAATTAACGGATTTATGGGTAAAGTAACTAGAATCACAGAGTCACGCATTGTTTAAAATAATACGACATGGACGCGGCAGCTATTTTATTTCACTTTTAAAAGAAGTTGACTGTAGCCGACACATTTAGTTTCTGAAATGATAATAGGTAAATAAATAAAGAGACAGATGCATTATTCCCCCCAAAAAGTATTAATTATTTATGACAGTTTCAAGGCAAGCAATGTGTATCGTTAGACGATGCAAAAAGGCAGACTGAACTCAAATATATCACGTAATTAGTTCAACAAAGGCACATAATTGATTTTAGGATAAAAGGGCTTATTGGTTGAAACTAAAAGTTCCATGAGTACTCTACGAGTCCACGGATTTTTTTCCCCTCAATATATTAATATCCAGAAATATCGCATCAAACTTTACAAATTCTTTCTTAACTCCTACTTATAGACAAATTTATTGGTAGTAAGTCCGCCATTTTATATTCACCTGCATCCAAACATCCTAATTAATTTGAGACTTCTCAGTCAGTACAGTTTCCATCCAACAGACATACCTTCAGTCCTAGTTCACCTAAATCAAGAACAAAATGGCTTCTTGCAGTTGCTAAATTGTTTATTGAACTTCTTCACAGAAAAGCTCGTTGTTTTATAAAAACACGTTTTAAACACTACCGCAGTGCTCGAAGCATCAAACCAACAAAATGTGTTAGAGGTTCGTGCATCGCCAAGTCAATAAATAAGATAGTTAATGAGTCGTACCGCCGAAACACTGATTTTAATGCTTCGTGACGAGCATTGACAAGCCATCTATTTATTTTGTACATAAAATACGACCACGCTTACAGGCTGGCTTTGTATTTGATGTTTCATTAACAGCGACGGGATTTAGGTTGGTTGTTTGGAGAGATAATGGAATGGATAGCCTAGTGCTCGGCTATAATACTCGTATTTCGTGTTAGCTTTAGTCAGAGCTATATGTACTTACTTGGTACCACTATGCGGTCTTAAATGGATTTATCCGAGTGTACACATACAAGTAATGATTTGTTAATATCTTCTTTGTGCGTAATTAAAATAAACTGACGAATATAAGCCCTTGTTAATTTAACTACGATCCAGATTACAATCTGCCGGCTTGTCATTCTTGCTTGCTTGCTTGACATAATATGTAACCTGTAACCAAAGAAATTTAATAATAATAGACCGGACAAAGCAAACAAACATTTTGATCCTAAACTTATTACCAATTGGTAATAAGTTACTCAATCTACCTCACGTCACGCGGCCGTACAAGACATTTGACATACGATTGACTTTTGAGATCAAAATGTTTATATGAAACGATGACCGCTCTATAACCTATTACTATATTTAAATCTCTCTGCCTGTAACTATGTATATCCTATACTTTTGAACGACCAATCTATATAAGTACCTATTTACGTATATGCCAAGACAGTCTCGCAAACGGTTCTAACGGTTTTTATGAAAATAACCGATTATAGGGTTTCGGAGTCAAGGAATCGATTGATCAAGATCTCATCTTGAGAAAACTTCTAATTCTAAAGGGGTCCATAATAACGAGCGGAGCTTGGTCTATTAATTCAGAAATTAAATAATACAAGGCTCTATATTTAAAGTACTTACGGTTTAATTATTATATTACAAGTATTATATTAACATCTATATCGTAACAAAGTGTATGTTTACAAAGACGTCATAAAGCTGGCCTTCCATCATTAGCTGCTCGACGTCCACTGCTCATTTAGTTGATATGAAATAATGATCATCTGGTCCTTTGAATAACAGAGCCTTATAACAGAGCCTTAATAGCTTGGGGCTTCTGTGGTCCGTCCAAATGGTCGTATGATAACTTAATATCAGATTTGACGAGAGCCAAGCGCAAAATACTATCCAGAAACAATCAGAGGATATAAGCGTCGATACGAGCTAGTAAAATCTTCCTTTCATACACTATTTACTCTACATAACACGTATTGTATCCGTCTCTCTTACACACAAGGAGTATTATAAGCTCACATAATACGCATATACCATTAATTTCCATTAAAACGTAGACAAAAAAATAAAGAGCTAATTTATTCAACTCCCATGTTCATATTTCTCACGACAAGACCGTAGCTTTAATATTGTGAATCAAAACGAAATACAAAAACATTCGTTAGTTTTTGAGTTGCGTTTACTGCCATGAACCTAATAAGTACTTTCGATATATTTAACTATTTAATCGCATATCTGTAGTCACTTAATTTACAAAATTTCGTGTAGTACCTTCTTAGCCAAATAAAAAAGATGGCGCCAATTAAACGACTTCGACAGTAACAATGGCAAAATACTAACACAAACTCTAAAGTCAATTCAAGTTTTTCTTGATTTTTATAATAGTAGCAATCATTCAACACGCTTTCTGTAAAATGTACATTGCTTTATTATAAAAAAACACTACTCATTTGATATTCGCGTCGGCAAGGCGGCACGTATCCATGCGTCATAGGCCTCGGATATTATTCATGCAGCCAGCTATTTGTATTAGTTACAAATGAACGGTTACCGAAATCATTTAAATGCTAATTCAATAATTAAGCCGACCCACCCGTAACCGAGCGTGCTCGCAAACCTATTGATTCGACAATGGTAGGCAGGCACTATTGTTGAGTTTATGTACTTCATCTGACATGTAACGAAATCAAATTGGATTTTAAATTTTTTGTGTTTTTGCATTATTATGTTGGAGGAAACAAATATTTTCAATGTAAAAACGTAGTTTGTTCTTGATTTTTTTAAATTGTTCAGGAAATATATTTTGTATTATAATGTAAGCATCCGTATCTGACAGCATTATCAAACTTTTCTGGAATATTTTAAAAACTCTGGAATTACGAAAACCGTAGACAAACTAGCTTGACGAGTCAGTAAGATGAAGTGGCAATGGCCAGGCCACATCACTCGAAGAACCGATAACTGATGAAGAGTAAAAGCTCTGGAGTGGCGACCACGTACCTGTAAGTGTATACTGGGCCGTCCCTTTACTAGGTGGACTGACGGCCTAGTTAAGATCGCCGGAAGTGACGGGATGCAAGTGGATCGGGACCGCTCAATGTGGTCTACCATAGATGAAGCCTATGTCCAGCTGTGGACGTTTCCCGGCTGATGACGATGAAATACATATGTGACCACATCTTTTCACATAAGTCAACGAAAGCACCAGTCGTATTCAATGAAAAATTAAAGACACTGAATCAATCCATCGAAATGTACTCATAAGTTTAGTAAAATTCATTTCAGCCATATTCCAACCAACCCGCTTAAAACTCCACATGAGTAGACAGTACATCCTCAAGCCACCCACTTACAACTCCTTTGGGAAGTTGCCACTTGTTAGCTCACGTAAATAAATTAAACCTCATCGTGCGGGCAGAGTCGCGGGAGCGAATTAGTCGGCCCTTTGTGCAATCAAGCGAGCCCTTCGCGCCCTAATGAATATGAATACGGCTGAATACGCTCAGAGTGCGGAACCCACCCGTGGCCGGCGCAACTCATTACTCTGGACGTTTGCACACTGTTCTGCAACCATAAGTGTAACTTTTTACTTGCCTTTTCCAACCAATGAAGAAACGGTAATCAAGAGAATCATTTAACTCTTATAAAGTTTTTTTAGTAATTATGATAGTTTTCAACCACCTCCGTGGCCTAATGTCTAAATGTTGGACTAACAATCCATAGGTCTAGTGTGAGAGGTGTGTGAGGAGTCTATCGGTACTGGGTTTGGTTGGTGGTAGGGTATTTTCTACGTCCGCTTAGCTAGCTACCACCATGTTTCCTAAGTGTGCCGCCAAACAACAGTCTTAATAACACTGTTGTGCTCCAGTATGTAAGGTAGCAGAGCCTGCGTATCATTTTTTACTCCTAAAACCTGAGAAATATGATCACGCTAGCTTCGGGCTGGGTATCGTGTAATGTTCTCCTTTCTTTTTCAAATCCCTTGTTTTTGAGCAACGATAAGTATGAAAGCTAATGACGTAGGAAAAATAAACTTGGAGAGATAAATAATAGGTAAACTCTCAGATTCGAGTTGTAAAATAGACTAAGTAAAAATATGGAATGCACTAGCGGGTTCTGTGTTCCCCGAAAATTACAACTTGAGAGTCTTCAAAACAAGTGTACATATTATGCACCTTCTAGATCTACGCGTAACATCGTCGACCTCATCGTCACTTAACATCAGGTGTGATTGAGGTCAAGCGTTGGTCTATCTTCTGTAAAAAATAAACTAAGTGTGAATAGTCTAGTTCTATAGTTCATCTTCTTCTATCTTCTTCTATCTTCTTCTATACTATAATAAATCTGTAGAATCGACGTGTCTGTACATTGAATTTTTTTGTCAAAAACTGATTGAGGGTGATGTAAGAAGTGTAACAGAACACAATAAGACCATTTTTAAACATTTTGTCTGTCTGTCTGTCTGTCTGTCTGTTTGTCTGAACCGGCTAATCTCCGAAATTACCAAACCAAATTTGATGCGGTTTTCACAATTAAATTAGGCGTAGGTCTAGGCAACATCTAAGCTTTATTTAATCAAAATTGGTTTACGCAATAAAAAGATATCTTCAAAAAACCTAAATCAACTTACCTGTATATGGAGAATCGACGTGTCAATCTGTACATTGAAAATACTTGCCAAAAATGGTTTGATGGTATACAGAATAATAATAAAACAGTTAAGTGCGAGTCAGACTCGCGCTCCGTGGGTTCTGTACAGAATAACTACAATGCCTGATTAATTTCAAATAGCAAAGACAAAGAAGGTGCTTTAGTGGTTAATGTTAAAAAGTGATTTTGAAACATTACCTCAGTGTTTGATTGATTGACACGTGGTTTTTTTACATTCGATAGGCTTCCGTTTGACCATAATCTCACCTGATGGTGTATAGGATGGTTCACGGTTGCCTATAAATAGTATATTCACTCTGACCTTGAAGTTATCGTAATGGTATTACACAAAAGCCGGCAGGGAATTCCACTGCTTAGCTGTAAGCACGTGGTAAGTGACAATAAGACCGTTGGGTAGAAATCATGTTTAGCCAGGAGACTCAAACTAATAAATGTACTGGTCTGCTACCTCACACCTGTAGAATCAACGTGTCTATCCGTACATTGAAAAGGTTTGCCAAAAATTGTTTGAGGGTGATATAGGTAGTATAACAGAATACAAAAACCAGCTTAGTGCGAGTCAGACTCACACATAGTGGGTTCTGTACAGAATGGCTAAAGTGCCTGACTAATTTCAAATAGCAAATACAAAAGAAGGTGCATCTGACTGACAACCGAAACCATGTAGGGTAATGAGATTTTGACAATATGTTCCTTTTATGATAGTTCCGCAAAAAGAATATGTGATGCAAGTTTGTGTTAAAGTTTGCGATTGCCGTGTAACGTGTATCGGGCCGTCCCTCCACAACCTGGTTGGCTGCATGAATCCACTGATCGATCCACTGATTGGTGATCGCAGTAAGATGTTGTAGTTACATAGCTAGATTCTGCTACCCACCTTCTAAAAAGGCTTATACATATACAACTAAGACCTAACGGAATGTGAGGTAAAATTAGCGATGTAAGTTTGTATAAAAAATTCGTAAATAGTTGTTTTTTGTATGGGTTTGTATTTGACCTTCATCTAACATGATTTTTTTTACATTCGATAGGCTTCCGTTTTATTACAATCTCACCTGATGTTAAGCGACGATGTGGTCTAGGATCGTTCACGGTTGTACAGAAATAGTCTATTCACCCTGGCCTTAAAATTATCTAGGTTGTATCGCTTGGGAAACACAATACAATTCGAACAATATTCACATAACAGACTAAATATAATAAAAGCCAGATGGGCATAGAAAATGCCTTCACCATCATCAACATTAGCCAGGAAACGTCCACTGCTAGACATAGGCCTCTTTCGTGGTACAACACACCGACAGGTCCCGAGAAAATGCCTTACCGCCATCCAAACCAAGTACCGATAGGTACTGGGACTTATGGTCAAAACTGTATGTACAAAAACAAAAAAACTTGGGACCTCAGGGTTGTTAGTACAATCATGTTGCCATTTTTAAGACACGGAGGCAGATAATTTTTTAAACAATAGGTATTTTTTTAGGTACTAATTGACTTATAAATCAACGCACAGCCTAAACCATTGGTCCTATAGCCATGAAATTTCGAGGCTGCGTTCTTTGTAAAGTAAAAGTATCCGCTAAGAAAGGATTTCTCGAAATTCCACCCCTAACAGGGTTAAATAAGGGATGTAAGTTTGTACGAAAGTCCGTCATTTTTGAAGATAAGTTTGTATGGGAACTCTGTTGTTTTTAAAGTCAATATCATGAAAATTGATAAGCAGCCTTATGAAATAAAATTAAGAGTGACGTATTTAAGCGATTTTGAAAAAATCAACCCCTTAAAAGTGGAAACAGGGATACAAAATTATTTGAAAAACAACCATTTTTGAAGATAATGCTATGAAAATTGATATGTGGTTATATTCACTTAAGAGGGTATACCGGTGTCAAAGCGCCCATACAAACGTAGTCCAGTCATATTTTGAGTATTAAACTATGAAAATCTATGAAATTTTCAAGACACAATCTAGAAACAAATATCTGTGTCGATGGTGAGTCAGATTTTCGATTAAATATATACTTCCAGAGTTACAGGGCGTCAAAGAATTGTATTTTACGGTAATAAAAAGCTCCTTCAAATGATCACTGGACTACGAAACATCCAAATAACGGGTGGATAACTTCGCGTAGTGTATGCTGTCTCACCGTACGCGCTCGGGTAGGATAGGGCTCGGATAGGGACAGCTACAAAACAATCCAAATTTGAACGCGGCCACGTGGTCTAACCAACAAAGTCTCTTAATGGGGATGAAAGGGGGGATGGAAGTTTGTATGGGTACTCTGATGTATTTGAAGTCAATATCATGAAAATTGATACTAAGTAAGTGGCTAGATTCGAAACAAAGGAATACGTGTTCCACAGGTTATTAATGGGAGTGGTTCATTTTGTATGATAACTCTGATGTTTTTGTAGTCATCAACATGAAAATTCATACTCAGTCTTATGAACTACAGTTAAGGGTGACGTTTTTTGTGTTTTAGAAAAATCATCCCCTAAAGGGTGAAATCAGGGATGGATTAAAATTAAAATTTCAGTTCCTCATTTTTGAAGATAATAACAAGAAAATTGTTAAGTGGTTGGAGAGTGGAAACAGATAAAATCGTGTTTCCGCATATTTTTAAATGGGGGTGAATAGGGGTTGAAAGTTTGTATGGGAACTCTGTGTTTTCCGAAGTCAGCGGCATGAAAATGGGTAGTTAGCCTTACTGATAAAATTAAGTGTGACGTAGTTTCACACATAATGAAACAATCTAATATATAAAAATGACACGGTTTTTGTGGTCGCACTGCTGCGAAACGGCTTGACCAATTTTTATGTGTGGATCTTTCACCCTCTTACCCCCACCTCTTACCTATATTTTATATCGATTTTAGAATTGTAGTATGAATAATATCCAAATAATTATTCGTTGCCGGAAAGCGTTACGTCAGTTTCATATTTGTTATGTAGTTGATTTATCCAATGAGATAAATCCTAAAGTCCACGCGGGCGAAGCCGCGGGCAGAAGCTAGTCATAAATAAATACGATACAGTAAAATTCTGAAAATATATATCAATGTATTTCCTGTATCATCTTATACCTACAATTGAATTAATACTCTATTTTCATTACCTACATATTTGACAAATTACGCTTCGGTGTAATAAAGGCGCAGCTTTTGGTTATGATGAATACGCAAATTTAACTTCTGTTTCCATAACTTGTTCATTGGAGTGAATATCTAGGTGTTGCTGATCATTTCTGTAGTATCTACGGGCTTTAACTTAGCTAAATTGAACTCATTTAGAAATGCGTGTGTGCAACGAACGTTAGATATGATCAAAATCTTGAAAGAATTAATTCAGTTTATCATCTTCTTTACCAACGGAGAAGTATCTACGAGTCAACTTGTCTAGGGATGGTTTAATGACGTCGCTGTAATGCTCTGAACCCAGTAACTACAACGGCATTGCAATAACAACAAACACGTTCTCTAAGAATTAAAGTGGTATCACGAAAATTGCTGTTCTTATCTCAGCAACAAAAGTCATTAGGACCGTTCGTGTTAGCATTAACAATGACAATAAACGTTATAATGACGTAAAAAAGACGGTGGACAATCGCTACAATATCATCTCATTCATTACTGAGAAAACAAAGTCCGCTTTCCGGCCAAATTGTTGCCGACAGAGGTATGAAATGGCGGAGTGGAGTCGAGTTCCCATGAAGTCATAGATTACATTCATGATAGCGTAGTCGTAACAATTAAACGTATCATGGTTTACAACAAAAAACGGTCGGTGTAACCGGTAGCGGGCGTGCCGCTAATGTTAAGGAGGTCGTTAGACGGGTTGGCTTGGTTAACAAAGGTTTACACGTTTCTTATAAAATTAAGCCGATGTTTATCTAAGTGCAGTAATAGTTCGTGCTCTTCATCGCACGTGCACTAGTTTTAACGAACTACGATTTTTTGTTCTTTTTTTCGGCAGGCTTTGGGTTCCGCGTCAACTGTGATGGTTAGTTTATTGATGCAAGGCGTATAAATACTTGTCGGTATAAATGTAATATCATTTTTTATATATTTGGATACAGGCTTATTTAGCAGAAAAGTCTATAAAACTAATTTGTGTATTTTGAATATTACAGTTTCAGATTGGACACAAAATTTGAATTCGTTAAATTAGCATCAGAGGTGATGCCTGCCATGTAGTCGCTCAGTAGGAGTAAAAGTATTCATTTGCACTGTAAAAGATCATGATATTAGCTGGGGGTGTTCTGGGCAAATGTTACTGAAACAAATGTTTAAAATCACTGAGGGATCTCTGCTAGATATTTTATAACCCTACATGCGCCGGCGCTCCTCCTATAGTCCACTTCTAAGAAACTAAATCTTTGGAGCACATCTCACACGTACGTGATCACCCTTTGAATGGCATAGGCCGTCCCTTAATATGTTTTTGTCTTTCCCGGGACAAACGTGGAGTCAACTTGTTCCTATATTACCATATGATCATACATACATAGTTTAGGATCGAATTAATTAGTACTAAGAGGAGGTGAACTTCTTTGATTAGCATTGGCTAACAAATCATAGGTACTAAAAATGAAGATGCCTATTTACTTGTTTCCCCCTTCATCGACACTTATTGTCATAAGTGCCAATGAAAGACATGACGTACTCCTGATCTGAAGTGAGAGCTAGCTACGATAGCATTTTGTACTTGCTACCATATGTAATTCCTCTTTAGATTACAGTTTCGAGTGATCTGTACATGTTTTTAGGGTTACGGTTTAAGACATTTATTTCACAAAAAAGAATACAATTCACTTGTATTGTGAAATACAAGATACAGTGGGTATTATAGCAATTATTATTTACTAGTGGGTAGGTTGGATATTAAAATACACCTGTCTTATATATAAAAACAAATCACATGAAAAAATGCTACACTATTACATGTCAAAACAATAGTCGACAACCATAGAGATTTCAAAGACATTAGGTGTGGGTTCACAGAAAAATCTTTAGAAATGTGATGCTGAACTACGCGTTTGTATAGAAGAAATGATTTGATTGACAACTTTTGATGCTTTTGGAAATGTATAAACCGAAGAAAAAGAAAAGCTATCTTAAAGCTTTCGAACCAATTCTGAACTAAACAAAGCATACGTGAACAATCAAAACAAAGCGGGATCCGATTTCAATATGGTTGGAAATCAGTCAAATCACTAGTCCACAAAGAAATCCCTTCTTCTGTACGCACTATCGCCAACATTATCGGGTGACGCGCCCCTTCAATAATGCGCCGCGTCTGAGATATCGGGCGGCGCAGTTTTACATAAGAAAATTGTAGGAAATATACATGTACATTGGTCTATGTACAGTCAAGCTCTATGTTACTATTAAACTTAGCACTATGTCACATGTATTTGATCAACATTTCAATTTTAGCCTTGAAAGGACGGGCTGGTACCACAACAGTTGTTTCTGTTTTTGTTTTTGAAATAAGGCCTTAAGGATGTCGTTCTCATATCTAAACATAAATGTAACGAGGAATTAGCTATTTATCTATTTTCGTATCTGGTAACAATGGCGATATTGTCATTGCTGGTGTTCTACAGATTTAAATAACTTGAGCCTAGACCGGCGCACAGAATTTTGTAAAAATAAATATAGAGACATAGAAATCTGTCAAAGCGTCTTTGTGTTCTGGCAAGCAACGTTCGCTTTGAACCTAGCCGCGTTTTTGGTAACTTTAAGTTGTTTGAATGCATTGTCCTCGCAAACTCCTTCCATATAAACTGTGCTATATTGTTGTCACATACAAAGTGATCTGAAACAGTAGCAAATTGCTGTTTGATAATCAGAGCAATATCGAAATTGTCAAATAACTAGTAAAAGTTCAGTGGCTTAGAACAGTCGCATTGGTCGGTCGTCGCCTCGAAGCCCCAAATGTTTTTAAGAATATTGCAAATGTCCCTCGCGAACCGCTGACTTGGGACGGTCGATGTTAAAGGATTGCCTACCCTTTTAGTTCTGGGTGGGTGTGGCATTTTCAATCTTGGTAATTTCCGCAGTTTCCTATAGCAAGCTTCGAGGAAAACTAATATTGATGAGAGACAGTTTTTACTTAGAGATTTGTTTGTATTTTTTAAGTACTTATACATGTTTCAAAGCAAACTTTCTCTCAGCGCTCTTGTTTTTTTTTTCTCATGTTTTATTATTTTTTCTGGAGAAACTGAATTGTCATTTTTATAAATGAACCCTGCATGGACACATTTTATTTAACTGATTTAATGTGTGTATAGATAAGAAAACCAATATAAATAATGTTTAAATTTTTCCAACAAATTACAATTCCCTGATGTATTGGTAAAGGGATCAAAGACAATGCCACTCAAACAAATTCCGAAGCAACCGAATTTCTCTCACAATTCGTAATTAATACAACTCTCAGCCCGGAAATATCTGCGCACTCCATCAAACTCGAACGTACTACAAAGGCAATCAAACGGCACGAAATGGCATCGCAAATTAAACTGAGCAAATTCTAACTCGGATACCCTAAATTCTTGGTACAAGTGGCAAAATTACGGAGGGACCCGGTTAGCTTTTAACCCTTCTTGTCATTGGCGAAGAACAAATTAATCATGATCATTTACATGCAGGCCCAGTAGCCAGATTTGTTTCTCCGATTATGTCACCCTCCCTTGTTAGTGCAAGGGGCGGCATGGAACAGATTTTTCGAGATGTTATATTTTTAAGGAGTAATTAAAGTCGGGAAATCTGTTAGTTGCGATTATTTCTATCGCTAATGTCAGTTTATATGTGAGAATTAAAGGCAAGAAGTATGAAGTAGCTGAAAAAAAAACTTTAAACAAAATTGTTTGCTTACATTGAACGGATGCGAGCAATCATTTGTGTGGCAGAAAAGACTAACACATATTAGGAGGATAAGCATCGATATATTAATATTTCATTGCATTCTATACTTTTTGGGAAATTACTGCTTTTTTCTTTTTTGGGCGATTATCTCTTCTGTTTATATTATGTGTGTACTGATGTTTACTTTGGTGAAAAGGCGTACAAAAATAAATGTGGCACAAAAATGACACTCATTGTTATTTTCTTCCTTTTATTTATCATCACTCCATATCTTACGGCCCTACCTTTAAAAATAGACAAAGCTCTGTATTTATAATCATCGCTTAGCAGGTAATCAGTTGACAGAAATGTTTCAACAGTTGCCTTTTAACTACCAATAAAACGTTTCCAATATACATCTGAAATCACAGGACATCTTGTTGATAAATATCGAAATAAGTCTCGTTCGTTCCAGCGTCTCCATGCCATTTTGTTCCACCAACTAGCGTCAAATACTGTCAGAGCACGAGGCTCTAAAGTGGGCAGCGTCAATTATTGCGTTCATTTGGATTTGGCACAGGGCTCGGACGCGGTCAGCGAAGGGTTGAAGGGGCGCGTGACGAATTGTCTGCTCTCACAGAAAATTTGTTACGATTTTAATGAATTTACTTTGCATAATCTGATGGTATGAATAATCTCATTTGTAATCGTAGAGTTGTTAATTAAGATTGATATTGGAAAGTTGATAAGTCTGACAATGAAACCTGTGCTGTCTAAAATACGGTAGTACGAACGTGGCTCTTAATTCAAATCAAATGCATTTTTTTGAAACACAAATTATTTACTTTATGTCTAACGAATTTGTTGATTTCCTAAATACTCTAGATGACAACTAGACAAATCCGTTACGTAACTTTTACCATCAATTTATGTAGTGACGCCTTCAAACCACGAAGTAATATAAAACTTTGAGTAATTAAACATCGTATTTAAAAAGATTTATGTTTTAACATTTTGCTTGTGTTTGTTAAATTACTCATCAAATAATATTGCAAAATGTGTCTTATATACTGTCAGCTACTGTTTGTTTTTGTCTCCTTCTTTCGCTCCTTAACGGAGGCAGATAATGACTAGAGTTTTGTATAGAGATCGTTGAAAGGACGGAAACGGACATGGGCTACTTTTTATCCCAGTCAAGCTGATAGTCCCATGGGATACTTTCCAAAATCCAAAAACAAGAATAAATACAAAAACTAGTGTGTCTAGTTTCCACCGATGTAATTTTATATTTTTGCCCCCGACGCAAAAAGAGAGGTGTTATAAGTTTGACGCCAATGCCTGTCTATGGCATCGTAGTTCTCGAACGGATGGACCGATTTTGATGCGGGTTTTTTACGTGAATGCAATTTTCCTTGCGGTGGATCTTACCTACATTTGGTAAAAATTTCAGCAGTTTAAAGAGCCGAAATGCAAGCAACTCGGCATAAAATGGAATAATATTTTTTAGTTTCGTATGATTATTATTGAGTTGATATTATTTTTATTTAATACTATTATATAATATTTTGCCTACTTACACGATAAGTGTTTCATCAGAAAATAAGTTTGCCTGAAACAAAGTAAAACAACATAATCAGTCCCCAAAGCACCAAGCCTTCTGTTTGGAGACGTAAATCTCGAGATTGGAGTGACGAAATTTCCTTCTTGAATAGCGGAAGTTTTCATCGGTTCATTAGTTCGAGCCCCTTTGGAACTTGAAGAGGTATTAAAGAAAACGACATCCAAGATGTTTGCAGTGTCCCTGATATTGCGGGATTAAGCACACCTTTTCAAATTAAAAACGGAATGAGTTCCTTATAACGGAGTAAGCTGCTTCTTAAATCTTCGTTCCGTGTTTATACGGATTTCATTGCGAAATGCGGCAATTGTACATAGCTACATACTAAGGTATTTCAGATTTAGAATGGAAATAGTCTTACTTTTGTAAGCCTTGGTATGTCCCCATGCTGTAACCTCGTTGCAGTTATGTGATAAATATAGCTATAGCTATGCGTTATTTACTCGCTCGCGTGATCTTGTGTGAAATATAGTATATGGCGAGTCCGACTCGCACTTGACTCATGTTTGAAGTTAAAAAGACTAAGTCGCGTCGAAAAATCGAATTTTATTATTATTTGGGCCGCTAATTATTTGCCACCTGTTTCTTAATAATCTTTAATTTATTAATTTTGTTTCTCTGTTGAGAATATCGATGAAGCAATAATAATAAATTTTAAAATTGATCACCTAGTTCTCGATCGGCACGGCGTCGTAACTTAGCGTCCCTTACGGAACAATGCCTCCATAATTTACTTTCCGATGCATCCCAGTTCTACAAGAGATAAAGTCGTGATAACAAACGGTAACTAAAATAAAATAATCCATGGGCCTGCGTAGCAACCGACATATTTCATTAATAAAGACAAAACGAATAACAAGATATGATACGGAGTCACTTCGCAGTGTCCATATGTTACTGAGATAAAACAAAAGATTCGATTCCAATGGATTTATGCGTTTCTGAAGCCGGAGTGATGCTGGTCACGGAACAATGGACGATCGTGGCGCCCCATGCGGCGAGCAGACGCACTAAAGGTCAACAGTTAATGTGACTGTGCTATGGTATAGTAGCGACATCTCTTGTTGAGTAGCATTAAACTGTCCGCGAGCGTGAACTTTGAGGTGAGAATGTGCATAAAAGGGCTACCTGTTTATGGTGGCGAATACGTTTTTATAGTGAACTAGCTGTTACAAGCGGTTTCGCTCGAGTGCGAAAAATTAATGCGGTTTAAAATAAGCTGTGATATAATATAGTAGTTGAAATGCTAAGCTTCAAGGTTAGAGTGATTTGTCTAAGTAGCCGTGCTACCATTTTCGACCAAATCATTAAAATCAGATACAATTATGGCCAAAGCCAATTTCGAAATATACCAAAAAATTTATATGGAAACACATTTAATACATTAATATTTATCTAAAGGACGAGTAACAATGATTGCAGTGTTGTGCAATGTTTTTCTGGACGGGTTTTCAGAAAGTATCCCACGGGAACAATTTAATTGACCGGTATACAAAGTGGTATAAGTATAATAATAATAAAAAATAAATAAAATATGTTTTTATTTCTTCTCTCCATGATGACCTGTGACCTATGACCTTCCCCGTTATAGGCAACATGCATGACAGTTTTTATCACGATTTATTGTACTATTAAGGCACCACACGAACTCATGGTAACATTCAATTTTATTAATAAGTGTAATATTTAATGAATTAGAAAAAGTTCCAGTTCCCATATCATTTACATATATCATATTTTAAGAGTTTCATTCCCGAACAATATTTTAATGTATATTCCCGAGAAAAAAATTCGTAATGTCAGCCCAAAAATTGAAGTAAAATTATTTGTTTTACTTGACTACTTTATTTTGCTATGACACAGTAATTATTACATTGACCTCACTATCACCTCAAGTTTATTTAATAACGACACTAAAAAAAACGTTAACTACAGTGAACTATAAAAGGCACGATCAAAACGTAAACGAATGGAAGCAAATTTTAAAGCTAAATTTGAAGCAAAAGTTAAATAAGGCACGCCGTTCTAAAGCCAAAGGAAAGGGGGAGAATTTTGCCAAAAATATTCATAAGCTGTCATCAGGCGACTGGACCTTCGCCAGATGCGGCAAACCGACGACAAAATATTTCGCTGCAAAATACTTGCTCAGGAGCAAATCACCCTCCACTCTTTAAAATCACTTCTCGTGAAATTGAGAGCCAATTTCTTTATAAGTTCTGGGAGTTGTGTGATGGGACTTTAGTAGGGGTGTCGGTGGCATGGAGGTATTTGTGGCATACCTTTATGTGCCATAAATAAATAGAGATATTGTTTCTACAGCGCAATTACTATCTACATCTTACATCTACTATACTAAAAATCTACTGAATCTGTGAACTCTGTTCGAACTTTAAATTTTGAAAAAAGAATGTGAATATTTACTTGCCGATCAGCGATGTCGTAATTACTGTAAGAACTTTTAAATTTGGAATGATATTATGATAATTCATTTTAATATTATGAAAATCTTAAATACAGAGATTGAGAAGTGTTATTAATTAATAATTATTTTTTATCAAGCTATTTATGTTTCAGGGTCATTTTATAAGCAGTAGTATTTGTTTGCTAAAGACGTTAAATTAAACCAGCTATTTATTTGACTGAATGACTGCTTAAATAAGAAATAGTTGTGCACTTCCGCATATTTCCCTAAGCGTACCATTACTTAAAGTCAGTGACTCGTTGCGCGGTTATTTATGCCTCGCATTAAAAACAAAATGATATGCCTCCGCCGCTGAAAATCTAAAAAGAATAAGCAATAAAACGATAAAACCCAAATCTGATACATACTAGGCCCGCAGTATCCCGCAGAGCGTGCGAATGGGACAGAGCTATACATAAGCGAAATGAATACGATGCTACTGTTTCATCTCTCACCTCTATCGGTTGGCGATCTCTGAACCGTCCTAACTCTTCCCGCAATAAAAGAAAATTCAACCTTACCACTAAGCATTAAATCACCAATATTCAATGCAGATTACAACAAATGGATTTGAGATTAATATAGTACAGAGTGCCACCCCCGTCTCATACCACCCCATTCGGTGCTCAGCATTCAAATAGGAATCGAATGGATGACCAAAACATAATATCGTTGGAAGATTCAGCCGTCATAAATCAAATGAGAAATAATCTGTTTCGGAACGAGATAGTCGCCGACGCCGATGCCGATGCCGTGCCACCATAAAAACGCAAAACGTTTTGTCTGATTGAAATCGTTGCGTTACTGCTTTTTTCGTAGCGCTATTTCCTTTTTATTTTCCTTGATGTATAATCAATGTGTTAACGGATGGCCGCCACTCGAGGGCTCCGGGAGTAGATTTGCTACACAAAAGATTCAGATATTGAGTTTGAAAGTAGTTTCTCTTTTCTTCTTTTATGTTAATGGCACTTTCAGTGGCGCTCTGTAATGGCTTGTGCGAATAAATGTCGCAGTTCAAACGGAACACATGGGACTGGGGATCGACGTTTTGTTTTTACCCGTTACATTTACATAAGGGGCCGGGGAAGGTGCCAGGTACTCAACACATTGCCGACATAATTGTTGGATGATCGATACATTGCAATACACTGCCATACAAATTACTTAATGGAAAATGGACTAAAAAGCGGACGATATTTTGGTCTCAAAGGGAAATGTGAAAATGTGTGGAAATCATTGTGCTACATTTAAGCTTTTTTTCTTCTTCTAAAATTTAGGAGCTATTAAGCATTAATAACAAAGTAAGACTTCGTAGTGAACAAATTGAAAGATGTATTTAATTTTAGTTTCAGATTTTCTGTATTGTTTTACATCAAGAAAATTAAAATGATAGAATAGAAGAAATATCAACCACCTCCGTGGCCTAGTGGGTAAAGTTTGGACTCACAATCCCGATCAGAGGTCCCGGGTTCGATTGCCAGTAGTGGTACCTATTGGTGCTCGGCTTGGTTGGTGGTAGGGCATTTTATATGTCCGGCTGGCTAACTACCACCATGTTACCTAAGTCAGCCGATAATAGCTTAGCTTGAAGCATGTGGGTTCTTACGCTTACCATCCATCAGCCTTACCGTCACTTACCATGAGCTGAGATGAAGGTCAAGTGCAAATCCATCAATCATAAAATAAATAAGAAGTAATTTATTCAACATAAATACCGTAAAATATTGTTATTGACAAATAAAAATCTTTTTTTGCCAATTTAAAGTTTCAGACATTATCAAGTAATCGTAATTACTAAAGCAAACTCGATTAAACTAAAGCGTCTCAAAAACGATTAACCTGTCATATTCGAAAAAAATCGATAACATTTCTGAGCAGATTGCGCCACATGTGGTCAACCTGTCCCATAACCGCGGCACATGCCATGCCTTCCACAATTACCAAAAAAATCGATGCATTCCACCTACACTCAAACCAAACTCGACCCATTTTAATCGATACCGTAAAGTCGATATTCGAAGAAATCGATTTTCTGTGGCCATCTGTTCTTGACGATAGCTATCCAAAAATTAACAATTTGTTTAATGTAAATGAAGCGAGGTCAAGTATTCGATAAATTATTGGTGCATTTAGCGATTCCTGTCGACTTTATGCTCGCCGAATGTCACCTTTCCTGCTCCGAGTTGGCTTATCGATTTAATCAGGAAGCTAATTTTAATAGACCTTTTTATTGGTCACATGGTTCAGTGGACAGCTGGCCTTTTGGAAATTGTTTGTTTTTATAGAGTGTGAGAATAAATTCAATAATTTTAAGCTTGTTCGCTCTCGTAGTAAGTAGTAAAAGAGTGATAAATGCAGGAGCCTATTCCTTTTGCACAATACTGTGGTACAGATTTGCCTTTGATATCATTTTTACTGAGAGTAGGCGCGTAGGGCGTAGAGACTTTTTCAAAATAAAGTGTGTCAATAATGCGATTACGTATCGTCATGTCTCCTTGTAATGATAATTGAAAATAGTTAATGAAGTTGGTTGGATTGGATAATTAAATTAATGGTGTAACAATAGAAAATGACACCAGCAGGGCTAACATGAGGGCCACGATATCGACAAGATATCAACATTATGCATAACAAAATAGTGTATCAAAATTATCTTGTGGCCTTCATGTTAGCCCTGCTGGAATGACGTAATGACTTTGATAAACTAACGCTACTTGGAGTAGAAACTAATCTCAGAAGATTAGGAACGACAGTTGAACGTGAACATTGAACGTGATTTGCAGTAATCACCATGCTCAGCAGGTAGGTTGGTGGCCGCAATGAAACGTCAACAGTTCACGGGTGATGCCTTATTAGAGTTGAGAGACAGGACATTAAGTTATTTTAAGACCCACAACAGGATCCAATGTAAAATAAAATGTAAATGGCAGCTTATATAAAACAAACTGAAATATTACAAACTATAGTCGTTCATCAAATTAGCAGCTCTAAACATCGTCCGACTCGAACTTGCGCACCAAAGTTTCGTACCACCACACAATATAATATTATAATGTAATTGTCCCAAAAAAGTGTTGTCTTTCATTCTTAGATTGAGTGCAACTAACACCGTGTTTTATCATTCGTGGCGCTGTGATGTGCAGCGCTGCATACGGGTTGACCATCAGGGGTATAGCATGTACGAGTGAGACGAGTTGAGAGCGCTGAGAGTGACTTTAAAATATTTAAATATGACATACTTATATCACTCTCGACACTCTCATGCGTCTCATGCTAAGCGCCCTGGGCTTTACTCACGCACAACAAAAACGTTAAAACACGTAATAAGTAGGACAGGCAAAGAAAAAACGGCGTAGCTAAGGGTACGGTTGCATTGGCACCCTTTGGGTAGGGAATCATAAAAATTACAACAAAAACGATTAAAACTTGATTTTATTAGGTAGACTTTCTAAAAGAAAACAGGGGGCTGCGTTCGTGCCCGCTCTTCATTTAGGTGTCATTAACAAAATGATATATTACAGTAAATAAAAAAGCAAATTAACCAACCCTGAGCTGAGCTCCAAATAGACAATCGCATGTTGACAAGTAATTATCAAAACGTTGCCTTTCCAACTTTTTTTTCAGTTTCGTGACTGTTTTAGGCAATAAATCTTTCGCTAATGAGATATTTATGCGATCCGAGCCTTCCTGTCAACGATTAATCCTTTATTTTCTGTATAAAACCTACAGTTCGCCGATAGTATTCCAATATGACCTTGTTTCGATATGGTTTGGCTAATTCTTTTTGGGCAATTCATCATTTTAATGTCCGTTTTGTTACGGTATTATACTTTTTCGTTTTCGACTGGTTTTTGGATTTTAATCCTACCTGTGTAGAAATATTTAATGTGGTCCCATCGTCCTAGTCACTTGATTATCTGATTAATATTAACAAAAAGTTTCTTGTTTTCTTCTTTCTTTAAAAGTTCTTTAAATAATATTACATTCTTCACTTGTGCTTTATGCTAATACTGTCTATGAGAGACTGGTGCCTGAAATAAGTGTGACCCTGTGTTATATACTGTCTGAATAAGTCTCATAAGTAGTAAATATGGTGATTTACATTTAAAACAAGAAATATTCTTGTAGATTCATTACTTTAAACTGGCCTATGTATTTTTAAAGAAAATAATCTGACGGGTCATAATTAGAGCAATGATGCCGTAATGGAAGCCAAAACTACGAATTTAAGAATTGTTTTCTATCCGTCTCACTGTATGTTTATACGTGCATCACGTTATAACTGCTGCACGAAATTGAATGTGGTTTCAACAGCTTGTTTTTTAGAGATCAAATTTAAAATCTGATGCATGTGTAATCCTGATATGCCGTGATACTTGTGTGAAGCAAAGGCGGCTCCCTAGTAATTATGTATATAAAAAATTGGCCAAGTGCGAGTCGGACTCGCGCACGAAGGGTACATAAAGTGGATATTTAAAATACGGAAATGCGCCTCGAATTTCATTATCAGTAGCAATAGCAGACGAGTACGACTCTAAATGGCGCCAGTAGTATGTCGCATCGCACGTCAAAAAAAATTACGTTTGTTAAACGGGAGCCCCCTTAAATATTTATTTTATTCTGTTTTTTAGTCTTTGTTGTTATAGCGGCAACAGAAATACATCTGTGAAAATTTCAACTGTCTAACTATCACGGTTCATGAGACACAGCCTGGTGACAGACAGACAGATGGACGGACAGCGGAGTCTTAGTAACAGGGTCCCGTTGGTTACCCTTTGGGTACGGAACCCTAAAAATTAGTTCATTTTATGTTTATATAGTAAACATTAAAATGCTAAGCATCAAGTAATAGACAATCAAGGGTGCATCTTATTAATTTATGAACACGTGTTTAATTAGCGTGTAATCACCGTTTAGTCGGCCATTACTCCAGCATAGATAAAACCGATTTTATGTTTTATTCATGTTCTGAACCGCCTCCACAGCTAGTAGCTTTTTTAATTTATTTTTTATATGCAATGAGGTTATAATTTGACTAAATCTTATCTATTGAAACATTGGCAACAAGAAAGATGGATATTTTTGGTGAGCAAATCACTTATCATCACTTACTGTGACTACTAAAGGCAAAGTGCAAGCGATTTCCGTAAGAAAGTAAAAGCGATCACCAACCCACTAATAAAAAGTGCAACGTGGTGATCTATGAGGCAGCAAATGTCTGGGTTAACTTATGGACCTGACGACGATGCCCATGTAGATTGTCTGACTGACACTCAACAAACGACTTACATTTTAGTCTTCAAGAGCGCAATTTACACACACACTAATACCATGAATACAAACGTAAGTCTGTTTGTCATATCTTTCCGTTTGCTGTAATTTCAGGATCAAACGGCTCAACTGGTCTTGATGAAATTTGGAACTTGAAACTATAAAATCTGACATCATCATCATCAACAGCCTATATATGTCCCCACTGGAGGGGCTCAGGCCTACTCTCCTACTGAGAGTGTATGGGCCATAGTCCACCACGCGGGCCCAGTGCGGATCGGCGGACTTCACATGCCTGTTCAAGACATGTAGGTTTCCTCACGATGTTTTCCTTCACCGTTAAGCAATCGGATAATGTACTTGAATTGAAAAACAACACATAGGTACACGGCTGGATTCGAACCCGGTACCCTCAGATTGAGAGTCCGCGCCTTATCAACTGCGCCACCGACGCTTCTTCTCTGAAAATCTGACATATAGTGTTCTAATTGTTCAGTCGCGGACAACAAGCTTGTTACGGTATGATGGGTATTAAATCGGCTGCATATGTCCACTGCTGGATATGAGGCCCTCATAGATCCCCACGACAAACTTTCCATGAAGGTATGTGTCATGGTCACCATGCTTGTTGGACTGGTGATGGCAATATGTTTCCCTAGTCGCCTTTTTCAACACAAACATTGCGTAGTTCTATTATAAATCCAAACCCTCTCCCCCTCACCCCGGCAATACGTGTTGAATTAATGTATACAAAAAATATATAACTTACGAGCATACGGATAAAATATACACCAAATTTCAAATTTCCATTTGCCAAGTCAAACAAAACTCGTGTCCATGCTCCGCCGCCAGACCCCTATCTTAATCAAACATTCGAAGCATTCCATACTCATTGGAGCAAACTTCCTCTAATTAACATAAACGCCGATTAACATAAACAAATTGATGCGGCGATAGGCCATCGTCACGTAATGTGAGCTATTCATTGCTGCAATTAACACTTTAAACTATAAATTAGGTGGGCAGTGTACCGTAGAGAGCACGCCTTGTAAAGCGATGCGTTTTAGATTGTTATCTTTAGACGAAAGATAGATGGATGTTTGTTTTGGCAAGCTGCTTGGTTTATCTTGATCGATAGATCACTTACAAATATGGTAAAAACAAAATGGTCACCTGGTTACGTCTCATACAATATAGAAATATATTAGACGGTTTGAGACCGAGAATTCGGTTTTATTTGCAAGCTCTTTTTCGATCGAACACTACTAGAAACTTATGTTGATGTAGATATACACCTAGTATGTATCTACATCTAAGCGATTCTACTGTATAACTTAACGGTAGGGTGACAACACCTCCGGGATGGCGAATCGTAATTCCTATTTTACAAATGGTCCACGATTTATACGACACCTCTCTGATTATTCGGGACTCCGCCATAAATTACCTGAGTTGCTTGTGAGTGGAATTTATTTTTGGATTTATAACGGTAATTCGGTAATTTTTCTGCTTTATGAGGGCTAAAGAAAACACACGGTGTAAGGTGGGCGTAAAGTATCATATATATGTAATATGACATAAACAAACCTTGTGTGTGGATAAAACTTGTGCACCTATAATGTAAGTACTCGTCTGTTTCTTGTTTCGCTCCATACACTCCTTCAATTTGTTTTTGTTTCACTATACAAAACATATTCGAATAATCGCTCTTCTGATCATAATTAGTACAATATCTGGGTGACCGAGAATTTTTCGGAGTTTTAGGCTAAAAGTACAATTTTCTTTTTGATTTTGCTTAAAAAACTTGAATAAATAAATAAAAACACAAAATTAAAATCTTTGTAGCCGACCGGGATTCGAAACCGTACGTATACCTGTGAATGACAAACTTGTGCTGATACCGCTTGACCCTGATGCTTATGACAGAGTGGGCGAAATTAGCGACCATATTTTGCGTCGCCTAATGCGAAAGAAAACTGAGTGAAAACACGAAAACACGCGTTTTCCCAGATATAAGACTAATCTAGATCGATTTATCGCCCCCAAAGCCCCCAGCATACTAAATTTCATGAAACTCGTTGGAGACTAACTAATCTATACTAATAAATAGGTAGTCGGATACTGATTAATGCGTAAAAAATAACTGAGGAAACGCTTCAACTGCCCTAAAAGTCTACAACATTCATCCCGTAGGTAGAATTATTTGGGTATTTATTTTGTTTTTATTGATTTCCGCTAAAAGGTTTTTTAAATACTTAATCCGTCTTAACGAGTAAAAAGATTACCTACTAACTCGTATTTGAAACACTCTAACTACTTCATATCCACTCTGATATAAACTCCCAGCAATTTTTATAAGCTAAGTCGTTGGTGCTCGACAAATTTGTAATAAACGTGTCATGCACTCCGCTCACGTCCTCGGGTTCTCCAAAAACACACCCAAGATACGCTCCCGTGGAATTTTTAATAGTTACGACAACGTATCACCCCTTCCCGGGAGCTCAGTCACTGCCTAATGTATTTGGAATCTGTCTCGAGGCTTTATCTATTGGAAATGGCTGTTTCGAACTACTGTTGGCCTTCGGAACTACTTTTAACTACGAGTAATAAATCCAGTGTAAGGCCGGCTAGCGTCTCTGCAACTCTGCATATGAGGAGGATGGTGTGGAACGGTTACGCAGCTTGAAGTGATTTCATAATTATATTGGCCGCTGTAAAGGCTGTTAACTATCTGAGCTACCTGTTAGCTGTGAATTGGCTGTGAATAATAAGTACAGTGTAAAGACGGCTAGCGTCTCTGCAACTCTGCATATGAGGACGATGGTGTGGAACGGTTACGCAGCTTGAAGTGATTTCATAATTATATTGGCCGCTGTAAAGGCTGTTAACTATCTGAGCTACCTGTTAGCTGTGAATTGGCTGTGAATAATAAGTACAGTGTAAAGACGGCTAGCGTCTCTGCAACTCTGCATGGAGGAGGATGGTGTGGAACGGTTACGCAGCTTTAAGTGATTTCATAATTATATTGGCCGCTGTAAAGGCTGTTAACTATCTGAGCTACCTGTTAGCTGTGAATTGGCTGTGAATAATAAGTACAGTGTAAAGACGGCTAGCGTCTCTGCAACTCTGCATATGAGGACGATGGTGTGGAACGGTTACGCAGCTTGAAGTGATTTCATAATTATATTGGCCGCTGTAAAGGCTGTTAACTATCTGAGCTACCTGTTAGCTGTGAATTGGCTGTGAATAATAAGTACAGTGTAAAGACGGCTAGCGTCTCTGCAACTCTGCATATGAGGAGGATGGTGTGGAACGGTTACGCAGCTTGAAGTGATTTCATAATTATATTGGCCGCTGTAAAGGCTGTTAACTATCTGAGCTACCTGTTAGCTGTGAATTGGCTGTGAATAATAAGTACAGTGTAAAGACGGCTAGCGTCTCTGCAACTCTGCATATGAGGACGATGGTGTGGAACGGTTACGCAGCTTGAAGTGATTTCATAATTATATTGGCCGCTGTAAAGGCTGTTAACTATCTGAGCTACCTGTTAGCTGTGAATTGGCTGTGAATAATAAGTACAGTGTAAAGACGGCTAGCGTCTCTGCAACTCTGCATGGAGGAGGATGGTGTGGAACGGTTACGCAGCTTGAAGTGATTTCATAATTATATTGGCCGCTGTAAAGGCTGTTAACTATCTGAGCTACCTGTTAGCTGTGAATTGGCTGTGAATAATAAGTACAGTGTAAAGACGGCTAGCGTCTCTGCAACTCTGCATATGAGGAGGATGGTGTGGAACGGTTACGCAGCTTGAAGTGATTTCATAATTATATTGGCCGCTGTAAAGGCTGTTAACTATCTGAGCTACCTGTTAGCTGTGAATTGGCTGTGAATAATAAGTACAGTGTAAAGACGGCTAGCGTCTCTGCAACTCTGCATATGAGGAGGATGGTGTGGAACGGTTACGCAGCTTGAAGTGATTTCATAATTATATTGGCCGCTGTAAAGGCTGTTAACTATCTGAGCTACCTGTTAGCTGTGAATTGGCTGTGAATAATAAGTACAGTGTAAAGACGGCTAGCGTCTCTGCAACTCTGCATATGAGGACGATGGTGTGGAACGGTTACGCAGCTTGAAGTGATTTCATAATTATATTGGCCGCTGTAAAGGCTGTTAACTATCTGAGCTACCTGTTAGCTGTGAATTGGCTGTGAATAATAAGTACAGTGTAAAGACGGCTAGCGTCTCTGCAACTCTGCATGGAGGAGGATGGTGTGGAACGGTTACGCAGCTTGAAGTGATTTCATAATTATATTGGCCGCTGTAAAGGCTGTTAACTCTCTGAGCTACCTGTTAGCTGTGAATTGGCTGTGAATAATAAGTACAGTGTAAAGACGGCTAGCGTCTCTGCAACTCTGCATATGAGGACGATGGTGTGGAACGGTTACGCAGCTTGAAGTGATTTCATAATTATATTGGCGGCTGTAAAGGCTGTTAACTATCTGAGCTACCTGTTAACTGTAAATAATAAGTACAGTGTAAAGACGGCTAGCGTCTCTGCAACTCTGCATGGAGGAGGATGGTGTGGAACGGTTACGCAGCTTGAAGTGATTTCATAATTATATTGGCCGCTGTAAAGGCTGTTAACTATCTGAGCTACCTGTTAGCTGTGAATTGGCTGTGAATAATAAGTACAGTGTAAAGACGGCTAGCGTCTCTGCAACTCTGCATGGAGGAGGATGGTGTGGAACGGTTACGCAGCTTGAAGTGATTTCATAATTATATTGGCCGCTGTAAAGGCTGTTAACTATCTGAGCTACCTGTTAGCTGTGAATTGGCTGTGAATAATAAGTACAGTGTAAAGACGGCTAGCGTCTCTGCAACTCTGCATGGAGGAGGATGGTGTGGAACGGTTACGCAGCTTGAAGTGATTTCATAATTATATTGGCCGCTGTAAAGGCTGTTAACTATCTGAGCTACCTGTTAGCTGTGAATTGGCTGTGAATAATAAGTACAGTGTAAAGACGGCTAGCGTCTCTGCAACTCTGCATGGAGGAGGATGGTGTGGAACGGTTACGCAGCTTGAAGTTAGGTATGACATAATAATGACAATTTAGGCAGTTTTAGCCGTCTGAACTACTAATGTACCGCTATTGTATCCGCGTATAAAGTGAACATTATTTTGTGGCCTGTATCCGTTCTAGAACTAAAAATCAGATCAATAGTTTCGCCGGATACCTCCTACAATGAACCTACGTTAACCCTCATAACTTTAGTACAGATGTGAAACAACTTCATCAAGTACCAACATTATCTGAAGTATTCAGTCTAGACAACCTCTCAACACAGTCATTACAGAAGTCATAACTCTAACAACGGAACGTGCACAATTAAAATTTAAACCCATTGTCGGACTGGGCCCGACTTCCTCGCAGCAGTATCGCAGTCTGGGGCTTTATACGAATCTCTCCTCTCCACGAAAATGCACATTAATATTAAATGGCTTGGAAATGCGTTGTGGGGGCGTGGGTGGGCTGGGGGGATGGGTGCAATAAAAAAAGCAAACGGGTGTCGATGATACAAGAAAGGTGGTTTAAGTCGCTCTTGATTCTTATTGCTTCCGTTGCTTTGGATGGAATGGAAAGTTCGAGTTGGCATTAAGACACTTTTGCTATTAATAAAGAAGGTTGCTTATTAAGTGGAACTTCTGTCGGAACATAAAACGTGATAAGATATGGCGTAAACCTGATTCATTCAATTAAATTTAAAAAATGTGATGACGGTTATATGGTAATACTGTTTGCGTGCGACTTCGTCCGCGTAGAGTTCGGAAAGTATCCCTCGGTAACTGCTTGCTCGATCGGATTAAAAAGTAGCTTATGTTCTTTTACGGCCCTTTGACTATCCCTATTCAAAAAATTGAATTCATTTTGACCCTTTCGTCGGGAAGGACGGACAACAATATCGATCAACAATAACCAACCAGTTGGTCATTGTTGATCGAAGTATGGATTGAATAATAAAATTAACAAGTATTTTTGAAGATTAACGCAGCTCGATATGTTCCTGCTGTAACTGAAGCTGTATTCAACTATATACACCTTAAATAGTTGAAAATCGAAGTAATGTACCTTAATTTTACCAATTGAATAAATTGATTTGATTTGAAATATACACAACTGGAGGCCAACACCAGTAACTACTATATATAAAGTCAATGTTCCCAATAGTCAACTATTGAATAAATTGTGCACACATTTACCTATTTCGTCTGCAAATGTAACATATTTCAAACCACTTTGTACCTAGTATTACAAAGGCATAATGAAAGTGACGAGACGATTCCATTTATTCTTCCGGCATCTCATTTTACGACATCCCAACAAGCGTTTTACCTCAACCTTACAGCCATCAACTCGGGGAATGTCAACCGACACATTTCCCTTGCAAAGCTCGACGTACGTGTCTTCCTTACATTAACTACGTAGCACTATCCCCTCCCCACCCCCCTAACTAGTTACAGCATCCAATAAGAGGTGGCGCTGTACAAAACTAGCGGGTGCTCTCTCTCACGAGCAATTTACTCCTTACACTAATTAAAAGAGCGAGCGAGAAAGCCACGCCTACAGTTGAGAACAAACAGAAGGGGGGACCAAACCCACCAATCAGCGGGCTTGATTATTTGTAATTAGAACGCTTTGCTTTTCCTCTTGCGAGATGACCAATGAGGCTTTGTGAAGGCTTTGTATTTAACGGCAATATTTTAACGTTTCTAATGTACTTCGTAGTTAATTAGAAATTCTGGGGGTTTTGGACTGTTTCATTTGCTACGAGCAATCGCCGCGACGGAATGGGCGGCAATATTTGGACGGGAATTACTGAATTAATTTTTCACGGTCTGCAGAATTTTCCATTGCCTTCGTTAGAAAGATGGGTACTTAAATTTTTATGAGGACATTAAATTTTTTATTTGTTTCTCGGGCAATGTACTGCTGTGCTTTCAGCTAATTTACTTGGTGTTATTAAATTTAAATGCCATGAAAGATTTTATATCATTTTCCCTTTTGTAAATTAGCACCTTGCTTTTTTATATGCGTATCTTTTTCTCGGGACCGGCCGTTTAAAAGTTTATAATTATTTTTTTATTGTAATGAACTGTTAAGAAAAGAAATTAAAACATATAATTCTCTTAAAACTTTTATTAATATTCAGGAAAAGATACTGACTACACTATTAATGATGGATGACAATATTAAATTTAATATTATATCTATAGAGAAATCCCAGGACAAGAAGCGGAATTCTTTGAAGATAATTGCAAACGAGAAATAAAAAATACAAAAAGCGTTGGCTTTTCAGATTTTTTCAAAGAAACAAATCTCCACTCCCATTGAAAATCTAGACCACGACTCCCGACCGACTCGACAAAAACTTTCTCATCTCCCAACAATTGGAACAGCACAATCATTCAAAGAAAACTTTCCAGTAAGAATCAAACCAGGCGCGCCACAATGAGCCGTCCAACTTCTAGCTGCCAGTTTGCATATAGAGATAAAAGTGGGGAATATTAATGTGAATCGCCGTCTCCTACCTCCCCCCACCCCCTTGCCCCCAACTGGGAGTGGGTGGGGGGCAAGGGGTGGGGGGCACTTTCTTCCAGGGCGAGTGGACCGCGGGACAGTCGTGATTTTAATTATATTGCGACGTGAGACCGTTGAGAATTATGGTTCGGTGGAAAGTTCTGCATTTATATAAAGTAAGTACGTGTGTATGTACGTACCTTTATGTTTCTAGATGTTATTATGTAAACACGAAGATAGCATAGAATGTTGTTATCCATTGATTAGTATTTTATGAAGATCATATTTCTTAGAAATGTCAAAAAAATTGTCCTTGATTTTTTTGATTGATTTTTGTACATTTTAAACACTCTACATTAAGAAGAAATATGGAACTCTTAGTAATGTTTATCTCTGCTACATACCTACTTACAAGTAAGCGTATTTACGTTACATACCTACCTACTCCAATACCTTTTAAAGTTTTACGATTACTCCCCAAACTGTGAAAATTTTACTGTTTAATTTAAAAGTTTTAGACTACGACATTTATGAATTCCAATTTTTTCTTCTGAAATGAATTGAATTTTTCAATAAATATTAATGGAAAATCAACTACGGAATAAGTGCTTTGTTTCAAATAATCACATTTAAATATAATGTCTCTTTTAACATCTCAATATTCTGTGCCACTGATACCAGTGAAACATTTAATCTCCAATTCTGAAGAAGAAAAAAACACTCTAAATTGACTTTAAAAATGTATCTAAGATATGTACACTCGAGTACAAAAATATATATCCACTTTTGAACCATGACACATTCACACTTACTTGTTTATATGTAGTGTGTTGAGGGAAATGTCATGAAATGGTTCAAAAGTGGATACATATTTTTGTACTCGACTGTACCGTTGAAACCACTGACATTTATCAAAAAAGCAATAAATCTTCACATGAGGAACATCAAATTTTACGCACACAAATAAAATAACGAAACAAACTGAGAAAAACTACAATAAAGATACAACAATGGTGTCCCGTAAACTTAACCCCTTATTCAACTAAACATTCAACTCGCATAAATATCTTTCGACAAACTAATGTCAATGTAAGAACGCCATTACTGCGTTAAACAAATTCCTAAAACTCACTACATATAAAAATTTGTCAGTGCGAATGTGTGAACAGACACGACTTGTCTGTGTGTAAATGCTGCGGCTTCATTGCTAATTTCGGAATTTCTCCAAACGACTTGGTTTTACCTTTCCTGGTGACTGGAAAAACGTTTCACTACTGAAATGGGAGATGGCTTCTTATAGTCGTTATTAGGAGTAGGAGCTTGGATAGTATCTTTATGTTCAGGTCAATGTTTGGTTAAAGTATTTTTGTGGATATTTTTCTATACAAAATGTTCACATCTGCTTAGTTTTGTTTTACTGAAATACATGAAGTTTGAAACATCTGCTTATTTTAATAAAAACGTAGTAAATTACTGTTGTAATAAATTAACACAAATGTCACTCTAGATCAATTACTAGAAAGAACCTCCTTTTATATGATGCAAAATATTAATATTTTAATGATCGCAAATACACAATAATGCTATAGCTTTAGTGTTGCGTAAACATAGAAATAAAACTCCAAGCTTCTTCTTAAAAGTTTACAATACTCGTATAAGAAAACGTCAATTTCATACTAAACCTTTAAGTATGTATCTATCAATCATACATAACTAAGTTTTAGTTACATGTCAAAATAGTCAAATAACTGTATTTTTCACAAGATCTGACACAACGCTCCAATATTTCTAGTGCAATAGGTATATAGCTTTACAGTAATTTTAAAATTTATGTTTATTTACAGTGAAGTATAACTACAAGCCTATTTTACTGTTAACTAAATAACTAAAAGCCTCGGTGGCGTAATGGATAAGGCGTGGGACTCTCAATCTGAGGGTTCCGGGTTCGAATCCAGCCGTGTACCTATGAGTTGTTTTTCAATTCAAGTACATTATCCGAGTGCTTAACGGTGAAGGAAAACATCGTGAGGAAACCTGCATGTCTTGAACAGGCATGTGAAGTCCGCCGATCTGCACTGGGCCCGCGTGGTGGACTATAGCCCATACACTCTCTGTAGGAGAGTAGGCCTGAGCCCCTCCAGTGGGGACGTATATAGGCTGTTGATGATGATGATAACTACAAAATCTCTCAATATATCTCACCATTAGACTACCTGGTTGGTTGCCTGTCTACAAAAATACTTGTATGAATCTATGGGCAAAGGGTATATAAGAATTCAACTAACATGGAGACTCGTTTCCAGACGTTTACCATTCCGCCGGCACATCCTCACCCTGCCGGCAACACACATACGTCACCAGCAAAGGGCGCATATGCATACGTGGGGTATGTAAATATACGTAAACGTTATCCTGAGGATGTGTGATGTTGAGGCTGGGAGGTCTCTCATTATCGACCTAGGGTCACGGCGCATGCTCCAACTTCTCTCAACCCAGCTTCGTTAGAGCGCCTTATTGCGACAGCGCGGTTCATCCTCGTAATTGAGTTACGACTTTTTACGTAGCAATTTCGTTTTTCTCTTAGAACAGGGTCGTACGCTAATTGGGGCGAAATTTTTTTCTTCTCTTGCTTTCTTTAGCAAATATTGGATTAGCTGTAATTCGGGTCAAATAGGTGCGCCTTTGTAAGCGTTTCGGGTAATGATGGAAGTTTTAATATAAAAGTTGTTTAGGCCTTAGGTTATAGCTTTTTTTTCTCTTCATTTTAGTGACTTATTTTAATGCACATAGCATTATATACTGAAGAGGTTACAATTGGTTATTTTGAAGTAGGTGTCTATTTTTATGTTATAGATATTTTAAAAACAGGTGTCTTAGCAGAAAACCTTTATTTGGATTTGGCTTGCAGCACCAGTACAAACTACAATCTAGTGCAGTTACGAGCTACTATTACGTCACAAGTGGACCTTCTAGTCCGACCCTAATCCTTCGAGAGTTTCCTTGTCCTCTCACAAATGTCATTTAGCTTCACCAAATTGCATTATTTTGCTTCACCTAATCGCATTAATTTGCGATCGTTTGAAGTTTTAGGAACTCGAATTAAATCAAAGAAAAATAAGATATCTACATTATTAAATTTCAATTTGAAAACCTCTGTCAAATTATGTTCTAAGTAAAACCATTTTTGCATGGCAGGTTACTACCATGTCAACTGAATCTGTCGACTGCCGAGAAATAGCAGTATTAATTGCGCTGTTGTATTATGTTGATGAAAGGTAATATCTTACAAACTACATACAGGCTAAACAAACATAGCTACAGCTATCTCTTTCTACTTCCCGACAGTCATTTCCTCATAGCCTGAAAGCCAATCACGGATCGATCACGACTAGTTCGTTTCCATTCGAAGCGTTTCGATATTCAAATTCGGCGATGTTTAATATTCGTGTCGGGTTGTTGTCTGAAGGGGTACAATTGATTCGAATGTGTCCGAGTATGCGACCAGTTGCAAGGGATCAAATATTCATTAAATGGCCGACGGTGGTGGAGTTGGGTCCTAGTGATGGGAAAAATTGGTTTAACTGTGTTTTTTCCCTTATTATTTTTATTTGTAGCCGGTCGATGCAAGCGGTTTTGGGACCGTTATGGCATACCATTGGAAGACTGTGTTAAGCAGTGAACGTTTTCTGCAAACCTTTTTGGTCGGCACAAAACTGCCGTGACGGTATCCGCCTGGCGCCAACATCTTATTACTTTAACGGTACTAGAAATATTTCTCGTTTAATGATAGTTCGTAGCAAAGTGTACGGTTTTCTGTTTTCTAGTTGAGTAAAATAATGTAATTTTAGACATAATAACGAATTTTTTGCGGTATTACCAGCATGATAAGCCGATTTATAAGTTGGTGATCTATTTCATGCTGTAATACACAAAGAAAATCTATCGTTCAAGTTTTTTTTGTGCATGCTTAAAATAAACAACGTTGCCACAATTTATTTTATACAAAGTGATATAATAATACGTACAGTACCTACTGTTATATATAAAAAGAATAGTTAGCCAGAATAATTCAGGTAAGTAACGAATGAGATTTTAAAAATGTAATGTCATTTGGCAGTGAGAAGCCTAAGTGGTTTGTTATACGATAACTCGATAAATCAGCTAGTAAAGGGGGCGTAAATGCTATTATCTGTTGTATTTATGGAGGTTATGTTACATCAACTTTATACACCAAGTCCACCAGCATTTTTCTTTTTGTAACGTACCTGATTTCGAAATTATTTTTTATGTCTAGGAATCTGCGCAGAAAATTAAATAAAATACTAGCTGAATAAAGAACTTTTTAATGTATATTTTTTAAATGTTTTTATTAGTAGTTTTTCTCCTTTTTTAAATCCAAAAATCATCTTCATTGCTCCTAGTATTAAATCACTTTTATTTGCATAATTATTATTTTTACAAAATATATGTCACTTTGTAGACTCTGTCACACACCAATTATAATCCATAAATACATGTCATAGGTCGGTTATACGAATCAGGATCAAAATAACCATATTTTAGCTTTTCTAACATCATTGAATTGTCATAAAACAGAATGAGATAAAGCGAAAGCAAAGCGAATGGTTCCATTTCGATTAATACTTTTCGGGGAAAAAACTATTCTTTAATACTGCATTAGTTAACTTTCAGTACACCACTTACCTACCCCTTCTTAATCACACGATTCTTCTGCCCCAAGGTTGCCTGGAAGAGATCGCTTTTAGCGATAAGGCCGCCTTCATTGTACCTTTTATGTTCTTCTCTTTTCTGTTTTTTTATTTTGTGTGTGTGTGCAATAAAGATTATTTGAATTGAATTGAAAATTCCGTAATTAAAATTACTAGTATCAATTACTGATTGAATTGCTCAACTTGAAGTAATGTATATAAAGATTTTTGTACCATAGATTTGTTTGCTAGAATAATTTCGTCACGGGTGGCAATAGCAACAAGATATAAACTGTGTATCAAAATCTGGTTCGGTTCATATTTTGATGTTTCGTTTGCATCCCTACTCCCTTCATATTCAGCAGACGTCCTTGTTAATAGTTAGCCGGGACTTATCTTGAGCACTCAGCCCGGTAGCGTGAGAAAAAAGCTTTGATACTTTGACGGTTTGAATATAAAGCTTGATCACGATGTCAATTTTGTTTAATGTAATTGGGCTGTCGAACGCGTATTTGAAATTGTGGAAGAAATTAACTTGTAATTTGATTTTTCACTGTTACATGATTTCGTAAAATTCATAAAATATGAATTATAATGAAATGAAAATATTTATATTTCCTTTTGCAATTTTATAGTTTACAACTTAATTTTAAGAATAAGAAAAAGTATAAAAGGTAGTGTATCTTAATTTCATCAAAATATTTATCGATCAGCAACTATGACTGCTGACAATTTAATCGATTTTAAGGGCGAATGTTACCATTCCAAAATTTCGAAATTAATTTTATTTAAGATTAGCATTCTTCATTTTGCCTAAATAGGATACCATTTTTTCTTGTTCACGTGTTCACGCTCGTGCTCTTTTCATAATTATTATCTTTGTATAAAGTGAAATTGAACTTTACTGTATTTTGAATTTTCTTGTCTCGAAGTACTGACGCGAAATTAATATGTTGATTTGAATAATTACCACACATATTTTAAAATAGATCAAATACGTTATGAGTAAGAAAGCGACAAGATGTATAACAACTCGGCAATTCAACATAACTGGTTTTTAAATTTCTTACATATTTTTTGGTTTGCATTGACTTCAGAATGTATCCCACAGGATTAACTTCATCTACTTACCGAGATAAAAGTAATATGTTTATGACTTTACTTGGTATATCACCAGAGCATATTCTGTGCGATAAATTTCATGTAAATCCTTGTTAGCCGTTTACGATTGTTTAGGTCACAGCCAAAGATAAAAACTTCCTCATTTTATAGTATTAGTAGAATTCGACTTTCTAATGATATTTTGAAATGTTGTTTACAAATTATTGCGGTTAATCTTCACCTCACACGATACAAAGATAATAACAAAGATTCAAACATACTAAAATCTTTGAATGTTTATGTTTTGTGTCAAAAGCTATATATTCGAGCTCGGTTCAAACAGTTTCGGTCGTGCTAAATTACTCTTTTCTTACCTAGACGAGTATACGTACCAAGCTCTAGAGGTAGGATGGTTATTCGTTTGTTACAAACCTTAGTAATAATAGCGTGGATAAGACCAGAAACATTTAAATTTTAGAAGCAAACGACGACGTTGCTCCGCTTTCCCAACATCACATATTTTGTTCTTTGGGTTTCGCATTTTGGTCATTTCTCCAATACTGCACTTGTATTTACACCTAAGTCAGGTGGTAGTAGAAAGTGTAACTTAAATGGTTTATTTTTCACACACTCTTTCTAAAAATATAATAATGCAGATACACGGAGGCTAAAAATATAGTACCTGCTGAGTTATGTGTGGTACTCAATATCGATTAAAACCTTGTTAAATTAATTAACGCTTTCAAAAAGAACTAAAAACCGACATCAATTGCCTTTTGTTGATTTTCTCAAAGAGCGGACGATCAATTTCGATAAAATTTAAATGGGAAAGGACTTCTAAAGTATTTAAGTATAAGACCTTTGAAGTATTTTCTACTAAATAAAAAAGAATTATCAAAATCGGTTCACCATTGGCGGAGTTATCGCGTAGCACACATACAAAAAATAACGTACGCGTCGAATTGAAAACCGCCTCCTTTTTTGAAGTCCGTTGACAAATAGACAAAAGTCCCAAATAATTTTAATTGGTTTGGTTTACATTATTTCTTAAGATATTGTCTGTAAAATTAAAAGCTCACATGCTTTTAAAACATTCGTTTTACTCAAATATGATACGCATAAAATGATAAACACATTTTTATACTTTCGAAAAGTTATCTATACTAGTTATTTTATAAACATATGAAGAAGAAAGACAAAAAATATACTCCATGAATTTATAAGCATTTTCCAGCTTTAGAAGTCCTTTGCTGAATGACCTTGCCCCATATAAAAGTTACGAATAAATTTTCCATAAGGCGATTACGTAGAATAATTGTACCGGAGTTGATGTTTGCCGTTAATTCTAGGACCCCACGTCTACTAGAAATATAATAATAATATCCCAGTTTGATAGGAGCAGGCGTATCTACAGATTTCCATCGTTCGGGTGGGCGGATGTCCACGTGAAGGGGCTTGGGGGAGGGGGTCGTCGAGAGGCGCAAATTAATCTCCATACGTTTTACTCCACATCTTGTACCCTTGTTGTTGAGACCGCGGTCCAGTTTGTCCTCTTATCGTTGATTTTTGAGTTAGAGGAACTTTCTAGAAAAGTTCTTAGTGGTATTGGCAATTTAATTTTTTATTTATTCATTAAAACTTAGTGCCCTGCTATAATCATCATCATTAACAAAAAGTAGTAATAACTGAATTGAATAATATTTTAACAGGCAGGAGTGTTCTTACAGATGAGCTCTTTAGTTGTTATCAAAATTGGCATTACGACTAATTTCATTATGGGAAGCCGGTAAATGAATAAAGAAGAAGAATTACTGACAAACACGTAATACAAGCTCATATACCTTACATGATGGAACACTGTTAAATAGCTTATAGCAATACACATACCTCGGATCAAGGAAATCGTCGCGCATCGCACCGACCCTCTCACTATTTCTAAGATTCTCTCAACACAAAGCAACAGCCTCAAGCTAAGTCGAGCTCAAGCGGCTTCCCTTAGGATAGTTGCAATTAAAATCTTCACCGGCTGAGTGCCTCTCAATCCACGTATCCAAATTATTCGGGTGAAGCTTTAATGGTCGCAGGACCAATAGCATTAAATCAATTTATATTTTGAAAACCGGACCCATCGGCTGAGGACAGTTGTAGGAATATGAAGGCATGCAGGTATAGACGCGGTGACGGCTATCAGTGAGTCGTAATTGCATTACGAATTAGAGAACACTACGATACATTTTTTCAATATCCATCATATCACAACAAGTACCGAACACACGTAAGCTGGTGACAACCCTCGCTCCTGTCAAAACTTAAGTCTCGAGTACCATTTGTTTGAGCAGTATCCTCGCTCGGTATGTATGGAGATTAGGCGACGGACAGACGCGCGGCCGCCCGTGATCCGACATGATACATCAACGTCACAGGACAGTGGCCAGTGTACAACCCCCCTCACGGCCATTCAGAGATTCACTGTCAAGTGTGGACACGGCTTCTGCAAAAAAAATATTTAAATATTGAGATGGGTTTCACAAAAGGGGAGTTAATAATCTCAACGATATTTTTTTAAATCCAAAATATCAATTTGAAGAAGTACTGTCTATGCTTTTGCTTGTCAGAACTCTCTATACTTTGTCGTCTCTTTTTAAAATGTATAAATTGTGTTCAGTTGACATTTATATCATCTGATGGTAAGTGACGATAAGGCAGAATGGAATGGGTGCCCACCTAATGTCCCTGTGAGGGACATGTCTTAGGATAAAGTGAGACCCTTCCTGGCTATGTTACAATCGAACACAAAGTGCTATATTAATCACTGTTTTGTTGTGTATATTTTTTTCTCGAGTGCCTGATGGCAATTGAAGGTGACGATGCTATGGAAGCGTTTTTAAATTCACTGAAGCACTTGATATATTATGCTTTCTTCCATACACAATATTTAGATATTTTTTAAACGGTAGCTAGCCAGATGGTTTTAAAAAAAAAACTGCCATTATAATGTCACATGACACTCGTCTTACATACCATTTTAAAGATTAAACTGGGCATAAAAACTGGAAATATAATAATAATAACAACAAAGGCCTAATTTTAGTCAGAATGAAAGAAAAATAATTTATTCAGCATATAAAAGTGCATAAGGCATAAATATACATATTAACAGCTCAGCAAAAGCGTTATTAGACCACAGCGAAAATTTTGTAAGGGACTTTACAAATATTCTCACTGTTCTTAATATGCTATAATGCATTCGACATCAGCTATGAAGATAAAAAATTTCAATCTGTACATTATTACGCCCGATGAACATTCGTTCGAAAGCCACCTCAATACTTTTACGCCCGGCGTCAAAGACTAATGTTTAAGTAGATGTTTGTTTGTACGTCAGCTCTGTACGGGAATTAAAATGGACGCTTGTTAGCAGACATATTAATGCTGACCGTTGCACTTGATGAGTAATATTGTCATTTATTATTATTACACCCGAGCGAGACAACCAGGCCGACTCTCACTGGGTGGACTGAAGATCTGGTAGACGTCGCTGGATGCAAGTAACTTGGGAACGGTCTTGTGGCTTGCCATTCATGGGGAAGACCTTTTTTACGGAGTGGAAATCTTCAAAAGATACTCGGTGCTTCGGGGAAATTCTTTCCAGCTAAAACCAATCCGTTGTCTCTCTCTCGCCTTTGGTTCCTCCCCTCCCGCAACTCGGCAGGCGACCCCATACACCCCCTACATTCCTGCATCCGTCATTTCTCTGTGCCTCAATCACATCCAGCTGATGGCCAGCTAGATGGGGAAGGCCTACGTTAAGCCATATTTCCAGACTGATGATGAAGAATTCGTTCTCGTTTCCGAATGTACCTCTAGGGTAGAGTTATCAAAACGGAAAAGCTCAAGGGTGACAAAGGGTTTCCACCCTTTGATTGATTTTTTTGACACATTGATAGGTTACATGTTATTACAATGTGATTTATCAACATTATATCTCATCAACACACCAACAGCCTATATATTACCACCGTAATCTCTCAGTTATTGAGATAATTATTGAGATTAGTCAGAAAAATTAAAATTATTATAATGAGCATAATAATTTGTACAAAATAAAGCCACTTAAATATATTAGTTCCTTAAATAACCAGTGCCTCAATAGCAGTACTTTTGTTTAATAGTTCTTAACTGGATCATAATTCACAATATCAAATCAATGTTTTCAAGAAGAAAAAAAATGTCTTTTAATATTTAAATCTTTTTTTAAATATTTATTCTGAAATAATATATCTATATTTGTACTTAATCTATAACAACTAACACAGTAGAAGAACACTAAACATACTGCTAAAGCCTAGCTGCTAGCTGCGTGTTGAAACGCTTAAAAGCTCGGATGGGGCGCTCAAAATAAGCTCTTTATTAATAAAAATATACTTTCAGTCTGCATACCAGGAAGTTTAGGTTACAGATATAATGTAACTAGAAACACCACACAGACAATTTCACAAAACAACAGACTTGGCCTGTTGCTCGCATACGAAGGTTCCGTAACTCCATACAATGCTTAACAGAAGATCGAGCATGAAACGCCCTCAAAACACGTTTCTTGAATGAAGACCTCTTGCTTTTTTTACACATTTTATGAAAATCTCGATTATCTACCTATAACGGTTCAAAATATATATATATACAGACCCGTAACATACCGACGAACGGTCTAACGCCAGAAGGGAAAATAGAATCTAATTCAACTCTGAAGACTGAATCAAAAACTTATTTTAGATACTACGAGTGTGTACCCGTAATATTATAGTCCTCGGACAGCGCCATCTATCTTATTTGTACCAAGTCTAGAAACATGTCTATTGACACTTACAATTTAGTTTAAAAATAAATAAATTTACAAATAAAACTAATCGTACATAACACAAAGTTCAATGTTGATGTCTATATCTAGTTAATTCGGTCTGTATGGAAATTTCATACCATTAAAATTTTAGTATTCTTTTGAATTAAATATTGTTTATATTTTATAGAACATACGACAGTAGGATAATTTTAAAGCCTTAAAAATTAAAAAGAAAAACATCAGTGTTTGTAAAAGTTTCTGTAAATATCTAAACTGATGTTAATGGAAATAGTTTAAAACCGGCTCAATTATCACATCTAGTCAGTATTTATATCTGTTCTCTGGGGTACACAACAATGTTTTCGTTCGATCAAGCGCTCGTGCCTTAGCAATGAAGTTGGGTATTAGAAAATTTGCTATCTCCCGCACTATTCCCACTTATAGACATTTTCCTCACGATTCCGACTAAAAGACGTTTTAGTTGGTTTCAATAAATATAAATAAAGTACCTACACTCATATAAAATGAGAAACTCGCAACTAAAACAAATTTTATTTCGTTTACCTACTTAATTTATTTTGGCTAGGGACATGTGAAGAAAGATACCATATAGGTAACAATTTATCAAGCACAAAATAAACCCTTCAATTTCATAGCAGAAACGTCATTTTCAATTACTATGAGCGGGAAAATCCTGAAATAATGAATAGAAATCTTTTCCAAGCAAAATTAGCTATCAAAAGCGTAGCATTAATATAATTTACTTTAGCCCGAATCTCGTTATCCTGAAATGAGAAAGCAGAGCCTAAATAATCGGAATTAGAATTTATTAGTGCGGCATACACAGGGCGGTTCAATTTTGTTCCGTGTGTAGCTATAATGCGTAAAAAACTCATCTCCGCCACCCCCCACCCCTTCGCCCCCCGGGCCGGGTGAAATATGATGTTTTCCCATCCCGTGCGGACGCGATTAGAAAATTCGTCGCGAGATATATGTTTTGCTACACTCATACACTGATAGTTTTCTTATTTATGTACGCGTGCGGTATGAATTTTTGGGTCAGCTGTGGTTTAGTATATGAGAGCATATGAATAAATCGAGCGGGTTTTATATTAGATATATCAGTGTGCAGCCGAAGTGCTGTTGGTTCATGATTTTAATTAATAAGGCGATGGTAAAAAGGTGGTAAAAGTTTCATACTAAATTTCTTGTATTATAATCTTTTTGCAGGAATTATCTAAAAATAGGACATCGGATCATAATATTGGGGCATTAGTATCATTTAGAGGTACATACAACTTCACAGTGTATCAAGATTATTTTGGTGAAATTAATTTCCCCCCATTATACTCGTAATTCGTTTTCCCATTTTTAGGTAGCTACTTGTCAAACCCAGGCATTCTTTTTAAAAGTAATGTAAAGAACACTTTACAAATCTAATTTATTATATCCGATATCTTACTGTAACTTTTTCCTGCAAGTTCCGAAATTATCCCACGGTATCCAACAAATAAACAAGCCGTCAAGTTGCGAAATTTCAATTCAATTCAAATATACTTCATTACACACACACATCATACATCATCATCATGTATTTAACAAGGGGTAAGTTTAAGGGGTAAATTTCGTTCGAAATAATTTCTGACACAGGCAACCACGACAAAAAGCTTTATTTTTTACGTTAATATGGGCTTCAGTTTGAAGTGAAAAATGTAGCCTATATTAACCGTCCCGAATAATGAATACTTTTGGATATATTTTTCAGTACTTTCAGCAATGTGCAAAAACCACTTACACCTAGTTTGGTTGCCATATATGCCAATTTACATTTAAATTCGTCCCGTGTCGGGATGTCAACACTTCTCATTTCTTTGCATTGCCATAATGCTGGAATAAATCACGTCCCCTGGCCAGCCCTGCCGAAGGATCGAGGGCTATATATCAAGCTAATGCCGATATGATATGTTAAATAAATAGACGCCAGGATATTGGGTTTGGAACGGGAATCGAATGAATGTGACATGTAAACAAAGTAGTTGAAAAAGTCCCATTTCTTATTGGGAATAGGTGTAAGTCTTATAGGATTCCGTACTCGAATGGTGTTAACGGAACCCTATTAGTAAGGAAAGACAGACGGTGGAGTCTGTCCATATGTCCGTCTGACATAGGAGTGTCTACATATTATGAACCATAACAGGTATTCACTTGAAATTTTCACAGACGGTGTGGACGCTCTATAAAATACGACGAGTGGTTTAGAAGACATAGGGAACAGATTAACTTACATTCATACCTAAATATTATGGTTGCTAACCTTTAAACACAGATTTAGACAAAAGATTATATAATATTTGAAACTGATTGTCATTACATGCGCCGGTGTATAAATTATCAAGTTTGACATTATATTTTACGAGTTTACTAACTACTACTACTACTACTACTACTAACTAAGACTACGGATTATGGATGTAAATCACATTTTTTCTGATCATATCTACTTACGTAACGTACTTCTTGTGTGTACAAAAATATAGGCATATATACTCTGTCACCTTTGTTCATGTATGTCAGAGTTCGCTAGACGCTGAAGCAAAACTTAATGACATTATTGGGAAATTGGCTCACGCATCCCTCTAGTGTTGACAAAATTTTCGCTATCTACGCACCGCATCTGCGTGGGCGAAATAAATGTAATATTGACTGAAATAGGACGAACCATATTCCAAGTGGTTCAGAACCACACCCAAACCCTTCTTTGGTGGGCTATTAGACAATTTCATAGTACGGGCAACATACATCCGGATTCTATAATCTCGAAAATTTTGTATTTTTGGGTTGCTTAAAATTGTCACATCATCATTTACCAAGTCTATAGTTGCACATAAGTCTCATGAACCATCATGGCGGCAGTAACACTAGAGAATTATAGTAAGATTTGTTGTTGTTGTTGTTGTTGTTGTTACTGCTGAAAATGTCCTGATTTTTCCCTTACCATCATTTTTTCAGTCACCGAGGCACAATAGCAGCTGAAAAAGTGCACGTTTAATGACAAGGTCGCTAATATGAGAGATTTGCTATATTTACCACAGTTTAGAAGAAGAAGAAGAGAAGAAGCCGTGGTAGCTCAGTTGGGTAGTGCGTCAGTCCTGGAACAATCGAGGTCTGGGCTCGATCCTCGCTCGTATCAATCATTACCATTGGCTTTTCAGTGAAGGAAAACATCGTGAGGAAACCTGCACACTCCATAGAAGAAATATAAAAGTGTTTGTATTTGAAGTCTACAAATCCGCACTGGGCCCGCGTGGTGAACTATGACCCATGCACTCTCTGTAGGGGAGTAGTCGTGAGCCTCCGCAGTGGGGTCATACATAGGCTGTTGATGATGATGATGGCCACAGTTTATCAATCAATCAATCATTTATTTATTTGTGAATATTGGTAAATATTACAGGTGGTGGTTCATATACAATTTAGTTTCACAATATTCTGCTATAAGCATACAAATATAAAATTAATAATTATTAATAATGTAAAATAATAATTATTATTACAAGTCAAAATAAAGTATTACAATTAATGGTCAGTTTATGGAATCAAGCATTAATTCTGTAATACTATAATAGCTTTTACAATTCAAAAAAGTCCTAAGTTGTTTTTTAAATTCATTCAACTGTGAGTTTCTCATCGACATTGGCAATTTATTATAAACTCTTGGTGCCATACACAACACACTTTTCATCATGAAGGCTGTCCTGGCCCTCGGTATGCACACCGCGTCATCATCGCGTCTATTGCGATTCATTTGTACAGAGATCCTTTGAAACAAACCCGGATTCATTTTGACAAATAAAGAAATTTCATAGATATACAAACAAGGCAAAGTCAATATGTTATATTTTATAAAATAAGGTTTGCAGCTGTCAGTTACTTTTAGACCAAACATAGATCGGACACATCTCTTTTGCGCCTTAAAAGCCATTTCTCTTTCAGTTGAATGTCCCCAAAATATTACACCATACCTTAAATATGAATCTACTGTTCCATAATAGGCTGTTAGTAGAGAATCTGCGTGTAAAACTTTTGCTAGCTTGTATAATGCATATGCAGACGTACTGAGTCTTTTACATAACTCTTGAATATGTAATTTCCAATCTAGTCTTTTATCAATTATTAAACCTAAAAATTTTACGTCACTTACTTCTTTTATTATTTTATTACCATAGTTAATATTTAAGTTGCACGAAACTGGCATCCGTTGGGTGAAATGTATTAATGTTGTTTTATCAATATTTATCCTTAAATTATTATTATTCATCCAAGTGATAATTGAGGTAATAGCTTTATTTATATCATTTTTATATTCTTCTTTTATATTGCATTCTATAGTCACGGTACTGTCGTCGGCAAATAATGTCATGTGCTGCTCAGTTATCTTTGGCAAATCGTTTATATATAATAAAAACAGCAAAGGGCCCAACACACTCCCTTGTGGCACACCATACTTAACATTTCGTTCCTGCGATTGATATAATTTTTCCGTTTTAGTTAAAACGTCTATTTTGCCTATTTCAGTTATTTGTTTCCTATTTGTAAGATATGATTCGATTAATTTAAGAACATTTCCACGTATACCGTAGGAGTCCAGTTTGTTGAGAAGTATTTTGTGATCCACGTAATCGAAAGCTTGTGTCATATCACAGCAGATTGAACACACTAGCGATCGTTTATCCACATTTGGGATTATTTTCTTTAGTAAGCTATACATAGCCATGTTAATGGTCTTTCCTTGTCTGAAGCCGTTTTGTTCTTCAATTAGTATATCGTATTTTTCTAAAAAATTGTATAATAGTATTTAGTGATCGCAGTAAATAAAATGTCTGTAAAAAAAGTAGTGAGTGCTGCTACGGTTGCGTTGTTCAAAATTCGAAAGTTTACTAATTACGGTTCTGTGGTTTGTCTAGGATTACTTGGTCAGTATTGTAAATTTATTTATATTGATGTTAATGAAACATCTGCAAAATGGTATATGATATGGTGAAATATGTTCAGGTTGTTGAGAATTTCATATAAAGTGAAACGTCCGTTGTACAAGACTATCGTTTAATTTGTGCGCTACTTAAACTAATACATAAGTAATTATAGCTAACCTTACCACAATGGCATAATAGTGGACTTTTGTAGGTATTAATACAAACTGACAAAAAAATACTAATGGAACCTTCATATGGTATACTTCTTACCTCCGTACGGTAGGGAACGTCGGTTCACACTATCTACAAAAGAAATTACATGTTCCTCTCTATCAGGTTGGGGGGAAGGGGTGGTGACGTCACAAGCCTGCCTCGAATAAATGTGATGGAAATTGGAGGATTTGTTTACCCATATTCTTCTTACACTTTTGACACTAAAAGGCAGAGCGGCAACGCCCGGCGTGTGTGCAGTAACTATTGTTTTCCTTCACTTTGTGGGTGGGACTGGGACAGTGTGGGTGTTAGTTTGCTCTTAGTGCGCCACCTACTTTACAGGTGTTCGCCTTGATCAGTCGTAGAGAATTTGTGTAAATGTGCAGACGGCATGTTGCGCTGTTTTTTCACAGGAAATGTATTTTAGGGATAGCTTTTCATGGAAAATTGACTCGCACTTGGCCTCCATCTCACCTGGTTGTTGGTGATGATGAGGCGCTAGCTGTGTTATATTTTTGGGATGAAAACATTGTATTGATACTCTTGTTTGGTGGCAGACTTAGTCGTCTATGCTAGTAGCTAGCATGATGGGCGAAGAAAGGCCCTAACAACTAAACCGAGTAGCAGGTATTACGGGAATTGAACCCACTTCCTCTATGCCCTGAGTTGAACTTTGTAAGCTAAGATAAAAACTATTTGTCGGGAATTTGTCAGAATATCTGAAACTCAGAATTCGTTATTTTACTATCTAAATTTGTTTCATTTCTTTTATTATTTTCAGTGCATTGAGTGGGTGCATTCTAATCATGAGGTAAAATAAAGGTCAAATTCATTTGAACTTTATTTAATTCAAGTGCCGGTTCCACTTACTTCAGTTAAGAATACTTGTAAAATCGTGCACGTCATATTGGAGAGATATCATCTGTAACCAGACTCACAAGTTATACTTTTCAATTTCTCAATTCGACTTTATTTTTTATATGTATGTATGTTACGCGATAATTCCACCATTTGTGAATCAATTTTGACAATTCATTAAGTACTTTTTAAGAAAATTTACAAAAACATATGTACCTAGATAATTACCTACCTCTAAGGGTGAACATTTTTAAAGCAGTTGAAGTCGGTTTTTTAGTTCTTTTTAACGCATATATAATTCAACCTGAGCAATTTACAATCCAACCACCCTACAAAGCACATTGAAACTTAGCGCTGGCAACCCAAGCTGGGGCCAATTCAATTTATTTAGCGATTTCCAGAACAAAATATTAGGGAGGCCAATTTATCAGCGTTCGGCTGGCGGAGGCGTCGCAAAACCAACACATTTATCCTGGTACACACCTCACATACAAACTAGAGTACGATTACGTAATATATTCCAGTGTCGTGTGCCTACCGCCATTTTTCTATTCGCTCCTGACTTCTGAAGGCGTGCGAGAGACGCGGTATTAGGGTGGCTAATTTACAGGAAATGTTTGGAGTGGGAAAGGTGTTGTTTGGATGTCGATTTTACCTTCAGCTGATGTCTGTTACTTGGAAGAGACCGTTGAATGTTCTGGTGATTGGATAATTTGATTAGCGATTTAAAGATCTCTCTGACTGAGCACTACGCCGAGAAACGCCTAGAAACAATTTATAATACAGATAGATAATTTTTGACTTAGTTTTCAAGCTCTTGTAAGAGATAGATTACATACTAATTCCCTTAAATTGAATCAATAGCTTTAAAAAAACGCTATTCCTTTTTTGCGCAAACCTTTTCCATAAGGTGCGGTACATACATCTTCCATGTCAGCTGGTAAAACTTCGCAAGTGAACACAGTTCTATGGCATATTTTCACCTTTTTAATGAAAGAAAGATAGTTTGACTTGCTTATAGGACAAGGCATGATCATTTTTCATAGACTACTATTTTTTATTTTCTAAGACAGGATTGACCATATTCACCCACCATGCTTGGAGGTAGATTTGTGATCGCACTAATATGTTGTTGTTACATAGGTAGATGCTGCTGCCCATGTCCTGAATAGTTTTCCCTTAGTCACCTAATTACAACACCTACGAGAAGACATGGTATGATCCTATTATAAATCCGAGACCACACGTCAACATCTGGTAATAAATAATAACAGCCTATTTCGCGTCCAGTACTCATGTTGATTTCAAGATCTTTGAATTATCTCACAGTTTGTTTTTAAAAGCTTTTATTTCACGATATACCTGTCACTGAGAAATCGTATCAGTACGGAAAAATTACAGAACACTAATTTGATACGCATACTAGCAACTACACACACTCCTTCTTATATATATATCCTCTAGCTTTACCTATTTAATGCGTTACCCTAGAAAAAATAATATGCACGATCAGGATATGTAATATAACCAAATATACGATACTGCCTTCTCATAACATACGTAATAATATCCCGTAAATTGTAACGAAAAGGGACCTAATAGAGGGGCGGGCAGCAGTCCAAGCTTATCTAAGAAAGCGTAAAATTTATGTTAATGACACCCCAAGATGGGAAGTAACATAACGTTAAACCAAAGGAGAAGAAAGCATATCCCCGATAACGTGTCCCTGTTAAATGAGCAAAAATGCTGGCTATTCTCTGAGCATTCGAAATTGTTTTTCCTTTTTATGCATGAGCTATTTTTAAACTTTGACTCCACATCACCTAACGATAATACATCCGCAAGAGTAGTGACTACGAAGTTAGCTAGAATATAAACCTAGTTCTTTTATGACTGGCTCAAACCTTTATTTGAAATTAGTTTTTACTAGTTAACTGACTGACTCTCCGTTCAAACTCACTTTCCCATTTATAATAATACTAGCTTTTGCCCGCGACTTGTCCTCGTGGACTTCCAATATTATTCCAAGGAAAATACTTGTTCGATCGCGATAAAAAATAGCCTATTTCATATTCCGGCCCGTCAACTATTCCTGTACACCAACACGCCAAACAGCAGTGTCAATAGCACTGCAGTGTTCCGGTATGCGCCAGCGCATCATTAGCTTGAGGCACCTGGCGCATGTTTACCACCCATCGGCCTTATATAGTCACTTACCATCAGGTGAGATGAAGGCCAAATGCAAAGTAAATCATACGTAAAAAATCACTTTCTCATGTATAATATTAGTATGAATGGATAAACTAGCAACGACAGAATAGATGTATTGCGGTTCGTATGCTTTGACAGTACCAGAATTTGGAACATTTTAGACAATATTTAAGTCAGTAGATTTGCATGGTCTTGATTTCACTATACAATTTAATGTCAAGAGACGTTAAGTCCATACGATGAACGCTTTAATTTTCATTTAAAAAATATTTACTGATAGTTCACATTTGTCACGCACGATACATTGTTTTTTCAAATATTTGTCATGAAGTTGCTTTTAAAGAAAAGAAAATTATTTTATTTTTAGCCCCCGACGTAAAAGGTGGTGTTAGAAGTATGTGGCATCGTAGCTCTCGAACGGACGGACCGATTTTGATGCGTTTTTTACGTTCTTTGCTATAGTTATTAAAAATTGAGTAAGCAGTTTGTTGCGTAGGTTTTTTATTAAATTTCAATTTAATTCACCTGTAATTACCTATATTTAGAATAGAATTTCTCAGGTCTTAGCAGTGTGACAGCTGTACGGTGTTAAATGATAGCTTTTTATAGATTAGATGTTTTTATAGGCTTTCACTTTATAATTTCATTTCAGGATAATAGGAGGAGGAACTGAAGGGAAATCCTGGGAAACGGGCAGCAGAGTCTGCTTACATAATTATCAAACCTTCATCTCGGTGATGTGATGGCTTGTGCTCCGCGGTGGGGTATAAGAACTATAATGGTGATACTCGTAAGTAGAAGAAAGTATGTTAACAACGATGATATTTTTGTTGGGTTCTTGAGATTTTGGACGAATTTAATATTAATAATCAGATTCTTAAGGAGACAAGTCAGCATAGTCAATCTAGATAAAACCTCGACGTACACTCTAAGAATAACCACCTAAAAACTACAGAAGCACGCAAAAAACGTCGCTCGAAGCGACCAATTCATTCGTTCCCATATCCGGTTATCGCCGGTTCATCATCCGCCCCGGGCCTCGCTGTAACTCCTCCCAAGATTATTTTAAGCTTCAACCCTTATTGTTTGATTAAACTATGCCATTCTGTGTGAGGGTGACCTTTTCTTTATTCTAGAGTGTGTGAGAAATGCTGGGACTTAGATAAACTTGAAATATGTCAAGAATAGCGTAATGACGTCAGAAATCTAGAATATGCAACGAGTAATTCTTGCAAAGTGCAAAAATTAATTAGTTATTATATAATAAAAGTTATTTCCTTGAACATAGGAAATTAAAAGTATTTCATTACCCCCGGGAAATGAACATTATACTGAAAATATGCTATGGTATTAATAAAAAGCTTTAAAAAAATTTACGCCAGTAAACCTGTGGTCAATTTTGGAAAGAAATTCTCCAAAAAAGGTCATCATGCAGTGTGGCACAAAGAACGTTCTCACTTAGAGGTCATGCCATGATGTCGTTTGAAAAGAACACTAGGGCTCGCCCAGTGCTAACAATACAAACTTCATTTATTTGTTACGTCCGCGGCTGTAATAAAGAAATATAGAAATGTATACCTTAAGAGGTAATCAATTAGATCTTGCTGTCCGAAGACTGGTATTATCCTCTAGTAGCCTTGTACGACACCCACGGACAGACGTGGTGTAGTTAGCTAAAGCCCATACCACAAGGAATACATCACAAACCACGAGATACCTGGCTTTATTATAAAAAGAAATTAATACCCCCCCGGGCCCTCGGTACAAGAGGTGCAATCATGCGGACATACGGAGAAATGCTTTGTTCCCGTCCCCCCTTTCACAGTCGTCTTTCTTCATAATTTTCTCGCCTCCGGCCGGCATTTTTGCGAATAATGCTAAGTCTAAAAGGTTTTCAAGTTTTTCGTATTGTAATGAGTTTCATTTTAATTTTTCTTTCTGGTGTGGTGTTACTGGCTTTTGGGTTTTAATTTGTGTAGGCATATATCAATACCAAACTATATATATAAAAATAGGTACTTTTTAAACATTTTTTCAAGTGTATTGTTTAAATTATTGTAATTTATTAGTTTTTTTTATTTATTGTTTTTTTTTACAGATCGAATATTGGTGTGATAAATTTGTATGTATGTGGTAAATTGGTTGACTTTTTTCTTGAATTGATACAATTCTAATAACTAGTGGTCGCGCAGTGGTAGAAATTCGAACATAATTAATTTTCAAAGTAAAAAAAAATATTAGCACTCTGCACTCCTTCTCTATATAAACTTCATACGCCTCCGTCCGCACAATATTTGTTAAGAGGGTATGCTGATGTCAAAGCGCCCATACAAACGTAGTCCAGTCATATTTTGAGTATTAAGCTATGAAAATCTATGAAATTTTCAAGACACAATCTAGAAACAAATATCTGTGACGGTGGTGAGTCAGATTTTCGTTTAAATATATACTTCCAGAGTTACAGGGCGTCAAAGAATTGTATTTTACGGTACTAAAAAGCCCCAACTTTGAACCTGATTTACAAGTGTATGAATCAATTTAGAACAATTTGGAAAAACCACCGACATCTGAAATTTCATTAGTATACTGTATTAAAAAAATGGTTACATAATATCCCTGGACTACGAAACATCCAAATAAAGGGTGGATAACTTCGCGTAGTGTATGCTGTCTCACCGTACGCGCTCGTGTAGGATAGGGCTCGGATAGGGACAGCTACAAAACAATGAAACCTTGAACGCGATCACGTGGTCTAACCAACATAACCTATTAAAAGGCGTATACAAAGTTTTAAATGATTTCAGTTTATTTACAGAATTTTCACCGTTATCTATTCATTAAGGCGATCCACCTCCATCAAAGTTTCATACTACATTTCTGTTGCCATAATCTTTTAAAATATAGTAGCTGGATTTGTATAGTAATTATCTAAAAATAGGACATCGGATTGTAATGTCGCAAACTGAGTATCATTAACATACAACTCCACAGTGAATCACAATGTTCACGTTTTTCGATTATTAGGGGATGGCTAACGTCCTGCGTGTCACTGCGACCTGTATAGATCTATTGTGACAATCGATTATTGTTCTAAGCGCCATCTATGAACCATTAGCTGCGTAACTGCTATTGTAGCTCACTATGAAGTTGTAGTTTAATAATATTTATTTCGCGACACTATAATTTCATCTCTGATTTTTAGGTTATTAATTACTTATTAACGCCAGGTATTCTATTTAAAAGATTATGGCAACAGAAATTAAGTATAGAAGCATTAGGAGAGGGATAACCTTAAACCACGCTACCACTTACCTGTGCGAAAAAATGATATAAAACAGAACACATGAATACCTTCAATAGGCTAGTTGACTAAATTTGAAAACTTGGCTAATTATATACTTTAATATCTATTTTATCCCAAAAAAACTATATTTTAAAGAAAAATCAATATTTACATTACGTATTTTGTATTTTAAAAAAGCCATTTAGATTTCCCTCGAAAACGCTGAATAGTGTCATGGCGTCTTGAATGACGTCACAGCTCGCGAAATAACCTGCACTGTGATATGAAAACGTCAACAACAACAATGATGTTTTGCGAGGCGTGACGTCACACTTTCTTGCGCCGCGTTCTTCGTGTTCGTTGTCACGTGACCTAATGCCTATTTTTTTCGAATTCATTTTCTAAAAATATTAATAATCTTTAACTTTTTTGAGAAATATACTTGTTTTTTCTTATCTTCGTCTCCTCATTTATAATTAGAAACTATAAACCAAGCAATTTGTTATTAGTGGAAACAGGCCTATTGATTGAGAGCAACAACGTCGCGGAATCCTTTTTGCAACCCGGTCCCTCAACTATTACAAATAAAAGGAATTCCTCGTACAAAAGGGAAACCTGGGGAAAAGAAATAAAAAATATAATAATTCAAAATGGCGTCTGGCCACTTAATAACTGGCTGACACCATTGGGAAATATAATTTAATTTTTCTTCGTCTCCGTCCCTGTTCCTCGTGCGGGGTTCGTGTTTCTTCGTCCTTTTCCAACGTTTCCTCGGTTGTCCCCCGCAACTTCCGTTTGTTCGGGAGGTCCGTGTCACCCAGTGTTCTGGACAAAAATTATTTGCGATATTGTGTATTAGATGATTTGTGTACGTGGAACGAATTTATCGGGCTATTACAGGCCGCTATTGGCAACGCTCGCTCGGCGAAAACTACAAACAAAATAACTAATAATAGGCAGGATACCCATTCTAAACCCATTCCTTTCAATGCATTTTAATAAAATGATATTTTAATTAACTTTATACACAACTCAATTTATTTTAAAAGTGATGTGAGTCGTTATAGGACGTGTGTTGTGTTATGTCATGATAGGCTTTTTATCTCTAACATTTATTTCTAGCATTTACTACGTGTCTCGGTAACTACAGTTCTCTTTTCAACCGACTCCAAAAAGGAGGTACGCGACTTAATTCGGCGCGTATATTTTTTTGTATGTGTGTTACTCGATAACTCCGCCAATAGTGAACCGATTTTGATAATTTTTGTTTGTTGGGTAGAGCATATTTTAGAGGTAGTCCCGTATAATTTTTTATCGAAATTGATTGATTGCTCTTTGATAAAATCAACAAAAACCATATTTTTAGGCAATTGAAGTCGGTTTTTAGTTCTTTTCGAACGTGTTAATTATCTCTTCATCAGTACGTATTCAATTTAGTGAATTACCAATCTAGGGCTTCCACGATCTAACTACATAACTAATGAAGTTATGGAGGACTCTGTTACGGCAATGACAAATAATGTTTGAACCGAGTTGAATTTCCTTCAATGCTCCAAACATTGCAAATTGCAAAGCATTCCCCTATAACCATAAGAAACTATGCAAAAAAAAACTATTTACGGCGGTCGCCTGGGGGCCAGGTGTGAGCGTAATATTCTAATGTCGGTAAGAGCGACCCGCCATCCATAATAATATAACCCCTCCTACCCTCTTTTACATAAAACTAGATAACACACCCGTATGTGGAGATAGATAAGACATTTGGGTCCTACCCATCTATCTCGTACTACTTTACGTAAATTAGAAAATATTTCCGCCTGGAATCGTGCCTACTTTTTCGGTGAAAATCTCGAGAAACATTTATTTATGAATATTTTTATAAGACTTCACGATTTATTGAATGTATTATTTAGAAATTCTCACAATAAATATTGCTATTCGAATTGAAATATTATTCGTTACACCGCCATCTAGTGTTAAACTGATGAACTAAACAGGCAACAAGCTGGCTTGATGTGGTGGACTTGTTCTTCTTACGAACTGATTAGAGTTATAATTTGCAAAGATGCAACGAGCCACATGTAGATGGCATAGTTTTGTATAATTCATCGGTTATATGATGATGCATGAGCATCGTGAATAACTTATTAGTTCTTTGAGTATACTCTAGATGTCACCAAAATTATCTATTGGTATAGTATACTTTTAAAAAATATACGTTTTTCCGTGCGTCATAATCACAAGTCTAGATGCCACTAGACCTGTTGGTTTCATTTATCAGTTGTTTGCACTGTGATTAAATACGTGCATTACATTATGATTCTGAAGGCAGTCATTGCACTTTAATTTACATACAAAACTGCAAACATGAAAGGACTTCGAAATCAGCTAAATTCATGCTAAATGATTTATTAGGGTTCCTTAGTATAAAGTAAAAACGAAACCGACAAATAATGTAAGTTACTTAAACAGTAATTATTTTGGTACAAACAAACAATATTTATTGTAATACTAGTGTTTTGCTCGCGACTTCGTCCGCGTGGCCTTCATAAATTATCACACAGTAACTACTTGCTCGATCATGATCAACAGTAGCCTATGGCATTTTCCGTCTCGCCAACTATCTCTATCATAGATTCCTATACAAAAATACAAGTCATTCTGAGTCGTTTACTTGCGAAGGAAGGACAAACGAACTCACTTTGGCATTTATAATATCAGTGAGGATTTAGACATACGTTCGATATTAGCCCTTAGTAGCTAGGATGACGTTATTATAAAATCTCTACTTTGCTGGGTTTGAATATAGTTCTACTATCTCAACTGTAGTTATGATGATGTCTTACGTGTTGGCCTATCTACATCAGTACGTTTAAAGACTCCCAAATTATAATTATCTGAGATCATGGAAACTAATTTTATTTGTCGTTATGTGCCACTGCCGCTGCTGGGCAAAGCTGTCCGCCGTTCCTATAACGAATGTAGAGAAAACAACATAGTAACATCCATTATAAGCAGTGCTGGGTGTTTGGATTTTGAACACCGTTTCCTATTCTTTCGGGTTCGAATTTTAGAAAAATATTTCCAACTGTGCGTTAACTTTATATCTACAAAATTCCAAGTTTGTTTCATCACCTTAGTAGTTGTATTTTAAAAAGCCAAAGTTATAAACGAAACCTACCTGCAAAATAACAAATTAGTAGTCTTTGTAGGTTTAGCTACATATTAACCTGTAACCCATTTTTCACCGGTAGGGGTTAAATAAATGAAGAAACTTTCTTAGCGGAAGCCTACATTGTATAAAAAATATAATTATGTGCTAGAGTTTTTAGAGCTTATAGTTTTTTAGAAATCGTGATGAGTAAGTGAGTGGTATTTGGCTGATATATATTTAGAATTCCAATTATCTCAAAAGTCCCTTCACGTTTCGCATGCTTTCCAGGATGCAGAAAGACACAGTCATATTTTATGCAAGAGGATAGGAATCAAGGCAACTGGAAAATAGTGCGATGAAAGTAGGCATCATTGATAAAATATGGAAGTAATACATTTACTATTTATTTTGTAACTATCATTATCGTATAGGTAGTTTCAGGCACCGTGCATAAGCTCAAACGAGTAACGTTTATTTGCTAAAAGATTGAAGAGAAATCCACTTTTATCTTTGTAATATCTGTTTTATTATTGTTTGTTGAAGCACTGATAGCACACTATTTGCTAGAAGACATTATCGAAGACACGTTTCCATTTCTATCGTTTCAAATTATTCCTTAAATAAAAATGAGAAATACGTCGGTGCCAGTGTTGCCAATCTACTTTAATGTAGCTGAATATTGTCTGTTTGCTATCATTTTGGGGGTGGTGGTCGGGATAATACTGTATTACAATGTGGTGAACAGAAAATACAATACAGTTGCTGGGTTTCTGTGTGGTGGCAAAAATATGTCGATTATATCCATTTCAATTGGTCTCATTGCGAGGTAAGTTTTCATATGCATAAGATTTTGCTTCTCCTCGTTGAGTAATTGTTCAATTAAAATGGCAAAATAGTCTTGCCAGGATATTTTTAGCCAACCCACTGGCGATATATTTTTAACGTACCAAATTTGATAGATTAGATTAGATTGTTTATTTCATTGTACCAATGTCAAGATTACAAAAAAATATATATAAAAATGTCAGAGTGTACAATGATCGTCAAAAATATTTAAAATGTCTAAAATTATATAAAATAAATGTCAAACAGTAAATTTAATGTCAAAAAATAATAATAATATAATAAATCTATAATATTATAGATACTCAAAATTTATCCAGTAGAAAATCTTTTACATTGTAGTATTCTTTATCCAACAAAAGGTTTTTTAGTCGTCGATAAAACGTTTCGTCATTTGTTTCACCTTTTAGATCGCTGGGTAGACGCTCGTAGTACGTGGGTCCGATCACTCGCGGGTTTTTAGTGGCGAGGTTTGTGCGCCGCGGTACCCCCGCTAGCCGGCCCGCGCTACGCAGCTCTCGACCACCCCCCGCCCCGACGCCCGTGCGACGGGCAAATGACGTTTGGTTGCGTCGGACGTAAGATATTACCTCGAACAAATATAGGGACGACAATGTCATGATATGGTGGGCCGAGAAGAGTGTGCGACATGACTCTCTAGGTTTTAATCCTATCAGTGTTCTGAGTGCACGCTTTTGAAGGACGAAAACGCGACCGGAATCCGTCGAATTACCCCATAACATGACTCCATATGAGAGTAGGGATTGAAAGTAGGCAAAATATGTTTGCCTCAGCACAGCACTAGACACTAACGGGCGTAATTTTCTAAGAGCATAGGCTGCACTTCCAAGCTTTTCACACAGTGATTGAATATGTAACTTCCAGCTCACATTTGAGTCGAGAGTGAATCCCAAGAACTTGCACTCGTGACAAAATGGAACCGGAGAATCAATGCTCAGTGGTTTCTCGATGGGGCGGCCGGAGAAGAGCATTACATTTGACTTGGTTGCGTTCAGTACTAGGCCGTTTGATGAAAACCAATCGCACAGTTGTTCATAAGTTCTTCTTATTTTTATATTGAGCTGCTCATATGTTTTAGCACTTAATATGACTGTGGTATCGTCTGCAAACAATACCACCAATCCGTCTGTGATGAACCGTCTGTGATATAAAATACTTTTCATCCCTTAAACAAATGGGTGAAGATTGTTCTTAATCGGATCTTAGACCATTACGTCTTCGAGTATAATTTTTTCTTCCAGTCACTGTCCTACCTTCAATACCGTTAAGTTCAGTCCGTCTTTTTTTAATTTCATGTCCTGCACTGACTATTTCGTTTAAGCGTAATTTACATCATATGATGATCACGATGAAACAATAATGAGATATGTATTAAGACTGTCATTACGAGTATTAAAATGGATTAACTAATTTGAAAAATATATTTCCATCGTAAGGTTAAAAAAATTAAGACACTTACACTTAATTTTAACAAAATTTAACTGTTTTTTCTAGCCATTTAACGAGCATCACTTTGCTGGGAGTTCCAGTAGAAATATATTTAAGAGGCACACAATACTGGGCATCTGCTTTGTCGCTTATCATTGTTACTATCTTAACAGCTGTGATTTATTTACCAGGTAAATATTATTAATAATTCAATGTACCTTCTTTACCATTTACTTTGAATAAGTTGTGTAGAAATATCATTAATTAGTTAATCTTTTCATCGGTCATACAATACATTGTTATGTGGACTTCAGAAATTATTCCTTATAGGTATATTTGACACATGGCCCTACATAAAAACACCCCACTTTTACCAAATGTGGGTTGCTGCGTGGCGTGGCCACAAACAAAATTGGTCGTTAATTACATTAGTAGGATATTTGCATGATTAGAAGCTTATGATTATTATTTTTATAAATATTATGATTTAGTGTTTTTGATTATTACATTGTGTTTATGCAGCTACTTTTGCTGTTTTGTCTTTATTGATTTATGTTTTATTAATTATATAAAAAAAATATGACTGATAGTGATTTGGTGTACATTTTCGTTTTTTGAACGTGCTTTTTGGAACTTGAACTGTGGAGCGTTGTCTTACGATGATTATTTAGTTTTCTTACGGTAGTTATAGTTAGAAATAATAACTCTTGAACGCCGAATAAATAAGACACGGTCCAGCTGAAAATCAGCGCTGTGGTCTTTGGGTCACAGCATCGGGCTGAGCTGGTGCCGTTTTCCAAGCTTACTTAATTTTGCTGTAATTATTTGGTTTTTTTTCTGTATGTGTCATGTTTTTTTTCTTCATTATGTGTTGTATTTAATTTTAGCTTGGAAGAAATTATTTTCTTTTTTAATACTTTTTAGTTCACATATTTTGTTATAATATGCTACAAATCTCTGTGGCAACATTTACAAAATCGATTGTCCGCTTAGTGAAATTGTAACATTATTTTGTTGCAGTGTTCCACAGGTTGCAACTGTCGTCGAGTTTCGAATATTTGGAGATCAGGTTCTCGACGCACACTCGTACTATCGCGGCAGTCTTGTTCGTCGTTAGCAAGCTGATGCTGCTCCCGATAGTACCATACGTGCCGCTGATGGCTTTTAGATTAGGTATGTTATCTTCTAGGCGTAAATAAACATTGTAATGGTATTTATAGGGGTATCGCCTGAAGCTATATATTATTCGAACTCTGCTTCTGCATTTGAAAAGCTCTGGCATATTTTCTCGTAGAAAATACCTGTGCCATGCGTGTTACCATCAATGACATTCGACACCAAAACGTGGTCTTTAACTGTTGACAGAATAAACAGGCTCAAATTTATTTAGCATGTTATAGAGCGAGCTATTCTAGGAATTTCTTTACTTGGTACAATCCGAAATGATGAACTAATAATATCATAGACATACCATACGAGTCAAAGTTGAAGTGGCAATGATCAGGCCCATCGCTCGAAGGACGGATAACTGATGGGGGGTAAGTTCTCTAGTAGCGACCATGTAGCTGGGAACGTACTGGTGACCACCTCAACTAGACACCCCAAATACCTGGTAATGTGGTGTACCATGTGAAAAGCTTGCGTTCAACAATGGACGATTCCCGGATGATGATGATGGTTTAATAGCAGTCAGAATACGGCGAAACCAAAAGTATGGTTTTGATTTTAGCGACCTTTGTATTATGTATGTTCCTCTGTCCCCTCATATCTATTAAACAACTCATCGTATTACGACAAGTGAGGTGCCATTGGAAGCTGCGTTTTGTTCACGGGTTATAGTTTGCATGTCGTCACATGAAATCTAAAATGGCGGCTTATAAAGTGCAACCAAAATTAATAATTATTTATCGTATTTCGTATCAAATGAAAGGCATTGATGAGTACATTCCGAAAATATACAGTTTAAATGTATGTTCATATTCGTAAACCTCAGAATTTTTTAATACTACCGGCTAGTAAGTTTCCGGTATGAGTCGGATTTTAGTTTTTTTATTAACTTGCTCCTTGTTTGATATCTGATATCTGATGTCATGATGTCTAACAGGATTCGATCGCTCATCTTTATTGGTCGTTTGATCGGTTCAATCAACTTTTGTAATTAATTGGATATCCTTCCTTGTTAGTACTGAGTGAGTGTGAGTGTGAGAATATGTTTTCGAACGTGAGTTAGATCAACAGTGGAGTATATAGGTAGTAAGATTTCACGAATATCGATGGTTGTGTTTACCTGTTATTGGTTTGTTTGTAAATTTTATAATATGCCTAAGTTCAAGGTAGACCTAAAACACCTATAACTAATTAACTAATTATTTATTAACTTAACTATTTTTTGCTTAACTATTATTTGTTTAACCTTGCAGTGATATAAGATCCAGATACAAGAGTGCTTACATTATGAGTCACCATTAGAATAATATAAAATTAAACCATTTATTTCCAACAACCTTACAAAACCTATTATTGTTACGTATATACATTTTATTCCAATATTGGAACAGCCATCTGGGTATAGCCATCCTCCAGCTTGCTCGATGTGTCCCTATTTGCTTTACTTCAATTCCCTGTTGTTGCTTTTATTTCATCGATCGAGTAATAAGATGTCGTTTTTTTGGTAATAAATTAATAGGCCTGATCCACAAATTGGCCGTTACGAAAAAAACTTCAAAGAACAGCCGCGATAGAATTTAATGCACTAAAGCAGCAAATAGACTATAATCCATTGTTTGCCGTAGTTAAGACTTATATTGTTATGATCTTGGTGAATTTACGCACGAGGCATGATAGCGTCAGTTCATTATCGTGGAATATATAATACTTATTGTCTAATATGTAATACCACATACATGAGGCCACATCGATTGTAGAAGACATGATGGGCTCTCTCGTAGCAATTACGTATCTGAAAACATGTTCCGCCCCCAAACCAAATGGATCGACAATCAGCCATGAGCCCAGTTTAGTTTTCCAGTCGGTGATGTTGATGGATACGTAATACCAAAGAGATTTAAATATACCTATATAAGTTTTTCATGACGTATTCCAGTAACGAATTCTCTAGCTGCACGAATAACTGCAGTCATCTGCGTCCTGTGCGCTACTCTCAGTGCTATTGGAGGCCTCCGAGCTATAGTTGGGATTGGAATCGGTACCACTTTCTTGGCTCTAATCGGCACTGCTCTGCCGGCTGGTCTGGCACTCCTGCCCATGGGCTTCAAGAGGATGTGGGAGATCGCTAGCAATGGAGGGAGATTAGTTTTGTACGAGTGAGTAAACATTTTAAAATTTGATTTTTTATAGAAATTTAATGACACCTCCAGGGGAGAACTCGTTATCTTTTTTCTTTATTTACATATCCCTTTCAACTTTACAGACAAAGCAGTGGTCATCAGACACTTCTTTAGATTTAGTTACGTTTTAGTAGCATTTGTCCGCGATTCCGATCCGAATCTATTCACACGCTTAAGCACAAGCACATTGTTGTAAGTTTTTTATTTTACCGCCAACTATTATTTTAAATTTCAGTGATCATATATTATGATTAATCTTATACGAAATACTCTCATTTTTGTAATTAAATTATACCAAAAAGTTAAAAATTTACAGAATTTTCACTAATATATATATATATATATATATATAAGAAATACCCTAATATTTCCTTGATTCATTTTCGCCAAAGAATCCTGCGCACCTAATTTGATTGTTTTCCAATTTTATGTTACTAAAAAGCCACTTTGTTCCAGTCCAGATCCAGAATTATCACATCACACCTCTTTCTTCGCGGTAACCTTAGCCCTTAGCACAAATTGGCTGTGGAAAGTAGCTCTTAGCCAATCATCCCTTCAGAAGCTTCTCGCCGTGCCCACAATCAAGGACGCCAGGATATGTTTGGCTATATCATGCATGGGAGTCATATTGATGAAACTAATGTCTTGTTTCCTGGGACTGGCAGTGTACGCGTGGTTTGCTGGATGCGATCCTTTGTTAACTGGGCAGATAAGGAAGCATGAACAAGTGCGTATCTTGAATATCAGACCTGGCCTCCTCATCTTCCGTGGCCTAGTGGCTTCACAGTTGGATTCAGTATCTGGAGGTCCTGGGTTAGGTTAGCTGTAGTTGGCTTAGGGCATTTTGTATATCAGTCTAGCTAGCTATAACCAAGTTATCTAAGTCAGCCACCCAACAGCAGCGTTAATAGCACTAGTATGGAAGGAATCAGAGCCAGTCAGTGCCCCATTAGCTTCAACCTTCTGTGTGAGCAAAGCTTACCATTCAACGGCCCTATCGTCACTTTCCATCCGAAGTTGCGCAGTGCAAACCCAGTACACCTTTAAAAATTTCTCCCGCCTACCAAGCGGGGCACATCTCTAAGGGCTAAAAAGTGACGCTAAACATCGTGTGTATAAAAACTTTACCATACTGTACAAAAATATACTACATACTCAGATATCGTCATAATTGTTTGGGTAAGACAAAAGAATACTGTTCATTTCTTGCTTGCAGTTATAAGAAGTTTCTTAAATTGTACATAGCGATAACTTCGTCGAAACTCGAAAAAAATTATAGTCAGAGTCAGTGAATGGTAAACCTATATGTTACCAAATTGAATATATACGTCTAGAAGACCACGTAAAGTAGGTACACTTCAAGATGTATTTTTATCTGTTTGTAGAATCAACGTGAGGGATGATGAGGCTGGACTTCAGTGGTGGACTTAAGTTTTTCGTTTGAAAAGAACAAAACTATTTTAAAAACTGTTTAATATAACCTTCGACTTGTTTGTAATTGTAATTATCTGAAAATTTAACGTAGGTATATTTTGATTTCAGCTAGTACCACATTTTCTAAATAATTTGGCTTCCCTTTTTCCTGGGATTTGCGGAGTCTTCATGATAGCGATTTTTACTGCAACGACAGGGTAAGCAATTTACTTACACTCAACTTATTTCATCATCACCAAAGACTACAAGCTGGGTGTTAGGGATTGAAGGAAAGCAAGTGTCTAAGGTTTCGTAGTTCATTGGTGTCAAGTACAAATGAATGAAATTTCATGTGAAAATGAAAACAATATACTCGTAGTAGAAACAGTTTGAGCTTCACTATAACTTTACTCTTTTCTAGTTGCATCGCTTCCATCATCAACTCAGTATCAGGGGTTCTATTTGAGGAATTCATCAGGCCGTGGCTGCCACAAAGTACTAACGAGTACACTTGTTGCAAAATTATGAAGGTAATAAATAATTTAAATATTCCTTTCCAAACTTGACAATAAAAAGAAAACTGCAATTTGTAAAAATATATAACGGTTTTTTTCACAATGCTTACGCACGTTGCCATCTGTGACTTCGAGGCTCTGGGTGTCCTACCCAGAAGCCTCAATATAACGAGTCCTCAATTTGATAAGGCTTCTGTGATTTAAAAAAACAGTAGTTTTATGTATATTGTGATCAAGTAACTTTCCCTAGAATATAAAGTATAATATGTTCTTGTAATAGAATCTTCAATTAAGATAACAATTTAATTTCAGCTGTTGTGCATGTTAGTAGGCATCTACTGTGGAGGCGTGGTCTGGTCAGCCAAGGAGCTGGACCGGCTGCAGCATGTGGCTTCAGGGGTGACAGGGGTCACCGCGGGCACTCTGCTGGGGCTGTTCACACTGGGAATTGTCTTTTCAAGAGCTAATTGCTCTGTAAGTAGAGTTCTTTATCAGCCAGAAAAGTCGTCATTAGAACTTTTTTAAACAGTTTCCGTGGCGTAGTGGGTTACACGGTTGAATTTAGAATCGTCGAACATAGGAGGTCGTGGGTTCGACTACCAGTACGTAGTACGTATCTCTCATTCCCGGATTGGTGATATGATAGCAGTAGAATGTCGGCCCTTGAATCAACTTCTACAACATCCACACTAAATTGTGTTGTTTGATTTTATATTTCTTGGCTGGCTGTGATGTAGAAAAACATACGAGTCGAACATAGAACCTCCTTTTATAAGTCAGAAATTAATTTTCATTTTCAACGCCATCTAAAGCAAATATAGAGAACTACGTCTATATTCGTACTTCTCGAACCATTTCTGTTCTATCATTAACAAATTGATGATAATTTGGAATAAACTTATCAATAATTCCACAAAATTTCACTTCGTTGTGCAGATGTATAATATCTAATAATATAAAAAGTATGGTCACATACTGCATCAAAATGAAATTAAAACTATTTTTCAGTAACAGTGCCATCTGTGGTAACTAAGTTGTAGTTGACAATAAAAGCAAACCAACACCTTGCCTAGTGTAAACCAGGAGTAGCGTCCTCTATTCTGATTTAACAAAAACTAATATACAAGTCAAAGACAAACTGCTTCATTGGAATTCTGTTTGCGACAAAATTTTGTAGATGGCAGCACCAGTAATAAAAAATATGTACATATTGCAATAGATTGCGATGGACATACAGTTTTATTTTTGTTAGATTTACATATCATAATGCATAACGATTGCTTTACATAATGACATGCTTATTTTTCCACATACATTTTCTACTTTCAGGGCGCTCTAAGCGGCTCATTACTAAGCCTCCTTTTATGCGGCTGGCTTCTAATCGGTGCCGAGAATGCTTTAGCCACAGGAGCTCTAACATTCCAAGGCAAGCCACTATCTATCTCTGGATGCGGAAAAACAAATTTTACTCTAATTGCAAATGCGACAAAGATACTACATAATGCTGGGTAAGTATTTTCCAGTAAGTTTCCTTTTTTTAGTTCCAAGCGGGCTATAATTCTAGCTAGACTATAGAACCAATGAATGAGCCTCATATCATGAATCTACGGAATCTCATCTGACAAGTGACGCAAGAAAAAACAGAAAATCGATGTGAAACTTTGAAAAATCTGCTTCGAAAAATACGCATTAGCCTTACCATTCTGTATGAAACCTACGGCCCTTATTAATTATTTTCAATTTTCACATAAAAAGTAAATTCATAAAAAATATTGTCATTTTTCATATCATAATAAATAAGGTCAATACAATATTTAGGTAATATAAATAAAAAATTCGGATTCATCAAAATTTTCAAATCATCCATTATAATCAAGGAAAACGTTGCACTGGGGCGCTGGCTGTTCCAATATTTGTGGTTAAAGATATTTATTCTCAAAAGAAATAGAATTACATTTCACTTAATGAGAAAACTTAGAACTAGAGCAAAAAGATAGCAAATAAATTAACATATTTCTCCTGGTTATCCATCCTTCCTCCTCAAGAAGTAGTAAAAACGTATCTAGATGTGATTCCCTACTTCCCTGTACCTTGTGGTTTTGGATAATGAATAAACATACATTATGTCTTTGTTTAATGGCAAACAACTGAAAAAAAATTCAATCTATATAATACGAGTATGTACTGTATTACAAACAGTGTATTATCCCAATCACCACCTCGTCTTAATAGCGTGCTGGTGCTATGGCAAAATTAAATTTCCTCCAAGAAAGCTGGATGACAATCTATGAATATTGGACTACTTTGAATTTATGTAGCTGATAATAAAAATGGTCCAAACTAGCTAGTAGTAACTCTAAACAACTTCATCTCCAGACTTCTCTGTCTTATTCCGCTCTGTTTCGGCTCTCACACACCACCTAATGGCGTTATTGAGTTAGAAATGAGTTCACACTCGGTCAGAGATCCAGCGAAAGTTTTAATCCCCCCACAACTTGGCTGGTATCGACTCCTTGGGGCCACACTTTTATTCCCCCTTATTAAAACTTTCCCCATATTACTATTACTCGATTCACACAGTTTTATGACTTTTGTTCTCACTCCTTTTGCTTTGTGTCAATGAGAAGTAGGAAAGTCTGCGGGAGCATAGTTTGACAAACTTTTCGAGGAGTTTTCGACGAGTATTCTATACGTTCACCAGTCCATTTGTTCTTTTTGAAAGGCTCAATTAACGTTTTTATTATGGTAAAACCTATCAACATTGTTACTTCCACAAATTAACAGAAATATCAACAACGACAGTGTTTCATCGAAATGTTGTTCATCAAAATAATATTCAGATCATTATTCTTCACACTAATTACTACTAGTAATATTTTATAAATGCGAAAGTATCAAACAGTTACTTTCCAACTCTTTGTACGACATCCTCTGGATTATAGTTATGGGTGATCATATTTCTAATTCGCAATGTACACCCGAGTTCAAAAATGAGTACCCACTTTTTGTCCATGTCATATTATTATTACGTTTAATTGTTCTGTTGTAGAACAAGAAAGGGTGAACGTGTAATGGTACGAAAGTGGGTATGTACATATTTTTGTACTCGAGTGTACACTATTTTCCAGTAAATATTCCACGCATACTTGAATTGTGTTCAAAACTGTGCCGGTTTCAATCTGATTGAATACAATTTATTTCCATAGAAGTCAATATCAGTGACTTCATCTCGTCCTGATGCCATCTATACCAGGGTATCTAATATATACCAGGTTACGTTTCTATTTGTTTATCTGATATAAATATGCTGTGTAATCCATGTAGTGCTACTCGTAAATGAAACATCTGCCCGCAATCTTGACCTCCTTACACGATCTATTCGTACATTCCAAAGTCATTATGATGTTGAGTAAAGCTAGTTTCAACAACCCAGTTCGTAAACTTAGAGCACTTACCTGTCTAAAGGTTTATCGTAAATAATTCGGGCGTGTATCGTGTACGTAGTGTAGACCCAGAGTTTGCAAACTCGACTAAGCTGGATCATTACAAAAGGAAGCTTAGTTTTGGTAGTAACCTGTGTATGTTGGCAGCTGATAATGATAAACCTTGGTATTTTTATTTGAAACTAGCTTTTGCCTGCGACTAAGACTCCTAGACTTAGACTATTAGATTAAAGTTAGAGGGAAATATCGTCGCCAGCAGTGCGCTACGCTGCTCCATCTACGAGGAAAGGTCGTTCATCAGGGGACAAATCAAACTGAATTTAGGCCTTACAGTGCAATTTTTGGTAGTGCTAATGCGAATACATAAAGTTTTTTTTTTTTTCAATTTGAAGATAGGAATAAAATCTTTTTAAATAAAATAGGAAATCATTAAGTAGTATAATGTAGGAGCCTAGGATCTTCAGCGTCGTCACAGACCTACCGATTCTGTTAAAAGAAAAAGAAAAAAAATTACTTGAATTGACAATTACCTACACTTGACCTTCATGTCACCTGAAAATGAGTGACGATAACGCCGTTGGATGGAAAACGCCCATCATCCATCTGCTACCTCTTATACCAGAACACAAAGGTGCTATTAACATTTCTGTTTGGCAGCAGATCTGCCAGACTAAGTCAGTTCGTTAACATGGTGGTAGCAAGCCAGACGGACATAGATAATGCTCCACTACCAGTCAACCGATAGGTGCCTCGACTGGGAATCAAACCTGGACCTCCAGGTGGTGAGTCGAAGCGTGTAGCCATGGAGGCGGTTAATGTGAAAAACTGTATTTAACTGTTTTTACAGGACTCAACTGCCAACGAAGCCGCTTCAGTCTCTCTTCCGTATATCCTTCACCTACTGCCCGTTCGCTGGTGCCATCTCCGTCTTACTCATAGGAGTGCCAATGAGCTATCTCACCGGCAAATCTCGCACAGACTCTATGAATCCTGATGTCTTCTGTCCCATGACACAGAGTATAATCAACAAGTCGCAGATAAGAAGTCCCTCGGAATCCCTCGAAGTGACGCCACCTAGCACTCAGGAAGTTTACATGGCCCTCGATGAAGCTCTGAAACATTTGAAGGAGGTTATTGATCGATAGGTGCATAGTAAATTAAGTGCCGTGTGGTCTCGGCTTTAGAATATAACCACCCCATGTCGTCCCCTGGGTGTCGTAAGAGGCGACTAAGGAGAAAATTGCAGAAGACGGGAACTATGTGACGATCTGTGAAAAGGACCATGATTAATACTGGACCTGATGGTTAATAAAATCTTTACATAATTGTTATTCTTTGTTTCGTTTCCTATTTCGATACGTTATAATGTAAAATGTAATAATTGTTATTGTTATTAGCCTAAAATATGAATTACGTAAGCACCCATTTCTAAATTGTATAAACTGAAATCTGAAAACATTATTAGAATTTTATTTTCTGGAATTCCAAATTATTTCAATACAAAAAACTTCAGACATTTACAAAATACATTGAAATCTCGTCCTTAGAAACTCACACAAATATATTATGAATCAATGTAATGGAGGTAGTCAATTTTCATATAAGTAAAAAGTTATCGAATGTCTTCGAAGTATACTGCGTCACTTCCGCAATTTCGAACTTAGAGGGAAAAATCTTGTCTTCGCCCAAAGAACGCACCGACAACAAAATATTTTACTGCAAAACAGTAAGAGGCTTGCAGTAAATTTGAAGCACCCAGTTATATGGCAAAATGCCTACAAAGCTTTGAACGATCGAAGCCATTTAGTAACAGCCTAGGCTTATACTAGCTTTACGAGGGCGTAACCCAAAACGAACAGGATTTTCCGTTTCAATGCTCACGGCAAATCCCCATCACCGCCAACCATTTTTCATGACGTAAGGATGATATATTACTCGTCATTAAGTCGTTCACCTGATCGGGATCCTGTGCCAAAAATATTTTCATTCATCATTTTTAGCGGGCTTACGCTTTATCGCTCACAAATTGTCGGTGAAATATACGAGCCTACATACCGCATTTGGCATCAGATGTTTAAGGCGACGCGATAAAATAGCGGTGGACCAATTTTGTTGTACCAAGATAATTTTATGACAAGTTTTTGATGTTAATCAATCAGTTGCGTGTAATAATTATTACATTATATATAGAATGTATGTAGAAAATACAAGATTACTTATATAATTATGTATTACTTTTATATTATATAAAAGGCTTTCCTTAATGAATGATTAATATATAGAACCCAAACCTCTTTAGCTAGAAACTTGAAATTTAGAACGCATTGAATCCTTGGACTATGCAAAGTACCACAAAGGATTATATACCCCATATTAAAATATACCACTATAGGGGTGGAAAATGAGTGAAAAATTGTTTTATGGGCAAATCACTTGAGCTAGAATCCTTAAATTTAAAAAATAGTTCCATTTGATAATTTATAGTCAACGTAAAAAAAATTGGAGGCGGGCAAACCCGCGGGTGACCTACTAGTATTCTATAATAAGTTATAAACTAACTCATTAAAATAGTAGAACAATCGTTTGTGTATGTGATCTGTTAATAATGATAAAATAAATAATTTGACAGCAGCCGCAGGACAGTTACTGATTCGTTCGAGTGGTTTAACATTTTTAAAACTGTAATTATTATCATTTATTATGTTCTGGATACTGTACTAGATCCCTTTTTAAGGCATAAAAGACGCTAACTCTAGATTTGGCCAACAACCGAAACCGGTGCAGAAACGCCTCAGCCCCAAGAGAACCTAAAAACCACGTCAGCCAGCCATTATATTAAACACGCAAAGCTCTCCGCGCATAGTCGACGGAGCTTTGGGGCAATGAGTACTTTTAACTTGTAATGCCTATTTTAATTTATTTCAAACATTAACCTCTTTGACACTAGAACTTAATTTCAAAACTCCCCTAGATTATAGAGCTACGCGCTGCTAAAAACTAATAAAGTGGAGGGAAAGTTTCACAGTCTCCTTGCGGGCTTCGGTATATTGTTGTGTGAAACAAAGCCTGGGAACGTGAGCTTGGGCGAGGTGCGTGCTGGGTTTTAGACACGGCACATTAATTCCTAGACCACAGCTCAGACTGAGTGCCTACTGTCTGAAGCACTAGCTCTATCTCGTTCCAGAACATCTTATACAACGCGAAACATGTTTTGATCTCTGTTGCTATGAATTTAGGGTGAATATTCTGGGGAATTGCAGGTGTGTTGTACCTATTCCTCTTGTGGAAAATTGCAAATGGTGATCCAGTGACTTATAAAATTAAAAGCAGTAATTTTGAATATCATTAGTATTTAACTGTAATTAAAAACACAGCATTATTAATCTCTCTCGAAGTGATAATCTCAGTAAAATTTTGATGTTACTTAAGTAGATGTCATTGCCGATCTCCTGAATACCAACACGCGATAACGTGGAATAATCTTATTCTAAAGCCAAGACTACAATGCACGTCAACAAATATCAAAATAAATGTATATTGGGGTCTTTACATATGGTTTAGTTCCATGCACCCATTGGTTTCCGGACGTCAGTATGCATCAACAAATTTTGAGCCTATCCAACAAATGAACTATCATCATCAGCTGGGAAATGTCCACTGCTGGACATATGCCTCCTTCATGGTACGCCACATTGAACGGTCCCGAGTCACTTGCATCTAGCGACTCCCCGCAACCTTAACCAGGTCGTCAGTCCATCTAGTAGGGGAACGGCCCGGTAGACGCTTCCCAGTACGTGGTCGCCACTCGAGAACTTTTACTCCTCACCGGTTATCGGTTCTTCGAGTGATGTGGCCTGCCCATTGCCACTTTTATTACACAATTAACTATACAATGATCTAATGATCAACAAAGTACGTGGATCAGGCCTGGATTAAACTGACTGCCATTACAATGCAAGGGGAGCCGGATCGAACAGGCTAGACGCACGTCAGAATTTGTGTGGCCAGGAATTAATGTCCAATGTCCATTCCATTGCCCATAACTGCCCATAAAGGGCCGCCACAGCGCTAATCGTTCCACCATTAAAATTCCATGAAATATCCGAACGTGGCGTTGAGTTTCACCGGCATGTTTATTTGTAATGATACCCATGGGTGCTATCTAGGGGTTGATTTATCATTATGGTTTGCCTGGTGATTAGTGTGAGGCTTGCCTAATGTACACTCAATTTGGAGTTGGATTTGGTAGAACGATGCTTTAATTAATATACATTGTTTCGCAATTGTATATTGTATTGGTAAAGCACACATGCATTTAAACTAAGGGGTTTTGTGCAACAATTCTTTTTTAACGGTTATAAAGCTTACAGATCAATCAGTTTTTTTAGTAACAAAATTTATTTAATACCCAGATTATTTCGATGTTTTTAGTGTATAAGCACCACCATAACATTCAGCCAATAAAACCTGTGACAGGTTTTATTTGGCTACTCCCCGAGCGACAGAGATCACAAAGCACTACATTGGTAAAATTTGACAAAACCATTTGGGTTGCTGATCAACTTCACACGAAAGAAAAAGAAGTGAATAAGAATTTTACACTAATTATTCAGGCAATAAATGAATTTGTGGGCGGGTCATTGAGGTGCCACTCATATCGATCAAATCTGTTATTACAATAAATATTTAATTACTAGATTTCCCTAATTAATTATGCATGTAAAGTAAATCATCATAAGTCATAACTTGTAACACGAAAATGAAAATTCGGATACGAATAATTAGTATACCTCATAATTCGTAGAAATAATGATATTATAGCTTCATCATTTTGCATTTTGTACATTATGCTCCAAAGCGCAAGATTCGTTCTAAAACGTATTTAATTTCCTCATATCTGCCACATCTCCACATTTACTTTGACCAGGCAATACACCCGTCCCAATCCAATTTCAATATCATCTAGCAGCAGTCCCACAAGCATACAGTATTGGTTACGGATAGTATATTTGCTACAGCCAAGAAAAATATTGTGCGGAAACGTGTTCGTTCGGATCGCGAACGATCGCGTCTCTAGCTGCGAGTACACACTCGTTCATCGTTCACTTGTGTTTGTAATCGTTCGGATGAAGTTTTTGGCACGAAACAGCTCTCTGCGAATGCCATATCAAGTTGTGCTATTTCAAAGTGCATTCGTCGTTTTAGTTTATTGTTTAAAAATTCTTTTACATTGCTGTGAAATGAAAAACAAAGGACACTTTATGAATCATGTATTAGTAAATATTTACCGTAGAGCATAATAAAAATAATTAAAATAAAATAATTTTATTATAAGATGTCAGGGATCCATATAATTGTTAGTACTGCTTATAACTAGTGTCACGCAGCTCGAAAAGTCTAAAGATAAAGAAAAGAGAGGGGCGTATCCATCTATCCTCTTCGTGTCGGATATTGACAAATGACTACCGTAGAAAGCTCTCGAATACTCGCATAAGGATTGTCATGTGCGAAAGGGAGAGCAATTCATCTATCTCCTTCGTGTCGAATACTCTACAATGTTCCTGAAGATTCTAGACTGAAGGATCTAGAAACACTACGGGGTATATATAGGCGCGAGCCGAGCTTCGAGTTCAGTTTGAGTTGAGTTCACAGCGAAGAAAAGTGAAGAAACGAAAACTGGAAGAAATTGTAAAGCGAAATTACAATCGAGGTGGAAAAGTGTTAGTGTACTAGTGTGTCACGTGGTGTCAGTATCGACAGATCGGCGTCAGTAGTGTTCAAGGACTCTGTACGTGGAATCCAGGGACGGACTCAGTGCAGACAACTCGGAACTAGTGAGACAGGGACGTACTTTGTTTGGGGGGACCCGTGATTTTGAAGATTGGTTTGTGGACTTGTGTTACCATTAAATTCCGGAACTTTGGAGTCGTGTTTCTCTTCAATCTAAACGAACCTGAGAGCTCGTAACACTATGTTAGTAATTATATGTCACAACTGAGTTAGTCATACTATTTACATGTCGCATAATGGGACAATCAAATTTACAGGCTATGGTGTTCAGGATGCGATTGGAGCTGGCGCGCACGCGACTTGATAAAGACGCGTACTTTTTTCGGAGGACAGAATGAACCTTTCATTCGAGTGTGCGAAGTCTACTAATCCTCACTGGGTTCGCGTGGCCTATGGCCATACATTGTTTGTAGGAGATTAGGCCTGAGTCCCTTGAGACTTACGCCGAGGATGACCACCGAGGGGGTTTTAGTGGATGGAAATTCTACATAACCCGGCTTCTCTCTTTGCAAGACTTCCCCCTCGAAAAAAAAGACCTGAGTCCATGCAGCGGGATATAGGCTGATGATGATGATAACCAGTGGAGAGAGCGTGGGGCCCCGCAATCGTGTTGAGAGAGGCGTGGGTTCAGTAGACCTTTGTTGATGACATTCATCATGTATGACACCATCAAACGATACCACCAGGGGTGTGGTGGGAAAATAAAATTTGGTGAAGACACCAACGTAATTTTGGAATAACAAAATTGGCAAGAAAATGATATCGAGTTAGTGCATCCCTAAATGTTAATACATCAAATATATGTACATTTTACTTTCGCTATATTTTTGCTATATTCTATCAAGAAGCTTGCAATTTTTTTCTTTTAATGGCCTTTTTTGGATTTTAAATGTATAATGGGCTTGCACTAGCCCTTCATCTCACCTGATGGTAAGTGACGATAAGGCCGTGAGATGGTAAGGGTGCGCACCCGGAAGCCTCAATCTACCTTTTATACCGGAGCACATTAGTAACTTAGGTAAAATGGTGGTAGTTAAAAAAATGCGGGAAAAGAAAGTTTTGAATTTCGTTACTTCTTATTTTCTGATGACGATTTAAAACGTATCATCAAACAGCAATACTTGGATATATTTATTGAGAGTAAAAACGACTTACCCACTATACACAAAAAAAAACTCAATTTACCTTCAGGATAACATGTGAAATATAATTCATCAATGATACTAACAAATACTTTTTGTCTAACACATCCCTGGGGGTATCTATTAGTACATCCGAATTAATATTCAAAAACAAAAACAACAAAAACGGATACTGAGATAAAAAAATAACATAAATATGCACTTTACTACGAATATTGAACATACTCGTACGCTATGCAAATTCCCTTGGCCCAATTATTTTTCGTTTGACTTCGGGAAGAGCCATTCGCAAACGAGCTAAAAGCAACAATTTACATCGTCACGGGTGTTTTAAAACGCCTGAGAGAGTAATTGGGCATACCATCCGTATTTGGGAGCGTTATTTGCATAAAATTTCAGCTGAACGCGGTATCTAGACCATTTTATTTAACGTCACCTATTTTCATTAGTGCCGGAAATACGGCGCACGATCGGAATTGGATAGCATTTTTGCTATCTAGAATTCTAATTCAGTGTTGATATTTTAATACTTAAAATCGTCAGCCTAAGTCCACAGTTGGACATGATCCTAGATCATATATTGCCATGTCAGACCTTATTAATATTATTACCATAGACGTGACGTCCGTGTGTCCTGCATGTCACTGCAACCTTTGTAAATATATATTGTGACCCTATGGATCAATTTACCTCCCCAAGGCCAGTCATAAACCTTACGATTGGTCTGGGTTTGGAGGTCCTGATGTTCGTTGTGGCAGTGTGGCCTTCGAGGTGTCGGTTTCTACTGTTATGAAGAGCATCACAGTAGCAGAGGATATGGATGGACATTTCCTCATTCTCCTTACAGAATCTGCAAAGCCTACTGTCGCTCAGGCCCATTTAGCTGAGGTGTTTGCTTAGCTTGCAGTGCCCCGTTCGGGTCCGGTTCAGGATTCTTAGTTGGTTCATGCTGAGCAAAAGCGCTTCGTTTGCGTACGAATTGTTGTCGCCATTCAGAAGCGCTTTAGAGTGGTTTTGTCAAGGTGTGGCTTGCAAAACTGTAGTCCTCGTCGGCGTGCCCAATGGCTTAAATTGTCTATGATGATCCGAAAAGTGATGCCGCAGGTCGGTTCTGGCCCGAAGAGCTAACTTTCTGCACCAGCCCTAACTAGTTTATCTGCTTTTTCTTTGCCGCAAATGCCAAAGTGTCCAGGTACCCAGACCAACGTAACCTCATTGGTTGATCGTAGGATGTTCAGTTTCTTTACACAATCCAAAGTGAGTTTCAGATGTCATACTTTGCTTGCCATAATCAACAGTTCTCACGTCGGAGCCAGCGGATCGGTGATGGCAGTAAGATGTTGTTTAAAATATGCTGAATATTTTTCTCTAAGTCGCCTTTACAACTTTCGTGTAATGACGAGACCTCACTACTACTGGATACAAGTTGAATAGATGAAAAAAACATTAATTTATTTCGGCAAAGAAGCTTTCATACACATTAATCTTTTTCCTTTTCTCAACCGCTAAGGTCCATTCATCATGGAACGGATAACGCCCACAGCTGGATGTGTGCCTCGTCTATGTCATACCATAATGACCGATCCCGAGCTTCTCGTATTCATTTTTATTCTAGACCAATCTTTACAAAAACTCTTTCTAATAATAGGTTGTGCTTTTAAATATTTACGATTGATATCATTCAGCCATATTAACATATCCTTATTACCTATTCATATATGTATCTCTACATAGCACTCGAGTACAAAAATATGTTCCATTTTTCCAGCATAGAAACAAGAAAGGTTGAATGTGACATCTTACAAAAGGGATTACATATTTTTGTACTCGAATGTATGTAACATATCATTTATTATGAGATCACAATGTTATCCTTAACCTTTAAACGGGCAATTCTTGTATATTTATCGGAAACGGCTCTAACGATTTCACTGAAATTTGGTATGTGGAGGTCAAAAATCGATCTAGATTAGTCTTATGTCTGGGAAATCGCGTGTCCTTCAATATTTCACGATTTTATTTCGCATTATTCGACTCAAATATGGTCGCTAATATCACCCGCTCGGACATAAGCCATTGTGGTCAAGCAGCCAAGGCACAAAAATGCCTATAACAGGTGTTCGGTTTCAAATCCCGGTCGGATACAAAGTAAGTAAGTAGTAACTAATTTTATTTATTCAAGTTTTTTGTTTTTAAGCCAAATTAAAAAGAAAACTGTAGTCATGGTCAAAAACTCCGAGCTAAGCTCAGTCATCCAGGTGTAAGTACTTGGATCGAACAAGCTACATTGCATGAAGTGTAGTCGTAATCCCAACAATTGGATAGTTCTTGTTTGTTAGTTTTGGATTTGGAAGGTCACACCATATGAGAGGTAATAACCTAATCGCCACGCTCGTTAGGCTCGTGAGGTTGCCTACTGAAGCGACTAGGTAACTTTTTCACTCCCCTACATCTCTCCACAAATCCATACATTTGCGTTCCCCTCTTCATCAAAGATTCATACTAAATTTCCGTTGCCATAATAATTTAAAATAGTGTAGCTGGTTTGGTGTAGTAATTACCTAAAAATAGGTCATTGGATTGTGATGTCGCGAAATGAGTATCATTAACATACAACTTCACAGTGAATCACAATTTTCATTTTTCCACACTTTTTATTATTCTTGTTCAAAGCGCCATCTAGGGCCCATTAGCTGCATAACGGTTATTGCAGCTAAAAATAAAGTTGTAATAAATTAATGATATTTATTTCGCGACACAATAATTTCGTCATCTATTTTTAGGCAATTACTTATGAAAGCCAACTATTCTATTTTGAAAGATTATTTAAACAGAAATTTAGTATGGAAGCATTTGGAGAGGGAGCCCGTTAAGGATCAATATTTTGGTTGCTTTGTCCGGTCTATCACTAGCTATGTTCAATGTATTCTTTGGTGGCACACATCTGTATTGTGATGATCTGATATCTGATTGTGGGGTCACATGGCCCCACAACGACGTGTGTAGACCCCAATCTAAAAGGTGTATCTATACATAAACACATAGGTATAATAAACACAACATGGTTAAAAAAAACTACTCTTGATTTCATGTATAATAACTAACAAGTTTGAAAAATAAATAATACCACAACAGCGATCGCAAAGTAATTTTCAATGACAATAGCTTTTTAATATTTGAGTATAAGGAAAACATACAAACTAGCCGCTTTGTCAGATTTAAAACATTTTAATCTCGTCTGAAAATTTCAGGTTCTCACAAAGACTTTTAAAACAAAAATGTAATTCAACTGGTTGTTCAGTCGCGTAAAAAACCCGTAGGCCTTTCTTTCCATCTCTGCACACTCACTCGGGTGAAACATAATGCCTTGAAGATAGACAAAGAAAAAATATGAATCTGACGTAGATTTAACACGAAAAAAATATGGTAATATTTTGGCCCGACAGCACAATAAGAAACAGATAGCTCAGTAAGCGTATAGAAAATCAAGTAAATATTGAAATAAAAATAACAGAAACAGAAAGGAAAATAAATGAATTATTGTTATTGGGTCCCATGTTAATTTAAAGGGGCATTGAATTTAAACAATTTAGTATTGTCTCAAATCCTCGACACAAACCACAAAGCAACAACTATAAGCCGAAGTCGAGCCCGAGCCGGCGCCGTTAAGCTAGTTGCTGGTAAAATATAGATTTAACGGTCGAAGGACCAACAGTACCAGGTCAACTAGATAACCATCGAACTACCACAACTTTGAAGGCTATTAGGCATAGAATGCTATGACGAAAGATCTATTCATGAGGCGATTTCTACAATAGACAGGCCACTGCCGTATACGATACCCAAAGATTAGAAGAACACCGGGTGAGTATTTCCTAAGTCTAAAATGACATGGCCATGTGTTCTGACTGAACTTAATAAATAAGTAAGAGTTCTGTATTGTTTCTACATTCCTCGAATAAATAGTCTATCTCTTTATGTTTATAACAAATTACATGTAATATTATTATTGCAATTATAGTAGCGAACGAAGAAATTGGAATACCTATTCCATTATTTTCTCTCATCTCACAAAAAATCCAGGAGTGTTTTACTGGGAAGCCCTCGGATACTCGAATGGAATTCGTTTTGTAAGACTCGAGGACTCGAATTGATTCGGGTAATTGATTTAGGTGCTCTCGAAGAGGATAGTATCTTTTGAATTATTTGTTTTATTAATTGGATTTTGCGTTACGTTAATTTTAGAGCACAATGTATACTGGAAATTCAATTTCGAGCAAATGATTTTAAATGGTGAGAAATAACTGGGAAAATGACTTGTTATCCGGCAATCCATGAAAAAGCCTATGTCCAGCAGTGGATGTTTCCCGTCTGATGATGATGATGATGAACCGACAATCATCTTCATCATCAGCCAGAAAATGTCCACTGGACATAGGCCTCCTTGATGGTCCTGAGCCACCTGCATCCAGAGACTCCCCGCGACTCTATCCAGTTCGTCGGTCCACTAGTAGGGGGACGGCCTGGTAGACGTTTCACGGTACGTGGTCGCCACTTAAGAACCTTAACCTTAACCGGCAATATCAAAACGATAAATTATTCCATATTATTAGAAATACTTATATCATGTAGCACCAACAGTACCTTCCAAGCGTGGCAGCTTCTAGTATGGAGTACTAGGATCCAGTAGAATGGTTGCGAGATCTAGAATATTAAAATTTATCCTGAATAACAATTATATAATTAATCGTATGAGTTGAATTATATTAATTAAGATCCTAATGTAGACCAGTTAAACAAAGACTCTCATATGACCATTTCCCCGAACACAAATGCTTTTTAGAGATAATTTTCAAATTCGCATGCGTTATCATTTCCCCGAGACACGACACGTGTCCTGGCACATTACCTTACCAAATGAAGAAGGCGACAGACATACGGTTAACAAGAGGGAGCTTCGTGTTTAGAATTCCCGACTCGTTTGAGGTATCGCCTCTCTTATCGACGTCGATACAAATGTATTCCACGTGATGAGCATTCCACGATTTCGGATACTGTGGGTACTTTATTTGACTTTATTTATTTCATTTTATGGGACTTAAGAGTTTGGGATCGACCTAAGAATTTTGCATTTGCAATGTGATCGTTCCAGTTCCAGGTCAAGAAGATTTTCTCCCTAAGTAGGCGGCATGGTAGGTGCTAGGAATTGGGTATATGCATGAAAATATATTTTAGTCTAATTCGATAGACCGTGTAATAAGATAGTCGCTCTAAGAGTGGCTCTATCATTAGTTTTTTCTATGCGATTAATATTTTTTACACGGTGCTAAACGCTCCATATAAATCGAGTGTGTTTTGTGACGTCACATTGCATATGAACCTTGTATCGATATTTTGAGTTATCTCGTAAAATAATGTTATCACGATACCCCTATACGCAAACGATCAAAATGCAGTACAAAAACTAAATCTAGTAAGCATTTTACTAATCGTGTACCTTTATTTTTCGCAATTTTTGAGACATTAAATTTTTGGAAAAATCTAAATAAGAAATGAAAATTTAATGTCTCTTATGCTATAAAATACAATTCAACACAATCTAATTTAGTTGCATATTCTTATTGATTTGCGTTTACTCGACGTAAATCTTGCTTTGGTGCTCCGAGCGCCTATTCAGCAGTTGACACTTCTAGGCCAATTGAGATGTTCGCATGATGTTTGCATGTATGTATCTGCCGTTTATTAAATGGCTTCCCAAAGTAATTGAAGTATTTATGCTACGAATTGAACAAAATGGACCTGGAATGGCAACAAAATAAAACTAGATTCTCTCGAAGTAGGAATAAAAAGTAGTCCTTAGAACTATTTTAAAAGGATTGGTTGAAGAATCCAGTGGGTTAAAACGTGCGAGCGTTTTATAGCGTCGATAGCTCTTTGCTCTTGAGAAATTGAATTCCGACGGCGTGGCTCGAGTACTGATTGTTCCTGATTCAGCTCTGTTTGACCCGACTTGCCTTATTACTGTCACTTAGGTACAAGCGTAGGAACTCGCCTAACTACCTACTCATACCTGTCCACATGGGCTTCATTAAAATATTTTTAAGAAGACTACTACAATTAAAAAATCAACTGAATAATTTGTAGATTTGCCTTATGATTTAGTATAGAAACCCTTATCGAGGACGTTTTGGGAAAATTCTAGAAAAGGGTCTGCGGTAGCCACCCGTATCACTTTTTTCAGAGATCACTAGTCGCCTCACAAGCGAGGTGATTATAGGAATTCTTCATATTTTAGCTGCTCATTTTTCGTGCCGATCTAAGCCTGGGTCATGTTCTGGAATGTAATTATGGAAGTTATAATGAGGAAAATATTTAGCCCTAGCTTACGGTCTGCATTCATACAACAAGCTGCAAAGTTTTAGTTTAGATGCGATTTGTAAGCAATAGGGCTAACTGCGTTAGGAAAGCTATAGAACTGCAATATGACGGCACAGAGTCAGCCACCCGTAGTTATTCTACACACTGCACCGGTTTCTAGCAATACTACCTATTTCAGTTATATGGCAGTCATAATGTAGACGTTACAACTCCTTTGTCTATAACATCATCCAAACATAATTTTTTTCAGCTGGCTTGCGGTCTAAATGCTAGGCCATTTTTTTCTACATTTATAAAAGTGACTCTTCTTTCAAATCCTCAAAAAAATATATATATCCTGTTCGATGACATGCTAAGACGCTCAAGATTTCTAAAAGTGATATCTGGCACCAACACACTTTTATAAATCAGTTTAGCATGCATTAAAAGTTTTCATCTCTGTGCTAACGCGGTGCTAAAGTTAAAGTGACATCTGCCCCAAGATGACGCTTTGCCGTCTTTTTGGACGAACATTTTCCATCACAGTTTCCTGAAGTAGAAACATTGTTTCCGTATATTTTTAGTGACAGTAAGCGACACTTTCATCAACTGGATAAATCAACTGCCAACGACTAGACCTAATGGTACACAAAAATAACAGATCTGATGTGCTTGACTTTTTAACGCACCAACGACAAGTTTCCTTTTAAATAGATCTGAATGATATACGGCGAATGGATATTCCATATAGTTTTTTCTTACGCTACTAGGTAACTTCGTCTAGCGGCTAAACTGAGGTACTACCTGTAAAGAGATTCCCTGACAAACTTTCATTCTCATTTTTACCTAAGTAACAGAAAAGGATAAAACCATTAAAAAGTGCGATTCAGTGCTGCTAGATTTAGTTCAACCCTAAAAGTTTCGTTTTAAAATTTCTTTTTGAGATCACTGCCGTGAACTTCCATTCGTCTGTTAAATTGCTTTTCTTATGTTGTGTCAAAAACTAAATTTTTTTAAATGTGAACTGTGAATACCATTGTGTGTTACTGTGAATACTATTATTTCAGTAAAGTTACTGTGCCAACTTTTTTCGCTGTGTGTGTGTGTATCGTTGTAGTGTGCGCACGTATTACTATTGGTCGTATCGAAAAAAATATTGATAGAGCTATTTATCTTCTTACATGGACTCTCGAATGAGAAAAAAATATTTTTTTAGTCAAATACCCAATTATCTTGAGCAAATAGTGTAGATGTTTGTTCAGAACGTTATAAATATTTACATGTAGATCTACTATTCTTAAAAGCTATACGGACCGATACTTAGTCAACCAATACTTTTTGTAACTTCAGTACTTATATTTATGTGATAGATATTTTACTGTGAATTCCATTATTAGGTAAACGTTACTATGCCAACTTTTTCACTGTGTTACCAATGTAAATCAGTCATTCATTGCAGTTGAGATATGATAAGTGAAGGTCACCGAACCGGTTGTCAAACAACTAGAATTTTGTAGGGAGTGAAGTTAGTTGTACATCGTTATCCGATGCGCGCGCTCGTACATACTCGTATTATATACTAAAGGTACATAAGTTGTCAATTTTTTATTTAAAAATGGAATGTTATACTACTGACGATGGTGAGTGACTATTTAGATTAATATTTTGACTAAGTGACTATAAAAAGTTAGAGCCAAACTAAGTTAAAATGTTATTACTGTTTTTTTGTTCATAGCCAAGGTACTCGTAAACAATCTAGATTATTGTATACTATTTCTTATACATTATTTTAAAATAATAGATTTTTTCTGTATTATATAGTGATTCCATCCCCAAGTAGTGATTATAGAAAATCCCTCCTGTTTAATGTAAAGATATAAGTGGGTGTCTCATCTCATGTCAAACAGTAAACTCATGCAGAGAATAATGAACTCAAATTTGGTCTGAATAAAGCGCTTTATTATTTCACTTCGAGAAATATTTGGACTTGACTTTCGATGATGTATAAATATTTTACACCTTTATTATGATTTTTCATGCACCAAGAGTAAATTGAACATCTCCTAGTTTTCAATTTGAACGGAAATTATTGATCGACGTAAAACCAAATGAAAGTATTGTATTACAGTGTCGGTCCATACTTATAATAATTTAGTTGTATAAAACTAATAATAATCCCTATCCCTAATATTATAAATGCGAAAGTAACTCTGTCTGTCTGTTACGCTTTCCCGCTTAAACCTCTCAACCGATTCTGATGAAATTTGGCACAGACAATCTTTAGACCCTGAGAAAGGACATAGGCTACTTACTTTTTAATGCGAAAAATAAAGTCCACGCGGGCGAAGCCGCGGGCAGAAGCTAGTTACAAATAAATATAGAATATCAAAATGACAAGTATCTAAAAAAGCAATTATTATTAGGCTATTAAAAACCACAATAATTGAAATGACATCAAATGATCGGTCGATGGTCGTTCTACCACTTGCAGTGATGAAGGTTGTTTACTTCTGGTACTAAAGACTTCGTCGTCAACGTCCTGGCGTATCTCTGACTGAACATCAGCTGCCACCCCATTTATGGCTATACCCATATTATATTTGAAGAACTACTATTACGTTCATAGAAATTAAAAGGAATATACGGTATAGGTTTGAGTTGAATTCCACTAACAATTTTACAATGCAGATCCTATGAAGTCAACCGAGGATATAACTTACTCTTAGCACTAGAAAAGGAAATTCAAAACGTTATAATGTAGCGCCCGTTTCTCATTTATTCCAGGAAAGTACAGAATAGAATCCCTGTCAGCTGCAACGTTCCCGGGGGCATTAGCCGTAAGTAGTTGAAACCTGGAATTTGTTATAAAGATTAAACTGGTTATGATGTTTATAAGGACACTAATAGTGTTAATGCGAGAGTAATTTTGTCACTGGGTCTGCCTGCAGTGTACTCGCCGGAGACTACATTTAATCGCTGCAAAGTATTCTTGTCGTGGGTTGATTTCTGAACTTGTTTTGTAAAATCAATCTTTTCTACAACGGGCTCGCGCTTTGCCTTCATTCTCATCTGATGATGATCGTCGATGATGCCGCTTGGATGGATAGAGTTTTAAACCAGCTCTGAAATATCCTTATTCGTTATCGAACAGAACAATGCTTCTTCTAATTCTGTGTGTTTGCCAACACACAGAATTACGCTAGATGGCTACGCTAGTGGTGGCTATCTATACGGACACAAAAAAGTGCCTTACTACCAACCTTACAGAGTAAATCAGGTGCCATAAGTAGTCAACCGAATCTAGATCAATATTCTTGATGGTTAGACGTAGATATAATCTGTTTCCAGGTTATCAGAGACCATTTCTGTCAAGATGAGCCAGTCAGTATTGGATCAGAAGTCAACAATAATCCCGTAGCAGCTGAAGAACTACTGGAACTGTGCGCAGACGCAGCCTTAGATGGCACTTCTCTAGTTGCTGTGACTACCGATACTGGAGAAGTAGCATCGGTTGCTTTCAATAAAATACAGGTGATTGCTATATTGTTACTAGTGTTTTTCCTGCGATTTCATCTGCGTGGGCTTCAGAATTAATCCACTGGAACTACTTATTCGATCTGGATAAAAGCAGACTCGAACCTTTGTGCAAAACTATCACTATACATAAAAATTAAGTTGTTTTGACTTTCTGTTACGACGTGAAGGATAAATAAACAAACAGACTCACTTTTGCATTTATAATATCAGTATGGATTGTATTTTCTGGTGATAATCACGTCGTTGTCATAAGAAAGGATACCCGATTCGAGTAGTTATCGAGTGGAGATGCACCTAGGAACATGTATGTTGCTTCCCCTCCATTGGATGGGCTCTAGATGTGGTCAAAGAATACTTATTAACATGTATAACATATTTTTATATTGGGTTACATTTTGATCAAGTCAAAGTCCGATTGTTGGTTGAGGTTTGTGGTCGTTACTGTATAGTATACTCCGAAGTGACATTGAGTTTTAAAGCAATAATGGCAAATAAACAATGTATTTTAATAAACCTTTGAAATATTTAAGTCATGTTCACGTTTAACTATGCATAGCATAACAAAATAAAACAATAGTTTCTACGAGAGAAACTAATTATGATTTATGGTCTGTGAAGCGAATAATACAAAGTAGCTCTAGTTTTTAATTAGTTTCGTGTCTAGTGAAATGAGAATGGACAGGGAAAACGCTGCGTTTTCAAATCGGCTGTTGTTGGCACTTCATTTATCAAACTATAAGTATCAAATTCAACGTATTTAGATTTAAATTGATAATTATTTATCTTCTACAACTTGCCGTAGTTGCATTACCATCATCTGAACAACACTGTAGGCTTGATGCGACAACCAAATTAACTTATTAATTACACAGAGATGGTTTGGGTAATTATAGAGGTACATTTTTCTCTGCTATTGACTGATCACGTTGTCTAACAGCAGTTTATCCTCTCTTGACTGTTGACTTGACTCTTGTTTGGAACCGGAATGTGATTTATAATTATTTTCAAAATATCTGTTGAGTCTGTGCCTGGTCCTTTAAAAGTCTGGGTGATATTATTCAATAACTTCAAAAAAAAGAGTCACGCATCCGGATTTCTCTCTTCAAGTTATTTGCTCGGTACGCTCAGAGTCAGCCTCGGTAGCATCCGAGCACTAAAGTCATGAGAAGCAAGTATGTCTGGACCATATGGACAAGTTGTAAATTGAGCATACTCGTATGACAGCATTATCGCGTAGAAATGTCTGCTTTGGTTCGAATAGATCGTAGCTCGCCATCAACTAAAAAAAAAACAGAAGTTTTCGATAATAGCAACAAACGGGGAAATAGGGCGCGGAAAGATGTAGCACCGGTTTTTCATAGAATGTACCCGTGATTGCCCCATGCACTTAATCCTAGCGTATGCAGATGTGGTTATAGAAATAGCTTGGCCTGTTTAAATAAGTAAATTATTGACCCACTCCAGGTCGCAAGCTCAACAGAGAAGCCGTTCTTTGAGATATTTGCTGAACAGCGTTGCACTCAAGACTCATCAAAATCACTCGTGCAATTTATGGCGGACGTAGACGCGAGGTGCAGTTTGTTTGACAAGTAAGTAGCCGCAGAACAAAGGATAGAGGAAATTTCTACCTTCACAGATTACTCACATCGATTGTGTGTACATTAGCGTATGTCATAAACTAATACATTGATTGAATAGAACATATTGGTGTTCCTTATTTTAATAGTATTATGAATCAATTTTTGGAAACCTGTATGTGTAAAACTTAAAATAGACTGTGTGTTATTTCTTTGTTTCAATTTATGTATTGTTTGCCTAGCCAAGCTACCACCATTTTATTTAAGTTTGTCGCTCAAAATCAGTGTTAATAGCTCACCGATGTCAATGAGAAATAACATAGCAAGAACCTCATTAACTTTACGGTTTCTGGGTAAACACACTTTCCATTAAACGGCCTAATCGTCACCATCAGGTGAGATCAAGGCCAAATGCAAGACTATTGTTTACATCAATAATATAAAAAGTCTAGGGGAAAGCTACCAAAAAATATTACTATAATTCCAGGTACGACGTGGACTGCAGTTTGGAAATCATGTTCCTAGCCACACATCGACAGCACAGAAACAATAAACTCGGCTTTCTAGTCTGCAAATATTCAATAGAACTCGCTAGAAAACTCAAGGGCGGTCCAGGCTCTACGGTGACACTGAAAGATCTAGGGCCTAAGTACGCTCACATGAAGCCACGTTCCCCAGTAGATAAGTACCCCAAGATCTGTCAAGCTATTTGGACGGCTGAGCACTCGCAAAGAATCGGCAAGTCTCTGAACTTCACGGTACATTTGACTGTGCCAATGTCCGAGTTTGTCTATAAAGGGAAGACATACGCGGACAGAATTGGATCGCAGACTGCTTTTAATGAAGTGGCTGGGTTAGCACTTTATTGAGGATAAGAATGTTTTGAATTTGGAATATTTGAAGCCTTTTGCAGTAGTCTGCAATGAAATACCAGTTTCTGAAATTCCAATAGGTATCATAATCGATTCTCAAAAACATGCTAACTACATATTTATGAAGTTAATGAATGTAATTTAATAAGCTGTGCTTTGTTTTGGAATGACACATAGGTTAGTTTTTCAATCTATTTGTTTCTAATATTAAATGTAATCAAAATTAATTTACTTATTACTTTTATCGACACTTTGTTTGGCAAACACAGATAGATACAATAATAAAATCACCCTCATTTCTTTCTTTTAAGTATGTAACGCGACCATTGGTATATTCCTCAGAAAGTTCCTCCATAAAATTTATGTGGGTTCATCATTTACGAAATATCATCATCATCATCAGTCCGGAAACGTCAACTGCTGGACAAATGCCTCCTATATGACATGGCACAGTGACAGGTCCCAAGCCACTTGCATCTAACGATCTCCGCGACTTTTACTAGGTCGTCCATCTAGTATGGGAGCGGGAATATTTAATAACAACTATTATATAAATAATAAAGTACACTTGTAAGACCTCGTCTATAAAACATGACTTGTCTTTTTTCCTGGGTGGGATTGGAATTTTTATCCATTCGGCAAGACAATCCCGTATGGCTTATTCTATACATTGACACCTATAAGGGAGTCACTGATGGGTATCAGAGAGCAATGCATAAACATCTCTTGCTATAATCTCTGCAGGCTCCGAGAGAATTGTCTCCAGTACACTTACATCCAACAAATTGATGCAATATTTCCTCATCAGATGACTTGTCTTCTGGTGAGTGTCGTAAACGGTGACAAATAGAAAAAAACAATCGTGCTGATTATGGCAGACCCTGAAGTAATCAAGTGAGCGTGATAAGTGTGTGTGAGTAAGTAGCATAATAGACATTACTGTCTGAGCAATACAAGCAAAACACACAATAACAAGCTGGATAACATCATCGTTAGCAAACTAGTTACTATTAGTGGAGCTCCAGTTGAGATAGGGCTCCGACGATACCTCGGCAGCTCTAATTGCGCCGTCCAACTTCGACCAAAGTGGTTCTTGTTAATTGATTCGGATTCGACATTGACTTTGCCGAGCCGTGTCGCAGCGCGCCGCTTGTCCCATTACGAACAATTGTTGTCGACATACAAAACGGTAGAATTGGGATCCTTAGAAATATCTATCTATAAATATTAAACCTCAATCGCTGTATCATTATTATGTGCCATAGCATGTAGTGCCTACATTATTCTTCAGCTAACCTTTCATGTTAACTGAGTGACCTGATAGGATAATCATACGTGCCTTGGTTGGTTTGGCATTCTCTATGTAAACCTGGCTATCTACCACCATGTTACCTGACTGCCCCAAAACAGTGTTGATATCTCTGGTGTGTCTGGTGTGAAAGGTACCAGAGTCTGTCATTAGCTTACTTCTGGGTGAGCACACTTTCCATCCAAATGCCTCACCGTCTCTTACCGTCGGGTAAAATGAAGGCAAACTGCAAACTGTAATACATTTTCTTAAACAGTGGCAGAGGGTGACATGACGTTGAATCACACTTCTATATTTACTGTGATTTCGATGGTTACGACCCTTCGACTCATTGCTGTCACTCTTCGTTTGCATATTGGAGAGGCCGATTCTGGTCGATTAATGGATTTGCAGTAGTGACAAATTAAATTGATTCATTAATTTTAGTTTTTTTCGATTGATTGTCCTCGACTTTAAACCTCATACAATAAATAATTTTATTTGAAAATTAGTTTCGTATATTGCTAGAATACATTTTTTCAATATTTTCTCCAAATCAGCGATGTACGAGTGAACCATTGATATCTTACTGCGATCTCCAAAACTTATGACAAGTTTCGTCTCCCACTCATGGACATTTTCGTCATCTTAACTTTTGTGCTAGGCAAAGGAGAGAAAAGAATTGAAATACGATAAAATATCAAACATATGTGTGCAATATTGCTGCAGATTTTTTCAGACCTTTTTTCATGTGACCAAGATTCATTTGATATTTGAAGAGAAAACCAGCGCCAAATGTTCCTCAGCAGTGTTTACTTTGAGAACGAGGTAAAACCGAGACAAATGTTTATGAAAGTGGAAGTGCTTATTTCATACTTCAACGGTTCAGAAAATTAGGAAAAACATATTACATTTTCATAATATTATGTATTGTTAGACCCTTCTTAAGAAAAGCGTTTGCCTCATGCTTACCTAATATTTCCGTATTAATATAAAGTAATTAAGATATCAATCTCAAGGCTAACCAAATATCAATGTGGTTAATGTCCGGGTCACTCGGTCAGTTTCAGGGGTTATAAAATACAGTTTTAGCCAGTTAGGTGGATATTAAAATGCCGTAGCACCATAGTACCCCGTTGAGAACCAAACCCATGACCTGGATTTTGACTTCACAGCAATAGCGGCTGATTTTCGGTTGTCAAATTTGCTTTTGGCAACGCTAATTGGTAACTGGCACACATCTAGATTACTGTTCCTTATTTTTCATACTGACAATGTATTTCTTTGAGACAGAGACTGCGGTCTAACGATCGCTAAGGAAACCCGAAATAGCAAAAATAAAACTCAAACGAAATCCTCAATCATACCAATACAAAGAAATTTCAAATCGATTCATCCTTTTCTTTGTAAAGTAGCAATAAACAATGAGCATCTCTAGTGCTTTGTTCGAGGTACACTAATTGATCATTACATCGAGAGCTACAAACAATCTCCGAGAGGATCGAGACGAGGTTTATTCTCATCTGTACTGGACAGGCTCATTGTTGCAGATAGAAATGGAGCAGGCCGATTAAATGAAAACGACGTTCCCTATCAGATGCTTTGGTGTTACTAAATAGTGCAAACGTAACATATACTGACAAATATTACTAGTCTTATGTGAAAGTGGGTTAGTTAGTCGGTAAATTCAATTGTCTTTCTTTCACGCATGGACAGAATGGATATTATACGGACAACTAGATGTTCTACATATATAGCTAGTTGACTACGCAATGAAATTTGAGAAAACGAAGCTGTTACCTGTTTGGTAAACCACCCTAGTTCCCTATCAGCCTGTACGAGTATATACATATAATGAGTTAATAGGTATGTACAATTGTACATATACATAATGAGTGTAAGCCTGCCACGGGACTTTAGAAGACAGACGCAAAGTGGGAAGGAAATAAAAGCAGGTAGGTTCGCGTCGTGCAATTAGCACATGAATGTCTCTGAGACCTAGTCAAGCAGGCGATAGTATGCTAGCGCTAGAATACTGGTGGCTTCGTTTTTAATAGGCTTTATTTACAATTATTCCTTGCTAATCAATGAAAATATTTAAATGTGTGAGATAATCAATACGCAACCTTCGGGTACTGTCCTGTCGGGTCAAAAGTAAAAACACATCTCAAAATTCATACATTCCTCGTGTTATAACAGACAGGAATGGACCGTGCACTCCAGCTGATTCCTTGCAATATTTACATTAGAGCAGCTTCCTCTGACGTTGATATGGAATCTCCTGCCTGATTGATAAGCTGTAATTGAATCCCGTTGGCTATGAAACGGATTCACATTGTTTACATTAGTTTTGCATAAAGTTTCACTCGAAAGAACTATAAACTGACATTGGTTGGTCCCTCGGTTGTCTTTTGACAACTAAGAACATTCTAGAAGACGAATTGCAGGATCTATATATCACTTACATCATACTGATATAACGAATCCTACACGTCGCCTTAACAATTCTTCAATTAGTTTGGTAATTTTCTATTTTACCTGTTGTGTTCTGACAGCGCAGGCAATAGTGAATTGTGATGAAAAATATAAGAGATGTTTCAACTCTGATCAGCCGGGTAAGGTCCACTGCTGGACATAGGCCGCCTTCATGGTATGTCACATTGACCGGTCCCGAGCCACTTGCATCCAGCGTCGGTTCATCTTGTAGGGGGACGGCCCGGTAGACACTTCCTGGTACGTGGTTGCCATTCGAGAACCTTTACTCTCCACCGGTTGTTGGTTCTTCTAGCGATGCGGCTTGCCACTTCTTGGCTTGGCATTTCCACTTCAGCTCACGCTCATATAAAACACTGAAAGGACATTATTGTTGGTATTTTATTTGTAAAAAAATCATTATTTTTTGTACTAAGTGTAAATTTCAGGTGTAAATTCCATTGGCGCCATCTTTGTTTTGTAAGTTTTGCCTGTTTTGACTGCTTTTAGAGTTTTTGTACAAATCCACTAGACAACTATTACAAAATAGTAATTGTATAGCTTTTATTTGAAGCTAAATAATAACTATTATTTGATAGTGAATTTTCAAAACTAGAAATGTTCAAGTCATGCATTTGGAATATTACAATAATTAATATACAATAACTTTGCATATCACATAGCATGATACTGGGTACCCAAGCGTCTGTTCTTTAGTACACTTGAAAGAGGTAGTTAGATTCCGGCACACAAAGGAAGTACGCAAGATAAACGGCTAAGAATGCATAGTCATTTTGGAGAATTCAGAAAATCCTAGAAGCTTCGGTGTAAAGCTCATGGCCACAAAAGCTCTTCTCTTTCGTGAAATATAACAGTAACGTGTAAAAGGTGAGCATTTTAATACAAATAATAAAATAATAAAGACTGTGCCTTATTGAGATTTGGCTGAGCACGATTTCCATCCAGCGGCCTTAACTTACCATCAGCTTAGATGAAGGACTATTGCGAACCCATTGAGCAATGGAAAGGTTGAGTTTGGGAACATCGTAATCCAAGGCAATGGAGACAAAATTAAACTCACAATGCTACTTGAATATAATTTTTCATTTCGGCGTAGCATCGTTTAGGTAGCAATACGCTTTTTAGATATAGAATATAGATGTATGTATATGTATATAAAGCTCTTGTTGTTCATAATTTTACTACAGTTTTGAAATTTATCAAAAGTACGTCCTACCCATAATTCCATCATCATTATAATCAGCCGGGAAACGTCCACAGCTGGGTCTGGGAATAGGCCTCCTCGTGGTAAGCCACACTGCCACTAATTCAATACTTAAACAAAAATGTATATTATCTTATTATTGCAAATATACGTTCATTTGAGAACCCCTAAGAAAATCTAATAATAAAAACATGAAACAAGGATTCCAGTTTTTACCAATTCAACCAGACACAGCGATATATCTTCGGAGAAAAACACCTTCAAAAGGTAATAAGATTACTTTATAAGCTGTTGAATAAAATTAATAAATAAAACGGAAAAACATATTTTACATTCACTCCCATTCTCCATTCAAACGGGCGTGATAAAGGAAAAAACCGCTCGAAAATTCCGAGTGCCTCATTTCGGAAACGACTCAAAGGTTCATCCTTAAATCAAACGCATCTGAAAGAGTCTCACGCACATTGAGACAATCCTCAATACCTCGTATTTACAGAATGAACGTTAAAAGCGAACTGGATGGGTCCGAGATCGGATTCGCTTTGCATAGCACTTGAAATTCAAATGGTGCAGCTCATATTGAGCTCCCTGGCTAAGTGCTCGTAAGTTGCCATGGCAACCATGTGCGGCTCTGTGATTTAATCATCGCTGATTCCACTGCAGCTTAAACTGTTTCAGATTAATTTAATAATGACAAAATAATAATGTACGAAATATGTAACTGGTAAATGTGTTCCTGGTAGCTAGGTAGAAATTTTAATTCATTTTAACATTCATTATGCAGTTCAGGTTTATTTTATCCCGTAAAATATTAAATATATTAAATACTTTTCCATTAAATAAAAATAATTAATAGACTAGCAAATTTTTAAGGCCTAAAGCACACACACTTTTCATAAGATTGAAATGACCTTCCATGGAAATGACACTTGCTGCCACATGGTATATTATATTTTTAAAACTGTGAGTTTTTTCTTTAAATTTTTGATTTAAAATGCTGCCGCCTATCTCCATCATGTTTCCCTTAATGTCATTTTACGACACCCACCGAATGACATGCCTTTCTAAGATGAAGACAACACGAATCATCATCATCAGCCGGGAAACGTCCACTGCTGGACATAGGCCTCCCTCATGGTACGCCACATCGACCGGTCCCGAGCCACCTGCATCCAGCGATTCCCTACGACTCTAACCAGGTCGTCGGTCCATCTAGTAGGGGGACGGCCTGGTAGACGTTTCCCGATACGTCCCCCTACTAGACAACACGAATATTGTACCTAAATAGAGCCAAGTTAACTCGACAGCTTGTATTAAGAAGGTATGAACCTATCGTATCCACATTTTACATAAATCTAATAATTGTGGTAAGGAACCAGCGGTTTTGTTCTTCTCGAAAGTATCGTATTTCTAAAGCTTTCAGGACCGTTGTTGGCTTCGTGGGATGTCTTTAACATTGCACCAAAAGGCTTTACGGCTAAGTAAAAATATTAAGAGTGACTTCTATTGTTTCGTTCCCTTATCGAAGGGGAGACTACTTTGCCCTCTAGTTGAGCCACAGAAATCTTAAAAATTTCAATAGAAATAGACATCGTCGTTAGTTCGACAGAGTACAAAATGTGTAACGTATTGTTTTTTTACCGTTAAACAGCTTTGCATTATTTTAAAATCGAGTTTTGTATACGAGCACAAATTGGTTCAAAAATATTTATAATATATTCCAAAACATTGTCGTTTGGGTATATTATGTATAAAATGTATTATTGAGAAATTGTGTTTCAATATATTGAACGCGAATGTACTTTATTATTACAACGCTATTATACAGTATTTCTTGTAACTTACGTAAAAAATGCAACTATTAGTAGACCTGGTCGGTGAGTCATACTCATGGATGCAACAGAACGCAAGATAACAGTAGTTCAGACATCCTTTTTATTTTGATATTTTTTTGAAAATATGCTACACAATTTTAAGCTAGGGGTATTGGAACAGACCGCAGCTGCTATAAGTAAATGTATAGCCTCATCTCACATGATGGTAAGTGACAATAAGGACATATCACCCAAGAGTAACCATAGTACAAGAGTAGTATAACTAAGAAGTAAGAAGCTTACGAGACACTTATCAGTTATATCTTTCCCAGAAAAAAGCACTAGGTATCGACATTGCAGTTAAACAGCATTCAATAGTCATTCTAGTTTACATAGTCAAGTAAATAGGTTTTTGTGTGTGTGTTGTGTACGTCGGTTTTTATCATAATTATTTTTATCTGGTTTATGTCATACAATGTTTTCTTGATTGTTTTCATTTTGTGTGTATTCGTAAAAAAAATTTTTTGTTTTAGTGGCGTGAGAGTTCTCAGGCCCCACGGAAGACCAACGCCGCAGCAGGCTACCTGCCGCAGGCAATAAGCTGGGTGGGGACCTTTTTTGGCACGTCAAATAAAGCTTTTCTTTCTTTCTTTCAATAGTACCCAGCATTGTTCAACCTTAGGCGCACCGCACGGAGGAACACTGTTTTCCATAATATGTATTCACTCCAGCTTGGGAAACAGTCGTTCGCTCAGAGTACAATATTGCTGCCTTACTAATAAATTAGTATTTATAAGAGTTTTGATTAATAATATGTTACTAACATTGAAACGTATTATATATAAATAAACATTTTTTAATAGGCGTATAAACGTGCTATCCAAGAACTGACCTAATTATCGGTAGGTAAACGATCTCGCTACCTCCAATTATTAATAAATGCATCTGTGTAACCACTAGAACAATAAATAACACATAGATGAAGCATATTGTCACGGTAGCATTTCTATAACCTACGTAAATTTAGTTTTCTGTGGTTTGAACCCTCTCGAAGTATCGGAATGGAAAGTACCTTTAAATGTGGAGGTTGTGAGAGACTTGAAAAATGCTTGAAAGGTGTTGAGGGCGACATAATGAGGATAATATCTGCGAGGGTCGAGAAGGGAGGATGTTTTGGTCGTACGTACCTATATATGGATGAATCAACGTTTATCTTTTGTGTCAGCCTGGTTGGTTACAATAAAGACAGCAATGAAAACGACAAAGAAAAATATTTACCACTGGATAGTAAATGAACTGACACAACCTGAGAGTGCAGTTGAAAAACATAAGTAAATGATTGTATGTGTGAGTAACGTGTGCGAATAGATATTCCATTTTTGAAATTTATCTTTTCCCATACTGTTCACAAACACAAAGGTAGACGAATACGTATATACTAACACTACATACACACTAAACTACATAGTAAAAGGTCAGTTACTTAAGTTTTTTACTCTTATGTTTCTTTGTAAAGGCGAATCTATTAAAATACTATATGTCATAATTATTCATGCCCTAAATCTGTGCCTAAATGAATTTGAGATAGCCCGATGTTTCACATTTTAACAGAATAAAGCACACAATAAAGTATTTGTTGTTCCGTTTTCATTTAATATTTGGTGTGTTTGTACAACCTTCAGTGAAATCAATAAATCATCGTCAACAGCCTATATATTATTTCCCCCCTGCAGGGCTCAGGCCTACTCTCCTACACAGAGTGTACATTGTATAACCAATAAATACTTGAAGTATAATGAAGTTACCAAAACGTCGTTATGTTTGAAGCACCCTAAAATTTTTATTTTTGTTGTTTACAACCACGTACAATACTTTAGGTAATCCTTACGTGTCACACTGATGTGACGCGAAAGGAAAAAGTATGCGTGTCACACTGATGTAACGCGAAGGAAAAAGTATGCGTGTCACACTGATGTGACGCGAAGGAAAAAGTATGCGTGTCACACTGATGTGACGCGAAGGAAAAAGTATGCGTGTCACACTGATGTGACGCGAAGGAAAAAGTATGCGTGTCACACTGATGTGACGCGAAGGAAAAAGTATGCGTGTCACAGTGTTGTGACAAATTAGTGTGACGGGTCAAAACCCCCATAATTTCTATTGAGCTGTCTATTCACACATTGTGTTACACACCCTGAACTTTGCTCTCTTCAATAAGTTCCACCTAACTCAATACATCAGCTGATCATAAATAAATCGGAAATACACATCGTATAAAAAAGTACGATGAGAAAACACTGTTTCGGGAAACGTGTAATGGGGACAAGAAAATCCAATCTTCCGCGACAAATGTGAGCGATGTTACCAAAGCCTCTTCTGCAAAAGATAGCGGTGTTCCGCTTAATGATACCCATCCTATTACGTGGGTTTCCGCAGCGTTTTTATTTGGATTGTATACCTGTTTTTCTTGTGGATTACAGTGTGTTCCTTCGCAATATTTTATCTCGTACGGCTGATCTTCTGCTTGTTGCTTTCTGTCCAGATGAAAGAACTCAATACATTTTTAGAAATCAAAGTCAAAGTTACAATGTATTTAGTCGCGGTATAAAAATATTTCTGGCATACGTATACAAAAATGGACCGCTGTCGTCGCGCAAGGCGTAGGGAAGCTATAAGGAAGCATATTCAACTAGAAGCTTTAAGCTATAATGAGGTGCTGGCTTTATACTTTCTTCCATACCAGAACAAAAAAATTCTGTTAACACTGCTGTTTTGGGGCAGACGTAGGTAACATAGTGATAGCTAGCCAGATGGACATAGATAATACCTTACCGCCAAGAAAACCGATAGGCCACCCTCTTGGAATCGAAACTGGGACCTACGAATTGTCAATCCCAGCGTGTAGCCATTACGCCATGAAGGCGGTTAAAAGGAAAGGTGTCTAAAATAAAACAAATTTTACACAAGTGGCGTAATTGCTTTTTTCTTACACGCACGATGCGTTCTCAAATTATCCTAGTGCTCATCAACGGCATCAAGATTAACGCTATAATCTGACGTATGAAATAACTTATGGGTTTTAAAGTGATTAAAAGATACTAAGACCGTTTGTCGTGACCTCTCGCTGACAGCACAATAAAACTGACCAAGGACACCGCAAATCCGGTGGAATTTGTCATTTACGAGCGTCTCATAAAGAAAATATCACTTGATCCTGAGTGGGAGATGTCCGCAACCAAACTGCGTGCTTATTAAACCACTTTATGGGGTTATTTACGTTTTACGCACGCTTTTATTGTGAACAGTCGTCGTGTTTTTTGAGTAGCCGATAAAGTCCTTTATTAACTGTACTCTTACATATTCTATTACGTACAAGCATGGCTCAAGGTAGATCCAACTCGATGGCTATATGCAATAAAGTACTATGTTATTATTAAGTCAATGTCCAGTGTCTAGTCTAGCGGTCAATCTATTTTACAATCATAAACTGTAATCGAATATTTCATAAACTATTTTGGTAGAATTTCGGACGTATCACTTAGAAACCCTCGTTGACCGCCCCGAAATTATTTCACTAAAAATAAATGACATTTTGTCCTACGAGAACATTTTGTGGTTTTATATCTATGATTGAATTTAATTAAATTATACGACATTGATGTTCTTGCATTATATTCTTACATCACCAACACTGCTTCAAAAACTAAGAATAGTTTTAGTTAATAATATGATAATTATTTAGATATGTGATAATAGTGTATAAAAAGTGTACGTAGTGTAGAAATCATAAGTTTTTACCCCACTACAGCGACGCCAAAATGAAGGAGTTTTATCAACGTTTTTATGTAATTTTATTTGATCCCTCATATCTACTAAATTACTTGTCATATTTTACGGTACTTAATTATTATATTACGCCTGCTACGCTTCATGTCGTAGGCGGTTTTATAGTTTTCTTCACTTTCTCTGTGATATACGTAGGTATAATTGTATCCACTTGCGCGGTTGGCAAACCGTCTGATGTTTTTTTTACTGAACAATGGTCTTACGATAAAAGCGTACTCGTCCAAAAGCCTCGTTAATGAGGTGCCGGTTATGCTATCTTTCATAACAAACATGGAACAAAACAGAGTTTAGGATGGTAGTCAGCCAGCCTTGCACAAGTACAGAAAATATTACAAATCAAAGCTTAAATCTATAGGAATATAGCCTGCAATCTCTTGATTTTATCAGTAGTAATGTAGAGCCCTAGGCAATTATAGTGGGTATGACTATGACGTAAAATAGATATGTTATACGTTTATTTCGTATATTTTTAACAACTGTACATATTAGGTTTTTAAGTTTTATATATTCATATATATCAGCTTAATCGGCTGCATAATACCGACAAAGTGCTTGCCTGAGGATTCTTTTTTAGAATCTGCAAATATAGCTTTTTCTCCAACAGAGACTTGACAAAAAGATTTTGTAAAAAAGAGGCGAAAATATTGGCCTCTTCATCTTTGAAACCATTAATATTTTAAAGCTATTTCAATTCCGGCACCAGTTTACGTAACTATAAATTTAAACTATTTCTGACAAACAGACAGACAGGACGTCTTTTCATTGTACATGCGGAATCCTAAAAATAAGAAAATCCACAAAATAATAGAAATTTTATGGAACTACCACAATGTGATGACCTGGCGTTTCTTCGAAGGCAAATAAAAGCAAAGATCTCGCTATAGGATGTAAATAACCCTCTGATCTGACAAACTCAAGGGTTTGAAAGCGATCTAGGGGCATACTATTTCTCTTTTGATACCAGCACAAAGCAATTGTTGTCGGTTATTGCCATGATCGCGATATACCTAGACGTATTGAACGCCATTTTTTTCCTATTCAACCGGGATGATAGGGAAAATTCTCCAAGGGCTTTTTACATACTTTTATTTTGAATAGAAACCCTTTGTACTTTGCAGCAATAATATTTACGTTCGCTTTGTTTGTTAGCCAGCGAGGATTTGGGTTTTGTTTAGACAACATTGCCCCGATACATTTTGTTTTGATGTTTGTTGACGAAACGTTCGGGAAATGTATACAAACATTGTCTAATCTGCATTTCAACGGTTAATTAATTCATTACGTGGGCGAGAGATAATAAAGGTGGTAACGTAATACGTAGATTAGCTCAAAGCTCAATCGATAGTCCAGTGGTGTCCAAAACTTCTAAGTCAACTTAATAAAAAATACGCTTTTTGTATGTCGCATATTTTGACGATTTTCCTATCGAATTACTGAAACTGTTACTGGATCAAAACCTACAGGGTGCTTCTCAAAGACCTATCCTGAAATTAAGCAAGAAGCAAGGTTAAGCACAAGTATATGAATGAACCTGAAAACTATAATTGTTTAAGAATATCACATTAAAACCGCGAAATAAAACTTTTACGATTCAATCGGACTTACATTTCCGTTAGAGTATTGTTCGATGACTTTACCTATTAGTTATGGTCTTCAGTTTGTTAATTATTCATATTCTTTTCACATCCCTCGGTGCGCGAGTCCCACTGACACTTGACCGTTTTTAAGGATTCCGTAATCCGTCAATCTGTTTGCTAGTCATCTGTCCGTGATTTAGCTTAGAAAATGCAAATAATTCATAATTGTAAACTGTTTAGTGATTTACGAACTTTATACGATGTACCGGGACCCAGGGATGACATTGCGCTACGCTCTCGTAGTATATAGAAGAGTGCTGCGCGCTATATCCCAATTAAAAAAAATTTTTTTTTTAAATTTTATGGAAATAGTATTGATACCATGGAAAACGCGATATTTGCAACAACAAAAACAAATTTTGTGACCTTACCTTTTATGAAACTTAATAAGACAACTTCTACTATACAAAATACCAACAAATTTCCAGTTGATTATCTCCCATTCCGAGGTGTAACATCTAACGTGGCGATGTATATGGCTACATCAAACATGATTTTACTTTAGCCAAGGGTATAAAAATATGTCCGTAAAATTTTTATGGCTGAGAAAATTTCACAGCCATACAATTGAAACCTAAACCTAGACGCTACATGTTCGTACATGGTTAAACTAACGAATGCGTTTCAAGCAAACATACCCATTACACACAAGTCTTAATCACACAGTCACAAGTCAAGTATTAATAGCACTTATGTGTGATAAGTGCTATTAATACTGCTATTTTAGGAGGGAAGACTTAGGTGACATCTACCACCAACCAAACCCTGTATTTGAAGAAATCGAACTCGAAACCTAATGGATTGTTTGTTTGAGCCTGTATCCACTAGGCCACGGAGGCGGTGACTCGTACTTGGATTAGTTGGTGGTGGTAATGACTTTTGGTATAATATATGATTAATGTGTTCCCACTTCGCTGTCTGCCACCATATCTTCTAATACTGCCGCCAAAACAATAATGTTTAATACAGCACGCACCTTATAGATTTACCTAAAAAATCTGAATACTTAAATCCCATTAATTACAACACCCCTACCAAAACAAATTTAAAAGAGCAATCTACAACCCAACAGTCTGTCCGACGCATAATAAAACAGTAAATCCGACTGACCGACACCGTAACACCTCAGAATAAAAGTGAAATAGCCTCAAAATAAAAATAAAGTTACTTCAACCCCTCCGATGCGTTAAGCGTTAACCCTCCGCACCCTAATGCATGGCCGTCCATTTTTCTAGACAGGCCGGCCGAATGTGGCCCAAACATCCGTAAATCCCTATAAAGTGCTCACCCATATGGGTACTTACGTGGTTATAGGCTTGTGTACTTTGCTAGGGATTGTTGTTTACACCTCGGTGCTTGCGCCCTTCGTTATCAATTTACGAGTTGCTGAAAATTTTCTTTGTAAGCTATCGATGACATCTGCATATCCACTGCGGCGTATGAACCTCCAATATACTGCCAAGACATACGGAGTTTCTGTAAGAGATTTACCAAACTAATTTTTTTACCAATTAAATTCCTTATCATATTTTATTTATTTATCAAGATAATTAAAAGATTATTTAAACACAAGATTCCTTATTAGATAATTGTGTTTATAATATTTGCACACCTGTGGACAGGTTAAGTACATCGAACTAATTGAAATAACTATCTAAACACCATGTAAAAAACTATGTACTTGGCAAATAATTTTTTTTTCTTTCTTTCATAATCAGAAAGTTTAACGGATGAACTGGAAAATGAAGTATAATGTTGGACATAAGTAAACCTTTCAGTCTATTTCGTGAAACAGTTTCTAAGTTATCTTTTAGTGTTTTGTATTCCTTCAGTTGGAAGGTTAAAAGTAGTTTTAAGTATGTAATTGTACTTCTTTTGAGATGTCCTAAATAAATTATTATTTGATGGTTTGTTCCTAATCACATCCTAATTAATCCCTACCACATTACAGATCACTATATATCTATGCCACACCAACAGGTCTTTCCTTGAGGAAAATACAGGCAACAGAAATAAAGCATATAACAACATATTTTGCACTTATAGTAACCTCTAGTAACAAGTTGTTTTCTTTCTAAAAGTAGCACCTTTATTTTATGTACAACGAGTTATGCTTCGCAAGTTTATTTTTTCGTGTTTTATGTCATTTCCGCAACTTCAGTCTCCGCCGAGGGAAGATGGCGACAGAAAATTGCCATTTTGCAGACGCGTCGTCGCAGTACTTTTATTTTCAGCAATTCGCTTGTGGCTCATATTAAAGCAGGCTGATAATATCTTCATTCATACTTCTACCTTTCTTCTTAAATTCAAAACATTGTTCATAAACAATAATAAGCCGTGGATTTAAGCCGAAATAATATTATTTCGGGAGCCGGTGGAAAAATATTAAATATTAGGAGAAGAAAAGCTGGAATTTACCTTCCCGTCCGTCTCATCTTGACGAGGGTGCCTTATTTGCATTCGAACGGGGCAAATTCACAAACGCTGACCTGCAAAACACTCGTACCCCGTATTTCAGCAGGATTTTGGAATCTAAAATGCCTGCTTACTCGGAGGTCCCTGATCTAGAGAAATGGGGTTGGGACATGTGATAAACGTCAAGGGGAGCTTCAGACGAAACCAAAACCCATCGGCTTTACTTCCCTCTTTTGAGTATATTTTACGACTGTAGATTTATAGTTTTCAAGCAACATAAACTTATAGGACTTTATAAGAATCATCATCTTCACATCCTTGTTATTGAGTTATTTTATTTATTTTTATTTTATTTAACAAGGTCACCTAAAGGATATACATTAACATAAGTATTAAAATACAAATTTAATATTATAGCTAAATGCTATATATATGCAGGCAACAACGACATGCTAATAAGAACTTTATCAAATTAAAAGAACGATAATAATAAAAGGAATATTTACAGTTTACAAGAAATTAAGTTTTTGAATTTAAATTTACTGTTATGGAAAATATCAATATGTATAGTTTTGATTAATCGGTTATACTGACGCACAAGTCTGTTTAGTGGTGAGTGATGTCCAAGATTTGTCCTTGCATTAGTCTCGCTGAATAAGATGTGTTTACCAGGACGTGGTAACTTGGCTGGTATACGAAAGTTAACTTTGTCCAGCAGCAGTTATGTGACATCCTCGTTAACTCTGCTTGTAAGTTATACAAAAAGTTATTCCCAGCTCGAATAAGACCTAACACACTGGAGTGGGTTGTATCTAATCGTGTCAGTAGCGAGTGGATAGTAATCCTCTTATTTTCTCTGTGACAGAATAATTTTTCTGGAAGAACTTATTAGGTAGCTACATAAAAAGGTGGAGCTGCCGAGCTCATTACGCTTATTATATTTTTTATTTGAGCATAATTGCTTCGCAGCGACATAATCTTCTTAAGTCATCTCGAGCTGGGCAATATCAAGAGAGAAATGGCACAAGTAGCATTCTGTTACAATTACTTTTGAAATAGGCATGTACTGTCACAGAGACAAGTTATGCTTAGGAGCTATTTGCTTCAGAAAATAGTGTTGGTCTAAAAAAAGTTTGTGATTAAGATATGTGCATAGACCAAATAGTCCTTGGCAACATAGTGCCGATATAATAAATGTTATTTCGTGACCAGTCCGTCATTTCCGTACAGATGCTAAATATGTACACACACAGTTACCAACCGAACCAATTAATCAAACACCGATCAATCGAGTCCCTTCTAAATGAACAATAGCTCCAATCACGATAGAATACGGAGCTAGCTGAAATATCAGTACTCCGACGTCCTGCCAGCCCCGCCCCGCCCCGCCCGCGCCGCGTCGGCGTATCGTACGGTTTCCTTAATGGGTGCAATTTTGCTATTTCAATCAACTGTAACATTATCCGAGTCTGAACTGAAGCTGAGAATGTGGTATCGGTTTTCAAACGACTACTTATCAGTTTTAATTAAATTCAGTTTGTTCATTCACACTTAAAACTGATGGCTGGAGTTGATGAATTGGAAAAAATGCTTTCGTTCAAAAAATATGATACACTTTTCTTATCAATTAGGATAGCTGGCATTGTTCAGTAATTATCCGAAAGAGGAGAACCGTCATGTCGGGAAATTCGTGAACTATGATGTTTTATTTTTGCATATTTTTTCATAGTGTTGCGGAAAACTACATCTAGCTGTAATTGTGTAGCTTACAAGCGTTAGTGATGTTTATTTCCTTGAATGATAGTTTTTATGTTTATGTTTCCGATTTATATCTACTGACGGGACGGGCTCAGTTCCCTATGTAGATGTTTCTCGGCGATGATGGTACTTAATGGAGATGAATGTAATGATTTGTGGTATGTAATTTTGACGTCAGTCAATTTTCTATATTTCGTCTTTTTTGACACAAAGCTAAAAAGGCTTATAGATATTGTTACTGCCTTCGCAACATAAAGCCATCTGAGCACATCCAGTGTTGAGTGAATGAATGGTAGGTTTCAGTTGATTAGTGCCATAGTAATTCCGCTTTTTTTCTGACTAGTTACTATCATAAAACCTTTAACCTGTAGCTAAAATATCTAATTTAAAAGTTATACCTACATTTGAAGGAATACATTAACTTGCGAATTATAAAATGAATTAATTGTACCTAAACCTGGACAGCCAAATCTAATAAAACACTAAACTAATGCAACTTACACACAAGCGCTCAAAGGCCTGTATTTACCCTACGAAAATAGAAAGATGAGGAACGGTTTGTCAAAAAGCAAAGGACATTCGGAAGCGTGGACGAAATTAAACGGATTTAAGTACCCAGTCGGAGGTTTATTGATTCCTGATGGTAGAATATTTGATTTTACAACTTCATTTAAATTCATAGCTAAACCTAACTAAATAAATATCGAGTGGGTAGTTACCAACTTTTCCCTTTGCGCAAACTATCCCCGAGCCAGAGGCTCTCGCTTCCTGATTCGCATCGGAGGGGTATCAACCCCTCAAGGGTGTGATTTAAATTATTCTCGTCTCGGTCTTAAACTAGGGCTCTAACATCTGTTTGAAGATAACCATATAACTCAGGTTAATGGCAAAGGGTGTGCACTGTGAATTGCACAGTATTCTATGTAAATATATTTACAGATTTCTCGGTGTTTTTTCCCAGCCGATCTAAATCGTAACTTAAAGGGATAGTAAATAGAACTTGATTTGCTTTACTAATATCATTAAGTATATCATATACTATCCTACCATATTATCGTGATATCGTCTGTATGGGTCGGGTCAAATTGTTTGAATTATTCAATCATCATCATCAACAGCCTATATATGTCCCCACTGGAGGGGCTCAGGAATACTCTCCTACAGAGAGTGTATGGGCCATAGTCCACCACGCGGGCCCAGTGCGGATCGGCGGACTTCACATGCCTGTTCAAGACATGCAGGTTTCCTCACGATGTTTTCCTTCACCGTTAAGCAATCGGATAATGTACTTGAATTGAAAAACAACTCATGGGTACACGGCTGGATTCGAACCCGGTACCCTCAGATTGAGAGTCCGCGCCTTATCCATTGCGCCACCGACGCTTATTCAATAGAAAACTTAAATAACAAACTCTCACTCATATAACTTAAATAGACTTATTAGAACGGTCATAATGTTCTTATATAATTCAATTATCGTATAGAATAATTTACGAAAGAGAAAATTAGCATAGCGGTGAAAGGAAAAAATCCGTTTTCCGAACACATTTAGCGGAAAACCTTGAAGGAATTGTTGGGTAAATAAAATACGGGCGGGTCCTTTGATTTCTGGCCCTCATTTTAAATCTATTGACTCGCCGAAATAAGGAGTAGGATTTTAATCTCGGATTTTTCAAGTGCTAGGCATTCTTCTAAGCTTTCACCTGAAAGTGGGAATGAATATCGACACCTTTATTACGGTAAAATACAATATTGTATTAGATTTCGTGCTTGAATACCAAATATTGATACAAGATGGATACACAGACAAAGTAAGGACACAAAAATCTACCGATTTATATAGGCAAATTTCTTTTGCACCACGTAACTAGAGTTACTCTTGAACGGCTTATAAAAAGTATAAGTAGTTTTCTTATCAGTTAAATAGGCAAAGGTGTCGTAATGTTTAAAAATTCTTAACAGCAGTTCGTTTGTAATGCTCTCATACAATTTTTTTTTTTGCCATAATCTTTTCAAATATAATAGCTGACTTTGATAAGCATTTGCCATAAATTAGAATGTATATTTGCGCTGCTAATGGTCTCTAAATGGCGTTTTGAATGGTGGCCTTAATCTCACCTCATGGTAAGAGATGATATAGTCGTTGAATGATAAGCTTGCGTACCTAGAAGACTCGAGCTAATGAGGTTATTGACACTGCGATTTGACTGCACACTTAGGTAAGCTGGTGGTTGTTAGCCAAGCCAGAAGCGGACAAAGAAAATACATAAATTAAAATTTTTTTAAATCGAGCAACCCAGGCTTTTTCTTAATAACAAATGCATAATATAAACCAGTGATCAAAGTCTGGGAAACCTATAATTAATTACGCATGCTTCGGAATACTTGGCTTCCTGAAAGCGTGTGTATCCTCCCTCCCGTTTTGCGTCAATTTGTCGAATAGCGCCCTGGAGACCACCAACCCTTTGCACTTTGCGCTCTACAAAGAGACTCAATATCCCGAAATTAGAATTGCGTAGCAATAAAATAATCAAGGGTAAGGCAAAACTTGCCTTAAGATAATGCTGATTAAAAAAATCAGTTTAAAGAATAATAGTGTAATAACAAGAAAAGTATTTCGACTTTCATGTTATCATCATTTAAAACAGTGACAATTTATGTAATGTTAGGGTTAGCTCATATCTTCGGTTCCGTGAATTTCACAAATTATCTACATAGAACTACTTGCTCTTTTTGTTTCAATATTTTCTCAATTTTAAACAAACAAAAGCCTATATTACAGGCAGCAACATGTTTTCTATACAGAAAAGTTATATAATTTTTAATTTTGATGCATAATTAATATTTTATGTTTAAAGTAACCTGATAAAATTATACGTATTGCTTCACTTTCCTAGTGTTTATTGCCGGGGTGCAATCTCAATCATCAGCTTCTATTATATTCCTACCTATTAAAAATCCCGTAAACGAAATGAAATGCCAAGTAATTTCCTCAAATATCATCTTTCTAAGACCACCAATCCACCACGTATAAGCTGAGAGTTGCTATTAAATTATATATCCTTTAATAATCCTAATCTAAATATGTGATGACATGGATGAAGACATGATGATGAAAGTGTAGTGTGTTGTAGTATAAATTACTACAAAAGTCAATTACTAAACAACGCTAGAATACATGAATTGTTTGCCCTACGTCGAGCATTGTGGTGACAATTTCCACTCCGCATCGTTTAATTCGGCAAACAATACCCGTTGTACGTCGACCATAACAAGGCCATTGTCCTCTGACAGTCGCTATTTGCTCATGAGATGACCGCAAACCTACTATCTATTTATTTCGAACATATCTGTACATTAATAAGCATAAGGGTATGAATGTGACTCACGTGTCAGCTACAATTTACGTTTGGTTTCTTACTTTTCAATAAATAGGCTTTCTCTTCATGGTCCCTCAGGACGCGTAAACAATGAAGTAGGTCAATCCAATCGAAATGGGCCTCTGAAATTCAAAGACGTTACTTTGTTTGATATAAATTCTTCACAAAATCTGGGGCAGTCTATAAAGCCGTCCAAAGCCTGTGGGTTTTGGGGACACCGGGCTTCCTTTGAAGCTAGAGGGTTGGCGACGAAGACTGATAGGACAGATATATTACTAAGCTAAGCTACGAGAAAGATACCATCAATTAGGTTTCCGGTAGATGTTTCAATCTTGCATAATTTCCCGACTTCCTTTCTAAAAAGGCTTTCAACCAAAAACACTTTTGTCATGTTCATCATACAGTCCAAATACTTTTATATATACACAATCATAGTTACCTGTAACTAGAAAGATTATTTCTCTCTTTCGTTACAATATCATCATATTTATTTGCTCGGCTTCTTACATGTGCAAGTTTCTTTCATACATACCTTATTCTGACAATTACAAACACACGAATATATCAGCCAAATTGGTCGAGCCGTTTTCAAGGATTTGATCTATGATTTTTGAAGGATTCAAAGAAATGTTTATCGCAAATGAATCACACTAATATTATAAGTTTAAAAGTACCATTGTCCCTTTGTATGTATGTATGTTACCTTTTCACGACAAAACGTCTGAACTGATACTTATATTTTACATGCCCTGAGACGCACGGAAAAGAATATAGGCTACTTTTCTTATTTTAGGATTTTTTCTTCTTCAAAATAAAGTTCAGGTCTAACGCATAGCTGAGTCGGTTCCTAAGGTATGGGAGCGGTACGAAAGGGGTCATAATTGGCGTGTCGCGTGACGCCCGACTGGTTATGCGTCGTTTCACGTTCCGTAAACACTCCCTCCCGTATCGCTTCCATACCTCAGGAGCAGACTCAGTTATGTGCGATACCTGTAGTTCTAAACCATAATTCTTCAAATGATACATCAAAATAAATAAATAAAAAAATTCTAAATCAATCGACTTAGCCAGTTTGAAGTACAATTAGCCAGTTCAAAATCTTAAACTTCTAATATTGATGTTTCAATAAATTATGCAGAAGCATCTCGATAACTTTTGATATAATCAATACATAACATCAGATACAGAACATCTTAAGTCTTATAAACAAATCTACCCCCACTATATTATTCTGCAGAAATAAACTTAAGCACGTACTCTTTTGTACAATATAGCACTCTATATCGTAGAGAACACGGTGAATCATTTATGAATCGTTCTCAGCCTAGAGAGGATTATCATACAAATTAAGTAATTAAACCGGTATAGGTAGACAGACACCCTCGTCACTCAGACAGGGTTTAAGAGATCAGATAGACGACTATGAGATCGCTTAACCCTTCCATTACACGTAACATGACCTATTAATACTTAATAGGAGAGTAATTGTTGAGGTGTATTCCATTCCAAAGTCGATTCGGTAAGAGGTTGAATGCTGCATGTGGAAATTCCTTCATATTCACAATATCACACAACTTAATGTAGGGACATCACGAATATATGTATATGTTATTCATTTTAGGTCTTCTTAAAAGCTATATGTCTACTATTAATGTTTTTTGAAAAATAGGGCAAATTACCTCACGAAGTCTCTAAAATAGATAAAAAACTAACACGCTTTATAATAGAAGTAATGCACTAAAAGTCACTAGTAGTCCGAGAATATTTTCACTGTATTGTATACCTCTTGGGTCCATCATTAGACCCTCGTCACCAAGTGAAATATGTTGGAATCGTCAAAACACACAAAATGAGCCAAAACTCGAGAGGTTTACTGGTACCTATTGAAGAATACCTCTATCCTCCTCTTGCCTCCAGGATCAGATCTGCTCGATAATGTTAGTCTATTGGAAAATCGATTCAATGTTAGAAGTGACTTCATTTTTTGAAATATAATTACCGCATTCAATTCGATTTCGATTGCCTTAAAAATTTGGTTTTTGTTGATTTTCTCAAAGAGCGATCAATAAATTTCGATAAAATTTATATGGGACCACTTCCGTAGTATGTTCTACCAAACAAAAAAGAATTATCAAAATGGGTACCCTATTCTCGGAGTTATCGCGTAGCACACGTCCGTTGCAAAGGAAACCTAATATAAAGGGTGTAAAATATAACTCTAAAGAATCCATTTTATTTAGCAGTACCTATGAAAAGCGGAAACGATTTCAATCCAGAGTATAAACCAAAGTAATTAAGATGAATGGGATAGCGAATATACCGCTTGAGCTGCGGTGGTCGTTCTAATGCAGGTGCATTAGCGTCTGGCACAGAGAATTCTTGAGTGGTATCAATTTGCATTAGCGCTCAACTACGCCCGAAGTCACGGGCTTAGCGAAGCACGTGGCAAGTTTCAATTTGAAGCAAAAAACTAAGAAAAAATACAGTATTTTTTTTTTTTTTTTTTAGGCGTATGGCATTTTTGTCGTTCACAGATCTATGTCAAGTTGTTTGGCCCATTGTGCCGCGTCTCTCGGGAGGGAGAATAGATCAACGGGACTACCACAGTATTTTCTGTTGGGGCATTCCTCGATGATATGTGCTACACTCTGCACCAATGCGCCGCAGTCACAACATGGAGAATCTCTCCAGCCACACCGATTCATGTATTCTGCACTTCGTCCGTGTCTCGTGCGCAATCTATTTAGCTGGCACCACTCACGTCTGGGGAGCGAGAACCCTTTCTGTTGCAGTGTGGGGTCGAGGTTGGTTGGAGCGTTTTGGGGCGGATTTGTGGCCCATTCTTGTTTCCATCTGTCCCTGATGTTGAAGTTTTGGGTCAGCATATCTTTGGCGGATAAGTATGGCGGTCGGCGAGACTTTAGGCGGTGTATGGGTGGGTTAAAAAACTCCTTGTGGGCCGGAAGGGATTGGTTTCTGCCTAACTTTGCGGTTTCTCTGAAGAGAGCTTCCTGCCTCCTTAACCGCGGGGGTGGGATGTTGCTGAGCACTGGTAGCCATTGCACTGGTGTCGACTTTATGGTTCCGGATATACATCGCATGGTGTTGTTCAGTTGCACATCAACTCTGTCGGTGTGGGCACTGTTCAGCCACACCGGGGCACAGTACTCAGCCGCTGAGTATACAAGACTGAGGCCGGTTGTACGCAGCACGTCTGCACTGGCGCCCCATTGAGTGCCGGTCAGTTTATGCATGATGTTATTTCGGGTTCCCAGTTTTTTGCTTAACTTTTCCAGGTGTGGCTTAAAGGTGAGTGCTCTGTCCAGCGTCACTCCGAGGTACTTTGGCCGAGGGTTGTATTTAAGGCGTTCATGACGGAGAGTGACGTTTGGCTCGTAATCAGCTTCTTTGTTGTGGAGATGAAAGGTAGATACTTCTGTTTTACTTGCATTAGGAACTAGGCGCCACTGTTTGAAGTACTCCGATAATGCTACAATGTCTCTTGTCAGGTGGCACTCTGCCTCTTGGAAAGTACTATTCTGACTTGTGATAGCGATGTCGTCGGCGTACATAAACTTTCTACACAGGGTTTCTGGTAAGTCGTGGGTGTACAGATTAAAAAGTATGGGGGCCAAGACAGACCCTTGGGGTAGGCCGTTTTTTAGCTTTCTCGGCCGGCTTTGCTTATCTCCAAGGTGAACAATGAACTCCCGATCGGTGAGTAAATTATTTATTAATCCAACCAGTTTTCTGCATGGCACCACGCGCATTAGCTTATATATAAGTCCAGTTCGCCAGACCGTGTCGTAAGCAGCGGTGAGATCGATGAAAACTGCGACTGTTTTCTGACGATTTTGGTACCCCGCTTCAATGTGTGTAGTCAGTGCTAAAACCTGGTCAACGCAGTTTCGGCCGCTTCGGAACCCTGCTTGTTCTACTGGTAAAACATTTTCTATTAGTGGGGTTATTCTGCTTGCTATGAGCTTTTCCAATAGTTTGTACAGTGAACTAAGTAAAGCTATAGGTCTGTAGCTCTTGGGATCTTCTGCAGGTTTTTCCGGTTTCAGCATTGCAATAATTTTTGCCTTTTTGAAGTCTGGTGGTAGTTTATTGGTGTTGAGAACATCGGTGTAAAAATATGCAAGCCATTTTATACAGTTTGGACCTAGGTGTTTGATGTGTTCGTTGTATACGCCATCATAACCCGCTGCTTTTCCTAGCGCCAGTTGCTTTATGGCCGTGTTGACTTCACTTACAGAGAAAGGGCGTGACAGTTGGTCGTCAACCGGGAGCTTTGCCTTAAGCTCTTTGTGTTTCGACTTTACAGTTTTTGTGAACGTCAGAGCCCCTTTCGAGCGGGATACTTCCACTATTCTATTCGCAATTTAGTGGGTCAGTGTGCTGGATGACATCTTTGACTTATTACTAATTTTACCTGAGAGCTTGTTTAAGGTTTTCCAGGCTTTACGGCTTGAGGTTTTGAAGTTCATCTCTTCTACTGTTGCTATCCATTTATTTTTTCGGTTCTCGTTTAGTGATTGTAGAAGGTTTTCCCCGACAGCATGATCTCCGGTACTTTTGTATTCTTCGTAGAGTTGTTCGCTATGTCTTGTCCAGCAAGGGATGTAGGATTTTCTATACCCTCTCGGTATGGATCTCTTTGCGGTCTCTAGGATCATTCGGACGAAGCGCTGGTAGTTTTCAACTTTGGGGGGGATCCACCTTACTGTTGCATCTGCACTTGCGGAGAAACTTGACCAGTTAGCCTTTTGAAAGTTCCACCTAGGTAGCGGCATTGAATTCAGGATCGGAATCTTCACTCCTATTTCGATTAAAGCAGGGCGGTGTTGGCTATTTGGAAAGTCTGCGAGAATTTTTCGCATGGTGTGTAGGGGTTGGCCATTAATGTCCCTTGATACAAAAGTCAGATCTGGGTTATAGTCCTTCTTCCATCTGGCTGATCTGAAGGAACCTTTATCTTTGGCGTTGAAAACAAGGTGAAGGTTGTTGGATTCAGCCCAGTCTGCCAGTTGGATGCCATTCTGGTCATTGGTGTCATATCGCCAATTGGTGTGGTGGCTATTGTAATCTCCTGCGTAAACACAGGGATGAGGGAATGTTGGTATCCCGTGGGACCAGGAGTTTGCTGGTGGTTTGTAGGTGTTCACAATAGTTAAGTCTTTTACTTGTATGGCAGATGTGAAGCAGTCTGGGTTTAGGTCACAGGACAACGAGCATACATCCTTGATACTTTCCTTAACATATGTTGCGATGCCGTACTGAGGATGGTTCAAAGACTGAGTAAGGGTGTACCCTGGTATTCTCCCTCGCTTCTCAAGATCTTGGTCGTCTTTTGTGTGTGTTTCTTCTAGTACAAGTACGTCTATATCGTTTTCGGTTAGAATTTTCTTAAGAACGTCACATTTTGCTAAGCTAATACCTTCGATATTAAGTTGGCAGACGCGGATGCTATGGCCAACGTCTTTTGTCAGAGGGCTCTTAGAAGAGCCTTTTATTTTGTTTCTTTGTTTGAAATGCATAGATGCGTGAGAACGACGGTGCTGTGAGGTCGTATGTGACAGGTACAGCAGCCAATATGTTGTTACTCGGTTAGCACCACCCGGGGGACACGTGCAGGGTATCGGTGGGTTTTCTCCTGCGGACGTGAGTAACTTCATCCCCCATACAGTGTATTGCAGAAAAGTTGCTGAGTGTAGTTTACCGTAGTCATTTCATACTAAAACCTAGAAAAAAGGGAATGAACAAAATTGAAAGCGTTTGTGTTTGTGCCTACAGAAACCTGAAAAAATGAAATGTGGATTTTTATTGAAGGCGAAAGCGTAAACAATACACACACACACACACACACACACACACACACACACACACACACACACACACACACACACACACACACACACACACACACACACACACACACACACACACACACACACACACACACACACACACACACACACACACACACACACACACACACACACACACACACACACACACACACACACACACACACACACACACACACACACACACACACACACACACACACACACACACACACACACACACACACACACACACACACACACACACACACACACACACACACACACACACACACACACACACACACACACACACACACACACACACACACACACACACACACACACACACACACACACACACACACACACACACACACACACACACACACACACACACACACACACACACACACACACACACACACACACACACACACACACACACACACACACACACACACACACACACACACACACACACACACACACACACACACACACACACACACACACACACACACACACACACACACACACACACACACACACACACACACACACACACACACACACACACACACACACACACACACACACACACACACACACACACACACACACACACACACACACACACACACACACACACACACACACACACACACACACACACACACACACACACACACACACACACACACACACAAACAAACAAACACACACACACACAAACAAACACACACACACACAAACACCTTATTGTTAGTTTTAAGATATTTTTCGCAGGGAAGTGTAGCGCCTCCTAGTACACGTATTATGTATGCTTAAAAGAAGAGCAATCATCATCATCAAAAAAGACACATATAAAACAAGAATTACTCGTTTGCTTTTGATTGATTTCTGTATTACTGTCTGCGTGAAGAAGTCTCAAGTGACGTTTCAATGCCACTAAATAACCGAAATACCCAACACTAACTACACCACACTAGCAATAGAAATGCTTTAAAAATATGTATACAGTCGTATTTTTAATATGGTAAAATATATGTTTGTGTGACACAAATGGACACATGAAAAAATTCTTTCATTTAAGAGACAACGTAAAAAGGTATATGGTCCCATCGAAGATCTTTTTATACGGCTAATAAAAGAAATTCTTGTCACGCAGTTCAAAAATTCTCCATAAAAATCGGTCCAGACGTGTGACGTAGCGAATTGCGTTGACGTGTTAAAACTTAAAATGTACGAAGCTTTTATCAATATTTGAGTTATCTCGTAAAATAACCTTACTTTGTGTCAACACATGTCCTGTGATGTCCTTAATTGTATTTAATACAATTTACTACTTATAAAACTGATCTGAGCCCCAGTTCCATGATCAGATCTTGTTGTCAGACATAATTTATTTCATAGCAATGTGGTTGAATAAACTTTGAGATTTATAATAAATTATTGTAATGACATTATTAGGTAAAGCAATAAGTAACGTTTTGAGAACTGAACTGCCACAATCTGATCTCATTCATTTAAATGTTGATGAAGTCTGAAAAAAACACATTGGGCACACTATATACACTCTGTTAAGAACTCAAACAGTTTCTACGTAACACAACAGCTGTGCGAACTGAAACAAAACTAAATGAAATCATTTTACGTTTTTTTCGCTCGGAGAGTTATTTCGAAATCGTCGCCGGTTTCACGCTGCTAGCTTTTAATTAAACTTGTCGGCAGCGAGGAACGATGCCGGTTTAAAAATTCATTAAACCCCTTTTACAGGGAGGGCTATAAACAGCTAATTTATTTTTGCTGAATAGTTCTATAAAGTCAACCTACTATCTGTGGCTTGGATATTCATTAATACAGGATTATATAGACACCTCTAATTGGTGGCATTATTCACCAAAATGCGGTCACTGTAGTAGTCAATGTTACGCGTTGGCCTAGGTTCTAGGCCCTAGAATGTGCCTAACAACTGTTCGTTTGAACCCGCAAGCTGGTAGGACAATCCATATTTTATATGTATATTTATGTAGTCCACAGCGACTCTCCGCGACTTTGACTAGATAATCAGTCCATCCAGCAGAGGGAGGGCCCGGTACTCGCTTCCCGGTACGTGGTCGCTACTAGGAAACTTTTACTCTCTTCTTCAGTTAGTCTTAAATATGTCCTTGTAACTTAGTGTAGCCAGTATCTCATTTACGTGGTATAGATTAGTAGTTCTCATATTTTATTTGCGATCTAATTAACGACACTATCTATGAGTCAGCAATATACCGCGAGATTATTTTATTATATACGGTAACGTTGCCTAGCAATTGTCACAAAGGGCCTAGAAAACCTTGTACTGTTTAGGTCTGAGCGAAAAAAATAATCTAATTTTCTGTTATAAAATATTGCGTCACTCTAGACGAATATATTCGTATTATACTAAAGACCTTGGAAATATTCTCCTATATATTTATTATAAACTTAGAGATTGAAACTCTTGGCTATACGCTTGGACTCGGAGGTCCAGTGTTCGATTTCCAGTAGGGATACCTATCGCTACTCGGTTTGGTTGGTGGTACTCGTATTTTCTATGCCCACCATGTTACCTAAGTCTGCCGCCAAACAGCAGTGTTAATAGCGCTGTTGTGTTCCGGTATAAAAGGTAGTAGAGTCAGACCCTCATTAGCGTGAGGCTTGTGGGTGCGCACGCTTACCATCCAACGGCCTTATCGTCACTTACACTACACAGAAATAATCTATACATTTGACTTGTATTTATTAAAAAGAATATTTATAAGATCTAATATTACTGACATAAATAAGCCCCGAATTTGATTTACATGGACAAGTCTGCGGCAGTCCACTGCTGGTCATAAGCAAGCCACTCAATTCAGTCCTTTGCTCTCCGCATCCATTCACGTCCTACCTACCCCTCACGGCCACCCTGCGTTTTTCCACCTAGCCGGGGGACGTCCTACACAACGTTTGCCTTGTGGTCATCGGAGGAGTTAATATTTTGAAAATTTAATAAAACCAAAATGTATCTGTTCACAATCTCACTTCTCTAAAGAAACGCTTTCAGACTAAATTTAACCTTTCAGATTATTTTATAATGTCACTTTCGCATAAATACTTCATTGTTACCTTATCTTAATGTGTGTACTCAATCTAAACTGCAATCCCATTAAAGAGGTACCTCACCCTTATTACCTCCCCTATTTTTTAACCCCATAAATCGGAAACGTCTGAAGGAAGACTTTAATGTGTTTTCAATTGCCTTTCCTCGAGGATTAAGCGGATAACCTGCGTGTTACGATGGTATAAACAGTATCTTCATTTAGGTAAAACGAGGTACGTACCTCATTACCATTTACGCCTGGAACGGGTCGAATATTAAACAGGCATGGGGATTATAGGCAACGGACGGAGGCGAGAATTGAATTAGAGATAACACGTTGTTTGCGTTACTCTGAATGTTCCACGTAAATTGTGTTACTGTTTTGATGTCGATGCAATTAATGTTACGTTCCGGAATCCGGATATAATTTACTGTAGTTTAATAGTTTACTGCGATTTTATAGTGTCCGAAATAATGTTCAGTATTACCGGAGATACGTTAGGACAAATATGATTTGTGACTTTAATCTAACACTAGCTTTGCCACATGACTTCATCCGCATTTAATCCGGCAATAACAAGTTCGCGTTCAAAAAGAACTGGAAACCGACTTCAATGGCCAGAAAAGTCAACTTTTATGAAGGCAAATTTAAGATTTATGTCGTTTTCTCATGGATGACATTCTCAGAACTGGACCAAATTGAAATAGGATCGGACCACAGGGGAAGCACCACTTTCAAATAATAATAATAGAACCATCCTAATCGGTTCGGTTTACCCAGTCAAAAGTTATGAGATACGAGTTATAAACATAACAAATATTTAAAAAACATACCCGTCGAATTGAGAGCCTCCTCCTTTTTTGAAGTCGGTTGAAAAGTATTCAGAACTCATTCCATCTGTATGTTAAATTTTGTCTAAATCTGTTTATCTATTTATGGGTGAAAGTGACAAACATCCAAACATTCATAATCATAATTTTGGACGAATTTTGAACTTCCTTGTCTTGCCCATGGCAGCGTTTGCTTTAACTTCAAAAAGAAAGGTAACGGGAACCCTGTGATAATAAGTGGTCTATGTCCTTCTCCACGTGGTGACAAGATAGCATACCGACATAGAGATAGAGGAACAAAGAGTTAAGCAGTTTATTTAGAATGTAAAGTATTACTATGTAGTGGATGCGATGAATATAACGTCACACATAGGTAAACTTATCACTAGTACGCGATATCCCTATCATAAATCCCTCAAAATACATATCAACTAGCATACTCGTACTTCCGCTCGCTTGCTGCGGGTACATTCACTAAGGACAAACATCCTTACATCCTCACGGCTCAAGGATGTATTTGCTGACGTCATTCGATATCGATCCTTGTTGCCTAAGAAACAAGAGATATAACCAGTCAAGTATGAGGTTGACGTTGTCAGGGTGTTTGTCCTCAGCGAATTGCACTCCTGAATACTAAAATGTCTCTCTAAAAACCTATAAAATTTTGTTCTATTAATCTAAGGACTTGGCCACGAATGTAATGTATAAATTTAAAAAAAGAATGGCGACTAAATGACACTTTTTAAAATCAAGACGTGTTAAATTCACCTAAACCTCGGAAACTCGATGTAAAATCTAATCACCATGACTCTAACCACTGCGAGGCCGATCGCTACGGATAGGTCCACGCGCGTACGTTTTAATCCTCTTCTATTAATTGGCTTGCTCCATTCCGATTGCGACCGCTATTTGGTATGCAAAACCAAATCGTATAGGCGGAGATGACGCGTGTTCGTACATCACTACGTACCGGATTGGTGGAAGCTCGAAAAACCGATTTGTTTGAAAAATGTTATACAAGATGATTTTTGAATTTGGAACTACAGGTATTAATTACATTGGTATTTATTCATACTGCAACACAGCGATCGGGTATTTTGGGGAATAACGGTGATTTCCAAAGTCCATCGTATGATTCGTGTGATAAATGTTTTGGTCGGGCATGTGATGTGTGACATATGCATATGAGTGACTTGTACCCTATAGTAGGTCCCCGGCTCAATAATTTCCAAATAAGTTTTCAAAAAAAAGAAACTTATGTCACGGGGCGGTGAAAATAAAACAGTAAATATGCTTCTCATCAGAAAAATCGAAACACCTTGCAAGTTTATGTTTTGAAAAAATTGCAACCTAAAGCGTACCGTGCTTCTTTGCAGTATGATGTCCCATAGACCACACTAACCCTGCGAGGTGTTTCTGTGTGTGTTATCCAAATTAATATATTTTTTTGGCTATTGATATTCGTCTCACCTGATACCAAGGATAAGGTGGTAGGAAGAAAGCGTGCTCACCAAGTAACCTCATTGCATAGCGCATTAATTAATCTGTATATCTGTTTTGCCGAAGCAAAGCTCTTACAGTAAGAATTGGATAACATAGTGTCACCTGCATCAAAGTTTCATACTTAATTTCTGTTGCCATAATCTTTTAAAATATAATAGCTGAATTTGTGTAGTAACTATCTAAAATAGCACATCAGATTTCGATGTCGGAAAATGAGTATAATTAACATACAACTTCACAGTGAATCTCAATTTTCATTTTAAACACTTTTTTGCGATTATTGTTCAAAGTTCCATATATGAACCATTAGCTGCGTAACGGCTATTGTAACTAACTATAAAATTGCAAATTAATGATATTTATTTCTGACACTATAACTTTATTTATACTATACAAATTGGTTTATGTAAAAGTCGTAGATTCAGTACTATTATAGACATCAAAAAAGATTTGTAACAAATTTATTTCGAATCTGGGGGCACGGCAGTGCCCCCACAAGTCGAGCAAGAAAGCGTCACGGCCGTACCATCCTTTTCTCGAAGCAATTCAGACCATTTTCGACCCCCTGTAACTTCGTTGTGGATAAAACTAGAAGACTGAAATTTTCAGTAACCATGCAGGCTTGTAAAGACACGGTATATTTCAAATTTCATTCAATTTGAACCAGTATTTTAAGAATTATAACGGGTCAAAGTTTAAAGTTTTGTCACTCACTGACTGACTGACTGACTGACTGACTGACCGATCATCAAAAGTCTAAGGCACTTCTAGCAGACCTAGAAGCTTCAAATTTGGAATATAAGTAGTGTTTGGTGTATGAATCAAGGAAAAACTAAAAAATCTAGAAAATACCGCAGAAAATTAAAATTAAAATTAATTCAGTAAAAAAGACGCTAGATGTCGCTATTGACGGAACATTTTGTGCATCGCTCTTTGAATTTTAATTAAATTAAAATATAAAATCATCGTTTTGTGTGCTGATTTGTGTGTGATGTGCTGGGACTTGTACTAAACTATGTTATTCAAGCACTATTTATGAATATTTGAATCAGATTTTACGAAAATACGGAAGTTTACCCTCCACCGAATTTTAATTCATGAATGGGGCTTTTGTTGAGTAATTTATGGAAATTGTGAAGAAATCACTGAAGAGGAATTCAAAAATTAGCATACTACATGAAATGTGAGTTAATTCAGTACAATTATTTAATTGAATAGCGTCGGTGGCGCAGTGGATAAGGCGCGGACTCTCAATCTGAGGGTACCGGGTTCGAATCCAGCCGTGTACCTATGAGTTGTTGTTCAATTCAAGTACATTATCCGATTGCTTAACGGTGAAGTAAAACATCGTGAGGAAACCTGCATGTCTTGAACAGGCATGTGAAGTCCGCCGATCCGCACTGGGCCCGCGTGGTGGACTATGGCCCATACACTCTCTGTAGGAGAGTAGGCCTGAGCCCCTCCAGTGGGGACATATATAGGCTGTTGATGATGATTTAATTGAATCATCGACGACAGCGCCATCTAACTGAAACTGCAAAACAATCAACGATCGTTGCGCGCCATCTATTAGTTCTGCTCGGAGCTACTGTGATTCTTAGGGCACTCAAATCAACGTACGATTTAGTTCCACCTACTATCATCAACAGAGGGAGCTGTACATATGATTCGCAATGAATGCGACTTGCGACTCGCGTTTTTGACCATTCTTTTACAGGTGGTAATGAGTAACTGGATATGTAAACCTAATTTCGTATTTTTCCAGAGCAACACTGATAATTTTAGAGGTTTCTAATGTGATGTCGTAAATAAACACATATTTTAGCGCTTACATTGCAAACGCTGGCTAAACCCTACCAGATAGATCAAAATAATGTACTACTGTATTGTACATCTCAGAAAGATCAACAAAAAAGTCCGCGATGGTATAACTAACTATTGTAGTTATGTCACTATAACTACTTTTGTACTATTTTTTAAGTTGATAGAAATGCCGACCAAAATCAGACCATGTTATCCATACCTTTATATTAACTCTTATTAAAATAAATCATTTCATATTCGAGACTGCTTCAATGTCTGTAGATAGCTTCTTGAATTATTGAAATCGGACATTCCATTCAAAAGATATAACGAATTTAAAAAACCAACTCCTTAAAAATAAAATACATAAAATAAAGGGGTCAAGTGCGAGACGGACTCGCGCACCGAGGGTTCCGTGAAGAACTTGATTAATAAACAAACTGAAAATCACTATCACTAAATAGTATAATACCTCAGCGTCTAAAGACAAAATTCTTTAATCAGTGGGTGTTGCCAGAGATGACATACGGAACTGAAACGTAGTCCTTTACTGTGGGCCGAATAAACAAGTTCAAAGTCACTCAGCGAGCAATGGAACGAGCTATGCTCGGAATTACTCTACGTGATAAGGTCCGGAATGGAAAATCCGTAGACGAACGAAGGTCACCGACATAGCTCGACGAGTCAGTGAGCTGAAGTGGCAATGGACAGGCCACATTGCTCGAAGAACCAATAACCGGTGGGGAGTAAAGGTTCTCAAGTGGCGACCACATACCGGAAATACCGGAAAACGTCTACCAGGCCGTCCCCCTACTAGATGGACCGACGACCTGGTCGGAGTCGCAGGGAGTCGCTGGATGCAGGTAGCTCGGGACCGGTCGATGTGGCGTACTATGAGGGAGGCCTATGTTCAGCAGTGGACGTTTCCCGGCTGATGATGAAATAGTATAAAACAAAGTCGCTTCCCGCAGTCTATATGTATGTATGTATGGAAACTTAAATCTTTAAAACTACGCAATGGATTTTGACACGTTTTATTTAATTAACATCAAAGCCTCCCAGAAAAACGCACAGAGACAGGGAGTGGGCTCTTAGAAAAACTGTAGCTGAAGCTCAAGAAGTAGTACCGGAAAAGAGAAAACGGAAGGCTACCTACAAAAATAAGAAAAGTTCATAAGTCAGAGAGAGGGCTTTAAGAAAATTCGTTGCTGGTAGATATACATATATACAATAAGTAGAAGGTACCGAAAAGGAAAAAAGTAGAACTGTCTACAAAATACAAAAAGAAATGAGATCCCATCAAAAACAATACTTGTCAAAAAAACAAGTCTCGCAACTCAGTTGTTCTGCGGTAAAAAGTTGTGAGATCCATGTAATACCAAGTCGGTTATTAATTTATTCAGTCTCTACTTAAGCGACTTTCTGTCTTAATACGTTCAGTCTCTAAGACCACGATCGTGGTCTATAACAATTGAAAATCAATTGTGTCTGGAATCTCCGTACTCGAAGCATTAAGTTGTTACGTAATAATTAACAGCATCTTATAGTGACGCATATCAATATTAAAATTCTTTAATGTTTTATATAAATGTGTTGAGACTTGGCCATCGCCTGAAAACACGTGTTAATTCAATCGCCTGAAAACACTTGTAAATTCAATTATTTAGTGCGATGGCCAAGTCTCAATATATTTATATAAAACATTAAAGAATTTTAATATTGATATGCTTCACTATAAGATGCTGTTAATTATTACGTAACAACTTAATGCTTCGAGTACGGAGATTCCAGACACAATTGATTTTCAATTGTTATAGACCACGATCGTGGTCTTAGAGACTGAACGTATTAAGACAGAAAGTCGCTTAAGTAGAGACTGAATAAATTAATAACCGACTTGGTATTACATGGATCTCACAACTTTTTACCGCAGAACAACTGAGTTGCGAGACTTGTTTTTTTGACAAGTATTGTTTTTGATGGGATACATTTGTCAACTTTGACTTGACTTTGGAATCGAACCAGAAACCTACAGATTATCATTTCGATGGTATAACCACTAGAATAAAGAGGCAATTAAGTCTCCCACAATACCCCTTAAAAAGGGCAAATAAGAGGTGAACAATCCATTATCTTACATATAAAAGGTTGGTGTCCTACATACTGGAATATTTACCCATGGATATATGACATTCAATACACGACTTCCCTTTGTTAAACTCGCCCTACAAGGTTCCACACAATAGGTCTTATATACCAAATCTGCTTAAGGAATATCCTTTATTCAGACAGAAGAAAGAAATTTTCTGGATTTCCTTTTATTGTTTACAGTTTCCGATAGCGCGTCTACAGGAAAAACTTACGTGTGAAATGTAAACTTCGAACTGTAGCAGGTGCATTTGCCGTTCCTCTGTTTACTTTCGTTAGTTGTGGTAAAAGCCTACCTCTAATAAAATGTACAGCAAAGTTTATAACGCTAATTATGAGCTCATTTATTCAAGACTGTTTCAATTGTCTCTTCTATTAGACCTCGAGAAGTTCTTAGGAATAGAGCGATTACAAAAGCCGTTTTCTCCGAAGTAATTTTGAGCTAAAATATCGTTTTGCATACCAATTTTCTCCACTGATATTTACTTTTCTATAATATGCCAAAATTAGTTTTGGATAAGGCCCTAAATATATTTAAGTAAAGTGGTCTGGATAACCATTGCAATTAAGAAAGTAATTTGCCGCTTGTAAGTTTGACTAGAGATATTTTGATAAAAGTTTGCGGCCTAACTGACTTGGAAATAAATCACTAAACTATATGCTAAGTGCTAATAAAAACTTTCAGAACTGTTCGGCAGTTTTTTTGGCTTCATCCCCATCCAACTCCACTTAGTTCTTTCATCCGTTTTCAATAAACGATTCGACATCGCGAGCTTCGTTTTATTAAATACCAGACAAAGCAATTACAAATTTTGTGCGTGCCTCAAGGCAAATGCCTAATCTTTACATAGGTACTATGCAAATAGAAACGTGTTTCCCAAGAATCCTTATTCAACAAGTCGGTTTTGTAATCATTAAGTGAGCAAGACGTTTACAAAATACACGAGTGTTCGCTGTGCCTCCCTCATGCCTTACTACGCCATTTGTCTTTAGTCGCAAATTTTCTCAGTTAATATTTCAGTAGAATCAAATTAGGGAACTCGTAACGTAGCCTGGGGAACATATTGGGAGACGGATGGGAGGGCTCGACTATGCGAAATACGCAACGAAACGTCTTATGGGCTATATGGGCACATTCCCGAGAGTTATTTCTTTTCTAATGCCCATCTGCGCCGCCTTCGCAATAATTTCGCTTCAATTTAAACGTCACAAACAGATTATTACTTCTCCCTCTACCCTTTGACCGGAGAGCGAGAGAGTGCTAATCTGTTAATTCAAATCTGCACAACTTGATAAAGAAAATGAGAAACATTTCTACTCTTCCCGTCTATAAATTTAGCCCGACGGTATCAGGAGATTTATAACAAGTCGTTTCTTGGTCATTAAATTTAAATAAGAGTTCGAGTGGAGTGGATTAAAGTTAACTATGTAAAGGGTGTAGCGATGCTATGTGACGTTGGATCCTTCACACAGTTATTTTAACTATTATGTAAATTAATTCATGTAGACTTTTACAATTCTATGTATAAATTAATGAATTTGCACTTGGCTTTATTTTCATCCAATGGTAAGCGAGGATAAGGCTGTTGGATGGAATGTGTGCTTCCCCTAAAAGTAACAAGAGATGCTGAATCTGTACCCTTTCATACAGGAAAACAACAGTGATATTAACATGAAAATACAGTACCACCAAACAACATATTATGTTACCAGTTAAAGGTTTGATTTAACACGCGTTTCCCTAAAAAGTTTTCTTCGGACTCGAAATCGTAATACGAGTATTATGGGTAATTCGTCATTTCTGGGGTTGCATTCCAAAAGTAAGCATTATTATTAATCATATTGTTTATTATGCAGTTTAAGTTGGCTAAGCCACGCGACTATGTTAGACATACATTTTTTCAGGTATACAGTAGGAGTGAAAAGAATAACCCGGATAAAATGAATTGAAAAAATGAAACACTTACTGGTAGCTGTACACATATCAACGGTTTCAATGCAGGTTTTATTTTATTCTTTTTAGTAACATTTCAGCTTTTTAAGTTTTCTTCTTCGATTTTGGTGGAACGTCTAGTCACTTGAATTTTTCGATTTACGTTTTCCGTGACGCCATAAGGCGAAGCCGTAAATCTTACTGCAGCTTCATAACTTTATTTCTCTTAGTTTCAGTATGATGAACACTATGAAATGAATTATGCTTTTGTCGGACCACTTTGTTTTAAGCAACTTTTATTCTTTATATTATGACTGAAAGAATACTTTTGGGTGTTTGCTTTATTTTAGTGTTACAGCTATTAACGTTATCCCTCTCCTAATGCTTCCATACTAAATTTATGTTGCCGTAATCTTTTAAAATAGAATAGCGGGCTTTGATAAGTAATTACCTAAAACTAGGAGATAAAGCTATAGTGTCGCAAAACAAATAACATTAATTGACAACTTCATAATTGGTTACAATAGCCGTTACGCAGCTAATGGTTCATATTCAATGGCGCTTTGATCTAATCGAAAAAAAGGGTTTAAAATGAAAATTGTGATTCACTGTGACATCACTATCTGATGTCGTATTTTTAGATAGTCACTAAACAAATCTAGCTATTATATTTTAAAAGATTATGTCAACAGAAATTTAGTATGAAACTTTGATGCAGAGGGATCGCCATAGTGTAGGTACATATTATTGTCAATACGAGTATCCATAGCAAAGTTTATGCACGAAGCGTAGTAACTGTTGCAACGGTTTACGAGTAAGATGGTTTATTTCTTGATTTAAATAATTATATTTCGCAATAAATCTAACAGGCAATCACAGAACTAAATACCCTTTAATAGTCTGTGTAGGTTATCAACCTATGATATCCCTGTTACAGCGCCATTTTTAGTAACCCGTCACCTGTGTGACGTGTGATATTTTTCGTCTTGTTTGTTCATTAATTTTAGAAACACAGACGTCATAACATAAACAGCGGTAGGAGGTTCACCCACCCAATAAATTCCCTAATTGAAATCAGGGGAAGTTCGTTTGAAGTGAAGGAAATAAAAATTAAAACGGAATTCATTTCGTTTCCTTCGTAAAGAGAATTCTATAAAATATCATGATGAATGAAAATTGGGAACCAATTTGAAGAGGACACGCAGCAAATATCTATCGGAGAAGGAATCGAAGCAATCGCTTTAAGTGCCCTCGAAAGGGAAAACCGTAATGAATATTTAAATTTTTCTTATTGCTAAGACCAGTAATGGTTACGACTACAGTCTAATGCCTCTCGGACATTTTCTGGACCCTTTTAAGCCTCTTTCATTACAGTGAAAGCAATCTCTATTTTGCTCTCCATTTCCATCTATCGCTGTCTTAGATTCAAGCTTCAGTTCCGCAAAGAGGTATAAACCCCAGGTAATGTTTTTTTCAATCCGAGAAGTACAATTAACGAGGTAATTTATTGAAAGGTTTGGGTTTTGCCTCCTAAATAGCTTTCGAATAGCCTCTGAACGGCTAAAGTTCGGTTCATTTGTGTCAAAGGTTCGATGAGGTCGAAAATTTCTTTGCCCGAGGCTTAGGTATCGAATTCACATTTGCGACTAGCCTAGTTTCTTGATAACGTGAATCAATTTATTTGAATCTATTAACTGGTAAAGGTTTCCAATTCTTCGTGCGATGTGTCTATTTGAATCAAGCGACAATAAACATGCATACTTTTGCAAAACACAATCCTTTACTTCGGCTCAATAAAATAAATATACATTTATCTTGGCCCCCGGGGCGCAGTTGGAAATCCTTTGCGAACTTCTTTATGTGATGTTTCTTGTATTGAAAATATCCCACAAAAGGGTCCAATTGCCCTGTTGCTTTGAGAAGTACGTACGTAGTCGGGAACGATTTACTGTTATTTTGGATTGGAATTTACTGTAGGCTTATTTAGTACTAATAGGGCGAGGCCATGTTTTTCTTGTATAGGTATGTATTTAGTGCAATTTATTGGCTTCTAAGCGATGATAGTCAAACCATGTTGTAAAACAAACTTTTTAATATACTACATTGAGTTTCTTTTATAAATGTTTTTAATACTAATAGGCCGAGGTCAATATTTTCCTCGTGTACATTTAAAACTATGCTCATTATCAGAACCGTTAGTCCACTGGTGGACATGAACCTTCTCATCTATAGCCCAGTAAGGTTACGGTTTTCACGAAATGTTTCCCCACTAGTTTAGCCAATGTGGCAATAGGTCATCCACCTCATAAATATGTATCTTTTCCTTATACATAAGGTACTGTAGTAGTTGTAGTAGTAAATATGTTTTGACAACGTACATTTTTACAAATTGAGAGAGAGAGAGAGAGAGAGAGAGAGAAATGTTATAATGGGATTTGTATTGCATTTCTTGGAGGTTTTAGCACTAATAGGTCGAGGCCAATATTCTTCTTGTACTATTTGAAGGTATTGATACAAATATCTGTAATTTCTTGTAATGTTACAACACGAAGATGAGACCTTCTAGTCTATAAGAATATAAATAAACGTCTTTATGGCTTTAGCTCAGTTTTGTTAAGCGTCAGTCCTTGAACAATTGTTCGATCTTGGCTAGTACCAATGAGTTCCAATTTGTTATTTGGAGTTTATGTTCGCATGATAAAAATCATTAGCTTTCCGGTGAAGGAAAACATCGTGCGGAAACCTGCACACTCCTGAGAAGAAATACAAAATCTACCAATCCGCACTGGGCACGCGTGGTGGACTATGTCCTGTACAATCTCTGTAGGAGAGTAGGCCTGCATTGGGGACGTAATATATAGGCTGTTGATGATGATGGATCTTGGTAAACAAGCCAAGTTGAATTATACTCTTTTTGTGTTCTATGTGGAGTTAAATACGACGAGAGTCTAGTCGAACCAGTCCTCTTTGAAATAATTATGAGCGAAATTCAAATAATTCTACTTGTTCTGTTTTAACACCTCTGCTCCGTAACTACACATGGATTGATAGCCCGAATGGCTACTAAAGGCTAAAGGCTAAAGGCTACCCAACATATGTACGTACTGGAATTTGCTTGTGGTTAAGCTTGTTATTATAATATTGAGTAAAACTACAGCGAAACAGCAGTGTCAATGGCATAACATACATTCTGGGTGAGGATGCTTCCATCCTTCGCCCTTATTGAATCAACCACCTCCACAGGCACATAATTAAATTAAACATAAATAAAATAAAAAAGACGTGTGGCACTCGGGGACTGCCGCGGTAAAGCTATTGCATAGCATTTTGTATCAACTTATGCAATTATAATTATTTATTTATTTTATTTATGATTTTTGATGATTATAATTATAATATTTAGCTAACATAACGGATTTGCTTTGCTATATCAAATTACATACTATTATAATACTATAGTAATACGTCTAATCGCACGCACACAACGCCGTGTCGAAGACTGCCGAACTGAAACGACGTTAGACGATGCACGGCCTTCAAGCCACACCTCCGTGCCCGTCGGAGTGGAGAGCGTGAGGTTTTTTCGTTACGGAATTTCTCGATTCGGTCCCCGCGCTCAAGGCCCGCGATAGAAGCTATGCAATAGCTTAAAATTTTCTGACTGTCATCATATGTACCATGTTCAATGAAAATAAACTTATCTTTTTCACGTGTGAGTGAATTCACGCGCGATCTTTGAGCGGATTACTTTCTTGCGGGGAGAGGTGAGGGGTCGCGGATCGGTGTGGGGTGGTCAACGTTCTGTACATGATACTATTAATTCTGTGTCTATACCCTTGCACTTACAATCCTTAAGTCTGGGTTCGAGTCCCCGTGGGAGTGTGTACATCGGTAATATTTTTTGTTGGTGGTAGGGCATTTTTTACGTTCGCCTGGCTAGCTACCACCATGTAACCTAAGGCGATCGTCACTTACCATAGTGCAAACCCATCGTACATACATACTTACCAATAGGTAAAATCAAGGTTTCTCAAACTGGGGTTTACCAGTTTATTCGCCACCATGAGATTAGGGAGGTGATTTACTCGTACATTATGTCTCACTAGCACGTGACAGCTGTGTGAATGGATGGTACACGAGATTTATATATTTTTGACCACTTAATTATGTAGGCGTGGATTTCCTTTCACACTTGTTCAAGATAAAAATGAAACACATAAATCAAATTGAGTCTAAGTCAGAATTAAGACTGATAATAACCAAAATTGTTCCTGAAATTGCGACGAGAAACCATCCAACCATCACATTATTTTATCAATAGATTTATTTCATTACTGTACCCACACAAACTGTTATGCTTCTAAAAGTAGATTTTTCTTTTGTTACAGGGGCTACGCAGTCGTCTGAGAGGTTAAATGTCGGGGTAAGGTTTGAGGATACTTGGCCCACCCATAGCATATATTATAATAAATAAAATATATTTTTAAATTCTTAAATTATTTGGTTTAAGTTAACAGCAATATTTGGTTGTAGGTTTAATTAGTGTCTGTGACAGATGGACAGACGTACGGCTGAAGTAACATAACACACTTTTCAGTTTTTACCCATTTGGAGCGGAATCCAAAATAAGCTGTTTCTGTTGTGTTCCGAGGTTTGTATTAAGTTATAAAATATCCATAATGATACCTGTTTAGTAGTGTTTCGAAATAATCATATTTAAAATGGAGTCAGATTTTTTAAGGCACGGAGTTTTATTTGTTTATGTAGCACCACTTACCCCTTGTTATTTATATGATTCTTCTGCCACAAGGTTGCCTGGAAGAGATGGCTCTTAGCGATAAGGCCGCCTTCATTGCACCTTGTATGTTCTTTTCTCTTCTGTTTTTGAATTTGAGTCTTTCGGAGAAAAATTAGTTTTGTGGTCCAAAATTTCCAACTTTCTATTCGCATTATCCTATCAAATATTTCCTGAAAGTATAGGAGCAACAAATATGAAACTGAAAGCATTTCACAACTGTAGAATATTGGTTTGACTGGTCCTAGTTGAGTTTACATTTACGGTATGAGTTCCCAGAGTCGAGACCGTTTTAGAGTAAACTCGACTAACTACCGAAATTCGCGCACTATAATTAGATTGGGAAGTTACTAATTTGACCACCACTCTGGAGTGTGTCCTGTCTCACAAATGTTGGACCACGAACACGTAATAAGCTGACTGTACAAAATAACACGAAACGGTAGTTTTAACTTGTTAATTCGGTTATGTGGGTAAACATGCTGTAACTTGTTTATCTTCGAGTTAGTTTCGTTGAAAATTATCTTTATGTTGTTATCAAAATCATGAATGAAAATTAATATAAATGAATTATTTCAGTAAATAAAAAATACGGGTCCAAAACGGTATGCAAAAATCAAATCAAACCTGCAACTGTTTATTTTGAAAGATTGTCCACACTAACAAATTATATTTTAGTTTTATTGTTGTGTAGATTTCAAATAAAAGAAATCGTATATTTGAACACCAATTTCTCTTTATATTTGAATTATTTATTACAATATTGATTCATGAAACGTATTTTTATACAAAATGTAATTTTTGCTTAAACTAATAACTACAATGTACTTTCAAAATATTTTTACTTGTTAGGTCAACGTTACATTTACACGTTATTGTATCTCTGTTCAGTGACATATATTGAGTATAAAAATATTGGCACACTATTATTTAATCCTCAGCTAACCAAATGTCAGAAGTGCAGTCGCCTCCAGGATACCTGTAATAATATTAAATATTCAATAAAGACTTCGCTTTTGTGTGTGTTTTATTTTGTTTGTTGTACTCTTTGTACTCTTCCATTTTAAACCAACTTCAAAAAAGGAGGAGGTTCTCAATTCGAAGCGTTTTTTTTTGTATGTGTTACGCAATAACTCCTCCAGTTGTGAACCGATTTTGTTAATTCTTTTTTTGGTAGAATATTATCGTAATTTATTAATATATCTTTGAGAAAATCACCAAAATCAAATTTTTCAGGCAATTGAAGTCGGTGAAGTCAGGTTCTTTTTGAACGCGTTATTTATAATTGTACGTCTTCTATATACTATATAGTAACAATTAATTGCCGCATGCAGGATCATCAGTCAAGAACGGCTTGATCGATTTGGTCGTCGTGATCGTAACATATCGCCGTCAGGACAAGGTTTTTGTAAAGATATTTTGTAGAAAGTTTGAATTCGAATTTCAAAAATCGAACCCTGGAATAACCATTACCTACTATATAAATAATACTGCTAAATGAACATAGAATTCCTCCGTGAAAAACAATAACATACCACGCTTCTAAAATTTTGCCTGATCCTCTAAGATAACCTAAATTAATTACAGGCCTGGGATGAGTCATTACACTCGTTGATGTTTTTACCCAAACGTCATTTGCTCTTCGAGGAATGTTGTATATCTATTACCATTTTCCGTAAGAAATGACCATATCGCTACAGCATTTTAGTACGCTTTAGTGATTCTGAGTCATCAAAAGTAGGTTCCCGATACCTAGCACTACCCAGACAATGTTCGTGTAAACCTTACCTCATCTCATGTGGCAACACTGGTCCATTTGGTTCCTTTCCAAAGTCCACGAGAAAGTATTCATCCAACTTCATTCCACCGTTTTCCGTGTCTACGTCTAGCTTTACTATCCATCCACCCTGACAAAGACAAAAAAGTAGTTAATAAAAATTTGATTCATGTTATAGTTTACATTATTTATTCGAGTTCAGTCCGGAAGTAGTGAGATGGAATGACATCTGTCCTGCTTTAACGACAACCTGAAAGATCCAGAAACGAAGGATTACAGAGCGGTGCACCTTGAGAGAAAGTCCTGTCTTAGCAGTAGAGAGGCTGGGGGATAAGTCAATCACTCTTAAGATATAATCAAAACTAAACATCCTACTTAAATTGAGATTAGGTAAACATCAACTTCACAACAACATGTGCTGAAAAATCACTCCCACCGCGTGTTTTGTCAAAGTCATTCAAAGCTGTTCAGGAGTGATTAAAACAAAGTCACTTCAATAGGAACTAGCAGCGGCAGTCCATTTATGATATTGGGTAGCAAAATGACTGAAGCGAATATTCAGATGTAATAAAATGATCTTTAACCAATTGTTACATACTAAATTGACTATGTACGATCCAACAATTGTATTGCTATTCTACAAAACGGAAACTGGAAACTACGCATTTTATTGCCAAGTATCAATCAATTTTCAAAAATGCCTCCACATAACAGCCTTTGTTTGACAAAATATACCTGATAGTGTTATACACAAAGTCCCCAACTCCACATTTGTTTTATATGACCACCGTGGGACTTCGGGTATCCTTACCGCTCCAGAACGTAGCCGGTCGTATACCAACTATTTTATTAGGGACAATGTCGTTGGTCCCCGGTACACCGCAGTAAACACTACTTATCCCACTACATCAAACCTTCGGCCCATCTTATAATATGCATTTTTCTTTGTTTGAGCCAGGGAAGGTTATATCTGGTACCCACTTACGTAATTTTATGAGAGCCTATGTCGCTTGGGCAGGCTGAATTATTCATGAAGGTACGATGTTTGATACAAATTACTATTATAGTTTGTACTGTACCTGTCTAATAAAAGCTTACGGCACTTTTCCTTTTTTGGGTCACCTAGAAAAGTTTCTTTTAGAAATCCTCGACTTTACAGAAATATTTTGAGATAAAAAGTGAAGAAGTCACCTGCTGTGTTCTTTTTTATTTGTCATCGTTTTTTTCTACTTTCAATTATATTTTATACATTACACCTCTACATTGGTGAGACGCCTCTTTAGCGAAGATGGGTCTGTCAAACTCATTTATTGAGTATGTCGGACAACCCTGTTGGAAAGTTCATTTGTCATGGTCATATACGAAGGAATTTAAAATAGCTAGTGGTGACAATTATGATAGTTTATTGCTATCTTCACTTTTTATGTAAATGTAATTAGTACATAACATTACATCAGTGTTAGTAGGCTCAACATAAATAAAGTAAATTATCTGGGCAGGTCCCTGGACTTAAGGGCTATCAGACAATGAAGCTAAATTTTAAACGTTTTTTAATCTAAAACGTTTACTCACATATACATAAATTAATACAATGGATATTTCTACAAGATACAATACATCATCAAATTATTTTTCTACGCATGATTACATAGGAATTGAATGTACGTTACCCATAACTAAAGTTAAATGCTAAAGCACCCCGAATCTTCTGAAGAAACAGATCGAGCTAGGTCCTTGAATAAGTTTTCTCAATGAAATAGAACTCGAATTTACTTACTGCTTCAAATTGAATGAGAAATAAGGCCGAGACCTGTTAATAATAGACATGAAATTGAAGAACTGAGAGCTTTACCCCATTAACGAAATGAATATAAAGTAATAGAAATATTTTAGCGCGAGAAACATAGATAAATTCTCTTTGTTTTCGACCTTTGACCTTTACTCACGACTCCTTTGTTAAAAATGTAATTTGTGTAAACTTTTGCCTCTCGTTTCAGTTTCTGAATTGATGCTATATTACCTGAAGACAACACAATATCAGACGGTTACAGTTTAGTGTAATTATAATTTATTTTGTTTAATTTAGAGATTCATGGAAACAGTCGGTTATATTATACGTATTTACACGTGTCAATTTAAAAGTGGTCATTACATCTTGATACATCATCGAAATTCGAATACTTTGGTTAGAAACTATAGTTAAGTTAACTATAGTTAACCTTACTTAAAGAAAACTTATAAAACATATTATTATAACGGATAAAATTTATTTCATTCAGAAAAGGAAACCAATTCACAAATGTTTCCACTTTACGTTAAAACTGTGTAAAATGACGTCACATAAAAATCAAATGGCAGGTGAACAGATATGTAAAATCGTATCGTATCATATGTCATGCCCAAGAGGAAACTGTGAGAATATTTTGATATAAATAACACTCAGTGAGGTTTTTCGGGTTCCGCAGTCAAACTAGGAACCCTCTTAGTTTCGCTCTTTCCGTCTGTCCGTCCGCGGCTTTGCTCAGAGATTCTTACTATTGGACAGCTGTAATTAGGTACGGGTATACATATTAATCACGCCGACAAAGTGGTAGAATAATCTTGAAAATTATGTGTTTTTAAGGGTGGCTCCCATACATGTAACTTGGGAATGAATGTTTTTTTCGCATTCACCCCATTGTGTAGGGTATCATTGAGTAGGCCTTTTAAAAATATTGAGAGTCTAGCAACATCACTTTCCGATTCATAGATCCTTTTGCGATATATTAACAGACGATATATCACTTTTATGATTTTTGACAAAGTCCCCCTCTATCTTCTAAACTATTGCTTTTAAAAATCTGAAAAATATCACAGTAGTGGTATGTACACTAAACTTAAAAGGAAAATTAGCACAACTAAGTTTCGTTTTACAGGTTAACGAGTAATATAGTCGACCAAAGTATAACCTAACTTGGAGATGTTAAAATGAGAATTTCGTACAAATTCCATTCAAAATGACTTTTCATTAGACGTTTGAACTTATTGTGACGGGCAGCTACGGAGCCCTACACTGCGCGTGACTCGACACACACTTGACTGCATTTTTCTTCTTATAATTACTTTTGTAGTTTCTTATCCAAAGGGAAGAAAGTCTTCTAGCTCCTTAAAATTACAATTTATGTACCGTCAAAGTAAATTCATGATCAAAGTTTTTGGAAGTTGTGACTACAATCTGACTGCTACTCATATATACTTGTAACTGCTTAAAAAATTAAATTGGGTGTATAGTAAACAGTTAAATATACAAATACAGCTAATTTTAAATGCAGGAATATATATATTTTTACTTTTCTTTTTATTTATGTTTTAAAAAATGAGTATATACTAACTTTACAAGAATAAATCATCTGAGTCGTACTGGGCTAATTAGTGCTAGTATCTTATCAGGAATGCGTAATGAATTACCTGTGCAGCCATGTCAGGGTAGAACTGCTTATCCCAAGGAGAGTACAGCGACGAGGACACATAAAGGCGTCTCCCATCCAATGACAGTTGCAGCATCTGTGGCCCGCCGTGAAGACGCTTTCCTTTTAATGTTACTGGTTGGTAGTGGCCCTTGGGGAACAGTGACACGAGACATGAGGCATGACGAAAATATCGTAGCCGTAAATTATAATTATAACATAAGTGTCATCAATTTCATTTCACTCAAGAGGTTTCTGATTGGTGAAAAGAAAGAAACTATGGAGCGCTGTCGCAGCAACGATTTTTGACAAGAGTTATGAAATTGACAACATGTTTGAACTTTTTAATGAATTTTAAAGAACGGTGAAATAATAATCATGCAAGAAAAGGTGTATTTGATATTGTCGTGAAACACCAGAATACTGTAGTTAAACAAAGGCTACTTGAAAATATACTTAAGAAAGCCAAATTCGTAGATTTTTAATCAAGTGAATTTATATTATTTATAATATTCTGTGTACAACAGCATCTGCCTATGTATCAACAATATCTTATTACGAACATCAATCTGACTTGTGATTAGCAAACCTACACAGAGAGAACCCGACGCGGCAATTTATGAAGAATTGAACTTAAGTTTATTAAGTTCAGTAGGGTCGTCTTCACTGTCCGAAATACGTACAAACGTATCATATTTTAGGGTTCCGTACTTAAATTGAACCCTGTAAACTAAGCCTCCGCTGATCACATGTACGTCCGGTAGTCAATTGAAATTTTATCAGAATGTGTATTAGTATGGCCACTATAACAACAAATAATAAAAGTAAAAAATTGAACGGATGTCTTAAAAGAAAAACGTTTCTCAGCGTTTTTAATGCTTTTGGCCGTTCAAACTCAAAGAATAGCTAGAATACTTTATACAGATCAGCAGCACCTCTGGACAAGGTAGTCAAAATATATCTAAAACAACAATTGCTTTTATCTGGGTTGGTATCAATACCCTTCAATTTAAAATTTTGCATTAATCTTAATTAATGTGCCCTAAATTGAAAAACATCATCTACTGAACTTATGCTTTTATTTATGAGAAACTATTACAGCCTCATGCTATAAATATACAGATCTGAAATCTGTTCACAAGGAAACCAATAAAAATATGAGATAATAATGATTAACAAGTTACTTGTTTTGTTTAAACAATAACAGATGATTAGATAAATTACGAGAGATATGTATAAAAACTTATCGAATTGTTTGGACCAAAAGCTTATTGATATTTCACAACATCGCTATGTCGATCCATTGTTGTTTACCATTATCACTTACGAGCACATACTTTCGTATGTTGCCAGTTGGAGCGTGCGTGACCTAATGACATTAAGCTGTTACTGATATGATAACACACACTAATGTTATGAATGGTTACTCCCAAAAATAACACCAGTGGGTACAGCTGATAACTTGCAATCAAATTAAAAACAAACAGAAACACGAATTCGGCAAAACACCAAATGAAATTAACGCGAACAAAACCGTTGAAAGTAATTTAGCAAACAACAAAAGCCACGAACTCAAATGAAAAGAATGACACGGCGGAAAGCAATTGTGTTAAGTCATGAGGCATTAATTTAATGGTACGTATTGGAAAATGGGAATTCTTGCCTTTGACTCCTTGTCTTCCACAACGCGGTCGTAGAGCACCCTGCCTCCTAGATGGACCTGTCCGACTAATTTAGGGTGAGCCGGGTCTCTAATATCATACTGCCTCACATCGCCGTGGAGCCAACACGAGAAGTACAAATATCTGTCGTCCAAGGACACCAGAATGTCGGATATTAGCCCTAGAGCAAAAAAGTTAATGGAACTGTCATGTTACTCTGAACGAAGGAAAAGGATTGTAAGAAAGGACAAAGTTGTATTTATTAAAGGCAAGACTAAACTAAATTAGCTTTCATGAACAATGTATGTACATAGATGAGTAGTAACATAACTGTAACAGCACCGGAGAATCCGTGACTGTGTTTCTTAAACAATGTTGAATTATATGTAGTGTTAAATGCAGACTGACACGTTAATTAATTTTGTGAAATTGTACGAAACATCGGAGAAATTAACACGGTTTGTGTATTTGGAAGCCGAGTATTTTGTGGTGGAGTTCCAAACACAAATAACAGTTGTTCGGACCAAAAAGCAGTCCTGGATAAACAAGGACAAACAAAACAAGTACAAAAGAAAAAGTTACCGTTGATCTCTGATTGAACACCATCCTTAGAAACTACTTTTTTTGCGGGCACATCGATGACTTTATCGACTTTCCACGTTTCATCCTCTGCTTTGTAGAACCTAAGTAACAAAACATAAACCCATACAGTGAGTGTAGTGTTTCGCAACTTGGGCCAAATCTCAGTAAAGTTATATTCGCAATGTAAGCAGTAGATACATAAAGGCAAAGCTCAGTAAGTCCCTTACAAATCTCTTACCTGTAAACGTTGGCCTCAACCGCGCACCCGACAAATCCTTGCGAGGCTTTAGGATCATGGAGAAATCTGATTTCGAGGGGCGCACATCCTTCCTGGCCCAAATCTATGACTTGTTGCAATTCCCGGGTTGACCATTTGTAGACATTGATTGACGTTCCATAACGTTCACTGTTGGATATATCATCTGGATGGAAACCACTGGAAAATAGTATTGTTCTAGGATTACAATGGGAAGTAGGATTTTTTGGGATCAAAATTAAAGAAATGTAATAATAATACTCAAAGTTCAATGAAAACAGTTCCCTTTTGTGAATCATCTTCATACCACCCCAACAAGCAAAGTTTATGAAGTCTCGTAATGATCACAGTGGTTGGCAGGTGGGTTAGTGATTTTAATTAGGATTCAAGGTCCAATTATGTAGGACACCACTGCTCGTGCTAGTCCATTATTCTCTTATTCTATGACAAATATATAAAGACAGACTATTCCTATCTTATGGAAATAACTTGGCAAATTTTGGGTCTGAATGAATAATATAACATAGGCAAACATGTGGAAGAGTTTTGTTAAAGCAACTTACGACTTAAAGTACTTTGGAGTGCCCCATTCCGAAGCAAGCATAACATCATGGTACGGTTGGTACCAAAAATCATATCCAAATTTTGCCACTTTGCCCTTGGTCCATGTTCCTAAAACATTATCTCTTTTAGTATTCAGATCGTAGTCAACAAATATTCTCAGGAGCTCTTACCCAAACAAAAAGTCTTTCTTTTAAATAGATTTCGTTACTGTTACACAATACATTTGCAAAATAGCACAATAATAGAAAGGATAACTTTCTGTTACAAAACAAAGAGGAGAAGCAGTTTCATAAGTGTCATAAGAGATGATGATCGTGTTAGATTGAGCAATCGTTCTCGCCACCCCTCCTCCAGTAAATGCCCTCTACACACCTGTCACTTTCAAAGTCTTGGAATCGATGAGCACGAAATCCCCCTTTCCGTTTTCATCCTTATCGCCCATAGTGGAAATCATGATTTCACCAGAGGCGAGGCAGTGCGCCGTGTGAAGGAAACTGCAGTTGAATGACCTTATCTCGGAGCCGTCGATTACCTGGTAATGAGATTTTGGGAGCTATGAACACTCGATAAGGGAGAATGGTTGGCAGTTTGGACCTTAGTAGGGGACATTTTCTTATAAATGGAGCAACTTTTTTCATGTGAAAGATAAAGTTTCAGCTTTATAAAAAGCTTTACTATTATGGCTTATGAACGACTTGTCTGTTCAAAATGAGACCTGTGTAATAAAAATTTGCAGGCTCTTCACGTACACGATGGCCAAAATGAATAAAGTTAGAAGATCGTGATCATTATTTTTTAAATTGAAACATTTATGCTCTATAAAGGTTAAATAAGACCTCCCAATTAATTCACTCTACGTACGAAAGTGTAAATAAAATTACGTCAGCTGTTGGAAAATTAGCATTCAAATTCTTGTTTATATGAATTTTTAGGGATTTTTGTGTAGGAAACACATCAAACTGATAATAATAGAGGCATATGTTATGAATTCATTGCCAGCAACACAGTTACATTTTATAGACTTAAAATTTTATAGATTTAAAACTAGGCATCCTATCGAAGGTCAGACGGTACTTCCAGCCATCACAGCTCTTGAGTCTATATTGCGCTCAAGTAAGATCATGCATGGAGTACCTCTGCCATCTTTGGGATGGTTCAGCTCGCTATCAACTAGCTGCTTTGGACTCGGTGGAGCGTCGAGCTATGAGACTGATAGGCAACGATACGCTACATAAGGCAAAGTTCCAAAGCCTCGAACATAGGCGTCAGGTTGCCTGCCTTTCGGTATTTTATAGGATACATTTTGGAGAGTGTGCGCAAGAGCTATTTTTGTTGATTCCACCTTCGCCGTTCAAGTACCGGTCAAACAGAAGAACGGCAGACCTTCACCCGTACACTGTAGATATTCCTACAGCTCGCACCAAGCGTTTCGCTTCCACATTTATCGTGCGTACTGCAAAAATATGGAATACACTACCGGTTTCCGTGTTCCCCGAAAATTACAACTTGGGAATCTTCAAAAGAAGAGTAAATAGGCACCTTCTAGACCAACACGTAACATCGTCGACCTCATCGTCACTTACCATCAGGTGAGATTGAGGTCAAGTGTTGGTCTATCTTTAATAAAAAAAAAAAAAAGATCTAGAGCTTTATTATATGCGCTAGATTTATAATGCGGTTATAGAAACTACTAAAACCGAAAATGATACTTTCTGTAACAACTTACCGAAGAAGTCTAGGCACCAAATAAGTCTACTGCTATTTGTTTATTTCAATTTTACACATCATACGGAATGCACTAATATAAACTGCGTAATCAAGTTCCCAAGTAATGTCGAATGTTACGACTAACCATTACTGTCAACAAAACAGAGTCAAGTATTACTTTAAATAACGGAAAACTCATTCAACAACATACTCGTATTTAACAAAGGGGTGATAAACTTCTATCAAGAAAAAGAAAAACAAAACACTTTGCGTTTTTCAACAAAATGAAAGTGCGAATCGGCGTAAAAATAAATGTGTGGGAAGGGCAACAGAGGGTTTAACAGGCGGTATAACGAGTTGCCGAACTGTTTGCCATGAGTTGGAAATGTTGGAATGTTTGAAGTTTGACGACAGATTTGGGACGAGTAGTACTTCCACTATGGCTGAGCTAGTTGCGAGGAATTCCAAACTATGTCACAGAAATAATTACAGGAGCGCGCTGGCAAATTATCGGTTCAGATAAAGAGCTTTAGAGTTCATTAATTTAGAGCCGAAGAGTTTGTCTCTGATATAAAATTGAAAATAGCTAAGTACTGCTTCAATAAATCGAAACTATTAGTTGTAATGCTCGTAAATGGTCATTTAATTGTCGTTTTTTTAAGGTTATGTCTTTTTTAGATTGATAGTAATACTGGGAATGAAGGTTAAATCTGAACGCAGCGTCACGCTAATATTATAATTTAATGACTAACTTCACGATTCATTGTGCCGTTGAGGCGCTAAGAAGTAACGAACATAGACACTGTAGCATTTTAAATATTTGAGTAATATGACGTGATAATAATATGTATAACAATCTATAGGTATGCCTCTTTCTTTATACTAAAACTAATCTTAAAATGGATGTATAACGAAATTGGTTTCAGAAATTTTTATTATTAATTACAAAACTAACCTTCATATCCATTTATATAATCTAATTGAAAGCTGTAACAAAACTAGAAAACTTTATCATCAAAAATATTTAATCCATTAGTTTAAATAACTTCGTAAAAGCTTTCAGCCAAATAATGTCCATAGATGCTATTAAGTTGACGTTAAAAATAAACACAGAAATAACGCTAATATTTTGAATGTCCATGATAAAATTTACGCTAGACAAGTAGCTAGTATGTTCAAATAAACTTTGTCTTCCCCAGTTCAATGTTAAATGCACGTATTTCATTTGCCTCGGAAACTTCTGCAATTTACGAAGTTCAGGAATAATGCCGCATTAAATTTTTATATTTAACATAGTCCTTACAAACTACTAAACATAAAATTTTAATCGACGTTTCACCCTCGCTAACAATAAACTTATGGAGCTAAGGGAAAATCCAAAGCATAAAAAAGTGGGAAATTAAAAAAGTTCGCCGATTCGTTGACATAAAAATTCAGTTTTACGACTCTGTGAACAAACAAGATTCAGTTTGTGCAAGCGACCCCGTCCAACTTTGTACACCGCATCTACATTCTTAATGGCATGTGCAAATTGTTTCCTGTTCTTTACACTGTGGTACAAAACGTGTCAAACAAAGAACCTTATAATTTGAGATTGTGGTCAATCAGTGCTTTAAATGTTTGGTTTTATATATGTTTAGTGACTCCATACGAATCTTCATCGCATTCTTTGTGTATTTCGTTCGTGTCCTTGTATAGATTAGAAAGTCCTAGTTTTTGGAAGGCACTTTTTAAGTTGCGTTTTATAAGTGAAATAAAAAGTCCATTCAGCGTACCTTATGCAACTTCGGCTTCCTAGGATCAGTACCAACGTCAACTGCAAAGACTTTGGCGGATTGCAGAGCTGGTAGGATCAGCAGGTCCCTCTTAAGTTCTGGGTTGCTATGGCAACTGGAACAAACGTTCCACCCACTGTGGTGTAGCTCATCCCCAACGCTGCCTGTGTACGTGCGGTAGATTACCTGCCAAGAAATTAAATTATGACTACGGCATGTCATGTCATGTCACCCGCTGTAGCAGCATGAATCGGAGGAGTTGAGAGTAAGATTTTTATTGTCTTATGTTTTAAGTGTTTTTGATTGGAAAGAAATGACATGTTCGTATGTATTACTTTTTACTGCAAACCCTTACTTCTTAAATTACATTTTTTTATTAAATGAACTCATTCATTTAAATTTGAGGAATAAGGGAATCTAAGTGTCTGGGAAAGTTCGTAAAATGTAGACAATACTGAAATTTCATGAAAAACGGATAGTCCACATTGTTACGTCAGTCTTTTTCATTCGAAATTCGAATTTTAAGTTGAATACTGCAGGCACAGTTTGGCAGCCTCGCATTGCAATAAAATACGAAAAACGTTTAATTTTGTCTGGAAAATGGTAAGCCATGTGAGGATGCCAAGTCTTGATGCGACTTCTACAATTTCGTCTCACGTCTAGGATCACATGCATGCATAGTTTCCATTTCAGTTTGGTTTTTCTAGGAGCCAATGAATAACATATAGACTATCTGAACTGGAAAGTCTCGAAATTTGATAAAAGGATAAAAACTTGCCTCAATAAGCCGCTTTCATTACAACTACATTAATTAACTCTACCACAGAGGTACCCCTGTGAATCTAATCCGCAACCTCCAGATTGTGAGACCAATTGCGTAACCACTAAGCCACGGTCGTGGTTAAAAATTCATCTCACTTTCTCGCGTCCCATGCTACGCCCGCAGTCAATGACAGAGGTGAATTACAAAAAGCCGAAAAGGCAAAATGACCGAAATCAGATTTTAAAGCAAAACGCGCAACTCAGTAACATACACAAAGCTTTGTTTATTCTATTCTCCAGTTTTGCTTTGAATCTGACCAGCCTTAAATTCTAATCCAAAAGACAAAGGAAATTTAAAACTATTATCAACCCGGTATCCAGCGTACAGATCCAGTAATCCTTGAAACAAATCCTTTGACCCTATATTACATTCCTCTTGTTAATTTAGTCCCGGCCGCTTGCTATGGCCAAGTACACAATAATACTTTTCTAGCTGAATCCAGAAATCCCCTGGGATTACGTGAACGTTATTGCCTCAGAGCGACATTGCTTGGGACTAAACGGCGGACATACGATCTAATATAAAAATATATAGCCGTGTATTTCTTTCATCCATTTGTTATTGTCCTAATTTAGCCCAGAAATCCAATATATTTTTGCTTATCATAATAAACATAAATATAGGTTTATCTATTTTAATGGGGTATGACGGTATTGTTACCTATAACGTATATATAAATTAAACAAGATTATAAGCGCGCGAACACAAAATAAGCAAAGTATCTGAGAAATGATCCAGCTGTATGCAACCGTCTCCTGGGCCTAACAGCTACACTGTTGGATTAACAATCCCGGGTCCCGGGTTCGATTACCTGTCGTAACTGGGTTTGGTTAGTGGTATTTTTTATGTCATCCTGGCTAGCTACCATCATGCTATCTAATCCTGTCGCCAAACAGCAGTGTTAATAGCAATGTTCTGTTCAAGTAGACCTAGCGCCTCATTAGGTTGAGACTTCTGGGTGAGCGCATATACCATCCAACGGCCCTATCGTCACTTACCGTCAGGTGGGAAGAAAACCTAATGCTAACCCAATTTAAAAAAATTTAACTGAAGCTTCGACATGACCTTTTTTGGTCGTATTTCTTTTGAAACTTGTTAAACGCCCTGCCAATAAAGCTGTTCACAAACTTATGGCTTTCATGCTAAGTTCTGTTTGAAGTATAAACAACTCCAAATTAAAGAAATGTAAATTCTACATCATCAATACAATTAAATGACTACTAACGTTGTAGTAATAAGGACCCTATTAATTTCATCCAATCGAGCTTCGGTCTTAGTTACTCCGAGCTATGTTAAGATAGATGTCGATTGCGACCGAAGCCGTCTGACGGCCAGATATTAATAACTAATATTTGATCATGAAAACATTGATTGAAAGCAAGAATCCTAGTCTCTAGAGAACGATAACAAAACAGAACTAGCCAATTTCCCGCCACAAAGCTAGTGTTTGGTCTGTATGACACGTGCGAGCACGAACCTGGCTGTAAGTGGGTGATTTAGTATCCACGTCGACTGTTGCCAGATAATCCTGTTTCGTCTGGTCAGGTTGTACGCAGACCACGTAGAGAAGTTCCTCTCTTGGACCGTTTTTGTACGCCTCTAGTGGCGAAGCATAGCCTGGACCTTTGCCTGTTAAAATAAGATAGAAAAATTTGGTTTAAAGGTTAAGTAATAGACATATGCAAAACCGTGCTCTTTAATGTGATATGTCATTCATTACATTTCATACCGCGTCATATTACATCGTACCATTACACATCACTCTTAACGTCACCTGAAATCTGCGCCTGCCATGCGCATCACTTTTGATATTTTGGAATTTATATACGTATAATATGAGCTTTATCATCCTAGTATACGGTTGCATTTCAGTAACATATGCACGTTCTGTTCGTCCTTGTTGTGCTCACGATGCGCTATTTGCGAGTGAGCAATGCAGAACGAAGACATGCGCATGGAATTTCATGTGAAATGCGTGATGTTTGAATTTGTCGAGTAATGTGTGACAGTGTGCGGTCGGGTTATATTATGCGTGATGCATACACGAGCTACTTACACTTACTTACATATATTTATTAAGTCATAACTATTTTATCCAATAACAGCGATTTTTCGATTCCAGCAGCCTTTCTATATATCCAAAACTACTTGGCGTATTTAAACAAACTAGTAGTCGCCCAATGGTCGAAATTCGGTCATAATTATATCATAAGTTTGAACATTCTTAAGGTTCTATACACAAAATTTCACGAATCACTTGATCAATGAGATTACTCTGTTCAATATTTGCAGTTTCATAATACTCACAAAACAGTATCTATTGTTCTACTGTATCACTAGTATTTGCTTCTTCTATTCTTTGCGAGTATAAGGGAACTGGTAAACCAAGTATGTGACATGACAAAGTATGAACATTCAAAGTATCATCAATTTCTAATAGAGCTCGGTTAAAGGGTTCTTCTTCTTTGTAAAATCTCAGAAAATCTTCACTGAGATACACTCTAAGATAATCTAAATAAATATGATCTAGAAGTCACATACCCGCGGAAGTGTCGTCTCACATGACACGCATGTGACAAACCGCGCACAGTGCGCTGCTAGAAACATCGGACATAAAACCGTGTTAATAATTGTGTTTTGCATTACAGGCAATTTCGAAAACATCTGCAGCTTGTGAATTGTAAATGCAAAAGTGCGTGCTCTGAATACTTCTTCAAACCATGGAAAATTTAAATGTCCGATGAGCTGTGATTTCGATCCACATTTTTCCATCAACAACAATGTCCGAATTTCGTATTCGGTTCGAATAGGCAATATCGTTTGGTATGGTAAACATCATAAAAATCGAAGAAATTCCATTTACTTTTTCGACCCCTCTATCAATATTTGGTTAAAGACTCTCAATTTTCCCCTCAAAATACATTCCCTATAAAAAAATAGAACTGTCACTTTCAATAAATAGTCGATAGGCATCTAAACATTATTTTTCCGTTGCACAAACGAGGGTCCCTCGCGAAGGGATCCACTCCCTCCCAATTTAGTAATCACGTCAGGTTGAATAACCACGAAGGCTCACAGTTCTCTTACATTTGGTCCAAATTTTCGGGACTTTGCAGACAACTTTGGGTGTAATACCTGCATATAAATGACTCCTTTGTTCCCTGTAATCTCATCAATGGGTCTTTGTTTGTTTGGCGTGTTCGTTCTATAACTTTTCCACTTAATTGGGCGAAAACATCAGAGGGTTTATATAAGTGCTTAAATTGAAAACTCGTTACAACTTTTGAAGATGTCTTCGGTGAAACACAACGAGGTATTCGAACGTTCCAAATACAAAAATGTGGTTTAGAACATGGTAGCCAAAACTGTTGAAAAACTGCCAGTATCACAAGAACTATGCAACTTAGTTTGACTTGAAACAGATTTTAGTATTGAATTCGTTAGTTAGATTATAACATTTAAAATGGTATAACATGCAAACATACCTTTATATTTATTTGCTGTTGGTGTTTACTGGCTGACATTTTAATGTTGAGGCTAACAAACTGTCAACAAAATTATCTCCATGCAAACTCACGCTAGGATCAACAAATTAAGTAACAATTAACTCTATACTCAATGTATAACAAATTTGTCTAATAACAGGGCCTACTGCATAATCACAAAACAAAACAGTTGCTAAGCGGATGTGCTACAGAACAAAACGTAAATGTTTACAAACACGCTCTTTACAAAGTCTATTAGCTCGCGACAGCTCCTTACAGATTCATTCATAAGAAAGAAGTTTTATCTAAACAGCGAGATTAAAGTCTCCAAGGTCTGTTTGAGCAGCTCCTTTTGAAGCAAGTCGCTTTGAACTCCTGCCTCGGGCCTCGAATGATAAATTGCAACCCGCTTGATGTGCCTGACACTTTTTTTCAAACTGTGACCTTTTGCCGGCTCTTTTATTCCGCTTATCATGTGACACGGACGAATAGGTTCCTTGCAGGGCTGACAAATAAGAATACCGGTTTACACGCGGAGTTCCGGGGCTTTCCTTTTGTGGTAGGGTTAGTCATAAACGTGTTAGAAAATAAGTATTTAAGAACAACTACATGACGTCCCCTGGGAGCGGTAGAAGGTGACTAAGGGAAAATTGCATCAGCGTCCACTGACGCCTTACTTACGCAAGTGGCAGAATTACCATCGACCTTTCATTTGATACTAATTAATTAATTATTCGATTATTTTAAAATTTAACATACTAATTTAATTTGTCATACTATTTTAACTTAGAAATTTGATATTATTCATAATTGTAATTATAATGTACACAATGTTTGTTACCCAAACATACCAAAATTGTGTACATAGAGGGTTCTTATATGTTTTTTATTCAGCTCGGAGTAATATTTCCTCTTCATACTCAGATAACAGTTCCGAATATACTTTGATATCATTGTTTCAATTGAAATTGTAATAACCGCTTTACGCTTCATGCTGCATTTTAAAAGAAGCCTAAGGCATCCCCCTGTATAATTTTGGCCATGTCTTCAAATTCCATTTACGTGCAGGGTGTATAATCAGGAAAACTTATCGTTATCAATTGGTAAATAAATCGTTGATAAGCATTCTCGAGTATTATTAAAATCGTGTCATCAATATTCATGGGCTATTGAACTCTGCGATGGAATTCATGATAGGCACATTCGTAATATCAATTTGTGTTAGAATCAATTAAAGCTTCCGAAGCAATGAATACTCATGCTTCTGAATATTGAAACTGTGTAATCAGTTGCGGTTGAGAACCTTTGCTTCTGTGTACGAAACGAGATGCTGCTATCCATAACCGCCACCAAAACTATTTCGTAACTACTCGTAGTTGCAATGAAATATTTTTTCCTCCTCGTATGAAGCCAATTCTAATTGAAGTCTTAATTATTATCGTAAAAAGGTTTTTCATAACCAGTTGCGATTTTACGAAACCAATATACGCTATATCTTTTAGTCCTTGTTGGGACAGTTACATAACTTTAACAGGAACAGCGAGAATAAAAGTAATGTATTTTTTAAACTTTATTTCGTAGACTAGTTTTTTTCATTTTTTTAAATAATGACATTTTGAGAATCACTTTTAAAACTAGTTTTATCGAACCTTATAATTATGTCATCCACTTAAAATGATGAAAACAATATTTAAAATTAGATATGAATATTTTTCAGATGATGATGATGTCATGAAAATTTCGCTACATTTGTTGATGTGTTGCACAGTATTTGCGTCTTTCTGTCTAGGTAACTTGGTTGCCACAAAATCAATTTATGTAAAAAAGTAAACTTTAATACTAGACCCTAATGAAAGATATCATTTTAAATATAAACTACCACCACGTTTGTCAATACTCAGTACGAAACATTTGTTAACATGTGTAAATGTAAAAAATAGATGTACTTCTTGGAGCGTTCCTACTGTGATTCTACTAAACGTAATGCTGTCGAAACGTGACGAACACATAGCTGTACAGATCATACACCACATTGTTTCTGACAAACCAAACACAACAAGAAACAAATAGAATATTCTATGTACTCACAACATGACATTTTGACCAGTATTTCACTTTGAAAGTAAATCAGAACAGATAAACACACCGGCAACCGGTCGCGGCGATAACTTATACACAAATGTAACGAGTAAATAAACAAGGTAGGTATGTATGTCTGTCTCACTCTAGTCTGACGGAATTAGCATTGTAAACTTGAATAACCAAACTAGTTGGAACGTACGAGGAGCAAAAAAGTATCGTATACTGGTTGTATTGAAGATACAAATACTAAAAATATGATACTGACCACATACCACACACAATTTGTTGAACTAATTTTAAATTTAAAGTTGCTTTGCAACTACTATTATAAGTAAAGATAAGTCTGATTATTCATTATGCATATATTATTAGTAATTATATATTTTATTCAAATTTAAAAAATTGTTATTACTAATATTTACGGCTTTGAAAAAATAGAAAATAATAATAATTGCAACTTTATTTTCCAGAATCCAAACGTGAATGACAATAAATGCAGCCAAAAATCACAGTTAAGGCATCTGGGTGAGCACCCACCCATCCTACGACAGTTATGCTCCTTGCCGTCAGATAAGATGAATTGGGCTTCATCGATTCAATCGAACCCATTGTGAATATTTAAAAAATTCAAAATGAAATGACAGTAACATTGCACGATTATGCTAACTTATTTTACTAGCGTTAATTTATGCGGATGATCTCATATATCATTCATATAATTTACGTGTTACGTGTACAGATACTCCTTTAGAATCCTGATGTTATTTTAGAGTAATTAAGATTCTATAAGTATATTTCAAAGTGCTAGTTAGTGGTTGAAACAGGAGTGGCTAGAAAAAGGTGGCATGACAACCAGGGCGATTTTGACGTTTGTTTAAAGAGACGGTATTTGCATAGTAAGGAACATTGATGGTTAAACAACAATAAAAACACTTTCGAATAATTTTTTGAAAACGGCAGCAGTTCATAGTCATTTTTGTTGCCATTGTAACGTGAACCGCATCGAAGTGCCAGAACTAGAGGTAGTTAACAACTTTAGAATGGGAATAGTGGAGTTCGAAAGTTCTTGCGGTTCGGATGCTGAAATTCAAAATTGTAACTTTTAATGGCATACCTGCCATTAAAAGTTACAATTTTGAATTTTTACTTTGCGAGTTTTTACTTGAATAGTTCCTTAAAAGTCACATGAAAAGTGCGCTATCTATTAATAACTCGTAATGTGGATGGATGGTAATTTAACTGAGGAATATGAATGAGTTTACCTGATTCATAGCTCATAAAGACATAGGTTTTGAGATAGATTTATAGAAATAAAATAAATTTGAATATAAGCTCATTTCTAAACAAGGTCTTTTCTAATGACTGCGAATGCAACAGTCTTTAAGAAAGGATATTCTGTGAAATAGCACTTTTCAGGCAGCACTTACAGGTTGAATTTGTTTATGATAATACTAAGCTAAGCTTACAAATAAATTTTATTAAAAATACAGTTTCCAACATACGATACTGATGCTAAACAAATATATAAAAGTAAAATTTTAATGAAAGTTACTGCTCTCCTCCACGATGCAGCGCTAGATATGATGTACGCAGATTCCTGTATGATATCAGTGTTGAATGGCCAAACTGTATTACTCGAAGTACTCCTTCGCTTCATTATCACCATCATCAGCCGGTAAAGTTAACTCCAGAACATGTCTCTCGTCGACAATCTACAACAACAAGAGGTGGTAACAGGAGTATGATGTTACTGGATACGAAAGTAGACACTGGCACCCATTCGTCAATGTGCTGCCTTGATTCCCTTTTACAACAACCACGGGAAGAGATTGTATGACACTATTCTAAGCTAAGAACTCAAATGGACAAAGAGAACATTAAATATGCAGAATGTAAGATCTGAATTGTATGCGCCAGATAAATAATATACTTGAAACGTCTCGATGGACTGCTGACATGTTGCTGTGAACGTAAAAGCGAAATAAAAAGTAAAACTATTCACATGTACATATATATATATCAGTTTATTTATTTCATTTGATTCATTCGGCCATTAAGACATCAACTAGGGTAATGTAGTAAATACTAAGACACAAATGGTAAAATTTTATCAAATTTGACTTGATTTACTATAGTGAAAACGAAACGGACAACAAAAATAGATTGGCATTTCCTTTACGAAGTACGCGAGCAATGATAACATTCAGCCGGCGTCTTGTCGTTAAGACTCTTGCTAGGCGAAGATATAGTACTGTACAATAAAATTGTAGCGAAGAATAACACAGACACATGGTACATACGTGCTTCGGGACACAAACGCCTTGCACCCTGTTGTTCCAGTCTGATGCTCACATAAAACGTAATACGACTTAAAATACGATTATTGTCAGCGTTCCGAACGTAACGTCTTTCGAATACAATTTTATTACAGTCTCTCACAAACAAACGCTTATCGGTAAACTGCAATACTTGGGGTGCACATCTATCTTCGGAGGAGAACTTTTCTCCTTGCAACTTTGTGCTTGTGTGCGTGTGAGTGATTGTCCTGCATTATGCGCCTCAGGCTCGAGTGCTGGTGGAACTCGTGTCGTATAGAAATATGCCTGCTTATGTTCTTGAACAGAATGTGCCACAGCGCTTTGTCCTTATTCTTCCACAATAAATCTGCAGTCTTCTCAGTAATCCTACGCATATTTTCCTCGAGTCTCCTCGCTTTTATTTCTATTTGTATGAGTGAGCGGGTCGTATTTGTCAACAGGCGGTACAGGTATTCTTTTCTTCTCGTTTTCTTTGGTTCGGAAGCAGTCGCATTTATCAAGGACTCGTATTCAGTGCTGTTGTCAAACTCTTGTATTTTATTGTACGCCCGGTGCCTTGGTTTACCTTTGTTTCTTAGCCAGAGTCCAGTGGAGATCAGTGCAAGAGCGAATAAAAATATTAGAAATAGTTTCGCGGGGTAGTAGAACTTCGTAGTGAAATGCATGTCTGGCGTTTTGTTTCTGGTCACAAATCACGTTGCTGCGCTGTACATGTTTGCGTGGAGGTGCATTGAGACGGGATCGAAGCACTGTCAGCGCTGCTGAGCAACAAGTCACGTGGCAGGCGATTGGAGCGCGCGCGGCGCCCTCTCGCGGCGTGAGCGAAAACGACACTGGCTCCAGTGAAAACACGCCCGGTGCGTCGCACCCCACGAATTTCCCCAATGACTTTTCCACGCGGATGTGAGAAAATGATTTGGATGCGTTGTTGGTATAAATTTTATTGGATAATGTAGGTATTCATAAGAGTAAGGTCTCACTGTATACATAATATAGTTTGTTCAGTCAGCTTTTGAATAGCTTTATTCGTACAGAAATATTGATACTTTAACAAATATTGTTCCATAAAATAACGCACTACTATCAATTTCAAATAAAAACCTTGCTTACATTTTGAAGGATAGCGGAAAAGTACAAAGAAAGTTATTTATGTAATCAAACATGGTGACTTATTCCTCCTTATTAAAAAAGTTCCTTATTTATAGATTCCAACGAATGTACTTACTCAAGTATCAGGATACGAACACTGTTTATTTCTGGGTATCAGAACACAGCCTGTCTGATGTAGTCTTGAAGTTTTGATTTTATTTATTGGATATAGAAAATTGTGAGTATTTTGTACTTTTGGTTAGACTTTTTATACTGCGAAATACCTAAATTTTTAGAACATTAGAAAAGTCTTATGTTTTGACTTTATTATCCAATTTATCAACCGTTTTCCCTCGACTTTGTCAGCGTGGATTTCAGAAAGTATCCATCAGCATTCACTTAGCGAAGAGATAACAAACAAACTCACTTTTACCGAATACCCTGTAGATCTAGACAGACATAAACTCGTAAATATTGCATTTTTTTCTGTGTTTCTAGGCTCTAGGGCGCGCCCGTAGGTGCGTGGAGAAGGGCGAGAGACCTCTCGTCTGGCTCTTACCTTCCTACCGTAATGTACTTCTAACTCACTGTCACTAGAATTGTTTATATCCTGGGAGACCCCTGAATACCATCCGGCGGTGTAATATTGTTTTTGTGACGAGAGAAACATTGCCTGAATTATTTTCGTATCTTTTTGTTGCTGCCTGCACATGGTACTGAGTTCAGTTTACAATACAATGTACTAGTGCAGGAACGGTACATCCCAAAGTGTTTTGTTTGATTTGAAGTCTTATTTAATTAATGGTATGGAACGCAATGATAATTTTATACAGGTTTTCTTATATCGTGTATAAACACAGGATCCTTGTATTGCGATAAAAAAATATCCCATGTTCTTCTCCATTTCATAGGCTGTGTATTAACAATATTTCATAACGATCAGTTTTTAGGGTACCGTAGTCAAACAAAGAACCCTTATAGTTCGCGCTATCCGTCTGTCCGTCCGCGGCTTAGCTCAGAGACCCTTACTACTAGAAAGCTTTAATTTGGAACGGATATACATATTAATCACGCCGACAAAGTAGTAGAATAAAATTTTGAAAAAAAGTAAAAGGCAGCAGAGACAGCGCCTCAGTTGCTCGATGCTTCTTGGTAATAATAATTTTAATCCAGGGGTACTACTTTCAATTAACATCAGATAAGGCGAAGGTCATGTGCAAACCAATTATGAAGAAAAATAATTCAACATTTTATAAAGTCATTTTCTCAAGAGTAAAAATTCCTAAATAGGAACTCGGTTAAATAATTCATTGAAACCAAAGACAAATTCAGAAAAGTAAAAACCCAACTGTATATAAATAGCCTATAAAAGCTTAGGATTAACGACAGCTACGAGGGACGCAGTTGGAAACAAATATAAAACAAGATATTTAATGACAGTAAGATTTGAGCTATGCAAAATAGTATTCTAAAACAATGGAAGATCGCAGAATTTAAACAAAAGCTTTTAATAAAACCATAAAACACTGAACCGGCTCATTGGATCTGTTGTCTCAGCGGCAGCTGCCAGGGGAAGATAAGCGACCCCTTTCTTTTAAGTTCCTGGTCTTCAGCTTAGACTAGTTGAAAACTAGACGTTCCATTCACAGTCAGTCTCTTTTCTTTTTATGTACTACACGATCTAATTACCCCCTCCCATTCCCACAATTGGCCACCCAGATGACGGAGGATATTCCACTGCTTCGGACGAACCGTCTTCTTAATTTAAAAAATATATAATGGTAAGTGTTGGTATGCCCTGTCAGCTCCTTTGGTTTTGAGTGCTGTATTCTCGATATTTTCAAAGCCAGAGTGAATACTCATTTCTAATGTACCATCCTAAACGACATCTCACATAAGATAGATCGAACGCAAAAAGTCATCGCGCTGGCCTTTGGAAAGGATAACAAATGCCTTTCGAGCAGTCAATGTTCCTTACCGCTAAGCTGCTTCAGTATTTAAAATGTTTCCGATTTTATTATATTATTTTGGTATACTTGTAAGCTCCATTATTATTATTTGTTAGCCACATATTAATTTTTGGACACGATATCGGGTCATCGATTTGCTATTATATTGCCATTACGTGCAAACGGGAAGGCACAAAGACTATAATGCTGTTTTTAGTGTAGAATTATTTCTAGTAAAATAATTTCTATTTCACGAATACGACTTAACAATGTCAAAATATCAGAGTTCCTGACACTTGTACGAAGTTATTGAATGTATTGATCAATTTTGCTTTTTCTGTGTGTAAAAGAGAAAGACATACAGACCCACATTTCCAATCGTGCAAAGTCATTTCAGTGGTTTAACGAAGTCCAATGTCCACTGACACCTTACTGTCACAATTACACGGTGATTTTGTCACATAATCATCACTGACTTTTAAAAAAAATCGCAGTCCAAAGTTAACATCGTTTAGCATTCGATATGCAGAGTTCCCTTCCGTTTATGATTTGAATCAAAAGAGGTTCATATCTTCAGTTTTTTGTTTTGTCTGAGAGCTTAAATTGATTTTTGGTGGACAGAGACCCCATAAAATATTTAACAGCATCCTCTATAAAAGACGTTACAAGTTTACCGAGGAGCCGATAAATTGAGTATCGATTGCGGACTCTTTCCCACCAGAGAGGGTTTTTTGGAGCTCTTTCCTCCTCGACGTTTAGTGATGTGTGGTAAGGGTTTAAAGTTTATTTTGTTTCAAAGTCAATTTATTACTCCAGATAGTACTATTTTTAACATTCTTCCTTAGACGGAAACGTTTGTTGCTGAACATGAACTTCCAAAAATGAGTTCTAGAAGTTACGCCTGGATGCCGTATACACATTTGAAAACATTTCATAAGTTTTCTAATATATTGAACTTAGGATTACATAATTCCAAATATCGTTAATGATATTCCAGCATAATCGACAGAAGTCAATCAACAAATCAATTCAAATATAATTTAATGCCATTTAATTTAATTTTAAGACTTAAAAATGAAAAACTTCATTAAGCAAATAACTTCCTGGCAACCACAATGAACTATCTACCTCTTGTCCAAAGAGCTGACGATTACTTACTACCTTTGACCACTCCATCCGCACAGTTTGTTAACTTAATAAAGTTTAGTCGTTAAGGTAATGGTCAAATCATGAGATCACAGTGAAATCCTGAAACTATACGTTACTCCTCAGAGTCGGACTCCCGCACGAAGGGTTCCGTACAGAATATGGATATTTAACGGAAGGAAAACCAATCTAAAGAATGCGCCTCGATTTTCGTTATCAATTTAGTTTTGCAGTAGCAGTAGTAGACGAGTACGACACTAGAGGGCACTACTGATATGTTTCATCGCACGTTTAAAAAAACACGTTTGTTGTATGGGAGCCCCCTGAAATGTTTATTTTATTCTGGTTTTTATTATTTGTTGTTTGTTTGAATACTCTTTATTCATTCATATGTCAACTTAAATAATTAAATTTTAAAAACAATAACAAAAGTTGAATTGGCGGACTTATCCCTATATAGGGATCTCTTCCAGTCAACCAGGGCGAGGAGAAAGATAAAAGGGTGGTGTGCGGAGACATATACAATATCATGATATAGGATATACAAACAAAGAGATTTTAAAAGGAAATAATTAAAACAACATATACTTATATAAATATAATACATAGATATAATATATATACATATAGAAATAAATATATAATATATACACATATATATAAGGATATATGTTGTTATAGCGAAAAAACAAAAATACATCACCTGTAAAAGTTTCAACTCTCTAACTATCACGATTCATGAGATACAGCCTTGTGACAGGCTGACGGACGGACAGCGAAGCCTCAGTAATAGGGTCCCGTTTTTACCCTTTGGGTACCGAACCCTAAAAAACATATTATATTAAGACGCCAATGAAGCAAAGTCTCCGTAGAATAGTAGGTATATGAATATGTTATTGCTGTCGCGATTCGGTACGCACACATACAGCCTTTCACATGCTTTCACTCACACAAATAACGCTGCATAACATCCCAAAGAGGCCCCTGCGAGCCGCGCATAGTCGCTACCCCTCCGCCTGGGCTAGAGTGTATTTTTCAAAATTATAATAAACTTGACGTGAGCGTGCGTCAACCCTTGTTTTACGTTTTGAGAAATTATTGTTCGCATATTGGTTTAGTCTCGACATACTGTGGTTGTATTTGATATAATTGACTAGTAAGTACCTATCACATATAAATACAATATAAATTATGGCGTTGCTATTTTAGGGTTCTACGGTCAACAAAGAAACCTTTTAGTTTCACCATATCCGAACGTTCGTCTTCCAACGATACTTTAGGTGACCTAGAGGTGTTTTAGTACCTAGAGTGCTAGAGTCTAAGGACTAACAAGTTAAAGCGTTCAAAAAGAACTAGAAACCGACTTCAACTGCCCTAAAAGTCTACTTTTATTAAGGAAAATTTAAGATGTATATTGTTTTCTCATGGATTCCATTCTAAGAACCGGACCAAATTGAAATGGGACCACATGGAAAGCATCAGCTTTCAAATAATAAAGAATCATCCAAATCGGTTCACCCAGTGAAAAGCTCTGAGGTAACAAACATTTAACTAATAGAATAGAATAGAAATAATTTATTCGGCATACAGATTACAGTGCAGTTAAAACATTAATTTTAAATTTGCTCTGCTGCACTGCAACGCCGAAATACACACTTAACATTCCCAGTCTCAAAAACTACTGAACCGATTTTGATGAAACTTGCAGTCTTCCCTAAGTTTTACAATACCTAGGTAAACAAAAAAGGGATTATTTAAATCGAACTTGTAGTTCCGGATATATAAAAAATAAATTAAATAAAATAGCCTTTATTGCTGAACTAATTTTTTGTTTTAATTTTCTTAAAAATATGCTTACTTTATACGTTACTTATCTTTTTATATTAAGTATCAGTAACCGGTCGTTCCTACATTTCAGCTTGTCTTTCGACATAGGCCTCCTCTAAGGATTTCCACTCTATTCTATCTTTCGCTATGCGGGTCCATGTTGGACCCGCCACTTGTCTGATGTCGTCCTCCCATCTTCTAGTCTGTCTGCCTCTTTTTCTTTTGCTATCTCGTGGTTGCCATTCAGTTATTAGTCTTGTCCATTTCTACATACTCTATTTCTCCATTATTTACTGTTATGGGCTCTGTTTGTGAGGAATTTGACATTACTTTTGTTTTCGTTAAGATCGTTGACAGGCCTGCTTTCTCGCTCTCTTCCGCTAACTGTTGGAACATTGTCTGTAGGGTTTTCGGGTTTTCCGAAAGTAAGATCAGGTTGTCTGCAAAGCGTAGGTGACTCAGCTTTTGCCATTTATATTTAGTCCTTTATTCGTCCAATCCAGATTTGTGAATATCATTTCCAGGATAGCTGAAAATATTTTTGGTAAAATTGGGTCTCCCTGGCGTACCCCTCTCTCAATCGAAAATTCTTCGCCTGTAGATTCTAGCTTCACTTGTGCGGTGCTTTTTGTGTATATGTTTTTCAGTATTCTTATGTATTTTGCATGTACGCCTTGTTTTTCCAGTGCGTCCCAGATAAATCTATGTTCGAGTGTGTCGAATGCTTTGTTGAAATCCACGAACCCTATGTGTGTTTTTCTTTTGTGTGTGTGTTCCGGATATATGCGAGGACAAACAAACATACACTTTAGAAATTTGGCACACTTCTTTAGAAGCTGGTATAGACTAACATATATGAAAACTGGGCAGTTCTGGAAATATTACATACATACAGGTCGCATTGATAACCTCTTTTTTTGAAGTCGGTTAAAAAACTGTAATTTCACGACACCTCCCACAATAGAATAGACGAGTTAAAAATCCCGTCTTAAGTGTATGAGATGTATAACTGGGAAAAAATATTTCAAGTTTTTATTTGTCGACATGAATAATAATATCGTCGAAATCTATCGTATTTCCTACTGTCATACTTCATATTATACTATTATATTTTAAGTACCTCAAAAGGAAAAAAGGAATCCTTATAGGATCACTGTGATATCGAATACTCCAGTCTGCTGTCCCTTAGATCTGTCAAATAATGAAACTTATAGGTCAACGCAATAAAAAGATATAGCTGTATTTTAGACCATTTCCGTACAAAATGCAATGAACCCAAAATCTATACGGTATTTCCCGTTGACCTAATGTCTTGAAATTTGGCAAGAAGAAAGGTTTTACAGCACAACCATAGGAATAAATCTGAATTTTTTAATTGTAACACAGTAAAATTGATTTTTTAATGTTTACAAACTTAACTTCGTAATATGTAATTTAGCTTAGAATTTCATTTTCGGTAGAGCATTGTTGGGTGCATATTACCATACCTATTATTTATGATTTTCAGTATGTCATTAATTCATATTCTGTACGGAATCCTCGGTGCACGAGTCCGACTTGCTCTTGACCGGTTTTTGAGTTGTTGGAGAGCCATTTCAAGCTCTTGCTGGCTGATCTCCGGGATATCTGTGTCGGGTCATATAGTCTCCGTAGCGATTTGTACATGCGATGTCCATATAACTTCTCTTTCTCTCTCAAGACTTTCAATAATAATAAATAACAAAAAATAATATAAAAAAGCTTTTAAAAAAGTTATAAATAAACGGATGTCCATGCAATAAATGTTATGTTTTTTCTGTGTTTTTTTTCTGTTTAGATATTTTACAGTGGTACGGAACCCTTTGTATGCGAGTCCGACTCGAACTTTAACATTAAAAAAATATTTGAAACATAAGTCACTTATTCATAAATCATATTTAATTATTTACACGTAACAAAACGTAACAACAACTAAGAATTTCAGGGAAAATGTTCTGTTCTAGAGATAAAATAAATTTCCTTAGAATTATTTGTCTTTATATTTGTTTATTTAGATCAATCTAAACATTAAAACTAACAGGTAAAACCATTATAGCTCGAGAAAGGGTATCTATCGATATATTTTTCCCACCACTATTAGTCGAAAAAATCGATAAAGCTTATTGACATCACTAATGCATGCTTACTTTATTTTTATACATATAATACACAGTATATAGTTGTGATATAGTGTACCCTGCCTCCCGAACCGAACTGTGCGAGAAGGACAGTTGAAGCTTTTTTTGGTATTTGCCTAGTTTTGCCGTGAAATTAAGGGTTTGGGATATAGCTGTTTTCTCAACGAAACGTTAGCCAAATTCAATCATTTTGATCTTATTCTCTTTATCAAAGAATAATCTAGGCCCGTTGGTTTTGCTTTTTCTGAAAATGTTACGTTTACTCTAAATAATGAGTACCATAAGTTGAAAGAAATTTTTTCTGAAATTTTGAGTTTTGAGATGCCCATAATTCTAATTGTAGACAAAATATTGAAAAAAGCAAAACCAACGGGCCTAGATTATTCTTTGATAAAGAGAATAAGATCAAAATGATTGAATTTGGCTAACGTTTCGTTGAGAAAACAGCTATATCCCAAACCCTTAATTTCATATGAAATTTTTTATCTGCTGTTCCCTCTTAACTAACCAACTTATATTAAGACGCTGAAATCAGCTAAATGCGCATCATATTCGGTTGTCGCGGGCAAAAAGTATGCAACATATCACGCCAAAATGAAAATATGTTATTATTCAGCATATTTCCAACAAGATTGTTGTTTTCAAAACACGATTTCGTAAACTTTCCTCGATAGAAAATGAGTCCAAAATCAGCTCTCAACGTTTATAAATCTTTAGTCGATACGGCTAATGTGTGAAGTGATTTTAGTAAAAAATATTGCAATAAATTCATAAGGCGTTTTTCCATTTTGTTGTTGTTTCCGATTTTTGATTAAGTAATTAGTTTTTACACAATTTCGTTTTGTTTTATTTCACAACTAGAATTCAGCAGCGCGCGCTCACACCATTATTTGCATCTCTCTTACTTGTACCGAGACCGACAGTGATCGCTGAGGCGCGCTGCTAGACGGACCTATGTCGCTCTTCGTTCTGCGCTCCGTTTGTTTGGATTGACCAAATCGGAAAACAATTTTTTTGTAAATATATTGTAATATACAAATTTGTATATAGAAGTATTTGTTTTTAGCTAAAATATTTGTGTTTGCTTGTAAATTGATATATAAACTGTAAATAAATGTAAAATAATAATAATAATCTGTACTGTATAAAAATAGAAAATAAAACAAATAATAGAAGATTGGGGAAGAGGCGATTATATCTTAAAAAACATAAACAAATTATGGAAGTTATAAAGTAAGTACCTAATCTACCTATATTGTTTTAAACTGATTCATTGGAGTATTTCACTAGTTCAAAATACTACTCGATCAATAAGGTGAGCTATTTCAATCACGCTCACGTTGTCTAAACAGTCTAGTTGGGAAAATGGTGGTTCTAGAAAACCACATCGTCGTGGGTTCAATCCTAGGTGTAGGTATAGCTTCGTAGCTCTTTTTTTTATTCACATTTTATTACTAATTGATTTTATCTCTATTTTAGAAAAAAAACTAATGAACAATTCAGCAAACGATAATGACGTGGTAGAAGCACCCAGTCCGTCGGATACTGTTTTAAAAGAGTAAGTGAATGCCTCATTATTTCGGTGTTTTTTTTTTCAAGACAATTTTTTCATAGAATTATTAAAGTTTTATGAATTAATCGCACACACTAAACAAAAAAAACTTCATTATTCCGTGTTTTTTTAAAAAAAAATTGCATAGACTTACGAAAGTTTTAGAAGTGTTCGTACATTCATAAATTTTAGATCAATTAAATAATTATTATACTAGTTATATTTCATGAAAACTTAATATATTCTTTGGAAACACATACTCCTATTATTTTTTATGAAAGTAATAATATTTTCTATTTTTAGGTTAACAAATGTGGCGCTCACAGAAAATTTTAAATCACCAGATATGTTTCTTCCACTTCAGTGTGAAACTAAGTAAGTAGCCGTGTAGAAAAAAATATTACACTTGTCACAAATCATATTAAAAAATTGACGTTTTCGTAATTTTGTGGCTTTAGGTTGGATGAACAGAAATAAAAAGACGGGTCAAGTAATATTCCTTCAGATGCTCAAAACCAACATGAGACACTTCAAATTCCTGACGATTTACCCGAACTTGAGGTAAATAATATAATTTTACTTATATGTTTTACTACTGCATGCATACAAAATAAAATTCTTAAATAATATTTTTTACTATTTTAGGTTGAATCCAGTCAACATGTGGAGAAGGAGACCTATATTGGGCGACGAATTATAAGCGTGTCACACTTTTATAAAAAGTTACAAGAAATATCCAATCATGGGCCGCTGGGTTGTAGCATCAGTAACATGGATTTAGTTGGAGAAAAGCAAAATGGACTGACATCAAAATTTACTTTTTTGTGTAAATAATGTAACATAAAATTTTATATAGAAAGTGATTCTTGCGATGATCATTACCTACCAATCAATAGCTGTGCGGTAGCTGGTATTATGTCTATTGGTGGTGGTCATTCACATTTAGATGAGTTATCTGCAGCATTGAACCTGCCTTCATTGTCAAACAGAAAATACCAAAACGCACATGATATCATATCCAAAAACTGGGAAGAAGTTGCACATGATACCATGGAGCAAGCCGCCAAAAAAGAAAGAGATTTGGCAATTGCTGAGGGCAGGTTCAACAAAGATGGGATACCTGAAATTGATGTATGTGTAGATGGTTCCTACTCCAAAAGATCATATAAAAATTATTCAGCACTGTCTGGTGCAGGCGCCATTGTTGGAAAGAGGACAGGTGAAATTTTATATTTAGGAGTGCGCAATAAATACTACTATTCATGCGATCGAGCAGCAAAGAAACAGACACCAGTCAAAGAACATACTTGTTTCAAAAATTACACTGGCCCTTCAACGGGTATGGAGAGTGATATCATTGTTGAGGGATTCATGCAGTCTGTTGAAACACACAATCTGATTTATCGCCGTTTGATATCCGATGGTGATGCGAACACGTACAAAAAAAATTCTAAAAGCACAACCATATAAAGACCAAGGTGTGGCTGTAGAGAAAATTGAATGTTGCAATCATTTATTGCGAAACTTCTGCAATAAAATGCAAAATTTACAAACTGATACACGTTACTTGATTAGTCACAGGAAAATATTTACAAAGACGAAAATCATGAGCATGAGATCTGTCATTAAGAAAGCAATATTAAAAAACAAGTCAGATGAATGCCCTGATATTGAATTACTATTCGATAGCATATTATTATCTCACCATCATGCCTTTGGCAACCACGCCAAATGCAAACCATACTTTTGTAATATATGTGTTTAATCACGCGGCCGAAACTTGAAGCAGTCAACAACGATTGACGAAGCTGGATCCATTCCCTGCTATCCTTTTGAAGTATTGTTTTCTTTTCTATAATGGCTAGTTCAGCATCAGTTCTATTCAAAGAAATCACAAAGCTTTTTTTTTCAGTTTTTCCAGCTCTTCCTTCGGCATGTCTTCTTTACTACAGTGCTCACCATAATTTTCATCATTTTTTTGAAACACTATCCGTCTCTTTTTCTTTAAGTACTTGTTATTCATTTCTTTCTTTTTAAATCTTTTTTCTTCCATCAGTTTCAGTTTTCCTTGTGGACTATTGTTTACAATTTTTTTGTATAACCCACATAAAGGTTTATTTGTATTGAATGATGAAGCCGCAGCATGACATCTTGCTGCGTACGACTGTTTCAAAGAAAAATTTATTCTTTTTCCACCTATATATTTGGCAATGACACTGTGATAGCGTTCAACGACATTACTGTCAACGTCATGAATAAGGCTTCAAGCATGGCCTGCTATATTTTGGGTCAAAATACAAATTCTCTGCCAAAGAGAACTATTGAAAAAATTGTTTTCAACATTCTTTTGCTCACCATATTTATTACAAAAGTATGGTTTGCATTTGGCGTGGTTGCCAAAGGCATGATGGTGAGATAATAATATGCTATCGAATAGTAATTCAATATCAGGGCATTCATCCGACTTGTTTTTTTAATATTGCTTTCTTAATGACAGATCTCATGCTCATGATTTTCGTCTTTGTCAATATTTTCCTGTGACTAATCAAGTAACGTGTATCAGTTTGTAAATTTTGCATTTTATTGCAGAAGTTATCCAATAAATGATTGCGACATTCAATTTTCTCTACAGCCACACCTTGGTCTTTCTATGGTTGTGCTTTTAGAATTTTTTATACATTTTGGTCGAGTAGGACGATTTGTATAAAATAGCAGATTTTTTTGTCGAGTTGTCCCCATAGTAAAAGTTGTTGCATATTACTAACACATTATGTGGTTTAATGGATGAGACTCTTATACTTTTTATAATTAATTTTTTATTCTCTACTTTTACACGTGACGTGAGTAAGTACTTACTTGTTGTTCTGAAGAGGGAGAAATATTAAATATTATTAAAACAAACTTTTAACACATAAAAAAACGGTGATTAAAAAATATGCAATATGGAACATTTTTTAAAGTTACATGCGTAAATTGTGGTTTATTTTCTAAAATTTGTGATTTTTAACGTTAAACCTCTAAAACTTTCATAAGTCTATGAAAAAAATTTGACTAGAATCTGAAAATATCTGAAAATTTATATGGATATAAAACTCTAAAACTTTCATAAGTCTATGAAAAAACAACAATCTTGAAACAAACTTGGATTTTGGAATAATGAGGTCTCCCCTTTGGTGTAGTAAGTACGTAAAGAGCATAAAGTTGACCTCCATATAATAAACAAAATAAAATTTAAATACATGCTGTCTACTAGAGAAACTATGAAGGAAGGGATGAAATAAATACTAATTTACAATAATAATAAAAAACATGAAAATACATAAAAAAATTATAAAGATCATTAAATTGTTGATACGTAATTCTGCTTTAATTTTTCAATGTTTTGTTCAATTCCTAACCCAAAAAAAGAAGATAAATATTTGTTTGACTTTTTGGTGATTCATTATATCGTCTTATTATGTTCTGTTCCTGACGCACTTGAAGTCTTATTAGTACACAATTTCACCGTACGCGTATGGCGCGACGTTATCGAAAGAGTTTGCGATCGTAGCTAAAAATCCAAACGCTCAAGGTCATTGGCTATAGTCAGCGCCTTAATATTGGTTCATGAGTATAAATATCAACAACATTCGAGTGCCTACATAATATCGTAAATGCGTTTATAAAGGGGCGCAACTTTATTGTAGACACTTTTTGCCGAGCAAGAATCGTAAACGTTTTCAAAAATATACATCGATCTGCGCTTCAGCGTCGCTTAATCTTTTTATATTAAATTTTTCCAATAAAAAGTGTAATATAGAAGACATATTTCGTTTGAACATCGTTCGCATATCCCTAACTCATGTGTGCACCATATTGAGAGAGTTGATAACATCGCGAGCTGCGTTTACATCCGATGTTTCAATATTCCCTCCCTGCTTGAGTTGAGTAGTCGTTGAACTCACATTTTATACTCATACGGTGGAGTACGAATATGTATTTGAATTTGGAAGAGAACCATTTATTTAAAGGTGTCTAGGTATAGATAAATTTAATCAAATTAATACAAGATTGTCAGATACTTTCAAACGTAAAAATAAAAACTTTTCTTAGCCAGTGAGGATCATTAGATACTAAGTTTTTTTTATAATACACTAGATTTTGTCTGCGACTTCGTCCCAGTGGATTTCATAATGTATCCCACGGTGACTTCAAAAGGTATAAGTAGCCTGTTCTAGATCTTCAAGTATCTTTATAAAAAAAAAAACAAGTTTTTATTAATAATTTGTCTTAATATAAGACAAACAAACAAAAAGAGAGTGTCTCTTTAGCATTTATAATTTGAGTATGGATAAAGAAAAACTGATAACTCCTACACATTTTCTAACACAAGTAAATGCGTTCAAAAAGAACTGGAAACAGACTTTTATTGCCGTAAAAGTCTACTATTACGAAGGCAAATTTAAGATTTAGATTGTTTCCTCATGTATGCCGTTGTCAGAACTGGACCAAATTGAAATGGGACCACACGGGAAGCACCACCTTTCAAATAAATAAATCATCCAAATCGGTTCACCCAGTCAAAAGTTCTGAGGTAACATAAAAAAACATACCCGTCGAATTTTAACCTCCTACTTGTTTGAAGTCGGTTAAATATCAAAAATTCACATCCGTTTCCTCCACCATTTTCACGATTTGTCTGAAAAATATTTAACTTTTGTGTTACCAAGCGGAAGCTTTCTATGAGGGAAGTAAAAAGACCGATTAACCACTTATTACGTAACAAATACGCAAGTCGTTCTGTAAGCGATTAGTTCTCGCTGCAGAGCGAATAGGAGGGGCGTCTGTAATCGAGTATGTTTTGTCAATTAGGGCTCCGCACTGGGGCCCTAAATTCCCATTTGCCTCGGAGTTGTCTGTGTGATTATCCTTTTAGAAAGGGGCGGTCGGAATTTATAGTTTTCCGGTTAAGTCCATTAGGGTGATCGATAAAGGTGGCCCGCTCTGTTTGCTTCAGAGGAAGCACATTATCTTCGTCAATACGAAAATTGCGGGATTTTCATTGGAACGAGATTTTACTTTCATTACAAGGATTCTTTATCAAGCATCTCAACTCTCGGCCTTCTGTATCTGCAAATAGATTGCTTTATATATATATAGTACGTTTGATTACGGTAATGTATTGTGCTTCTGTTGTAGTTCAGGAAAAATTTAATATATTTTCAATTGAGACATAGCACGTTTAGTAAAGTCTGTTGAAATAAGCATTGGATATATTTTCATGGTTGAATTTTTTTCAAAAGATATACACAGAGAAAAACTTTCAAAGTCGAACTTAGTACAGCTTACTGGTGCGTGCTGGATCCTAAACCAACAAAACTAAATCTAGGCAGGAAGCTACTAGAATACTAAAATTGAAGACTTACTGAAAGTGAATTCGTAGCGGAGCCTCTCGCTCTTCAAAATCAATGTTAGAGCGAATCGATTTCGGCCGAATTTAGCTCTGGTACTCGTGTTCGGTCGTCCACCAACCGCAATACGAGTACGTGTAGAAGCGTAACACAATTACCCGAATATGCGGGTACCCGAAACATATTCATATGGGCTCCTCAAGTTTGGCCCTCTAGGGTCTGCCTCTCGACCACGTTGCGACTTGATGGGGGTTTGATTTATCCCTTGCAAGGGCTCAAGAGGGACTTTGAAGTTCACAGGGTTGACAAGCGAGAGAATACCTACATATATCTAGAATTTACATACTCTACCTGTACCACCTTCTATTTACGTCACGTATTACCTTTTGTTGACCTAGTACTTTGACCAGTAAAATGTTTGCGTATTTATCGAAGAAACAAACATGCAATTGGCAACCATTGTTGTCCGTCTGTCTGTAACTATGTAAAGAATATTTGTCGCGTTAAGGTATCGAGTTGAAATTAATACCGAATACTCAAGAAAAAAATCAAACTTATAGATAAACGGCATAAAAAGAAACAGCCGAGCAGCATATTTTGACGATTTCCCTTGAAAGTGAATCAAAACCTATAGGGAAGTACCCGTTGAGCTAGAATCCTGAAATTCGTCTAGAAGCAAGGTCAGCTCAAATACGCTTTGACGATTAGAATTTGTTCCAGCGTCGCGCCGGTCAGTAAATTCTTAATGCTAACAATGGCTTCTTCATTTCGTTAAGGCATTTTTAGTGTATATTACTTTTCATATTATTTATGATTTTCAGTATGTTAAATATTCATATTCTATACAGAATCTTTGGTTCGAGAGTCTGACTCGCACCGGAGCCTGATTTTATCTAACGAGAGGCCGTGTGGTGTTCCATAAAATAGGATATCCTCACTACAAACAGATTTATCTAATGCCAAGTTTCAAACTTTTAAATGATGTCCTCTAAACAATGGTCCGTTGGCAAATCGGCGTAAAGAAAAACTGCTAAAGGAAACACAACTTCGGTCATTACGGCGTGTTGGGCGCCGGCGCCGAGTGGGAAGTTTCTACTAACTGGAGAAGCTAGTGAATCTTAACTACAACTAATAGATTCTGGATGGTTGATTTTTTTTTATTTAGCAAGTTGTAGTAATTTCAGTTGTTGGACGATTTGAACAACAATAACTGCTCTGGCGTTACCTGCATTCCGTTCCTTAACGCTACTATGAATATGACGTTCTTCTAGACTATTGCTAGGTAACAATACCCTCGATCCATTGAAATTTAATGACATCAAACACACATTACATTTTTCTAAATCATTTACATTTTTATATATGAATGAAAACACTGTAATCTAAATTTTGACAACTGCAAGAACGCTCACTAAATGATAATACTGAGTGTGCCTTATCCGCTCAAACTCAAAATATGCTTCTATATTTTATTCAAACTTTAGGATTTATCCCATGAGACTACACGTTCGATCGGCATAAAAAGTAGATTTCAACTACAAAAATTTAAGTCACTCTAACTTTCTTTTAGGTCGTGAATGTGTGAGTAAAAGGTTGTGATTTTTAACGAATTTATCCCGTGTTGTAACAGTTCTGCTATTAGGGGCGGAGAAACATCAACTTGAGTTAGACACAATCTTGGTATAGATACAGTCTTAATTTACAGAACACAGAAATCGCATAAAACACGAGACAGGTGCTCTATGCCAATGGGAAAAAATATCAATATACTGAGAGTTATCGCTGCAATCTACATAGGTACTGTAAAGAGCGCTACCTCTGTGCGTCAGTACGTGCCTGGCTGGCTGGTTCACCTGACAATATTTAAAACAATATTTATTTGTTGTTGTTTGTAATTGAGAGTATTACAGGTCTAACGCATGATTGAGTCTGATCCTTATGTATGGGAGTGATACGGGAAGGTATGTTTGCAGAGCGTCAAACGACGCATTTATGCATAAATTCGAGACCCATTTAGTTATGCGTTAGTCCTGGAGTTTGGCAAGCAAAAAATAAGTCGTCGAGTGTACTTTTGAAAAGAAGATATCCTCCTCCTCTTCTTATCACATGAGATACAAGTAAAGGCGGTGTTGTCCTCTTTTACAGAATTATCATCAAAACTATTTCCAGCGACTTTTTGTTTACATTTGTTTGTACCAGTCCTTCTTCAATAGCTAGCTCCTGCTACGCCAAGCAAGTGCATCAAGTTCGGAGCTATATAATGAAATGGTCCTAAATTTTGAGCTATTTTACAGTACCAATTTACTTTCATAAACATCAAACTACAAAATATAATACGCGGAGAGATATCAGCTACAATAAATAAACTTGACACAAACTCACTTTGAAAGACCAATAGAGTGATATAAGAACACTATAAAGCAGAATTAGAAAGTTAGTAACCGAGTTAAAGGAAACTTGTGCGAGGGTGACTGAGGAGAGTGGAAAGTAAACAGTTCTCTAAGTTTTCTTGGGACTCAAAGACAATTCTCTGAGATACAATTATTTTTAGAATATTGAGATAACTTTCTGGGAAAGTGTCTCAGTCTTTATTTATTGTTCCTAAGGATTTTACTTAATCGGGACCTTGTAAAAAACTCATTTGGGCAAATTTTGAGCCTCAATGTATCGTAGGGCTTGGTTCGATAAAATCTAAGAAAATGATAGTTTTTTTTTTAATTTTTCTTAATTTTTTGGGGGTGATGTTTGAATGGCGGCAGGGAATCAAAGTGACTTGTAATGTAATCTTTTGTTTATCTATACATTGGATAATTATTATAGTTTGTACTGCTTGCTAAAGGTGAAAGTCTCAAGCAGTATCAATGTACGCGCACGGAATTCATTTGTATGGCAGGTTGAATGAAGTATTTTCAAATTTACCGGGTTGTTAAATGACAAGTGACATTCGTCATATGTCATATGTTCTCGGAAATGTAGGTACTTATAATGTACTAACCCAGTAAAATTGTAATTTTCTGAATCTTACACAAAAAACAAATAAATTCAGTGAACTTTAAAAATTACAAAGCTGTAGCTCTTATTACAGCCACGCGTTGATTAAAGAGACAGTGATTGTGCTTAATTGAATTTATCGCTTATAACAAAACTAATAAATCAATTTAGTGGTCCGTCTTGATAGAATCGAGTAGTTTCTTAGCTTATCTAACTATTAAAGTAAATATCATTTTGAATTAGTAAAGGGCTACGGAGAACCAATTAGAAAAATGGTCCATGTAAGATTCTTTCGTGGCTTTTTAAGGACTAAAAAGCGCGCCCCCTACACGGGACAATTTGACCGACCAATTTCATACCAATCCCCAATCAGAGTGTGACGTGTCAGTGACAGAGGGTCACGGTCCAATCACAGACAAGATTGCCACAAAATTAGCTGGACAAATTGCTACGTGTTTGCCTTTTCTGTAATAACAATTCCTCTAGTTCAGTTACAAGCCATCGAAGTGTGAAATATTGCTTCGAAGCTTGGCACGTCGAATAAAAGAGATACTGAATGTCTTGAGTTATGCTTTGACCTCTTGATCTTGTGTTGGAGACGTTTTACAAGATTTTATCAAAATTATTTGTTTGTCTGTCTTCTGTCGATTTGTCCATGTTTGTACTGCGGACACAAAATCATGAATTGTCTTAGATGACGGGCAGTAGGTACTTCACTCACATTGATTGTTTGTATATTTGCAAATTTCTCGAGAGTAAGATCAGTCAATAGCATTTTCTCCTATGTCCGCGGCAGGCACTTGCATGGCAACGGGGGGATAGCAAAAATATATGAAAGGGTGTTATCTACGTGCTGTTGCTTCCCGCCGTCGCAGGACAGTGGAAAAACGCGTCATATAATAACCTTTCCCTTTTTGCCTCCCTATATCCGAGTCACGGCTGTGGTGGCTAGTGTCAAAGCGGTCTATGTCCGTGAATTGACAAGAATTTATGCCATTGTCTGCAAGAAAAAAATGACAAATAAAGTATATGCAGGGTGAAGGGTCTACCCGAAGAAGGGAGAGGCAGTGATGAACGTGTCTTGTAATTATATGTGATATAAGAAGTATTTCCCAAAAGCAAATTATTTGATGAAATATCCATCGTGTTTTGTTCACGTAATCCACGGCTATTCGTGTTCCTGTACATTTGTATGTATTTGTAGATAGCATCCTAGTATTACCATAAACAATTTGACACCACGCCTCAATCTCGGCTCTACCTAGTCATGAACACTCAATGGGCCGTAATGAAATTCCCGACCCGTCAGGTATCAGAGATTGCGTCCAATATAGGGCTATACGCAGGTATGAAGCCCGTACATATAATATTAAGCCACCTTACTGAGACACCACAAATCTGGCCTGTAGCGCATTATTTCTACGAAGCACGAGCTTGTAGAGAGGTCTATGCAGTTCGGTAGCGTATCGTAGATGCATTTCATGCAATTTCTTGTGCCTGGAGGCAATGAAATGACATGCGGGATATGTCTCCCGTTATATCGATGTCAATATGTCCCAAAGCTATCGCTGTGCATGAAAATAAGGATGACATTGCAAGGTACAATTTTGTGTTGGAATTTTTATGGTTCGACGAATCTTTCCGGCAAAACTGTTGAACAAATTTCGGTGCCTTGATAAACGGTTATGTAATAAAATTTTAACCTGTTAATTGTATTGTGTGGTATTTGTAGTGAAACTGGCTAAAAACCTCATCGTTCGTTTCATATTAATGTCTAGAGTATTACTGGCTATAAATATGATTTCGGTAATAACCGATAACTAAAAGTTTTTTGTCGTTTTACTGCTTACGAAATTATGTCCAAAACCGACATATAGACAGCAAACAAAGATAGTATTCCAGGAAATATTTTTGCAACTTATGCTAAAAATGTAAAGCTAACTATATGACTAAACCTAACAAACATAAGACAGTTCATCCAGTCTCGCCCCGTTGGGCAGAGTGCCCGCAGCATTAACTGATCCTTTGGAGGAGCTGAAATTAAGTTTTATAATTTAAAACATATTTATTTTAGCTGATCCGAAACTCTCTCCTATTCCTATTTTTACACTGAATTATGTACAACCCAGAAAGTTGATAACTCAACCAAAAAAAAATATTTGTCTAAAGTTCGTAAAGTTGACCGGTTGGCCTGGCTCGCTTTTGGGGCAAAGTTTTAAAGTTGCAGGAAAGTTCTCTGGACGATACGGACAACTCTGCCCTCTGTGGATTCCATCCACATTTGTCGTTAGATCACGCGCTGTTACACATTTTCTTTTAACTTATTTTAAAACTAGCAGCCCGTCCCGGCTTCGCACGGGTTAGACAATTATTTATTTTTGGAAATTTGGATATAAAACACTTTTTTTCACAAATATTTTTATTTATTAAAAAATTATTATTTATTAATTATATATTTTAAAAAAATTATTTCAGTGCCCCCTCCACCCCGCCCGCCGCGATGCCCGGCGCGCTTTTCAGACTGCATCGCAAACAACGGCCACGGCGCTATGGCGGTTTTGTTTGTTCTGTTTGAATTTTTTAATTCGTAATATCTTTTGAATGGTAGGTCCAATTTAAATAATTTAAAAACTATTTTATAGGTAGTTAAATGGTCTTGACCATAAAATAATTTATTTGGATAAGGATTAATATAAACACATAAATAGCATGGTTTGAATTTGGTTAGCATTTTCATTAATGTTTAAAATGAAAAAAGTTGTTGTAGTGACATAACTACAATAGTTGGACATATGCTACCGCGGAGTTTTTTGTAGACATTATGATGTTCTTCAATATTGTTGTACATTATTTTGCTCTATCGCTAATAGTTTCGGCAGCGCATTCGACGAAAGACATTTTAAGACTCATTTTTCTACACCTTCGGTTACATTGTTCAAATTTTACCAAGGATCCCTAATTTTTTTCAAAATGAAATGTAGCCTATGTCAAATTGGAAGAATGTAGCATTCTATTGGTGAAAGAATTTTTTAAATCGGCCCAGTACTTTTTGAGCCTATTCATTACAAACATACAAACATACAAAAATAGTTACAAATCTTTCCTCTTTATAATATTAGTGTGGATGTTTAACATACTGAGATATCAATTTAAAAATATTTTTCCGCTACATTTTCTACATAGGAATTCCCAGACTGACAGAAAAATCAACTCTAACCCACGAACCACTTGAGTTTAGAATCTTCAAATTTGGAAAATATTATATACCCCTTTGATAAAACATGCATCTTTGTATGTATATCTATCGCTAAGAAATGATAAGTCAAAATTGAAATTTTCGCAAAACCTCGGGTGACCTCTTATATAAAAGTCGTTTCATCGGTCCGTGGACCACAGATTAAGAAACACTGGTTATAGAGGGGGGGAAATGCATTATTTACTGTTTTGAAAACATAAACTGATTGTGTATAAACACACAGGTAAATACAAGTTCACTACTGTCGTTTACGTGCAAATGACTTTTGAGTGAAAGATAACCAAAATCACACTGTCAATAAAATAGTACCAATGATGAGGGGAAATACAATTTTAATTATATTTACTACATACTTAGCTAATTTATTTTGCAATAAAACTAATAAAGCAAAGATTAAAATTTAGTCACTAAATTCACTTATATTTAAATTTGTGACTAGAAATAAGAATTATGCTTTGAACTACAAGAAAATAGTTAAATAACCTAAAAACTGGAATATGAAAAGAAACGTAGTATATAATATAATATAATAGTAGTAAATATATAGTAACAATATAAGTTTTTAATAATAGCTTTTTCGTTGATAGTACCTATCAAGACGAATCAATCGAGCTCAAACATGACGGGTTTATTATTATTATTATTATTCATTTTTTATCAGGTAACAAAGACCCGTAGTTATAAATAAAATACAATAAATTTAAATAATATTACATACTAAGATAAAAACGTATACTAAAATTATTATTCTTTTAATTACTGCACGTTGGTGCCGCTCTGGCGGTGTTGGTCGCTATCCTCCCTCGGAAGTGACGGTACACAACGCCCTTCGGCCAGAAGTCCTCCCTCATGAAGGTCAACAGCTTGCGAATCGCACCACGAACGACTTGAAGGATGTGTAGCTCTAACATGTGTAGTTCAGTAATTTATAGCCTTCCGTTGCCATCATTGTCACCGAACATACGAAGGAATGTCAAATTCCTGACACGACGGAACAGTTTAACATATGATGCATACAAAACACAGCTTGATAAAACAATAGCCGTCACTAAGTCAAAACTTTACCGTAGTCGGGTAAAAACTAGACTATTTCGCATACCTGCGTCATAACATGTTATCCAATTAGAATGTTTTGAATGAACCATCGAAAGATAGATTTGTGATTTTCTGTTCACTGTGCACAGTTGTTGTTGTTTTATTAAAAAATCGACTTTCGGATTACGTGCGGACGTGACAGACGGATTTCAAAAGCAGAATTTTTTTCGTTGTCGGCAAAGGCTTTTGTTCTCGATGGTACACGTCGGTGATGTTCGGGTTTTCGGATAATTTCAATTAAATACAAACTCTGAATAGGATTGTGGAACGTCCGGGTTATATCAGATTTCATAATGATGTAAAGTTACGTACATATATCAGTTTTATAGTGTGATGCTGACGTATCGGCAAAAACGATATGATGAGAAAAACAGTAAAGAATTCGTAACTATAACAAAACGATAATCACTGTGCTCAACAGGCGTTATATCGTGATATATTATATGACTTTTAAATTGAATAACTCATTTCCCATCAGGTCGTAAAAAGCGACTAAGGATGAAAATCGAAATGTGTGCAGCAGCGTCTACCTGTGACTACAGGTTTTTCTCTATCTTGCATAACGTAGTGGTAGCTCCTGTCGCCAAACAAAAGCGTTAATAGCACTATTGTGTTCCTTTAATAAAAGTAGCAACTACAATGCTTTATTAGTCTGCGGCTTTGGCGGGTCAGCGTATTTCCATCTAATTCATTTACAATTAGGTAAGATGAAGGCCAAGTGTAAACCCATGACCACCTATGACCATCAATCCACCTATAAGCGTGGTGAATTGGTGATGGAACGCTTAAAGTCTGTAATGGACTTATGCAGACGATTATGATTGCCTTACACGTTTATTTGATACAAATTAAATCGGAATTTGTCTCTTCCGCATACAAAGATGTCTGGCCGTGACCGTCAAGATCCACCGAAGCCAAATGTCAAATCATATCAATATGCCAATTACCATATAGATATCTAAATATGCTTTTTAGTTGTTGCCTAGTGCCACATGTCGGTTATTGAAATCATATGCGAGGTAATATCTTTCCAATTAGATGATGGTAATTCAGTGTGTTGCATCATAGTATATACTATGCTATAAACGATGTTATTCGACATATTATGTTGTTCTGACCTTTAAATTAATTTGTTTGATAATACAAAAATCCCGTAACACAAAAAAATACTTTTCGATAATTCCCTATTTCCAGATAGTTTTTACATTTTTATCCCCTAAAAACCTTGTTCGGACTTATTCTCTCATACGTATTTTTGGGCATGCCAATCAAAAACTTTTAATTTTTATTTAGTTTCCCAGATAGTTTCTCTCTGTAAGTTAGTTCTATATTGGCGATTAAACAGCATTACTGGTTTTGATGGAATTTGGCACATACGAAGCCTAGATATAAAAACAGACGGACATTATTTTTAAATCCCTATTAAGTATTCCGTTGGGATAATTTGGAATCCCACGCAAACAGGGGAAAAGCTAGTAATACAACAAATGGGGAACTATGATTAAACTGCTTATCCGATCACATAACTGAAATAATTAAATAGTCGAGTTATTTTAGAAGTTCCGTACCTCAAAAAGAAAAGATTCTTACAGGATCACTTTGTTGTCCGTCTGTCTGTTCAGTTTTGGATTTGTAAACTCAAATAACTACAAGTATATAGAAATAACTACAAGTACCATTCATATAGAAGATAGATCAACCCTTAACCTCAATCTCACCTGATGTATGTTTACTCGTATGTGTTTGAGTATAAAGAAAGCGAGGTTGGAGTCTTGCAAAAATGACTAGGTTACTTACTAAATTTTTTGCTAAGTTACTTAATTATGTTTGTCCTGCTTCATTATGTGTATCCTGCTACCTCGAGAGCTTAAACACAGTAGCGGAATGCTCACGAATAAATTACTTGCAACTAGCCTAAGCGCGTCCCTAGGGCTTGTACCGCGGGATACGGCGTTGCTTTGTAAAGAGAGGATCGGGGAGAAATGGTTTCGGCCAAGTTTAGATGCTAGTGTCCACATTTTATATGCAAATATTTATATTGTAACATATTTTGTCATGTCAGTCGTAACACAAGGTTTGCTCCGTTTCGTTTTTATTTTGGATTGGTGGCAACTTGTATAAATCCGAAATTCGAATTTGGATCTTGGAATTTGGATTTGGATCCATCCGGCTTCGTCTGCGTATCCTTCACAAATTATCGTACGGAAACTACTTGATTTATATGGATATAAATCATTCTACATCCTTTTCCGGCTATATCCCTATTTACAAAATTTAGTCATGAAAAACAAACTCACTTTCGCTTATATGGATTGGTAAGGATTGAGTTCCATGAAAGCTTTTTATTTATTGATAAAATAGAACTGGAGATTTAGGGAAAATAACAAAAGTGTCTGAACGAAAAATGAAGATATTCGAGTTTTCCTTTCCACGTGAGGTGAGAGTAACAATAATTCCAAACACATTAAGATTTTAATGTACGCTTACTTTGTCATTGTACCCGCTAACGATGTTTTATTCAGTTGGCACGTGTTTATTGTAGGTATTCCTATGAGCGCCATAATTTTACATTTACCACTGTTTACTCGCTAACTCATTCCAGTTATAAATGGTGTTGTAAAAGAAACTTTATCATCTGACGTATGTGTTTTACCACACTGCAATTTGCTACAGCGAGTGTGTTTTTGAAACAATAGTCGTTGTTGTTTAATAGTTATTTTACAATGAAGTCTAAAACAGGAATTGTTTGAATTTACCTACTACTAATAACTGGTAAGAGGGAAAGGGTAAGCAACAACGCGCCATATTGACTCTCGAGTCGATATCGTTAGATTTCTGTCTAAAATTATATGCATAGGATACAGGAATCATAAAGTTGGCAAATTGATGTTAAACTTATTATTATTTTTGCAACCAAGTTTCATTAAGTGTAATTGAAGTAAAGTTTTTCTACAAACCCAAATACTAAGCAACGACATTAAAGAAGGATTGGGGTCACAGATTGATGGTCTGTCTGTCATGAACCTTTTTAACCGACTTCAAAAAAGGAGGAGGTTCTCAATGGTTGGTGGAGGTTCGACGGGTATGTTTTTTTAAATGTTTGTTACCTCAGAACTTTTGACTGGGTGAACCGATTTGAATGATTTTTTTTATTTGAAAGCTGTTGCTGCCCGTGTGGTCCCATTTCAAATTTGTCTAGTTCTGACAATGTAGTTTATGAGAAAACTATATAAATCTTAAATTTGCCTTAATAAAAGTTGACTTTTAGGGCATTTGAAGTCGGTTTCCAGTCTCTTTTTGTACTTAGAAACGGGTGGATGTGCCAAAATGAAATTAATACCAAATGCTCAAGTATTCACTATGTTAAATATTCATTATAATTTTTACAGGCCGCGCAGAATATTATCACCATTTTTAAATATTTATGTTTATTAGCAAAAATAGTTAACACTGAACTGACAAATATTTCATCGAAATGTTTAGAAAGTGAAAATGTTCTTGTATGGACACTTCGCTCCGCGTCTTAGATACAACTAGATATACCTATTACTTGTAGTTATATTCTGAGATACACCTAGCTACATGCTTGTCAATTGAAGGCTAGGTACAATGTCTCATCTACGTTGCGTCGGGGGCAGATTATCGTCCCCCACGATGAATAGGAACTAATTTGCAGAGCTCCCTAACGAAGAATGCTTTTCATTTGCAATCCTGGTTTTTTCATTACAAGCTCCTGGGATTATTTTGAGGGATTTAATCCCTTATTCAGGCAGCTTTAGTTAGTCATCAGTGTAACAGCGGTGACTGTCGTAAGTATATAATCAATTTGACACAAATTTATGAAACAGACCTTAATTTATCATTAGAACAAGGTTTTCATTTGAGTTTGTCATTCTGAAAATAAGTCAGAAATAACCTATATTCTGAAACCTGGCTACCTATTAGCTGGATATACTTCCTGGTTTCCGTTTAAATAATAATATGCTATTGGTATTCCGTTTTAGGGTTCCGAACAACCGATGAAAACTCGGAAGCCTTATAATCTCTCTGTGGTGTTAATCTATCTCTCCGTCCGTGCCCATCTGTCACAGCAGATGATCTCAGGAACTACGAGTACAAATGCTATCGACTTGAAAATAGGAACAGTTATGGAAAATGACCTAAATCAGATATTAGTTGGCTGGGTTATTTCAATTCAGGACCTTTTAGTTACAGGACTACGAACTAAAGTCCAATACTATTTGCTATCAGCTGCATACGTCCGATGTTGCACGTCGCCACGATAGCTGTAACTTAGTACAGAGGTGATTTAACAAAGTCTGTATGCTGGGTACGCGGGTTGGTGATCGCATTTAGATGTTGATGATGCGTAGGTAGATGCTACCCATCTCTCGTTCGTCGTCGTCGTCAGGATGACGTGGATTGGTAATATTCTCCAGCCAACAGGATAGCTCAAGCAATAAAATAATATGATTAGAAATATTGTCGACCAAAAGTGGTCCAAGATTGTCACAGTTTTAGATAAAGCTTTCAACGGCGACATTATTAAGAGAGTAGAGATTTATTTGAGCCCTTTTGCGGCAGTTATCCATGAAGGGCATAAATCCCATTCCGCCTTTACTAAGCGCCTTATCGTGCGGCCATTTTGCACGCAAATCAAATTAAGGTCCGATTAGATGACGGCCGCACGATATGTGACAGAGATAGAATTATGCCTCTGTGTGCTGGACATGTGAGATAGAAGACTCATAAATATAAGAGATTTGCATAGACAAATGCTTCTGTCTAGATATCGCGGTAAAGTGTAGCTAAGTGACATACGAGTATGTTATGAAAAAAGAAGTTTGTAAAGAATGCAAATGTCTTATTGGCTCTACTGCTGAACTTATGATTCGTAGGTAGCGGGTTTGATTCCCGTTGGGTTGTTTATGTCCCATTTGCATCGACTAGATAGTATTTTCCCATAATGAAAGATAGCATTACAGCACCTTATTGAGTTGAAGCTTCTGGGTAAGCGCGCTTACTTCCCACATTGTCTTTTTTCATCAAGATGAAGGCCTAGTTTTTTTTTACTCGAAAGACAATCTATATCAAGTTGAAATCACTGAAACTGAGGCCTACTTGTTTTGACTTTTTAACTGACTTCAAAAAGGAGGAGGTTATCAATTCGACGAGTATGTTTTTTATGTATGTTACCTCAGAACTTTTGACTGGGTGAACCGATGTTAATGATTCTTTTTTTTTAAATAGCTGATGCTTCCCGTGTGGTCCCATTTCATTTGGTCCAGTTCTGATAATGAAATCCATGAGAAAACGATATAAATCCTAAATTTGCCTAAATAAAAGTAGACTTTTAGGGCAATTGAAGTCGGTTTCCAGTTCTTTTTGAACGCATTTACTTGTGTACCGTCAGATTCCTTCCCATAAATTTTGTAGCACATGACTGAAGAAAATTAAGGAGAATAAGTAGCAGAATTTATTTGTGTAGTGTGTAAATCCCCGGTTCATTCGATCACAGGGCGAGTTGATTATGGCATAGGAAAGGGTAGTGTAGTCATAGATGTGCAGGAATGAGTCTCATGTTCTCACTTTTCTCACAATTCTGATAATAAATTTTAAAAACGCAATGTTGTATATCGTCTCCTTCGTGGTCTAATGGACGCTTAGACTATCAATCCCGAGGTACCGAGTTCAATTTCAAGTGGGGGTATGGGTATTCGGTTAACTACCACCATGTTACCTAAGCTGCCACCATACAGCAGTGTTAATAGCACTGTTGTGTTTTGGTATGAAAGGTAGCGAAGCAAGCGCCGTACAGCTTGTGGCTTCTAGATGCACACGCTTACCACTCAACGACCTTATCGTCACTTACCATCAGGTGATATAGAGTGAAATCCCATTGTTTTTTTTTAAATTAGCAGTTTATATTGAACAAGAGACGGCCGTTTGAAATTCACTCCACAGCCGAATTTCGGAGTCATACAATTTGCACCCAATCAGAAGTGATGGGTGCCCAGGCACTGGTTGCATTCATTTGCTAGCATCAATGAAAGCATTTTCAAACTATATATTTTGTTTATTTTTCTCTTCTCCACATCATCACGATCTGACTTCTGCTGATTAAAACAGCTTTTTATCATCTCTTTTTGGTGGCAGACATAAATACGTACTAACAGTAGAACAGAAACAAACATTACCATGGTTATATTTTTTTAATTTAACATAGAAGTGAGATCATATTTTACTAATAATTCACTTAAAAATAGATTTAAATAATTTTCACACTATCTACCTACTTAATCTAAATAGAACTAATAAGTAGACCATGACCCATTCAATGTGTGATAAATATATAATAATAATAATAATAAGATAAGAGTTTAATTCACATACACCAAATATTTGAGGTGGCAATAATATAAATTAGTCTGATTTTTCATAAGATATTGTAATTTTAATGAATAACAAAGGAAATAGAATATACTAAATAAATTAACTATGACACGTTTGAACAGCAAGTATGTATCAAGTTGTTTTGTCAAGTAAACATACAAATTTCAATGTGATGAACTCTCATAGCCGTGAAGATAACTTTACTAACTAGCACAAATAAAGATAAAGATAAAGAAAAGGTCACACGCGACTAGGGTCGACTGCTCTTGACAAATCTTGTGGCAGTCTCAAAGATCACGGGTCCCACGATAAACATGGATGGTCAGGCATGAAAAACATCCATGTCGTAATTGCTACCAAATCCGATAACGATACAGTTACAAAGTAAACATGTGAATCGACAGAAAATTATCGAGACTTTACCAAGATTTTAGAGAATTATCTTTTATCTTCAACAACTCGTGCTTTAATGTTAATTTGTACATATGTTTTCAGGTTGATCGAACACACTTCCCGTGAAATCTTGGCTTTATAATGTTATCACCTCGTCACATAATTAATATAGTATGACGTACAGAACCAACGTTCACTACCTCCCACCGTTCCGCGATACCTCACCTCTCCCCGTAAGAAAGTGACCCGCTCAAGGATTAGTAATATGACGCACGAATTCGCACACACACGAGCGTGTATACAAACAACCTCCGTTCGATGTATGGGAGTAGGGACAGATATCGCGACATTTAATTGAAGTGCCCGGCCTGTGACCTCGAACATCGTATGGGTTATGTTAGAAGCGATGAAGGGATGAATTCTGATGATGTGCAGCAGAGTCTACCTCTACCTAGAGACTTATGGAGCTCATTGAATGTACCCTAGACCCAACACATTTTCCAGCAGACGTCCCAGAACAAGATGTAAGGGAAATTCCTAGAGGCACCTCAGCATTATCATTCTAATATCACATATGTAACACCACACGAGTTATGAAAAGATCCTCTCATGGAAATGCCGTTCGTTACAGATAGGCTCATGTTCATTAGAGGACTTTTCCAGCTAAAAAAAATATATTCTGGTGCGGCGTTGTAAATGTACAAACATAAACATTGTAATAATAATTTGAAAACGTTATATAATAAACTTGATCAACCCTAATCAGCGCATTTTTTGAAAATGTAACAGTTCTGAAATGCATATTCAAAAGAATTTTATATAATAATAGAAAAGCATATTAATTTTATGTCTTCTCTTACCGCAATATTTACAAAAGATCACAACATTTTAACCGACTTCAAAAAAGGAGGAGGTTGTCAATTCGACGGGTATGTTTTGTTGTTGTTACCTCAGAACTTTTGACTGGGTCGATTTGGATGTTTTATTATTATTCGAAAGCTGGTGCTTCCCGTGTGGTCGGTCATATTTGGTCCAGTTCTGACTACGGCATCCATGAGAAAACTATATAAATTTTAAATTTGCCTCAATAAAAGTTGACTTATACGTCAATTGAAGTTGGTTTCCAGTTCTTTTTGAACGCATTTGCTTGTCGACAATACAGTCACACTATGCACCAACGGCTTTGCATCACGAAATTCTCGCTCTGAGCTATCGTGTTCAAAATCACCGCACTCCACGTAGTTTTGATTCAATTTGAAACTGTCTCTAAGTTTTGCATATTCACCAATTCTCCGGACAGTAATCCAAAATCTGGGACACAGTGCACGGCCGCAAACAGCACTCATCTACGATTTGTCTCTTGAATCTTCCGCTAGCCAGCAACAACGCAGCTCTTTTGCCTCTCACCGCTGGTACATCGGGTCTCTTATCACTGATTGGTATGTTTCCAATGCAAAGGTGGAATATAAGATTTGATAACGACCTGCTACAGTCTTTCATCACTGATCCTAACGTCAAAGAATCTCCATTGGTCAGTTTCGCAGAAATTATTAAGACGTACAGCAACCAACGGATCATATTCGAGCTCATTGTTGTAATTAGTTTGACTAGTCAGCTGTTTGCCACAGTCTGCGGGCGACTGGCGCTTCCGTCTGCCTTCGATGGCAATAAATAGAAACGATAACCTGTGTCAATTATGATTGTACAATATGTTCAAAACAACATGTCAGAGGCCGGAGGCAAGTCGAGACGGTTACGATATATATAGAAGCACTGATAGCAATGTTGTTTTTAGAGACACGGGGTAGACCCCAGTTGGTCTCGTTTCTATTTCAGTTGACGTCTGTCGAGTCGATATTGATGAGATATTGAAGGATGTTGTTGAACTTTCACATTTCACAGGAAAATGTTTACATCGAGATGTCATACAATTACTCATGCTGCGTAAAATGGAATGAAGAACATGGCAAGATAAAAATATTTGTGAGATAACAATAACAACATGATTATTAAACGTTGTGTAACAACAGGTTACCTCCGCCCATTTTAAATGAATGAATTATAATTCATTCATTTTTCAAATTTCAATTTTTGTTCATTGTTTTTTCTATATAACGTGACATTGTTGTCTTCTCTGGTTGTTATTCTCATGTGAGTTTTTTTTAAACATCTCTTTAAAATTGAGACAATTTTCAATTATGTTCGGTATCAAATGAAAGGCCTTGATTAGTACATTCTGCAAATATAATACATAGACAAGATAAAGGATTACATATAATATTTAAACCCCAGACCAAATATTTTAACTTTTCGGGTTCCATACTTCTATCACCTCCCCAAAAAGGAACCCTTATAAAGTAGGTTTTTCATTTGGACTTATATTTTCGGTAGAGTATTGCTGAGTGCATATTACCTTACCTAATATTAATGATTTTCTGTATGCTAAATTACCCATACTCTCTACGAAACCCTCAGTGCGCGAGTTCGACTCGCAGTTAACCGGATTTTTGAATAAAGTTTTGTGGGTTTCGTTTTTAGGGTCCCAAACACCAATGTTAAAACGGAACCCTTTTAATCTCACCCAGTTGTCTATGCGTTCGTCCGCCCGCTGTTGTTTTCGCTTTACAAATAAGCCACGATATGCTAGTTGATATTTACCCAGTTCATCAAACAAATTAGAAATGGATCACATTAACAAGTACACAACGTTTGATATCATCTCTGTCCCAATTCTCGACAAACGTAAATATTTTGTAGCGGACATTACTCATGGCCGTAGTAAACAAGTACAGAAGTCAACTCCTGTGGCGATAAGGATGTTCTTTTTTTCCTCTTTTTATTGAGAATCACGCCCCGCGAGTACATATAGCAACAAGTGATACAGGTCTAACGCGTAACTCAGTCTGTTGTTGAGATTGGAAGCGGTACGGGAGGTTATGTTTACAGAACGTCAAACGACGCATATTTCAGTCCGGCGTCACTTCTGGATTCTAGGTTAGCGGGAAGTACCCTATAGTTTTTGGTTCCATTGCATTTTGTATGGAAATGGACTGAAATACAGCTATATCTTTTTATTGCATTGGTCTATAAGATCGAAGGGACAGCAGATTTGAGTATTCGATATTAGTTTCATCTTGATATCTCCACGTGTTCCTGAGAAAAAGGGTATTGACAGACAGACAGACGGACAACAAAGTGATCCTATAAGGGTTACTTTCTTCCTTGTTAGTTACGGAACCCTAGAAATCAACAAACGAAGTGTGATAATAAGTACATCATTAAATAAATGTCGGCAATGTAGCCAGATGCGAAATACATGTGTATCCAATTCCGCTTGCATCCTTTCACTAAGTCACGTTGCACTGGGGAATATTCCACTCCGGGCTCGTGCTAAAGTGTACCGCATCATAGCTAGAGCTGTGTAGAGAAGATAGAATTATAAAATAAATAACCGTTTAGGTCTTAAAATACTTTCTGCTGTCATCGTACCCTATTTTTGGTCGTGTATGATGATAATACCACATCGAGCGCGATCCATACAAAGGGAACTTCGATCTTTTTGGAAATTAAGGATTGTTTAGCTCCTAATTCGCAGAAAAATAGGTTGAAGTTTGTGAGTTGAAAATTGTGTTTTGGACGAAAATGATTTAAACCTTCTAAACTATATAAAAACCCATTGACTTTGCTGCTATTTTAACAGATTACCTCTATCGTCTAGAAATATGAGTTTTTCTTTTTTTAATTTTTTATATACTTTTCTATTACTTACGATTTCATTTAACGAACGAGTCAGTAAGCTGAGGTGGCAATGGACAGGCCACATCGTCGAAGAAGATGACCGATGGGGAGTAAGAATTTTCGAGTACCACATAACGGGCCAACGATCTAGTAAAGGTAGCGGGGAATCGCTGGACACCAGCGGCTCAGAATCGGCGATTGTGGTGTCACATAGGGAGGCCAATGTTCAGCAGTGGACGCTTCCTGGATGGTGATGATGACATATTTCTTACTCATACGAGATAATTCTGTACCTCGAAAATCAAGACTTGAGCAAACTTCGTAGTGCGTAGAAATGTGAAAATATTTATCTCTAAGTCTTTTTCATTATGTCGATATATATATATATATGTATGTATATGTAAAAATGTATTAAAGTTTAATAATATGTAGAGTTATCGAAATGTTTCCACGGTATGTATGGACATGGACCCAGTACTCGATAGTAATCATGAAATTTGTAAAGATATGGGCTCAAAGCATTAAATAATCTAAAAAAACACGTACACACTTCATATTCATATTATAGGAATTTGATCTGTATCACAAAAGTCGTACAGCTATTAAAGCAGATAATTGACGCCCCAGTGGGGTAAATAAAGATAAAAACGTTTCGTGAGAATTTCATGTAGGTACTTGTACACTCGAGTACAAAAATATGTATCCACTTGTGAACCATGTCACATTCACCTTTAATTAACATTTCCTTCAACACACAACGTAGAAAAAAGCAATGGTGAGTGTGACATGGTACAAACGTGGATACATATTTTTGTACTCGAGTGTACATGCTATGAGTAGGTGGGTACATACACCACAGACTTGCACATACATATTACTGGCCAGTTCAAATAGGAACTAACCGCAGCCATCTCACAGCGCACGTGTTGCAAGTCGTCAGGCTGGGCCATGATGGAGAGCCGCAATATATTCGCGGTGACACACCCCCTGCACCCGCAAGATAACCTGTATATAATAAACGTCACGGCTCGCAGGTGAGATGAGAAATTGCACTAGGAAACCTACCCGAAGACAGTGCGCTCTTCATAATGCACTGCAATTGTATTTGTTTTAGTTCTGCAATATCGTAACATGATATATTTTTAGTTTTGTGCTCATTGGATTTATTTCATTGCTTGGATCCATCGTTAATATACACCAACAGTTTTTGTAATCTATGAAGGGGTTTCACTTGGCCTTCATCTCGCCTGATGGTAAGTGAGGATAAGGCCGTTGGATGGTAAGCGTGCGCACCCAGATGCCTCAAGATAATGAGGCTACCTTTCATATCGGAACACAACAAACCAAACCGAGTACCGATAGGTACCACTGGGAATCGAACCTGGAACCTTCGGATTGCGGATAGGCGACGGAGGCGGTTAAAATATACAGTTCAAATCTTTCTGTGTGGTTGCGACATTAGAATAGAACCGTTCCATGTCTTTATGTATTAAATACGTGGAACGTGAGTGTGGCCAATACCTGGGACTTAAAACTGCGACCACCTCTGTACGTCTGACTGACGTCCTGCTGTGATCACCAACTCTCCTGCCATGGTTGGTAATCATGTAAAGCTCAATAACAAGATACGTGTAAAGCTATTATTTTCTGAACGGTTGAAGTTTGAAATAAGCTTCTATGCTTGTAATATACATATATTTGGCTCTGTACTTTGGCTTCCCACAAGCGGCGACTGTAAGTTTTAAGTCTTTTTTTAGGGTTCCACACCTCAATAAGAAAAAGGAACCCTTATAGGATCACTTTGTTCTTCGTCTGCCTGTCAAGACCCTTTTTCTCAGGGAAGAGTAGAGGTATCAAATTGAAATTAATATCTAAGTCTGCAATCTCGTGGAGCTGGGAAAAATCAAACTTCTTGATCAACGCAATAAAAAGATACGGCTATTCAAGACGTTTTTAGACCATTCCCATTGCAATACAATGGGATCGATTGTTTTTGTTTTTAAACCATAATATATGTGTTTATGTCACAATGGTAAAATAAATATTAGAGGACAATCTAACACACATCCAACTAGTTCCATAGTAAGCTCAATAAGCTTGTGTTATGGATACTAAGACGACGATACATTTGATAAATGTAATTTCTTAAATACATATAAAACATCTAAAACTAAGATACAAAATATTTGCCCTTACCGGGACCGTGAGCTTCGCAGGCAGGATATATATATATAGTCAGACAGTAAAATATAACAATTTTACATAAAATACAATGGCATATATACTCGTTTTACAAAGTGTAAATGTAATATTCAAAGCTTAAACTACATATTTTCAAAAAGGACTTTCCCACGCCGTACTCGTATATTGAAAAATAACGCCTGCTCGCATCTGCATCTTCAATATTATATCTCACGAGAACAATGCCAGTCAAAACGGCGTGCAATTTAAATATTATTGCTGTATTTGAAATACGAACAACGGTAAACTTAGGCTAAAGGAATAAGTTAGTGAACATTAATGCACCCTCTACGTAACTGTTAATATTTTGAAAATATTTAGGGGTAAAATTTAATTTTACATATATAAAAAACAAGTCTCTATTTTATACCAGATTTCTTGCCGGAATAATATGTTTTAGAAAATGAGAAAAATTAAGTCGCTTGCGAGGTAATAATTATCACATAAACATATTATTTACCGAGATACTCGTAACTCAAATATGGATAAAAGCTTGGTACATAACCGATTTGTAAAAATCGTTTTAGCACCACGCGACTAGAGTTACTTTTTGACGGGTTAAAGTATGAACAATAGCGTACTCTAAAAACCTTTCTGCTAAGTCTATGGATAAGCATACTGACTTTGGCCTATCACTGTATATACTTTAATCTAATATGAGATCTTTTCCGGCTGAGGTAGAACGATCAGACAAAAGGCATAGCTACAGATATAAAAATTAAATGTGTTATCCAAAAAATTGGATCTGAATAAGTTTGTACATGAAATACTGAGACACAAAGAAACTTTATCTCTATGTAATTCAAGAGTCTCACAAGGCGGCAGCTGTCCAAAGTCCTGAATTTCACAGTTAAACCGCTCTCTCAGCACTAAAATTCTATATAGATTTACAGCCTGACTCCTAAATTGCGTTGAACTTTACTTGTTCCCGCAATCTGTTGTTTGTTCTCTTAACAATAATAAATAGAATACGAAAATCAACATTGAATAAGAATAATACGATTAGCCTGAAGGGAACATTGGTTTGATCAAAGGCTGTTTAGAGTAACTCGCTTTTTGCCTAAATTGCCTTTTGTCTGGGTATTTTTTGTATATTCCTTCAATCCATTTATCATTATTTTATACTTACATAATAAAATAATATTGACTCGTAGATTTATACGCAAGAATAAAGTTATTTTCTAATACATAATATAACTTTATTTTATTTGTTTTTGCGATAGGTTTAAAAGAATGCGGGAGAACTAGCTAATACTATTTTTCAATATTTGATTTACAAAAAATATGAATGTATTTTTCTGTACGTTCAAACAGAAGAAAAAACCACCGTACGTGCTAGGCTAAACGAAGAAAAGAGGATGCCAGTCACAATATGCGTACTCAGAAGGGAAGCTTTGCTTTGTTTAAACTTATTAGCAATTTAATTTTTACGAAATATTTACTTCTCCAAGTATATTTTAAGTTGGTTGACTATTACGCGTTAACTTGATGAGCCTCTGAGATCAGATCTCTGAAATAGAAAAATGGTTTTCACATACCCGCAATATTTTAATGACAATGTTTCAGTAGCAAGTCTCAACACATTTCGTTAGTATGGTGAATCTTAGCTCTAGTCTCTAAAGGAGCATTACCATTTGTCCCAATTTGCGCATAGCCATAATGCTATAGCTATAACTGTGTGTTAAGATTATCACAACTTGGCTCACGGTACATTCAGGGACGATCAGATACATAAATAACTTACATGATCATTGGTAGAGTGACTGTAGAACTATATACAGTAATTTTAAAGACCATCTTGGTCGCGGTTACAGGTTCAAGTAATTCTATCAACTCTTTCATCTTTACATATTATAATACATTTTTTCTGTAATACGCCTATTTCCAGGCCGACAAAAGAAATCTCAACTTAATCTTCACATTCAGCCAGTTTGAGAAGGCTCTTCTGAATAACAATAAAAGTTGCCAGTTCATAATCCCCAGTATTAGCGGAGGGATTATAAACTTTTTGAATGTCCAAAGCCGCAGAATGTTCGAGTCGAGAGAGTGAGCACTTTAAAAGTGTTTTCAATAGAATCCCTTAGGGACCTACTACACTTTTATTGGAAGATTTCGATTTCATGTATATTTTCAGCGTTTTTGAATTTGATACTGGGCTTGACTACTAAATTTAGAAGATAACATTTTCAAGAAACTACACATAAAGAAGCTACATAAAACGCTGTCTTGGATGGCGGCAAAACGTTTATCAAAAACGAAATCCTTATTCATTGCTTATAAAAATGAATGATCTCAAAAGATAATTGAATATGTCTCCTTAGAGGGGGTTTTGTCAATACGACACAATTTTATGGACCGCTATATTTCTGATTCTATTATAATGATATAGCTATTAAGCGTGATAATTGATGGCTTTAGAACGATCTGCAGCCCTTAAAAACGATTTCGCGATCATTCAGGTTTCGCAGTTGTTAGCAAACAAGGCTTGCCAATTACTTGAAGCACGTCAATTCTGGTTGGAAAAATGTTCGCACGACACACGAATACAAAACACAAATATCGACCATAGGCTAAAAGACAAATATTTGGTCAAAATTTGATTCTTATTAGAATTGAACCGAAACGCTGCCGATAAGTGTATTGTGTCCACTTTTGGATTAAAAGTTAATGTTTGTTTTAGTATTTTCCACTGTTTGACTCACGTTTTTGTCTTATATATAAATTGGACATTATTTCTCGTTGAACGGATCGAAATTTAAATTTTTTCAATGTCTAACTTGATTTTAGCAGTCCAAATTTTGATATACTTACCTACGTATCATTTTTATTATTTTGTAGGCTGGAAAACGCGATTGTTTCTTTTATTATTTAGATCGTCAGGCTTATCAGGTGTTGGATGTCAGAAAAAAAAAGTAGCAACACTTATCAACCACTATAATATTTCTGCGATCAATCTAGCTGGCCATCAGCGTGATGAATATGAGAAAAGTGATTCAAATCATCTCCCCAAGGCAATCTCCGTCATGAACCAGACGATGGTTCTGGTTTTGGAGGTCTTGACTTGATACTGTCCGTTGTGCTATGTTTCTGTTCTATAAATATATTTATAGCAAGTGGCTATCCTACTAAGAATAAAAAGCGATGTTTTAAATTCGGCTTGCACTTGTACAATATTTAGGAAATCAAGGAATAATCTAAAGATATGCAGAAAAATAGTACAATTACATTTTTCTGTGAATTTTGTTTATACAAAATCATTCTTTTTCTGCACATAATGTAAACATGAAATATCATTTAATTGACGCCATATTTGTTTTGTAAGTTGAGTCTTGCCTGTTTTTATGTAAATATTCAAAAATTGTTTGAGCATTCTCGGAACGTGTCTTTTTAAATTTCGTTTGTTTGATTGATGTTTGATCACGCGTTAATTGGTAAACAGATTTGAACGTAATTTGGCTCTCTAAATAATTACTGAAATCCACGCATATAAAATCATTAGTTTACTCAGTAACTGTAAAAAACAAGTTCGTCTGAATAATTGCTACTGTCGCTTATATCAAATAAATAATTCTTTTCCAAATGGAATGACTGCTTGTAGAAAGAAAAAATAAAATTAAGATTATATTCCAATAGTATCGCGACATAATCTCTATTCAATATTCCACAAGGACTTTTAAACGCGATTTGTATTCAGGCTGAGACCAATACAATTTTCGTCTCTCTACTGTATCACTAGACTACACAGATGCGAGTATCCGTTTCGTTATTAAAGGTAAAGTACGTAATTTCCTTACAAAGTGAACAAAATTGAATCATGAAAAATACGGCGTGGGATGGAAGGCGTGATTCCACGGAAACCCCCCGGAGCTCTATTTTTGAATCGCTAGCTCCATTTATAATGATTTTGCGTTCTTCTTCTTAAATTTCGGAATCACAGGTATGACGTCACATTGATTGACAATGACAGTTCCTATAATATATTAAGTGCTAGCTTTTCCCCCGACCTCGTCTGCGTGGACATGTACAATGTATGAACAGGAACAGGACAAACAAACAACTCATTCACAATCATAATATTTGTATGGATTTCCCTTGCTCTCACTGACTCATTCACAGCACTGAAGATAGTGACAGAGGAGGGGTTCGTGGTTGGAAATTCCACATCATCTGGCTTCTCCCCTAGGAAGTCAAATTTTTCAAATATATGACCCCTAAGCCAGGTTATTATTCTAAAATGTCCAGCCATGTTAATGAAATTTAATTGTAGTGCTTGCAAGCCCACAGTGTAAACATTGTTTTGGTTGAGGTTTTGCTAGAATTGCTATGCTTGGGTCAATGGAAACACGTTAGTGTTCAACGTCCGAAACCCTCAGTATGACATAAGTTTAGGCTTACAATTAGTATTTTTAGTAATTTTCAATTAAGATAATTTTTATAAACTTTTAGGTCAAACCTCACAAGATGAATTAGAACCACTTTCTGGTATCCGATTGAGCTGAAAGGCACTTACATAAGATATGTGACAATACAGGTAATAAACTGGTCTGATGATGGAGATCGAAGGTGGTCATATAAACTTCATCTGCACATGATAAGTCCGTCGTGTTTGAGCTCATTAAATTTGTCTTGATAGTTACTTCGTAGATACTATGACGGTTATATTTCAAATTATTTACTCTAAATTGTTAGCTTGCTAAAAGAGTTGCCTGTGTGCTTTTCGGTTACATAGGTAATGTTCGTGTCAAATTTCAAGAATATTGGTTCAGACGTTTTATCATGAAAGGGCCACAAACAGACAGAGTCACTTCAGAATTTATAAAGTCAGTGTAACGTGATTCACTCGTACAAAAAACTACACAGCTTATTCGAATAACCCTACAGTGTGCCTACTGGCACTATCTCTATTAAATCAGCCACATCTTAACCCCTCAGGGTCTCAACCCTCAGGGCATCATTCATCGTCTTCTCCATGCGTTGTTCGGGGTGAGTGCCACGTCATTACATATGGCACTTACAAATACATTAGTACACTGTCTACTTGAGCGTGACAAACGATAAATGCTTGACACGATTCCACCTAACATTACTATATGGATACAATATACATGATAGGGTTTCTTTATAGCCTATTCTAGATGTTTTTTCTTCGCGTACCCTTCAGCTTTTGTAGTGAGCTGTGACAAATACAGAGATAACTCGTAATACTGTTGATAAAAGTGAAATGATAGCTGTGTCATGTGTTTTAGTAAGCGTCATTAAATTAAGGCATCGTTTTATCTTATACCTTTTACTTGACATTAGGTGAGATGGTCATAAAACCTATATAAAGATTATTTTAAATATACTACGACTATTGCAAGTTTAGTAGTGTTTTTCCCAAAAATTTTCTTTTTGTTTGTACTCAGTGGAGAACGGAATATGGTATTCACGGACGCCACCTTTATTTTTGGTTACGTGTATTTTTTATTTTGATCGAAATGCCAAAATGTGTCCAAAGCATTCAAAACCACCAAACAAACAAACAATCCAGAAGCCATTTTTAAATGTAATATTTCATAAAACTCTACATTTAAAATCCGTTCGCGACAACTTATTAAAACTTGTTAATGACGCTGTCCACGAATAAATTTTAGACAAATTCCAACTTAAAGATATTCGGAAACGAAAAACTTTAGAACAAATTGTGAAAGGTATTACTCAACGAACAAAGACAACTTTGTAGAAACAACGACTCGGCTTTGTTTCCTTACAAATTTGCAATTTCGGGGAAAAAACTTGAAGCCGCGAGAAGTTCAGGTATAATAAGTTGGGAAATATTTACGGGATCGTGAGTCTGGAAAGTTGGAGGAATTTGTACAATATCGTGTGGAGGTTAAGTGAAAAATTCCTACACCCTGCCGTCTGCGCAGTGCAAAAATACTTAGGACTAGAATACAAAAGCAAAAGTTATTGAAGAGAGACCGTCTCGGATATTATGCCTAGCTCCATATTTCCTTTGTAAATATATACATTATTTTTTCAAAGCAGCATTAAATAACTTGGCAAACAATCTATTCTGTTCTGTTATATATCTATTGTTTCATAAATTACCAATAAATATTAAAATATTTCAAGTTTGGACAACTGCAATCATGCTATCATTAATTGTGTTGGATAACAATAGTCAGTATTCGAGCTTTCCAATAAAAACCTTTATATTTGTCACCTTCCCGTTGACTTAGAATCCCGAAAGGCAAAAAGCAAGATCTCTCTGAATATATTTGTAAACCATAATATTTTCTAATCTATATCAATTTAAAATCACATATTTACGATTACAAACTTACAATTGTAATTGAATCATTAATCGTAAATAGATGGATTCAATTGGATTTATATTTATAGTACCCATTATGATTTTTAGTATGATAATTATTCACATTATTTAGGGAAACCTCGGTGCACGAGTCAGACTCGCATGTAGATAGGTTTTAATAACATTATTCCTAAAATTAGAAAAAGAGTAATACTAATAAACGTATGCCAGTGGTTATTAGGTTGCTCCTAGGGTCTATAGGTGTCCCTCATTTTGTTCTATAGTCTCGGTTCTGTGCGACAGCTATACAATTATTGTTGGTACCATTATCTATTTCATCTGACCATCGATCGTGCGTACGGTCTGCCCGGTCTCCTTTTACCATCGGGGCCGTTCGATACTGACGTTGACTTTGTTCATCTCTCGTCATGCTCATCGCGTAACGTGAAGAGCCCAATTCCATTTGGTAAACTTATAGCTTGATCAGATTTATCTATGGTTTATTTTGTCTATTAGCGATTATAAGAAACCAAGTTGTAATCTATTTTGTGGGCTCACATAGATTTTACCTAAACATTGACATTGTGCTTTGGTGACTTTTTACTGGCTTCATCACACCGACCTGGCATTTTAAATTAGGGATTTACACCGAACCCCGTCAATGATTTATTATCGCCCCTAAAATCCCTCTGATTCATTCGGCGACTTACGTGGCGACGCTCCCCTTTTGTCACGTTGATTTTATTCATACTTTGTTACATGTTTTTTCCCCAAACTGCTATTTTTACCATCGTTAGGTTTCGTTTAAAAAATTATATAGAAGTGAACCGGAAAACAGAAACTGGATAAATGAATGTTTTTTTCGTTCAAACCACCTGCGATTATAACAAAAATTTAACTATAGATATCATAAAAACAAACAGAAATATCGGCACTATCTAATCGAGCTTACCACTCCTATATACCAATTCACACAAAAATAAAATTTCGCTCCCAAACCGCTATTGCAATCACAAAAGTTTAACTTGGTTGCCGACGCCCGTCCCATTTCTCGAAAAAACTTCAATTTTCCAGGATATGTGAAAAATTGTCAAACGAATGAGCAAAAAGCAAAATACGACGGTGTCGAATGTTAGATCCCGCGGGAACACTATTGATTCGTCGGAAGCGACGTGTTTGTTCGGTTATGGTAAAGTCACAGCATAAAAAATGTTTTTTGTGTAATAAATCACATGTTATTAAAACTGACTCAAACTACGCAACAAATACTAACACAGAGGATTAGTCCTTCTTAAACGTTATTGTCAAAACACGAAATAATACACACATACATAAACACATTTTAAAACTTTTAAACTGTGGCTAAATTGTACGTAAATCATTATACAGAACCTCTAATGTAAGTTTAATCACTACTATCCCGTTTGCGTTTACGTCACATTAGTTATGAAGAACTGTGCAGCGCCTCTAGTGGCGCGTTTACAAAACTGCTTCTTCGTACAAATCTTACGTAAACTTACACAAGAGGTACAAGTCTCAATTTTCAAATTAGGTTACTGGAACTATTATGACACAGAAAATAGATTATTCGAAAATTATTTTACGATTGAAATATCAATACATTTCTTTCATAATGTTAACTTTTAACTAGGTATTAATAAATAACTCACCTGCGCCTGAGTGTTGATGACTGTCTCTTTACAGTAGGCTGTGTGGTTGACTGTAACTTTATATATATCGTATATTTGTAAAGCTGTTCGTGTATTTCGCGACAAACGAGAAGTGTTCGATGCTCGCACTTTTTAACCGGCTTTTGAATTGGTGTTGGAGCTGGTTGAACCAGTAGTGGATTTAGAGCCTATGGAATTTTCTTGGTTGAAACTGCTTGGCTATCGAGGTGGTCAAAGTTTCTCATATGGCAAATGTAATTACACAAGTATATTTAGGTTCCCTTCGAATATATAAGTAAAAGGGTATCACTGTTTTGCTTTTGTTTAGGCAGTCTTTATTAGAAATAACAAATAACATTAATGAGTGTGTGATCGAGTCAACATCAAGCTTCCACAGAGGATTAGTTCAGTTATTAATTGAAACCGAATTCAAGTTACCAATCAGTAGTTATTACCATGACGGGCAAATTATAATTTACCCTAAAAGTAATACAAACTTTCACCCACACTCCATCTGCATGGACTTTTTGCCCTGAACATATTCTCAGTGTGCCTTAATTCTTCCAAAATTTGTAAAGGCCGTTTAAATGCAAATAATTAATTTTAAAAAACAGCTTTCATTTTTGTATTAGTAAGAGTAATCTAAGAATAATTATACCAGGAATAATGTTAAAACTAATCACAAACGCACCACCAAACCACCCCTAACTTTTTCTCTTCTGGAAAATAATACTTATTGAATCTCCATTCTATTTCTGTTTCCATTCACATTTAGAGTATCAGTCTGTCACTACTACTATCAAATCCGTCGCTGGTCGGGACAATTTTATATGGACGCCCGAACAATAGGAATTTCTCTGCCAATTTGCCTTTATTTCAGTCACGCTCTGTTAAAGCTCTAGCAGCGCCACTATTCTATAGCAAGATAAATTACCAGATGTTGCAGTCAGTAAATCCTTGTGTGACCCTTGAAATTAGTGGCGAGTCCGATACAATGAGGGTAAATGCCCTATTCAGGTATCCATATCAATTCAGTAGTACTTTCAATTAGTAACCAACGAAGATAATTCTGTACATTTCTTCCTTCTAATTCATCGTCAGCAACCAACCGGAAAATGTCCACAGCTGGACATAGGCCTCCCACATAGTATGACACAGTGAGTGGTCTTAAGCCACTTGTATCCAGTGACTCCCAGTCCATCTAGGTAGTAGGGGGACTGCTCGGTACGTGGTCGCCACTTGAGAACTTTTCTTCCCATTAGTTATCCGTTCCTCGAGCGATGTGTCATTCCCACTTCAGCTCACTGACTCGTCGAGCTATGCCGGTAGCTTACCTTCTAATTAAACTAGTTCAATAAGTTATCATACCGATAATCCAATGACTAAGACACGTGGTACTAATTACAACGTTTATCTTCCTGATATACTATATCTTTGCACTTGATACGAGTACGAGTATCAATAATCACCTGATAACCAAACACCATTTACGTAAATACATTGCGACAGTTTTCAAAACGCCGATAAACTTTTATCAAAAGGAACTGAATTATTGTCACTGCAGTAAAATTATTTGGAAAAATAACAGAAACTAGGAAATGAAAATAACCATCGTCGGTGTTTGACGCGCTCGCGACGTCAAGTCTTTAGTCTCGGATCTAGTGACACATTTAAATACGCTTTATAATGACGTTAGCATTTGAAAATATCTTAATATAAACCTGGCTAGACTAGGAGCACGATACATTTAAATCACACTTTAATCAAACGTAAAACAGTAAACTAAAGGTAACTAGGCAATAACTACTTGCTTTCATGACTATTGGAAGAGACAATTAGATCTGAAATCTGAAGAGAAAAAATACTATACGAATAGAAAATGTAAGAGTATCAAATGCACAACCTAAACCGCATCCAGATATAATTCAGTTTTTTAATTAAGATCATGAAGTGTGTACAAACAAATTGTTCATAAACTATCTTTTGCGTTGACTGATCGATGTAACAGTGAAGTGGTCAGACGAATCGTGTGCGCGGCCCTTCGCGCCCGACCTTGCTGCATAAATAGACTAGCAACGAATAGTGTCGCCAAGAGCCGCGCGCTCGCCACAATCGCGGGGATACGTACAGCTACCTTATCACTGAAAATGGCCGTACGATTACACTATTATCGCTTACCCTATAACAGTGAGAACCGGAAAGTGTTTCCTAAGTGTATAACAGTGTTTGACGTGGTGTAGTTACGTGATTAGTGCGTCCAGAGCATATTTTCAGTATGTCGTCGACGTCGTCGCCGACGGGGAAGAAAAGTTAGTGTATTAATAGTTTTCTGTAACTGTGATATTTTGCGTGCTAATTATGGATGCTGTTTTGTGTGTTAGTGCATCAATCTGTTTAATTTGTTGTTTCTTCAAATTTCGATTTTCTTTTACCTGTTTACAACTCATCACTGTTTTATAAAGATATCGAAATGATTTGGAAGCACCTGAGAATTTTATTCTTTAAACATTTAGTATGCTAGATTTCTATATGACTGATATTAATTTTTTTATTGTACAGTTTTTGCTTTGATAAAATTGAAATTCACTATTTTACGATCAACGTCTTTCTAGATTTTTGCAAACAAATTTTGTTCGACAATGACACTCACCCATTATCCAGTGAACTAGTGGGATTATCCAAAATATTGTTTCATTTCTCTTCGTATCTACATTTTGTAACATTTGTCTGTACGAGATAATTAACAAATAAGAACCACACTATTTCCAAAACCGATGAAATTTTAAAACACATTAAAAGTTACCGCTTATTTAAAAGAGATATACAGTCACGAATTCTAAAGTTCGTCAGAGGTAGACTACACGGTACATAAACTGCTATTCTATTATTCTTCTAAGCTATTATTAATTCTTTTACACACAGCAAAATCTCACAATAAAATAACAACATTATGTATGTCAGTCAAAGCCCCGCAGCTTGGCCTTTTCAACTGCAATGGAATTCCGATCGATAACACAATTTCCTCTTTCACTAGCCAAGGTACTGCATTACTCACGTTGTTTGTGTATATTAGTCGATATGGAAACAAGGTGCTTGAACTTAGCTAAGCACACACTTCCAACAAGGGTAGTATCAAATAATATTAACTAGCGTAGTGTATGTACAATTGTAATTAGTTTGTGTATCGAGACGCGCTAGACTGTTGTGTACACGGCTAGCGTAGAAATAGCCCGGGGAATCCAGACAGCTGAACGACTTATAAATTGTTGGAATACAGTTATCAAAAAAGAACTGTTTAGCAATCGAAATTTGTGTGGATAGCGTACTGTCTTTATAGAATTTTGTATATATGTGTCAGTGCTTCCAGACAGTTTGTCTTTTTAATAACTGCCTTGCATTCAAAACACCTGCACAATTATGGGTTTGAAAACGTCTTAGTCAATTTTCATTATTTCATACTTGTTATTGTTGTGCTTTTGCTTCAGATCATCCTTACAGCCTCACGGCTCACGGATGACTTTGCTGACGACATATTTAATTTCCTAGCCAACAATGTGACGTCAGCAAAAGACATCCGTTAGCTGTAGGGTTATAATAATTATTTTTTCCTTAGTGCATTGCTCCCCTGACCAGGCGTAGTGTTTTTGCTTGTGGTATAAAACTTACCTTTAAGGTTATTCGCTCGATAAGAGTTTCGTACTAAATTTCTGGCTTCGGAATAGCTGGCTATGTGCAGTAATTATCTAATAAAATAATTATTACATAACGGCTATTGTACCTAACTATAAAGTCGTAAGTTATATTCATTTCATAATTACTTATCAAAGCCACCTATTCTAAAAACATTATGGCAACAGAAATATAGAATGGAAACGTTATAAGAGGAATCCCGTTAAGTCCTAATAAGTCAAATGAAAACAAATACTACTTGAAACAATGCTATTTCAATTTGAAGTTTGGCACTTTATTTAAATTTAGGATTCCAGCTCTGTAAGTTTTAAGAAGACTTCCCAGATTAATAACATTAAGGATAGGATTCAGTTTACTAGTTATTGCTTTTGTTTTAAACGCCTGTACTTGTGTACAAATTTCTTTGTTCCACTGCATCGCTTGGTGGTGCAATGCCTGATGCGAACTGAGATTTTGTTTTTACAGTAGTCCTAAACACTCTCCTCGAGACTGACCACTACGCAGACCTGATCAAAGAGCTGACATGCACCAAGTGCTCCAAGTATATGAAGCCACCTATCCACCTGTGCGTGGATGGGCACAGCACTTGCAGCGTCTGTTATGAGAAGAGCTTCCAATGCCACGTGTGCAAGGTGAGCCAGTTAATGCATTATGTTTACAATATGTCAGTTCCAGTGTTGACGCCGATTGCATTTTTATATGATATTCATATGGGTGTTAATTTTATGCAGGATTGGTTTGCACTTTGACTTCGCCTCACCTAGTTGTAAGTGACGATGAGGCCGTTGAAGGTAAACGTGCGCAACCAGAAGCCTCTACCAAATGAGGCACTGGCTATGCTACCTTTCATACTGGAACACAACAGTGCTATTAACACTGCTGTTTGGCGGCAGACTTAGTTAACACGGTGCTAGCCAGCTAGCCTAGCTAGCCAAGCGGACATAAAAATGCCCCCTGCCACCAGAAACTCCACGCAGATGAAGTACCGGGTTAAAAGTACCAGTTATAAAAATATCAATATGTAGTTATGTACCTATTTTATTGTTTATTTTATACGAAAAATAATTATACAGAGATGAAAATAAAATAAATTCAATTGTACATATTGCCTATCCCTAAAGATAGATTTCGGCCACCATTCACACCGGAGCTTTAAAAATAAACTTAATTTAGACCTTCATACATACATACAAAAATGAATTACGAAAATTACAGAATAAAAAACATAACAATAAAAAACAAGAGTTACATAATAAATTAATATAAACAGTCTTAAATGTGACGATAGTTCGACAGTCGCGTGACATACGCGAAGTGTATTCCAGAGTCTCACTGCAGGAAAAAAGAAGGTTTTTTTTATCACATCTAACCCAATTAATTTATAAAAACTACATTAAATATATATTCAAATTCTTAATCAATTCCTTAATCAACAAATACTGCTTACTTGTGATATTAATCTTACGTAACAATATTAATCTCTGGTGTTATGTTCGGAAATGAGATCTTACTCACAGTAACTATTTGTTATTTCAGTCAGTCTATTGTTTTATTTGTATTCAGGGTGAACCTTCCACGAAATAAGGTTAATAGAGGGTAAACAGAAGCAATTTACGAGAGCAGTTATTATTTATACGTAATCAATCACATTCCAACGAGATAATTGCATTCCTGGCTCGTAATATCGCAGGATATTGCAAAATAATTATGTCGTGGAAAATAAACAGTCTCTACAACGAATGTGGCAATCAATCAAAGTCACTTAATATTATCTATTTACTAAATGGATTAGGATTAGCAAAAATACGTATTTATGGAATGACTCCAAGCGACAAAAGCCATGGAATCATGCAGAAATGTACTGTATTCACCTACATTACTAAAGCTAGTGGGCGAATTTTAATCGCTTGGAAAATGACGAATATTGCCAAAAAAATTTTGACGATTTATATCAAACGTAGACCAATGATGTTACATCTACCTATTTTTAGATACTGGCATTGACAATGAAAAAGTCCTAGCTGCCTGTAAAGTATAAACAAGTGAATTAAATTACAAAATTTAAAAAACCTACGCAATAGTCATTCGACCATTTTATACCGAAAATGAATATCATCTCTTCAAATTGCTGAATCTATTTGTACCAAATATAGATAAGAACCACCCCAAGGAAACTTTCACGTTAAAAATCATCAAAATCGGTACATTCGTTCGAGAGCTACGATGCCACAGACAGACAGACATTGGCGTCACACTTATAATACCCCTCTTTTTACGTTGGGGGTTCTAAACTGGGCGAGCCTTTTGAAGCCGCACTGATTACTTTAAAAAAAGCAAGTCTTTCCGAAATATCCGTGTAGAGATGTCAGATTATTCTCTTTCTACTGCTACTAAAATACTTTTCTTCAGTGTTACAGAATAATCAGAAAGGAAAAGATACCACCAATGGAGTTCATGGCCAGATAAATTGAATGTTGAACATCAGTTTCTCTCTTTAAAAGATTATTATAATTTTCATAATTGACTGGTCAGTAGCTACTTCGCTAGGTAGTAGCAGTAATATGCTAAACATGGGGTAATCTTGTTTAAAAATCTATTCCATTCAATTCAAATGACTAACTCAGTGTTATTTGATTTCAGAAAGAATTCGCCAAGATTCGTCCCATAGTTCTGGAATCCTTGGCGAACAAAGTATTGTTTCCCTGCACAAACGCCGGCTGCCCTAAACACGCCACTCTGCCTATACTTGATAAGCACACCCCACACTGCCAATTCCGTATCATCAACTGCTTCATGTCGAGAGTATATGGTAAGAGATCTTTTTTGCAGGTAAAACTTAGAAACTACTTTGTCTAGCAGCAATTAATGATAGTTATAAAAGAAATATGACATAATCAAAAACATAAATTGATGTAGCACCATTTGCCACTTATGAAATAAACGATTCTTCTGCCTCAAGGTGGCCTGGAAGAGATCGCTTTTATGGCAGCCTTCCTGTGCCTTCTTTATTGTATTCTTTTATCTATTATGTTTTGAATTTTTCGGTGTACAATAAAGTTTATTCGAATTGAATTGAATAATATTCCAATTATTTATGAGACTAGATCAACTTCGTTAACTTATTTAGATGGCCTTGTTCCAAATATCTTAAAACTTTGGTACAAACAAACAATATCACCCTCCCATGCAAAGTGCGCCACCATTGCAATAGCCGGTCTGACAGGCTGCATTAGAAGAATATCTCTAATCTATGTTAGAAGTTTCACATCAAAAAGTACAGCTATTAGAGAGCCCGTAACAAATCAAAGGTACTTATCATAACAGAGTCCTAATGCACTCACAAAACTGTAATAATTGACTACTTAATGATTACAGTCAAAAGATTTTAGTACTGCCCGTACATTATTTTTGTAAATGTGCAAATGAAATATCATTTGCAATATTTATGTAAAAGTATAAACTAATAAATCAGTCTGAGTCTAAACACCATTATTGCTGTTTCAGAGCAATATAGACAAATCACTCTGTAGGGTTCCGTCTGTGTTTATTATTGCATGAAGATAATTACATTTTCTCAGGGTGGGATAGTCTGTCTTTTCACGTAAAGGTTTTAAAAGTATAGCTTTTTGTCTTTTATAAGGGTTTTGCATTTGTCCTAACCTCACCTGATTTGGTCTGGCCTCAATGGTCTGGCCATTGAAATGCCTACATATCGAATAACTTTTTGTTTAATCATTTAAAAATATCATTTTAAAGATTCTTATTGGAAGAACGATGGTACGCTTTGGCTTAACGGTGCATTCACTCTTAATTTAACCAGTAAAATGGAACTATCTGGGATCACGGAAAAGGTCACATATAAAAACCATTAATTGTTTGAGATGCCGATCTATTTCGTACTCGACTAAATGCAAAATAACTGAAAGGCAAAAGTGTTGCTGGACGTAAGCCTTCTTCATAGATAGTAACTTTACATGGGTGGGGGGTTGGCGGGCGGATTGGTGATGATACTCGCTTCTAATTTTCCCTTAGTCAACTCCTATACACCCATGGACGACATGGTGTGGTCTTCACACAGCACACTGTCAGGGTTGTCGCCAAACTAATACTTTAATTAAATGAATGTGAATTTTATGAATATACCAACGTTTTTATCGACACTTATATTCCATTAAAACCATTTCAAGAAAGTAAAGTAACAAGGATTTTCGTTCCCCAGGTGATTGCAAATGGGAAGGGCGTGCCGGTGAATGGATGGACCATTGCTTCGTAGAGCACAAGCAAAGGGTCACAGAGCTGCCTTTCATCACCGTCTCGGACAATTGGGACGCCAAGAGAACGGAGCCGGTCTTAAACTACTTCCTAATGAAATGCTTTGAGAAAATATTCAATGTCTACCAGATTTACGATAAAAGAGGAGGTTTGTTAACCTGTTTTCTTAAAGAGGTTTTTCTCATAACAGAGGTCATCGTATGACATATGTATGTTTTATGACATAAGTTTAAAGAAGTCTGACACACTTTGGCAAATTAACCTGTCATAAGGTAAGAAAATTAAGATCTGTTAGAAACTAATCTATCATTCGTATAGATAAAGTGTCAACGATGTGCCGTGTGTCAAAGTCATTGTAATCCGTAGCGTGTCATTGTACAGCAGTGTATGTATATTTACCGAACTTTTATGATAACAGTGAAGAGTACCTATATGTACCTATATTTGACTTTTTAAACTTGATCGGAGTAGTAAACAAACATCACTCGATTACAAATCATACCATTCCGAAACAATAACTTAATATAAGTTATAGACTCTAGTTTATGTACTATACAATACAAACGCATTTATGTCCACTGAAAAACTGCTATAGATTATTCTCGCAAATAAAACATCAATAAATGTGATGGATTGGATGTAGAGAATGAGATGAGATTAAGAGAGATGAAATGTCAAACTTTAGCGATATTAAAAATCCAATATACATTTATTAGTAGAAATAACATATAAATATCATCATCAGCCGGGAAACGTTCACAGCTAGACATAGACCTTGAATATATTGCTAGAAAAATATTCTACTCAATATATGTACTGTAAACGTGAGGGTTTGTCAATCAATCACCTTGTGATCAGACTCGCATTTATCCTGGTAGTGTTCCTTTAGGACAATTTATAAAATCCCGCAAAAGTTTCGTGTAAAAGCAAGTATCATATAAATTATTAATACTTCGATATGAATGACGAATAATTTGATGAATAACTCGGCGATAACATTCAGTATCCCAACGGGCGTGGCAGTAGCTAATCCTGAAACATTCATGTAATTACATAATCGATGCCTAATTACCTCTATGGGTAGCCGTGTGGAATAGTTAATTGAGCTAAATCCATGTGGATACGTAATACAAATTTACGAACGATCAGTGTGTTACTAGTGTACTCTATGAAGCGGTTCTCACAGGTCTGTAACGATCATGCAGGTTAAGCAAAGTTAGACGTGGTCAGACAGTAGATGGGTGACCGCTATGAGTGGCTTCCAACTGAGCACGTGTTTTGGAAGGAACTTTGACAGCAGACTAGACTAGAGGCCTTTCAATGACTCGATGAACTTGTAACAGTTAAGTTGGTCAATCGTGAAACGAAAGCCTAACCCAAAAATATGGTATAGTTTCCCAATCTGGGTTGGAGGATCGGGAGGCAGTCGCTTCTGTAAAAACATGGGCTTAGGTATCCGACCCCAACTCAGAAACGGAATAAGACTAGCTAGGAGAATGATGATATTTTACTAGCCTATATTCCGTTTCAGATAATAATATCGTACGTAAAAAAGTAAAGTGTAACACAGTAACAAAACCTAGCATTTATTTCGCACGGCAGCACTAAACGTCACGGCCGCAGACACTAATGTAAATACTTTTGACCCCACTAGTGATGAACTACTGAACGAAATAAATGCAAGCACTAGATTATTAGAACAGGTAGTTCCTAAAATAACTATTAAATAATACAGGCAAAGTTACATTTGTCATATTTCTGATCATACATGAAATAAAGTGAAATAACCACAGATTTTGATAAAGGAGGGTGTATATAATAATTTATAATTAACGCGTTCAAAAAGAACTTAGCAACCGACTTCAACTGCGCTAAAAGTCTGCAGCATTCATGCCTTAAAATGTTTACCTGTGTAGAATGATCTGGAGATATCTATATATTTTTGTTTTTTAAATTTTCTCAAAAGCGCTAACTCAATTTCGATAAAATTTACATGGGACCACCTCTGAAGTATGATATATAAAAAAGTAATCATCAAAATTGATTCACAATTGGCGGAATTATCGCGCAATATACATACAAAGCAACATACAGTCGAATTGAGAGCCTCCTCATTTTTTGAAGTCGGTTGAAAATAAGAATTGAAGCGCTCTATCTAATTTCTTGGAACGATGGGCAGGTTATATAGCTCTAAGAACAGATAACTGATTGGGAGTAAGAATTCTCGAGTGGCGACCGCGTACCGGGAAACCTATCTACCTGTACCTATCTGACCCGTATACTAATTGTCTGACGACCCCGTTAAGAGGCTATGTTGGTAAGACCACGTGGCCGCGTTCAAATTTGGATTGTTTTGTAGCTGTCCCTATCTGAGCCCTATCCTACCCGAGCGCGTACGGTGAGACAGCATACACTACGCGAAGTTATCCACCCGTTATTTGGATGTTTCGTAGTCCAGGGATCATTTGAAGGATACAGTATATTATGTAACCATTTTTTTAATACAGTATACTAATGAAGTTTCAGGTGTCGGTGGTTTTTCCAAATTGTTCTAAATTGATTCATACTCTTGTAAATCAGGTTCAAAGTTGTGGCTTTTTAATACCGTAAAATACAATTCTTTGACGCCCTGTAACTCTGGAAGTATATATTTAAACGAAAATCTGACTCACCACCGACACAGATATTTGTTTCTAGATTGTGTCTTGAAAATTTCATAGATTTTCATAGCTTCATACTCAAAATATGACTGGACTACGTTTGTATGGGCGCTTTGACACCAGCATACCCTCTTAAGATCGCGGGGCGTCGCTGGATGCAAGTGTATCGGGTAGGACTGGTCATTCTGTCATACGAGTACTATGGGGGAGGCCTGTCATACGAGGTCAGCAGATATCTGGGGGTGACGTGAGTTGCAGAGATGTTTTTACGTAACAAAGAAAGAAATGTGTATGTGAATATATAAGCAATTATATTACTTAATAGCTCAGCAAATCAATTGTTTCCCTTACGTACAATAACATTTACATAAGTAATTTCATAAATAGAATGGAATATTCATTTTAGAGAAAGCAGTAGGCACCACGCTGTTAAATCATTACGAAATTCGTGTAGAATTTCTCGAGAAATTTCCTCGCTTTCACTAACGAATACTGAGAAACATTAATTTCCAACTCGCACGTGCTCTGCAGATTTCATTTTATTGTTGAATGAAGATTTCTGAGCTAGCCTGCGTATGAAATTGTATGTGGAGGGGAAAAATCATATCTTGAGACTTCGTACTTCATGTCGTACGGCATATATAATGTGCTCACTGGCAAAGTCTATGTCTACGAGTCACAAAATATGTTAGTTATAAATAGTTTTTTCTTCTAAACATCTTAGCTGTAAGCTAGATAGTTAGCTAGCTCATGAAACTTAAACCTTTAAAACTAATTTTCATAAATAAACAGACTGACGCAAAAAGGACACTCAACCTCACTAATAGAACTTATAAAATTAATGAAATACCGAAAAAGAATAATTTTAGATACACATGAGCGTATGGGACCCTTTTCAGATTGACGAACCGCAGAATTATTCGTTATTGTAAATATTAATGGCCTCAGCTTTTCCTTTTACCATTCATTCGAACGTAACGTATTCAAAGATCGAAGAGATTGGCGGTTTTATTTTTATTTTGGCCACATTTGACCATCTCCATTATTTTCCTGTTGACTTCTAATCTGAGCGCTCCAACTTGTTTTTATAAAACCAGGGTGAATTACCTACTTCTAGTCAAGTGTGAATTTCATCCAGGACGGAAATTTCAATCTAAATTTTAATCAAATGATATTTTTTACAAACACACAAAAGTAAATAAACAAAGTCAGGTGTATATCTGCTATACAGAATTATATAATTAATATATGGACAATATATGGACACGTAAACATTTTATTCAATTATATGATCGCCATCAGCATTATCAGCTCCCCAAATCCACTGCTAAATATGATACATCCTCAAAGACCACTACGACCAGCAGCGGATTTTCGATTGAGTGTTTAACTGTAGCCATCACAACGACACGTAAATTTGTGGTCGCAATTAGATGTTGCTGACAAAACATGATAATTCCTTCCCAGAACCTATTGTAAGAGACAAGATATTACTATTGGAAAGGTACCACCACACGATATTTCAAGCATTTCTTATGTAGACAGTCGAGCAAAATATATGCTTAAATAATGCTTATAAACTAATACATACACATATTTTAGGAAGAATGATGTGGACAGTCCTCGTCAACGACGAGCACGCCGAGAAGTTCTACTTCGAAGTTGATCTTTTCCTACCAAACATGCCGAGCAAAAGGATTGTATACAGGCAAGTGTTTACTCGATAAATAAAGCGAATTTCGCAATAAACGCTGCTGGAACCTAATACCAGAAATGAAGACGCTGAATTTATAGCACGACTCTTCCGTTTGCAAATGATCATATCGTTTGCGAAGTTTGCGCGGAACGTTTATTTCATTGGGGTTTATACAAGTTCAGTTGAATCGAAACATTCAAATTTTTTATAATGTTTGGTTAAGTTCTTCTGTGCACAAGGTTCAGAAAAACAAATGAGCAATGTGCAATCTATCAATTTATTTTCTAAGCCTCGATTATTCTGACATTATCTTTTTACCGCTGAACTTACTAAACGAGCCCTTAAGAATTCCTTCAAAATTTACTTTTCAGACGTCCGTGCAAATGTGAGAAGGACGCAGATTTCCTTGAGCACACACAAAACGTTTACATTCCTGTAGAAAACGTTTTCTCTATGCTGGATCAGAACGAAGCAATGAATTTTACCGTCAGGATTGGTATGTTGATTTTAAATGTTTCTTTTTATTTTACTTTTCTTATTGAAGCCTCTTTTTCCATTACCTTTAGCATTAAATCAGAAGTAAATGGAATTTTGTTATAATGTTCTAATCAATGTAAATATGACATAATGCCATTATCTTGTAGACACTATAATTATATAGATTATAAATATTAAATGTATACTGTAGAACATGTAAAAGGCTAGTATCCATGTTACTAAACCTTTTACATATATAAATTAAATAGAGAAAGATAGAAACAAAGATTCTTATAGATTGCTCCAGTACTGATCGACCGCTGTCGACCATTTCGTCGCTCGTTCCGGTCTCAACATCATTCGAAGACGAGCAACTGTCATTGCCTGATACTCACCGGATCAAGCAACTCATGCCTCCCGAAGAACAAAGTTCTCCCGAACTTTGTCCAAAAAGAAGATTTTCTCTCAGTAAGAACAATGCGAAGATAAAGGAAATATTTGTTCTGATTTACTCCGGAAAGAGGAATCAAGCTGAGAAGAGTGTATAACAGAAAAATCTTAATTTAATGATATAAATTTACACAATTTAAAAAAAACTGATGCATCGAATTAAAAATAAGAAAGAGAAAAACTACTAGAAGCATGTGCTAAAGAAAAATGAGAGATTGAAACATTTCAAGATGTTTGCCATCGAAATACATCAAGAAACGAGTTCTAAATAACTGTCGCCGGATAATAAAACAAAGGACAATTTTTTATTAGCGCTACCTTTGTATTGTCTTGCTACATAGCCTATGTTATGTATGATAAATAGATCATAGTTAGTGAATAATATTTGTAGCTATTTAGGCAGTAGTGATGCTTTGGTCCGGTATTTATAGGTGATACAGGTGCTTATTTGGTGGTCTTCTGCTGGTTTATCGTGGGAATATAGGTTCAAAATTAATTGAATTTTAGAGCCACAGCGCTCCATTACAGTATGGAATTTATTTTCGTTTCTGGATTTTTATCTAACGTACCTAATTGTTATGTTACGGTGCTTCAGTGATTGTTTATTTGATGGAAACAGCTAATATTATATGAAGCTTTGTATTTTTGAAGATATTCTTACGTTTTACTGACTATCTACATAATATCTTACATATACATTAAAACACTGATAAATCGAATTATTTTAGTTTATTTCTACTTTGTATTGTTTTATGACTAGCTAAAATAACGATCTAAATACACAAATTAATCTGCAATCTTCGACATAATCTGTAGCATATTACAAGTTACACGTTGCTATCAGCATAATCAATACAACAAATCGGTAATCATTTTGGCAATGTATGTATATTAATTACCGTAGAATTAATTAGAATCTATAGACCAAACTATTAAATGTTTCAGGTGAAGTGGAAAATTTGCCTCTGCTAGAAACACCCACTGCAAGCGAAAGTCTTATTTTGCTTAACAACGACGAACAAAAAGAAGAACATGAAGAATGATTAACTGAGATACTTTAGAAATAACATTTTTTTTAAATAAAAGTAGGCATAGATTATGAGCGTAATTTTGTGACTTTGCTAAATTTGATGCCCATATTCAATGTAAATCCATTGATTGATGAACTCGGATACGCGACGTTGTAAATGACGGTCCATTGTCATCTATCATTGCGTCAGATGCTAATAAATCATTTGTCAATTTTGGCTCATTAATTTACTTTCCTAGTAGATACCACTCCTTCTACAAAATAAATAGTCACTGAAACCATTGGTATTCGAAAGGTTTACTCTGTGATTGTTAAATACGATATAAATGATACTATTGACCTGCAAACAGCATTGTAATACCCAAAGGGTAAAAACAGGACCCTATTACTAAGCCTCTGCTGTACGTCTGTCTGTCTGTCTATCTGTCCGTCTGCCACCAGGCTGTATCTCATGAAACGCGATAGATAGTTGATGTTGCTGCTATAACAACAAATACTAAAAATCAGAATAAAATAAATATGGTGGCTCCCATACACAAACGACATTTTTCGCTCGTTTTTGGTCGATATTGATAACGGCAACAGGTAGAGACTTGATATATTCACAAAATATTTGGTTAGATATTCACTTTAAAAGTAAATATATAAATTAAAATAAGAAATATATATATAAGGGGGCTCTCATACAACAGAGATGATTTATTGTCGTTTTTATAGATAATGGTACGGAACCCTTCGTGCGCGAGTCCAACTCGCACTTGATCGTTTTTTATTACTAAGTTTGTTTTATTATAAACTCTTATGGATAACTATTTAATATTACACTGACTCTTTTATACATGATTTTTTGAGTCTAGAGAGAGAACAAACACATGTACATTTCTAATGTGTAAAAAGCCTTAGAAACCCTGTTTTATGTGTAGCCGAAGTCAAAGAACCCTTTTCGGAGTCAATTGAGTTTCTCACCCGATTGCACACACCCGCCGACGCATAAAGTGACAATAGTTACACGATTCAAAGTTTCGCCGATGCTCAGATAAAGCCTGTTTATTTTCTTTTTATGCTTGAAACCGTGGTCGGAGCAAATGAACTGAAAATTTTCTACTGAAAATAAAAATATATTGGCGCTGCAATCGATATGCCGCACAAACCATTAAACTTTAAGCGGGACGAGAGAGAATATCGGAAACGGCAACCGGGACAAAGCAAAATATTCCTTTGAAAACTATTCTCGGGGTTTACGTTCTCGTCCGGGGTATGTCGGCCACCCCCGGCTTCATTTGCGAACTGTTCACAAACTTTTATTTCTCCTTGTTCCGTTTGATTACTGTTGATAGTTTGACTTCTAAAGAACTCGATGTAACGTCGAAATGGAAGAATGCGGGAGAGTATTTTCTTTGGTCGGAAATGTTTATTTTTCTGAAAGCGTGGGACGTGATAACGGTGGAGGCTTGTGTCCAATTTTAGTCACTTCTCGACGAAAATAGCTTCTACAAATATATTTTTTATATAATTGAAGTAGAGATATTTCAGAGGCAAATGTAATCTCTTTATGTGTATATACTCATATTATGTAATCTATTGGTGATAATGATAATGTAATCTATTCGTAAGGTACAATTATTACGTTTCTTTTAAATTAAGTTCTCAATTTTACATATCTCTTTTTTAGACACCGTCAATAATGAATTTTAAAATTCAAAAAGAAATCTTTAAAAAATTCCGATTAAATTTACTTTTATGTCATACTTAATGTGAAATTTATACGGGTTCAAAGTTTCTAATTTTTTAAATGTAATTTTTAATTTCTAATTTTTTAAATGTATGATGGGTTTGCACTTGGCCTTCATCTCTCGATGATAAGTGACAATAAGACGTTGGATGGTAAGCGTGCGCACCCAGAAGCCGCAACCTAATGAGGCGTTGGATCAATGACCTGTCATACCAGAACACAACACTGCTGTTTAGCGGCAGACTGGTGGTAGCTAGCCATACGGACTTAGAAAATACCTACCGGTTTAAAAGATAGTAATCAATATTAACTGGGCATGGAAAGTAATTAAAAGTTAACTTTAATTGTTATTCTTAAATCAACTATTAGAGCATATTAACATAAAAACGTGTAAAGGATTTACTTCATAGATCGGCGATTATAGTGAGCTTTGTTTGATTAAAAATTATTTTAGGAATACCACTATGGATTGTTGAAACAATTAACAAATTAATAATATAACTTCACTCGTTAAAATATCAAGAAGTGCCTTCTCGACTACATTTAAAACAAAGTATGCAACACATAGGACCCTAGAGAATCTTCAAGATATTACATCATCATCAACAGCCTATATTCGTCCCCACTGCAGGGGCTCAGGCCTACTCTCCTACAGAGAGTGTATGGGCCGCAGTCTGCCACGCGGGCTCAGTGCGGATTGGCGGACTTCACATGCCTGTTCAAGACACGCAGGTTTCCTCACGATGTTTTCCTACACCGTTAAGAGGGTATGCTGTTGTCAAAGCGCCCATACAAACGTAGTCCAGTCATATTTTGAGTATTAAGCTATGAAAATCTATGAAATTTTCAAGACACAATCTAGAAACAAATATCTGTGTCGGTGGTGAGTCAGATTTTCGTTTAAATATATACTTCCAGAGTTACAGGGCGTCAAAGTATTGTATTTTTCGGTAATAAAAAGCCCCAACTTTGAACCTGTTTTACAAGAGTATGAATCAATTTAGAACAATTTGGAAAAACCACCGACATCTGAAATTTTATTAATATACTGTATTGAAAAAATGGTTACATAATATACTGTATCCTTCAAACGATCCCTGGACTACGAAACATCCAAATAACGGGTGGATAACTTCGCGTAATGTATGTTGTCTCACCGTACGCGCTCGGGTAGGATAGGGCTCGGAGAGGGACAACTACAAAACAATTTAACCTTGAACGTGGTCACGTGGTCTTACCAACATAGCCTCTTAAGCAATCGGATAATGTACTTGAATTGAAATACAACTCATAGGTACACGGCTGGATTCGAATCCGGAACCCTCAGATTGAGAGTCCGCGCCTTATCCACTGCGCCACCGACGCTTGTATGTAGATATTACACATTAAACCTTTACTTATCAAATTATTCTCTTTGCTTCACATTTCTAGTATTGGATCATAATTTCAATGTTTTTGTTAATTATGTCTAAAATCATCGACGCGGCGCTCTACAGCTTACTATTTTCAACTGAAATGAAATCCTCTTTTACGCTAGAATGGTGGTCAGTCTCGACTCTCGATCCCGGGCATGATGGTGAGCTACGTATCTGATCGGTTTGGTAAGAAACTTTTCTAAGCCTCCATTCAACGGAATCGCTACTTAATAATAATCATAACATCCCTATTGTGCGTCAGCGTCATTTCCCATACTATCTCATTTTATCATAAATTGCCTTCAATTAAGCTTCAATTTAATTCAAAATCAAAACTAATTGCTCTCAGGTTTACAGTAAGTATTTCTGTGTCGGCAGCTTCGAACCAGATTGTTTCATCGTTATTTTACACCTATTGAGATGTGCTTAATGTAGTTATTAATCAATGAAATATCAGCAACCTGTGAAATTTTAAACGTGTATTTCACGAAAAATCGAGAAATATCGCGACACATTTCCCGCTGTAATTTTTAATTGGCACAAGCGGTCTGTCGCGCTGGAAATCAAGTTGTAAATCACGCCGCGGAATTATGAAAGCATGAAATTTATTACGTAAGCGTCCGGTTGCAAATTTTCATTTCATAGAATAATTTTCTATATACAATACAAATTTATTTACGACATTCGAGCCTCTCCGCTGACAAGGATTTATATTTCTGTATTCATTTTGCTTTTTGAGAATATTTTTGAAAGAAATATGAAAATTTTTCTACCTTTTTTATTTGGAGACATGTAATATTATAAGCAGTTTCAGTTTATTTAGTCATGAACAATATACATTGTGTTTGACTTAAGACTAAAAGTAGACACAAAAATTTAACAACAAATACATAATAGATTAATGAACACATTCTTATAATAAAGTCAAATTACGTTCTAGAGGAAATGTCAGCGTTTAAAATGTCATCATTCATGAAGTCGTCAACAGAATAGTAACCCTTTTTCAACAAGAAGGATTTAATGCAGTTTTTAAATTTAATTGGGCTCGGGATTTGCTTGAAGTTATTCGGTAGCTTGTTAAATAATCTGACCGCTTGAAAAGCATTTCAATATTATTTTTGCCGTTAAAAAGGTGAAAGCCTCTGACAGACACTGTTTCTTAAACAGTAGGTATTTATTTATTATGATACGGAACCCAAAAAATGAAACGGACAGGATGTTTTATTAACAGAGACAGAAATCATCACCGCTGAAGTCTTCCTGAAATCAAATTTTTATTTTCTGACTTAGCCAGTCCTCATTAAATTAGGGTGAGATCGCTTTCATCCTGCGGCGCAATGGTCATTTAAAGATGAGAAGCAGTCCATTGTACATAACAGGTATAAGATTCCCTAGAAAATGTGTTTTGTGTTAAAGATACTAAAATTAACAGTACTACTAGTTTGTTCCATTATTCTAAACCATTTCTACTACTAAGAACATTTTGTATTTTAGTAAAGTTAATAATATCAATTATACTCGTATTCAAATTTGTAAGAAATCACTGAATTTATCTGGGAGGCTTAAGTATGTAAAAGTACATACGGAATACATTATACCTGCATACATTTTAAATGATACTTCTCGTTTACATCAAAAATGATACTAAGCTCATTCAGACAAACTGTCGTAGCTGGTAGCTCATAATGTTAAAGCAAAAAAACAAGACCGTCGAGTAATGAGTAAGAGGACGTACTTCAGTATGTTCTTCAAGTCTAACAACGGACTCAAAGCGTACTGCTTTGTTCATATTCTAATATAATTAAAGTTTAATGCAAGTTGCACTTTCGACGGGGCTCGAGGTACCTTGCAATGTTCTCAGACGTTTGACAACTCATTAAGCGAAACGGGGACTGAATGCTCTCAATTATACCTTGGCTTCAGCAAACAACGAGCGACATTCATTCGTTCGAAATTTGAATGCACACCATTAAGTTTTAAGCACCTTGTGTATTACTCTATGTAACCCTTTCGTTAACGTCTGTTTATTTTGATGAGCTAATTAATGTAATCACAGATTGTTAAAAACCTTGTTGATTGTGTCATAATTATTTAATTTCTAAGCAATTATATCGAAAATTCTTCCAGTTAAAACTATTGTAATTGTTGTTTTCGAAAAAGTAGTTTTTTGTGGTATTTCCACATAACTAAAATATAATAAAAAATACTGAATAGATAAATTTACAAAAATAAAGTTATCTTGAAAATGACAAAACTCAAAATTTCAATAAGGAATTGCACTTTTAAAAAGACACCTTTTGCTGATGGTGACACACAGAGAAGTTTACCCTACAATAAAATGCAAACCCACACAAAAGTTAAGTATCATATCGGAAGCTTTTATACAACAAAACGTAATAAAATTTTAATTGCTTCTAATTTTGTATACAACTGCTGCAAAGAGCAAAATGAGCCGGAACGGCAGAATGCTTTTAGCGTTCATTGTCTTGCACACACGGCCATGGAAACCGTCCAAACGAGTGAATACATTCTAATTTATTTTCTTGGCTTGAGAGTGTTTAAAATTATTTCTTATTTCATAATGAAAAGTTTGTAAAGAACTCTACTATGTATTGCAATTTTAAATAGCAAATAAATATAACAAAAGACCTATTGTTTTGTATGAAACTACTATAAAATATTCAGATGAAATTCAATAATACAAATTTTGTTTCACTCTTTGGTACTACTTATATTTATGGAAATCTTGTCGTGACATATGTTTAAGTTTAACTATATTTTTTTACGACAAACACATATTTAATAAAAGTCGAATTTTAAGACCCCGAAACTTCTAAATCTGTTAAACATCTAAATCATTATAGCCATTTCCTAGATTCCAATCGCTCGTATAAATATTAATTTTATTTGATATTAAATCTAACGTTAAGAATTTAAAAAAAAACAGTTAATTTTTATAGCAAAAACTCTAGATCTATGCTGACCCCGACTAGATGTAAATACTGCTAGTAGAAGTCCAGGAGAGAGTATTTCTAGAAGCCTCAGGATCGGTCTTGGCTAACCTTGGAGGAAGGCATTTGGTCTGCAGTAGCTTTTTCCCGGTTGATGATCATTAACCAACAACAGTCATCAAAGTTCTTCATCAAATTTATTTGATTTCCGACGGCCACCCCCGAGGTTATGAGCCGAGCAACGAGTGACGAATACCCACTAAAGTTCGTAACAGCCAATCACGATAGAGTACCCAATCTACTTTATTGGTCACGTCCAACAGTTCTAGCTGTTGTAAAACTCTACGAGAACATAAGCTCTTTAACTAGGCAACTACATCACCAACAAGGAGGGTTTACTTACACCTCAACTTTCGCTCAAGCTATCCGAGAACTTTGTAACGCAATACACGAGATAGCCTATACAGCCGGATACAATTTTGGTGTCAGATCTACACTTTGTCTTCAGAATTTTATTTGGCAACCTCTGACAACTTCTTTATGGTATAAAAACTATATAAATAAAAATTCTAATGCGGCGTAATCGTGAACTAATTATACTAATATACGCAATAAGTGATAACGTTTGTTGGTTGGTTGGGAAAGTCCAAAAGTTGACTCAGCAGCGGATCGATGGATCGACTTCTTTCCTCGACAGTTTATGGGTTAGATAGTGTCAGACATAATGTCTTTTTCTACTTTTAATGTCATAAAAGTTCCAAAAATAGCCATTAGAATTAATTATAAGATTAACTATAAACAGGGTGGAGCTGAAATCATAGCAATTTTTGTGTCTATGTCTATGTCAATCCTTTTTTAGCTTGTATGTGTTTAATATTGTTTGGTAATATGTAATTAGTTTTAAATTCAGTTATAAGTCAAATAATAATTACTTGTATGTATAACAATTCATTTCATGCCTACATAGTTTGTATGCATTACTCGTACATGTATTCAACTAAAAGGTAAATCAAAGTACGACACAAGTTCCTCTACGTTGGACATGGTCTATGTAGCATCAAATTGCCTGACGAAGTCCGCTGGTTGGATCACCCGACACCGGCAGATGGTGTGCCATCAACTTGACGTCTGCTCATTCGCGTAGAACTAATTTCACCGGAATTAATTCCGAGCGGTACCTTCGTCGCTACTTCGTTATTTCGCAGCTGCCAAGGTTGTCTACTGAGTTTCATTTGTACTGTGCTTAATATTGTTGTCTAAGATAATTTAAGAGGAGAGAGAAAGAGAGATAGCGATGTGTTTTATTCAGGGGATTCAAACGTGTGTATTCAATCAGTTTTACTATAAATCACACCGTTTCACTAGTCCTAAAACAGTAATGAGAATATTGGAAAGATGATAAGTGATTTATCTCACAAAAAGATAATATTTGTTTGTTTGAGTACTCTTTATTTACATCTTAACTTAAATAATTAAAAACATGCAAATAGCAAATAAAGATAAGGTATGTCTAAGTCGGTATGCAAATTTGGCGGACTTCTCCCTATATAGGGATCTCTTCTTCTAGGAGGGAATAATGATAGTATTGTGGTATATTTAAATTGTATGCAATATTTTTATCAAACCACTTTGGTTGCGATACTTTCCATTGCTCATTCCTCCGAAAAAGTAATATCATTTGTGTGTATGTAGAATGTCACTTAAATCGTAAATAGGTAAAAAAATTAAGTAAAGGCACAGATAAAAGTCATCTTGCAAGTAGTAGTGAAGGGTTTGGATAGACGTTCGATATTTGAAATTTATATTTTCTCATAATGTTCCAAACATGTAGCTGAATACGTTCGCGAACTAGGTTCTACATGCGTTATGTTGCTGTTTTCCTGTCTATAATAATTACATCCCGACATTTGTCAGCAATAATCAGTACAGGGTCATCAAGGGTCACACAGTCAGAGCTATATCTTATCATGCTGTCTAACGCCGATGTAACTTTTTAATAACATTACTTTGTATGGATATAAATAGGGAAGGAAAAAGAAGCTAACAATGTACATAGAGGGAAAATATGTAGAGGACTACACACATTTCATTTAAGGTCCCATTGTAGACACACGTCGAGCGACGTTGCGACTTTATAGCGATTCTAGATTAGGAACAAAGCGCGGCGCGACCCTTTTATGCAAAAAGCGGAGAGTCTTTATACAGTATACATCTCGATAAGTGTTTGGAACCTTTTTCAGGCGATAAAAGTCAACTGATGGTTACACACACTCCATATAAAAGTGAGCCTTTCAGAACTGAAAATGTTGCCATTTTATGTGGACGTTTGCACCAATGGTTTTCTGAAACATTAGCAAGAAATCTGATTCGTCATCTTTCTCATGAGCCTCGTAGCTTGCCAGTCAAGACGTACCTTTCAGGGGAATTCCTATTATCACCACAGGAGGCAGACGTTTTTTTTTTATTTGGGCATGAGGGGCGCAGTCCAATTGTCCTGCGTGTCACTGCGACCTGTATGTATAGATCTATTGTGACAAGGGTTAGTGATAGCAGTTAGATATCAGTGGTTCACAAGTAGACGTTTGCTTTTACCCTCCTCTGGAATTTTCCCGTAGTCGTCGTTATATGCCAGGAGGTCGCAGCCACAGGAAGACACACCAGGCTTCTATTTTCTATGCCTATGTTCTAAATGTGATATGCATTGATATAAAGTATAAGTAGTGTAAGTAAAGATATTTTGATAACTAAACTAAACGCCTGACTGAAGTAATGCGTCGTTTGACGTTCCGTAAATACACTCTCTCGTACTGCTCCCATACCTCAGGAACAGACTCAGTTATGCGTTAGACCTGTAGCTGGATTTGCATATTTTATACGCAGACATAGTACAGATTAAAACTTCACATAAAAATGTTTTCCCACTGGCTAAGAGCGAAGTGCCAATTCAGTCACCAAACTTACACGAGAAGGGGTTTCCGATTGCAAGCGACAAAGCGACCGCACAAAATGAAGCTTGTGGCAAAACTCTAGTGGAATAATACAAACACAGAAAGCAATTTGCCTGTTACATTAATGTTTCTCGTGTTGACAAGGCCCCAGTTCCATTTCGCATTCAAACCGAGATATGTAGCTGTCGGTAGCACTCCACTATTTTAGTTATTTATGTAACGGGCTGCCTCTGGAAACAAATTTATCTTTCGCAGAGTGAAGTAGTTAGTAGTTTGTAAATTGCAACAATTTTAAAATCAAATTGAATTTTCACTTTGTTGCGTTGCGAATTGGACTTCCATGTGAATTTACCAAAAACATACAATAAACAACATTTCCGTAGGAATATATTGTACTTTCAATGTTAATTTTAATAAGTATTCGAAAAATGATGTAAGGTAGCTGGATTTGCATATTTTAATTTTATATATTAATTGGCCAAGCATACCGTAAGTTGTGTCAAAAATTATCCAAGACGAAGACAGCCAAAGTGTATAAAACCAGCTATTACCTTAAAAAATTTACAGCAGACAAAATGTTAATCACGTCGTTTGCGAAAATGAGTTTGTCAGGCGGTGGTCTCTGGGAGCCGTCCCAATCATTATCCCCGGGATAAAAGCCTAAAGTGCCTACGTATGTAATTCTATTAAATGTTGAAAACTCTGTCCGTTTTTGTAAAAGGTCATCTTTCGTTTTCACACAACATTTATTAAAGGGCTTTTATTCATGCCATGCTCACAAGAGGAGGGTAACAAAGCGTTTAAATATTCTGTTTTTGACAGCGTGCGTACTGAAGCTAATCAAATCTTGGACTTTACTTTGTACTTGAGTCAGTGTTTAAGTAAATCCTTTTCAGACTGCTAAGTTAATCGACCCGTGACGTTAATATCAGTTTATGACCTAGTTGTACAATCCAGAGGTGCAGGTTCGATTCCCAGTGGGAGTATTCTGTTTGGTTGTCATTGTTGTGTTCGGTTTGAGCAGTAGCACAGACAGTGCCGCATTAGCATGAGACTTCTATGTGAGCACGCTTTCTATCCTACGCCTTATCATTTATTACCATCAGATGGTACGTAAAAAACAACCGTACTTGAATCAGCAAAATTCGAGTCGGATTCGATCGTACCACCCTACAATATTAACACGCAAGCATATAACGCCGAAAACGTAACTTTTAACGTTTTTAGGGTTCCGTAGTCCAAAAAAAAGCTGAAAAAAGACTAACACTTATTACCATCTATGCTGTTTCTATTTAACAACTCCACGAAAATTATCGAATTCTGCCAATTTTTATTATTGCTATTATTCAGAATAATTCAGATGTCACCAAAGAAAACATATTCGAACTTTTATTTGTCTGAAACGTTTACCCGCATGAAGCCCACAGCTATATGTCACTTCAACAAGCGTAAAATTCCTGAAATTTGGTTGAATTTTATATGCGGTTTAACAGTGCCAGCCTCACAAATGAACAGCACAAATTATTCCAAGAGAAAATATGGTTTTCGCTGTCCGCGTTTTACTCTTGATAATACAGTTTAATTACACCGTATAGCTTTTATTATGCAATTATATCAACCAACATATCTCAAAAAATAATTCTAACAAATACATAATTCCAGAAATTAATGATAATGTTGGTATTTCTTTCTGTTCTATCCTATTTTGTTGCAATTTATAACAAATTAATATTTAAACCAATGACGACGGATACATTAGTAAACTTGCTCTATATTATAAATAACTTAGTATTATAGTGTCCGACTATGGTACTCTATCCCTGAACCCATCAGACGAGCCCCTTCCTTACAATCCTTCAAAACTAGCCTAAAAACTTATTATAGGATTCTTCTGCCCCAAGGCAGCGATAAGGCCGACTTCATTGTACCTTTTATGTTCTTTTCTGGTGTGTGTGTGCAATAAAGTTTAATTGAATTGAATTGAACTTATTTGACCGAGCAATCGCTTAATATGCTCAAACCACCGCGGCCACTCGTCGTGGCATAGTCGCTGTCATAGACTGTTGAAATATGTATCGGGAGGATTTTGGTTCCATTCCCAGGAAATAACTGGCGCAAATGTTTATGTTTGGCCAACAGGTTAGTTAGCGGTAGATCATTTTGTATGAAATATTGAATCTGGCGATAAAATTCAGGGTTAATAGGTACTACTTTATTCTAAAATTATGTGATCAATGTTCTTTTATTGGCGTTCTCCGTGGAGAGAGAGCCTCCGTGGCTTAATGGCTAAATGTTGGATTCACAATCCGGAGGTCCCGGGCACGATTCCCAGTGGGTATCGGTTTTCAGTTTGGTTGGTAGTATGTCTTTTCTATGTCCGCCTGTCTAGCTATTAACATGTTACGTAAGTCTGCCGCTAAACAGCAGTATTAATAGCACTGTTGTGTTCCGTTAGAGAAGTAGCATAGCCAGCGCTTCATTAGGTTGAGGCTTCTGGATGCACTTACTATCAGGTAAGATGAAGGCCAAGTACAAAACCTATCATACATAGAAAAGAAGAAAAAAAGATGGACCATAAATGAAGAATAAATGAATAAAGTATTTGAAATTCTATTTATAGGTTTAATAATAGGTGACGTTGATTGTATGCTTCCTCTATATAAGAACCACTAGCTTTTGCCCGTGAGGATTTCTTCGTGAACTCCAGATATTATCACAAGGAAAATACTCATTCGATTGGGATGGAAAGTATATTTTACCCTTTATCTATCCTTATATACAAAATCAAGTATATTGGATCATCAAGGAATATTGGTTTTAATGAAAGTCATCGTAATTTCAAGATTACATTACAAATACAAGATGTCCAAGTGATCTTTTTACATCGACATCTTTACTAAGAATACGTCTTATAAACAACATATTTTATGGATTAAATCTCGGACAAATAACTGATTACGCTCTATCATCGCCAGCAACAGTAATCATTAGTCATAAAGATCCGAACCCTTGTTACACGCCAGGCGCAGGGCACGTGACATTGGCATATCAGTGACAGCTGCTCTATATATCGGCCCCTCAGAGCCATCCTGGCGGAGTAAATTTGTCATGCCCTTAGATGAATGATGAAGGATGCTAATATAATCTTTGAATTCAGATTCAAGATCCATATGGAAAGGCTTTATATACCTCTGTAACCGAACTTTTTTGGTCTTCTGTTTTTCAATGAAAGAAAGTATTACTGTGTCCTCAATACATATTTTACTTTAGCTCTTAAATTTTAAAGTGTCGTAGTTAACCAAGCTGCTGAAAGAAATGATCTTCCCTGGTATGGTCTCGGCATTACAATAGAATCACCCCATGTCATCCCATGGGTGTTGTAAATAGTAGTCATCATCAGCCGGGAAACGTCCACTGCTGGACATAGGCCTCCCTCATGGTACGCCACATCGACCGGTCCCGAGCCACCTGCATCCAGCGACTCCCTGCGACTCTAACCAGGTCGTCGGTCCATCTAGTAGGGGGACGGCCTGGTAGACATTTCCCAGTACGTGGTCGCCACTTGAGAACCTTTACTCCCCACCGGTTATCGGTTCTTCGAGCGATGTGGCCTGCCCACTGCCACTTCAGCTCACTGACACGTCGAGCTATGTCGGTGACCTTCGTTCGTCTACGGATTTCCTCATTCCGGACCTTATCACGAAGAGAAATTCCGAGCATAGCTCGTTCCATTGCTCGCTGAGTGACTTTGAGCTTGTTTATTCGGCCCACAGTAAAGTCCACGTTTCGGTTCCGTATGTCATCACTGGCAACACGCACTGATCAAAGACTTTTGTCTTTAGACGCTGAGGTATTTTGGACGAGAAGATATGCCGTAACTTCCCGAACGCTGCCCAGCCGAGTAGTAGTATAGGCCGTATATAATAGTAAAGGCCGAACGAAATTAAGTACATCCCTAACACATTTAGCTATCCATCAGAAACTGTCCAAGAAAAATCAAACACTCAAGATTCGGAAAATTTACAGCTACAAAATTGTTATTAAATTAACTGAAACTAAGACTACGAACTAATTACCAGTTTCAATTACACTCTCCGTAATACAAAAAAATAAATTACATTAAAAAATTACTAAAATTAATGGTTTATTTTGTTTATTTATTGTATTGTATTTTGGTGGTTTACAGCCAACATTAAGAATATATACTAATGAATTTAAAAGCTACTAACCATTAAAAAGTCTTCGCAAATGGCATTTTGATTTGATTTACTTACTGATAACTGATATAAATCGGTCCGTTCCCCCGTGGACCGTCGACCTGATTAAAGTCGCGGGGAGTCGCTGGATGCAGGTGGCTCGGTACCAGTCAATGTGCCTTACCATAAAGGAGGCCTATGTCCAGCAGTGGACGTTTCCTAGCTGATGAATAAATACTTAACGGACTTTAAGAAGAACGCATCCGTCATAAGCCATACGATTTTTTCCGGTTTTCAGTCAAAATTATCAATTTCAACGATAGTTTTTCGAAATATCGTACATACTTGTTATACTCGTACGTGTTGGATTCATGTATGCGCCGTCAATCTTCACTTTTGGATATACATATTCGCACCAAATGCGTAATCCTGCAAACAGCTCAAACGAACTGAGTTGCTCATTTCACCGCCTTTGCATGACATGTCGCTCTCCGCACACATGCTGGTCACGTTTGACAAAGATGAGACATGTGGATCCCTAACGAATGTTTACTTTGACTCCACAGCGCCAACAGTTTTGTATCACGAGAGCTCTCTGTGAATATTTTTATGCACGTCTCATATAAATGACACATTATTCTGTTTCTGAAAACTGTTTGATGGACTAAGCATAGAGTGAGCGTGTGAGTATACACAGACTCAGCTACATTTACTTACAGTATTATTTTTCTGTAAATTTGTACAGGAGCGAGCTTTGTATTACTTTGGTAATCATAAAAGAAAGCTCTTTAGTTAAATGGATAATAATGGATAATTGTAATAACATACATAAATCATAAACCTAAATTTAATCCATCTTAAGAAAAGTTACTAGCAGAAATTTCAAAATGTTTCATAGAAATTGACATTGCGGCCTTCTTCTAGTTAAACTTAATTAATTAGTTTTTCTAGTAAGTGTCATAAGATTGTAATTAATCATACTCAATCTTGAATATGATTTATCAATATGTACCTAACTTTAACAGAATTATGGGTTGATTCCTGTTATCAATAACTTACATACTCGTCAAGTGAATTCGTCTAGTTAAAATGTACCGATACCATGATAATACCATGCAAATACCATGCAGAAGACAAGTTACAGCTCATCTTGTCTTTGTCCAAGATTTGGGCAAAACTTAAAGCCAATAGTTAGTTAATAAAATCAGGAAATATTATAGAACACCTTTTTATTGGACAAGAAGGCTTAATATTTAAAGTTTAACCGCTTCGATATAAACTTCCGTTTATTATAAAAATGATTGATTTTCACAATGTTAATAATATTTTGTAAATATATATATATATATTAATAAAACCACTATATCTCAACGGGTATAGTAGTACAAAATCGTACTAATATAACGATGATTTGTATTTATTTACCGTCACTTGACGAGGGCTAGAACGATTTGACTATTTTATTTATTTTAAAATGTTAACAATCATCCAAATCAGGGAGTTTTGTGGAAAAATGAAGAAATTATTGAAATTTGTACAAGAAAACGTCTTTTGGGTTACCTAGTACATAAAAACTCGCAACTTTTAATAATACAAAGCGATAAATGACCAAATCTATACCGCAATGAAAGCATTCTCATCTGTTGCAACTCCAAAATGATACACTACCAAGTGCCTATACACTTCTCCTGGACTCAATACAACCTTCGGAAAGTTGGAATGATGGATGGCATCTGGATAGTTCTGGGTTTCCAAGCAGAATGCTCCGTGTCTTCGATAGCCTACTCCATCTTTTCCCACCAGAGCTTCCTCTTGAGGTGCAGGCAGGTTGTAGCTGGTGTAGAACTGAACTCCTGGCTGATTGCTGTGGACTTCCATATATCGGCCCGATGGTGGATGAGTTACACGCGATACGAAGTTTACATCCTGAAAATAGTTTTAGCCTATAAGTCCACTTTGGAACGTGAGCCTCGCTCATAGTTTTCAATTAGTTGAGTTGTCATAATCACAAACATGTCGGTTTAGAAGCTGCTGCCCGTCCCCTGCGGTTTCTCTAGTATCTTTAACGACATACTCAGGAAGACTTGGATTACGTATTAACGCCAAAACTGTATCGCAAAGTATTTTCCAACATAAAATGAAAAAAATGTTGGAAAACGTCGCAGAGCTGTAAATCAAAGTTCGGTAGTTTTATAAAATTCGCACATCGTTGCGTTGTTAAGATTCATGTATATTTTAAAGAAAATATTTTTCATAATTATTACTAAATAGATTTGGTATGTACATGAAAATTGTAAGTTAAATTAGACCCACCTGATTTCCGTAAGAAGAAACACAGAAGTTGTTATCAAACAAAGTCGGAGTTTGACTAAGGATGTCACCTAGTCGCCTCGCTGTTCGCAGGTCGTACGATGTGTTACCAACTTTGATAAAGCTACCAGTCGGGATCGAGCTTGAGTCCGCTTCTGTTACCCTAAAACAAAATGTTTAAGCCAATTAACAATTCATATTACACAAAATACACATTATGATTTTAAACACCCTTGTAACATTTAGATTAGAAACAAGGCCGTCTAACCCGAAGTTTTGGGTTCGGTCATTATCAACAGATCACGGAATAAGTAGCAAAACACCTAGCCCAATCATCATCTTTGAAACGTTTACTGCTTAAAGTAGACATGAAGCAAAATGCTTAGACCAAAAATTACTAAAGCAAACCCTTACGTAGTAATTCCATTTCAGACCAATAAAAAAATCATTCAACCGAATATCAAATTTAAAAGTATGTCTTAAAGACGTAAATGAATAAACAATAGTTTAAAAAGCATTTTGAAGGCACACTTTTTTTAAAGATGGTGATGGTGGTGACACGGATGTGCTCTGCGAGGAAAGATTGCGATAGCGAATCGACTTTGCATGGAACTAATATCCCACTTGGGTGTATGTTTCTTTGTCTGAGAGATTGCATAAATAACAATCAAGCACAAGTTTCGTGAAAATAAGTTCATCCACCTTTGATAACATTTATTAAAACGTCAGCTGCCATAATTAATATCGTTGTATGTAAAGGTTCGCCAGTTTTGAAATTGTTTCCTTTACATGCCGCGAGCACATTTTCACTTTCTGTGTCTTTTACTAGGAAAAATAGACTTTGCAATTCCGAGACCTTTCATAATATTGTGGCCCTATTAAAAATCAGATCAGATAAACGAAGTCTCGTACAAAAGAAAAAAGAACTCGTTACTTTTATCGCTTACTTATCCGCATTGATTGCAGCTTCATGATTATACATCTCCTCTGCTCCAGTCTCGTGTCCAGCTAAGTTAAAATACGTATGGTAAGTCAAGTTGACGATAGTTTTCTTAGTAGTACTAGACTGGATGCGAACGTGGAAACTGTCATCCTCCTTCACTTCATAAATTATGTTTGTCACCAAGTCACCGGGGTAGCCCTCCTCGCCGTCTTCAGAATAGGAACTAAGCGTTACTTTGTTGCCGTCTGTTGTATGTACCCAATGTTTCTGAAATTTTAAGAAATTGATAAATTATGAGAAATTTTAATTGGTTTACAACAAAATAAGCAAAGTTCTGGATGTAACAGAAATACGGAAAGTATTTCACATTATTTCATAAACACAAACAATGACTGAATACAATTTAGTTAGTCACTAACGCCGTGTTCTCTGTGACAACAAGTGGCGGAGTGGCTGAAGCAGCGAGTATGGAAAAGCTACAATTATTACACAGCCACCTAATTAATAATTCTACATTATTCACCGCCTCCCACCGATCCTCGATACTTCACCTCTACCCGCAAGAAAGTGACCCGCTGAAGGATTGGTACTACGGCGCGCGCGAATTTACACACACATGCTCGTGTAAACAAACGTTATCCGTTCGATGTATGGGAATAGGAACAGATATCAAGATTCATTTGATTGAAGTCGTTCGCTACCCTGCCCGCTATCATACTACGTGTATATCTACTTACCTTATTAAAACCATTAATTCCTCCATGAATATGATTAACGCCATCATTGGCAGCCAGTTTGTACGTTACTCCATCTATTTCGAACTTGGCACCTGCTATTCTGTTTGCACACCTTCCTACCGCAGATCCAAAATAGGGGGTGTTTCTATTTACATAGCTATCTAGGTCATCAAAGCCAAGCACAACATCGCTGATGATGCCATTCTTATCTGGTACCTGCAAATTGTCGTAATCATCAGTTGAGTACCGAATATTTATTAACACTTCAATGATGATTTGTCTGAGCTGGTATACAGTTTACTATCAGGAGAGATGAAGGCCAAGTGTAAACCTTTAGATGTGGAAAAAAATATGACTATGCTGTGATCACAACACACCTGAAGTCGATGCCTCTTTTTGATAACCATGAAAAATCAACAAACAAAGAAACAACGATCAATGACATACCAAAACAACGATCTACCACTATCTGTTTCAATAGTTTGATTTGATAAGGTTTGAAGATTGGGTATTGAAGATTTTTCACGGACCGTAAATTTAGAAGTCATGCATCGTCATTAAAGCAAAAACCGATTCCCAAATTGATGATTGGCGGATTATGAAGTATTATACAGTAATGTATTATAGTAAAATATTCTCAAAAAATGTTTATCCTATTTTCAAACGGTAAAATTGAAAATATGCGTGTACTTTATTTTTTAAGGTTCACCTCGAGAGGTCTCGCCCTTCTACGTAGTCCGTATCGTTTGTGCGTAGTTTGAAATTTCACGTATTTTTATTTCTATTTTATCAACTTTATTAGTTTAATAAAACTTTCAACGGTTTATATTATATGTAATTTAAAAATCTAAATCTAAAGTAAAATATGAAAATAAAGAGAATTTTATTTGCATCGAACTACGTACAATTTTAACACATTTCTGTTAATAACTTTGAGGGATATGATTAGTATTATAAAAATATAATAAAAATTTAAAAACTACAAAAATTACACAAATAAAAAATATACATTAATTCGATATTTGAAAAGAATACAAAAACCAACTCTTAGCATTTCCTTTGACATATGCTTTAAATATAATCGTCTTCTTTGACGTCGCCCAACTTATTGTCAATTTTATAAAAAGCCTTGCAATAGGTATACAAACAAATTTTGTTACTCACTTTGATAGACTGAACAATAGCACCGTAAGATATAACTGATACTGAAAACCCTTTGTCAGTTTTCCATGTGAACTTCTTTATTGTTTCGTTTTGGTGCATACCGAAATCCTCGACTGTTAAACTAACATTATCTTCTGAAAAAGAATGTACGCAAATTAAACTGTTGCTCTAAGGGAAAAGTCACTTTGTTATCTCTCAAGACCTTTTTCCTAGGAACGAGTAGGCATCAAGTTACAACATTTTACAAATACGGAAGTCTAAGCTACTAGTAAGTATAAAAATTTAAGCTTCTTTTTAACGTTTAATGATACTGACATTTTGGTAACACATTTTGATACTCATAAACTAACTCAAAAAGCTATAAAACCGTTGAATTATCTCGGCAACATGAATTATATACATAAATAATTAAGTTGGTTCGGATGAATCACTTTCCTGGTTTATATTATTATCTCAAATATCAAAACGTTAGCTGAATTTTTTCAATTTCTTTCTCTTTGTTAACTATCTTCATAGTCTACACTCCATAACTTGTCATCAAACTACTACAGGACGGTACAACAACTCTAGCTTCTCCACATTATATTATTATTATAATAACTACACTTGGTAGGAATACAAGTACTCGTAGTAAGATATTGGTGGTACATAGATGGACGCTATTGGCGTGTTTCCATGGTCACCTTCTAAGAATATACTTGAATTTTTCTTCTAAAATTGGTTTATGTAAAAGCTTTTATCTTTTCTGCTGTGTTATTCTGTTACTATTGTATCATACCCATGTGTTTTATCGTTTCTCTGTCCATGTAATAACTGACGAAAATAAAAGTACATACCAATGTTGCCAACATCATCAAGCGCAAAGGACATATATCTATCCTCCTAAACATCCATATTCAACGAACTTTCTAAGAGGGATTTGCCATAATCACCACATTGGCAAGAGAATTAGTAATAGCAGTAATTGTATATTGTAATAATTTGTTCATACTCTTAGGTAGACGTTGCTCCGAGGATCTCAATAGATCTTAGTATTTCATCGTTTGAAATTTTTGTTTTTATTGCATCATCTATTTGTGTAAAACTCTCCATTCTTTATCTCGTTCGATGCAAATACTAAATTGTAAATACGTTGGAGTTTAGTCCCATTTACGATATGTTAATTATACATGTATATTGATTAAACTGTAGATTTTCCTTTGTCTTTTATTTACTTATCCATCAAGCTCGACTTACAATGCTGGACTCAGTTTAATGAAACAAATCTTGTAGGACTATAAAATGGCACAAAAACCAACTTGTATTTTTTGGATGCTATGTGTAGATTGAATCATTATCAGTTGATTTCAACTACAACTCTTTTATTATTATTATCTATTTGTACTCGCTTTATTGTACTTGCTATCCTGTAGGTAGCTTTAATTAATCTAATAATTTATTAATATTGTATTTGTACTCGTACATCTGTTGCTCAGTGGCTGCTGACATAATCGTGTAATTGCGGTGCAAAATGTCCGCTTAAATGCATGCGCGTTCATACAATTAACAGCATAATTTTGCATACTTGACATTTCATATTTCGTATATTAGATATTTGTACCAATATCTGCACATGAGTCAACTTCCTGTTTTTTATAAGGGAGAAAGTCAACAGCGACATCTGAGCTTTCCCTATAAAATCATGGCAAAAAACATATTCTGGAATCGCCATCTTAACCCTTCTTTCCTGCTGAGTGCGGGTCTTTTAGGATGACCCATTTTTCACAACTATATAACCCAGCAGCTGTATAACCCTTATCTCAGTAGAATAACCATAGCCCAGGTATTACAAGTTAACTGAGTATTGGCTCAAAAGTCACAATTGCTTTTGTTTCTTCACTAGAGAGTCTGCTATAAGTGAGAGCTTTTGATTATTGCAAGAACTCATTAGTGAATTTTGACATTTCTATACTTGGTGCATCTATTCTTATCTGTGATACAATTAGTTCAACCTACATAAAATTTCGAAAAAAGCCCATCAAAACGGAATTTTTGATCGTATGTGAGTAGTTTCAAAATCCTATATACATGTGCTCCTGATTGCTTTGTTAGCACATGGATTGCTCCTTTCGGCGGTGTACGTAACCGCAGATTTATCATTTACCGGTGAGGAATAACTTCAATTCCTTTTTAACCTACTTATATACGGTTGTCAATTCGACTGAATACTTTTCATTTCATTCTTATTACTCCATACTCTCATCTCTCTCTCCATACTCTCATTACTCATCTGTTTTTTTTAACTGACTTCAAAAAAAGTGGAGCTTTTCAATTCGACGGGTATGTTTTTTTAATGCTTGTTGCCTCAGAACTTTTGACCGATTTTGATTTTTTTTTATTTATTTGAAAGCTGGTGCTTCCCGTGTGTCCATGAGAAAACGATATAAATCTAAAATTAAAAAAGTAAGCCTTAATAAAAGTAAACTTTTAGGGCAATTGAATTCGGTTTCTAGTTCTTTTTGAACGCATTTACTTGTTTTTTATTTATTAAATAGATTTTAATAAATAATATCGTTAAATATCTCAAAGGCAGAACAATTTCAATGTAAACGACCTCTGATATGTTTATTACTATTTCACCCGATTCACATTAACCGAACAAAAATTATCAACGGAACTTGAAAATATTGACGTAAATACGATAATTGAATATTCACGAATACGGCTTACTTAATTCAAAAACATTTTGATATTTGTTGATAACATCTACAACGATGATCGAGTAATCTTATCGATTTCTGTAAGAGATAAACCCAACACCAACACTTGATATTTAAGTGTAGTAGTTCTATTGTGTGTTCTTCGTTCTAACATTATAAACAACGGCCAAGTGCGAGTCGGACTCACGTACGAAGGGTTCCGTACCATTCTCTAAAAAAACAAATAAAAAAATATATATTGTTATATATATATGGGAGCCCCCCTAAATATTTGTTTTATTCTGCTTTTTATTTGTTGTTATAGCGGCAACAGAAATACAAAATCTGTGAAAATTTCAACTGTCTATCACGGTTCATGAGATACAGCCTGGTGACAGACGGACGGACAGCAGAGTCTTAGTAATAGGGTCCTGTTTTTACCCTTTGGGAACGGAACCCTAAAAAGAACAAAATGATTACAAGGCTACAAAACTATCAAAGATTGTTTTATCCGTAACAATGAGTTTGGAGAGCTACGTGTCGCAGACTAATATTTAAAGAAATTGATATAAAATATAAGTGAGTTTGTTTCCTCCGCTTTCACACCACAACGTCAAATTTAAGCAACAACCAGCGCGACGACCTCCCAAGGGGAAGTATAAATGATTAGTTTCATCCAAATCGGTCAAGTCAATTCATTAAAAACTTACGTTCATTCGATGTCCGGGAGCACAAGGCTAGGACAACCTGAAAATTAAATATGCATTTAAAGAGGAATCAATTTTGGGAGATGGTTTTTACATTTTCCCGTGAGTGATATAAGCATGAAGCTAAAAAGTTCTTACTGTTCCGCGCGAGGGCGATATTCTTTTTACCTTGATGGCCTTTTTACAATTTCGTCTGTCAGCAAGTAATTACGTCTAACTTATTAAATACATTCAAATTTTAACACACACAAAAATTAGAGTATTTTGATTTTCTACGCCATGTATTGAAATTATTTTTATTTATTTTCTACAATATTTTAGAAATATATGTCGTAGTGATTTTTTCCCTATTTTATTTTGACAGTGTTCCCTATTATATTTACATTCATTTCATATTACTTTGATATTTAAATATTATTTGACATTGCTGTACAATCTTGTTCAGTGTTAAATTGAGACTGTGTTTGCTAAATGTAAGCTCAGCTAAACTGCGATATATTATTTTTTTCGGATCAAAATTTGGAGTCACACTGCACTTTAGTTTTTATATACCCAAGCCCCATTGTAACTTAGAATGAGCACCGCAATAACTATAAAAACTTACCAAACACATGAAAACGTAGCAGACTCTCATTTTGGACTTTTCCGCTTCACTGCCTACCAATGAATGCAGCCTCCACTTCACTTTTGCACACAAGCATGAATACGTGGCAAATCGACCGTTCTCAATAAATAACAAACTTCTTTGTCTTGCATCTGTATCATGCGAAGCCACTGTACACACACGGTCAAGGTAAAAAACAACATAATTTAAGTAACACGAGTTGGGTTTTTCATATTGGCAGCAGACATATTACTGTAATAAAATTGACGGGAAGATTTGTTGTTGTCTGTAGTGTTTAATAAAATTATTACACCATATCACAGTGATATTATGTGGGTATATATTTGAAAGTAATCGGTGTGTTTGTTGCCTTTTGATGACTTTACGACAGAACCTATCTTGATGAAATCTGGCAAGCAGACCTATATGATAGAGAGTCAGGATATGAGCTGCTTATTAACCCGATATATGGATAGCATGATGGGGAAAAATCATTGCGCTTCAATATTTTCAGTACATAAATTGTGGCGCGGCGCAGTGTTGTCAACAAAACAACATTTGAATATTATCTTGATTCAATAACACATTTTGGTCGTTTTCTTCATTCACTTGAGTGGACTTTCCGTCTTGTTGGTGAAATGGTGATACCGTATTCTGTTTTATTTGAATAAAGGCCATTATTAATAATATTATGCCATTTGACTTTGCAGATTTAATATGATCCCATTCGGTTCTTTTTATAAACACCGACCAATTTCGAGAGGGACTTGCGCACCTTGATAATAAAGCTAATAGGTATTATTTGCATCCAATATAGTTCATTGTTTGATCGCATAACTAAGTTTCATGTCATTCCTATATTTCTATCAACTGTAAGTATACTATAAGTCAAAAACGCCTGGGTACAACAACAATAGATTGAAGAAAAAAAGATATTGTGATCAAACGCAAGCGTATCCAACCATATCCATATTATTAATTAATATAATGTGAAAGTGAGTTTGTTTAATTATATCTTTGTTTCTTTGTCCTTCCCTCCCGTCGTGGAGGGCCGGAAAAGGAGGCTTTTCCCCCGATCGAGCATGTATATCCCGTGCGATACTTTCCGCAGTCCACGCTAGTTTATAATAATAACAAAATAGACATATTACTCACGTTCACACAAAACAATGTACACGTGTGATGAATCTCGCCTCACCGCAGAATGATGAGAAGAAATCTCAGTACAAATATATAGTCGGGAAAGTTACCACATAATATGTTTACCGCAAATACACACATATTTGAATATCCTCCGATATGCAAGATCCCTTTATCTTACCTGCTACTTGGTAACCAATTCTCCGACAAACCGGTACAGTTTGGTGTCACAAAGAAATACACACTTATTCAATTTGTTTATCTACTAAAACTAGTATTTATTACTAGGTAATAAAGCTCAAGTGACCCACGTTTACAAGTCGACTCGCATCGAGTACTTCTGTGAAACTGCACGAGAAAGCTCAGCTCAGTGCTAGTGCAGTGGTGGCACAATAATTTATTCCGCAACTAGTCCAGTGTACAAGTACGACACATGTGCAATACTGAACTTGTTTCATACTCATATAGTTTCTCAACAGTGGCGCAGCTTGGTAACCAAAGGCCTTGGGGCAAAAAATAAGCTAGGGCCCCAACTACACATACATTCATACAAGTGTGGTAGGAGTGTCATTTACTAAAAATAGCATTTCATTTCTCAAGTAATAGTAAACAAACACAAAACAATTAAAAATGAGAAAAAGTTTGCTATAAAAGGTGGAGAAATTTTCACTAGTTCAATTTATAGTTTGTGAGTCAGAGTCTGAGGGCCCTCCTGAGATCGGGGGCCCCGGGGCACTGTACCGTGTAGCCCTCCGGTAACTCGCCACTGTTTCTCAATCACTATACCTTTTGATTTGCTATCTAAATCAATGAAGATACTCGTACACGACACGATATTGAAGCTGTTCTATAAACTAGATGTTACGGTATTCCGTCTTTATAAATGAATCTCGCCTAAGATATAGGAAACAGGATAATGTTATGGTCGCCCGATTCTGTAAAGTAACATGCGTCTCACTTTGAGACCTAATATTTTAACACAGGTGTATCGTATAACACTTAGTTGGTGTTTCAATGTTAGGTGAGGATGTAGGTGTACATTGCTTTTGTGTCTGTACATAAACGATATATATGGAAAATTTCAAGCTTGTAATAATTTGTGCCTGAATATAAAGGTGTTTTAAGACTGACTGACAAAACACACATTTTGGTTGAAAATTAGTATATTTCAATTGAAAACTATACATATATCGATTATAAACGTTACATTCGATATAATAATTTTAAGCTGTTTTTATGGGTAGGCTTTGAAGCCTTGCTGAGAAATATGGCAAACAATAAGTAAGAATATAAGATAATATAGTATAAGAATGAGAGTAAATTAAGTAAGAATTGAATCAAAGAGTAAGTGTGCGGTATCTCAGGCTTTCATATCGATTAGGAAAATAAGCATATAAAGCCGTATCACTTTAAATCGAGATATCGACATGACTAGTTAGTAACTCCAAAATTATATAGTGCAATGTGCCTGTACACTTCACCAGGGCTTAAAATCGGATTAGGGAAGTTCTTATGATGGACAGCATCAGGATAGTTTTGGGTCTCCAAACAAAAGGCTCCATGTCGCATGTACTCCACCCCAACCTTGCCAACGAGAGGTTTGTCGTCAGGTGACGGTAGATAATAGCTGGTGTAAAGCTGCACACCAGGCTGGTTGCTGTAAACCTCTAAATATCTTCCGGACGCTGGGTGGGTCACGCGGGAAACAAAGTTGACATCCTGGAACAATTATTTGACATTCGTTATAGCATCATCCGAGCAGTTAGACGACGTGGTCTCAGGGATCCATACAAAACAAGCTGTCAGCAATATTTAGTGACTGATTCGGATAGATCAACCATTACAAACTTGACAATGTAACAGATTTTGATGTCAAAAGAATACGTAGACCCAACTAGAAACGAACCTTTTTTCCATATGTTGTAATACAAAAGTTGTTATCAAACAGCGTCGGAGTTTTACTGAGAATATCTCCTAATCTTTTAGCAGTACGCAGATCGAAAGGCGTGTCTCCAACTTTGGTAAAACCACCAGTCGGGATAGAGTTTGAGTCCGTCTCGGTCACTCTGAAAACAATATGTATTTGTGTTAGTTAGTCCAGTGGCACATTAAATTACATCAGTTATTTTAAACGAATGAAATGCCTTTTAGCATATGATCGCAAGCAGCCACTGTAGTTAAACAGCTACCTCTTTCGTGCAATGGCTATCAGAAACAATATACGCTGTTACCCCTAATACGCGGCTATACTAAACGTGTAAAAGCGCACAAACATACACTGTACAGATTTCATTATTTAGCAAATTCAAAACAAATTTCACTAGTAATATGACATTTCACATTTATCTAAAATGTCATTTGTTATCAGTCGTCCCATCCCGTGATAAGTCAAAGTTTCACGAATCTTATTTACAATTCACTCCATCGACTGTCCTTGCCACATACATAAATGCTCAATTAAATTGGTTATTGAATAAATTGTTATGGCATTGTAGAAGAGAGTATAATTTATGTCAAATATTAAATCTTATCTTATCACTTACTTATCAGCGTTAATAACAACAAAATGATTGTACAACTCCTCTGATCCTTTCTCATGTCCAGCCAAGTTGAAGTACGAGTGGTTGGTTAAATTGACCACGGTCTTCTTTGTAGTAGTCGATATGAACTCGACATGAAGGGTGCAGTCATCTGACACCTCATAGGTAATGTTTGTAACTAGATCCCCCGGGTAACCTTCCTCTTTGTCTTTGGACAAGTAGCTGAGAACCACCTTGTTGCTGATTACCGTTGATTCCCAATTCACCTGCAATCCGTGAAAATGATTAAGTATCATTGCGTATTTTTTCCCTCTCTCTTGATTGTTTCATTAACGTATTTGTGTTTTTATTACCTGTTATTTTAAGAAAGTTTATGTGGTCTTATATTTAGTATCAGATCACCCAACATCATTATCTGTTGTAGTTATACTTTTTACACTGCAATGTCAATCTTACTTTTTATTAATTCGTACATAGAACGTGTTAGACACTTCATGACAATAAACGATAAGTCAAACAACGCTTATTAATTTTCTACCTAATTTCAATACGTTATCAGCACGAAAGCTCTTAATAAGAAGTTGTAGAATATTGTTATTGTGTTTTGTGTGAAGTCAATATATAAAATTTCACCAATCAAACGTGAAAATTTTTTTTTGCCTTTCAAAATGTCAGAAAAAGGTTCTCATTTTCAAGCCCTTGCGGGACTTCACTTGAGAGGAAGGGAGGACTATCCTACGTGGAAATTTAAAATGCGGATGTACCTTATCCATGAAGGTCTGTGGTACACTATTAGTGGAGTTGTGGCTGAACAATCAGCTGGAGACTCTGGATGTTTGATCGCTAAAAGAGAGAGAGACGACCAGATGACCCTGGCTAAGATTTGCCTCACTTTACACGGACCTGCCATCACACACGTAAGGAGTAGTAAGACAGGGAAGGAAGCATGGGATGCACTAGCGGCGGCCTACGAGGATAAGTCGATGGGTCGTCGACTTGCACTAGAGCGGAGGCTGTATAGGTACACTCTGACAGATTTTGCCAGTATGGAGTTGTACATAAGTGCGGTGATGTCCACCGTACAAGATTTGGCTGACATAGGCAAAATTATAGACGATGCCTCAGTCGCAGCTATTATTTTAGGCGGTCTATCTACGCGTTATGATCCTTTGATCATGAGTTTAGAAAGCTCTAGTTTTCCCATTACAAGTGAGCTGGTAAAGACGAAGCTGTTGACAGAGTTTTCGAGAACAAGCATTGAGAATGTTAGTTCTAGATCAGAAATAGCTTTGCGCGTTAAGACTAAAAAGGACAAAAAGAAACGAGGAGTACATTGTTTTAATTGTAAGAAGCCTGGACACATCAAACCGGACTGTCCACTCAACAGAAAGTCCAAAGATGAAGGCCCAAGCAAAGACAAAGACAAACTCTCGAGTTTACTTGGCGTATTAAATGCCTTTTCTGAAGATATCTCGTCTGCCAAATGGTATGTAGATTCAGGAGCCAGTGCTCATATGACTGGTAGATCAGATTGGTTAGTGAATTACAAAGAATTTACTACTGCTCAAATAAAGATCGCTAATGGAGACATTTTGTCCTCTGCTGGAATAGGTAATGTGCCTATTGTAAATAACTTTAAAACGGGAACTATAGTGTCAAATATTTCAAATGTAGTATATGTCCCTAATCTAAATACTAATTTGATTTCTGTTAAGAAAGCTACTGAAAATGGATTTAGTGTTGTTTTTGATACGAAAGGTTGTACATTTTATAATTCTAAAACTTTTGCTTGTACAGGTGATGCAGTTCTACATGGGTCCTGTTATGGTGGCTTGTATTCCTTAAATTGCGCAGTTAGTCCCTCAAACACCTTATCAGCGTTAGAGGTACAAAGCGATGACGTCGCAAGTTTTCGTTTATGGCACAAACGACTTGGTCATCTATGCCGCATAGGATTAGAGAAATTAAAAGCGGATAATCTTGGCGTAGAATACTCTGTGGTTGATAAAGATCCATGCGTGGCTTGCATAGAAGGTAAGCAGGCTAAAAAACCTTTCAAATCACAAAAAAGAACAACATCTAAATTGGAACTTATACATTCGGATGTCTGTGGTCCGTTGTCTGAAAATTCGTTTCAGGGAAATAAATACATTTTAACTTTTATAGATGATTTTAGCCGAACGATTTTTGTATATTTTATTTCTTCGAAGAATCAGGTTTTTAGTAGGTTTTGTATATTTAAGTCTATGGTCGAGAGGAAAACAGGTTTGAAAATTAAAGCTTTGCGAACCGATTGCGGTACTGAGTATGTGAACAGTGAGTTCTCAGAATACTTAGGCAAAGAAGGTATTAAACATCAAACTACAGTTCCCTACAACCCACAACAGAACGGCGTTTCTGAAAGAACTTTCAGAACGATCGTTGAGAAAGCGCGTTGTATGCTTTCAGGCAGTTCTCTTTCAAAAGGTTACTGGCAGGATGCTGTGGAAACTGCTGTGTTTTTGAAGAACAGGTCTCCACATCGAGCTCTCGACGGGAGGACGCCATACGAATTGTGGAATAACAAGAAACCGAACCTGACTAATTTGAAAGTCTTTGGCTGTCGCGCGATGGTGAAGATTCCGGATCAGCTGAGAAGGAAATTGGATCCTAAAGCAGCGCAGTATATCTTTGTCGGATATTCAGACGACCGGCAGAACTACTTATTTCGTGAGCCAAGCTGTCCAAGAAGGTTGGTAAAAGGACGAGATGTGGTGTTTTTTGAGGATTGTTTCACTGATTTGTTGGCAAGAACTACACAATCAGATCCTTTGACGAACCACTCTGAATCAACTTTAGAATCGATTTATAGAATCGAGCAGTATTTAACGCGCCCAGTTGCTTCTACTTCGCAAGAGAGCAGTCAAACGAGCTCGGTAGAAGAAATTGCTAATTTGCAACCAGAAAGTCAAGTTCACGACACTTCAATTTTTCATAGCGCTGATGATCAGTCTAATGAAAAAGTTGTTCCTGGACAGGCCGTGATAGAAACGCCTGAGGAACGATACCCTCTTCGTAATAGACTTGCTCAGAAAAATCAAAACAAGTTTGATTGCAATGCTGCTGTGATAGGTGAACCTGACGAGCCACAAAGTTTTGCTGAAGCTATCAACTCAGAAGATAGCGCAAGCTGGCAGTCTGCTATGCAAGATGAATTCAATTCATTAATAAAAAAGGGAACATGGACGTTAGTGGATAAACCTAATAAAAAAGTCATACCTTGTAAATGGGTGTATAAAATCAAGAAGGATGCCCAGGGTAGAGTGGTGAAGTACAAAGCAAGACTTGTTGCAAAGGGTTTCACTCAAGTATGTGGTGTTGACTACTATGAAACTTTTTCACCAGTAGTGCGAAATTCGTCCCTGCGTACACTGATCGCTTTAGCGGCAGAGATGGGTCTGAAAATGCAGCACTTGGATGTCGATACCGCGTTCTTGAATGGTGACTTAGAGGAAGAAGTCTACATGCATCAACCTCAAGGTTTTGCAAAACAAGGAGAAGAAGGAAAAGTTTGCCTATTGAAAAAATCCCTCTACGGTTTAAAGCAAGCGGCTAGAGCTTGGAACATTAAATTAAACCAATCTTTATCCTCTATAGGTTTTATACGAACCTCTTCGGAACCATGCGTCTATTTAAAAAGATTCGGCGACGAAACCGTCATTCTCGCTGTCTATGTCGATGACATCTGTATATTTTTTAAAAATGAAACGTCTCTTGAAACTGTCAAAACAGATTTACAGAATTTTTTCTCAATAAAAGATTTGGGAAAATTGGATTATTTTCTAGGTTTAAATATAACGTATAAAAAGGATGAAATCTGCATTAATCAGAAGACGTATATACAGAAAGTGCTTAAAAGTTTTAATATGCAGGACTGTAAGCACATGTCAACTCCTCTGGAAAACAATAAACTGGAAAAAGGTAAAGAGTGTGATACGTCTTATCCTTACCAAAGTTTAATTGGATGCCTTATGTTCCTGGCGGTAAATACTAGACCAGATATAGCTTACGCTACAAGCTATCTAAGCCAATTTAACAATTGTTACGAGAAGAAACATTGGCTGGCTGCTAAAAGAGTTTTACAGTATCTAAATGGTACTATTGATTACTGTATTTCCTACAGGAAAACGGGTGCCTATTTGTGTGGGTATACGGATGCAGATTGGGCGAACTGTACGTTCGACAGAAGGTCGTATACTGGCTACTACTTCACGCTCGCAAGCGGTGTCATCAGCTGGGAGTGTAAGAAGCAACCTACGGTAGCGTTATCTTCTACTGAGGCCGAGTACATGGCATTAGCTAGCGCTGCTAAAGAAGCTACGTTTCTTAGGAGGTTAGTGTTTGATGTTACTGGTAACGCTGATAAGGTGATTCTTTTTAACGATAGCCAGAGTGCACAGAAAATTGCACTCAATCCGATCCACCATAATAGGACTAAACATATAGATACCAAATTTCATTTCATTAGGGAGAAAATAAGTGATGGTGTCATAGAAGTTAAATATCAACAGACTAGTCAAATGGCTGCTGATGTTTTGACTAAGCCTCTTAGGCGCACAGCGCATCTAAGATGTACTTTAGGTATAGGCTTAACCAACACTTAGTTTTTCTATGCCCTTTTATGTTGTTTTTGTAGTTCTATGTATGTTTACTGTTTAGATTATTTCCATTGAGGGAGGGTGTTGTAGTTATACTTTTTACACTGCAATGTCAATCTTACTTTTTATTAATTCGTACATAGAACGTGTTAGACACTTCATGACAATAAACGATAAGTCAAACAACGCTTATTAATTTTCTACCTAATTTCAATATTATCTGTGTGTAAAATACAACAAAGTGATTGTTTTGGTAGATAGGAACCATCTTACTTTAATAACCAATCCATCTGCCATTATAATGTATGCGCACGTATACGCTGTCTCGTCTGTCACAGCGCCGCTGGTTGGCGAAACGTCAGTATCAAAGTGATAATTTCACGAGAGTCGTGGGTGAGTGTTCATGTTTTTGTTTAACTATTACTGACGGCGTGGGAATGCTCGAGCCAATGAAGTGACAGTCAAAGGATATTGACCAGAATTCTATGCAAGCTCGGCCACTCTTGCGGCCACTTGCGTCTTTACTAAAACATCGCCAAAAACTAGGAAATATACCGTAGATTACATGACCAAAATTTGGCACCGGTAAAAATTAGGGTTTCAGAGTAATTCCAATTCAAAGTATGGATTTGAGGTTATGTTTTATGAGTGAAATACATTAAACATATTTTGCTACTCAAAATAAGTTATATATTTACATTTTGTATTCATTTTAAATTATTTTAGAAGCCCCAGTATAAAATACATTCAAAATAAACGTATGGTCATCATAATTCAAAATGTGATTCTGGATGATAAATGGATAAGACGCAAGAGTGTTCTCGTTTTAGTGGTTTTAGTCATTATCATTTAGAGAACGGATGTAACAGCAATACTCTGTAATTACTAAGTTTGCCTAAATTTAAATATTTACGCTGTCTATGTTACAAACGAATATTTCGAAAATATTGCTCCATTCGTACTATTATCAAATGTAGATATCACACAATCTACGGTATGTAATAATTAATTTTAGTTTCTTGGTTGATTGACTATCTTGGGTGAGATTTGGACCCTCTTCATAATAAAATAGTTACTTACCTTATCAAAGCCAACCTTCCCCCCATGCAAATGGTTGTTACCAATATTAGCAGCCAGCTTGTAGTTTACTCCATCAATTTCAAACTGAGCTCCAGCGATCCTGTTAGCGCACCTGCCGACAGCTGCTCCAAAATACGGGTTCATGTTCACGTAACCATCAATGTTGTCGAATCCGAGGACAACGTCGCTGGTGACGCCATCTTTGTCTGGAACCTGGAAATTGCATTTCGAAATTTAAATTTTAGGTATATTGTAAAATGAACTAACGTTTGTTTCAGGTTTATTGTAAAAATGTCTAATACTGTATTACAGTCACTAAATGTTGATAGGCAAATTCTTCTTATCGTGTAGGCAGTAAGGTTTATAACCGAACAAACATACGTAGGTAACATTTAGAAACAATTTATTACAAATTCGTTGAATAGTTGTATCCATACTAACTGAAATAACTGGTTTGGCTTACATGAGATCTCACAAATTTTTACTATCGACGCTTAAAATTTATGTACATTTTAAGTTTTTGATGGCATCAATCTAACGACATTTATAATTTAAACCATAATGACATTGTTTCAGTTTGTAAAAAAAAAATATTAAAATTAATGTAAATATAAAATACATGATCTTAAAAAATGTGTGCTTTTAGTTTGTGTAGTTAGCCGTGTAGTCCCGGATAATAAAATCGCCCAGTCTTGACGGTAATGTCTCGGGAGGGGAATAGTCAAGCTTAGTGACTACAACAAATCCCTCAAAAACAGTTGACAATGAAGAAATAAATAATTATAGCTTACTCTTATTGACTGAATTATAGCACCATACGAAATGACTGCCACTGAGAATCCGTTTTCCGTCTGCCAAGTAAACTTCTTGACGGGTTCATTCCTAAAGTTGCCGAAGTCTTCTACCACCAAGCGCACCATTTCTCTGTAAACAGTATTATTATTTTATTCATTAAAGTTATTCATTAAATTATTCACTCATTTCTCACAAAATTTTATTGAAACGTCCAGGTACACTTTCAAAGTTCGGTACTCCTCAAAATCGTTTGTCTAAATGGACGATTAATTAAAGGTAACTGGGGAAACGGTATTAATTATGACTTGGGAAAATCTGGGTTTGTTTAAGTAGATAATTATGTTATTAACTTTCATCAATTATAATTTGGCTTTACAATTGGATAGGATGAGGAAATTCACAACGCATTGACTAAGTATTGAGTAGCCAACTCTAAAACTAAACAAAGTAGATCTTACTGTTATTTTAACTCTTTTACTTTCTTTGGATTATTAATCCACAAAAAGTAATCGGTTTGTATGTGCTTCCTTCAGGTCGTTGCGGAGATTTGGAATGGCTTGATTTTTCTTATAGAAGGATATATAAGGATATTTTTATCCTAATCTAACAATTATTTCTCGTAAGATAATTTCTAAACTCCATGTAATCGAGGTCACAGGTAAACGCTTCTGTTTAATAAAGCCCAATGGGTTTTCACTTGGCCTTCGTCTCATCAGAGAAATCGGAAATCAATGAAATATTAGATCCAATTAAAGTTATTTGCGTGAGGTTTAGATAATACGACGTCATTAGCCATATAGATGTATAAAAATTTCAATTAAAATATTTTGTCATTACAAAAATGTAGCCACAATAGGCACGAAGACGATTAAATTGAAGCGAATGGGAACAACTGATCAATTAAGCTATATTTGTAAGTATGGGTAATGTTTACAGTAAAGGACAAAGCATTTCAGTAGAATATAATAATAAGAACAATAGTCTGCAAAGACAAATTATTGTAACGAGCTGCAACTATCAGCCAGACTATAACGCCGGCCGGCAAATTGTTTCATATCAGTGTTCATTTTATTGTATTCCTACGTAAGTGCCTTCTTCATAAACATGATAAGATGTTTTATAACAAACGCTTTTAATGTTTCCACATCGTAAAATGATAATTATATTATGGGTAAATATTGTGCTCACCAAATATACGTCCACTCTGTATCTCAGCAAATTTCAACTGAGTTAGGTCAGGACAATGTCGTATTATCAACGTTAAATATTAACTGAAGTGAAGTTGGAGCGTACGCGCATCGTGGCTCGTACGAAATCGGTGTAGTTTTTTTTTCGTACATTTTGTAACTAATTCACAATAATATACGTGAGCGCAATGACCCTCGGAAAATGGAACATCTAAAGCTGCATGGATTGTACTTTAAATTTTATAACTATTATTTGAAAACTTTAAAATGTTTAGGCCTTTGACTAAAAGTGAGCTATTAGTGAATAGGCTATTTCTGGGCAACCGTTAACCTCCCTAGGCCACATCGTTGCTTATAACATCATGATATTGTAGTCAAACGGAGAAACAATTTAAGAGGGAACAGCAGATAAAAAATTTCATATGAAATTAAGGGTTTGGGATATAGCTGTTTTCTCAACGAAACGTTAGCCAAATTCAATCATTTTGATCTTATTCTCTTTATCAAAGAATAATCTAGGCCCGTTGGTTTTGCTTTTTTCAATATTTTGTCTACAATTAGAATTATGGGCATCTCAAAACTAAAAATTTCAGAAAAAATTTCTTTCAACTTATGGTACTCATTATTTAGAGTAAACGTAACATTTTCAGAAAAAGCAAAACCAACGGGCCTAGATTATTCTTTGATAAAGAGAATAAGATCAAAATGATTGAATTTGGCTAACGTTTCGTTGAGAAAACAGCTATATCCCAAACCCTTAATTTCACGGCAAAACTAGGCAAATACCAAAAAAAGCTTCAACTGTCCTTCTCGCACAGTTCGGTTCGGGAGGCAGGGTACACTATATCACAACTATATACTGTGTATTATATGTATAAAAATAAAGTAAGGATGCATTAGTGATGTCAATAAGCTTTATCGATTTTTTCGACTAATAGTGGTGAGAAAAATATATCGATAGATACCCTTTCTCGAGCTATAATGGTTTTACCTGTTAGTTTTAATGTTTAGATTGATCTAAATAAACAAATATAAAGACAAATAATTCTAAGGAAATTTATTTTATCTCTAGAACAGAACATTTTCCCTGAAATTCTTAGTTGTTGTTACGTTTTGTTACGTGTAAATAATTAAATATGATTTATGAATAAGTGACTTATGTTTCAAATATTTTTTTAATGTTAAAGTTCGAGTCGGACTCGCATACAAAGGGTTCCGTACCACTGTAAAATATCTAAACAGAAAAAAAACACAGAAAAAACATAACATTTATTGCATGGACATCCGTTTATATATAACTTTTTTAAAAGCTTTTTTATATTATTTTTTGTTATTTATTATTATTGAAAGTCTTGAGAGAGAACGAGAAGTTATATGGACTATGCTACGGAGACTATATGACCCGACACAGATATCCCGGAGATCAGCCAGCAAGAGCTTGAAATGGCTCTCCAACAACTCAAAAACCGGTCAAGAGCAAGTCGGACTCGTGCACCGAGGATTCCGTACAGAATATGAATTAATGACATACTGAAAATCATAAATAATAGGTACGGTAATATGCACCCAACAATGCTCTACCGAAAATGAAATTCTAAGCTAAATTACATATTACGAAGTTAAGTTTGTAAACATTAAAAAATCAATTTTACTGTGCTACAATTAAAAAATTCAGATTTATTCCTATGGTTATGCTGTAAAACCTTTCTTCTTGCCAAATTTCAAGATATTAGGTCAACGGGAAATACCCTATAGGTTTTGGTTCCATTGCATTTCGTACGGAAATGGTCTAAAATACAGCTATATCTTTTTATTGTGTTGACCTATAAGTTTCATTATTTCACAGATGTAAAGGACAGCAGACTTGAGTATTCGATATCAATTTCAACTTGATATCTGTACGCGTTACTGAGCAAAAGGATCTTGACAGACAGACGGATAACAAAGTGATCCTATACGGGTTCCTTTTTCCCTTCTGAGGTACGGAACCCTAAAAATAACGGAGTTACAACAGTGCTATTGAAAATGGTTGTAACACGGTACTTTAGTCCTTCGGAAGCTGTTTCAACCGTTTTTAAATCAGAGACTCGTAGTACTAAAACCTGTAATATATAGTAGTATTTTATTATATATATATTATATTTGTATTGAAATATTTTTTCCCAGTTATACATCTCATACACTTACAACGGGATTTTTAACTCGTCTATTCCATTGTGTGAAGTGTCGTGAAATTACAGCTTTTTAACCGACTTCAAAAAAAGAGGTTATCAATGCGACCTGTATGTATGTAATATTTCCAGAACTGCCCAGTTTTCATATATGTTAGTCTATATCAGCTTCTAAATAAGTGTGCCAAATTTCTAAAGTGTATGTATGTATGTTTGTCCTCGCATATATCCGGAACTACAAGTTCGATTTAAATAATCCCTTTTTTGTTTGTATTATTAAACTTAGGAAAGACTGCAAGTTTCATCAAAATCGGTTCAGTAGTTTTTGAGAAAGGGAATGTTAAGTGTGTATTAGTTAAATGTTTGTTACCTCAGAACTTTTGACTTGACTGGGTGAACCGATTTGGATGATTCTTTTTTATTTGAAAGCTGGTGCTTCCCGTGTGGTCCCCATTTCAATTTGGTCCGGTTTGTAGAATGGAATCCATGAGAAAACGATATACATCCTTAATAAAAGTAGACTTATACGACAGTTAAAGTTGGTTTCTAGTTCTTTTTGAACGCTTTAACTTGTTAGTCCTTAGACTCTAGCACTCTATGTACTAAAACACCTCTAGGTCACCTAAAGTATTGTTGGAAGACGAACGTTCGGATATGGCGAAACTAAAAGGTTTCTTTGTTGACTGTAGAACCCTAAAATGGCAAAGTCATAATTTATGTTATATTTATATGTGATAGGTACTTACTAGTCAATTATATCAAATACAACCACAGTGTGTCGAGACTAAACCAATATGCGCCCAATAATTGCTCAAAACGTGAAAAAAGGGTTGACGCACGCTCACGTCAAGTTTATTATAATTTTGAAAAATACACTCTAGCCAAGCGTAGAGCGATGACTGACGAGGCGAGGGGTAGCGACTATGCGCAGCGCGGGGGAGGGAGGCCGCGTTGGGAGTGAATGCAGCGTTATTTGTGTGAGTGAAAGCATGTGAAAGGCTGTATGTGTGCGTACCGAATCGCGACAGCAATAAAATATTGAAATACCTACTATTCTACAGAGACTTTGCTTCATATCCCTCTTAAGGCGATCCACCTCCATTAAAGTTTCATACTAAATTTCTGTTGCCATAATCTTTTAAAATATAATAGCTGGATCTGTGTAGTAACTATCAAAAAAAATTTGAAATTCAGGGTCTCAAATTTTTGACATATTTTCATAATATATTAATATTAATGTGTTAATATGTGAGTATTTACAATTGTATAATATGTGTGGGTTTCTAAAATTTTCGCTAAATACACATTCATTGTCTTTTTTTCGATACAATAAGCCCGCTCATACAATGTACCCGCACAGAATTTTTTTTTATGAGTGAGATTTAAAACGTAAATCGGTAGAATACCCAGACTACATAATGTCTAGAGTAGTCCAGAGTCCAGACCACGTTCCGTTCAGACTATCTTCACAATAAAAGTAAAATTCATATTCCTTTCATCAGAAAACAAACAACAATGAGACAGGCAACATCTAGGACACACAAAGGAGCTTTGAAACCTAGCAACCGACGAGATAAGAGTGCTATTCATGTTTCTAATATTAAAGCAAATTGTGCGTATAAGGAGAATTGAAAAATAATTTATTTCAAGTGTCAAATACGACAGTATGAAGATTCACACACGCTTACGATGGTAGCACCTTATTCTATGTCCTTCTGGCTAGCTCCTACCGAGTAATCAAATCTGCAGCTAAAACTGGAAATACTATTTGATCATTCAAATTGAATACAAATACAGTTAATTGTATTGTCATTAGAACACGTCATATTGATAAACCGCGGCCTCCACACTAGGCTGAGCCTGTATCGTGGCGACCAGATACAGTTTACATAACAAGAAATTAAAATTAGATTACATTAAGAACATTACATTCTAAACAATAAAAAATTACATTTCATCATATAAAACATTAAAAAAGGTCAATTTCGTTTCAGAAATATAAAGTTATATAAAAAAGAAATATAAATTATGTGTTTGGATTTATTGAATTATTAATTGGAAAGGGTGCGGGTGGAGGTAAGGGAAAGTGGGGATGGGGGTTTCAAGCTGACGCTTTCAAAAATAAATAAGTTCAAATTTAGAATGGCTTCAGTCTCAGAGTAGGATAAGGTAAAAAGCATTTTTTGTCTGTTAAATTGAATTAATTTTTAATTAATAATAAAATTGAAGAGTTATTAATTCGACGTCACATGTTAAATATTTCACCATCTGTAGGTATTATCATTACCATCAGCCGAGAAAAGTAAACTACTAAAACTATCTGCAGGTATTTATTATTATTTATTATACATCTTATAATCTTACACTAACAGTTTAAAAACTTTACATGTAAGAATAGTCATATTATATTGTATATCATATTATATTTATTTATTTATTATTACGGTTTGACAATATGACTACAAATTGCACCTATAGAACGAAGCACTTGACAATAGACTAAGACTGGTGCGAGACTATATCCTCCCAAATAGGAAAAATACCCGTGCTAGGGTAGGATATTGGTTGTTAATGTTTAATTTATTGCAAACATTGCATTTGTACACAAAAAGATTTTAAACAAAAAGATTTTAAGATAGTAATTAGTTAGTAATATCGTGTGTTAGAGTACTCGTGGTATATACTTGTATATAAATGCCTGACTGACATACTTATTTCTACCACAAACCGCTTAATCTAGATACTTGAAATTGTAATACCGATATTTGATGTTATAAAGTGCCCAAAACAAATATTTTTCGATAATCCGTCCCTTAAGGGACGAAAAAGGGAAGTGAATAATTTCGCAAGTGAACAAAGTGAATAAAGCGGATAGATCCGCCGGTGACCTTTGAGTGTTTTTATAGGGTTGTTGCAATTTTTTATGACCTTACAAAGCATAAGAGTTATTGCTACACCCTTGAACTTACAATCCGGAGGAATAACATAGCCTCATTAGGTTGAGGATTCTAGGTAAGCACGCTTAGCACCAAACGCCCTTATCGTCACATACGTACCATCAGGGGATATTAAAGCCGCACAAACCTTCTTTTTTGTTAGAAACTTGTAATTGACCAAATTAAAGCTATAATTGTAAGTGCTTGTTTAAAATTGTTGAATTATTACAAGAAATATCGAAATCTCCTTCGATCAATGCTTCGATGACTTTGCTTCTGCGCCTGTTCTATCAACAGTAGGTAATCTAACAAAGGCGTCCAATGTTCTCATCCGAATATCGGATGACACTGCCTGGCAAACATTCGTTAGCAATTCCTTTGTCCCATCAATGTGTCACATGAAACTGGACACTGTAGTAGCTACTGGCGCTGGTTACTATGGAAACTCGATATATTCTCATCCCTTGCTTTGTAACATCAGGGCATTTTGTGGTCGACCGTGAAATACCATAATCAGTTGTTATTATTTGAAAAACTACTTATATTTTCACCATTACACGAGACTAGCGCCCAAAGACAATCTTCCGCCTGCGTAGTTTGTTTTAGCTAATTCGCGTGGCCATGGTATGCCTGGGTATTTCAAATTGTTGGCTTAAACGATATATTCTTATTGTTGCGTTATTTCTGCCCACATTGGTCGACTGTGTGTGATATTGAAAAATAATATCAAATGAAAGAATCTAAAGAAGGGTTTTCTTCCTACAAAATTTTACACTTTATAATTATTTACATAACTTTTAGGCGTAGAAATGTAGTCATATAGATGATTGTGCCACTGCAATGTTGGCAAATATATTAATCTTTTTCATATTATCAGTGATCTGGGGTGCAATTCACTAAGGACAAACATCCTTACAACCTCACTACTCACGGGTGTCTGTTGACGATATGTCTAGTTTCCTAGTGAACAATGATCGATGTAGAATGACGTCAGAAAAGTCATTCGTGAACCGTGAATTTGTGTGGAATTTTGTCCTATGTGGATTGCTCAATGCTCAACCCTTCTATAAGAGGCATATATTACCGAGAGAGAACTCCCAATTTCATACTATATGGGTCATCTAAATACGAGTATGTGTATATCTGCCGTCAAGATGACAACTGAGATGTATGAATAACTTATGTTATGAAAACCGAATAGTGGTAAATTGTAAATAGCTTATCCATGCCACGCTAGCAATTCCTGCGGACACAATCTAAACCATCGCTCGAAACCTGTTTCCTCAAAACACAGTGATTATACCATATTTAATCATACATATGAGACGATAGAGTGCAGGACCTCTGTATATATCAGACATTGGTATCCCTCTCCGATCTTTATCTTGAGGTACACGCTGAACCTATGCCATTGAAAATGAATGGCATAGGTTATACTTAATATCATTGATGAATAATAGACTAACACGTACTAACTTATATATGCGGTCCCATTGACCTGAAAGAGGCGACGTAAATAACTGAATTATTGAGTTTTTCATGGGTGCCACGCTTAGGGAGTAGTTCATACACTTTTGCATCTTTTTTCGCCAATATACAGCTTCCTGCGATCAATAAAGTTCTAAACTTTTACGATGCAAAAATAAGGTGTTACACAAACTGTGAGCGCACGTGACAATTTGTAGTGGAACAAATTTGAAAATAGTAAGCTCGTGAAGGCAACCAGTGCATGTAGCGTAAGTATTCAAACGTGTCTGGCATTTCGAAATCGCATTGCAGATACTTCCACGATGGTTGTTATTGTTGAATTTATTCATGCGCGCCCCTACACGATGTGTTTGCTGCTATTTCTGAAGTCAAGTTCGACCGTTGCTATTTTTATAGAAAAAAGTTCAATTATTTGCATAATTTGAAATGAATTCATAAGGTAAGTTTGGTGTTTGGTGATAATGGTTTACCAACAATATTTTTAAGAACTTTTGCTATATGAAAGCTAGCACGACAGACGTTCATAAGCTACCGTTCTATAAGGCTCTACTGACTAGTTTTCCGTACCGGAATACTGCTGTTTGGTACACTCGTGTACAAAAATATGTACCCAATCGTACCCAATATATGTACTCAATTAAAGGTCAATTTGACAGGTACAGTATGACAGGTGAAGTGTCGGTGGCGCAGTGGATAAGGTGCGGACTCTCAATCTGAGGGTACCGGGCTCGAATCCAGCCGTGCACCTATGAGTTGTTTTTCAATTCAAGTACATTATCCGATTGCTTAACGGTGAAGGAAAACATCGTTAGGAAACCTGCATGTCTTGAATAGGCATGTGAAGTCCGCCGATCCACACTGGGCCCGCGTGGTGGATTATGGCCCATACTCTCTCTGTAGGAGAGTAGGCCTGAGCCCCTCCAGTGGGGACATATATAGTAGTTGATGTAATGTGATGACAGGTACAAAACTGGTTATATATTTTTGTAAAGGGCAAAACCTCTCTTCTTGCGTACATCTACATGTAAATTAGCAAGAAAGAGACAAACACGTGTCAAAAGTAATTAATGAACACTGAGATTTTTATGTAAAATTGCGTTCCATGGAAATAATCCACATAAAAAACTATCAGAATTTGCTTAATTACTATTTCATGAAAATACAATATAACACGTACTCGCAATGTTGCTGTTTTTAAACAGTCCAAACTAAAAAATATATATGTCTCAGAAATATCGTAAAAGCCCTTTCATAACAATTCTTGATTCAGACGTATTGCCTGAACATGTGATTCGACTTCACGACATTGCATAGAAAATACTGTAAGAAATACGGGAGGTTAATACCGTAGTAACGTATAAAATTTTGTTCATTTTATTACCTACAGTACAACAGTACAACAGACTTTGATAGTAATTGTAATGATTTTGAATAAGAACACTCTCAATCCAATAGTCTTACCATCAGATCAGATAAAGGCCAAGCACACACTTATTCTACCTTTTTAAATTTCTGATAAACGCTTTAAACCACATCAGCGCGATATATACAGTCCTTTAACGGGATATGTTTCAACTTCAACGATTAATGTTTTCATTATTCCCTACGGGCTTATACCCACCTTTACTCCGCTTATGTAAGACAAAGTAACCTGATTAAGTCGTAATGGGCTTAAACTAGTAAATCGACGATATCGCCATGAAAACAACGCACCTGAAGCTGGATGAAACTGTCGCTCTGCAAGTAACATTCTCTGTATTAACTAGACAGACGATAAAAAGGGCGTGGTCTCACTAGCAGCGTTAGTTGATAATCAAGATATTGAACTGCCATCCCATCTGAAAAATCCTAATTTGATAAACTCACATTTCATGGAAGTCCCTGGCAAGACCTTCACCACCATATCCACATTAACCTACTTTGAATTTAACCGACACGGAGACTCAAATTTTGCATTAAATACAGTTGATGATATGTGCATTTTAAAAGTAATAAAAACATTAAAATCGAATGCTATAGGGATAGATGGCGTCTCTTTAGATATGTTACTTCACACCGTTCCTCGAACCTTAAGTGTCATTACAGAAATTGTAAATAGATCCCTGTCTACAGGCATTTTCCCCGATTTGTGGAAGACTGCTTTAATTACTCCACTTCCTAAGAAAAACAACATAACTGAAGTAAAAGATTTACGCCCGATAAGTATTCTTTCGTGTATGTCTAAAATTTTGGAGCGAGTGGTATGTATGCAGCTCACAGCCTACCTAGAGCGTTATAATATATTGCCAGAACTACAGAGTGGTTTTCGCAAATCCCGTAGCACCACTACCGCATTAGCCGACGTTATTGACAATATCTTAGCGGCACAAGATGAGGGAAAGGGTACTATCCTAGTATTACTCGACTATTCACGGGCATTCGATGCTATTAACATATCGCTGTTGCTTTCAAAAATGTCATATTACGGTTTCCAAAGACAAACAATAAAATGGTTTGAAAGCTACCTTACCGGACGCTCGCAAATGGTTAAACTGAGTGCTGGAGATGGGTCAAAACATTTATCTAGCCCTTGCAGCGTCACCAGAGGAGTGCCACAGGGATCGATTTTAGGACCAATTTTATTTATTTTATATACTGCTGATGTCTGCAATGTCATTAAACACTGCAGATATCACATGTACGCGGACGACATCCAAATATACACGTCCTTCGATCCCTGTGACACGACGCTGGCTGTTTCTAAAATCAATGGGGATTTGGAGCGCATAGCCACATGGTCCGATTCAAATACTTTAGTGCTAAACCCCAGCAAGTCCAAGTTCATGATCATAGGTTCAAAACATCAGAGAAACCAAATTGTCAGACACTCACCATCTATTAGTATGACAGGTAAGCCGGTGGATCGCGTGTCCGAAGCACGCAATCTTGGAATCCTGATGGACGAGAATCTGCGCTTTGAGAGTCACGTTCTAGAGATTGCACAGAACTGTTTTTACAGACTCAAGGTGCTGTATCGTGTGCGTGACTTCCTAAGCGTAGATCTTCGTATCAGGCTTTGTGACTCCCTCATCCTCTCTAAGCTGAGCTATGCAGACACTGTTTACGGACCGCGCATGCTGGCTACTACAGACCGTGTCGTGCAGAGAGTACAAAACGCTTGCGCCCGATACTGTTTTGCCATACCACCTCGTACCCATGTCACCTCATACCTCAATAAGTCTGATATCCTTAAAATGCCACTACGTAGAGAGCTCCATCTGTCATCTTTGCTATTCGGGATCATAAAAACTGGGAAACCCAAATATCTACACGAAAAGCTAAGATGGCGTAACCGTGACAGCAGGGATGCTAGTTGTCCATTGCGGAGTCTCCGATACCGATCAGCAGCATTCAGAGGCAGTTTCCGCTACACGGCTACCAAATGCTGGAACAACCTGCCACCTCCACTCCGGATGATAAATACGGTTAAAAAATTCAAGCAAATGTTTAAATCCCAATTATTAACGTATCAAAAAGAATTTCCCAAAGGTGGCCGTGTTGTTCCAACCTACCTCAAGTAGACTCACTCATAGTACCTTATTATTATTGTTAAATATGTTTATTATATATTTCTTCCTTAAATAGCAACGTCCTACTCGTATTTATTTATCCACATATTATTTATTTATTGATATTAAAATATATATACAGTCCACTACCGCTGAGAAAAAAAATTACTGAACACTTCATTACTTTTGTAACACATCTATTTATCTATTCTATTTATACATTCAACTGGTATCTTTGCACGCGCAACCGCACCCACCTAGTGCTCCGCTGAAAACCAGCGCTGTCGCTGCATGCTGCAGGGACAGCGACATGCTGAGTCGGAGGACTTTTTGGCACAGATATATACATGTCAATGTTTTTTATTTATTTATTCATAGTTTAGAAATATGTATTTAAGTTTTTTAGTGTGTTAAGTATTTCTGTGCCAAATAAACACTTTTCTTTTCTTTCTTTCTATAAGTACTCGTAATTAAAATCGTCTACAATTATGATTTGTTACGACAACGTTAGAAGAGAAGTTGAAAAGGTAAGATCCTAAAATAATGTTTAATTTGCTATAATAAACACAATGTCAATCTTTATAGAAAGTTTCGTTGACGCATTATAAATATAATTAAAAATTTAATGAAAGTCATTTAATTATAATGTTGTGTCAGTTTAGCCTATAGTTTCGTTTCAATTATTGTATTAAATAATCTATCATAACCAGTGCTTCTAAAATAAGTATTTATGATATATATTTGAAGATTTTGACCCTGTGAAAATTTCAATATTCTTATTACAATGTCAGTAGTTATAAAATTCTGGTTATATAGCATAGTGTATCATAAGTTCAGGAATTTTATATATTCTATGGATTTGGTATATTGTTGGTATATTGGCTCGATATATTAGTAATAATCAAAAAGGTTCGCGTAAAAATAACAACGATTGTTCAGGTTGCTTTCTATCTCACAGAAAAGTTTTAAGAACGGATTAGGTAGTCCTATTTTACAACAGCTCCTAGGAAGTACTTATTGTTAATACTTGTTCTTTATCCTAATATTTAAACTTTATTTTGCCGCTTTTTCTTAAGCCACAAACACAAAAGTAGCTGTGTAGTAGGTGGGGCAGGCAAATATTCGTTAACTATTCCTTTGTCGCGTCTTGTTGCGTGATGAGCATGTCAACCGAGTCCCGCTATTCTAAGGCGGATATAAACAGAGATGCTTCGACGATCTATTTCTACAGGATTTGTTATTTAAGGCGATGTTTGAAAGAAAATCTGGCTTTATACTGAAAGCTCTCTAATGCGCGGTATTCTAAAATTGTGCGCTAGGAACACTAAATGGACCGGTATAAAATAACCAATGTCTTTTCCCATGCCCAACCCAAATTTCATTGCGACTGGTTGTGCCGTTGAGGCGCTAAGCTGTAACAAACAAACAACCTCACTTTCCCATATATTATATTAGTATGGTGATGATTGTTTCCATCACTTTCAGACCAATTAACTACGAGTATCTCCTGACACACACACACGTTAACGAGTGGGGTTGCTGAGTTTGGTTTTCGAAGTCGTTTCGTTCGAAGGCAAATTTATCTTTAAACAGTGTTTAGTAGCAAGAAAGTTTTAATGATATGATTTCTTGTAAATAAACTTAAATTAAATATTATAAAGGCTCCGATAATTTTGTTCTAGAAAGGTGTCTTAAAAGAACATTCTGCAATGTACAATTAACCTTTGCTTCTACTAAAACTGTTTGGAAGTTTCTGCTGTCATAAAAACTTACCCACTCTAGCAAATTACTTGCGGACTTTCATAAAAGTAACTAAGTGAAAATTAGCTTCTGATAAGCGCTACCCCTTGAGGCTGTAGTCTAGACCGCGGGAACATTATCCCGGGGTACAACGTTAGTTTAAATTTATACACGTGAAAGAAAGTTCCCGTTTTAGCTGATACCAATTTGAAATCCTACGTTTCGTTACTTATACTCGCATTTTGCCATTGACAATAGTACACACGTATAACTATAATTCAGGTATACTGTTTTATGTTTCTTTTTGTTTAATGCAATATCTAATACAAATTATTGAAGGAGAAAAATGATGTTGTGGTGGATGGCGTGGCCGAGACCGTCATATTGGTTGGAAACGTCGTCGGTCGCCGATATGGTCACTGAAAAAATGCTCGGGCCGAAGAAGTCGAAGATGTGGGGGTAGAAAACGTATAACTATCATATTATTCATAAATGACAACTGTACTTTCGCTATATTGTAAAAGCTGGTTTTAATATATATTCCTTGGGGTATTATAAGACGTTACCTAAGCAGCCAGACAGTTTTGTTAGTTTTTATATATTGTCAGTCACGTCGAAAGTCTCGCGGGCTCTTGCTCTAATTGATTGATTGTTTGTAGCTATTTTGGTAAATTTTTAGGGTTCCTGTCTACCCCATTGTGTTGGATATCGTCGGATAGGTCGTTCAGAAACATTGGGTATGAAAACACCACTTTTCGATACAGGGATCAGTGATAATTTTTGACAAAGTTGGGTGCCTCCCCAGACTTCTAAACTATTGTTTTTAATAGCGTAGCCCGACATGCACTTGACCTGTTTTTTATTTATATAAATACTACGAATACATTTTTCACATTGTATAACATATGTGCATAGTTTTAATATGTTTATACTGGAAGCTATAGAATAGTCTTATGTAAATCATGAAGATTCAAATTTTCGTCTACAAGTTTACTCAGTTCTAAGAACAAAATGTATTTTAGTTAAAAATAGAACAACCTTTGGACACGATGTCACCTTCTGGTTAAAACGTTAATGTGGGTGACGTAGCTTTTGTTAAGCTTTTGTTTTGCTTATTTCCTGTAGTCTTGAAGACACTCAGACTACGCAAGTAGACTTAGGAAAATACAGACACGAAACCATCCATGACTGTTCAAAAGATTGGAAATACCTCTAAGAATCTAAAACATTCGAGCAACAGGTTCAGCTGCAGAGTTGTGTGAGCGGAAGGTATAATATGTAAATAGATTTGTGTGTATACCACATGTTTATGTCAGTACATTGTCTGGTAAACGAGATCCAGCCAACCGAGACTTGTTGCTTGTTGTTTTAGTGACAATAATAGTCTAAACTCCGGCCACTGCTGTCGTGTCCTATTGTGTAGTCATGGAGGGAGAGGTTATGTGCAATTGTATATTGAAGATATTATTAACACAATACAATGTATTCTAACATGGACATCGAAATACAAGTGGAGCTAGGCATAAATTGGGGATGATTTAATTTCAATACTTTTGTTCCTTTTATTTAGTCAATAAATGATATATTTTATTCATCAAGTAAGTGATGTCGAACATCAGCCGAGTACGATTCGGACACGCGCACACGTTTCGGCAAAATGAAACTTTTGAATACAACATAGTACATTTTTAACTACTAAATATCTGCAGACTCACCTGACTGCGAATTGTGTGGGAAAGTATAGTTTATAACCATTATAGAAATAAATAGAGATGTAATATTCTATTCTATAAAGTGCGTTCATTATGAGCTGAATCTACGTAATATGAATATAATTTTTACGCAAAAAGTCAATAAGAATACAAGTTAGATTACGAGATAAAAACATTTGTATGGAATACAAAATGCGTTTAATTTAACGTGACCTTATATTTTAAAAAATTATTTTATGGCCTTACCAATATGGTCACTATTCGTAAATAAATAGGCTCCCCATCCCAGTTTCAACTATAATAAATGATCCACGACCTCTTCCTATTAGGAGTATCGTGTACGGGATGTAGGCCTGAATAGGCCTCTTTATTACCCTATCGGGACTCTTTGGTTACTACCGTCCGTTATGAACAATGTATGCAGACCTTTGTATTCTCTACTCGTGGTATATACCGTAGATATTTCTAGGTGATTTATTTATATTCAATAAGATATATATATATATATATATTATTTCAATTTCATCCTAAGTTTCAGATTAAATGTGCATTGTTATTACATCTTAATGTGTTTCAGTAATATGATAATCACCTGCGAAATATGAAATGAGACTATAAAGCTAGTACTATGTCTACCGTAGCTTTCTGGCATACCTACTGCCGGCCATTTGAAAAAAATGGCTACATTGCGGCTATTCATCTTATCTTGCTAAAATAATCGAGCACTTTAATACTTCAAAAAATTCGTATTTAATATGTGTCTTAAAATGTCACTTTTCAGAATGATTAAATTTTGAAGTTACAATAGCGAAACCGTAAAATAATTACCAATAAGTTATTAAAACCAGCGTTTACACTACTTATCTCTTTCGTCGTGAAAGTAGCTTGGCGTGAATGGAAGTGAATAAAATAACAGATAATGTAATAAGTAATAACGACATGACATAATCTTGAGAAATACCTATATTTTATGAGTAATTTTTATTTGTAGATGAAAGACGATACGCCTGCGGCCTTTCATTTTCTCTGTCTAGACGAACTTAAAGAGTACTCAGGAAATATTTTTTTAATACTATTCGCATTTTATTATTTTTAGAAAAGACTAGCGACTCGCCCTTTCTTCGCACAGGTTCGATTTCGTGATGTGACATAACTCTGCTTCTAGACAGATTAAATGTTTTCCAGAGTTTAAGTTAGACAATACATCGGTGAAAACTTCATTTAATTCCATGCAGTAGTATTTGCTTGATGTGGGCGATGCGTTTGTTTTGGTTTCTGTTGCCTAATAAAGTTTACGGGAATGGGGTGAAAAAGTAATCAACGGTAGTCCACACCTAATTTATTTTATGCAAATTCGTATTGGCACCATCCTTGATATAAGTTATTGACAACACATAAAAATCTATTCAAAAATAGCGTAAGATACTGAGCAACATATACACAAAACAGACTTCAACTTGAGAACCTCATTGTTCGAAATCGGTTGAAAGTGTACACTCTCAACTCGTTTGCAAGTCTCGCTAAATAAATATATCCAAGGACAAGCCTTCACGAGCTTCAGCTGTTTACGTACACGTTCATTTGACAAATAACTGACGCGGTGTCAAGCGCCTCCGTCGCGGCGTCGCCTCTGTCCTCAAAGTGACGCCGACGTCACGCCTCTGTCACGTTTGTGTCGAGCCCTAATAACGATTTACTGGGCCTTAGTGAAGACACAAATTATCCTAGCGGACCAGCCAGTCGCTTACTTGACTGAGAATTCATTTGTAGAATTGCTGCCGAGCTTCACACATATTTAATCTCTTAAACCGTATTTATATTTTCAATTTTTTTAAATTAAAATAAACTGGTACCTAATATTTTAATGAGTCACCATAACAACATAAGTATAATTGATCAGTGAGAGTGATATTTCATTGTAGTTACTCCTTTTTTCCATTCTTACAAGAGGTTGCCCGTGGCTTGACTCGTGTGAAAATTCTGTCCTTTGTGGACCTGTCTAAATAGTGTAATTTCAAAATAAGTACTTAGTTGTACTTACTCTTCTTCAAAAGGAAATATTTTCAAATTTCAAGTTTCCACATAAAGCTGGTAAGTTTAAATAAAATTTATCTATAAATAAAAATTTAAAAGATAAAAGTTTGGTCTGGGCTTTTATATGTCAATCAGCCAGTGAAGCATTTCATATATACAAATTGCTACATACCTGAAACAGAGCGAATGGCCTTAAATTGTCGTTGCCGCCACGCCTGTCAATTATGTCTGGGCCCTAATTACGATTTACCAGCCCACAGCAAAGACACAAATTACCAAAGCGCCAGTGATTAGTTGTTCATTTGCAAGATTGTGTATAATCTTTATGTGCCTGTCATTATTTTTCAGGAATCCGTAATCAAGCAAGGAACTTTTACAGTTTTGTTTAGTCCAACTAAAGCATCGATACTCGTAGTCTACACATAGTTTAAATGTTTATATCTAATCACTTTTACTAGAAACTTAATCGTTATTTACGAGTATGTTCCCGATGAAATTTTCAATGAGAAACTAAAGTAGCTACGTAGCTGGAAGAGTCATTAAGCTGAAGTGACAGTGGGAAGGGAGCATGAGAATTTTGATGAAGAACAAGTTATTAGAGAATTTGGTCATTTACTTAATAAATAAAAAATATATAAATTATTAATTACTTTTATTACTAATAATGACAATTTTAAGAAGGACCTTCGCTCCTCTGTTCTATTGTTCTGTTTTAAGGGTGTTTGTATTCAAATTGACTTACCTTACAAAGCTTATATAAACCTGTGTCACTCCACTGCCACTCTTTCTAACCTCTCCTCATGCATTCGCCCTTAAGGACCATTTTTATGTCGTCAAACAAGCGGTCCGGGGAATTTCCACCTAAGTTCTGACTATCGGCTACAGCGACCGTCTTTTCGTGATGTCCATTTTCGCTTACGCTTGCTTAGGTTTGTGCGTTGTAATTATTCCTGTCGCTGACGCACTAGGATTTTCCAAGCATAGCTCACCATATCACTCGCTACGCGCGTGCATATCTCAGCTGAGTGTGTTATGACCGGGAGAGAGTATTGGCTATTAATACGCATCCCATATGTCTATGTCACATACACACTCCTAGGTTGTACACTCGTGTACAAAGATATGAATCCACTTTTGAACCATGTCACAAAATGTTTCTTGTTCCTATGTAGTGTGTTGGGAGAAGTGTCAATTCAAGGAGAATGTGACATGGTTCAAAAGCGGATACATATATTTGTACTCGAGTGTACTAATAAATATTATGTGCTTTGGTGTAAACAATGCGATCTGATGGACGTGAAAATGTGCCAAAGTTATTGGAAAACCCACTTTAACTGAGTTCAGTAGTCTGATTTGTTTTTCACATATTTCTCATGATACTTCTAGTTAGGTGGTTTTTAATCCGCTATCAGAACATTAAAATCTAAAGAAATTGCCAACCCTCTTTCCTAAATTCCATCCTTAACAAATATCACTTACCTTCAAAAATCCTAAATGTAAATTTCGAAATTTAGCTAAACTTTTTGAAATAGCGACTTTTCAGCAATTTAGTATGCATAGCACTGCTTTAAAATTGCATTCTCTTGTAATTCACAAAAGCGAACAATTACGGTACCTAGTTGGCGACTTGAGAAGGCTTTTAAATATATTTTATCGTACAATTTCGTGTTTATAGGGTTGAGGGAGGCCGGGCGAATTTTAATGAGTGTTTTGTTACGCTGTTTAAAATATTTCGTTTAATTAAAATTGTTCACCGTATCTTTATTAGCCGTTGGGGAGTGTCGATCCGAACAAGTTCTTAAACACTCCGAGTTCGTCTATAAAAGTTTTATTGAACTGTAAAAAGTTAGATGTCATTACAAAAGAACGTTAATAATATTATGCGTTCGCTGTTTTTTTTTTAAATAATTGTTGTAGTTGTAATAATTGTTGCTGTATTATATTACTATTACTTTTCATTTCAAAATAATTTTTAGGGATCCGTATCTAAAAGGTGCTCAAATACCCAATGGGATCCTATTATTTTGACATTTCTGCTGATTACTCGAAACGCCTTGCAAGTTTATGTTTTGTAAGGATTATCAGAAAAACCTATGAAAATTTAATTTGAATTTAGAACATTAATATTTGAAAACCTCATACCACATTTTTCTGTGTTTCGATTTTTCTGGTATAGTTATAGTAGTAATCATAATTAAAAACAATACGCAATATTTGCATGCCCTACTCGAGTTAAATGTGAGAAATATAATAAGCACCTTCCACCTTGTAAGCACCATATTTACTGCAAATAAATTTTCATTTCATTACTAAGCCACTGTCCATCTGTCACAGGTATCTATCATTTGAACTCAAAATACTCACAGGGTCTCTCTCTCCTATCTATTAATCTATCTCTGTCTATTACTATGGCCGATATAATAATATGATAAACAGTAAAAATAAATATATTGATACATTTTATCGGGATCCTTACCACGGTTCGTTTTTCATGAGTTCCCAATATTTCGATGTTGTTAGAAGCGCCACCAGCTCGCCTCTACGGTTCGGTTGTTCCTTGATCATGGCGCTTGTGACTGTGCCGAAATATCAGAAACTTAATAAAAATGCACCGTGGTAAAAGCCCGATAAAATGAATCAATATTAATATTAGAATAACCAGGATTGGATAACTTTAAAAATTTTTATCATAGAATTAAAGAGAGTCGCGATTCAAGAAAATTGAAGGGATTGTGTGCAAGTCCAGCTCGTACTTGGTCATTTTTTGTGTGATTCATAATGACGAAATCAATCTTAGCTAATTTCTCTCTTTTATAAAACAGTTGTAGTGTACCAAATAAACTTATTGAAATTAATAACGTTCCATCAATTCAAACCAAAATAGAACATGGTAAAGTCAAAGTGAAGCCTAGAACAAATAAAGTTTGTTTTGCCCTTCTTTCAAACTGTTAAGCAATATCAAATAACAATCGTCCTCAAAACGTCCTGGAAAACCAATTTGAACTCTACAGATTCCTTAGGAATGCATTTGACTGGATTAAATAATCCTTTCATGTTTGCATATTGTTGAAACTTCCCAAATACTTTACGAAAATATTATTATGAAAATGATCAGTATATTTTAGTAAACCGAGAGACCTGAAAACCGCATTTTTTGACTATTTTCCTTGCGAGCGCAAAGAATCAAAGCTTATAGGTTTCTTTCCACTGCCCTAGCATCCAGAAATTTGGCAAGAAGCAAGGTCTTACAGCAAAAGTATAGGAATAAATCTGTATCGGACTTGCATTTTCGTTACAGCGTCGTTCAGTGACCTCACCTATCATTTAGTGTGTTTTGTTTTTCAGTGTGTTAATTATTCATATTCTGTACGAAACCCTTGGTGCACGAATTCTACTCGCACTTAGCCGATTTGTTTTGCGGTGTATTACCTCTATAAAGTTATAATCATTTGGGATAGTTTGGCTATATAGAGGTAATGTTATATCTTGAGCTTATAACAAAAATCTGATTTTCAAAATATAGTCAAAATTTAATTATTTAAAGTATTAATGGGCTGAATCAACCGAATTATGTGTGAACAGTGTCCCACTGTATATGGTTGCGTAATCAGTTGACACCCCTAGTGTCTGTATGAAAGGGCGACGCCATCAGAGGCGGCTGGCGTCATCATTTATCACCATCGGAAGGGTTGATTGAATATGGAACGATCCGTCAAGATAGGTTGTCACTTAAATGGAATCCAAGGATTACGCACCTAAAGGTTTTGGTAACCCGTTTCTTATGTAACGGATGTAATATGTATGATGTACCTATTTCTTACGCGGAAATAAATAAATCCTAATCTAAATTTTTTCCAAATGGCTTCACTACACATATTCGTTGACATCTTTATGGCACAACACGACATGTTAGCTGTACAAACTCTGGAATCTACTATAGCAATGATTCGTGATTATATGGAACTAAGATTGTCAAAGCATACCTACTTTCTTCCTCCCACATTTATGTTCCTATCTTCATTATATACCGCGGCGCTCCCGTTGTGGAGCCAGTAATAAATTTCATATACCGTCCTTTTTATTTCAAAAATTCTGAGTCGGAAATCCATAATCACCAGGTGAAGGCAGTCAGAGTAGTGATTACCGTAAGATGTCACACATACAAGATACACGAGGCACTCTGTAGCACATCTGCTGAAGTATCCATAAAATTGCCTTTTAGTACTACATGCATGGCGTATTTCTATTCAAACGCACACATCTATAAAATCAAAGTATAAGCTTGTTGGTATCGGCACATTTTGCCACCTAATTAAAACTGGTATACGCAAAAGCACACAGTAATTAAGCATTCCACAGTACTACAAACTTTCTCTTACACATTTGCCTATTTCCGCATACGTCACCCACATTTGGTATCGGTCACAGAAATCAAAATTATAGACATTTGAAATTCTACGCTCAGAGCACGTTCCACGTTAATTTGAGCAATTGTAAATATTCTTCACCTATATTCATGTCAAGAAAGTGATTAAATTATAGCCAATAAAATAGCGAAGTATGGTATTTGCTTGCTAGATTAAAGGTCAAAGGATACACCAGACGGATACATAGAGACCGCGTTCTTTTTTTACATACAAACATATAACCAAAATGTAAACTAATTAAAAACCAAACATTACTAATATTGCAAGTTCTAAAGTAACTTTTATCGTTTGTCTGTACCTCTGACTACTCGTATTCGTTGACTTTTCACGTGTAAACGAATGAAACCGATCTTCATGTAAATAAGCATAAACATGCACGTAGAGAGAGACTCTTTATCCTACTCGTACTTTTATATTTTGGATTGAAGGCAAACAAAGTAGCGGATGAAAAGCGTATTCATGATCTAGTGTTCTGAAATTTTAAGTTATTTGTGGTTTAAATTTTGAAAATCTTTAGTTACTTTTTCCAGTCTTCCTTTTGTTGTATTATTTTTTAAATAGGCTATGTATGTTATGAGTGACATTTGCATATGTAATAGTCAAATTTGTAATAATGTACATCTATATTCAGTGTGATCACACTAAAAAGATTTTCCATTAAATGTACTTAAACCAAATTATGTGACATAAATACAATTTATGACGTCTACGACATTTCTATTAGCACAAATTATTTAGATTTCCGTGGTGTCGGTCTTTCACACGGCTCCCATTCCGTTACGCACAGTCATGCAAATAATTTCCTGTAAATGGTGCGAACATTGTGGTTTCATATCGATTCGTTTATTTTTAGAACGTACTGAAACTAACCATTCGTTGGTTCTGTGTGAACTGACGATTTATTCTATGATTTATGCGGTGACGTGCTGGCAAGAGTGGATATGGCCGACGGATATCGTTTTATTTCATGCTGGTATAAGTTTTAACATGAAGTCTGTTTATACGTCTCGTCTGGAATTCTATACGGTACATCGATATATTTTAGCAGGTTTATTGCCTCTTATCAACCGACTGCAAAACGTTCCCAATTAGAATGTATGTTTTTTTTTTAATATATGTTACGCGAATACTCCGCCAATTATGAATAATATCTGGGCGACCGAGCTTTGCTCGTAGTTCTTTAAAAACAAACAAAAACTTTATTTCTGCCCCTAAACACACAAAAAACAAAAATAAAAGCAATTTTCCAACCGGGACTTGAACGCGGATATCTCGGACGGAATGACATGTGTGAACCACTCGGCTAAAGTGATTATGTTTGACAGCGTGAAATTTCCCATCATATTTTGCGTCAAATAATGCGAAGAAAGAACGCATGAAAACTCGAAAACGCGCATTTTCCCAGACATGAGACTAATCTAGATCGATTTTTCGCCCTCGAATACCTCCCAAATACCAAATTTCAGCGAAATCGCTGGAGCCGTTTCGGAGATCCGAATTATATATATACAAGAATTGCTCGTTTAAAGGTATAAGATATTTATATGATTCTTTTCATTTATTGGTAGAGCATGCTTTAGAGGTGGTCCCATATAAGTTTTATCAAAATAATTTCACAAAAACCAAATATGTACCCAGATAATTCTACCTCTAAAGATGAACATTTTTGGGGATGAATACCCCTTGGTCTCCTGCTGAAAGTAAGGGAGTTTGGTCGCGATGGGTGGAAGTGGGTGGTTGTGAGTGGCAAAAATGTGAAAAATATATACCTGTCCTTGTCTAACTCATGTTAACATGACTCAAGAAGTTCACATGAGAACTTCTGGAAAGTTCTGAAAATTTCTGTAATGATCTAGAAAGATTACATTTACTGTACGTTTATGCCAAAATAAATGTCCACCCGTGCGAAGCCGGGGCGGGCCGCTAGTTAAATAAATATTAATTACCATTACTATAATAAAATTTCCTTTAACATCTTATACATACCCTAGTCTTTAACACCAAATTAGAAAACTGAGGTACAAAGCACCACTTACAAGAAAACAGCTCTTTACTTTCGGATAAAACAAAATAGTTTTACTATACTTGTTAGGTACGAGTAACATCAGTAAGAACCCTTTTAAACTCAGCTAAATCACTCCTTGAAAACAAACGCCGTTTTACTAACTGTAGAAACCCTTTTAGATTCAACTGACTTACTCTTTAATAACAAAAATTTTAAATGAGTTATCTGAAGTTTACGCTTGACCTTCGCGTAGCAGCTGCGAGCATCAATCTTCATGTCATTTTCTGGCAGTGGACTTTAGAAAAATGGCTTCATCGACTTTTACATTTTCCGAGTTACGAAGTCATTAATCTTTTGCGAAAGACCAACGGATTTAACTATGCCGCTTAAGGGCTCACTACCCTTATCAACAGCATATAAAATGAGTTGGGGTTCTCATATTTAGGGTTTTGGGCGTCGTTTTTGGCAGTAAGACGAGGACGAGCAGAGGACTGGACATCATAGTTGCGAAGTTCATCACCGCGATGTACGTTGTTGCGAAAGGTCTCTACTGCAATGTGCGTTACTGCGAAATTGCTATGTACGTTGTCGAGAATGTTCTCTAGTTCGAAGTAGCTCCACTAGAAGTATATTATGGGGAGGCTTATGTTTTGCAGTTGATGTTTTCAAACTGATAGTGTAAAATGGGAACTCCGTACCCGGCCAGGTTCTGTGCTTCAGGCTCCAGACACTCTTTGTCTAATACCGTTGCGGATGAGTATTTTTGTCCGGCTGACGCCAAGAGAGTAATAAACCTTGTCTATTCTAAGCCAAAGGATCACATCACATAAACATTATACATGGGAAAGTAACAATGACGTACATATTTGTATACGTCTCCTGACAGCGTCGACAGATGAACTATGTTTTCCACAACTTCCACCGTAGAACATGTAAATACACCATGTACAAAACACTTCACTTAAATTTATGACAAAATTCCTAAAAATATACTGTTTTCAGTGAAACTCGTTGCAGCGGGGTGTTTTACCGCTATTGCATTCTTTACGATCCATTGAATCTTTAGTGAACAACAAATAAAGGCTGTTCCACTGACGCGGCTCCATGCAGTGTAATATGCACAGCAAATTTTATTTTGAAAGTTTACTTTGTTTTGCATATTTGCTAGTCGGACATTTAGAAATGTTATTAATTTTTATTAAGTACAACTAACTTATCTAATTACCTTTTTTCTATATCTACACTAATATTATAAAGAGGAAAGTTTTGATTGTTTGTTTGTTTGTTTGTATTGAATAGGCTCCGAAACTACTGGACCGATTGGAAAAATTCATTTACCATTAGAAGCCGACATTATCCCTGATGGACATAGGCTATATTTATTTTTAGAAAAAATTAGAGATCATTACTAAAACTTCAGTAATGTAAACCAAGATGTAATATTTTTTGCCGTTATGGCGGGTTTGCGCCACGCCACGCACGCGCGCCGAGCGCTGTCAGTTGATCTGTAACTATGACTACGAAAAACAACGGCTGCTATTGTAAAATGTTTTATTACGAGTCTTAAATATATTATTGTTGAACCAGAGCCTTTAGTCCGTTCTTTTCAATATCCCCGGAAAGAAGAGTAGACAGTGGATACGCCCGCTGCGCGACAGCCTGCAGCGGTCGTCCTCCACGTGCACCTGACGTGCGTCCGACGTGCATCCGAGTAGAAACGTGCGTGTTTCGGGGCCTGCCGTGGAGCGAACATGAGCGAACGAACATTGTATGCGAGCGCAGAATATTCTTCAGCAAGCACGGTTAGCAGGATTGTTTTAAACTTCAAAATGACGGAGGGGAACATGGAAATTAAACCTACAACGACGGTGGAAGCCGTGTGTGTGAAAGTGCCACCATTTTGGCCCGAAGAGCCAGCGCTTTGGTTCGCGCAGCTGGAAGGACAGTTCGTGCTTGCCAGCATCACCGCAGACAGCAAATACAATTATGTCATATCGAATCTTGAGTTCAAATACGTGTCAGAAAACAAAGATATAGTTAAAAACCCTCCCGGTGCGAACAACTATGACAAAGTTAAAACGGAACTGATTCCGCGGCTGTCTTCATCGCAAGAGCAGCGAGTGCGCCAGCTACTCACGCACGAAGACATCGGGGACCGCAAGCCAGCACAAATTCTTACGGCACCTACAAAGTTTGGCCGGTCCGAGCGTACCCGACGATTTTGTACGTTCTATTTGGTCGAGGCGCCTGCCAACGAATGTACAGGTGATTATTGCTTCGCAGCCTAAGAAAGCCTTTAGTCGGTTCTTTTAAATCTCCTGGGAAAGAAGAGTAGACAGTGGATACAGCCTGCAGCGGTCGTCCACCACGTGCTACGCCGTAAAATGTCTTTCATCGCATGTGCTGCGGAAACTATGAATAATCAACAGAACAAGAACATCAAAAAGCTATTTTCACTGTGTTATATAAATAAATAAAAGTATGGTTTTAGATTAATTTCTATGGTTGTGCTGAGACCTTGCTTTTTCCACATTTCAGGATTCTAGGTCAAACGGGAAATACCTTATAGGTTTTGATTCTCTTGCATTCTCTAAGGAAATTGTCTAAAAGTGCGGCTTAAACAGACATATCTTTTTATTGTGTTGACGTAGAAGTTTGATTTTTTCACAAATCTAAGAGACTGCAGACTTGAGTACTTGATATTAATTTCAACTTGATACCTTTACGCATACATTTACGTATACACTGAGAAAAAGGGTATTGACTGACAGACAGACGGACAACAAAATGATCCTTTAAGGGTACCTTTTTAGGGTTCCTTAGTCCAATAAAGAACCCTTATAGCTTCACTCTATCCCTCTGTTCGTCTGGCTGTCCGCGGCTTAGCTCAGAGACCCTGACTACTAAATAATTTGGTATGGGTATACATGGTATCACGATAGCAAAGTGGTGGTAGAATAAAAAACTTGGGGATGAAATATTTTTTCACGTCACGTCATTGTGTGGGGTATCGTTGAAATATTACGCTTGAAAGTGAGGATTTTTGTCCGAGTTGAGCGTCCCCCTCCCCTCTATCTGCTAAACTGGTGCTTTTAAAAATCTGAAAAATTCATTAACATTAAATCCAAACAACTTATTGTTCCGAGCAACTACGGAGCCCTGCACTGCGCGTGGACTGACGCGCACTCGGCAGCTTTTTAGGGTTCCGTACCTCAAAAGGAAAAAAGGAACCCTTATAGGATCACTATGTTGTCCGTCTGTCTGTCAAGGTCCTTTTTCTCTGGAACGCGTGAAGGTATCAAGTTGAAATTAATATCGAATTAATGCGAATCTGCGGTCCTTTGGACCCGTGAAAAAATGAAGTTTCTAGGCCAACGCAATAAAAAGATATAGCTGTATTTCAGACCATTTCCATACAAAATGCAAAGAAATCAAAACCTATAGGGTACGTCCCGTTGAGCTAGAACTTGAAATTTGACAAGAAGCAAGGTCTTACAGCGCAACCATAGGAATAAATCGGAAAACCAGGATTTCCTAAAATTAAAATTTTTTTCTTTGGATTTGGCAATAATTTAAAGTCTCAAAAATAGCGTGTATGCTAATTTGTGCGGTATATAATAAGAAGTTAAGGCGCGGACTCTCTATCTGAGGGTTCCGGGTTCGAATCCAGCCGTGTACCTATGAGCGTTTTTCAATTCAAGTACATTATTCGAATGCTTGACGGTGAAGGAAAACATCGTGAGGAAACCTGCATGTCTTGAACAGGCATGTGAAATCCGCCAATCAGCACTGGGCCCGCGTGGTGGACTATGCCCCATACACTATCTGTAGGAGAGTAGGCCTGAGCTCATACAGTGGGGACGTATATAGGTAGATGATGATGATGAAATAAATATATGTCTATGTAATTCATCTTAAATAAAGCGTGGTTTAAAGAAAAAACCGCTCGCTTCGCTCGCGCAGCTACCGCGTTTTAGCTACAATGCCAAACCTTACCAATCAAAAATCTCACCTGAATGGATATCTTTTTTTCTCTAGCAAGTAGTTTCGCCAACAACAAACAACCTGTGTGGGGTTTCAGACCAACTCCCTTAACACCAAAAGTTCATAGAAACGTCAAAATTAGTTGACCATTTTAAACACCAACTCAACCCCTCGCGGTCGGTTGTCTGTAAGCCACAAAATACCGCGTGAATTAATTTACGAAATTTTTCATAAAACTAACAACTGAATCACTTTTTTGTCCTTCTGGTGTTATGTCTGTCAAGACCATTTTTCTCAGGGACGTTGGTCGCGTAGGGATATGAAGCTGAAAATACATTTACGCTTATCCAAAAATGTTTAAAAAATAAATGTCTACCCGTGCGAAGCCGGGGCGGGCCGCTAGTTATATCTATAAATATAATTCATATTTGAACTTTTATATCATAGAATAGCTTCTAATGTTATGATAATGTATATTTTTAGTTTGTCTTCCATTCACTCGACAACGGAACAACGCATCAGCGATTCTATATTGACAATATAGAGGTAAAGGCACAATTTTTTTGGCAGTTCATTGGAAGAGAAAATAAGGTATTAGTTGATAGATAGATAGGTTATATTCTTATGATATCTTACTTGTTGTAAGCATATTGTTAGTTTACAATTATTACAAATTGTAAAACGAAAAGAAGAGATATACACATAGAAAATAATTTGAACTAATTGACAAAAATTTCAAATTTACAAAGTAGTAGATTTTCACTATTCCACAGACCAAACAAGTAAACATGCATCTCTTTCAAATCGACGAAGAAGGGGCTATCCATAAAAAATCCCTCCTCCCTCTCCCACCACAGGTACATATTATGATCCCCTAAGTTAATCCCTTGGATGACACCTACGAGAAGAGGTTTGACCGCCTCTGTGGTACTACACGCTGGGACTAACAGGTTCAACTATCCGCAGGTTTCGGTGGTTCGATTCTCAAAGGGGGTACCTGTCGATAATCGCTTTGGTTGGTGTTGGATCATTTTCTGTCGTGTTCCAGTATAAAAAAGTAGTAGATCCAACGCCTCATTACCTTCAGGCTTATTGGTACTCACGCTTACCTTCCAATGTCTTTATCGACTCTTACCATCAGATGAGATGAAGGCCAAGTGTAAAAAATAAGGGTATTTCTTTACTAAAACTGACCCACGCGGTATAAGTATGTCGTTAGATGTTCTCACCTTTCCCTTTTCACACGGCGTCCCCTGCAAGTTAATTAGCCCCCAAGTCTCGCAGAAGGCATACACCGTGTTGCGAGTGATCAATGGCCGCTGTCACTGCGACACGCATCCACCTGCGACTCTCGTGCTGGATCACGACACAAATAAGAACTATATTTCGTTAAAGACAAGATTAGTAAAGGTACAACGTATAAAATATATTCCGCGAATGTATGGAGCCCCGGCCTCGAATTGTAATGTACTAATTTTAGCACTTCATTATCAAATAACAGTGTTTTAATTACTATGTTTAAATGTTTTATTCTAGTTTTGTTTGTAAAAAAACAGTACAGGTGAAAAACTTGAATAAATGACCTGTTGTATGTGTGAGTAACGTGTGCGAATTCATATTCCATTTTTAAAATTTATCTTTAGCTATACTGTTCACAAACACAAAGGTAGACGAATACGTACACTACTACATGCAACAGGGCCTTATAAATACGTACGAGATAGGCAACACTAAACCTAAAAATAAAGATGGCGTCGATGATATATTTGATGTCTACCACTTAGTACAAGAGTAATGATTTTGTACAAACAAAATGCCAAAAAATGCATTTCTAGTACTTTACGAGCGATATTTAGTTTATTATTATTAGTTTATAATAATGTACAATAGTGCAGACCGGATTTGTAACGTCTTTTTTGTTGACGGTTATATTATAAAGTAGAAAGTACAGTTCGTAAAGATTTGTGCTTCGTCGTTCGTCACTAACGTGAAACTTTATTTAAGTGACAGATGAATCATCCATCACAAAAGTTACTTTTTACCTACTCCCACCTGCCTGCGTCTCTCGCATAAGAGCGAGACATTGTCATATCTAAACGTCAAATCGTATCGACATTTAACGTTCAAATATGACATATCTCACTCTCACCGCTCTCACGCGTCTCATGTTACGCAAGCCGGAAATAAGTAAAGATTATATGTCATGTGAGTCATGACTTGACAGGCGGCAATTGGACACTGGGGAGTAATTTATGTAGCAGTCGCCCCTTACAATTAACTTTCCTTTCACAGTTCATAATCAGCCGGGAAACGTCCACTGCTGGACATAGGCCTCCCTCATGGTACGCCACATCGACCGGTCCCGAGCCACCTGCATCCAGCGACTCCCCGCGACTCTAACCAGGTCGTCGGTCCATCTAGTGGGGGGACGGCCTGGTAGACGTTTCCCGGTACGTGGTCGCCACTCGAGAACCTTTACTCCCCAACGGTTATCGGTTCTTCGAGCGATGTGGCCTGCCCATTGCCACTTCAGCTCACTAACTCGTCGAGCTATGTCGGTGACCTTCGTTCGTCTACGGATTTCCTCATTCCGGACCTTATCACGTAGAGAAATTCCGAGCATAGCTCGTTCCATTGCTCGCTGAGTGACTTTGAGCTTGTTTATTCGGCCCACAGTAAACAGTTACTTACAATTAAACATTTCTTACAGCACCGCTGGGACTTTTATCTGGAGGTAACAGGTTCGATCTCCGGTGGTGTAATAATGTAGCATTCGGTGTTGTGGCTACTAGAGAGTTTCCCTATGGCCGCCTTAACATTTGCAACTAAGGTTTCCAAATCTATAGGCATGTGGATAAATGGAATAGCTTTTGGGGCCTTTTCTCATGTTGCCTCATGCACGTGAGTCCTTCCTACTGTCAAATCGACATATATCATCACCTGAAATGTTTCCATGTCACATTTAAAACTTAGTTATTTAAAGTTTCATTCGTTTCGTTAAACTTTTCACACTCTAATATGACATATCTTTGTGGCACAACACATGCGTCGCGAAGAGATCACAACTATCGCGACAGCGTTTTAGTTTTTAACCCCCAACAAAAAAGATGACTTTTATAAGTTGGATGCCAATATCTGTCTGTATGGACCGATGCGGTTTTTTACGTAAAGCAAGCAAAGCAAGTTTCCTTGCGGTAGATCCTAGCTATATTTGGTAAAAATTGATTCACCAGTTTGAAGAATCAGCTGATGTTAAGCATTTTCCTTATATAAAAGAAAAATATAAGAAAGAAAGAAAAGAAAGAAGACTGTGTCATTTTTTTTTAATTAAGTTAATTTACGTGTTACTCCTAACACATACCCTTACACTCTTACCAGTCTCTTCAGTTAAATATTGCTAATACGAAACCAGGACGCTGCTTTATACCCAAGTTTCAAAAAACAAACAAGAAGGGAAAACATGCAAATTGTTAAAAGCTTTAAATGGCAGAAACAGGGTGTGTTTGGCGAAAACAAACAAAGTTATAACCACCTGAAAGCGAGCAAAATTTTACGGTTTTTATTCAAATGTGAAAAATGTTAATATTAGCCATTTGTATGTAAATGGTTCAGGATTTATGGCGAGTGTCCTGAAAGTTCAAGTTCAAAGAGCAGTGGTGTGGTCAATATATCACCTGCAAAATGGGTCAGGCTACTCCTTCATATTTACTTTTAGTACCAGCAATTGTATTTTAAAAACGATGCGAATAAGCAAAAATCACAGTAACAAAGAGACTACTAAGAAGACAAAGGCATTCCGTTTCGGCCATCTTGCATTTACATTACGTCACCGAGGCATTGATTCTGAGACGTTTCAAAACGAATCATTGAACTACTTCCAGTTCTACACACAGTAGACTTCCACTTACCCGCCTCCACCATTAGAATACAATCATGTTCTTCTAGAAACAAGCCACTGGCTTTGTTATCTGTCATTAACATAAAAACCATTCCTTACCCCTCCCAATTCAACTTCAAAACGGTGTAATTAATGAATTCTTCTATCATATATATTTTATAATTCGAGTATATTACTTACAAATGAGATACGTGTGTATGTTTAAGCTATTCCGTGGTGGTATGGAATGCACTCGTCCACCATAATTTCCAATTTCCTCCCCTACCACCATTCCTTATTTCTCACCTACACCGTGCACTAATATAGCCCGAGGCTAATAAATTAAACACTATATCACCGTTATAACTATATCCAAGGTAAACAGAGGGGTGATGAACGTTGATTTAAAATTAACAGACACGTCAAACGTACAGTAGGTTTATGCGTTTAAAATTAGGTCCTCGTCATTAGCAGCTGCTCTTACTTATGCGCACGGCCAAGTTTATTTTAAATATTACGCCATTCTCTTTTATCATAGCTGTCGTGTTTAAAAAAACCATCCATGTGGGAGTTGAATGCGGCTCCCGAGGGCTCCGTACAAATAAGCATAATCCGCGCTCTAAAAATGCTAATTAATAGGTAAAGTAAGAAAAATAATATTGAAACACTGAAAAATAAAAGTTCGATTGGAGAACAAACATAATTGTACAAACGAAAATAATTTCATCCCATACATCTGCCATATCACTAACACGAACTGTAAGTTCGAAATCGCAAACAAATGGTATCATATAATTACAGTTTTTAAGATTTTTCACTTTACTTATGCTATAAACATTGATTATTCGAATGCGCAGCACAAACGGATGTATCTTTTGATTCCCTTGACCTAGAAGTTTGATTTTGTTACAGCTAGAAATTTTGAACTTTAGTATTTGATATCAATTTCAAAGTGATACCTGAAAAAGGGTCCGACAGACAGATAACAAAATAATCTTATAAGGTTTTTTTTGCCTTTAGGGGTAAATAATCCTAAAAATAGAATGATTGTTTACTGGTAAAGAAAACAATATGAATAAATGTCCATCTTAACCATCCTGACCAATCATCATGTGAGTATGGGCGGACGTGGTCTGCTCTCACCAACCTTATGATCTTCTGGTGAAGTCCATAGTGTTTGTAAATCGAACACGTTGGAAGTAATAGCAGCAATCCGTAGCGGCGCGAGTCCCGCGTCTCCTGAATTTCCCGCGGGAACATCAACTTTAGCATCAGTTCTCGCTTTCGCCACGAAATTGCTGGCCCTGGAGGAACCCTCATCACAAAACTTCCGTCTCATTTATTTGTAATAACTAGCGACGCTGTCCCGGCTTCGCACGGTGCTCGGTGATTGCTCGATTGTTGACAACGATAATCTTAAACAATGTGCAGGTGCAGACTATTTCAGACCTGTAAAATACTTACTTGAAACTACATACACATACAAGAAAATGTTTTTGGCGTTTTTGGTTCAAATGGTTTTGATGATTTGCCTTATCATTAAATATCAAATAAACCTCTCCTGGTAATCACTGCGTTATTACTTTTTTTGTAAGAGTTGTCTACGCCATTGCCATCAATGGTTAACTTTCTACTCTCATTCCTTACCTACCTGTTTGCACCTATCCGCGTAGTTTGAACGAGCCGTCATTTATGAGACGCTAGCGCCGCAACGCAAGCACAAACAGTGAAAAATCATATCATATTTAAAATATTTAACTCGAATGTATGAACAATTGTACACTCTGATACGTGCTGTGAAGTGAGTGGAGTACAATCGAACTAGTGGACAAAAGAAAACAGCGACTTTCTTCGTGCTCTCCAGTCATAGACACTCATATTCCCGCGTATTGAAGTGGCATGTTTAATTATATAAAATAAATAATGGTTGATATGCCATAATTTTAACAACCGTAAATTAATCGTATCGTAATAGTCACATGACAAACATACAAATACAAAATATACATACAAAAATATTTATTGAAAAAAAAACCAGTTTAGTTATTAAAAATGTTGTAGCCATACAGTCCGTCATATAGGGGGAGCCTGTGAGACAGATGTGATCTCGCGGTCTCTCTCCCTCTGTTATCGTACATTTTTTATGAAAACTTCAAATTTTCATTTTATATCATAATTATCTGCTTCATAGTTCCACTGTTAACTATGAACTTCCTTAGATCACTTCATTGAAAGGGCTTTTCATGAAGGATATTTGTCATAAGCTCTCCTTTACTTACCTATATACATAATTTTCATTACCACCTAGGGTACATAAGGGGTAATACCCTATCCTACAACACACGCATTTCGTCATTTAGTATTGATAAATGACGAGACATAATTGCTTGATTTAATTGAATTACCTATTGACGTTCAAACTCCCATTTTTGGTAAACGGCGTGAGCCAAGGTGTCGACAGACGTATTTAGCTAGAACCTATTGAATATTTTATGGTTCATTAAGTCGAGAATAATTTGCTTTATTTGTTTAATCAGGCCTAAATACAGGCTGATTCATTTTCTCGGCGTCAAATTACTTGGGTTGGGGGTGGTGTATGTAATTTGAACAGAGTGAATTTGTGAAGATGATTGTACTAGAGACAATTAATGGCAGACGAGAAATTTACTTTATGTTTTTAGTGTTAGAACGATCTATAAACTGTAAAGAATAAATGAAACATATTGACAAATGCTTTACAATAATGTACATATTTTACACCTAACGTTTCGAGTCACCCATTGACTATAATCATTCCTGTGGAATGAAATCGTGAAAAATAATAAATCATTGTTACAGTTGTTTTTAGGTTTCCGTAGTCAAACAAGGAACCCTTATAGTGTCGCTCTGTCCGTCTCTCTGTATGTCAGTACGCGGCTTAATGACGAGACCCTTACTACTAGAAAGCTGTAATTTGGTACGGATATACATATTAATATAGTGGCGGCCACGTACCAGGAAACGTCTACAGGGCCGTTTCTTTACTAGGTGGACCGACGACCTGGTTAGGGTCGCGGGGAGTCGTTGGATGCGGGTGGCTCGGGACTGGTCGATACGGCGTACCATGAAGGAGGCCTATGTCCAGCAGTGGACGTTTCCTGGCTGATGATGATGATACATATTAATCAGGACGACAAAGTGGTTTAATAAAATCTTGAAAAATATTTTTAAGGTGGTTCCCATACAACTAACTGGGAGATGTTTTTTTTTTCATGACTTCCCGATTGTGTGGGGTACTGTTAAATGGGTCTTTCAAAAAAATCGCAGTAGATATGCTAAACTTTAAAGAAAAACTATCACGACTAAGGCGGCTTCACATGTTAACAATAGGCGATCAAATTATAAAATATACTTGGATGGAGTGGTCAAAATGAAAATTTCGTACAAATTTTACTCAAATTTTTTATAAAACCAGTTACATTATTGAACCCGATACTGCGCGTGGCCCAACACGCACATGACCGGTATTTTCTTCCCTCGTTCTTTTATATCCTAAAAAATCATTGATCGCACTTCAAATATATTAAAAATTTGTATGAAAAAGTAATTCTGGTTGATCAATTACTTTTCGACAAAAAAAGTAATATTTTCGCTCCAACCGTCTGTCAGCTAGCAAAAGGAAAATATAATTCTGTAACGACTGTCTGTTCGGTGACTTATTCCGGAGGTGGACTGCCCAAATGAAAGCGGTAATGTATAATTAGGGCGCGACAAGGGTCTGACAGTCGTATTTGGGACAGGAAGGCACGATCGCACTAGCAATTTAGGAACGTGCACCTGTGATAAACATACATAACGTTTTCGCTTGCCAAACGGAATATTAAAACTGGGTTTTGTGTACGGAGGTGTTGGGTAGAGGTCGGCCCGACTCAATGTACTTCATTGTTGAACACATCGTTCGTATACAAGTTTAAAGGTAAGTTCAACAAGAAAGTATGTCGAGAAAAAGTATGTTCGTAGCAATATCACACTTCAAATGACCAGCATTTAGTAAGTTATTAATGTCAGATCATTATAATCGGCTTCAAAACACTGGTATTTTGGCTGTTTTTCGGCATACTTAGACAAAATATACAACATGGTGTTAGCTAGCCAGGCGGACTTATAAACCACAAACTGAATTGAATATCAAATAAGTAACGCTGGGAATCGAACTCGCAACCTCCGGGCTATGAGTCTGTGTAGAAACTACGGTAGGAGGCTATGATGCGTCAATGCGGATTAGCACGTTCACTGATCAGCCTATGTTCATAAGTGGTCGTTTCATAAAGATGGTAAGCGTAGGACTTAATGTACGCCTGTAAGTAAAGTTGAAATGAAAATATGGTTCGGTCTTAAAATATTATCGGCACATCCGTGGGTGACATTAAGGCAATAGGTACTTATAATATTGTATAGAACCGATTCATACACAAAAGGACCTGGTTCCTATCTTTCATATCATCTGAAAGAAGAAATTCTAATAATATCACAATAAAGCCCGCTTCTGCCCGCAGTTTGTTTTGATGGTTACAGTTTAAATCTAGGAAATTCACTTCTGCAGACTTTATTTACTAACTTAATGGACTGAAAATTAGGAAAGCATTTGAAACTTTGTATTATGGTCTCCTGAAAGTAAAGCTAGTATTTTTTAATAAATGCCAATGTTTTTTCGCACTCGACCTGTGATTGTAAGAAACGAACCAACTTTTGAATTAAAACTTCTGAATTAGCTAAAATCCTTGTTAACTTTTAAAAGGGTCCAGATTCAAGCCGTTGGTAAGTATTGTTTGGGATAAGATAATAAGTTGAGTTAGGGATTTGGGGCCCATGGGATGATGAAGGGGAAAATCAACATTCACAGAGAAAGATTTATTCGTTTTTCCAACAATGTAGAATATATTTTCGGTATTACACAGCATGTCCTTAAGCTTTTAATTTTCATTTTACTCGATTGAACTCTTTTATATGCCAATAATACTACCCACACTCCAGAAAAAATATTATAATCTTTTGAAATATTTGGAAATAAAAACACAGATTCAACCAATGTTTCATAGATGAATAAGAGATAGCAAATTTTCCATTGAGATTGGACCTTTATCAGCAAGCATCAACTATTTTCTAATATATGTTATTGTTACAAACACACCTTGCTCCAAACATATGTAGGTTTTTTGCAACGAAGGGGAAGCCTTAAGATATACCCGGCTCCCTAGGGAAAGAGCCGGGTTATATGGGATTCTTACTTATTAAACCCTTCCCATGGACACCCGGAACGCATTTAGGGGAGCTCTGAAACTCTCCAGGGCTCCCACCGTGCAAATACTAAACTGACTAGCTTCATCTTCGACCATATGGTTGCCTTCAATCAGGTGAGATTGTAATCGGGCGTAGATGAAACCAAAACTTAAATCTCTCAGGTGATATTAAATTATTTTGGTACTCTGCAATTGTGTTGGTGAAATGTGTCTTCTTATTCGCTCCTGATGTTTGAAATTCGAAGAGTTCGAAATTTTCAACTCTTAACCTAAAACAAACAAATGGGCCTTATCTTCACCCCTAAACATACCAGCCACATTTTTCTGACACGTCCGCCCAGTCACGTTGGTGTTGGTATGCTCCACTTTCCCTGTCCATTCGGCTCGTTTAAAGGCAGTTCATTTACTTTTTAATATCAGAGGCAATCCATCACGCTTTTGACAGGTGCCAGACTCAATGGAACGTCGATAACATAAGTCGAGGTGCTAGTTTTTGTTCCGCAGTCGTTAGATCTTTGTTGGATAAAAAATATTATGGAAATGTGATGCATCACCGTGGTCGAGTGTTCCGTGAATAATTTAGTGGTCCCTTTGTGTTATTTTGTGGGAATTCTTATCAAGACGCTAAATACATATCAAAAGTAAATTATTTAGCTTTGATACTGTCCAACGTTTATATATCAGTGTGGTTTCGGGGGCTAGGGATTCTGATTTTAAAATAGGTAGTTAAAATTGTTGTGTAATTCAATCAGTATTATAATGAGTAATTAGATACAATTAAATGTTTCTAACATTAAGTACTTATTTTCATCGTCTCATTTTTATCTAATTTTTACCCGACTGCGCCAGAAGGAGGGTTAAGTTTTTCGACAGTATGTGTGTATAATTGTTTTGCACGCTCTGTAGCCCGAACGGCTTGATGGATTTTAGCTTGAGAGGTGTCGTTAGATTCGTGTTTACTGTGACACTGGGTATATTAAACTCTTTAAACGTCCAAAAATTACACAGTCGGGTTTTATAAAATTTACTTTTCATTCACTTGTTTATAATGACAGATTTATAATCAATTAAATTAAAGTGATTTTATTATTAACGTACATCAAGGTTACGTATATACGTAAACGTTGAGGAAATATTCCTTCGCATTATAAACGAGTATTTTAGTGTGAAGTTATTTTTACACTGTTTGGAAATATGTATTTACGAGTATGTATAGAAAATCACGATAGCAAATATGCAGGGTCGCATAGTCATTGACCAAACAAGAGCGTCTAATTAAAAGTCAATTTCTAAATCATATATATCGAAGCACTAATCAGTCTTTTTTGCCTTAAAAATAGCCTTAAAATTATTAAGAAATGGACTAGACTATCGCATGTCCCGTTAAATGTTCACAGCCGTTTGGTAAAAATACATTTAGATGACTACGTTTTATATAAAACAGTTTCCTTAACATAAGAAAATGAACGGTTTTTCTTAGAACATTGCAGAGTAGTCATTTGAAATAGGCTTTTTAGGTGTCGGTATCATATAATTAATAGCCTGTAAACAACGAATTTCAATCGCAATGGCAGTATCAATTAATCAATAATTAGTTTATGTAGCGAGCTGTCGTCGGATGAATCAATTATGCATGGAACATTCAATTTTTTGTGTTCAAACACGCTAAAGTACCATTACTGAAATTGTGTACGCACCGAGCACTCGTAATTTAATAATAAACTTTTTAGAAAACAAGCCGATCACTTTCTGATAACAATTCTTAGTCTACAGCTTATGATTGATATTTATTAAACAGTTTTTACCAAAGTAAATCTATTTATTTATATTCCTTTTTTTCTTGGCTATTTGAATCCCATAACATATCTTCTAGACAAATCTCGAGCTTTTTCAAGCTGTATTCAAATTATAGCGTGCAACGTTCAGCGCTTTTTATTCACGGGTGGCAACACTGTCGCACATTTGTAGTGAAAATGTAAGTTGGGCGTTTTTATTTATTATTGTGATAGTTCTAACTTATCTGCTGACTCCTCAAATATTTCTTATAGAACAAACACTTGTAGCTTTCTGTTTCCAAAAATTTATATAAATTATATTTTAAATAGGGGGGGGAGGTTATGTTGGCTTATGGAGGGGGTCAAAAATTCATTAAAATTTTGTCACTTGGTATGTTTCCTAAGGAGAAAATCAATTTTTCTGACCACTGATGGTGAGTTACAGAATACAAGAGCTTCCTTTATTTAACCAGTGATGAAATTGATGCTTCCATTTCATCATTTACTATCCTTACCAACTAAGATGAAACAAAGTGCAATATAATGAAACACTATTCTTCTGAAAGTCAAAACTTGACAGCATTGGGCGTTAATTTTTATTGTAGTGCAAACACATTTGTAGTGGAGCATTGTAAAACTATTTTCGTAGAAAAACATTAATCTCGAAAGTCAATCGTGCGCCAAATGTGTTGGTACAGTTGTGCGACTATACTCGTATATCACACTAGAATGAGTGACTTTTTACCAATTGGTACCTACAAACTGATTGGTTTAGGATCAAAATTGTGTTTTATTTGTCCGGTTGACACTAAAATATAGAAAAAACTCATCAAAGACGCTATTGCAGGGCACATTATTTATCTAAAGTTATTATGTAAAAATTATTACTCGTATTCCTTTTGCAAATTGTGTCCACCTCCACTTTCCGAAAATTAATTAAAAATTCACAAGTACTTCCGTCACAGAGGGAAGACCGCGAAGTGACATTTCAATTTTGGGCTCAAAAACAATTTGTTCGATTTCTTTATTTTCAGAAATGAAAGGTCTTATTTCTATAAGTAGGCGGGAATTCCGTTTGTTGTTCCTTGCTCGGTTTTGATATCAGATTGAAGAAGTTGAGGGACTACTTTATCTTAGTACTATTTGTGAACAGAGCGAAACATTTGAAAGGAATCTGAAATGTACGCTCGGTCGTAGATCAAGCTATACATTTACAAGTATATTGTGAACTCTCATGCTCGAGAGATCAGCGTATACCTACTGAATAATTATGTATGCCTTGTTGTGTAGCCATATGTACACTGGACACAAAAATGGTACATACAATTTCATAAATAAATAACAATGTGAGATATTATTTCGTATCCAGTCATATCCTCTACAGTATAATATACAGGGTGTAATCGTTAAGTGTAAACAGGCGATTATTCAGATTACATTATTATTACAGATGACAAAAAACTTTGAACTGATTTCGAAGGTACGTTACCTATAATTCAAAACCGGACTGGCAAGAGACGAAAGTTCGAATGCCACTCGTGGTTCTTTTTTGCTTCACTATTTTCAACATAAAAATTCGTGTTTGGACAGAAACGATAGGCAGGTCGTGGATAAAAATACTAGTGAAATTATAATTTTACCAGAGGCATATGGCCAGCTGTGGACGTTTCCTGTCTGATGATGATGATACTTACATAATCACACATCGTATGTATACTTAAAACAAACAAAACATAATAACACGCATCTGCCGTACGCAATTTTCTGTGGAAAATGTACTCGTAATATTCGTATGTTTGTATAGACCTGGACCACCATGATATGATTTATAAGCCAAATGTGTCGTCAACAATGTTAAATATATCTGAGTGGATGTACGGTCAAGGAAACTTGTCAGTCGACCTCTTTTGATTCAAATATTGGAACGATAGAGGCCTAGCGCAACGGAATAGCAAATCTCATTAATATTATAAACACAAAGTGAAATTGTTGAGTTGCTCGCATTGTTGTTACTACTCAATCGTGATAAGATACTGTTTTTGAGTACGTATTTATCAAGTTGTTGGCCTAAATACAACACTGCGGGTCTAGCGTCGCATCATTACAGTATATATTCTCGTCTTTTAAAATGTATTAAAACGCATGTTGACTATTTCTTTCAAAAATTTACATTAAAAAGTTTTTTAAGATCATCATTATCAGTGCCACCTCAGCTACTGAACATATGTCTCCCCCATGGCAGGCCACACGCCACGGTGTCCCAGGTTGTTAGCTGCCAATTAAAGTTTCAACATGTAATTGCAATGCAATTTTTATATGGTTCATAATCTAAATGGTTTATTTTCTTTTATTGAAACATTCAAATTGAAATCAAATCAACGAAGTCACGGAACTATATTTTCATCAGGAAAATCGGAACACCTTGCAAGTTTATATTTTGTAAGGAATATCAGAAACACCTATGAAAATTTAATTTGAATTTAGAACATTAACATTAGGATTTGAAAACCTTAAATATACACATTAGTATTGAGAAGTATATTTGAATAAAAATATTTAAAAGCCATTTTTAATAGTAAATCAAATGTCATGGCACTAGTAGTCGTGTATAGCAACTAAACACGTATAAATAAATAACTCAAATTGCACTGTTAAGTGACGAGGATGAAGAAGAATGTTTCCAGAAATTGCTGAATAAATAATCTCTTGAAATATACGTCGCGCTCTCTTTGAACTGTCATAAACTGCGCTGCAATTAAACTAATAATATATTGTCATTTTTATTCCTTTTCCGCAGACCTTTGTCTAATAACAGTAGGCTCGATAAAGGTGCCGCAGACCGTGAGAAATAAAACGTGCACATCCGATTCCGATGGTTTATTTCAAGTATTGTCTGAAGTCAACAAACTGCTGGTAAATGTGCCGTATTTACACTTACTTTTATATAAAAATATATTTACACGCTTAGATTTACATATTGGCTGACACACAAATATTTACATCGTTCATTAGAGCCCTCATTTGATATACGGCATGTTTGGGAAAGCGTCGGGTCTTCGACGATGGTGTGCCCCGTGGTGCCTCAAGTGTATAACGGCCTCTCTCATTTTCTGTTCTCTCAACATTCGTATATATTCCTCGTCCGCCGATTGTCTGTGTTTTCCTCTCGACGCCGGCTTATCCACCCGTTCACCGTCTTTGAACAAAACACACCACAGAGACTTATCCTTATTGTCCCACAACAACGATTTCGTATACTCTTTCAATCTGCGACTGTTCTCCTCGACGCGGCGCATCGCAATTTCTATTTTAATCAAGTCTTTGTAATGTTCCGGCACAGGCGGTGCCGCTGTGCTGTTCCCCTCTGTTTTAACTGCGCTTATATTAATTCTCGACAAGTAATAACTCTCATATTGGCCGGAGGAGCCTCTAGTCCGGAGCAGCCACACCACACTGGCGATGAACGCACACGACACTATTAAAGTTAGTATCACGAGAGTCAGTCTCAGTAGTACGCTAGGGGACGTACCGCTCATATCACTTTTTGTTTACGTTTGCGTTCGCACTGTTCAACGTACATAACGCGTCCGCGTAGAGGTCTACGCGACGGGCGTCCGCTCGCTACGTGGGGCCGCTACGAACTGCCGTAGACGCTACGAGTACACACTGCCCGACGCGTAGTCACTGTGTATCTCTGTTGTAATTTGCAGTCCAAAGCTGTATACTAGCTGCAGATGCTTTCAAATCTCTTTGTGCGCTCTTTCTTTGCACTTTTGTGCAGTCATTGTGCTGGAAGTTTTAAAATTCGTAACTACCGACTACGGGAAGTCATAATTGCTGCGCTGCGGTTTGAATTACTTTTTCCTTTTTGAAGAATTTCACGCTCTGAAAGTAACGTTTTTAAAGCAGATCCCTATGATTTGTATGATTATGAATGTATACGACTGTGATAATCGTATTCGGGTCGATGGTCCGGTGTCGAGGTTTAATTCCGTAATTTGGCTGGAAAAGCGTCAACGATAAAGATCTCGCCGCCACTGCAATTACATGGGCAGGCCTTTGTGTCAAAAGAAAAAGCTATACTTATTCGAAATTACTCTCTAAATAAAATGTTTTGTGTTTCGTTCAGAGTCGATTCAGCGGATTAATGGCTTTGGCTTTGCATTATTTATTTGATGTTGAATGTTTTGTTTTAGTTCTGTTTTTTATCTCCGAAATGATAACTTTGACTAACAAGGCGCGAGGTGAAACTGACATCGTTTTGTGGGTCATGCGCAACGTCTTTTGTGATCTGTATATGACACACATATTATACATACACCGCTCACCGCTTTTTATTGTCACGAAACAGAACCACCAAACATGAGCCTCACTCATAAATGGTCACAACGATCATCTCATCACGTTTGGCAGATGGGCTAGTGATCGCAGTAAGATGTCGATGACAAGACCACAGGACGACACGTGGTGTGATCCTATTTTGGATCCTATTCTAAAATCGAAAACCAATAGCAACTTTTAACCGCTTCCGTGGCCTAGCCCGTACACAGCTGGCCTCACAATGCCTCTGTATTTGGTTTCCAGTGGAGACCTACAGGTGCAGTTTGGTTGTTGATAGATACAAACATGTTACCTAAACTCAACGCCAGAAATAAGTGTGTATAGAAAAGTTTGGCCAAAATTGGTACATATTAAATATGGCCGAACCGATGACAATATTCCATGAAGTTTAGGACTGCGTCATAAAATTGTGTATCCATAATACATACTCTGGGTACACATACTGTGGCAGCATTTGTATCTGATGTACTGTCAAAGAAGTTCGTAAAATTATGTCGTCGAGGTTAGTTCTGCCACCAAACAGTACTTTTATGTTCTCGTATGAAAGGTTCAGGACCCAGTTCCTGATTAGCTTGAGACGTAACTCGTAGGTCGCATACAAATTGCGTGAAGTTAAACAAAGCTCGTAATAAAAATGCAGGTTTTCACTTTGAGTGACTGACGGGAGACGTAATAATTTCATTTCGCTAGCTTTGTACAACCCGCGGGTTTTATGTTCAGCTACGTACAGCTTAATATATTTAGACTAAAAAAACGGTTTGGTTGGTGGTAACAAGTCCAGGCGGACAACTAGCTACCATGTTGTTACCAATTCTGCCGCCTAACAGCATTATTAATAGCACTTGTTTGTTCCGGTATGAAAGGTAGCAAAGCCTTTAGCTTGCGCTCAAGTTAATGAGGCGCTGCTCATTAGCTTGGGGATTCTGGGTGCTCACGCTTATCATCTGACGGCCTATCATCTCTTACAATGAGGTGAGATGAAGGCCAAGTGCAAACCTGTCATACATTTTTACTGCGAGACTAGTCACTACAGGTCTAACGCATTGCTGAGACAATTCCTGATGTATGTGAGCGGCACGGGAGAGTGTTGTTACTGAACGTCAAACAACGCCCGAATTTATCACGACGATATATAACGATATAGCGACGTTAGACGCTCCGCCGACACAACCTCCTGTGCCACTCCCATACCTCAGAACACATGCGTTAGTAGTTCTGCAGTCGTATTGCCGCGATTATATTGCCCTTTTAAGACAGTCCAATCTAATATAAATCTCTTGCAAATACTTGAAAAGATGAATAAGAACTACGACTACGTACATTCAGAGAACCAGAAGTGCGGCGTTGGTATGTCACTGTAGTTTGATATAGTCTAAGGTTTCATACGATATTTCTGCATTTCCTCTGGGTAATGAATGTGGAAACACAATCTTTTTGTGGCAGGTAACATGGCTCCGTGCGCTGTAAGGAGCGTAAATCACTCCGAAGACAATTGAGGAAATGGTTCCGTATCAAAGAAACAAGGAAAAACGTGTTGGTTCAATGTGTTGCCAAGTGACGGCAGTAATGACTGCGCACATGAAAATAAATCTGTTGCTAACAGCGCTCGTTAATTCTAAGCCCTCGTGAATAAAAATTTAAGACGGTTTTTTTTTATTTTTTATTATTTTTTATTGTGTCAAATTTTTTAATGTATAAAACGGAGTTATTGCAAGATGGTTTTATACATTTAAAAATTGTTTACGCTGTTTGTTTTAACAATTTATGTAAAGATCTAGTACAATTGATAAGTTTTCTGTTTCGATTAATTCAAAAACCATATCTACATTTATGTTTCACGATATAAATTGTATCTTATATCGATTCCAAATAGATTTAAATTTGACTAAAAGTCACATACTGGCAAAAGTGTGGGGCACAGTATCATTAGAATTCAGTGGTTCAAGGTCATATTACGCTTTGAATACTTTGTTATAAATCCAAGTTTGGGTTCGCGAGCCACGTCAGAGCGCACCACAACCTGGACTTGGATAATTGAGGGAGTCGCCGTCGCCGGACACGGCGAGGAGGACTATATATATATAAATCCAATGACTTAGAACGACATTTTTAAGCAGATAAAGGAAGGCTCCTTTAGGTTTTGACCTATTTTCATGTAGATAAAATAATTTTAACTGTTGATAATTGACGCAAAAATTACAATTTCACCATTTTAAGTGCTTATATTATAAGCTATATATATTTTAAGGGAAGTCACGTTAACGATTATGTAGTTTTCTTTCTTAAAACTTTCACTAGTGACATCATCCGGTCACAAGTGACATTGCAGTTCCAGATCTCGAGTAAGGGAAGAACCTAAAGCCGTTTCTGATCGTATCGATATCGTATCTGCATCGACATAGCCCCATAAAAGTGATTTTGTATGTTTGTTTATTTGTTTGTCCTTCCTATAATACGTCGTAACGGAGAGTCTGGATGACTTGATTTTTTGTGTAAAGCTAGTTGAATGTTCGAAAAAGGATATAGATAAAGAATATATAGAAAAAGTTGTAGGCAAAAGCTAGTCAATATACGAGTATAACTTAAATTCGGAAAGCGTACCTTTAGAAAGATCTATCTTTATAAGGCACCTAGAGGCGTACAGCATACAAAATATTTAATTTACCTCGGAATCACCTTGGAGACTATCAGATCTTTACCCTAGATGTTAAAGTAGATAGACAATTTTATTGCTAAATTAGGATGAGCTTCAGAGACATAAGTACAGTCAGCAATGATAGGGATCTAGTATAACATAATCGCCACCTACTGGAAGCGTGCGCACCAAGAATAGCCTCGGAGGCGCTGGATTTGCTATCTATCATACCGGAACACAACAGTGCTATTAACATTGCTTTTTGGCGGCAGACTTAGGCAACATGGTGGTAGCTAGTCAGGTGGACACAGAAAATGTCGTAAATAAAAATCACAAATCAAACCTGGGACCTCAGGATTTATTGTCCAAGCGTGACTATTAGGCCACGTAGGCGGTCAAAAACTCAATCCTAACCCATACGAAATAGGTACTTCATCCGCGAGGACTTCAATAAACTTTATATAAAGTACCCTTATCCTTTTCCGAACTTTCAAGTATCCCTACACAAGATCGTTACGACATAAAATAATGTAAAATGAATACAAACACTTGTATTAGTATGTGTATTATTAATATAGTTCCGAGTGTTTCTGAGTAACAAAAGAGTCACCTGTTTAGTCGCAGTCTGCTCCGGGCTGCTTGCCGTTTAAACTCAAATAGGCGTTCCTAAGCGCCTATGAAGCCGTATCCGAATTTAACTTGCAAATACCGTTCAAAACGAGCATTAGCCGAGATAGCCGGCGCTGTCAATATGTCTCATATTCGCCTTTAGGGTTGCTGCCGATGACTAACGGATATTAGTGCCTACCTTTGTATTCAAATACCAGTGGAACAGACGAACATTATAACTAGATCATATGTACGTACGTATCCATATACGATATCGATCTTGCGTAACGAATCAAAATCTGCTGCCTTAATATGTCGGGTATCAAAAATCTAGGAAAACTTGCGAATAAAACTGCGTTTTTATTTAATTGTTGAATAGTGATGAGTAAGCAGCTTTTTCCGCTGCGGCCAAGCGGCCAGTCACTTGACCCGATGTGACGTCACTAGGCGAGTCGTTTATATGGTGCACTCGCCACTCGGTGAACGCGAGCATACCTTAAGACATACCATAATTAGATTTAACAAAAAGTTGCGTTATTTATACAAATATATGTTTCAAATTATCTGGTTTTTATTGTCATCTGCTTATCCACTGGTGTGATTCAACTAAAAGCAAGGAAGAGAGCCTGGTGATCTGAAACTCAAGGAACTCATGTCTCGCACACCAAACTTTTACATACTCGAAGCTGTATTTTAATCTGTATTTGAAATTTGATTTACGAAGTTAAATGCTACGTGAGTTTACATAAACAATACTTTAGTGTAATCCAACAAAAACTTATTAATTTCGCTGTAACATGAGCACTAGGGAACAAACCGACATCGTCAGCTATGTTGACTAGTTATGAATCGAAGGCGATCATTTATAAAGTTCATTTTTCATCATTTTGTTGTAATACAATTGGAGAAAAAACGTAATTGTAATATTAAGCTATTTTCGAAATAAAATTGGTTCACCTTCATCCATTCGGAAAATCTTGTGACGATAATGACTCTTGCTTATTTCCGTATGCAACGCCTCCAAAGTGACGTCATCTCGGAACCATTTTATTAGTTCCATAAATCCACTGTTGGACATGTTCCATAAGTGGGTTCGGCATAATTACTATTAATTAATAAATAACTAGCGGCCCGCCCCGGCTTCGCACGGGTAGACATTTATTTTTTAAACATTTTTGGATAAGCGTAAATGTATTTTCAGCTTCATATCCCTACGCGACCAACGTCCCTGAGAAAAATGGTCTTGACAGACATAACACCAGAAGGACAAAAAAGTGATTCAGTTGTTAGTTTTATGAAAAATTTCGTAAATTAATTCACGCGATATTTTGTGGCTTACAGACAACCGACCGCGAGGGGTTGAGTTGGTGTTTAAAATGTTTAAAATGGTCAACTAATTTTGACGTTTCTATGAATTTTTGGTGTTAAGGGAGTTGGTCTGAAACCCCACACAGGTTGTTTGTTGTTGGCGAAACTACTTGCTAGAGAAAAAAAGATATCCATTCAGGTGAGATTTTTGATTGGTTAGGTTTGGCATTGTAGCTAAAACGCTGTAGCTGCGCGAGCGAAGCGAGCGGTTTTTTCTTTAAACCACGCTTTATTTAAGATGAATTACATAGACATATATTTATTTCATCATCATCATCTACCTATATACGTCCCCACTGTATGAGCTCAGGCCTACTCTCCTACAGATAATGTATGGGGCATAGTCCACCACGCGGGCCCAGTGCTGATTGGCGGATTTCACATGCCTGTTCAAGACATGCAGGTTTCCTCATGATGTTTTCCTTCACCGTCAAGCATTCGAATAATGTACTTGAATTGAAAAACGCTCATAGGTACACGGCTGGATTCGAACCCGGAACCCTCAGATAGAGAGTCCGCGCCTTAACCTCTTATTATATACCGCACAAATTAGCATAAACGCTATTTTTGAGACTTTAAATTATTGCCAAATCCAAAGATAAAATTTTAATTTTAGAAAATCCTGGTTTTCCGATTTATTCCTATGGTTGCGCTGTAAGACCTTGCTTCTTGTCAAATTTCAAGTTCTAGCTCAACGGGACGTACCCTATAGGTTTTGGTTTCTTTGCATTTTGTATGGAAATGGTCTGAAATACAGCTATATCTTTTTATTGCGTTGGCCTAGAAACTTCATTTTTTCACGGGTCCAAAGGACCGCAGATTCGCATTAATTCGATATTAATTTCAACTTGATACCTTCACGCGTTCCAGAGAAAAAGGACCTTGACAGACAGACGGACAACATAGTGATCCTATAAGGGTTCCTTTTTTCCTTTTGAGGTACGGAACCCTAAAAAGCAACCGAGTGCGCGTCAGTCCACGCGCAGTGCAGGGCTCCGTAGTTGCTCGGAACAATAAGTGGTTTGGATTTAATGTTAATGAATTTTTCAGATTTTTAAAAGCACCAGTTTAGCAGATAGAGGGGAGGGGGACGCTCAACTCGGACAAAAATTCTCACTTTCAAGCGTAATATTTCAACGATACCCCACACAATGACGTGACGTGAAAAAATATTTCATCCCCAAGTTTTTTTATTCTACCACCACTTTGCTATCGTGATACCATGTATACCCATACCAAATTACAGCTATTTAGTAGTCAGGGTCTCTGAGCTAAGCCGCGGACAGCCAGACGAACAGAGGGATAGAGTGAAGCTATAAGGGTTCTTTATTGGACTAAGGAACCCTAAAAAGGTACCCTTAAAGGATCATTTTGTTGTCCGTCTGTCTGTCAGTCAATACCCTTTTTCTCAGTGTATACGTAAATGTATGCGTAAAGGTATCAAGTTGAAATTAATATCAAGTACTCAAGTCTGCAGTCTCTTAGATTTGTGAAAAAATCAAACTTCTACGTCAACACAATAAAAAGATATGTCTGTTTAAGCCGCACTTTTAGACAATTTCCTTAGAGAATGCAAGAGAATCAAAACCTATAAGGTATTTCCCGTTTGACCTAGAATCCTGAAATGTGGAAAAAGCAAGGTCTCAGCACATCACAACCATAGAAATTAATCTAAAACCATACTTTTATTTATTTATAACACAGAGAAAATAGCTTTTTGATGTTCTTGTTCTGTTGATTATTCATAGTTTCCGCAGCACATGCGATGAAAGACATTTTACGGCGTAGCACGTGGTGGACGACCGCTGCAGGCTGTATCCACTGTCTACTCTTCTTTCCCAGGAGATTTAAAAGAACCGACTAAAGGCTTTCTTAGGCTGCGACGCAATAATCACCTGTACATTCGTTGGCAGGTGCCTCGACCAAATAGAACGTACAAAATCGTCGGGTACGCTCGGACCGGCCAAACTTTGTAGGTGCCGTAAGAATTTGTGCTGGCTTGCGGTCCCCGATGTCTTCGTGCGTGAGTAGCTGGCGCACTCGCTGCTCTTGCGATGAAGACAGTTCCGTTCAGTTCCGTTTTAACCTTGTCATAGTTGTTCGCACCGGGAGGGTTTTTTAACTATATCTTTGTTTTCTGACACGTATTTGAACTCAAGATTCGATATGACATAATTGTATTTGCTGTCTGCGGTGATGCTGGCAAGCACGAACTGTCCTTCCAACTGCGCGAACCAAAGCGCTGGCTCTTCGGGCCAAAATGGTGGCACTTTCACACACACGGCTTCCACCGTCGTTGTAGGTTTAATTTCCATGTTCCCCTCCGTCATTTTGAAGTTTAAAACAATCCTGCTAACCGTGCTTGCTGAAGAATATTCTGCGCTCGCACACAATGTTCGTTCGCTCATGTTCGCTCCACGGCAGGCCACGAAACACGCACGTTTCTACTCGGATGCACGTCGGACGCACGTCAGGTGCACGTGGAGGACGACCGCTGCAGGCTGTCGCGCAGCGGGCGTATCCACTGTCTACTCTTCTTTCCGGGGATATTGAAAAGAACGGACTAAAGGCTCTGGTTCAACAATAATATATTTAAGACTCGTAATAAAACATTTTACAATAGCAGCCGTTGTTTTTCGTAGTCATAGTTACAGATCGACTGACAGCGCTCGGCGCGCGTGCGTGGCGTGGCGCAAACCCGCCATAACGGCAAAAAATATTACATCTTGGTTTACATTACTGAAGTTTTAGTAATGATCTCTAATTTTTTCTAAAATAAATATAGCCTATGTCCATCAGGGATAATGTCGGCTTCTAATGGTAAAAGAATTTTTCCAATCGGTCCAGTAGTTTCGGAGCCTATTCAATACAAACAAACAAACAAACAATCAAAACTTTCCTCTTTATAATATTAGTGTAGATTAAAAAACTTACTGGTGAATCACTGATCGCAGTAGAATCTCTTTGACACACAAGTAAGCTGTCCGATTCCTGGAATAATCACCTAATAGCCTTTTGCGAGTCGTTCTAATCTCTTTAAACTTTGATAATAAAAAATCACATTTCATAAAGCATTGTACACTCGAGTAGAAACATATGCATCCACATTTGAACCATGACACATTCATCTTTAATTGATATTTCCCTCAACTCACTACCATAGGAACAAGTAAGTGTGAATATGACATTGTACAGAAGTGGATACACATTTTTGTAATCGAGTGTACCTATATACCTAATGTCATAACGGGATCCCGCTCCGTAGAAGTTTCATACTAAATTTATGTTGCAATAATCTTTTATCTAAAAATAGGACATTGGATTGTGATGTCGCGAAATGAGTATCATTAACATACAACTTCACAGTGAATCCAAATTTTCATTTCTGCACACTTTTTATAATTCTTGTTCAAAGCGCCATCTAGGGACCATTTAGCTGCGTAACGACTATTGTAGCTAACAATTAAGTTGTAAATTAATGATATTTATTTCGTAACACTATAATTTCACCTCCTATTTCTACGTAATTACTTATCAAAGACAGCTATTCATTTTACAATATTATTGCAAGACCAATTTTGTATGGAAGCATTCTTAGAGGGATATCGTTAAATAAACTAGGGCAACGGCGTAATACCTGCAATACTTAAGAGATAAATCTCTTAAACAGACAAGTCCTACAATTAGATCCAGCTCAAAACGACCTTTGTAAGGACATCTGTCTGGTTACAAGGCCTACCAACCCTACCCTGTTAGACCTATCATTAAATATGCAAACGCTCGTGGACCGAGCTTATCGTACAGCCCAACGACCCAATGGATTTCTATTTTATTCATACGAATGTTCCATTTCTATTCACGTTTTTAATAACGTAAAACTAATAGGGACTGCCAAATGCGAATTCGTAAAAACTTTAAGAATTTCATAACCAACAATTTTTTAAAGCTTTTTGACATCGAGCAGAATTATACCTGAAAGTAGTTTACGTCGCTATTTGTCCTCAAAACTATTTATATCAAAAAGTTACGTGAAAAAATAACAAACCTATCAACAAACACGCGCACTCATAATATTAGTATGCTAAATATGATTCACTTAAGTGATGTAGTGAAGTGAAAGTGAAGCACATGTAAACTACCGTAACATTCCATAGAATGACGAAGCCCGGGCCTGCTTCTAGCTCCTCAAGTCTGACATAAGAAAGGCAGCGCTAGTAGCTATTGACAACGATTGTAACGGTAGAAACAGACGCTTCTGAGTATGCCACTGCTGCAACGCCTATTGCATTTTTCTCAAGAACTATCAGATTGCGAGTGTAAGCTTGCATCGGTCGAAAAGCTTGAGCAAAAGGTGACACGTATTACTTGCCAGGCACTTCATATTGATTACAGACCAACGATCGGTCAGTTACGTGTTTAATCAAAAAATGCGTCTAAAATAAACTGATAATAAATAATCAACTTAACACAATATAGCGGGGTCAACTTTAGAAAAGTGTCATCCCGTGGGCATCGTAAAAAGCTATTAAAATCTTCAGAAAATAGGCGTCTAACTTTGTATTTTACAGCGATAACAATTCGAATGCCAAGTGTGGTGATTATGGCAAATCCTTTCATAAAATCTCAACGTAACGATCTATGCTATCTAACTTTTGCAGGCAATTATATATATGGATGACTTCAAGCTTTGAAACTCTATATATGAAACTCCAGGCAAAAAAGAAAGACTGTGGTTAATTGCAAGCCTTTTAAAATTACTACGAGTATCATAGAACATCTGAAACAGTAGCATGACTACTCGTAGTTCCATTGCTACAATGCTCTCAATTCAAAGCCACAAAAAAAAACGGGAGCGTCATTTATTTGCGATATTCTAAACACGAAATTTCTATTTAGACGACCCCTTTTAATTCAATTTCGCAAATCAGAAGAGGAAAGCACTCCCTTCGTATAAGAAACCACTTTCTTTTTGAACCCGATCCCCATTCCCCACAGACCCGTACACCCAAATGCATTCAGAAGCGTCAGTGACACGAAAATTAATTATTTACCTAATTTAGGTCGCGCAGGCCTGCCCACTTTGTTGTGAACCACAAATAAGGAGGACCCGCATCATTCCTACTTATGTGGGCCATTTGTCATTTGACAAAGCTACCAGATCCGGCCAAGACATTTCGCATGAAAAGGCAAGTTTCGGCCCGACATGTGTAAAGGTTGTATCATTTAATAAGTAGCGATTCGACTTCTCTGACGCATTTACATAAGAATTACGCGTTGCAGTAGCGCAAGTAACGATCACTGTTTTAAGAAAAAACTACGTGGTGTCGTATGTATGTTAGCAATTTTGATCTCTCTGGTAAATTAATATTTTCATTGATTCGTTGACGGAAATACTTAACACGTTCAAAATGAACTAGAAACCGCCCTAAGAGTCTATATTATTCATCCTCTAAAATGTAGTAGCGTTATCATATTTGGTTTTTCAAAAAGCGCTAAATCCATTTCGATTTAATGTATATGGGACCACCTCTGTAATATGCTCTACCAAACAAAAATGAATTATAATAATCGATTTATAATTGGCGGAGTTATCGCATAACATACTCGTACATAAAAAAAGACAAAAAAACATACAGATGAATTGAGAACTTCCGCCTTTTTTGAAGTCGGTTGAAGAGGGGTTTGAAACAGATTTAAAATGCAGGATTTCATTTTGAAATATTGCAATTAGCAGAGAAATACTAATTATTTTTAGCATTAGTTTTAGTTTATTTGCTTATTTTAGAGCGGTGGTATCTTAGTTGTAAGTACAAGCATGTAGACTTAGGTCATGGAGGCGGTTGAAACCGAAGAATAAAATTGGCCGTTAATAATAATATTGGCATGGATTTGAAATGACTACGGAACGCTAATGTTAGCTTGAACGGACACGAGCAATTCCAGCTTTCAAATATATTTATAAAATCGTTAATAGGCATTCATTGAAAATTAATGTGTATTTAATTACATATTTCATGGACTGTAAAATGCAAACTGTAATAAAGCTTTCGTATCGTGCGAGCGCTACAGAAAAACCGGCCAAGTGTGTCAATGAAACATTGAAAACAGCGTTCCGCAATATTATTAATATTATTCCCTACCTCATAGAAATACAAAACGAAAAAAATGACCTATTAAAGTATGGAAGTGGAAGGAAAAATTATGGTGCTAATTTTAAAAAGTTGCAGAAGTATCTGACGTAGTTAACTCGTTCCAAAACAAAATATTAAAGTAATTAATACGTGTATATTCTACCATCATCCCGTCCTAAAGTTGAATGCAGAACCCTAAAAACTACAGTAAAATCGGTAACTTTTGTAGTGAATATTTAAAACCATAATTGACTCGGTGGCACGATTTTTATTGAGAAATAAATTATTGGGTAGGAAACGTGCCTCGAGTATTATAGATACAGTATGATAGATACATTTTTTAAACATTTCTAATTTTGTATACTCTGTATGAATATAAAATTTTAACGTTATCTTATGTTCTCTTAACGTTATCCCTCTCCTGATGCTTCCATATTAAATTTTTGTTGCCATAGGCTTTTAAAATAGAATAGCTCGCTTTGATAAGTAATTACCTAAAAATAGAACATCGGATTTATTGTATCGACAACTTTACAGTAAGCTACAATATCAGTTATGCAGCTAATGGTTCATAGATGGCGCTTTGAACAATAATCGAAAAAAGTGTGTAATAATGAAAATCGTAATTCACTGTGAAGTTGTATGTTAATGATACTTATTTCGTGGTATCACAATCTGATGTCCTATTTTTTGATAGTTGCTACACAAATCCAGCTATTATATTTTAAAAGATTATGGCAACAATAATGTAGTATGAGACTTTGATGGAGGTGGATCGCCTTAAGATAATTACTGAAGTGCACGCAGACGACGTCGTGGGTTCGCTAGTTCGTAATAATTTACAATCACAAGCTTTCGTCGTTTTTATAGCTCCCTCTGATGAATTATCAATCGGTAAGGTGACAAATGAACCGAAATCAACGCGTCGAACGAAAACCGCAGATGAAAATTGTATTACCCGCAATGAATATGCAAAACTGTATTGTTCCCGTCGCGTCGGGCAGTCGCTTGATTAAACCCTCATTGTGACTGATTATTGTTATTACAAATCGTGGTCTGATTGGGCCATTGTTGCATTCCACTGGAATAAATACACACATTCAATGATCTAAAATTGAATATTCGCATACCGCCGTTACACATGTTGAGCCCCAATTCCTGAAATTTTCCTGCCTTTGTCTACGACACACATTCCCCTATAGATGGCATGGAGTCATCCTATTATAAAGCTGATATCACAAGTTTAAATTATTTTTGAAAATGTATCTATGTGGATGGCATGAAAAATTATGTATACATATTTCGTAATATTTCAGTAGGGGTCTCTTGTGAGATAAAGAATAAACGCCTTTGAAGAAACGCAATTAATCTCCCTTCCCTTTAACATAGAAACCAAATTTGTTATTCATTTCTCGATCTACTCAAACGCAAAACACAATTTGCGGATCGGGGGATGAAATTGAAAAAGTTTTCAGTTATTTATTTGGAACGCTTTGCCGATGCCGAGAGCTCGGGCATTAAATTATTTTTGAGCGAGCTAAAACACTGTGGACGCCTTCTTTGGTAAATAAGACGTATTCGTTGAGGAGGAAAAGCTTTAGAAGGATCAACAGCCATCGACATTGTGAGCGGGAGGTGCAGAACGTCATTGTCAGACATAACTTAATTTTGTGCATTGTTTATTTATAGCTAAAATTAAATACAAATAATTTAAAAATTATGTTAAAAATAATTATAAAGAAATAATCCTCCTAGAAACAAATCTCCATTGCTTTTGTCTTCTTCTTCTTCCTAATCTAGCACGTTATTACTACGAGTATGTTACTACATATTACTACGAGTAATATATACCATAAAGTATATTCTTTCCATGACCCTTACAATTTATTATTGGTTAAAGTTTGAAAAACTAATTCTATTACTATTTTCGAATATAAAAACTCAGCAAATACTTGTTACAAACTGAAAGATCAACTCTGAAACAGAATAAGCTATTAAACATTCATTTCATATTGGATTTAAACTTTCCTATACATGTTTTATGAACGAAAAAGTTAATAAATGAGTATAAATAAGTGCTTTTAAAAAGGTCAGTATTGATGCTTTAATCTTTGTTACGATGGAAAAATAAAAACCTTGGTTCATCATCATCAACAGCCTATATATGTCCCCACTGGAGGGGCTCAGGCCTACTCTCCTACAGAGAGTGTATGGGCCATAGTCCACCACGCGGGCCCAGTGCGGAACGGCGGACTTCACATGCCTGTTTAAGACATGCAGGTTTCCTCACGATGTTTTCCTTCACCGTTAAGCAATCGGATAATGTACTTGAATTGAAAAACAACTCATAGGTACACGGCTGGATTCGAACCCGGTACCCTCAGATTGAGAGTCCGCGCCTTATCCATTGCGCCACCGACGCTTTTAAACCTTGGTTATTGATTCGAAATTAGAAATTAGACACCGAGACGTATGTACGTACGTATATGCGTTTAATTAACCATCTATATACATGTTAAATTGAATTGAAAGTCAATAGAATTACAAACTTATACAATAATAATAATTAAAAAATACAATAATAATAATAAAAAACAAAAAAACGTATATTTACAAAGTGAACACTTCGTCTAGCGCTAGTCCGTGCGGTATAGTGCCCAGTATACTAATTTATTAAAAAGGTTTCAATTTGTTTTGAATAAAAAAGGAGTATTTTTATTTGTTTTTCAGGTACCATATTTTGGAAAAAAAAGAGTATAATTTAAAAAAATTATACATATTGATAACATACAAACATAATTTAGAAAGGGCAAGAAGAATCCACATGGAAGAATAATAATTCTTGCAAATAATAACACACCATAGAACACACAAGGATATGCGCTACTTTTTATCCCTTTAAACTGGTTTTTCCTGCGAGATAAATTCTGAAATCAGCGCGGACGAAGTTGCGGTCAAAGCTAGCAAATTAAATACATACGTACAGACATGGGTACAGATGATTAGACACGCAATCCAAAATTCACAGTCTTATTGCTTTTCATCCATGGTCGTTAATGTGTGATCATGTAGCTACCAAGCTACAAGGTGTAGTTAACCACTTCAGGACGTATTGTTGTAAATCGTTGAAGTAATGTACCCATTGCATGTTGAAGTTATTCAGCCGTCATACTGACGAGGAACGCTCTATTTATCGTCTAGTTCTATTTTGCCTTGCAATTTATGTCGTTTTATGAAAGCTTGTCAATTATACCTACACTTCAAATAAAAGGCTGCTTCAACGCTCATTAAACGAAATGTTTTAAACATATCGTAATGAAAATTTGACGAAATGCACTTTGTACTTTATTTTTGAATGCAGTTAATATGAGAAGTTAACTTCTTATTCTTCTAAAGTATAATCATGTAGGAATAGTTAGGGTATCCAGGACGATCTACAATAATAATATATATTAATTTTTGTAGTCATACTTATGAAAACAGTCCATTAGTTTTAATTTGCGATAAGCAAATACTCCGTGACCTTAATTTAGCATTAGGAACATTATTTTTAACTATATGTTAGATCGTATTAATTAATAAATAATAGAACCTATATGTAATTATCGAATTGTGATCAATAAAAACTGAAATCCGTGATACAAATACTGAATTCAGTAGTGTAATTAAATTAAGATTAAAAAAATGAAAAATTTAAGCTATTATTATTATTTTTAAATACATATTATAAATATATTAAAACTGGGGTTTTAGAATATTTATGCCAATATTCAATGAAAGCCTCCGGGCTCAACGCCCTTACTTTGGCCTTTAAAACTTGTCATACTTCAAAAAGACGACTTCAGATGTTTTGACGCCTAAAATTAATTAAAACAGTCTTACAACTCTGCTTAATTACCTTAAGTTACCGAGCTAAGTAATTTCGCGCACTCGTACGTAATTAACTAGATAGATAGACAGAAGTGTTCAAGTCACAAGTTTTGATAACATAAAGTTGTGCTTAAACTTAGAAGTGCCTCATTGTGGCAAATGGCTCAAGTCCCTGGCGCTGTGTAAACACATCAATGAAATGAAGTTTGCTTAATCGCCAGCTAGGACAGACGATTACTGTTTATGTACTACGCATGTATAGCTCAGTTAGTGCAAAGTTACCATAACCGTAATATATTCGGTAAAGCCAGGTCTTATAAGACCATTATTCAGTATATGAGGACTGTACCCTACGTACGTGTTCCAAGTCTGATTAAGACATCTGAACATCTTTAAAATGATAATTATACAATAGGAAATCATAATTTTGAAGAGTCATTTTTATCGTACGCACATACTAAGGATTCGCTAGTTTGTATTTAACTGCATTATCTTAACGTCGGAGTTTTAATGAGTGGATTTGCTATGGTAATAAAAACATTTTATTGCGTTTCAAAGTTATACAAGTCATAAATTATGGTAAACAAGCTTAGATGACGAATTTAAGAAAACCCTAATCTTAAATAGATTTATTTGTGAAAAATTAATAACCATAAGAAAAAAATCAAGACATTTGTTACAAATTTAAAAGAAACAAAGACGGTGGGACATTGATAAAAAATTATTATCGTCATTAACTGGCACGTTTTTACTGGTGTCATCTACATCATGAATATCAGTAGTAGAAATCAACTAATAAACATTTATGACTCTATCTGAATTTGTCTTACGAGTATCATCCGAAAAAGCCCATTGCTGAAACATTATCACGGCGTCTCCTGGAAAAATTTCATAATCGGCACAACTTGCTATGGTTTTAGCATTTCATAGCCCAAGTCTCTTAATTGTGTCACCCACGGGAAGAAATGTATAGATAAATCGGAAATACAAGGCCAAACATCGCGAATATAGCCAACCACTACAGAAAATCGATAAGGCACCTAATCTCAAAGAATTAATTGATACTCCAAGCGGCCTTCAACGAACTTCGTGTTATTTGAGAACTCCAGGAAACTTGATTAACTTTTCAAGGAGCAGTTTCTTTTTTTTCTTCAGTGTTTTAGACGTAAAATTTTAATACAAGAAAGTTTTTTTATTAACAATCATTTTATTTTTGAAGTCGATAAGAAATTGTCTCCTGTGTCGCTTCATTTACGCTGTACACTCATAATGAGGAGTAGATTGTTGTTTATGCACTAAGGGAATTTGGCTTTCATCTCACCTGATGATAAGTGACAAATGTAAGGTATTCCCAGGTCCAGAAACCTCAGACAAATAAGGCACAGGCAATTTCATTAACAGGACACAACATTTCCCAAAACAGCTCTGTTTTGTGTCACAGTTAGGAGAACTTGGTGGCAACAGAAAGAAATCGAGAGATGTACCCTCTCATACATGACAAACACTCATGATTATTACAGAGAACTATGACCTATAAACTGTGTCTAGTGAAAGTTTGAACAGAAAATAATTTGAACATTTTTTTTTTCTTCAAAAACCACTATGACAAAAACAAGCAGAATGTGTCTTGTCAGCACGATAGAAATAAAATGTTGACAATCTACACAATACTTTCGCTTCTGTGGGTACCGTACAGATCTAGTGCATTCTTACTCAAGTCGATGCCATGTTCATGCCATGTTCTAATAATACAAAATTCGTTTGTATCCGTACACAAAATGAGATAGGTCACGTCCGAGATCTTTCAAAGTATGAATAGAAAACAGGTGCCTTACTTCAACCACCTTCGTTCCACTTCTTGACAGTTTTGACAGCGTCAAGTCTGACGTTTCTGAGGTGATCCCGAGGGGCCGAGGGGAACAACTAATGTTTTTCTTTACCGCCCAACTGACAGGTGAAGGGAGAATAAACAAGCTGCGATAATACAGAATCTAAATAGGACAAAATAATAAGTCGCTAAAAGAATTTTAGCAGGATTTCCGGATAAGTTTGAATTTTAATCTTTTTAAGGTTCTGTATTTCAAAAGAAATCTTTATGGGTACACTTTTTATACGTCTGTCTGTCAATATCCCTTTTCTCAGGTATCAGGTATCAAGTTAAAATTAAAAGCAATATTCAAGTCTGTCATCCCTTGGATCTGTAAAAAATCAAACTTCTAAGTGAATGCAATCAAAATATACTACCGTTTATGCCACATATTTTGTCGATTTCCCTTGCGAGCGCAAAAAATTAAAACCTATAAGGTACTATACCGATGACCTAAAACCCTAAAAATTTGGCAAAAAGGAATTCCTTTCAGCGTAAGTATAGGCATACATCTGAAACCTATAATTATTAACTTAAAATACTTATAATATACTTATAATATATTTATATATTTATTTATAATATATTTATAATACATAATTATTTACGATTCAATCGGACTTGAACATTGTTAGGTGACCGTACCTAGTATCGATTCGCGAATCTAACTAGCACTTGGCCTTTGTTGTTTTTTTGCTATCTGTCATTTAGTCAGTGTTATGTCAGCCACTTGTCCGGGTAAAGATGTAGTGGTGGCACTTGGGTCGCACGTAGGACCAACGGAAACAAGTCCATTCGAAATAAAATTATCTCTGAATAGTATGGCGACGGTGATGGACATTTGGACGATGTTTCTCATCTCATAAATTTCCTCTAGCGGACTTCTATGCAGCACCTATTGGATAAGTCGTTCGGCTCCATAACTGCAGCTCTTTCTTTTCACTTTTTTTTGAATTTTTTTAAATTAAATTATTAACTAGTGACCCAACCTTACCTGAAATGAGTGCAATGTTTTGTATGATATAGTTCGGCTTCTAAGCAGCGTATAAAGATGCGACATGCACTTGTCCATGATATTAAATTAGACCTTCAAAATACTACTAAGTAACTAAGCACATCAAATCAAATTTTGTGCAAAATTTATTGCTTGTCGTGAGTATAATCCTATATACAGACAAAAAGTCTTGTTTCTAGACATTTTGTCTTCTATTGACATTCTATAGACCCCTCATATAATTTGGCCATTTATAATATTATATATAGTCCATGTATTATATATAGTCGGCGGCAAGTTAACATAAACACAAAAAAGTCAAAGGCGAACGCTGCTTTGTAAGCTTTAACATTCGATTTAAGTTTCTAAACTTCAATAGTTTCAACAATTACGTTTACTAACAATATGTATGTTTCGTATTCTTCCAATTATATTGTATACTCAAGTCTCAAGTGCCGGCCCTACTCCATGTCCCTTTAAATTATTCAGCGAAGTTAAGTCGTGTGGGCAGAGTTCATGAGCTCAGCAAAATTAATTAATTCTAATGAAATGTACTTAGTGCAGTATCCCCCCGTCTCCCTTCCCGGATTATCCCCCGGGTACGGTTTAATTTCTTCTAGCTGAATATAACAATATTGTCTCAGAAAAGAAAAGCGGTGTATATTCTACCTAAAAGTATTATTCGATTTATAAGATCCACTAGCTCTGGATATCACAGAATTTTAAAATTCTGAGCCAGCACAATGGTGACGTTTGGATCATTTTAATAAAAACAATTCACACGACTTGTGTCTGTTTATGCATGCACCCCATCACATCCCACGGGCTTCGCAAAAATAGATTAAGGGAGACATATTCAGGAGATAGCAGCATCTACCTATGAAACAACATTTTAAACTGTGATCACAATTCCGATTGCCAATCATGGTGATAGTGTCAAATCCCCTCATTGAAAGTATGACGTTCAACAGTGAACATAGACGCCAATTATGAGATGTTTTTGAATTGTGTATTATCTATCTATATGTATATATGGTTAAATATCCCGCTTATCAGACAATGGTAACCAATTTTTCAAATTAACCAAAAATATAGTCCGTAAAATTTTAATATTGGCTAACTTCAAGACTACAGCGTTTTCAGTGTTAGGGTATTATTGTTTCGATAAATGATGGCTCGCAGGGAGTGTCGAGTCTTTTCAAGATAATCTACGGTCGTATTTATAAAAGTAGTTTCTACGTCAAGAAGGTTGTTAGCGAAACCCTTTTTATGTAAGCTCTTTTGTAACATTGTTTTTGTGCTTAGATGTTTTGAAGCCTTTCTACGAATAAGTTATCGCTACGTTGTTTACTGAAGTACTCAACCCAGGGAAAATTATTAAGAAATCTTTTAAGATTTTCTTAGAAAAGAATTTATTAACTACTAATTAATGTTTTAAGATTTTTCTTTAAGCTTCTGTAAAAGGCAAAAGTTGTATTCACTTGAAAATGTAATAGACGTTGCGTAAAGCGAAAAGAAATTAATTAGAAACGTGTTCTTACACAATATTTTAATATACCAATATCAATATAGGTAATACCGGTTTTTTTGTTACCATGACTCCTCAAAGGTTAGATGTCGTGGAATAATTCCTGAACTCAACGCAGACGAAGTCGCGGGCAACAGTACTAGTAGAATAATAAAATTATATGAATTTATTTAGAAACCATAAAAATGTCTGGACACTTTTATTGCTTTTTTAGCAAAGTTGTTTTTATTAAAATACTCGTAATAGACTACGTCGCATCGTATATATTTTTTTGTGTGGAAGCATTTTATTTATGTCATAAAAGCCAACTAGGTATTGTTTTGTGTAGGGATATATAGCAACTAACATCTTACTGCGATCACCAGTCCACCTGCCAAGCGTTCCTAATCTCTCTTAGTTTGGGCTCATTTTCAGCTGCGATTTATCAGACTAGAAATAGGCCTCAAATTGCTGTTTGTATAATGAAAACCAATGTAATATACTCCAAAAACTAGTTCCTAATTTAGTTACGGCCCGTGGGTGAGCTCGCTTCTATTAAAGCACCTTATCATAAAATGAAGAAGATTAAGAGGATGTGTATATAAAAATCAGAAGGGACCAATTTCATTTGTCGAGTCCAAAGATTCTTCCAGCAATCTTATCGAGTACAGACATAGACGAAAAGCGAACTGCCTAATAGATTTACCGGCTGTCTGATTCAATGGTAAAATATTTATTTTTCAATGAAATAAGACACGCTCTACGACTCCGCTTCCATTAGAGAATTGCTATCGGCGTTCTGTTTCAATTCTATTTGAAAAATTCAAGCTCTGTTGGTGTACGAGTCACTATAGATTATTTTTCTAAAATGGAATGTACTCGCATAATATCATTGACATAATTAGTACACAGTGGGAACAATCCGTTCTTTTTAGTTTTTTATCTGAATCGCTGTCTCTAGTCAATAATCATCATCATAAGGGGATCAAAAGTTCTTGAGTAACGACCACCGTGTACTGGGCTGTGCTACTAGATGAACCGATGAACCTAGTAAAGGTCGCGGGGAGTGGCTGAATGCAAGTAACTTGTGGCATGCCATGGAGGAGGCTTATGTCCAGCTGTGAACGTTTCACTGCGATTATGTTGACGCTAACTTAGGTATAAATAATAACAGCTCGTAATGTTCTAAGATGGAATGGATCATAGAATGGAATTTTTTATTGCTAAAGTTTATCATTTGGATGCGATAGAAAAGGACGGTTGCTCAATGTTTTGGCGTTAAGTGGTTGACCGCTGGGCCTTCGATAGTACCTGAATATATAAACTTATGTAATAGAGCATGGTCCAGCTTTTAGTGTGGGCAAACATTACTAAAACGTCATCCGGTGTGTTGACTCGAGGCCGGAACACATTAGTGGCTGTTCAAACTAACCGTTATTGCTATCTAGAAGTGGGTAGTTTTACTTTATAGCCCATTATTTCTCGGTCGGTAGGTAAGTACAAGTTTCTTTGACTAAGGTTTAGATGCCACATGGCAGTTTAGTTGGATGAGTTTCGTTTTTTATTGATTACAAGTCAGAACGTTGACGTCAGATTTTTAAGTATGTCTCAAGTAGTGTCCAATCTATTTCAATTACAAATTATTTTATCATCAAATAAGTAATCAATTTTTCATGAAATGCGACTGCTGTCGATCACAAAATAACGCCATGAAATTGTTAGGGTGAAGCTGCAAAGGACACAGCACCAAAATCAATCAATCAATTCGAGAAAGTACAGCTGCATGGCAACCCATACATATATCCAATAAATAGTTAAGGTCGGCAGTTAGCTGCTCAACAAGGAATCCTTCCGCCTTTCTTCTGTATATCCGAGTACCCTTGAATTGATTTGGTCAACGTCCCAACCACAGCCGATAACAACCTCTATCCTATCACAAAATGTGCTATTGCAGCAATGAATAAACGTTAATCAAAAGGATGAAATTTTAGTTAAAAAATGCCACTTTTTACATTAATATTAGATAGACTTCCGTTTCACCAAAATGGTTTACGGTTGCCTAGAAGTAGCTTATGCACTCTGGCCTTGAAGACATCCAGGTTGTAGCTTTCGGGGATCACAGAAGCCGGCAGAGTATTCCAATCCTTAGCTGTACGCACAACAAATGAATTTGATGATTATCATATAACTATACTAACAATAATATATCACCGTGATCTCACTAAGAACATGCTATTGTCATTCCTAATATAATCATACCATATCTTTGTGCGTATGCGTATCACCGTATCGTCTGTGGAGGTGACATTAGAAACATTCCTCGGACAGTCAGTAGCGTCCTCCCGATAATCCACCTAGCAGCAACCATAAACGCACTCGATCTGTAAACCTAAATTGAATAAATCTGTCAAATTCTTCATGCTATCGAGTAGATTGTAAGGTCGATAACGGACCACACAAACCTTAGTTGTTGAGCCGCCGTAAGCCATAGCTCATGTAGCTACTACCTGTCGTAGATAGTAAACGGGACCCGGTGGTCCTTCCGAAGCACGGGATCATCATACTTTTCAGACAATCAGGTGATTCAGCCTGCAATATCCTAACCAACTGACAAAGTCTCGCAAAGTGATTTTTGCCTGGGACCTGTGCGTGTGTTGGAGTCTAACGCTCAAACAACTGCGTCACAGAAGCCGTTATTCAAATTAAGTACAATGCGTACAAATATTTAACCTATATTATTAAAAACACAACCTTTCGTAGATACGTCTATATTCGATTTCATAAGTTAGTCGATCCCACATGGAGTTGCTCAGAAATCTCCACAAAGGAAGTATAAGACTTCCAGGTTTGAGGATATTTTTCTAATACAAAAGTAGCCGTAACACGTACGGGGCGAGACCTCCTCGTCATCCCTTCAACGCCAAATTGAGTTACCCAACAGAGTTAATAAAGAGGCTCGGGCGTGTCCCGAATCACAATAGAACAATATACCTCCAACTTTATACTAAAGAAGCTGAAAATTAGAAAGAAAATCCTTAAAGGACCTTTTAAAAGTGTTTCTCTCATTGTTCGGTGGAAATTGCTCCCTTAATACGCACTAAATCTCGGATTTAAATTCCCAGATTGCGAATCTATAAGAATATTAACAGTCCTGTTAAGAGATTTAGCGTGTTTAATGGGACTTCTTTCTATAAATGCGCTAGAGTCAGTTATTTTAGCGCAGATAATTTCTTAAACTCGTACCACATCATTCGGTAAAACAATTAATTCTATTTAACTACTCATTAGCTTTGATTTCTTACAATTGACCGTGCAATCTTATCGTCAATCGCTATTCGATAAGATGAAGCCAAATAATAATAATTGAATTTTTTTATTTCCATCTTCAATAAGAACTTTTTTTTAGTTTTCATTTTCAAGTCTATTTGGTTAATGGATTATTTTAGAATGCCCACGATATCTAACGGAGATGTTAATAATTAATACCGTTAAAATATAGTTTGCAGTTACTAAGCATGGTTTTCTATTATCTGAATCAATTAATTTGCTTGTGAATTCATTCCTTTGCAATGTTTTTTTTGTATTGTATAAAATAGGATAAATCACGATTTATGCAATTTTCCCCCTCATCCCGTCTAAATTATCTAGGTTTCGTTTTAGTAACGTTTCAGTGAAGAGCCACTGACTTCTCAAACCATGGCTTTTTGGAGTTCCGAGTTCATTTTAAAAATAACTTACCATAGATAAGTGTTATAAATGTTATTCTTGATATTTTTGTGTATCCTATTTACAGATCGCAAAAATATCAGTATAAGTACATGATAAACGAGACTTTGCTACAATCACTACATCTATCAGGTGAATTGGTGATCGCAGTAAGATACATTATAAATACATGGATAAATGATGATGCACATTTCTTGAACACCATAGACAAAGACACAAACACGCACTCTGTAATTGTATTTTGAACCGGTACCCTACTTACATATGAATACTGTATCTAAATAAATGTCTTAGATTTCAAATATTTGGTCACATACTGAACTTAAATTTTCTAAATATTATTGATGTGATTTTTTACCATTATTATTTTATTAATTTTACCTACCCCTTTTAAATTGAATCCAACAACACCTGACACAGTTTATTTCAAAGATAAAATGGTATAATAATCCAGTTATGTTAAAAAGCTTATTTGATACATCATCGTTCCATCAACATTTTACAGGCAAACGGTGGATAAAGGCATGTAAATTTTATTACGAGGCTCATTTTACGAACATGTTTTCAAAATGATCATAATAAAGTCAGTGCTGTTTCCACGTTTTCAAAACATCGTAAAGTTCTAGAGTAATGAAGAAAGCGTGTTTTGAGGTATTAAATCATAACATTTAAATAATAAGGACAACATTGACGTTATTTATAAAACAAGTGCGAGTCGGACTCGCGCACCGACGGTTCCTTACACAATGTGAATAATTAACTTCAACATACTAAAAATCATAGTAATCATAAGTAACAGACAAGGTCACTGAACAATGCTATAATGGAAATGTAAGTCCGATTGAATCGTAATAATGCGGTTTCAATGTGACAGAATTTTAAAAAATCTGGGTTTTCGATTTATTCATATACTTGTTCTGTAAGAACTTGCTTCTTGACAAATTTTATGACTCCAGGACAATGGGAAGTACCCTATAGGTTTTGATTCCTTCCTCGCCTAAATATGCTGCATAAATTTTAATTTGATCGACTTAGAAGCTGATTTTTTCGCAAATCCAAATGCACATTTGAGAATTTAAATTAATTTTAACATGATACCTCCACGCGTTTCTTAGAAAGAAGCTCTTGACAGACAGACAGGCGAACAACAAAGTTCCTTTTCGGTTTGGTACGTAACCCTAAAAATATCCAAGGTCAATTGAAATGTATCGGGCGATAAAAAACCTTTAATTATTTTTGCTAAACACAGATTGTAATGTCGTCATCACAGCTCCAGTTCTACCCTCTCGGAACCCAACAACGTCAGCATTCCATAAACGCTATTTCTTCTAATACTCGTAATTATACAAAGAGGCTACAAAGATATTAACAACCTTTCAAAACAATAACTGCACATCTAAGTTAGTTATCAATGAAGTCCGAAGCTAACCAATTTCCGCTCCTAAAGTGCTAGTTCTTGTTGCCTCTCACTGCACACTGTACCCCGTTCATAGAGAAACATTCAAAGTATGAAAATTGCTGCTCATATTACATAACGTCGAAAATTCAAGAAGAACAGTTGCTCCATCTATATGAGCATATCAGGAGAAGTTTTGATGAAAGTCACAGTACAATGAAAGAAAGCGCACTATATAAACTATTATCTACGCAATTTTTTTTAAATAAATTTAGAAGAGAAACGCTTGGTGCGAGCTGTAGGAATATCCACAGTATACGGGTGGAAGGAAGTCTACTGTTCGTCTGTTTTACTGGTATTTTAATAGCGAAAACGGAATCAACAAAAATAGTTCCTAATGTTCACACACACATTCTATCCTAATGTGTTCAACATTTTATCAGTGTTGCCTCGAGAACTACAATATGTGAACCTTCGAACGAAGAGTAAATAAATATGCAGGAACCTTCTAGATTTTAGATCAACGCATAACATCGTCGATCTCATCGTGACTTAACATCAGGTGAAATTGAGGTCAAGCGTTGATCTATCTTTTGTAAATAAAACGGTCAAGTGCGAGTCGGACTCGCGCACCGAGGGTTCCGTACAGAATATGAATAATTATCATACTTAAAATCATGCTCTACCGAAAATATAAGTCCGAATGAAGAACCAACTTTACTTCGCGGTTACATTACATAACTACAAAGTTAAGTTAGTAAAAAAGCCTATTTTTACCGTGTTATAATTTAAAAATCCTTTATTTCAGATTTATTCCTACGGACCTTGACCTTGCTTCTTGCCAAATTTCAGTATTCTAGATCGACGGGAAGTACCCTATGGGTTTTGGTTCCCTTGCATTTTTTTTGGACAGGGTGCAGCTATATCTTTTTATTGCGTTGACCTATAAGTTTTATTTTTTCACAGACTCAAGGGACCGCAACCGATATATATTCGATATTAATTTCAACTTTATATCTCCACGCGTTCCTGAGAAAAAGGGTCCAGACAGACAGGCGGACGAACGGACGGACAAAAAAGTGATCCTATAAGGGTTCTTTCTTTCCTTTTCAGGAACGGAAACTTAAAAATACCATACATACAAAAATTAGCTCACATACATTAAACTTTTAGCATAAAATAGTTTCTTCATTAGTCTGGCAATGCGCATACCGTTTGTATAGGGAAGCAACCATTTCAAAACATACCATAGTCCTTCGATTGTAAGAATTATGAATATTATTAGAATTAATTATTAAATATATTTTGTCCAGTATTCACGTGTCGACAGCAGCACAGTGTGCGCTCGAACTAGCTTCACAACTCGTAATGAGCTGCCGGAGCTTACCAAATTAATTAAGTGCATCTCGCTAACGCTTTGTTTGAAAACGGATACTTATGTACATACTTTGTATAATATAAGCGGGATCGGTGGGTAACCCAATTTTCTAAGGTAGAAAGGTATTATTATTCAAGCAGCGAGCGTTCCTAAACGAATATTTACCGCAGAATGCAGGACGCCTGCAGAAGGTCTCATCATTATCAGCAGCATAAAACCACTGCTAGACATGGGCCTCTCCAATAGTTCGCTACGTCAAGCTTTCCGTAAAGTAATTTTCCATAATCACCAAGCTTGACCAGGGGATTAGACATCGGCAATCGATAAATCCAAAAATACATGTTAAGCCTCTTGGACATTAATTGCAACAAATGGGCTTTCCATGACAGAATTTTACATTAATTGCTTTTTAAGACAACCACGAGATGACATTATGACGAAAAAATCTATAAATCAATCTTTAGTTCGAAAAATATTTACGTCAATTTCCGTGCTACAAACGCTCCTGTTAAGCGAGCAAACCTGTTTTTCATTTTGTACAGGAAAGTGTGCATCGAACTCGAGGTCAGGTTAAAGCGAGGAGCGGCGCCCGTATCGCATCGGATTTCCGTCGGGAGGGCCGAGTTTCAGCGAAAAATCCCGCAGACCAGATAAGCCAGTCAATACTCAACTTCGGTTTTAAAAGGAATTGCCCGAAATGTTTTTTTTACTAAACTTTTAGAAAACTTTTTGTCTCTAGACTCAGCATCGGCTTATCTGTATATGCGAGTATAACGACTTCCCTGACTTATTGACATACCCGTATCAACAACAATCAGACGAAACCGCTTGAGTGATAAACTTTATATGTGGGACATTACTTTGATTATATAGTAGGAATTTACTGGGAAGACAATGCCGGTATACACATAAACCTTTTCAAAAATTGGCAAAATTTTAGACCATTTTTTACAACAAAAAAAAAACATTGCTGTCTCTGTACAATGACTTTTTTGCATTGGCAACACCCACAGATCACTATATAGCAGCACCATTTTGCCTCTTTGGGCACCATATTTTGGCAGAATTACCACGAATTTCGTAGTTGTTTGAAGGATTCGCCACAGACGAAGGAATGTCAAAGGCTATCCTGTCCCATCACATTCGCCCAATAAATATAATGCTGATGTTAGTTTGTTATCCTACTAATATTATAAGTGTGAAAGTTTGGATGTTTAGATGTTTGTGACGCTTTCACGGAAAAACTACTTAATGGATTTGAATGAAACTTTACAATAATATAGCTTATACATCAGAATAACATATAGGTTATAATTTATAAAGACATATTGTGTAAATTGTACAAAAAAACACTTATAATATTAGTGGGATTACATGGGCAATTTGGGCATAACAAAAACGCGTTGCCTAGCAACCGACCATAGAATATGTAATTCGTATATACAAACTTTCGCGTTTATAATATTAGTGTGAAGACTATTTGAATGTACTACGTCAGATATTGAAATTTCTTTTGTTTCTTTAAACTATTAGCCTACGTAACAGAATAAACACTATTTTGTACCTTATGCTGGAAATGGAGATAGATGCCTTCTATGCCTATCAAACAAGTAGAATAAATCCTGAAGTACACGCGGACAAAGTCGCGGGCGGAAGCTAGTATATATGTGACACACATATTATATATGACACTATAACTCACTGTATCTTCTGAATTTTCGTTTCCTGAATAGGAAAATTTTGGAAACTGGCAATAAATCGTTAAGTTTTATAGAAATAATTTCGAGCGTATGAAATTTGCGGAGAGTGCAAAGGAAACAAGTAACAGCACTTCGATATTCAATTTACATCTGCTACACACGGCTCAGCTATAAAATGATATCGAAATATTTCAAAACTCAACCTCCCAAAATTGATAATTTGAAGTAGTTAGGTAGGAAACCCTTACTTATTTATTTGTTACTAGCGGCCCGCCCCGGCTTCGCACGGGTGGACATTTATCTTTTTAACATTTTGGGAAAAACGTAAATGTATCTTTTTGCAAGACATAAGTAGTTTTTTCTGATTAAATTACTATTTATATTTTTAGAGTTTCAATTTTTTTACTTAATCTAAAGTTTTTCATTTCTATATTTACATTTTTGTAAATTTTTAGGGATTCGTAACTCAAAAGGAAAAAAGGGACCCTTATTTATTGGTTTACTTTGTTGTCCGTCTGTGTGTCTTTCAAGACCCTTTTTCTCAGGAAGGCGATCTGTAATATCTTCGAAAATATTCATTTAAATTACTCTCTGTAAAGGTCCATATTGATCTATATTAAATGCACAATGTGTCTAAGGTACTTAAATGGATAAGGATTAATGCTGTATATTGCCTAAGATCGCTGCAAAATAAGCCGTTTTTTTCCCGGAAAAAGTAAAGGATAAAAATGGTTACTGTGGGTTATCCTTAAGAAATAGACATATACCATCGCAGACTTTTTTGTTGATCTTTCTAAGGTGTACAATACAGTAGTACATTATTTTGATCTATCTGGTAGGGTTTAGCCAGCGTTTGCAATGTAAGCGCAAAAAGATGTGTTTATTTACGACATCACATTAGAAATCCCTAAAATTATCCTTCCTCTTGAATGGTGGAATCTATTAAATAAAACGCATCAAAATCCGTTGTGTAGTTTTAAAGATTTAAGCATACATACATATAGACAGCGGGAAGTGACTTTGTTTTATACTATTTCATCATCAGCCGGGAAACGTCTACTGCTGGACATAGGCCTCCCTCATGGTACGCCACATCGACCGGTCCCGAGCTACCTGCATCCAGCGACTCCCTGCGACTCTGACCGGGTCGTCGGTCCATCTAGTAGGGGGACGGCCTGGTAGACGTTTCCCGGTACGTGGTCGAGAACCTTTACTCCCCACCGGTGATCGGTTCTTCGAGCGATGTGGCCTGCCCATTGCCACTTAAGCTCACTGACTCGTCGAGCTATGTCGGTGACCTTCGTTCGTCGGCGAATTTCCTAATTCCGGACCTTATCACGTATAGAAGTTAGAAGAGCATAGCTCGTTCCATTGCTCGCTGAGTGACTTTGAGCTTGTTTATTCGTGCCACAGTAAAGGACCACGTTTCGGTTCCGTATGTCATCACTGGCAACACGCACTGATCAAAGACTTTTGTCTTTAGACGCTGAGGTATTATACTATTTAGTGATAGTGATTTTCAGTATGTTTATTAATCATATTCTTCACGGAGCCCTCGGTGCGCGAGTCCGTCTCGCACTTGACCACTTTGTTTTATGTATTTTATTTTTAAGGAGTTTAATTTTTTTCTTATGTAATTTTTTTCATTTCATACACAGCTAAATAGCATCGCTAAGCCTCTCTTTCGCACTTCGGTCAATACTACATTATTTGAATGCTTCAGTTTGGTCATGTTTGGTGTACAGGGCCCGGCGTTTATTTTTCTGTGTGTATTTGATTTTTTAAATTCGTTATATCTTTTGAATGGAATGTCCTATTTCAATAATTTAAGAAGCTATATACAGCTATTGAAGCAGTCTTGAATATGAAATGATTTATTTTGATAAGGGTTAATATAAAGGTATGGATAACATGGTCTGACTTTGATCGGCATTTCTATCAACTTAAAAAATTGATAAAAGTAGTTATAGTGACATAAATACAATAGTTAGACCTATACCATCGCTGACTTTTTTGTTGATCTTTCTAAGGTGTACAATACAGTAGTACATTATTTTGATCTATCTGGCAGGGTTTAGCCAGCGTTTGCAATGTAAGCGCAAAAAGATGTGTTTATTTACGACATCACATTAGAAACCCCTAAAATTATCGGTGTTGCTCTACTATATTATGCACTAGCTTCTGCCCGCGGCTTTGCCCGCGTGGACTTTAGGATTTATCCCATTGGATAAATCAATTACATAACAAATATGAAACTGACGTGACGCTTTCCGGCAACGAATAATTATTTGGATATTATTCATACTACAATTTTAAAATCGACATAAAATATGGGTAAGAGGTGGGGGGTAAGAGGGTGCAAGATTCACATACAAAAATTGGTCAAGCCGTTTCGCAGAAGTGCGACCACAAAAACCCATACATTTTTATATTCACCCCCATTAAAAATATGCGGAAACACGTATTTATCTGTTTCCACTCTCTAACAAAACATCAGAGTTATCATACAAAATGAACTATTAACCAATGAATTAATAACCTGTGGAACACGTATTTCTTTGTTTCAAATGTAGCCACTTACTTAGTATCAATTTTCATGATATTGATGATATATTGACTTCAAAAACAACAGAGTTCCTATACAAACTTATCTTCAAAAATGACGGACTTTCGTACAAACTTACATCCCTTATTTTACCCTGTTAGGGGTGGAATTTCGAGAAATCCTTTTTTAGCGAATACTTTCACTTTACAAAGACCGCATACTCCAAATTTCATGGCCATAGGATTAAGCTGTCTGATAAGTTAGTTAGTCAGGACTTTGAATTTTATATAAGATTTAAATCAAAATGTGTACCTAATAATAATACCTTTTTTTAATAAAAATTATCTGCCTCCGTGTCTTAAAAATGGCAACATGTTTGTACTAACAACCTTGAGGTCCCATGTTTTAATTGATTTTTTGTTTTTGTACATACAGTTTTGACCATAAGTCCCAGTACCTATCGGTACTTGGTTTGGATGGCGGTAAGGCATTTTCTCGGGACCTGTCGGTGTGTCGTACCACTAAAGAGGCCTATGTCTAGCAGTGAACGTTTCCTGGCTAATGATGATGATGGTGAAGGCATTTTCTATGCCCATCTGGATTTTATTATAGTTAGTCTGTTATGTGAATATTGTACCGAGTAGATCAAACGTATCGAAAAATGAACCTCCAGGTCTTTTTGTGTATAAAATGTTTATATAATTTTTTGTAAACGACTGTTTGTGTTCTGAATAAATAATAAATAAAAATAAATAAATTGTTCAAAATGTATTGTTTTGTCTATAACAGTTTGTTTTGTATATTAAAATGTTCAGTTATTCGTTAAAATTAGAGTAGTGACCTAATTGCTAAATGTTCGATTCACAACCCGGAGGTCTAGGGTTCGATTCCCAGTATCTATCGGAACTCAGTTTGGTTGGTGGTAAGCCATTTTTTGTCTGCCTGGCTCGCTACTACCATGTTACCTAAGTCTGATAAGCATGATTTCTATCCAACGGCCTTATTGTCACGTACCACGTGCGTACAACTAAGCAGTGGAATTCCCTGCCGGCTGTGTTTCCCATGCGATACAACCTAGATAACTTTAAGTCCAGAGTGAATAGACTATTTCTATGCAACCGTGAACGATCCTAGACCCCATCGTCGCTTAACATCAGGTGAGATTGTAATAAAACGGAAGCCTATCGAATGTAAAAAAAACATGTTAGATGAAGGTCAAATACAAACCCATACAAAAACAACTATTTACGAACTTTTTATACAAACTTACATCGCTAATTTTACCTCACATTCCGTTAGGTCTTAGTTGTATAGGTGCTATGTAACTACAAAATCTTACTGCGATCACCAATCCGCCTACCAACAGTGGTGCTTGTTGCAAATCCAATCATAGTTTAATGTGTAGTTACACGGCAATCGCAAACTTTAACACAAACTTGCATCACATATTCTTTTTGCGGAACTATCATAAAAAGAAAATATTTGCAAAATCTCATTACAATACATGGTTTCGTCTGTCAGTCAGTCACTTCTAACGCTGAGGAAATGTTTCAAAAACACTTTAAAACATTAACCACTGAAGCACTTTCTTTTGTATTTGCTATTTGGAATTAGTCAGGCATTGTAGCCATTCTGTACAGAACCCACTAAACTGGTTTTTGTATTCTGTTATACTATCTATATCACCCTCAAACAATTTTTGGCAAACCTTCTCAATGTACAGATAGACACGTTGATTCTACAGGTGTGAGGTAGCAGAGCACCTGAGTACCTCTATTAGTTTGAGTCTCCTGGCTAAACATAATTTCTATCTTATTGTCACTTACCACGTGCTTACAGCTAAGCAGTGGAATTCCCTGCCGGCTTTTGTGTTTCCTAAGCGATACCATTAAGATAACTTCAAGGCCACAGTGAATAGACTATTTATAGGCAACCGTGAATTATCCTAGACATCATCGTCGCTTAACATCAGGTAAGATTATGGTAAAAAAAACACGTGTAAATCAATCAGTCACTTCAAACACTGAGGTAATGTTTTAAAATCACTTTTAAACATTAACCACTAAAGCACTTTCTTTTGTCTTTGCTATTTGAAATTGCATTGTAGTTATTCTGTACAGAACCCACGGTGCTCGAGTCCGACTCGCACTTGGCTGTTTTTTTGTATTCTGTATACCCTTAAACCATTTTTGGCAAGTATTTTCAATGTACAGATAGATGCGTCGATTCTCCATATACAGGTAAGTCGATTCTACAGGTTTTTTGAAGATATCTTTTTATTGCGTGAACCGATTTTGATGAAATAAAGCTTAGATGTTGCCTTGACCTACGCCTAATTTAATTGTGAAAACCGCATCAAATTTGGTTTTGTAATTTCGGAGATTAGCCGGTTCAGACAAACAGACAGACAGACAGACAGACAGACAGACAGACAGACAGACAAAATGTTTAAAAATTGTCTTATTGTGTTCTGTTACACTTCTTACATCACCCTCAATCAGTTTTAGGCAAAAAAAATCAATGTACAGACACATCGATTCTACAGATTTATTATAGTATAGAAGATAGAAGAAGAAGATGTTTTATATATATAAACCTTCCTCTTGAATCACTCTATCTATTAAAAAAAACCGCATCAAAATCCGTTGCGTAGTTTTAAAGATTTAAGCATACATACATACATACATACATACAGACAGCGGGCAGCGACTTTGTTTTATACTATTTAGTGATAGTGATTTATACTCAAACGATATGAGATTGAGATTGTGTGTGTCTTTGATTATTTTAGTCTCATGTTTAGTTATTTAAATATAAATTTGACAAACATACACTACTTTTGTAATACAGTAACTAACATGACTAAAGCAATAGAAGCAGAAATAGTTTGTTCGGCATAAATACAGCAGGTACAATGTTTCCGATTAGCTCTGCTCTGCTGTACTGTAACGCAGAAATGGACCTATCCCAGCATATGCTGCTGCAGCGCTAATTTTTAGACAGAAGAGTAAGAAGTAAGATGATAATTTAATGATATTTCTCTCACACATCACAGTACCATAGGTAGAATCATAAACAAGTTGCAGCATCTCTGATAATAAGTATATATAAAATCGATTTGTATATATTTAGTTTGCATTATTTAATTACAAAATGGAATAACCTTAGTTGCAAAATTGTTTACCTTTTACTGGTTTTATGTATTTCTTAGGTGTTTTTTTTTCGCATTTTCGTTCAATTAACCTTGAAGGAATGGTTTCTGTTCGGCTGGTCGCATGATACAAACATTCAAACTTTCGCATTTATATATAATAGGATGTTAATCTGAAAGCCTACTTACATACCTGCGAGTTCAGCACACGATTTCAGGTCAACATTTGAATTCCTTTCCACGTTAAAACCTTTTTACCATAATCTTGACGTGCCGTGTGTCAGCCCGTCGGATGCCGTCGAATCGAACGCTCCAAAATAATTTAGAAGAGGATTCCGGGATGCTGGGGAAAAATGTGATTTATCTCCGACGCGTGTGTGTGAGCCGTTCATTAGATGCCCTCGGTGCAATATGGTGGCAAATGAAATGACGCCATCTAGTTTATCATATAACGATACCAACTCTATCTGTGTGGGAGGAGTTTTACGACCAAAAACAAGTAGCAGGTTGTCTGCAGATTTGTTCGCATGGAAATGGGTTTATTAATAGTTCGATGGTTCACATGTCAAGTTCATAAATCAGGCGGCTTAGGCTGGGCCTTGATATGTCATTCAATCAGTGAATAAATTATCATGTATAGATATAATGATGATTTAAAGCCAAACAAACAGGTCACACAGTAGATCGCTGTTTTTTTGCCGAATCGTAATTAAAAGTCTGTTCAAAAATATCCTGCTCATGTTTATTTTCAATGAGGAGTGTTTTTTCCAATAGGTATAGCATCATTTATCTATCGGCAGATGTCACTGGCGACAGTTTGTGTAACAGTAGTGTGGTATGAACATTCTGCGTTCCCTTGTTTATGAGAAGTTGTGCGACAGTTTTCTTTTATATCACTATAGTAGTGGTTAGGTAGTATATACGTAGGTATTTCTAATTGGTATTCTATATAATAAATTACAGGTAATGATACAAAAAATTGTCTGTTTAATTTGTTTCATAAAGGCTAAATAAAATATGAATGTGGCAACACTGTCAATGTCAAAATGTTTCCCTGGGTTCTTCATAGAGTAGGGTTAATTAAAGAGTAAAGTTCTTACACATGTGAACTGCACATGAAGATTGCACTATAAAATGGAAGTATGAGGTTATCTTCCTCGCCGCCTGTCTTCCTACTCAACAAAGTCACAAGGAGATTTCAATGTTACTGCTGTCTAAACTACGGTATAAAACTTTTCATGAGATGTCATAAAAAATATCAGTCTTTATATTATATAAAAAAGACCAATAGATCACTGAGCAAGTAAATCACCAATAAATAACCTTGATTCACAAATTATATGATTTTTGTTATCGCAATTTTTAGTTGCAAAAGAATTTTCTATGTTACATGAGTTCAAATCATGAAATCATTACAAACTAAAATCTAATTTTAGTTTAAAGTTTCATTTCATCAATTTGATATACATGCTGATATTTATCAAACCATGGAATAGACGACCAAAATCATAATTGCGGAGTTTAACTCGAAGAAATTACTCAATTACTTTAACGGCCAGACATGATATTTCAGGCTGTATCTGAAGCTTAAAAGCTCCTTTTAAAAATCCGCAAAAATATTATGCCTTCTGAGGGGTTAGAGCTCTTAGAGGAAGAGAAGAAAAAAGAGCCAAATTAAATCAACATAAAGTAGAGAGGCTTCTCATAAATAATGCGGTCATCAAGGCTTTTCAAGGAGCGAGGTTACTTAAAATTTCACTCCTAGCCATTTCTCGAGCCGACTTTATGACTGCGAGAATAATTATGTAAATATGCAAAGGGGAGTTTATCCTAAATAAAGAACACCCCCTATATCAACATCGGGGAAGATGTAATTGAAACTAAGAGGGTTGACGTTTAAATTTTCATAGGTTTTGTTAATTTATTCTGGTGGACGAATCCCGAAGGTTATTTCATTAGACCTTTGCTACCGAGAAGTTGTGCAAAATAATTGCGGGCAGATGTGCTCATTGGATGAAATAGGAAAGATTCTTCTTTGCTGAAATAAGCTCACGTATCACTCTCACCATAACCTAATTTGCTTCGACGTGGTCGAGAGTTTTTAACTACAGCATTTTTATTCAGATTACTATTACTAATATAATTTCGTCCAGTAGTTATTGCGTGACGCACATACAAACCGACGGACAATGATATTTGACGTCTATTGCTCTTTTAAAGACCCCCATACTAATATTTCTTCAATTATAACGTTTAGACGTCGGCCTGATACAATATGTGTATGTATATATATTATTTTTATTATTCCTTGAGAAACACAAAAGCTGACATGTAATTCCACTCCTTAGCTTAGATACATCAATATTTTCGTACGATAACTCTACCGACTAGACAGTCTTAAAAACTGAAACAATTAAGTAAATAATAAGTAGTAACATAGGATCTTTACTAAAATGTATTTAAAACAATTATCAACTAAATCTAGTCCCATGCAAAATAGTCTGTTTACCTTCCTAATTCAAAGATATTCGCTCAATTTGCAAGAAAAGGTTTCCTTTCCATTCCTTGCTTTAAAATATGACATGCTACAGAATAAAGTGAAAAAAATTCCATTTGCAATTTATGTGAGGCCGAGTAATAAAAATTCAAAATCAAACACAACCACACACCTGTGAACATTTCAATTGCAAATGAAAGCCCTTTTACGAATCCACAGGTAACCGAATTACCTCTCTTAAAATTTTTGACTCCATCGAAATCCATACATAACGGTCGTACCCGCGGGGATAAAACGAAGCCCGTATAAAAGGGTGGGGACAAATTCGGTCGTTTTAACCCTCGCCCCGTGATGCGTCAATGATGTTTACTCTCTCTAAAAGCCTGTCATATACGTCGAGCTCGGTTATATCAGCCCCAAACCACAAGCGAAAAAAGGTACTTTTTATAACACAAAATCAAGGAAACGAATGACACAGCGGAACGTAAAAAGTTTATAGCTCCAGGTATGCTGAATGGAATTCACGAGGTAATCGAATGGAAACTTGTTGCGACACGTTCGCTGTTCTGAATAATGAAAATTGGGTGAATCGGAAATACAATAAAGTAGAACGAACTTTAATAAAAGTGTTATAAAACGTTCAACGTTCGAGTGGGCTTGTATTCGTCATTGTGAATAATATTCTGATAGTAAAAATAAAAATGTCGATTCATCACAATCTCAATACTTACGATGTGGAAAACAAGCTTCACGTGGTAGTGTCGGTGACAGATACCGTTTTTTTAACTCGTATAGCTATGCACAAAAAGCAAGCCATTACCGTCCTCTAAAGATCGTAATAAGAATCAACAACCGACCAAGTATCAATCGCTCGCGCACCGAGGCCGACTCACACTTAGCCGGTCCGTGTCTTTTCTGTTATGATCTCTGAATAGATTAGCAAGCAATAAAATTCTTTTGCGGGAGCGCAAAACTAAGTAGATTTAATTTCAAGAGTTTTTATTGTTTTCTAGAAAATTGTGCCAAATAGACATTGTTTTACATTTTCGTGTAATTTTTACATAAACCTCTATCAACTATAAATATTTCTGATTATCCTCTTGCCAACTTTGGTGATAAGGGAAGAGGTGGCGGTATTTTACAAATAATTTAGGGTAGGTACATCCGATGAAAAAATTGAAACCTCACTAGGTCCGTCTCTCACAACAAATTATCTCAGCAACAAGAATTTAACGTCAACTGGAATTACTACTAGATATTTTTAAAAACTTGTCCACTTTTCACTGTCGCAAATGAAGAAAATAACAAAATATTTTTATAAGAGTTTGATATCAGCTATTAGCATAAATAATTGTTGTGCTTTCGATGTAATATATTCAATAAAATATAGCCCTTAACGAAGTGTTCACTTTGTAAATATACGTTTTTTGTTTGTTAGTATTATTATTGTATTTTTTAGTTTGTAATAGTAAATCAGCTATTAGCTGAACAATATCTATTAAAAAATATTCCGAATTTTGTTGAAATTTTAAAGGGAAAATCTTAAGCTATGTAAGTTGTATGAGTATGTGCTGTTAATATATTATGTAGCAGTTAGATTGCTCAATAAGCTGTTTTACGTAACCGGTAGCTGTTTTTTTGTAGCAAATCAGAAAAAAAATAACGGAAACGAATCCTCTCTTTTGCAAGACCTACCCTCAATTACACGTGTATTACAAGTGTTAAAAAGTACCAAACATTTCGAAAGTTCCTAGTGTATTCACACATGCCCAGACTTGTTTAGTGCTGAACTTCAACGTAACCGAGACTAAACTTGCTATTTACTGAAACCACCAGGCAACTTGCGCTTGCGTTGAATGGAACTCGTTTGCAGGTACTTTTAAATCAATTTGATGTTGCACTTTGAGAAATCAATTTAAGTTAGACGTGAATAGTTATTCTCTATGAACTGATGCAGTTCCAGCTTTACAATGTAAGCGACCCGTGTTTACTCGTGACTGTCCTAAAAGGCGACTTAGTGTAACATAAAGGAAACAGGCAGCGGCGCGGCATCTACTTTGACCACATATTAACAGACCGGTCATTGTGACATACCATGGAGGAAGCCTATAACCAGCAGTGGATGTTTCCCAGATTATGATGATGATGAGGACCTACTGTGCAGATAGTAGCTATAGCTAACAAATAGATCATCCTAAACCAGTTAAACCATTCAAGAAGTTTAGAATTTATCTTTGTTATTGTAAAATATTCGTAAAAGTTGATAATTTAAAAAATTGGGTCTTTTTCGTCGTCTTACAAATCTTTGAGCTCGTTTTTAGGGTTCCGTACCCAAATGGTAAAAAGGGTACCCTATTACTCCGCTGTCCGCCCGTCTGTCTGTATACCCGTCTGTCACCAGGTTGTATCTCATGAACCGTGATAGTTAGACAGTTGAAATTTTCACAATTTATGTATTCCTGTTGCCGCTACAACAACAAATAATAAAAAGCAGAATAAAATAAATATTTAAGGGAGCTCCCATACCACAAACGTGATTTTTTTGCTCGTTTTTGCTCGATATTGATAGTAACAGGTAGACGCTTGAAATATTCACAAAATATTTCGTTATATATTCTCTTGAAACATAAATAATTAAAATAAAATCTAATAAAACAATCATTTAAGGGGAGCTCCGATGCCAAAAAATGTTTTTGTCGTTTTTATAGAGAATGGTACGGAGCCCTTGGTGCTTGGGTATTTAATGTCCCTGTAAGCTGGTCTCGTTAGGATGATTGTGACGTGTTGTGAAACCTAAAGAAAATTTGTTTTTCACCTCTCCAGAACGAAAAGGGTCGTTTTGGTCATCAAAAACTCGCAACAAAAGTCGTTTTTGCTCTCTTTTTCTCGCTTTGGAGGTGAAAAGTTGTATGTTAAACTCGAGAGCAAATTTTTAAGGTCTCATGCCTTTAAATCTGTCGCTTCGCTCAGTAGTCTATATTATAATCACTCGCTACACTGGTGATTCAATGCTAGACTACTTCTCTAGCTCGAGATTGATTGTAGGCACACGCACCAAAAAACGACTTTGCTCACTTGTTGAACAAATAACTATTTCGCTTTGCGAGGGCTCCATTTTAGAAACATTAGAAAAAATCAATTCCTTAATGTATCTAAATGAAAAAAGCTAAATCTTGGTTATAGACACATTCTAGAACAGTTACGGTCTTCAGGGTCCATTCGCTTTAAGTTTGAAATGGCTGGATGTCTGCACCAGGCACATCGATTCCGGTTCAATTGTTACAAACTGCTTATTTTTACTACACCTCGAGTTCGAATTGCGTTTAGAGCAGCTACCGTAGACGTGCACTGTTGAATGTTTAACTTTGCGGTGAAATGTGACTTTCTTTGAAGCGGAGAGAAACACGTGTCGATAAAACTCTTACAAAAGTTGTATACCGCCAAGTTTCGAGAAAAATCCGTATTACTCGTAAAAGCAACATTCGCATATATATACACTTCATATTTCCCACAAAAGAGCTCTACAACAGTTGTAAACTACTGTCGATTCGCCAGCTATTCATACTACGAGTATCTTGAAGCAAAACAGCAACAAACATATGACCCGAAGTTTGAAGCCAGCAAAACACGACATGACATAGTTTGTGTATCAAAAAAATTAAAACGTTGCCAAAAAATACTGTATACATCGGTCCGAAAGTTTATAACATCAGTAGTATAGTAGGAAAGTAATGGAATGTTAAATATCTACCCACTCTGTAAAAAAAAACAATGGGAAAAAATCATAAATTGGCTTCTCACAAAGGACTACGATTATACAGAAGCCCTGATTACACCCTCTGAAACTAAAATAAATTTAAAAAACACGCCCACTTACTGTCACACACACACATTTACTATATAATATTGTTTTAAATTGTGAAATCATTTTTAGACTACATATATCATAGTATTTCTTGACACATAAAATAACACATGTCTGGTGGTGGAGACCAGGTTCCTGTAGCACAGAGAATCCTAGTTCTGGAGCCAGTCTTCAAAAAGTCACGAAACCCTAGAACTAAGCGATTTAAAAAATGAAAAACTTTGTGAAGAAATTAAATATGATTTTTATTATCTCTACATTGAAAGTAAATTGGTCTTTTTTATATAAAAATATTTCTAATCCCCTTTAGAGAACTTGCTTGCTTGTTTGCTTTGAAAATATGTGCCCATTGTTTGCTTAAGAAAATATGTGCTCTTAAATCTTCAAGATTTGACTGAACCCTCTCTATATTTCACTTTAAAAAATTATAATTATAATTTATACTGTTTATTTCAAAGACAACAAATACAAATTACTAAAAATATTTCAGTGCGTAAAATCTTTTTTAAAAAATTATGTGCTCCTGGAGAGTTGCACAATTTTATAGGTATTTCGAGCAAGTGTCCGGGGGCGCGCCACCGCGCCACCATCACCATCTACCCTCGCATCCTTGCACTTATTCTGACAGACTGAAAGATTATGAGACTTTTGAAGCATTTCGAAGAAACAAAGCTTTATACATTCAATGACCATTCCGAAAAGTTCCACTTCTGCCCAGCAAACCGCAACAAGCTTTAAATCTACAAATGTAAGCACTATCTGTATAACGTTATTCACCTTGGAGCTTTGCCATGTTGTTTTGAAAAATTAGAGAGATGTCGCGGTACCGGGCAGAGGCACGACAACCAACCGAGGCTTGGTCCCCGTCCAAGAACACCGCCGCGCCGGTTGTGCACTTACTGATAAAGGCATTGCTGGCTGAAATATCGAAGCAAAAATTTATTGTGGGCTCGGAAAAGTCACGAAGTTCACACATTTCTAAGATTTAAATTGGACAAAGAGGAAATTAATAAACTAAAAGACGTAAACATTAACATTTATTTTTCTGGGGCTACTGTATGTGTAACGTATTGATATGTATCGTATATATTTTACTACTAATGAAATGAAAATGAAAAATTTTGGAAAATTGAATACAAAAATTGGAAAATCATATTTTACAAGAAATAAATTTATGGATGACCTCTTTATAATATTAGTGTAGATAAACATGCATAAAGTTTGACTATCTTTGTTTTGGATTGTAGTATAAAATTTGACATTGAATTATTATTCTATAAAATTTTACATTAAACCATTATTGTATAAAGGTTAACATTTGATTATTATTATTGTTGTATAAAATTTAACTTATACATTTTTGACAGGGTGTAGATCCATGTATGTAGATCCAAATACTATTTAAAATCTAATGACTCTATGTACATGAATGCAAATAAACCGATTTGATTTGACTACTGCAACAAGTAACTGGGCTGACACAATTCGTACGGAATGTACTCATTAATACTTTTCATTAGTTACCAAACGAGATATTGTAATCTTTAGTTATGTGTTATTTTAGTAGCACTTTATGTCCCCTACAAGCTGCAATTTTGATTTAATCTGATTTCATATATCCTACACATACAACAAGGACAAACACAAAGCTCACAATAACACCTCATTTCTCGAAATACAATGTAGTTTAGGAGATATAATGAAACAGATGATCATATATACAAAGTGTTATTTTTAGCCATCATTCTGTCTAAAATAGAGCTTCCAGTTGAATTAATGAACTTGTACAGGGACACCTTAATAAATCTTAATAAATCCTTGACAAACAGACTTAGTTATGCGGTTGGGAATATGTAAGTAATAAACAATGTATATGTGTTTCTTTAAATTGTTCAGAACCCTCGGTGCACTAGTCCTACTCGTACTTAGCCGGTGTTTTAATGATATACATATTTTCATCAACGGTTCAAATAGCTTGTGTTTATTTAAACTTGCACCTTCAAAGAGAAATCGTTCACATTTATTTCAGTTAACTGCAGCAACCCTTTCCTGAATATTCTAGGAAGTGAAAGCAATAAAAGTCAAATTACTGCTCGAGTCATGCATCACTAAAGTTTTGGGTTTACAAGTTGCAAATTGAATAAAATTAGGGACAGTATGGGGACAGCGTTTCGCCCTTTTAAATGGAGAGGAGGGCTAAAATAGATTCAATTTCGGAAGGCAAGAAATTGAAATACGAGAGCAGAGCCTCGAATTTGCTACAAGTTACTGCATCTAAACACGGTTTTGTGTCAACTATCTTTTTATCATTGGAGAATTTACCACTGAGCTTTTTTTTTCTTGAGGTTCCTAGTAATCGTATATTAAGGTGTTCAATAATTACTCACGAGTTTTCTAACTTTCCAGTTCAAGTGACAATATCGGTCATGTAGATTGTATGTACGCGGACGACAATAACCAGTGGAAGGTCAAATATGCGTTATTATTTAAAGCAAAATAATAAATTTAATCAAAACTCAGTATACCAATTTTTAATTCTGAGACACGCGTGTTGATTTATTTTATGTTGTCTTTTTTGTGAGCTGTAGACCCCGCGAGCGATATCATATAGCGTAGATATCCAGTATCCCCTTTTTTACCACTTTTTGGATACAATCAAAAATACACGACGACAAAAAAATTCGAAAAATTCGTGTAACCTATATACCAAGTTTCGTCCATATCGTCTATATAAGAAATGTAAAACACACAGAAAGTAGGTTTTTGCCCTAGCCTTTTAGGCCAAAAATGGGGAAAATGTCAAAAAAAACGAATTTCGATCACTGGCCAACCACTAGCTAAGTATAATAATGATAGATGGTTGGATGTAAAGAACTCTTGATACAGATAATATTATGAACGTCACGTAAGTAAGTACTTGTACCTGCGATGCGAGTCCGCAAATCTCTACACTAGCCCGCCGCGCGCCGCCTGCCCGACCGACCGGCGACCGCTGAAATCCACGGTGCACCGCACCCAAAAGCTGATTACAAGCGCCCCACTGCATTTACAGCAACAATTCTATACACTTTTACGAGTATTTTATATTCCCTCCATACTATAGCTATGTAAAATATATAGCCACATTAATTTGTACCGAGTCACAGACATTCCTTCGTGTTCATATGCAGTGTGTTGAGGGAAATGTTATTCATAGAAGTAAAAAAGACGTGGTGAATAGTACATAACTATATTAATATAGTACACAAATATTAATATAGTAATAAATAGTACATAAATGCATATTCTGCCATGTGTCTTTAATCGTGCCTAGTACATAAATTCAAACCGTTAAAAACAGTGTGTTGTAAGCAAAATGGCAACATATACAAAAGAGTGTATTTTTTCGACATCTTTCGTTATAATACGTGGATATATGTAAATAATTTAATAACAATAATCTTCATACTAGAATTCTATTGAAATGCAAATTATGAGAAAATAAGATTTAAATTACTTTCCCTTTCCTTCTTTACTTAATAATGTCAAGCAAAATGTTTACAATACATTTCCGAACGCTTGTACATGTCGCGTCGTATGAATACTGCTTTAAAATGAGGTACAAATCTTCCGATTTCCATACATTACTCCGAAGAAATGCTTCGCTTCTGTGACAAATGTACCAAGGAACGTTTTCCTTGTGTTAGGTTATTCCTGCTTTTCCAGTTTAAATATAACCTACACAAAACACTTGACAGTTTACAAGTGGACGTATGTAGTCGCCGAGTAGACAGGATTGAACCCATACCATATCTCGATTGTTTACTCAAACAACTGACGCTCTATACAACTGAGCTAGCGCCGTATCAATGGCTGTCAACTGACATATATTTATACATGTCATATAAAAACATCCCCTATGGGCATGGCCTTCCTGAAAATGCACTTGAATGTTTTTGACTCAAGCTCTGCAGGAAAATTCAAGTTCAACTCGAAAAACAACGTCAAATTGAAATGACATACTTCACAACCCTTCTAGTTTTCTTCAAGAAGCAGGCAAATGTAACAGAATCACGCAGACTGCATCGAATTTCGATTATTGATGCGACTTTTCATTTGTACATTTTTATAGGAAATGTAGGTTAAGAGATTTAGAACACAATATAAGTTGAACATTTAATAGGATTTGCGTTAAAAATCGTAATAGAAACAAGGTTGATTGTGTCTATTAAAATATCTCCAGAGTACAACACTATCACTGCTTTTAGTGTCAAACTGGGTTGGCTTTTTGACGTAAAATTCGTGTTTTTTACGAAATGGACCTATGGCCACAACTTTGCACGCGAGTATGATGCATGAGGCAGTGGGGAATTTTATCGCGACAAAGTGTTCCTGAAGTCCACACAAAAGAAGTCATAGGCAAAATCGAGTTCTGTGTTCACAATGGAAGCTAAAATTACGTACCTACATCGCATATTACAAGTGTTTAATCATACTACATTATACGACGTGTTACTGCAGAGAATGAGTTTCCTCGGTAAAAATTAAATTATAATTTCATGAGGGCCCTCATACTTTTAATCTAACCCCGCTTTCGTACGAACTTCGTCGATGCAATAACGCGAATTTGGATTAACTTGAAACTCACGAAAGACTTCGTAATTTCCCTAACCGTTTTTTCTTCTTCTTTGTTTTAATTTGTATTTATTCGCATCAGTAAAATCTGATTCTTCTTTGTCCTTCACTCCTCGTTCATAATCATGCGACACCACTATTTTAAAAGAAGACTCGTGATTCTATAATTGGAATCATAATAATTACATACGTGATCACATGCAGCGGTACAAGGTTTAACGCATGAGTCTGTTCCTGAGGTATGGGAGGGGTACTGGAGGGTGTTTTTACGTAACACCCCTCCCGTACCTTTCCCATACCTCAGGAACATACTCGGTTATGCGTTAAACCTGTAATCTACAGACACTTCTTCGGCGCGCCACTCTAATCGATGCCACAGTGATCTGTGTCAGGAATTTTGAATTTTGGCAAAACTTTATATCTGCATCTTTTTCTTGTATTTATGTGTCAGTTTGCGCACTTGACCATCTCGCCTGATGGTAAGAGACGATAAGCACTGAATGGAAAGTATAATCACCCAGAAGCCTATGTAGCGTAGCGTACTCGCTCTGGCTAATGAGGCACTCGTCCTGCTACCTTCCACACCGGAACACCATTCTATTAACACTTCTGTTTGGCATCACGCTTAGGTAACAGTTGTAAAGGCGGAAGGATTCCAAGAGTAGGATGTATAATAGAATAGATAATTCTATAGTCTATAAGTTACTTTTAAAAACCATGGTTAATGTTTATGCCGACAGAGTGTTCGTTTTGCTAAGCAAAATCATAAGCTCAAAACTTAAAACAGTAGCCCACCGAGTTACAGTATATTGTATCAATTATATCAGTTACATAATTTTGCTGGTGTTTCACACGACGCATAACTTAAGTGCGCCATAAGCACTGTTTTCCTGAAAGACCACATTTTCAGTACTAGCAAGTTTTCTATTTTATCGTCCAGATACTTTATGAGAATTTTATATCCTGAAGCTTTTAGAGCTATCGATTTATTTCGTCGTAAAACTTTTTACTGAACAAATTTTACATGAGCGCGTTTTATATCAACATTATGGTAATATTGTTATCACACGCTGTGTCGTAAGCCTTTCCTTTAACCTTGAATCAGAGAATACGTTATTACAAAAATTCGCGTTCAGGGAAATGGAATTTTACGCAGCATTTTCTTTAGGTGACGTCAGTTCTCGTTGTATTCGTAGTATTTTTAGGCCCTCGTGTTTTATTAATACGGGTAAAATGACGAATGTTTGTGCGTAAAACAAAGTCCTTTAATTTCATTATTTGGAATTCGAAAAATCTCTGAATTATGTATTTTTGACGGATTCAGCTCAAGAACATGAATACGGAATGACTTCAGAGAACCTTGTACAACATCTGCTTCGTTTCGGACATGAAGCTAAAATATGTTACTGTGCCGCCCGCCCCACAATATATATATATATATAGGGCGGGCGATAATCTTTTTACCTTCATGGTTTTGGATTTGTTTCGGTTTGGGTGCAAATTGTATACCTCTATATCCTAAATTCGGATTTGAGAGGATTTCGATCAGTTGATTCTTGAAAACAGGAAGTGAAGATCCACAAAAATGCGAACAATTAACTTAATTTAATGATAAAAACTTATTTCGTTAACTTTTTTTATTGCATTTTGGAAGTTTTTTTTAATGAGTTTGCAGGCACATAAAACATTATTTTACGGTATAGCCAAATATCGTTAAAAACCTCAACTATTTTAACCTCCAACTCATGGCGTTACGTCACAGCATGTGACAGATTTGTTTGGATAGTTTTTGCTTTGCTTACTTTCCGACGAGTTAAATTTAAAAAAAAAACTATAGATGGTATGGGAAAATCTTTAACAGGGCTATTTATTTTTTCACACAGTCTCTTGGTTAAAAGCATGAATTTTTAAAATCAACTTTCCGATTGTATGACTGTAGATGTATCAAGTAATCACTGCCAGAGCCGGTGCCGGTTTATTACACTGAGCAAGTAATGGTTTATTTAAAAAAAAAACATTGTAAATGGCATTCTCTTAACGCCATTCTAACGCTTAATAAATTATATCTCGTTAGTAATTTAATTACTTGCAGGCTTACTAACACCGAGGTCAGATCATTTACCAAAGCAAATTTGAGTTTCGAAATCTGGGAATAACAATTATTTCAGAGATTACATCATTTAAAAACCGAAACACCGTTAGGGTCGTTCAGAATTGCACTGTTTTGGCATTCATATCACGTATTCATGCGTCAAAAGTCAGTGATCGAACAGCAAACTCAAATTTAAATGTGGAAATTTGCTGTAATGCAGATTTGGTGATACTAGACGCTGCTCTTACCACCATGTGTTTCACGGGAATACATCCTATTTTTTCAATTACTACAAGAGAGTGTGTCATCTGAAACCGTAAGGAAATGTTTGTTTATGTTTTTAAAGCAAAATATTTATTGCCAGGAAGTTGGAGAAAGGATGTTATTATTGTATGTAGGAGTGAATTGAAGATAAGGAAGCTGTATCAAAGTTTCCCTTCACATGTCAACGTTGCATTGTCCGGACGATTCTGACCGGTCTATCTGTGAATGTCCTGACAATTTTCCCCGCACGCACGCTTAACGAACTGCAGCCAACGTTGGCCAAAAGGAACAGGAAAATTGCAACGTTACCAGAGGGATATTTTCTTCCTTTTGTGGTTCTTTTAGAGAAGAACTTTATATAGTCCTAACTTATAGGACATGTGAGCTATTTATCGTACGACGACATTCGACTATTTCAAATATGTTTTCGGATTATTTATTTTGAATTAAAATTCTTTATTGTTTCTCTTCTAAATACCTTTTTCAATCATTTATACGTTTAAAAACAAAAATTTCAAGTGTAGTATTACTCTTTATCAATGCCGCTGAACAATTAGCAATCTGTTAAACTATTTCCGTCGTTACATTCCTGATGACTCAGCAACTTACTTTGTGTGGGAAAAATATTGGATTGTAGAGGTATATTTGCACCGCCCCTCTATCGCTCAACATATCTTCAGTCCACTTGAACTCAAGTTAGGCTCACACCAAACTCATACCAGACATCATCTTTTATGTAATATTATCTCGAAGCAAGTGTTGCTACCTCATTTGCAAAGCTGGCGTTAGTCGAAATTGTCAAGAGTTGGCATCGCGCACCGAACGGACTAATTACGTGGCAGCTCTAGAAACTTCACCTAAATGTTCAGAAATCGACATTGAGTTGTGAAAACTAGTGGATACTCCATTATTTGAACAATGCTATACGTGTACATTTTATTGAACATCGTATAGCTTATTGTTTTGGCGAGCTTATTTATTGATAGTCTTCCTTGCATTTTGTTTATTCGCTAGTTTCAATATTGTTCAAAAATCATACAGTGTATGTATATACATCAATAATTTCATCCAAAGGTGCAGATAACTTAAAATAAATATAAGCAGCATAAAAATTGTTACGCACTGTTTACCAATTATGTACAATGATTGACAGAGCAATTTTAATAAACAAAGAAACTGCTTTTGTAATTTTATGTTATAAATACCAAAACGAGTATTTTGGCGATTTTAGGGTTCCGAACAACCGGTGAAAAAACATAACTCACTCTAGTTTGTGTTTTTCGTCCATCTGTCACACCTGCGACATCCTCCCTCTCCTCCAAGCCCAAGTAAGGAGATACTTAATGAGCAGGTGTAGTAAAAATATTTTTGATAATTAATTGAACATTGCCTAAACAGATTATTTTTATTTAATAAATTTGACGCTGAAACTGTCATCTTCTCACCGGTTTTCGCGACGTACGATGACCACGCTTTATAAGTAGCGTGTATATAGTTTCTGTAACCCAATAAGAATCGGTCTCTGCGTGAAATTACTGGGGCGGCATATTTTAATTAGCAACTACCCACAGACCACGTTCGTTTGTGACTGGGTTAATGTATATATGTACTTGAACTAATTTTCCTTGTGATCTTTGTTTTGTAAGTGAAGGTGTTCGCTTTTTTCGTATATGTATAGTTTGCTGTGTTGCAAAATAATAATAAGTAAGCTTTTCTGTACCAAAGTGTTATTGTTTTTGCAGGGTTTTTTTTCCATTTTATTTTGGTACCTATTTCTAGCAGAAATCTATAAGCACTTAGATTCAACCTTGTACACTGACAGCCCACGAAGCCGGGATGGCTTAGTTTTACTTGCTTCTCCTTTCGTTCACAACTCACTTTCTAGTCTTTGTTATTCTATGATTAATGCTTTTTTGTGTAACGTCGTAATTTTTGCACTTTTTAACATCCATTAGGCCACGGCCATTTAAATTTGGAATTGTTTTGGAAAACGATGACCCGATCAAAATAAGATCTAAATTTCAAAGTAGAGTCACTGGGTCATATAGGTGAAGTATAGTAGTAAATAGGGTAGACAGTTTTTTGTGTAAATATTACAGGAAAACCATAGAGGGAAAAGCGAGGTATCTATCTTGTACAATTTTCAAGCAACCATCAAAAAATATTGACAACCAAACATAGATATGCTTTGAAAAATATCTATTCCATCCTTAGTCAATCAACAAACAACCTCAGCAGAATATATCTGAAACCAATTATGAATTCCCCTTGCAGACGAAATCGCGGGCAAACGCTAGTTGAAACTATAGCTCAAAGGTCACAAGCTAAGAGGCTTTGGATGATCAAACATAGTAATAACGGTTGCACAACTTAAACCTTCAATACAACCCAATACGCAGAATAAACCACAAACTCCTTCAACAGAGAATTATTGAGTTCTCGAGGGACCAGAATTCTTCGAACTCAGGTCATGAAAAAAAGGTAAATTGGGGATCAAACGAAACTTAAAAGGATTCATAAATACCTTTACTTTTTCCGATTTCTACTTTTGGACGATAAATATGACAGATAAATATGTTATTTACGAATGTTTTGAATAATGTAGTGTTGAATATTTAAGTGAAAGGCTTACCTGCCACGCATGGGTTTCAGAAATTGACCCACGGAAACTCATTTTTTGTGAAAATGCATCAAACTGCATGAAAACCAGTTCAGCCATTTAGTAGAGGGAGAGAAAAGAGGTGCTTTCGATTTCAATGATGATGATCATCATAATCGGTTACATAAGTCTCCGAGACATGAGCCTCCGTCGTGGATCGCCACATCTGACTTTCTATAAGGGAATCGCATTGAGATGTTGTTAAATTACTAGATGCTACTGCCCATCTCCTGAATAGTTTTCCTTGGACACCCGCGGGATGACATTATGGGGTGATCTAGCTGAGACCACGCGGCCGGTTCGGTTTTATTACCTGCTAACAACTTGCCACTTACAAAAGTCACGCATCGCATCATCATATCATATTTACTGTCTTTTTAACATACACGAAAACAATACCTACTCAAAATCTGAACTGACATCACAAAAGGCAATACACATTTGTAAAATGTATTTTGTAGCACAACATTCTGAAAGTTCTGTGCCAATTAGAATCAACTCCAAAGAACCGACCCACTTCTGAGCCCGGAGTGAATGAGCAGCTTCCCAAGTGAACAGTATCTCGGACCGCAGACTGCGCCGCGAGGAATAGATAATTAATGGCTAACTTCATCACTCGCTTCAACTTCCACAGGGATGCCAATACCCGCAACTCGTTTAAAGCCTTTCGAGAGACTCGCGAGAACCCCAACGGAAGTTATTAAACCGATAGTGGGAATACAAGTTCGATTGATTTCAAAATTATTTAGCAACCAAGCTTCTGTCTGCGTTTTTGTCCGCTTTGGCTTCACTAATTATGTACACGTGTAGTGTATACGGTACAGTATAGACACATTGCCTCGTATTTCTATGGATTGGTATCGTCAGTGGCTGTGTCAATGAGTGCCAGTTCATGAGAGCCGTGAGTGCGGACGTTGAGTACCGAACCGGTGGGCATTGTCGAGCCAGTGACGTGATATACAACTCCTACACCACGGTAAACGTTTATTGGAATAGTAGGCGAAACCTTTCTCCAGCAACCTCTCACACCAACCAAGAGATTCAACAGAGAACTTGATCAAACCGGTCTAAGAGTAGCTCTGAATTTTTCTACACAAACTGACATAAATCTGCGCAACAGACTTAGCCCGGCTAACTTATTTCTAAATATATAGTACTTTGTATGTTATATGAAATATATAGTAATTTTATTGGATATTTATGTAAAAGATCACATTCTATTATTACATGTATGCAGCTGTAAGATTCTTTCCAGGTGAACATAACCCTCTTTTGTGAGATGTCTTAAAAGATACTCGTATGGAAATAAGTGATAATTGGATAAGATGTTGGATTTTATATAATACGGTTATTTGTATGATGCTATGAGTACCGCAACATTCAAGCTTCTTATAAAATGTTATTGTAATATTTCTAGCTTGATCATTATTCTAAGAAGACCGGTCGTTATTATAGTGAGTCCGTAACTACGGACGATCAACTTCAAGTAAAATGATATTGTTCCAAGAGAACTAGCACAGATTGACGAGTAACTTTGGCGTCGCTTCACGTGGTTTTCTCTTCAGATGGTTGGAGCGCGCCTGATTTTCCCCACGGTTGATTATTGCCGAAGTTGGTCCAGACTTGGTGAGTTCGTTCAGTTTACATTTCGCATGGCGAATACAAAATGCGGTAGCTTCAAAACTTCACAAATTACGGATTTTAGAAAAAGTAGAAATTCTACAGATCAAAGGCATTTTCTATGTGGGCTTTCAAGCTACATCAATTAAAATTACCAAATGTTACGTACTAATAAAAAATCACACATAACAAGTAAATCAACCGGTTGCAGTTTAATATACACTATGTATGCCCGAATCGAATAACCAAATTTCAAGTGTCTTACCTAAGCGGCATAGGCTGGGTGTTACATTTTATCGTATTGCGAAAAAAAGAATCTTAATGCTTATTAGATCTCCAAAAAAGTAATCATGCGACGATCATAAGTATCAAGATATATGTTGCGTATAGGCGAATAGGTGAATAGTTCCTCCCGAACTCCGTAAAATCGCACACTCATTTTCTGATAAGCTCAGTTTTCTAAGAAGTTGGCTGGATTATTTCTTATCTTGAAAACAGCGTGTTAGGTAAAATAGCAAACAGAGCAACACTTGTATCAAATACTCGTTCAAACATTTTTTAAGACTTACTAGTGCCAAAAAATAATAGAACAACATATTTAAACAGATGTCTTAGAAATTATGCGCCAATGTTAACACTGACAAACGCTGAGCCGCCGACCACTAAATGTACTATGACCAAAGAGATTTAAGCATACTATGACTATTGTTTTCACTTTCAGTAATAATATTTGAAAATTAGCCGCTGGCTACCGCACCGCACTAATTAATTTTGAATGTTGCTTATTTTAGATGTCAAATGACTACTAATTTAATAAATACGAAAGTGTTGGTTTGTCCTTCCTTTATGCCATAACCGAGAGTCAGGATGGAAAGATTATTTATACAGAGGTACTGTCCCAAGACATGCCCATGGATTCCTCGCTCAACATTTTAGAGCAAGATGATGTATCGGTAACTAAACAAAGCAAATTGGCACCGGCGGATAAATACGCTAAGTATTGTGAACGCTTACTGTTTGGGCCAATTTGTATCTGACGATCTGATCCTGATTTGGTCAGTTTCTTTGTTTTACACTCAGGTCCTTCCAACACTAAATATTTTAATAAATAGCCAAATCACTTACAATAAGTTGAAGCATTATTCGTGTTGATATCCACTTATAACGTCGCTCTGCAAATGGGATATTATGTATCATATCTAGCCACTTTTTACACACTGATCCATTTCTCAAAAATACATGTATATACGTACTCGTATATATAGAACAAAATGCGTTCCAAATGAATTTCACGTAGTCTCTAGTGTCCGTGCAACACTATTCGAAATATTCAAATTGGCTATTGATAAACTGATCGTAACAGAGCAACAATGTACAGGTATTTAATCTTGAAATAATTCTAAGCATTTATGAATATTCATGGGTTCAGCCTTTCAAGTTTACCGTTTCCAAACTTACAGGTTATTATCTAACTTTCGTAATCTTGTTTCAGTAGCCTAGTTTATTGATCGATTCTTGGAGTTAATTTGGTTAAAACTATGTTCGTGATTACCTAAAAAATCTCATGTACTAGTTATACACTATTTTTTATAATTATTCTAGCATATAACCGATAGCCTCTCCTTGGGGTTTTGGAGTGACCACGCCTCACGATCACGAGAAATTATGGCCGAGTGCAATATGTGTAACAAAAATATATATAAAACTCTTGTGTTGAGTACTAGCTTTTTTGTCAGCGTGGTTATCAGAAATAATCCCACGGGGGGAAATGGTTTGTGTTGCAAAATGATATCTGTGTATCAGTTCTGCCATTTATGCGTGACGGAGCAACAAATATCCAAACGAACACATTTAAAGCATTCGTGAAATTAAGCATCTAATTGGTAAACGTAAGAGGGTCAACAATGTCAATATTTTTTGAAAACCTAGGAAAATGTATCGCTCTATTTCTCAAATGGTTGCTTTAATACAAGAGAAAGAATAAAGCTTCAAATAGATCCAAAACTTCCATTCTCATATTCTATTCTGTATGAGCCGTAAACAAATCACCGGCGGTTACCAGGGCTCAAATAAATCTTGAAAGAAACTACGGCAGAAATAAAGTGTAGGTAAAGAACCGCTCTGAAGTTTTACGTATGAGATATATCGTTTTTGCTACAAGATGGAGCAAGACCTTCGTTTATTAAATACAAACCCCGACGAAAACATATGTATTTACGTAAATTTGAAATATAAACGGTTAAAGTGTAACTACTAACTCCGAGTAGCTGAAATGTTCCTACATTTATGCCCAGGTCATTACATTGTTATCATAAGCACAGAAAAATAACTTAAATCAGCTACATTAGTCCTCTGTTGGACATGAATCTAAAATAAATAAATTCAATACAACAAAAATTCTAAACGCGAGCTAATTATCTTCGACTTCTACTTTCACATTTAACGGTGCTGCCGTTTCGTCTAGAGGGATTACATTTTATAATATTCATGTGAGAAATTGATCCATATATAAATATCGAAGTAACCAGGTTTTCATTCGGCAAAATAAAGTGTAAAGCATGATGGGACCCTTTATTATTGAGTTAGTAAGGTTGCCGACCCTTTGCGCCTGTGATGTCCCACGATGTCACTAGGTAGCATTATTGAGTTAGGATAATTTACTGTTTGTTTAGTGTCTCAATGACTTTTATTACATTACTCATTTGTGATTGTCAAAGGCTCAAAAGAATTCAGAATCATTCGGATTGCCAGTGGCAGCGTATTACATAATATGTAGCGGCAATTTGTCACTGAATCAAATGCCGAATTCTTGCCATCAGAAGTTAATACTTCGTCACGTTATACAATTTATTTATGTTCTCTGATGTGAATTTTTTCTATTTCGTGTCCCGATATTACGTTTACGTAGTTTGACATAGTTTTAAATAACTAACAGGTGTCATGGTCAGGTCAGAAAGAGACAAGTAGCGAGTAGTTACTTATTACGGTATTGGTAATGTTACAATTTGGTCAATGCATGCAGATTTGTGTAAGTGATAGATTCCATACATTACAGGAAAAGTGCAGTTTTTTCGACACTGAGAAATCAACAAACGCACTGACCTATAGCCGGTGGTCTTTATATGCAGTTATTGTAAACCTAGTCCAGATAGTCAAAGTATAAATTATTCTTTGCCCAAAAATTTAAGTCGGGATATTACAAATGTGTGCATATATTGTCTTTAAAGTTTTAGGGCACACTATGTACATATATTTTAATATGAAAATCAAGGTATATTATTTTCAACCGAATCCAAAAAAGGAGGAGGTCCTTAATTTGAATGTATGTTTTTCATGTAAGTATTTTACGTGATAACTCCGCCAATTATGAATACATTTGTTCGACAGAACATACTTTAGAGATGGTCCCATATAAATTTTATCAAAATTAACTCAGCTGTTTTGGAGAAAATCAACAAAAAACAAATATGTACCCCGATAATTCTACCTCTAAGGGTGAACATTTTTAAGGAGTTGAACTCAGTTTTTGTTTCTTTTTGAACGCGTTAATTATTGAATCATAAATTGTAGAAGAAATAACAAATGTATAAAAACTAAAAGCCAACTAGTTTACTGAAGTCAGTCAATTAGGCCGCCCCTGAAGACTTTGTCTTTGCTTATTGGGCTATTGGCATTTAGTCAAAAAACATTACAAGAACACATATGATATCTATAAGTACTAGGTACACGTATACATATGAGAGCCCCGGAAGCTATAGCGGTTTACCACGATAGTTCCCGTTTGACACACACATTCCTCCATATAGGGGTCGGATCTTATCTCGTAATTGATTAGGCCTTTTAGCTTTATCTGACATTGGATCTCCTAATGTCTTGGCTTCGGCGAAAAACCTTTTTCCAGGCTTTCTTTAAGACCACAAGACTGACATTCACTACATTTGTTCTCACATACTTTTAGTACAAGGTTAGGTCATCGCATTGTTAGAAAATTTATGTTCGTGTGGTCCTACCTTTAGAATAGGAAAACCCCTGAATATGTATTTCGTACTCGACTTGATATTTGTTTATTATAATTATGGTATCATTTCTGTTTCTGTCCTTTACCGAACAAAAGATGTCTAGACACCCTTTAAATAATTATATACAATATGTAGATAAAATGGTCGATGAAAGCGTTGACCATGACATCAGGTTCTTAGGAAGAAAGTTTACTTTAGAGCTGTTTGTAGCGATGACAATTGGAAGAGAAATAGGATGTTTTTCAAAAGACAGTCACATTGAAAATCGTTTGCATAAATATAAGGATAGTTTTCTAACTTCCAAAACGGATTCATAAAATTGCTATCGCTTTACCGTGGATCTGGAATCTTGTAACCCCCTTTCGTAAACAAAAGCGTCAAAATGATATACAGTTCCTATCACGGTATAATACTTTATGCACTCTATAACACTAGCAAAAAGACTACTTGTATCACCCATTTAGATTTACTATCTGAAAAGAGGACATCAACCAATAAAATAACAGACAAACAGATACATCAGTATGAAATTGATGACGATGCTGTTGTAGACAAAGACATTTAAATTTAATTATTACTGTATATATATACCCACCTTTAAGTATTATCACTCCTTTTTTGTACACGTTGTATATTTAAATCTCTTTGTAGAATAATGTTTTGTTAATTGGATTATAAATGAAGTATAAACTCAATACTGCGAATGCGATGTCTGTTGCTCTTTATGAAATGAAAAAGTACATTTCAAATGGCACCGAGAGTATGTAATAAGCTCCCTTTTGATATACCAGTACAAGCATGTGAGACTATTATTAATGTTAAACGTAAGCTATTAAACTTTTCGATATGTAAGACATTAGAGTATTATATTCTTTTAATGAATATTGTAATTATTGATTGTGTTTAAGTTTGTCGAATAATTTGTGTGTAGAGATTTTATATGTAGTTATTAAATTTTAGAATATTCGTAGTTAATACAATATTGTGTGCCGTACCGGCAGACTATAGTGATACTACTTATTATAATAATAACGAAATGTTACCTATAGTTTTTGAGAGTAAAAAGTTATATTTCCATGAAATCAACATAGAAACGAGTGGCTTTGCAAGGCGAACCAATCCGCACTGGAGCTGCGTGGTGGACTATGGCCCATACATAACACTCTGTAGGGGAGTAGGACTGGGCCCCTGCAGTGGGTTGTAGGCTGTTATATAGGCTGTTGATGAATAAGTTAGTATTATTAAGCGTATGTCACAATAATTTTACAATATTTACTTTTTATTCCCTTTTAACATTTACGTAACGATCTACATTTAACAACACGTTCATCGCTCGTTTCTTAAATTTCCTATATGTATTTCAACACTACAAAAGTACTTAATGATTTACGAGTAGTTTATAGGAATCGTGTGCTCGTCATATTATTTAGGGTTCCGCACCACTACCCCCACTTGAAATATTTATCACTACCACCACACAAACTCACTAAATATTAGCGGTAATGTGATTGATTACAATTACCACGCATAGCAGGCGAATTAGTGATTGTAATAAGATTTGGTAGTCACCTAGCTAGGTGCTTATGTCTCTCTCCTGAATATGTTTGCCTTAGTTGCATTTTAAGACACCCCAAGATCACATGGCGATTTGGCATAAAGAAAACTTTTCAACCTGGTAATGTGTTCTTCACCACTGCTTTGGAAGATGCCACTTGCATCTAGCGAATCCTCGCGACCTTAACTAGGTCGTCGGTCCATCTAGTAGTGGGAATGGGCCCGGAGGATGTTCCTCGGTACGAGGTCGCCACTCGAGAACTCTTACTCCCTATCGGTAATCCGTTCTTCAAGCGACGTGGCCTGCGCAGTAGCCAGCGTGTTACACAATATAATATTAACTCGAAAAACTTAGCTGTCCATCCTTGAGAGAAATGATCTATACTAAAAAGCCTATCAGGCAGGGCTTCTAAGCCGTGGGCACACGGTTTTGGGGGTACATTTACCACCTACGGATCCATAACATTAGTTCTGGAGGTCCACGTTGTATATGATGACAATGAATACTATGCGTGATCGATATAAAAGTGAAGGTACCCTGTTATATGTAAATTCCACATATTTTTAAGTGCTGAATGAACTAAAACATCAGCAACCGTCTCACTAATAAACCGTCGAACGTTAATTAACGGTATATGATCTTTATGCTTTCTGTGGTAATAAATAAAAATATTTTTTATTCAAAATGCCTTGTTTACCTTGGTACCCTAAAAATACAAATATTTAAAAAACGAATAGCTTGTTCACTAAACTTGTCGTGTCTCGGAATATTTATGGATTTCATGACGACAAGGCTACGATTACAAAGAAAACACCTGACCAATCAACTAATCTGTCATTGGAGCGTTGTTAAAAGGCAGTCGCAATCGATATATGTATTTAATCATACGCTTTGTATCTCATACACCCGACTAACCGCCAACAATAACACCAAATTATTGCAAAGAAAGTGCAGTGTTAGTGAAATGTTAGCATCATTATTCATTGGAGCAATAGTTGCCTGCCTTTACTACCTATGGGATGTCTACAGCTATTGGCGGCGAAAAGGGATCAAGGGCCCTATTCCACTACCAGTGTTTGGGAATTACGCGTCAGTGTTGTTGGGAATAAAGCTTGAACATGAATTAATCCTTGGAATATACAGTGATTATCCTAACGAGAAATATGTTGGTCTGTACAAAGGTATTAAACCAGTGTTGCTCATTAGGGATCCAGATGAGATTAAACAGGTATTGCTGAAAGACTACGATTCATTTTTTGAAAGAATTTTACCTGCTTCTATAGTATTTACTAAAAACATACTTGGAACGAACGACTTGGAAAAGTACATGGCATATCGGAAAGCATATTCGCCATTGTACACGAGATCAAAAATATCGCAGACTTGGCCGATGTCGAAAATTCCTACAAACAAATATTTGGAGTTTTTGGATAACATGATTGATGAAGGCGATTGCCATGACATCACTCTCTTACAGAGAAAATTTTCTCTTGAAGTTTTCGGAGCTTTAACTATTGGGAGAGAGGTTGGATGTTTCTCAAAAGATAATAACATTGAAATTAAGTGGAATGAATATACCGATTGCTTCACAGCCCAAAGACGAATACAAAAAATTGCTTCAGCTCTGCCTTGGATTTTAAAGTTTACAACTCCGTTTTTACATGAAAGCCTTTTAGCTATGATCAAATTTCAACATAGTATAATAAACAGCGCACTGAATGAAGAAAGGGACAGAAATGGTATTTCGTTCTTAGATTTATTGACCGAAAAGAGGACAAAAGAATATTATGTATATGAAAAAAATATAAGATGGCATGTACATGACGACGAATCTGTAATTCAACAGTGTATCGTGCATTGGTTTTTAAATTCTCTTAGTACATCAAATGCTATTTCTGCAGCACTTTATGAACTGGCGCATGACGAACAAGTACAAGAAAGAGTACGTCAAGAAGTTGATGAAGTTCTGCTAAAACATGGAGGTGACTTAAGCATGGCAGCAATTACAGAGATGATTTTTTTACAGTCAGTCATAGACGAAGTTTTCAGAAAATACGGTATAAATGGTATGATTGCACGAATTTGCACGAGGAGATACACATTTCCTGGATCTAATCTATCCATTGACAAGGGGATTCCAGTTTTTATTTCACAGTTCGGTCTCCAATACGACCCGAAGTACTTTCAAGATCCATACAAATTTGAACCTGATAGGTTTTTGCCAGAGAACAAGCCTGACACCCCAAAGTGCGTATACATGCCGTTTGGAGAGGGACCAAGAAGTTGCATTGGTAAATAGCATTAAACTATATTATTTAAAGTTATTAATATGATTACGCAGTTGTGTTTTAATAAAAATACGTTTATATTTTCAGCTAAACGATTAGTAAAAGCGGTGGTTGCCCTGGGAGTGGCGACCATGCTACACAAATTCAAAGTAGCTCCAGCATTTCAGAAGAAGATCAAATCCAGAGCGCCGATTTCACTAGGAAGCGTTATACCGGGAGGATTGTTTATCAGAATACTTCGACGTGAAGAAATACAATAACTATTAGTTTACTTTAATCATTAAAACTTATTTTCTTTCGATTTCATCTTCGATATTTACAACAACATTTTTTGTTTTGATAAACTAATAAAACTAAATTTATCTTTAAATTGTATTTCTTCCTCATTAGAGACTATATATTAAATCGTTGGAAATAAACAATTGTTGTGAATATTATTCAACCAAACCATAAATGGCGAGTCGGGGACACTGCTGTAGTGGTTTGCCACCACCGGCTGCACGTGTGTGTCCAGACCTTTTAAAATGAATGAAAAATCGTGTGAACTGCTTGTCGATGGCCACTGCGACCTGGACCTCGTTTTCACTTAACATAAATCTGGCAATCAGTCTTTAAAAAATTGATTTATTTTAAAAACTAGAACACTCCCAATTACCAAGTAAGCAACTTGAATACAAATTTCTCCAGAGATTGCTCTAATGTTCTAACATTTACTAGCCCAGTATGCTACCCACGTTACTTTCGCAAGTAGTTTCCTGAGAAATGTTCGATATTAGCGCTAAAGCTTCGGAATTGAATCGAGGTCGTGTGAGTTTCACCAAAGCAGAGATCGAGGCTACTAAAACCTCACTAGTTTCCTGTAGTAAGCCACTTGAATCCCCAATAGTTGCCAATAGCATGGTGCTTACATCTGAACCTTTACAACCTGAACAATAACGAGTTCATCATTCCTAAAGAGCACCTAGTTTGCTCATCAGATGAGATCGGTTAAAACTTCAGGTGCATCAGGCAGCTGGCGGGCTTGTTGTTGTTGTTAGATTATCTATCACAAATGAATGTGAACTATTCCTGTGAACTCTATGAACCGGGACCACAGAGCAGGAAAGTTATGAGAGAAGGATAGCAGTGTATATTTGTATCACGTTAACATTTTACTGTGACCACGGATCTGCCTGCCTAATAATGAGGCATGATTATGTTCAACAGTGGACGTGCAGTTGACGATTTCTGAGCGGCGTCCGCACCCAGCCATATGTTGGTCATTGTGCATGAGTGGGATGGAAGTGGTGGCGGCTACTCGAGCCAGCCGACTTCTTCCCAGAAGTGCTCCGAGACGCTTGATGTCTCTGCACGCACGTGATCCTGGATTATTTAGGATCGTCGCCCGTTGTGTGGCCACGCTGCTGCAGGTTGTGAGCACATGGGCGGGAGTTTCCTCGGCAGCCATGCACCTTCTACACAGGGGGCTGTCTGTAATGTTTATGTTAAACATGTGCTTGTTGAGTGGACAGTGGCCTGTCAGCACCCCTACCACTCTCCTTAGTGTTTTCCTGTTTAAACTGAGAAGGGTGCGTGACAAGCGCTTTGAGAATGATGGGGTAGGTAGTACAGATATATATATATTTATTAATATATATTTAGCACCACTTACTTACCCCTTCTTAATCACACGATTCTTCTGCCCCAAGGTTGCCTGGAAGAGATCGCTTTTAGCGATAAGGCCGCCTTCATTGTACCTTTTATGTTCTTCTCTTTTCTTTTCTGTTTTTATTTTGTGTGTGTGTGCAATAAATATTATTTGAATTGAATTTGAATTTGAATTACTTTTGTCTATGTTCTTCAGATTAAATCGTATAAATAGAATTTTGGGCATATTTACACGTGTTCAAACCGCTGTCATTAGTGTTTCCAATGAAATTTTAACCGAATGATATCAGTAACATAACTTTGTGTCAAAATAGTATACAGCAGATAACATCCTAAATTCTTCCTGACACACGTTATAGCGCGGAAATAGAACGACCATGGTTCGGCCGCCGCTTAAATATATACTTTTCATGGTTACTGTGGAATATAGTAAAACAATTTATTCGCAACGATTTCGACGATATTTTGTTGTTCAGTGAGTAAGTCGCACTTCTGTTTCATTATTCTTTTATGGCTTCCACTGCATAATTGGAGTCATGCACGGCATATATTACTGGAGCGAAAATATTGTTCAGGAATTTAACGGGCTGCAATTATTGCTGTTTTATTGCCTGTGTTTCTAGTTTAATGTTAAAATAGCCTTCGGACCGAAATCATTACAAATGTATATTTTTTCCTGGCTGAAATACGAGTATATTAAATTATTTGTAAAACTAAGATAACAAGATATGGACTCAGGCCGGTATAAACATATATTGTTATTATAGGAATTCCCCACCCCACGTATCATTGAATTGAATAAGACGTACATAATTAGAGTGCATAATTTAGTCTAAAGTCAATGTCTCTATAGAATTTTAAGGAGTGAGCTAAGAGTCGTCTCGATCTTGAGTAAAATTATTACAAAAGGAGGATGGCGCCAGCGAAGAGTGCATCGGAATTACACAACTCACTGATTAAAGGTAGGAAATATAAGATCGTCGATAAAACCTATTCAATAAAAAAGAATCATTAAAACTTAGCATATAAGTATACACACTAAAACATACAGTCGAATTGATAATCATTTTGAAGTCGGTTGCAAAATCAGATTAGATATTGCATTAGCTACATCTTCATCATCAACAGCCTACATACATCCCCACTGCAGGGGCTCAGGCCTTCTCTGCTACAGAGTGTATGGGCCATATCCCACCACGCGGCCCAATGCGGATTGGCGAACTTCACATGCCTGTTCAAAACATGCAGGTTTCCTCACGATGTTTTCCTTCACCATTACGCAACCGGATAATGTACCTGAATTGAAAACCAATTCATAAATACACGACCACTGCACCACCGACGCTTCATTAGCTACAGTGGCGAATAAAAACGTTTTATATATAAAATTAGACACGTAACTGTAGCACGTGTTTATAACAGAATCTATCTAATTCTAAGCTTAGCACCACACGCCACACATCGTCCTCATCAATCAAACCGACTTATCGCGTCGCGTGGTGGCTGGCGAGCCTACCCGTGCCATCAAAGGAAAAAAAAAGCCTCAAACATCTTAATTTTATTGGGAAAATTACCTTTGTCCTAACAAAGGAACGCTTTTTGTCCGTCACACACCTATCTGTTCTGTTCTACTTAAAACGTCTCGGAACGCTTCATGAACGCTTCGGAACGTCGACGTCTCGGAACGCTGCATGCTTGTTCGAGTCGGTAGGTGTGTGACGATCGGTACAGTTTGTATTGTATTTTAGCCTTCCAAGTTCAGAACAAAAAAGAATCGGTAGCTAAGTGACGGCGCTTCAACCAACAACCAAGTGGTAAATGACTGATGTGTTCCGGCCAACAAATCCAAAATGTTACATAGTCAGTATCTACATTGATATGTTGTACAGTATTTGTGACACTAGGCGTAAACTCTGTTAAGGTTTGTACAAACTTTCCGAATAAATAAAAGATCAGTTTTTAATCAGTACATTTTGTTGTACTTAAATTTATAGCGGAAATAACTAAACATCATAAGGACATATCCCATTGTTAGTTTCCTGACGCTCATACATAAGTAAGGGCCTCATAAAACAATATTGCATACAAAGGGCTTCTCCACGCCGAGGTCAAAATATAACAATGTACTGCCCCTTTATTCTCTCCCTTTACAAATATTTGCTTGCGAAACCGGGCAGGAACTTAAACCGTTTTAATTAGGTATTTGAAGCGTAAGTAATTTATTTCGCTAATCGCCTTTCCGAGCTCTCATACTAATTAATTTGTAGGAAATTATTGAGATATACATTATCGTTAATATTTACGGGATTTTTCTTTCAGATTATTTTATGCCGTTGTAAGGTTTGCACTTGTTTTGTAATCTTAGATAAAAACAGGGCCAAAATAAGCTAAAGCCTAACATCTGAGCAAAGGTCATCGTTCGTTATTCATGATACGTTTGAATTGAACCATGAAAGTAGAACCAAAATTCTAGAATGGTGATATTTTTGGCTGAATTTTCATCGACACATTTTTTAGGGATTAGCTTACTATATAAAAAAATTGTAATTGGTCAATCACAGTTATTATTTACTTATTTAATTACAATTTTAAAATTTTGAAAATTGGTGTGCATTGTTCTGAGATCCACAAGGTTATTTGTTGGGAACGAACACAATTATTATTTGTGGACAGATAATAATTATGATATTTCGAGCATTTTTTGCACTGCTCTAAATAAGGATAAATGCTAATAACATAATGAATGAATGAGATGTAACAAGAATATGTACAAGTACCTTAAATCTCGGGTTTTTTGTCATGTACTTCAGAAATTATCCCACGGGAGCTACTTTGTTCAATCGGAATAAAAATGAGATGTCATTGTTCAAACTTTCAATTATTCCAATAAAAAATCAAGTTCTTTTAGTTACAACGTTAAGGAAGGACAAATAAACAAACTTTTTTCGCATAACATTAGTATGGATTCGAGAGAGTACTCTATCTCTCTCTCTCGTCTGCTGAAACATTTTTCTTATATTCTTAATTGTACAAGTGGCACAATATCTATTTTCCATAATTATTATAAATTGGAATATGAATGTTTTTTTCAAAACTGTACCATGATGAAAGATTGTCACCATGATCAAACTGTTTTGTTACAGTTTAGAAACTGCACTCGCTGCAACAAATTTTCAGAAAATATTTTCAGTGACAATTGTGTTCAGATTAATGTCAAGAAACATCAAAATGGTTCAGCTGTACAATTTGCAGTTCCATATTTCATAACAATTCATTCACTTCATCAGCAATTCCATGTGTCAGATCGTTTCCAGCAACCGGCAACCTCTCGTTGACATCCTCCTTCCATCCTCTCATTATATTTCCATGGTTTAAAGTGGGTGGCGTACGCAACGGGCAACGTCGTAACATATTCATTCCTAAACAGCCGGATACTGTGTGATGTTCAAGATCTAAATGTTACAAAGGGGAGAATATTAAACTGCTCGTAAAATAAGGAATACAGCGACCTCTGTGGCATGAACATGGCGTAAGTTTTGACAAGGAACTCTTCTTCGTTGCTCTATTCCAATAGTTCGACTCGGGGTGGATATGAATGTCGGCTATGAACATGAATCTATCAGGGAGGGAGAAAAATGGAAGATATACTTCGTAGGGTTAGACGGATCATTCATACCAAGCAAGATAGCAGTGACGCATCGTAGAATTTATACCTTCCTGGCAAATATGACGGTGATGCACAATATATTTTTGGTTGTAACGTTGATTCGGGCCTGTATACATGGATCGAACTTCATAAGACTATCATTATTTGAGTTGCATAATTTTCGATTAAGAAACCATTATTTGGCCATAATCTGACGGTATTTGGGATATTTTTATTATATAATAAAGACGCACGTATACGATTTAATACCAAAAGCTAAAGATATGTTTGAGAAATTTCTTAGGTATTTTTCATGGAAGTCGGTTTCCAATAACATGCAAGATATTCAGTGCATTGTTTCTAAATTTGTAATTTTGGTTTCAGTAAATTGTCGACAGCGAATAAGCAAACACCGAAGTGATAGATGTCCACCACTAGTGGAATGTATGGAGCCTGCAGAGGAGACTGCCCACCCGGCCAGAAGTAACTAATGCCCATATGGAAATCCCTGAACAGGCTTCGCTTACAAGTTCGATGATGAAAGGAGAACCTTATAAATTGAGGGATCCAGCGAAAAAAGGTTTAGTGCGATTGCGGCACGGCGCACGCGTACGATATAGCGCTGTAATGTAGGATTTTTTTTTCTAGAATATTATCTAGAAAATCAAGATTTGGGAAAATAGACTCAGAATCATGCCCAGGGTGACCGGAACCCTGCGACGCGTAAAATCTTCGCGAGGCTAACGACAGGGCAATAAGGAAGCGCGAGGAATCGATCGACACGAATGAGGAATAAGTATAAAGAGGATATTGTTTCTATTACTTATCATAATCTGCTGCAAAAGTCAACTGTGCGACATTTGACTTTCTTTGAGGGGATTCCCTAAATCACCACACTGAAGTTGTGGTTGTAACATAGGTAGATGCTGCTGCCCATAAAGTTATAGTATTATAGGATCGTGATTTCTATTTTTATTAAAAGCTTTTATTTAACTTGCAATGTTTGTATGTATGTATGTATGTATGTATGTATGTTCGGGTCAAATCTTGCAAGCTGAATTAGAAGCACTTCCTCTTATCCTAGGGAGTTGAAATTTTGCACGTTGGTTCAGTTCCGATGACAATGCGTTTTTCTGGTACCAGCGAGCTGGTCTGATGCTGGAGTCAGGAGGAATAAAGAGAAACTCTTCAATAGGCCCCTCGAATTCGGGCTCATCTCAAAATCAGAATACCAGGCTGACATAAGTGCAAGGGAGCGTGCTATATCGTTTCTATATATCGTATCGTAGCGCAGGTTAATTCCTAACAAACTACTTAAAATCATTTGAAGTACCAGGTTAGCAGAAACAGAAGTAGTTTTGATTTAGCTCACATGACATATTACGCGCGGTTTATTCTACTAAAGAGAACGCGTAGCTTCTGTCACTTCTTTTTTTTTTCAAATCTAATTAATAGATTCATTAACTTTAGACTTTAGTTGAAGTGTTTTAGATTCAAAATGCTATTTGTCTCTTTTTGGCCCAAGGGAATGAAAGAGTAACCACATAATCAAAACAAGTCGTGATTGTGCATTATATCAGTACCTAGTCTGTGCAAAGTCTGTGATTATATCCTCTGTGTAAATGCTGAATGTCATGCATAAATGCCAAAAATACAGCTAAAAAGCGTGTGTTTATGTTAGTTTGGCAATGGTTTTCTAAATAAATTTAAGACAAGATAGTGTCACTCAATTGAGGCTGGACAAGGCAGCGTATGCAATAATCATCGGCTGCAGAAGTCCACTGTTGGACATGAGTCTCCCTGTTATGGCGCGCCCACACATGCACGGCGATAGGGCCGGGGCCGAGCCACTTGCATCCAGTGACTACTCGCGAGCTTAACTAGGTCATCGGTCCTGGTCTGATGCTGGAGCCAGAAGAAATAAAGAAGAACTTTTCAATGGTCCCTCAAATACGGGCTCATCTTAATACCACGTTGACATAAGTGCACCGGAGCGTGCAATATCGTTTTTGTAGCGCAGGTTAATTTCCTACCAAACTATTGAAAAATCATTTCAACTACCAGGTTATCAGAACCAGAAGAAGTTAATGACATATTCCGCGCGGGTTTGAGTAAAACTTATATTTTGAAATGAGAACGCTCAACTTCTGTCACTTCTGTTTTTAGGGTTCCGCAGTAAAACTACGAACCCTTTTAATTTCGCTCTGTTAGTCGGTCCGTCTGTCAGTCCGCGGCTTTGCTTAGAGACCCTTACTACTAGAAAGGTGTAATTTAGTACGGGTATACATATTAATCACGCCGACAAAGTAGTAGAATAAAATCTTGCAAAACATATTTTTAAGGGTGGCTCCCATACACGTTACTTGGGAATAATATATATAGTTTTTCTAATACTTGTGCTCAGAAAGTGATACGTTTTGTAGCTGTTTGGCGTGCTAAAAGTTCGTGATTTCAGAAGCTTGTCTTAAAAACGCAAGGCAAACGTGCGTTTTTCTTATTAACTAGTTATAAAGCCAAAAGCACTAGTACTTTTTTTTCTTATTAACTGAAGGAATGTTTTTCATTCAAAAATCAATACTAGTATTTTTGCCGAGTCACTGGGCAGTATTTGCAACACACTCTTGGCCACAATCTCAATAATAGACTACCAGGTTGACATAAGTGTCAGAGAGCGTGTAAGACAACTGTTCCGCACTAACCTCCGAAAAAAGATCGGGGTCTGTTTAATTAGGTACTTTTTGCTGCATTCACATGCTCCAAGAGGATTGGCTTCAGTTCGAGTGTTTTTGAAAAAAGAACGCGGGCCTTCGCTTTTTAAATATACATATTTAAATTCGAATGTTGATAATGATTTCATTTAATTTTATGGGGATGACAGAGACCTTATGCCAAGGTATTATATATCTATTTTTCTCTCTTTGAAGTTGTAGTTAGACTCCATCTTAGGTATGAGGTCCTGGTACTTTCGTCTTCATATCAACCGATGTTAAGTGATTAAAGTCAACAAATGGAAGCGTTCTCACCTAGAAACGTTACTTAGGTATGCTTTCTGTGCTAACCGGAACACAATCATCTTCATCATAATTTTACTATTGTTATATTTTTTCGCAAATGTATTATTAAAAAATGACGTTCGAAACTAGTTTCGCGTTTCCCCCCGTATATCTCTTAAACTATTGCTTTTAAAAATCTGAATACTTCACAATAGTATGTACACTGAACTTATAAGAAAAACTATCAAGACTAAGCTGGCTTTGCAGGTGAATGGGTAATAGTCGACTAAATTATAAAAAAAAATAGACTTCGAGGTGCCATAATGAAAGTTCCGTACAAATTCCAATCAAAATTACTTTACATCGTCCTGGGTGGGCCTAACTTGCACTTCAATGCTTTTTAAAATTGAAATAGATTCAGTAACTTAACTAGACTTTTTTAGTCTTAAGAAACACGTCGATAACTAAAAAATAAAAAATAAATTAATATAAAAAAAATTTCATAAAGAAGCTTTTATTTAAATGCTCTAAAAAGAAGAAAATAAACTTTAAATTAAATCAAACCCATCAATTGATTACATTGAACAATTTATATGCTATAAAAGCTTGTCGCGTGATTTACTAGTGTAGATGTATGTAGATTTATCTATTTTATACAATACATACTTTTTCTCTAGATCAGTTTACATAATTCTTGTATTCTAGTTCATCGACACATAGGCCTCCTTCATGGTACGCCACATCGACATCAATACAATTAAAATCACGCGACAAGCTTTTATAGCATATAAATTGTTCAATGTAATAAATTGATGGGTTTGATTTAATTTAAAGTTTATTTTCTTCTTTTTTTTTTTTTTAGAGCATTTAAATAAAAGCTTCTTTATGAAATTTTTTTTATATTAATTTATTTTTTATTTATTCATACACGTTACCGATAACAGCCCTAAAGTAACTAAATATTATTGGCAAACAGATTTCAACACACTGAAATTTTTATTACAAATTTTTTATATATTTTTTTAAATATTTATATTTTTAATAATATTTTTAAAATATAATCAAATAAGTATTTAATTTAAGTTATATAAAGTCACTTATTTACAATTACAAACTTATACAATACTAATAATAAAATACAATAATAATAATAAAATAAAAATATTATATTCTATTTATTTATTTTATCTATTTTATTCTATCCTTATCTACCGGGAAACATTCACTACTGAGCATACTTTTAAAACTAAACTAATGATGTTGTAAATTATACAATTTAACAGTGGAACTGTCCCCAAAACAATGCGCGCGGAACAAAAGGCTCCGTGATTGCAAGTCCATTTGCATGTTTCATTGACCGACAATTTAATTTCGTCCGTCCTCCCCGGAGTTCATTTTGCTTCATTTGTCCTCTCCTCCGACACCCTTACATATTTTACGGAAATCACACACATCGTTCGTTAACTTTTTACTCGTTTACTCCTCCTGGCGGTTCACAGACACTAGGGTTGTTGCTCGCTTAATACAAACATTACAATGTCGAATTATAATATGCGATGTTTATAAAATCCTTACTGTAACTGTATGATGTTTAAGTTATTTATGCAATTCTCTTTAATGTAAAAATAATAATTGTATTCAGTTTTAGTCGCGAAACCTATAAAATTAATGCTACTGATTTTAATATAAATATATTATAACATAACACTGACCATTTTTTTTCTTCTAAATACGAGTAATAATAATAAATTCTGTTATGTTAGCCAGTCCCCACAAAATAAAACGTTTACTCGTGTTTATAATGGGCGATAGGGGCCATAGGCGAAAAGTTTATTCGATATGCGAAAACTTTGTAAATTGCTTTTAGAAATTAATTAGTTTTATTTAATATTTAGTAAATAGCTGTTAAGTTTTCAGAATAAAATAAAATAAACAATTATGTCATCTGTCCCAACAGTACATCGTAGGAGCATACATTATACCATACACTTTGCAAGTATAACTTACAATCATATATGGCATCTTTGTCCCCCAGTGAGAGGAAGTGAGACATGACGTCATTGTCCCCCAGTACCACGTCCCGTAGACTCTAGTCGGTGGAACGTAATGATCGGGATAATGGCCCGTCTCTAGTGGAAAACATTAGTATTTGTCCAAATGTCCACGAACCGGAGCCGCGCGCGACAAATAGCGTATTCGAAACGCCTGTTTTTGTACCCAATTTGCCATTTGATAGGTGTAGAAATAGTTATTTCTATTATGAAACCTCGAAGTAAGAAATATAATATAATAGTAGCTTGTGTTTGGCTTAGCAACGTTACACCTGAGTAAATTAATATTTTAATATTATTAATCATTCCCGTTGAAGTAAGAGTTCTGTTTATTTTAAAACGTTTATTACATCCAGTAAGCGACGCCAACGCAGTGTTTACTCGGTTACTTACGCAGATATTTATTCAGTCAACATTTTTATTTTTTTCTTAGACGTCAAATTATGTTATTTATATTTATATTCTTCCCACAATTAAGACTCACAACCAATTATTACTTACACTCAACTGCGTTATTAATTTTTAGCTACCTTGTATTCTCTTCTTCATCTAATCTTGTAGGCTGTAAGATCGATGACCGACCTGATAAACCCTAGTTTTGTTGAGACGCCATATGCCTCTGACATGGCTCATGTAGCTACTACCTGTCGTAGATAGTAACCGGGGCCAACGGCTTAACGTGCCTTACTGTGAAGACAGTCAGGTGATTCAGCCTGCAATGTACTAATCAAACTGGGGAAAGTCTCACAAAGTAATATTTGATAATTTCCCCACCGGGAATCAATCCCGGGACCTGCGTTTGCTGTGCGACTGAGTCTCAGCCAACTGCGCCACGGAGCCCAGCCTCTCTTCTAATAATCTTGACTTCATGTTAAAACAAGGTAATGAATTGACAGGTTATTTTTTCTTCGTTATCTCAATTATTGTTTTCTTAAATACCTCTTGGTCAGTCATCATCATCATCAGCTGGGAAAATTCCACAGCTGGACATAGGCCTCCCTCATGGTACGCCACATCGACCGTTCCCGAGCCACCTGCATCCAACGACTCCCTGCGACTCTAACCAGGTCGTCGGTCCATCTAGTAGGGGGACGGGCCGGTAGACGTTTCCCGGTACGTGGTCGCCACTCGAGAACTTTACTCTCCACCGGTTATCGGTTCTTCGAGCGATATGGCCTGCCCATTGCCACTTCAGCTCACTGACTCGTCGAGCTATGTCGGTGACTTTCTATCGTCTACGGATTTCCTCATTCCGTCTTGGTCACTAATCCACAAATTTAAATTCCACTGTTACACACTTACCACGCGCACTAATAAAGACTGTAATTCCTTGCCAGCTATTTCTATGCGAACCGCCTCCTTATTAGCCATTACTCGGCCTCGGCCAAAATTGTGGTGAAAACCATGGTGGTGTGATGAATGACAACGAATTTTAGGCTAAACAATTATTTGCTGGTTGGCAGTGTGCTACCTAAAATTTAGTTGACTACAATTTTTGCCGATTTAAGAATCTGCCGTTTTAATAATCTGCCATTCACCGTATAAAGGTAAAGGGGCGCGGGGTACGGCGATAAAGGGTATAGGAGCGCGCGGTCGGTCTGTAGCTACCCCCATGTAGCCTAAATCTGCCTCCAAACAACACTGTCAATAGCACTGTTGTGTTCCGGTATGAAAGGTAGTAGAGCCAGCGCTTCATTCTTGCGTTTTCTGATGAGCTCGGTTTTCAACCAACGTCTTTATCATCACTTACCATCTGGTAAGATTAAGGACAAGAGTGCAAACCCCAGTATGCATAAAATATAATATGAGTTTGTAATATTCAACAAGTAATGAGAACTTTGAAGCATGTAAACATACTCTTGTTTTATTACAGTGTGATTACAAATGACCTATTTCTCTTAATGATGTTTATAATGTACATTATCATAAACAGATACATTATGTGCTTTATTGCTTTCCGCTACTTTGCAAAAGCCACAAAAGTACCATATAAGGTCACAATGGGATCATATCAACTCGTACTCAAATTCGGTTAACATTTCGCTCCATTTTGTTGTTTTGACTGTATTTAAAACTTTACAAAACTTTAATGTTCATCCGAATGGAACCCTTCATCTCTCCAGGCTGTATGTGTGCCCTATTTCATCTAGATCGATCTAACCGTTGTCGTGACAAGGTGACAAACAGACAGAAGTTCAGAGTAGATCAGAGGAACAGAATTGTACGTTCGAAACTACACAATGTGACTATAAGATTGTACACAGAAAAATAATCCTTACTAATAATGTAAATGTGGAATTGAGTTTGTTTATCCTTCTCTTTATAACGGGGTGTCAAAGTGACTTGATTTTTTGTATCACAATACAACGATGATACGAATATGTAAAAGTTTCAGATTATACTGATAACAACTTCCAGAAAACCGCTGGAGATCACTGAGAGGGGTGACATTAGATCATTATAATCATCATAAATAGCTACGCTTGGTACCCTTTGCGTATCATCAATCATCAACAGGATATATACGCACCCACTGCTCAGGCCTACTCTCCTACAAAGAGTGTATGGACTTCACATGCCTGTTCAAGACATGCAGGTTTCCTCGCGATGTTTTCCTTCACCGTTAAGCAATCGGATAATGTACTTGAATTCAAAAACAACTCATAGGTACACGGCTGGATTCGAACCAGGAACCCCCAGATTGAGAGTCCGCGCCTTATCCAATGCGCCACCGACGCATTTCGTATACGGAACCCTAAAAAGAATCCTAAAGCCAATTTGCTCTGATTTATCTTTTTTACTGTCATTAATTCCGCCACAGCTTCAGTGTCTGTATATGATGTTAATGTACCGCTATTAGACCCTTCAACAGCCCTCATCCGTCCTCATTATATGTAATATATAGGACCACAGTTAGTTTGAGGCTCGTATTGTTTTTGCTTCACTACCACACCAAATAGCCAATGTCCTGGTTCTGATGATGCTATCTGCCAGAATTTCAATGACAAGTTGAACTATTTCCATTGGGAAAGTAAATGAAGTGAACGCATTTCAAGAACACACCGACTATACGACGTTGGAATGAAAGTACTCTGTAGAATGCGTTTTACAATGATTTTACAAGTATTTTTGTGGCCTGGACGCGCTTGGACTTACAATGTGGAGGTCTCGGATTTGATTCTCAGTGGGGCGTTTAGGTTGGTAGCAGGGCTTGTTTCGTGTCCGCCTGCCTAGTTACCACCACGATACCTTTTAAGCCAGCGCCTTATTCAATTATCAGATGATATAAAGGCAAAATACAAACCAATTATGTATAGATTTTTCAATTCAATTTTTTTAATTTCATATGATACATACAAAGGTTATGTTTTCGTAGAATCGTAGCCACTACCAGCTGCTCAAAATTTAAGTAGATCTTCCCACACAGGTAGGCTCTGCCCGCCGCCCGCGCCCGTGAGAACTGAAACCTGGTAAAATGTAAATGTGCTCCAGGCAATACACAGTTGTTTATTTCCTAGTTTGTTTTACATCCCTCTGTTTTGTTCGCTCCACTTCCTCCGGGAGAATGAAGTTCATTATTTATTTAACATTAGCGCTCATTAGGATCTGCTTAGTTCATTAAAAGTGAAATTTTATCTAAAACTCGTTGTAAGCGCGCCTCAGAGGTTTCGCAAGCAAACCTCGACTTTAGCTGTTTCAAACCAAGTATTTCTTTCAGTTATTTTAATTACGGCTTTACTGAAGTTTTACTACTTTTATATTGTATACATCGATGGTGTTGTGTAATGAACATTTATTTGAAAGAGCTATCGACATCTTCTAACACACTCTAAATGAGGTAAAATAAAAACGTTTTAATCATTAAAGACCACTACCTTTACAGGTACTACCAATACCTACCACTAAATATTATATACCTATGGCTTCCGGCTGAGCACGTTTCTATTACGCATCCTTATTGTTAATTACCATCAAGTTAAATGAAATCCGAGACCAAGATTTAGAGACCGAATTAAAAAATAATATTTCGAATTGAGACTTGAAAATTAACGACGCAAATGCTTTAAAAATTGACCGTTATTACTTAGGTGTGAAGTCACACTATTGCCCTGACTGATATATATTGATTTGAGGATTAATAATTAAAATTTTAGTTAAAATAGTAAATAAGTAAAAAGTGTTACGCAATTTTAATTTCGATACTGTCAATTACCGAAATACAACTCCTACATATTTTTCCGGCTTAGCTGGTCACAAATCAAAAAGTACAATTCAAAAACGGAAGAGGCATCAAAAACGCGTCGGCTGACTGGAGCTAGCCGATCCATTTCCCGGAAACGGGATTCACCATGACGTCACTGGAATGGCCGTCATCAATCTAGCAGGCAGACATCGGCAGCGGCGTCGCGCCGCACTCTGACCGCACGGATATTTGCGTGTGACGCGAAATCGAAATGTAAACCCGACTATGTGTTACAGTGACGTGATATGTGGTTAACCACTACATTATCTACGGCGCCAATCCACTGGCCATGCACCACAGCCAATATACAATAGAGCCTTCATAGAGTACACACCAACTAAAAAGTTACTCAACAATACTTGCATAATGACTGCAGCACGATACGGAAAACCGATTGAAGATGGTGATTTAAACAACAACAAATACTTGTTCTTCATGAAAATTTCATAGATTTTCATAGCTTAATACTCAAAATATCACTGGACTACGTTTGTATGGGCGCTTTGACACCAGCATACCCTCTAAAGGCAGACAGACTGGCGGTCAGAATTCCTCAAAACAATATAACTAACTCAGTTTGTGTCCTCCGGATTCAAAACCCTAAAAAATACAATTTTACACATTTTACTTGTGTTTAGTTGACTCCAGTTCCCTCCGGACTCAGAGGCGGTATCATTTACATTTCGCTCGCAACATTTACATACTCTTTTGCCGGGGCCACTGCTTGAGCCCTCACAGGAATTGCAGCGCGGGCGCGGACTCTCGTAAAATGCAGAAACAACGGCTCAGCGCTGGCTGCATAATTGAACTTGTGTACACCAACTGTTAACAATGTTCCTAGAGGTTTAGTGCTGTCTGGGTGGAGATAAAGCTAAACTGAAATGTTTATAGCATTGGTCCTTTATAAATATTTAAGCTCAAAGATTGATGAGTCATACAGGTTAGGAGATGTAAAATAAATAAACACACAAGATTTCAACCTCTTCCGTAACCTCGTTGGTAAATAGGACTGGTGATCAGTTACAGTCAGTTCAGTGTTACATTGGACATATTTCTTTGCCTATCTAGGACTTTGATATTTTTCGAGTACATAGAACAACGGTTGGACCGCGATCCCACCTGATGTGGACGATAAGACATTGGCAGTGCGATCCACTCCTTAGTTGGCTGTACGCATAATAAAGTTAGAAGCATAATTTATACTTAGTAAGAGCCTTGTGGATGTCAACTATGTGGTGGAGCCTTGGTGTTTGTCTGTTATGGCGATTGCGAAACGAAACGCGTAGTTCTTGATATAATAAAGTTACGCATATGTTTAATGGCAGATGAGAACAAAATATATGTAACGTACGACAATTGATAAATAAACGAATGTCACAGAACAAACGCCACCGCACGCGGCAGAAACAACATTTGTTTGCGATTATTTCAGCCGATCGCAGCAGATTTAATAAGGATTACTGTGGACCGAATCGGCATGTTGGTTGAAATATGTTTGTAAGCCGATTATGGCACAAATAACATTTTAATAAGCCTTTGTCCATGTTTTATCTATCGACGACAGATAGTATTAAAAGGATATTCTACGCATATTGAGCATAATTCGATACGCAGGCTGCATGCGCTGGATATCGTATTTTGAATATTTATTATCTGCTTTCATGTTCAATATCTTTTGTAAATGTTATTCCATAGGGTCTACTTTAATATTTTTACTGATGACTAAAAGCCTTCGCCACTTGGGGTGAGACATTTTTTCTGCATAAATAAAAATATAGGACCTCCCCATCTCATCCCGCGGGTGTCGTAAAAGGCTACTAAGACTAATAATCAGCTGCATAAGTCCACTGTTGGACTTGACCTTCCCCTATAGATCACCACAATAAGGCAATTAGTATGGGTGGTGAAAGCGTGAACGAAGTTTTGTTCCAAATAAAACTCACCGATTTACAGTGGGAGGTGAGATAAGCTGAGACAACGGTAATGTACATGTCTGCATCAGAAAAGGACAAAATGAAAGACATCAACGCGTGTGTCTTAGAAATTCAAAATTAGAACCTTTTAAATATTATCCCATCTAAGTGCTCCGTGATAACGGTATTTGCCATAATCACCGAACTTTGCAGGCGGATAGGCGATCGGGGCTAGAAGATATTGTTACGCTCGGTAAATGCTGCCGCCCTCCTGACTTTTTTCCCTTAGTTGCCTTATACGACACTCACGGGAAGATATGGGGTGGATTCTAAAGCCGAGAACACACAGCAATACGTTTTTAAATTAATTTATACCAAAAAGTAAAGTAAGTTTAAAGAGGGTGGATGGCCGCAAAAAAAATTCAGATAAATTTTGTGTCTATAAAAGTAAATTAGCATCATTTTCGTCACTGGAAACTCGGAGCGGCATTTTCCCTGTCTCGGGGAATAAAGACACCTTTACCGCAGGGTCTCAGTGACTTGTCCAAATTAAGGTAACTTGACTTCGTTACCAAAACTCTAATAATTATAAAAGTTTATTCGATTTTGGAAAATAATTTAACATCGAGTTATATGTTTAATTGTTTCTTCGTCACTGCATTCAACGTACGTCACCATGTTAAACATTCGCAGTATCGTACATTTTTGTTACTTAAAAAAGTCTTACTTAAGTATAATAATGCAAACGTAAAAAATACTATAATTATTATTTATCTCAACAGAAAAGTAAGAAATATAACATTTCTATGTTTATCACGAATCATAGCGCAGCGGTTGTCAAAAAAGATAACTTGAGCTACTTGCAACGGTTCGCTCGCGTCCTGCATGAATTCTTGTATTTCCAACGCTACAGTCCTCAGCCTCGAGTTATGACACTGAAAAGCTTTTATCTTTTCGCTTCAAATACATATGGCGGTACTTGGCAAAGAAGTACGCTGGCAGACAATATCACACTTAAAATTCATACTTTTGCTCGACACGTCGTCTGCGTGGACTTCAGAACTTCATCATCATCAGCAGCTGGGAAACGTGCACAGCTAAACATAGGCCTCCCCTATGATACCCCACAATGACCGGACCTGAGTCGCTTGCTTCCAATCTTTAGCTCAAAGCACACCTCATACGAACGATTAATGGGATGGGAAAAAAGTAGCATATGTCCGTCCATCTCCAAGATATTAAGGAACTTTAACATTTATTAAAAAGTGTGTCTCTTTGTTACCTCTTAGCACATCAGAATTTCACAACTAATGATGATGAAAAAAATGAAATTTGGCGAGCATTTAAAGTGTTCCCATATAGTTAGTGAAGTCCACGTAGATGATGCCGCGTTCAACAGTGCCAAATGCCTCGTGGTATCCACTTGAGAATAGGACCAGAAAAAAGAAATAGAAATAAAAATTTATTTATGCTTTTCTTGGCAGAAGTCTAGTATATTCTAAATATTTTTATTTGTTTTTACAAACTTTTAAGTTTAGTGTGATTTAGTTTAGGACTCGCTTGTTATATTTCCCACGTAAATGGAATATATTTTGAAGTTTCGATAGTTACATAAAAGAGACATCTTTTGAATATTTTTACAAACTAGGGAGGAAGATATGAAGTAACAACGACCAGCATAAAGCAGTTCAAAATTGTTTCCCTAGGTGGAGCTACAAAATAGATTTGATTATATAGAAATGAAACTCAAAACAATTTCATTTATTTATTACAGTATTCGTATACATTTTATTAATACGACGATACTCACGGACTTAAATAAGTCAGGCCTCCACAGCATGCACCAGCAGACCATCTGGCGTCAGATTGTAAAAATTCGGTCTGACATTTTATGATTACCATGTTTGCAGTTTCCTGCAATGTCAAGTAGTTCCACGCTGTTTAACGAGATGGCGCTAGTAGCAATATTTAATGTAGTTTCCTTGGTTTCCTAGAGTGTAGAGATACTTTGTTAAAATATTACAGGTGGCGCTAGGCACTCTATTTAATACATCATTTTGTACTGCACTGTTCTGTTTACTCTCTGTGTGCTTTGCTGTAATGAAATGAATGGAAAATCCTAGCAACGAAATATTGATTCAGCATTATTAAATTTTATGGTGATTCGGGAGGGTTGAAAAAGTTTCATACTTATATACCTTGGTATGTACTTGGTAAAAAGATGTGAAGAAAATAAATATTTTATTTATGGTTTACAAGCTATTTTCTTGCTAGGTATAATTTTCTGAATAAATTAGACGAAGTATTAATATTTAGTGAATTGCATCCCTGAACTAGAATTTCGAGTATAGTAGGATTAAAAAAAAAAAGAGTAAACAGCGTTGTCTAGAACAGTAGTTACCAACCATTTCCCACCAGGAACTGTTAGGACTTTCGTGTTCGAGCAGAGACCTCGAAATTACAAATAGCATATCGGAAAATTGACTTTAATACCAGTACCCATCTTCTTATTCTTATGGTTGGCATGCATATGGCTCCAACTAGTGGTTGGCTGTCAACTCACTGTACTTTTCCTGGCATGTCGCAAAGCGAAAAAATTCGGCGTTCTAATAATTTCTTTTGGAATTCTAGACCAAAGTGCACCACTGTCTTCCACTTCGGAACTTATCATTAGTTTAAATTGTGATGGAACGTTGTTTTATTAGACTTATAAAAGCAATTGGAGACAACCCTGAAAACAAAAACGTTATTTCCGCTCATCAAAAGCAAACCGTCATTGTTGTTGTTCATCTCCTCTGTCGGTAAGTGATGATGAGACCGTTATATAGAAAGCATACCTATTCAAAATCAAATTAATGAGGAGCTGACTTTGTCACCGGAACTCAAAAGTCATATTAGAACTGCTTTTATTGGCAGACTTAGATAACATGGTGGTAGCTAGCTAGGTGCATAAAAATACCCTTCGAAAATACGAACTCTTTTAAAATTACGAAGTCGGTTAAAAATCCACGCCACAAAACCAACCGGAAATGACGTCATAACTTTCAGGGCTATCTCGTATTGTATTTTGTTTGTAAACGTAGGAGATTATCGTGACATTACGTAAGGACTTGCCCTTGGCCTCACAAATTACATTAACGGAACAAAACATACCTTTAAATACGACACGTGCCATGTGCCCATTCCCACCACAACGAACAGACGGAGGTTGTTCTACGGAGAATGTTCTCTCGTCACGAATACTCCCTTATTAATTTATTACACAATAGTAGCACCGTCGTAATTAGTTTACACAAGTAATTTAGTAATTTGGAAGACGTTTTCGGCTTAATTGTGTCAGTGGCAAATTTCACAACTGTGTTTAATGATGAAATGTATGTGTTACAGTTTGTAGGTAAGAGAAATGCTTGTGTTGCGAACTCAATTGTTATTCTTGGAATTTCTTGGAATTTCGACTATATACCCGTAGCTAGTAAACCTAAAGTACGTCATTATCGCCCTATAGCTCTAAGCATCCCTAGGGCAATAATCTTCTAATGAATTTCATTATAACCCGCCGATCAATAATGAGAGAAAGACTGCTCTTTTCTGTTTTGTGCTAAGTACCGTAATCATCTAAATTAAATCCGTCAATTTTAGACATATTCTAGCATTCACTTTGCAACGAACGGTCTACTCGTACATGTGAAAGTATTTACGCGTACTTTGTCAAATTCAATCTGACTAGATATTATAGAGTTGTTTTAAGAGAGATATCAAGTAACAGTTAATATGACACAGTACTATACACTACAATTCACTACATAGTTACGATATAACCACTGTTACTCCTTCATACTTAGTAAAATAACAATATTCGTCTCAATATCCCAGTCATCCAAGATACATTGACCGTCTAGACGCAACGTAGATAAATACTCACCGAAGTTGTTTTTCATTGAACCCTCTGAATAGAATCTCTTTTGGGATTCAAATCGTTGTTTAGATATTTGTATTTTTCAACACCCTCCTCTGTACTATAAGATTTAAAAGATATCTAAAGTAAATTATTTGTAGAGTTTTATCGACTACCGGGCCCGTGTCAATGAAAATGGAGAAAACGTTTAGCTAACCCTTAATTTTATTCAATTTAAGCCAATAGCATGGTATTAGGTAATATAGCACAGAACTACGCAAATAAAGAGTTTTTAAAATTCTTAATAGCTCAAAAGTTACAAGTATCTCAAATATCGTTTTTTTTTACAAAGCTTTCTCGTATTAAACCATATGAAATCGAGAAAAAACTCAACATTTCTGCTGAAACAAAACTCCAAAATAAATAAAAGAATTTTGTTACAGTTTAATATGTGCATTTGTTTTCGTTCGAAATGCAATTTGCAACAAAAACATAATGCAGAACTTTTTAACATAACTTTTTGTCACTTCAAACTCAGTACACACAACTACATATCAAGCTATTCATTTACAGAATAAACTTGCGGAAATAATTCACCACCACCATTTTTTGCTGTAAGATAGGACAAGCCAATCAACAGTAAAAAAAAACTTTCTGAAGTCCCATCGCAATTTTAGTTTTAAAGTTAAAGTACGTCCAGTACAAAGGCTGCTTTACTCTTCATTTGAAAAGGCTGCAAATTCCCTTCATCTCTAAACGAAATGGGGCTTAACCGTAAAAGTGTTTTGCTTGTGTTTTGAGCGGGAAATTTAGGTGTGGCTTTAATCGTAGGTGTAAAGCGTCACCCGTCTCTTAGCGCTAATTGGATCTGAGGGACACGGGGCGACGGACAACATTACTCTCGTCGCGTCGCGTCGGTTGTCCGCCGCGACTCGACGCACTCATTTAGATCTGTACCACAATCAAACTCGCCTTTTTAGACCGGGCTTTTAGCCCCGGGCTTTAATGAAATACATTTTAATCGTGTTAATGAAGCTCTTCATGTCCTTTATTTATTTATTTTAAAGGATAAAATAGGATTTATTGCGTTTGATCACAATCTTATCTGACGTAAAGTGACGAGTCGACTTCTATAGCAGGATTTTTATTTAGCCTTGAAGAGACATGTTGTTGCTATTGTGATTATGTATATATAAGTACATCTTAATAAACTCCTAAGCAGCCAAGTACGTGTCAAGCCACGCGCTGAGCAGGGTTCCGTAGTTGCCTGTAACAATAAGTTCACGGTTTAACGCTAACAACGACTAAAAACGGACCCACACAACCAAATTACAGTATTGAGCTCTGAGCTCAGCCGCGGATTGACAGACGGACAGAGCAAAACTATAAGTGACTACGGAACCCTAAAAAGCTAAAATGGTGACATTCTTCCAATTAATAAAATTGTTTTATTTAATTAGTCTAAAATCTTCCTAACAACTGTTTCCACTGACTTCTTATTAATCTATTGTTTAATGCGTGTATTTTTTATTTATACATTGTTATAATAATAGTTAAGGTGAACTTTTGCACTGACGTTCAATTAATTCATTGGTAAATATGTGTATTTTTGTAGCTATGAATTCTTATTATTCATCATCATGAGCTGGGACACGTTTACTGCTAAACATAGGCCGCATGTATTCAGCGTTTCTCTGCAACCTTTGCCAGTTCGTCGGTCAACCATGTGGGAGTTCTGTCCAGTCCAATTACATATTCATCGGTTACCGTTCTTCAAGCGGTGTGCCCTGCGATTTGCCCAGCTTACTGACTCCTCAGCTTAAGTTCTTCCACAGGTTTCCTCATTGAGATTCTTATCGCGTCGCGTAGTAAAATTCCGAGCCTAGCTCCTCCATTTCAATGATTATTCTGCCAAATATTATGTTGCAACATCCATCTAAGCATTTTATAGTTTTCAATCTGGAATAGGTGCATGATACACATGTACCAGTATACATATTTGACTATTCTCAATCAGAAATAACAGGGTTCTTTTTTCTCTTTCTACTTTCAACTAATTTTTATTCATTAACAGAAATAAGGCACTTCAAATTAGGGGCGTCCAGTTTAACAATGCTAGTCCCTAAAGATTCATAATTAACGAAAAAGTTTCAAGATCGCAAATGATCGAAGTTGAAGGTTATTAAAATGGTGAATATCTTAAATCTGGGTCGAACAATTAAATGAAGAAATTACATAACTGTACCCGCAGAGAATGTCGATACTACAACGGTTGTTTGATTGTCTTTAATAATAGTAGTTGTTATTTCTTAGAATTTCTTTCGTTGTTTATTATTCTTACTCACCCGTTGTACATTTAATGGAGATTACATATGCGTACTAAGGAAGGAGCATTAACCATATTTCAAATGATGTTAAGCGGCTTCAGAATAGAATTACTTCTTCCCAGTCAGTCTGTAAAAGTATCTCAAAGAATATAGGCTTCAAAACAGAGTTAAACCGCATCTCATGGATGTCGAAATAAAGAACATAAAAATTTGGCAACCAATCGTGAGTGAGACGGTACTTTCATCCAGCTCAGCTCCAACCGAGCTCAAGTCGAATATTGCTTGGTGTACTTCTGCCATATGTGATGTGGTTCCAGAGGTATTGAGACTGATATATGATATGTTTCAAAAGGCGAAGTTCCAAAGTCTCTGCATGGACATCAAGTATCATACATAACGTCATTTTACATCAATGTGTGCAAGAGCTGTTAATGTTCATTCGCAATCTTCATCCAATTAATGGACATTGGACATAGAAGATATTATGATGACCTGAGTATATGTATATCCATACACCGTAGATATTCCAGGTCGCACTAAGCATCTCGTTTCGGTTTAATGTCTTCTGGTATTGTTAATTTCTGCTTTTTTCCTAGTTTTTAAAATGTACTGTGTTGTCCTTACTTATAAGATCCAAGATGTGATGCAACATTGAGTATATAGGTACATAACGATTGCCTGATATAGATTTGATCCTAATGATATTTAAATACAAACAAAAAGTGTTTGATGTGACATAAGTCCGGGCGCAAAAACCAGCGCACGCGCAACGCGTCGGACGCGCCATCTGCCGCAGCTAATGATCAATTACGGCATCATCTCTCGGAGAGGATCAATTACGTCCTCTAGATGAAACAGAGATGTGACAGCGACAGATGTTGGTGATTAAAAGCTGTTTAATAAACTAAAGGTGTCTTTAAAATGACTGTGTAAACAAACGTTTCATTCATTTTTAGAGTTTCGGAAAACGGAACCCTTATAATTTCGCTCTCTATGTTGTCTGTCTGTCCGTCCGTCTGTCACAGATTATAATGTCAGGAGAGGAACTACTAATGTTACTGCTATGCTAAATACCGCCTCCGTAGCCTAATGGCTAAATGTTGGACTAACACTCCAGAGGTTCCGGGTTCAATTCCCAATGGGAGTACCTGTCGGTACTGGGTTTGATTGGTGGTACGACATTTTATATGTCCGCCTATCTAGCTACCAGCATGTTATCTAAGTCTGCCGCCAAACAGGAGTGTTAATAGCACTGTTGTGTTCCAGTATGAAAGTTAGCAGAGACAGCGCCTTTATTAGCTTGAGGCTTCTGGGTATCGTCACTAACCATCAGGTGAGATGAAATCCAAGTTCAAACCTATGATACCATTACAAAATATTGCAGATAAACAAACTTATTTATGCGGTCGGTAAAATAAACTGTATTTCACGATAATACTATCTGTACCATTCTTTACATGGTTCGGAACCTTTGATACGCGAATCTGACTCGCACTTGAACGTATTTTTACTCGTCATTATTTATCCAGTATATATAGGCAAACGGCCTATTAGTAATTAATTATATTGTAAAGATCATTACTAAAATCATTCATAATCTCTTTCTATAATTTATGCGTATTATTAAACAAACTGAGAATTAGTATAAAATGCGTCGTTTGAGGTTCCGGGAATGTGAGATATCAACTAAGTATTCCAAATTATAATCTATTAGTGTTTGAAATATATATTTTACTCCTGATGTCCGTGATTTAACATGAATAATTTACCTTTAGTCTTTGCCACGACACCCGCAGGAAAATATAGCGTGGTTCTATTCTAACGTCGAAACCACGATAACAACCCTAACCACGCCCTTAAAGTAAACAAGAACGGTCCAAGTCATAATTTCCGGTTTCCCGAAATATGATTTTCAGGATTTCCAAGTAATATAACATCGAAACCATCACCGCCCAAAAGAATTCGTAATCATACTAAACAAACAAAAAGTTTTTAATTAGCCTCATGTTCTTGATACTAATTAATGATTGTATCTCTCTGTCTCTTACACACAAAGGTGTCAAGTTTGCAATTTGGTAACAGTCTCCATTTAAGGTAACCGGTAACACACGTCAGCCCAATTAGGTTCGCTCGGAAACGGGTGCCGGCGACAATGTCCGCCACATCCCTAATTTAGTAACTGGCTGGTTAGAACTTAATCAACTCGGAAGATTTATTGGTGTAGTACGGAATATTCCGCGATTCGAATCATGTATTCGACATTTGAAATTTATCTAATTTTGAGTACAGTTTACTAAATAATTAATCGACCAAAGTATAAAATACATGTCAAAATTAATATTTTGTACAAATTACGTTCAAAATTACTTTGAACTTATTGTGACGGTCAACTACGGCACCCTACACTGCGCGTGTACCTACAGGCACTTGGCTGCTTTTTGAGCCTCACCTCACAAGCCTAGAGCTTAATAGATTTTCTATTTAGGTACAACTAAGCCATCACTAATAATATTTGGTCGGCCACGAACGAGACGTCTGCGCCTCGGTCGTTCACCTCTCCGTCCCTTGACCTGCTTGTCTAGATTTAAAGTCTGGGGTAAATAATATGATTACTAGCTTTTTGTCCATGACTTTGTCTGTTGACTTATTTTTCTTCTGGCGCTAATAAAGTACCCTATCTTCTTCTTCGTGCTATTGCAGGCTACGTGTATAATATATAATAGCCCTATCCGCTACGACTAAGGGTGCCGTCGAGGCAGCTAGTGCAAACAAACAAAGAAGCTGACCTTCGATTAATATTGGTGTGATTGATTAAAAAAGCTTAGTACCAACATGATTCAGAATCATACGACTGCCTACACAAGTACACATTTGACTAACTCATTTAATTTAAAGTGGGACAATCCCCAAAGTTCTCTGAACATAAAAGTCGACCTAGCTCGCTTACTCACGATATTAACAATCTGGAACGAATCAATCTCAATAGACCCCAATACCGTACAGATGGAGCGTTATTATGACATGTGGGTTGCTTCTGGTTTTTATCATGATTTTATAGTATTTTTTTGTACAAGCTGAAATTAATGATGCGTGTAAAATACTCGTAATTGTGCACAGTTCACTCACAATAATACATATTACTGACGTGGTCATCGCACCGTGGTGCAGCTGACAGCCGAGTGTTGCCACACCAAAAACCTGTATACTACATCCCTTCCTTGTTTTAATTAAATAGGAATAGCTCCGAGTAGAACGACCGATAAAATTACATCAATTTTATTAGTAGTGTAATAATTTATACTCATCTGAGAAGATCAATCTATGACTTGTTCATCATCATCCAACGGTCCCTTCAGCGTTTCCTACTTTATATCAATAACGTTTATTCAGAAACTTATATCCTCCTTCTTCCTGCCTATACCTTTTTCTTATTTTATCTTATTTTTCTATAATGTCAATCAAAGTATACTCGTACTGGTTTAAGTTCAATGTCTGCCGCTACAGGAATTTATCGCGAAACTGTGAGAGTTCGGCCGAAGTCCAGGCAGGCAGTTGATGCATGTTTTAATATTGGTCACAACAGGTCTTGGTAATTTCTTTACTTTGTAGTAAGTCAATGTTTCAAGATATAATTTCTATTCCTCTCACATATGTTCCTGATTGTTTCTACTCGCGGGCTCGTAATGTTCTTCACGATCTTAGTTTATTATAAATTTATTGGCATAATTATCGATTAGGACCAGGAGATAATCATTTGATAGTACTGGTCCTAGGAAGTATATTTAACTGTCAACTCGAAAGTCAATATAAGTTGGATGTGGCAGGTTAGGAGCTTTACAAGCTTTACCTCAGTTCTCTGCATATTTTCTATTATACTTTCCAGAGAGAGACTACAGTTCCCTCGATGTTGCAGACGTTTCCTCGATGTCATGTAGTGGACTATTTTCAGACACTTTGTTATGCATGTTGACAAGCCATTATTAGTAGTTTATTTCCATAATTGAGGGTCCACTTTCCAACATAGCCTATACAACGCAAGTGGTATTTCTTGTAAACTTTATGGCTGAAATGTACCTAATAAGTGATATTGCTTCCAACTTAGCAATTGATGTCCCACTCCAATCCAATTTCCAGATAGGCATCACCCTACACTAACTTTGCTGAATATGACTAAAACATCAGATGGAAAGTATAGTTAGCATCTTTTAGTTTTTTACAATTGAAACTATTTTATCAGTGTTCTCATTTCTTAATTGTTGTTTTTAATTTCCAGTCATTTTCCTTGACTGGGGTACCCATCAAATATCTGACTCAAATAAATAATAACTTCTGATGTAATGATATAAGTGTAGTACTGCCACGTCAAACAAGTGTTCACTGTACTCCAAGTCGTTAAAAGTTCCTGATGATTATTATTTCCAAATCTGCGACCAGTCCTTGAACTGTAAGCAGATGTGTTGCTCGGAGAATATCTGCTTGGAGGATCCGGCTATTGCCAGATCTCCCTTCTGTATCAAATGATATTCCTTTTCAGTATAAAGTCGCCGGTGAGTTTCGAGTCGCTTTCGGTGATTGCCTCTGCGAAGAGCGATTCTCTCACGTTCCTCCGTGGTTAGTTACGCTGAGGCGTTGGTGTATTTCACTGGTCGTTGTGAACCTCGATGCTTTGGATATTACTCTGCGGATCTTGTTTTGGGCCCTGTGCAAGCACATGATGTTTGAAGTGCTGGCTGTTCCCCACTTCAACAATTCAATGCCGTACGTCCATATTGGTATAGTAGGACTGAGTTTCTACCCAGGGGTTTCGTTTCTTTTGGATTTTATGTGGTTTTCCATGTGAGGCGCCTGTCCAGCAAGAATCCAAGGTACTTGACACCGTCTTGCCCAGGGTTTCAACTGTGTTATAGCAGTTATTGCTGAATAGTGATTCCGTAAATATGTAATTTAACGATTCTATACTTTGGGTCTTTCACAACGGTTAAACCCAGGTTCTAAACCTTTCTTACTTAGGCATAACTTAATATTTATTAAATTATTCACTTGATTTTGCAGCCTCAATATAAAATTCAAAACCATCCTCTTTGCTCTTCATTAGTCTATATATACAATTATACATACATCTTTCTAATAGTTACGTTGTAAAGATCAATAATAGCACACTCTTCAACGTATAAGACACTGGCCATATACTTCGCACGCTTCCTTTAACAATATAAGCCTTTGACTATTAGCCTTTATTATTGTTCAATAACATTGTCATTTCTTATTGATGTTTAACTTAACTTTCTTGATCTTAAATAACCTTGGCTTCTTTATTGGCCTTTAAACGCAACATACTCTTTTATTGGCTGTTGAACGTGGTTGAACACATTGGTCTCTCTTATTGACGTTTCAACAGAACAGACTTTCTTGGCAATTAACAACCTTTGCCCCTCTTATTGACATTCGAACACTATTGACGTTTCAACAGAACAGTATTTCTTATTGTACGTTGAATAACATTGGCCCATCTTATTGTCCTTTCAACAGAACATACTTTCTTGACAATTTACAACCTTTGCCTCTCTTATTGACATTTAAACACATTGGTCTCTCTTATTGACCTTTCAACAGACAGTCTTTCTTATTGAACGTTCAACAACATTGGCCTATCTTATTGACCTTTCAACAGAACAGACTTTCTTATGAATTTTAACTACCTTGTAAGTCCTTTCAATTTCACTTCGATTCCACTTCGATTCAATTTCGATTCGACTTCGATTCAACTTCGATTCAACTTCGATTCAACTTCGATTCGACTTCGATTCGACTTCGATTCGACTTCGATTCGACTTCGATTCGACTTCGATTCGACTTCGATTCGACTTCGATTCGACTTCGATTCAACTTCGATTCAACTTCGATTCAACTTCGATTCAACTTCGATTCAACTTCGATTCAACTTCGATTCAACTTCGATTCAACTTCGATTCAACTTCGATTCAACTTCGATTCAACTTCGATTCAACTTCGATTCAACTTCGATTCAACTTCGATTCAACTTCGATTCAACTTCGATTCAACTTCGATTCAACTTCGATTCAACTTCGATTCAACTTCGATTCAACTTCGATTCAACTTCGATTCAACTTCGATTCAACTTCGATTCAACTTCGATTCAACTTCGATTCAACTTCGATTCAACTTCGATTCAACTTCGATTCAACTTCGATTCAACTTCGATTCAACTTCGATTCAACTTCGATTCAACTTCGATTCAACTTCGATTCAACTTCGATTCAACTTCGATTCAACTTCGATTCAACTTCGATTCAACTTCGATTCAACTTCGATTCAACTTCGATTCAACTTCGATTCAACTTCGATTCAACTTCGATTCAACTTCGATTCAACTTCGATTCAACTTCGATTCAACTTCGATTCAACTTCGATTCAACTTCGATTCAACTTCGATTCAACTTCGATTCAACTTCGATTCAACTTCGATTCAACTTCGATTCAACTTCGATTCAACTTCGATTCAACTTCGATTCAACTTCGATTCAACTTCGATTCAACTTCGATTCAACTTCGATTCAACTTCGATTCAACTTCGATTCAACTTCGATTCAACTTCGATTCAACTTCGATTCAACTTCGATTCAACTTCGATTCAACTTCGATTCAACTTCGATTCAACTTCGATTCAACTTCGATTCAACTTCGATTCAACTTCGATTCAACTTCGATTCAACTTCGATTCAACTTCGATTCAACTTCGATTCAACTTCGATTCAACTTCGATTCAACTTCGATTCAACTTCGATTCAACTTCGATTCAACTTCGATTCAACTTCGATTCAACTTCGATTCAACTTCGATTCAACTTCGATTCAACTTCGATTCAACTTCGATTCAACTTCGATTCAACTTCGATTCAACTTCGATTCAACTTCGATTCAACTTCGATTCAACTTCGATTCAACTTCGATTCAACTTCGATTCAACTTCGATTCAACTTCGATTCAACTTCGATTCAACTTCGATTCAACTTCGATTCAACTTCGATTCAACTTCGATTCAACTTCGATTCAACTTCGATTCAACTTCGATTCAACTTCGATTCAACTTCGATTCAACTTCGATTCAACTTCGATTCAACTTCGATTCAACTTCGATTCAACTTCGATTCAACTTCGATTCAACTTCGATTCAACTTCGATTCAACTTCGATTCAATGTCAGTTCAATGTCAGTTCAATGTCAGTTCAATATCAGTTCAATGTCGATTCAATGTCGATTCAATGTCGATTCAGTGTCGATTCAGTGTCGATTCAGTGTCGATTCAGTGTCGATTCAGTGTCGATTCAGTGTCGATTCAGTGTCGATTCAGTGTCGATTCAGTGCCGATTCAGTGCCGATTCAGTGCCGATTCAGTGCCGATTCAGTGCCGATTCAGTGCCGATTCAGTGCCGATTCAGTGCCGATTCAGTTTCGATTCCGTTTCGATTCCGTTTCTATCTCATTTCGATTTAACTTCGATTTAATTTGGATTTAATTTAATAAAATATAGACTTTAAACAACCTGAAACTTTATTTCAAACCTTCTTCAAAAGGAGGAGGTTCTCAATTTGGATGTATGCTTTTTGTATGTATGCCACGCGATTAACTCCGCCAACCATGAATCGATTTTGATGATTTCCTTTTATTTGTTTGGCAGATACAGAGGTGGTTCCAAACAAATTTTATCGAAATTGATGGAGCGCTCTTGAGAAAATCAACAAAACATTTATCCATACAATTCTACCTCTACGGGTGAACATTTCAGGGGAAGAACGTTGCAGATTTTTAGAGCAGCTGAAATCGGCTTCTTTGTTTTTCTGTAGCTCATTATCAATGTAGCTCTGTTGATTTTGAACAGAACATACTTTATTTATTTATACATTTACTTTTAACAACCTGAAACTTTATTTTCAATGTCTACTCTTTTTTTAAAAAATCTTTGAACAGAACATACTTTATCAATCACTTTTAACATCCTGAAACTTTATTTTCAATGTTCAACCATCATTAACGACCGTTTACAAATATAACATCTCATAAAGTAGCAGCACTATCCACAGCTATCCACACACAGTGTGGCTTGGCATACTGTTACTCTAAAGCAATATGCATGCTTTAATAGTATGTTTAGATGACATGAGTAAAATGTTTTAGCTCTGCAACTAACTCTAGTTCTTACCAGTGTTTCAAAGAATGGCTGTCCATACATGAATGGGTGAGATGCATCTAATTTTATTATTCCAATAATCAGTTAATAAATATTATTTTACTATTACTTTCATGGTAAACAATTCACTGGTACTGACTACTTGATTTACTAACGTAAACATTTTTAACAACTAACGTAACAACACAAACAAAATTGATAGCCAACAGCTAGCTATTATTATGAATACATGAGGTGTTTACATGAAACCTGCCCTCTACTTTATTTCACTGTAGCCAGCAGTGATATGCAGGTAAACGTATGAGCTATTTATGCCCTGTGAATGAGTCCATTGGAGAGAAGTGTCCTATTACACCTGTCAACCTGTCAACCATTACAAGTTAAACAATTCAACGTACCTTCAGGTTTGCACTCATTGTAACAAGATAGTGTTATCAATTACCACTCAAACTCTTCCTGTCTCTGCTTATATGCTCTCTCTGCTAGGTCTCTGCAAACGCAAACGTCAGGAACGCAGTGTCGCTGTTCGTGGTAACTTCATAATAGCGGTTAGCAACAAAGTCATGCCACCATTTTAGGTTATTTCTTGTACGCGTAACCAACCATCCCTTCCTTTATCAAGAAAATTAATAAGCACGCCTCGAAAGTTTTCCTCGATCGCCACTTGTAAAATACTCGTAATTGTGCACAGTTCACTCACAAATAATACATATTACTGACGTGGTCATCGCACCGTGGTGCAGCTGACAGCCGAGTGTTGCCACACCAAAAACCTGTATACTACAATGCGTAGGCTTATTACCTTACATTACGAAATACAAAAATGCTACTGTGGATTAGCGGCATACTTTGACATATGGTGGTAGCTAGCCAGGTGGAAATACCTGAGTGAATATTAGAACCGAACTAGCGACCCCCGAATGGTCTGTTCAGGATTTAAACGGTCGGCTACAGGTAAAATTTTATGAGGATTTAATTTATCAACTTTACCCATTAAGCCTTAGTAGGTTAAATGTAACATTTATCATGTTTAGTGAATTTACACATTATAATAATTTAAGTAGTTATGCAAAATAACAAAAGTGTTACATTCTCTTGGCAACAAGAATACAAAACTGACTTACAGCCATATCATATTTGTGTTGATTTACGAGGGTAGATACCAATTTATATTTGAAAAGCGAACATCAAAACTTGAGCCATCAAATCTGAAAGAGCAGCGAGCCGCCATTAAGTTTTTATTGGGCACTCGACGTGCCCCAGTTCCCTGCAAATTGTGCATCGAGGGACCTGACTGAGACCTGCCTTGGTAATTAACATCGGTGGAGAGTTCGCTGACTGCCGAGGGAAATCTCAACATAGGAGGGTTGCAGTCTGTATAAATATATACATTTATTTTAAAGATTGTTAAATCTACCCACTAAATGGCCGTCAATACAAGCAAGGATTCCTTCATACAATACTGGCGGATTGTCTTTGATCAAGATAATTTGTCAGTAATCAACAAGGCTTCTTGAGCTTTCCGATTCGTCATCCTGATATTTCTGTTATTGATGCCTGATTGATGAATAACATGTATATTTGCTATCAGATACGTCTCAGAAAACACTTAAAGTTGATGTTTTAAATGTTTTGTGTGCATTCAGTATAAACTGTCTTGGCTTTGGGAAATATTGACGCAGAAAAACCAATTGCGCCAAAGGACGCTCTATGCAGTCTTAATCTAATAAACCTTTTTCATAAACATTAATGTAAATAAACAAAAATACAGCATTGATAACATAAAGTACACGAGATATCGACATTCTGCATAAAAAATGGGACGTGACAAAATTATATCGTGGGCTTCATGTTAGCCCAACAGATGCTATTCACATGTACTATGCTTTGTATATCCAACAATTTTAGACAACAATAAAATACTTAAAAGATGTGCATCTTTAAAAAATAAAGCGAGTAGTATATAATGTAATCTTATACCATCTGGTGCACACCTCTTTTAATAAAATTATTTGCTCATCTAAAGACGAAATTATATAAATTGAAATAGCTCTGTTTATTCAAATCGCATTTGGTCAAAACCAAACACCAATGAATAAAATTTGGATAAATAAAATGACAAACACAAAAAGGCATTTGATAGAACATGAAAAGCTATTATAAAAACAAGTCTGACAGGCGCGGGCCATCCCTTCGGAAATCATGAAAAATGTAATTTCTCTTCGATATCGAAACATTGCCGAACCAGCCCAACTCGTTATCCCCTTGATTTGTATAGACAAATGTAATTTCACAAATCGGATTACTCCAAGTTCAATGGATTTGTTGTTATTTTTAGAATCACGTGGAATCTCGGAATGGAAAATTCTCGCAAATTCAACTACGTCAATATAGGAGGGTTTCTATACACAGGGTTGTCTTATTAATAATGAATAACAGAGCAGGTGAAAGCGCGAGGTGTCATCGAAATACAGTTTTTGGCTCGTCACATTTCCATTATTATGAGCCACACAGAAAAGCTTTTACCCTTGTTCTTAGGGTTCCTTACGTCAAAATGAAACCATATAGGATCACTTTGTTGTCCGTCTGTCGGTCAATAAACTTCTAAATCGACGCAATAAAATGATACGACTATTTATGTGCCATATTTTGACGATTTCCTTAGAGCATACAAGGAATCAAAACCTATAAGGTGGGAAGTACCTTATTACATTTACTTAGAATCCTTAAATTTGGCAAGAAGCAAGGTAAGGTAAGGTAAGCAAGTATATCAATAAATCTGAGCAATATAATTTTAATTATATCTCATTAATATTTTACGATTACAAACTGTTCCAGCGCCAGCGTTATTAACATTTTAATGTGTAAAAACCTTCTCGTCATTTTTTAGCAGGCGCTTATTCTTATAAAAATATGATTTTTAGTATATTAATTACTCAATTCCTATTCTTAACGGCACCCTCGGTACGCGAGTCTGACTCGCACTTGACTCTTTTTTCGTTAAATTATTATTCCTGACTCGCGATTATCGGAACGCTCTGCACTGCGCTTACGTTGCACATTGCACCAACTGCAAATGTTTCTCTGTTTGTTCTCCTAAAATTGTGCTAATTGTGTGCTAATTGGGGTTACATCTTATATACTAACCCTTGTACTTGTAATACAAGATAAATTTTCTAATAGATAAATATATAACAGTATACGATTCGATTATCCGACTACAATCACTGTAGCTTATAAAACCAATAAAATCGGGGATAATAAAACACGAGTGCCTGTTAAAAACCGAGCCGTAGGCGAGGTTTTCAATAAAAGTACACGATTGTTTTATTACCTAGTCATAACGTATTTATAAAATTGGTACATACTCGTACCTGTAATTATTGCAAACGTCACACGCCCGAAGTTACCGAACGAAAAGTTTTAATTATTCATATCAAGGTAAAAAAGACATACTCGAATTATACGGAAAATGTAACATTGAGTCCACAGAAGTATTGTTTGTTTTTATAAACCAGAAATAAGGGATCATGTTGCTTTATATTAATATCACCTAATGATAGGTCATTAGTTAGGGTGTTCTCTAAGTATTTTGGAGCGGGCAGTTCACAGGTATCTCCAAATCGTCGCTGTAGGTAGACCACCCACACTGATGTTTGATACTAATCGTAATGTGACCATTCAACATTAGTTCGTTAGGACAATCTGGCAAATTTTCTCAAAGCAGCAAGAGCAATGTGTTTAATTTTCAAAAAAGCAAAATACTCTCGCTTTGCCTTCCTCACTTTTGTTAAGTGATGATAATGCTGTTAGGTGGAAAACGTGCTCACGGTTTTCTTACATCGCTGGAACACTACAGTGCTATTAACTTTGACGTCCCGTAGTTAGCAAAGTGGGCATATAAATGTGTCTGGTGCTTGTGTTGTGTTGTTTCCCTACCTGGGGAACGAATCTGGGACCTCTGAGATCATCAGTCAGTCCAAACTGTGCAACCTCTAGGCTACAGGGTTCCTTAAAGCAGCAATATGTGTTATAATAGAATTTATGTACTATAATATTATTTGGTGCTACCTCTAGATTAGGAATGTACAAAATCTTTGAAAGTTTGCACTTTGCAATGAAATGCCATCTTATTATGGATGACTGTGACTCATTTATGCATAAACCACTGACAAATCTGGATGAAATTTCTAAGAGATAGAATATAGATTTTGAATACAGGATGCTTACATATTCCGGTAAAGTGTATTAAAAATTACACATACCACACAGATGAAGTCCCGATCGAAAGTTTGTTAATGTTAACTAAATGTGGTCACCCTACTGTAATTTCAGTTTCAACACATAGCTCGTCACGCTATGGCATGACAGGACGTACAATGTACATTGTCCACTCATCAAAATTTCATCTTTCATTTGTTTCTCATCTCTAGGGCTGTAATTACGCAGCATCATCGTTTTGATACGGCGTTCATAAATACGTAAGCATCATGTATGTGATATACATATACATATAACATAACTGACATATGCATATCAGTTTAATTCAGTTCAAATTTCATGGCAGGTCATCAAAGCATGTAAGTCAGGTAATAACTAAAATAACAGGCAGGTCGCAGCTCTGCTTACTTAATTAGCTAGATACCATATTCTACATTTTCTACAAATTTAACCTGCGTACATAACTAATTTAACTTACCAGGGGAGCATATCGAATTATTACTGAGAATTCTAAAAGGGGTTCGCTGTCAGTTTCCAAGGCAACGGGGGTACAACAAAGGGAAAGAACTACGACGAAATAAAACATAGAATTACAGGAATTACAAATATAACGAAGTATCTAAGCCTGCACGAGGCGCTCGCTGAAAGCGGCTTTGCGATTTCCATGGGGAATGAAATATAAATTGTAGCTTGGAAATGGAGAGGGAACCATCAGGCAGTTTTAATTAATTTGAAACTCTGGATACTCGTAGATGAACGACAGAGATGAAAACGTATCTATCTTTGGTTCATTATGGAATGAAAAGAAAACTATATAGTTGAAAGCGAAATGAAAGGGTTCATTTATAAAATGCAGGAGAATTCTTATGAATAGGAGTACCATTAATCGTACCTATTTGTGTATGTATGCAGATTTCGGTTTTAATTTTATTTTTAAATTCATCTGCACCTTATTACAGATCGTCACAAAAAGTGAACTTTCCACGGAGGGACGTACCACACTCAAAATCACTTAGAATTCCGATTGTTAGTTTCAAATAATGGTGACACAAGTTTGCCCTTCTCCTTCTACTGATGTGGAATTTTCATTAGTCACCTTTTATAGCACACACGATAACGAGAAATGGACTGATCCTATTCTAAAGCCAAGACCACACTGAAGACCTAATAAATTTTGTTGTTATATTTTATTTTATTCATTTATCACTTTATTTCAGGCACTAGACTCATACAAGTACCCAAATAATTATATGTTAATTTATTTATTAAACTAGCTACTGAACTCATCCAACACTGTATCGGATTTGATAATTTTATCCAAAGGCTTTGCTTTTATTTCCTGAAACATATGTTAGAAAAATAATATTATAAACAATTTATATGTGAATTTTTGAAAAAGGTCAAGCTCAGTAAATTTCTGTGTCACACTCACTGTGCACAGTGCATAGTACAATATTATCTTTTGTCCAATATCACGCAGAGAAGAGGGATCGTCAATTTTGGGGCAATCTTCCGTCTAATTTGTTCCACTATCTCAGTGATTTAGTTTTACAAATTACTCTCATTTATAAAGGCTTGTCGTAATTAACCAAAGACGAAGCAATGTCCGAAATACGTCGACCCTTACAGAACATCTAAGGATCGGCTCGGCGACTTCAATCGACTTGGAAATTACTTCCACTATCTAATAATTCGCTTTGGTGTTTGCTGTGCTAATTAGAAACAGTATAAATTCAAAATTTACAAGACACACGACTAATTATGTGTGATATAAATATATTTAAAGATCAGCGAAGTTTCATTCACTTTACATAAATGAAACTCATTTAATCTAAGCGTGGATTGGAATGACGCAGTTGTGTATTTGATGGTACTCGTATTTTACTATATTTTAAATTTTATTTAAATAATTGTCTTAAATTGTTACATGTTGTTTTCTCTCTTTTCCTATTGTATTGTATTGTTTGCATTCCTGTATATATTGATGATAAAACGTTTCTCTTCCTTATTTTTGTTTCATATACCTTAGTGTAAGTACTATTAGCACGAATCTCAAAGAACTCTCGAAAGTATATATTAGTGTAAACAATAAGCATTATCAAGAATTGTTCCGTTACTCTATTGATTATTTAAGTTCGAGGCAATTGGCGATATAATGGGAGTGTTTGAGGATCAGGAGGAGCATCGTCGCGGATGTTTTCCTTAGTAGGGGGCCCACAATTTGTGACCCCGTAATTACGTACCCGGACCACCCAGGTAGATTCATTCTGAACAACGCCGTTCCCCGCTACTAATGTCCAATTAAAGATTTTATGTCCATTACAAATGTGTATTTGGACAATTCACAGGTAATAACATGTTATTATTTGTTGCGCCAGATAAAATTAGGAATTAGTTGAAACCAAAATTAAACTGTAGAAAAAGTAAAATATGCTCACAACTAGGAATATTATTTTACAAGTTTCTTTTGCACTGTGATTGGAAATGGTTGGAAATGATTGACAATGGGTTTTGCCTTTATTACAAGTGAAGGTAAGAAAATTATAAACTATTTTATATGTGATGGGTTTGCACTTGGCCTTCATCTCACCTGATGGTAAGTGACGATAAGGCCATTCGATGGTAAGCGTAAGAATATATTCAATGAAGAAGAAAAAAAGCTTGATCTATTACTCAGTTGTAGTGTACATTGCAAATAATGTTTTAGACATATACCGCAACTGAAGTAATCATTCCAATCTTAAAATAGAACAATATAATGTACAAAGATTAAACAATATACATAATCTGAAACTTTGGGATGGTGTAGATACCAGATATACCAGAATAGCCATGGTAGCTTAGTTGGGTGTAGCCGTAGAGCGTCAGTTCTTGAACAATCGAGGTCTATCCTGGCTCGTACCAATGAGTTCCAATTTGTTATTTGGAATTGATGTACGAATGATGAAAGTCAATTACCATAGGCTTTTCGGTGAAGGGAATAGGTATGGGCCATAGTGACTATGGCCCATACACTCTCTGTAGGAGAGTAGGACTGAGTCCCTGACGCATAATAATTAAGACATAAGTAGAATGTTGATGATAAGATACCAGACGTGTTTATGAATGTATCTCATACACAGGTAAACTACAAAGACTTTATGAAAGCTACATACCGAAGCAATGATTAAATCATCATGGTGGAATGACCTGCTCGTAAATGTGTCGGTAATGACAAAGTGGTTTAGTTAGTTCCCCTCTTTCTAATAGCCCTCATATAATAACTCATAATCTAAACGACATAATATGGGGGAAAACAAGCTTTTCCTTTCTGCAACAAAACTCCGTCTGCCTCCCTCGTGTACTTACGAGATAAGTTGGAATTAAAGCATTCGTAAGCCACGAAGTAGGTAAGCTCGAAGACAAACTTGTACGTATTCGTTTCTGAAAGAAATATCGATATTTTTCGAACTAAAACTTTTCTGCGTTCTACCAGAGCGTACGAATATGGTTTCCTTTCCAGCGGAGCATGAAGTAAAAGGAAAAGCTACTTTATAAACTAAATAAAATAGCATTTTTTCAAGCGTTTTGGAAGTCATTTTCAACGTCACTAACTTTTTGTTTATCACACGCATAAATCACACGATCCCAGATACTTAGTATATTCGTTTGTTACTTTTTGACGCTTCAACAACACAACAAATAAACATTAATTAAATTTCAACCATCAATGAGCTTATGGCTCAGATTATACTCGTATGTATATTAGTACGATTATGGTATGAAGAGGGATATAGGCTCCTTATTTTCTATTCTGACTGACAGTCTCACGAAAATTTGTCGTGCATAATTTTATTTTTAACTGACTTCAAAAAAGGAGGAGGTTATCAGTTTGACGGGTATTTTTTTAATGTCTTTTACCTCAGTACTTTTGACTGGATGAACCGATTTGGATAATTCTTTTTTATTTGAAAGGTGGCGCTTCCCATGTGGTCCAATTCTGACAATGTGAAAATCTTAAATTTGCCTTAATTAAAGTAGACTTTTATAGTTGAAATCGGTTTAATAGTTCTTTTTGAACGCGATATCTTGTTTGTTTTACTTACAAGATCTGTATTATTTTTGTGGTTAATTAAGTTTATATCTATCTATAACTAACCGAAACGCGACTAAACCGTGTAACATAGAATCTACAATTTCAAAGAGGTTACAAATGACCCAAACGGTATCCGTCCGAATTCCTCATAACAAATTCGAGGGAAGTCTTACAAAGTTATAAAATATTCCTGATATATATCAAACGTAAAATTTACCTACGCGTATCGTCTGTAACCCTTTAACCCATAGATCAACGTCAGACGAGGCTGCGACGCGCGCGACGGCCCTCACCTCACCAGATAAACTAAATGAATGGTCCCCTTTAGTTGTGCCTATTTTGGATCCTTTCCTCTTGATGATATTGAATGGATCTTGATTTCTGTATTGTGCTCACGAAACTCTCGGTGCTCTGTTGAGTAATGGTTGTCAATAAGTTTGTCATAAAAGTTTTGGGTCGCACGCACGGAGCGTGTTTCGTCTTCTTTTATACACATATCCACTTCATGAAGACTGTACTATCATTTCAAGAAAAAGGATGTAAAACAAAAAGAATTTACAACTTTGCAAAACTTTAAATTGATATAATTCGAAAACAATTTCGAGATTTAGCTACAAGAAATCTGAAAAACATTGTTGCAGAATGTTCTGGCTAGTGATTTCGAGATACGTATTATAAAAACCAAATAAAAACACCCCTCATACACACACACTCACTTACTCCCACGATCCCAAACCCATGAGACTAGAGGAACAAATCTGTCCCAATTTACATGTATGTACATGATAAATAATAATTATTTTTCAAGATTTTATTCTAATAATTTTGGAAACACACATAGCTACGTCATTTTTGTCGAAAAATATCGTTCTCTTTTTATCAAAATTATGAATGAAAATTAATTTATTTCAGTAAATACTTCATAAAATACGGGCCCATTCATTTCGCATAAAAACCAAATAAATAGCATTTGCAACTATTTATTTTGAAAGGTTGTCTTTCAATTAAAATGGCAATCGTAATAATATGACAAAATTACAATCAAATATTTTGTGTCCCTTGTATATAACCAATTTATGGCGTAGAAAACCAAAATATTGCGGGCTTTCCAGGAACTCGGGAATAATTTCTGTTTATTCTCTGAAATAGACGTGACTACATGACATGTTCTTTATTTGGAGATCGTCTAATATTCATATCATGATGTAGTCACAATCCTGATGAGAAACAGAATAATATCGTCATAATAATAGTTATTTGATGCATATTTTGAAAATTAAGAATTTGAATCAAAAGAAAACTAATACGATAACTTTAGCAAACGCTTTTTTTAACCGGCGTAAAACTTTACAGAATATTGCATAGTTATGTAGTCCCCAAAATGTATTATCTACAACACACCTACATTACAATGCAGGATTACAATTTCTGTTTTAGCTAATGTTACACATGTCTTGTTTTTGTTTGTGTCGCAGGCTTCCCCTCCTCAGTGGAGTCTAAGGAACTATTTATGAAAGTCAGTAGCTATGGCCTCAGGTATCAGTATACTGCTTTCTGAGTCAGATAAATATAAAAAGACATATTAAAATATATCAGACTACAATTATAGGCCTTTTTTAAATTTGAAAATCTAAGTAAATACCTGTACAATATTCAACAATGCTGATGACTATTCACAAAGACATGCATAATCCAATAAAGTTAGGTCAGCAATAATATTTATAATGAGAATCTTTCTCAGACTACTCATAATACATACAATAATTATAAATTTGCATTTATTTTCAATATGTAATTACAAAATATTTCTACCTGTACAATAAAAGGAACATCTTAGCCTGAAGTCAAAACGACACTTAAACCACCGCTCTACAAAAGTCCGTGAGAGTCTTAGAAAATTACTCCAATCTGTAGTCACAGCCACCACAGTCATTTAGAAAACTTCTCAAATCCCAATAATCCAAAACGGGCACAACATTATAGCTCTAATGACCCGTTAAAACCCACCCACACTATCCTTGTATCCTAAACATATCTTACTTTTCTTTTAAAAGTGGAAACGACTAATAGCCATGTCGCCAGAGATAAGGACGTGCGTCTCGCCGTCTGCCTCTCAGATAAGGAGATGTCTCAACACGACGTGATGTACTAAAATGGTACATGCTACTGAATGATAAGGGAAGCGAGATGGACAGCTGCACTCTTACGTTATGCAACTTAATTTTAAAATGACACGGATAACATTTTCACAAATAAAATAGCCTTTATTGTATTGAAGTTTATGCATTAGCAATTTCGGATGCGGTAAATAAATTCAATAAAATTCGTTTTTCCAATATTTTGGAACTGTTACAACTAACAGACAGATTGACTGACAACAGTTGCTCCGTGATCATGACGCTTGTAACAGTTCCAAAATATTGGAATCTCAGGAAAGATCAAACCGTGGTAAGGTCCCGATAAAATGAATCAATATAACAATAACCACGAGAACTTGAAAACATTTATCCATGACGAAATTGATGAAGACGAAGACACACACGATGACGTCTAAATGAAACAGAAATAAGTGATCCCTATCATTTTAATTAGACATTTAAATTATAATTACAGAGATATAACTAAAATAAGTACGAGTAAGTAAATTGAAGCAATGATAATAAAGCGACACCATACATCCCCCACACAATAAAAAAAGAAAAAGTAGACGCGGAAACTCAAGAAAACGTTCATAACAAAACTGATCAACTTGTGAATTGACTTTTCGGAGAGGGAGTCTATATTATTTAGCTATTGACTGTTACATATACCTATATAGAAACAAAACTAACATGAGTAAGTAAATTGAAGCAATGACAATAACACAACACCAAACACTACACCAAAGAGAGAATTCCTTCTATAATCAAACGATAAGTAGACGCGGAAACAAAGAAAACATTCATAATAAAGCTGATCAATTTGTACACAGACTATCCGGAGTAGACACTTACTAAAACTTGGCAAAGATCTTCGAAGATATTTAGCTAAGGGTGAGATAAACAATGTACTGACAGACAAATAAGCAAACAATTCCTGACCTTGTGAATGTAGAACGGATATTTGCTGCTACACAGCTAGTATATTTTCGCTTGCACCACCTCCTTTCGGCAGTTGAACAAAATCCTTTCGAATTGAAATAGGCTTTGTAATAACGGTAATTTGTTTTCAGTTATGGTGTACTAGAAACTGGAACGAAGCATAGATTTCTGAATATGCCGTTTGCCTTAAATAATTATGGTCGTCTCGACCACCCTGAACGTTGGCGTTAGTCATCTAGTCATTCATTTATGTAACTTACTTTACTCTAAAATTAGAGGTACATTAGGGTTTTTAAGAATTTTCCATATTTAACATGATCAAATGTGAAAGCCAAGATTCCACAAAGTGATATTTTTATCCACTGTCGATTTGCAGGATGGAAACGTGTTTAAGATTATTAAGCTATTTCATCCAATAAGTATACATATGACTGAAGGTGTTGTTGTTCTCATATTTGAGTGCTAGAACGCTATAAAATCATAAACACGTTATTTGCCGGCGGCATATTTACCACCAGACTGACTGATCACTACATATTTGAACCGTGACCATAATGCCAAATACAGTATTTCTGTCATTATGACAAGGTCCCTATAGATCTACAATTTTTAAATTAAATACTCAAAGTTCTAGATTACGTGTTTTGTGAAAGATTTACGTTTTCAAATGAAGAGAGCAATTAGTTATATCCCAGCCAGATTTCCATAAGTACGAGTGTAGCACGCTTTCAGCTATCAAGCTGTTTTTTTAAAGTGGAGACTGCAATCGGTCTTGATAGCTGAAAGCGCATCAATTGTTATCAAACATCAGACAGATCTCGTACGTTGCTTTGGTTGGTCCCGTGCTGTGCGCTCAACAACGAACCTCGTGCGAATGCAGACGAACCCAGTCGATCTTTATTCAGCCAACCGTTGCGCTCGGCTCGGCTCGCTCGCTTCAGTCCGGAGGCGACCGCGGGCGAGGCGGCACGTGCTGTGCACGCCTCGCGATTTCGATATTGATATACCATTGTTTAAATCCATTCGAACACAATCGATACGAATTTCCGAGTTATACTACTGTCTAACTGAATCATCTACGTTATTGTGAAAACGAGTGACAATAAAGTGCAGTTCTGTCGCTGTAAATACAGAAGGCTTATTGACAAGTGAAACTATTCATAGTTCCATTCATACAGAAGACAATTCGTAAGTTTTTGTTATTGTATCGTGTACAAGTGATCTTTGTTGTAAAGGAAAGCATGCAAATCAATAACTGTGTGGATGCCCAGCAGCGAGCAGGAGAGAGCTCTCACTGTGCGGTTTATTTCATGGTTGCATATTGATTGCTGCTCTACCGGGATCGCTGAAATTGACACTCAATTACGGTGAGAAATTGACTTCATTCACAACCACATATTAAAGTGACTTTGATTGCTACTTTTATTTCTCAATATGTATGGCGAATTCAGCAGTAGAACATAATTTAATTTTTACAGCTTATCGTCGATTCTAATCTACATTATCACTTCTTTTTCCTTCTTGTATTCTATTTTTATAACTCATAGCGTACTTAAAATATAATCTGTCTGCAGCACACACAGGAAAAAGCAGCCTTCAAATATTCATTTCAATGTCTGGAAAGTGTTAACAACATCGCGATTTTTGACCTCTTGACCCAAATTTAACAACCTCCTGCCTCCTTTGACCGAATTCCCTAGGGATCTACCTATAGCGTTTACTTACAGAATTGTAATTTAAAATAGGTTCGACTTTATAAACACAATAACTTTCAAGTCTAGATTCAAGACTATAATCTGTAATTTAGTAAAAAAGTTAACTCAATCGAAATGTAAACACCAAGTTTTCTTCTGCTTTCATGTTAACCGCCAAGATCGTCTCCGGCTTGCTATGTCGAGCTTAATGCAATTCATAATAAATTGAACCGGTTATTCGCATAAAAGTCTGGAAAAACCAAAATCATCTTTTTTTCTTCGGTACCGGTACCTGTTTACCTGGTCAGGTACCTTTGGGCTCACCGGTCGCCTTGTGGAACAAAAACAAAAGTTAGTCCGCGGCGAATCGAATCTGCGACACCATGTTTTTTATTCAACATTTTTCTTAAAAACCTATTAGGTAAATTGTGATAGTTTTGACCGTCACAAATCATGTCTAAGTCATAAAGAAATAAAACAGAAAGTTTAATCTTGGCGATGACATACAACACGTGTCGAGTTGTTTTGGTAACGTCTCGAATTGTTTGAGCTTGAGAATCTTAGAACTGTTTGCAAAAACGTTTACGGAGATGAAAGGTAATCATCGACTGAAAATTATGCTCATAAATCATTGGGAAATATATGGCGTATGATTATTGCTTCTATTAACTTAAGCTTTATAATAGCTGTAGTTTGCGGGTTTCAAATCAATATACCAATCAATTGGCACTGAATTGCAGCACATTGCAACAAGTTCCTCATTACAGGACTACTTCCATCAAATATAATCTGACTTTGCATCAAACATAAGCAATATACTGATGGGCATGTCAATTATTTTACAAATTCACTTCACGTTAAAATTCATTAATAGTATCATCTTTTACATTTTATTATCTTTCCTACTTGGCTTCATTCAGTATTGGTTTCCACCAATTAACTATTGAAATTGAAAACCCATTAAAAGTTAGAGCCGTATCGTTAACGCTGTCTATTTGTTTTAATGAAAACGCGCACTAGATTCGTCTTTTGCTTCTGACTCAAAACAAAAACGAGTATCATTTAGTTCCGATAACGAGTAGGTCAATTCATCCTTATCCACCAAAGCTTAGTTATTAATGTGTGGTGCCGTATGCTTTATCTCTCCTTGCTGTATAATGTGGCTTCTACCTGCCCGCGCAGCCTCGCCGCCGCCGAGCTTCAGTTACAAACAACAATAGCACTGCAACTGAGAATGGAACAGGTAGAGCAATATTGCACGCTCGTAAGGCCTTCTATTCAAACAGAGTACAAACGTACAGGTATTGTGTATAAATATACATTCAACGGTGCTTGCCACGTGAATGATATTACTTCTTTTATACGCCGTCCGTTACAAGTCTAAATTCGATCTAAAGGTGTCATTGTGAAGTCCTACGCTATTTTTTTCCATGCATATACAATAGTGATATTAACAATGCTGTTTGGCGGTAGGCTAACAGGTAACACGGTGGTAGCTAGCCAGGCAAACAGATAATTTCCTACCACCAACCAAGTATCAAATCATTATCCTCTTTTTGATAAATAGATCATTTAAATTATCACAGAATCTTTTGCCCCTTGAGTGTTCTGCTTTGAAGAAGAAGAAAAACGGTAAAAGCTCAATTTGTGTCCATTCAACCTATAGGTTGAGGAATGTGCCATATGCCCGATTTCAACGATATATTTGAGGTGGTTTAATTACTTCGAAAATAAAATATCATCCACTTTTTGCACAGACATATTATGTGCAGTAGCAACGCGATTATCAAACAGAATAACATCACAATGATAATGTCCTTCAGCTGTTTTCTCTGACGTTGAATTGTCGTGTTTATTCGGGGCAGAAATCTGAGAGCGCAGATGCAGATTGCACCTGAACTGACGGTACTGAGGGACTGCAACCAGTTTATCCACCTGGTCATACATTGCTATTGTGCGTTTTTATCAGCTGTTTCCGGGATAAAGACGCCTTCTGCAAATTAAAAATATGAAAAGATTTCAGAAACTATTTGAATTCAATCAGGAACTGTATGCTATTTGTACTGATAATGAATGTCTTCGGTGATTGATCGCACAGTATAGTATCCAAGAAAGAATATTTTCTGAAACGGAGATCCTCTCGATAAAATAGCAGAAAGAAACAAAACAGATATAAATCCCATTGTCTCAGCACAAAAAAAGAAAGCGCGATCCAATAAGCCATTGATAATGCTTACATGAAATTATCGCTCTTACCTGGCACGCGATTAATTTCTACTCCGTGTATTGAGAGTTGACAGTCGCCCCAATGATGGCCCATTGTGTGTAACCACTATGAATACACTTTCTATGGCAGTGCACATCATGACACGAGAGAGAGCTACACAATTTGCACGAAACTTACAACTTCTTGTAATAAATTAACACTAATGTAGAAAATTACTATGGAAATGGCTATGAAAAGATGAATATCTGACGTGATAACATTTACAAAGTTTAGTATTCAACATGAGACAAATCATCTCCATTTAGCTCTCAGAATTCAAAGCTTGAGGTCCACAGTCGTGAGATCGCTTTGTAGAACCCGCAATGATGATGCATAAGAGTACAATGAATCAAAGTTTCATACTCATTCATCTTACGAAAGTTTTCGGATGACTCATTTAAAAATGCATCAATGAATATTATACTACTAGTCCCATTCTTTTCAGGCCTCAATTCTCTTTTGAATAATTAAGCCACGTAACTTATTATTACTTACGCCGTGTAAATTGTCTTCTCAAGTACAGCAGCGTGATAATAATTGTCTTTATTTCGTAACTGGGACTTCTCGTCCCGCCTTTGAACATGTTCACACAGTTCGCGAGCATTTGTACGGACAATGGCAGACCGCCCAATGGCGGTACTCTTTCAATTACTGTCATTGTTGCCCAATCAAGCTGTATTTGCACAGGTGCTGGCTATTGTCGACCATTTCAACCAAAGGACTTCTTTATTCTCGCAGCTTTATTTACTAGGTAGTCGTGTACTTAGGATTTCCAATCTTTTAGTATCATTTATCCTTTGCACTTAGCCACTCTCCGCATAAGTTAGGTTGACATGCATCGTATAACCGTAATGAAAATCAACAATATCAAGTTCCACAGAAATAAAATATTTTCAATATTCCATCCACGATAAAACACAAACCACTTAGATTGGCCCTTACTGAATGGATCCTAAATTGCATATATATGTAGCACATTAGGTATCGCAAGCCTATAAAACCGAGATTTTATTGGCACAGCCCGAACTATCCTGAGGCAGTTAATGCTTACACTTGCCTTTAGGCTAATATTGGAAAGCTTTGCCTTTTCGAAGGTAGCTTCTTTTTACTAAGATTGTTCCTTTATGTGGAAGATGTCTTGCCTGACTCACCCTTTTCGAATTCCGGTGGATTAAAATATGTAGCTTTGTGGTCAGGAATTCCGACGTTATTCATGATTCATCGAAGTTTATGCATTTTTATGTCCCGGTACGATTATGATGTCTTAAAGAAGTAAAAACATTTTAGATATAGTATACAAGTAAGTACTCGATCTATATACGTATGTATAGTAGATGAAGTAAATTTGCATTTACCTAATACATTACTTGCATCACCGTAATCCATCAAATGAAGTAACATTATGAAATGCTAACAAATTACAGTGTCGAGTATGGCAAATATTTCAAAGCGTTGCATTTTAAGTACTGTTTTAAGGTGTTAAAACTAACATTAATTTAGAGTAAAACGAACCGTGAATTCGCATTTATATTCATCTCAATCTGAAACAACCTAAATTTATTTGGATTATAGAAGTAAAACAATCCCAGCACGAAAATTTTCCACAAACTGGAACGAACTACAAAAATGTAGCGGCTTTGTTTCACGAAAGGCTTGCTTGCGGGCGGTATATTCGACAAAAATTCAATTACAATCAAGGCTCGACAAGGCCTTTCAAGGTAAAACATTACAAAAGTTTAAGTAAAATTTAATAGCGTTGCGAGTTTTAAAAGTTACTGATGCGTTGATCAGAATAATGAATTGCTAATTTATTATTGTAAGAGAATCGTAAATCATCTTTAGAAAGTGTGTTTAGCTTAAGGCATTACGCTTGGCCTTTCATTTTCATCTATTATAGTTAAATCATACTGTAGTACTGGTCTTGCTTAGATAATAGAAGAAATGATTATACTGCAATCTCATTTAGAATAACAATATGCGAAAGAGAAGAAATTGATACACATAAGATGGAACATAAGTTTTGATAGTGAATGATATGATGATACTCTCAAAACACCAGAAAAAAAACTTCTCGAAGATAATAATTATATACTTCACTATGAAATAGATTAATTTAAAACAACTTTCGAAATTAAAGTTTTCTGAAGTTATGAAGATGGTGTAGGATCAAAAACTCTGCACGGCTTTTAAGATCCATCCCTTTATCTTTATAATAAAAGCAATTTCAATTACAGAGTTTTAGAGAATTCTTTCCAGACTTATTATTAATTTTGATTTAAACTTAATTCAAGTTTCATTAAGTATTCTAAGAATTCAAAGTTTGTAATCGAAATTAAATATTAAAGATGATTTTACTACTAAAATTAAATTACTCGTCGTGTGAGTCCAGCTCTCACTTTTTTTCCATTATTATCTTGTTATGAATCACTTCAATTATAATCCAAATTTCGTAGATGATTTCAAAAGTTATGTGAACTAAGGATCCACTGACAAGAACATAATTTGTTTGTCTGATCCAACAATTCCAACATCAATGAATTAACGGAAACGGAACCGTATGCATGTATTTATTTAAACAAGTTATTGTACACTCGATTACAAAAATATGTATCCACTTATGAACCTTGTCACATTCATATTTAATTGACATTTCTTAAGCATTTCATTCAACAAAATGCATACAAGCAATGGTGAATGTGACATGATACAAAAGTGGATACATATTTTTGTCCTCGAGTGTACACTGATGATATTTATATAACGAATATAAACATATACAAAAGGGAGCTGATTTCTATAAAAAATGTACCTATCAAAAAACCTCAAACCATTTGCAGCAGATAGATAAAATAATAAATGCCAGAAGTATGAAATATGACGCTCATCTAAAATTATCTCATCTACAATAATCTACATGCAATAATATTACGGAGAAGTCGTAAAATTAGTACCCTACTTAACGCTTACAAAGCGAATGGCCACAATTGGGCTGTTTTCCCACGCAACAGCGCTAACAACCCACGCTCTTGTTACATATTAGACCATTGGCGCCAACTGGGACACTTACACCAACAGAATTGTTCATTGACAAAACGACCAACCCGGTTATCTATATATATTGCTGAGTACACAAATATTTACAACAATTAATATATTTCATATGATTAAGTGACTATGTGTCTGATTTGATTATGATGATGATAAATACTATCATCAGTTACAAACTTGGAAGCTACGGGTTCAAATTGTTGCGTACTTCAATCAAAATAATCAAAACGTAAAAATTTGACATTTTGAAATTCATTTTTCTTCACATTTATCATTGTCTGCTGAGTGTTAACTGCTTAATTTCCTATCAAATTCCATTTATTGTTAACTTGTAGTATACATGTCAACACAGTAGGCTTCAGGCTTACAATATACGTCTATGCAGATAGTAACAAATTACTAGAACACGATTAATTACATCCACTTATATCCGTACAGAAAGTAATGTGGGCTTTGCGCTGGATGCAAGTGACCCGCGACCGGTGGATGGAGGTTCAGCAGTGGATTTTTCCGCGGTTGATGATGATCATGATGATATACTTACATAAAAACACAATAATCTGGCTATTCAATATTTACGTCCTTTAAAATTTTTTTGTTAACAAATCAGAGAGCTTGCGTTTGTTAGTCATAAAAGTGATTCAGGTTGTTGCCAATTGATAGTAAAAGGTGCCGTGCAAATAAAACTTTTACGTAATATTGCAATGTTTGCCGATCCTCTCGTCGGCCATCCTCTGCCTCCTTCATCACATGCTTGCTATGATGGGACTTACCGTAATTACCATACGTGTACGAGTGCGTGAAACTAGATAGAACCGGAGCGACGGGCGGTATTTTTGTGACAAAGATAGTAGGGCTAAGGGCTACCGCCAATATCCTGCAATATTAACAACAACCACGGGCAAACATGGAATTATCATATACTAAAACTAATAATGGTCATTACTGTCACTAGTTGATAATTTATTTGATTGATTAAATTTATGTATTTTAAAACTATAAAGATTGTTATTACAGATTATTTTATGATCTAATCGACACAAGCTTGACGGCGTGATGCTTATAAGCGTGAGGACACACCTGTCTTTGCTGTTCTGATGTACCCAGATCATCCGGAGTCCGGAAGGCTAAAATGCCATACAAAATGTACCGCACGAGACACACCTGTCTACCCGCACCGTCAAGCACGCCCGGTCAGCAAGCAACCGGCCAGCGTCCCTGGAGAATGAGGCTCGAATTACATACAAACTCCATATATATGATATATATATTAGACTCAGCACTCCAGCAGTTGTGCAAACCAAGAAAGCCCAGTGATAGGTAAGTGTGACGCGATCAACCCGGATTCTTTATTGATCTAGATCATTCTAGGTAGATCAGAACAGCAAAGACAGGTGTGTACCCACGCTAATGCTAGAACGAATTATTTACTGTAGTTGGTATGCCTCATATCAATAGTTTAACAACATTAGCAATAATCCAATTTGACATAGATATTGGACAAATATATTTTCTCTGAGACAACGCAATCGAACGAAAATATTAGTTCAATTGGTCACGTAACGTGGCTATTGAGATTAGGCAATTCTAAATTATAGGAATATGCTCGCGACCTACAGACATACTCGTACAAAGTACAGGTGTAACTTCATCTGATGTCACGATTTTTTTAAATATTTCGGTTTGTTGATTATTTTATCAGGTCATTCTTTCAAATTATTATAAATGCTTCCAAATGAAGAAAAATAATGTACCATAAAGTGACCTGTAGTTAAGACGCTTTGACAATGAATTCATTAATTTACTAGAAACAAAGTCGGAACTTTTAAATATATTTCGGTCTGCAAACATACGAGTACATATTATGTTTACTGCCTTAATTCTTTACATATTTAATAACAGTAACAGTTATTAAATATTTACCGATAAATATTTGAAAATCCAGACAATTCAAATGCCCCTCGTTTTTGTCTGATTACTTTTGTAATTAACTGTCAGTCCATTCTGGTTCTCCAAGATAGCAATAGAGATTTATTCACAAGAATATTTCAACCTTTAATTGACTTGGTTTTGTTTAGCTTTCAAATTAATTTAATCCGTTAAGGGAGGGCCCATAGGAAGCGCTCAAGGCAACGTTTTCGGACCGGTACTATTCCTCGCGCATAACAATGAATTTTTTGCATCCGAGTACCTAAGATTCAATATAATTGTTTGTTCTTGAATCTCCATTTTTATTTGATATTCAGAACGTAATTAGAAATGGAAAACCCTTAAATGGAGGTCTGTGAGAGTTTTAATGGAATGTTCAATTAATACCACGTAAACTAGTCAGTATTGAAAATAACAATACATTAGAATCTCATAAAATGGTTTTAAAGTTTTAGAAACCCATTCTTTAGACGAAACCTTGTTAACAACTTTTGACATATATTTATTTACGCAGCAGCTATATTCTCTTGTATCAAAGTATGCTTTAATAGCTTTGCATCTTTTCGTACGACGCGACGGTGCCATCTATCCGTGAATGTATAACTTTTTTGTGATGCCGCATTAACTTATCAGTAAATTCGAAAGGATAATTCCTTAGTTAGAAATATAATAACCCTATTTGTACAATGGCAACTATTGGCAACATCGTCGAATATAACGGAAGGTTCCCACTTGGGGCGTACTCGACATTGCTGTGCAAATATTTGGGTGACACGAACTGAAGACCCGTGTTTGGTAATGTAATGACTTTACGCAACTATGTACCCTCGTTTCAGCTTCTAGAATAACTAACAAAACGGAAAAATTGTTTCTTTAAAAATCATGAGAATATTCTGTTTTTCCTCACGACTGTTATATTTACAACTCGTTTTAAATTGCCTTCTTCTTATGCGTTAAATACGGTTCTTCGAAGTTTTGATTTAGAAGTTATCAGAGCTGTTATTTGTGATCGTTTATTGTAGTCCATTCAATTCATTTTGACATGTGCTCTCAAGCAGATAACAAGTTATATCTGATAAGTTGTCCGCATTGACTTCGGCTTCTGGGAACAGCGTTTCAAATTGTCATTATATTTGACTTATTGTCTTGAAACATTTGTCTTTATCTAATTCGTTATGCAAATCTGTACTCGCGCGCGGTGGTGTTTGCTTATCTGTTAATGAAATAACTCGTTTACCTTTAGACAACTCTACAATTAACTGCAGAGTTGATTCAATACCGTATGCTGTACTGTTAACGTCTCGATGTAATGCTGCTTATGTAATCTATTGTCTGTGGTGTAGCCTGGGGTGCGGTTGTAAAAACCAGTAAGTCGTGTAACATAATGATGCAAATGTGCGACTTTCTCTTTTATTAGTGCAACGCTGTCATCTACTTTCATTACCATCAACCATAAACCTCGCCTAAGGCGCACACTTGTTGTACTCGCCTAGCCCACTCTTATATTTACCGAATCTCACTAGCCTACATTTTACTCCCTTCTCATTAACACTACAATACGGTATTTATTTAGTTTATTTGCTTGGTTTCTGGTTATTTTTAACTGTTCTCACTTTTTCATACATATATAATCTATATATTGTTCTCTAATGTCTTGCTCTTTATAACTACGAGTATTTCTAGTTTCAATTGTGTAATTTGTCAATAGGTTCATTTTATGTCAAACGTGCGTTTATGTTCCACTCGAAGGAGCAAAGTTCTTTGACATCGCCGCTCCTCATTATTTTGATACTTTTATAAAAGTCGTAGGTATTTCAGAGAATTCTCGGCGTACTAGTCTGTTTTTGTACAGCACTAATTTGGTCATGCAGTTGAATCGTTGAGCATACCGAAGACTATAGTGTAGGCGTCTACTTATGTTTGAACTCAACATTGACTTTATATTGACCGGAGTGAGTTCAATGCCTCGTAGTTTGCTCGATTAATTGGTTCCCTTAGCAAATATGCGGGTAGATTAATATCTATAGTAGATATATAAATTTTACGTGACTAGGTAGAACAGTAATGTAATCTCATGATTCTATTGTCTACAGTTATATACCAATTCGTTTATTTACGGCGGCAGAAGGTAAATAAAACGAATTCTGTTCAATTTTCTTCAAGGAAATCTCTCATTCAACATTATTTTTATTCCGAATGTCCGCATCATTCATTCTTTATTTGGCAAAGGACATAAAACTTTTATCTTTCGTCTTCATTCAGACGCATCTTTAGTCCCTTTGTAAAGAAAACTCTTAGGGAACGATTATACCTATACATCTAACAAGACGTAATCGATCAAAGTACGCTAACAATGCCTATGAAGGGAACTAACAATACACATGAATACGCAAGTGACGTAAAAGAGAAATTGCGTCGATCAATCGTTAAAAAATGAAACGCCTACTTTCATATATTTTTGTCCAAAATGGCGTAGTTATAGGTCACAGAAACGCTCAATCTAAGAAGCACGAGCAACGTTTTAGTGCCGTAAAATATTAGAAATTAAACAACATAATTACATCTTTTTAGACTCAAATTTGTATAGCATCAGTTCACTTCACGTTTGCGTATTTTGCAAGCTTGAGCATACAATTTCACATTTACTCCTCATCATTATTTCTTTGTCATGATTATTGAGAACAAGATTTCTTTCATCTTTTCATGCGTCTTAACTTTTGTAGGGTCACTCAAGGAAACGCAATCCGCACCGTCTCCTACATAAAATTTAGGAGAGAACATGAACTGCTTTTTATTTCGGTCACGTTTTATCCTTACCCGTTAATTTAGGTCTCAATTTCCTTTGTATACTTCCTTTTAATTTGCCTTGTGGAGTTTCATTAAATGCTGCCACTTTATACGTTAGAGATTGTATTGATCCTTTACCACAGAATGTACATACATATATTAGACGACACGTACCTACCTATATATGTCGTTTTAACAATTGCCTTCAAGTTTTATGTACTCATGTCTACAGTTATACGATACATTTGTTTTCTTAATAGAGGTATTACAGTTTTGAAAATAATGTAAAAACCATGAGCTAAAATCACATAAACAGTACACTCCAACAAAATTATAGGTTTAATAATATTATTATTTTACTAATTTACTTCTTATGAGCATCGCCTGTTGTTTCCAATCATTATTGAATTTAAGAAATTGTATAATTTTTTGAAATTGTTTTTCGTCGATAAAAATGTATATGGTAAAGAGTTTTCATTTTAGTGTGTCTGAATCACTATTCGCTCTCTTTTCTATTGTTATATTGAATATGGGGTAACGGTGTTTGGTATATAATAAGAATTCGGTTATATTAATTGTGTATTGTACATTTGTTTGTTGAACTATGTAAATAAAATAAAAGTTAATCGATTTATCGACAATGAAAGGTCATGTTTTAAGGATTGGTTGTTTCAGATATTTTACAAAACTGGGCTCATAAAGTAAGTTTTACAATGATGTATTAGGAAAGTCACAACTATTTTAATATACCTCACTATCCCAATTAATTGGTTTCAGCAAAGAGCGAGAGAATTTTGATTGCTTTGAAACCGGGTGACGGGAGTAACAAAATTGAAGGATTTGTGGAGGGATACGTCAGAGCGCTCCTTTGCGATCGAATCGAATATTTATGGGATTATTAATTAAGAAAATACTATGGATTACATTCCGTCTATTAATTACAGCGTCCTTATGAGTAAACTGCCTTTCCTAATAAATTAGAGACTGTCTGTCACGATTCTAAATGGGACACATTATAATTTGAAAGATTACGACTGGCTGCAGGCGTGGAACTCAGTCCGTACGTTCACTCGAGTGGGCGGGAAGAATGATTTTTTAAATAAATAAATACTAGACTAAGAACTTAAACTATTATAACATCTGATTATACTTTACAGAACAAACTTATTAATAAATGTCAACATATAATAGAAAAGAAATGCAGTATTTACACATTAATAATAATATATTTAAAAAACGTTGTAATAAGTGGATATACTCGTACGAGACTATAAATATAACTATGCAAAACTTCATCCCAGAAAAGATTATAAAAAGTAAATTGTATCTTTTCTTATGGATATTTTTGGAACTAAAAGTCTCAGCACAATGACTCAGGCGTTGCATTTCTCAAGTACAGTAGCGCCGGCCATCACTGTGTACACTACAAATGCATTTTACTCGTAGCTCCTGTCTGCAAAGTGTTTTTTTAACCTTATCTATGATGGATGATACACATCTATAACACCATATAGGTACCGGTTTTCATAAGAAAAATCTTTGAATTTTTTCATAATTTGTAGAGTAATTTTTGTTTTAACTTGAAATTTAGCTCTTGGTCTCAATCTTATCTGCTGGAAAGTGTAAATTTATACGAGTGATTTATAATAGAGGCGTGCTACAATATTCCTAGTTACACTTGATATGGAAAACAACGGTAACTAGTCAAACAGTTAGGAGGTTTATAATGAAACTTATTAAAATATATTTCAAACACTGTAATGTCTCATCATCATCATCATCAGGTCAGCCACATCCGCTTACTGCTGCCTTCATCACGACAACGTACTCACTTTATGTGAGGGGAATTCATTAGTACATTCGACGTTGGTAATACGAGACATGACCTTCTGAGTACCTCTAGCAGTGTGAAAATGTGTGGGTGCGTGTTATAATTTGGGATTGAGACAGGATACGTGCGTCCATTAATCCTCTGATGGGATATCTGAATTTCCACACATAGGTTCTGTACGACTCCAAGTTATTTGAAAACGATCTTAGGTTCGTTTGGCACCATTCTATGTATTATATTTTTGTCCTTTAAAACATAAATTATTACTTTTGAAAATTTAAATAAATACTTTCACAAACAGCACAATTCTAATTTTTAGTCTTAAATAATTTAAAACATTGTTGATAGTTTTTTTAAATACTTTGAATTTGGTATCTTGAAAACTATTATGAAAGTCATCATATAACTTACATCGTTAGATATCTTATTAACAAATCTATAATAATGCTTTATAGTTGTTCATACGTTAATCGTCTAATTTCATATCAATTCTTTACATAGCATTTTATACAGACGATAATTTTCATCAGAATGCGATGTTTTTGTTAGGGAAAAGTAATTTGTTTCTCACAATATTGTGTAAGGTTAAATTATATTTCAATATAAATGATAAAGTACAAGTTAGTAGCAGTTATTGTGCATCATAATCAAATCCAATTTGCCAGCATGTTTCCTAGTCATAAAATGCCGTAACAGCAATAATTACACTAATTTTTACAGCAACTGTTTTGCAATCAAAACTAGTATCCTCATAAGCACAGCCTATGTTATCCTGGTAGTTAGTGATCATAAACGTTAATTAACATTCAGAGATGCGCGGGCGCCGGTGGTCACGACTGCGACAACGAGACTGGACTGAGTTATATTGAGTCCATTCATAAAAAGCCAAGTTCTCTAGCTTAAACAGCAGATTCCTCATTTCGTCGATATGTTAGTTGGGATAAATGGGATAATGGGATTACTTTTAAATTGTCTATTTAAAATACTTCTTGGGCAAATAAAGCCGGCTCGTGAGATTTTTGAACGCATTTACGCTCCATTGTCCCTCATAGCCATCGCCACGTCTGGATATCCAGGAATGGATTTGTCATAATCTCCAACGTCGACCTCAAAAAAAAACAGATCGTAAATAGCAAAAATTATTTCATACTTGTATGTATGGAAGTCGGTTCGTTTCTTCTTTTTTTTTCAATTTTTTTTTTCACTAAAGTGTTCCCATGTGTCCGGAATATGAAATGAATAGTACGGAAACGAAATCGTGGCCAATAGTAATGTATCTTGAATGTGTCCACGTGGTTTATGAGATGGTCTTGTTATCAGGGTATTTAGTTGAAGAATCACATCTTCATCTATCATAAGACGGTGTAATACAAACAACAACAATATTTATTTATGATAGCAGCATCTGTAACGATAATTTAGATATATTCTCTCACGCGATGCGTTCATTTAGCTCGCGTGATGACCAAGCTTCTTAGAACCGCCTAAACAAATCAAAGATAATAAACATTACGTATTTATTTAAACTAAAGAGTGACGATATATAATTATATATACAGCTTACTTATTTAGTGAGATAGATTAAATATTAAAGTTTAATTTTCGAACCAGAAAATATATAAAAAAAATTAAACTGAGTCTTACGTAAGTGATATCTTGAAAACGGCTAGAACTATTTGGATGAAAATCCAGTTCATCAATCCAGGAGTTGAATTGGTTTGGTCAAGGTATCTTTGATATCATTTTTTCCCATATGAATCCGTGGATACGAATCTAGATCAAACTAGATATTATAATTACTATCCACCAAAATCAAGTGCCTAGATATCGGTTAATACATACAGTATGATTGGAATTCATATTACTAATTTATATTTTCATACTACAAACTGTTTATGAAAACCTAATTGACAAATCAAAGTGGAAAATACCCTTTTCACTGTTAGCGTTTTCTCAAAACAAACATAAAGCAGTGACCTCGAAGAGTTATTCATTCTCGGTAACCATGACAACGCCCGTGGTAACATTACCGAAATATTCCAACGACTACGAATAGCTGTACTTGTCCCTAACCCATTTCGAGCACTCGCCTACAACGTCGCAGTTCGTAAGAAATAATTGCTGCGACCATTAACATTCCAACAATACCGCTTAAACTTACATATAACACTATTATAGTTCAGTTTAGATGTAGAATGACTACCCTTTACATGAATAAAAGTTCAATCATTTTAAACGTAGCTTTAAAAAAAATTGTTTTTTACAAACACCAGTGTTGCTTCTGCTAACCATGTATTTACAACAAACCAAACCCAGAAAATTTTTAGCTCTAGCCGTCAACGTATTATCGCAAACCATCAGTTGAGATATAGGCTGTACAAATTAATTATTAATTACATTTATAAATTGAAACCACAGTATTTCCTCGAAGAGTAAAAGACTATTGGGACATAAGATCAAAGAATCCCTTCGCCCTCTTTAAAACCCTTTCCAAACGCCTATAAGAACACTTAATTCAAGCTTATTTCATACTAGTGAATCAGCCACAGTTTCGGCCGTAAAAGAGCATTATCTAAAAATCATTTCAAAGATGTTAGGTATGATATTATTCCATGGTCAACTTACATTATTTGTTGCCTAAGATACGATGGTTCTCTTTCGGCTTTACACAGAATAAACGATGTGAAAATAACAGTTGTTACCAATGGAATTAGAAAGTAAAGCCTTTCTTCATATCTGAAGACAACCTTTAAATGAAATGTACCGTAAATGGTGTGTTTGGAATATTTTCTAATTATTGCTGAATATTACACTGAAAATTGTCTCACACACAAACCTAGAAAGCCCTTCAAATCGATGAAGGGCCCATTTACCGTAGTACTCGAGCTAGCCCATTAATCGATCCCACCTTCGTAACTAGTCAAAACTACGGCGTAACAACCATTTCTAGCCTACATAATGGGCAGTTAGAACAACACCGACAATGGAATTCATGAGGGAAGCTTAATGCTTCGTTAGCTATTCATGTGTCAACCTCTCGCTTCTGAACAAGAGGTTATTGATCTGGAAATATAAGAGGTTTTCTCCCGCTATTGTCTTAAACTGCCTCTCAGGGACGGAGTTGGAATGGCTTCAGGTTTTATAGCGAAGAGGATGTATTGCTGATATTATTGTTATTGCTAAATAGCAAAATAGTATTGTATGCATTGGACAGACAGCAAAAATGTTTGAGAAGTAGGATTTCAAACTATCGCTTCTACAAAATATATAAATTCTCCAAGTTTCTTTAGGAAATCATGAATTACATAGTCACTATCAACTTACTAGTCATTTAAAATTGTCTTTCTACTATGAAATTTCGGTTGTTGGATTAAAACACAATCATTTAAATTATTTTGTTTATGATAGCAATATAAGATTTTTTTATTATTTTTTTAATTTATTCTGATGAGGTCAAAGCATACCTTCGTCACCCATATTTTTGTCTTACCGTCACAAATTTTACGTTTAAAAACTTTTCGATTTATTTCATGTGCAGTAAGGTTAAATTAGTGTTTTATTATTAAACTCTTCATTTTTTACTTCCTTCGTCCCTGTATTACGTTTATCTGGAGCCAGCCAAACGTGCCCAAGTGGCCGTAGCGTTCGTTTAATAGCACCATTCGCCCACTACAACACTCGATGTATTTTTGTATCGATATACTTGCGTTGCACAATCGATTTAAATGAGTATTATCTCGATTCTTCAATCGTTTATGATACAAACTTCCAGACCCCCGTATAAAACTAATGGACGTCTAGACTTTGTATTACTTGGGTATTGAACTAAGTTACCATTACATTGAGAGCAATTTATAATTGATAAAGAAAAGGATAGTTCAAAATTGCAGTAGTGTACGTACATACAAAATTTGTGCGTATGGAAAAGTATTTAATAATATTCGGTATGTTAATATAACATTATTGAGGTGACGAACGCTATTCTCGATTGTTCATCATCTTTCTCACGACCTCATCTTTAACACAGCATCGAGACTCATCCATCTAAGGATGATCTGCGTGACGGATTACCCAAAAGAAAAATCAAGTATAAATATCTTGAAGAATGAAGCCAGTGACATTGAGTATCTAAATCTGGAGCGGAGGGTAGATATTTATATTTCACGTTTCACACCCACCGTTGCTGCTTTCAGTACAGTCTCATGGTACAAGAATTTTCTATTTAGAAACTTTATGAGCTTCTTGATATTGAGGCATTTTGTTTTGACGGATCGCCAAGATTGCACGACGCAATTTTGTTGCTCGTATCGTTTTTAGGGTTCCCTACACAAAGTGTAAAAACGGGACCCTATTACTGACACTTCGCTGTCCGTCCGTCTGCCACCAGGCTGTATCTCATGAACCGTGATAGTTAGAGACCTGAAATTTTCACAGTTGATGTATTTCTGTGGCCGCTATAACCAGATATAAAAACCAGAATAAAATAAATATTTATGGGGGCACCCATACAACAAACGTGTTTTATAGACGTGCGATGTAACATATTAGTGGCGCCATCTAGTGTCGTACTCGTCTACTACTGCTACTGCAAAACTAAATTGATAACGAAAATCGAGACGTATTCCTTAGAGGATTGTTCGCTGCATATTATTATTTATTGTTTTCCGTATTTTAAAATCCATATTCTGTACGGAACCGTTCGTGCGCGAGTTCGACTCGAATTTTTGTTATGAACGGATTGTTCTACTCTCGGATACGCGCGCATTTGAAAGGATTTGTATTTGATATTTGTTGGATTGGTATTGAAAGTCTGCTGGCGAATATTTATAAACTCATCCTACTTTTCTCATATATCAATGTTTATTATACATTGTGTATATATCATAAAGGCGCACATTTACATAAATTTCGTTACTTAATTGTGTTATTTTCCATAAAGAATAATTGAGCACTCAATGTATTAATTACATATAAAGTTATCGACTGATTGATAGTTCTTTTTGCATGTCATATCGTGACGGCTCAATAAACCGTTTATCCTTTGTCAAGTCGATTTGGACGCAATACATTGCTGCTCGGTAGTACTTTTAAAAATAATTAACTCTTTATTAATTAAGATATTTAACAAAATTGCTTTCAGACATGATTTGTGCGGTCGTAAACTATATCTGGATAAATTATACGTCCGTATGAAATATACACGCGTACCATAATAATCTTAATCAGAATTCAATCACTATTCCATTTCGATTTAAAAAATATAGTCCTTAACATATCTAATGTACGCTGTTGAATCGTTCGGCATAGCTGACTACAAATAAACATCCGCGTTTTGTGATCACGTTTGATTACTGCAATACATTGAACTGAGAACGAGTTCGCGGCTCATTTCTAGAGAACGGTTGAGCAGGTTATGTCCAGTGCATTTTTTGCTCGTCCCAAATATTTACAACAGGTTTATTGTGATGTGACCAACATAACATCAACTTCAAATTAACTTTCGCTATCTCTACATTTTCGACGTATGGATCGGATTTATGTTCTCTGTCGATTGACGCATGTCTCATAGGCGTACATCGAAAAGAGTCTTTTCATTTACTTGCAAGCAAAAGGTCGTAAGTGGTATGCCAATGAGATTCGAAGCCCTTTTGATGCAAACTATACCTAAAATGTGGATTCAAATCGTCCCTGTCGCAAACCAAACCAGAGCGCGGGGTAAGATACAACTTCAGTAGGACAACAATGTCTGTTTTGATATGTAATCAACTTGATCAAGGAAAAGAAAGGTATAATAAATCTGATAAAGATATTGCGTAACGGATGAAGAATGTGTTCCGATATTAAATAAAACACACCATTCATTGAACAGATTGCCACCATTATCTTGGCAATTGCTATTGGACAAACTCGTATGGAACTCATACGCAATGCTGATCGTTACAGTTTACCTATGGATCAAAATACCTCACTAGTCAAGTCATCAGACTTCACACCGGTTCCGTATAATGGAATATAACGTCCCGGCAAGACGTCACATCACACATAATAGCGTGAGATCGCGTTCCACGCATACCTACAACACTTAGTATAGTCCGTTCGCTTAGATAATGTCGGTATACCCGAACTTAATATGTGTTTATTGCAATAACAAACGAGTACTAAATAATACACATAATTTAGGCAGCAAAAATAATTTAATCGACTAAAAATGTGAACACATGACGCAGCATAAAATTAAACACAAGTACACGCACAGGACACTTCAAAGTCAAAAACACAACTCCAAATCGTGAAAAAAAAATGCCAAATTCACCAGCGGGTATACGTGGCAGTTGGCTTGATTTGAGCTCGTGTCGGCAGGGTTTGGTAGAGGCGTCTGCCGGGGGTGGCATTATTTAAGCGAACAGACTTCACACACATACGATTGCTATATATATATCATGTGAAGGTGACGCTGATTGACGCCGCGTGCTTTCTCTGATCATGATCGCATTTAGTTGCAATAAGATAATTTGATTGCTTTGTTCAGAATGTAAGGTGCCACTCAGGTGATCAGAAATATTCTCCTATTGGTAGACCTGACGAGTGGGGGACGAGACCGTTCAAGTATTACGTAAGCACTATAGAGGGATGAGGGAGTCTTTGCCCACACATTGTCTATGCTTGAAAACGAAACGCATTTTGGGGGATTCCCACAAATAAGGAACACGTTTAGATACTCGCTTAAAACCGAGTAGGGGAATTACCGCGCGCTATTCACTTGTCTAAATTATTTCCGTCAATTTTTTGTTAAAACAGAAAACATTAAAAGAAACATGCATATACCAATGTTTACGTAAGCATTGGGTGTAAGCGATTAGATTACTTTTGCTGACAAGGGTGAAGGGTAAATAATTGTAGTCAATCTGCTCTCTCTCAGTGTATTTTCCTTGAGATGATTTGCCATAATCAGCACGGTTGGCGGTTAACCATCGCAATAAGATATCTCACACACGTGGCTAATCAACACCCATGAGACAATGATACAAGCCTTTTGCCCGTTATTTTGGGCTGATTAATAATTATCCAAGGATAGCCCCGGGATAGACTAGCCTTCTCCAGGTGCGTTCAAGAGAGGTTCAGTTAGAGCTACTTTCGAATTTATAATATTAGTGTGACATAGCATGCAATAATGTAAACTGCATGCAATAATGTAAGTAGAAACAGGTGATGGCTGGCATTGATGAGTCATGCTTTCACTTAATAGTGTTACATGCTGAAATGCTATTTTGCAATTCAGATAGGTATATTGATAGAGTAAGCAGCTCGAATACTAGTTTAAGAAATGCGAATATTAATGCGTCCTGATTGTCTCCACCACGGAGACGTTACATTATGCATGAGCGCTTATCACGTTAGCGATAGTTCTAATCATGATATCGAACTCCTGACTATGATTGCATTGTAACGATAACTGTACCAACCTGCGTAGCATGAGGCATGAGAGCGGTGAGAGTGAGATATGTCACTTTTAAACAATCAATGTCTATACAATTTCACGTACAGATATTTCAATATCTAATTCTCACCACTTTATGCTACGCAGACAAGGCTGTTTGATGTTCCTATCCATAATGGAGGATCAGGATCAACAATAAACTTATGCAGCTCACATAAGGTAAAAAATCGTCTACCAAAAATGTACCCCTCCATAGCCGAGTATACCTGCCTGCAAAATTTAATCAAGATCGTTGCAGCCGTTTAGTCGAGATAAGGCCACAAACAGACAGTTTGCTTTCACGTTACTACAAGCTTTTTGCTCGCAGCTTTGTCTACGTTTACATGTTTTTATTAATATGGAACATTGACAAACCTATTAAACAAGTTTAATGATATAAAGACAAACTCTTATCAGTTGTGTGTATGCGACACTGGCTGAATTTACTAAGACATAATTACAGTAATATAATAGCAACTTTAAAATTATCCCACTTCAAAAATCATCCAATGGGAATCTTTTATCGTGTTAAACAGAAGCCTGTGTCCTTTTCCGTGCGTGCTAAATATCATCAAGTTCAGTTTACCCGTTTAGTATGGAAGAGGCAAGAACAGACTGACAAAGGGGCAGACAGAGACTTTCGAATTTACAATTGAAGTGTGTTTCTTAGTATACAAAGTAATTAAAAAACTAATGCTCAATAAAAGCTCAGTCTGGAAAGTGCTAGAAATATGAGAGATTTTATTACCTACACATACGACGCGGTTCAATCCTCGACAGCTCGAGGCTCGAGCGTTCAACGATCGTACCAAAGGTAAGGTAAAGCTTCTAGACTATAACCCACACAACCCATAAAAAGTCTATTTCTACAGCGAAAGTAATAAAAGATGGCACGGTATGGAGCTTTTCATCTGGCCTCTATCTCGGCTTAAGGTTGCTCTCGTTATTGCAGACTTACTTCTTCAAGTCCAATAAACACGCAAGGGGCCGCCGCCGGGAACACTCAAGTAATGATATTTTCAGACCCCGTAACAGGAAAACAAGGATACATGCGTTCTGAGGGACTTTAGACATTATTTTCCGGAATTGTTAGCTTTTTACGGCAGTTAGAAAGATATTTATCTCTTTCTCTCGGTCGGATAAGCTGAATGTAAGGTAGAGAACAATGCTACGTTAACTTCATTCTTTAATTTTTACGTATAAATAAATGTACGTACAGTATAAATATTTATCAGTGTACATTTTCAGTTCAGTAGACAATAAAACCGCTGTCTCAAATACGATACCCAAATTGAAGTTTATTCTAGTATTTTAATACATTATTCAAGACCAGGGTAAACATACTTATTTCTTGAAAATACTGTGTAAACACATTTATTAAGGGTATATTTTCTTGTAGTCTTTTTGTACCTAACATTTTACATCTGACTACATTTCGATTGTTGAACTCGAGTATCTAAAATGACTCAATATTATTCAATAATAAAAATTTCTTTGAGCGCATTTCTGAGTAGTTTATTGACAAAAATGTAAGTTAAATTCAAATGTCAGTCATAAGCATAACTAAAATAAGCAGATCATGAACAGTATAAATAAACAATACAGCGTCGTTTTCTTATGATTTCGCCGTCTAACCCAATATAAATCTTCACAAAAGCGCTTATCCCAGAACGACCTATTTTCTTCCATTTCTGGTTAATACGGCCTCGGTTTTATGTCTGTTGCCAATAAAACTCGTCTTTGTTAAGTCGCCATATGATCTCTTTCGTGAATTCGTGATCATTCTCAACGCTCAATGAATGTATGTATGTATCTATATGATTAATATTAACAATATATGCAATATATGTTATGAATTTCCAGTATGTAGCTAGACATAAAAGGCTTTAAAGATTAAAGTCGACGCCATTATTTCACCGACTACTTTGACAGTATATCTGACACAAATGCCGCCACAGTTCACCTAATATGGTTCTGATAGTTCCACTATTTTATTTACATTAAATGAAATATAATCATAGGTATCTCATTATTTAAGATTACAAGACTTTGTACGCACTTTTCTACACACACTTCTGTCAAACTAGTCCGTGTAATTCTGGCGTCGACTTTAGCTGATTAACCTATCAATGACCAGCCCAAACCAATTGAGCGAGAAATTTGAAAATCTGATTTAAGGTCTTTTCTCATAAAAGAAGACGATTCTTCGGGATTCTCTATAGAAATAAAAATTAATGATTTAGAGAACCACACAGGTATACATTGATTCAGGCTCATGTCCAAAAGTGAACCTACGCAGCTGATAATCATGATGAATGCTCAATGTCTCTCCTCTGTCTGTCAATCATAGAGTTTATTTGCCACCGTCTTCTTCACAGTATTTTGTGATTTTGATCATAAAATAACAATTGAAAGAAAAAATGAACTGAATGGAAAATTTCCAATTCCCTTGATTTAATATATCGTTGTCGTCGTCCTACTGTGAAATAATTTTAGAATCCCACTTTCTTGGAGAACGGAGCTTAATACAATTAATTTGTGCTTCAAAGACTGTTGAAGGGGCTCTGTCTGCGCTACTTGAAAATCATTTCTTTCAAAGCCCGCAATTTGTAGCAATCAGTTGGCGGTCTAATATAATATTTGTTAAATATATTGCTCCGTTGAACATGAAATTGCCTCGTTATTATCATGTCCACTGTTGGACAAGGACCTACCTCATAGATCACCACGTCTGACTTTAAATAGGAAGGCTTGCCATATGCCCCATGCTGATACAGTATAAGCTTGAGAAGTCTATGTAAGTGCTACATTTATATGTTGTATTATGTATCGTAACTAAAATATTCAATTAATATTAGGAACAACAAATCCGTATTAGTTGTCTGCATCTCAAACTGCGCTTTAAAATTTTTGAAACAAAATATGATTAATAATGTATTTGAAATTTAATGTACCACAATCCATATACATAGATATAAAATTAACTAACAATAAAAGTTATATCCTCGAAGTAACATACAGTATCTGTTCACTTATTCTTATGATAGTTTTATGACAGAATTCGATTCGAAACATTGAAAGTAACTGAGGCCTTCAAATTAAATGTATATGCCGTGCCGTCTTCATATATTTTTTCTTTGTATAATGTCTTTTTAAAAACCATATACCGTGATAATATACCTTATTATTTTAGAAATGACATTATAGAGGTATACAGAAGAAAATATTAAGAAGGCATATTAATTTGCAGGCCTCAGTCAAGTTTTCAAAACTTCACTGGGAACTCGTCACCATAGCCATATACATATTTATATTATTTGTATCTCGCTCTCTCTTGTTTATTGTATATCTCGAATATACTCTTGATATAATTCTTGTGAGTCAAGCTCTGCGCACACATTGTATTGTCATGTAACTCATGTAAGTATGGTACATGTGTGAAAATTTATTTTTCGAGAATGCGATAGCTAGATAATTTATCCCATTCTTGTTTACTGGTCGCTTCCTAAAGTGATGGTAGATTCACTGACTAAAAACACAAGATTGAACTTTTTATAAATTTACGACGTCCCAAAAATCGGAACTGTTTTTTTAAATTTCATTTGTCCGCTAACAATGCGTCGTATTCATCATTAAACTCTAGCATTGAAAGGCGACCTGAATAGAGGTTGCATAAACAACAGTTTCAAAGGGAAAGAGACTATCATTCATTGCACAAACGTGGTCTTTGAATGGCAGCCTGCATCCGCTCTTTCATGAATCGCAAACAAACCGAAAGGCAAATCATGCTTCATAAACACTATTCATTAAATATAATCCACAGATGTTCATTAGTATTTTACAGTCCCAGTATATACCAATTACCGATAAAATACGGTTCAATAAGTCGACGTCGAAGAGTTTATTATTAACAAAGGCCTTGCTCTTCGACGTCATCTCACCTGATGGTAAGAGGCGAAGAGTGAGAGTCAGACACTGGCTAACTTTTATAACCAGAAGTGCTATTAACACTGATGTTTGGTGACAGAATTGAATAACATGTTGGTAGCTAGTAGTAGGTAGTAAATTTTTGAAAACATTTAAATATAAAGCTATATTTTAACCCCCGACGCAAAAAGGGTGTTATAAGTTCGACGCCAATGTCTGTATGTCTGTCTAACTGAGGCATCGTAGCTCCCGAACGGATGGACCGATTTTTATGTAAAAGCAAATTGCCTTGTGGTGGTTCTTAGGTAAATTTGGAGAAAAAAATTATTGAGCAGTTTGAAGAGTATCAGCTGATGTTACGCATTTTCGGTATAAAATGGGATATATTTTTCATACGATTATTACATAGGGGCTTTTTAAAATATTTAATTTTATGTTACTATGGGTGCTGCATTACAGGATACTAAGCGCTAATTTTCAACCGACTTCAAAAAAAGAGGAGGTTCTCAATTCGATATGTTTTTTGTATGTATGTTACGCGATGACTCTGCAAATAGTGAACCGATTTTGATAATTCTTTTTTGTTTGTTCGAGTATACTTCAGAGGTGGTCCCATATAAATTTTATCGAAATTGATTCATGACTCTTTGTGAAAATCAACTAAAACCAAATTTTTAAGGCAATTGAAGTCGGTTTTTATTTCTTTTTGAACGCATTAATTATAATGCTTTTGCTTTTGCTGATGTGACGGCCATTCAGTTCACTCAAAGCTAACTTTCAACACGATGTGACACTTGTCGATTCAGTAGAATTGATGAGAAATTATAAGTAGCCATCGATCGATCGAGCTATACGCAAAGTATAGGTATCTATTGTTGAGGGCATTTCCTATCAGACAATAGCACATAAAGACAACAATGATATACGCATAGCATTTATTTTTAGTAGAAAATCAAAAGTATTGCCATAACAAAGCCGAGTTCGTACAATGCGCCGCGCGGCGAAACAACGGTCTGTTTGTTTATAGAACTGTGTTGCCAGCGCCACGTGCATTTACTCAATGTCGGCTCCATCAACAATCATACACTTTTAATTAATTATTTGTTCTTCTGTGGTATGTTGAAATACCTATAAACGCATATGCTTTGACGTTGTTACAAATAACTCAATAAATAAAATGTCTGGTGTTCCAATCAACAACAATGCCAATAAGTGGTTAACTAATTGATTACATTATTTTATATTCTTCAATTTTAACATTGATCTGAGTTGACTAAACAACATGAGACAACAATAACTCACACACCATTTTTAACTTTTATACTTTTACATATTCGCTATCGGGGTTGTCTACCTAATCTAATCCAAAGCTATTGGCGTAGGTAATAGTTAACCTATCAATTAAAACCACAATTAATGCGATATTTACCTTTTTTAGGATGTACTACTCCGAATAGTATTTTCCACAATTCATTTTATCAAGTAACTCATTTCGACACTCGTTATTAATTTAATTTTATTGTCAAACAAATACGGCGACCACTATTCGCGTGCCTGGCAGCCATAGAATAATTAATTCGGCTGACATGAAAGCAGGTACATTCTGGTAATGAGCTCTATATCCGTAGCAGACTCTGTAGAGATGGTATCGTCACTTCCGGCCCGTACAATAAGCTCAACCGGAAGCGGCGGCGCGTGCGCCCGTCATGCTACAAGCTCGGACCGCCCCCTATTATAACAGCCATGAATTTTTATAGAGGTGACCTTTTTATCGATTTTTCGCGTATTTGAGCTTTATGGGCTTTGGCTGCGTTATAAAATAATAATAATAAACATTTCATTCATTTAGTTTGTCTCTTAAGTATGTGTCTATGTTTTGAGTTTTTCAACACTAATTAGGCCGAATTTTGATGCTCTTTTCAAGTTTTTCATTGTATACTTTTAAATCGTGGTAAAATAAGTAAAATCATATTTTGTAATATAAAATTAATGATTTAATATCAACAACGCGTTTTAGTCAATTATTGCAACAAGTTGCGATCTTCTCACTACATGTAAGAGTATAAAGATGTGTGTAAAAACGTGATAACATATTTTTCTTCAATTCTTACTATGAATATAATTATGTCAAAACTTTTATACTGGCACTAAGGTCATCCGCAGTTTTGCCCGAGTGAAAAGTTTCTTAGAAGTTCTCTAATCATCATCATCATCGGCCAGAAGACGTCCACAGCTGGACATAGGCATCCTTCATGGTACGCCACATAGACCAGCATCCAGCGACTCCTCACGAGCCTAACCAGATCATCGATCCACCTAGTAGGGGGACTGCCCGGTATACGTTTCCCGGTACGTGGTCGCCACTCGAGAACCTTAACTCCCCCGATTGTCAAAGGAAGAATCTGTTAATGTTTTTGAAAGTCGAGCAAAAACTATCACAGCTCTACGGAACATCACACATCACGTAGATAGAGTAGTGTGTTGTGTTTGTATGTATCCCGTAATGTATGTAGACAGACACGCTGTTCCGCACACTGCCTCCGGTGAATGCTACTCTATTGTCAAACACGGCCATTGACGGACGTAATTAAAGTCACCTGTTATTCTGTAACATACGACTTTTCATGTAATTCGTTATTCATGTTAACAAGTGTTCATTACGAACGCGTGCTTAATTACTCTTTTATTTATATTTCATAATCCGCTGTGCCCATTCTCATGTCCAGCCAAGTTGAAGTATGAATGTTAGGTTAAATTGGCCACGGTCTTTGTAGTAGTAGATATGAACTCGACGTGTAGGGTGCAGTCAACTGTCACCTCATAGGTAATGTTTGTAACTAGATCCCCCGGGTAACCTTCCTCTTTGTCTTTGGACAAGTAGCTGAGAACTACCTTGTTGCTGATTACCGTTGATTACCAATTCACCTGCAATCCGTGAAATTTATAAAGTGTCATTGCGTATTTTGTTACCCTCTCTCTTAAACCAAATTAAATTATTCTGGTATGTTAAGTGACTGTTACATTAAAATTGACCGTTAGAATGATACCATTCCTGGTTATCCCGTGAGTGTCGTAAAAGGTGACAAAGGGCAACAATCACGTCTGAGAAACTGTTGAAATTCCACGGTATATAATTTTAATGTAGTCAGCCAGCGTTTGCAATGTAAAAGGCGGCCGGCAAAAGTTGTATGAAAATCCATTTCTGTCATGTTTTAACGGCCAGAAATAATACTATGTAAACTCTGAAACATCGCAACCAAGGAGGTAACTAATCAAATGATTTATTTACGATTTCGAACTGGCTTGCTGTTTATTAAACAAAAACAAATGAATACTTCGGCGCGTGAAAAATTATTGTTGTTTGTCATTGATTTTAAAATTAACTGTATTTGTTGATGTTGTTGATTGCCAATGAGATCAAGTTAGACAATGAATCAACAATGAATGTGATGAACTTACTTTAACGCCACCTGAAATTCAAGAGACCGCAAGAGTCGTAATATAAAACTTTTTGCCGTCAAAATCGAAAGAAAATATTTTTCAATTAAAAGGTACTATGTACTTACTTTTAATTTCCGCGCATTATTTGAGAACAGCACTATACATACGTCGTCGTCGTCTTTGACTCGGCCCACATTTACACGTTCGTCCATCAATGCCTATTTTGCTGGCCGCTGCAGTAATGTACTATTTCAACGTGGTTACTAATGGGTCTAAAGGTCTATCCTCTACTTCCTACAAAGTATGTGTTATTTATAAACCTTTCGGAATAAATTATCGAAATGAGGATGGAACCCGTATCACAATCCGTTGCGTAGTCCAGAATAACAAATAGAACAAACAGACAGACAGAACTAGCGACTTTGTTTTATACTGTTTACAGAAAAGAATTCCGGGTGGCATCACACTCATGGTGTCCGACCACACTGATAAACTGGTGATCGAACACGCGACCTGCGGAACACGAGTACAACCGTGTAACCATTACGCTTCCGAGACAGTTTAGTGTTTCAAGCTAATGTTATTGCCAGCTATCAGGCCGAGGTAATTAAGAAATACATTCGCGGTGTACTTTAGCCCCTCGCCGCTTGCCTATCTCGAGCCAGCGCTCTTGTCTATAAAACCAGGATGTTTATATGGATCTTAGTCTTAATTACTCCGGTTTAATCCAGTTTATTTTTGTACGATCATCATAATTATTATTAACAGTATACAATTATCTTTAATGTGTTTGCATTCTCAGGATAGGAAATATTTTGTAATGACACTTACACGCTTGCTTACTTATTTAAAATTGTTTTAATAAAAGCACCAGCTTAGGATGCTACTGGACTGGACCTATTAAGCTCGTTGCAATTTTAATTTTCATCGAGCACGAAAAAATGAAAATAAACTATTCATGACCGCTGTTGGTCCTGCGTGTTACGAAACTGCTCGTATAATATCACAGGTAATGTTGTTGCCAATAATAAAAACGTTATTAAAGTATGAATCGGAACTTAGCAATAATAAGTTTAAGTTGCTGTTGAATTTGTATCATCTGTCACATGCACAGCATAAATTTAATTGCCAAAAAATTACAATCGTTTTCTATGAAATTATTTTATAGGTTGGGTTTTTCTATTAATATTTTTCAATCCACATTTAACTTGTCAAATTTTTTTTCTCCAAAAAAGACATTATTGCGACTGTATAAGTGCCACTACGTCACACTTGACCCGCGTCGCTGTTACCATACTGACATATCTGACACGGATTTCACAACACAGAACTATTGATTCCCCTTTGTCACTCAACAAGTTGTGCTCTCTCCATTGTCTCACCACACATCATGGTTACGCAAGACACGTCCTTTGTCCCTCTCTTTCACTTTTATTGTGTTCTATTTGTCCCTTTCATACGTGAATAAATTAAGGCATTTATACACAGAGACGGTGTGCTCGTAAACAACAATTTCAGAGTCTGTCTAAATCAATGAATAATATTATATGATGGTTATACGATACACTTATGGAATGCTAATAGATTTAATCGAAATAGAAATATGTCTGATTGCGGATACATACTATCTATTAACAAATCGAATTTAGAAAATTATACTAATAAAAGTATTTATTCTCCAGAATTTTCGTTACATTTTACTTATAAACTAATAGTAAAGGCCTCCTTTGCTGAGCTTGGTAAAACTCTGTATTTTAGCATCCAGCGTCTCTTTCCTCCGGATTAATCAAATCCTTAATTTAAAATTACGGAGTTTCATACAAACTTACAACCCTTATTTTACCCTGTTAGGGGTGTAATTTCGAAAAATTCTTTCTTAGTGCGTGCCTACACTTAACAAAGAATACACCTTCCAAATTTCATGTCTCTAGGACAAGTGGTTTAGACTGTGCGTTGATATATCAGTCAGTCAGGACTTTGAATTTTATATGTATAGATAAGTTTAAAGAACTACTATTTTTTTATGAACTAAATTATACATATAAAGTGTGTGTGTGTGTGTAGGTGTAATTACTAGTTTATCTCAGTAAACTCGTGTAAAAATTGATTCGGGATAGCTAGATCTGTCTATCTTATCTCGTCTATATATCGTTTTAGCATACAAGGTTACGCAATTTCTATGTAATATATACATATCTTCATATTTTATACTAGAACTTATCCTACTAATATTATAAGTGTGAAAGTTTGGATGTTTGGATGTTTAGATGTTTGGATGTTTGTGACGCTTTCACGGAAAAACTACTGAATGGATTTGAATGAAACTTTACAATAACATAGCTTAAACATCAGAATAACATATAGGCTATAATTTCCAAAGACATATTGTGTAAATTGTCCAAAATCACACTCATAATATTAGTGGGATTACATGGGCAATTTTGGCATAACAAAAACGCGTTGCCTAGCGACCGACCATAGAATATGTAAATTCGTATATACAAACTTTCGCGTTTATAATATTAGTGTGAAGACTATTTGAATGTACTACGTCAGATATTGAAATTTCTTTTGTTTCTTTAAACTATTAGCCTACGTAACAGAATAAACACTATTTTGTACCTTATGCTGGAAATGGAGATAGATGCCTTCTATGCCTATCGGACAAGTAGAATAAATCCTGAAGTACACGTGGACAAAGTCGCGGGCGGAAGCTAGTAGAATATAATTGTATTCACCTACAACTACACATTGCTCCTTATTATACCACGTATGTGCTTGCGTAACAGCCCTTGAGGCAAATCTGCTGTTATTACGCAGGTAATATTATTAAAGTTTCAGAAACTTGCTGCGAAACGGCTCAGGCTGATTGGGGAGGAACAAGAAATGAAATTATAATTTGAACAAAATTGCTTTTAGAATGCAAAAGGTGCTTTGGTAATATCAGATACCACATCTCTGTAAACGGACATAGGTTTTCCTGTGGATGTCGTTTATCTTATCACTAAAGCGCACATCATAAGAGCGGGAATGATGGCAAAGCTCTTAAAAATACAGTCCGTTGCAGTGGCGATCTATGACAGAGGCTCGTGTTTACTGAAAACGGTTCCTTACTATCTCTAGGGTGGTATAATCATTTTACTTGGTACGTCCGGAATCGTGTTACAATCTTCCTCAGTGTCAGCGGGAAATCGAGAATCTGTCTGATAGATTGATCTTGTTATAGCGCGATGTGCGGCGGCTGTCGCACGACTGTCTCTGCTAGACTTGTATTACTATATTCCTTTACCATCTTATCCAAAACTTATAAACCGACAAATTTTTATGTTAATCGTAATATTATTTTCAGATTGCATAATTTTGAAATATATTTCTACTGTAATCTACCAATAAAATGTATTGAAAAGGGGGTAACAAATGTAACTGGGATACATTAAAAGTTAACAACTAGTAACTTCGTAATTTCATTGCATATTTTTAGACAATGGCATGTGTTGCCTATACTTTGTTTTATTCTTGACTGTGTTTCTCAAAGCTTCCTTCTAACTAAAATGTTTACAATTCATAGGTATTGCAATATTTTAATTCATCAAAGTTCATGACTTCACAGGAAAACCATAGTTGTCTCTCAACAAAGGCCTGGAAATCTGAAAATTGATATCTTTACATAAGCTGGTTTTCCACAAAAGTCATTAAATTATACTTAAATCTAAAAATATCCTTCCCTAAAACGCCTTACTTAATAATCTCGGCTTGTTTAGTATGGCCGGCCACTTATTCTGACATAACTCTACCCCAATCATTTATTTCAAGTTTTACATTCTCAAGCAATGTCACACATATCTTTTCTTGTCTTCCCGGAAAGGAAGATATCAATCAGACAATTTTTTTATTACATTCTTGGTGTGAGACGGGTGTCTAGCGACTGATTGATCTCGTTACACCGCTGCCTGTCGGGCTTTCTGTCCCGGGTTCAATCCCTCAAAGGGTTTACCGGCTTTAGTAAATTTATCGCGCCATAACTGTTTCTACTTGATAGCCTTATCTGGATTGTTTAAACATTAAAGTTTAGACGGACGTTTATTGGAGCTTAAACGGTGGATGTGTTTTGTTTATTTAGATGGTTCCTTTTATAGATAACATCAGACACAGGAGCTAAACCAATTCAGTATATTTAGAATTTGATTATATGGTACTTCAGTATGATTTGGTACCTCGTTCACGTTACGCTAGGTATTTTTCGCACCTCCTTTTATTGATCGGACTATAATTGTTCCTTAACTAACATAAGTGATAATGATAACTGATTAATAACAACGTTCATAGAATAAAAGTAATTTAAAAGTAATAAACAATCAGTACGCGTTTTTAACGAAAAATATGTTGTCAAACAAGATAGGTAAAGAAAGCACTCTTAGCGAAAGTATTTCAAGAAATGATAGAATTCTAACATATAATTATATTGGCCTGTATAATAATACGATCCAAATATAAATAGGATGCACGTGGCAGACTTGACGGATCATAAATTACAAAGCCGGAAGCGAAGCAACTAGCACTTATGTAATCCAGTTAGAACCAGACAGACAATGTCTTCTAAATATAAATGTAAACAGTACTCTCTAGAGGCGGCATAGGTTCGTATTACGTCTACTGGTTATATCCGGCTTCAGATGTGACGTTAGTGGATGCGGGTGTTTCAGACAAATAACTTGCAATGAGTACAACTCGACTATCTTTTGTTTCTTTGGGGCTTCCAAACTGGCTGCAATAATTTCTGTCAACATTACAGCCATACTTTGCAATACTATACTACAATACATTCAGCCTAACATAATATATTGCCGGGCAATAAATTTGTTGCATCAAAACATTTTCATGATGGTTGGGCCATAGCACGTATTGTAGCCACATATTGTAGCAAAAATATTGCCCGTTTAGGAGCACCGCAACAATTTAGGCTAAAATTAGCCTGATACGATTCGAATAGTAACATAGAATAAGTAAGAACTTGTGTATCCATCATGTCCACATTCTAATAATGATTGCTTTCATCAAGCTATCAATTTATCATCACATCTATTTTGAATCTACAATAGTTTTTAGTTACAAAAAGAACAACGCAAAACTTATTGGACATAATACATATGTAAGAGTATTCGTATTGTTCAACCCTCTACTGCGTGCGGTGTGAAACATAGCTACGAGTAATAAAATAATCAGTTAACTTATAAATAGGCCTGTGACTTTATGTTGAAAATATAAATGCCTACAACTACCTATAAACTCAATGTTTTACTAGCTAGCTTTCCCCACAGGACAGGCTTGGCCTAGTGTTGGGACGGGCCAAACAGCATAACGTATTATTTTTTTTTAAATAAAACTTATTTTTATTTAATTTACAATGGTTGCATGTTTGTTGCTTTAGGTCTAGAAATAGCAAGCTATATTAGAACCACTTACTGAAATTAGGTATGCTTTTGTAAGTTCAGTGACAATGCAATGTTACGAGTATGTACTGTCTCCTACACTACACATGATAAACCCGTCGTGTTTGGGTACGGTTTATTTATCTTTATACGACCCGACCATCAACAAACAAGCTTACTTGTATTGAAAATTAAATATTTAACAAAAACTCAGTATAGTTATTGTATGCTTGTTTATGGAACGTTCTCTTTCTTTAGACTTCTGCTGCATTTCTTGGTATAAAATTTTCAGTCAAGTTTTAATACATCGTTGTTTGCGATCGGTTCTAGATGCTACCTTCGGAGCTTTTCTTTCTTTTCATAATCCATCAATTAAGAAGCTTTGAAAATAAATTAATAAACATGATAGATTTCGAACATATAATTTAACATAGAGATAGATGCGAGACATGTGCAGTTAATTGTACGATTCGTTGCAGGCAAGTGTTAAAAAAATATATTCTCAGAACATAAAACAACATGTACTCTATCTACATAACTCTCCAACTTTTGACTGCAGCTATTTAGTCTGCAGTGAACAAAAGTGAATTTCTATACTGGGAGACAGTTACTAATTGCATCAAAACAGGAACTGCAAGTAAAAATGCAAAGCTAATTTTACTAAGAGCACCTGAATTTGAAACTCTGCCCGTAAACTCCACGAAACTTGAACCGTCCGTCCGCCCGTCTGAAGTTGAAATACGAGTACGAATAAGAGACCGTACTTTGCATCTGGAAGCTGCCCGTATCTGCTATGTATCTATATTGAATCTAAAAGCAATGTAAATTCCATTACAGTTTTGCCGATTTTGCGGAGCAGTGACCAATTGAAAATTCTGCTCTGTTAGTAGTATAGGTATATTTAAAATTAATCAAATCAATTTTAGGTATAAAATAACTAACTCTTGGCCGTGACTTCCTCTGCGTAGACTTCTGAAATTATCTAACGAAAATTACTTGATCAATCGGGATAAAATCCTTTTACGGCCCTTCAACTATCCCTATCAAAAAATCTTACTTTTAATACAGTGCGCAAATGCATATCTTGAAATCGATTACACTTTCGATATTGAACAAACCACTTTGAGTTGGCGACTTTAATGCACAACATATTACGAAGGTTCTCAGTTATCAATGAATGTAGTACTTATATTGCAATATCATTTAACCTCGGAATTTGACCTTATTTGTATTTACAAATATTGCTTTAACCCAGAAATGCAAATCTGCACCCTCGTTTTGCGACCAGACCGAAACCTCGTAAAAGTTAAATGCGCATTTTATATTTAATAACGTTCAAAGCTTTGGTCTTTGCGTGCACCATGCAAATAAACGGAAATTTAACGCCGAAATCCCTTAAAATGCCTATTTATGGCGCGTCATAAAACCTTGACGTTAGCGCAAATATTGCGCTGCTTTTACTGTTAGGTTTCTCAACCTCTGTCAATTTATTTATCAGTAGGCTTTATCCCTTTCGAAATGCCCAAACTGCCTTCCTGTCACCATCATCACCATTCGTCGGAAAATGTGCACTATAAACTAAATATACGCTAAACATCGGTCTCTCATGGACTGCAATGTCATTAAAATTGTTTACATGCACAACTTTAGTTTTGATTCTTTTAATAAACTATTCGCTTGCCGCAGTCATTTTTAACCTATATTTAGTCAATCTATTTCATATATTAATATACCTGTTATTTGTTTCACAGATAGCAACACCACGCAGATCGCAGCGGTATGTACCGACACACTTCAGTATTCTAGTTTCATTACACAGTACATTTTAAAGATTGTCAAGAAAGGGACGATAAATTTAATGCTTGGAGTATATAAACAAACATGCCAGTTTTCGAAAGAAAATATACTCTTACTACGGATTTCTTGAAATACCGCAACAATTTCTTTTTTCTACCATTCCTTTTCTACCTCGTAGATACGCGTAGAGATAGGTTCGTACTCAATTACTACTCTACTGAAGCTTGTAATTTTATATGAATCCTTTTTCACCTTCTGAGCACCTACTACAAGATTTGTTTCGTTTCGGATTTATTTTAGATTGGGTGCAAAGTTACATACACTTTGCGACTCCGAAATTCTGATTTTGAGCTGATTTGAATGGGTCGTTTCGTTTAGTACTTGGCTAGTAAATTCATTGGCATCAAACTTTTCCGTACGTGGCTCGAATGCAATCCGTGCCTTATTAAATAAGGGTTTCTGTGAGTGCAATAAGCAAACTTTTTTCTGACATCATTTATCATGAGATTTAATAAAATGCAAGTCCATTGTCAATGTTTTTTTATAAACAGAACACGTAATCCTGCACGAGTACTACACGTGATCTCTGATAGTCTGGAAACGAATTTACATTGTGCTGCCTATTCCCAAAGAAACAACCATACTTTCTGCACAAACTGTTATTGTTTATTACAACACGTCAGGAAGTGAGGATAACGAGGCGAAACAAGGGAAAACTGACCCACATATCAGTGATGATGATGGCGGCACATTGACGCTAGGGAGTGGCTCTCAGTGAAGTAGGGGAGATATGATTTATGTGTTGGTAAATTGAAACGCATTTAACAAAAATTACCGCCTAACATAACTACCGCCATGTTATCTAAGTCTGCCCGCAAGAAACAGTTTTAACATCACTGTTGTGTTTGACTTGAACTCTTATCAGGAGTGGACAGGTTAAGTACATCGAACAAAATAAAAATTACTATCTAAACACCGTGTAAAAAACTATGTACTTGGCAAATAAATGTTTTCTTTCTTTCTTTCTTTCTCTCTATCTACGTTATAAAACGCAAATCATTAAATAAACAAAAACAATCTTCTATAATTACCGGCCGCCGCCGGTCTCAATAATCAAGATAAAAGGGAAAACTTGTTCTATTGTAATAAATAGTAAATCCAATTTTCTTTTGACATAATATCTTCAGCTTTGCAGCGGCTGAAATTCTTTATCATATAAGAGCGATAATTAATAGCTCTATAAATATCGTGCGCAGATTATATTATGTATCATTGTAGAAATGTCGTAACTACAGTTTTTTATCCTGTTAGAAACATTGACTTATAAAAGTCAACAGATGGAATACACGGGCAGGCACCCGTTCTCCAATAACGTCTCACTAATCACTCATTACTAAAACACTTGAAATGCCAAAATGTTCTATTTTACTTGTGTTTTTTCTTGCAAGTTCGAGATTGTGAATCTGTCTTTGAATACATTTATTTAAAAAACCGGATATTTCGTAATTTTCGTGTATGTTCTCTACATAATTTACCCGGGCACCAAGAACAAAAACAACTGTGCAACCTTGAATTGAAGGTTGTAAGCGTTTCAGCCAAGCTAGCCCAAACCGTTTTATCCGGCAATGCTGGAAACCGTTCAAAACATAACTTATACATTATATTCTATAATGAAGATTAACACAAACGTGAACTTCAAACGGAATTTAATTTCAGCACGCACGACATTCAGCGCAGATTACGCCCAATTTCCGACTTCCTGGCATAATCATATTTCGTTTCTTTTGGACTTGTTCCAGACCAACATATGAGCGTGGGCGCTTTCTTTCGGCAATTTAATAAACGTTCGCAGTGTATCCGAGGATCGCTGTCTATGATTATAGAACTTCTGCCACGATTTCTTTTAGGGGAGCGTTCCGAATCTTGCACTATTTACTGGATTATTTATATAAAATGCTAAATTAATGTGACACTATCGATTATTTTAATCACACTTTTTTCTTTTAGTCTTTATCAACCGATAAACTGCACTGTTTAAGGGGGGGCGACATAGTGAACATTTATTCAATGATTATTTTCATTCGATGATTTGCAGGCGATTTGTTAATTGCAGTTGCAACTAAATGCGAATAAGTAAACCGACATGAAGATTACGTAGATTCTATTTATGCATTAGAAACTACACAGCAAATTATACTGATTACAATTATTGACAATCGAAATTATGCTATAACCATGCCTTACATAGACTCTACATTCGTATCTTTATAACATGAATTTTGTTCATAACTACTCTTTTACAAATTTTCGTTTAACATTCCAAAATCGAATCTGCTTTAGTTTTAAAATTGTTCTGCTCAGTTTTACAGAAAACACCCTGAATTCCCTCTCACAAAAACAATTGCAGAGGGGTGCGTGTGAACAAAGAGGAGGAACGTTCACATGATCAATATCCGACATTATCTGACCCCTAATATGTCACTTACTCGGCTTTTCCTCATGAAATTAGTAAAGCCAATTATGGGCCGGCGGTTCATGATATATTGGTTAGTTTTTGAAAGCACAGATTGAGTGCACATGTGGGGTGTGGGAAACTGACTACACCCCTCGAGAGATACTCGTAGATACAGCTGGGCTTGTTGAGAACGTACGTACGTACGCACTCATGTAAGTTGTATGTTTACAAAGTTTCCATATTGACTTTAATTATATTAAATTAAAAACACAATTAAATGGCTTTTTGCGCTAGAATTCCTCTATGTTGGCCTCAAAAATCATGTCATGTGCACGCTTCTAAACTAATCTCATTCTAATATTGTATTTCATTCATACTAAACGTTTGTTATTTGACGATCAAGTACCAGATTGTATTTTTTGTACATGTCTTACTCATTGACTTTCTTTCACCGCCCACCTGCGCCTGCGCCGCCCGAGTGGCGGAACTTACAAAAAAGACAACACGTGTAAATTTAACATGTGCTATGCTACGGACGCCATTAGCTACGCGATCGATTGCAAAATGGCTTCCTGTAGTTATTGAATGATAGCATTTATCACATTTTAATAAAAACTGCCCTAAAAATGTTCACCCCGAGAGGTAAAATTATCTGTGTACATATTTGGTTTTTTGATTTTGTCAAAAAGCACTCAATTAATTTCAATAAAATTTATATGGGACTACCTCTGAAGTATGCTCCACTAAACAAAAAAGCGCGTAACATACAACATACAAAAAATACAGTCGAATTAAGAACCTCCTCCTTTTTGAAGTCGGTTGAAAATAGAAAAAATACACAAAAATTGGAAAGCTTACTTTAGCTTTAAATGACCTCTTTAGGGATATAGGATGGAAGCGTGTTCACCCAGAACCCTTTAATGAGGCACGGTCTTTTTCAGGCAGACTTTTCTTTCCAATTTTTGTGTATAAATGTTTTCAATAAAGCCGTGAACTTTTCTGCACGGACTTTAGAATTTTCCTGTGGGAACGAATTACGGGTCTAGAAAGTATCTTATGTGAGTGTTTCATCCAAATCCGTTCAGCCGTTTATGCGTGATTAAGTCACAAACGTCCTAAAGTAAAACAAGAATTTTCTATTACGCTGATGGATCCAAACAAAAAGGTAACAGTTTTCACATAGTAACCGTCTATCGGACGTCAGGGAACGAAAAAGGGCAAAAGCCTGGCTCTTCCAAAGATATTGGGTACTCAGACATGCCTTTTAGACAACAGATACTAGAGTTAAGACCTCTTTATAAAGTTACAACGTGATACTCGGTGGATTTCACTTGAGTAACTTTGATACCTATCTCTTTTGTTACTTTGACACTCGAGTGGAGAGCTGGCCAGAGTGCTTTACACTGAACTTAATCGGATTTTATACAGCTAAACTAATTTTAATGATATGTATATTGGATTGAAACAAAAAAACTTTACAAAAGATTGTACCGCGAGATTGTTATCCAAAAGCGAACTTTTAAGCCATCTTAATGCCATATCATCATCCGCTGATGATGGACACGAGCCTTTTTTGCAGAGGGGAAAAAGATAGTCGGTGCTTCAAAAAACGCCCAATTCTCCTGGATTTCCACTAGCTAAAACGCCTCTGTTGTCCCTGTCTTACCATTGTTTGCTAAGTCCCGGGAACATGCGATTCATTCGCGACTCGGCTGGCAACCCCATCCGTCTCTTCTCGGTGCACTATTCATATCACGCGTTTATTCTTTTCCTTCTGTACCAACAACATTCAGCCAAACCCTACGTAATATCCTTACCGAACCTATCCAATCCTACCCAACCTAGGAGTAGGCAAATCGAATACAAATCTCCGAAATGTAAACCTTTTTAAAAAGACAATTATTTTTCAACAAAAAAAGAAAACATTTTTACATCAAGTTGCTTTCACGTATGAAGTCACATATAAAACAAGTTGTCCAAAATCGACAGAATTTTGTACATTAAAATAAACCAAATACGTGTACAAAACATGAATAATATTTTCATTTAGATAAGAGCTCTCACGAATAAACTAAAAACATTATTCAGTAAATATATTCTGCTTTCCCACGAAGATTTTCTTTTACAATTTAATGAAAATTTATAGCTTTATAATCCGTATAGAAATATTGCTGGCACTTACTCGTACTATGCACCACGTGTGGCAACTGCGTTCTTAATAAAATATTTATCGTAGATTCTGAAATCGAAAACAAATTGAGAGAAGGCGATACAATTCCGAAACTCGACTCAAAAATGTGAGCTATAAAGTTGACATTGTGCTTTTTAAAGATGTGTTGTATTTGGAATGGAGCATTTTAACTGCCGATGCAGATGCCATGCCGATACTTTCACATGCTCAAAGGGTTTACCGACTATATTCATATTTCAAAGCTGTTGTGATTACGGAAATGAGTAACCATAAATTTAAGGCACTAATCATAACTCACCTACACTTTCATATCATTATCAATGAAGTAAATACATTTACACTCGTAGTCACATTCACCCTTTCTTGTTGGCAATGGCAATTATAGATGAAATGTGATATGGTCCAAATAGGGTCCAAATTTGAATACATATTTTTGTACTCGAGTGTACGTATGACCGTAGGCTAGAGTATGGCCATGGTGTATAAATCTGCCTCCAACTATCTTAATGGCAGTATTCTGCTCCGTAGATTTATCTATCACTTGAGGCGTCTAGTCTAGATGAACTCGCATCCATCCTCAATGGGCCAAACAACATAGACGAAAACGACAAGAATATGATACGCTTAAATAAATAAATTGTTACATACACTGTAACATTAGAGCTAGACACGCAATAGCGTGTCAAGCCAAGTTCAATTTACGGTAAATAATCCAATATATAGGTATATTATTAATAACAATTGAATCTTATACATAACATGTAATTCTTTGTGTGTGTTATGTTATTTAGTACATACCGCTTTTTATCTATTTTTGCCCGAGTTAGTTGCAAAAATAAATATATATACTATATTTCATCAGTTGTAGCGTGATTGATTAACAAACCTAAACATATGTACCGCTTCTAATCAAATGTCAAAATATTGTCAAAATAACAAAATTGGTCACGAGAACCTGTTGAGGCATTACAGCATAATGAAAAATGTCGCTGGATACGGTCAGTGTGACACACGAGTACCATGGAGGGCTGTGTCCAGCTGTGGATGTTTCCCGGCTAATGATGATGATGAGACCTTAGTTGGAAAAGAATCCTAGAAAATTTATAAAAAATATTTCAATCCAAGATTTAAAAAGGTGCAATATGAGTACAAAATCAGTGATAAAACCCTTAATAAGATACTAATCTTATTTTGTGTTATACGTGCGACGTTCGATTTTAAGCGGTCATTTGTTTCGGACACTGTAAGTTGCTGTAAGTTTCTAATAGTTCTCGGCATTACAAATCAATGTTGTGTTTTGTTTAACTAGCTAGACATTACTTATAAAATATTGTAGCAAAACATGACATCATTGTGCTAAAGCCACAGTATTTCTTATAACCGCGATTATTTGTACCTACTCGATGAGTTCATACTTAATTTAAAACACAAAAATATCATTCTGATTCTACAATGTGGACCTTAGTATAAAGCCGATCGCACGTTGGAACCGAATTGTTTCGCACCTAATAAAATACTTGTATTGCTGCTGATATCGCTTTCAAAGCTTTCGACGCATACGTAAGCTTACTAAAAATCCCAACACGCTAGGATAGTTTTCGATCTACACTCAAGGCGCAAGTATACGTCCCGGACTGCGCGCTTTATTGTTGGTGCTTATTCTCGTACATATTTCGCACGAGTAAAATTCATACGAAACCCCGTCCAAACTGCAGCCGAATTCACTTGTCATAAATACGAGAATACCTTTTTTATACGATTAATTATGTTTAAACGTTCAACTGCATGACAGAAGAAATACATACCGGTAGTGCGCCGATTCCAGCAGTTTTCGACTTTGAATATAAATTATGTCTTAGAAGATATATCTGAAGTTTGCAAACCAAAAATCTGAAATACAGTATAACTATAGGTCTTGTTACCTGATAATAAATGAATAATAATATAGAAGTTCCTCATACAGTGTCTGCCATATTGTTTACAATCTCATAAGTAATACACGTATTGTGTACACCTCACTCATGTCAAGCTCGGGGCTGTTTTCATTTCACACACTCCTACCTCCGACCACGTCATCAAACCTGCATAGTCGCAGGAGTTTACACATTATTAATATTCGCGTGTATGTGTTTTTCTGGTTTTCTCTCTTGATTTCTTTCTCTCTTTTATCTATATTGCTTGCTATTCCTATACAACCCATATTCTATACAATCATGACACTTGAGAGGTGGATCGATGATGCAATTTCAATGCCCACGGGAATAGAAAAGTGTGGGATTCTTAAGTTCTAAATTCTAAAGCTCAAGCCCGATATGGATTCCGTTTTTTCTCTCTCGATTTCTTTCTTTCTATCTCTTCTCGATTTTGGGAAAACCCTAGTAACAACACGTAGTTATCTCATTGCACATTGTAACAATATTGATTTTCCATAGCATCAGTGGATCATTGCAATGGATTTAAGTGGATCGAGCGGATTTTGTTTCCTAAATGTCTCACTAAATACATATCACCTCCGTAATGCTTTTACATGTAAATTGATAGTATTGGTTTTCGCATTTTCGCATTCGCGGTTGAACGCATTGAAGTTTATGATAATGTCCTTAAACATTTATATTTGATTATAATCAGTACAATTGTAGAGTGCTGAATAAAATGTTGGTATGCTATTTATCTTTTCCGTGGGTTGTTCCATTTACATGACTATAACAGATAGCTTATTGCCTAGAAATTTGGCCTATCTATAGACATAATATTATTATTATATGCTATTAATTAAATGATACTTTTCCAACTTGGGATGAAACTCTTCAGTTAAATACAAGCAGTAAACAGAGAAAAGGAGAAATTGATTTCCTTTTAAAACAATGCAGTGATTATTATTAGGTGACGGTAGTTCAGTATGTCTAGATATCAGTATGTTATCTGAGCCTGCCTTAACAATCGAGGTAAGCATGCCTATGTCCTATACATTTTTGTCTTCTGTCGCCTGTTATAGTCAGCCAAGGAACATGTACTCGTATACCAATAAAATGGGTTAAATGAATCGTCAACTAAAAGTCGCTCCAGTCCCACTCGGTCTCGCAAAATAATCCTCGTCCAGACCACCTCGTAAAGCCGGGGCACACTGAGTGATGGGGTGTAAGTAGGTCGGATATTAGGGGACGGAATGAGAGCGGGCAAATGGGTCGGTAGTCGGCTGCCACGGCTCGCAGATGCATTCGTTAGCTGACTTATACACCGACGTTCGTCACGTGTCGCTGAATTATTTATATGTGACTTGGGTAATGATCGACATTTTTATGTACGGTGTAAACGTGGATGGAAAATTTAAATGATGACAACGTAAAATAGATAGGAGAAAGAAATGTGAAAATTTATATATAATTATGAATACTTTTAGTTTATCGGTTTAGCGTCTTATTTCATTTAAAGTTATCATTTGTGTCTAAACAATTACAGTCTAATAGCAACACGCTTGGACAAACAGTCCAAAGGTCTGAGTTCGATTCCTAGAGGGGGTACCTGTCGGTACTCGTTTTGTTTGGTGGTAGTCCGCATGGCTAGCTACCATCATGTTACCTAAGTCTGTGGCAAACAGCAGTGTTAATAGCACTGTTGGGTTCTGGCATGAAAGGTAGCGGGGCCAGTCAGCGCCTCATTAGTTTGAGGCTTCTGGGTGCGCATGCTTACCACCCAACGGCCTTACCGTCACTTACCATGAGGTGAGATTAAAGCCAAGTGCGAACTAGTCATACATTAGAAAAACTTTTATAATTTTTTTGAATTAAATGTACATATTTGTGCATATAAGCGTCGGTGGCGCAGTGGATAAGGCGCGGTCTCTCAATCTGAGGGTACCGGGTTCGAATCCAGCCGTGTACCTATGAGTTGTTTTTCAATTCAAGTACATTATCCGATTGCTTAACGGTGAAGGAAAACATCGCGAGGAAACCTGCATGTCTTGAACAGGCATGTGAAGTCCGCCGATCCGCACTGGGCCCGCGTGGTGGACTATGGCCCATACACTCTCTGTAGGAGAGTAGGCCTGAGCCCCTCCAGTGGGGACATATATAGGCTGTTGATGATGATGATAATTTGTGCATAAACCAAAAATTTGATCAACTGCATATAAAGTAAACTCATCATGGCCCACAAGCTTTTCTTATAGCTAGATATGTACACATAGCTAGATAACAACAAAAGCACCGTAAAAATTTAATGTCCCTATGTAATAAAACTTTCACGTGCTTAATGATAATAATCTTTATACCACATTAACTCTTATCTGAAATGTTTGAACAGATTATACTCAGATAAAAATTACTCTTGATTCTCACGAAATGATTTCCTTTTCAATTTCAAAGCCATGAACGCGCAAGTGGTAGGCATCCCAATCCGACAAGTAAAATCTTGTTGAAACGATAAATTTCAGTCCTATTAGTCTTAATTCCTATCTCTCAAGATAAACTCAGTGAGATTATAATCCTCCTTTCATTTAATTAATCTTACTCATTAGTCTACTTTCGTAGTGATTAAATCTTGACTAGAATTAAGAATATGCTGAAAATCAGCTTCGAAAGCAATATGATCACTTTGATTATAATCATCGCACGCTTCTGACAGATGGCTTTGCAATTAGTGAGTTTCATAAACTAAAAATTGAATGATTTTACTAAAATTCTAATGTCTTCTCTGTCCTTTTAGTAAGCCATGTCTATAATTCACTATTTATTATATTTTAGGGTTCCGTACCTTAAAAGGAAAAAGGGTTCATTTTAGGATAACTTTGTTGTCCGTCTGTCTGTCTGTAAAGGCCATTTTTCGCAGGAACGCGTAGCGGTATGAAGTGGAGATCAATACTTTGTACTCAAATCTGCCGTCCCTTGGATCTGTGAAAAAATCAAACTTCTAAGTCAACGCAATAAAAAGATACGTCTGTTAAAGCGATATTTTTAGACCTTTTCCTTAGATAATGCAAGGAATCAAAAACCTACAGGGTACTTCCCGTTGGCCTAGAATCCTGAAATTTAACAATAACAGCACTCCCATGACAAGAAATCTGAAAACCAGGATTTAAAAAAAATAACACAATAAAATAGCTTTTTAAAAGCTTTTATTTATTTATGTTTACAGTTGCAGTTGAAAGCCATACATCGGGTATATGACTGTTAAGTTGGTTTTTCAATTCTACTTACATTTTCGGTAGAGTAGTATTATGCATATTACCCACATTCAACCTACGTAATGATTTTCTGTATGTTAATTATCTACATTCTGTACGGAACCCTCGGTGGGCGTTGCACTGGGAATTTTTAATGCAGGCTATTCCTATACAATCCATATTCTATATAATCATGACACTTGCGAGGTGGATCGGTGATAAAATTTCAATACTTATGCCCACGAAAATAGAAAAGTGTGGGATTCTTCAAGCCCAATATTGATTCAGTTTTTATGTAAAACCGTGGATAACAGCTGTTCGTAAACTAATTATTAGAAACATTGTTAGTTGATAGTCTACATGCTAAGTTTAAGGAAGCCATTACACGCAAGTTAAATGGCAAGGTTATCACCAGAGCCCGCTGCGCCGGCGCATCCATTCGACCTCATTGATAAGGTCCGAGCGCGACGTAACGCGCCCTGCGTCGTACAGATAATGAGTGTCTTTGTTTTGCTTAGTTAGTACTTACCAAGATAACACCGCCCGAGTAAAGAACAATAATTTCTGTCCATTATTGTAATCTTGTCCAGTTCAAGTCATAATTCACGAGTATAATGCCTTGACCCTACTTGTTCGTATGGAGAACTCCACCGCTAAAAGTTCTCGTTGACGTTTTTTACGACACCTAACTAAAGTGATCCGATGAAAACCGAAACTTTACAGACAAAAATGTCTACAGATCAAGCAAGAAAACAAAAACACGGAAGGCAAATAGTGATATAATCCTACGTAAATAGTAGATATCATTCTTCTGTCTTAAGATTCATCTGTGACTGTGGGTTATGTAATTATTCTGGATTATTTTAATGATATAAAATTTTGAAAACTTACTGTATATTTGTATGATATATGAAATACTGATGTAGAGTTAGGTCTTTACTAAAAATCGCACAGATAACCTTACCGATCAAATGACACGAATTATCGTATTCTTTTTAAATTTCGTAGAAGGGTATTTGTTGTCATTAAAAAAGTTCACCTGTTTTACCTTTGTAACACACAAAAATACAAACCGCAGAATTTCCCATTACTGTGTCAGATTGAATTTCAGGTCTAAAGTAGGTAAAATAGAGTGCAAAATATTGATTAAAGTAAACAAAGGCAGACAATATCACGGTCCGGTGCTTGGTTAATTCGAGAACAACGCAGTGCCGCTGGCCGTCTTCAAGGTAGGCTGAGCACACCTGCTGCCGGCGCGGTGCGGTGCTACCACGGATGATGTCGTTTTTGTATTCGAGTTCTATTCGAGTGAAATGAAATATATAACAGTCAATATAAAGCCAAATTCACGTATACCCGCAAATTCTAAAATTGAGTTTCACGCTTATATGTAGTGCCTAAAGAACGGTTCAGTATACCTATAATAATAAAAACGCTTTGCACTTGCTTTGCCTTTCTGTAGCTAAGGGTATGTAACTAAAAATTAGCAAACTAACCGTGAAACTTTTACTTTTAAAAAGACACTGAGCTGAAAACGAGCGTTGTCGCTTCATACTTTAGTCCTTTTAATATCATGTGCCGAATAAACTTTGTATTTCTTTCTAGTTGTTAATCGTGATTACGTTCTGTCTAACCACAGTCCAACAGTACCGCTGTGCGTTACCCTCAAATAGGACCCCGTAATCACGACACAATCGATAAAGCCTTGACTTCAAATTCAACTGTTGTTATTAACTTTTTGTACACACCCGTCAGCGGATCACTTGAAGGTGAAGTCAGTGAAGTTTGGTGTTTCGCAACGTACCGCTAAATATTCGATAATCGCTTTGGCAATCACAAAGTTTTTCGATAATTGAGTTAACACCTGTCGTTATATCTGTTAATCCGTGTATTGAAATAAGCTAAGATTTTAACGCGGTACTAGTTTCCTGGAAAACCACAACTATCTATCTATCTATCTCCTAGGCAAACGCGTACCATCGTCGACCAGATCGTCCCTTGCCATCAGGTGAGATTGTGGTCACGCTTTTCAGTAATGTAGATTATTCCAGCTAAAATAGGACACAGCTTGTATAAATTACGCGCACTAACGCTGATGGTGGATAGTTCTAGTGCAGTGCAGTCGTTCATCGATAAAGTTACACAATTATGTAGTTAACTAAACCAAATAATCCTGTGGTATAAGATATATTGCTGAGAACGATAGTGTCATATGTGCTGTAAGTTCGTTCATTATTCAGTCACCGTGGGACACTATTTGCTTACTTGGTCAATGAACGCTCAGTTTAACTTTGACCCAAAGAGTTTTCGTGAGACACGCTAATTTCATACTACCATTCATTACGTGCATTGTAATAACAGTGGCTTATTTTGCCTTAGAGGTGTCATATGTTTTAACACGTAGCATATATTTTGCAGGAAAGCATACTCATGTTACTGCATTGAGTGCAATTTCTCGAGCCGTTGACCGCGAATCGCCAACTTGCTCGATAGCCCCGGGTCATTTGCCATCGAGATTGCATGCCGCTGCTGATAACCTGGTACGACGTCGCCCTGCTAGTAACATAGTACTTGACAGCTATCCAAATTACTATAATTTATAGTCTAATCGTATATAATATACTTGTGCGTATAGCAAACGAGCCAAGGGATGGTGAGAGCTAGGTAAACTAAATATACTGTCGTATATGTATACCGACATATGAGGGCCATTATATGTTTTTATCCTGCTGCCCTTAGCCTTCGTCACGCTTGGTGGTAAGTGATATGTCCGTAGATGGAAGCTCATTCACCCGGAGCCCTCGGCTTCACCTTCAGCGCCGATCCTATCCAGTTCCATCACATGATGTATCTTTTTTTTTCTTTTTTTTTCTCTTGGCCTTTATCTCACCTGATGGTAAGTGACGATAAAGCCGTTGGATGGTAAGCGTGTGTGCCCAGATTCCCCAACCTAATGAGGCAGTGACATCTCGGGTAACATAGGGGTAATGTTATTTGAACAAGAAATTGACACTGAGTTGTAATTTTATATAATCAAACATGTAATTTTATACCACGGGAAGAAATACGAAACGCTTACTTCTTAGGTTACATTACCAATGATATTCAAAACCGTGCCGGACGGTAACCCAAGCTGAAGCCCAGCTAAGTTAGTTAACTCAAGATAAGAGTCCTACACTTATTATTGTTTCTGTGCCCTGAGTGAGTACAGACACCTAACTATCACGCCTAGACTAGACCCTAGTAAAAAGTATATGTATACTATTTAATTTATCTGATGCGCAAAAATGTTAAAACCGACAAACTCGATGCTTTCCTTCAGCCAACAACCATAACAAAATAATGGTAATTTATGATTTTTAAAATAAAAAAAAGATAGATCAAAGCCTGATCTGATATATTATTTTGTAAAAAAATTACATTAATAATTAATCTTATTTTGTGTTAGATATAGGAATGTCACATACATTTTTTGTTGTAGACGAAATAAACTGAAACTATGATAGTACTCGTAATAAACTGCGGTAGCAACGCTCCTTTTCCAAATTACCTACAACGAAATAACAAATGAATATGAATGAATAGGATGTATCCTACTCTTAAAATAAAAGCTTTTAAAAACGGTCAAATTGCCTTCTCCTTATGCAATTTGTTAACAAGATAGTCTTTTGTGATATCAAATTCACAGGGGCCCCATTTCACTATAGCTCAGAACCCTAAATAGGGTAAATGCGACTACCTGCAAAAGTGAACCGCACTCAAAATTCACACACTTTGAAAGGTACTCACGCACAGCCGCGGCAAATTGCCCAGTCTCATAAATCACAGCTATGAGATGACACGAGATGGATGGCAGCCGGCACGACGGCGACCACTCAGGAACTGGTTTCATTTGACCTTCGCACCGGTAAATAAAAAAGTCTTACAAGAACAGAATCCAACGGACAGTTTTTTAAAACAAGTGGCGGTTTTTATTAAGATCTATCCAGAACGATTGGATAAAATTATGTGGTCAACAAAATATATCGTCTCATCTTTAATTATTTTGTCCTATCCAATAACTCAAACTTTGATAACCAATCTATGAATTCGAATATACATTCCAATTAAAATTTGCTCAAGACGAGATCAAGGTTGAGATCCTAACCATCACTCAATGTATTTTTATTGAAACTTACTAAACAAAGTTGTATTGTATTCTTTACAATCATGTAGTCCTTGTTGCTTTTAAAATGAAATAATAAATGAATTTTTATATATCACCCAATCAGAATATTAATATACCTGTAAGCACAAGCAAATCCTCCCCAAACAACCCACCATTCCTCCACTGACAGAACAGCGATCGAGTCAAAAGTGGAACACCTGTCAATCGAGTAAAACAAGACGACAAGTTGTAAGTGGCACATCCGATTAGATACGAGTAGATAGGCCCTCGCATAGTGATGAAGGCGAGCCGGCATCGGCAGCCGGGTCGTCGCCGAAACGAAACATACCTCCGCTACTTTATAGATACAGTTATATACATGACGTGTGATCAGTGTGTCTTGACCCTAAATTAGCCTATTAGCCTAATGCCTTGGTCTGATTTGAGTCGGTCGGATTTTGTTTTATTTGGTAGATATAGCCACCTGCGTGGTCTAGTGGCTACATCCTGAAAGCTTTGTGGCTACATAATTGGAATTATACTCCTGAGGTTTTAGTTTAGATTCGCAGCAGCATCCATCATGCTGCCAATATGATACGTATTAAGTTTGAATAACAGCTACGCGTACAATTTGCAATAATTAGAGTTGATAGAAGATTTAGTAAATATTTCAAGAATGCTTGGTCTGAAATACTCTGGTGTCGTTCCGTATGTCATGGATGATGATCTTAGCAGTAAAATACTCGAAAATAAACAAAAATGCAACCAACGACTGTTTTGCTTGACCAGCATAATCTGTACGAAGCCGAATGCAAGCTTAACACTTGAATGGATCCGCTAAATGGGTCAAACGCTGAACAATATCCTGATGATTGATTACCTCCATGAAGCAGAGGTCACATTAAATTGGTTACGTTCATTGCGACGCTGTACTGCGTGCCAAGGCTTAATCACTTCATGCTGTAATCGAACAAGGGTCGCACTATGTCGTGCTTGACATATCTGAGATCATACTTAAGATTGACCTGAATTTCTAATCGCCCATATTGTATTCATCACAACTAAAAAGTATCAAAAATTAAATCAGGACTTCAGGAGTCAGGAGTATAAGTACTAGGATGCCGCTCCTAAAAACCTTCAACAACATAAGTTGGTGCTGGAGGCAGTTTGGCACGGCTAAAGATTGCTGGAATGAACACCAATTATCAAAAGCAACGATAGAATATAAGAGTCAATCAATGGCAAAAATATACTCCATACTGCTCAATATCCTTTGATGGAATACAATTTCCAAAAACAATACAAAAAGGTAGACGATGAATTTGACTCAGCTCTTTCAATTAAAAGTAGAACGACGAACGCTTTATAATTGATTCCTGCGGCAAAACCTCCACAAACAAACTCATCAAATCCCTCAAAATACCGACATCACTCTTATAAATAATTCGTAAACAGATTACATTGCTACAGAATGAGAATAGTTATGTTAACAACTCTTCATTCACGGTCCTCCGTACAAATGTAAAACGAATTGAAAACAAAGTACTGGCCTCTGCGGCCATGCCCGACCTCAATCACCATGTCGGCACTAACGGTTGACATCGCACTAAAGTCTGACCTATTGGCTGGACTTTTATTACCCAAATCCTAGTCGAATTGAAATCTCATACGTATGCATGAGTAGCTGGTCTACGGAAAATCAATACTGTAGGACACATTGCTTTGCTAGTCTCAGCTTTGCGTATCTACCTCTATATTGATTGTCACTTTGATACGTCAGTAAATTCATTTCACGTCGACAAATTTATTATTAGTTTGGCAAAGCGGAGCAATAACAAGAACAGTAAAGCTTTTCAGAAAGTGTCAGAAGTATCTTCAAAAGAACGAATGAGACCAGAAAGACAAAGATTTAAAAATGCTTCATATACCTACGAGTACATCTTCTTTTCCGACATTTCACTGTCATCTACGCGTCATGGTATATTAAAGACCTAGATGGCATAGTCACTAGACTTTGAACCGGATTGTGCAAGAACTTTAGTATAAAGAGACTGATGTCCTACTTCTCTCCAGTGTCTCCAGTTCACATCGCCATAAAGTCTGACTTGTTCGCTGGACGTTTCATTGCTTACACTGATACACCTAGCTAGTAAATCTATGTTCTATGTGCTTATGATGTGATTCTTATTGGAAGGCAGTAGCAGAAGTCTTTTACATTTCTTAGTGATCTCAATAAAGAAGGTAATTAAATCATATAGGATACGATCGTATTTTTCTAATATAGTTATCTGACTATGATGAGTCATCATACTCGTAACTATGACTACACAATATATTTTGCCTATAGTACTTAGGGAATGTTTATATGTACTTTGATTTTATCGTTTTATTTTATATTTTATGCGGATATTCTTACTATTTATTGTGAACTGAACTTTTTAAGGATCAAATCGAATTATTTCTTATAATATCCAAAAATCTTGTCAAACTGCATTAGTAATATTTATACAACGTATATGCATAGTTTGATTGTTGGGGAAATATTTTTAGAAGATTTTAGTACGTTATTTAACACAATAGGGGCCGGCCGGCCGGTTTCCAATAAACAAACAACGTCATAATTAGGAATTGCCCCGATAGGCTGCAAGCTTATACTTTCTCCAATACTCTACTCGTAAATTCAATTAAAGCTTTGATTTATATTCACTGTCAGAATGAACCCGGACTTACGTACAAACAAGTGGACAATAAAAATGGATGTTAACGCTGCCGCCGCCGAGATGGCACATTGTAAAACTCGTCTAATTTATCAACTTTCTCTGTATGTAGGATTTGAGTTCTCCGAGTTTATAATTTCCAACAAATAAGATGGTGATCCAAGGAACTGGACTTGCTTGAGTAATGTATCTAGGTAGGTGGTTCAGAATTCTCTGACCAACTTTACCTACATGCTTACCTTTAGAGCTTAATATTTACCCTCCCTGTAGTTTTAGCTTTAAAGTAGAACCACCCCATGAAGATGGTCCCGTAGAAGACAACTAAGGAAAAAAACCAAGGACAGAACACAGTCATCCGGTATACCACGGAACATAAAATAACAGTTATTTTGCTATTGAAGGCTTATTACTGCAACCAGAAAGAATATGGAAAGCTCGACGTGTCAACCGCTAGGTCTGATTTGACACGAAAAACGTCTGATCGAAATTCAACTATTTAGGTACCTCTTTAGTGTATGAACTTTTCGTCCCATAATGTTGAGGACATCCCAGAATTACGTCTTCCGTAATGACCACTTCCGAGAAAGAGCACTGTGAAATTGACCACATCCCGTTATGACGTTTTCCAAAATGTCTAAACCTCTAAATTACCACCCTCAAAATATTATCTTGGTACGACTCATATGGTTGTCATGAGAGGATTCTACACACCACGCCTGACGATTGGCTAGGGGAGTGAGGCCCATTTCCTTTAAAAAACCTGAAATTCCGCTTTATCTCCTTAAATCTACGGGATGCCATGGGGATATCCTATTCTAAGGCTGAGACCACTCGACCGTAAAGACCATCATCATCATCATCAGCCGGGAAACGTCCACTGCTGGACATAGGCCTCATGGTACGCCACATCGACCGGTCCCGAGCCACCTGCATCCAGCGACTCCCCGCGACTCTAACCAGGTCGTCGGTCCATCTAGTGGGGGGACGGCCTGGTAGACGTTTCCCGGTACGTGGTCGCCTCTCGAGAACCTTTACTCCACACCGGTTATCGGTTCTTCGAGCGATGTGGCCTGCCCATTGCCACTTCAGCTCACTGACTCGTCGAGCTATGTCGGTGACCTTCGTTCGTCTACGGATTTCCTCATTCCGGACCTTATCACGTAGAAAAATTCCGAGCATAGCTCGTTCCATTGCTCGCTGAGTGACTTTGAGCTTGTTTATTCGGCCCACAGTAAAAGACCACGTTTCGGTTCCGTATGTCATCACTGGCAACACGCACTGATCAAAGACTTTTGTCTTTAGACGCTGAGGTATTTTGGACGAGAAGATATGCCGTAATTTCCCGAACGCTGCCCAGCCGAGTTGGATTCTTCGGTTGACCTCTTTGTCGAAGTTGGACCTACCTAGTTGAACGATCTGTCCCAGGTATACATACTCGTCTACAACTTCGATTGTAGTGTTCCCAACCACTACCGGCATAGGTGCAACATGGACATTTGACATGATTTTCGTCTTGTCCATGTTCATTTTTAAACCTACCTGTTGGGAAACTCTGTTGAGGTCATTGAGCATTACGTTCAGACCATACAGACATCAATAGAGAAAAAAAGTCTACCTGACTGCAATTCGATGAAAGATATCTTTCGTTTTTGAAGTTATAAACCGCTATGTTTCTACATACTGTGGTCTAAGTCGTCGGACATACTACAGCTACATACCACTTGGTCGTCGCTTCTCGTCAACGACACCCTTATTATCGTGATCGCGTACTTTTAGTATAAAAACCATCTCAATGAAAAGATTATTGTTACGAGCTACCAGGTTCGTAGATTGAAAAGAAACACGAGTCCAAAGTTCCGGAGTATATTGGTAACACCTTATGCGCAATCCTTATGCGAGTATTCGAGAGCTTGCAACGCTAGTCATTTGATAATATCCGACCCGAAGGGGATAGATGGATACGCCCCTCTCTTTTATTTATCTCGAGACTTTTCGAGAAGTTCCGTGACATTATTTTAAAGTGATCCAATAAACAACAGACGAAAAAATATACAGCCAAATCAATACATTTTATACACAAAATTGCGATATCATTGCTGACGAAAGACATCGTGAAATACGAAACTGCTAATGTCCACAAAAACGGAATAATGTCGGTCACGAAGGTTCCTAATCACGAGTAGGTGTTAGCGGCCATCGCGCACGCCTCGTGGCCCCTCATCACGAATCCAGTTCAACGTACTGACATCGAGGTAACCGTCTACATACATTTAACTGTTTAACTGCCCAATGTGACAGGTGTACTCGTAATTTCCGTATTGTTTCGGTTTAGAATAGGACCACCCCATGTCATCCCGTAGGTGTCGTAAACGGCAACTTAGGGAAAAAATATTCAGGAGATGAACACCAGCATATAGCTATGTACACTCGAGTACAAAAATATTTATCCACTTTTGTACCATGTCACATTCACCCTTGCTTGTTTCTATGTAGTGTGTTAAAGGAAATGTCAATTAAAGGTGAATGTGACATAGTTCAAAAGTGGATACATATTCTTGTACTCGAGCGTACAAGTGGTCATCTAATTGCTTCGCTAAAACCGTCAGGCTTGTCAAAAAGCAGCTGATAACGAACTCGCGATGTCATTTATGTCTACAATATATTTGGATAGAGCCTTTTGCGAGTTTTTCGCACCTTTCTGCTCACATGAAAAATGTTTATGATCGATCGCTGAACAACTATGTGTTCTCGTATACTTGTGTCGCCACTCCAATCATCGCAGGTGGTTGGCTGGGTACCGCATAGTCACATTAATCAAACTTCAAACACAATTTTACGATTTCCCAAGGCGTCAATCGTAAATCTTAACGATCGTACATACGTTTACGTGTATGTGGATATTGACTATAGACACGTGAAATAAACGTTTCTTCACGTGGAAAAATCATTTCTTATTGGTAATTTACACGATTTCTAACTCATTCTCTAATTCTAGGCATTATTCAATTGAAAATAATGGCAGTATCGAATCTTTATTAACCGAAACATGCAAAACACACAAAAGTTATTCAGCGAAACAAACGAAGAGTTTAAAAACGTTAGGATCACCTTGTAGTGAAACTTCTGCAAAAAGTGATTTTGCTTTCCCGTGACAGAACACAAAGACTCCAAGAGAACGAAACAGAACCGTGGATACCAACCAATGCATGATATCGAACGAGCCTTGGATTGTAACACATGCTTCCATTACTCAGAAGTACGAACGAGAATAAAGGGACGGTTGTTTGATGTCTGAATCAAACGGAACGCTTGTAATATTTTGTAATATTGAGCTCTGTCGGCTGTGAGATATTGTGCTTCAAACTTTTGTTTCGACGAAGCAACTGCCATCTTTACGAAAATGTAAGTTACCTTTTATTTCAGTTGCTTCCAGCTATATACCAAAAGTTTGTTTGTCCTTCCTTCGCGTCGTAATGTAGTATCAGAATGACTTGAGTTTATGTAAAGGAATAGTTGAAGTGTCGAATAAAGATCTAGGTCACTTTTTGTCCCGATCAAAATTATATTTTCTGAAGGTCACGCAAAGTCACGGAAAACTCTCGGAGTAAAATAGGCCTTGTAGCCGTGGTGTGGTCATCTACCAGCTTTAATACGTTTATAGTAGGATTATCCCGTGGGTGTTATCAATATAAATAGACAGAAGCGTTTACCTATGCATCAACAACGTATTACTGTGATCACCGATCCGTCTGCCGAGCGTGGAGATTATGGCAAGCCATATGGCAGAATATTGCTCAATGTGGCGCCAAATCGCTATGATTGACGGATTTACTAGAAATTCAGTTCAACAGTAGTCGCTGGCAATAGACGACGTTTTACTGGCAGCGGCTTGTAGGGCAGATTTTGAATATATGGAGCAATTATAAGCAATACTAGCGAAACAATTGCCACATTTTATTTTGCCACATTGTATCTCGATAAAGTGTTCCTGAGGGATACATTCTGAAGTTCTCAGCAAAAGGTTGTTTGCCATAACATTCACATTTGTAATGCGGATCAATGTTTCAAGTATGATGTTGGTACTATATGAAACATCTCTTGGAATTTTCCTGCACTCTAATCTATTTGTTATTGTTTATATATACACGTGTGACATTCGATTGCACGTCGGTCACATACATTATCACAGAGTACTGTAAATTATATTAATTAGCTTTAGACTTTAGCTAGCAAAAACAAATCACGGTATATAACAAGCTTTATCTCCACAAGTTTACTATCACAAAGACGTAATACGATTAGTGATGGGTATATGATTTGTTATTGTCCTCACATCAAAGCGTTTATTGCAAGCCCAATGCTAGCTCGAAATACACTAGCTAAGTACATGTAAAGAAAAATATAATTTTCTTCGTTTGAATATTGCCGCGCCTGACGCCTGAAGTTCAAGTGCCATCGTGACATTTATTTTATAATCTATGGTTAATGATACAGCTGTCATGAGAGGACAATTTTGAAACGAGTTTGTTAAATAGAAAGCGTTTATATTCGTGATTTGGGAACCGACATAGTGATTATTAGCATTAAATGTCGTTTCTTTCTTACAGGTAAAGTGTGTTTTTGTTACTGCATAACTCATAATGTTAATTGTGAATCTTACTTGTAATCTAATACAATAAAATCTTTCTTACAGTTAAAGAAACCCAGTTGTGTTTTACTGACGGTATAGTCCAAATCACTAAGATTAGAACTATCTTATAAAACGACATTTCTTGTCAGAAAATGGAAAAGTTGAAATTTACGTTTCAAGTAAAATCTACAGTAGACGGAAAGACAAACTATATTGCCATAACCTCAATTGCTACGCAAGATGAAAAAGTTTTCCTGATCCCGGAAGAATATCAAGCAGTATCACAGTACCACAAAGATGTCCACACTTCTAAAGCTTTTACTACAGTGAGAAATACATTGAAGAAAAGACATCAAAGCAGAAGCGTATGGATAAAAATGACGGAAGCTCTGTTAAAAATATACTGTGATGAGGATGAAAACATGATTTTTCAGGACCAATTCCTTGAGGAAATTACCCATGAAGCTAATGGCGGTAAAACAAAGAGCTTAGAAGATCCTTTGGTAAAAATTTTGGAAAAATTAATAGAAAGTCAACAAAACAAAGAAAAACATAGTGTAAAGAGGTTAGTAGACAGATTTATGATTGAAAAATTTGATGGGAAAAATATAAGTGCATGTAACTGGATGGAAACATTTGAAAAAGAGTGTACAAGGTTTGATATAATAGAGGATGAAGAAAAAATAGAAATATTTAGATTATTTCTTGAAAAATCCAGCACTGATTGGTACTCTTCCATGATGGTCAAGCACAGTTTACAATCAGAGTGGTCTACGTGGAAATCAAACTTTTTGCAAACCTATGCTAATAAAGGTTGGACTACAAGCAAGTATGCTTTGTTTTTCAAGTATCAATCAGGATCTTTATTAGAATATGCTATAAAAAAAGAAAAACTTCTATTGGAAGTAAGAAAAACAATAGACCAAGGGACCCTTATTGATATAATTGCTGCCGGCTTACCAGATTTCATAACGGACAGAATCAACAAGGAGGAAATTATACAAACAGAAGACTTATTTAATGAACTTGGCAAGTTAGAACATTTGGTTGGTAAGAAGAAATTTATAAAAAAGAGAGATGATACAAAGCAAATGAAAGAAAAGTGCAGTATTTGTGAAAGTCTACAAAAAGGTGCACGCTATCATCCGGAAGATTCCTGTTGGTTCAAAACAAAAATAAACACCGGAAAAGAAAGAAATAATAAACAAATAAAGCACGTTAACAATTCTGAATTGGAATGTCAACTGCAGTGTGAAGATCCAAAAAACTAATAGTGCCGCCGTTAATTAAAGTAAAATTAGTATTGAATAAAAATGTCGAAGTATTTGGAATCTATGACTCGGGCTCCAATGTGTCATTGATAAATTCAAGGTTATTAAAGTTAGACAATAAAGAGTCAAGTTACTCCAGCAATACTAATCTAAAAACCATTAATGGCGTTAAACAGGCAAAAGGAATAATAACACTCGACATAACCATTTTTGATGTGGAGAAAAAAATGAATGTTTTTGTCATAGACAAAGAAAACTTTGATTACGATTTTCTGATCGGATTAGACTGTATAAAGGAGTTTTTCTTAGTTCAAAAAGAAAACTTGGAAATCTCTCAGAAAGTTCCCATACAAAGAAGTGAGGTAGTTTCTAAGGAAACAAACAAGTCAGACATTTCTAAGGAAATAAAATCTGATAATTTAATAAACTTCAATGAGAACATCAATGAAGAAAACTTCACAATTTGGATAAATCATCTAGACTGTCAACAGCAGGCAGTGATTGATGATTTAATATTAAACAATAAATCTGTATTTGCAAAGGACAAATATGATATTGGAACGGTGACTGATTATGAAGCACACATTGACCTGTCAATAGAGAAATATTGCAGTAAAAGGCCATATCGTTGCACAATTGAAGACAAAAAGGAGATTGAACTACAAATAGGAAAATTATTGGAAAAAAATATCATAGAAGAATCATATAGTCCGTTTGCAGCTCCAGTTACTTTGGCCTATAAAAGAGATGAGAATAAAAAGTCAAGATTGTGCATAGATTTTCGAGACCTAAATAAAATCGTTGTGCCTCAATCACAACCATTCCCACTTATTGAGGACCTAATAATAAAAACTAGAGATTGCAAGTTTTTTTCGACACTGGACCTGAATTCAGCATTCTGGTCTATACCTTTGCGTGTCACAGACAGATACAAAACTGCATTTATCACCCAAGAGGGCCATTTTCAATGGACATGCTTGCCATTCGGCTTAAAGACCTCACCGGCAATATTTCAAAGAATAATGTGTAATATAATACGGAAACACAAGCTTGCAGATTTCACAGTCTGTTACATCGATGATATCTTATTGTTCTCAAAATCATTTTCAGATCATGTCAGACATCTGGAACAGCTATTTCAAGCAATTAAAAGTGAAGGTTTGAGACTCAAATTCTCTAAATGTATGTTTGCAGCCGACTCAGTTAAGTACTTGGGGCACATAATACAGAATAATTCGGTAAGACCTCTGAAAGACAACTTAATATCAATAAAAAACTTTCCTACTCCAAAAACGAGGAAAAATGTAAGACAGTTTTTAGGGAAAATAAATTTCTATCATAAGTATGTGCCAAAAATAGCAATAAAATTAGAACCATTGCATAACCTTTTAAGAAAAGAACAAACCTTCAACTGGACTAAGGCATGCCAAGAGTCATTTGACGAAATGAAACAAATATTATGTTCTCATCCAATACTGACCATTTTTGATCCAAACTTGCCGATACACATATACACAGATGCCAGTATTCTAGGAGTAGGAGCAGTCCTTAAACAGCCACAAGAAAACAATGAAGAGAAACCAGTGGCATACTTCTCAAAGAAATTGAATGAAGTTCAAAAGAGGAAGAAAGCGGTATATCTGGAGTGCCTGGCGATTAAAGAATGTGTGAAGTATTGGCAGCACCTGTTGATAGGTAGGAAATTTACTGTCTTTTCAGATCACAAGCCCTTGGAGAATATGAATATAAAGTCAAGAACAGATGAAGAACTAGGAGATCTAACATACTACCTATCACAGTATGATTTCCAAGTTAAATATTCTCCAGGAAAAGACAACATTGAAGCGGATTGCCTAAGTAGGAACCCAGTCTTAGAAGCAAATGAAAACCTGGATGAACAATTAAAAATAGTAAACATAATAACACTAGAAGATATCTTAACAGACCAAATGAGAAATGAAAAAATACAGAGCAGAAAAGACAAATTAATAACAAAAAACAATGTTTATTACAAGAAAGTTAAGAAAAAACAAAAAATAATCCTATCAGAGAAACTTAGTATACAATTTATCAAAAATGTACATGCAGACCTGGGTCACATAGGAATTAAACAAATGCAGAGAATGATCAGCTCGTGGTACACAGCAGAAAACATGACAAAAAACATAAGAAGAATCTGTGAAAGTTGTATAGTATGTATAAAGAACAAATCAAGAGGACAAAGTAAATATGGATGGATGTCCCACTTGGGTCCCGCCACGAAACCTTTTGAGATATGTTCCATTGATACGATTGGAGGATTTGGGGGATCAAGGTCAACAAAGAGATACTTGCACCTGCTATCAGATCATTTCACTAGGTATGCATACATTTTGACGTCAAGTACACAAAACGCAAATGATTTTATTAAACTAGTGAGAAACTGTGCAGAAATTGGCGATATTGGCATGATCCTCTCCGACCAATACCCAGGCATCAATTCTAGAGACTTTAAAAGATTTTTGGATGAAAATAATATTCCAATAATTTTCACTGCTGTGGACTCACCATTCTCAAATGGATTAAACGAAAGACTAAATCAAACGTTAGTCAATAAAATCAGATGCAAGATAAATGAAAACGATACCAAACTAGCATGGACAACAATAGCACAAAACTGTGTAAAAAACTATAATGAAACAGAGCATTCTGTCACTGGATATGCTCCAAAGTATCTTCTTAATGGCACAGATGTTACAATTGTACCAAATGAACTGAAACTTAATAAGACTGAGTATGATTTGATCCGAGACAGGAAAATAGCTTTGGAAAATACAATCAAATCACATAATTACAACAAGACAATTTATAATAAAAATCGAAGACATGTAGACTTTAAAGTTGGTGATATCGTTTTTGTGGATAATGGAAACAAACTGAATAGGAAAATAAATTAATATAAAAAAATTTTCATAAAGAAGCTTTTATTTAAATGCTCTAAAAAGAAGAAAATAAACTTTAAATTAAATCAAACCCATCAATTGATTACATTGAACAATTTATATGCTATAAAAGCTTGTCGCGTGATTTTAATAAAATTGTATTGATGTCGATGTGGCGTACCATGAAGGAGGCCTGTGTGTCGATGAACTAGAATACAAGAATTATGTAAACTGATCTAGAGAAAAAGTATGTATTGTATAAAATAGATAAATCTACATACATCTACACTAGTAAATCACGCGACAAGCTTTTATAGCATATAAATTGTTCAATGTAATCAATTGATGGGTTTGATTTAATTTAAAGTTTATTTTCTTCTTTTTAGAGCATTTAAATAAAAGCTTCTTTATGAAAATTTTTTTATATTAATTTATTTTTTATTTTTTAGTTATCGACGTGTTTCTTAAGACTAAAAAAGTCTAGTTAAGTTACTGAATCTATTTCAATTTTAAAAAGCATTGAAGTGCAAGTTAGGCCCACCCAGGACGATGTAAAGTAATTTTGATTGGAATTTGTACGGAACTTTCATTATGGCACCTCGAAGTCTATTTTATAATTTAGTCGACTATTACCCATTCACCTGCAAAGCCAGCTTAGTCTTGATAGTTTTTCTTATAAGTTCAGTGTACATACTATTGTGAAGTATTCAGATTTTTAAAAGCAATAGTTTAAAAGATATACGGGGGGAAACGCGAAACTAGTTTCGAACGTCATTTTTTAATAATACATTTGCGAAAAAATATAACAATAGTAAAATTATGATGAAGATGATTGTGTTCCGGTTAGCACAGAAAGCATACCTAAGTAACGTTTCTAGGTGAGAACGCTTCCATTTGTTGACTTTAATCACTTAACATCGGTTGATATGAAGACGAAAGTACCAGGACCTCATACCTAAGATGGAGTCTAACTACAACTTCAAAGAGAGAAAAATAGATATATAATACCTTGGCATAAGGTCTCTGTCATCCCCATAAAATTAAATGAAATCATTATCAACATTCGAATTTAAATATGTATATTTAAAAAGCGAAGGCCCGCGTTCCTTTTTCAAAAACACTCGAACTGAAGCCAATCCTCTTGGAGCATGTGAATGCAGCAAAAAGTATCTAATTAAACAGACCCCGATCTTTTTTCGGAGGTTAGTGCGGAACAGTTGTCTTACACGCTCTCTGACACTTATGTCAACCTGGTAGTCTATTATTGAGATTGTGGCCAAGAGTGTGTTGCAAATACTGCCCAGTGACTCGGCAAAAATACTAGTATTGATTTTTGAATGAAAAACATTCCTTCAGTTAATAAGAAAAACGCACGTTTGCCTAGCGTTTTTAAGACAAGCTTCTGAAATCACGAACTTTTAGCACGCCAAACAGCTACAAAACGTATCACTTTCTGAGCACAAGTATTAGAAAAGCTATATATATTATTCCCAAGTTACGTGTATGGGAGCCACCCTTAAAAATATGTTTTGCAAGATTTTGTTCTACTACTTTGTCGGCGTGATTAATATGTATACCCGTACTAAATTACACCTTTCTAGTAGTAAGGGTCTCTAAGCAAAGCCGCGGACTGACAGACGGACCGACTAACAGAGCGAAATTAAAAGGGTTCGTAGTTTTACTGCGGAACCCTAAAAACAGAAGTGACAGAAGTTGAGCGTTCTCATTTCAAAATATAAGTTTTACTCAAACCCGCGCGGAATATGTCATTAACTTCTTCTGGTTCTGATAACCTAGTAGTTCAAATGATTTTTCAATAGTTTGGTAGGAAATTAACCTGCGCTACAAAAACGATATTGCACGCTCCGGTGCACTTATGTCAACGTGGTATTCTGGAATTAAGATGAGCCCGTATTTGAGGGACCATTGAAAAGTTCTTCTTTATTTCTCCTGGCTCCAGCATCAGACCAGGACCGATGACCTAGTTAATCTCGCGAGTAGTCACTGGATGCAAGTGGCTCGGCCCTATCACCGTGCATGTGTGGGCGCGCCATAACAGGGAGACTCATGTCCAACAGTGGACTTCTGCAGCCGATGATTATTGCATACGCTGCCTTGTCCAGCCTCAATTGAGTGACACTATCTTGTCTTAAATTTATTTAGAAAACCATTGCCAAACTAACATAAACACACGCTTTTTAGCTGTATTTTTGGCATTTATGCATGACATTCAGCATTTACACAGAGGATATAATCACAGACTTTGCACAGACTAGGTACTGATATAATGCACAATCACGACTTGTTTTGATTATGTGGTTACTCTTTCATTCCCTTGGGCCAAAAAGAGACAAATAGCATTTTGAATCTAAAACACTTCAACTAAAGTCTAAAGTTAATGAATCTATTTAGATTTAAAAAAAAAGAAGTGACAGAAGCTACGCGTTCTCTTTAGTAGAATAAACCGCGCGTAATATGTCATGTGAGCTAAATCAAAACTACTTCTGTTTCTGCTAACCTGGTACTTCAAATGATTTTAAGTAGTTTGTTAGGAATTAACCTGCGCTACGATACGATATATAGAAACGATATAGCACGCTCCCTTGCACTTATGTCAGCCTGGTATTCTGATTTTGAGATGAGCCCGAATTCGAGGGGCCTATTGAAGAGTTTCTCTTTATTCCTCCTGACTCCAGCATCAGACCAGCTCGCTGGTACCAGAAAAACGCATTGTCATCGGAACTGAACCAACGTGCAAAATTTCAACTCCCTAGGTTAAGAGGAAGTGCTTCTAATTCAGCTTGCAAGATTTGACCCGAACATACATACATACATACATACATACTTACATACATACATACATACATACATACAAACATTGCAAGTTAAATAAAAGCTTTTAAAAAGCTCGAAGAATTGAGAATTGGACCCTATAAAATCATAGAAAAAAAATCTAACTCAATTTTCAAGATAAACACTAGCCATAAGAAGACAGAGTCAAACTTTTTCCACATTTCGAAACTGACTCCTGCCCCTGCGCTTGAAGACTGTGCAGAGGATGTATGAGTGATATTGTTATATCGTCTCTGGGAGGGGAGATGTAAAGAAAAATATAATTTTCTTCGTTTGAATATTGCCGCGCCTGACGCCTGAAGTTCAAGTGCCATCGTGACATTTATTTTATAATCTATGGTTAATGATACAGCTGTCATGAGAGGACAATTTTGAAACGAGTTTGTTAAATAGAAAGCGGGATTTTCTAGAAAAAGTGGAAGGGGCTGCACGTGTGCGCGATAGCTTTTTGTTTTTTCAATTCAATTCTTGTGATTTTTCTGTGTTTATTAGTTTCGTGGTGGTTCATAACGTAGTGTATTTTAGTAGTAGTTTCATTTGTACATAGATTTTGGCATGTGAAATGCCGGACTCAAGCGACGACGGCGACCCCCCGGACGGCGGGGGTTCATGTTCAGTGGTCGACATGTCGGAGGCTCTGTTCTCTCAGAGCCAGGTAGAGGCAGATAGCCCAAAAGGTTTAAAACGTTCAGCCGATACCATGTTTCATTCTATTTCAAAATCTCGGGTTCCGCCTTCGGCATCCGTTCAAGACATTTATGTCAAACCTGGCTTTGAGGAGAACAGTAGTCTCCGTTACGCTGAGACTGATAAGGGTCCCTTCTCAGTCCATGTCTGTCGTTCGGAATCTGACCATGTTAATGGGCTAACTATTCGAACTCTGAAATTCGCACAGTTTCTGCATAAGAATAACATTCAAGGCATAACCAATGATGGTATAAAAGCATTAGGCAGAAATAGAATTTCAGTTTCGTTTAAGTCAGCTTCAGCTGCAAATGATTTTGCCCAAAACAAAATAATGACAGAAAATAAATTTACAGTAATCATACCCCGATTCCAGGTTTCGCGTATGGGCGTTGTGAGGAGTATTCCCATTGAATGGTCCATGGAGGAGTTTGTGTCTGGTCTTGAGTGTCCAACGGGCTCAGTTATTAGGGCCAGGCGCCTTAATCGCAAAGAAAAAAAAGAGGGGGTAACAACTTGGGTCCCTACATCATCTGTGGTCATTACCATCACCGGTCAAATGCTTCCAGAAAGGATTTATTGCTTTAATTCTTCTCTTCCTGTTTCGGTATATTTGTTACCAACAATCCAGTGTAACCAATGTTGCAGGTTTGGGCATGTGGCTGCTCAATGCCGTTCCAAAGCTAGGTGCTTTAAGTGTTCCCAACCCCACACAGGGGATTCCTGTTCATCAAGTGAACCTACTTGTTTATTGTGTGGAGGTGCCCATTTGGCGACAGCAGATAAGTGCCCTGAGCACAGTAGACAAAAATCGATTAAGTTGATCATGTCAGAAGAAAACATTTCTTACATAGAAGCATCTAGACGTGTAAAGCCAGTTCGGTCCTTATACTCAGAGGTAGCTAGCGGATCTCCCAATCCCCAATTATCCCAGTCCACTTCATATAGAAAGACTGTATCCATCCAACGTCGTCCTAGACCAGAGCCAGGTAAGTCCTATGACATCCAGGGCCATAACAAGATAGTTTCATCTCCCTCTTCTTCGCAGCCTAATGGCTGTGCACTTTCTTCAGGGTCCACTATATCACCAAATGATAACCTCATTGAGGTATTGACTTGTAGCCTCGTCAATATTTTGTCCAAATTCTCTGACTCCTTACCGAACAATGTTATCACTATGTTGACCCAACTGATCCTTCCTCTTCTTTCAAATAATGGCTCTGCAACTCCTTCAGTGGAATTGTAGAAGCATTCGTCACCGTAAATCAGATTTAACTTATCTCATTAATCATCACAAACCAATTGTCCTTGCTATCTCGGAGACTTGGTTGAGGCCGGGCTCTCGTTTTCGGGTGCCTGGCTTCTCTTGTCATCGGGATGACAGGGACGATGGGCGTGCGGGCTGTGCTCTCTTTATTAATAGATCTGTGACCTTTTCATTTATTACCCTTCCTTCTCATAGCACGGGCATTAACGTTGTTGCATTAAAATTTCATGATATAATTTTTGTTTCTGTTTACATCCCTCATCCTACTGCTACCCTTCTTATGGAACTAAAGTCCATTCTTCTTCCCCTCCAAGGACCCTTTATCATACTTGGGGATTTTAATTGCCATCACTTTCTTTGGGGCTCCCATTACTGTGATGTAGTTTCTTCTCATTTGTTGGATTTCCTGGATGATCTAAATCTCTGCGTCCTTAATAATAAATCCCCCACCCGTCGCGTTTCACCCTTACAGAATGCCAGTGCTGTAGATCTCTCTCTTGCGTCTCCTAGCCTTGTGTCCTCATTGTCATGGAAAGTTCTTCGTAACTCATATGGCAGTGATCATTTCCCTATTTTAACTACTATGTGTAGTTCCTTCAAACCTCCCCCCTCTCCTCCTCCTCTTTTAAAATATAGACTTTCCTCTGCGGACTGGGATAAGTTTTCTCTTGTGGCTACCTCTAAGACTGCATCTCTTCCATGCTCTGACTCTCATAATTTTCTTACTGTATATGACTCATTTGTTGCTGCCTTGCTTGCTGCTGCAGATGAGTCTATCCCTAAGAAAAATCCTTCTGGTAATAAAATTCCTCCTCCTCCTTGGTGGGATTCTGAGTGTTCTGAAAGCGTTCGCCAACGTACAGAGTCTGAGGATGATTTCTCATCTGATCTATCATCATTAGACAAATACATTCATTTTCAAAGAGTAGGCGCACGTACTAAAAGACGTTTGGCAAAAAAAAAGTTTCTTGGATGGCGGTCCTATTGTGAATCCTTATCTCCCCGCACCCCAGCATCTCTAGTGTGGAAGAAAATTAAAGCTTTTCGGAGATCTTTCTGCGATGATAATTTACTCGCAAACTCCTCATGTTGGATTGACGATTTTTTGAAAAAATTAGCTCCCCCATTTGTCCCTTCTCAGGATAGTCTACCTGACTTCTATTGCTGTTCTTCATTTCCTTCTTCGAGTGGGAACATGAATGACCTGTTCTCGTTTTCTGAGTTGTTGTGTGCTCTCGACCATCTCCGTGATTCTTCTCCTGGTCTTGATGGTATTCCCTACTCTTTTATCACAAAATCTTCAAAACAAACGAAATTATACCTCCTTAACATATTTAACCTTATTTTAGTTTCTGGCCAAGTGCCTAATATCTGGAGAACACAAGTCATTATTCCAATTCTCAAACCTGGAAAGGATCCTTCTGATGCTTCTTCATACAGACCCATCGCTCTTTCTTCGGTCATGGCCAAAATCATGGAACATCTTATCAAAAATCGTTTAGAGTGGATCCTTGAAAATAAAGGAATACTTCCTAGAAGTCAGTTTGGTTTTAGAAAAGGAATGGGTTGTATGGATAGTTTAGGCATTTTCACATCAGAAGTCCGTTTAGCATTCTCTCGCAATGAGTTTCTAGTTGGGGTTTTTCTTGACATTTCGTCTGCATATGACAATGTCCTTCTTCCTGTACTTAGACAAAAATTACTTCGTTTCAGCATTCCTGTTCGGTTAGTTAACGTCATTTGTAATATGTTTATGGCTCGCGCCATTCATGTCCGATTTGATGGCTCTTTTCTTGATCCCAGGGTTGTGTACAAGGGTTTACCTCAGGGGTCTGTGCTCAGTCCTCTTCTTTATAATGTTTATACTGCAGATCTAGATACTTCTGTAAACTGTTTCTGTGACATTCTACAATATGCTGATGATATTGCGTTGTATGCCTCTTCAAAATCTCTTTCGGATGTAACGACACGCTTAAATTCAGCCCTTTACTATTTAAGTGACTGGCTCACTGTTCACGGTCTTTCGTTATCTATTGCAAAATGCAGTGCAGTTGTATTCTCCCGCAAAAGGCAGTTGCCAGACTTAGACCTTACTGTAGATGGCCAATTGCTCTCTGTTCAGAATCATGTAAAATTCTTAGGGGTTTTCCTTGATTCTAAATTAAATGGGATCCAACATTTAAATTATGTGATTCAAAAGTGTGAAAAGAATCTTAACATCCTTCGGTCTTTATCTGGTGTTCGATGGGGGTCTCATCCATACTCACAAAAGCTTCTGTATAATGCAATCATTCGCAGTCACATTGATTATGGCTCCTTTCTGTTGGAACCATGTAGTAAGCTTGCCCTTTTAAGACTTGATAAAATTCAAGCCAAAGCTCTTCGTATTATTTCTGGTGCTATGAAGTCTTCTCCTATCAACGCCATGCAAGTAGAATGTGTAGAGCCTCCTTTGTTTCTTCGAAGACAATTTCTTGCAGACAGATTTTTTTACAATGTGTTACAGTATTCTGAGCATCCTCTTTTGCGTGTATTGGACTCTATTCTTTCTTCTTCTTCTTCTAGTTACTGGAGTAATAAACATCTTCCGTGTCTCGTTAAGAGCTTCAGGAAATTTACTAATTTACCTTTCCCAATTTTCCAAACATATAGAAACCCACTATTTGAATTTCAGTTTGATACTCTTATATATGAACCTCATGTTATTTTAAATTTTGGTGTTGAAAAATCTTCCCCTGTTGCTGATATTATATTTAATAGAAACCTTAATAAAAACTTTTCTGATTTTCTTCCCATTTTTACAGACGCATCTAAATCTTCTGATGGGACCGATGTTGGTGCTGCTGTCTGGATACCTAAATATAAAATTACTCTGAATTACAAATGTCCGCCTTGTACCTCTGTATTTTCTGGTGAGGTTTTAGCTTTGTATGAAGCTGTCTCGTATGTACTGTCCCATAATATTAACAAGTCAATTATATTTTCTGATGCTTTGAGTTGTCTGCAAGATGTTTTAAAGCGTCCTTTCCATTCTCGGGAAAACTTTTATTTTAGTTTAAAAATTAAGGATCTTCTACGCAACTGTGAATCTCTGGGAATTCAGGTTGTTCTTGCCTGGATTCCGAGTCATAGTGGGATCATGGGAAACGAGACTGTCGATATGTGGGCGAAAGAAGCAATTCACACTGGGTGTGACGTTCACTATAGGGGCTTTCCTCGGGACTTGCGAACCTCCGCCTATTCTGATATGAGAGACTCCTGGAATAACAAGTGGCAAATTTCTAGACACTTTAAGGGTAAACACTATGGGTCCATTCAATCGGATATTCCTTCCAAACCTTGGTTTTGGAAGTTTCGGAAGTTAACTAAATTGGTAACATCTACTATTATTCGTATGCGTCTGGGGCACGTCTGTTCACCTGCTTTCCTTGCTAAGTTAAGGATTCGAGATCACTCGATTTGTGAGTGCGGACTTGAGGAGGGAACCTTAGATCACCTGTTTTTGAACTGTCCTAATCTGTCTGTTCCGCTCTACGAGAACCTTCCCCCAGAAGTTCCTCGTCCCGTCAATATCAATTATTTACTAACTCTAGTTAATACCCCATTTGTATATAATCTGTGTAAATTTATAACGCTTAATGATATTAAAATTTAGTTAATTTTTTGTATACATATATTATGGTTTGTGACTATTTATGTTGCTTTTGTTGTAAGTATGATATTTTTGTTCTAATACTGTATTGGGTAATAGGGTATTGTATTATGTTTATTTTTCATATAAGTATGTCGTTTCACAGTTTCCACCACCTAACCAGTCCTTTTCCCATATATTTTCCTTTTCCTTTTTTCTGTTAATTCCTTTTTAACATTGTACAGTCTCTTTACTTGACACTGGCAGTACCATCACCTCCATGATGAAGCCATAATTCTGAAGTTGAAGTTGAAATAGAAAGCGTTTATATTCGTGATTTGGGAACCGACATAGTGATTATTAGCATTAAATGTCGTTTCTTTCTTACAGGTAAAGTGTGTTTTTGTTACTGCATAACTCATAATGTTAATTGTGAATCTTACTTGTAATCTAATACAATAAAATCTTTCTTACAGTTAAAGAAACCCAGTTGTGTTTTACTGACGGTATAGTCCAAATCACTAAGATTAGAACTATCTTATATACATACACAGTTCATTGTACGTGAAGGTGGAATGTGCGCAAAAGAATAGCATAAACACACATGACATCATATATGATTTTTTGAAATTGTTGACGAACTTCGTACTCGGTTATTGAATACGAAAATAGCTAGTCCTGTTATAAAACGTTCATCTTTTCGTGTACACTAATCATACTTTTGTACGAAGGTAACTACTTAACAAATAATTATGCTATGAGGAGTTTTCAAGTATCATCATTTATTGATCTTGGCATAGGATAAAGGTTTCCTTTAGTTATACGATTTAAGTTCAAAGACCTTGTGATCACTTAACATCAGGTAATAATAGCTTATTTCAGATGAAAAATACTGTCCATATACATTTGTACATGCGATACAATTACACACAAACAAAAATTAAATAAAAAGGGAGTAAAGGTTCTCGAGTGGCGACCACCGGGAAACGTCTACCAGGCCGTCCCCCTACTAGATGGACCGACGACCTGGTTAGAGTCGCAGGGAGTCGCTGGATGCAGGTGGCTCGGGACTGGTCCATGTGGCGTACCATGAGGGAGACCTATGTCCAGCAGTGGACGTTTCCTGGCTGATGATGATGATGAAAAATTAAATACAATTAGGCTGAAATACGGAGCCAACTTCTAAACATATACAAGGTAATGTGTCTGCTGTTTGCTCCCGAATAATGTTGCCACAAGACACGTGCCAATACCGGAGATAAAAGAAGCAACCCGATCTCTCATGATCTCATTGACCGTGTGCTGTTCACCCTCACAGCGTTTAATTACACATGAAACACAAATATGTGAAGTTCAACGTATTAAAGGCTAAAATCGATCCCTTTCTATATTTTTATTGACATTTATATATTTAAGTAATAAAGCTTTACAAACAGTTTTCTACTAAATACGTATAATTTAACGTGGATATATTTAATTTGCTTTCGTGTATTTTTTTTAAACTACTTTTCTTATAAATATGTACCAGTTTACCTCTATAACGTGAACAGTAAATAGATAATTTCCATATATGTATATGTTATCGCAAGCTCGAACTTCTATAGCTCCCTGCGAGCTGCAACTAAGTTAGAGTAAGTTTAGCAACTTTGCACTAAGTCGAGGTTTCTTCTGTTATGTATAACTTTATGAAACTCTGCTATGAATGGGCTATAAGAAAAATGCCAATATGGTAGGTCCTAAATGAAATACGGAAAAGCAAAAAATATTTTTCATGTATATTTGAAAAGTCACTGTGTCTATAGTGTCATATCCGTTCAAAAGCCTTTTGTCTTTATGTGTATTTTAGGTAGTAAATAAAATTAATATCACTAGAGCTTCATCCACATGAAGTCGATTATCTGATCTTTCCTTTTTCAATTATGTTTGTTCAAAAAATATATTAGTCAATATATAAAATCTTATTTTAATTAATAAACAAATATTCGTCAAACTAATTATCACTACACGACGAAATCCTCTAAAATTAATTGCAGACCTTTTACAGAAAACAATAATAATGCCGTAGGACAAATGCCAGCATACATATGCACCACTCCCACGCACATTATGCCAATAAAATCATCTAGATTAACATACAATCCATCTGCACGCCTTCTGTAAACGAAGCAAAACGCTCACTTCCCGTTTTAGTCCCACGTTACATCAGCTTTGTAATATTAGTAATAAGCAAGCTGAACCTTATAGGGCTTTCTCATTAATTTTATCACCCGGAAGGACTTTACTGCTGAACATGAAACGACTTGAACAATTCCAATTTCCATTCAGTTCTGATCTGATTACGTCCTTAGTGTGATCATCAGTGATCATCGATCGTAGTGTGGCATCCAGTGCTGGCCATCACTTCGTATATTTACGACGAGTTACCGAAGATATTCGATTTTCAAAGAAAACACCCCAAGTGTTTCCAGTTACTAAATTAAAATTTCATTTTACTGTGATTATGAACTCACTTAATTAGACCAATTTGCTTTTAGTAAAACTCGATGGACCGTTCGATTGGAAATTTTCGTCTGACTAGGAGAAAAGGGACAAAAATAGAACGTTAATTAACCATCAATGTTACAAGAAATGTATCTTACACTGATTTAGTTTAACTAAACTAGGTGGTTCGACCATATCGACTTTAAGCTATTCAGTTCAAATGACCACATCGAAAATAAACACTAATATCATAAAACCACAGAATCGTGATCATGAGTAAATATTCTCGAACAAAACATGAAAGCAATCAAAACAAACGCGAATCGAATAAATAGTACGCCCGTGGTCTCAATTAAGGACAGAGCAAAAAATAACGGGAGTAAACGCAAATAGCTAGGTCAAGTGCGTTGCGGATTCAGGTGGGTTATCAGTTTTGTCAGTCATCCATCACTATCATTTGCATAACTTCACTGCTAAACCACTTTCGATACGAGTATAATACATTTAAATCATTTTCTTGCAACAACTCAAAATAGTCAGTAGAGATAGTTCATGCTGCTATGAAAGAGATTTCACAATTACTGTTTACTTGAGTTCGTTTGATTCTTAAGAATCTTGTTGTGTTTTTCTTAACTTTTCTTCAATTTATTTAATGGTCTTCTACGGATGTCCAATAATGTGAACTATTGAGAATCTCTGATCTCATCGCTCACACGCTGTGACACATTGATGAGGGATAGTATATTATAGTGAGTGGTACAGATGGTCGCATGTTGTTTTTGCTTGCATTCTCGACGCACGAGCCAGCTGACACCTCGCACAGAGAAACCGAAATGGTACCCGTTCACTGTGATGGACGTTTACTATAATTCACTGTAAATAAAATAAAACCCCATGCTGTGCGTTCCAGGCTTTAGAATAAACCTATGAGCATTTGTTTCCGTGGTTGTCATAGAAAGCCACTGTAGGGACATTCCAAGGGATAGCTGCATACGCATACAGCATTAAAAGAAATATCATTGAAAGTTTTCTGCGATTACTACCTGACAGCCAAGCGTGGTACAGTTTTAAAATAAATTACTAAGTTGGACCCTGCGCGGCCGTCTAGTTCTAACTTTTCCATATTTCAATTCCAAAAAAGGTATATCTACTTCGACAATCGCAAAGTTAATATTATGTATATTAGGGAGCTTTAGACAATAGTGATCCAAATTTTAAAACCGTAACATTTATTATAAACAAGGAAAAGAATAGCCAGCAAATTACTTCTATATGCAGTTTTGGGAATACGACAACTTTTTCCTTTATAATAACGCTGAAAATTCAACACCGTTCTGAAAGATTTAAATGGCGTCGCCGAGCAGGCAAGTTGATACTTAACCTAATTTCCTGTAATGAAGCCAAGGTTGAATTTACTGATGGCTGCCGATTCATGTTTACGGTTTGGGCTCTGCTGTACCTGTAGTGTTTCTTTCGCCGCTTTTTCTCGATCTATGTCAAGGTTAGGAAAACTGAATAAACGACAATACCACTGAAGCTTCGAAATGAACGTGATGATCAAGGCCGATATTTGCAACTTAAGAAATTCCATTCATTTAAAATCCGAATACTGTTTTAAATTTCTAGTTCCCAGATGGTCAAAATGCGACGCTAGGCAACCTCTGCAATATTTTCGCTGTTCGCTTAGGAACCGTGTGGAATCTACCAATTTGTCACTGGGACCACAAGGTATTATTGATAAAAATGACAGAGCATGAGACACAAGATGTTAAATAAATAGAAAATTATGTTATGATAATCATCATGTGGCAATATGTGTCGACAATATCTTCATAATCAGCAAAAAATTTACACTGAGTCGGTCCAGTATTACCTGAACAGCCATGACAGAGCAACTCGCGAGAAACCATCCGTTGGCACAATATTTGCTTTATAAATCCGAGTCATACTCTCAATGCGTTATTTCGCGACCTAATCGTTTATTTAACTGTTCACGTGGCTGGTGTTCCTATGTTGACTGTCGGCTCGTGACATGAAAGCCTCGACGCTTCCACCACAGACTGCTGTATACATACAGATGTGTCACTCACCGTGCCCCTTGTCAACTCCAAACCTTACCGCAAATCCCCGTCTCTCTGTATAGTTATTTTTTGACAGATGTTGTCAACTGGAACATGTTCAATTTTTTTTGACATTGACTTTATCATCATCAACCACAAATGCATGTTAAACAAGATCCTCATATATCGCCACGTCACACTTTATATGAAAGGAACTTTAACTCTAAGCTTGTCCAGCGAATTGGCTTAGAGTCGTGAGGACCACCGAGACACAGATTTTTAGCCTGCCCTTGGTATAACAGTTTAGGGTGAAAGACCGATGATTAATGGAAGTGTTTTGGACACATCGGAAAGATTAACAATTTTCTTATGTATTTAAATGGTTCTATAGTTACATGATTAGATTTATTTATTTCAAAGTACCAATTTCAAGTATAGTACAATAAAATATAAAAATGTCAGAGTGTACAATGATCGTCATAAAAATATTCAAAATGTCAAACAATAATTACATTACAATGACAAAATTAAATAAATCATACTAATGAATCTATAATATTATAGATGATTTAAAATTTAAAATGTATCTTGTAAAAAATCATTTACACATATGTATACTTACGTATAAACTTACCTACTATTTTCTATTCTGTGGTTCTAACAAGTTTCTTGCGAGACATGGAATATATCCGCTGGTGTATTTGCTCACTTTCTGATTTTGCGTTATTCTACTTTAAAATTAACAGTGAAGTGACATTTTGTGAATAAATACCAAAATACAGTTATTTGCATGCTACAACAACGGTGCCAGGCTAGGTGTTATTTTGACTAAAAGGTAGAGTCATTATTATATAGGTACATTATTATATTATTATTATTATATTGTACATCATACTTTATTTTATTTTCCGCGAAAAAACTGCATGACGTATTTTACTTTGGCCTCTTGAAGCATTTTATTGGTCGATCCTTAAAAAGTGTATAACACGTGTAGTAAATATCTGAATCAAATCCTGAACTGTCGCAAAATGCTGAAATAAAAGATAAACAGAGCTCCATAGTCCATGACACTAAAATTATAAATCCGTTTGTTTGAAACTACTTTTTGTCTCAACCAATCAATCAATTCGTGACGAGATTTACCATACAAGTAGCTTATGTCATGGAAAAGAACATAGGCGTATTTTTATTCAGGTCAAATTATCTTGCTTCCTTCTGATTAATTCAAAATTCCCTTTAAAGTTGTAGGCAAAACTACTAGAAGGATATTTTTTAATATGAAATTTCGTTTGTGACAAAAAGTTGGACATATAAATCATCTCTCTTTGAACAATTCCTTTTGACGCTAAGCTAAAAAGCAAAAGGTTATTTCAAATGGACTTCTGAGGCGGGCTCACAGTTTTTTCAAACGTGATTTCCACATTTATAGAAAAGGTCGAATAGGATGATGACGTCATTTATTATGCAGGAGGTGGCACGGAGGGGGCAACCTTTGTTTTGTTAAGATATCCTCCCTGCAAATTGAATCGAGAAATATTTAATATGGGTACCCAATAGTGCTTGCTTATCCACTGTGATGCTCTAGAGATTTGGGCGTATTTCCATTTAGACTTATGTTTTATTTTAGTTCTGATAGCTCAGTAGGATTTCTCCGTCACCGTTTCCTCCTTTTAATTTTTTTAATGTACTTGCCATGTATTATAATTAAATAATGAAACTTTTGCTATTTTCAATATCTGATTTCAAGTCTTTTTTAAAGCATTTCCATTTTAAAATTCTCTGTACTTCATTCACCTATAGTAAATTCATCCGCTAAGTCAATTAAACTGGCATAGAAATTGCGACTCAGGTGTGAAAATGATTCAGAGATTTTATACTCTAAAACGTTTACGTTCTAAAACTTTATACTTTTAAACTCTAAAATGTACGGAACCAAACCTATTTTTGGTTTTTGTAACAGTTTAAAAATAGAAAAACGAATCTGACCCTGCGCCAAACTTCTTTCGAAACAAGAACTTCGAACAGAAAAAATAACATTTCCTTTCAACAACATTCAATTCAATTCGATTTTCAATCAGAACTTTTCCCACTTTCCGCTGAACCAGTGCACTTACCTGTACCCTATTAAGGAACACTCTTATGTTGGAACTTACAAGCGTCAATCCAGGAAGATGGTCTCCTTAACAAATAAGAAGGATTCCGTAATGACCTTTAACAAATTCTAACGTTTTCGTTTCGTATTGTCAAGAGTAGTCATTCATTCATACCACAGAACGATAATGTGTAAACGTCAAAATTTATGAAAAATGTCATATCCGATTGTCATCTTCATCGTCTTATCATATCGTCGTGGAATTGTCGAAAAAGTGGCAAGACTGGAGAGTCAAAATATTATCAGTCCCATTAGTCCCTGGTTCATAATGTAACCATATATTAAAAAGGCATGTAAGCCTAGAGAATTGTGATTGTACTGTTTGATTCCGTAGCAACTGTATGCAAGTCTCGAGACTGTTCGCTGCGTTCAGGATGACAATAATAATAATAAAAGAGGTTTATTCATCACAAATTCTTAAAACTAACACTTGAACATCGTAATTATATATGTATGATGAATGGGCTAATAGCTCAGCATATGTCTAGGAGGTTCAAGACCTCGAAGACGCTGTTATTCTGCTATTGCCTGAAAATTACATGCGATACAACAATCATGGCGGATATCATTTAAAGTTACTAAATATTGTAAACATTCAACTAACAATTATAATTTTTGACACACTAAAACTGTTTATTTATTTATTATACTAAGATTACCTGCACGACAAGGCAACCAATGGCAACGGAAATTGGCGCACTCGTACCAACGCATCGAGAGAGACATAAGCTGCTTTTATAGTGCCCGTGGGATAATTTCTAAAGCTACTCAGACGGCATTGTGGGCAACAGCTAGTTTCTAAACAACTCTCAATGCACGTTATAGAAAATAGTTAGGTATTATGATTTTCAAAGAATAGGATGTTGAAATTCATTGTTACAGACAGCCGTGTTATCCAATAGTTACAATCAATCGATAGCCGTAAAAATACATCACGTAACAATCAATCATTGCAACACTATTCTTTCTATTCATAGAGCGAATTTGTCTCGGGCAAAGGTTCAAGGTGCTAGCGAGAAGCGATTCGAAACATCCAATGTTTAAAATCAAAATAAATTGTACTGCATTTTCTCTTCAACATTTATATTTTGTACCACAAAGAGTACAATGGAATTATATTTATGGAATGATGTAAATATTTATTTTATTCAAAGCCAATTTCAAAACATTCGCCTGTTGATTTAGTTTGATCAGGTCTATCAGACATATCCAGAAATATATATATCGTGTTTGTTGTCGTTTTGAGTGTTTTGTGAGTACGAGAAACCATTTCCATATAAAATGATTTGTTATTTAAGTGAAAACTACAACTATTTACAAAATACAATTTTGCAAAACTATGAGCTGCATGTTTTCGAAATAACGATGAAATCAAACTGTTCCAAGAATAAACTCAAATAAATGAAATTAAATCTTTATTATGTATGATCAAACACAAAAATGAAACTTTATGCTCGATTGCTCAATTCTAAGCTTAATTAATTCTGTAACCTAAGCAAATTTTCGACGACAAACACATCCTAAAAAGGGTCTAACAAAGTGTCGGCTACTGATCGACAATACTGCTACAGAATGAAAAACATCGTTTACGTCCTGTCACTAAATAACCGACCGCACAGAGATCGGGCGCTATGATACCCTGGTACTCGCTATGGCTAAGTATATTTGTATCCCAACCCTTCAGCGCTGTAGAATATGGCATATCCTTTTAGGCAGTAACAAACCACCACTCCCGTTATTGATGTAGAATAAAACCACCCCTTGACTTCCCATGGGTGTCGGGCGAACCTACACATTCAAGCTATACATTTCCAAAATAAGCGGATCTATAGATACAGCGTATAAGTGATATAAGTGTCCACATCAAACTTCTTAAGACCTAGTCACACGTGGAGCGGAAAGGCGGATATTGCCATCCGCACTAGTCACCTCCCATTCAATGAAAAACAAAAAGCTCTAGAGCAGAACAGCGCGCTCTTATGATACTCGTACCTGGAACGATTTCCGTGTATGTCTTGATAGTTGCGGAAACTAGTTCTCAAATCAAGGAAATGTGTGATGTGATCATCATCATCTAGACACAGCTGTATATGAGCTGCCCTCATAAGTCCCCGTGATAGCTTTCTTCTCTAAGCTTGGAAGATAGCTGGTAATTGCAGCATGATACTTTTGTAACCTGATTAGGCTGACGTCCACCCCCTGAGATATTCCGTACTGGTATTTGCGACCCACATACAGCACAAAATGTGGTGATTTTGTATTATATCCCAAAAGCCCGCACAAGTATATTATGAAGATTAAAGTTTTTGTATTGCTTTCAGGTACTCTGAAGACTGAAATTTATTGGCCTTACGGCCTGGCGCAAAGCGAACAGTCGTGTTTTTCACACGTAAGTATCTAAATATTTTTCCAAGGCTGTTGATTGCTGGTAGCACATTTTCCCATTTCCGCCTGACAAGCTACTACTATGTTATCTAAGCTGCTAAAAGCAAAAGTGCTAATAACACTTTTATGTTCTCTGCACGCGAAAGTAAAATAGCCTCAATATAATAATTATATTGGGGCTTCTGTGTGAGCTCGCGTTCAGTGTCCTAACTTAACGTCGCTTTATCACGATTTTAAAAATACCCACTTCGATTACGTTCCAATAATTGTATGTACGTGTTTATTTAATTTATTGTTACACAGATCAATTTCGAAAAACAAGTAAATAGGGATGAAAGGAGAAAAAACCGGAATTATTTCTTTTTAGGATATTTCGCTTTATAAAAACAAACCAGTTTGTATATTCTTACAAATCATTTGAAATAAATATTGACTATTTTTCCGAAATTGACAATTAATCCTAAATAACTACCTAAAATAAGTAAGAAATTATTATCTAAATAATTTTGTTTGAGCCAGGTCTTTCTTCATCTTCTCTTTAAATTTCAAGGTTTACTGAAAATCTTTCAAAACACAAACTCGTTGTTGGATTCATGCATGGGCATAAAGTAGTATCCGTTGTAAAGCCATTATTAAGGCTATTATAATAACAATCGCACTCGTCTGTTTGTACGGCACGATATGACGGTACTACTCATTCAACTAGCACGAGGTGAGGTGGTGGTATCAATCGGTTCTCGTCTTAGACTATGACAAAAACTAACAAATCGGTGTCGATATTTTTTATTGACGATATGCCTAGCATAGTACGTGGATTTGAAGAAATCGTTGTAAGGAACTACAATTGAAATTATGTTGCTGGTATTTCATCACAGCTACCTTGTTAATTCCTTTCGATGTTCTTACCATTCTCTCCGTTCCTTTCACCAACGAAGCAAAAGCCCTAACCCAAAGTCAAACCCAAGCAGGTGCCCTAAGGCCACTTTATATTAAAATCCTTCCGCACTCGCCAGTTAAGATTTTATTAGCTACTAGCCTAAGGGCGCCCGCTTGGGCTCGGCCTCGGCTTAGGGCTGTCGCTTTGAGGTAAAGGGACCGAAGACCAAACAGCGAGCATACCAAGGGTAATCATAGTGATCATGGCACGTCCGTTGGTCTTGGCGTGCACTTAGTTCAGATTGATACTTTTCCGACTCATGACTGACTTAGGAAGACAATGTATTTATTTAGTGGCCTAATCTCAAAGGTAAACATGGTGGCGTTTCCCAAACTTTCAGTTTAGTCTAAGTAGCCGTTACCAGCCCATTGCTGACACCGGCCCGTTATACACACGATCGCCAGTGAGTCGAAACGATTAACTGTGGGCACCGACCGACCGCTAATCTAAAATTGACTTGATTTCGCGATCCCATTTATATCTAAGAGTAGATAGTATCTACAAAAGAAAACCGTTAATGATAATTATTTAATTATATTACTCGTACATCGGTGCAGAGCAGAACTTTCTCCAAACAAACACAGTTACCATATATTTCTTTCGGCCTTATCGGCACTTACCAGGTGAAATGAAGGCCAAGCCTTTGCCTATTGTACAATAGTAATAATAAACCTAGTTTAAGTTTAATCCCAAACATGAAACCAGTAACATGAGTTTTTAAATCAATAACATCGTAAAGGGAATCGGTGAAATCATATTACAGTTGAAGGCTAATCAGTCGGTATCAATAAAATATGAAACAAAACCAAAAACAACGATCAAACAATCGAACAGAAGTTCTTACCACTTTTACTAACTTGTGAATCTTCATCGTTCATTATATCGTGCGTGCAGACACATACAGCGCGGTAACGCTTTACACGTCTGAAATATACACTGGATTTGCACTGGATAAAATCTGCGAGTCTAGAAATCAAGTTGAAAAGAGAGACACGTACAGTAGAGCAAATCGTTACTCATTTAATTTTAAAATGTTTTAGGTGCAATGTTGGACATGAACGTCTTCCGTGCCATCTTCCTCTTCAAATACCACGATAATAATATCGATTACAGTAAGATCTCGTTGATATTTATCCCGTCTACTCGTATTTTCCCTAGTCTCCATTTACCATGTTTTTATACTAAATATTTTACAATAATCTTTTAAATTAGAACAGTTGGCTTCGATAAGTAACGACAGGAATATCATTATCGTACGACTTCAATGTACGTACATATGTACAATAACCGTTACGCAGTCAAAGGTCTAGAAGAAGGCGTTTTGAACAATTAAAAAGAGTGTAAAAATGAGAATTGCAGTTTACTAAGAAATTGTATGTTAATAATACTCATTTCCCGAAATTATAATCCGATGACTATTTTTAGATAAAATTAGTGCACAAAGCTACTACTATTATCGTGCTATTTTAAAAGATTATGCTAAAAGAAATTGAGTATGAAACTGTCGGCCAAACCGCTTTAATATGTCAACGGAAGCATGCACTGGGTTATTATCAGCCATACAAGGCTCGCCTCCCTATTTCACGCGACTGCACGACGCGAGTCGCATGCAGACAGCTGATGTGCTCGGCCTGTTGCGTCGAATACCAGGCTGACTAGCGGAACACTTGTATAACTGGACTACTCACTACTCGCGCTGTTGAAAACTGACCTCTCACATGGTAATGGTGTATGATTTAACCAACCCTAGCGTCGATTAAATGAATATATCCACATTATAATTTATAATTCATTGACAGGTTATAATTTAGGTAATGTACTGTCATAGTGTACCTTAATGTTTACAAACTGTAAACCAGACCGATCAATGAACAGTATCAATACTTGGTTTGGTCGGTTATGATACTTTTTTTGCTCATTTTGACATTATTCGTCTGATGGTAAGTGACGATGAGGACGTAGAATGGTAACGTGATCAAATATAAGTATCTAACTAATGAGGCACTTGAATTTCATTATCGAAACACTGAATGTGATATAAACTTTTTTTTACTTTTGTTTGGTCTGACTAGATTACACCATGTCATCTATTTCCCACGCCAAACACAGTTTTTATAACGCTGTTGAGTCTATAATGAAAATTGATGAACGTCTAAAGGTAGACATATAAACCAACGCACAACGCCAATAGATACTGAACATTCTAAAAAGTTTTTCAAATGTATCAACTTACTTCAATATCATTTCACTTATAAATACGTATTTTATTTTTCTCTCTGATCTCACTACTTTTGAGAAATCAGGACTTTCGCTTGTTTATTATACTTTAATACATAAAATAATTAAGACATCACTTTCGGAAACGGAAAAAAAATGAAACGAAGAACGACAACCGCATTAAATTACCACATACATTTTATTATTATTGTAAACAATTTACTTAAACATTTCTTGTGTGGTATGAAAGTTTTCGAGTTGTTCCTGTTTCGATGCAATTCGATAAATTCATGAATTTCAAGTCTCTCATTGCATGCGTATCGGCTTTTGAAACAATGATAACAGTGTTTTCGAAATAAATTACATCAAGCAGTTTAATATAAATTTCTGATCATTGAAAATATCCACACGAATGAATGTATAAATAAAGGTGTGTTTAACCAATAGCTGGCCAAGTGCGAATCAGACTCGCATATGGAAGGTTTCGAATTAGATTTGTACTGGTATAGCTAAATTATCTACAGCAGAGTAATTAGAAAAGATATAAACATGCCAAGCAGATGTTAAAAAAATACATACACACAAAATATACATGTTAGAAATTTAATTCACTTGTCTGTAAATCTAGAGAAAGTAAATATAATATAACGATTCACCAAATTCTTCAGTATTCGGTCCTGAATAGTTTTGCGGAAGAAACATGATGTCTATTATTAACAGATATCGATACCGAGGTGCATTTCCTAATATGACATCGATTTACTGTATGTGCCTCCGTAGTACGTGTTTAGGCGCGGCTCAGTTGAACCGGAGAAAGTAAAGGGCCCACATCATCGGGCTTTCACTCGACTCCGCTGACCCGTTGTTGGTAATCTCCGTCTTTTGCTGTACTGCTTATTTATTTCTTTGTTGATGACAGGAAAATAAGAGTAGGTACATTTAAAGGCTTTCCATTTTCAAATGTGTAATGTGCTAACCAAAACTCATTACCCGGTAGAGTAATGAAGGAACTTGAACATCAATAACGAACGCAAAAACAAATCGCTATGAGCGTAAAACATTTTTATGAACACTCGTGTCAAAACATGATTCCTTAGACATCTCCGTGGCCTAGCTCCTGCAACTATGAATTTGCAATCCGGAGGGTCCAGATTCGATTCCCAGTAACAGCACCTATCGTTACTTGGTTCGGTCTGTGGTAGAGCCTATGTCCGCCTGGCTAGCTACCACCATGGTACCTGTCTGCTGCCAAATAGCAGTGCAACAGCTAATAGCACTTTTGTGTTTTGTCTCCGGAATGAAAGGTAACAGAGCCAGCGCAGCGCCTCATTGGCTTGCGGCTTCTGGGTGAGCACGCTGTCCATGGCATTATCGTCACATAAAGTGAGTAAGATAAAGGCCTAATGCAGAAGTTTCCCGGTACCTCGTCGCCACTCGAAAACTTTTACTCTCCATCGGTTATCCTTTCTTCAAGCGATGTGATCTGCTTATTGCCACTACAGCTCACTGACTCGTCGAGCTATGTCGATGTCGCTGACCTTAGTTCGTCTACGGATTTCCTCATTCCGGATTTTATCACGTAGAGAAATTCTGGGCATAGCTCGTTCCATTGCTCACTGAGAAATTTACGTACTCGTACGTCTGTGAAAATTAATATATTTTTGCAAGAGTAACAAACTTTTGTATTCATGGCCATTCGTACATTTGATTGGCACAATTCACGATATATGTAGAAAATAAACCGTTGATAGATTGCAAAGTCGGTCGATTAAAAACAAAAGTTGCATTACTAGTTTTCGAGACCGCGTCAGGTAGAAGGCCTGGCCCGGCCCACCTATGTTTAGGTATCAACAAGACCTCTATACTACAACATTCGTATGGAGGTCTTGTATTGACCTAGTATTTATACAATAAACTTTCCTTTATTATGCAGTTATTTAAAATACTAGCTTTTGTCCATGACTTAGTCCGCGTGGACGCGTGTACTTGATAGGGATTTTAAAAAGCCATATCCAAAAAAAAATCTAGTCCTTTAGACCTTCCGTTAACGATGGTAAGGAAGGACAAACAAACAAACTTACTTTCGCATTTATAGTATTGGTATGGATGTATTGAATTTTATTTAATATAAAAAAATCCCCAGATGAAAAAGGTACTTTTAGTCAGGTCATTGCTTTTCCTTAAAAACAGTTCTGATTTGTTTGAATCCGAATTTGACTAAAACACGTGGTAGTTCAATAACAGGTTTTTTACCGGTGGCACGATTTTTAGAAATGTGAACTCCTAACTTGACATTCACATACAATTTTTAGGGTCCCGAACCAAAAGAGTAAAAAATGACACCCTCATGACCTAGTTCGTACAGCTATTAGTAAGCTTTTACAAACTTGGTGACACGGTTTCAAAAATGAACTTTATTGTGGCGTAATACTGCTACTAACACATTGACGTTTCCTTCAAATGTACGGAACCGTTGGTGTGCGATTCGATTATTTTAAACCTTAGACATGGACAGCTTTTTATATAAAGCAAATTATAGGAAATTAAATGATACTAAATTGTTTAATTATGGACAAAAACCCAAACCCCATACTAACTGAAAAGTATCTTTTTTATTCAGATAATTCAGTATACATAAAGCAATTTCCGGAAGACACTTTATTGAGAATTCTTACTTAGATCAATTACCTGAAGACAGCAACGAACGGCAGCAACGTATTGAATAAACATTCAATCAAGAAAGATCATAGGAGATGCAAACGACCTTAAGCCAAACTCTCAGCAGCCAAAAGCCGCTCCACTTTGTATTCAACCACCGGCTATATTCTAGTCCATTAATCAAACTCGAAAACAATAAACTTATACTAATCAGTTGTCATCAGGAATGTTCAGATTTATTGCACGGACCTGGTCAGACTTATACAAGGTATCAGTCGAGGTGAGAACCAATTCATCATCATCATTAGCCTGGAAACGTCCACACCTGAATACACACACAGCCGCTATTACCGACGTACAGTCCGTCCATTCGTCTTTCGTTTTTGCTCAATGGAATATTTGAGTGGTCGGTCAGTACCAACTTATGGAGAAGATTACTTTACGCAAGTATATTGAGCGAGACGATGGCAACCTGCCCTATGACCCGAGCGCCGCCGCGCCGAGCCGCCCCGTGCGAAAAGATGGCAAAAAGTCAACGACTTGTCTGCCGCGAATAATTATCAAAGGGCGGCTGGCGTGGCGACATCTCATCTCCTCTTACCTTTCGTGTAACCCCCCTCCCCCCAATCTCCTCTCCCCTCCCTCTTCGTCGCTGTTATTTTAGTTTACGAGTACGAGTTACGATACCTAACAAAGAGATTTAAATATATATAGTAGGTTATACCTACCCTCACATTGTGCGCGCACGCCTTAGATGCACCGAATGTTTTGTAGGACAATAACTAACATCTACCTTCGTATTATTTATTTATGTGCTTGGCTCAAACTTTCGATTGATATGAGTCAACTTCATAAATTATCTGCTGGGAACATTTCATCAGGATGAAAATAGCTTAAGGCCTCCACATGACTACTTATTACCACATGATTACTTCACCTACTAGTTAGCTAACGTAATTACCGCCTATACATATTAAATGAAAGTATGCAAATTTGCTGTCAATAATCCAACACTTTGTCAACAGATATTGTCCCAGTTAACGCATGAATTAAGTAACATTACATATGTACAATAATTAATTCAATTTAAAGTGGAGTTCAATAATCTAGTTCATTTTAGTAAATGAGGCATAAGAAACCGTAGAAACAACATTCACTTTTTTCAAATAATAAGAAAAGGAATTAATCGTAGGTTGGAATGGAAGCACGTTGGAAGTGATGCCACGTAAAGCTTAATTATCAGGAAAATAAAATCAAGGGAAGTCTTATAAAATACAGTCAAGGTTCTAACAAGCTGTGAGCCGTAACCACTTTTGACACTGTTTATTACTATGGGAAAGTTCCAAACGCGATGATACGCGAAAAAGGTAAACGTCAGGTAAAGGGCACGAGGTCAGCCGTTGGATTCTGCCGCTGACATTCAATTACGATTGTTTTAAAATTGAATAGGTAGGTACATACTATCGGTGATTTTGACTGGATGTAGACCAAATTCTAACTAGAGATGGAAGTACTGTTGAAAGATATCCAAATATTTTTGTGTTTTCGCAATTAGTATTTTTAACATATTTGCCACTTCCAAAAGTAACAGTCGTAAATTTATGTAATCGTACAAGATTATGATTCTTTTATGACATAATACACGATTTTCAAGAAATTGACCTTCAGATTAAGAAGCGCTTCACCTAGCTATCAAAACATTAGTGCGATACGGATATTCAAAAAAGTTGTTAAACAGTCGCAGTTATCCTGAGTGAGGTGCACCCGAGAATTATTAGCATGATTCGCTCCCCTGACTGCCCATTGCAATACATGCTATTACATACAATATTTACATGTGTTAAAGCTACAGCCAATAGTCCCCCGAGTATTAATAGAAATGCGCAGTTTGCTTGACCTGTTAGCCTCTAGCTAGAGACTGGTGGCGCAACGCACGCGAACCAGAATAGACGGAGATGGTACCAGGAACGTCTTATCGCTTAGCAAATATTTACTGCGTCTAGCGGAGCTTGCAGTTAAAGCATAATTTCAAGTTAAAATCAAATGTTTTTAATTTAGAAACACGTTCACTAGCAAACTGCAAGCAGAGAATGTAATCTCTTCCAATTAAAACTCTGATAAGAAGGCTGATAAGGTTGCAATCCAATTTATATATTTGCTGCATTTCGATAAGAACGTTGCACCTAATTATGTTTTACGGAAGAGCGTCACTACCTTTTCTCAATTACGTAATAGTAACATACACTATTTTGTTATTTCCAGGTGTGAGCGAGTGCTCGTGATGGTGCTATCGGACGAGAGTGTCAGATAGCTGCCCCGCGCTCGCAACATGGGTGCAAACATGGGAAAGAATTCGAGCCTGCTCGACGCACTGCCCTCGGCGCAGGGCACGCTGCACGTCGTGATGCTCGGCCTCGACTCCGCCGGGAAGACCACCGCGCTGTACCGGCTCAAGTTCGACCAGTACCTCAATACCGTCCCGACAATAGGCTTCAACTGTGAAAAAGTTAAAGGCACTCTCGGAAAGTCCAAGGGAATAAACTTTCTGGTTTGGGACGTCGGGGGACAGGAAAAGCTACGCCCTCTGTGGAAATCCTACACGCGATGTACGGACGGTATAATATTCGTGCTGGATTCTGTCGATGTGGAAAGAATGGAGGAAGCCAAAATGGAGTTAATAAGAACGGCAAAGTCGCCGGACAATGCGAGTGTACCAATTCTAGTGTTAGCGAATAAGCAAGATTTGCCCGGGGCCCGCGAACCCCGAGAGCTGGAGAAACTGCTGGGTCTCCACGAGCTGGTGTCGTCACCGCACGGCTCGCGGGACGCGCACGCGTGGCACGTGCAGCCCGCGTGCGCCATCACCGGCGAGGGACTGCACGAGGGGCTCGAAGCGCTCTACGAAATGATACTCAAAAGGAGAAAACTAGCAAAATTGCAGAAAAAACGCGTCAGATAAATAAATCATAAAATGGACATTGGTTTAAGTTTGTCTATGTCGAGTACGATAGCAATTTTGTATCGGAAAGTATTATAAAATGCTCATCGCTTGGATATTTGTACAATGTCTCAGGTTGAACACCAAATATTGTTTTACTAATACTACTTAGTTGAAGACTAGATGTGTAACGTCTTATGAAAGTACCTACGAGTTTACTACATCGTTCGTTACGTTGCTCAAGTTATTAAACATTTTAAAAGGAGCTAATATTTTGATAAAACTGTAACTGCTAGTCATTTTCTTTTGAAAATAGCTAGGAGAAGATCTGAATACAAAACTGAACGACTATTGGAAACGCTACATTGGGTGTAAGATACATACGATTATGTAAATTCAATGGTTCTGTGTGCGAATTATAACATTTTTTATAATAAACAGTTAGTTGTAAAAATAGCTGGAAGGATCAAATTGTGGCTCACAAAATTATGTGGGACCATTAGTATTACAGGAGGTGATGTGTAATATTAATGTTTGTATGTGCGTCTTGGTCTCTGTGTGCCTCCAACTCACTTTCTGTCACCGAGATATCTTAGCTTGAAAGTATTTTGCATGCAGATCCAATTCGCTGTCCGTAATTTAATGTGCTTCAAAAATAGATGTCTAACTGTTATATTTGTATCACTACCCTTACAACAAATGCTCCAACTTTATAGTAATATAGTTATTATGTCCTGCACCAAATCTTTATCAAAGCCAGTTGATGTTTACATTAGTAATTTGTGAATGAGGCTTTTACTAATAATTGTTTCCGAAGGCTTTATCGTTTTGTAAATACCCACATGATGTAAATAGGTTTGTTTCATATTGACTATATCAAAATCTTTATCATTACAGTCAATAATAATTTGTTTTTAACAAAAACAGCCTCAAAGGCCAATGGAACTTGAGAAGCTTTAATATATCGGTAAACATTTCACAACAAATATTTTTTCTCTTACTGTTAGTAAGTGTTTTGTAATTATTTATTTATTTACTCACTCACTTAGGTAAGTCAAAACAATCACACTTCATTTTACGAAAACTACTTCATGCCAGAATTTATGTTACTCATATTGTAAATATGTAAATTTAAGTAGGTAATCATCAATACCGTCAAACCAAACATTTATATGAGTAGATATTTGTACATTTTGTTATTTAAAATTATTTGTGTTATTATATTGTCTACATTAATGCATATTATAGAACCTATTGTGTTTTGTGAGAATACATAGAAGTTTTTCATATATTAAAACCCCCATAAATAAAATGTTTTCAAGAAAATGTGTTTCAATTAGAGAATTTGTCTTCGCTTCCTTCAAAAGCGTTGTCATCGAAGACATGTAAAAAATCATCAGGATTATCTTTTTCAGTCCACTTAGTAAATAAAACTAAATAATCCTTTTCTGCGTCGGTTAAGGGATTTCTTTTGTTTTTTTCTTTCGTATTTTGTTTTCTGTTCTTTTTGGTTGGGAAATTTTGTATGACTTTTGCTTTCAGCGGGACATTATCATTTGGTATGGTAAAAGCGCGACGCAGACGTACTTTCAAGCGATCAAAAAGTCGTAACTCCTTCGCCGCGTTCTTAGCCATTTTGTTCTTCTGTTTTTCTGCATTTATGTACAGATCTATAGCCTTGCCAACATCATGGCTCTCTATTGTATCAAGCCGCTTCATATATCTCATCCACATAAGCTCGATATTTTTTGCAATAGCCATTATATCCATATTAGTCGGAGCCTCATCATAAACCTTCTCAAAGCAAAATGACAAATGTAAAAAGAATTTCAAAACATCTGCTGTACCGACACTTTTGTAGAAAAGTCCGAATATTACTTCAAAAAACCTAGCCTTCAGTTGACTATTCCTTTGTTCGTAAAATTTTATTTTTGATTCAATGTCCTCTATGGTATTTACAAGCGAAGCACTTTCAAATGCTGTATAGGTTCTGAAGCTTTTTGCTAGTTTTTTAAGATTTCTGGCTTGAAGCGCGTATTTTGTTACGTAAATCAGATGATTTTGCAACTGTTTCTCTACTGTTTCGAAAAAACCTTTCAATTCATTTGGTTGATTAAAATACATAACAGGTGGCACAACATTGCCAACGAACATACTTTTCATTTTTTCGAGTACCACGCCAAAAGGATCTTCGTCATTGAGTTTACCATAGTCAAAACCTTTGGACTCAATTTCCATAGATGTGGCGAACTCTCTGTTCTGCGCTCGCCAAACCATAGGTGATATGTAAAACAGAAATCTTCCATACTTTTGTTGAACACTGTTTTTGTAATCGAGACATATAAGCCTTGACTGTATTGTAAACATTCGAGTAGCGAGAGTTTGTAGCTCCATATTTTTTATATTGACACTAACTTTTAACATTTCCCACTTCTTCAGAATAGCCATTGATTTCAAATAATCATCTGATATAAATTTGTCAAATACTTTCGCTTCATTGATGCATCTTTTAAGCGTTTTGTGGTACTTTTCTTGTTCTTGTCTATAGTTAATATCTATGTTCAGTGCGCAGTCATGTCTAAATCCAATTTCTTGAGTGATTCGTAGCCTATTGAATAAAACATCGTTAAGAGATTTATAAAGCGGACCTTGATGTACCAAGGGGCGACCATTTACACAGTTAAAGAAATCTTTGTCCATATCTATAATCGCGGTGACATCGTCAGGAGGATCGTCTACATGCGTGCGTTTTTTTACGTCTCCTGTATTAATTTTATGTTTATCGTAAATACCAATTGCTAATCGTTTTTTATGTCTCTCAGTTTGTTGTTTTCGTAAATATTGTCTGCATGACAACAATAGATCATCTCTCTGTAGTGTTGTTGTTGCCAAAGGTTTATTTCCAGGAAGAATACATTTATCACACAACTCATCGGAAACTTTGATTGAACGTTTCTTTAGATTACGTTCAAACGTCCACTTAACGTTATGTGCCTTTACTGAATTCCATGTCTTATTAACAAATACTCTGGGTTTTGGAATATCAATGATGCAAGAACTAGTGTCCGCTTCAGACATTTTGTAAATAAATTTTTATAAATTAAGTTACGTACAGTTGTAGAAAGCTTACTAGGCCATCTAGATTTGCCTATTTAAATAACAGTAGAAAAGTTCATAAAGCATAGAAAATACTTTAAAACCAGATTTCTTTCTTTTTTGGCTTTTGATTTTGCTTTAAAATTGGGGTTCTTTTATTATCACGTAAATTATTCCGGTGGGTAATATTGTTAAATGTATAAAACATGCATTTTTGTCCTTCGTCGTTTTAGGTAAGAATACGTATATTTTAACACGCTTTAATTAGCTTCACTTCAGTCGAATCCATTTGAAACTTTGCCATTGTAAACAATTCGGATGACATTATCAAGTGACCTGATCATGGAGACAGCATCTGGTAGATAGTGGGATTGTTCAACGGGTGAAGTAGTATATATTATTTCAATGACTTCTAAGTCCTTTAATTTGGGTTCATTTCGTTTGTTTTGCCGAGTCCATGTGGTCTCGGCTTTAGGATAGGACCACCCCAGTCGCAAAAGACGACTAAGGAATAATATTCAGGTGATAGACAGTATCTGCCAATGTAACAAAAATATCTTACTGCATGATGATTGGTGTCGTTTTTTAAACTATAATTTAATCTAATTAAACTTTTTCTTCGCGACTTCATCTGAACAGTCTTCAGAAATTAAAATAATCTGTAGAAAAAGTTATATATATCACCCTCTTGGCTATACCCTATACATCTATGAAAAAAAACCTGTTGAAGTTGAATGCTACTGTTCGGCTGTCAGGTGGTTCATGGCAAGGTTGATCAGCGTGAACTCATTGCGGTTTATCTCCTCTCCGATTTCCACCTTCAATTCATCGCTCGTTCCCGACGGGCTTTTTCGCTTAGAATGCTCCATACTAAATTTCTGTTGCCATAGTATTTTAAAACAGAATAACCGGCTTACCTAAAAATATGGGATTATAGTGTCGCGAAATGAATATCATTAACGTACAACTTTATAGTTAGCTGCAATAGCCGTTACGCAGCTAATGGTCCCTAGATGGCGCTTTGAACAATAATCGAAAAATAGTGTGTGAAAATGTAAATTGTGACTTCCTATGAAGTTGAATGTTAATCATACTCATTCCGCGACATTATATTCCGATGTCTATTAATTATTATTCCGATATATTCTTAGATAATTACTGCACAAAGCCAGCTATTCTATTTTAAAAGATTATTGCAACAGAAACTTAGTATGAAATTTTTATCCAGCGAATAACCTTATACAACTCTTATTGTAACGTTATCGTATTACTCCGCCCTCAAAGCATGCCGAATAAGTTTACTTGGAACCCGATCATATCATATAACTAAAAAAGTAACTCAATCGAAAGATATATTTATTGATTGAAACAAATTCTACGTGACAAAATTTACTAAAAATCAGTATCGTCTTCTGTAGGTTCCCATAAAAATACAGGCTTGGCATATGTTTCGTAATCTTTAAGGAACGGCTCTGGGTTCATTCCATCGCACCAGTGCGTGAACAGCGTTAATCCTTCTCGTTCCTCCGGAGTCACTTTGAATACTTTACGCTTAGCACGGCTACCGCTTTCTGCGCGACGTTTTTCTCTTTCAGCTAATGCCATAGCTATCCTAGTCTTTCTATCTATAAACTTTGTAAAAACTGGAGGTTTATACTTCGCAGGAGGTAGGAAAGCTCTGTTCATAGCATCGGTCATCTCTTTAAAAGCTTTCAACTCCCGTTGTGCTTTATACGCATTCTTCATCATCTTTAAATCCTGAGCGAAGCAATCTTTTTGAGCCTGAGTTACTATCTTGAAATCTAATCCGTCTAGCCTCAAATTATAATCCTCGTATAATACTTCTAATATTTTCATTGGATCATGCAAAGATGCATGACCCTCTTCGCATTTACCAAATATACGTTCATAGACGTATTCAATACAGATTTTCAATTTCAAGGTTGCAGGACTAGCAACATAGTCAAAAAAAGTTTCGTTTAAAATCCTGAAAAACTTTTCACGAAAATTATGCTCATTGTACAATTCCCTTTCAATTTCGTTATTAATATTGTCAATATAATATTGAAAATAGTCAAGTTCTTGTTTTGTGGCCCTCTTCAACTGTTTAATTTTGTCTTGCAGTAAGCGAAAGGGAGCGTCGGTTTTAGAGAGCTGAGTAAGATACTCTCTACTTTGTAATTCCATGTTTCGGAAAATGTACATCATTTGCTCAGGGTCAGTAAAATACATATGGTTAGGCAGTGGGCGTTTCAGCTCTATTTTAGCTAATTCTACAGTTTTGTCTATATCTAGAGTTTCAACAAGATCATTATCAGTGAAGAACTCACCTGCCTCAAACTGAATTGATTGTAGCTTATCTCTCAAAGTTTCATCGTACTGTTGTCTCCATGGTAATGGAGCAACATAAATTAAATAGCTTCGATACATTTTCAAAACATTTCTAATGGCATCTAATTTGAATATGATATTATTTAACACAGTCAAGCTACTCACATACCCTAGAAATTCTTGGGTTTTCGCTACGACATCAGCATACAGCTTTTCGGTTTTTGCTACTTTAGCACATGCCTTCTTATAATCCTCAGTCAAAAACTTTTGAAAATTTTTAATGTGCTGTTTTAATTCAGCTAGTATAGCATCGTGTTCTTTAGTTTCTTCTTGTATACTTTGGTCAATTTTGAGGATAAGGTCACGACGGTATCCTATTTGCTGGCGATTCATAGCGTAATTACGAATATTGTTCAAATACACCTTAATATCATCGAAACTCCTCAAAGGACGGCCTTCAATAGCGTTATAAAACTCAGGGTGGATCTCAATAACAGTTTTAACTTCATTCGGTGGCTCTGGAATATAAAGCCTACGAGATATATCTCGGCTTGCTGCCATTTTAAAGTTATCTTTTAATGGTAAGGGCAGCGCCAGTCGATTCTTTGATATTAACTTCTCTTTCCGGTCGCTATACCTTATGTACGACAGTATCTTTCCTGAACTTGGCACCCGAAATGGTGCGGTTCGTTTTGGCTTTTCTTTCTTCTCTCCATCTCGCGGGAGTGCATGAATACGGTTTGTGAAGTAATACTGAGAATTCCGTCCAGTTCGTCTGAGGAATATAATGTCCAACGGTTTCAAGGGTACAATAGGCTTTCGCTCTTTCTTCAAACAAACAGGCATTGTTAGGTTTGTTTTTATGTTTGTACAAATAAATAACAGTAATTAAAATAACAATAATTGATACAAATATTATATTGAATACGGTTATACATGCCAGGAATGGCTGATTCGGCTGATTCATAAAAGTTGACATCAAGTTGACATAATTGTCATTCTAAAATACAAATAAAAAACTACATTTCCTTCTTGATTAGCTCAAACTCTACGCTGCTAAAGACGTGATCGTAATCTCTTTGAATACACCTTCTTAGTATTTATTCATTTGATTTTCTTCTTGACGGTTCATAAGATGATTTTAACCTTTTATTCAACTTGTCCACATCCTTTAACAGCTTGTGGGATTCTTTAGCCTGCTTTATTTCTTTTTGTGTACTCTGATAGGTTTCTTTTTCGATTTCTTTAACGAGATCTAAGTCAAATTCTGTTAACTTCAAGAGCAAATTATCATACTCTCTCTCAAGGGCTAGGGTCATCTCTAAAGAGCCGATATTAGTATCATTTGGGGTTATGAGTTGCTCATATGCAAATTCCACGTAGTTAAAAATTTGTAAAACCATATCCGATGACACTAAAGACTTTATCTTGTCCTCCAGGATCTTATGGAATATTTCTTTTATCTCGGATTCTCTCATTTCATTCCATTTTATGTACTCTTCGATCTCATCCACCTGTACAAGATAAAATAGGAATAATTTAACACTGATGGTAATAATTTAAAAAATATAATTATATTATAGTTATTATTACCTTTTTCTGTATATAATCCAATTCGTGACGTAGAAGTGACCGTAGATGATCCTTCGTCTTCACAAACTTGTTTTTTTGAGCATTAAGTTCTTCCGTAGCTAACAAATAATTCAAATTTTGTTTTTCCAATAACTCAAAAATGGTGAGCAGTTGTTCCGGGGTTTCGAAAAACAATCTTGGTTGAGCCAATTTGTTAAGTCTTTCCTTGACTAGAGCTACATCTAGTGTTTGGAATATATCAGAGTCGAAGGGCACTATTTCTGAGTGCTTTTCATCTAATATCACTTTATTACTCTCCTGCCAAAGTATAGGTGCGGCCTTGTGGAGAAAATTTTCGAATGAAAGCAAAATAAGAAGACTTTCATCAATATACTGTATCTTAGATCTCAGTGATGCCATTTCATAGTTAACTTTCTTATGCGCTTCAGTCAAGTTCGCCAAGTCTTTCGCCATAGCATCCGATTTCTTCATAACCACTATAGTTTTATCGTTATCAAATGCCAAAAACTTATCAAAACTGTGTTGGCATTCTTCAAAGTGTTTGTAAGCTGTTTCATAAATACTTCTCTCGTTTTCGATTTCTCTTTCAAGCCTTATTATTTCATCAGCAACGAAGCTGTGAAGAATTCGCTTTATAGACAATTCTTTTATGTCCTCCTTATATTTCTTGAAGGAAGTATTTGGTCGCACCGGTCGACCTTCGACTAACTTGAAAAAATCTGGGTCGATGTCGACGATAGTCTTTACATCGTCTTCTACGGGCTCAATAGGTGGTAACTTTATGCCCGCGACCACTTTTCTTAACGGCTTTTTACCTAACTTCTTCTGTGTGTTCATGTTTGCAGAGCTACAGACACGCACGAAATAACTGTTTATCTGTATAACATAACGACGCATCCGAAAAGATAATCAATGTCGCTATAGCAACATTAAGTGTTGACTTTGTAATGAACCATATACGATCAGTCATTACTTTATATAGTTTTCCATTAGTCGCCTTTTTACCACACCCGCGGTATGACAAGGGGTGGTCCTATTCTAAAGCCGAGAGCACACGGCTTTACTAGTACAGAATACATCGATGTCTACTTACTTGTACAGCGTAGTTCCGTACTTCAAACATGGTATCTGTAATATTTACATTTTTATATATGATAAACATATGTAGAAAGGTAGTTTCTTACTCCTTATATAGCTATATTAAAAGACGCTAATTTGGATAACGCTTTATTAAATCGTAGATATATGGACATAATTAGCGGGTTTTTAAAACATGAATTTAAAAAAATGATACAGATCTAAACAGTAATTTCAACCTGCATTCGCAAATACAAAACAAATTCAAATGAAAGTTGCTTGTAAATATGAGACAGGGAGTAACTAATTTAAACGGGAATAAAGTAACCACTAATATGGACAAAAATTATTCACATCTTATATGCTGGGTGGGGCTAGTAATTATTTTACCCGGGGTCGTTTACGATTAACTATATATTGAATGTTGATTTTTATTTTTCTCTGAGCTAGGGAGGGACAACTCCGCTTTGTGCCTTAGGGGTAGACCCTAGAGGCTAGCTACTTTTGAGTACCTCAGCCGTCAGAAGAAGATTGACTCTGCTGATCCTGGTCTTTCTCCTCATCTTCTGTGGGCTCCTTCTTCACCTCCCATGGCATGACGGGAAGCGGCTCCACGAACGAATCGTCGACCTTTAATTTGTACAGGAAACGCGGGGTATAGTGCGTCGGAACCGGCCATACGTGCTCTGAAAATGGTGAAATAACGAGATATTGATTGGCAAACTCTCAGGAGAGAAAATGATAAGAAATGATATTCATAGAGTAAAATTATTCGTATAATCAAAAGAAATCTAATTAGTTATTTTTTCAAATTATGATAAAAAATATATCGTAATAAAGTACAAATACAAAATAAAATGGGACTTTAACATATGCTTGCAAAATATCTTCAAGATCGATTCAGCTGCAGACAGCCAACTGAGCCGAGCTTCCATCCTGTGGCCTTACAATTACATTCCATCAGGTCAGATAAAAGTCAAGCGTAATACCATCGTCCTACAGAGTAATACATATAACACTTGAACAGAAAGACGGCTGCCTTGGTAATCTTGCGGCGATATACTAGCTAACACTAGCAAGTACAGCGCCATCGCCGGACAGAAAATGTACTATGACGTTTGTACTCTGTTACAGTACCTGTCAAAAGTTTAATTTAGAAAATAAGCTAGGAATATTTTTATATGCCAAGGAGCTGAAGACATCCTCAAAAACATTTATTGTGATTCTATTACGGGAATATAATTTTATTTTTAGAAGTATTTTAGAAATGTATGAGCCTGACCGGGGTGGTCGTGCATAGAAAAGGGAACCAAAAATAATTTCAGTTATAATTATGTGCAATTTACCAAAGTAAAATACGTAGTCATCGACACATCGATGCAAACTTAGTATGTGCCGGAGATCTAAGACGTGCGGGGACGTCAGAAGGAAATCTAGAAGAGCCACTTCAGGCAAAGCTTCCATCTTAGGATCATTGGCCGTCACCCCCTCGAACGACAGCTGGAACACCAAACAGAAATAATTTAAAAAAGAAAGTTTCAGTAACGAGATATAGCCAGTGCTTAGTACTACCACAGAGTACTAGTACAACACACCGTTGAACAGAGATAAAGCTGGCTTTGTAATTTTGAGGCGATGTTAACACTGGCAAGTACGGCGCTGCGGGCCAGTAAATTACACTTGTCCTCTCTCTCTTGGAAAGTCATAGATGTAAAGTTTTAAACAATCCACGTGGTATTTTGATTCTGTTGTGTTTTTTTTTTGTCGCCCAGTCATATTTTCTTATTTTTAAAAATTAATTGAGAAATATATCAGCCTGGCAACTTAGTACGCACGGCTAAAGGTCAAGCTATACATTTCCAGTGTAACCTGAACCAGCACCTTGCGGGAGTATATTCAAAGTCAGCATATACTGGAAATTTATAGCTTGATATGTAGCCGTGTGTACACTCGAGTACAAAAATATGCACCCACTTTTTTACCATGTCACATTTCCCCTTTCTTTTTCCTATGCAGTGCGTTGAAGGAAGAAAAATTAAAGGTGAACATGACGTGATGAAAAATGTGTACGTGTTTTTTTACTCGATGTACTACATTTTTCCTCAGTCGCCTTTTCCGACTTTCATGTGCAAGACATGATGTGGTTCTACTCGAATTTTAAAAACGAAACTTACATTCGGATTATCTTTTGCCAGAGAGCAGAGCTTCTCAATCTTGTTGAGACATACGTGCAGTTGTTCCATGTGGTCAGCCAATGATCCGTATATGTCCAACTTGCCGACTAAGGAAGGTGGTCGGCCCGTTATTGCACGCCAGTCACTGAAGCGAAGCTGAAAAAGTTTGGATAAAATATTTGGATCATTAAAACGCTTGCGAAGTCTAATGATTATGTCAAAATGATCATGAAAGATGATTTGTTATGTCGACCTGAGGCAAGTTGATGTTCACCAGTGACCGGATGACAGCGAAAATAGAATAATACCGATGCCATTGAAAAAAATTAAACACGTAAGAAACATTTATACCGTAGTAATAGAGTGATAGGCCATCAACAGTTTAAGTCTTTTGAACACAATTCTCTCTGGTCTTGGTTCTTTAGGCGTCTCGTCAGGCTCGTAAGGGATGCCCTCAGCAGCTGCTTCCTCGGCCGCTGCAAGTGCTGCTGCTTCCGCCGCCGCATCGTCATCTTCGTCTTTGCGGTTCATCATGTCTATCCAATCGTTTTCGTTTGCGAACATGAACCTTAGTTGTCGGTACAGTGTATCTTCTGAACCCTGTAATATTCAAACTACTATATTTGGCTTTAATCTCACTTGAATAAAGACCCGCCCAGAAGCCTCAAGAAGCACAGGATATATTCTAATTTATTACTACAACGCGATAGTGCTACAGCTGTTTGGCTGCAGTCTTAGACAACGAATAACAGTCAGTGCCTTAACGTTATCCATCTCCTAATGCTTCCATACTAAATTTCTGTTGCCGTAATCTTTTAACATAGAATAGCTGGCTTTGATAAGAAATTACTTAAAAATAGTGGACGAAATAATGTTGTTTCGAAATAAATATCATTAATAATAATATATAATAATAATAACTTTATAGTTACAATAGCAGTTACTCAGCTAATGGTCAGCTATGTCCATGCATGACCTAAAACGTGAGCTTGCTAATTTTTGTGCCCCTCTAAGGCATGCGCCCTGTGCCTGGGCTCCGCTGGCACCGCCATATTATCGGTAGCAGTTAGCCTGACGAGTGTACTAGAAAAGTGACCTTCCACCAAACAAACGGCGACTTTCCTGTGAGGGTAGAGTGATTATTGTGTATTTTAATACGCTGTCGCCCACGTAACCTTAAAATAATTCTTTTCTTGATAGCCTCGCCTCTTCCAAAGTTATCTTGGTCAAAGACATCCCTATCTCTCCAGTGTTGTCTCGCTAGCCTCTGGTCAGTCGTTCAGGAACGAGTCCAGAACAGGTCATCCTGCCACACTGAAGGTCGTACTACTGCCACGGCTACTGCCTACATCTAAAGTTATGCCTCGTGTATAACATAACAATAACTAAGGTGAACAGCAAGGGAACAGGGCGCACCGCTATACTTAAACACGCACCATAAAATTTGATGAGAACTAAGAGTATAATATAGTTCATCCAACCATAATTACAAATTTTACGCACCTCAAGAATATGAACGAAATAGCTGTCGTAAACCAGTAGCAGGCCGTTAACAGGAATGTCAGTGTACTGCGCATTGACACAGTTCACCGATTTACTGAACTGTTCGATGAGCTCGTTCTTGGACAATGCGTGCTCGCCGGTGTAGATGAAACGAATCGCATATGTACTCTGAAATCAAAAACTGCAACTTCAAGATTATCAAATATATTTTTGACGTGAATATGTTTTTTAAAGCTTCCATTGTGGGAGACAACTGAGAAAACTGATGATAACAAAATCGGGGGATTCCGTTTGATGTTGCAAATCTATTATGTACATCCAAAATTTGATTACACCACTCGATTGATAAAGGATAAAAGAATTCGTTGAGTCAGGAAAGTGAAGCATCGCATGCGGCGAAGAGGGAAGCGCCGCCATTTTTAGGGTTCCGTACCCAGAGAATAAAAAACGGGACCCTATCACTAACACTTGGCTGTCCGTCCGTCGGTCATCAGGCTGTATCTCATGAACCGTGATTGTTAGACAGTTGAAATTTTCACAGGTGATGTATATCTGTTGTGGCTATAACAACAAATACTAAAAAACAGAATAAAATAATTATTGAAGGGGGCTCCCATACAACAAACGTAACTTTTTGTTCGTTTTTATAAATAATGGTACTGAACCCTTCGTGCGCGAGTTCGACTCGCACTTGGCCGGTTTTTAAGTTTCATAATTTCCGTTTGATTTATATGACTCGAAGAAGCTACGCAGTGGCGTAGCTATGTAACAGAGGGCCCCTGGGCAAAATAAAATGGGCCCCCTAATAAACTACTAAATACGTTTTAAAGGTGCTTGGGAAGTTGTTACATAGCATAATAAATAGTTACGTTACTTCCTTTTGAAGGAATCCACCTCAACCTTCAGATTATATTTGAAATAATTGATTTTAACCATTTAACGATGGAAATGTATTAATTGTATTTTTGTATTGTGTTGTGTGTGTTTTAGTTAAATAAATATTTTTCTGTTTCTGAAAAAGATTTCTTGGATACATCAGTGGAACCGTCGTCCAAGGCATCTGAGTGGATGGTGGTAAAAATTTTAGGTTCGACAAGGATATTACACAATAATTCAAACGTCAAACATGGAGGCCGAGGGGCCACTTGGACATTGGACTTGGCCCCGGGGCACTTCCGGGGACGTTCGTTTGAGTTGCGATCGTCAGTTTTATTCAGTTCAGTCAGATTATGAAGACACATTGGGCAGCTGCTAGTGCAAAAAACTGCCTAGAATTTGCTGGATCTTGGACATGCTATCCGGGGATTCCCAGTGGAGGGAATATCACAGATACTCCGTCAGTTGGTTTTCTACATTCCCCTTACTTGCATGCACCACTAGGTAACCCGCTAATAATTGAATAAAATAGCTAACGCAACGCCTCGTTTACCTACTTGCTGTTTCTGGGTGAACACGCTTTCCGTCCAACATTATTGTCACTTAATATCAGTGCAAATGCAAGCCCACTGTGTTCTTTTTTATTAAAGAAAACTTTAATCACTGTAGAATATCGTGAGCTAAAATCTTTACTGATTTCATTTAGCTATAGATCAACGCTGAACCTAAACTGCTGAGAATTATAAACTTGAAGTTTGGAAGTAACTTAGTAGCACTACGAAAAGAGTGTTTGAAACTAAACGCCTTTAACCTTATATAACATTAATTTAGTACATTATTTCAGCACAGCCCTACTGTGACTTGGAAAGTCTACTGTGTTCTACTGTGTATCCTGGTAATGTGTTACCGTGCCGTGTGATAGTATCTGGCGTCCATGGAGACGATGTCACCGACAAAAGGTAAGTGGTAAGAATAAAAAACTTACCAAGTGAGCAGCTTCAAAGTTCTCACGAGCGACGTCATAAACACTTCTTGTTTCAAGATGCGGCAGTTTGATTTGTGACATCACTGTTATTTACAGTCACTTTTTCATAATACCAAAGAAAATGCATTTAAATTAAGAATATTTCACAATTAATAATATTTAACAGGCAAGCGCTTGGATTCGGTTGGTAAGTGAAAACCAAAGATATATACCGGAATCACACTGGAATATTACGTAAAATTCCAGTAAAGTACTTGGTAATTCTATGCTAGATTCTATGGTAAAAGTCAAAACTGTTGGCATAACAGTGGCCACATTTACTTGCTCAGTGGTGGCCACCACAGATTGGTTCACAGATCACTATATATGGTTGCTATAGCAAAGGCTTTATTTAGTATCCATGACAACCACAAAAAGAGCTCCTTTTGCTTATTTTTATTTGTTTTTGGCCTTGCCCTCCACTCTAGCCCAAATTTTCAAAAATATATACGGAACTACAATATTTTTAAGTAGGTTAGTTTCACAAGTTAGTCTGTAATATTCAAAGATAATAGAACATTACTACGTAATCGTAATGAAATTTGGTACGCTACGCTAGGCTACTTGCCTATGTCATGAGCTATTTTTTATCCCAGTAAAGTGTTCAGTGGTATAATTTCTGTTCTATAAGTCCATATAGCTCGCAGGCCAACAAGCACCAACCCGATTAGATTTAGTTAAAGAACTTTGAAATTAAATTGTTTAATTTGTATATGACTTTATTTTCTCGACCAATCTGTGCATTCTTCCCTAATACCAATGCCCAAGGTCCGGAACAAAATAACCCGTCAAAGACATCTCACGCTCAGATGGATCCTGAATAAAAAGAATTGTTATTCGCATACCGCCATATCCTAATGCTCTTCAGAAATTTTTCCCCTTGTGTGCTTTGCTATACCCGAAGGCGACACATCGCAAGAGAAAGAAATTACGAGAATAGCTCGTTCCATAGCTCGCTGAATTACTGAGCTTGTTTATTTGAATAACATTAATGGACCACGTTTTGATTTCGTATGTCATCCATCAATGACCAGCAACATACACTAATTAAATATTTTTGTCTTTGGATGCTGATGTAATTTGGACAATATATGACGTGATTTCCCGAACGTTGCTCAGCCGATTTGGATTCTTTGATTAACAACCTGTTTGTCTAAGTTTGACCTACACTGAATGAACCATATTTTTTTAAATAATGTACGAGACACTCTAATTTCCCAATACTATTAAAAATAAAATTCTTCGACCAGTACAATAATTATATTTAAATTTAGGCTACAATATACTAATCATATCTATATCTACTATCACGAAACGATGGAGTTCTACGAAATTTGTTCCATCTGGTGTTAGAATTAAAGCTTTGCCTTGATTTGTATTTATCTTGCTGTTCTTGTGCTCTGTTCGCAATGTGGTCGCGGGCCATGTCAATTAAATCTTGGGGAACCTCCTGTAACAAAAATGCATATAAATCTCATATATAATGTCTTCTTTTCTGCAAAGAATTTCAATTGAAACTATGAACACGAATTTCAATTGGAGTTCATAGTTTCTATAATATTTGGTTTAGGCCTATGTTCAGTAGTAACTGTTTCCCAGCTGATGATAGTGTGTTTTTACAGCATCTAGTGATTGATAGGATAGGAGTTCCCAAACTTGCAGTAGAATAGTCATAATTTTCCTCTACAGCTAGGCTCTAGTACTTCTAGGTTAATGACTTCTAAGGTAAAATGTAATCAATTTATGGATGACTTTGTACCAATATGAAATACTTTAATATCAAACATCACAATAAATGCCAATGATTCAGTGCTATGTAGACTACATTATATTCAATAAGCATCAGCAAGATAATCATAGAGAGTGCTATAGCATAAACAAAAATAAGATCATGTACCTGATTGGCCTCCTTCAATACCGCTATTAGACTCCTCGCTTGTCGCTCGTTGTCGCTGGTAAGTATTGTATGTGATTGACCCTTTTTCTCATGTCTTCCAGTCCTGCCTATCCTGTGTATGTAATCCTCAGATGTATTTGGAAAATCAAAGTTTATAACGTGTGTAATACCACCCACATCTGCAATATTAATAAAAACATTTAATTAAATATCATAACATATAATAAAACAAAATTGCATCTGTCTGTTTGGGATAAGCTCAAAACTATGTTTGGCGTTGTTGGCTCGCCAGATGCAAGTAGCGCTATATAAATTGTGTGATAGTGTGTTAATATTCTAAAGGCAAAAAATGTAATCATAGGTATATGCTTTACTGCCCATGCGAAGCCGGGGTGGAACACTAGTATATTTTGTGCATTATATCACTTGCTGCACCAGTGCTGCTGTAAGTCACCATTTCCCATAGCTATTCCAAATTTTAAGTCTATAGTAGTTTCAAATATAATCAGCTGTGACAGATTGACAGACAAGTGATTAGAATGAAACTATCTTGAAATAAGCTTCCTTTTACCGACCTTTACACTTAGTTATGAAGTTTGTAAATATTTTTGGATTATTTCTAAAAAACTATACAAGATAGAGACCTCAGGTACTCCTGTAATATTTGTTTACAAATACAGATTTCAAACTTTGGGAACTTTTGGAGTAGAGCTTGGGACCAGTATTTTTACACCCTTTTTGATGATAAGTCAAAAACTGTTCAGCAAAGAAAATAATAAAAATCTGTTCTGGAATATACAGATAACCTACACTACCCTACTTGACCTAGCGACTTTGGGCTTTCTGCTGGAGCTGGTGTGGCATGAGTAAGACATACCACCCCATCATGCAAAATAGGATATCTGACGTCGAGTTGCAGCAATCTGCCAGATAACGAATTGTGGGTTACTATTTCCCATAACTGCTCCAATTTCTATTTCACTAGCATTAGTAGTTCCTGAGATAATCCAAGTGAGATTGTTAGGGTTCCCTGTTTTCATCAGATGTTTGGAACCCAAAAGGCCCTATTCAAATGATGATCAGATATTTGTGATTGCTAAGTATTCAAACTATCATATGGTAAACATTTGAGTAATTAATATAACATCTCACCAAGGCCTCTAGCAGCAACATCTGTAGCAACTAATATGTTTGTGTTTCCACTTCGAAACTTGTGAATGATTGCATCTCTCTGTGACTGTGTCTTGTCCCCATGTATTCCTACTGCAGGCCAACCATTCCGTCTGAGCATTAGTGCCAATGTATCCACAAACTTCTTTGTGTTGGTAAACACCAAAATCTTACCAAAACCATCTGCAGCTATATCATGCATTATTGATTTGAATCTGAAACAAACAAGTTATTGTAGCTTGTGACTATGACTTAAGTGCCATTAATTAATGTCTAAATGACATGACGAGAGGCAGTAATATCCATTAACCTATTGAAAACCCCATCATAAAAAATGGCGCGAGAATACCAGGTTTCAATTAAATAATTACAAACCTTCCAATATGGCTTTCATTGTAGCTAGTAGCTGAAGGGTAAAATTTCTTGAAAACAAAAGTTTTTGTAAGACAAATATAGTGAAGGAAATTGTCACCTTATAAGACTATGTTGTCAGATAACACCAGGTGTGTTTATTATTAATTAAAGTATTACTAAATACAAGCCTCTGAAATAAACACCACTACTTACTTCATCATCTTTTCCTCTTGTTCACAGATGTGGATGTGCTGTTTAATGTTGTGATTCGCCGACAGTTCTGTTGATCCAACATTCACTTGCACAAACTGACCTAAATAATCCTTAGCTAAAGTCTGCACTTCTCTAGGCCAGGTAGCAGAAAACATTAATATCTGCCTTTCCAATGGTACACCTTCTAAAGCCTGTCGAATCTGAGGCTCAAACCCCATGTCTAACATTCTGTCAGCTTCATCTAATACTACATACGTGCATCGGCTCAGTGTTGTTGTTTTACTGACTATGAAGTCATTTAACCGCCCAGGAGTTGCTATAACAATGTCCACACCAGCCTGCAGCATTGCAGCTTGGTTAACACGACTGGCTCCACCATAAATACAAGCACACCTAATATTCAACAACCTTTCAAAGTCTTTGGCGACTTCCTCTATTTGTCTAGCTAGTTCTCTAGTAGGGGCTAGTACAAGAACTCTTGGACCTTTCCCTCTTTTTCCTTTTGTTTCCTTTATGTGAACAACTGCTGGTAGAAGATAAGCAAGGGTCTTTCCAGTGCCAGTCTGAGCTATGCCAACAAAGTTTTGGCCACTAAGAGCTATAGGCCATCCCTGTGACTGAATCACAGTTGGTTTTGTAAACCCCTGTTTGTTCAAAAAGTTCTTTATGTAATCAGGAAAGGGACTAATCTCAATATCTGTATATGGACTTGGTATATTATCACCAATTATAGTTATATTATGTTCATTTCGGTAATCATCATCTTCTTGTTGTTGTACAGTGGCAGAGTAATACTTTTTTGTATAATTAGTCGTTTGATAATCTGTAGGTTCAAGGAGACTTCGGATTTTGAATGAAGGCCGAAAGCTTTCAAAAGGATGTGTTAAAATATTTCGTGTAGTAAATTGCTTTGAGCTCTGATAGAATCTGTAAAAAATATTTCAGTAAATAAACGCAAGTTCTGGAGCACTGGAGTTAATGTACCCAAAAAAATTACTTACAGTTTGAGAACATCTTTCCCCTTTAAAATTCGCACAACCTTATTCATGTGTAACATTATGCGCTGCGTTATCGTAATTCTATTCAATTGGTATATAAATTATATAGATCCAAATCCAAAACTTTTAGGTTATACAACAGCACGCATAGGGTCGGTCTGATTTGACAGTTGACTGTTTTTTTATTAGAAGCATTGGCAAAATTACCATCAGCTTAAATATTTAACAAAACAAACGAAAACTCTGTCACATTCGACCATCGATACACACTATCACTGAGCAAGTCACTGCACACTAGCGATGGGTCGTCGACGTTTTTGTCGTGGACGAAACTAGACCGTTAATTTACGTTCGTCAACTAGTCGATCAACTAGTTGAATTCTAGTGTACTGCGCACTATGCGTTTCAATGAGTAAATTTTAAGATAGGTTTTTGTTTTTTAATTATTGATTGCTTTAAGGCTTACAAATAAACATTTTTATTTATTATTAATTCATCCTACATTTTCTTTTACAGCACGTATTTTGCAGTATTTTTCAGTTTTATTTACAAAACAGTTAATTAAATTATTTATTTCAAATTTTATCATTATTTACATTTAATAATAATAATTAACACAATACTAATCCTAGTTACGAATATAATTTTAGAACTATGAACTCTACCAAAATTAATTTCTAGTCTTGCGCATAATTCGTTACAATATGATATTTAAAATTTCAAAAAAAACCGCTACTGAAAATATCAAAACAAAAGAAAGTAAACAAATTATAAATTATACTTTGTGACATGAAAATTTCATGTTAAAACTCTTATTTCCGCTACATAAATATGAAATTCGCGGGACAACTATCACGGCGCGCATCTACTCAAATAAACCGGTTTCTCTCAGCCAGTCTAGTACGCTGTTTCACTTGTGCTCGCGAAATTATCCTATTGCCATCTTTCGACTAGAATCAACTTAAGTGTAATAGGTCTAACTCCCTCTAAATCGCGCATTATAATTTCGACGTACTTCTTTTGCATTTAAAGTTCAAATTAGGTTAGAAGTCAATCCATTTACGACGTTATTCAGTGGATAGCAAACGACTGTACGAATTTAAGTAATCCGACCGTGTTAACGTGTCGTCTCGTCGCGTTGCGCGTCGAAACGGACTTTTTGTTTAGCCGTCTACGAATTCAACTAGTCCATCGTTGAACCGTAGACCGTTGAATCGTTGATTGTACGTCAACGGTTGAATTAACTAGTTCGTTCATTCAACGCTCATCGCTACTGCACACTATTACACACACACTACACAGTCACACACCAAAGATAAATAATCTCTGTGGTACTGGATACTCCTCATGTATTAAAATAATAATATATAGATGACAGAGGCAAATGTAGCTATTACATTAAATTTTATCTTTAGCCCAGCGTCCCGCTGTAAATGTGTGGTAGCTGTACTGACGTTGTGATTGTGATTGATGACTTTACTTCCCAAAATTTTGCAAATTCAACTTTTTTCGAACTCATTTTAGGAATTCAATATTTTGGTCCGAAGTTTCCTTCTGCATAATAGACATTTCAGATGCCGCAGTATTCCAGTACTCGTGGTGTGTTTGGTAAAGTCATAGTCAATAATTTTCCGAGACATGGTTGTTTGGCATGCGTAGAAAGAATTATCATAGCTCTATGAGGAAGCTGACGACCCACTCATACACGAGTGCTGTGTGGGCGAAAAGGGACATTTAGCGAACATGACAGAGTGAAACACACCATTTTGCGATCGTGACATCCTCAGAGAGATGATTGTTACGTACATGAACTAATATGAGAAAGATAAAGCCCATAATTTTATACGAATCACATTTATTTCTTAATTTATAGATTTATTCCAAAAGTTCAAACAGGAATGGAAAAGTGGAATACTCAGATGAAATCTCCATCAAGTCAAATAAGGTAAGTTTCATACCCTCCAAACTGAAATCAATAAATTAGCTAATCCTCACTGAATCACAGAAATATCACAGTGCAAAACAAAATATTCAAGATACTTCTTAGGAAGTAAAGTGCAATTTGCAAGTTGCAATAAATAAAATTAAACTAACAAACATACACAACAGATGTATCAGACAGGATTCCTAAGTTTCTATTAACGCTTTCACACACAGTATTCCTATGAGGATTTGCCGTACATAATATAATACTATTTAATTAATTCTAACAAAACTTAAAGTTAATAGTCATCAAACTTTCGGTGACCATTTCCATTCCTGTTGCCTCCACCATTTCCAAAGTTGCTTCCCCGCTTAAAGGAACCACCACCGCCGCCACTTCGTCCTCCATTTCCGTAGCGGTTCCTGTTCCAGCCCCCTCCACCACCTCCACAGCGGTCGGCCATTGTTTGCAACTGAGGGTTTATAATCTAAAACAACAAGAACAAAATGTTAAAAATCATTTAACTTTTTAAGTTGAATTTAAATATTGATGTAATTTCTGTTTAAAATACTAATAATAATTTATAATGTGATTTTTAATTATGGAGAAATATTAGTAAATATTAAATTATATAATTTGACATTACACATTTTAATCTGGAATAAAAGTTTTATTTTTCAGAATCTCGAGATTGTCAGAGATGTAACAATAATCTTACACAGAAACAACAATAGTTACTACAATAGTAGTAAATGAAATTCTAAAATACAATGCTGAAATTAAAATGTCACAACATCTGAGGATGGGATCCAGACAATATACGTGTGGACACCGAAGGCATATAGCTGTATTAATGTACCTCATACTTGCATTCATGTTACGCCATAGGGGACGTACCCATGCCAAAGGTATGAGGAAAGATAGATGTGTGTGCAACTAACCTGGTTTGCTTCTTGTAACACGGAGACGAGATCTTTAGCCTGACGCATGTTTGATGGAGTGAAAAAAGCATATGACGTGCCTTTCGTCTTTGAACGTCCAGTTCTACCAATTCGATGGATATAGTCCTCAGATGAATTTGGGTAATCAAAGTTAATTACGTGTTTTATTCCATCAACATCTGTAATAAGAAAGCATGTAAGCAAGATCCTACTGACAAATAGAAATGAAAATTAAAGTAATTGAAAAAAAATCTAGTTAAGATCTCATTCTATGGTAACTCATAACAAGTATTACTTACATGAATGAGTTACACACAAACATATCAAATACAATTGTCTTATATTTGCCTCTCACTCAGAACCCTGGAGTCTTGCTAAGGGCATTTCAATGTACTTCAGTACAGTAATCTTTCTATCTCTTTGCCCTCTTGAAAACTCCATGCGGCCGAATCAGAAAACCCTTGACCTCTTGCCAAACATCTCAATCTCCGGTCAAGTTTTTCAACGATGCACCATTGGTTTTTTTCTTAGTAGTCACATTAAATTATATCTTAGTGCATCACCAGGTTTTCATCAACTCTCAAGTGCATCCGAATTCACGGACATACCATCAAGCTTCGGCCTCAGGTCCCATCACAGTGAAAGGCACAATGAGGCACCTCTAAATGACGAGTTATTGCATTCTCTATCAAAAATACCACTGCATCAGAGTGTCTCAAGTACAAATCCAGTGCAGTAACATGCCCATCAATTTCAGGCAGTATTCAGGTAGAACACAATAACTTTCCGCCAGTGCCTCTGAAAGTATAAAACAAATGCAAGTTACAATATGAATACAGTAGACTAAAAATCTAGTCTCTAAAATCCTAATTTTGAATTTAGTTGTAATTAGCAAATTAAAATGAGTTAAGGAAGAATCTCTATCTCTTACCAAGTCCTCTAGCAGCGACATCTGTAGCAACAAGTATACTGGCACGACCTTGTTTGAATTGGTATAGAACATCATCTCTCTCTTGCTGTGTTTTGTCACCATGCATGCACACAGCTGGCCAGCCATATCGTCGAATGTTTCTGGTAATATTCTCTACTTTCCTCTTGGTCTCCACAAATATAATTGTTTTTGCTCCAGGCTCTTGGCTTTGTCCAATTTCTTGTAACAGTACATTTAATCTAGAAAAAAAGTTAGTTTTAACTTTAATCTACAAATCTTCTATCTATCTATCTGATAAATAAATTTCAAATCAAGTCAGATCTTCTTAGAGGATAGTTTCAAAGTCTAATCATTAAAATTTTCATAAATATTTTAATATCATCACAGTTGTTGTTTTTATAAATGAGAAAAGATTAAAAACTTATACATACTTGTTTTCTTTTTCATGTTCCTGGCAAATATCTATTATTTGTAGAATGTTATGGTTAGCAGACAGTTGAAGTGATCCAATGTTGATTTGTTGATAATCTCCCAAGTAATCTTCAGCTAATTTCTTTACTTCTTTGGGCCATGTAGCGGACCACATGAGGGTCTGCCTGTCTGGGCGGATTTGCTCAATGATTTTTCTGATCTGAGGTTCAAAGCCCATGTCCAACATGCGGTCAGCTTCATCCAGAACAAGATATGTGCAGCGCTGGAGATTTGTTGTACCCTTCTCTAAGAAATCAATCAATCTTCCAGGTGTTGCAATGACAATTTCGACTCCCCTCTCCAAGTCACGCGCCTGTTCTCTTTTAGGTGCACCACCAAATACACAAGTGTTTCTTACATATGATGAATTGCCAAATTCAGAGGCAACTTGTTGGATTTGTTGTGCAAGTTCCCTGGTTGGTGCAAGTACCAGTGCAATAGGACCATCCCCACGTCTAATTGGGGGCTGATTGTTAATATGCACAATAGCCGGCAAGATGTAAGCTAATGTCTTTCCTGAACCAGTTTGGGCAATGCCAACTAAATTCTTTCCAGACATAGCAATGGGCCATCCTTGAGCTTGTATTGGTGTTGGTTCTTTGTAACCCATGGTACTAATACCTTGTACAACATATTCTGGAAAGTTTGCTTCTTCAAAGCGCTGGATAGGATTAGTAACATCAATACCGCTCACAGTAATCTCATGTTGGCCTCTATACTCTTCAACTTCATATGGTGACCTGCTGAGCACAGCTGGGTGCGGGTTATAGAAATCTTTGTTGAAAGGTTGTAAAGACAAGGAATCCCAGTTTGGACGACGCATGTTCTGACCACCAGAAAATTCCTTTTTGCCACCGCCGCCAAACCCACCACCTCCAGAGCCGAATCGTCCACCGCTACTGCCACCAAACTTGGAACCGCCGCCGCCACTTCCTCCGAATTTACTTCCTCCTCCAAACTTGGAACCGCCGCCATTACGGCTATTATTCCAACTTCCAGACCTGCAATAATACAACAATAAGTCCAAGTTCAATTTATAACAATAATATATGCTTTCGATGCGTATTCCAAGTAAAGCAGTTCATCATCACCACGTGGTTTAAGTCCGATATTAAAAGCAATTAACCTACTGATTAGTTCACTTTATGTTAACAAAACAAAAAAGTAAGGTATTACTTTTACAATGTGAAAAGGTGGGCATTCTTATGATGGGAATGGAAAATAGTCTTCTTGCATAGTAACACGCTGATCGATCGGTATGGACAAGTAACTTATCTAACGTAACAACGATCATGCGCACTAAATGCCATAAAAATCAATAATCTTAAAACACATGCACTAGAACGTATTCACTGTCTAGAAAAATGCGGAAATTCAGTATAAACGGGACTACAATATATTTCGACACCCTAACCACCATTAGATGAATCATAGAGGAACGGGACTGATATGAAAATAAGGTGCTTACGCGTCATTAACATCTGAAATATACATATTTTCAGAATATAACTAATGAAACATTAATACTTACATTGCTGTGTTGGTTTTTGGTAAGGTGATGTTTCCAAATAAATTAGATTCTCAGTTCCAGCGAAGCAGGGTCTTCTGAAACAAAGATGGCTGACCTGAAGCAAAAGTCCAATAAAAAAGCAAAAGTACGTGCTTTAGTCACGGATTAAATAAATCGGAAAGAAATATAGAAAATTTTATAGTGGGTCATGGTTAAGTGCAAATTATAAAACAGGAACAGAATTAATTTAACAAATCACACGTCTTACCTTGACCACTGCTTTAATAAGAGAGAAATCAAATGCAGAAGAAAGAGTGAGCTAGTCGAGAATGAAAGCAACAGTGATGCCAGTATTCAAATACCAAGATAGAAAGAAACAACAATAAATTAGGATAGTGTGTATTAAAAAGAGACAAACACTATACCATTCGCCAGAAAGCAGCTACAGATATTTTTAATATTGGTAGCACGGTGAACAGATAGTTCACTCAATTCTACCAAAAAGATATAGTCAGACACATTACTTTCATTTTATAAATAAAAGTCATAATAAAAATTATTTTAATTTTGGAATAGAAATAAGAGCCTGCGCGCACTGCGGCATCAACCGGCTCCCTCCCGCAAAAAACCGTGATGTATAATCAGTGGAGATGCGCGCACTGCGGTTGTTCAACCACAAACAATAGCATGCGGCTAAAAATTATGGCTCTTACGATAGTCAAATCAAATTAACTTTTTAAAATAACCATGGAAAACCGCCATGTTATGGAATTTCATTTGAAGTAATTTCAGACAATGTTAATCACCAAGGCAACCATATTTTCCCTTGTCATTTTTGAACAGTAGCTCTACCATGACAAACAACGTATATAATTATACAGCCAAAGTAGTTATGTGTATGTTATAGTATGTGTACTGACGTAATAGATTCATGATGAGGCTAGAAAATAATTAAATAGTTTATCACATCCACAAGTTTTATTTTTTATATATTTTTTTGAAGACAGCCTAAAGTACAGGAAAAGAAAGATAACAGAGGCAATTTGGATATGGAATATCATGTTTCAGTTATCCAAATGCTAATTTTATGAATGTATGCTAGTTTCCATCGATGAGTTAGCGTAATCAGCTGACATAATAAATGCAGTATGCATAATATACCTACCTACATTTATAGCTGGTAATCTGTACACTGTAGGATCTAAGTCTCCCTTACAGATCACCACGAAGGGCAGGTGGATTCGTTATCGTAGTAAGATCTTAATACATATGTAGATTCTGCTGCCTATTAATAGTTGTGTCTGCTATCTTTGTAGCAACTTTGCAGGTTAATTGGACAATCAATGTGAAAGCAAAGTGTGAACTGACCTTGCTGAGTGAATTGACGTGGAAATGTTTTCGGAAACCTTTCAGTAATGTAATGCAAACAGTAACGACTAAATGTAATCGAAGGATAAGCACAAAGGATAATAGTTTACTGTAACCGAGGCATACAGTTGTCTAGTCTATACGTAGTTTGCACTTACCTTTATAGTAAGGAATGAATGACCCTTAACATTTCGTTCGCTTGTAAGTCTTGTAACGCTTCATTCATTCATTTCAGAGCGGAAGTGATTAAATGCTCCTAGGCGGAAGTGTTTCTGGATTTAGTATAATTGCTTTTGCCAGCATTTATTTTGCTTTTAACTTATTCGGCGAGTTATAGTTGGAATTAGTGATTACTATTTTAAATTTATCCATTAAAATGGCTATGCAACCACATAGCAAGAAAAGAGTGTGTTACTATTACGATAGTAAGTAATGTTTGTTACCGCCAGGCCGCCAGTGCTAATTCAACTTATAACCGATGAAATTATTAAAAATAATGTTAGTTTGATAGCATTTTACAGTGTTTTTTTAGATTTTATTATAAATGTAAATGTCACACGCGTATTGCCATTAAATACTTTAAAAATCTTTTTGACTTTTTTAAATGATTGAGACTCACTTAAAGTCATGGCGTCTGTAATTATGCTGGCCTGCTATTGGTCGTACATCTATTCTTTCCATCATGAAATGTGTACTACAGACTGTTATGTGTCAAGCCGTAAAATGAGCTGAGTCACATATTCTTATAAAGTTAAATTTGATTGGTTCAGTATAAAAATGATTATTTAACTTTAGAACACACTAATAATATGGTGTTTATGTTTAGGTGACATAGGGAATTATTACTACGGACAAGGACACCCTATGAAGCCTCACCGTATACGCATGACACACAATTTACTTCTCAACTATGGCCTTTACAGGAAAATGGAAATCTATGTAAGTTTTAAAAATAAATATTTATGTATATAATTAATATAATTTCTCTGTAATTTTATTTAAACTCCATATTTTAAAAGTATTCATACCAAAAGTCATACATACTGGCTGACAAAAAAATTAAAATCCGATGATAAAGCGGAACCTTAAAACCTTCACTGTAACAGCAGATTATCTCAGGAACTACTAAAGGTATTATCTTGATTTGTAATTTGAAAAAGTTACGGGAAGTGGTGACTGGTGCTAAAAATGTAATAGTTCATTAACTTTGGTGATTGTTAAACTCTTTCATTTTTAGTTGGATATGTTGGTAAGATATTCAGAACTTCAATGTTCCTAGTTCTTGTAGGTGTGTAATTGAAACAAGGGCTCGTCTGCACTTTAGATGACTACAGACCCGGAGATGACTGCAGGGCAGAAATCCCATCGGATTAGGTTTGTTAGGTTTTTTATACAAACTCGGAGATGAGAGCAGGACAGATATCCCATCGAATAGATTTGCATCATGAGTTCTACAAGCAAAAAAAATTTGAAGTCACTGTTCATTTTCATGCAGCTTACTAAATAGTAATATAGTTGGCACAGGGCTCAGGAATTAAATTGTTTTTTCCCCACCTTAGTCTTTTACCCCTTTAACTACAGGTTCATAAGTAATATTATTTTACTACACAGAGACCACACAAGGCAACTGCTGATGAGATGACAAAGTTCCATTCAGATGATTACATTAGGTTCCTTCGTTCTATCAGGCCTGACAACATGTCTGAATACAACAAACAAATGCAGAGATGTGAGTAATACATTGTAATATGAAAAAAGTTTCAATTTGAGTTTATTCATACCAGGCCCAGGATATGTCTGTGTGTAATGTCTTAGGGTTTTGTGTACACAATGGGTTCACACTTGGCCCTCATCTCACCTGATGGTAAGTAATGATAATAAGAATAGATGTGTAATCACCAAGAATAATCAAAATGAGGCACTCAATGGCTTTTTCTAACATTGCCAGACAGAACACAAAGTGCTATGAACATTGCTGTTTGGTGTGAGACTTAGATATAGCATGGTGGTAGCTAGCCAGGCTGGTATATAATCTATTTTAACTCCAACCAAAACGAGTACCAGATAGGTATCCACCCAGAGTTTCCAAATAGAGAGTTTAACTGTGCAGCCAATTAGATTAAGGAAGTGGTTATATCATGAACACAAATAATTTGAGAATTGTGAAAATTTGGATTTTAGGGGGATATCACGTACTACATATCTCCCCCTGTGTATGGGCCTGTTTAATATTGCTCTACCTAAAGTTGGTGCTTGGACTGAAAAAATTATTCAAAAACCGAAATGATGGGTTTGCACTTGGCCTTCACCTCACTTATGGTGATGATAGGCCATTAGATGGATGGGATAAACATCACTCAGAAGCTGTCTCTGCTACCTTCCATACTGGAACACAACAGTGATATTAACACTTCTATTTGTAGGCAACATGGTGGTAGCTAGCCAGGCGTACATACACCAATGAAACTGAGTATAGTTCCCAGTAAACAATTTAAAGAATAACCTTGGGAATGTTATTTCGAATTGTTGAGGCGCGTGATTGGCGGAACTGTCCCTCCTTGCGCCCCTTTGTCACCCAGGATGCACGAACTCATCCCCAATACACATTTTTGTGCAAGTTGTTTGCCGGGAATTACCAGCAGGTTGATTGGGAATTGAACACGGGACCTCCAAATTGTTAGTACTAGTTTTTAGCCATTTGGCCACAGAGGTGGTTATCAATAAAAGAGTGAAAACATTTTAGACCAGTTATATTATATATTTTTTATTTCAGTCAATGTTGGAGAGGATTGCCCAGTGTTTGATGGTCTTTATGAGTTTTGTCAGCTGTCTGCCGGTGGTTCGGTGGCTGCTGCTGTCAAATTAAATAAACAGGCATGTCTCTTGTTTTTATTCAGAACTATAATTAAGTATGACAGGTATATAATTTTATGGTCAGGGATAGAATGAAGTTTCAGAGGATATATATAAAATTGGTCATTAGTCATGTGGTCCACTTTGCATTTACAGTAATGATTTTGTAAATAGTGATTATTGTACAATACCAGGAGACAGGTGCATGTAGCAGTGTCTACCTTTTTATCACAATCATCATACATTACCTATTTGGAGATTTTTACTCACATTACTAAGACTTCCAATGCTCTTGTGGGTGTGGGGATTACGCCAAACCAGCCTTGTGGAATGTATGTCCTGCCAATTTACAATAAACCTGACCAGCTGCTGTTTGCAGTTCAGAAAAATATATATAATTAATTGCATACACAATGTGCTTGCATTTGACCATATCCTGCCTGATTGTTTAAGCTAATGAAGCGCTGCCTATATGATGGAATGCAACAGTTTTATCACCACTGCTGTTTAACTGCAGACTTGGATAGTATTGTAGTACCTAGGTAGGCAAGCAGGCATTTTAAAGTGCCACCAACCAAACCAAGTACCAATAGTTACCCAGCCTCACTGGTAATCGATTCCAGATACTCGGAATTGTAAGTCCATAGTAACTATTATGCAGTAGAGGCATTTGAAATAATTCGGCTTTAAATATTTTAATTTTGAAATTTTATTCGGCAGGCCTCTGAAATTTGCATTAATTGGGGTGGTGGTCTCCATCATGCAAAGAAATCTGAAGCATCAGGATTCTGCTATGTAAATGACATTGTCCTTGGCATCCTAGAGCTATTGAAATATCATCAGAGAGTGCTTTACATTGACATTGATGTTCATCATGGAGATGGAGTTGAAGAAGCGTTCTATACAACTGACAGAGTTATGACTGTCTCTTTCCACAAGTATGGAGAGTACTTCCCTGGGACAGGTTAGTTCATTTGGTCAGTTCATCACGTCAAGGTATTTATGTAAATCTAATATACAGATAGGACAGCATACTACGATGATTAAAATACATTTTTTGTTTCAAAAGCTTATTAATTAATGGAGCATTCCATTCAAATTAACTAAGTGAACTTTTGTACAGGTGACCTCCGCGACATTGGCGCTGGCAAAGGCAAATACTACGCTGTGAACATACCACTCCGCGATGGGATGGATGACGAGTCGTACGAGTCCATCTTTGTGCCGATTATCTCTAAGGTCATGGAGACATTCCAGCCGAGTGCTGTGGTCCTGCAGTGCGGTGCGGACTCACTGACAGGTAGGTTACATTGCAGACATATACAGATTCTTCATTTAACATTAACACAATACACAACAACACAATGATCAATTGTATTGTTATATTAATTGTATGTCAACAGTAATCAATTGCAATAGTAATAAGTATATCAATTATTATTGATGTAAGGCTTGATATTTAAAAAAGTTATAATTATAAATAATAAAATTAATTCATCATCATTCAAATTCAGGATTGTGACACACACACACAATACAACAACTATTTTGTATCAAAGCTACAAAAATGTTGATAATTAATATCTGTAACAATATCATCAGGTGACAGATTGGGTTGTTTCAACTTGACGGTGCGCGGCCACGGGCGCTGTGTGGAGCTTGTGAAAAGATTTGGACTGCCATTCCTGCTTGTTGGAGGAGGAGGGTGAGTTTTATTATAAGACAAGTTATAGTCGTTAGAAAAACACATTTTTAAGGTTCCATAACCAACGGGACCCTATTATTAAGACTGCGCTGTCACCAGGCTGTATCTCATGAACTGTGATAGCTAGACAGTTGAAATTTTCACAGATGATGTATTTCTGTTGCCGCTATAGCAATAAATAGTATAAAAACACAATAAAATAAATATTTAAGGAGGCTCCCATACAACAAACATGTTTTTTGCTCGTATTTGCTCGATATTGATAACCCTTCGTGCGCGAGTCCGACTCGAACTTGGCCGTTTTTTATAAATAAAATCAACTCGTCAGTTCGTACCTCAATCCTCAAACTTCAAAATGTATTAGAAGTAGACCTCACAGGCAGCATCACTTTCTGCTTCTTCCCAGACCACAGACACCCATATCGAATGTGTTTGTTAAAAATAGGTATGATTGCGTTAGAAAAACATTCACTTCTATCTCTGAAATAGCAGATGTGGGAGTTTAGTCTGCCAAGCTCAAAACGTGAGTGGGAAGGCCATATATCTAGACTATACCCTGAACCTGAGAGGTTGGCCAATATTAATACAGATAGGGGTGTGTTACTGGTAGAAAGCAAAAAAAAACCGCATAGATTTTTACATAAATGTTTTCAGTTACACAATCCGCAACGTGTCCCGATGTTGGACGTACGAGACGTCCGTGGCTCTCGGCGTCGAGATCGCAAATGAGCTCCCATACAACGATTACTTCGAATACTTTGGTCCAGACTTTAAACTGCACATATCACCAAGCAACATGTCCAATCAGAACACTCCAGAGTATTTGGAGAAGATCAAGAACAGATTGTTCGAGAACCTGAGGATGTTACCGCATGCGCCGGGAGTTCAGGTATTTTCATCATAATTTTTAAATATCTATCATCAGCTACGTTTAAGTCCACTGTTGAACCACTTTCACAAATATCTTTAACTCGCTCTCCTTATGGGATTTTCCATAATCATCACGCTTGGAAGGCGAGTTTGTTAGCAAAGCGAGCGAATGTTGACCCGGGTATGCTGCTATTTCCGCGCGCTTAAATTGGCAATGTCCTACGATTTGCGTGGCGTGCTTCTATAAATTACCACTTTTATTCTGAAAGCTATAAAATACTATTTTCCAGAAACTGGAAACAATTTGATATCTTTGTTAAAAAAATATATTTCATATTTGCCAGGTACAAGCGATCCCTGAGGATGCTGTAAATGACGAATCAGAAGATGAAGACAAGATCGATAAAGATGAGAGACTACCACAAAGTGAAAAGGTGTTGTTTTTTTCTCAATAAAAAGAATAAACTATACGTAATGAACAAAATCACAGGTCCACTTTTGTATGTAAGATGGCATGACATGGCAATCAACGAGGATTGCCATGTCGAACGGGTTTTATAAAGGGATTTTCCATTATCACTGCGGTTCGCAGAATGATCAGTGATCGTACTGAGATGTTTTTGATGCATGACACGAGGTAATCTTATTTTAATCCCAGGGCCAAAAGGCTTACTGATATACATATATATTTTCACTTGACCTTCATCTCACCTGATTGTGACTAAGAGGTTGTTAGATGGAAAACGGGTTTACCCAGAATCCCCAAGACAATCACAGGTTGGCTATGCTGCCTCACATAAAAAAGGTTAAACCAAAATACTTGCTAATTTAATGTTTTAATATCTGGGGTCCTTACTCCAAAGTGAAAAAGTCAAATTTTCTTAACGATTTCTAGACCCCAAATTCGGCAGGAGCTATATCAGCTACAGAGTGAGGCTTTGATCCTAGGTTTATGATTGCTAGGGCGCCTTATAACAATATGTTTTATTTAGGACAAACGCATCACCGGGGACGGAGAGCTGTCTGACTCTGAGGACGAAGGGGAGGGCGGCCGCCGGGACAACCGGTCGTACCGCAACCCGCAGCCGCGCAAACGGCCCCGCCTCGACAAGGACAACGCGCAGGCCAAGGATGAGGTCAAAGGTTAGTATTACAGCATAGCATATGTAGATGAAGACGATCAGGTTTATATAAGCCCAGTAATGTGGCAATACAATAAGTTCAGTGCTGACCCAGATTGGGGTTTAATTGTATTTTATACCGTAATGGACATGAAAAGAAAGCCCCCGAAAATAAAAATATGTCATAATTTTCATATTTTTTTATAAGAATTTAAACATTTAGACAGGGTATATAACACAAAAACATTATTTTACGAGATAACTCAAAATACCAATACAAGCTTTATACTTTTAAAGCTCCAATACTGGCAGGTGACGTCACAAGACTCACCCGATTTATAGGAAGCGTTTTAGCACCGCACTTTTCGGCGGTTTTTGCTAAAAAAGAATTAGTCCTAGCAAAAAATTGTTAATTATTCATATTCTGTAAGTAGCCCCTTTTAAATCCCCGCGCTCGAGGCGAAACTCATTTAGACTCAAAGTTTCAAACGCGATTTACATGAAATCAATTATTTTCCCTCGAGGTGCCTTTTTACGTAACCACTCACATAAATATTTATCGATTTTCTTACTTCAGCGGAAGACGCAAAAGAGGACGTAAAGAACGCGAGCACAATCGAGGAACCAAAGAAGGAGGTGCCGCCGAACCCGTGATCGAGATGCTAGGACGACGCACAACAGTACGATTGTTATTAAATCAAACGCTCATCTTGTGTCCCGTTCTGACACGCCTCGAATTCATTTGGATCTATTCATTCACGGAAAATGTATCTCGTTTAAAATTTCTTTCGTTTTCTGAAAGTTTCTGTCTCAGTCCTCCTTCCTTTGTTAAATATAAAGTTAGACATTTTGTGATATAAATGATTTTAACACGCGTGTTAAAACTTCTATGCATTGTATCACATGTTGTTTGATATATATGTATATTCAAACTGAACGTGTTCACAAAGTATATATAAATACTGATAGATATGTAATACGTGCATGGATATGACCCGGGATATAGATCTCAGATGTAGTATACCGTAATGGCGACAAGTGTTGACTAACAAAGCACAGTTAGTGTTAATTAGAATTAAGATTTTTTACTCTTTAGTTAGGATAGATACAAATTTAAGAGAAAAGGATATTGTCGATTGTTCAGCTGTTGTACAGTACTCGCAAACTATGTTTGCCCCTCTGAAGTTAGCAAAAGGCCGCGAAGTATCTATTGTTAATATATATTTTCTAGTGTTGTATGTCATGCAGGGATAGTTATTATCGAAAATAATACACACATATTCCGACTGTACATGCGCGAAATTCCAAAGAGCTAACTTCAGAGGAGCAAATATAGCGTGCGAGTACTGTAAAAAAATAATATACTCAATTGTTTACAATAGCCAGTTTACACATGACTTTACATGATCATTACTTGACAATATCCTTTACCTTGATCGAAATTACTGAGTGTGGTAATTTTTCAATTTCTTAACTAAATCTAGATGCATTAATGTGCGGTATTATATTTTTTGTATACCGCAGAGTTAATACCTAAGCAATGATTAGGTAGTTTAAAGAAGTTCGGATATGTAACAAGAATAATTTATTTATTATCGTTAAAAATAAACTGAAATCGAAAACATTATTTTTATACTTTCAAAATAGCATTAATCAACAATGTTTTAGTGTTAATATCTAGTTCAGAAAAAGTTTTACAAGTTTTTTTCTTTTTTTCCTTTTTTTTCTGATTTAGTTTGTGGCAGATCACAATCAAATCAATAGCATTTTCTGACTACAACGAAGCCAAAAAGAGAGGTTATCATAATAATCAAGGCAAGAAGTTGACCTATTTGACAAATACATAAAAATCTGACTGTTACGATATCGAGTTGTGGGAATCCGACACATTGTTTTAATTCTCGTATTGGAATCGTGCAAGACGCTGACATAATGAGGATCCGTAACGTTTTTACGTAAAATGCAGATTAATAGAACTATGAAATCCTTAACATATAGTGCAAAAAATATTGTTCTACCACAAAAAAATCGAAATTATAGGACCAAACTCCTAGCAAAGTTCATTGAAGGCCCGCGCGGTAGCTGCAACGTCACTTCGACGCTCGCCGCCAATTAGCCCTTGGGAGCGATAAGACACGCAGTGTTTTGTTTGATTAAATTGTGACTTTGCAACAATTAAGTGTCTGGTTTTTGTCAAATTCATCATTTTAACAATGTATAATTATTGTATAGTGTCGAAATGTTCAAAGGCTTCTTTTAAAACGCCAGAAAAACTATTTTTAACGTGTCGATAGATCCAAAACTGCGAAAAATGTGGTATTCCGTTGCAAAAAGGGATGATAAAGCTATATAGAAACAGAGTTTTGTGGATAAACCTAACTTAGCCTATCTACTTATTCGTCCGTTCCTATTTCTATGTAATATTCCAATTTCAAAATAATATCAGTTAAAAGCAAATCAAAGCAAAAAATAGTGAATGATTATATTTTTTGATCATTTACACAACAGTGGTGCATTTATGTGTGTATATTTGCTTCAGCTATGGTTTATTGTCTAATAATACGTCAATCAAATGGAAACATCAGAAAATTTCCCAAAAAAATTCACGTGCCGATCTGTAATTAATAAATAAACTGGAATAAAAATAAACAAAAAGCAAAATAATATATATTTTTATTTATATTCAACTCATCCTGAGTAGACACTGATCAAATGACTACCAATATTACGGTTTCTGTCACATCAGCAACACAATTATATTAAAAAGCCCTCCACGAAATGGTCAACCATATGAATGAACTAGCTTTTGCTCGCGACTTCGTTAGCGTTGACCTTACTCGGATAAAAAGCATCCTATGTGTTAATCCCAGGCCATGGTAATGAGTTTCGTGAACAGTGACGTGCCCAAAATATTGTGTCGCGTGCCGTTAATGGCACGTGTGCCAATGGTTCGCCATCCCTTCCCTAGGTAGTCAAATACCATGAAGAAATAATCCACTTTTGGAAGGTTATCTGATTGAGCTTAAATGTACCCAAACTCACGCACAATAAAATGTGAAATGTGAGCTTGCACAAAACCAGCTTCTACTATATATTAAGTACATTTTAAAGTTAAATATCACACAATTACACTATATTATCATCAACAGCCTATATACTGTTACGAGCTTTCGTGGTTCGTTTATTGAAGAGAAAGAAAGTCCAAGTTCCGGAATTTATTGGTAACACAAGTCCACAAACCAATCTTCAAAATCACGGGTCCCCCCAAACAGAGTACGTCCCTGTCTCACTAGTTCCGAGTTGTCTGCACTGAGTCCGTCCCTGGATTCCACGTACAGAGTCCTTGAACACTACTGACGCCGATCTGTCGATACTGACACCACGTGACACACTAGTACACTAACACTTTTCCACCTCGATTGTACTTTCGCTTTACAATTTCTTCCAGTTTTCGTTTCTTCACTTTTCTTCGCTGTGAACTCAACTCCAACTGAACTGTCTCCGACGCTCGGCTCGCGCCTATATATACCCCGTAGTGTTTCTAGATCCTATAGTCTAGAATCTTCTGGAACATTGTAGAGTATTCGACACGAAGGAGATAGATGAATTGCTCTCCCTTTCGCACATGACAATCCTTATGCGAGTATTCGAGAGCTTTCTACATCATTTGTCAATATCTGACACGAAGGGGATCGATGGATACACCTCTCTCTTTTCTTTATCTCTGGACTTTTCGAGCTCCGTGACACTACGTCCCCACTGCAGGGGCTCGGGCCTACTCTCTACAGAGAGTGTATGGGCCATAGTCCACCACGCGGGCCCAGTGCGGATTGGTAGACTTCACACACACCTTTGAATTTCTTCTCATGAGTGTGCAGGTTTCCTCACGATGTTTTTCTTATAAGCAATCGGATAATGTACTTGAAAAACAACTCATAGGTACACGGCTGTATTCGAACCCGGAACCCTCAGATTGTTAGTCGTCCGCGCCTTGTCCACTGCGCCACCGACGCTTCTCATTAGCATATTACAGTGTATAAAGGATAATGCCCCGGATATAACGAGATTTCAAGACTGAATTGAAGCTTGTGGGTTAAAGTACATCTGAAAATAATGTTAAATAATTAACGAATTATAAAGAAAAAATAATAATCGGAGTGGGTATAGTTCCTTTGTATCTATTCCATCCACGATTTGATTCAAGAGTGAGCTGCACAGGTACAGATAATATGACGCTGCGAGTCGTCTTCACTCCGAATCAAAATAACTATTTATATTGTTATATTCTGTCAATTATTTTAACTGCTTTCGCAGTAAAATCATTTTACTGGATCTACCTCTAAAGCCCTGTTAACGACGACGCAGGGCAAGTGTGACTTGGTGGTAATTTAAAAAACGAGTATAAACACGAATGGTCTGTATTCTCTATTTTAAAACGATTTTTTACATGTAACGAAATAAAGCTACACAGCAACACAGAAAAACCAAAAGAAGACAGACATTTTGACATAACCTTTTTTTCTAATAAAAACAAATTTATAAACTGCCAGCAACAGCCCAAACATCTCTCCAAAATATTCATTTTAAGATCCTAGTCTAGGAAATGTGTTTCATAAATGACAAAATAGACACTTTCAGACCCATAGAGGTTGGTTAAACTAAAATGTGCCTGTGTATTGTTTAGAAGACAAGTGTTCTTTTAATAATCCATATGAAAATGGACTATGGGTGTACATTTTTGTTAAATATATCAATGTGTCAACAATGCCTTTTGTTTTCCTTAAAAGCCAAGTTTTCATTTTCGTTTCTTGATCTGACTAAACCTTAAAGTGCCTTAGTGGTACCGTGCACTTTAAGGGTTGAACTACATTTAGCAAGCACCGAATTGCATTTTCCTCTGATTCTATCCTTTTCTGTGACTCAGAACTGTCATTTACTACAGCAAGAAAGAGCGGGCGCACGACCGCACGAGGCGGAATCAACGACGACGTAAATTAGTAGTTACATATCATATCAATACAATGAAAGGGCCAGAAAAGGACAACTTTTTATCCCGATTGATAGTGCCCGTGGGATAATTTCTGAAGTCTATGCGGACGAAGTCGCGGGAAAGAAAGAGTAATAAATAAAACTACATATTCGCTGTATAATGTATTGTAATTAAAACAGATTATCACAACGCTCTAGACATAAATTGCACCATAAAATAAAAGTACCTTAAAATCAGTCTGGTACCAAAGAGCTAGACAAAACCAACTAAATTGGAATGAATATAAAAATACTATGAAATAATTTAGCAATATACATCTACTATCAGTTATATTACATACAAGAAATCCCAATAAAAGACAGCCTTACTGTATTGAAATAATAATGGAAACTAATTGATATTACAAAATAGTTTAAATCTAATGAACACTTAAAAGTTATGGGGCGTGTTTCTCTACATTTATACCGAGTTATAGTAAAATTGAATCTTACTTCACTAAAGTTCACTATAAGAGATAAACTCCATTTATCGGAACTAATTAACAGTTCCATCAAATAAAACCGTCTATTCAACAAAAGTTAGTTCTTAAAACTACATACATAGCTTGACATAATCAAACATATGTATAGCCAGATAAACGGAGAATCCCTTACGCGTACTAGTCTAAAATTCACCTCACGTTTTGAACTTCTTTTTGAAATCACACTTGTTTAATTTATTTTTAAAATCTTGATTCCTACTTAATATTAAAGGTAAATATTACAGGCCGAATGCGTTTGTCAATATTTTTTCATATCATGTATGAATAATCTCCATTAGGTCCATAATGATGCGAATAAAGACGCATAAGCAAATCGTGATTTTGTAAGTTAATGAATTTGTAACAGTTTTTTACAATTAAGACAGCAGTGTCCAGTGGCGGCCTCTTGTGTTATTAATTATTAACAATTATTAAGATTCTGTGCAGTTACTATCAATGATGAAAATCTGATAAAAATGGGACCCTAATAAAATCACTCTGGTGTCGGGCGGTCTGTCAAATCTCGGCAACCAGCAGCAAATGAGAAATAGTGACCCAAATGTGTTGCAAGTAAAATAAATTAATAAAATATTTTTACTTGAAAAAGGGATTTAGTACACAGGAATTTGTGTAAATATTACAGGCAAACTTAAGGGATGTACCTATCTACTATTAGTTATGCGGTTGGGACAATAACTTCATTTCACAGTAGTAGTAGTGTTTCTCTCTCGAATTTACTTGATGGTTCTGCGACAGTCAGCTTTACCCGAACATTGCGGCCATCGCGGAAGTAGAGCAAGTTTCTTTACATGGTTTGGAACCCTTAGGTCGCGAGTTCGACTCTCACTTGTCCGGTTATAGTACAGTAACTACAGGTCTAAGCGCTTAACTGAGTCGGTTCCTGCGGTATGGCAGCGGCAGAGGTGTCGAAAGGACAGCGGAGCCTTAGTATTTGCCGGGTTTTAGGGTACGGAACCCTAACCGGCAAAGTGCGAGTCTGACTCTCGCACACAGGGTTCCGTACATAATATGAATAATTAACACACTGAAAATCATAAATAATACTCGTAGGTAAGGTGACAACCACCGAACCAAGGTCTAACTTCAGACAATAGATACGCGTAATTGTTAATTTACTTAAGAATAATATTCTTACATAGGCGCTAAAAGCTATAGTAAATTGGCAACTTTAAAGTGATATATAGTAAAAATTTAAGTTTGTTATAGTAATAGGGTCCCGTTGTACGTACCCTTTGGGTACGGAACCCTAAAACCGCGTGAGGGTGCCACGGGAAGCTCTGTGGAGCCTTAACAACAAAGTTCAAAATTTCAGGGGTTTTTTCGTCACTGAGACCAGCATTGTAGCATGTAATATTTACAATAAAGGAATGTATGAAATGCTTAGATCAAACGATAAAATGGAAGCTGATAAAATAATTTGTTCACTTGAATATATTTAAAATATAAAATTCATAAATGGACGTAAAAATTGTGCGTAATCCTAGGCCTTAAAACATGACTAGGTAAGACCAATTGTATTAGTGGCGTTTTATTTGTGATTTTGTCGTAAATGTCATAACTTTGTATAACAATACACTGAAAAGACTAATATAAAATGAAAACAGCTTACGGACGATGTCGCTCGGATTCTACATAAACAAAAATTTAGTTAAAATTACCAGATAAATAATTGTAGAAATTTGAAAAATAAAACGGAATTATTGCAATGTAATCTAATAAATCAGAATAACGTTACAATTGAAACACAGGATGCGAACGTTTTTTATTAAATAAAAGCTGTATTTACGTATTAGCCTTTTCTTTACAACGCTTTCCCCTTTAGTCCAGCACACACTAAGTTATAATCGTTAACATAAAATAAACGCGGTTAAAATATATTAGTGACTATACAAACTAAATAATGTAATACTAACCGAATCACAGTAAATAAAAATTGATTTCATAAATGTCCTTAACAATAAATAGTTCTTATTATTTAAATTGGAATTATTATGACCGTGTATCATTAACTCACGTAACATGGCAATTTATTGTGAACTCGCCTGACTTGTTCAGTCGCAGAGGCCTACTGCATACTCGTAGAACGTCAGTTGTAGATCAAAGGACCTTATAGGGCAACCAGAACATTTATAAAGCACCAGAGGGTTCAAGCCTGCTGCTGGCGGTTTAAAAACTGACAATGAGTTGTTACTGTAAAAATTTAATTGAGTGTACAATGAGTCGTTTTATGGTAATATCTTAACGGGATCCCAGGTCAACAGGATAACTAGTTTTGAGCAGTAATTATCTAAAAATAGGAGATTTGATTATAATGTCGGGGAATTAATATCGTAAAATCCAACTTCATGGAGAAACAAAATTCATAATTTTCATTTTTACACTTTTTATTATTATTGTTCACAACGCCATCTAGGGGTCATTAGCTCCGTAACGGCTATTGTAGGTTACATTTAAGTTGTGTGTTAGTGAAATTCATTTCCCGTGATTACAATCCGCTTATTTTTAGGTAAATTACTTATCAAAGCCAGTTATTCTAATTTAAATATAATGGTAAAATAAATGTTATTATTTAGCATTATGAGAGAATTCTAGTTACCTAGAGACCTGCTCGCTTTCTTAGCCGGAAGCGGAAGACGCGTATGTGCGTATTTATCACTCTATTTTCTGTACCCGTTGCGTTATTTTTTAAAGTCATATTGGTCTACAAATGACTACTTCTCTGCATAACTAATGTATGTCTACTGCTAAGAAGTTTAGATACTAACTGGCACAAATGTGAGCATCCGACAATAATCCGTAACGTGTGGACGACGAACCCTGCTCGGCCTGTCACGTGACTCGCTCCATCAGATGAACTGCACCTGAGCTAAGCTTAGGCTTCAGTGCCCTCTGGAAAATACAAAAATAATAATATTACAGTCAAGGCTTCAGCATGGGTTCACAAAATAGTTGCCCCAGGGAACACGACAAGTCTTTTAATCCGTAGGGATCGACCCCGGGGTCTAGATTTCTAGTGGGGACCCATGTTGGAACTCCGTTTATTTGGTGGTAGCGCACTTGATATGGCTAGCTATCAACATGTGATATATGTCCCCTGTCAAACATCCGTGTCAATGGTGTCAATAGCAATGTTTATTATATTTATACACATAACAGATATCAGTCTGAAAGTTTAACTTTAGAGGCTATAGAGTGACAGTGGCGCCCTCATTCTATCTCTTTTACAATAATTTTAAAAACCAGCTGTTTATCACAATACCAATACCAATATTTATATTAAAAATAAAACGAATGCCGCAAATATCAAAAGTTATAACTACGAGTTCGCAATGGCAACCAAAGGATGGCAACAATTTGATTATGCAGCAAACTTCCGGCCAATAGAGTTTGGAATACTATATTGTATAGGTTTCTGTATAATGTAACTCTTATTTACCTGGTGTTAACGGGTGGTCTCGTAGCATTGAGCCTGTAATCAGAAATAGATTTGAATAAATATTTCTATGTAAGTGTAAAATAAAAAATATACCACACATGACAAAACAAATTTTAACTTAAAACGATTTTATACTGATATTCTATTCGATGTGCTAGCCGGTTTCGGAAGTGCTATCGTTTACCCTTATCTTTTATTCATCTTATCTTCTTCATAAGTAATCAAGGGAATAAAACATATATTCTTTTTCTACAAATCTATTTAAAAATCAAAGAAAAAATTAAATATTGTTACAAAAATACTAAAAATGACTTTTTGAAGTATTTCGTTTGTAAAAAAATCATAATTTTTGTGTACTTAGTCGAAAATAGCAAATGTTATTTCTTTAACGCCATCATTATTTGTTGGATGGATAAATGTTGATCGTGTCGTGTGTACTTAATGTTTTTGTATATTAAAAAAACGACGTCAAAGTATATAAAAATTAAAATTAAAATCTTATATTTGATAATTATGTTTTATATATTAGTAGTGAACGAAGTTCAGACCTGGGCTCCATGCATTCGCGGAAAAGAAAATGTCTTTTTAGAAAGTGTTGTTTTACTATTCGCGGAAATTACTTTATTTTGTCACACGTGGCTTCCATGAGATTCCTTACCGGTTGGTATTTATGTCATGCCCGTATCAATTATTTTAATTAACACAAAACTAAGAAAATTCAAAATAATTATCTACATCGTACAACTTATTTCTCCATGCGCATGAATGCAATATTATTCACAAATAAAGATTTATGTAATGTTAAATTAATATCACTAATTTAGGTTGATCAAAATGCTACAGTAAACTATCTACAGTACAACTAGAACTGTCATCATTAGCTGCATACGGCCACTGTTGGACATGAGCCTTAATAATTGATCCCCAAATAGGGTGGTTATTATCGTTCACTATTGTTCAAACGTTTACTAATGGGTTCCATCATTAGTCCACAAACCAATACGATAACTATATTTTTTCTGATGTGTCGTAAAATGTGCCAAACGAAAAATTCCAGGAGACTGGTAGCATCTAACGATGATGATCACCAACATTTAACTGTGATAACCAAACCAAATTTTTTATGCTGGTACACGTGGGAACCCTCCCACATGTACAGTAGAGGACTAGTGAAGCTAACAAAAATAAATAAATGTAAAATCAATATTGAAGTAATGATCAGAAATTAATTGTTATCAGGAAAGACGCGAAATATCATTTTTAAACAAAAACACAAAAGCGGAAAGCAAGCAAAATAAGAGATGACCAATCTTTAACAATTAAACGATTCTGGTAATTTTATTACAATTAAACAAATGATAGGAATCATTGCATTTATGAAAAAATACACAATTATCGTCTGTAATATGAACATATTTGTTCAAAATTATGTTGACCACCAATTAGCATCAAATAAGTTAACAGAGCCGTTCGAATTTGAAAAAGACTACACATCTCCTACGAAAATAATGTAATATTGACAAGAAGCCAGCGAGCGTTTGTTACCTAAATAGCACGGATAGAGCACATTGACTTAGAGCTCAGTACAGTATAGCGTCTGAAAGTTTGTTACTGGTTAGTGCGGCGCCGGGCGTGATCCCCACGATGCTGCCTCCGACGCACGCCTCCACGCCTTCTGCAGACCACCACCGTGCAAAGTCAACGCAGACACAATCACTACATTATACATACATACATTACTCGTACATTATATAGCTCATTTCAGTCACGGATTTAGGAATAAAAGTAAAGTTTTCGTTGCCCCAAGACTGTATAAAATGAAACATAGGTTTTTTTTATCTTAGCACATTTTTTTAAAATTCTACGCCAAATTGCAGAGTTGATGGACTGTTACTCTTATGTTCCAGTAATGTAATAATAAGCAATAGGTATGATTATCGTCTTCTCAGCTTTGATCGAGCTTTTTTGAATGCGTATTTTTAAATATTTAGCTGTAGGCGCACGCTAAATCAGTTGAGATGAAGGCCAAGTGCAATCTCATATTACATTAAAACATGTTAACATTGATAAGACTAAAACATAGTACGTATATGCCACCGTTACGTGCACCCCGCCCGAACGATATCAATATGTTGACAGCATTGTCCCGCAGAAAGGACAAAGAGTATAAACACTGATTTGGATAACCCCTTTTTTCATCGATAGGCATTTGGCCTGAACCTCACCCGTCGGAAAGTGTATATGGGTCCATATATGATAAAATGGTCATCAAGAATTATAAAGTTTATGAGAACTCGATTGCCGGAACACAACTGTGATATCAGACAGAAAACATGGTGGCAACATGATTTATGATTTATAAATTAAAACTGGTTTTGATAAGGTTCTTGTTACTTGTACATACTCATGTTGTATCTACGCAACTACCATATCACACAATTTCTTACTTGATATTATTATTAGATGTATCAAGGGAAATGTCAAATAAAATTTAATATGACATGGTTCATATAACACTGTACAATGACTTAGGCAAAAACTAATTCCGTCACTAAATTAATGAACACATAAAATTAAAAATTACATTAACAGTGGAAATTATTTATAGTTACAAATTAGTAATTATAAGAGAAATTAAACCAAATTTTTATCATGCACCATTGTTATTAATAAAACTGCAAATGAAAACATATGTATATGAGACATTAATATTCGAAATAGACGAAATGTTCAGAAATTATTCTGAGCTTGAACACGTACAGATTTTAGCTTAAGTTTTGAAAATTCAATCACAAATCTCACAGTGAAACCTATTTTTTAGACTTGATGCATTCATGCCAAGTTACAGGCTAGTCTAGTCTGTAACTTTGTAAATTGTTTTAAATCAATTACACACCTACCTGGTGCATTTTCAAGTCTTATTTTAAGCATTGTAAAATACTGAAAGTGACAGTTATATAATCTGTGTAATTTGTAAGCAATTGTATTATCTCTGCTTGAACACTAAATTCTACTTTATTTAAAACAAATTCTTACGCAATGAGCTGTTGTGGCAGTCAGTTATCTTTATCACTGAAAATAATTGTGACAGAGTTCACACCGAACTTTCTGCGTCTTAGATGTGGGAGATACAAACTGATTTACAAATACCAAACCGTAGCCTGGTAATAAAGAATAATTATGAGAGATGTATTTACAGTTTAATTCTATAATTTCTAAATTTGTATTCTATTCTATTTTTTCTATTCTATGCTAGTACATATTGTATACAAAGTCTAAATAGGGATGGAGAAGAAGTTCACTGATTCGGGACCCGAAAAATCATGAGGAACAAACAAAAGGAAACAATGCAACTTTAGTCAAGGAGCTAAAATGTGCTTAAACTCTTTAAAAGTTATAACAATTTACAACTTTGACGGGACGCGGATATCAAACGTTTTTATATATATCCGCGTCCATTTACGACAGCTTCTTAAGGGATGTCGGTTGGCTGGCTGATTCAAATGGCTCCCTCAATGGTCGGAGTTAAACCGTGAGCCGTACATTGACCATGCCTTGCCAAGCTAGGCGAGTTCACTGTACAACGGTTCATTGTTGGAATACAATATCTTATTTCTTTGTGTTATGATAAAATATATATGTTTATCATAACCATGAATGAAACCATGCATTACCTGTGGTACAGACTGCGGCGCTCGCATCGGCGTTGACGCCGGCCACAGACCACGGGCGCGCCTTGCCCGGCGTGCGCGCGCAACCGTTCCCTACCACACCACACGTTTAGCTTACAGCTGGCGGTCGCTTCTGGACCTACAGTTGCCACATTAGCCGATCAAATTGCTACAGATACCGAAGCGATACTCATAATAGTATATTTTGTCATACGCCCATTTTTATTACTAAAAATTAAAAAATTCGTAATTTAAGGTATACTGTTAATATTGTATTTTTATATTTCTAGTATCTGGGTAATATAAAACGATTATGTTCGTGTCTGCAACTATATTATCGGCTAATGTAAAAGAACTTTGCCTTATGACTAATTTACACTGGCATAACACTCCCGCCAATAGGCCTGTTTCCACTAATAACAAATTGCTTGGTTTATAGTTTCTAATTATAAATGAGGAGACGAAGATAAGAAAAAAGTAGTATATTTCTCAAAAAAGTTAAAGATTATTAATATTTTTAGAAAATGGATTCGAAAAAAATAGGCATTAGGTCACGTGACAACGAACACGAAGAACGCGGCGCAAGAAAGTGTGACGTCACGCCTCGCAAAACATCATTGTTGTTGTTGACGTTTTCATACCACAGAGCAGGTTATTTCGCGAGCTGTGACGTCATTCAAGACGCCATGACACTATTCAGCGTTTTCGAGGGAAATATAAATTGCTTTTTTTAAATACAAAATACGTAATGTAAATTTTGCTTTTTCTTTAAAATATAGCTTTTTGGGGATATAATATAGATTAAAGTATATAATTAACCAAGTTTTCAAATTTTGTCAACTAGCCTATTAGATGAGAGAGTAGAAACAAACATAAAACATTTTATATGTATTTAGTATCCTAAAATTATTCACGATCCATTGCTCATGAAATGATCGGTAGAATATACAATACAATGTAAATTAGATGACAACATAGAGGTAGATTATATTTATTATATCAGTGACTGAACTTCTTAAGATGTGACGTAGATGCCAATTATTGTAATGTCCAATTTCAAAAATACTTGGACACCCTTTCAAAACTTTTTTACCGTCGAAGTAATGGTTGGAGAAGAGCAGGTGGTATGATAGAAAAATATAAGCAAGGTCAGTAGGCACTTAAACTTTTAATGTTGTTTTTATTATAGATAACGTAATGATTTAAAAACTGGGGTAATATATTAAACAGAACATGAGGTGAGGACAGAGACATATGCATATTATTTAATGTGGGTCCTCCCCTTAGCGATGCTGATGACGTCACAACATAGTGATATACCATAAAGCAAGTCGTCACACCAGCGCGCAACATTCTGCACAGAAGCTGTGTTTGCGCATTCCCAAAAGGCAGTGAATCACGTCACATTTTCAAAATAGCTTATCTGATACGTTGTATGAATATGCGGTGAATACTAACCCATAGTGTTGACATTGTCCGAGGACCGTGACGGCGGCGGCGTGGTGGAAGCCTTCATGCCTACGTTGTCGGAAGACTTGCAACGGGAGACTTCTGTTGATCCTGAGGAAATATTTTATTACCATTTCAGATCCGACACCATTCACTGCAACCATGAATGTTCTGTTGTGAGCCCTGTACATATACGAGTAGTTAAATAACATCCCTCAGGTCAACTACAATCATTTATCGGAAGATAGCCTCAGGAAGAAAAGAGGTAACAGTTATTCTTCCGTGAATACAATTGAAACATTAGAAAACGCATCCCCCCGAAACCATTTAAAATATTCATTTATCTGCAGCAGTCAATTATAAGTCAAAGATTTGTAAAATTATGTATCCTTAAATTTTAATGTTTAACGCAGGACAGGGCATGTAATAATTTTTATGTTGAGTGAGTCGGTGTATTATATTATCTAATATTTGACATTCCAATCAGATTATATTCAAATATTTTATATAGATTATAATAAAATCACTACCATCATTTCTTAGCTCTTTTTTGAAACCTTAAAAACTAGTTTTAATAAAAATAATCCGCGTCGAATCGATATGAAATATCAGATACTATTTTGGAGGCTTTATAAAACCATCACTTACCACATTCTAATAACACTGGAGTACTCTCTCCGGAAGTTACACTGTACCTGAAATAGACAAGTGCAATTACATAACATTCAAATATCACATTGACCATTACAATCAGATGATAATTCAAATTATAAATTTGGACAGTGATAGCCGAATGATACACGTCCAGTATGCATCTCTGAATATATAAAATATTGCAATCTGAAATCGCTACTCATAGATAAAAATTTATTGGGTGTGGTCTGTAGCACAATCTGCATCAAGAACATAAACATTTCAAGGACGTAAGTTGTCGTCAAAGTACCAACAATATACTTTAATAAGGATTGAAATATGGCTTAATTTATTCAGTGGTTGAGACTTCCAAAATGAGTGGCAGACCAAAAATACTGGAGCCCCTTAGTGTAGAATTTACAGTTAAAATCCTAAGAGACATTTCTGTCTACTGCTAGGCAAAAGCTTCCCTCTTATTACTATCAAATACTTCCTTTTCCCAGATTGCCTTTCGGCCAGATATCTCTTTCGAGTTATGTCGCGATGTTGATTTCCTGCGCCTAGCCAAACATTTTAAACAATAGCAGTGGAGGTGTAAGATTCTGGACATAGTTCGTACATAGTATCGTCTCTCTGCAACGTTGGGGAGTGTCTATGCGGGGAGGGGGAGGCGAGCGACGACAGTGAGTGCAGCGAGCGCGACGTGAGCGGAGTCCGCGTTGAGAGGGAGGCCTCCTCGCTGCCGGGCGGGGTGCGGCACGTGCGCCAGAACTCGTCCAGGCCCTCGTCTATGTCCTGAGACTGGTCGGTTATGGGACGGCTTGGGGCTCTCGTCTTAGTCCGCCGGGGTCGGCCTATAACAATATTATTTTTTGATTATATAGTTCAATCCACATCTGCACTTACTACACGCTTGGACATAATGGTGAAAAGTTTTATCTGATTTATACAATAGATCAAAGACGAGAAAAAACTAGTCAATTTTGAAAACACTATACAGGCCGAGCGCATATTACACGAACACGTCGGCCAGATAATTTCTTAGGCTAGCTGGATGGCACTCTGTGCATAGTTAGTATGACGTCAGTTTCTGACGGTCGCCGGATGCACGCCAACCAGACATCACAAATTTGCCGACATAGAATAAAGTCGGAACCGTTCGGAGGCCATGTTTCTCTATACATTTCTTTACTAGACCTCGCACATCGTCAGGCAATTTCCGAGACGTTCATATAACGAGACGATAACACAACGACGGGTGTTGCCAATTAAAGTGTATCGCATCTAAATTCAGGGCTATTTCAGCGTTCTTATTTTAGAATCTTATTTCTATACATTTAAAAAAGCTTTAGATTTAGCTTGTGCAAAAAATATAACTCCAAAAATAAATTTTCGATAGAAACAGTTCGAATGAAGCTTCTTTAGCATTAGCATTTTATCGTCTTGGGCTGTTATGTACAAAGATTTCAGTTGGCAACACTTGCAATTGCATTGCCGCAGCGAAAAATTTGACAATGAGTAGGGTCCAGCGCCCCTTTGGGTCAAAATGTTTCTGTCTGACGTTTTGCGTATAATATGCTTCGGGCCAAAAATTAGTACATTTTTAAAAACAAATTTACAAATTAGTAAATTACCACACATACCTTTGACAAGGTGTCTGAGTGTGTGTGCCGGCAGATCAGCGAGCGCGTCGCCCGCCTCCGCGTGCAGCGGCGGCAGGGACAGCATCTCGTTGCTGCTGCACTGCTGCTCCGCCACAGACTTAGGACGCACGCGCCGCGTGCCACGCTCGCGACGACGACATCCCAGTGGCGTGGCCTAGTTACATTGTTACACTTTACTAATATCAAAGATACATATAAAATATACGTACGAGTACTTCACATATATTATTTCTCGTTGAACAATTGCATGAATGTGTATTTAGCTTCCTCATATAGGAAAATTTATTTCATACATGCAAAAAATTCAAGGCGGTCATTTTAGGAGCGGTTAATCTTTACAGTCATACGATAGCGATGAAGAATTAATATATACCTAGCTTTTATTTTCTTAATCAGTAAACCTCGCTGTAACTTCTACGAAAAATATATTCGTAAATTCGTAAAAATAAAACATTTTCGTGCAACGTTATCATAAAACCGTATTCCAGAAATTTCAACAGTTTGCACAATGGTTTGAATCCAGAAAATTACTTACCAAATTCAAATAATCCAACTTCTTTTGCGGCGTGAAATTATTTCAGATTTAATTCGGAGTACAATTATATTTTCTAGCAGACGGTAAGTGTGGGACTTACCCCTGAATGTGACATCGGTGTGAGTAGATCTGGAATGTCGTGGTCGGTGTGTATGGGCTCGCTGTCGGCATTGTCCACGCTCTCACACGCAGCCAGGGCTAGGCTCTCCACCGCGTCACTTAAATACATAATGATAAGGTGATTTTATGTAGAATGGGTTTGCACTTGGCCTTCATCTCACCTGATAGTAATTGACAAGTCCATAGGCTATGTTATCTTCTATTACGGAAGCACAAACAAACCAAGTACAGATACACTCGTGGAGAAACAGACCCGAGAGCTCCGGATAGTGAGTCCAACTGTGTAGCCACCTTGATACGTATGCGGTTAAATATATAGTATTGCACGTGTGTATTAGATAGGCGCAAAACAGTGCTTTTTAAAGTAATAATATATGTCATTACTTTTCGTACCACATGATATCACTTCGAACCATTACGCATCACTCGAAACATCTCATAAAATGCGCGGCGCCGCCGCCATGCGACAGCACAATCATTGCTTTTGCTATAGTAATATTTGTAATGAATGATATGATTTCTAAAAAATTTCTTGCTCGGCGTTAAAATATGTAGAATGTAAGAATCTTCTTAGAAATACGATGACATTTCAGTAACATGTTCGCGTTCTATCCGCCTTTATGGTATTGTCGGAGAATCAAGCTCGCGCGGCGCGCCCTTTCTCTCACCTGCCATGAGTGATGCGGAGGGGTGGTGATGAGTAATGTTTGAGATGGTCAAGTGATGTGTTCTGCAACAGTACGCGGACGGGTATGGGGTGTAAGTTCTCAAGCGGCGAACACGTGCGCAAAGTGTATCGGGTCGTCCCCCTGCTAGACAGACACCGACACAGACAGACCTAGTAAAGGTCGCGGGGAGTCGCTAGATGTATCTCGGGACCGGTCATTGTGTCATACCATGGAGGTCTATGTCCAACAGTGGACGTTTCCCGACTGATGAAGACGTGTGTAACATAAAGGTGCAACTAACTTGAGTAGATCCTGCAGGGTGTTCGCGCAGGGAGCGATGGCGTCTCGCACAGCTTGCAGCGTCACCAGCTCCCCGCCCGGTGTAGTGCCCCCCATGGCAGCGAACACTTCGCTGCATCTCTGTATGTTTTGTATTGGAAGTACGGATGTTTATGTGTGGGCTATGACAGCTTTAGAATGATATGAATAGATTAGTCATACAATAATTTAATTAAAGTGTCCTTAAAGGACTCTTGTTACGTACTGTTGTTTTTATTTATTTGGTTTGCACTTGGCCTTCATCTCACATGATGGTATGTGAAGATAAGGCCGTTAAATGGAGTGTGAAGTAGTCAAGCAGAAGCCTCATTAGGCACTGGCTCTGCTAACTTTCATACCGAAACACAATAATTTTACTAATACTGCTTTTGACGGTAGACATAGAACTCGGTACCTCCAGACTTTTTAATATTATCCGGGATTACGGGTAAATAAGGTAGTACATTACCTGTAGGTACTGGTGCAGCAGGTGATGTGCTGTGCTGGCGGCCCGCTCTAGGGCGGCGGAGAGCGGGGGCGGGGGTAGCGCAGCGGCCGCCTGCGCAGCCAGTGCCGCGGCCGCCTCCCCGCCCGCCCACGCGCGCTCCAGCGCAAGCGCGCGCAGCGTGTGCTGCTGCGCCGGCGTGCTGTTGCTAGACAACCTGTTGGTTGGTTGGTTATTGTCAGCAACGCTTCTTCACACATAGGGCATTTATTTAATTTTCGTTACAATATATTAAATTAAATTTTTCTTTTTAAAAATTAGTTAAATAGGCACTGAGTTCGGTTGCCGTACAAAACCGATCGAAACTCAGAAAGGGACTCGAAAACTATGGCTATACCCATAGATATTTTCCTAAATCAGAACTCGAGGTTAATCAGTGTCATAAAAAAGTATGTTTACGGTATGGGATAATTGGACTACCTAAGAGATATGGGGACTGAGAGAACAACATCACGTTGTCACTGCGCTAACAGGGTAAACTGACCGTTCGTGCAGCTCCCTCCAGAGCGTGGCGACGCGCTCGCTGGCGCCGCGCCCCCCGGCCGCCGCGTCGCACCCCGGGAACTCCACGCGGCGCACGCTCACCGACCGTCGGAGCGCCGTCGCTATGTCGGTCAGGCCTGAACCACATGAATAGTTTTTCGATATAAGCTAACTCACAAGGGTTTATCCGCGACTTGGTCCGCGTGGACTTCAGGAATTATCACACGGGAACTAGTTATTAAATCGGGATACTCGTAAAAAGTAGCGTCTAGTTTCGCGACCTTTTGACTATCCCTATACAAAAAACTAGTCATTATGACTCTCCGTTTCGACGGAAAGGACAAACAAACAATCTCGCTTTCGCATTTATAATATTCGTAATATTTGTCATACCATGTCAGCGTTACGTTCTGCACGCGACAACCATTAGGCGCTTTAGTTCTTTGATAGCGCAGATCACGTGAGAATTCCGATATCTTTAAATGACTAAAAGTTTTAAATATTTCGCGAGAGTCTTTTGATTCTACAACTAACAAACCCCCATAATTTAATACACCACAACATTTGTACCAGCGTCAATGGACACATTCTTGACCTGAGCTCAGACCCTTGGAGAATACCAACCTAAGAGTTGTTAGTTACTGCACATACCTTGCAAGCTGAACGCGTTCCTGTCTATGTATAGTGTGTGCAGCGTACAGTTGCACTGCAGGGCTTTGGCAAGCAGCCGCGCGCCCGCGTCCCCCGCGAGGTTCCCGCCCACGTCAAGCGTGCGCAATCGTCGAGCCCCGCCCAGTGCGTTCAGGAGCCCGTACAGGTCGCCCTGAGTACATACATTATCTTATAACTATACAAATAGCTGCGTAGCTTCCGCTTCAGAGTTTAACCATACCATGTCTTCCCGTGAATGACGAAAAAGGCACCTAAGGGAAATTTACAGATGGGCAATAGCGTCTATATAGTCTACCAAACAACATGCCAAGCGTGGTTTCGCGTGGTTTCATGTCAAATAAGATTAATCATTTAAATATTTGTGAAATAAAATAAACATTCATGTATTTCGGTAGAATAGCGGACTAAACAAGGGCATACAAGTCGATACATATTGCGATTAAACATTGCATTTCTGACAACATTCATCTTCTCTTGTTTCGAGACTCACCTTTAATTTACAATCACTGAGATCTAAAGATGTTAAAGCTGTGTCCGGTTCTTGGAGTACATGAACTAAAGCCTGAAAGAAAAAAACTCAGTTAGTACGCATTTGAAAGGATTTATAAATCCTTGGCACTAGTTATGAGAACTATAACTATACTACGAGTTTTAACAATTTTTTAAAATGGTCAAGTGCGAGTCGGATTTGCGCACTGAGGGTTCCGTACAGAATATGAATAATTAACATACTGAAAATCATACATAAAAGGTACGGTAATATGCACTCAACAATGCTCTACCGAAAATGTAACTCAATTGAAAACAACTTTACTTTGCAGCTAAATTACATACCCGATATATGGTTTTCATATACAAGTCTAAGTTTGTAAACATATAATAGCTGTTTTACTGTGTTGTAATTGTAGTAGTTGCTGTTTTAAGATTTGTTCCTATGCTTGTGCTGTAAGACCATTGCTCCTTGCCAAATTTCAGTTGCATCGATCTAGAAGTTTGATTTTCTTACAGATCCCAGGTACGGCAGACTTGAGTATTCGATATTAATTTCAACTAGATAGCTTGACAGAGAGACAGACAGACGGACAACAAAGTGATCCTATAAGGGTTTCTTTTTCCTTATGAGGTACGGAACCCTAAAACAGTTTAATAGGGTTAAATTGTAAAACTCCGACCATCATAACTATTCTTTAATTAAATTGAATTGTACAGGAATTAATCGTAATACCAACCTGTATAAGAGGTGGTGCGTAAACTCTCTTTCCTGTCAATTTACTTAAAGATAAATGCTTGATGGAATGATTCTTTCCTATCGCTCGTACAATCCCAGACAACTCGAACTCCATACCTGGAAAAATAATTTGTCCATTTTGATTCATACACGACAGGAAGACAGGAAACCAATCTACATAGTTTGTAAATTTGTCTATACGCTAAATACAGCAGTAACTAGTACGTAATCTGTGGCTTATAAGTTTTTGAAACCCCACTAAGTATTAAAATAGCGTTTCAAAGTTAATAGGAGCACAGAAACTACATATACATACTTGAAAGGTTCTTAAATGGAAATAGGCTAGACGACACCAAATCATATTGAGATTAAATTGTATTTGAAACCATTAAGGGGGAAAACTATAAAACTTAAAATATCTAATATTATTTAATTTTTTACTGGATTTTTACAGCATAGAAAGACCTCAAAAATTCGAGAAACCAACTTACTCGAATTAATTTTTTTACAATTTTAATAGTAATTTAGTTAAAAACCTTCATACATATTCAAATTCAAATCATTTTATTGTGACACACAGATTATAAATAACTTAATCTAATCAACTTCATCGCTTAGCCGTTACGTAACGTCTATGTACCGCTTTGTATGGAGCGTTTTGGCATCACGTGACTAGAATCATTTTTCGACGAGTTATATTAGGAAAAGTATTTATAAGTATTTATCAAGACGACATTTATCAGCACAAGGATATTTATCTTTTCACATGATCTCTTGGATGAAAGCATATTTTCGTAGTCAACTGCCTTATTCAGCGCTTAAGGGCATGACATAGAGTAGGAGGAGAATTATGTTTGAAGACGATGAAGAAGCGCGTATCTAATTTAGATGCATCGCGACGCAAGATTAAAGGCATTCAGCCAACTAAACCAGACGTGATAATCATGCCAGTATTCTAGAAACTATAAGTCTAAGTGATAATTAAATAATATTCTAATCATTTAAATCAATACTGACTGTTGTCTGATAGATCTAGTGACTGTAGACACCGCACGCCATGGATACAGGACTCCAGCACGTGAGCGGCTTGCGAAGAGAACAACACCCCAGACAGGTTCAGCTTGACGTTCGCGGCGCTCTCGTTGCACGCCAGACCGAGCAGCAAACTCCTGCGGAACACAATACAAACGTTACTGTATTCTCTTCATGTTATCGTGAAGGTTGTTAGGTCGAAGACCGACCTCACAAACCCCTACTGTCAGAGTTGTTGAGCCGCCATAGTCCTCTGACATGGCTCATGTAGCTACTGCCTGTTGTAGATAGTAACCGGGAACAAATGCTTAACGTGCCTTCCGAAGCACGGAATCTTATTTTTAGACAGTGAGGTTATTCAGCCGACAATGTCCTAACCAAACTGGGGATAGTGTCACAAAGTGATATTTGACAGAGTTTGAGAGGGAATTGAACCCGGGACCTGCGTGTGTTGGGCGTCTGAGTCTAACGCTCAGCTATCTGCGCCACGGAGTCCGTTACTGTATTGATGAATAAATAGTATTTATGCACGAGGCATCGTCTGTGTGGACTACAGAATGTATCCTTCGGGAACGACTGGTTCGATCGGGTTTTAAAGTAAATGTCATTTTCTGTCTATCCCTAACTAAAAATAAAGTCATTCTAACTCCGTTACGACGTAAATGAAGGATTAACAAACAAATTTACCTTTGCATGTAAAATAAAAGTAGGGCATTGTTATAACGTGATATTTGATGCTGCTACGTACTGTATAACGGCCACGAGTACAATGTTTATTTTTCTTTTGTTTCGAAGGTGAAGGGTAAGATTAGATTGACGGAACAATTATTTTTAATATGCACACTGGGCTTGCACTTTAGCAGAATGCTACCAGCCAAACCAGATACATTGTAGAAGTCCTTATGGTAATTAAACCAGCTATCTTACTTATCACAAATATTATCAGGAAATGACAATTTGACGACAAGAAAGAATTAATAATATATCTTTCTAAACCTACTTTAGAGCATCCGGAGGCATTTTGCAGTAAGAAAAGTCCAAATTCGTGAGAGCTAGGCATGCTGTGAAGAACTGTCGGAAGGAAGGCGGCGGGTCCTTGGGTCGCCGCGAGGCAGACCACGGGTTCCGGCCGACCAGTAGCTCGGACAATCGAGCCGCGCACCCGCGCAGTAGCGCTCCCCACATCTGATAATGTTTATCATTTTTTAATAAACAATTATATTTCAATTCATCAGGTAGGTATCACTTGGACAGAGCGCTAGTCCTTGAACTATCGAGGTCCAATTTATGTACGAATGATAAAAACATTACCATTGGCTTTTCGGTGAAGGAAAACATCGTGAGGAAACCTGCGAAGAAATTCAAAGGTATGTGTGAAGTCTACCAATCCGCACTGGGCCTGGGCTGGTGTTTGATTATGGCCCATACACTTTCTGTAGGAAAGTATGCCTGAGCCCTGCAGAGCGGACATAAGACAAGACATGCTGTTGAAGAAACGTATTGTCCGCGTTTTTAACAAAATTTAAGTTTTTAAGAAAATTCGAGAAGGCAGTCTAACTGCAAAAAATCTTAATTACAATTGTTTATGGCAGAATTTTAAGACTCGGTCTATAATTTTTTTAAATTAACACACGCAAGCTTACGGTGCGTTCAATGTTAGTTGAGAATATTTTACTTCACAAAAATCAAAGTTTGACCTTTACTCAAGACCGATTTTGAGTTAAGTTTACTAATATATCTCGAGATCATAAAATCAATACCAAACTTAACTTTAAGCAAATATACTTATTTATATCTTAGGTAATACTTATAATACTCTGTGCTAATACTTACATTTTCTAATGTAGTCTCTGTATTCGTCAAATTTAAATGCGTCAGTACGTTAGGCTGAGCGAGAAAGTTGTACAAATTCTGAAAGAAAATGGTACAATATAATACTTGTGGTTCAGCAACTCATCTATGCATATAAACATTAGTAGCAGTAACGTTTGTGTGTATCTTTTTTTATATTAAAGTCGCGCTGATTGAATTCACATGTCAATGTATAGGCAAATATTGCTTTGGGTAGCCTAAAATTCTGTTTTCAAGAAAAATACATTTCTGTGTTAATTAGACAATGAGTCAATTTCTTTCTTAAGGCGATCCACCTCCATCAAAGTTTCATACTAAATTTTTGTAGCCATAATCTTTTAAAATATAATAGCTGGATTTGTGCATAATTATCTAAAAATAGGACATCAGATTGTGATGTCGCGAAATTAGTATCATTAACATACAAATTCACAGTGAATCACAATTTTCATTTTAAACACTTTTTTCGATTATTGTTCAAAGCGCCATCTTTGAACCATTAGCTGCGTAACTGCTATTGTAGCTAACTACAAAGTTGTAAATTAATGATATTTATTTCGCGACACTATAATTTCCTCCTCTATTTTTAGGTAATTACTTATAAAGCCAGCTATTCTATTTTAAAAGAATGCGGCAACAGAAATTTAGTATGGAAGCATTAGGAAAGGGATAACCTTAAGATGAAATCACACAGTGTGCGGGAGCGGAGCGGGTCGGGCTCGCCGCGTGACACGCGCCCGCGTTCAGTGTGATGTCCTCTATATAAGTCAATGGTATACAACTGCGCTAGGCCCGCGCTACTCCCGCGCCGGACCCGCTCCCGCCCACTGTTAGTACCTTTATTATTATATGCAATTTTTTCGACTAGACCAATACCAAACTTAACCGCTAGGTAATTTTATATCGTGGACATTCGACCAACACGAAGTGATTTTCCTGCTGTTACACAAAGGTATGGTACCTTTGTATAACAATATAATCTAGGAATTCATTTTCCGCGTGGAAAACCCTTTTATTAGCGGTACATTATCAAATGAATCTAAGTGTTCCTGATTTCAAGTGTCTGAATCAAGCGATTTGAGCTACGCGTTTTTAGATCAATCAGTTAGGGAAGGGAAGGCTTTCTTATACTGTTTTAAAAATAATGACAGGAAATGTGATGTTATGTTTTAGCAGTTTTAAGGCAGGAGTGATTATGAACAACGTCAACTTACATGAACATCATCCTTCAAATTGTTATGTGAGAGGTCTAGATGTGACAGCGTGTTGAGATGACACGGGTTGTCATTGAGCATGGCGGCTAGGTGGGAGACCGTTTTTCCAGTCACCCCGCACTGGGACAGCGACACCGAACGCAGACCGTCAGGATTGTTCGACAGACCCGATAGAATACTAATAGCACCTGGAAATGAAACAAACACACCTGATTTACATTCAATATATACATATATCGACGTAAGTGATTCCATTTGGGTTAGACAGAGAAGAAAACATTGGCACACTCCTCTCGCAGCCACGTTTTGTACAAACAAACAAAATACTACCAATATATTATTATTATATGCAATGATTAAATTCATACTGTAGTATAAGGTGATTTCTTCGATAAAAGTTTCATACCAAATTTATTTCCACTAAAAAACTAAGATTTTTATTTATTTTAACGATACTTTTATATGTGTAAGTTTTTGAAAATGTTCAATATAGTTAATAAAATAGTTATTGACCTTCATTACTCATTGACACTGATATCTATTCAGAGAAAGTAATAATTAAAGATTATTTTAAAAACAAAATGTAAAGATAAAAGCACTGACAAAAATTTATCATTACCACCGGTTAAAAATAAGCTAGCAATTTATTTGAAACTAATCAATCACAAAAATGCACTGATTATTGTGTGATATCCTTCCTCCAGTAAAATTATCAATTTGAAAGCTTAAACAGACTAAGCGACCGCAATTTATTAACATTTCCTTCGATACTGGTCATAAAATGCAATTCCACTCTTATGCGCAAATAATTTAATATTCGTATTTGTGGGATCCGTTATAGCGCAAGATAATTGAATTTAAATAAGCTATTGTTTATAGTTAAATAACTTCATGAAATATGTAAACATTATTAAACAATAATAATATAAATTAGTTAACCAATAACAATTTGTTTATTTGAAACGCTTTAACGCGAACTCCAGTGATAACTGTTCGAGCACGTGAAAATTCACCCAACTTCAAACTGGCGACTCGGTTTAGAAGTCAACAGCTATAAAGAAGGAAATAAAATAATTGTAGTTACCTTTATCTTCAATATGGTTCTGCGAGAAGTCAATGGTATGCATTGAGGGGGCTATCCTCGCCCTGAGCAATGCGTGACCGAGCCTCGCAGCGTGGTCGTGCCTCAGAGCGGACCCTCGCCAGCTGAGCTTCTGAGGCGCGGGCGAGGCGCACCGCACCACGCGGCACAGAGCCTCCCAGGACTCGCCCCCCAGCCTCACGCCGTCCCCGCACACGCCCGTGAACCACGTGTTGTGTTGCAGCGCGATCAGAAGAGGGATCAGGTCCCTGCAAATCAAATTAGTATAATATATACTATTGGGGTATAAGCACCTATCATTTTTTCTTGGACTCACTAGTTTGTCATGCTTCAGACGTAAAAGCAGAGGTGAAGGGAAATTCCTAGAGCACCGGTGTAAAGTAGCAAATCTTTCAGGCCTTCAGTCAATGCACCCTTCAAAATTTTTACCTGATGGTCTGTTTCATTTAGATCTTATTAGTATAAACTGACGTTGAAGTTAACCACATACAGCTATACTCGTCGCTCTTATAACGAATGCCCTTTGTTAAAAGGAGACTACTTTATTTGAGGATAGACATCCGAAGTCAAGGTTTTTGTCTCTTTGTGCTCTATGTATGCATTACTGTTTATGCGTGTGAAGCTAAAGGTGTCAAACTGTGACTATAAACCGATTAAATTCATTGACGCTAAAGTTATTCTCTGCTTGTAATACTTACTAGTTTTGAAATTTGTTGGGTAAATCGGTTGCAAACAATACCCATTGGTCATACAAAAAAATTAATAATAATAATGAGGCCACTTGACACCTTGCACAGATTGCCACCGACCATAGCAAAAGCAATTCCTTTGTCTATATTTTTACGATACGAAAAGTGCAAAATGTACTTATAGGTTTATCAAACCAATCGCAGTAATCTCTTTGTGCATTATACCTACGAAGTCTCTCATAATAACAACCTCTATGACACACACAATCATTTGAACAGAGCCTCAACACGACCGAATACGAACCTTTGATCCAAATGGTCAAAGTCTTTAAGATGCAGCATTCTTATGTCGTGGGCGAGATATATTGTGTCGATGTCCCACGCCACTTCGGCCCTGAAATACAAAACGAGATAAACTTAAAAAATAAAAGCTTTTAAATACAGTCTGTTATTTTACAATATATTACACGTTTCTTACAAGACTGAGTGTCGCTTAGAAATTCACCCTTATTACCACTTCCATGGGATTTAGACTAGTTAAAACATTATAAAATGCCGTTTGAAAGTCAAAATTCTACCGAGTTGCTATGCTATAATAAATTATCTTTTTTCTATGTGAGGTCATTGCACAATCAGATAACATCAGCTGCATCAGTTGCCTGTCCGATTTATAAATAAAAATAATAAATAAAAATTCTCATAATATTACGCAGGTGTGATTAGTTCAATTTCAGATTTTCTTAATTTTACCGTATTTTTTTCCATCCATCAACTAATATACCTTTAAGTTTCCGCGTGTTCTTACATTTTATAAAAAATATATTTATGTCTCCTTCGATCGAATTTCATATACTTGTGAATGAGCTCTCAGTATAACTATGTTGCCAGTATATTAAGTTCTCTGGTACGGATACAATAACGGGAATTGCCATCAAGGAATATGTTACCTGAAGGGCGTTTGACAGAGGTCGCACATGGCAGCATACTGATTAGAAAAGTCTCCGCAGGTGGAATGTTTCCGCGTACCGGTGACAGATTGTAGTGGAAACGGCAAATTGACCTGTAAATGTAAACATTCTTAGTGAATTGATGTTATGAAATGCATATGCATGCAAATGACCCGACGCATCTGTAAGCCGTAGTGTGTAGATAAAAATATAAACTGCGCAAAATCCTAAACTTTGTCCTTGAGCGATCGGAAGACCAATAGCGATATAATCTTACACACAATTTTCTAGCACCTTTGGAGCTATCAGCTGAGCAATGCTTTGACTCCAATAGCTGACCATTTGATTAGAATATTTTTTATAATAAGAAGTCTATTTTCCAACATCCGACGCTGAACTGATAAGGGACTCGACTTATCTATATTATTGTATATTGAAATATTATAATGAAGAAGTGTGTTACTTTTGTTGTTTGTTTGTGACTATCGAACGCATAAACGTCTTTTGACGGAAAGCACTCTAGCGGTATGTTCTGTAGTAACATATACGAGTACCGTACTTCTATCACGATAAAACAGATTCCACGCAGAAATAGTCGAGAAATTATCGCAAAGGAACTACTTGTTCGATCAAGGTAGCCTATGTCATTTTGTGTCCCTTTATTAAGAGGCTATGTTGGTAAGACCACGTGGTCGGTTTCAAGGTCAAATTGTTTTGTAGCTGTCCCTCTCCGAGCCCTATCCTACCCGAGCGCGTACGGTGAGACAGCATACATTATGCGATGTTATCCACCCGTTATTTTGATGTTTCGTAGTCCAGGGATCATTTGAAGGGTACAGTATATTATGTAACCATTTTTTCAATACAGTATACTAATGAAATTTCAGATGTCGGTGGTTTTTCCAAATCGTTCTAAATTGATTCATACTCTTGTAAAACAGGTTCAAAGTTGGGGCTTTTTACTACCGAAAAATACAATACTTTGACGCCCTGTAACTCTGGAAGTATATATTTAAACGAAAATCTGACTCACCACCGACACAGATATTTGTTTCTAGATTGTGTCTTGAAAATTTCATAGATTTTCATAGCTTAATACTCAAAATATGACTGGACTACGTTTGTGCGGGCGCTTTGACAACAGCATAGCCTCTTAACCCCCCCGCGCGCACACACAAAATTCTGACTCTGACTAATGTAAAGACAAACAAACTTACATTCGCATTTATGACATTAATAAATTATATACTTTTGGTTGAAAAGAAAAAAATATTGTTATACCCGTGTCGTAATTAAGTGATAGGAGTAAATTTTTGCAATTCAAATAACCTTGCAACAATTTACTCCCATCACTTAATTAAAGGATACGAAAACAATTACAATTAAACAAAAATAGCGTTGAACATTAACCACAATGACGCAGACAATTAATTAATCTTATAAAGGTCTAATAAACCTCACATGCGCGACTAAATTGGCTGATACCGTCTGGGGAAAAAAATTAGTCGAACCGTAACATTTAACATAACATTATTTATTTTTTAGTATTCTTTTCCTCTTCAGAGGAATCTTTTATATGTGGAAGCTTGTAATTGGCCAATGTAAAATAAAGTAACTTACATATAGATAAACGCACAGAAAAGCGTAACTTCGCTCTGTCCTCCTTCCTATAATCAAACCTCAGAACGATAAAGGTGTTTTCGATGGCTAAATTTTCAGCCGTTTACACGTGATTGAGGCAAAAAAGATTAACGTAGGCATATCATTATAACCGAATAAAACAATTTCTGACTGTGCATATATGTGCAAAAATAATAGCTCCAAGCCGATGGGGGGTAAGAGTTCTCGAGTGGTGACCACGCACCGGGAAACGTGTGCCGGGCCGTCCCCCTGCTAGATCAACCAATGACCTAATAAAGTTCGCATGGAGCCACTGGATGCAAGGTCATTGTAGCATACTATGGAGGAGACATGTCCAGCAGCATGATGATGAAGATATGAACAAATAAATCGATATATTCATGTGACAAAGGATCGCCCTGGTTTGTATGCAGATTTATTTATTTTCTGTGTGTGTCGGTAATACGGTGAGTCAGATGAGGTCACCAACCTTGCTTATAATATCCTCCATGGCGACGTTCGGGAACAAGTCATCGTAGGCGGCCAGTAACGCGTGCACCACGTTCACCACGCCCTCCGACGAACCTTCCTCACCTGGTACAATAAGGCATATATCTTATTATGTTTGTATTGTATATCGTTGTCAATTTGTACTGCGAGACAATACCATACAGTATAACTGTTCCATTAACCGACTTCTGTAAGCCTACATTGTGTAGTGAATCGAGATTCTTGGGTCACTAATTCCCGTAACTATTCCAAATTTCAAGTCAATTTCAGTAGTTCCTGAGAATTAGAGTGAGATGATAAGCTACAATAGCCGTTACACAGTACACAGGTAATGGACCCTAGATGGCGTTTTGATAAATAGTATATAAAAATGAAAATTATAATACACTTGTATATTATTTCGTGACTTTACAATCCGATGTCATATTTTTTGATAATTACTGCACAAAGCCAGCTATCCTATTTTATAAGCTTATGCTAACAGAAATTTTGTATAAAACTTTTATCGTCGGAATCGCCTAAATAAATATAAACAAAGGAGTTGTGGTCCCTGAGGACCATTCGGTGCCATCTGGAAATCTATTAGCATGCCCCGTATTTATAACAAAATAACATTGTTCTAGTTTATTCCAGATAGTCATGTTTCTTTCTTACCTTGAATTACGTAGAGCTAAATTTTTGAATGATCTTATAACGACAATCATTTCAAAACACAAGCATCAGAATTACTGCCATAGTGATTTCATAAAATAAAAAGCTAGTTTTCAGTTATGTCTCAGTTTTGTCTGTGGTTTCACCTTTGCTTCATTGTGTGCGACATACGGATGCCACAGGCCACTTTACGGATAAGGATAATAGTAGGTCGCGTCATAGCGCGCATGTACGTAGGTAGGTACACTCTCCACATATTGAATAAACATCTCAATCAACCGAGTAGTTATAGAGAGAGCAGAGACGACATAAACGATCACTGTTGCTGTATCGTGTATTTAAAAAACTATAAATTACAATGAAAAACAAATAATAAGTTTTTTATACTACTACAAGTCTATCACTTTCACTTTCAACAACACCGGAAAGACTAGTTTGTCGCGAGCCGTGAAAGTGATTAACGATCAAAAATTGATAAGCTATGGAGCAATTATTTCATACTTTATTATTCAGAAGTACTCATCGGAGTTTTATTTTAAAAGTTTTGTCTAAACGTATATGAGTGTATTATATTCCCAACAGAGGGTAATAGACATGTTCCCGCATACCCAAAGTCGTGCGTGTTTCATTTCATTACAATAGAATGATAACTGATGCTAAAATCCGCACTTTTCAGTATTGGTGCGAATAAAGTATCATTTGATGATGTAAATATGTACGTTGTTTGGAATTTGAGTTTTATAATTCAACTATGCCCAAACTCAGACTTATGCTTAGAAACAGATCCTAGATTTACACAAACTAAGTATAGTTAGCATTCATAGCAAGTCTCAAGTAAAGTCAACGTCATTGAAACATGTTTGACATGTATATTTTAAATAGACTCTGTCCCTGTGTATGTTTGTTGCCTTATCAAGGCTAAACGGTCTAGAAGAAATTTGCTTTAGCATGGTGCGCCAATGGCATGAAGAGATGTCCCTCTTATATAGCTAATTTTTATCCCATTGAAGTGTTACCATGGGATAATAACTGTGATCCAAACAGAAGAAGTCGCGCGCAAAATCTTGTATGCCTTTACATTTATAATCAGATCCTTTCAAAAATTACTCAACGATTGAAATGAATCACAGGCATATAGTCTTTTCACAACAATAATTAATCATTCGTGGCCACATGGCTGTGGTTTCTCACAAAGCTACAAACTGTGTCACAAGGAACTAGGGAATTTATCGTTTCGATGCCAATGTCGTCGCGCAGGGACGCAGTTAGGTCCAAATTTGAACACGGCCATAATGCAAAAAATATCACGCTTTCTGATTCAATCAACGATTCACTATTTCAAAAAGGTAATATAGAAAGCAAACTTACCGTTAAATTATAATTTAATGCGTAATTAACTTGACGCCAGTGTTTACCAGGAAAGTGTGATTTGGAAGGAAATTGATTTCAAAGTTCATTAGCAAAAATGTTATATTGCTAGGTACTCATACAATGAAATACATGACTCTAAGTAGGACAGGTCAGTTTCCACACTTTCGCGGTTAATAAAAATTTGTGTGCTTATTATTTTACACTTTTTGTTTTGTGTTATTACCGCCGAAATCTCCAGATCAAAATCTATTCAGCAGTATCAGTACTATTACAAGAAGAGAATTATGAAACTAAAACCTGACTACTACAAGAAACGTTTTAGCCGTAGTCATCATCATCAGCCGGGAAACGTCCACTGCTGGACATAGGCCTTCCTCATGGTACGCCACATCGACCGGTCCCGAGCCACCTGCATCCAACGACTCCCTGCGACTCTAACCAGGTCGTCGGTCCATCTAGTAGGGGGACGGCCTGGTAGACGTTTCCCGGTACGTGGTCGCCACTCGAGAACCTTTACTCCCCAACGGTTATCGGTTCTTCGAGCGATGTGGCCTGCCTATTGCCACTTCAGCTCACTGACTCGTCGAGCTATGTCGGTGACCTTTGTTCGTCTACGGATTTCCTCATTCCGGACCTTATCACGTAGAGAAATTCCGAGCATAGCTCGTTCCATTGCTTGCTGAGTGACTTTGAGCTTGTATATTCGGTCCACAGTAAAGGACGGTAGCCTAAGTACGCAAATTCAAACTTTTCTGGGGGTTATGTACACATATGCTTTTATGTAAATTATATATTTTCGGAATATACTCGTTAAGACCTTTCATTTGATACCAAACACGAAATTTTCATCTTTTAATATTGTACAAGCTCCGTTTTTGGATTTCATGTTACATCGTGAAGCCTATAACCTGTAGACAAACATGACGCGTCTAATGACACCTCATTTTTCAAAATACGACAAGCATCTTAGGTGAGCAGATAGATATACATATTACGCACACATACAAAAGTTGCTAAAATCATTACCCTCCTTTTGGCTCCGCCGTAGTCGGTCATAAAAAATGGCGACTTAGTTTTACGTCATTAAACGTACGTATACGTTATGCAAATTATAGAAGAGTGGGACACAAGTTATACCTGACTTAAAAGGTGTAGAAACTAGTAAATTCAGATAATGCCATCAAAAAAAATTCCTTCTGCGTGTACCATCATGTGAGTCCATTTTTCAACCGACGTAAAAAAGAGGAGGTTCTCAATTCAACTGTATGTTTTTATGTATGTTACGCGATATCTCCGCCAATTGTGAATCGATTTTGATGATTCTTTTTTGTTTGGTAGAGCATAATTCAGAGGTGGTCCCATATAAATTTTATAGAAATTAATTGAACGCTTTTTGAGAAAATCAACAAAAACCAAATATGTACATACATATAGTACCCAGATAATTCAACCTCTAAGGGTAAACATTTTTAAGGCAGCTGAAGTCGGTTTTTATTTGTAAACATTACATGAATTTAAGTATTACAATGATTGAACAAAATATTATGATAGTCTGACCCCAATCCTTATTTAACTACGTTAAGTTACCCTGACTGCAGCCCTGGCTCACGGCTTATTAGCAAACAATAGCCTGTAATTAGACACTTACCAATAAGAATGGATACTGGCTTGTGTTCGTGGATGAGCGTTATTGAGAGGTGATTCGCTTTTTTGCTTTCAATCGCTTCTATTTCCATTAAGTGGAATCCATTGTCAACCTGTACAAAGAATTATGCTAATATTAATAATAATGTTTTGACTAAACATCTATATTTCAATTTTGGAAGAGGATAGTTTATTGACCATTAAATTAATGGACATTGTGCCAAATGCATTACACAGTAATAATTGAGGAATTTCGTACCTCCTAAATATATCCAGTGGTAAATAACATCTGTTGTGAGTTGTAATAGACTACTGAATTAAACAAACAAAAATTTTAAATAAACGCCCACACAGCCTTTCTTGGCGATTACTCCATGCAATGAAAGCTTGATTTTTAAGATGATGAGAATAGAAAAGTACTTATTTAGATATTTTATATAAGAAGTTTAAATAATTTTGTAGGAGAAGAAAACAAACACTTTTAAAGTAACAAATCACATCACATCAATACGTAATGCTGACAATTCAGTCAGCATTACATATGCGTATTTTTATCAGATGTCAGTGATATAATTTTGATTATTTGACTGTTGTAAGTGACGTAACATGGGGGAGGTCTACGTTCAACAGTGGAGGTTTCCAGGCTGATGATGGTGATGGTTTGATGTTTAGTTTAGTTTAATATTGTATATATATAGTAAAATAATCTATACAAAATTAATATTTACATTAACAGTGTATACATACATATGTATATTGTATAGGTTCACTTTGATTCGATAATACATATTGTTGATTTTATTTATTTAAACACAGAGAGCAATCCTTCGAAATATTATATTAATCGAAACTTAGGTATAATAAAATTACCTGTATATTGGCTCTATTTATCTAAAATAAAACAATTATTTTAAACTACAATCTGTCAGTCACCTTTTATGGAAGATATAGATAATCTAGCATATCTACATTAATTAATTTGTTGACTTAAAATAATTACACTTACTCTTGTTGGAACTTTTGATGTTGTAATGAAGATTCTATATGCTGTCACAACCTGAAATACATTAATTAGTTAATGCTACACACTAATTAAGCTTTAATTAAAGTTGATATGCATGTTTTTACATTAATTTCTAAATCAGTCATGAAAACAATAAACAGTGTAATTGTATTGAATTGTTACACACACAAAATTAACTAATATGATGACAAGGTATATTATATTAGTGTGAAGAAAAACAATTTAGAGCTATACACACAAAACAAAAGTGGACTATCTATAGCTCTTATTTTATGGGAATTATATGTTGTTGCATTGTATTTTTAATTTTATTTTGGTTTGCTCTTGTCTTATAGGGCCATTTCATACTAAGTTTGCACACTCAGAAGTATCAAGTCAATAAAACGTAAACTAAAATATCAGTAGCTAGTTAGTTTAATACATATAAAAATGTCTAAAGACCAATGTGATTATTCTAACAACAGACCAAGTGTTAGCCAGACTTGCTCAGAATGGTTTCATACCGCTATTCAATATTTAACACAAGTAAACCCCCCCCCCCCCCCCCCCCCCCCAAAAAAAAGGGTTCCATAACATTATCCATAAAAGCGGCCCAAAAATCCATGTGTTAGTTAACACATATTTGTAACATGATTCTTTAAAAAATCAATCCTATCCTACTATACATAGTAGGTTAATAATATACTTCTATCCATGAACCACAATTGTAGTTGACCAATAAAGACCAGACACACCTAAATGACTCACACTATTGTCCAGTAAATATATTATCAGTTGCACTAGTGCTTTATCTGTTGGTGTAAACACAACATATACATTGGTTTTATACAGAGAAATGGTAATCGACACTTTTTTGTGTGTCATTAAACAATATGTTAAATACTTAGTCTATATTTAAATTTTATTGTGCAATAAACATTTAAAATTCAATATTAAACCGAAAATAGCAGAAAATACATATTTAATAATGAAACTTTTCTTACAAAATATTTCATTGAATAAACTAATTATATCAAATGCATGAGAATGGTCTATCATCTAAAAGTTCTTTAAGCTGTCCTAATTAACTCAAGTTCATAAAATTCAAAACATGTATTTTACACTCTATGACAATATAAAAAAATTAACAATAAATAAAATAGTGGTAGTGTTTCTTGTTTAATCTTCGTTGGTTTTAGTTATTACGTATCGTTAATTTTAAGGTAATCTTGGGCTACTTTTCTACTATGCTAATTTTGAGTTATCTCTTGTCTCATACAATGTTTTTTTTTTGTTTTTCTTGTGGGATATAATTTGCATAAATTTAAAACATAGAACTAACAAATTATACTTATACACAAATAAATTACAAATTTTATAAATTTTTCAAATTTGATTTTGAAGTTACATAACAAAAATATTTGTAATAAATGAAACTGGATATGTATTATAATATATAACTCACCAAAACCCTGTTGTCAACTTTATCTCCCCTGGATTCCATACGAATGAGGGTTTTGTATAGGATTTTAACATTTTTTCCCAACACATTACTAATGCTCTCTGAAAAAAGATTAACAAATATTATCAAAAATATCAGTCTCAGCAATATTGAGACAGGTCTAGTAAATTGTTTGCATAGTCTTTTTTTGTATACAAAAAATAAAGTCTTACCACTTAGTTCTGTGGATATTTGGGATTTTGTTGTCATTTTTCCAATTTTCTTCAAAGTCATTACACCGAATTATATGAAGTGTATTTCAGTACTCAATAGATCCATACTCGTAACAATACCACATATCACTGACTTATTTTCATTGACGCTTATTGCACCTATTTTTGTGAATCATTTCATTACAATATTGAAAAAAATATTGACCAGAAAATCACCACTGATCACCACAACACCAACACCTCCCTTAGCACGTACATTACTATAGACAAAAGTTTTTTGTCGTCAACTCGTCACAGATCCATACAGATCACTACCTAACCATAGACTGGTTTAGCTGTGCCCTTTGCACGTTTCAAAATGCAGATGCTGAACGAACACAGACATCAAGACATTTAGAAAGGAATGGCGGTTGGTTGCTATTTCTGTTGGTGGCGGCTTATAAGATATAAGTTTATCTTCCATCTTTATTATTTAGTATAATCTGCATCTGTATTATATAGTATAGCTTTTAAATATATCGATGTCTTTGATCAAGGAAATATTATTATTAGGTCAGAGATCGACTGTTAAATCTCCATTCACTTCACCCATCTAGGAGCATTCAATCACTACGTTTTATCACCCATCACAAATATATAAAATTCAATAATCTGTTTTATGCTTCTTCCTTTTCTAGGTACTCTGTGAACACAATCAAGCAAACCACAGAGCATATAAACATTCCGATTCCGAAGCAAACGTCAAGCAGTAAAGTCAAAATTTATTTAGTTTTTTTTTCGTAGCCTTTCTCATTTATTGAAGAAATGTGATTTTTTCCTTCATAAATTGAAATTAGAAATCTAATGGAAATGAACAAGAATTACGAAAGATGTACACATTGCAATCGTCGCAAATGGCTCGCAACAGGCTGTCTTCGTAAGTGGTTGAAACCAATGGAATGTAAACATTTACAAAGAACTATTGATAACAAGAGGGATAAAAACAACACTGATATAGTTAATTGCGTGTTTCTACCTGAGCGCAAGCCTTCTGTGAACCCTAATATGTTTGTAAAGTTTTGGAAGAACAAATTACTAATAACTGGCAGTGTGAGATCCTTGCAACGATACTTCGGCAGCAAGGGTCAAGAAGGCGAGTACATTTGCAGTTTAGGCAAGAGTGATGTCCCATCAGTCTCGTCTGAAAAGAGGATAGTTAGTTATGTTGGCTGTGAGAACAAAAAAGAGGCTGAATCTTACAAGCAAGCTATTAAATGTCAGCATTCTGAGGGCCACTCAGTATTAAGAGGACATCATCAACATGCATCACTGGAGACTTGTGCTATATACTGTCAGCTTTCTAAGTAAGTTGTTATTTACACAGTAACTGCTAGTTTTCTGACACGGCTGATCCATCATCAACAGCCTATATACGTCCCCACTGTAGGGGCTCAGGCCTACTCTCCTACAGAGTGTATGGGCCATAGTTCACCACACGGGCCCAGTGCGGATTGATAGACTTCACACACACCTTTGAATTTCTTCACATGAGTGTGCAGGTTTCCTCACGATGTTTTCCTTCACCGTTAAGCAATCGGATAATGTACTTGAATTGAAAAACAACTCATAGGTACATGGCTGGATTCGAACCCGGAACCCTCAGATTGAGAGTCCGTGCCTCATCCACTGCGCCACTGATGCTTCTTCCGGCTGATCTATATCAAATCAATATTTATAGTCACATAAAAAACTTTACCCTCCCATGAAAACATATCATAAAATTTCATTGATTGATCCTATTCTTAAGTCTATACCACAGCCTCCCGACTACACTGTCTATATACTTATAACCTCTAAATGTGCATAATTTTATTTTTCAGGCATGGCTGGTACTGGGGTGGAATCACATCTAGTGAAGCAGAAGAGCTATTAGCTGGACAACATGACAATGTATTTCTTGTTAGAGACTCTTATGACTCTCGGCACATACTCTGTGTCTCGTTCCGATGTGTTGGACGTACATTGCATGCACGCCTCAGACATGCCAATGGTCTCTTCTCACTAAACAATGAAACATTTGTTCCAGCAAATAGAATTTCAGAACATTGTGCTGCTGTTGATGTCAAGTCTAATCTATTTGAAATGCCTGTTAAGTTAGCAAGGCCCTTGAACAGGTGAGTATATAACCAAAAAGCTAGAAAATTATTTAGTCCTATTTTTATATATTTATACATATATTTATACATATATTTTATTATATAATGTATATGTAATAAATGGAAGCATGTTACTAAGCAATAACAACATCTTACTGCAATAATCAATTTGGTGATAGCAATTAACTGAAAATATTATTACAACAATAAATATTCTTTTACAAAAGTCGAAAGTAGTATACTTTCTGAGATATAAGTTTGTATGTATGTAATGTAATTAAATATTTTGTTAACCACTCAAATAGACTTTGGAATAAAACCAGTCTCAATGGTCCTAATACTAAAAATTGCTCTGAAATATTATTTAAAAAATTCTCCCACCATGTCTGTTTTTCTTAGCTTTGATCTCAAAAACTACTGGATGGATCATCATACATAACATACAGATGTTTGTACTCAAAAATGAGAAAGTAACGAATGAACATGTGAAGCTGTAAAATGAATAATACCTACCTAATATTTATATTATATACAAGTACTTTTTAAACTAGAATATTTTTTAAAGAAGTCAGGGAGGTTTGCTAATTTAGAAATAAAAGTAACAAATCAACTGTTCATAAGAATAAAACTAATTTTGTTTAATCATTTCAGGTTTGCAAAATTGGACTCTCTTCAAATGATCTGTAGATTCGTTATAAGGCAGACAGTTTCTTCAAATATATGGAGCAAGTTACCATTGCCGCCAAACTTAATATCATATGTCTCTCAAGGTAGTGACTACATTGTACCATCTTAGTGATCCCACATATAACATGGTGCCTTAAAATGTTCAATGTCAGTATATGTAAGCCAATTATTAAGGACTCGTTATTTGTATCCTAACTGTGTATAGTGTTCATAAAATTTTATATGAAAAACCTCCTATATTTTAATAAATATTATTGTACCTAATTGACCTCTTTTTAATTTTGTACTCTCCTAATGCAGATTTGGGAATTATTCATAATATATTTGTCGAGGATACTTGTGGGTGCCAAAGATAGACAAAGAGGTGTAGTTATTCAGGAAAATTGCTTTATCTTGTCGAAGAATTTAAAATGACGAATGTATCTGTGTTGAAAAGTACTCTTAAACTAACGTCATTTTTGAGTCTCATAGACAACGCAACTAATTTAGCTTTTATTTTATAATATCAAAAACTAGCTATAGTCTAAGTACTTCATCCGCGTGAACTTTAGAAATGATCCTATGAGAAGTACTTGTTTGATCAGGATAAAAATAACCCTATATCCTTCAACTATCCTTATACAAAAAATCAAGTCATTCTGACTCTTCGTTACGACGTAAAGGGAGGACAAACCAATTCACTTTCCCATTGAATAAATATTATGTAAAGTGTGTAAGAATAAATGGACAAATCAACTTTAATACTATTTATTAAGTCAACAAAATACTAATTATCTAATACCACAAAACTTTTTTCTTTACTCATATTGCCACTCAAGCAGGGACTAGTACATTACTTCATTTCTTATAAATGAATCAGAATTTGAAAAGCCACTTGACGAGGTTTTTGCGAATAAATAGTAACAAAACAAAGTTAATACAAAATTGTTGAAATCATAATTTATTCTTTAGAACTTTGTTTCGTTTTAGACATAACTACTTTGAATTATTTCTTGACTCACTATAAGCATATTATAAGCAAACATAAGCTTTTATTACTTAAGAGTATTTATTCCCAAGATGTTCTTTGCCTGAAAATAATAAAAATTATTATTAATACAATTTATCAATAATCAAATCCAAACTTGTCCATTGATTGTGTCTCAGATTCTGGAGATCGAGAAATAGTGTCTACCTATCTTGGTAGCCACATATTACTGCGATCATGATCAAGTCATTTGATAAAGGTTTATTGAAATATAAGCGGTATCTGCTAACCGTTGGTGGTGGTATTAATAGGCGTCTATTGCAGTGAATCGCACCCATAACCATGGTTCAACTGTATGCTACAGAGTCGGTTAAAGTGTTAAATATTACCGTTACAAAAGCAGCAGTCAAAGTCTGTGGCGCGGCTGTAACGGGGTTCAAATTTAGCGCTGCTTGAATCATCTCGGCGTCCCTGATTCGAGACGAAACGAAGCTTCTTGTACCGCTATTGTCCTTGCTACTGTCTGTGAGGTAGAACAACTCCGCTGCCTTGTATATGCCTGCGAGACCCACTCGACGGATGTACCAGTTGAACTAGAAAGAAAGTGTTTGAAAATGAAAATGTTTGAAATTTTAGCCTTTTTTTCTTTAATATAAAATCTTTGTTGTACAAAAAAAAATATACAAAACTAGGCTAAACTCGCGCTCCGAGGGTTCCGTACAGAATATGTATAGTTAAAATACGGAAAATAATAATATTCACCGAACAACCCGCTAAAGCCGAATTTGCCTAAATATCATTTTTATTTAGTTTTGTTACTCGTCACTAGATGGCGTTACTAATACTTTAAAACGCACGTCTCCAAAAAAGCTCTGTTGTATGGGAACCCCCTTACATATTTATTTTATTGTTTTTTAGTATTTGTTGTTATAGCGGCAAAAGAAATACATCATCTGTGAAAATTTCAACTGTCACGGTCAACTTTCAACAACTATGAAGGTTCATGTCATACAGCCTGGTGACCAAAGACATTAAAATTATTTAAATCTCTTTGCTGGTGACAGATGGACAGATAGCGGAGTCTTAGTAATAAAAGCAGCTACTTGAAGTGGTTTTTATCTTTGGGCAAAGGAACAACATAGATGGGTGACAGCGACTGAAAATCAAAACACAGTACACACCAATTTATAAACTTATTGAATGCATTTTCTATATTCGATTATTCGACAAGCTCGCAACACATCATATAAATGTAACAACATGTTAACAGAGAATGTTTAAGCATTAGACATGAACTGTGATAAATAGAAAATGAGTCAACTTGTCACATTAGATTTTATATTACTTACATTAACACTTCGGTCCCCTGAGTGATAGCAAATATCATCAACTAGAGAGAGTAATGTCGCTAAACAGTTCTGCACATTGTTAGGTAGGGTTTGTATTGCCATTGCCTTTGGCCAGGTACTCCTAAAAATATAATTTAATTTGTAATAAAGTACTTGTATTATTTAAGGGAAATAAGCCTATTTGGTTAAATTTGAAACCAGCCTAAGCTAACACTGACCTTTACTTCTTTCAAGGTCAAGATTGGAAACACAGTTCCTACATTTTGATACTGTACACAAGCATTAAAGTATACACATCAACGTTTGAAAATACAAAATTTCAATTAAATGTTCCTTTTATGCAATACTTCAAATTAATTATAAATGGATAACATTATCTTTAGTTTTAGCTTAGGCCTCATTACTAAACTTACTTATAAGGTTCAATCATGGTAAGTCTAGTCATTATGGCATTTTCTAGGAACTGTCTTGGTACTTTTCCCTCCTTTATATCTTCTTTTGGCCACTGAAATTCAAAACATACCAATATATTTTTATTTTTAGAAAAATGCATATTTGCCATTCTTTAACTTACACTTTTCATTTTCTCAACCAACATTTGGTTACTTGTAATGTTAAAATGGTGAACCAGGTCCCCTCCACCGTTTGGAAACAGGCCATGTGATACACCAGGGTAGCCCGCCGCTTCAGCACCCGCGCTCAAGGACTCAACAGACCATCCACTTTTAGGTACAAACTCTAATGCTTTCTCCAATATGCGGATTTTCACATTTTCTTCATATTGTTGGTCATCATGGTCAATTACTGTGACAGCTTGAATTTTTTCATCCTTTTCTTTTTCAGAAGTGACTTCTGCATAATTTCGAACTATTCGAATGGTATTATTGATTGGTGCCGAAGCGAGAGGTAGTACAATTCTACGGCCATTTCTGAATGCTGTTGACAAAATTATACTAAGTCTTACAATAGCTATAGGGAAAATATTGAATTATTGATGAAATGTTATATTTTTGTATAATGTACAAATCTCATCACACCACGAAGTATCATTTATTTCGAATTAAAGGAAATAATGAATTAAGTTAGCAGCAGAATGATCAATGTATAGTAGGGTAAATGTATTATGTTTAATATAGGATAATTTGGGTAATGAAAGGAAAAATAATAATATAGAATCAAAATAATGATTTATTGAATAATATGTTCACAGACAATCCATAGTAAGAGCTTGCATTCTATTTACATTAATACATTCAGATAAACGAGCAACAAGACCTTCAATCAAGTGAAAAGCATTTAGTGCAGAGTGAATTATTTGCTTCTTGTTCTCTCTTGGTATGCTGTCCAGCATGTTTCCACCAACATTGATAGATACCTCTGCTTCATAATCTTTTCCTTCTTCTAATTCCTGCAATTTGGCTTGATAGTGTGCCTTAGATAAGTTCAGTCCAGTTCTCAACTTTTCCAAATAATCAATTTCAATGTTACCAAAGCACTCCTTTATTCCTGTTAAGTTATTAGCATCTTTTATAGCTAAGTATCTAAGAAAATTCAATGATGTAATTATTTGGTCAGCTAACTCAACCAAATCAGATTCTGCTCCATGTGGCAAGTGACATATTTTCTTCACCATATTTTTAAACTGCTCACCCATAAAGCAATCCGGTAATTTATCCATTTTGAAAGCTTCATCTAAGGAATTCTTGTACAGTGTAATAGAATAACCAATCATCCCCGAATGGTTAGATGTCTCCAGCAAATATTTAATTAGCATACATCTCCCCTTGTAATCAAATTTGTTTAAGTGACATCCTATCAAGTTCACAGCATTTTTACGCAGAGTCTCATAAGTAGAGTATATAGCAACCTTAACTAGACCTTTGAGCAGATCAAAATGTACTGCAGCAAAAGACAGTAATTGACAAGAAACGTTACTTGGAAGTCGAGAGTGCAGAGCTTTGCACAGAGATAATGCCTTAGCTATAGGACCATATTCTGTAAAACCTAATAAGTGGACAACAGCTAACAAAGCCATGTTAACAATGTAATCTACACAGTATACTTGAGGGAGTGCTGTATCTGGCACCTCAAAATGCCCAGAAATAACACTGTAAAACAAGCCTGAAAGAGTAGTTAAGTTGAGTTTATCTCTATGTTCATATGGTGACTTCACTTCATTATCAGACATTGATTTCTTGTTAATTTTTTGACTCTTGTCCTCTTTGTAGCATATTTCTAAATGCAAGAGAAACTTTAAGATATCTTTTTCTAACAAACAAATATCTTGAACTATAGTAGTGCAGCATTGTCTTGCTTCACTTTGAGTATTGCATTCTGGATCCATTTCAATGTAAATAAGAGGTTTACCTAGAAGACTTATAAGGAAAGCTACGATTATTTGCTTTGTTTTAATGTTCGATTCAGCCACAGTCAGCTCTTTTATAAAAGGAGCATAAAAAGGGGGCAACAATGAATACACCCTGGTTATTCTTCTTACATTAGGGTCACAGTCCATTAGCAACCTCTCGTTGCCTTCTAAGTGGTATTCAGGCATGGGGATACCCTCAATATAAATGGTGATAGAATTGAGACACCATTCCAAAGACCTCCCCCTCTTTACTGATAGTGTTTTCAATAAACATTGCAATGGGGTCAGTATGATACTAAACTGAGCATCATTTTTTGCTGTTTCAATTTGCTCAATAAATTCCAGCAAAGCTTCTGAGGGAGCCGCCTTCTGAATTATGATAGAAAGTAGCTCTTCACATGCGCCATGCAGAGATGGCTTAATAATAATAGTATCATCTTGTATTTTGCCTATGATTACTGGTATCAAATCACCACTGCTTACTTTGAAACGGGCACTGTATTTTTGATCGTTAGGCACACTTAGGGCTTCCTTGTAATTTCCTGAGTCCAACAAGTTAGAAACAAGGTCTACAATGTCTACGCTCGGTTCCATGATGCTCTATGACGTCGTATTCTCTATTTATTCTGAAAGGAAGTGCCTAAATTGTATTATTACATTTTCTTGACATTTTCCACCGCTCTTTTTCGACGCTATAGAAAAATCGCCACGAAAAGTCGTGTAAAGTGAGTGAGTGTACTTACATCGAAACACTCCCGGCAACTTGTTCATGTCGTATCAGTTTTAATATACAAAGTGAAGGAGTCCTGGCGGGCTATACTTTTTAGTTTTTTTGTTGATTACGACTTTCTTCTCTTCTCTCTTCCTGACAATTTCCCTATATTCTTATTATTGCGCAAAATCAACGCAATATTCGCTAATAATGTTGTATTACCACATACAAAGCAATTTTTTGACAGCTCATTTTTTTCGTGTTTCGTTTCGTTCGTTCAAGGTGAGACCACTGAGCAAGTAAATCACGGTAAGACGAGAGAGAACACTGAACAAGTAATCACTACGTTTTAGGTGAGACTGAAACAAAGACTGTAATGAACACAATGTGGGGACACAACTGTCTTATCATTCGAACTCCAGAACAAAGAGGATTTAACTCCGGAAGGCGAGAATGCCATACAAAATGTACTGCTCGAGACCCATCTGTCTACCCAAACCATCAAGCAAGCAACCGTACAGCATCCCCGGAAAACATGCTAGTCGATCAGAAAGAGGCAAGCATTACATAAAAACTCTATATATCTATATATATCGCAAGATTTGCCTCAGTACGCCTTCAGTTGTGCAAATCATGAAAGCCCGACGACCTGGTAAGTGTGACGCGATCAGATCAGAACAGCAAAGATAGGTGTGGCCCTACACCAAAACATGAAATGGTCCTTGATTGGTAACGTCACACACAGTTGTCAAGAGGCACCCGCACACCGCGGCACTGTGCATCACGATCGCGAGACAAAAGCTTATAGCTCAAACTGGCCGACTGTTTCCCCCATGACGGAGGCAAATATGGCCGATCAAATAATGGCCCATTGTCGAGGGACACCATAACATCCCAGATGTTTTTGACAGTTCATCTACACTGTCGATGACTGTCAGTTCGTATTATTATCTGTGCCGCGTCGATTAGGATTAGGTTTTCGATGTTTACTGAATTAATGTAAAGTTAATAAAACGTTAAGCAGAAGAAGATAAAACATTAAACTAATTATCAATCATTTTCTTCTTCAAACATGGCAGCCAAACAAAAGAATATATTCACACGTAGTAAACCATTGATGAACATATACAGCAGTGTAGATCATGAAGGAAAAGAGGTAAGGATCCTGTGAGTGGGAGGAATAACAGCTATCATTGCGGCGAACCAAAGTGTTGATCATTTAGATATTTTGGTTTAGGTAGAAGTGAGAGAAGATGCAGAGCAATTGGTGAAATGGCATGAGATATCTGACGCGCTGGTGGCTGCAGGCTATTACCGTGCACAGCTGCAAGGGCTGTCCCCATTTGATAAAATCGTAGGAGGTCTTACTTGGTGCCTCGAACTCTGCGATATTGATGTAGACGTCAGCTTGTTATTTGAGGAGAACTTCACTATAGGAAAAAAAATGTAAGTACTATGCAAGTAGGTGATGACTTTGCAGTCATTCATCTGTTTATTTGTACATTATAATATAGATTAAATTCGAAAGTGACACTCTGACTGATAAATTAAATGTTGGACATGATAGATCACCTTGTTGGACTTTCCATGAGGCTTTGCCAACTTGGCAGACGGATTGGTGATTTTAGTAAGATAGATAGATACTACTGACCACCATAATATTTTTTCCTGTATGTACCTGTACTGCTATACATAGGCTGACATCATCCTATTCTAAAGCCAAGACCACATGGCTATGTCAATGTTAGACAGGTTGTTTATTATAAGAAGAAGACTGCCTGCCGCTGTTACAACTGATAATCACTTGCATCCAGTTAGTCCTTTTGGTTGGGTGTGCACAAAAAAGGTGCTAAGGCAGGACTGAGAATTTTTGAAGAAAAAAATATTTCCTCAGCGACTTCTGTCCTTTTCCCATTACATCATCCATGTAGATCTTCAAATGGGATCACTCTACTAGGATAAAAATAGCCTATGTGCCTCTCAATGTCATGGGCTATGTGCATGAAACATTTCATCAAAATTTGTTTAGTTTAGAAAAGACATCAAACTGAGACATATATAAATGTTAGTGTGATATAGAGCAAATTATTGCATTTATTGAGGGTGCAGGCCCCTGAAACATGCTGGATTTGAACAATTTTTTTTTATTGTACAAATAATATTAGAAAAAAATTGTTACTAATAAGTTCTTTAATAATTAATTATGATAATTATTACTGAATGTAAATACTATATATGTATAATCTGTGCTACAATTCTTTCATTTGCAGTGCATTAACTGAAAAGATAGTGAAAGTACTTGCAACAATGAAATGTCCTTTTATCATAGAGCCTCATCAAATACAAGGACTGGACTTTACTAACATTCTGCCACTGGTCCAATGGCTGATTAAGTATTCAGGTGAATTCAGGGAGGCAAAGGAAGATGAATTGAGAAGGTTTGCAGTGATGCAGTATGAGAAAGCCCACATAATGGAGTCTGATAGAGCTTATTTTGAACAGAAAGAGAAATTGTTAAGGAACTTATGTGCCATACAGGTAAATGTTTTTTACCCATATATGAATTTCTGTGACAATACACTCAATTATACGATTATATAATACTATTATTATGTTCTGTTATATCAATTTTAAAGATTTACAACATCATTCAATATTTTGCTTTGCTCTGTGATCTATTATTAATTGATCTGTGATTTTTCGAATGCATAATATGCCTTTCACATGCACACTATGCCTTTCACTGACAAGTACATGAGAAATATAATCTTTGCAAAATGTTGTATTCTGTAGTGAATAGGTGTGTAATGCAGTTTGTTGGTGTTCATAATAAATACATTCACAATCATATTTTTTTTAAATCTTAAATAACATAATGTCAGATATTGACTAATATTAGTTACGTAGTACAAAAGTGTTTGTAGTCAAATCACAAATAAATCTAATTGTAGCTAGTTAGATTGTTGATTTGATTTAGACAAAATTAAACCATGTAAATGTTGAATGAAGTGAAGTTCAAAAAATGTAAATTATTCTTATTTCAGAATTTATACAAACCATGCAGGGTCAGAAAGAAGAAGGGAGGTCTCTTGGGCAATGAGCTGGAACAAGTTAACTCCACACTGTCAGAGTATGACCAGCACATGTTGATGCATCTAACTACTGACAAAGATGACAACAAGAAGGATGAGGGTCTAGACTTCATGGTAAAATATGTTAATACAATACACACAGCCTACTTGCACTGGCCTTATAAAGGCCCTATATAGTAACTGTGATCAAGCCACAGGATTAGCTAGTTTTCACTCAGTATCCTCAAGTTAACACACTTCAGTCAATTGCCTTCATTACCTTTAATTTTTAAAGGTAATCAGATGTAATCAGAATTTGAATAAAATTGCATTGAACTAACATATAGTGCATTAAATTTTTTAATAAAATAATATTATCAATAACATTTCGATTTTAATTTTTAATGTTTTGCCTATTTTCAGTATGACTATGAAAAAGCTTTAGCTGACCCTTCTAAAACAACAACTGTAGTAAGTAAACATTTATTTCGTAATTAGTATGATATGATCAAAGAATCCTTTATTAAAATTTACATATAAAAATACAGTCTTGTATGGGGTAAATCATCATCATTCATAATATATATTTTTCAGACTAATAAATACATCAGAAACGATGACAGCACAGAGAATTACTCAGAAACAAAGATTCATTATGCAGTGCTGCATTCTGAGCTAACTGGCGAAGTCTCGAAAGAGCTAGAAGACAGTGAGAAGTTAAAATATTCTCAAGACATAGAGAAGCTGACCAAGCAAATAGATAAAATGGAGAAGGAGGTAGAAGAAACGAGGAAAGATCATGAGTGCAGGATGGAGAATGCTAAGAAAGAATATGCCAGTGTTATGGGCAAGCTCCAAAGTATTACACATAAACTAATGCCAAGTAAAGACTACAGGTATAATAAGTAATGATTTTTAAAATCTTGTTTTCAACTATTAGAACAGAAAAATAGTAAGTTTTGTTGCCACCTTAGGGTATGACATTAGTTCACCAAAACAATACTCGTTACAGTAAACTAGCACTTTGTCCTTGTCACTCGCATCTTGACTGATAGATGTTACGGATGGTATTCAATAACGAGTAATATTTACGTAAACTCATAGTAGACATACTATTAAGACTTACTGGGTCAGGGTATAGATGAAACTAAAGGGTGACAACCTACTGACCATCAATTTAAATTTATTAAAATACATAGGTATTTGAAAGTATTCTTGAATCTTCAGAGTTTACTAAAGTTTGCTGTATGAGTCATATTATTAGCATAAAAGGTTAATAGTAATTCAGTGAAAATTCTCAAAAGTTTAATTCTGTCAGCAGAACACAATTTATGTTGTTTAAATTTTTACAGTGATAAAAACGTGAAACAATTCTACAAATCACTGAAAGAACTTGCCAGAGAAAGGAGTGAGCTATTACAGATCATTCAACATCGGGAAAAAGATCATAAAAGACTAGAAAATGAATTAAGGTATGAAAATTGTATATTTCTTATAATTCATCTTGTGGTATCCTATTTGCTGATTGTAATGTCCGATCTATTTATATGAGGTATCTCAAAATAGATTACATAAGTTAAGGTTAAAGTAAGGAAAGAGACAAGTAGTTAAAAAAAATTCAAAAATAAAAGCTTTTAAAAAAATTGAAAGCCTATTTGTTTAGTTTTTTAAGAGAATTTAACTTCATGAAGTAATCTTGTGGTAATTCCAACTAAGAATTTCGTCCCGGTCCAGGATATAAAATAATAGTGGAAAGAATAACATATTAGGTAATTCTTATTTATTCATAGGGTAATTCACGAAGCACAAATTATTCAATGTACAACAGCATGCTGTTTTATCTCACGGATTTTTTTCAGGAAAAAAGTATCCCATTTCTTGTTACTTGCCACAGTACGTGCCATATTTAGTCAATATCGGTTCAGCCGTTTAGTCATGAAATGGCAACGAATAGACAGCGAGAAGAGTTATTTTCTATTATTGTGATGTTCTGTATATATTTTGTAGAACCGCCCAAGATCCCGCAGCAAAAATAGAAGAAGTACCACTAACACCGTCGGAACTAAAAGAGTTCCACGACAGGGATGAAAAACTCAAGTCGTTTATAGCCAACCTCAGATTAGAGCTGGCCAAACTGAACAGGGAAGTTTTGAGGTTCTCTGTGGCCATTGACGAAATACCAGGAACTGCAGAGCTGTTGCAATACGAGAAGAGATTCATTGAACTATACAATCAAGGTTTGTAGATAGTGATTTGTAAATTATAGAGACAAAGCTCTGTACTATAGTACCGACAAGTTCATGCGCGACCCTTCCTTTGGGTGGAAGACATTGTGGGAGGTGAAATATCAGCACTACGTGTTGATACACCACACGACACCCGCTGACGTCACGAGTCTTCTACATACGTATTTGTTTACATGCTCATACAAAAAGTTGCAATATCTACTAAATCAATCATGTCTGATAGCAGTCTTTAGCAGATGAAGATGTGTTTATTGTGTCTCTTTTTTCTACATGTACACTTGAAAAAATATGTCTCCATTTCGTACCATGTCACATTCACCCTTTCTTGCTCCTATGCATTGTGTTGATATGTCGATTAAAGGGGAATATGACATGGGACAAAAAGGGGACATATTTTTGTAGTCTAGTGTCTATTTATGCCTACTTTTTGTTGTTTTGCAGTTGCCTCAAAGCACCGAGAAACGAAGCAGTATTATATATTTTACAACACGCTGTATGAAGTAAAACTGTATACATCAAAGGAATTAAGTTTGCTCAACTCTATCCTGGATAACTATGACGAGTAAGTACTCGAATAATAACAATGTTGGACACTAAACTAACTACGAATGATTGAATGAAGATATTAGACGTATTATCTTTATCAGCTGTATGCACACTGCTGGAAATGAGCATCACTCACAGATTGCCAGGTTGGACTTTCCATGAGGTTATTTGCCGTAATCACCACGCTTGGCAGACGTATTGATGATCACAGTAAGATATTGTCACATGGGTAGGTGGATGTTGCACACATCTACAGAGAGTTCTCTCTAGGTCGCTCTTTAGAACACATATGGACTTACATGTGGTTGTGATTACCGATTAGTATAAAGGATTGCTAAGAGAGCAATGGTTGTAATTTTTTTCTTCCTCCAATGATTATGATGAATTAGTGCATTGTAACGAATTTAGAATTAGTGAATATGAGGAATCTTGTGATTTTTGTTTATGCACATGTGTTCGCACGTAATCTTAATTTTGCTTGATTGTAAGTGACTATAAGACCGTAGGATGGAAGCGTGCTCGCCCAAAAATTAGGCGCTATGTTGTCTTTCATTACTAAAGCCCAGTGATTTTAATACTGCGGTTACTTACTTTTTGGCATAGTGCCACCACGCAAACCTAAAACCGGATAGATACACTGCCGTCAATTGGACCCCTTAGCTCTGTATTACGAGTCCAACTATGTAGCCATTGGGCTACAAATTCGTAAGCCTGGCTAGCTACCACCGTGTTACCTAAGTCTGCCACCAAGCAGCAGTGTTAATAGCACTGTTGTGTTCCGGTTTGAAAAGTAGTAGAGCCAACGCCTCTTTAGTTTGAGGCATCTGGTTGTTTTATGATTACCATCCAACAGCCCTACCGTCACCATCAGTTGACTTGAAGGCCAAATGAAACCCGTTATGTATTAAAAAATGCGGTTGACATATAAATACTGTAGGCTTTATCGTCATTATTTAATTTTAGAGCAATGTCTTCAACACGAAAAAGGGAAGAATTCATGTCCCAGTTTGAGTCCATTGTGGATTGGGTCAATCAAACGGTGAGGAAAGTCGAAATCAAGTACAAAGACGAGAAAGAAAAGAAGACTGCATTGCATGGAGAATATTCCCGCCTTATGGAGATACAGCGACAGTACGCAGCGACGCTCAAGAAACTGGCTGAATGCAGGGACAGATATAAGAACAACGAAAGTTGACCAATTGACCAAGGTACATGCTAAGAATATTGCGTAAGCATTTTGAGATTATTTTTCCGTATTGGATATTGATCTCGTTATTCCAGGAGAATAATAATAATATTAGATTACAATGTTGTTGTACAACTGACAGGGAACATGTGCACCTGTCTGCCACTTTCTTTTCATCACAGATGAAAGAAGATGGTGATATGCAACACTCCTTGCGCGTCAGACCTCAGGCATTCCTTTCATTTATTATTATGAGATGTTTCAATATAAGTAGTTTTGGCAGGTTTTTGTAATGTATAAATTAGTGTAAGATTGTTGTAGGGTTCTGAACCAAAATGGTAACAAGTAAATAAAATAAAATAAATTGAAAACCCCCTAAGTAAAAAAACCTAACATCAGCTGATACTCTGAAAACTGCTGAATCGATTGTTACCAAATATAGCTACGAACAAGGAAACTTGCTTTCACGTAAAAATCCCGCATCAAAATCGGTCCATCCGTTCGAGAGCAACGATACCAGAGATAGACAGACATTGGCGTCAAACAACACCCCTCTTTTTGCATCTGGGGTTAAAAAGAAACATTTATGGTGCGATTTCGTCCTGCTGCTTATCTTAGCCACTAATCTATCGATTTAAAATGGTAGAATAATTTTAAATATTGCTTACGTCCACTGCTGAGCATAGTCCTTTCCCATGGTACGCCACTGACATACACTGACGTTTTCTGTCCATCTGTTAAAGGTACAATTTTGCACGGTACGTGGTTGCCACTCTAAAACTTACACTCCCGATCGGTTATCCATTTTTACAGAGATGTGGCCTGCCCATTGCCACTTCAGCTCACTAACTCGTCGAGCTATGTCAGTGACTTTAGTTCGTCTATAGATTTCCTCATTACGGATTGTATCTAATAGATAAATTCCGAGTAAAGCTCGTTCCATAGCTCGCTGAAGGAATTTGTGCTTGTTTATTTGGCCAATAGTAAAGGCGACATTTCGGTTCTGTATGTCATCAGCATCACTGGCAATACACACTGATTAAAGACTTCTGTCTTTCCTTGATTGCTTACCCTTTCTGCAAATATGCAAAAGAGCCAGAAATTGTAGAAGTATTTAAATTAGGCCTAGCTAATTGTTTAAAATTGAACATACATCTTATATAACGATTGAAATAACTAAAATAAAAGGGGTGACGTCAAAGGAAAGCAAGTGTCACCGAAATGAATACCCAACGTTTATATACACATTGTTTGATATAGATGTGTAAAGTAGCTTATTTTAAATGATAGTTTAAATTGTTCAGAATTAGGAGACGCCACCAGTCAGGTTAAAAATTCGGATCATATTATTATCAGCCAGTGCAACTTAAAAGACTTAAAAGACTTAAATTTACAAATTCATTCCTTTTACAAATGGCCATAAAATATCTGAATTATGTATTTGTATTGTATATATCTATACCGTGCTGTAAATGTATTGTTTACTCACACCATTGTGCTATAAGAATGTAACGTGTAAATAATGTATTTACTTTGTTTAAAAAGGTGTCTAGTCTCGTATAAATAAATAAATTGCGTAGTAATAGTAAATAACTCGAAAGTTTAGTATCTAAGTTAAAGTTAACAATCATTATGTTATTGTTAAGACTGAAATAGCTTTTATATTGTTTTGATTACGCATCGTTTTATAATGAACACAGTATATGATTCAATATAATAATTTATTCCAATGATATAATTTTATTTATAAAGAACCCTGTCACAGTAGCAATTTTTAGGACGTGAAATACTGATGTGGAATTTAAGTACAGTAATAGTATTAAGTTGCGGGTAGTATACACACTGCCGCTTATCGACGATCAGCTCCGAGGTCGAAATTCAAATGATATTCACAAAGTAATTTAAACTTTATCGAACTCTCCTTTGTCTGTTAAAGTTTCATTGCTTCCAACGTAGATTGACTCGGCGCAGATTTAGCCGCGGGAGATTTGACGTAACCACATTAGGTAGACTATTCTGTGGTACACATGTGCACTTTGCTTCATTGTCCACGTTTTCCCTAAAAGTATGATTTCGCAGTGTACCACAAACCGCAGCGGCAGTTGCCAATGACGTTATGATGTCTGGTGTACATTGCTGGCACGTCATTACGTTAGCCGCGATTCAAATGCCGTCTGCTTTCTGTCGTTGTTGACACACCTGAAGTTGCCGTCGACGATACCCAGTAAGACAGAGAATGTTAACATTATGTGCTAAAGCGACTTGGTATTAAAAACTGTGTGTATCCTCTGTGATTTTCAGTAATAGTGACCTAGGCTGATAGGTGTGTATCAAACTAAATGTGGATGGTATCCGTTACAATGTTAACAATTTTGATTGCCTTTTATTTAACTATCACAAACAGTATGGGTTAGATAATCAAATTACTTTTGACATATTTACTCCACATCCTTTGCAATAAAAATTTTGAGAATACACTCGTTTATATGCATATAATTTTGGTGTAGCGTCTATGTAGAATCTCCAATGGTACATAATACGTTTGACATCTTTTTTGAATTGTAAACTAGCCAAAAAGTTACAACAAAGACCCTATTTTTAATAGGCTCTGATACAAAATGAACTTAAATAAAATAGGACTAAAAATTAAAATACATATTAAATAGGGGCACTTGTGAAATCATTGTGGTCAAAGCGTGACCACTCCGCCATGCGAGTGACCCTTATTTGATCCACTGTGACCATGCCCGTGGCTGTGGCTGTGTCCATGCGAGCTCGTGTTCGTTTTCTTGTACATAGTGAACGAGACAAGCTCGCGGTTGGCGTTGGTCATCGCCATGGCGTGGGAGACTACGTCATAGCCCAGCAAGGCGTGGAGACGGTTCACCACCACTAGTGTGAGACCTTTGTGCGTGACGCGGACTGTCCTTTCTTGGTCTGACGCCACGGCCACTGTCATGTTGAATGATGAGTTCAGCTCCTGAAAGAATGTTACCGCGATTATGAGATGATGAGAAATACATCCTATGATAGAAAGTAATTATTAAAAATAGTCTGCACATATCCACTATTTGACGTTAGCCCCCCTCATATACTTTTCACAGTATAATTTTCTATTAGTCACGTTTTACGCTACCCAATATATGACATGAATTGTCCTACCGAGGCATGGCCTGTCCTACAATGAAATACAAGTAACGAAAACATTGGCTTTCATAAACTCCGGATGACTATGTTAAGTTTTCGCTATTCAAAACTTTGTGCTTTAAGCAAATCAAAGCAACACCAGGGTGTCTGTTTATTTATATTTAGTTTTGCATTTTATTCAAAACTAGCGGCCCGCCCCGGCTTCGCACGGGTGGACACATATCTTTTGAATATTTTGGGAAAAAACGTAAATGTATCTTTTGGTAAGACATAAGTAATTTTTCTGATCAAATTACTATTTATATTTTTAGAGTTTCAATTTTTTTTACTTAATCAAAAGTTTCTATATTTACATTTTTGTATATTTTTAGGGATCCGTAACTCAAAAGGAAAAAGGGACCCTTATTTATTGGATTGCTTTGTTGTCCGTCTGTGTGTCTTTAAAGACCCTTTTTGTCAGGAAGGCGATCTGTAATATCTTCGAAAATATTCATTTAAATTACACTCTGTAAAGGTCCATATTGATCTATATTAAACGCATGTGTCTTAGGTACTTAAATGGATAAGGATTAATGCTATATATTGCCTAAAATCGCTGCAAAATAAGACGTTATTTCTCGTAAAAAGTAAAGGATAAAAATGGTTACTGTGGGTTATCCTTAAGAGATAGACATATACCATCGCGGACTTTTTTGTTGATCTTTCTAAGGTGTACAATACAGTTAGTACTTTATTTTGTACAGTAGTACATCTATCTGGTAGGGTTTAGCCAGCGTTTGCAATGTAAGCGCTAAAAGATATGTTTATTTACGACATCACATTATCACATATTCTTCACGGAACCCTTGGTGCGCGAGTCCGTCTCGCACTTGACCCGTTTGCTTTATGTATTTTATTTTTAAGGAGTTAAATTTTTTCTTATGTTATTTTTTACATTTCATACATAGCTAAATAGCATCGCTAAGCCTCTCTCTCGCAATACTACACTATTGGAATGCTTCAGTTTGGTGTCCGGCGTTTATTTTTCTGTGTGTATTTGGTTTTTTAAATTCGTTATATCTTTTGAATGGAATGTCCTATTTCAATAATTCAAGAAGCTATCTACAGATATTGAAGCATTCTTGAATATGAAATGATTTATTTTGATAAGGGTTAATATAAAGGTATGGATAACATGGTCTGATTTTGGTCGGCATTTCGATCAACTTAAAAAATGGATAAAAGTAGTTATAGTGACATAACTACAATAGTTAGACATATACCATAGCGGACTTTTTTGTTGATATTTTTAAGGTGTACAATACAGTAGTACATTATTTTGATCTATCTGGTTGGGTTTAGCCAGCGTTTGCAATGTAAGCGCTAAAAGATGTGTTTATTTACGACATCACATTAGAAACCCCTAAAATTATCAGTGTTGCTCTACTATATTATGCATGTATTATACATATAAACCTTCCTCTTGAGTCACTCTATCTATTAAAAAAAACCGCATCAAAATCCGTTGCGTAGTTTTAAAGATTTAAGCATACATACATACATACAGACAGCGGGAAGCGACTTTGTTTTATACTATTTAGTGATGATGGCGGATGGTGTGGTATGTACACTTGTACAGTTGCCTTTAATAAACACAACTTTATCCACGATTATCATCAATCTAACACATCTGCAATCTAGTGAGTCAATAAATTGAGTCTCGTCAGATGAAATACAGGGTTAAGAGCTAAGAGCAAATCTGTTGAGTGTTACAAAATGGAGTCGTCTGTGCAGTTTTTGCTGTTCTCGTGTACTTTTTCTAGGAGCGTGTTTTGTCGTATAAAATACTCGTACAGCTAATAAAAGGAAGTAATATAAAAATATACTGCCTGTATGTATGTGTAAATAAATTATACATAGAAATGTAAGACTGAATATATGCGGGGCAATTCGAAAAAGTTATAGAATGGCTTTTGATTCAGGTTTCCAAGATTATCCTAAGCGAAGTTATATGAACACTATGCTGGAATAATAGGGCACTAGCACACAAGTACCTATAGTATAATAAATAAGGATAGTGCTGTGTGGTTTCGGCTTTAGAACAGTATCGTATATCTTTTCGTGAATCTAGGAGAAGACTACTAAGGGAAAATTCCAGGAAATATGTGTAGCCCAGCGTCCACTTGTATACCACTGAATTCTTACTGTGACCACCTGTATTCAAACGTGATTATGGTAAGTAGGAACTCTTGTTCGTCGTTGCGATACACATTGCGATCTATAAGGTAGACTCAGATTCAGTAGTGGATTTATCCGGCTAACAACACTCAACGAGGCTTGAAGGTCACGAGTCAGATAATAATAATGAGAATTCTTAGATAAATATTGTATACAGATCGTTGGCTTTGATTACTATTTACAGGTATCCTAGGTATAATCTGGTTTCGCACATATACAATTATACTAGCGATCCGCCCTTGCTTCGCACAGGTCTAATGTACTGATTGATGTGACCAACTCGGCTTCTCAGCGGCTTATCAAAATGAAACCTGACAGCACTACGGCTTAAAACCACATCCATTTATTTTTTAGTTTTAGCTTGATGCTAATACAAAACATACAGACAGAAGGACATACAAAAATGCTAGATACATTTGTTTGGGCTTCTATTGATCTTATAAAGATCCCTCAACCCTATTATAACTTTTTCATAAACATCTTTTATTTACAGACCTCGGCCAGCTAAAATTTGATTATAGGTAGACGGTAAGTACCTACAGTACAATATTAAATTCTAGCTTCTGCCCGCGAATTTGTCTGCGTGCATGCATAATGTAATTATTTTATTTCGCCTATGTTCCACCTTGAACTGTAAACACTCACACAAAAACTCGGCGCGGACTGCTGACTCGATTTAGGTTATTTTATTTGAATATTTTTATATTTTTAATAATATTTTTTAACATAGATTGACTTTTTTTTCTTTCGAATGGACTTGATGCTGTTGGTCCTGCGACCTCTACAGCTTCAGCCTGACAATGGCGAGTGCGGAAGGCGCTCAACCGGTTGAACTGAACTAAATTGAACTGAAGTGTATTTATATCGTTTTTCTACATCTACACTAATATTATAAAGAGGAAATCTACACTAATATTATAAAGAGGAAAGACTTGTACCTATTTTTGTATGTTTGTAATGAATAGGCTCAAAAAGTACTGGGCCGATTTAAAAAATTCTTTCACCAATAGAATGCTACATTCTTCCAATTTGACATAGGCTACATTTCATTTTGAAAAAAATTAGGGATCCTTGGTAAAATTTGAACAATGTAACCGAAGGTGTAGAAAAATGAGTCTTAAAATGTCTTTCGTCGAATGCGCTGCCGAAACTATTAGAGATAGAACAAAATAATGTACGACAATATTGAAGAACATCATAATGTCTACAAAAAACTCCGCGGTAGCATATGTCCAACTATTGTAGTTATGTCACTACAACAACTTTTTTCATTTTAAACATTAATGAAAATGCTAACCAAATTCAAACCATGCTATTTATGTGTTTATATTAATCACTGAAATAAATGTTTTTTAATATATAATTAATAAATAAGAATTTTTTAATAAATAAAAATATTTGTGAAAAAAAGTGTTTTATATCCAAATTTCCAAAAATAAATAATTGTCTACCCCGTGCGAAGCCGGGACGGGCTGCTAGTATTTTATAAAGGAGAGTTGTAAGTGACCGAAACCAAAAGCAAATTTTTTGTCTATTTTCTCTAAAACTTGACTAAATTTGATATTTTTTGTAAATCAAATATTTGTAATATTGTGTATAAACACGACTGTAAAATCACGTAAATGAGATATATCGCCAATATTTCGAAAGGTGGTTCATTAGATTAAATTCCTGTTATAATCATTGTCACAAAGCATGAATCATTTAATTTCGTTCAAATAAAAAATCTCAAAATTGCCTGTAAAATAATTTTAAATAATTTTACAACCCGAATTCGTCATCAGCTGCGTAAGTCAACGGTTGGACTTCGCATCTTTCTATGAGGTTATTTGATTAGCCATATAATCATCACGCTTGTACAGTTTTTGACGGTTTTGTATCTTTAAATTCTACTGTTTTAGCTAGGAATTTTTTAATTATAGTGCGGACTGTTTTTGATATGTTGCGTAATGTTTTTTATTAGTATTAATTCATTTGCATATACATACATATATATTTATTTTTTGCTTAAATTGATGATTTACTATTTTTATCTAAACTTACTGATGCCCTTGACTACACTACAAATAATAAAACTGTATTGATTGTCGACCGAGGCTCACGGAAATCACATAAAATATATATCCATATGTCCGCCTTCATTCGTCTGTGTGCATTACAGTGATTGTTGATACGTAAAATGGATCCAATATACTTAAAATTAATGATTTAAATAGTTTTTTTGCCCGCAACGTTGACTGCACAGACTTCAGATATTATCCCTTAATGAACGGGATAAAAAGTATCCATTGTCCTTATTTATGCCATAGGCTACGTTCATGCTTAATTTCATTACGATTGGTTGTGCCGTTGAGGCGCCAAGTGGTTACAAAGAAACTAGCTTTCACCTCAATTACATTAGTAAGATTCTATACTGACATTCAGGGTGTTTGTGATGCCTTGACAACATAAAGCTAAAAAGATGAGGGCGGGCGATAATATTTTTTCCTTCATGGCTCAAAAATCCAAATATATTTAACAAATATTGTTCATAGTCGTGATGCGGGAAATCATTAGTAACCCAAGTTTAGATTAATGAAATTCTTATATGTCTTATGATTTTATCTTATTAACTTATTTTTATTTGGTCTTAATTGACCCTCATTAGCACATACGCAGCCGTTTAGATACAGTTTAATTGAGGGCTGCGGGGAAAAACTACCTACTATTTCTTATAGACAGACAGCAAAAACTGATACAAAAACTCGTGCGCACATTTGAATGATACATGATGAATATAAATCTCACGTTATTTTTGCATCAAAACGTAACACAGGGTAATTTAAAATCATGCTATTTCAGTCACGATCTCTCATAACTTCAAAATGAGTTTTCTGAAATTGTGTATTTTATTGCCTTCAAATCTGCCCTGTTACTATGAGCCTATGTTCGTAGAACATGGTAAATTGTTTCAGCCGTAGCTTTCATGTATTTACACATTGATGACACTTATAATTGAATGTCTAATTACCCGTACTAAAGCCTGTCTCTCGTCGCTCTTGAGACCGTAAACCGCTGCGCCTTCATCTTTAGATAGGTGTGGCGCGCTCAGGCTGCCCATCACCATGATGTACGGCATATTGACACTGGCCACTGGTTCTATTGTAGATCACCGACTAACAGAGTACATTTTAATTGAACAATGGGCAGGAGATGCGGCCCCTAGCATGTAGTGAAGCGTGGAGCTGACTGAGTGAGCGACCACGCGGCCCGGCTGCGGCCCGCGACAGGTTGTACTCGTGTGAGTGAACTCTGCTAGTCAGTGCCAGGTAAGCAGCCTTCGTACAATGAACTAATGATTAGACGGGCTATGCGAAGGCTCGTTGAGGTTGTTTTGAAGTAGGTACGGGCATGGCAGCGCGGCGCAACTTGCTTGCATGTATTCTGTACGAGTGTTTTGATTGATTGATCTATACTTTTGTAAAAAAAAAATTAGCAATTTAACATAAGAAAAATAGCAATTTTTTACGATAATGGCTTTGTACTTGACTTTAATATCACATAGTGGCATGTAAGGCCGTAGAATAAGGTGCTAACATACAGGGAGGCTTACTTGATTTGATTGTAAGTATATTCAAGAATGTTAACCCAAAAAACAATTAGCCAGGTAGTTCAATTAAATAATCACATAATTATGATTGAATTCAATGTGGAAAAACATGAATAACACAATAACGTCAAAGACCTGACCAAGTTGCTACAAATTAGGTTCATTTGTAAGTTTCGCATTGGTGATATGACCCTTCTAAAATAAAAAGTCTGTATTTGTGCTCAGTTCACAATGGTGGAACAGGCACGTATGCGAACGAGGATCCAGCTGTGAGTGTAGTGGTGTCGGACGTCACATGGCCTTCACGCGCGCTGCTCTTGTGTGCGCCGGCGCCGGTCAAACAATGCAAGTCTCAACAAAACTACTTATTGTTAAACCCACGTTAAACCCCTTTTTGATATGAATGAACCACGTTTCTACACACGATACGAGCACGAGCTGGGTCGTGATGTTCGGTCTGTATTAGTATGTTATACATACTACAATATGAACGTTACACTAGTGGCTCCTGTTATATCTGCACCACCACTGGGACCACACGGGATTATTTTTTTCGGGAACCAGTTTTCAAATAAAACAAGAATCATCAAAATCGGTTCACCTAGTCGAAAGTTCTCAAGAAAGAAAGAAAAATTGAAAAAGAAAAGAGTAGAATACAGATACTTTTATTTTATTTTTATCTGAAAGTTAATTGGTTTTATATGAAAACTTTTTTAAAATTCAAAGGCGTACAAGGATTTTAATAAACGACAATCAAGCTGCCAGACGTCTGTCTAAATTGAAAACTAATATAAACAAACTTCAATTGCATTTAATTTGTAACTTCAAGAAAGTTCGCGGTGAATTATACAGCCGATAACCATGAGTCATTCTATGAGCAGTGCTAGAAACATACAATTAGGTGTGTTTGTTTTATAAATGCTAGAATGGGAGGTTTCTTAGGGCTCGCATCCGCAACGAGTTGATTCGTCAAGAGATCCAATGATAATCACTAACTTTACTCAACGGATCAGCTTTGATCAGCAGGCGCTGGTTGTTTTTGATGGAAGTGCCTATGATTCCAACAGAGGAATCTCTAATAGAATATAAACCATATGTATGTACTCCTGCAAACGTTGTACCCTGGTATAGAATGGTAAGGTTATAAGGACTCACGCAGGATTGCAATGAGGAAATCAGAGGACGCATTGTTAATTATTGGGAGAGGACTATAGCAATGCCGCAGGTTGAATATGACGGTACAACGTACGTCGTACATTCCTCATCATTTTGTCAGATATTTTGGTTGGTCGCAACAGTGAGCGGTTTAAAAGGTTGGAAGCCATAAGAAAATGATGGAAACTACGAAACAGAATAGAACAATGACATATGATAAACATAGGAATGACCTTAACGCTAGTTAAAATTTTAGTATTCGAGACATACCAGAAGGCCAGACTCGCTTTTGTCCAGACCATGGCTGAGTTGGCCACCAGAGTCACTAACGTTAGATGCCTTGAAAGTGCCGGAGTACTCGGTTAGTTATTGGTAAATTGTTAAATCTTGGTCAACAGATTCGAAGTAATTTCATTAGTGTCCATGACTACCTGGCAATAAATGTTTAGGCTTTATGTCTTAAGCTTTTTATAGGGTACAGTAAAGCCGATGAATGGGAGACTAGTCGGTATTTTTGTATATTCTATAAGCACTTGACTTTAATCTCACTTGATGGTAAGTTGGCGGCCTGTTGTAAGTAACGGTATGAAAGAGTGTACACTGTACGTACACAGAAGCATAAGGAAATAAGGCTCTCGGTATGCTATCTTCGATACAATACAAATTAATTTATTGCGAATAGGATTGTCTGTCGCCAAGCAATGATGTTTGGAATTAGACCTACGAGTAGATAACATTGTGGTCGCTAGTACTTTACCAAGAAAATGCTAAGTAACGATAGTTTCCCCCGCTGTGACCTCGGAGGTCAGCCCAACTGCTACAGATGCGGATAGATTTGATTTTTGGAACATCAAGACATTTAGAAATCTAACTCACAGTCACCAATACACTGATGCAATCATCGTGTAACCATGTATACGGATTGATGAATAACCTCTTCTGACTTGATTGACATATCCTATTATATAGACATAAATCATTGACAACATATACATTTAAATCAAAACTACATCTACTTACGAGTATATTGTTTTTAGATTTCCTGCGTCCGTTGCTATCTGACCCGTGCAGCACTATCCGCCAGTGTGCAGTCGTGGCTACTTCGAGGCTAGCAGAGAATGATGAAGGAATTGCCAGACATATCCTCAACAATGGCATGGTTACAATCACTCTTGAAAACCTTAACAAATATAATGTAAGATCTCATACCGTAAACTCTACTGACATTATGTATGCCTAAGAATCGGCCCCAAGTGGCTACAGATCTACGGCTAGTAGACCCTAGCTTTGCCTGGCGTCATCTTTTAAAATATACCCCACCCGCGGTTTGTACAAATAGTCGATGTTTTAAATTAAAATATTAGATATTCTGTTGGTAAGTACTCGTATACTGTAGGTAATAGGTAGGAGAATTTAGATGCGGGCTGCTGCAAATTATCGTAGCAATTATTAAGGAAAAGACTTGAAATATGGTTTTTTGTTAGCTACCAGTGTATTGATTTGTTCGCAGGTATTTTATAAAAGATCAGCGCTATACCTGATGAGAGCGGTAGCGAAGTAAGTGTACCTTGCATTTTATTCTACTACATACAATTACGAGTACCAATTATTCGGGATCGTTTTATCCTAGGGCCTTACTGCCGGGCGAGGCTCCAGTCTCTCAATAACCTTTTATGTACTTTTGTACATACGTGTATTGTAAGATAAATAAAGAGTATATTACATAACGTTATACAAGCATGTATGCCCGCAAATTCATCTTCGTTAACCTCAAAGAACTTATCCCATAGGGAGGAACGCTTATCGGGATAAAGGTCCATCATAAGTGTGTGTGCCAAATTTTATCAAAATCGATAGAAACAGAAGAAATACAATAGTTACTTTCGCATCTTTCTTATATAAGATATACGTATAGTTCCGTTATTTTACGTCTGTAAGTTTTAATTATTTTAGACATAACGAAGAGTTGGCGTCATCAGTCGTACGATTGGGTGCTCTTGAGCACATAGTCTCTTGTCTGGAAGATTTTGATACGCAAGTGAAGGAGAATGCGGCGTGGGCCCTCGGGTACATTGGAAAGCACAGCGAGGATTTGTCAGGTCTAGTCGTTGATGCTGGGACTCTGCCGCTGCTTATAATGGCCTACCAAGAACCAGAGATGAGTCTCAAACAGGTGCTGTCCATGCTTACATACTTTAAAACAAGTTTTAAATTAATATTTAATCATTTCCCATATCCCTCCAGTCTGTAAGTGCATCAAGTAAAATAAATTCACTAGTTTTTAAATAATGGTTGACATTATCATGATGACTCATTGTATTATTACCAGATAGCAGCTGGTGCCATGGTTGATCTGGCGCAGTACAAACCAGAAGCAGTGGTTGACGCGGGCGCCATTTGTCATTTGGTGAGAGGTTTGGAAAATCAGGATCCCAAACTGAAGGTGTTTATTTACTTATTCAATATTTACGAATAGGTATTATATTTTTCGTACATAGAGTTATTAGAAAAACTGCTTCTGGTCTGACGGTCAACCGCTTCGCTCGTTGTAGGGTCTTAAACATGACGGTCAGAGATCTCTCTCAATAAAAGCAATTTCTAGATGGAGTATGTCGGTAGACGCGAGCTTCATTCTTCTTTATATGAACTGCGTCCGCTACGGCTGTAGAGATAGGTAGTTAAACATTAGAAAACAGCTTTCGACCCTTCCGTTTATGTATAAAGTATTCTTGTACCACCTTCTTTCTGTTCTAGCTCAGAGATTTTCTATTTTTTATATGCAAAATGGGCTTGCACTTCACAATAAGACCAATATCATACACACCGTTAGTACTTTATAATCTACGCTTGGATTTTCTATTTAAATAATGGGGGAAATATTTTTGTCTGAATGGATAGTCCATTTAAAAAGGTACCTCTATAATTTTTTTCGATATTACTTTTTTTAGTACAACCCGCCAAAAAGTGAATATAAGTGTCTATACACGCGGTGCTAAAACGCTTCATATAAATCGGGTGACATTTGTGACGTCACACCTGTTTTAGAGCGTTAAAATGTTTGATATTTTGAGTTATCTCCTAAATGTTTTTGTGTTATATACCCCTATAATAAAATGTTCAAAATGCAGTGTGAAAACTAAATCTAATAAGCATTTTAATATTCGAGGAACTAAATTTTTGAGACAATTATTCCTTGCAAAATCCAAATAAAAAATCAAAATTATCACGTATTTTTATTTTGGTGGGTTTTCTTTTAATGTCCGTTATGCTGTAAAATACAATTCAACCCAATTTAATTTGGTTGCATCTTCCCTATTTACCTAGTCTAGTAATAACTCGAATCTACCCGCTGAGCGCCTTCCGCGCTCGCCATTGTCCGGGTGAAGCTGTCGCAGGACTAACAGCATCAAGTCCATTCGAGAAAAACACCTCTAACAACCCGTAACTCACCAGAAAATTGACAGTGATATGTACGTTCAGCGTAGCACCCTGTGCGCACTAGGCGCGGTGGCTGGGGCCCGCGTGGAACTCGCCGAGGCGGTGGTGGCAGCCGGGGCCCTGCCCCAGGCGCTCCTCCACGCCGGACATGATTGCGCGCCGGTGCGCCGTGCCGCCGCCTGCTTGCTGCGTGACATCGTCAAACATTCTGTTGATGTGAGAGCATTGTCTAATGAACTGATTCCCTTATTACCTGCTTTTATACATCTGGTAAAAATAAGTTATTTTTAGGGTTCCGAATTCGAAGGATCGTCGGAGACGGCTTTTGTTTAGGGTCCGTCCGTTCGTCAGAGGCTTCTAGCTCCTAAATAAGAATAGATACAGACTTGAGACTTACACATAGTGTCAAAAATTATATTACAAACAATTTATTGAAGGGAACTCAAACATGAAGAGGGGTTTAAGAGATTAATAAAATTAATTACCTACCTTTTTTGTTTTTTTCGAGGGGGAAATCTTTTCAATCTACCCGACTCGGAGAGAAGCCGGATTATGTAGAATTTCCATCCACTAAAACCCCCTCAGTGGTCATCCTCGGCGCCTACCTACCTACCTAGGCTTGTCGCTATATCTCTGCTCTTGGCGAATTATTAAGAATTGGACGCGAGCTTTTGACCACAAACTCACATGATTTTAAGGATGAAGTCGAACTGGTTGTTGAACTCTCCTGGATGATGAGAATGTACCTCTCGACTAGAAGTTCTGAGAAGGGAATTCCACCTATATCCACCATCCGTTGTAATGTTTCAGTTAGCGCAGCTGGTCGTTAACACGGGCGGCTGCGGGCCCTTGGTGGAACTACTCCAGGAGCCTACCGGAGGCACGCGCGTGCCGGCGTGCATGGCGCTAGGGTATATCGCCGGACAGTCTGATCAACTTGCTATGGCGGTTATAGAAGCTAAGGTGTTTTTACTGATCATTTTAGATGATGTGTCAGTGACTCGTTTGTCATATGTGGTGGTGATGATCTTCGAATAATCAAGATTAAATTTGTACCACAAAGTTTCATAAGCTAGTAGGGAGCTTTAGTTAGAATAACTTGGACAAGTAACTATTGACGTTTAAGTCAAGGTGGTATGCCAGTTTACTGTTCCTGATTGCTGATATTTTAATGTTTTACTGTGCAATCGCCAATTTTCTTGTCGACTAACCCACACCCAGCGCAGCCGCAATGTCTACGCAGTTTGACTCATTGATTACCACAGAGGTACTTTGCTATGCTCGGAGTCTCACTGATGGACCGCATTCGAAACGAAGTGATCCGTCAGAGAACCAAAGACACCGACATAGCTTACCGTATTAGCAAATTGAAGTGTCAGTGGGTTGGTCATATCTGCCGAAGGACTGACAATTGCTGGAGCAGACGAGTCCTCGAGTGGTAGACCACATATAGGCAAACGTAGTGTAGAACGCTCCCCGGCTAGGTGGAAAGACGACTAACGTAGGGTAGCCGGACGTGAATGGATGCGGAGAGCAGAGGACCTAATTGAGTGGCGCACTCTAGGAAAGGCCTATGCCCAGCAGTGGACAGCTACAGGCTGTACATGATTATGATGGGGTAGTAATCGGTACTCTGGTTGGTGGCTTGACTGACTAACGAACACCATGTTATCTAAGTACTTGTGTGTGCCACCACGTATTCCAGTAGTTAAAGATAACAAGCCTGAATCTCCGACTGGAGGCTACTGGGTTTGCAAGCTTTGCGCAGGACCTATTACGTCATTTACCATTTACCACCATGAGATGAAGGCCAAGTGCAACTACATTGTGTATGAAAAAGTATTCAAATATTGGAACCTGAAGCTAATTTTTGATTACACATGTTCTGTTGTCTTAATTTTTATTAATAAGAATAAAAGATAAAACTTGGAAAGTGTATAATTACATGTTTTCATTTGTGTGTAGTGTATCCCGCCGCTGGTGTCTATACTGCATAGTGAGACGTCTGACAACGCGGACTTGTGTGCGGCTGCGTGGACCCTCGGACACGTCGCCAAACACACCCCGCAGCACAGCCTCGCCGTCGCTGTCTCCAACGCCCTACCCAGACTGCTGCAGGTATCACACAATTACAAACCTTCTATGGTCGTGTGGTCTCAGATCTAGAATAGGATCACCCTATGACAATCCGCGGGTGTCGTGAAATTTGTCTAACGGAAAACTTTCAGTACTTGCCAGGCGTAGTGATTAAGGCGAGTCCTTTCTTCTCATTTTCCATACAAGTTACTGTTCCCATAATCTTTTTAAATACGATAAATTTTTAAATGAATTTGATATGGAAAAATAAACAAAAAAATTAGGTATCCGCGAAATGAGTTTCAAAATTTTTGGACTTCAATAAGTACTTTATTTTTAAATCTGAAATTAAATTAAATTTCGCCAGTGCTACGCATGTGTGAGTGCACACATGCGTGGCACAGAGTTTTGAGCTCCGCCCCTACCCTGTACACATACTGACTTGATGAGAGAGACCGCTTTATACATAAGAAAAGACCAAAAAAATATTTGAAAGCTAACACCACGCTAACACACGTTGCCGCTCCGTGCGTGGACGCGTGGTGCTCGCTCTCTCCTTTTAATTTGCTTTAAAAAGGGACAGAAGAAATAATCGATAATTCCTGAACAAGACCTGTCAGTTTTATTACTAAGTACTAAGGAGTCGTATAATATATCAAAAAAAGCCTATAGAAAATTCCGCAATGATATACGAGTATGTCTATCTCCTAACAATAATATTACAACAAGGACATAACCGCGTTTGCGAACGCACCCACTCTTGACACCTGCTGGCTGTCAATTGTCATCCGTCGCTGACGTCGAGATCGAGAACTCAGTATTTATTCCATCAGGTTATGGGCCTATTTGGAATCCGTAAAAATAATTAGTTAAACAGTGAGTCGCGGAGTGTGTTCTCTGATTTTTAGGGCAGCCCTTTTTGGCATCAAAATGGCTATATCCAACGTGCAAATTGAAAAGATGCAAGGACGTGAGAACTATATAACATCTGAAAGTTTGCTGTACAAACGTATGTAGAGCACAAGAGCCTTCCAATGGCGTGGAAACAATTGATGCCGCCGATTACATTAAAATTAAGCTCTTACAAGCTTCAGTTTTTATTACAAAACAGCATCGTAAAACTACCCCGAGAAAAACGTTGTTACAACTGTAATGAGTTTGGTTATTTTAGCAAAAACTGCAATTATAAAAAGAAAACAAATGAAGGTAAAGTTTTTGCAGCAGCCTCTGAAAATGTGAATAGTAAGGAATGGTATGTGGATTCTGGAGCATCTTCACATATGACTAACTCCTCCGACTTGATGTACAGTACCCGGGCACCTCTGATTAGACAAATAATGGTTGCCAATAATTCATCAGTCGCCGTGCTGAAGATGGGTAATGTAGACCTGGATTTTTATGGAAAAAATAATAAAATAAATCACATAGAGGTGAGAAATATTTTATACATTACTGAACTGAGTACTAACTTGTTATCAGTTAGTCAGTTGGTAAAGAATGTCTGTCAAGAAATTTTTTAATACTCGGGATGTGAGATTTTTGAATACAAACAAACAGTTAGTTGCAAGCAAGATTAACTAATTGAATACAATTCAAAGAAATGCACTTGTTACTTCATCCAAGACTGAATGTCTGGATACATGGCATCGAAGAATGGGCCATTTAAATTACAAATAATTATTGAATTTAAATGAAGGTAACAATAAGTGTGCTGTGCTGAAGATAAGCATCAGTTACATAGAAACGAGTGTAATGGTAGCTGATGTACTAACCAAGGGAATTCCTCAACTGAAGCTGGCGAGCTGCTCACATCAGATGGGTTTATGTCCTAGAGGGGATGTTGTGAGGACAACCGCGTTCATAAGTTAATATATACTTATTGTATGTAAAGTATGTATTATTATTATTGATATATATTAGTTTGTTTTATGTATCTCTTATGTAATCGTTTATTATATTTATTATATCGTTCACACCAAACTGCCCTCCTCTCTTCAGTATTTCTCCTTGACCCAGGACTGCAGTAAGAAATTTCTTTTAGATATAAGCTGTTCCTTTTGTATATATTTTTATGTTTATGTGTTATGTAAATATTTTCTGTGTAAAAAAAACTGTTTAAATAAAAATAAATTAATCAACTGAGTATTTTATTCCATCAAATAACCCACAGCTATAATTTTTAGGATTCCATAGTCAAACATGGAACCCTTATAGTTTCCCTGTCTGTTTGTCCGTGGCTCAACTCAGAGACTTACTACTAGTACTACTGTATTTTATATTTTTGTTACCTCAGAACTTTGGACTGTGTGAACTGATTTTAATGATTCTTTTTTATTTAAAAGCCAGTGATTTTGATGACAACTGATGCTTATCGATATTGATTCAGCAGTTTTAAAAGAAAATGAACAAATAACAAATATGTACCCAGATCTACATCTAAGGGTGGACATTTTAGGGGATGAATGCTGCGGACATTTAGGGCAATTGAAGTTAGTTTGATCAATAAAGTTGTAGTGATTCACGCATCATCAGCCAGGACACGTCCACTGCTGGACATAGGCCTCCTCCATGGCATGCTATAATGGCCGGTCCCTGTAGACCAACAACATCAAGTACATTCGAAAAGTAAAGAAAAAAATTCCTGAGCCACTTGCATCTAGTGACGACCTTTCCTAGTACATCCCATCTGTCATCGATTCTTCAAGCGATGTGACCTGCCCATTGCCACTTCAGCTCACTGACTTGGCGAGCTATGTCGGTGACATTAGTTCGTTTATGGATTTACTAATTCTTGATTTTATTTTATTAATCCTTTTCAAAGCTTTTAGTTTCTGTTTTGCCATACAATATTTGAACTTATTTTTCAATCTAACCTCCTCCATGGCCTATTGGCTGAATGTTGGATAAACAACCCAGAGGCCCCGGGTTCAATTCCTAGTGGAAATTACCAATCAGTACTCAGTTTATTTGGTAATTATAGTAGGGCATTTTTCTATGTCCGCCTAGCTAACTACCACCATGTTACCAAAGTCAGCCGCTAAATAGCAGTGTCAATAGCACTGTTGTGTTCCAATATTAAAGGTAGCAGAGCTATCGCCTCATTAGCTAGTATAATAATTATTATTATTGTTAAATTGTTTTTCTTTTGGTTTTTTTTATAACTTTGCAATAAATGATTATTATTATACTATTATTAGCTGTAGTCTTTATAGCTTGTTTTGTCATACAATCTTCAAAATCATTTTTCACGCCGTAGGGGTTTAATTTGATTAAAAATTTTAAACAGAAAGTGTCTAAGTTGTACAAGAAGCCTATCTGCAAAATTTGTAGTTTTAGTTGTAAGTTATGTGTTAGGAAGCTACTTGCAAAATTTCAGGTTTGTAGCGTTTATGGGTTCGAAGATATTGTGATGAGTCAGTCAGTCTGTGAGTGAGTGGTATTTGACTTAATCTTAGTGATTTTATGAATTGATTGATATTTCAAATGATAAGGATATTGCTCAAGTTGCTTGCCCATGAAAACCGTTCTCACTTCAAATTCTATACATATTGTTACATGTTCTCTTTGTGGATCGAGTTTCTTACTGAAGTGGTTTGTGCTGGAATCAGTCAGTCATTGAAGTCTTTCACATCTACAGATTATACACTTATACAGGTAGATTGTCAACAAGTCCACTGTTGGACATGACAATGTCAATCAATCACTACTGTCAATCGTACTTTACAAACGGACCGGTGATCGCAGTAAAATGTTTTTACATAGATAGTACTACCCATTTTCTAATTTTTAAGGTTCCGAAGATTTGATGAAAAAATGGAACCTTTGCGAAATTTCATTATGGTATCCATATACAAGGTCTTTATTTGTAAATTCTAAATTATATTACATTTTATACCGGATTTTGTGTAAATATTACAGAAAATATTAGTCAAGGTTGTTGAGTATATTTTTTGAGAAATCATCAAAAAACTTGATAAACTTAGTTATGGGGTCCGGAAAATGAACCTTTTTTCAAGGTACGTAATAATAATAACAATGTGCGCGATTCCAACCTGCACTTTGCCCGTTCTTTACCTTTAGACGCCATTTACGACCCCCACGAGGCTACATAGGTAGTATTTTAATTTGAAATATACATATACGCAATAAATATATTTCATTATTTGTCTACGTAATCACAGATAACATTGGCATGAATCATGTTGTACTGTGTAGGGCGCTAAGAAGCTAAGTATATGAATAAATATATCATCATAAGTTACTTTGAAACAGAATTTCACAAATTTGAGCTTTACTGAAAGAGATTAGTAATATTTGCAAGGTTGCCAGATCTATTTGCCGAGGCAAGCCCGACGCATCATAACAAATACAAGTGTATTCAATAATGACCCTTAATTACACTGATTAGGTCGTATTTACGACCACAATCAAACAGGTATGAGGTTTTCCGTTTTCAAACTTTTTCAGGCGACGTTGCCATACCGTGCGTATCGTCTCTAGTCGAAGTTTTTTATTTGTATGTTTTGGTTGTTTGAAATTTTAAAAACGCATTTCATATTTTTATTATAATAATAATTCGCTCAAAACAAAACAAAAATTGCAAACTTTAAAAAAATGAAGCGATGTTATTATGATCGACATGAGTACAGCGGTACATTGAAGAAGATAGTTTACTTGAAGTTAAATGTCCCTATAAGTACAGGGATGCTGTTCTAAGAGATGTACTAAAGAATGATAGAACATATTTCATAAATTATGATGAAGAAACTGGCTTATTCCTACCCAACAAAGAACATAATTATTATCATCAAATTCAGGGTCAATTTGCCAACAAAAGGTTATGTAACTTTGTTGCATGGACACCTCACAGTGTTAGAATACTTGTGATTTTTAAGGATTAAAAATGGGCAGCTAATCTTGAAACCTTAACAAATTTTGATGTTGACAAATACATATCATATTTATTAAATAAGGTGTAGATGTAAATAAAAAACACATACTTATTCACTAGTTTTATTAACATATTTACATGGTTAACTATAATCATAATAATATTTACTCCTGATCAATAACATTTTAAAAAAGTTCAACTTCTTTAATTAGGGGATATTAAAAGTTAGTCAATGCACATGAAACTTGAAAATTTTTACTCGAAAGTGTGCGGAGGTAACATGGGATATGATCTAATATGGAATAGCCTTTTACTCTTTGAATTGCTCGCTCAACATGAATCCTTGCTCATACTATTGAAGTAGTTTGAAATACTTGATTGGGAGTAAACTGAGGGTAAATTGAGGTCAAAAAGGGTGGTATATTTACAGAAACTCCAGGTGGTATAAGGTCATTAATGAGGAATCCTTTGTCAGCTAACAAGTCCCCCGGTGCAAATTTTTCTAGCAGTTGGGAGTGTTTGACTATAGCTTTATCTTATGTTGAGCCTGGGTATAATTCACTACAATAGGTTACTACTATTAGGGGCTACACCAACAAGAGCTTTAAAGGTGTTTCTGTGTTTATAGTGACTGTAAGTAAATCTTTCATGGATTTTCTTGAAACAGCACAATATACTTCAGTGCAGTCGATCACCATCCGACAGTTTGTAAATTTAGAAAAGCAATTTGGTAAACATGTTTTATTTTTTGATTATGTAGGTATCTAACTCATCTACCCTTTGTATCAATATTGATGGAATATATGAATCCAACATAGTCACAGTTTGTTTACTGCATGCAAAACACACACTTAAGTCTGTGTGTGCCAAATTTAATCTGAGCTTAATCAATGTCATAAATATTTGATCTTCTTGGCTTATTCGGGTAAATTTCTGACCGCAATAATAGTTAATATCGATACCTTCAAATAATTCCATTAATGTAGTTAGTATCTCCTGGCTCGGAATGACAGTATAATATCTAATCAATTTTTCGTTGTTTTCAATTCTTTTTAAACACTGGCACTGTTTTGATGTTTTTTATGTCCAATTTTAGTTTGTCATTTTCAGACCTTAGCAAAGTATTTTCTGCTGCTATAATTACATCATTCTTAACTTCAACTATTTCTTCTGATGAAAAATTTTCTATGGGTATGTCGTCGTCAGGTTTCCTTTGGTTCTTCGGATGTGAGAGAAACTGAAATATTTTCCCCTTATTATGGCTAAATAGCACAGTAGTTTCTTCTGTCACCATCTTGAAAATGACAACTGCATATACGCGAGTGTTTGGAAGGCACCCTATCAGCCCTCCTGTAACAAACATGAAATAAATTTTAAGTAAATTCAGCACACATATAAACAAAAACCACAGTAAAACATAAAAATTCTTAGTAATAAAAATGGTATGTACTGACCTTATGTATTTGATCCATTTCTTTAAAATCTTTTGATTCTTGGGAAACGTAAAAACTTGCATTTATGCTTATCGTTATAGTGTTTAAATCCGGGCGCAAAACACATCATTTTGAAGCTTTTTAACTATAAAATTTCCTTTTAAAACAGCAGCCAATTTTTACTCTATTTAGTATGAGAATGTCAATTGTCACTGTCAATAAGTTTGTTGGACCGCGCCATATTGAAAATGGAAATGCGACGTTGCCACATTTATAGATAGACAGCGTGGGCGGGACTACAAATGAAAGTATAGTCAACAATGAACATTAAGTACTCTACTTATGACCTATAATCGAATGGATTTACTAATGGATTGTTGATCTGGGTACGAGTCTAGGTTACAGGAATTCACCATAGCCGCTGTTTTTCCCATAATATTTTTAAATAATGGTCGTGGGTTACATTTAATATATTTAATATAAGTCTAGTGAAGTAAAGCGCCCGCGAAATGAATAATCATAACATATAATTCACGCATTGTCCCGATATTAGCGATTTGTCAAACAGCGCCGCCTTTTGGCAGGTTTGCGCGTAAAAAAGAGCACCGTGGCCGTTAAGGCAAATCCCCTAATGGAAGTTCAACTTTCCAATATGTGAAGGAGGCTTATGTTAAAAAATGGACTGCTGAGCTGCTAATAAACGAATTATGAACCATTTATCTGTACCGTTATTTTTGTGGCGTAATATAAACGTGTTTGACAGTTGTACACAAGTCCGCAGGCGTCAGGGGAAGTGCAATCGCGCGCCTCCTGCGCCCTGAAACAAGCACTGCAATGCTGTTTGCATCGACCCGCTCTGGAGCCACTGCTGCATGCTGCACCTGCTAACATCCTAAAATATGTTCTGGCTCAGTATGCAAAGGTATGTACTTACATAATTCAAATCTTGTTGGTATCACATCCCATCAACAGCCTATATATTTCCCTACTGCAGGGGCTCAGGCCTACTCTCTTACAGAGTGTATGGGCCCTAGTCCACCACGCGGGCCCAGTGCTGACTGGTAGACTCTATTTTCTTCTCAGGAGACTGCAGGTTTCCTCACGATATTTTCCTTCACCGAAAAGCCAATGGTAAATATTTTAATGATTCGTACATAAATTCAAAATAACAAATTGGAACTCATTGGTACAAGCCAGGATAGGCCTCAAAAGTTCAAAGACTGACGCTCTATCCAATCGAGCTACCACGGCTATATGTGTATTGTTGGTATTGTATGTATTATTATTGTATCTATAATAAAATCAAGCGAGGTCTGACGGAAGTGTTACCATATTCTACAAATAAATATATTTAAATAATTACTGCGAATATTACATGTTTAAATGACTCCTAGAATGCTATTAAATCCCCTAGCAAGTACAATCCCACCCTTTTTTGAAGTGAGTCCTGATATGTTACACCACTTTTGACAATCTAGGATATATGTGTGTATTCTGTACATATATACAATAATCCATCCCCTCCCATCACTCTGATTTCTTTTCCTACTCATTCTCGGTTCATGCAGCCAGATTGTGGAACTTGTTGCCTCACACTGTATGTGACAGTAATACCGTTTCTATTTTCAAGAAAAAAGTCAAGGAACATTTTTCTGTCTTTTACAAGTAGTTCATAAGTTAATATATTATTGTATGTATGTATGACTTTTGATTTATGTTAATATTTAGTAACTTGTGTTTATGTAATCATATATTGTATTAAGATATATGAAATGTACATGCCAGACTACCCTCCTGTCTTCACTATTTTTCTCTTGACCCAGGACTGCTGTAAGAAATTTCTTATATAGAAATAAGCTATTCCTTTTTTGTGTATTTCTTCTGTTTTTTTGTGTGTGTTTTGTATTTTTCTGTGTATAATAAATTGAAAAACAAATATTTATTGTACTTTTAAATGAACTATGTTCTCAGTAAATAATTAAACTGAAGTACTTTACATGAAGATAACATAAACATTTTATTTCTTGCCATGCAAGATAAAATTTTTCAAGGTTTTAAATTTTACAACCTACCTAAAACAATTACATTATACGATTTTAATGGATTCATAATATTAGTACACAGGACCATCATCAAGATTATCATCTTCTTCATCATATTCTTCCCCATTATCAAAGTAGTTATTAGCGTAATCTGTACCATCATCCATTTCGTATTCTTGTTCATGTTCTTCTTCTATTTCTTCTTCTTCATTGCTTTCCTTATTTGGTGTTTCATCTTCTTCGTTGGCTTCCTTTACTTCTCCGTTCTCTTCTTGAGATTCCTTATTCTCTAAAGTTTGTAATCTCTTTGCTATTTCTGTTGGATCATCGAGTTTCCGTTTTCTCGTCGTCGCTCGAACTCGACCAGCTTGTGGTAGTAACTCCCCCGGCATATTAGTCCACACGCAATCCAAAACTTTACTTTGCTTAGCGTCTAGTGCTAGAAGTTTATATTTATCTGAATATCTTTCCACGCCATCAGTTATACGTTTTTGCTTGACATACGCTGGAGACTCATGCAAATATTCAATGAATTGATCTTTGACAATAAGCATATAATCGGTTGTAGCGTCGTAAGTAAGGGGTAACGGTTTGGCTTCAAGTTTAGGGAATAAAGGCGGAGGTGCTAGAGTTTGTCCGGTGTTTTCACCTCTAGCAATGCCAAGCGCTTGAAGTTGCTCGTGAGTTAGGGAAAGGCCGCTGCCACCACGACCCCTGCCTCGTCCAGCCATTTTCCAGTAATGTGAAAGCTATACTTTTGATATTTATTGTTATTTTAACATTTGTTTACGTTTAGGTTTGAGGTTATGTTATTGTCAAAATGATCAAGCAAGGCTTAAAATTGCCAAAGTGACAGGCGAAAGGGCAAGGGACCTATAAATATACAGTCTAGTTTCTAATAGGGATCCGTAAGAACATTTTTAATCATGTTGTTCTTGTAGATATTACCAAATGACGCCCGAGCTCGAAGATTATTCGTGTCAACTGGGGCTTTGAAGCGAGTTCAAGAAATAGATTCTGTTCCTGGATCATCTCTGAAGGAATACATTAACATTATAAATAGTTGCTTCCCTGAAGAAATTGTGAGGTATCTTAAAATATTTTATAAGTCATCACGTCACTCAGCAGCCCGTCCCGGCTTCGCACGGGGTAGACAATTATTTATTTTTGGAAATTTGGATATAAAACACTTTTTTTCACAAACATTTTTATTTATTAAAAAATTTTTATTTATTAATTATATATTAAAAAAAATTTATTTCAGTGCCCCCTCCATCCCGCCCGTCGCGATGCCCGGCGCGCTTTTCAGACTGCATCGCAAACAACGGCCACGGCGCTATGGCGGTTTTGTTTACTGTTTGAATTTTTTAATTCGTAATATCTTTTGAATGGAAAGTCCAATTTAAATTATTTAAAAACTATTTTATAGGTAGTTAAATGGTCTTGACCATAAAATAATTTATTTGGATAAGGATTAATATAAACACATAAATGGCATGGTTTAGACTTTGGTTAGCATTTTCATTAATGTTTAAAATGAAAAAAGTTGTTGTAGTGACATAACTACAATAGTTGGACATATGCTACCGCGGAGTTTTTTGTAGACATTATGATGTTCTTCAATATTGTTGTACATTATTTTGTTCTATCGCTAATAGTTTCGGCAGCGCATTCGACGAAAGACATTTTAAGACTCATTTTTCTACACCTTCGGTTACATTGTTCAAATTTTACCAAGGATCCCTAATTTTTTCAAAATGAAATGTAGCCTATGTCAAATTGGAAGAATGTAGCATTCTATTGGTGAAAGAATTTTTTAAATCGGCCCAGTACTTTTTGAGCCTATTCATTACAAACATACAAAAATAGTTACAAATCTTTCCTCTTTATAATATTAGTGTAGATATGGTTTGATATGTAGTGTCGCTATCAATTATTGCAGTCCTGACTGCATAGACTTCCATCTAAAATCATCTTACAGCCGTAGCTTTTCATCCCTCTCCGTTTCATCAAGATCGAAACTTTTAATGCACTTAATGCCCGAAACATACATACCGGTTCCATACATTTAGTATGGAGAGAGGGAGAGACACACACATTAGAGTCATGACGACACGACCTACAGATATGTATCTAGCCTTATTAAATGTATGAAACAGATGTGCTTTTGGAGCGCCACGACACGATTGTGTGTTTCGGGCTTTAGAGTGTGCCGTGTAGTCACGGTCCAATCTGATTGAATATTGGCATAAATTGGCCGATCAAATTGCCCGGTGTAAGGAGTTTTTTAGTTTTGAAAAGGCAAAAAGAAAGAGCCAATTTCAGATGTTTAATATTAGTGTAATATTTTTCAGATACTATACGCCTGGTTATTCTGAAGCGTTGCTTGATAGAGTCGAAGCTTTTACACCACAGGTAAATCTTAGCTGGAATGACTTCCAGTATGGAAAGGTTGTAGAGCCAGCGCCTTATTAGTTTGAGGCTTCTAGGTGCGCACACGTATCATCCAAAAGCCATGTCACCATCAGGTGAGATTAAGGCAAAGTGCGAAACCATTGTACATTAGAAAAAAGTATATAAATATAAATTCACAAAAATTTTCCACTTTTGTCATCCTACCTGATTGATGTTTTGTTTAATACTTTGTATTTTCCTTACAGATTCCAGAATTATTCACCGATAGGGTGCCTAGTGACTGCCAGAGTGAACTAACTGTAGATGGAAATTAATACATACTTTTAGAAATATTATACTTTATTTAGATTGTTTGAATACATACATTTATTTTTTAAATGTGTTTAATTTTATTTACCAAGAGTCCATATTGTTTTATGTATCTGAACTGATCGGCCTCCTATATTTGAAACTTCGATCACAGTAGACTGGCTGGACACCGTGTAACTAGAAGGAAGGATAGAGGATAATTACCAAATAATTACGTTCAAACTGTATATTTTTTCGTTAAAATTTGATAGAATGTTTGAATTTTAATGAAATATGTTGAGCTTAGTAGCTAAGAGGATATAACGAGTAGTTTTTAGAATCTACTGTATACGACCTTCAAGGAATACATACAGCACAAATATTAAGCAAACACAGTGATACTTATATAGGACATCACATACTATACAGACGAGTTCAAAAGAATGTACCACCCATTTTTGATTCTGGTGTCACATTCGCCTTTCATTGTCCTACATCATCCTGCATAATGTAGACCGTATTTTTGTACTCGAGTGAAAGGACACAGTCAATTACAAATTGAAATTCATTTCTCAGGAATTCGACAAACTTGTCAAGCTGCATTTAATGAGTGTGTGGACATTGATCAATAGACCACCTGTTTTCAACGAAGGGGAATCTTCAAGAGCTGGGTTGTGGTTCTTACCCAATAAACCAGTCGTAGTGTATATAGGAGAGCTCTGAGTCTGCGAAAAGAACGCACCCCTTCGTCACCGTTTCCCTCTACTCGTATATAAGTTAAGACAGCCAGAGCCTCTACTCAGTCTCCGGTCCCAGCCCTAAGTAGATTTATCCCGTCTCGTTACAAGGATTTATTAAACTGGTTTAAAATTTAGTAACTTACCCATAGCTATTGCTAGCTAACATGTTCATTATTAAGATTCCACTCGCGTCAACCTCAAAGAACCCTTCCTGCTTGCTCGTCAGTAAATTGAGGTCCGTTAAAACAGTTTCTAGACTACCTATCTCCGACGCATTCAGGCCCTGTGCAAATAAATCAGCGTCAGCGGTGGAGAGCGTTTTCGGCACGGTTCTCGTCTATATACTATGTAATACTCATTATAGCAGATTGATAGCAGACTTAATCACAAGTTTGTTGCATATTCATGACTTAACTATAGCTGTGAACATAATATAAATATGTGACAGTCCACCGAACATAATTTGTTTGAGGACCATTTGAGAATAACGAAATGAATTTACCTTTAATTTACAGGACACAGAGCCAGTGGACTCTAATTCTATAAGCAAAATGTAGTGCATGTTCCCTTGTTAAATTACACAACTGAAATGATAATTATAGTTGATTCTATCGGAGTGCGCAAAATAAGCATGTGGTAACGGATGTGGTTTTAAAAGATAACACAGTAACTGAATATTATAATATTTATTTAATATCTTTCTAATGTATAACAAACTTTCAATAATATTCACCGTGCTGTTATGTACCTGGAATGAGAAGGGTTATATTGAATGATTGAAAGTCAAAGTAGGAACAAAAAATAACTGGATTCGATTAAATCAGTTTATGATATCTTCAAGATAATTAAGTTATATGCTTGTCAGGTTTGTTCATCATAATGAGTATGCTAGTTCCATTAAAATATATTGAAATTTTTCTTACATGATTATAGTTCTTGAATGGCACCTCTCATCTTGGAACACTGCAAATATCTGAAACATTTACAGAAAAAATTAAGATTAATTCAATATTTCCAAGATGATATTTGACACAACACTGTTTTTTTTTGAAATCAGATTTACCATACCATACTATCCCCACGGTTTAGTGAGCCAGGGATAACTTAGCAATTCATCATTTTGTGCCGGAAGAACAATTAAATACTCATTGTAATGTAAATTATTTGTGATTGATTTTATTGATGATTTGAGTTTTGATGTTCACTATCTAATAAGGCCAATAGTATGTCTCAAAACTAAATATTACCTTTTGTGTTTCTTGGAACACTTGATATCTTTTCACCAGGTTGTCTGTCACTCAGGATGTCTGTAAAGTAACAGGAGCATAATTAGGCAATTGCAAGTGATTTAGAGGTGTATAAAAGTGTTTTTGATAAAATTTACTTCAGACGTTACCATACCATTTTCTTCCCCACGGCTTTGTGAGACAGGGATAACTAAGCTATATCATCATTGTAAGTTTACATTATAAGTAAAAAAAGATTGAATAAATAAATTTATAAGTAACTCAACACTTACTATAGGGTAACGTAGATCGTAAAACATCCCGCCAGGTCTGGTTTACAATGGCTAAATTTGAAGTTTCTGTAAATGAGGAATAGTGTTAACATGCAGTTTACATATACATTATTTTATTGTACTATTTCAAACTTATTCAATATAACATTCAGTTTTGATTGTATTATCATCAAAAAATATTGTGATATATGCTTGTTACAACATCATTTGAAATTTCCCTATGTCCTTACAAAGAATAGAATAGCCTAGCTAGTTAAGAAAAGAATAACGACTCACCTGGTCAATAAATATTTATTCTCCTAGTTTTATTCTGAAACAGATACAACTTATGAAAAGGGGCGACAACTATGTATGTAGAAAAAAACGAAGTATGTTTTCAGGAAATCAATCAACACAGTAGTTCAGACTGGGGCGATATCTTTATCATCACAAGAGAGTATAAATAGACTATTTAAAATAGTCATATGTCGACATTGTGGAATTCAGATGAATTTCCATACCGTGTTCACATTGCAATCCATACTAATGTATGTATAATGAACAAATTGATTGTTTAGTTGTTACTTGATATTGAATTGAACTCGTAGTTTCAGACTTAAGCTAGTAAGGTTAATATCAGAGAGAGGTTGTCATAAGAGGTAAGGTAAAAGTGCATCAGACCGGTCGGGTCCTAAAATAAAATCATCATCACCAATCCATCTTCAGAGAAGAATGATTATGGAAAATACGTTCATATAAATCCTTAACCTCGTGGCACAAAAAAAGTGAAAATGTGCTTATGATATTCAAAGTAAAAAAAATTGTACTAATCAAATGTTATAATCTCTGATACAAACTATCATGATTCAAACAACATACCTTGAACGTCATCTTTTTAAGGATGTTGTGGACAGTTTATGGGTTTAAATGTCAAAACAACACCCAAGAAAAGTGCAGCTTCTGTAAAATATGCATATATCATTAGTATTTGTTCTTTACAAAACAATAATGGATTAATTTTGAATAATAAATCAGAAACAATCAATCATCAAACTACAGCTAGGGGCGATACAAAAGTCATCATTGTAAGTCTCAGAAAAGTGATCAGAGACAATATTAATTTATTTGCATTGTATCTTTTTTGATATAGTAGATTTTCTTACCTGCTATAGGGTAGCTTTTTGGCAGTTACTGGATTTCTTGTCTATATATGCCAAGACCAACCATGACATCGAAAGCAGCATCTGCAAAAGATGAATTCTTAATATTGTGGTTTACAAAATAATAATATATTAATTTTTAATAGTAAATCAGAAACAATCAATCATCAAACTACAGCTAGGGGCGATACAAAAGTCATCATTGTAAGTCTCTGGAAAGTAATCAATCACAGAGACAATATTAGCTAAATTATATAAAATCTATATTTATTAACATAGTTAATTGTCTTACCTTAGAGAAGGCCATGACCTTTAGTCAATCTTTTTGGGCAGTTGGCGAGTTTATTGTCCCAAGTAAAAGATATGGCAATCTATCACAACCAAGAAAGCTGCATCTGCAAAATATGTATTCTAAGTATTGTTGATAACATAATATTAGTTCAGTAACTGATAAATAATAAATCAGAAACAATCGATCATCAAATTTCAGTTAGGGGCGATACAAAAGTCATCATTTTAAATCTTAAGAAATCAGAGACAATTTACATAATTTAAATATACAGTGTATTTTTTTTAAAACTCATTTTTCTTACCTAGGTAATGTCTATTGGGGACACATAATCTGCAAATAGCTGTTTTCCTGTAAATAAAGAAAACAATAAATAAAAGTTGCTAGGCTTTAGGCTTTTATGATATCTATTAATAGGGCTGTTATTTATTTGTCACATTCAACCCTTGGACGTACGGCTATAACAACCGCATATCTTACACAGAGTGTGATAATGTTCCTAGCCAGAGTCACACATGCAAGATCAATGCTCAGCATGCATCGGCTTTGGTAGGGTAAGTAAGTTTATGATTACATGAAATTGACAATTTTTTAAAGTTTTTATTCATAGACTTTTGTAAAACATACCTGATCTTTAGATTTCGATGTTCCTCTTATGATACCTGAAATAATGTGAATTGATATATTAATATCAAAACTGAAAATCTGTAATAAAACTTTTTTAAATGATAGATCAGTAAAAAGTGATAAGTTTGAAATCACTAAAGTTCATACGAACGAGACTATAAATTTTAAATTCATCATTTGAATTATCTCAAGAAATGTATATACATATAAACATAAAACAAAGTCATGTTAGTTACTCAAGAATGGCTGAACCGATTTTGATATTTGTGTTTTTGGATTTGTCTTCGTCCAGAATAGGATAATAAGTATTGTACAATAAGTACATTGTAAGTACATGGGATAAATTCATAAAAAAATTAATTTTTTCACACATTCATGAATATAACAGAAATGTCTACTTTTGTATATGGGATAGTTGAAATACCAAGGAAGGACATAACCAACATTTTATCCCAATCAAACAAGCAGTTCCCACGGATTACATTAAGTCCACGCAGGAGAAGCTAGTCTACACTAATATTGTAAAGAGGAAAGATTTGATTGTTTTCTATAAATGTAAAGCTGGAAATATAGATGATGTCAGAAAACATGCTCCTCCATTATAGGTATAATAAAATTTGTCTGCATGGTAATTAAGATATATTAGATTCATGAGTTGCACATTGGATATTGTAAACCTTACCATGTGGTGTTTTGTGTGTCCTGTGTAGGATTGGATGAGTGGTGAAACCTTAAACAAAAATAACAGGGTCAGTAAAAAGTTAACTACACAACCAAGAAATACATCAATTATTGAAACAATATCAGGTTAGGTGGTAAGGCTGAAATCACTGGAGTTCATACGAACGAGACTATAAATTTTAAATTCATCATTGTATTACTTATGAAAAACTTAGTAAATTAAAGATACACCATTTATCTCGAATGCTCACCTTCATTTAAATCCATCCTGATATGCCCTGAAAAGAGGAAAAAATTGAGTATAAAATAAACACCACATGTTCTACCAAATCAGAAACTCACCTCATTTTTAAATTAGGTTATGTTTTAAAAACTAAGAACACATGATTTTAACTTAAAGTAATTCTTTATTGTGTCCTTAGATGTATATCACTTTCACAAACGAGAATTACTTCTTTGCTGGCTTTTTGGTGGCGGGTTTCTTGGTGCGGGGCTTCTTTGCTGGAGCCTTGGGTACCAACTTCTTGCCGAATTTGGAGCCGCGCGCCGCCTTCAGTTTCAGGCTCTTGAACACTGCTGTTCTCGCGCGATTCCTCTTGACTCGCGCTGAGCTTAGTTTGAATCTGTCGTAGTCAGTCATCTGAGCACGTTTCTCTTTGTTAGCGAGCTTCTGTGACCACTGGCTTTCGAGCCACTTTTCGTTAAGCTTGGCCTCTGTCCATGCTTTACGCACGATGCGTGTTGGTGCAGTGAATGGGAAATTGAGGCGGAACTTAGTGAGGTGGAGCTGGTTCAATCGGATCTGTTGCCGAGCAACACCGCTGCCGGGGCCGTCGACGAGAGCGCGCGTCTGGTCAATGACATCCACCACACTTACCAGCTTGCCTTTCAAGGGGCCTTCAGCCACCAGGGCGACACGCCCTGGCTCAACGTATCTTGCGAATGGCATGACGTTCTGAAAGAAAACATACAAAGGTTCGAATTACCTGTATTTACAGCACTATACGCCGTTGTAGTTGGTAAAAGTATAAGAAAATAATAACATCAATCCGGCAAACATTGTCACTGACATCATGGCTAAATCACATAAATACACTGTAACATTAGAAATATATACATCAGCCAATTTATTAAATAATGAAACACGTTACTAATCGCTTGAAATGCACAGATTCGAATGGATAAATATAAAATCCTAACCTTTCAACGTCTTGACGGATACAATGTACTACGGAAAAGAATTTCCGGCTTCGTTTCATTCTGACATTTTAGCAGTTATACCAACGCTACGGCCCTAATACAAAAACGGAAAAGCATACCCCACACTTGTGTCATTCAAAGCAAGTTAAGTTAGGTCGTGAATAGAACGAGAATATTATTTGTCTATGGTTCACAGGCGATTCTTGTGCCCGTGTGCCGCGTAATTTTAAAATGTTGGTATTGTTACTCATGTTACTCACATGTTACTTAGCAACGAAAAACAAATACAAAGGTATATAAATTTTGTTTAATTGCTAAAGTAAATAAATACATTAAAGTGGTAAAATGCGTTTGAAATACTCCAAAACCATATTGGAAGCCCAGGTAAGCATCGGAAAAGAAAGTTTTGAAAATTATGTTTGAGTGCGTTACATTAAGGCGTTACACGTTTCGAGAGCACGGAAACGAGCTAAATAATATTTTATCTAGTTATTATCGTCTAACAATTACACGGTTCGGTACAATAATAATTACTAACGTGTTCCACTTTGATTAAAAGACGTAGAACGTGGTAGAACAACTATAAGAAACATGATAGTTGCTTGACATGATGATTTGTTTACTTCATCCTAATTGCAAGACATAAGAAAACCGTGTAATGTGGGAATTTTTTGGTTTATCTTTGCAGGAGAGTGAGAGTCCCATAGCTGATATCAGCTGGTCACCCAATAATGTTAAATTGGCGGTGGCTACGTGTGACCGTGTCGTGCTTCTTTTCGACCGGGACGGCGTGCGCCGCGACAAGTTCAACACCAAACCTGCCGACGCTGCCGCTGGGAAAAAGTCATACGTCATTACAAGTACAGTTGCACAAAAATGATACATGAATTATCAACAATGAAATGAAAATTCCTTTGAACGTCGCAAATAAAGGAACCGAGTTGCATTGTTAATCTTCCCCTTAATATTTATTTAAATTTTGAGAGGCCGTCACACATGAAATACTTTAAATGTATCTCACGTACAACGATGGCGTGCACCTGATTTATAAACTTATATGTTGATGATTTGAGTATGAAAGATAACAGAGCTAGCGCCTCATTAGATTGAGGATTTTGGGTGGGAATGCTTTCCATTCAACACCCTTATCGTCACTTACTATGAGGTGAGATGAAGGCCAAATGTACAACATAAAAAAGTACGCCAACTTTTGATTTTTTATTCGTCACATTTGAACAATATTTTAAAAAGCTTGATGATAAGGCCTAACTAGACACTTATTTTAAAATTATTTTAAAACAAAAACAAAAACCGACTTCAGAACTATACCTATAAGTAACAACTTAAACTAAAAAGTAAAAAATAATATGTTAATTACTTTGAACATATATACCTATTTATAATTTATATTCAGCTATTTTTGGAGTCGTTGCCAGCCTAGAACATACTACGTAACTACCCGTAAATTCGAGTTATGGAATTACAGCTCGTTTTATTGATTTAAAAAATCCAATTTATAACCTTCATCATCGTCAGCAGACCACCCTACGCCTCCCTCGCGGGTGTAGTAAAGTTAAATGCGAATAGGAAAAATTATTCAGAAGATGGGACACAGCATCAACATCCAAACAATCCACCTATCGTATAGATAGTCCAATGTGTCGAACTATGAGGGAAGCTCATGTCCAGACTCATGCAGACTATTAGATCGTTAGCAATATGGGAATAACGTGAAATCCCTAGAATACGGTATCAATTGTTTATAGGTATATCGTTCAGCGATAACTCTGAGTTGCTGGGGATAGCCCAGAGCGACAACATGGTGTTTGTGTACCGAGTGGGTGCTGATTGGAGCGGCAAGAAGGTGATTTGCAACAAGTTCCCACTGTCCGGTTCTCCGCTGCAGTTGCTACCCGCCGACAATGGCTTCTACACGGGTACTAGTGATGGGAAAATAAGGTAAGTAAGCGGCAGGATTTGCGAAGCAAAGTTCGACTATTACTCATTTATATTAGCTGAAGTTTTCGAAAAGGGTCAGGGATCAAGGTCATATCAATGACTTCCATTTATTTATTTGAAAGGGACCGATGATAAGTATTGGCTTTTCGGTGAAGGAAAACCCTGCAAGAAAGCATCCACACGTTCTACTGAGAAGAAAGTTAAAGGAAGTATTTTAATCCGGGCTCTGGGCTTACGTAGCCCAGGAATGATATTGCTAGCATTCGCAGTCCTATGGGTGGCGCTAGGCGAGCCGTACCGTATTGTATATGGCATACTATATTCTGTTCTGAATTGACATACGACTAAATAACAAGTATTTAACAGCGGGCTTTCGTTCGGGTGTATGGTTTATATGTACGTGTGTCTGTTGAGGTCGCTGGACTGCAAAAGTAACAAGAGCTCTAGCCTGTGGACGGTGGGCGCGTGCTGCGTGTCATTGGCGCGCGGCGGCGAGGGGCTCGCCTCGGGTCACGTGGACGGCACGCTCTACGTCAACGGACGACTGCTGCTGCGGTATGCGCTGCCGCCCACCGCACTCGTCCTACTGCCGCCACATGTCAGTTTACACTACATATCATTCCAGATAAGATTATGTTAAAGGTAACTTTACAAGATTACGTATAAGCTTCGACAGTGATCTGCGGCGAAGCTTCAAAGGCGTGGTACTGCAATCGGTACTCTGCTCCTCAATTCCTCATGCATTAGGACGTGAATGGTCTAACCCACGCCGGTGATCTATATGGCCCGTTAGCAGAAGGAGGGTTATGTTTTTCGAGAGTATGTATGTATTTATAATTGTTTGGCACGCTCTGAGGCCTGAACGGCACGATGGATTTTAGCTTGAGAGGCGTCGTTAGATTCGTATTTACTGTGAGAGTGACAAATACTAAACTTATATCAAAACCATAAAAAGTCTAAAAAATTTACGCAGTCGGTTTATAAAAACCTTTTACACTTGTTTTATACCAAGTTCCATGCACTCAATTCTCTTTAAAATACTTCATGTGAACTTGAAGTTAGTTCTCTTTGAGCGCAGTAATTTTATTATTTAAGACTTTATCATTTGTATCAATTCCCCTTCATTTCAATTAATTTCTTATCTAGTTAAATGTAACATTGTTCGTTGTCGTTGCATATACTCGTACCTACAGGTGATAGTTGGCTCGTGCGACGGTCGCGTGTCGGTGTACGAGGCTCAGCGCGGCGCTCTGATACGAAGCATCGAGCCTCAGCTGCCGCCAGACAGACGTGACCTCATCGCAGCCGCGCCCAGCCCTTCCGGACAGGTCTGCATCACCTTATTAACTTTATGGCAACACATAAAAGTTATGTTTTACATATTTATAATACTTGAGGTTTTATATATAAGATATTTTTTACTCTATTGATTCCCAATACATAAGTACTGCACAAAACCAAGAACGATAAAGTCCCTAATCAAACAAAATGTACATACCATAGGGACTTAATATTAAGGTATATAAGGTACTGACGCTTTTTAAGACACACTTCACCACACCACAAAGTACTTTTATTTAGCATTTTCTGGCAATGGAAATGCCAAAACACCTATTTACCATATTGTAGTCGCTCGCTAAGTCAGAGCGAGCTTTCAGCGCAGAATGTATTTTTTGCGTACTTTTTCGTTGTGAAACTGCTTTCGAAGGCAACTTCCTTTTAGGGATATTCAAACGCCACTTTTCATTAGGAGATATTCGGAATTTGGTAGACTGGCTGTAGTAAAATGTTTGTGGTAAAAGGTGGACAGGACACTGCTGCTAATAACGAATTTTTCCACCGTCATCTTCTACAAAACAAACGGAAATATCTTGAGCAATTTTGTATCTTATAACAGGGCCTTGAGAGCTCAGTGTGGTACGCATGATTTTTTATGTATCAGGGTGATTCAGAATTTCCATTGAAAAGAGAAAAATTGTTTTGAATAGTTTGCATTCAATTCGCATTCAGGCTATTCAACGAGAGCTTGATTGGCGAGGTGAACGAATCCGTAGGTCTGACCTAGGGACCATGACCTAATTAGTAGGTCATGAAATTAATGATTGCTCCGGGTTTGTATTGGCAGACATTGGCATTCGGGATATTCGACGGGTGCCTGATTGGCGAGGTGAAAGACTCGGGCGCGGTGGAGCTGTCAACGCTGTCTATCCCGCACCTGTACGCGGCGCGTGCGCTGGCTTGGAGCGGGGACGGCACAAAGCTGGCCGTGGCATCGCAGACCGGAGCCGTCATAAAACTGGAGGCTGTACTCAGGTAGGCAAATATTCACGGATAAAATAAGTGAAGAGGCTAGTTAAAATTTACCTGAAATTTCATTACTCACCAAGTCGATTAAAATGTATCCCATTCGGTATTTGACTGCTAGTCAAAATAGTATCTTTTTATGTTGTCACGAAACGAAAAATAGTGAGGTCACATTACTGTCGTGACAAATGATAAACTAACATATTGGTTTGAGCTCGATTTGAGTAATTAAAATTTAGATTACCTAAAACAAAAGAAAAAGTGCTATTTTTTTGATATTTATCATATTGATACAATGTTATTTCTGTTGACGAAAATATTCATTTCTATTTATTTTATAGTTAAAATGTGTAAGTCTTGAAGGGACACAGATCACAGATACGGTTGTATTATTAGACGGTGGGTGTGGCGAGACGCGGTGGAGGTTCAACACGTGGGCCCGCGCCAGCTGGTGCTCACGAGGCTGGCCAACGACGCGCCCCCACTCACAGTCACCTCCAAACACGCGCCGGACATCTTCAACGTGAGATTCATAGGTGAACTGATATCATTCATATATCTAGCTTTTTTCATTTCAGATATTATTCCACGGAAACTATTTGTCCGATTGAGCTTATCCTTTTCCAACCCTACGACTATCCATATACAAAAAGTTACAAGGTCAAGCCTGCGTAGCATGAGATTCATAACTATTGTATAGTTTTTTCAGGAAATACTATAAAAAGGTATGACGTAACTATTGTTACAGGAACTAAACGTTTCAGTACTCAAATCGACGTCCAACACTAGCGATACCAATATATAGAAACTTTTAATTTTGCTAGTAAAGGACTGTTTAAGATATACTTAAATTGTTGTACCTACAGTATAATATTTGTTTTAAGGCAACGACTGGTACGCGGTGTGTCGCACAAGCAACTCTCTTCTTCTTTGCGACATCGCGCACGGCTTGACTAGTGAGGTGAGTCAGCACTGTAGCTCAAATGAATATTCTTTTTCTAGTAACAATCGTAATAATTAGCTCCTTCTGTTATCCTGTTTCGATTGCCGGTGGAGTCCATATCTGGTGCTTAGTCGATCGACGTTGGATTCTCCTGACTATACCGCCATGTTGTCTAAATCTGCCGCAACTCAACAAAGTGGATAGCTATTTTCCGAATATCCGGCAAGACCGGCAAGTGCCTTATTAAATCTAAGTTAGGGTGGAGTACACTTCCACCATACATACATATTCATAGTTGTTTACCATAAGGTGAGATGGAGGTCAAGTGATGACGTAAATTGAGTAATTTTCTGTATAAGTACTTATTTTCTGTAACTCACCTCAGAGTGTTCTGTGAAGCCAAATAGATGAAAACTAATATTTAGCTCACAGTTTTAGTTTTATTTATAAAATCGAATAGTGGTTCTTAAATTTCCTTCAAAAGGGAATTAAATAAATGTATTTATATGCCATGAGATACCCTGGTCTGGCGGGGGTGAGAGGATCTACGCCGCGGTGGGAGGGGCGTGTCTGCTGCATCGAGCCGGGGAGCTCAGCGTCGTTGAGTACGGACTCGACAAGGTTCTGCACACGGTACTCACATTCTATTATTGACTATTTACCAATGTATGTGTTTGTCCGTCACTATTAGATGCTTGAGTCCACTGATGAACACGATACTCAGGTGGTCACTTAGTCGCCCCTTGGACTACCTTTTTTTTCTACTACATCCACGGGATGATATTCCAAAGCGCATCACATAGAGCAGATATACAGTGTCTTTAGAAATAAGCGACGTCTATCCCAGAAAGGTGCTAGAGTTTAATAATGCATGACAGATGGTAGAAAACAGATCACTGTTTTACTTTTAAAACCTGAATAACCTGCGTTTTACAATTAAGACGAATTAAATTTCTGAAGTCAAAGCAGACTAAGTCGTAGGCAAAATTTAAATTACTAGTAAGTAATACTATATATAATTTGCAATTATATAGATGATACGATTTTATTTAATTTTTGAACAATTATAATAGCTATGAGCCAGACAGCCAGCACATCCTAATAAAATAATATTTTAAAAATTATCTCTTACTAGCAGCCTTCGCACGGGGTAGACAATTATTTATTTTTGGAAATTTGGATATAAAACACTTTTTTTCACAAATATTTTTATTTATTAAAAAATTATTATTTATTAATTATATATTAAAAAAATTATTTCAGTGCCCCCTCCACCCCGCCCGCCGCCATGCCCGGCGCGCTTTTCAGACTGCATCGCAAACAACGGCCACGGCGCTATGGCGGTTTTGTTTACTGTTTGAATTTTTTAATTCGTAATATCTTTTGAATGGAATGTCCAATTTAAATAATTTAAGAACTATTTTATAGGTAGTTAAATGGTCTTGACCATAAAATAATTTATTTGGATAAGGATTAATATAAACACATAAATAGCATGGTTTGAATTTGGTTAGCATTTTCATTAATGTTTAAATTGAAAAAAGTTGTTGTAGTGACATAACTACAATAGTTGGACATATGCTACCGCGGAGTTTTTTGTAGACATTATGATGTTCTTCAATATTGTTGTACATTATTTTGTTCTATCGCTAATAGTTTCGGCAGCGCATTCGACGAAATACATTTTAAGACTCATTTTTCTACACCTTCGGTTACATTGTTCAAATTTTACCAAGGATCCCTAATTTTTTTCAAAGTGAAATGTAGCCTATGTCAAATTGGAAGAATGTAGCATTCTATTGGTGAAAGAATTTTTTAAATCGGCCCAGTACTTTTTGAGCCTATTCATTACAAACATACAAAAATAGTTACAAATCTTTCCTCTTTATAATATTAGTGTAGATAAGGGCTTCAGAAATGATATGTAATGGATATGTCCTCGTTATGGTATTTATTGTTGTATTTTTTTATTAATTACAGATGGATGACTATTGTAAATTAGTAAACTCATAAATGAAATGATTTTTTTCATTAATTTGATTTAGGGACATGAGCTTTGTTGTGGTCTCAGGTGCGCACTGAACGCGTGAACCCCCACGTGCTGAGCGTGCGCATTAACGAGGGCACCGGCGAGGGTGCGAGAGAGAGGAAGCATCTCGCGTATCTGCTCGACAGGCAGACTATTGCTGTCGTAGATCTGATAACAGGTATTTAAAAGGGGAAGTAGTATGATATTTGCTACCCTTGTTTTTTAACCAATTTGTTACCAGTGTTAATCGTAAGGTTTTCATAAATAAAGATTACCTTAACTGCCTTCGTGGCCTAGTGGTTAGGCTACACAGTGGGAGTCCGGAGTCAATCCGGAAGTCACAGGTTTGATTACCAGTGCAGGATATCTCTGATATTCTGGTTGGTGGTAAGGTATTTCTTATGGCTAACAGCCGCCATGTTACTTGTCTGCCGCCAAACACCGGTGTTAATAGCACTGTTTTGTTCCGGTACTAAAAGGTAACAGAGCTAGAGCCTCACTAACTTTAAGCTTCTGGTGAGCACTCTTTTAATCCACTGGCCTTATCATCAGGTGAGATGAAAGCTAGTGCAAATCTCAAACTAATATCGATAGTCTTACTTATCATTTTTACAGAATTTATGCATTGCATTAAGTTCCACGCGCTTACAATAAGTAAACTCACCGCAAATTCACTGACGAGAAGTTTCTTTGTGTTCAGAATACCGTTACAGATCGTAATGAAGTATGAGTTTTTAGATTTATAAATAGTACAAACTAGCAGATACAAATGCGTGTTGCCAGGTGTACAGCTGGGTCAGTGGTGGCATGAGTCGCGCGTGGACTGGCTGGAACTGAACGAGAGCGGTCAGCTCTTGCTGCTGAGAGACACGCGACGCAGGCTGCTCTTGTTGCGATTAGACACCGGTGAAAAGGTACGCCATAGGGTACTATGCCGTTGATACCTTATAATATTATCAGAGCTCATCGTAAAATTGTGTTTTACTTTTAGGAGATAATAGCTAGTGGAGTCGGCTTCGTACAATGGATTGAAAACAGTGATGCTGTCGTTGCTCAAACACCGACTCATTTGCTCATCTGGTAAGTGTTAGGATTCCTTGTTTTAAGTAACTGGCTGAGTAGTTTAATGACTACGCAATGTGACTCATAAGTCTAGGCAATCTATTGGTCTCGGATTCTATTCTCGTTGGGGAAAGTTAGCTTCGGTGATGCTGGTGCAATTTGTCTACGTCTGCCTCGTTAACACTGTTGTTTTCCGGTAAGCAAACATAATTTGATTAGCCCTTTGCTTGCAAGTAGACTTTGCTTGTTTACATCCTACGGCCTCATCTTACAATCAAGGGGAAACCAAGAACAAGTACATTCGCCAAAAAATATGTTTAAAAATTGCTATTGCCATTACCATATCACGTCCACGAATTAAAGTCACCGACATAGCTCGGTGAGTCAGTAAGCTGTAGAGACTGAAGGGTAGGCCACATTGTTCGAAGAACGTATAATGTGGCGACTACGTACTGGGGAACGTATACTGCGTCCCCCTACTAGATGGACAGACGGCCAGTTTTCGTAGTATGACACATATGTCATATTTAAACGTCAAATGCCTGTACGAGATGACAAAACCTCACGCTCGCCGCTCTCATGCGCTTTGTCACTGTGAGTTTCTGGATGGAAGCGGCTCGGGACCGGTCATTGTGGGGTACTATTATCCATACCATGGAGGATAATCTTCATTAGTGGACGTTTTACAACTAATAATGATGATGACTTTACCATTAATATACCTCTAATAGTGTATTAATGGAACACTGTTCGTTATTCGTAAGGTGTGGATATTCTGACAGTGGACAATTACCCATATATAGGTACAGTGCATGGGACTCGGGCAGTATGGAGATGGCGGAGTGTGGGGGAGGCGTCGCGGTAGAAGTGTCCGCCAGGAAGGTTATCTTTGAAGGTCGACAACTACCAGCGTTACAACTGGACGAACACAGATTGGCTTTCAGTTTGTATTTATTTTGATACATGTATACACACATCGTCTGGTCACGGCTTTAGAGTAAGATAGTCCCATATCATCCCGTCACCTTTAGGTGACCAAGGCAACATTTTCAGATAGCTTCTACCTATATCTATGTATCAACAACAACTTATTGCCATCATGGATATTGTGTTAAATCCAATCTAGCCAACCAACCTATCTCTGAGCGAGAATCATGTCCAACAGCAGACTTACGCAGCTTGAACTTGACAATGTTTATTTTATTCATACTAATATTACTAATATCATAAATGCGAAAGTGAGTTTGTTTGTTATAGTTTGTTGAAGGATCAGAGAACTCGGAGAATGATATGGGTTTAATAAGAGAGACAGTGAGAGAAGTGAGAGAATGTAACGTTTCAGACAATGCGCTTCGTAACGGCGACTTGATCGGTTGCGCTCGATATTTGGACGGCGTTGGCAGCAATGCTGATGTAGCGCCGCTGTGGAGGCAGTTAGCCGAGCGTGCGTTAGCCAACGATGATATACAAGTAAGTGTCAACACCATCTTATTAGTGAGATAAGTGCTGGAAGGTTCAGTTCTGTCATGGACAATAAAGGGTGTTATTTCCTATATGTCGTTGGTATCTGCTCAAATATAGCTTGTAGCTACACTTTCAGAAACATTGATATATATATTCTATAAATTATAAATGACTCGTTCCGCGAATGTATGGAGCCAAGGCCTGGTCTTGTACACTTATAATTTTAATAGGCCATTATGATTGATTGACAAAGTGATTTAGTTACCATTTTTGTTTAGTTTATTTGTACAAAAACATGTAAAACGCACTAAACAGGGTAGACTTGACGTTGAAAACAAAGATGGCGTCAATAAAATGACATTTGACGGTGTTACTTAGTACAAAAAGAATGATTTTGTACAATTAAAACAAACGCTAAATTGTAACTGTAGTATTTTTCTATACCTATTTAGATTATGACTTGGTTTTGTAAACAGTGTACAACTGCAGACCGAATTTGAAACATACTTTTTCCATCATCAATCTGGAAGATAATGTAGAGTAACACTAGAAAAGATATGTAAATCTGTGTATGTACCGTACCGTACCGTACCTTCAAGCTGGAGACCTTCACGAGGGAGGACTTCTGTCCGAAGGTCGTGGTGTACCGAGGGAGGATACCGACCAACAACATTTCACCATTTCGTTCACTTGTGATTGAGTTTTCCCTGACCACATTGGTCGTGTCTGGTCGTGTGGTCCCGGGTGACGAATTGAAACACTACATGTCATTCCGTTTCAACAGCTATGTGCCTATGGAAAGTTGATAACAAAAACTGACTAGAAAAAATAAGGGCGAAGGAGACACGCCGTTAAGGCGCATAAATATGTATATAGCTGACCGAACGTCTGCACTTTTGAACGCTGGTAAATGTAACAGTTGGCAGCCAAATGCTACAGGGAGGTTGGGGACGCGGCCCGCACGTTCTACCTCGACAAGACAGTAGAGTTGGCTGCGGCGGAGGGAGACGGAGATGTGACCGCAGGTATAGCCATATCTTCTCAACTTATATATCTAAGACAGCATCCCTCTCCAAATGCTTCCATACTAAATTTCTGTTGCCATAAAATTTTAAAATAGAATGGCTGACTTTGATAAGTAATAACCTGAAAATAGTGTCGCGGGATAAATATCATTAACGTACAACTTTATTCTCAGCTACAGTAGCCGTTATGCAGCTATTGGTCCCTAGATGGCGCTTTGTACAATAATCGAAGAAAATGTTTAAAATGAAAATTGTGATTCACTGTGAAGTAGTACATATGCTAATGATACTAATTTCACGACATAACAATCCAATGTCCTATTCTTATAAAATAAATGCACAAAGCCAGCTATATTATTTTAAAATATAATGGCAACACAAATTTAGTATGAAACTTTAATGGAGAGGGATCCAATTAAGGAGTATATATAAACCGGTTGCATAAATCCACTGTTGGACATGAGTCTCCCTCATAGATAGACGCACTTGACACTCTATTGCCTTAATCATGATAGACATACACTACGTGGGTGGCTGTACTTGTAGAAAGCGGCTAAGGAAAAAAAATAGGACAAAGAGAGGAACACATACCTTTGTTGGAGTCATCATCATCATGTACAGCCTGCGGCAGTCCACTGCTGGACATAGGCCTCTCCCAGAGTGCGCCACTCGATTCGGTCCTCTGCTCTCCGCATCCATTCACGTCCGGCTACCCTACGTAAGTCGTTTTTCCACCTCGCCGGGGGACGTCCTACACTACGTTTGCCTAGGCGTGGTCTCCACTCGAGAACTCGTCTGCTCCAACGACTGTCTGTCCTTCGGCAAATATGACCGGCCCACTGCCACTTGAGTTTGCTAATACGGTGAGCTATGTCGGTCACTTTGGTTCTCTGACGGATCACTTCGTTCCGAATGCGGTCCATCAGAGAGACTCCGAGCATAGCCCTTTCCATAGCCCGCTGAGCGACTTTAAATTTGTGGATCAGTCGTGCCGTGAGTGTCCACGTTTCGGCTCCGTAAGTCATCACGGGTAGGACGCACTGGTTGAAGACTTTTGTCTTGAGGCATTGTGGTATCGACGATTTAAAGACTTGACGTAGTTTCCCAAACGCTGCCCACCCCAACTGTATCCTCTTATCGGCTTCTCTCTCGAAATTGTTTCTACCTAACTGCATCGTTTGCCCGAGGTAAACATATTCTTGAACAATGTCGAGAGTTGTTCCATCGACGATTACCGGTCTCGGAACGACGAGATCATTGAACATAACCTTAGTTTTGTCCAGATTCATTCCGAGACCTATACGTCTAGAGGCTACATTAAGGGTGTCCAGCATTTCCTGCAGTTCCTGCGGGGTTTCTGCCATGATGACGATATCGTCAGCGAAGCGTAAGTGGGAGATGTACTCGCCGTTGATATTGATTCCCCGGCCAGTCCAATCCAACGATTTGAAGATATCTTCCAATGCGTTCGTAAACAGTTTCGGAGATATAACATCTCCCTGTCTTACTCCTCTACGCAATGGGATAGGTCTTGTTTGTTGGTTTTGGACTTGGACGGTCATCGAGGCGGCGTCATACAGACATCTCAGCACTTCGATATATCTCCAATCAAGTTGGCACCGCTGCAGGGATTCCAGAACAGCCCAGGTCTCAACAGAGTCAAAGGCTTTCTCATAATCCACGAATGCAAAGCACAGGGGCTGATTGTACTCTTCAGTCTTCTGTATAATCTGCCGCACTGTGTGTATGTGGTCTATGGTACTATAACCCTGTCGAAACCCAGCCTGCTCGGGAGGTTGGAACTCGTCAAATCTTCGTGTGAGACGATTTGTGATGACTCTCGAGAACAGCTTATAGGTGTGGCTCAGGAGTGAAATGGGCCTGTAGTTCTTCAGTAGGGTTTTGTCTCCTTTTTTGAAAAACAAAACTGTGATACTCTTGCTCCACGCCTTTCGAGTTCTCCCTGATTCTATGACGGCATTAAATAGCTTCTGTAGCTCAGTCAACACAGGCTGACCACCTGCTTTCAGAAGCTCGGATGTAATGCCGTCATCTCCAGGGGCTTTTCCGTTTTTAAGCTGTCTGAGTGCCAGTCTCAATTCGTCTAGGCTTATTTCGGGTAGCTCGTCAGTGTAGTGCCGGGTAAGCCTGGCTCTAGGATCAGTTTCGTGGGGCTCTGCTCTTATGGCTTGTTGCGCGTACAATTGACCATAAAAGTTTTCGATCTCAGCCGAGACCTCGGGCTTGGAGGTAACGATAACGCCATTGGAAGTTTTCAGCTTCGTCAGATTGCTTCTCCCTAGTCGCTTGGCGAATACTTTTGATCCCCGATTCTGCTCGATCGCCTCTTCTATGAGGCGTGTGTTGTGGCATCGGAGATCATGTCGTATCCGCTTGCGAATTTTTCGGTTGAGCGTCTGTTGATCTGACTGCTGAATGGCTTGGCTGTTTTCACGTCTTTCCCTCATCAAGTCCAAGGTTTCTTCTGAGAGCTTGGACTTCGTGCCAGTACGACGAAGCCGACAGAACTTTTTGCCCTCTTGACTTAAAACTGACTCCACTTTTTCGAGAACCTCGTCCACGTCGATTGGGGAGTCTAGGGATTCAAGTGCAGCGAACCGATTTTTAAGTTCCAACTGGAAACGTTCGGATCCAATAGCCGTTTGGTGTAGGTTTGGTCGGAGTGTTGACTTCATCAGACGTTTGCGCTCCAACTTGTATTCAACATCCAAGATGCCTCTGACAAGTCGGTGATCACTACCGGTGTTAAACCTATTGATCACAGAGACATCTCTGAATATGCGCTTTTTATCGGCCATAATGAAGTCAATCTCATTCTTCGTCACGTTATCTGGGCTTTTCCAGGTCCACTTCCTTTGGGACTTCTTCTTAAAGAACGAATTCATATGGAAAAGTCCCTGTGATTCGAGGAAGTTCACTAGCATTTGCCCCCGGTGATTTCTACACCCATAGCCAAATGGTCCTACTTTCGATTCGCTGCCGCTCTGATCTCCCACTTTCGCGTTGAAGTCCCCCATGACAACGTTGAAATGGGCCTTAGAAGTATTGTTTAAGGCTTTGGCTATGTCTTCGTACAAAGCCTCCACTTCGTCATCAGAGTGCGTCGAGGTTGGAGCGTATACCTGTACAACTTTGAGGGAATACCTCTCAGTGAGCTTAAGGACGAGATACGCTACCCGTGTCGACACACTCGAGACTTCTACGACGTTATCACTGAGGTCTTTGTGAACGAGGAAACCGACGCCACCCTGGGATGTGATATCTCCCTCTCTGAAGTAGAGAAGATGGCCCGATTCCAGAGTTAAGGTGTCCTCCCCCTCTCTTCGGACTTCACTCAGCCCTAGAATGTGCCAACGTATTTTATCTAGCTCTACTTCTAGCTCAGCTAAGTGTTCATCGAGCCGCAGTGTACGTCCATTATACGTAGCCAGAACAAGTTGTTTTTGTTTTCGGTAGCCTACCGTAACCCGGGGATTCTTAGCACCCCCTGTCCCTCCGTTACCTTGACCGCTACCTTGATCAGGCCTAGAGGGACGACCGGGAACTGGGGGCCGTTTTCTGGTCGCACTTTCCATATGGGAGGTAAATACCCTAATCGCCACGCTGGGCAGGCGGGTTGGCGATCGCAGAGCCAGGTTTATCGCATCAGTGACGCTGCTGCCCACCACCGATCTGTGAAATTTGGACCCGGCTGTTATTGGGATGGTTATACCGCCATCTGTCGGTCGCCAGAGCCTCGTCAGTATATAGCAGGATGTACCACGTGCAGGTGAGGTTGACTATTGAAGCGACCAGGTGTCTTTTTCGCTCCCTTACATCCCATGCATTGCATCCCATGGAGTGCATTTGTTGGAGTATTAATATCTAATCTATGTCTTTGTATCCGTCAATATACCCGGTTTGCTTGATCGCAGGTCTAGCAGCGGCAGTAGTCCGCGCCCGTCTTGCAATTTTCTCTGGAGACCTGGCTACCGCTGAGGAGTGCTACGTGAAGAGAGCCAATAGACCGGAGCTGGCTATCAGCATGTACAAACAGTTTAACAGGTGGTCCGACGCCATAGCCCTGACAGAAAGAACTGACCGAGCGTCGGTGGCAGGTTTAAAGCAACAGCACATGGACTATTTGACGTCTACAGGTAATTACTGTACCTTGATAATGGTTTGATGAGGTTAAAAGTGCAATTTTGCGTGATTTCTATGAATACATCTACCTTTAATTGATCTTTCTGTCCTTCCCTTGGGATAGTAGTTAGGTTGCGACCCCTTTGGTTGTGCTGCAGCCTATGATAAGCGAGCATGTTCAGTGGGTCCATAAATGTTTATTGAGTGTTAGGTCTATTTATTAGTGCCAATACTATTAGAATTAAAACATGTTGTGTAAGATGTGAAGATGGAGTCAGTCATGAGGAGATTCAACATGAACCAAGTTGATGTTGTTCTTGAACAAGTTAGTTGGTGCTTTTCATGATTAGAGTACTTTAAAGTGGTCTAGAAGTCCCAAATTATCACAAGATATTTAGTGTAAACAAACGTGAAAGTGTGTTTGTTGTTTAATCCTTTCATACAGCAACAGATTGACTTTATGAGCCGGAGAAGCTAGTAGAGAGAGCGAGAAGTACAGAAAAAGGTAGTTTGATTAATATAGTGAAACTTTTCATAGTTAATTTATTTTTTATTCTTAATAAATTGTATATAGATATATTGGTTGGTAGGCCGCTTAGGAGAAGCGGGTGCAGCCCTAGCATCGTCCGGTGACGTGCAAGGGGCTGTCAGGCTGTGGCTGAAGGGGGGACGAGCTCGGAGGGCAGCCGCCACGTTGTTGCAGCACCCACACTTGCTCAGGGACAACGAACTAGTGGACACTGTGCACACGCAGCTCATACAGGTGACGCACACACTCATCAAATCATCAATAAGTCATGTCACTGCATTGGAGTTGGTGTGGAGTGTGTGTGAGAAGTATGAGAGGCATGGTATGAAAAGGAAAAAATAACGAGCTAAATGTTTAGTCATTTTGTTGTTTCAGGAGGAATGGTGGGAGATGGCTGGTGAGATATCAGAAAGGAAAGGCGACACGAAGGCTGCTGTGGAATTCTACGCTAAAGGATACAACTTTGCTAGGGCGGTTCAACTCGCCAGGGAGGTTGGTGTTCTGTTTCGATTGTTGTGATTTGTGTTCTGAACATCCGAAGAAAACACTCTGTCTCTGTCTGTCACAGATACTATAGTTTATCGACTTGAAATTTGGAATAGTTTTTCGAAACTGTAACCCATAGATGCCTCGAGTGAAATAAAAGTTGATAAAATATATTTATTTGAAAACGGGCAAAAAACCTACAAATTTATTTCCGACTTCTGCTTCTGCTTCTGTTATATTTTTCCTTGAATGTCAGTTATAATATTTCGCTATTTTCAAGCTAAACCCTGACTTGTAATGTTGCAGGCATGTCCAAGTGAAGTGACCCGTTTGGAAGGCATGTGGGGCAACTGGCTGGTGTCATCTCGACAAGCCGGCGCCGCGGTCCCACATCTCATAGAAGCAGGAGAAACCCGCGCGGCCCTCGCTGCCGCCATCAAAGCACACCACTATAAGAGAGCTTTGCAGATTGTTCAGGTTGGTGTTCAGAGTGGAAAATAAATATATAATATAAATATAGTGGACTTTTTACAATGTAACACCTTATGTACATATAATCTGCAATAAATAACTTTGACTTTGAATGCGAGATCTGTATTGTACAGATTGGTTTATACAGTTGAGGTGTATCTTTTCAGGTTATTGAGGATAAGGATGCTATAAGAGACCAGTGCGAGCAGCTGGGAAATCATTTTATTTCTGTACATGTGAGTTCTGTCGTGTTGTGAGAGTCCGTGTTGTAAATCCATAGTTACTGTTTATTCAGTTGTCCTTATTTTTACGACGTAACGGAGACAGATTTTAGTTGAAGCGCCGGCAAAGGATATAGGCTACTTTTTATCCCGACCGAGCAAGTAGTTCCAAACAGCCACACTTACTATCCGTACTAAGCTATACTAATATTATAAATGCAAAAGAGAGTTTGTTTTTTGTCCTTACTTTATGCCGCAACAGAGGGTCGGAGAGAGGGAATGACAATATGTTTTGTATGTGGGAAGTTGGAGGGCCGGAAAAGGACATAGACAACTCTTTATTCCGATCGATGTTCCCCGCTGACGAAGTGGTCATTCCAAAAATTTCCCATTTTGCCATCAAGGAAACGCGTTTGCAAGGACATTGTTGATTGAGAGAAACACCCATTTTGTATTATAACTCAATGTAATCCTCCAAAGGATACCAAAAGAAGCTTTTTGCAATTGAATTAAATATTGTTATCGTAGGAATGGGAAACAGCGGAGCGCGTTCTTAGCTCATGCGGCATGGCGGAGCGATGCGTGCGCGCATACAACGCTAGCGGGCGCGTCGCGGACGGGCTCAGACTGGCGGCGGCGCATCTCTCGGAGGAGGAGACCAGAGACATATACATACCGCTCGCTCAGCAGTTGAGGATAGATGGACAGTTGCGGAAGGCTGAGCAAATATATATTGGACTGGGAGAGGTCGATGAAGCCATTTCCATGTACAAAGTGGGTATTTGTGTTTCTTTTCTGTTGCAAACGATACTCAACTACAAATATTCTCTGATTTTCATTATATATTTAGTAAAAATTGATTGAAAACGAGTCATCATCAAGTCGAGTCGCCACTCAAGAGTTCTTTCTCCCCATCGGTTATCCGTACTTCGAGCGATGTGGCCCGCCCAGTGATACTTTACTTATTGCCTTATCGAGCTGTTTCGGTTCGTCTACGGATTTCCTGATTCCGGATTTTATGACGTACATAAATTCTGAATACCTCCAAGTTCCGCTGCTAAACAGAACTTGTAACGATGTTGAAGGTGTATAGAAAAAAATTCTGCACTTGGTTTTAGGTTTGGTTCATTATCATGATACTTGTGTAATATATGTTTAGTAGGGACGGTGGAGTCGGGACTAGGGGGCAGGGAATTGTGGTTTAAATGAATAAACGGTTTTAATATAGTAATTAAAAGTAAAAAATTAATTTTTACAACATTTAAATAGAATAACAAAGACAGATGAGTTTACAAGAAGCAGTGAAATTAAAAACAAAAGCAAATCAAAAACCTATTCTAAAACAAATGAATATATTACATGAAAAGTGTCCAGCGAGCAAGAAGGCGAAACCACACCTGTAAAATATTGATATGTGTAAGTATATGGTTGTTGCATCATAAATATGTAAACCAGGAAGCATCTCAGTACGAAGCCATGCTGCGTCTGGTTGGGGCGCATCGCAGCGCACTGCTGGAAGCAACGCGGCGCCACGTCGCACAAGCTTTGCATGCGTCTGGTGATCTGAGAGCCGCTGAGAACTATTACATACAAGCTGGTATGTTGATATCAGATCACTTAATGGTAAGACCGTAGAGAGAGACATGTTCTTACATGTTCCTCGTGTTGACGATGGTGTGATTATTTAATATTTTGTATTTAGTACTGCTGCAGTTTAACGTATACAGAAATATATAGGTAAATATTATCTTCCTCCATCGCTACATGCAAGATGAAACTGCTCCCTTCCCCATAGGAAAACACATTGTTTAATGATCGTTTATTCCAATTAGTTTTGTGTAAAAATATAATTAAATTATAGGTGCCGTTATTTATATATCTATGTCTACGTACAATAGTCATAAAAGAATATGTTCATTGCTAGCGATCGATTGTGAAAAGTTTGTAGTATTGTCACAGAATTAGACGTACAGAACGGACGTTCACCACCTCTCCACCGATCCGCGATACCTCACCTCTACCGGCAAGAAAACGACCGATCCATAGGCTGGTAGTATCGTGCGCGCAAATTCATTCACATATATATATGTGATGTGTGTATAAAAACGTCATCCATTCGATGTATGGAATAGGAACCAATATCACATTTATATGAACAGCCATGCCGAGGAATTAACATTATTCACGCCGCAGTTGAATTTGTGACGTTTGAGTTCACAGTTATTATATTACATTATTATCAACCTGTACTGTGCTGGGCTAAATGATATTCCTCCAAGTTTTCTCTTTCTCTCTCAACGCACTCCGAAATCTCTTTTTGCAGCGACACCGATTTTCCCGCGTCATGGTCCCATGTCTTTTATATTGAATGAATAAATAATTCAGCCGTCCAGTTCAGTTCAATAACATAGGGATCGTAGAATAAATACGGAGTATTTGTAATAATAAGTGCGGAGCGTTGCTACCTACAGGATTCATCTCTGTTTCAAATCTACTTGTCCATTACATGTATCAGTCTTGCGTAAATGGGCTTACGCTGATGCGAAGTGTTTTCTTATCGAACAACAGGTGATTGGAAGAGTGCTATACAAATGTATCGCTCGGCGGGGCAGTGGGAAGGCGCTGAGAGGGTAGCAAGGGCGCATGCTCCCAGCAATATCCAGCAACAGGTATGAATCACGGCTATTTAATCAACAAGAATTTGGTGAGAGGATTAACGTTCCTGGCTATATAAATAAGACTGGCATTTTAAATATAGGTAGCATTACAATGGGCAGCGGCTTTAGGCGGCGCGCCCGCTGCGAGATTGCTGGCTGCTAGAGGGCTGGCAGCTTTAGGAGCGAGATGGGCGCTCCAAGCTCAGAGGTATGCCCAAATTCTGTTTGACATAGTCTACTTAGACGATTATTCTCGGGCTTATTTTTTTTAAATTCTGGACAAGTCCATCAATTGACATTTTTGGGAGGAGAACAATTTTCAAATGTTATAAGATTCTGTACCTAATTCCTACCTGTTCAAATTAATTTATAAGTATCAGTTTTTAAATGGTTTCCTAAGCTACATTCTATGAAATTGTTATTTACGTGATCCGTTGCTAAATTCTAGATGGGACATAGCAATGGAGCTTAGCGAGCTCGGAGGTGGGGTAACTAAACGTGAAGTGTGGCGTCATGAGGCGGCGGCTTTAGCTGATGAGAAGCCGGACGAAGCCGAGGTGGCGTTCATACGTGCGCAGGCGCCGGAAGATGCCATTAGAATGTGGTTGACGCGTGGGCATCACCAGAGAGCCTTGCAGCTAGCTGAACAACATGCCGATCATATGGTATGGTTGGATATGACTATTTCAATATATGAACAGATAAGCAATTTATCAACAGCATGGAAAAGCATGGAAAGAGATTTGATTTGACTCACCCCCATCCGTCTTCAAGATTTTAGGAAAAGTCAAAAGTAAAGTTGGACCTGGCTAGTAACTTGAGTTAATTAATTTACTGAGCATGAGCTTCATCTTTAGGTGGAAGAGGTATTAGTGGAAGGAGCTCGAGCGGCCGCCGAGCGTGGAGACCTCGGACAGTTTGAAGCGTTGATGATACGCGCCAACAGGCCCCGTGAAGTAGTGCAGCACTACAAAGATCTTGGTGAGTTAATTTTACTAGTTCATGTTTATTTTGAATCCCTAAACTAATATAAAGGCACCATACTTCAGTCTTCAATAAATGAATTCCCTACTAATAAAGTACACCGATCAATTTAACATGATTGTAAATAAAATAAGATTTAATTTGTCGACAGAACTGTGGGAGGAAGCGACACGAGTGGCGAGAGAGTATTTGCCTGACAGTGCTGAGCCAGTCCCACCTTCTGTTCCACCTCTGCTACAACGCGCTGCCGAGCACGCTGATAAGTAATGCGCTATTTTACTATATTTATATCTTATCACTTACATTTTTTTATGTAAAATGTAACAGAGGTCATAAACAGAATCCTAAATCCGTTACCGGTAGTGAATAACATTTTACCAGTTTCTTTTGCATTTATACAGGAAACGCTTTGAAGGATAATAGCACGTGTCACCAAATCAATTAAATAATTACAAATTCTAAGCCCAGCTACGTCCTGAATCCATAATTGGATCGACTAAGTGACGAGGGAAAATTTATGGATACGGGTATGAGTACAGCGTCTACTTATGTGTATATCTATCACCTAACTGACCACCTTCCATAAGAATATACGAGCATATAATGTAATCTCTCTCACCTTATAGTGCTACTATACTTCCTTTCCCTCTTACCCCGCAATGCCCCCGATCCCTTTAGGGATGATACATATTACGTACGTACGTTGAAAGAAAAGAAAGGACGCAACGTGTACGAGCGAGCGTGAGGCTGCGTGGGCAAGCTCTTACTCACATGTTGTTTAAGAAAACATGAAACAGGAAAGTATTATGATCTTAAATGCGTCCGGAGAGAGAGTTTCATATATATACTAATTTATTTTAATAGTTATTCTTATGCCACCTCCCCACGAGACGTATAGTGCTCATCATGCCACATTGTAAGTGGCCGGAACCAAACTCGATAGGACAATAAATCAAAGTCAAATTGTTTATTCAAAATAAATTTATAAAAATTATTTTTGACATCAATCAATATACTACTACCCTTTTGGAAAAGCGTCTGGTAGTAGAAGCGTTCGGAAGGTTTTTTTGATAAGATTATCTTTGACAGATTAATATGATTTGTGAAAGTGTTCGCCCTGTGTTATGTAAGTGTTCTGTGTCTACAATGAAATAATGTAGCTAATGACGAACGACAGGGGTGAGTGGTGGGAAGCTGTGGAGTTGCTGATCAGTGCGAGCGCAGCGGGGGCGGGGGGCGGCGCGTCGCGTCTGTCGGAGCGCGCGGCCCTGCGCGCGGCGCGGCTAGCGCGCGACCACCTGCAGGGCGCGAGACGACGAGCCGCCGCGGACATGCTCGCTGACAGGTGCAGGAGAATGATGTCTGTGTAACTGTGATTTGGTCATTTATTGGGGTCTGTGCATTCTGGGTGATTCTGGTATGTTTTCAGCTTTACAATTACAATCTGTTGTTTGACCTGTCTAATTAAATCTCGAAGGTCTTGTAAACGGCAACTAAAGGAAGCCTCCTGGTGCCTCTGTTACTAGTTAATAGCAGAAAAGGATATGAAAAAATTGAAACCAGACGGTTTTATAACGTTGATTAACTTAGATTTCGTAGTAGGACTAAAATGATATACTATAGAAACGACGAAGTAACCATCAAAAGCTTATTTATGGCAGTTTTGCAGCTTACAATCATTTAAAGTCGTATGCAGCATTGGATCGGTGTCTATTGAATAGCTTTTGTTAAATAACAAATAATTAAAAATTAAAATATTGAATCTTTTGTGAGGCATAATAATCGAGCACAGCTGAAGTGGCTCCCAGTCCGACGCCGTAGGGACTTGCATGTACTCTCACTTCTTTACTCAATCCTTTTTAATCCTCGTACTCCTTCCTACCTTAAAGACCGTTTCTCTTTCCGTTCTTCAAGTCTCACTCGCCCTCTACGTTCTTCTGAGACCCTCCTACTCGACTTCCCCTCTCATTCCTCAAAATTTTACTCAAAATCCTTTTCCGTCCAGAGCGTCCGACTATGGAACTCTATCCCTGAACCCATCAGACGAGCCCCTTCCTTACAATCCTTCAAATCTAACCTAAAAACATATTTCCTTGAGCAGATCGTTTCATAGCAGCCTTTTTCTTCTTTCCTTCCTTCCTCTTCCCTTCTTCTCCTTTGATTTCTGTTTGTTTATTCATTATCATATCATTATTCATAATCGTGTATGTATAATGTATATATATATATATATTATTTATTTATTTATTTATTAATATATATTTAGCACCACTTACTTACCCCTTCTTAATCACACGATTCTTCTGCCCCAAGGTTGCCTGGAAGGCCGCCTTCATTGTACCTTTTATGTTCTTCTCTTTTCTTTTCTGTTTTTTATTTTGTGTGTGTGTGTGTGTGCAATAAAGATTATTTGAATTGAATTGAATTAACTTTAATAATTGTTAGCTAACTCACGACCAACAGTTTTAAAAAAAACAACAATTTTATTATAGTTAAAAGACTAAGTTCTTGTATCGGCCTGTCGAAGTTATCTACATTTTCAAAGAACAGTTTCGATATTCCATACAAAAGACATCAACGGGAGCTATTTATTTAGTCTATAAACGTTTCAGACAAGTTTATCTCTTTTTAAACAACAAGGTAACTTTTAATGATAGTTTAACCTCGAACATAAGTCTCCATAGGGATCGCAACGTTTTGATCAATTTGCTTGGATTAGTGGACGCGCAAGGTTTCAGTGGAACAAAAGTCGACACTACTACCTCTCCTCTGTAATACGCAGCGCACTCACCCTCAATGGACAATCATCTACAATTTTTTCACTAACCATTAATTATATATTCCATAAACAATAAGGTATGTTGTGAAGACGATGTAAACCAATGTTTTTCTTCTATCTAGATTTACCGCTATCGGTCAAAGCGATGTCGGGGAGCAGCTCCGAGCAGCGCTTGTCGACGGTTACGTAGATGAAGATGGACAAGGTATGTAGCAAATACCTTTATAGATAATCTGTAAATTTGTCGTGGTTCATGTTCATGTTTTATCATTTTCTTCTAGAACTGATTTACCGATAGTGTTAAGGCTATTAGTGTCGTATATTTTGTTTCCTACGTATATATAGCCGGAAAAATGAAACAAAGGCTAATCAATGCTACTGGGGCATTTTGTAATAATTTGGGTATAGGTTAAGGTATTTAGGAATCTTAATTGGTTACCCACTGTTGGACATCAGCCTCACTTAGAAAACGCCACTTTGTACTATACATGAGGGGATTTTCTGTAATCAGAACGCTTGGTAAGTAGATTGATGATCGCAGTAAGATGTTACGTATGTAGATGATGCTTCCAATACCCTGAATCTGTTTTTCCTCGACTTTTACACGATAATTATGGTCACATTTGTACTAGAGCGGTACAGTATGTTATTCTAAACTCCAACTGATGCACGGTAGGTGCATCAGCGGAGTATTTTGAAGAAGAGGCAATGCCGGCACCTCAAGTGATGGAAAGCGAATCGGAGGCTGAGAGCAAGGCGTTGGAGAAACTAGCGCGCGCCGGCCACTGGCAGCGGTGCCTCGCGCACGCCGGACCCAGGGCGCCACACTACGCCCTAAGATACTCCGCGCACTTGTTTAAAGTACATCCGGTAAGTGTGCGTATCTACGTTGTCTTTGTTAGCCGCTGAACATGATTGGATACGAACCCTCGTAGATCGCCACGACAAAGTTTTCAATGAGGAGATTTTAAATCGGCACCCAAGTGTAGCATAGGTTATAATGCTCTTGGATAATTGTCCTAAAGATAGGCAAAAGACGATTATTATTATTAGATTATGCGATGGACCTTAAAAAAGCCGTGATACTGTGCACTTGTTCAAAGGGTTTATTTAGTATTTATATTAACATGGAAAAGCTTTAAGTAATCTCACCCAAGGTGTGTCTTCTTGAGATATATTCATTTGTGCATACTGAATAGGCATGCTAAACGTTACCTAAGACTGTTGCCAAACAGCAGTGTTAATAGCACTGTTGTGTTACGATAGCAAAAGGAAGCTGAGCCAGCACCTCATTAGATAGATTTTGATTATGTGTGAGCGTGCTTTCAATCAAACTGACTTTTTGTGATATAAAGGCCAAGTGTCAATTTAAAATATTCCAATTTTACACTACAAATTTACCATGGGAACAAGCGCTATTATATAATAAATACCGTGGCAATTTTGAATTTCAAATATGTATAATGTACCAAGAGTATTGGCGTGTGTTGAAAATTTTAAGTTTTGTACTTTCCTCAAGCGCAACGAAGGTGTAGATTTAAACAGCGAAGAAGTTCCCGAAGCGTTGTCCCAAGTATTGGACACTCTGCGGCAGTACCTCGGCGAGAACGCTACCTTATCTAGCAACGACACGCCTCTCGCCAAGGCCATATCCAATGAAGTTCTGTTGCGGATATCGCTGGCTCCCAAAGCTATCTCCGCTATGAGGGACGCTGCGACCGTCATGGTGGCTCTAGGTGCCGAGGATAGAGCTTTACAGGTTCGTATTATTTCAAATACGCTGGTTTTGTCATCTTCATGGTATCGTCGGTATCGTGTAGAATATCAGGTATTCATTTCATGTTCGCGTTTCGTGGTAAGAGAAATGAAAAATCATAATCATAGTAGACTGAAATTTGTGAAAAAATTGAGAAAAACTTGAACAGTAGAGTACATTCTTGGCAATGTCTGTAAGTTTATCTCCATCTTTCGGGACCCTTGGTGACTTTCGACATTCTGTGGTTTAGGGGCTGGTCTAGGTCACACACACATACACACACACACCAAACGACACCTACCTTGACCGATGATGGTTAGCACGGAGTAAGTCCCCAATTTACATATTAATTACACAGTTTTATAATGTAACCTTCTCCGACAAGACGTTTTGCGATGAAGTGTCAGCCACCGAACGGCATACGTCACATACTGGTCGCCTCAAGCGTCGTCTAGCGGTGGAATGCGAAAACCAGCCGAAACAGTCTGTCGGGCTGCATCTCATGACCCGTAATAGTTAGACAGTTCAAATGTTAACAGAATGTGTATTTATGTTGCCGCTGTAACTACAAATAATAAAAATACATTAAACATTAAAAGGACTAGGACCGTGTTTTTAAACAGTAAATTAAGTTTGTTTTTAAATATGATTGACACTTATGTTAGATATTTGTTCGGTGGTTGTAACCTTACCATGCCTCATTTAAGATTTACAACATGTTAATTATTCATATTATATACCGAATCATCAGTGCGCAAGTTTTATATGATCGGTCCCAAAAAATATTTTAAATATATTTGACGTCATAGTTCATTCCGTAAAATATTAAACTCATTATAACATCAACATCAGCCGGAAAATGATAACATCTTCCCGTGATAGGCTATAATGGCGAATTCATAACATCCACCCGTAACTACTAACTAGTAGCATACATATAATGAAACCTATTTCAATTGTTGACCATATTTTCCAGGCTCTAACTTTAATGATGGCGCTCCACGTCCCGCAAATAGCACCGAAAGCTGCCCGCGCACTGCCGCGGTACACTGACATTATCGTGGCTGATGTTGGTAAGTCGATAGCCAGCGAAGTGTACTAAAATATAGTATTACTGGGGGGAAAATAAATAGTCGTTTACTGTATGGTAATCACCCTCAGACCCATAAACTACTTCTTAGAAGAAGAAGAAAACGTACACCTATTGCTCCGCTGCTGCGTGAATGAAGGACAAACCGAAAAGTTCATAAACTGACAGGCACTTGTGCACAAATCACTACCATCACTAAGCTAACATAGCCAGTGCCTCATAAACGTGGCTTCAATGTCTTCTGTAAAACCCCATGTACAAAATCCTTTGTTTTCGCAATCTCAAACGTGGTTTCAGCAGTTATTTATTTATTTTTCCTGTAGTAAAGCTGTAGGCCTTTTAGGAAAGTGCCACCAAATGCGTGTCGGGCCACGCGCAGTGCAGGGTTCCGTAGTTGAACTGGTTTTATAAAAAGTAATTTTGAATGAAATTTTCATTTTGACCACTCCCAGTCCACTCCCTACATTTTATAACTTGGTCGACAATTACTTGTAAACATGTAAAGCCAGCTTAGTCGTAATAGTTTTTCCTATTAATTTTAGTATATATACTACTACTGTTAATTTTTTTTTCAGATTTTTACGAACAATAGGGATAGTTAGCATGGGAGGGATTTCGATTATCTCTTTTCTCGATTCTAATAAAAAAAATCCCATTTCCCAAGTTACGTGTATGGGAGCCACCTTAAAACAATATTTTTAAAGATCTTGTTCTACCACTTTGTCGGCGTGATTCATATGTATACCCGTCCAAATTACAGCTTTCTAGTTGTAACGAGTCTCTGAGCTACGCCGCGGACGGACGGACGGACAGAGAGAAACAATGAGGGTTCATTGTTTGACTACGGTAACCTAAAAAAGGAAAACATACTCGTAGTATCAACGTAGCACTCACACATGAAATCATCATGTGGTTTTTAGGCGAAGTATTGAAGTGAAACAGTAATATTTGTTCCCTAGCGTACTACGTGTGCGGCATGGCTATCAGGGCTGAAGGCAACAACAGCGCTCGCGAGGCCTTTGTGCTGCTCAACCGTTGCCTGGACCTGGCCGAGGCAGCGGACGACGACTCCGCACATTTACTGGACTACACCGACTTTGGTATGTAATTGTATGTTATAGTCTCCACCATCATCAACAGCAAGTCCAAAGTCCACGGTCGGACTTCAGCCATCCTAAAAGATCGTCACGCTTGAGCGCCCTTTGAAAGTAATTAGTGCTGTGCATGGCAGGCTGATTGGTGATTGCATTCGCAGTCTGTTCATCAAAAACACATGCATAAACTGTCTTTCCCTTGTTATTTGGGAATGAGGGGCACAATCCTTGTGTCCTGCATGTCACTGTGACCTTTGTAGATCTATTGTGACAGTCCCCTTTGCATCAAATTATCTCCCCAAGCCCAATCTCGGTCATGAACCGTACGATTGGTCTGGGTTTGGAGGTCCATGATGTCCGTTGTGACAGTGTGGCCGCCGAGATGTCTTTTTCTGCTATGATAAAGAGCATCACAGTGGCAGAGGATGTGGATGGGCGTTACATCATCCTTCTCACAGAATCTGCAAAACAGGCTCTTGTAGTTGAGGTGTACCCCTTAATTAACTACAGACTAAGAATAATGTTCTTTAGAAGTTAAAGTTATATATTACTTATTAGCTGTGTATAAGCCATAAGCTAGATTGTAATAAATGAATGATTATTAAAAAAACTGTTCAGCTTCTGAGATTTTCCCTTGGTCAGTTTTTACGTGTGGAACACACGGCAAATTATTCAAGTGCTGTTTTACAGATTGTACGGACTGGCCTCGAAATCCACTTTTGTTGGAGAGCGCATGTCTGCGTGACGCGCCTCTTGATGAAGCTCGAGAATGGGTGCTTGCTGTCTCCATGGACCAAGCCGTAGAGCAGGTATTATGATGGCGTTAGATTCAAAATCAGCTGCAGAAGTCCACTGTTGGTACCTCAGACCATCACAAATTAAGGAATATGCCACAATCACCACGCTTGGCAGATGGATTGATTATCACATATGTTGTTGTTTCAATCCTATCCAAGTCCTATTCTAAAACAGATACCATGTGACGGCGGTGGAAGATTAATTGAAGTCAAAAAGTTATTCGTCTATTATCTCACCTGCGTTAAAATATTTGGTGATCTACTCTGAACCCGGAACGACGAGAACTCTATATCTTTACTGACAAATGTAATTAGGTTCACGGCCGAAGGAGACAGGGGTTGGATTGATTATTTAAATTTTATTCAATTGGGGCGAAGTTATGGGGAGGGGAATTTATTAACCCGGAAGTTTTTAAAAGTACTTGAGCATGGCTTTAATCAAATTTCATTTGGAAAAATGAGTTGTTTGTAGTCTCGTTCTGATCCGGTGAGTGTCGTAATGCACACATTGACTTGACACCTATACTTTGTACGCGTACGCTTATACGGTTACTGTAAGTAAATCTAACGTGATGAACAACTGAGGCCGATACATTAGTAACTGAATGCATTAAATGAATCCCGGTAACTAAATTCTAAGTTCTGTTCTTGGAGTACATAGCTTTTTGATTTAAAATAGGACATTTTCGAATGAGTGAGACGGTTTACGAAGATAACATTACGCGGCTATATTGTTGCGTGTTTCAGACTCTACCCGTGGACGGTCGAGGTATATACGGGTCCAGCCTGGGCGCGGAGGAGCCATGCTGCGTGCTCACTGGGTACCCGCTGGGATCGAGACTAGTCACATTCACTAACGGTACGTCCCATAGCAGGTCCCATTTATTGGTAGAACTATCAGAAAGCAGATGCAACCATCCAGGCGCACTGGATAAATTTTTTTCTCTTCTAAATTGAACAGATTAAATTATTATTTCGTGTCAATCTATAATGGAGACAATTAAATTTTCAAGTGTGTATCATTGCCGTTTCAAACATATTTTCATTGTCGTGAAGGTCGCTGCGCCAACCGAGAGTGGTGGTCTCGCTTAGTGAACGCATCGAAGAACGTGAGCGCCGCGTCCGTGCTGTTGCAGCACATCTCGCAGTGGTGCGGGCCCGCAGACTACTCCCACTTGTGAATATATTTGCTGGCACGTTTCCTTGTATTCTAGTTATTAGAACTGTGTTAAGGTTTAGCTAATAAAAAGCTTGGTTGAAGTTCGGTCGTTTAAATAAATATATGTACATATATGGTCAATGGGAAGGCGTCGGTGGCGCAATGGATAAGGCGCGGACTCTCAATCTGAGGGTACCGGGTTCGAATCCAGCCGTGTACCTATGAATTGTTTTTCAATTCAAGTACATTATCCGATTGCTTAACGGTGAAGGAAAACATCGTGAGGAAACCTGCATGTCTTGAACAGGCATGTGAAGTCCGCCGATCCGCACTGGGCCCGCGTGGTGGACTATGGCCCATACACTCTCTGTAGGAGAGTAGGCCTGAGCCCCTCCAGTGGGGACATATATAGGCTGTTGATGATGATATGGTCAAAAATCCCAGTGCGTAAAATATTTATCGTAAAAATATTTTGTCAGAATTATAAGAATAAAATATGTTGAAATGAGTGTCTGCAGCTATATTAAGCTTTTTATTGTTTTAGGAGTATAATAATGCAGCTCAGTAATAAATGCGAAACTACGGTTGTTTATTTGCTATCTCATGACGCCACAACAGGACCACCAATCATGATGAAATTAAATAAAAGCTTTTAAAATAGGCTTTATCCACTCTTTTAGATCAATGCTACATCGCGACCAAAGTAGCTATTTGATACCGCGCAGATACATCCCAAAGATAGCAGAGGACTCCATACAGTATCGGACGTGTGCCTATGTACATAAAAGCTGTGACATTCATACAAAGGCTGCTAGAATAATAGCTATCGTAGTTGGGTAGAAACGCATCGTTATATCAATTATGTACTTGTTTTGGTAGAGTTAATACTTATGGAATGCTCTTATGTTCAGATTTTCTACTCGTTTCGGCAGATATCTAAAACTATCGTTATGTCCTTGTCACTCGCCTGAACGAGAATATTCCATAGTGTATCGTTAGCGATAACTCATGTTAAACACTGTAGACACAGAATTAATATAGTACCACTGTTGATCCTGGAAGGAATGGTAAAATTGAATAGTTTTGTGGAAAGTTAGCAAAGAAAAAGTCTGTTGTGATCACGAGGGTAGCTTTCTTCCAACGACGTTTCGGCCTCAAGAGGCTCGTCGGAAAGTTGTTGTGAAAATAATAATTTAGGTCAACTAGGTGTCAACCAAATAAAGTAAAACAGCGCTGTAGTCTTTATATCGCTATAATAAACTCATTTGTTATCACATTTATTTAATAATATACTTTGACACACATATTTGTTATTACTAGGATTTGTAGTCTCCGTTTTCGGGGTTAAAACTGAAAGAGTAACACAATACAAATGGACCGGAACATTTACATTTCCAAAAAGTAAGTCGTAATCCACGCAAGAATTGCAAAACATCCTTTAACTAACTAACTCAAAGGAGGAATTTCTTTTAAACGTTTATATCAGAAATTTTATCTAAAAGATAATGTCACTATTATTAAGCAATCAAACTGCGACATATACATGTCCGAAATACAAAATAAGTGGTCGAGCTATTAACATAAAAAATAACTGTGACCGAGCCAGCTTTCAGTTTTAACCACGACATCGGAATACTGGAATTTAAAGGAAGAAACAACACTAAAAAGTATGAAAGTTAAGTAGGTACACGTATGATATTCGATACCATTATCACATTGACTTATTCATTGACGCTACAGTTGGAGGTTACTGGCAAGTGGACCGCGAGTAGGTTAGATATGTCCAATAAATGGGTAGAGAGCGGTATCGAGGGTTGTTCAGGCACATAATGTTACCGCGTGTACAGACGTCGCGAGTCATCATGCCTTATTCACAATGGTGGCTAATTTAATTTAGGATTTTCATCACAATGTTTCACAGAATAAGGGCCTGAAGTAGAAAGATGTCCTTTCGTTCCGTAAATGACAGATATACTTAAAAAATAACCATGTATCAGCAAAAAATTGCAGTTTCTGAAGTGCCAATTTTGTCTGACACTGTTATCATATCTACGACGGGTTACTGCGTCCACAAGTATGTCTTGTTTCACATATACGTATGTAGACATCTTACGTACACGCTATAGACTGGCAATTTACTGATAACTCGAAATACGTGTCTATAAGACTTCGCAAGGTTGGATTTCTGTACCCGAATTTGACTCACGGGGTATTTCCGGGGAATAAAATTTTAAAATTCCGAAAATTATTGCTCAAGATGTGCGTCGAAGACCATCTTCCTAGAACGGAATGCATAAAATTGTTGCATTGTGTGGACGATGAGAATTACTGTCTTGGTAGCATGAGACGCGTGAGAGAGGTAAAGTCGGATACTGTCATACCTTAACGTCAAATCGTATAGACATTTGTATCATGCTACCCTGGGTGTATTTAAGTGTACTTAATGTCAATTTCCGATCATACCCGACACTGTCAAAATAATATTATTTTATTTATGCTTGCCTCCCGACACACAGCCTGAGTCGCGATGTGTGTACACACTTTAAGATAATACGATACTTTACATCTTTCTTTCTTACATAAGAATACTATTTTGTTATATTTATAATATAGAAATAGTAAGCGTAAGTTGGTTTCTGCCGATCCCGGTATGGAAATCGACAGTTATAATAACATATGATTATTAAATCTAATAAATCTAGATTTGATATATATAATACAAATAATATGTATTAAATATGTTTACTTTGTTCATAGCTCCATTTGAATAACGCTCTAATATTTGAAAAATAATATTGTAAAAATATATTTCATGGAAAATCTACACAGATGGATATCTTTTAGGCATCTTGCACAACTGGAGTTAGTATTCTAGTCTAATAGGAAATATGCTATAAGTTTTCTCTCTCTTAACATGAAATATATAAAAAAGAATACATTACGCGTGGAGCATTTTTGTATGATATATATGTAAGAGGGCTAATAGCAACGTGTTTCAATGTAAGTGCGATGTGCTGCGTTGCTAAAGAAACAAGCTACGTAAAAGCTAGGTACATCAGCACTGGAAGAACACAGATTTTGACGAGATATATTACAATTTGTATAGATATGTAACTTCGTATCTAACATCGACAAGAAATATCATTCTAACCACTAGTTCAGAGTACAGTTTCATATGAATGGAAGGATCCCCGTGGGTAGGAGGATATAGGCCTCACTGTCGCATGATAAAGTGATATCATCTCTTTTCTCGTTGTGCTAATACTACAGGGGGAGTCCCTAATGCTACTTAACTGTTAGTTCTCTACGAAATAGTATGCTACACAGATAGCATGATGTGAACTATTGTTTACGAATACAGCTTCGTTTCTTTTGTTCTAATCTAATTTTGACAGAGAAAGTTTATACAAAGTGTTAGTAGAAATTTCTATTAACCGTTTGACTAGTAAATGTACCTAAAGTTATCACGAAATAGTTGTGCGTAGAATATTTTGGAGAGAAAAAAAAGTGACAATTAAACAACAAGTATTTACAGAGTAGCAAGATGTAGAGATAAAAAATATAAGATTCTGAAATAAAGCTCTTAAAAATGTCAATAGATTATAGCCTAAAAATCAATATGTAAGTATACATTAGGGAAAACTCACTAAAGCACAACCTTGGAAGAATAGTACCTAGACGCGCTTACTTACTAGAATAACGTTAGAGTTCTATATAATCGTATAAGGCAAAGTTTTGAAGTTGGGGTTATTCGAACGAGAGTATAATGCATATTTATAAGTAAATATAAATACTTTGACTGTATATGACATATGTGATTCGCTACACGACAAAAATTATGGATGTTTCTGGAAACATCTTCTAGGCTAAGCGCGGATCCGAGAAATATACACACACGTGTTAAGGAAACTATTCACAGACTTACAGTTCACTCTTTTCAAGATCTACAATGAAATCAGAATGGCTACTCCACACTGTAGAATTAATAGGTTTTGGATTGCTCACTGGGTGATAAGGGAAACTAAATAGACGTCGTTTTCCTTCTCACCTTGTGTACATTTAATTTATAAACGTGTAAACATTAAGGGCGTGATCGCTACTTACGCATATTATTTACACAATAAAATATAAAATGTCTACATTTATGGTTAAGCGCAAATATGCATATTACATAATGTTAACCAACATCGCAAAGCATGTGTAGAACGATTAATCGATTTAGTGGTTATTATCATTATTATTATGGAAATCATGGTAAGTACCCGTCATAATACTATTATAATATTACATACAAGTTTATTTCCTTTTCAGGTCGAGTAAATATTATTGAGCGAATGTAATTTTCCGGCTGACAATATATTTAATATGCAACAATGAACATGTATTTACAACACATGCTTTGTGACGTCATTGTGTTAGTAATGTCAGGGCTATAAATATTCACTAGTTTTAAGTTTTCCCTTGGTACTCAAAATGTATCAAGACCACAGGAACTAATATATTCTTCTTCACTTCTTATGTCTGTAATGTTGATTTCACGTAGTAATAATAATTTACTTTTTTAAGGACGTATGAAATATTTCCCTTGTTCCATTTAGCTATTTTTGTAACTAAGAAAATATTTTCCCCGTTTAGTGTATGGTTATCAAATAAAATCATTTAATATTCTCTGTAGCTAGTAGTCATCAAACAAAAACATCAATAATTACATTCCATTATTGTTACAAAAAGAAGTTTCGTCGGCTGAAATCATTTATGTATGTAATGTAGCCAAGACATACATCTGTGTAACCTCTGTATATAATTTAGCTTTCTATGGCCAATGTCTTGTTGTGGCTATAGATATCAACGTATTTAATTATCCAGTATTTGTAGCGTTTTTTTGTATAAAACCTCTGGTTAATTACTAGCTATTTGGTTGGCTAAATACTGTTATAATCGTGTATATTTCGTAAATAAATAATTCTTATTTGATAACCAGTTAATTAAACGGGAAAAATTATTATGAAAATTTTACTCTTTAATTTTAATTAGTCCGAGTTTATTAATTGGCTATATCCATATAAGCGCTTTAAATAGTGTTAGAATGTATTAATAAAAATACAAAGCAACAATTTTTAAGCTCATTTTATGACACTACTCACTAAATGGTGTTACGGTTTCGTCCCATTAACTGTATTTTAAAAATTCCTACTAATCTTGAATCCAATTATTATTAGTTATTATTAAAACTAAAACATTTATTTGGGCCATTGCATCGCTACGTAAATACAACTAACACGGCCGGTGATGCTCTAAGACAAATATACAACAATATTTTCGATTTAAATATGTATAACATTGTAAAGTTGATAAATACAGATGGACAAAGGGCAGCATTGATAAATTGGTAATCTTGGGGCCAGTATTTAATATCATGCAGACTAGATCTGAGGGAACAATTATTAGCAATAATATGAATACGACGAGTATAAGCTACTTCTTTTATACAATTGGTAACACAATTTGGATAGTGGTTCCGCTGGTTTTCCGATTGGGTGCGCCTGCAGTTGTACAAATACAGAAAGTCAGGTGGCTGGTAAGTGTGACGCGATCAACCCGGATTCCTTTCTGATCTAGGTAATTCTAGGTCGATCAGAACAGCAAAGACAGGTGTGTAATAACGCTTATAATTAATTCTCGCTATGTGATATATGATAAATTGGGTATATATGACTGTGAATTAGTTATGATTTGATATAACCTACTCGCATTATGCATATTATAATTGCTAAAGATTGTTATCTGAGATCTTCCACGTTAATTCTGGATGGATCGTCACCCTTCCTTCTTAACAGATGAATATCTGTGTTCAAGTATAAGTACTTTATTAGCAAATTCCGTAGAAGCGTCATTGGTTTTAGGAAGGTTGTAGATCCATCGAAAATCATCGTGTTGGTTTCTGCATGGGCGTTGGTCGAGATCAACAACGGCAGCGTGGTGGGGCGCTTGACGGTGCCGTCGCGGGCGCTAGTCGTCGCGGCGCTCCGGCGACGGCTCTCTGGATCAATCGGGGGACTCGTCTGCATCTGCGAGCGAGGTCGCCGGGAACAGGGGGTACCACCCGTACGTTCGCTGCGGGAGTGTCAGCTTGTCCAGGCATATCTCGACCCCGCCGAGCGCGAGGTTGTGCTCGAAGCCTCCGCAACGTTGCCACAGCATCACCACAAGCGTTCGACCGAGCGCTTCGCTGGCCTGCAGTTTTAATATTAAAAATAATAAGAGACATTATTGCATTAAGGCAAGGGTTTGGTTGTTGCGTTTGTCAGTCAATATCATACAATCTATAGTCTCTCGCCCAGTGAGTGTGACAAATGAGTGGGCTATGTAGTTATATTGAAAAGAATCCATCTATATGAATCTTATGCAGGACTAAAAGCATGATTCCAGAAATTTTTAAGTTTGTTTTATATTTACTTATTTTCCGCATCATGAAGCTAAAAATAATATATTACTATGCTACCCGCCCCCTAATTTTTTTTACCTTCATACAGCACCGTGTTTTCAACCGACTTCAAAAAAGGAGGAGGTTCTCAATTGCACTGTATGTTTTTTTGTATGTATGTTACGGAATAACTAGGCCAATTACGAATCGACTTTGATGTTTTTTGTTTGTTTGGTAGAAGATACTTATAAATTGTATCGATAGTGGTTCCGCGCTTTTTGAGAAAAACAACAAAAACCGAATATGTAGTAATTCTACCTCTAAGGGTGAACATTTTAGGGAATGAATTCTGTAGACTTTTAGGGCACTTGAAGTCGGTTTCTTTTCTAGTTATTTTTGTATGCATTAATTATTTTGTTCATAAAACGATGTACGAAATACGAATGCAACTTTGTTGGCGGTGAGAAATATATGTATATATATATCACGTCAAATGCGTATACATATATACGATTCCACGTTAAAGCGATTCCGCCAATAAAATATTCATACAAAATATTCATTTAGCATAATCTTTAAAAATAGGTGAATCGGCTTTGTGCAGTAATTATCTAAAAACAAAACATTCCGATTATAATGCCAGGTAATAAATATCAGTAGCGTATTTTTAAAAAATTCAAAACGACACATAGGGACACCTCATATCTTGCATTAAAGTTATACTCGTACGTTAATGATATTCATTTCCCGACATAATAATTCGATGTTATATTTTTAGAGAAATATTTATACAAGCCATCTATTCTATTTTAAAACATTATGGCAAAAGAGGAGGAGCGTCGGTGGCGCAGTGGATAAGGCGCGGACTGTCAATCTGAGGGTTCCGGGTTCGAATTCAGCCGTGTACCTATGAGTTGTTTTTAATTCAAGTACACATTATCCGATTGCTTAACGGTGAAGGAAAACATCGTGAGGAAACCTGCATGTCTTGAACAGGCATGTGAAGTCTGCCAATCCGCACTGGACCCGCGTAGTGAACTACGGCCCATACACTCTCTGTAGGAGAGTAGGCCTGAGCCCCTCCAGTGGGGACGTTATATAGGCTGTTGGACGTTGGTGGATGGCAAAAGAAATTTTGCATGGAAGCGTGCTGTTGGAAGTCCCGGTAAGAAAAAACAGTATCTCTAAACACTATCATGCGTCTCGGCTATATAAGTTCACAGTTCGGATAGAATATTTTTGAAATCTCATTTTATCCCACGCTCTGTGGGTCGGATACAAACTTTTTCAGGCATTTCAACAGTGAGTTTTAGTTGGAAAGTTAAACTATTGTCACGAAGCTTCAAGAAAAGAGAGAGGCGTATCCATCTATCCCCTTCGTGTCGGATATTGTCAAAAGACGAGCGTTGAAAGCTCTCGAATACTCGCATAAGGATTGTCAAGTGCGAAAGAGAAAGCAATTCATCTATCTCCTTCGTGTCGAATACTCTACAATGTTCCAGAAGATTCTAGACTATAGGATCTAGAAACACTACGGGGTATATATAGGCGCGAGCCGAGCGTCGGAGACAGTTCAGTTGGAGTTGAGTTCACAGCGAAGAAAAGTAAAGAAACGAAAACTGGAAGAAATTGTAAAGCGAAAGTACAATCGAGGTGGAAAAGTGTTAGTGTACTAGTGTGTCACGTGGTGTCAGTATCGACAGATCGGCGTCAGTAGTGTTCAAGGACTCTGTACGTGGAGTCCAGGGACGGACTCAGTGTAGACAAATCGGAACTAGTGAGACAGGGACGTACTCTGTTTGGGGGGACCCGTGATTTTGAAGATTGGTTTGTGGACTTGTGTTACCAATAAATTCCGGAACTTTGGACTTTCTTTCTCTTCAATAAACGAACCACGAAAGCTCGTAACACTATTCTGAAGCGTGTTTTTTATAACTCATTTATCACACGTGAGACGGTGTGTCATAATTGGAAACTTGCCTGATACTTGAGCGTTTGTTTGAAGTGCGGCTCAGTGGTGCGGCGGATGACGCGTGTTTTACGCTTGTGTAGCCATTTGTCGCCATCGCGTAAGTAGCATTTCACATACGAGTCCGGTACTTCCCCGTTCACGCCGTACACTCGGCGCGCGTGCGACACCTACAGGCAAACATTTTCTATTGTGTTACATTTGTCGTAAGACAAAGTAGCTAAGACATAGCACAGACCTTCGAAAATAAGTACATGGAGTTTACAAACATTATATTTTTCAAATTTAAACTACAATACCACATAGACATGTGTGTTCATATCTGTGTGTTTTTATGATAAAAAACTTGTAGTAATAACGCCAAGAAACAAAAAGAATGATGTGTAAGCGTAATCAACACGTGTTTACGCTTGAATTTACAATCCTAATCCTTGTCATGTTTTACAGCTGTATCCACTGTACGCCTCGTAATCACCTTATTAAAACAACTGTATTAGAGAAAACGAATATATTCAAGACACATTGCAAATGATTTGTAAACGCTATATCTGGCGAGCAAAAACGCTTTAATAGCGAGTGTTATCAGGCTGGTGGCGACATCTGTGCTTTCATGGCAGAATCTCGCGAACATCTCCGCCCACCAAGAACTTTGTTCTTTATTATGCAGAATTTCTAAAATCTGTTACTGCTTTATAACGCCATTTATACGACTTGTGGCCTCTTCCTTTAGTCGTGCGTATTTGTAAAGTTCTATCATCATCCTCTCCGCTTCTATACGCTAATCGCTCTTCTGGTACAGTTTTCTTTTCTAGTTGTAGAAACCTTACGGTGGCAGCCGCCATTGTTCTTTCACATTTTTCAACGTCTGTAAAATCTTCTCTTGCGCAGAACTTATTTAAAAGATTATCATCGCATGAACACACATGCATACTAATAATTTGTTTATTTCTTGCAGGTTGTATGTTGCTAGTATCACCTGAAAGAATCCAGCCTAGCTGTGTTTTCTGAGCTATAATACCGGATGTACTCTTTTCAAGACCAGCGTCAATGATCCTACTATACACTCCGGCCCCTAGCAGAAGGTCTATCCTATTCGGCTTGTCAAAACCTGGATCTGCTAGTGTAATCTGTTTCAATTCTGGCCAGTTTGACACTGTTATGTCTTGCGTAGGTAAATGGTTTGTGATGCTCTTCAATACGTATGCCGTAATCTGGATTGTGAAGTTGGTATTGTATCTTGACTGAATCTCTAATTCCACCGCGTACCTCGTACGCAGTGTGTTTCCTCCACTCAGTCCAGAGACCGAGTCATTGATTTTAACTCGTTTCAGTCCAGCAGCCTGAACGAGCTCCTCCGTGACGAACGAGGCCTGTGATCCCTGGTCAACGAGAGCGCGGTAAACTTGTTTCTTTTCATTCCTCGCGGAGACGCCTACCAGCGCTGTTGCCAACAGTACTTGACCAGGTTGTTTGGTAAAATGTGATATTATGTTTTTCGGGTCTTGATGTCTATCTTCTTCTGTATATTCATTATTTCTTTTCTCAGGATGTAGCAAGGAGTGGTGTCTCTTTTTGCAGATTCTACAAGCAGTATTTCTCATACATTTATTGGCTATGTGATTTGGGATGAGGCAATTGAAACAAAGATTGTTGTTTTGTACAAAATCATGTCTGGATTTGTAATCTGTTTTCGCGAACTGTTTGCATTGGTACATGTAATGATCTTCTTTACAAAAGCTACATTTTGGTTCTTCTGTTGTGTGTACATGGAATGCTCTGGGTTTTGTAGGTTTTGACAAATACTCCAACATCTCTAATGAGCGAAATCTTCCTTCTAGAAATCGTCTTTGTTTCTCAAAATTCGGTATTTCATCTGATTCTGTCGTCAAACTTTGTTCCCACAATCGTAGACTTTCGTTGTCTAATTTAGTAGTTGTCATGAACACTATGATTGCATCCCAATAATCAACAGGTAGTTTTAAATGTTTAAGAGCATTCAAGCACTCGACTGTTGTATCCAGTAATTGTTTTATGTGATGAGCTGACTCTGTTTGTATGGATCTTATATCAAACAACTTTTTAAAAATGCAATTTGTTATGAACCTCTTGTTGTCGTATCTCTCCTTCAATATATCCCACGCAAGGTTGTAGTTTTCTCCCGTAACAGGTACGGTTCTCAAAAGTTGTTCAGCTTCTCCTGACAAACTAATTTTCAAATAATGGAGTTTTTGGACGTCATCCAATCCATGATTTTTGTGTATTAGAGAAGTAAACAAATCTTCAAATGAGGGCCACTCTGTATATTTTCCCGAGAATACAGGAAGGTTTATGGAAGGCAATTTTACTTCGGCTTTTTCATTTGTTTTATTCACAGTTTCATGTGGAGTGAGTAATTTTTGAGCTGACCGTAGTTCACTTTTGTAAAAAATATATAGCTCTTCAAAGCTGTCAAAAATATCTGCTGTAAAATATTCTAATTGTGTTTTCTGATCTTCAGTAACGACTTTTATTATTTGCTCGTGGGTATTTGTAAATAGTTTCCAAACAGCTTCTAGATTTTCAAGTCGTGTATCAATATATGACAAAGTTATTCTTTCCTTTGGAGATTTTTTGTAGTTCTTCAAAGCTTTCTCAACTTGACTATGCCTATCTCCTTGAACTTTGATAGCTTGTTCCATCGAAGTTGACATGTTTGCGGATCGAAGAAAAGTTTTTAAATTTTATAAGTCCACGGTTCAGTAATAGTAAAGAACACTATTATTATTTAATGTTTAAAGTTTCTGATAATGAGTCTATTTCACTTTTAAAATTCCAAGTCTTTTACCACTGAATATGCGACTAAGTGTTTTTCACTTTTAAATTTGCTAAGTCTTTTACACTCTGAAATTTTATAAGTCTTTTAAAATCTCAACTTTTCTAAGTCTTTGGCACTTAGAAATTTTTACTAACACTTGAATTTTACTAAGTCTTTTTCACTTCACTATGTTACGAATTGAAATGTTCTACTTACAATTTTCCCGTGTATTTACCGTTTTAGACACTTCACTCACTCACTTACTGCGAACCCGACTCGTTAGGACCAATTTGTACGCCTCGTAATCACCTTATTAAAACAACTGTATTAGAGAAAACGAATATATTCAAGACACATTGCAAATGATTTGTAAACGCTATATCTGGCGAGCAAAAACGCTTTAATAGCGAGTGTTATCACGCTGGTGGCGACATCTGTGCTTTCATGGCAGAATCTCGCGAACATCCACTGTGATACTCATTTACTGCAGAAAGTGTCATTTCTAATAAAAATCTAAAACTGACGGGTTATGGTTCAGTTTCATTTGCTTCACTTGGGTGCGTGTAATCACTTTCTGGATCTAACAATTATATGATTTGGTCTAGGCTTTAACATGCCTTACACCCTACATTTGGAAAGACTCATATTTCTGTGGAAAGGAGACTATTAAGTGTATAACAAACAAGACGTAGACAAAGTTACCTCTAGCTCGAGTTGCCCCTTGATCATGATGATGCTGAGGTTGATCTCTGCATGTAGCGGTGACAGGGTGGCGTTGCGCGGCGGCAGCTGCCCCGGCCCGAGGGGCACGACGTCGTCGTCCTCCGCGGCGAGTGCGTCGCACGCGGCCGCCGCCGCCGCCGCCGGCACCGCCGCCCACATGCTGCCCTTGCGACCCGTCGCAGTGCCTGCATGCGACACAACATACCCACTCCCGTACCCAACACACCGAGCTCACAACAAACGTGTCAGCTTCCGTTCATTGAAATGTTGAAACATGGTTGAAACAATCTAACGTCTGAACTAAACGCGTATCGCATCAAAAACATTCATATCAAAAACAAACCAAAACGATAATAAACCATTCAATGGAACACTGAATAAAAATAAACATTTATATAAAAAAGCACGTCAAACAGCTTCGTGCTAATGTTCAACACTCTCCTTACATTTAACCGTATCGATTCCTCTCCTAAACACATAAATGAAGAAAAAGCATTTTAACGTGTGCAGCCAAGAGTGTAGTCGAGTCTAATAGTTGCCTGAAGCGATCTCCAACTGATTATAGTAAGCATTCCGTGTCAGGGGCAGCCATAAATTTTGAAACTGTATGTGTTTCGGTCGAAAACTATACTATTGTAAATGTATAATTGTAAATATAGCTCATGCTACGGCCGGCTCCTGTAGCCGCTAGTGTGCGCTACGTCGGGTCGCGTCGTCGGAGCGGCCGCGACCTACGGAGGCGGCGACGCTCGAAGTTCACATTCAACCATTCTCCAATCAATATCAACTTACATGTAACTCTTTTAATAAGTTGTTGTATCATCTACGGCCTAAGGGTAAGGTAATATGTACAAGAAATCTAATAGAATGCGTATCGTAACAATGAGTGACATTCGCAAAGGTGATAACTCCAATATAATCCTAGGCGACACAATGCCATCGAGATGAACGTAGACGGGCACGGGCAGCCGAACAGACGGTACACAGAGACAGATGAAGTGAGCGTGATCGCCCTCGGCCGGGCATGCGTCAGGACAGTACAGTACAGACACAGTGAAGTGATGAGAAGCTTCGGGCGCAGCCACATTCAACGGTGCGTGCGCGCGGCCGCCGCGCAAGCGATGTATGAACCCATGCTACTACGTGACCCGAGACCCCCGTACTGGACCCTCCGCCGGAGCCCACCGCCGCCGCGAGCGGCAGCGGCACGCCCCGCTCGGACACAGCACGGGGGCGCGGGCTGGCGGCCGTCGGACGTCACAAGGGGCGCACACCGACGCCGCACGCGCCGCGCCAGGCGGCGTCGCGGGCGCCGGCACGGACAGTCGCTTACCGAGGCTCTAACGGTCCGTCGCTGCTTACCAAACAAGCACAACAGTACAGGTCAGTACTACCCTCAATGTTCGCATTCACTTTGGTTCCTGTGGACATGGGCTCTGGCGAATTGTTACAATGGCATTAATATTCTTTAATGATCCTGCGTTCGTGGGTTACGGAAGGGAGTGCCAGGAGGAATGCCGTGGTTGCCGGGGTAAAGACAACACTGTGCGGGTGATTAGTTCTAGGAAATGTATCGTTCCATCGGTAACCTATCCTAAAAGCTTTTAGTTCAGCGATTAAATTGAAAGTGATTTCTCAGAAACAACCTTTCGAGCAGCATTCCTAACGTAATTATCCGTCCTCTAAATATTGCGTGCAACCCTAAAATATATTGTATCCTGTTATTCTCACTGTACAACAGTTTTGTTAGGATTTTCAGCATCTGGTTTCCACCAACTACAAAACACGAAAACGATCATGAGGCAAGTTTTATTACTAATATACTGCTTTCCGAACATCGCAAGACATATTGTACGGAGGCTCGGTTAAGGATTACTAGTTAACAGTCAAAGAAAGTTGAAATTTGACTCTGCGTCTTTCAGAGAAAATAATTAGGAAATTTTTGTGTAGTTTGCTATATTTCTGTCAGTAGTATCACCACGTGTCACTTACGCCTTGCCGTGGACCCGGAGAGAGACAGGGTGCGCCCGAGCTCGCCCTTGACGGCGCGCAGCGAGCGCAAGATGTCATCGGGGTCCCGGCGGATGCAGGAGGACCGGCGCCGCTCGCCGCCGCGACGCGACCCGCCCCCGACGCTCGCCTCAGCGGCGGCCGCGCCTTCTGTGCAGTGACTTGTTAACGGTATCCGGATCCCAGATTTATAAACAAATTATTTTGGCAAACGATTAATTTTTACCCTTCTCCTGTTGCTGGAATGATGACCTGCGGGATCCGGGCAGGGAGCGGGAGAAGTCTTTCCCCAGCTGGTACACTTCCACTTCGAGAGTCTCCGATTGCGAGGATCCGCGACGCGAACCTCCTACCCACGCGTGGTCGGGGTGCAGCAGCGAGGCGCATTCGCCTATAGAGTCCACGTCGTCTGTTAATAGGATAATGGTAACCGTTATATTATGAAAACCATTCTCGGGTGCATTGTATAGAGTTCCGTGAGTTTTTATTTTTCAATGCTCAACTTACCTGTTATTCCGTTTGAAGTGGCGTTATTTTAATTCTAAAAAGTTTTCGATTAGTTTCAAAATTTCGTAAAAGTAAAAAATAGAAGGGTTCTGATAATTTTGAGATCAGTAATAATATAATATGATGAGAGCCTGAGTGTTGATGTAGGTAGTGTGTAGCTATTCTACCTGAAGCGGAGCGCTGCGAGGCGAAGTCCCCGCGGCGCAACGCCCGCGCACCTGTGAGCGAGCCGCGCGGCGACGCGTTGGCCGAGCGCGGGCCCCGCTCCTCCAGCGTCCACCACACGGCGCGCTCCTCTGCGAACGCCTTCTCCAGCTCCATCTGACGACACACGTTACGTACATATATTAATCTATAGACACATTCCTTCCTTCCACTTTGAACACAAAAACACACCGTCCCTAATAATAATTCAGGCGCCTACCGCCCCTATTGGCACGCTCCGGGCCAACTTCCTCTAATCCTTCCACCAAGCACCAAATAAACAGCATGGCCAGTTGCAATTGAAATCTTGACCGTCTGAGCGCCTCCCTTGCTCGCCAAATTGTTCGTGTGAAGCTGTCGTGGTCACAGGACCAATAACATCAATTTAATACGAAAAAAAAAACCGAATTCACCGTCACATTCGCTATTAATCCAGAATATACATATTACTTACAAGCTGAGGGATTTGTACTTACGGTGCACTCTCCGATGAGCACAGGGTCGATCCCTGGGCAGGCGTCCCATAGAGTAAGTTCGATCGCTCGCCCTGCAAGGAGGTCCGCTGTCAGGCCACCGAAACCGAGAGTAGCGTTCCACACGGGGCTGCACGAGGCGGATGCAGGGTCTGTCTCTACTGGCGGGCAGGTCTCGCTGGAAACCACAACACAATTACTTATTTGATTTTATTGATTTGTAGTTTAAAGAAGTAAAGTAAAGTGCTATGCAATGCCCGCGCTAATACCTGTCGACTGTTTTATTTTGCGTCTTGTTTATTTTGTTGTATGTACCTACCTAATATAAAGAATATTATCTACTATTAATTTATTTGCTATTATTGTTGCTCTAGTTCTAAGTTTTCTCATTAAGTGAAATGTAATTTTATTTCTTTTGAGAACAAATATATTTAAACACAAACTCGCACTATCACCAATAAATTATGATTAAGTTAGGAATGCGGCACTGTGGGGGAATGATCTGAAATCTATTATAACGGATCATAAATACATACATATACACATGACGGCTGTGTAATCCAAACTTTATAATCGGACGATCCCATTTCATCCGATGCTTGTCGAAAAATATCACTAAGGGAAAATTATAAGAGATAGGAAGCAGGATGAATCGGGAACATTTTACTACGATTGTGGCGTAATTCCCTCATGGAAAGTGATGCAAATGCCATGTTTTGGCAAATTCACTAAAATATATACATCGAATGCTTTTATTTCACTGGACATTTGGCGATCGAACCATTGTTACAACTATAAATTGATTGCTCACAGCGAGGGCAGCAGTCGTATCCTGGCGAAGGCCTCCGGCTCGTCGCCGTATCCGAGCGTGTGATCCCTGGAGGGCAGGTCGTCGGCCGCGATCAGCACCACCACCAGCTTGCGCAGCTCGCTCTCGAACCACACCTGCAGCTGGGCGCGCGCCGGCGGACGCTCGCGAGCGCGCTCCATGCGGTCCTGCTCCTACACGTACAAACGGCACATGTGTTGCGGCTACCCACCAGTCAATACTGATCGTTCACCGATGCAACTAGACGTATGCTGTGATAATGTCAGTTTCATAGATATCTATGCCACTTGTATTATGTTCTATTCACTCTTAGTTGACGTTCTCCTTACAACGTTGAATAGAAGCTAGTAAGGGTGAATGTGACATGTTACAAAGGTGGGCAGATATTTAAGACACCGACGGTACGCGACAACATCCGAAATTATTCACCAATACTACATGAAGTTTGCTGCGAGTATGATACGTCGAGTGACATCAAACAACTAACTTAGAACACAGTACTACGGACAACGACGGGTGACTTTTTATAAACAAAAACAATAAATTGATGGAAAGTTATCAAGGCCTGATGCAAATCTATCAGTCTCAACGTTCGGGGAATGCATTGTTATCGAGTAACATGCAGCAACGATCAGCTATGTCATCAGTCCTTCAGCAAGAGAGAAATCCGTAAAACTTTTGGTCATTCTGTGCGGTTCATAGCAATGCAATCATATCGCCATCAAGAGGTACGAGTAAGTTAACTGATATATCGTTCATTTCACTTGCAATATTTCATTAAAGTAACATGCTTCGGGCTGAGGCAATTTCTATTTAAACACAAAATTAATTATAAAATCGGACGCTCTCATCCGCCATGCAGAAAGCTGTGTCATGCTGGTACCGGTAGACAAGCTGCATGTTATACGGACATTCTTATAGAACTGTACCAGTTCATCAAAACAATTTGGTACTGTAACTAAATGTTTCGCTTTATACCCGTGCTTAGGGATCTACTTAAATTCATTTATATCTTTCTCAATAGAAAATCTAGGGCGAACTGTTTCTAGACAATTCCGCTAGTAGTGCGTCTACATTAGCAGCTAAATCGGGTTCTGGTTTCTGGGTTTATTCTACTTTGGTTTGGTAACATACGTGAAATAACGGTGCTTAGCTTACCTAAACTTTAGTTAGATATAAGACCTATCGTTGACAAGTGCCAAGCGTCAATTTTTACAATAAGATGTATTTTTACAGCATGATTCTGATGTAAGATAAACATATAATATGTACAAAACTTCTATGTAAGCGTCTATATAAGCCTAAACTGCACGGTAAGTTTGTGTTTTCAACAAATGTTAAAATCAACAAAGTTCTTGATGACATTCGATCTCAAAGCCATTAAATATTACAAACGTATTTGATCATAACAAAACAAATAGTATAAATAATTATTTTATGTGTCATAAACAGCACGTAGCCACGTGTGACACATATGCTTCTCACGCCCCGCCCCGTACAACGTACATACGTTTGGTGCTGTATACTATATCAATATGCACATATCAACATTGTGCAAGATCATGCATGTCTCAGTCGTCAAGAACGAGGTCCTAACAATCAACTACGAGTACAAGGTCTGAGCGTTATGTACACGGTGTCTCTGTGTGTGTGGGTCTGTCTCATCAGATGACCGCTGAGAAGCGTTCCGTGCTCTGCCTGTCGCGCAAGGTGTTCCGGCTGGTGGCTGGTGCGGTGACGTGCTCCACCACTCGAAGCTCCTACGACTATTCGTTGCGAGCGCTTGTCGCTAGTGCGGCATACACTACACTAAGTCAACAGCAAGACTCGGTACAGACACTCGATGCGCAAGACATGAGACAGTACAAACTGGAGTGCGGCGCGCGCACCTCACCTCACGGCTCGCTCCCCTCATTGTCTTGCTCTCGTGTTCTCTTCTACTAAGCTGCCACTATATCCACTCGACGCTACGTTTACTATGTCACAATCCCTCCACCGAGCATGTGGAGGTGCTGTAATGCTGATCGCACCGTTGTCACACTTTGTAATTTGTGTACAGGCTAGCTAAGCTGTAAGCTGCGGCATTTCTAGCATTACTACGTAACGCCTGTCGGCATTCTCGTTATGCGACTATACGATTAACTCCACGAGTATCCTAGGGGTGATAGTCGTTACCGGGGAGTCTACTCTACCAGCGAACACTAAAGTGTCAGCGTCAGTCTCCCAGCACTTACTTATTGTGATATCATTCGACATTATTTGTCAATTTGTCGATCGATCCCTAAACATGAGCTCCGCTCGGTGCCGCCCGTTGGCGAGATTATGAAATTGGTCGGGTGATAGAAAAAATAAAAATCTGAAAATAAGTAGGTAGCATTTTTTCACACACTTCACTTAAGATAATAATAAATATGCATTAAACGATAACGTATAACGAATATACAGTAACAAAGTCATTTAGAAATATGTATATATACTCGTACGTAGGTATAAGTTAGGTATGTATAAATATTTTCAATTAAAATATATAACTAAATAGTAAAAAGTTAACAAAGTTTTAGGTAACTATGTATATCTACGTTTGCAATAGAAACACTAATATATCTTAAGACTAAGCTAACATGGAAGATGTTCGACTGATTAGTGGCTACAGTATCACAGCAGATCAACGGAGTCCATTCTCGCTCTCTGCTTCCCTTTACCAACCGGAAATTTGTTCGAAATTTCGAATTAACCAGAGAAGTGTTCCGGGCTCAGGGCAGCATCAACGCCTCTCATGACATGAACATGATCGACGGGGGGTACAACGATATAGTACACTATCCTCAGCTAGCGAGTGTAAATATATAGTCCAGCTCAGATGGTGAATCATCTTTTGACTTTAGTTAGTGGATCATTTAATTACAATGTGAATGCTTATATTAAGCTAAAAGCTCTTTGTTTGTGTTTAAACTAAACATATGATGTTTTACTATTCGAAAGGTAAAATATTAATAAATTCGCTATGTTAAATTCAACGACAATGTAAAGTCAAATTATGGACAAAGTTTTGAACAAATTTGAGTACTTATTTAAGGACAACAAACTTAGCTTTTTGTAGATCCGGCAGTCAACACAGCCTGAAAGTGCTGTGGAGGAGCTTCATTTATTTTGACACACAAAAATGAAGGTGATAGCGTTAACATTTACAACATTGCTTCCGGGTAGAAACGTAGCGACATCTTCTGCCTTATGCGTGTCGACTATACGTAAAATATCACTCCAATTGTTTTTTCGTAATATCCCGGAGTTGCAGATCAGTCATCGGCTCGTGCCTATTGTCGCGACATCACTTACTTACTCTTAACATTACATAACACATTCCATCCACGTGGATTGTTAAACTTTGTACTTATACATTAATTCATCTCTTCTTTTCAAATCAATACTGATGGCGTGGCGATGATTTCTATGATGACATGTTTACATGATCCATTAACCGCTTACGACAAAAGAATATATCTCGTGTTCACGACACGACGACATGAGTGATCTGAGAAGCTTAGAGGAGTAGGCACCGAGTGACAGTCTCTACTACAGATTAAAATGAAGGGGTGAGCGTTCAGGCTCGAATGTCTCATGGGTTCACAACACATATTGTTACAATTAAAGCCTATATATTATACCGGGGTTTTCGGCAATTTCCGTCGAGTCGGCGACGATGGTGATTTGTCGGTATCCGGTTCTGTGAACCAAAACAATGTGCATTACACTATCACTGTACCCAGTTAAAGTATGTATTCTTCAAATAAAGTTGAAAATTTGAAAGTACTACCGTAAAATCGAAGATGATGAAGAGGAAGACTTGAAAAAATGATGGCGCAGTGATAGTTTGTGATTAGTAAGTAAAGTGCAGCAAGTAATATACATAGGTTAGAGAATAGATCAGTTCTGTGGAAATAGAAAAAAAAGCCTGTGAATAAAATTGAAAGTAAGTAAAGATCAGAATAAATATGAGGGACTGTATGAAATCCTTTAACTCTATGCTATATCTACGCTCATAACGTGCTTCACATTTCTCAGAAATAAATCCAGACGGAAACACCAGGTTTTTCGTTTATAGCGTACCTTCATTTTTGTTAGGTGGACCTGACATTTACATCTGGTCAAAAGTTAGTAATAAGCAGTTGTATATTTCAGTCGCAAAGTATACAGGAGCAGTTGTATGCATGTACATACTTATCACTATCTAAAATCCCTCAGAAGAAGGAAACAACCGATACAGACAGAAACGTTAGGACAGAAAGAAATTAGTGTTTAAATCTAGTTGTGATCAGCTGTGTAAGTTGGTGAATAGTTACCATATAGCGCGTGGTGGTGATGCTGCTGAGACGAAGAGCCGGATGGTGGTGGCTGGTCGTCCGGCTGAGGGGCGGGCTCCACTAGTAGCTCCACGCTGTCGCCGCCACGCTCGAGCACAGCGCAAACTTCTTCAAAGCTACGCTCTGTTAGTGGAACTCCACCCCATTCCAATACCTGAGTGACATATTGATATCAACATTTATTAATAACTGTATAAGTCCCAAGGTTTATCATGAGTCTCCGTGATATGTAGATCGCTACAATCAACAGATGGGGTTTTTGACGAATAATCTTGACTTTATTATAGTGGGACCAAAGAGGAGGAGGGAGAGATTCACCGAATGAACATACAAACGGAAAATCCTAGAATTTGACTGATACGAGTATATACATTTTTTAAAACCAAAATCTATTTTCCTATTGTTAAATAGTTTTTCTTTATTGTATAACTGAATTATGGCTTGGCGCGAACTTGTAAAATGGTGGTTCATTGCAATTTTAGTAATTCGTTAATAATACTGTTATGTGTGTTTTTTGTGTTATAGTGGTGTGATATAGTGCAAAAAGTGTCACGGACAGTGTTATAGTATCAATTACGCAAAATTGCGAGGGTTTCGACGCGATCCGAAGAGTTTATCATGTCGAGTACATTCGGCATATGGATTCTTTCGGATAATGTTGAAACCAAGGCTGGCCTTTGAAGTTCTCGTCAAGAATCCAAATTAAGCGATAAAATGTACACATTATACATTTTATTGAGAAAGCTGAAGAAATGGCTTCGGCATAGTTTATAACCTCAAAATTTGTTCACCTAATTTTACTCGTCATTGGCTAGATAACCACTGGTTAAAGCCATTATTAAAAAAAAAACTGAATTATGTAAAATGCGTATTTGAAGTACCTTATCCCCCTGCTGCAGTCCAGCCAGATCAGCGGGTCCGCCGGGGACCGTCCACACGATTACTGCCTCGCGACGCCCGCTCACGTCCGGCTTGCCGCCAACCACGCGCATCCCAAACCCTCGGGCTGGAACGTACGACAAGTATAAGCAAGCAAAATATGGTGGCCTTGTTTGAGGAGCTTACTGAGCTTAAAACTTCGTTTACATTTAGTCGTTGCTGGTTGCTCATAGCATTGCCGAAATTCCATGGATTTATCGCAACGGTTACAGCAACAGCAACTATCCGTTTACATTACAGACATTGCTCATTGCGTCTCCGAATACTGCGGCTAAATCTAAAAACGTAGCGAATAAGAATTATAATGCTCCCCTAAGATTTGACTTCATATCGTTTCTGCATTTATTTTTACGATGATTATTGTATGTAGTGCATATTATATCGTATAATTAACTGACCAATATTGCAGTCTCAATGAGGCCGTTACCATACTCTTGAAAATGGATTAAGTTGAGAAATTTTTAAATAAACCAAACCAAAATGTACTTACACCGGTGACCTTTGTCATTAGGGTCGCGCCGCAGCGAAACGCGTCTGGGAGTGCGATCGTCAACGTCATGTATGACGATCTTGATGGCTTCAGCGTCGACAGACATCTGCCTGGCAGCTGCAGCGGCTGCCGCGGCCGCGGTGGCAGCCGCTGCGGACGCTGAGGGATCGGAGGACGAGTCCGAGCCTCGAGACGCAAGCGCCGCCATTGCACTTAGTGCGCCGGTCCGCTGCTGCAGCGCTGCTATATCTGGCCTGTGTCACATACACAAACCACTTGTTAACTACATACGTATGTTGGAGATTCTGACAGTTCGAAATCAGAATTGTTTCGTTTTAGGAAGGATGAAGTTTTAAAACTGCTATAAAATAATCAATGGTTCAATCAATTGCAGACTAGAACATTTGACTACATGTCATCTTTCTCTTCATGATTTTAAAAATTAAGATAATCGAAATTCGAGGACGGATAAGAGAGCGCTATATCTCTCATGGTTAGTCTCCCATAAGACCATCACTGGCTAATGATGCGTTTATGTAGTTTCTTATTATGTTATTATAACATTCTTAATATTGTGTAATGTGTATTCTGTGTTGCACATCTGACCTGTTTTCTTCTCTATATTTCTCTTAGAAAAATGCTCTAAGCAACATAAGACGTACGAGTATAATTATATACACTTGTTGAGTCTCTTTCAATATATATATCCTGTATTTGTTTCTTTTCTATCAAGTAATTGAAGTAAACTTGAGAATCATAGCAACAGGTAAAATAATGTTCTTACAGTTGACTTCCTCTCCGCCTAATGGGCCTGTCCTCGTCCACGCTGAGGCCAGATATCTGTGGTGCCGTAGACTCGGGATCGTCGGTTCTGTACGAGCCGCGGCGGGACGTCGCTCCCGCCACTACGTCTACAGCTGACGACCTGATGATGACAAGATAGTAAGATATAATGGTGATCTCAAAGACTAATAAAAAAGTTGTGAGTTCAAAACCCAGCGTACCTATCGGTATATTTTTACGTCCGCCTGGCAACGGACAACCGTGTTTTCTGCTATGAAAAGCAGTGTTAGTCGCCATCTTCATGGATAAAATAATCGCGGCTAGTCTCGCCATGCCACCAAGTTCGCTACAAACTCTATGGGCAATCTTCACAGGGCCATACTATCACGGCGATACAACGAGTTACTGTGAACGAGCATAACGTCACGGAATCGCGCGTTTCAGCGGCCTCTCGCAGCGTTCTCGCCCCAAGTACGTCGAGCTACTCAACTAAAGGCTAATATCAAACTAAACTGTTCCAAAACAGTTAGTTGTGAGGCACAACGAGGCGTTGCGGTCACGCGGCGATCCGTTGCGGTCTCCTGGCGTTCTGTTGCGAGTTGCAAGTTGCAACGGTAAGCTGGCGGAATTATCGTATCATATTATCTAGTAGGACGGACTCGCTGCGATACTCTCGTCAGTCGGTCTATAAAGCGCCTTAGTGACACAGATCGAACATGTAGAGGTCTCTTTGGAGCATTACTATAAAGTTACCAGTAGGTCGCTATCGGCTTTGCTTGGCGTGAAAAATTCCTTACATAGTAGTATTCTAGAGGTAAATCGTCAAGAATTGATGTTTACACTGAACATTACTTCAAGTTAAAGTGGTTTGCCCATAAAAAGTTTTAATACTTTTTCATTACCCTGAGGATGGTATTTTAAAACATCATTTTTAGTGCTACTTAACATCACCAAAGGGGCCGCATATTTTCAGATTTAAGCGATGGTTTTAGATTCACAACAACGAGAGTCAGTCAATAAAACATAGATACATATTATTATTATTTACCTTCTGGAGATGGGTGGTGGAGGTGCTACGAGGGCTGGTTGTGTGGAGCCCGGCTGGTCCTCGTCGCAGGATCGCTGCCGGGGCGCGCGCACTGACCGCCGCCGCACCGGCGTCACTGTGCTCGGACGACGGGACTCCGTAGACGGCGTGGTGCTGCCGCCGCCCTTCAACTGCCCCCGCGGGCAGACACATTACACGTTTATACATTACATAACACAAACATGCAGGCAATAAACAGTACGACACATAAACGATAATGGCGAATTATTATAAGAAACAATAATGGCTATGGTTCACATCTGAAAATTTATATAATATTCTTCTAATTTACTACGTAGCCATTTTAAATATTGTGTGAAAAAATTATCGCTGAAAAACTGTATTTTTATTAGAGCTTTTTATCGTCATCAACTCAGTTTTGGCTTTTCAATAATTTGCTCGGTTAATAAAAACTAGTTATATTACGCCCATAATCGGAATAATTTTCACGTTGCTTTACAAAATCCATAAATGTTTCTTTCTGTAAACCCACTCCGCAATGCTACGCAGCATAAAATACATTACCTTCTCCAGCTCCTTGAGCGAGGCCGGCGAGACGTCCGAGTGTCGACGTAGCTCGGGAGACCGCGGGGGCGCCAAGCCGGTGCCACCGGTGCTGCTGCCGAGACGTGCCTCCGAGTGTCGACGCTGCAGTGCCTCCAGCACCGGCACGTCCAGCAGAGAGTCAGTACTGTCCTGTGCTGCGGGGGGCAGCCGCGGCGCCGCCTTCCGACGGCACACAGAACACCGCCACGAGTTCTGCAGAGATCAACGCAAAATTCAACTGTTTAGCCCCTGACACAAAAAGAGGGGTGTTTTAAGTTTAAAGTCTATGTGTTGCATCCATCCTTAAAACTAAATGAAGGCTGGTTTAATGAAGATGGTTATTTAATGTTTAATAATCCATTCAGCCAGCTTCAAGATATCGGCTAATCCACCATATAATTTAAATGTTGGATTGTCAGTAATTTAGTTTTGACTAGTTATTCTATTTATAGCTGAAGTTTTGATGAAAATTACAGATTAGGGGGTTTCAGGGTCATGTAGTCGCGCTTCCGGAAAATTTTTACTTATCATTTTATATGTGACCAAAATCAATAAAATATACCGTTTTGTTGACTACGAGCAAAGCTCGGTCACCTATATTGACTGATTAAAATTAAATTTTGTGCTTTTTGCGTTATGACGGGGCAGAACAAATTATTGTTATGACTAATTGTATCGTAAATCATTGGTTCTGTATGAAGGTTTAAGTAAAAAGTGTTTCTTGATTTACATTTTGCCGCTATTGAAGTTGGTGTGGATCAGGTGCAACGTGCAAGGGCGGATCCACCGTTGTGGGCACGATGGGCATGCCCACAACCTTAATAGACTTGTAACGTCAAACTTTTATGGACTATTGATATCGATAGATTGATGATAATAAACGATATGCCTTATTAAAATTTAAAAAACACAATCAATCATGATACGTGCGTGATTCGGAACGCAGCAAAGAGCCATAGACGATACGCTGACATGTTATGGCTTATGTCACATTTTTGACAACTTATTGCCGTGCCGCCAAAACTTGCGAGCCGCGTAGCAAGGGGTGCGTGGCGCTACTTAACTGGCGCTGGCCGACTTTACTTAGTACCTACTTTTGTTTGTGCTGTGAAACGTAACCAACCTAGCATAACCTAAAAAAGATTACTTATAAAGAGTAAATTACTTTGATTATTTTTTGAACATAATATATATTGTTGTATCATGGTAAGTTATTTTAATGAAATTATTGCACACCCCGCGGGTGTGCCTTATTATCAGAATATTTTCCAGAGCAGTTTTGACAACAAAAAAGATTTTTTTTCTGTCATTCTGTCACCTTAAAATGTTAATATCCATACATCTTTGTTAATGGGAAGGGTGTGGCTTTCCAATTTAACTGTGAATTAATTTTTTTCGACCGGTTATCCCTTAGAAAACAATTAATTAAATTAAAAAAAGGGCTAATCGAAAATCTTCACTTGCTTGTAACGCGATTTATGAACGAAGTTGAGGGTTTATCAACTTGATCGTGTATCCAAAATATTCACAATCCATATTTCTCGGCTAAGTTCGAAGATGGATATCACTACTTCACTCGTTTCAATGTAATTATTTAATTTTTAGACGAAATTGACAACTTTTTTACATGGAATCATCTAAACGTCCATAAATATATATATTAGGCGTGGAATCTTGCACTGCTGCCCTCTATCAGTTCGAATGTAAATCATTGTAATATTTACCGACAGCCGTTAAAAACGTCAATTCAATAATAACATAACCCAAAAACTGTATTTTAAAATTATTATAAATTGTGATCTAACGATACTTGTTATGAAGTTTTATTAATCAATGAAATAATCGAAAAATGTGACAGTCAATTCCCTGAGATTGCTTATGTCAATTAAAGATTGACGCTTCATAATATCTACTCGGAATTTGTTTTAATTTGGTTAGGTTATTTTCTAATGTAATGATATAAAAGTTTGTTAGAGAAAAAGGTGATAACGCATTATCATATGATAAATCATTGTTATAATCTTTATTTGTGAGTGATTATACTAAGAAATAAAAATCGCTTGTCTTATAAATTTAAAGCAGTTTCAAGTGTAATGTTATTAAAAGAAAGTGTCATATATATGAATATGAAATTGGATAAATTACAAATCGTAACAAGACTGAAGAGACACATTTCTATGGTTGCTACATATGTTAATTTTTCGACTAATGATCCTGTTATCCCATAATGTTTTTATTCGTTGAAAATTCCGTAGTAGAAATAACGGCCATAGGGGTGTGCACTCTTGGTTTTGCCACGATTTCTATTCTACTGCAAAGCCTTACGCTATGTTTCATTATTTGTAACTTTGTTTTATAGTAAAAAGAAGTAACAAAGAATGTAATTTATTGCATTGTATATTGATTTTTTGTGTGTGGCTGGCTGTGGGTACGAAAAAGTTTGTTTTCTTGGTTGGGGAGGTTTTTTTTGCGTTTACTAATAGATAACTAAGTATCTATCTATTAAATTAATTCCTACATCTACTTTTGCAGCTATGCATCTAAATTCTAATATATTATATACGTTGTTACAAAACCAATCCGGCAAACCCTAGGTACTTGAAAATATCCAAACAAAACTTCAATACCTACATCGCCGAAACGTATGGAACAGCTGATTTTTTTACGTAGATCGTTTTAGTAACTACCTAAATAAAGTTATTTAATGTAAAATGTACCCAGCATTTAATTTAATTTGATATTCGTAGAAAATGTAAAAAATAATCAAAATCTCGCCTGGTGGATTTCACTTGCTGATCTCACTTACATTACTTCTGATACAACTATTTACCCAGTCTAGTGACCCGATATTGACTTACAGGCTACTAGAAAAAAAGAAAAAAATATATAAGATATTGATTGAAATAGGTTTGGATCGAAACTGACTATTTAATTTGAAGAAATCGGGTCCGACTTCCTCCTAAGTTTATATCCATTCCTAAGGCCAAAGTCCTGATGCTCTGAGCATCATGCTCAGAAAAAAGGAAATAATCTAATTCAAAAGTTCATAAACGACTTGCATGATTGTTAATGAGCATGTTCATGCTCCGACTCGTACTTAGCCGATTTTCTAGTAGCTGTGACCACAACCTTTTTTGAGGGCTGGATCCGCGCTTGGCAACGTGTACGTAAAGTAAACAATTATCATAAATTATTTTACAATCTGACATATTCAACCGCTATACGAGAACGTTCATAGCAACCATTTGTTCAAATACTGGTCAAAACTAAAATTCGCTGCAGCGCTACAACATTTTTTATGTCGTCTAACCAAATTATTAAAAGATGCAACGCTAGTTCGCTTCAAGAGTATAACACCATGTCAGAGCCACACTGTAGTAAGGTATGCGGAGGTTACATGAACAAAGTGAGTGTTCGGATTGCGAAATCTAGCACGTAGTATATATTTTCATTTCGTTTTGAAGATACAAAGTTGAGATCTATGGGTAGATATGCGAAAACTAAGGCAACTGAAGGGTAGGATATTAAGTAGATAGTTAATGTTATAACTACTCGTAAGTTTCTAAGACCCTTTACATGCACACGTCAGTCCGCTAGAACCTGCCCGAACATCAAAGAGATCCCAGTGGTAAGTATGTTTGTTGGAGGTGGCGTCTATTGCAGTGATGCAGTGCATGATGCACTCAAGGCATGATGATATTTCTATTTTAATAGATTTGAATGTATGGAAGACTCTTGTACAGTAATGGACGTACGCAGCAGTATCCGATAATTACATCAATATTATAAATGTGATAGTAGTTCAATTGTTAATTCTCGGCGCCTCAAACGTTTGACATGAATAATTTCTTGAAGTCCACGCGGACAAAGTCGCGAGCTAAAGCTAGTGCATAGGGCCAGGTTCAAGCAAACCAGAAAATTAATATTTGGCAGCACCGTGTGAAGTCAAACAGTCCATTTTACAAAATGCGGATCAAGTGGAAAAGTGGATGGCGCGAATTGTATTGACGGCAATGACAGACACTTTATGGGAAAGAGGTTGCTTCCGTAACGGAACTACTGAAAAGGGTCAGTCGAATATCCGCCCCTACAGCCTCAATTAGACGGTCGGAGCTTCGAGGGTGCACTGCCGATGCTGGGCTTGTTCTATAAACACTCGATGGATACTAGTAAATAAAATACTCTGATGGATAATTGTAACTTTTGTGTTGGTGATTAGGGTACCAAATAATTAACGCGTTCATAAATAACTGGAACCGACTCAACTGCCCTAAAAGTCATCGCATCTCGTATTTTATCCGCTTATATATGAAATATTACAATGTATATATTTTAGTAAATTAAGAATTTTGAGTTTTTTTATAGTACTATCATTATACTATTATTATTATTTACCCAATAATCAGAAATTGAAAATTATTTGACGGCACGTCTAAGACCTCATTAAATATTTCTTTTGAAAAATGCCACGTTGATACATAAAGGTTCTACACCCTTGGTATACATTTCTACCATTATCTATAAAAAAAGGCCAATCATCAATCATGTCTGCTGTATGGGAGACCCCTTAAATAATTATGTTATTCTGTTTTTTAGTATTTATTGTTATAGCCGCAACAGAAATACATCATCTGTGAAAATTTCAACTGTCTATCACGGTTCATGAGATACAGCCTGGGGACAGGGACAGACAGACGGACGGACAGCCAAGTCTCAGTAATAGGGTCCCGTTTTTTACCCTCTGTGTACGGAACCCTAAAAACCGACTTGAATTGCTTTAAAAATTTAGTTTATGTTGATTTCCTCAAAGAGCGATCAATCAATTTCGATAAAATTTATAATTATGGAACCACCTCTGAAGTATGCTCTACCAAACAAACACAGAATTATCAAAATCATCAAAAAACATTTAAAAAACATGCGCGTCGAACTAAAACCGAAGCCTCCTCCTTTTTTGAACTCGGTTGAAAATCAGTGGTTTGTCTTAATTTATTTAGTTGCATACAGTATGCATATTGCATACAGGATCAATTTAATTTGAGCTAGTTTACACGGAAATTATTTAATATGTAAAATTAACTAATAAATAATTCATCAATTACGTAATAGTTACCTCATTAGCTGACCAGCCCTAAGCTTCATTGATTCAGTATTGTATGTCTAATTTACCGGTCTAGCTATTCAACCTCGTTTTGGACTAGTATATCAATATAACAAGGAACTCGTATGTAACTATATGTAACTATGTTTAGTTTACGGTGTCACTTGTTGAATAGATACATAAGTAAGACTTCGTAGCTCTTGCTACGATTTGCTACGCTGCTCGTAGCGCTTACGCATAAGGGCGTAAGTATGGAAATGGAACATACAATTCAAATATCTGTAACAGAGCATTTTTGCTCAAGAAAACAAACCATTGATTATTTTCCATTTAAACACATAGGATATATAGATAGAGTTACATCTAACAAACTATACACTTAACGTTACTTTTCACAACACTTACCATAAAATGATATTCATTTTTTACTACTTTACAGGGATAGTTATTTCGTTTACAAAGGGCTAATCCGTCTACTTACTAATGATAGGTTCTATGTAGAAGATAAAACTTGGTATCGTTTTCTGCAAAAAGTTTTGATAAATAAAAAAACTGTAGTGATGATTATAAACCTATACATGTTACTATTTATACTTTGATCGTGAAATTGATTTCTCCGTTGTTTACAGAGAATGCAACGTCCATGTTTCACCTTCCTGGAATCTTATTCCGATGTAGCACAACCAACACTTCTGTAGTCATTGGTCCAGCTAGGGTCTACCCTAGTAAAGTGTCTCTCACCGCGTCCTCGTCGCTCGCCGGCTTGGAGTATGAGGAGCAGTCTTCGCACACGCGGTGCTGGCAGCCGTTGCACGTGTGGTATACCTCTCCCGGCTTCAGCGCCTTGAGGCACACGCGGCACGCTCCAGCGCGCGAAGGCGCCTTGCCCGCCTCACTGACAAACACGTTTAGATATTATTACAAAAACTTTGTTAATAAAACGATTGCTAGTATTATCTTCGTGTAGATGGCAATTACGTGTTAAATTTTACTAAAAGATTACTAAGGATTATTTTAATTTTATCCGTATAGTGACTGATGAAAATATGACTGCAATTATAATAATGTAATTTTACAACACCTTTAATTTCACACGTAATACTATTATCATTCCTGGAAACAAACACCACTGTAGTACAACTTCGCATTAAATCATATATTAATTTACAACACAGAGGACTGTTTACACTTAAATATTTGTTGTTGAATAAAACGCCACCTAAATAATTGCTGTAGAACCTTCTCTTTAAGGTAAAGTGTAAAATTTATCTCGCGGGGTGATAATTTTATGTTTTATTTTAATTAGCTATCTATTCAATCCAGATTCCCATTGTCTTTCAATACTGTAATAAATAATTTATGACTTCTATAAATACATTTGTATTTAACTTTAATGGGGACAAGTATTGAAATAACTCTGCGCTCTGCGTGTTTGCGTCTAAAACAATGTAAAAAATCTTATTATCTTATCATACTATCTTATCTATCTTACATATAGTAGATCGAGGTACATAGATTTTTGAGATATTGCTCTCACTAATGTTTTGTGCAAGCATTATACTCTAAAAAGGTCCAGTTGAATCTTCATTCTTCACGTAATCTATGTACTACAAGAAATATATATTAAAATTATAAATGTGAAAGTGAGTTTTTTTTGGCCTTTCTTCACGATATTTTTGTATGAGGATAGTTTAAGGCCTGGAATGTAACTTATGATACTTTTTATATATATAGCTTTACTATAAAATTTATTTAATTTGATTAAACTCGTTTGATTTGAATTTTTTTATTTGAAAATTATTGCAAAAACTCACGCACTATTACAGCCAAGTTCTTGTGAAATACACGAAAATTATAGAGTTTATGACTTGGAGAAATATATTATCCGCTCTCAGGCCCCACTTGATGTACGGCAACGGCCCTCGAGGCAGGAACTCCGAGCATTATCGCACTTAAAAATACATAAAAAGAGTCATAAAGACTTCCCCTAATACTTTTGTAAAGTTCTGTTCTTCATCTTTTCTTAGTGTTACTGCTTAATCCTTATCGTGAAATGGAGTAAGGGATCTGGACCCTGAAACTCTTGCGTCCTATTTAAACTTTTTAATTACTTCGGAATAAATCTTAAAGGGGCACTATTTATGGAGCGGAAATGTTAAAAAGGAAATTTATTATTTGAAGCACAAGTACTACAGTTGATTATTTGAATATAACACTTCGTTAAAAGGCACCCTACACTAACGACAATTTTTATCACCGCAGGCGTGTCTAATTACCCCAGTTGGAGTGAATAATAAGAAATATTTTATTTTATCTTGTCTTGAACTATTCTCATCCACGCCAGCCTTAGTAACAAAAGAAGATCGCCATACGAATAATAATAGTGTTGTGTTTCTTATAGTTCATGATATTTCAATCAGGTTATCAGTTATTGCAAGTCAGATTAGCTCTGCGGTTAGATAGTAGCGCAGTTAGTGTTGGCAAATACTACTTTAATGTGCTCTTTTCTTTACTCAAAATACTTAGAGATACCTTTGTCTCTTCTAGTCCCTAATAAAACAAACATTGTATACCTGTCTACCTGTAATCAAATATTTAATATTTTTATGGAATAATAACTATACTTAAAATATTAACAATACTTTTATTTCTATTTATCGATATTAAAGTTATAATATATTATTAGAAAAAGATAAATAGTAATTTAAACCGAATAAAAAAACTTATGTCTTGCATAAATAAAACAATACTCTACGTTTATCCTAAAATAAATGCCCACTCATGCGAAGTGGACGGGTTGCTAGTTTATCAATACGTACCGTTCAGTCTTCGCCGTTGTAGCGGGCGTGGGGGGAGGCTGCGCGGGCGGCGGCGCGGGCGCAGGCTCCGCTGCCACCTCTGTGACCTGCTTCGGTCCCAGCTTTGTTACTGAAATCAATGACATGACAAGTATTGAAACTTTCCTTTGAATATGTGAGCTTCAGAAGGTTACGACTGAATTCAGAGGGGTACGACGATGGTGACAACTGAATAAGATTGTCGAGGACCTGTTGAGCTTGGATGACCAGTGTCTGAGTTATGTTTTTAAACATTCTGGATTCTACGCATTTATTGCTTAGCAGATTAACGAAACTTCAATTTTGCCGGGTTATAATGACTGATGACGAATGATACTTGTCATTAAATGTGTAGCATAATCTGTCTTCTCATCAATTTCCTAACTAGGCAAAATTAAAAAGACTTAAATCTGCTACATAAATTATGTGAGCGTACGTACGTGATAAGTTTTGACCAGTCTGTGCCTAATGTCATACATACCATATAGATAGATGTCCATTTGTATCCCTAGATACAAATGGACATACAGTTGTTCTATTTTTGTCGATAAAAGGTAATCCTTGGATCTCCCGTCATGTACTTTGGGCCTTCTTAAACGTGCCGCTGATATTAAAATTAGTATCACGATGTGTACAGAGTGAACGCGAAATTTTGTAACATAAATAACTAATTCTAAGCAAGAACTAATCAAAAGTAATATTAGGTTCAACTTGTTTGTCGACTCGACTGACTGACTCCTGTGGACTCATATTATATTTCTGTGTTCACGTTGAAACGTATTTGTACATTTTAACTAATTTACTTCGTTATTGACAAACAGGCACATTTGTCTGGAAGTTATTCTACTTAAAAGTACAGAAAAAGTGATTTATTTAATATTCGTGTAGATTACGTGTGCGACAATAGTATACATTTATAGATGGAAGTTTCTGCTAAATTAGATGTTATCTACAGCGGAGCGTAGTTCTTTAATCTAAGAGGCGAAGTAGCGGAATAAATTGCCAAATAATTATGCAGCTACTTCAATATGAAGTATGAAATTGGATCGCATCGAAGTGAATTCAAATATGTCTGGAGTCGATTTCTAGGTATATAGGATCCGATGAGGAACCTTCAAACAATGCGCGCCTGCCGCCGCGTCGCCCGTTCTACGGCAGGCTCGCAACTCGCGATATCCCACGCTATGAATATTGAGAAATTCTCACAAAATTCCATAGCGAACTCCTTCCAGCTTCTGTCGAATACTGCGCGTTTTTGTCTTGACTTCATAACCGGCGATAACTCATGTATTTTATATTCACGCGAGAATCGGGTAGCATATATACACGTCTACATGTTGCGTGTGCATGGCTCGGGTTGTGTTACAAGCGTGATGGATTACTTGCTTCCAAAAAATATTAGTATTGCGTATGAAAGTTTGGAAAATGAATCGCTTATGGAACCATGTCATGTTGGTCTTTGGTTGTCTGTCAAGCTTTGTCTTGGAAATAATTTTATGCTGGAAGATTAGTTTTTTTGGATATAGTTATCGATTGTTAACAGCAAGAATATTTTTTGTTAATATTATAGTTTTCTTTCTATTTTTTTCGCTGTTGGGTATAAATCTCCCTCAGGTTCTACGTTTTTGAACGACATTGCTCTGTAGAGGTACAATGGCCCACTTGATAGTGAAGTGCTCACCGAGAAAGCTGAATGTTTTATCTACCATTACCGGAACACAACAGTGCTTTCATCATGGCCGTTCAGTGACAGACTTAAATACGTAAGGAGCTAGCAAGATGGACGTAGAAACCTAATGTACCAACGAACGATATTAGTACCTTAGCACTGGAAATCGAGCCCACGATCTCCCTACTCTGAGTCGAACTGTTCAGTCACTAAGACACGGAGGCGGTTAAATCTCTCGGAAGCTCTTGACAGAGAAAACTGGAGCCCTTTGTACTACCAACAAATTACTATTTATCGTCATTTCGTCAAAGGAATCGAGTACTGTTTTTGAAGTCATTTTAAAATGTAATGTCTTAAGAATCCCGTTGAATGGAGTATACAACTTAAATTAAAGGTAAATTAATAATTATAATGTACGAAATAGAAACAGGTCCTTTATTTACAAATTATATCTATACTTATGGTGAATTTTGACAACAGTATGCGTTTACAAATTCATATATTTGACACTTTGTTATTACGTTATTCGTATTTTTGTGAGATGTACTTATTTTATTTTTAATTGAATTCTGATTATTGACGTGTAATGAATATATAAATATGTATTTTTCGTATTGCGTCTTTACGAAAAACCTGAGTTGCTATTAGATACCCGTACGGTCAGTTGTCATAAAAAATCATAAAGCAAGACTAGCTATTTTTACGGAGAACAATATTTTTTATTGAGTTTTAAAGTATAATACGCTAAGTTGGCCTTAATGTAACCTGATGGTAAGCGACGATAAAGCTGAAGTATGGAAAGCCTCGAGCGAACACAACAGTGCTTTTAGCACTGAAGTTACCTAGTGGACTTAGAAAACCAAACAAATGAGTACCCTAGGAATAGAACCCGGGACCTCTGTATTAGAAGTCCAATTGTGTAGCCACGTAGGCGGTTAAAGACACAAAATATGCGGTTACAGTATGTGACCGAAATATAATAAACACGAACGCACGTTGATACATAATCTTTGATATATATTCTTCTTTCATTAACAATTTATTATGCATGTTATAAAAGTGGACGGGGCGGAAAATTGCTTGTTAATATTATTTGTTTAGAGGCATTCATCGGGTCGGGGCACCTTTTATTAGCAATGGGTTAGCCGTAAGCGTTTATAGCAGAAGTTGGTTGGTGGAAATGAATTTATTAATCGAGCTCCAGGCTTGTAGATACGTAAATAGGGGTTAGAGGGCCCAGGTACCGCCGCCCCGGCGCGAAACTTTCCAGTGCTCTCAACTCGTACAGATGGTTACAGAACTGAAGCACTATTAGGTAACTACTTCAGGATAAGGGCGAGTGTACCGGACGATCAAATACAGCACGTAATTTACATGTTAGTTATAGAAACTGGTTCTATGACATCGAACAGGGAGACCCAAAAAAATTATAAGAGATTGTTATTTAAGTAACGCTGGGAATGTAAAACTGGTAAAAGAAAAAATGAAAAACAAGCTCTTATATTAGACAAGAGAAGACATATTACGAATTCACGCTGTTATTGTTCAATTCGCAGACGCTGTCTGAGGCTGTTCATAATTAAATTTCATAAATCATTTATTTCATCACGAACGTTTAACGATTACTTTATTATAATACTAATGCTATATATTCATACATTTAGTGAGATGTACAGTAAGATCTAGAAATCCAGGCTTATATTACACGAGTATGGCTATGGCGATGACAAAAGAAGGGCAAACTACGTACTACACGGCCAAAGCAATTAGTCGCACGGCAGAAATGCGACGCCATGTTTTCTTTTTCTATGCACCTAATCGTTTTGGTCGTGTAGTATGTGTGTATGTTTATCTGTTCCCTCCTAGCGCACTCTTTGTGTTTGACAAGTTAGGCATTGTTGGTAGCGTTGATCGTTCTTTTTTGCGTTCTATATGACGTCACATAAAATATACAATGGCGCCTTGTAAAGGGAAATAAAGTGCTAACCAAAAATTATTTCCAGATTAAAATATTTGGCATAAAATCCTAATGAGTATATTCCGGAAATACTCGTTTGTAGGTAATACAATTAAGTACACATACTGCTGCCCCTCAGTTAATAATGGCGTCTAAAATTCAGTATTTTCTGCAATAAACTCATCGCACACCATGCCTTAAATGCTGCGATTATTACTTTATGTACAATTTACGTGTGACGCGCCCCTAAGGAAGTTTGTGTGGTAAAAAGTTAGCCTCATTTGTAATGATGACTTTGTACTATTTCTGTTTACTCATCCTGATAGAGAGCTTTTACCTTATGACGATGGATGGCTGTTCTATTGACGTCAGACGAAATGAGACAGGAAAGAGATGGCTATAAATGTCAGTTTAATACGTACGTATGTACCCTTATAATAACAAATCACATGAAAATCTGGCTTAATCTAATTAATTTATCCGTAACAATCTATTAATATGTAAAAATTGGCCTGACTTATTCACATCTCGACATACTAAACATTGGGATTTGAATATGAAATGTGGTTTATATAATTCTTTTGACTAAGATAGGATTTCTAGGCGGGATCTGCAAACGGACTAATAAAACAAGTTTATAAGTGTATTCCATCGAAACATTACGTATTTTACTGAGATATCTTAGTATAGTAATCTTATGTAAAATAAACAGACAGCGGCTCTATTTGTAGTGCTCGAATTTTCTCCGAAAATTTACTTCAACGAATATTCCGAGGCGAGATTATTAAACCTAAAATTGGATTTCAGAATAAATATCTAATGATCAAGTTCTCCTTGATCCTGGTTCCCTTATTATTATTTAGCTACAAACAAATGAATTAGAAACAATTAAGAGCGGAATTCGTTAATTATGAGCAAAATGTTGTTTCGGACAATAACCGAGTTGGAGAAGCTTTAATTAAGAATGCTTGTCATAATGGGTGAGTCGAGCTCGTACATAACTAAGGCATATCCTTGAAAGTTTAAGATGTGTTTCCATGTGGGATATGAAAGTAGAAGGACTTTGATTGGCATCATTTTGTTCTTTACTTCTTCATTTCCCATTCCGTGACAAGATTAACAATCCATACATAGTATAAGGTAAAAGTGACAAGTGATCGAATATAAAGCGTCTGGAGCATCACATATTTATCCACAAAACAACAGCCCTAAGCCGAGGTCGACCCCAAGCGGGCGCCCTTAGGATAGTTGAGTTTGGGTGAAGCTACCATGGTCGCAAGACAGAGAAACACAGAAGTACACATCTTTCTTTGTGTTTCTAGCTGCAAAGAAATTGGACTGTATATCTGGAGGTCACGGTTTGATTCAGGGTCACTAATCACCAGATGAGTGGAACGCCAATTGTAACTACAACTAACTCTTTCTCTCTCTCTCTCTCTCTCTGATACTCTGTTGCTCTTTTAGAAATCTGAAAGATAATGTCAATCCGTCATTCCGTGAAAACAGGAAAAATGCTCAAGTATATAGCCCAATATGGGCTAAAGGATAACCTATAAGATCATTTTTATCCCGGTAAAGTGTTAGCACGGGGTAAGTTCTGAAATCCATGAATCCAAAGCCGAAGCCAGTATTGTTACACTTAAAAAAAGTAAATCTACGTACCTTTGTCCTGTGCAGTGAGTAGTGAGGAGGAGAGCGTCTGCCGCAACTTGCCGAAGGTGCCTGGCGTGTCCATCTGGCCAGGCACAGTGCTGCTAGTGTCCTCCGTAGCAACCATCTGAACACAAGAACAATTATTAATAAAAAACCGTCACTATGTCATACAGATAGATATGATCTACATACCAAATCAGTGCTTTTGAGTCAGGGGCAGATTGAAAATCAGTCGCTTGATTATACAACGCAAAGCAGACGAGACAATAAAATACACATTATTATTGTGTTTTATTTCTGTTTTTAATAATTTGTTACTCTATTTACCAAGCAACCAGATGATAGGGAATTATAATATTTTAAAGTCATAAGGTCAAATCAACAATCAAAAATATATGTGACTGTCAGGAAATAGTACTATAACAACTTTAATTAACTGCTATTCGTTGTTCAAACTTTGTTGTCCTCATGGCGCCTTGTCTTAGATGTTTTTGTTTCAACTTTGTTCTGCTAAAACTTTATTTCTACTTATTATTAACTACATAATATAATAAGAATAACCGGTTGGCAAAAATATTTTTAGGCGCAACTGATTTTTCTACAGTTGTTAAAAGAAAGTAGTGTAGAAGATCATATTCCTGATATAATTAATGCCACCAAAATAATAATCATACAGCTTCACTCGATCGAAAAATATCACCTAGGTGCCTCTAAAATACATTTCGAATAAAAAAAGGCAAACAAACCCATACACAGAAACCTGATTAAATTGCACAAAAGTACGTAAAACACCATTAATTTTTTAAATATTGCATTACTTTTCTAGTGTACATGCATAATTTAAGTTATTTCGTTAGCTTCATCAATATATTTCGCGTAAAATCGTTGTCGTTGTGCTCAATAGCTTGTCTATCCCACCTAACCCGTTATATATATACATATGTTTGCAACATCATCAATCAAGGATTTTACTATATGTATTTCTGTAACGGGTTAGGTGGGATAGACAAGCTATTGAGCGCAACGGCAACGATTTTACGTTGCGCTGGAGTTGGTGATATCAGTATAATATTTGTCAGACACTTATTATACTCTCCTAATGTCATCATGCATATGGAAATCTAATTCGAACGAGTTGTATTGATAAGAAAAGTGAATTCCGTGGGCTAGAATCAATGTCGCTATTTCAATAATATGCAAAAGATACTGTTCATTACAGTAGCTCAGAAGAGTACATATTCCTGCCTTAGCATTGCTTCTCACTCAAACAAGCACGAAGCTCAGCAGGCAAAGCTAGCTTTCAGACCGCGCAATGAAATGCTCATTTGGGACGGTATGTACCACGCACCGCACTTGTTCGAAGCCAGAAGATATTACAATACTTAAAATGTGTTCAGAGCTGAATGATAAATTACATACGAATTTTTTTAGGTTAACGGGGGACATACATAAAGCGACATACTTGCACACATTTTAAAACTGCAGAACTATTAAAGCTCGTAAATATTCATTTGTAAGAGGTACATAATAATAATAAATGTACAGCTTTTGTTATTGAGACCAATTATTACGTTCTCAAAAAATAACCTAATCATTTAAGAATAAATCCATAGCTAACGGCTCTTAAGTACAAAAATGATGGAAGTATTCGGTGATTTGTCATAATCGCCACCCTCGTATTTGATGTACGAGTATAATAAGATGTTGTTTACGGAAAATTAGCCCTTAGCGACCCCGCAGACTACACACTTTTAGTCGGACGATAGTTTTATCAATTGGGTTTCGAATGCGCACACTGTACCAACTAAATAGTTGGGTTGAAAGCAAGTGCGCACACTAGTCAAATAGTCGGCCGATTGCTTTCCGTTGGTAAGCAGCCTCCGGTATGGTCGATAATGAAATTTACTAGAAATATTATTGTAAGTTTTATACAACGAAGGTAAGGACGAAGGACGGAAAATGATAAGAATAAAGCGAGAGTATTGGGTACACCTCATCCACAGCTATTGTTCATTTAATTGGACCGACAATAGCGAAAACGAATACTCATTTCAGACTAGCTATACCAGTGGAAGAGAAATCGGCCGACTAAGAAATCGGAGTAAAGCGCGCGCGTGGAAGAGTGTCAAACTGATTAAGCCGTCGACCGATAGTTCGCCGTTAATTTAGTTTTAAGGCAATCGAGTAGCGTATCAAACTCAATTATCGGCCAATACCAAATCGTTTAATGTGCGCACCACCATACATTTCCATACTGATTAAGCGTTCGACTAAACTAACTGTAACCGCAACAACCAACACTTTATGTAAATATGTTGCGTAGTAAATAATATATAAATACATGACAATATGTCAATAATTTTGTAAAAATATTTATGAGCGAAGCTTATTATATTTTTAGTGCGTAGCCATTAGTTGGGTTCCATCTGTTTTGTCGCTTTTATTTATCATTCAACCTACTCGTGAACGAAATAAAGTAAGAAGGGACGAATGTTGTAGTTGGACAGGCAATAAAGTACAACTGAATTATTGATCTCAATAAAAACAGTTCACTTGAACAGAAAAACTCGTGTCAGGGAAGGCGACACCAACGCCGTGAAGTGATAAAACTCTTCATACAAAAATAACGACTCCGTAATACTGTCGTAAATTTTATGGAGAGCAACAGATGGAGAATGAAATACATCGGAGACGGGAAAATCAATATTGGCGTCTCCCGACTTAACTGAGGAGCGTTTTTATTGCTTCGCTCTAGACTCGCAAGCCATCCCAAACTTTCAGTTCAATAACTACCCCAATATAGACCCTTAAACGATTCCTCTGAGGAGAAATACCACCTTTTTGTGATAGTAGCTCAACTGGAAAACATGTGCGTTAGGGTTTATAAGGGATTGTGGGCTGTCAGAAGCCAGTTCATAAGAATATCTCTTGAACGATTTAAATGTTCTAGGATGAAAGAGTAAGACTCCGGTGGAAGGGATTAAAGTATAGCCCCACAAAGGCATATTGTATCAGACATTACAAACGAGTACTCGGAGGCGAGCGCAGGAAGTGCTCGTGCGGTGTGTGGGAGATATCGCTGGGGAGACATAAACGATCGTCTTTAGGACACCTTTTGGGAGGACATGATTGCGGGAAACACGGAAAATCTTCATTAAGCCGGTACATTTTATTTAGGAGATATTTACACAATTACTAGATCAGTTTGTAGAAAATTGGTATGTATGCCTGTACACGATCATTAATCAGGAGGGATAAAAACGAGTTACTCTTTTTTGTTGTTGTCCAATGCCATTGTTTAGCAGATCAAGTCTTACGTTTCAAACAGAGCAATTTAACTGAAATTTATTCATAGATAGAAGCGCAATAGAACTCTTTCGATATTAAACGGCTTATGATACTTTGTACCACGTTGTTTACGATTATAACTTGGTTAGGCAAACGAAATGTTGGGTAAGGGCATACTATCATGTAGTGAAGTAATCCGTGATAGGAACGCCTGCAGTTTATTGTCTTGCCTAAACTCGCCTAAATTAACGAACGTGCCTTACACCTCGATCCGCATTTAGATACCGACGCCATAGAGAAACCCACCCTCAAACTCAACGATCAAACCACGTAAAGTCAGAAAATAGTTATAATTGTGATTATTTACTTAGTTACCTATCATATTATTCTATTTGCTTTATTTTTACTTCTACACATATTTTATTAAAGATAATAGCCAATGGCTTTCCCTCTAAAATTTGATTGTCTACACTAATTATAATAATATTATAAAGAGGAAAGATTTGTAACTATTTTTGTATGTTTGTAATGAATAGGCTCAAAAAGTACTGGGCCGATTTAAAAAATTCTTTCACCAATAGAATGCTACATTCTTCCAATTTGACATAGGCTACATTTCATTTTGAAAAAAATTAGGGATCCTTGGTAAAATTTGAACAATGTAACCGAAGGTGTAGAAAAATGAGTCTTAAAATGTCTTTCGTCGAATGCGCTGCCGAAACTATTAGCAATAGAACAAAATAATGTACAACAATATTGAAGAACATCATAATGTCTACAAAAAACTTCGCGGTAGCATATGTCCAACTATTGTAGTTATGTCACTACAACAACTTTTTTCATTTTAAACATTAATGAAAATGCTAACCAAATTCAAACCATGCTATTTATGTGTTTATATTAATCCTTATCCAAATAAATTATTTTATAGTCAAGACCATTTAACTACCTATAAAATAGTTTTTAAATTATTTAAATTGGACTTTCCATTCAAAAGATATTACGAATTAAAAAATTCAAACAGTAAACAAAACCGCCATAGCGCCGTGGCCGTTGTTAGCGATGCAGTCTGAAAAGCGCGCCAGGCATCGCGGCGGGCGGGGTGGAGGGGGCACTGAAATAATTTTTTTTAATATATAATTAATAAATAATAATTTTTAATAAATAAAAATATTTGTGAAAAAAAGTGTTTTATATCCAAATTTCCAAAAATAAATAATTGTCTACCCCGTGCGAAGCCGGGACGGGCTGCTAGTTTCATATATAGTCCTCTTATAAAAGTTTGCTCTCATAATCATTGAAGAACACCTACCTGCAGAAATATCTTAACTCTTGGTTTTTGTCAAATTTTTGAACATAAAATGAAATACGAGTCTGAAGAGAATATAATCATGTAATACAATTAGCACTTAGTTCGTAGCTACATTAAACCATCAATATACAGACACAATTCAAACAAACCCCCGGCTTCAGCTTTCAACAAGTGCCCTTCGCGGCGTTACAAGTTTGTCTGCAGTACTACAAAGCTAACACTCGTCAGCATGTACGAAAACGGTTTCCCCCTAAGAAAATATTCGCAACGTAAAGAATCATAAAAGCTCAAACAGATTACCGGATTTGATAGCTCGCAGCGAGCGGGTTTCGATTAGCCTGTACCGGAGATTTTAGAGATAAAGTAGGTCATGAACAGGCGGTGTTCATGACCCGGGGGAAGTGGCGGGCGCTGAGGGGCGGGGGCGGCGCGGCGCCCTGGTTGACCCACTTGTTGCCTCAGTTGCTATTTACATTACCTACCACTCAAATTGCCGTTGGCGGACGGCAGACCTGCGTAGTTGCTCCATCAACTAGCCTTTCCCTTTGACCTTTCATGATTGGCGTTGATTCGTAATGTTGATGTCAAATTTGAAAATAGCTGTTTGTAATAACCCCAAGCGTTTGTAATCCTCAAGTTAAACGTATGATTAGCACCAAATACTTTTAATAAACTACACTTACTATTAATAGCTCTTAATTTTCTTCTAATATTTTTGTTTGAAAACACCAAAAGAAGATTTTTTAAAATTCTATAATGGGTTTGAACTTGTCCTTCGCCTCACTTGATGGTAGGTGGAGAAGGCCGTTGGGTAGAAAGTGTGCCTTTCTTACCCAGAAGCCTCAAGCTAGTGATGTGCTATAGGCGCAGAGGCGCAATAAACTATTATTACTGTAGTCGGCGTGGCGTACACACTGGCTAAAAGTGCCTTTGATGGTGCCGAAAGAGCGCAGGTCGGTTTTGGCCCGAACACGGCCCTAGTGGATTTGAGACAGTATTCCACTATCTGCAAACACTTTACCCATTATATAAATAAGCCTCTGTCACTATTCGGTCCAGTCCATAACTATATCTATGTTCCGTTGCTGGTTCAAGGAAGAACGATTCACTTTTGCATTGTATTCGTAATAATTATGAATCAGAACAGAAATAGCGTAATACTATTTATTAAAGAAAAACGATTTATATTGTTTAAGTTGTAACATGTGAATCGGAAACGTATTATGGTCAGGCGTATACCACCGTGACCGGTTCCGCCCGAGCCGCTTGTATCCAGCGGCTCACGCGGTCTTAACTCGGTATATTTAGTATGGGGACTGCATGAAACACGTTTCCAGTTACGTGGTCACCTCACGAGCACTCTCACTCCCCATTGTTGTTTACACGTTCTTCGAGTGATGTGGCCCGCTCATTGTCTTTAGATCACTGACTCTTTGAGCTATGTCGGTGACATTAGTTTGTTTACGGATTTTATTACGGAGAAATTCCGAGCTGTCAATTGCCAATTCGTTAACCTTAAAAGTAAAACTTTTTGAATTTCACATCCCAACGAGTCAATCACTCCACAGCTAGCAAATCTCAGCCCCTTAAGCAGTTCTTTTACGTTCTATTTGGTACGTGGTCGAGACAATCCCCGGGCACAATAGTCTTGGATCACGTGCGTAACGTTCGACGTCAGTAACGAGGGAGGAACCAGGAGGACCGGGGCATGAGGAGCGGGGGGGGGGGGGGAGCACAAAGGAATGTAATTACGCGTCACCAACACACGACCCGATTGCTTCTCTGGTTATTTTAAGACTAGAAACATCCGTGGCTCTCAATCTTTTAAAGAGAATATCACGCAGGCTCGGCAATAAACTGCTACGCCGTATTTGGAATTTAAATAAATTAAAATAAAATCTTTGTAGCCGAAACAACTGTATGAAATAAATATAATTAATCAACAACAACAAAATAAGCAATTTCATACGTCTTTGGATATGTTTCATAAGGTGTGGTCTTTTATTCATATATTTTATACTGACACAAATGTAATTAACTTAGATCCCGTCACATAATAGCAGAACAGAAGTAGAAATGGAAGGTCAGAATGCAAAACGAAATGTACCTATCGTCACACACCTACCGACCAGAACGGGTGCTCAAGAATCGGTCCGGTCCCAAACATAGTTACGACCTCAACCTTGGCTGACGATATCTCTAGTTTCCTAGGCAACGAGGATCAATATCGAATGACGTCAGCAAATACATACTGTGAGCATGTAGGGAAGTTTGTCCGTAGTGAATGCACTCCCAGAACTAGAAGAAGAAGGTCTGTGACTGGACTAAATTCTAAATTATTATAAGCCACCACATATTAATATGAAATTCTTTATTTTCAAAATGAATTGGTTCAAAATGAGTTGGTTGAAATTTCATAATTTATTAAGGACTTTCACTGTAGCCTCATAACCTCATATACTAGTAGGTCCAGTATAAAAGTTGTTGTGTTGTATAGTCGTTGGTTATTATTCTCATTGCATACGGGATGTTAATATATAATTAAGAAAAAGAGTTGCCACTATCTGTTTCAAGACCAATTCAAATCGTGGATAAACTTCATCATCATTCATCTTCTAGATGGAGGCGGATTATTGTCAACCACATCACATAATCATTCTTAGCCTGTTTGGTGAGATCGTGGCCAAGTGTTGTTGTGCACCTTAGATCGTAATCGAAATCTTACAAATCTCATTTTGGGAAACATTGCCTAAGCATATTCAAGCTGAAATGTTAATAGCGTGGTGCCTTTGATAATAGTAGTTCGTTAATACTGAATGCCTACGATATCCACACAATGATACCATTTCAACTGAAGTAAATTTCCAGACTACGTGACACCGATCCTCATTGTGTCTACTGGAAGTAGGTTAATCCTGTCGATAATAGAGATTTTCTACTTTTGTGACGTTCGCATTGATTTTGAAGCCTTGATTAAATATATCCTTATGTCAATCTGAATGAGAACTAAAACTAAATGAGTAGGCATTAAATGTAAATTCATACATCCAATAAATAGGCTTTAATATGTGTGTATAATTTGAAACATAAATAATGAGTTGAAACATATATAATATAAACTGTATGTAATATAATTATTTATGTATTGAATTCGAATAAGGTCAAAGTCAATTCAAGGTTTGGCCTATTACATTGTCAAACACTTCAGTACATAGCTGTCCCTTAGGAAAACATAAGCCGCCGTGGTACCACTATCTATCGCCTGGCAGATGTGGAACAGTGAAACTATTTTGTATGAAGGAATGGTTTGGTGGAATATCTCTATATTCGATAATACAAAAAATGGTATATATAAAAAAGATATCTCGTTTTTAGGGTTAAGGAACGTAACTAAAAAGGTAAAAAGGAACCTTTATAAGATCAATTGATTGTCCGTCTGTCAAGTCCCTAATTATCAGAAGCTCGTGGAGGTATTAAATTGAAATAATCAACACATAAGTATACAATAGGATCTGTGAACAAATCAAACGTCTAGCTCAACTTAATAAAAATATACAGCCATTTATTCCGTATATTTTGTCAATTTCCCTTGAAAGTGCATTTCAGTCATACATTTTAATCTATTATTTACGACTTTGAATAAGTTAATTATTCATATTCTGTACGGGACCCTCAGTGCGGGACTCTGACTCGCACTTGGCTGCATTTTTTTATTATAAACGAGATACAGCTTCGAAATTTTTATTTTCTTAAAACTGAAATGGGACCACTCTTGAGGTATATAGATCAGGCCTTGAAAGCCCACGATGAAACTTTCATTTTTGGTAACCAAACAAGGTATCGCTAGAACTCAATTATTCTACCCACGAGGCAACGGAGAGCTAGACTTCTCAAGAATCTTTTGATATTACTTATTCGTACGATGTTTTTGTTAAAACCACGTAATCGACATAATTTCAGGCAACACTATCGTTTTCTAATTAATTAATACAGTAAGTACCTGATCTCAACCATTAATACGGCACTAACACAGTATCATCGCTACAAATTATACCACTTAGCTCCTAGATACAATTTAATGACGTCGTTAAGTTAATATATTTGTTTACAAATTCCATTACAATCCCATTGAGTGCCTTTATGTACTGTTAAGGTATGGTATAAACCTACAATAATTTCGTGCATACAGGCAACAAAATCGGGCAAAAATCTAATTATATTTAGGTCAGTGCGTACGAGTAAAGCTTCATATTTTTTAATGAATTAAATACAAAAGTGTGTTGGTTTAAAACCAATTGACACCTTAATAGCATAACCAATCGGGTTAAAATTGAGTAAGCACGTAGTCTGTTGTATGGAGAGGGATTATTTAAATACACTCTTTTCTTTATATAGTCCACTTAGACGAAGAAGAGTGTTAAATTTTGATATTAAATTAAAAATTAAACAGTGAAAACTTTTGTAACTTATGTATACACTAATTATGTCATAAAACCCTCTAAATCTAGTTAACTCACACGATATTTCTTTTTTGGAGCGTTATGGAAAAAGTAAAGCAAGTTTTAAGAAAATTTATTTTAAATTTAATTCGAGAATTGACGAATGGTATTGAAAAATGACATGATGTTTGATTGATAACAAAAAATTTCTTTGTTTTATTGTTTTAATTATGTTTGACTAGCTTCCCGCGACTTTGTCCGCGTGTAATTCAGGATGTATTATTCTACTTGTTCGATAGGCACAGATGACGTATATGACAAATTATTATACAGCATAAGGTACAAAATAGTGTTTATTTTGTTACGTAGTCTAATAATTTAAAGAAAAATTTTTTTAATATCTGACGTAGTACATTCAAATAGTCTTTACACCAATATTATAAACGCGAAAGTTTGTACATACGAATTTACATATTCTATGGTCGGTTGCTATGCAACTCGTTTTTGTTATGCCAAAATGCCCATGTAATCCCACTAATATTATAGGTGTGATTTTGGACAATTTACACTATATGTGTCTTTAGAAATTATAGCCTATATGTTATTCTGATGTATAAGCTATGTTATTGTAAAGTTTCATTCAAATCCATTCAGTACTTTTTCCGTGAAAGCGTCACAAACATCTAAACATCCAAACTTTCACACTTATAATATTAGTAGGATTATGTGTGAATTCAGTTTAAAATAAATATATCTTTCGAAAATTTTATCGATATTTAAAGTAGTAAACCTTGTTTTAAACAATTACTCGTAGTTCTTGGTTCCAAGTAACAATATAAATGATAATAAATTGGAGAGTTGGTAGAGTCCGAGCTTTGTTGTTAGTTGGAATCATAAACAATGGGCCCGGGAATCTCCTTAGGGTTTTGATAACAATAGCAATCACCAGGCTTTGTCCAAGACCAGTCTACGAATAAGTTGTTATGAGAAGTTTGATTTCAACTCATTTATGACTAACTAGCTTCCGCCCGCGACTTTGTCCGCGTGTACTTCAGGATTTATTCTACTTGTTCGATAGGCATAGAAGGCATCTATCTATCTCCATTTCCAGCATAAGGTCCAAAATAGTTTTTATTCTGTTACGTAGTCTAATAATTTAAAGAAAAAAAATTTAATATCTGACGTAGTACATTCAAATAGTCTTCACACCAATATACGCGAAAGTTTGTATATACGAATTTACATATTCTATGGTCGGTTGCTAGGCAACGCGTTTTTGTTATGCCAAAATTGCCCATGTAATCCCACTAATATTATAAGTGTGATTTTGGACAATTTACACTATATGTGTCTTTAGAAATTATAGCCTATATGTTATTCTGATGTATAAGCTATGTTATTGTAAAGTTTCATTCAAATCCATTCAGTAGTTTTTCCGTGAAAGCGTCACAAACATCCAAACATCTAAACATCCAAACTTTCACACTTATAATATTAGTAGGATAATACAACTTCAAAAACTGTTACTATAGTAACATAGACACGCTTCTACTTAAAATCTGGAGGTCCCGGGTTCGATTGTCAGTTGACCTATCGGTACATGGTCTGGCTAGCTATAGCCATGTTACCTACGAGTAAGTCTGCCGTCAAACAGCAGAGTTAATAGCACTGTTATGTACCGGTATGATATTCTTGTTTGTTGTTTGCACCCGACGCACAGATTTACAGATGTCAGTAAAGTACAGTAAAGTATGGTACAGGTGACGCTCTGAAAGGGCACAGAACATATACAAAACTTGTATATATTATTATAATGAAATTAGAATAATATTGCATTAATTATGCGCATTGATGCGCAGACATGAATACGTCACGCAAACTAGTGTCACATCACGTCACGCGTCCGTACTAAATATTTGACGTACCACTGATTTTCGAGGTAAATTCTAAAAAAAGTTTGTCAATGCCTGCTATTGCCACCTATTATTATATTTAAACCTCTCTCAAAGTCAAAGTCGCGTTTGTTGGTTGTGCACCCGCGCCAAGATGATTCGCCCTCAGTAGGAATTATGGAATCAGAGTTTTTGAAGAATCAAAATATTTTTAAATACTTTATATTAGACGTCGCAACATTACCCACAAAACAAAGTCACAAACACAACCGATGTCTCGATATAAATTGCCAAATTCACCAGCGTTTTTACGTCGCAACCGGCCTCCTTTGATTAGAGGCGGTATGTGTCGGGACGATATTTTACAAAGGCAACGCTAAGTGAACGGAATTATCAGTTCATCTACGCAAAGAATCACGTAGAAGCGTTGCTCCGCTGCAATGCGTGAAGAAAGGGTTAAGTAATTAACTATTTTTAACTATAAGAAACTATTATCCAGAAGGGGTAAGATATTTAGGAACCGCCTACTTAATTAAGAGTCAAGGAAATAGGTTCCTATAAGTGCATACATACTTATATCATTTATTTACTCGTACTTTTTAACAAGGCAAAACAAAACGGTATCAAATGACAATAGAACCGAAGCACGGAATGGAAAGGTACAAACAGCAAAACTAATTTGTGAGATTTACTGTTGCGCTGCTTGTTTCACTGGAGTCGAGCGAGACCGTAGAAGTCTGAAATACGCTAATAGAAAGCGCACAGACGCTATTTATAATAAAGAGACAATTTAGTTATAAAAATACACATAAAATATGCTGTTTGTCTTGGACCTAAAAGACATGTCGAGAGAATATGTACAATCATTTGATGAAATCATACCATAGCTAACCACACAGCTTTATTGCTTTGCTTTGCTATAGCTAAGTATCGATTTATCTTAATATAAAAAGGGCTATGTAATCTACAGAATAAATTTCTCCTAAAAGAAATTTACTTTTCAATTAAAACTAGAGAAATAACAATGGATATTAAAGTAGGTAAGTAAGTAACAGCAAGTTCTACAGATTTGTGCAAACTTATGTCTACACTATTTCTAATAAGATACGATTTCTACGGATACTTAATAGATCTAAGTTTTATTCCTTTTCTTTTGTAACTGTTTCCTTATGGTTACTGAATGTTTCTTGAAAATAAATAATCTTGCCCCTGACCTTTCGCAGATAATGCTTGCTGGGATTGGAGTAGCGACACTAACAGGATGTAAGAGTAACTTCTATTGGCAGGTTATTTCGATTTCTGTAGAAGGGACGGTGCTGGTTGTACCTACCCTTCAGGAATCAGATTAGGGTAGTTTCTGCACCCGGGCGGAACTGCCGACGAATAAATATAAATCAGTGGCAGACGGAGTCGCCGCTGAATCCACTTTAATCCTCTTTCTTCACACCCACGCGGGCAGGGACGAAGCTAGTGTGCCGTAGGGGGCTATCGTGAGATATTACGGGATTGATGTTTCTTTTTCACCCAATTTTGTCCACAACTGAACATGAGCGTTTTCCTTACATCGCCATAACAAACTAGCTTTTATGTAGTCCGTATATACTAATATTATAAATGTGGAAATGGGCAGGGCACATCGCTCCAAGAACCGATAACCGATAGGGGGTAAAGGTTCTCGAGTGGCGACCACGTACCGGGAAGTGTGTACCGGAAAGTCCCGCTACTAGATGGACCAACGAGTTTTTTAAGGTTGCGGGTAGTTGCTGTATGCAGGTGGCTCGGGACCGGTCAATGTGGCATACCATGAAAGAGGCCTATGTCCAGAGTGGACGTTTGTCGGCTGATGGTGATGAGTTTGTTAGTTTGCACTTTACCTGGTAACGAAGAGTCTGAGTGATTTGGTTTTTGGATAGAGATAGTTGAGGGTCCAAAAAGGCATGAAGCTAATTTTTATATCAGTTGAAGAAGGGTAGAGTAGAGTCCTGAAGTAGAGCAAAATCTATTTTACTTTAATCATCATGCTCGATATGCGGGCTGGTGATTACAACTAGGTGTTTGTATTTCACAACATATATGTCAACACTGTTGCCCATTCTTTGAAATGTTCTAATACGGTGAATATGGTGAACGTATTCTAAGGCCAATAGCATATAACATGTCGTTAATTGCTCTTTACCAATATAGTAAGTACCTCTATATAAAGGTGGACTATCTAATACAAAGATGAATGACTATTAAAGCATCTGAAATAGTAATTTTGAAACATGTCACTTTTGACACGATTTCTTCATAATAATAAAATACCAGATCAAACATCATTGGTCCCATAACTGTGTACCGATTCGGCACTGCTACATACACTGCGAATTAATTTACTAACACTTTTCACTAAATAACACAAATGTACTTTTCGTTCAATATGTTTCAATTTTGATTTCCCATAGTCTTATAATTTTTTTGATATTTGCGTCGCTTCCTGAGTAATAATAATTATTAGTTTTTAGTTATTTGTTATTAGTAATATTTTAAGGGAACTCAAATAATTTTCAATTTATTAGAGCATAGTGTTTGATTTATTATTCATCAGATGGTTTGTGCCTGAATATTCAGAACTGCGAGGTAGATTTTCTTGATATTAAATGGGATTGTTAAATAAAATTAATAATATAAATTAAATCATCTGTATCAAATTAATGTAACCGTGGGCCGACGATAAATTGTAATCGCATTGATAAAACAACAAACAACATCTTCGACCTCATCGTCACTTACCATCAGGTGAGATTGAGGTCAAGTGTTGGTCTATCTTCAATAAAAAAAAACCAGCTGTATAATTTGAAGAAAAAAATATTGTTAAGTTAGTGATGATTGTAAGGGTATTTATTAATTTTTTGCACATGCTGCACAAAGTTTCTCATGCAATACAATTTATACAAAGTAAATGTTTTCTTTAAAATGTCATAAAGCAAAGAGCTACAGTACACTAGTTGATATATTGATTGTGTGCAAATCATCATAATCCATGGTCATATGTCCCCACTGCGGGGTTTCAGGCCTACTCTCCCACAGAGAGTGTCAATAGTGTACAAATACTATCAATAAACCACTTAAAAGTGACCAATTTGGTTGAAATTTAGAAGAGCGAATGAAGGCGCCACTGTCGTTCTATGTCCTCTTATCTGTCTGTCGCATAGCATTGTTTACGCATCACTTGAAAACGATTTCACACATTCCGTTAAATCTTTCAATGGTGTGTAGCTAAACCTTATCAAAATCGGTTTATCGGAAATGGAGATACAAGACAAAGTCGTCTTTAATATTAACCTTACACGAAACTTATGAACCTTAATTAGGCCAATTAGTTAACTAGAATCTGACGCTAGTATTGTATCGGGAGAAGTCAAATGCCATAAATTAATACAGCTAATGTTAAAAACTAGACGTCTGTAGAAGGGCACGCAGCCGCAATTACCCCACGGAGCGTACATTTTTCATGCGAAGCTTTCTCGAACGGCTCTAACAAATTCAGTGCCGGGAAATTCTTAAGTACTCTGTAGGAACGTTACAAATTCAACGCCATTAATTGAGACATCGCGGCGGTCGTAATGTATATCTTTGGAGCTTTTCGAGCCCTCTAGAGACGACCATCTCACTGTTAAAGTAATATTTCCACGTTATTCAAACCTTTAAAGCGTATAAATCAACATTTTTAGGTCTCGTTACAACGAATTTCAGGTTATTTGTCAGGATTTTCAAAAATAGAACGAGGATTTTCAGCTGAATATTTATTCATGAACTAAATAAAATAAATTTAAACCGTTGAGACTTAACTAAATACAATCCCTTATATTACAAACACAGTAGTAGTAACTCGTATAAATAAATTGTAATAACAGTTTCTACAACTTAATTTGCCGTACACAAAGTTACTGGGTAAGAGTGACATAAAATTAGTGACCCCAATCTTGCATGATAAAAATAGCTAGAGGGGCAGTGTGTATTCCGTTTCAGATTGAGCTGTCTCACTCGCTCACGTAATCAGACAAGGGGACACGTCTGCAGTTCGTGTGAAGCACGTCTCACATTGTTAGGTTCGCGGGTGAAATTGCAGGTTTTGTTCGGCAGGCACTCCTTGTCTCGCGGACAAAGCTAGCGTTCTACTAAAACACTGCAGCACTGAGTTGTATTACGAGGGGCATACCGAAATGATCGGGAATATAAAACAATACATACAGGAAATAACTAAATTTATTTATATTGCTTTTCGAAGTATTCTCCGTTGCAGTTAATGCACTTTTGCATTCGTTCGAACCAATTATTATAGCAGCAATTCCAGTCCGAAGTTGACATGGTCAAAATCGTCGATTTGTATGCTTCCACTGCTTCTTCTGGACCTTGAAACCGCTGACCACGCAATAAATCTTTGATTCTAGGGAATGTAAAGTAATCATTGGGACTCAGATCAGGGCTGTATGGAGGATGATCCATTAATTCAACGTTTTCCTGCTTCAAAAACTCGCTTGTTTTCTGAGCGGTGTGAGAGCTCGCATTATCGTGATGGAGGATTATGCGTCGTTTCGGGTTACCTCTACGGAGTTCGGATATCATCTGTGGCAAACAAACCGTTGTATACCAATCAGCGGTAACCGTTCTCCGTTCCTCTAAGGGAACTGTGACTACATGTCCTGTTTTCGCGACAAACGAAGCGACCATTTTCTTCGATACGCTGCGAGAGCGGACAACTTTTGTTGGCTTGATCTCACCTGCGAAGACCCAGACAGCCGACTGATGCTTTCTTTCTGGCTCATATGAATAGATCCATGATTCATCACCAGAGACAATGTTATAAACTGCTTTTGACTTTCCTCCGTTGAAGCGTTGCAGAGTAGACCGGCACCAATTGACACGAGCCGCCTTTTGCTCTTCGGACAAATTATGGGGCACCCAGCGGGAAACTAGCTTTCTCACTCCCAGTTCACCATGTAAAACAGTTTGTATCGCAGTCATACCTATCCCTAAAGTAGCCCGAATCTGCTCATATGTAATATGTCGGTCATCCTGTATCATTCGGCGCACAACAGCGACATTTTCTGGTGTAACCGCTGTTTTTGGCCGGCCTGTGGAAGGTACGGTGCCAAGAGAAGCACGTCCACGCCGGAATTCAGAATACCAGCGATATATTGTCGTCTGGCTAGGCGCTTCACTCTTGAATATAGATATAAGCTCAGCGAGACATTGTCCCTGAGATAATCCTCGTCGAAAGTTGTAAAAAATTATGGCACGGAAACTTTCTCTTGTAAGCTCCATTTTTTTATCGACCTATCAATTTCAAACTGATATTGTTCTTTAAAAAAAAATTTTTTTTTAATTCTGTCAATTGTATTCGATTTTCAACTAACCAGTGTTTATTCATCAAAAAGAGTTTTTAATCTAATTAAATCGAAAGTACTCGATTACCGATCTTTTCGGTATGCCCCTCGTAAAAACCCAACAAAAGTAGCTGGCGATAAAGAAATCAGTTTCACAAAGAATACGGATTTCGTAGACTATTACGTAGAATTCTGCTACGATAGCGTAGCATTTAGATACGTAGACGTAGAGCCGTGCTACGACGCGTAGCACGAGGCGGTCGAACTGCTTTTTAAGGGTTCCGTACCCAAAAGGTAAAAACTGGACTCTATTACTAAGACTCCGTTTCACGTTCGTCTGTCTGTCTGTCCGTCTGTCACCAGGCTGTATCTCATGAACCGCGATTGTTAGACAGTTGAAATTTTCACAGGTGATGTATTTCTGTTGCCGCTATAACAACAAATACTAAAAACAATGTATGAGATTAAAATTTAATGGGACTACGAGTAAGAAGCTCTGAACTTGAAACTCATTTGTATTGTAGTAAGCACATAATGAATGCTACAATATTCTCTTCGAGGTGAACTTATTAATAATTACAAGCGGCAATGAATGTTTGCGGTGAGTGTCTGATGATGCCTAGTTATTACATTTCGCTCATTTATTTACGACTAGTATATTACAGGGATGGAATAACAATGGAGTTTCCAGGAAATAATAGCCTGTTTTCAGCACTTGTCTGCTCGGGACTACATTTCTCAACATGGCCATTATCATAGAGTTAACAAAATTTCTATGGAGCTGACCTGACATAAAATGCATAAACACTACACTTTACCAAGTTGTGTTTATTTCTACGTGCAGTACAAAAGTGAATTGGATACAGGAATGGGAAAGGGGGAAATTCTAAGCCTAAAAGGAGAACCACATAATTCCATTAGAACGATGGATGAATGTCAATGTTAGGAACAGTGACCACTAATTTTATTTTACTTTAATTTATTTTATAAATATGTTCTCTTAAGTTTACTATTAACTGAAGCTTATTTCCGATTAAAGTAGGTTTAGTTTGGTAACAAATCCCCGAATTTAAACAGGTTTTGCGTCGTGTTGTAACAAAACAATTTATTTAATCTACTGCAGAGGTTGATATGTTAGGTAATGAACTTGTAGCTGATAATGACGATTATAATTCCAGAATGAAAGCCCGGAATAGAAAATTGGTCACATATTCCCATTTCTTTATTTCTTTGTATCCATCTAGAATATTATAAAAATAAATCATAAACGCTCTCTGTGGTTTGGTAACACAATAAATAAAATGAAACACAATGTATAAATTCTCGTATCGTGCCTTTGTCTTTGTTTACGTCTCTAACGCGCCTATTCGATTTTTATAGACAAAGGGGAAGTACGCAGGTCTTTTTAGTAAATAGAGCAGAAGGTACGGCGATAAGAATCTCGTTGGCCCCGAGCGAGTGGGCGGAGGGCCAAGATCGCATAATTCGACCGGGAACACACCTCGCCCCGTATCTTGATGTGACTACCTTGATGTAGAGGCTTCGTTTCTTTATTCGCACGTGAGAATACAAGATGGTTAAGACAGTTATTTCACTTTTACGGATACAAAATAGCATAGTATACAAATCCAGTAGTTTACTTTCTTATGTGGAGGTATTTGTCGTCATCAGGTGCAAGTTGGAAGTGACGTGAGCCTATCCCATTATGACAAAAAGTGATTTCAGAAATCACCAACCTTAGGGAGATCAATTAATGACCGTAGTAATATGTTGTTGATATGTATTTAGCCGCCTCCGTGGCCTTATGGCTAAATGTTGGACTTACAATCCGGAGGTCCCGGGTTCAATTCCCATCGGTACTCGGTTTGGTTAGTGGCAGGTCATTTTCTATGTCCACCTGGCTAGCTACAGCCATGTCAACTAAGTCTGCCACGAAACAGCAGTGTTAATAGCACTGTTGTATTCTGATTCCAGTATTGTTAACAGACCAGTTGAGGCACGGAACCCTAAACATAGGCACTTTTACGATAGGCATTCAAATTTTTCAACTCTGAAAAATCTGAAAAACTACAGACACACATATTCAGAACAGAATCAAACTAGGTTTTTATAAAATCAGTCAGTAGGGTGAAAACTCCCTTAAATCGTGATTCTCAAACTTTTCTCGAGACAAATCAATGTAAATACTAAGCAAGTGAACTTTGTAATCTGGTTATACAGCAATCAGGCTAACAGTTAAACGCAATTTTAACATTTAGCCCCGGGGCGGAATAAAATTAATCATTCACGAGCTTGCATGCCGTGTGATGATGCAAATTGAAAAAGTTACGTCCAAAGTTTCAAACGGAATTAATTACACACAGACAGTTTGTTTGTCGTTCACCAGTCACTCAGCCCGGTGTGAGTGCGAGGGCGAACGATGTTGTCTATGCTAGCGGACCTTTGTTGTAATATTGGTTTGATTAGTGGTAGAGCATTTGTCTATGCTCCCCTGACTAGACCAGCTGCCACTGTGTTCCGAGTATCTAAGTCAGTCGTCAAACAACAGTGCTAGTTAAGTACTAGGTTAAGTACTGTTTACTGAAATATACAATAGCCAGTAACTTATTAACTTGACGTGTCTGCTGTCTGGGTGCCATCATCAATCTTTTCATGCAAATTGTCTCATCGTGACTTAAAAAAATATGTATGGGTTTGGATTCGACCCTCACCTCATCCGATGGTAAGTGATGATAAGACCATTAGATGGAAAACATATCTAGCCAGAAGCCTTAAGCTACTTTTCATACCGGAACACGACAGTGCTCTTAAAACTGCTGTGTGTTTGCAGACTTTAGTAACATGGTGACTGCTTTAACACCGAACAAATCGAGTACCAGAGTAGAGAGTAGAAAAATGACCATTTTCTATATGAAAATTATCTTGTGTTGACACGTGCGATAATAATATTCAGTTCTCTTTTAAACTGCTGAGCCCCACTGTTGGAGACAAGAGCCTCACCACATAGACTTGTCAAGAGGAGTTGGAGGTAAGATGTTATGTATACATAGGTATAGAACCTGCTGCCAGTCTCATGGTTTTTAGCATTAGCCACTTTTTACGACATCCACGGGATGACACGGGGTGCTCTTATTCCACATCCCAAACCACACGGCTGAGTATATCTTGTTTATCATCACTAAATAGTATAAAACAAAGTCGCTGCCCGCTGTCTGTATGTATGTATGTATGTATGTATGCTTAAATCTTTAAAACTACGCAACGGATTTTGATGCGGTTTTTTTTAATAGATAGAGTGATTCAAGAGGAAGGTTTATATATATAATACATGCATAATATAGTAGAGCAACACCGATAATTTTAGGAGTTTCTAATGTGATGTCGTAAATAAACACATCTTTTTGCGCTTACATTGCAAACGCTGGCTAAACCCTACCAGATAGATCAAAATAATGTACTACTGTATTGTACACCTTAGAAAGATCAACAAAAAAGTCCGCGATGGTATACGTCTAACTATTGTATTTATGTCACTATAACTACTTTTATCAATTTTTTAAGTTGATAGAAATGCCGACCAAAATCAGACCATGTTACCCATACCTTTATATTAACCCTTATCAAAATAAATCATTTCATATTCAAGACTGCTTCAATAGCTGCATATAGCTTCTTAAATTATTGAAATAGGACATTCCATTCAAAAGATATAACGAATTTAAAAAATCAAATACACACAGAAAAATAAACGCCGGGCCCTGTACACCAAACATGACCAAACTGAAGCATTCAAATAATATAGTATTGACCGAAGTGCGAAAGAGAGGCTTAGCGATGCTATTTAGCTGTGTATGAAATGAAAAAAATTACATAAGAAAAAATTAAACTCCTTAAAAATAAAATACATAAAACAAAGTGGTCAAGTGCGAGACGGACTCGCGCACCGAGGGCTCCGTGAAGAATATGATTAATAAACAAACTGAAAATCACTATCACTAAATAGTATAATACCTCAGCGTCTAAAGACAAAAGTCTTTGATCAGTGCGTGTTGCCAGTGATGACATACGGAACCGAAACGTGGTCCTTTACTGTGGCACGAATAAACAAGCTCAAAGTCACTCAGCGAGCAATGGAACGAGCTATGCTCTTCTAACTTCTATACGTGATAAGGTCCGGAATTAGGAAATTCGCCGACGAACGAAGGTCACCGACATAGCTCGACGAGTCAGTGAGCTTAAGTGGCAATGGGCAGGCCACATCGCTCGAAGAACCGATCACCGGTGGGGAGTAAAGGTTCTCGACCACGTACCGGGAAACGTCTACCAGGCCGTCCCCCTACTAGATGGACCGACGACCCGGTCAGAGTCGCAGGGAGTCGCTGGATGCAGGTAGCTCGGGACCGGTCGATGTGCCGTACCATGAGGGAGGCCTATGTCCAGCACTAGACGTTTCCCGGCTGATAATGAAATAGTATAAAACAAAGTCACTTCCCGCTGTCTATATGTATGTATGCTTAAATCTTTAAAACTACACAACGGATTTTGATGCGTTTTATTTAATAGATAGAACCATTCAAGAGGAAGGATAATTTTAGGAATTTCTAATGTGATGTCGTAAATAAACACATCTTTTTGCGCTTACATTGCAAACGCTGGCTAAACCCTACCAGATAGATCAAAATAATGTACTACTGTATTGTACACCTTAGAAAGATCAACAAAAAAGTCTGCGATGGTATATGTCTATCTCTTAAGGATAACCCACAGTAACCATTTTTATCCTTTACTTTTTCCGAGAAAAAACGGCTTATTTTGCAGCGATTTTAGGCAATATACAGCATTAATCATTATGCGTTTCATCACATTGTGCGTTTAATATAGATCAATATGGACCTTTACAGAGAGTAATTTAAATGAATATTTTCGAAGATATTACAGATCGCCTTCCTGAGAAAAAGGGTCTTGAAAGACACACAGACGGACAACAAAGTAAACCAATAAATAAGGGTCCCTTTTTTCCTTTTGAGTTACGAATCCCTAAAAATGTACAAAAATGTAAATATAGAAATGAAAAACTTTAGATTAAGTAAAAAAATTGAAACTCTAAAAATATAAATAGTAATTTAATCAGAAAAAACTACTTATGTCTTGCAAAAAGGTACATTTACGTTTTTCCCAAAATGTTAAAAAGATAAATGTCCACCCGTGCGAAGCCGGGGCGGGCCGCTAGTATGTAATATAATAATGCTTTTAAATAATATTCTAGTATGTATACTACTAAACTACAGATTAAGTCAATAATTTCTCAGCCTTTTGTATCGATCACTGTCATGGTAATAAAATTAGCAACTGGCAATATGTGTAAATGTACGCCTCTCATCAAAAACACAAATGCAACCACATCAAAGCATGGAGAGCCATAGCTATAGGCATATCATAATCCGAGTGCGAATCAAAAATAAACTGAATTTACTTGGAAACGGCTCGCGGCGAAGTAAAATCAATACTCTCTCTCTCAGTGCTATGTACCTAGTGATGTTGTGAAATTCAGGAATATTTTGAATCATAATACATTGAATTTATCCGCCGTGAAAATTAATTACCACTTATGTCTGGTCTATTTTAAGAATCTGTAAGGCTTAATCTGAATCTGAATTAATATAGATATTGATAGTGTAATAAGAATAAATTGTGTTGCTACTGGAATTTGAAATCTAGGAGTAACGCTTCAACACATTGTTAGAGCTGCGAATATTGGACGAGAGTTCATGACATCCTTTTGACCTAAAGTTCAGTCGACTGGATAATTCAAGGATCGTGCACTATTGTACCTTTATACAAAAATCAAATAGAGGATTTACAGATAACACTGAACCCTGGAAATATACCAAGACTGTTCACTTAGATGTTTGGTGGACGAAGATACGGAAAGAAAGAGCGAAATGAATCAAATTGGTACGTATTTTTAAAATTTTCTTAATTGTGGTTAAGACAAAACAACACACATCAGAGTATCTGCCGAAGAAATAGCTTTTATAGAATGTACCGAATAAAGCTACAATGAACGCAGCAGACGATTAAGAATTTATCAGTAACGTCAGCAATTCGATTTCATTAAAATCAATCGTAGGCTTTACGAGTCTATCGGGAGTTCAATAAAACAACACCGATAAAACAAGGGGCGGTATCTATTGCAGTTGGGAACGATACCGTCGTATATTGATCGTAAAATTTAATATTCGTCTATCGGTTACAATTCCGATCACGTTTCTTTTAAGCGATCATCATAAAACCAGCTACATTTCAGAACAAGCGAGAAAGAGGAATCACGATCTATTTTTATGTTTTTATTCCTTCGAGTGTTCTGCGAGTACTTATTTATTAAGAAACAGATGCTGAAAACTCTTTGTTTAATAAGAAAATACGATTACTCGACGGGTAAGAACACTCGTTGTCGAGAGTGGTTCAATCACCTCTTAACGTGTTCATATTAATATTATTTCGCTACCTGTTTGCGAATCAATGTTATTTTAAAAACGTTAGCTTCGATCAAAGCGGGCTCACTCGAATGAACGCTAATCGTCCATCAATAGGCTGATATTGCTATACTCGTATATATGTACTTACGTTTTTGGTCTCACTTTTATAAAGATTGAATGTAACAATGTATATGAAAGAAAGTTGTGCAGGTCCTACCTTATATCGTAAATGTACATATACCTACATCTGACAAAGATAATCGAAACAAAATAATCAACTATTGAACAATGTAATCAAACGATTCTCCTGTCAGAATAAGTCCAAAGGCGGTGGCTACACCCTCAGACTATCAGGGAACATGTGCAACCCTTCAGGTGGACATAATTTTTTGGATAAAGATTAAGCGCACAGGATAAAAGTTACATGATTTGTGTTTTTTCTGACATGTCAATCTATATGTATTTCTGTCGTGTCCTTTATTATAGGAGGTAGAAATTTCTGACAGACAGACAGGGAGAGTTACTTCTGCAATGGTCTCCTTCTCTCTTTATTTTGTTGGTCCATTTGGATCCTTCAGATTTGGAACCCTATATCTCTGATTTACATATTTTATCATGAGACTACTGTACCATGAGAATTGACATGATATAATATCATCCCACAGCCTTGACAAAAACTGTCTTAGATTCACTTTATTTAAATAACTTGGCGTCCCAGAACAACTAGTCTCTAGGCGTCAGAAGTTGTGTGATGAGGGTCGAAATATCAATTATCTTGAAGGGACTCTGCCCTCACTTCGTGACGCGTTCGCAACATGTGTTACCGTTTAAACAGTGTGTACTACTCATACATGTGACGTATGTCACCAGTAGGAGAGATATCCTATCACTGCTCGGCATCGCATTCTCTATCAATTGTTTGTTAAGACTGTACAGCGACAGTTATTGACTGGCCATAAGCCTCGTCCAAGGCGCAACACTGAAGACGCGTTTTATCGACGACTAAAAAACCTTTTGTTGGATAAAGAATACTACAATGTAAAAGATTTTATACTGGATAAGATTTTATACTGGATACTTGAGTATCTATAATATTATAGATTTATTTTATTATTTATTTTGACATTAAATTTACTGTTTGACATTTATTTTATATAATTTTTGACATTTTAAATATTTTTGACGATCATTGTACACTCTGACATTTTTATATTTTTTTTTTGTAATCTTGACATTGGTACAATGAAATAAATAATCTAATCTAATCAGTCATTCGGTCTTACTTATCTATTCAAATCCACACTGTCCAAATACAAGTCCTTTTTTTCCTGCCGATGAGAGTTTTATGCTACGTTTGCCACGACGATTGTTAGTCAAACAAATACCATTTCCCCGACTACGTCGAAGCCAAAAGAAAGGTTCTAATTTTATCAACCTTGTACGAGTATATATGTTCATCTGTCACCTCATCCCTACAAAACTACTCATCGTATTTTGACAAATGAGGTGATATCGAAAGTGTCGTGTTTGTTCGCGGCTATATGACATCACATGAAATACAAAATGGCATCTTGTAGGGAACATAAAGTGCTAAGCAAAAATAATTTTTGGTATCAAATGAAAGATCCTGATGAGTATATTCTAAAAATATAAGGTACAAGTATATATTTGTACATAAACTCCATTTGTATATAAATTTTAATGTTTATACTCTGACTAATACGTTTCTTACAAGTTATAATAGTAGCGCTCTTATATAAAACGTGTATGCATTATATATTATAACTTAAGTCTGTTAAGGTTGATAACTTGTTACCGAAGTTAAATCAACCGGCCACTACACACTCAACCTCTAGGCGTCACAGAGTGCGATGAGGGTTGAAATATCAATTATCCTCCACACAGCCGCCTTTGTGGTGCGTTTGTAACATGTGTTACCATTTTAATGGTATAATGTCATTAACCGCGCTCGACTCGTGTCGGGGTGTCCCCGCCGGCCGCCCGTCCGCCGCGCCGCCGCGCAGCGCTGTCGATTGACGGGATGACGCTCGCGCCGCCCTCCGGTGCGGTCTTTGGTTTTGTATATAGGATAGTACTAGACCGCTAAATGTTTCACTTTGTTGATAGTATAATTCCAATTTGTTGATTGACAACATTGATATAATTTTATTACGGGGTCTGTAAGGTTGGATTACTTAATTTAAATCGGTCAAGTGCGAGTCGTATTGAGCACGGATCAAGGGATCCTTACAGAATATGAATAAATAATATACTGAAAATCATAAATAATAGGAAAAGTGACAACCACCGAATAAAGATCTAATGAATATGTAATCTTAAAAAAAGATATATATATATAGTATGGTTTTTAGATTTATTCATATACTTGTGTTGAAAGACGCCAAATTCCAGGATTCTAGGTTAATTGGAAGCTGTGCCTATAGGTTTTTATACCCTTGCATCTGCAAGGAAATGGTCCAAAAATGAGGCTTAAACAGCGGTATCGCATCATGCGATCCTGAGAAAAAGGGTATTGACAGACACACAGAGGGACCACAAAGTGATCCTATAAGAGTTCATTTTTCCTTTTGAGGCACGGAACCCTAAACATAGCCAGGTGAGTGTCGGACACCAGACATCGTAAGCTGGAAGGTTATAAAAATGCTTGTCCTTTGTGAATTGCACCCTTGAATTGTATGTGACCTGGTTGTAACATAAGTAATAAATAACGTCTCTCTGACTAATTTCATAGTCAATAAATAACCCACGATAAAGTGTGAGAGGAATTGTGCAAAATCCCTTTAATGTTGTCTTCCTGTTTCCGTTCGGCGCTTTCTCACCTAAAGATAAATTAGCATTTAAAAAGGGAAACTGTCCATAAAACATTTATTCAGAGTTTCGTTTCGCCCCCCTTGATTCACTTTGTTTTCAATGAGCGCGAGGGGGTTAAATCGCACTGATTAACTTAAACACTTTGACTCAGCCTGGTCTTTGTTTACTTAAGCCACTTAAGTCTTCAAGTTGAAAGACAATATCTGTGCCCTGCAGGTTTTGCACTCAAACAAATGAAATTTGTTCGTTCATAATCAATCCGGTTCGGCCCTCTAAACAAAGTAAATAAATAGTCGTAAAGTCATTAGGACTAAAGTCGTTCAAATAACATTGCTGTTTCAATCATCAGAATGTTGGCAGTAAGGCAGTTTCAGCAACCTACCATCCTACCACCTAAATATCATTGTACAGTAGTTTTAGAAATTGAGGCTTCTGGATGAGTACGGCATAATAAACCGTTAGGTTCATCTTGTCTAAAGATTAAATGTTCATAATTTTGTGAGCAATAAATGAACTATCTTTTACAAAAACAAATCAAGATTGAAAGCAAGTCAAAAAAGAAAACTGAAAAATTATCCTTCAGTTCGCATTGCTATAGTGAACCGGTATAACTCCATTGTATCATCCTGAGATTTAAAATAGGTTATTGGAATCCGTCATCCATTGTATATGATCATCATCATAATCACATCAACAGCTGAACTTAGTGCTACATACAGAACGTACGTTCACCGCCTCCCGCCGACCCGAGATACCTAACTTCCCCCGCAAGAGACCGGCGCAGAAAGTGTCCAGTACGAGTACGTATGGCGTATGACTACTCTCACATGATAACTATTAATTAAGTATTATTCGTCTCACACAACATACATATTAAAGCAATCGTGGTACGTGTAAATGCGTAAAGCTTCCAAAGAAATACAGAAATTACTGGTCGGGTATGTGTCGAGATGTGCTGAGAACGTGGCTCCGTAGGAACCTGTAGTAACTTTTATTTTATAACAATCAACACTTATCTTGTCTAATAAGAAGATTCAATGATGCCGCTGCTTTTCCAAGTTAACGCGTTCACATTCAAACAGCTATTTACAGCAGTTTACAGCAAATTTAAGATTATTTTCTCATGGATGACATTGTCAGAACCGGACTAAATTAAAATAGGACCTCACGGAAAGCACTAGCTTTCAAATAAATAAAAAATCATCAAAGTCGGTTTACCCAGTCAAAAGTTCTGAGGTAACAGACATTTAACGCGTTCAAAAAGAACAAAAAACCGACTTCAATTGCCTTAAAAATTTGGTTATTGTTGACCACCTCTGAAGCATATCCTACCAAACAAACAAATCTTTTCCAATTAATCTTCTTTTTCAATCAAATAATACGGAATTGTTATAAAATAATTTTATTTTATAGTATATATTTTGAAATTTATAGATTTGGGACACGGGAAACCAAAATAAAAAGTAATAAAGTAATTCTTTAACTCCACGTTTCGGTGCACTGTACTACGATCCCAAACGCCCATGGATATACGGGACGTAACAGGTCGACAAAAAACAAAAAGAAAGGACATTGAGTTCTTGTTTAACAAGGATTTCCTAAAAATAACTAAAGGAATTTTTCGAGAAAGTAGCTTTCGTAGTTGAAAGCCGTTTCGTTTAATATGCACGCTTTGATAACTGCACCTTTATGCAACTCGCTGTGCGCTAATAGAGTCGCCAAAGTGGGACGCCATCATTGCAGACCGCTCCGCCTTTCAACACGCCAGAGCCGGCCGGGGAAGAGTGTGGGGGAAACGGGGACACGGTTATTTTTGCCATATTTTAGCTTCATCAACAGCCTTTATACTATTTTCACACTGCAGGGGCTCAGGTCTAGTCACCTATAGAGAGTGTATGGGCCACAGTATACCACGCGGGCCCAGTTATTAGCTTATAAGACTTACATTTTTATAATAATTACACTGTTTTATTAGTAACAAACTGACCACTCATACTAATCTACACTAATATTATAAAGAGGAAAGATTTGTAACTATTTTTGTATGTTTGTAGTGAATAGGCTCAAAAAGTACTGGGCCGATTTAAAAAATTCTTTCACCAATAGAATGCTACATTCTTCCAATTTGACATAGGCTACATTTCATTTTGAAAAAAATTAGGGATCCTTGGTAAAATTTGAACAATGTAACCGAAGGTGTAGAAAAATTGAGTCTTAAAATGTCTTTCGTCGAATGCGCTGCCGAAACTATTAGCGATAGAACAAAATAATGTACAAAAATATTGAAGAACATCATAATGTCTACAAAAAACTCCGCGGTAGCATATGTCCAACTATTGTAGTTATGTCACTACAACAACTTTTTTCATTTTAAACATTACTGAAAATGCTAACCAAATTCAAACCATGCTATTTATGTGTTTATATTAATCCTTATCCAAATAAATTATTTTATGGTCAAGACCATTTAACTACCTATAAAATAGTTTTTAAATTATTTAAATTGGACTTTCCATTCAAAAGATATTACGAATTAAAAAATTCAAACAGTAAACAAAACCGCCATAGCGCCGTGGCCGTTGTTTGCGATGCAGTCTGAAAAGCGCGCCGGGCATCACGGCGGGGTGGAGGGGGCACTGAAATAATTTTTTTAAATATATAATTAATAAATAATAAATAATAATTTTTTAATAAATAAAAATATTTGTTAAAAAAAGTGTTTTATATCCAAATTTCCAAAAATAAATAATTGTCTACCCCGTGCGAAGCCGGGACGGGCTGCTAGTCTACGATATAGTTATATCTATTGAAGAGCGGTGTATCTGTATATACTCGTATTTAATTAAGCATAAATTGTTATTACCATCCCGGGTTGTTATGGTGGTAACATTTACTAAAAGCACAGTGTAATATAACACTATTCATCTCAAGGTTTGATGCGCCTTTTAAAACACAAACTTACTATCCTACTCCTTCCTCCGTTTGAGAGCTACGATGCCACAGACAGACAGACATTGGCGTCAAACTTATAACACCCTTATTTTTGCGTCGGGGGTTAAAAATACTAGACTTGAGCTTTTGGAAGTAGCTATATCTTGTGGAAAATCATTCTTTGTTTGTACCTTCATTGTTGTTACTGTAAGTTGGAAAGAAGGTCAAATGCCATTTCATTGACACCAGCTTCTATTTAGATGTTGTTGTACCAGTGTACGAGTACGTGGCCGGGGCGGGCGCGGAACGTCTCTGTTACTTTGACAAAAAGCATTTTATTTAATTGCAGCCCAGATACGGAACCGTTAAGCTGGCTGCGGGCCTGGACACATACAGCCTTGCTCCCTCTCTCCCACCCCCTGCTCACGGGTGCGCAGCCAGTCTCCAAGGGTTCAGAAAAACTTCCAAACTTTTACAGAAATTAAATAAGCTTCTGTTTACTTTCAGATTCAAATTAAAAAGATTCTTTGTTTCAAGGGAAATAAATGGGAGCGTGTTTCATTCTTCATTGAAGAGGATATAATCGGTTCTAGATTTAGTTTTAATGTTAAAGATTAACTCAGCACTGAATTAATTTTCTGAAGCTATTTTGCGAACCAAATTACACTCGTTACCGTTTTATTCCGAATCATGTTAGGAATCCAAACAAAACCTGTTTGTAAAGAGCTGTTTTAAAATTGTACTGGGATTTGAGGTGAAATTAGAATTTCAATAAGGTACTCAAAAACTACAACAATAGAGAGTGGCTTGTAAAAATTGAATTTTTAAAGGCTTAACAATTGATTAACTCAGGTTACTTACTCAAAGAAAAAAAGAACACAAATTATGCATATAAAATTATAAATATACTATTGGTACTAATGATGAAACATAAATGTAATAATAATTGAGAAGTAATCGTGCCGAAAAATAACAAACAAGTTGATGGTATGCAAACCATTCTACATATTCCAACGTCGTTCCAAACAAAGTCATAAGACGAGTCGAACAATCATTACCGAGTAAGTGAGATGTCAAGCCAAGCGTTGCACAGTGAGTACATCCCGACAGCATGTGTGTCGGGTACAGGCTGTTCATAAAATAGGAAAATCAATACGGACTCGCGTAGCGCACGGAGCCAGGGCAGTGCCGGTTATTTATAACTCGGGAATGTTGCTGGTAATAACAGGGCACCTGTGGGCATCTACTACTGCGACTTATCGCTATGTACCTACTACACACAGTGGACTAAGTTGTTACTGACAATGTGATTTCGCGAACAATCATTCAAGCAACAATGGTTTACAAGTAGAAATGTAGAGGTATGATTCATATACACAAAGAAGGACAAAGAAATTGCAACACAGAAATATTTTTATTATATCTTAGGAGTATTCTGTTGATGCTATAGGAGCAGTGGATAAACGTGCAAATCGGACTCACGCACCGAGGTCCGATTCTTGGAAAGAATTTGATAAATATTATATCGGCTACACCATCTCCATAAAATTAATTAAACTGAATTATGGAAGAAAACTTTTTAAGACGTTTCTGGTGACCGGATGATGTGGATGATAGGATTTGTGAAGAGACAACAGAAAATAATCAATGTAGATTAGATAATTAAAGCGATTTTCTCAAAGAGCGATCAATCAATTTTGGTAAAATTTATATGGGACCATCTCTGAAGTATGTTCTACCAAACAAAATTATCAAAACATTATCAAAATCGGTTCACTATTGGCGGAGTCATCGCGTAACACACTAGAAACCCATCCTTCCTGCGACGTTTTTAAGATTCTTTGTTCTGGGTTCATGTAATGGGGAGCTACGAGTATGTCAGTACCCTAGTTCGTTCGCAGATTTCCTCATTCCGAATTTTATCATGTTGACAAATTCCAATAATAGCTCGCTGTTACTTTGAACAAAAAATATAGTGACTGTTAAAAAGGTAGCCATGGCAATGCCAGTTATTTATAAGTTGTAAATGTTGCCGGCAATAGCGCCCACCTGCGAGTAACTACTGTGACTTATTGTTAGAAATGTGACACAGAGAGCTTACATATTCAGAATTACAGCTCGGGAATTATTCGATTTATTTTTGAAATGTTATTAAAAGATGTTGGAGTAAAACGGACAGGGCTGAGCTGAGCTTGCACTATAGTGATTCAAGCTATTTTACAGCTTCAAGCTATTTTACAGACTTATTGTAAGTCTAAAGAAAATACTTGTTACCCAGCTTTAAAACTGATAAAATAAAACGAAAGAATGGTAATTTATTCCACACCCTAAAACGTTTTCCGCAACAAACAATTTGTACAAAGCCTTTTCTTGTGTTTCTCGCTTTATAAATTTTACTGACACCGCCCGCCCTCAGGCTTTCGTAATACGAGCACCATTCTCAACCCAAAAAACATTCAGCAAACACCCATATTTAAATTTTTCCATCAAGGGGTGAGCGCGAAAATCACACCGACTTGACACATACTTCTTCAAGTTTAAATTATTTTTACTGTTTCAGAAATTTTAGGTATTGTTTATAAATAATTTATAAAATTGTATGATTTTTTAACAATTCGTTCGTCGTTTTATTTGTGTTTCGTTCAGGTAAACTTTTTTATTTGAGTGATAGTGAGAATTAATAAGAACATCAATCGTTGGGGTAAGTTTTTATGTAAAAAACAACAACATGTAATTACCTGGAATAACAACCGGTCAAGAGCTAGTCGGACTCGCGCACCGAGGGATCCGTAAATTAAAAGGATACATACAAATATTGTATAGGTTAAAATAGGCTACTTTTTCCTATAATATTTTTAAAAAATTTGGTTTTTGTTTGGAAAACTACGTAGATAAAGTGGTAGATATATTCTTCTATACTTCTATATTTCAGAAGCGTTGCGTCGCCCTCTATAAAGCCGCTACTGTCGAACGTAAATTGTATTTATAACGTTAATCTCTCCAACCACATCCATGATATTTCTCATCGAAGCGACGATAAAGTCAATCAACAACTATCACATAATAGGTAAAGAGTCTCTCAAGCCGTTTTAATTTGAAAGTTACAGCGCAGTAACTATCGCCCGCCTCGTGGATCGACCGGATCTGTGGCACGTGTTCCCATCACTCATAAACTGGAGTCTTTCCATACGCTTTAGAGGACTATAACCTTATTTCGTGTAAAGGTGAAATTACTATATCGGGAGACAGGTGACGGTGGCTCGAAAACAAATACGACGGCAAGCTGTCGGTTCAAATAATTTCATTCCACATATTTCCTATATAGGTTTGAAAAAAGAGGTAATATGAAATTTATTTTGTAATATTTTCAAATCAGGTTGTTTATATAGAATACTTCAATGAAAACTGGCATATAGCCCCCGACTTATTTATTTGTTAATAAATTATTTTAATCGATCGAATGGATTATTATAAAATAGTTCTTTAAAAAAAAACGATTGTTTAACCTATCTACTACTCAAATCCCAAAAACATATAATTCAACACTTTTTAAAAAAGTAGCCAAGTGCTAGTCGCGTCGGTCTTCTTTCTTTTTTCTCCATGGAGGTGTCACATGAATAAGAACCTCTAAATAACATCATCATGTACAGCCTGCGGCAGTCCACTGCTGGAGAGGCCTCTCCCAGAGTGCGCCACTCGATTCGGCACACTAAATAATATGTGTTCCTAAAATTATTTTCTACGTTAATTTGATCCCTGGAAATATTGTATACAATATAGTATGATTACCCAACTATTACACACTTAAAGTTACGAGTAAGTGACAAACGTTTTAAACTGGTTGATTTTACTTGGGCATTAAGAAAGCTACATGGAACCAGAGGACTTGAACCAAGTGGGTCATTACGTCACTCTACGCAGTTCTACTTGATAATGTTCAAGCTATTTAGTTTTCCATTCGCTCGTGAGAAGGGAATTCAGTGAATGTTATTTAATTTAATATTTCCATTAGTTCAAGGCTTGAGCGTTAAATGAAATCATTGCCACGAACCCTGACACACGTACTCTGTATCTTCGTGAAAAGCATGGGATGCTTTTATCTTTGTCGGAACAGCGGTTCCCTTGGGACGCGATAAAACCTTTCCACTCGCAACGGCCCGTGGACAGCCACTTAACTAAGTCGGTCGGTATGAGAGCGATACTGGAGGGGTGACAAGTGACGTGTCGCGTGACACCTGACTGAAGTTATGCGTCGTTTGACGTTCCGTAAATATTCCCTCCCGTACCGCACTTGGCTGCAATTTCCTTCTAGCCCGATGAAATTACGGACGAAATACGATAATAATAAAGATTAGTTTAGAAATAGCTAATTTGCTCTCCACCACTAACTGCATAGACAGGTGAACCACGACAAAATAATGTATGGCTGGTGACGAGAAAGAAAGGTGTTTCCGCTTGGCGGAGCGTTAATTCATATCACGGATGCGCCAGTGAGCGCCTCATCTAGACTGCCACCCCTCGCCCGAGCTGCTGTAGAGATGTGCCCGATTAACTAGAGCTCCGTAGTGAACTTGGTATGTTTGTTATCTATTACGAGTAAGTTGGAATTGAAATCGATTCAGTAGCTGAATGACCTTTTGTACTCTTATCTTGGTACACCTGTAGCGCTATCTGATCCTTAGTCTTTCTTCATCAATACAACTATACATAACTCATGGCGTTATGAATGTCAACTTTTTTATAATTACTTTTATGATCACGCTACTTTTAATATGTCCCACAACTCGAATGAGAAATTTACGTTTCACTTGAGTAAATTGAAGCTGTGACAAAAGTTAAATATTTATAGCTGTACTGCGTACAAGGCAGTTAAACAGAGCAAGTGTTTTAGGGTTCTGGACATCCGATGAAAAAACGGAGCCCTACAAAATCAAAATCACTCTGGTGTCAACAATTTGGTAAGAAGCAAGGTATTACAACCCAAATATATAAATCTGAAAAGTATAATTTTTAAAATCATATCTCATTAAAATCACTTTTACGATTACAAACTGTTCCAGCGCCATATTCTTAATGCTAACAATTTTGTTAACAATTGCTCCTTGATTTTGGTCAGGCATTTTTGGTGCATATTATGTTACTTAGTATTTATGATTTTCATTATGTTAATTATTCATATTCTGTACGGTACCGTCGGTGCGCTAGTCTGACTCGCACTTTACCGATTTTTTGTTAGAGCGGCGATAATAATACACAGTCTCTGTAAATTTTAAGCGGCCAGCACAGCTATGATCGGTACAGAACCCCTAAAAGGAGACACAATTAAAATAGAGTGTGTGTATATAACCAAAGAGGGTGTGCTATGCAGTTTGTCGTAATACCAATAAGTTACAAGAGTGTGTCCAATATAATAATATGATATAATGATGATATAATAATATTAATAATACATGTATTTTATCAATTCCTGAAACACTTAAGGTCCCATATTGTTGGCTATTCGAATAAGTATATTGAAGGGAACTAGTTCTGTGTGTACTCACCCACCCTATGCTGCCACCCCAGCTTCCACCTGCCTTCCCGATAAGCACGTACGGAAAAGTGAGACGATACCGTATTCATGAAGGCATTAATAATGCGAAAAATATCTAACGTATTTAGAACGTGGACAATAACAACAAATAAATCGTTTCAAGTTGCGTGGGCAGAAGAAGGAAGAGACAAAAATACATGAAACTTGTTATTCCTATTCATCACCATTAGACGGGAAGCGTCGGTGGCGCAATGGATAAGGCGCGGGACTCTCAATCTGAGGGTTCTGGGTTCGAATCCAGCCGTGTACCTATGAGTTGTTTTTCAATTCAAGTACATTATCCGATTGCTTAACGGTGAAGGAAAACATCGTGAGGAAACCTGCATGTCTTGAACAGGCATGTGAAGTCCGCCAATCCGCACTGGGCCCGCGTGGTGGACTATGGCCCATACACTCTCCGTAGGAGAGTAGGCCTGAGCCCCTGCAGTGGGGACGTATATAGGCTGTTGATGATGAGACGGGAAGCGTCCACTGCTGAATATAGAACGGTCCCGAGTCATTTACATCCAGCATCCCCGCGACCTTTACTAGGTCGTCGGTCTATCTAGTAGGGGGCCGGCCCGGTAAAAGTTTCCCGGTGCGTGGTCGCCACTCGAGTACTCTTACTCTTTATCGATTATCCGTTTTTCGAGTGATGTGTGTGATGACCGATTGCTCACTGACTCGTTAAGCTACGAGTATGTCAGTGACCTTAGTTTGTCTACGGATTTCCTCGATCCGATCATAACTCGTTCCATAGCTCGCTTAGTGACTTTGAGCTTGTAATTCGGCCAACAGTAAATGACCACGTTTCGGTTCCGTATGTCATCACTGCCAACACGTACTGATTAAATACTTTTGTCCTAAACGCTGAGATATTATGTAGATATGTCCTAACTTCCCGAACACTGCTCTGCCGAGTTGGATTCTTCGTTTTATCTCTTTGTCAAAATTGGACCTACCTAGTTGAACGGTCTGTCCCAGGTATATTTCTAACACGTTCGATAAAATAAGTAAATGCGTTCAAAAATAACTGGAAACCGACTTCAATTGTCCTAAAAGTCTACTTTTATTATGGCAGATTTAAGATTTATATAGTTTTCTCATCGATTCCATTGTCAGAAATGGACCAAGAGGAGACCACAAGAGAAGCGTTCAGCTTTCAAATAAAAAAGAATCATCCAAATCGGTTCACCCAGTCAAAATTTCTGAGGTAACAAACATTTAAAAACACCCATTAAAAACATACCCGTCGAATTGATAACCTCCTCCTTTTTAAAGTCGGTTAATAAATGAATTGGGGATTTGTTCACATTTGTGGTAAGAAAATGATATAAAATTAGAAAAACGTGCAGTTGAATCTTAGGATAGATTGGATTCAATTATATTCTAAAGTCTTATCTATTTGATAAGATTCCAATTGTAGTATAGTAATTGCTGTCAGCACCTCCTCCACCGCTTGACTAAATTTGTCATATTTTGTTACATTTACATAACAACGAAGTTGAAGCTGAAGGGTAACATTTAACATCATAGCCATCCTATTTTCATGTCACCTCTCCTGTCTTATTATTATAGCAGACACATCCCTCAATGATGTCGGAATTTTGTGATAATATGATGTGCCTGTCTACTAATATACTTAGGTTTTTACTCATCTGGCTTAAGCTATTTCTCATTTACAAAAGTTAAAAGCCGAAAGTAAAATTTCGGGGCATTTCTATGTAATTCTAGTGAGAAGCCCGAGCTCGCCAACGGGAATTTTAATTACGGCATGCCTAGGACGAAAAAAATCAGAACAACGTTCTTCACTTCAACCCTGATTAAAGCGTAATGGTGCTCTTGTGTAAATTTACTATTGCGGCGCCTTTCGGTGTTGCTGCTTTCGAACTTTTTGAAATTATAAATACCACTGAAAAAATTCCATTTTGATACCGAAACGATACGTGAAACCAGAGAGATTTAAATATAGTAATAGGTTAATATTAAATGTCTTTGCGTGAAACGATCCTAAATTTTTTATTTTTCGTTCCGTCTCAATCAGTGTCACGATAATGTGAAGTAACGTTGTAGAAATTGATTCGGTATTTTTATAAAGATAAAAAGTAAGATCTATCGGAATGTTTTATTCTACAAAACGGTAAATAGGTACAAAGTAAATCCAACAAAAGATTTGTTTCAACTTCGTAAAAGCCTCAATTCTCAAAGGATGCTCGTTTGTCAACATTCAAAATTCACTGACAAAGGGACTTTGTCCCATACGATATTTTATTTTTAGTAGAATTATTTGGTACAAGGATTGACTATTTTATCCCTTGATCTGAACCACTTATTTTTTTGGTATAGACAGTCAAATTCCGTTTGGAATTTATGAGCTATTGAAACTAGGTTCTTTTCACAGGATCACATCAATCATTTTCTTCAGCAGTGAACGTTCCCAGCTGATAATGATGATGATCATATTCGTATTCAATCATTGTGTAGTATTGTACAACACAGTAGTGACTCTTTACTCGTGATCCGTTCGTGGTTCTACTCGTATTCTTGGTCTGTTATCATTGATCGACAAATGGCATTGATATGGTGTGCAGTAACACGTATTATACAGCGAGATCTACACATAGAAGCAAGCGACGCTTGTATAATTACATATATGTAGCCTGCTTATATGGTAAATGTTTTATAATTAATAGGTATACCTGCCTGCTGTGAATTACTTTACATGAGGTTTGAAAAATGATAAAATATGTATAAACAACTTACCTTCTTCATGAAGGACATGACATTAGTGGGCAGCATGTTGACGCTTTCCTTAGGTTCTCACTTTCACAGAGCACTCACATCATAATCACAATACTTCTCACTTTACGAGTTGGCACACATACTTGTACGCACACACTGGATGCCTGCCTCAGTCGGGGATCAACACGCTGCCCCCGAAACACGACATTTTTTTGAAAACACTTTGTTCACACAAGTCACTCCCCGTAATCCGCGCCTGGGAAATCTGAAAAGAAGAAACATTCGTTTAAAATCTTGTCTCACTACTCGATAGAAAAAGTAATATTAAAATAATGCTGATGTGTTGTTTAAAATATCATTAAATATATACGTCAAAATAATGTTCTGTTCAAATACATTTTAGGAATTGTTACGTTACCCAACTCTTGCCTTCTCAGTTTGAGCACCGGAGAGGGAATGAACTGGGGGTCGTAAGAATCAACAGGTTTCTGAGTTTTTTCATACGGCTTATCGTCTCCCTTTTATACGAGACAAGACTTGCGAATTTCAGATCATAAATAAAGCCCACGTTCGCTGGATTAAGTAAGTGGCCTTATGACAGAGACCGGTGCGGTGCGAGCGCGTTAATGTTGGATTCGGAAGGTTTCCAAAAATCAAAGTGAGAGCAGGCAGTGAGCATATTACATAATAACATATTTGTTTGGAAATTGATAACAAAGTTTATTAAATTGTCTAGGCACGATCTAGATACCAATAACTGAAGAACAAAAACAGAACATTTGTTCTGTGACTTCGATGGGCCTTCCAGTTTTTCCAACGTAACCTTGAATGGTACCTTTGCCAGTCTGCTCCGATTTTCGGTATCTCGGATCATTGCTCATCCAGCACGACGATGACATTGACCGCGACGTGAGGAATAGGATAAATGCAGTATGGATGAAATGGCGGCCTATGTGACCCGCGAATACCCGTAAACCTGAAGGAAAAAAACTATAAGTAATTAATTTATATCTCTCGAAAATTTTATAATACAAACCATAGTTTGCTGCAACCTATAATATTCGAGATACACGAACATTTTTGCTTGTACTGCTAGGAGAATACAGAAAAGTCCTCTCTTTGATACGTATACCTTTACATCAATCTGCGGAGACCAAAATTTATAATATACCAATACTTAGTTATGCCAAGCATAGAACTCTAAAAATTGTATTTCCTCCGCGATGGCGGGTAGTTAAATATGTCTACATAATTGAATCTAGTCTCCGTGGATGGATAGTATCTAGTCAACCTAACCTCTATCTTGGGAGATTGCACGGCTAGCTAAAATCGATAGCTGATATTCGGATGCTTTTGCCGATAACCCTCCCGTTTACTTTGCGAATTAGGATAGGGATGACTTCTCCGGGCTTCGCTGACGTTGAATTTTGTACGTTGATGTTGAAGCGACGCAATATTCGTAATTGGTTAATCCGTACATCGCTATCACTCGTATAATCAATATTATACATATCTCGCACTGTTCGACACTGCGAACGGATTTGTCATAATCACTACGAGTATCAGCTGATGCTAGTGTCTTGGGATGCAATCCACTAAGGACCGCACGGCTCATGGATGTCTCTTTCTGACGTCATTTGATATTAATCCTTGTTGTCTACAGAACTAGTGTTATAAAGAGCAGATACTCGTACACATGTGAGCATTGAAGTTGGAAGGGTATTTTTGTCACCTTTTACGACAGCTCGGCCGACGGCCCGCTCAATTTACTTTTAGGGTTCCGTACCCAAAGGGTAAAAACGGGACCCTATTACTGAGACTTCGCTCTCCGTCCGTCTGCCACCAGGCTTTATCTCATGAACTGTGGTAGAGAGTTGAAATTTTGACAGATGATGTACTTCTGTTGCCGCTATAACAACAAATACTAAAAACCAGAATAAAATAAATATTTACAACAAACGTGATTTTTTAAGACGTGCGATGTAACATACAACTAGCGCCATCTAGTGTTGTACTCGTCTATTGCTACTACAAAACTAAATTGTTAACGAAAATCGAGGCGCATTCTTTATATTTTTTTCCGTACGTTAAGAGGCTATGTTGGTAAGACCACGTGGTCGGTTTCAAGGTTGCATTGTTTTGTAGCTGTCCCTCTCCGAGCCCTATCCTACCCGAGCGCGTACGGTGAGACAGCATACATTACGCGATGTTATCCACCCGTTATTTGGATGTTTCGTAGTCCAGGGATCATTTGAAGGATACAGTATATTATGTAACCATTTTTTTAATACGAGGGGCATACCGAAAAGATCGGTAATCGAGTACTTTCGATTTAATTAGATTAAAAACTCTTTTTGATGAATAAACACTGGTTAGTTGAAAATCGAATACAATTGACAGAATTAAAAAAAATTTTTTTTTAAAGAACAATATCAGTTTGAAATTGATAGGTCGATAAAAAAATGGAGCTTACAAGAGAAAGTTTCCGTGCCATAATTTTTTACAACTTTCGACGAGGATTATCTCAGGGACAATGTCTCGCTGAGCTTATATCTATATACAAGAGTGAAGCGCCTAGCCAGACGACAATATATCGCTGGTATTCTGAATTCCGGCGTGGACGTGCTTCTCTTGGCACCGTACCTTCCACAGGCCGGCCAAAAACAGCGGTTACACCAGAAAATGTCGCTGTTGTGCGCCGAATGATACAGGATGACCGACATATTACATATGAGCAGATTCGGGCTACTTTAGGGATAGGTATGACTGCGATACAAACTGTTTTACATGGTGAACTGGGAGTGAGAAAGCTAGTTTCCCGCTGGGTGCCCCATAATTTGTCCGAAGAGCAAAAGGCGGCTCGTGTCAATTGGTGCCGGTCTACTCTGCAACGCTTCAACGGAGGAAAGTCAAAAGCAGTTTATAACATTGTCTCTGGTGATGAATCATGGATCTATTCATATGAGCCAGAAAGAAAGCATCAGTCGGCTGTCTGGGTCTTCGCAGGTGAGATCAAGCCAACAAAAGTTGTCCGCTCTCGCAGCGTATCGAAGAAAATGGTCGCTTCGTTTGTCGCGAAAACAGGACATGTAGTCACAGTTCCCTTAGAGGAACGAAGAACGGTTGCCGCTGATTGGTATACAACGGTTTGTTTGCCACAGATGATATCCGAACTCCGTAGAGGTAACCCGAAACGACGCATAATCCTCCATCACGATAATGCGAGCTCTCACACCGCTCAGAAAACAAGCGAGTTTTTGAAGCAGGAAAACGTTGAATTAATGGATCATCCTCCATACAGCCCTGATCTGAGTCCCAATGATTACTTTACATTCCCTAGAATCAAAGATTTATTGCGTGGTCAGCGGTTTCAAGGTCCAGAAGAAGCAGTGGAAGCATACAAATCGACGATTTTGACCATGTCAACTTCGGACTGGAATTGCTGCTATAATAATTGGTTCGAACGAATGCAAAAGTGCATTAACTGCAACGGAGAATACTTCGAAAAGCAATAAAAATAAATTTAGTTATTTCCTGTATGTATTGTTTTATATTCCCGATCATTTCGGTATGCCCCTCGTACAGTATACTAATGAAATTTCAGATGTCGGTGGTTTTTCCAAATTGTTCTAAATTGATTCATACTCTTGTAAAACAGGTTCAAAGTTGGGGCTTTTTATTACCGAAAAATACAATACTTTGACGCCCTGTAACTCTGGAAGTATATATTTAAACGAAAATCTGACTCACCACCGACACAGATATTTGTTTCTAGATTGTGTCTTGAAAATTTCATAGATTTTCATAGCTTAATACTCAAAATATGACTGGACTACGTTTGTATGGGCGCCTTGACAACAGCATACCCTCTTATCCATATTCTGTACGGTACCCTACGTGCGCGAGTCCGGTTCGCACTTTGACAATTTTTCAACTATTTTAATTATAAACCACTTTTTAGGGATCCGTATTTTAAATTGAAAAGAACTGAACCGCTATTAGAAAACTTCTAGTCCATCCGTTTGTCAAGACCCTTTTTCTCTTGAATATATAAAAATACAGGCTTAGCAGGAATTGTCTCAGAAGGCTTCCATGGGCCAGTAACCACGTATCTTCATCTATCAGTTTGTTGCATTTTCATGACTAAAGGCTCTTGATGAAATTTGGCTCGCAAGTAGCTAGGTGTGGAAAGGAACATAATGCTAGGTACTTTTTATCCAGTCGTTGTGTTCCCGTAGTAAGTACATCCTCAAGTAACCGTCTAAAGCTTTTTATATGCATCTATGCCTATGTCATGGAAAACACCATAGAATAGGTACTTCAGCTACTTGGTAAGTACGTACTTTTATCTGCCCGATGAAAGTAAGCACTTACGTGCGAGCCCATGTTTCACTTACCAAAATATAATATGATTTGAACAATTCACAGGACTTACATCAGTGAACCTCCTCCCAACCAAGTTAATATAAACTTTATAAACCATTTTTCTTCAATATCTGCCGCTATTTCCGCATGCCTTAGCTCAGCTGATGTACCTTGTTAGAGCGAACAATGCCCGTCCAGAGCAAATTACGTAAATATTTTGCCAAGACATTGAGTGCGATATTAAATCGCGCGGGTAAGTCGATTATGGCGGGCTATCTCGCGCGGCCCGCTGCGCCGGATTACCGTGGATAATTGGAGCCAGGCTCCGCTTCAGTCCGAGAAAACTAACTTATATACCTATACAAGCACTCCCTAGGTAGCGGGTATTGTCTTCTCTACTACGGCAGGGTAAAGGGATACTGTAAGATTCAAGTGCACTATGTCAGGGAAACTAAGCTGATCGAATCAAATTAAAATCAACAACGCAGAAGACTTATCCAACGCACTACCGAGCCGACAAACATCTGCGTTAATAGCATGGTTTGGTGTTCCAGTAATCATAACATTGAATAGCCAGTGGGTGACCACGCTTCTCTCACGGCGCCTTATCGTTACTATATTTTATATACTCGTATAAGTTAACCCTAGGATGCAGTTATGAAAGACTAATTGTATTTATATGGTTCCGTACCTTAACAAGGAACCTTTATATAGGATCACTTTGTTGTCCGTCTGTCAATATCATTTTTCTCTAGAATGCGTAGAGGTACGAAACTGAAATTAATACTCAAGTCTGCAGTCCCTTGGATCTGTGAAAAAATCAAACTTCTAGGTCATAGCCATAAAATGATGCGTCTGTTAAAACCATATTTGTAGACAATTTCCTTATAGAATGCAAGGAATCATCAAAAAACTAAAGGGTACCTCCCGTTGACCTAGAATACTGAAATTTAGCAAGAAGCAAGGTCTTACAGTACATCCATAGGCATAAATCTGAAAACTAGAATAATAAAAATAGCTTTTTTATGTTTACAAACTTAACTTTGCAGTTGACAGCCATACATCGGGTTTGTAATTTAACTGCAAAGTAAAGTTCGTTTTTCACTTGTACTTATTCCGTTGTTGTGTGCATATTACCTTATGATTTTCTGTATGTTAATTATTCATAATTTGTACGAAACCTGCGTTACACGAGTCCGACTCGCATTTGATCAGTATTTTTTGTTGGGTGCCATTAAAATCGCTAAAATACATTTCTGACAAGATCTTATCGCGGTTTATTTTTCACGAGTTTATGATTAGTATTTGATAACCACAATACCTACCTGATGATTTATATCACCACATATTGTCTCCTGGTTGTCATAAAAAGAAATTAACGGGATTCCGGTCTATCAGTTTCATACAAAATTTATGTTGCCATAATCTTTTAAAATAGAATAGGCCTTGTGCAGTAATTATCTAAAAATAGGACATCGGATTGTTATGTCGTGAAATGAGTATCATTAACCTTCAACTTCACAGTGAATACAGACTTTTTATATATTATTTTTGTTTAAAGCGCCATCTAGGGACCATTAGCTCCGTATTATTGTATTTAACATCCGTATTGTCGATTATTATATTGTAGCTAACAATAAAGTTGTCAATTAATCATATTTATTTCGCGACAATATAATTCCACCTACTCTATTTTTAGGTAATTAATCAGTCATCAAAGCCAGCTATTCTATTATGAAAGACTATGACAACAACAAAATTGTGTGATTATGAGAAGTAGACCGTTAAGATGGGCAGCAGCATCTACCTACGTTTAACATCTTACTGTGATCACCAATCCTCAATAAGCTATGGACAATGAGCAAAAATGATAATAATTAACTTGTGAATTATTATTATCAGCCTAATATCCCAATTTTTTACATTTATTCCATATGCAATGCACCTATTGCAATAAAATTTTGATTAAATACAAGCTTTTGCCCGCGACTTTGTCGGCGGGGACTTGGTAAAGTATCCCACGGAAGTGCATGCTCGATCGAGATAAAAGTAGTCTATGTCATTTTAAATTTTAGTCATTCTGTCCCTCTTTTACGACGGGAAAAAGAAATTTCTTTGTCCTTAACGGTAAAGTATCTTTAACGTGCTGCTGTAAGAAAAAACAAAGTTAATCGCAACATGTTTTATTATAATTAAAATTTTCGTCAAACCTTTACATCTTAATAGATTAAAACAAACCATAAGTACCTAACTTATTAAATTTGAGATGAAACTAAGTAGACCTTTCTGCACTGTTTACTAATTTGGAGCAAACCAGAATTTTGATTTTCTTACAAATACATTTAGAAATTGGCATTGAATCACATGTTTTGATGGAAACACAAACAATATAACATAGGTATACTTATCAACATATCACAATACTAAAATACTTAAGTGGAATAGTGTTCCCAAAACAATGGTTTGTGCACTCAAAAAGATAACAATGCCTGATAGTGACATCACATTTGTTGACAATTAAATATTCTGCTTAAATATATTACAAAATCTTACATTTAAAACCAAAATTTGGAAGGGGTCTTAACACAATCTCATGGCCCAACTATTAGGTCAATAAATAGTAATTACCTATTATTGCATAGTTCAAAACGAAATACTCCTTAAACTCAAACACAATTTGCAATTTGATTTAAAAAGGTAATTAAGCTTCACTAAATAATATTTCAACGGCCAGAAGTTGCAGGCTCCGTTTAATATATATTTGTATGAAAATTGTCAGACTGACAGGCAGAGCATCACTAGTAACAAAGTCTATTTTGTGTAACGTCTATATTATTTGTGACTCGCAAATCAAAATTAACTGAACCCAAATTCCCATGGATTTTACATTCTTGGCTTATTTTAACACAATACTATGTTGTGTAGTAATGAATGATACTGCAAAAAAGATCTACTGATATTTTATTTTCTTCATCTTTTGTCAAACTTTTTAAAGTTACTTAAAAAATCAAGTACACAGCTCTTTCCACCCATCTTGTTTCATTCTTCATGTCTTCACTAAATTACATGTAATCTTAGGCATTCAGTCGATTTAGCAGATGAAAGCTTCAAACTTCTACCATAATCTTTTAACTTGGATAGCTGACTTCAAGTCATTATTTAAAAATAGGGCATTTGATATGCTAAACTATGTATTTTTAAGTCGTGGTAGCTCAGTTGGGTAGAGTGTCAGTCCTTGAACCATCAAGGTCTGGGTTTGATCCTGGCTTGTGCCAAAGACTTCTAATTTGTTATTTAAAATAATCAACAAACAAACAAAAATGGCGTGGCTTTTCAGTGAAGGAAAACATTGTGAGGAAACCAGCACACTCCTGAGAAGAAATTCAATGGTGTGTGTGAAGTCTACCAATCCGCACTGGGCCTGTGAGGTCGAATATGGCCCATATACTCTCTCTAGGAGAGTAGGCCTGAGACCCTGCAATGGGGACATATAAAGGTTGTTGATGTGGTCTATTTAGAAAATTATGGAATTATTTTTTTCGTAAGGTAGCATTTTGTTAGGATTCACATTAAACATAGCTCCATTGAACTTTAAAAGAAATAGTTATGGATCAATGATCAATATGCAAATAATTTAATCCTGTGAAACAGGTTCCTGAAAATCTTAATTTGTTTTATCTGTTCATTCAAATTTTCACAACAATCAATTAACTGAACAAAAAAATATTGAAGTTAGCTGTGCAGGTTATGGCACAAGGTAATATTAATTGTATATTTTTGACAAAAGAAATAATTCAGTGAAGCTAAACATACCACTTCAAATATTTTATCATTACATACATATACTTATACAAATAAATTTTTATTATAATTCAACTAATGTCAGCTCTTACAGAAATTATACTGGCATATTATATACAGACACATGCCTCCCTCCCCTTAATTTGGTACATTTTACTATCATCAGTAAGCATGTAACATCGATTTTAACCTACCAGAACCTGAGAGATGCAAATATAAAAGTTGACATATCGGGCTTGCTGGCTTATAAAGAAAATAGTAGAATAAAGCTTACATTAAATAAGACTGAACCTACACATTCAGAAAAACAAAATTTATCTTCACAATTATTAGTCTAAATAAAATGATATAAATAAATATCGAAGCTATAATAGCAATTATATGAAAAAATTCACCATGTGATCTCAGGTTTACATAGGACCACCCCACTTTATTCAGTGTATGTCGTAAAAAATTACTAAGTGAAACCTGTTCAGGCGATGGGCAGCAGCAACTACCTATTATGTAAAAAAAACATCTTACTGAGATCAGTAATACTAATGAAGAAGTCTGGTGTGATGATCTAAGAAGAAGGCTCACATCCGAAAATAGACTTATGCAGCTAATTATAACAAATTGAATTGGGTATCTGGTAGCATATTTATTTTAAATAATTATTTGGAAAAGGAGAGACTAAAATATTGTTAATTTTAAATCAAATCCTTTTTGTTTTGTCAATAAAATAATTTTAAAATATTGATTACAGCAGTCTAAACTATGCAGTGACATCAAAAAGAAAGAAAATAATTTATTCCAAGCTAAAAATAAATACAACACACAGTGGAAAATCACATGGTAGGATGTCATATAAAAATAGCAGTTCAATCAGTGGTGAAACTAATGTCTTAGTCAATGTTTTTCAAATGTATGATGGGTTTCCTCTTGGACTTCATCTTATCTAATGGTGATGATAAGACTGTTGGATGTTAAGGGTCCAGAAGCCCTCAAGTCCCACAAGGGACCGAGAAGCCTCGGGCTATTATGATATATATGCCAACTTTCACTATATTTGTTGCAATTTATTTTTAAGTACATGCATCTGTTTTGTAATAGAAGCACCAGTCTATGTTTTTACTATGAATGTTTTAATTCTGATTCTATATATAGGTTTAGTGACTATAGGTTAAACTCAATGAATTACAAATTCAAAATGGACATAGATTATCCTATGGAACAGGTTCACTTGTCCACCCATTATTTATACAGCACAATTCATACAATATACACACCACACTGCTTTTGTATTGTTGACAATTTCACCACTCAGCATCACCATTGGCTTTTTGAAAGACATAATCTTTTCCGCCTAAATTCATAATTCCATCTTTAAGGTAGAATTTCCATTTATTACGACTGCGAGTTATTTTGTCATATTGGCATACAACTACATTGTCAGTGTCAAACATGTCACCAGGCTCTTCATCTGAGACATCATCACCAGAGTTGAGCGGTTCCTCTTCAGCCCCTCCACTCTCATCACGTTCCTCTTCCTCCTCTTCTGCCCTCTCATCGGGTGACTCATCTTCATCATCATCCTCCCCGGCACCATCTTCCGAGCCTTCCCCAACATTTGAGCCTTCATCGTCAGATGAATCTAATGCACCATCTAAGGATATAAATGGAGCTGCTCCGCTTCGGCCACCCCCACCACCATCAAACTCATTTTGTTGACCAGCTAACGCAGAGTTAATGTGTTGTTGAAGGAGGGTTGCCGCTAGTGGCTGTGGCAGACTAATAGTAGCATTAATTATTGGCCCTGTCAACACTTGATGGAGCTTGTTACCATTGAGGGCAGATGCGGGAATCTGAATAGTGAATGAACGTGGCTGAGAGCCCGGAACTCCCGGTTGTGCAGGCAATGTCAATTGCACAGGAACCTTATTATTGGGGTCGAGGACATGTTGAGGATGTGTACCAGTAATGTTAGTGGACCCACCATGCTCCATCCCTGTACTCTGCTGGCTAGAGCTCTGTTGTGGCATAAGTACTTCTCTCTTGGGTATCAAGTTGTTGCCATTTGCCTTCTGGAAGTTGTGGAGAACGGGAGGCGGCATCGCCGGTTCAGGTTGTGGTGGATCCATGGCGCCACTCGCCTGAAGCTTGGTCTTCCACAATTGTTTGAGCTCTTGCAAAACTTGTTCATCCACACCATCGTCTAGAAAGCAGTCTCGAACTCCAGCTATCACATCGTCCACTACTGTGTTATACAGTTTCAGAACTGATAACTGACTCATAGTCATTTTGACGATATTCAGCTGTTACTATGTACAAAGTAACTCAAAGTCTCTGCATCTGCTTGTCTAACAGCCGTGAGAAGACTTTACTATCAACAGCAAATACTGCGTATTGACTTGTATTCACATCTCAATTCAATGTCAAGTAGCACTTACACAGCCATTATGGGCGAAGTAAATAAATTTCGTTTCTAACACAACGATCACTCATTCGAATTCGTTGATTCAACAATCTTAGCGAACAATTTACGTCCACTCCATTATAAGAATAAATTCCACGAAAATACTCAACACAAATTTTGACAAATGACCAATAAAACATAACCTAGAAACGAAAATGGAATATTTGCCAGACGAAATTTGTCTGTGGTCTATTGAACGACGCATGCGCGATGCGCGACGCCACGCTACACCGACCGCACCTCACCCGTTTTCGTTGCGAACGTTCGAGCTTGCGCGGCCAGGAATTGATTTTAGCTTCCATTTTTATGAATTCGTGTTTTACTTTTGAAATAGCGAATATTTATAAAATTATGAATAATTTTGTTATCTGTTCGAAAACCAGAAAATTATTGCAGAAAATTGTTGGAAATTAGAATATTCTACTAGTAACATTCATTTTTATTCTCTATGGATTAGATTAATGAGACGTTCCATTTCAGGCAGATTTTTAAAAAGTATTTTAGACAACAAAAACTATGTTTTAAAATATTGGTTTTACTGTTCATAACTTCATTAGTTATTACGTTCTTAAAAAGACCAGAGTTATAATTTTTTTAACGCCTTTTGACAATAAAACTAAAAATTATACAGAGTCGAATATGTATTTCGATAGACTTCGATTTCGTTCGAAATCGACGAGAAGAAGACGAGACCATCTTCTCGTCAACTTCTATCGTGAAAAATATTTCTAGATTTCAATGCACTGTCGCAAAATGGGTTAACATTAGAAAATAGTGGTGGATTTATTTGAAGATCTTAACACTATAATACATCTATGCTATCCGCACGTTACCTAACGTTTAAATTAAATAAGATCGATTGTAAATACAATAAGCACGAGTTTACGATTGAATTATGCTTTAACGTAAATCTAATGATAAAATGTGTGAAACAATACCTAATTTTAATCAAAATTACCGTCATATTGTCCAAACCTGCCACATAATACGTCTAGAGCAACTAGCCTGTGCTCTATTGAATAGGGGCCTCCGGGTGAACACGTTTCCGTCCTATGGCTCAAGTTGCAATTCCAATACGCATTGAAATATATTAGATATGACCACCGGACTACGGACACCTTTCGTTGATATAAAATCTAAAATTAATGATATTTTTTCACATCACACACATAACTTGAAAACGCCATCCTCGACGGAAGTGGAGGATGATTGAACGGAAATACCGACGCATAATATGTATACCTCATTCTACCAACACGCCCATTTAACGGGAAATATTTCCGCTACGAGGCCCTTTGTTGTGGTAATTTACAGCGAATTAATACTCACGAAAGAAGGCAGTTTTCGCGAGTGCTCTCGGGTAAAATAATTTTTAAGAGATAAAAATCGACCAACTGCTAGCTGAACTCGCGCACCAAGGGTTTCGAACTATGAAAAGAAACTTGAAATGAGGTTTATTGTTCCGACCGCATAACAAAATTTGTTTGTCTGTTTTTCTGTAATGGCATATCTACTGTGAATAATACTGCTACTCCGCACGCCAAGCTGCTTACTTACTTGGCGTTTTACTTGGCGATATACGCCAAACGTGCTTTAAAAATACATTTTATTATTAAATGATGATAAGTATGTAGTTTATCACTCAAAATGGTTGCACCCGCCACCGTCGAGTTGCGGAAACCTTGCCTGCTAACGAATACAAAAATACTGTAATTTTATGGATCATTGCTTACTTAGTTCACGCTGTCCTAGTCGAACTCTCGGCAGATCTTTTTTAAATATAATAAAAAAGTAAGGTGCATAGCGGGACTCGAATCGTATTGTTTCTAAATTACCGCACAGACCAGCTGTTACGCACATAATGTTAAGCGAATGAGTGGAAATCTAGGGATTTGTGCGGGTTTTGCCGTCCGAGCCTTTCTCGTAACCATTCCGACCGACCCAGCAGTGCCGCATTTAGTGTAATATTACCATGTTCTTGTATTTACCCTCGGGCTTATGTACTCGGGTATTTTGTTACGACTTGGATTTCAAAGTGATTCGAGGATCGTTACATAGGATTGTTTCGACCCATTTCAGAACTACGTATGTAAATTAGCCGATGATAGTAATAATATAATATAAAAAGTGCTGAACACTTTGATAAACATTCAGTAAATTTATTATCCGAGGAGAATATCGTTTAATCAAGTACTTATTGAAAGGTGAACATCAGCTGCACAGAATAAACTCACTAATGGATCGTATTAAGTCAGTTCACGTCGAGGCGGTCGGAGCGTGCTTCGACCTGCCGAAGCACCGCGAGGCAAGACACAGGCACTAAACAGTGCTACAGGTGGGCGATGCCTCGGCCTCGCCTCGCCTCGCACACCAAGCTACGCTTTACGACCGCGCACGCACTACCGCCGCGTCGGGACATCAATTCCTAACTTTATTACTTCACCGAGAACTCAAAGGGAAGCAGCGTTGTCGCCGGCGTCATCTAGCGCGACGAGGATATACTGCCTCAGATACATACATAATATATTTTCGTAGAAAATTTAAACGGAGTTTTTATCTGCGATAAAGTACTGTATTTCACTTACACTCGTAACGGATCATATATACTCGTAATAAAGTGATAGATAAAGTATTCACTTTTTCATTCTTATCATTTCTTGCACATAATGTACTTATTATATGTTGTTTTGTTGTTAGAAATTAGTTTCAAGTAGAACACTGCTGTTTCATCTTCAGTGGTATTCTTCCTGTGTATATCGTAGGTGACAACATTTATAGTATAGTCACCACCTGCTACAACCGCTGACATGAGTATCCGCAAACGTGATGATGGCTGTGTTGATGATTATCGAAAACATCATCATGAAAATTCATTCGTCGTGGTGATATATTGCGACATTGGGAGGCGTGTGTACAGCATTGGAGTTTTCAGGTTTACAAAAGAGGGTAAAATATGGGGAAAAAATTGATTAATTTTTGGGAAGTAATAAAAAGAGGAGATTAATGATTAGATGATTATACATCTTGGTTTAAATGATAATTAAAACGGCCCTATCGTCACCACCAGGTGGGATGAATGCCAAGTGCTGTTTGCGCTACACATAATAATAATAAAACGTGTATTCTGTAATTGTCATGGCTCTATAAAAATAAACGGCAAGCGAGTCTGTTACGACGTGAAAATAAAACGTAATGGAGGGTGCTGGACATTGCAATATTCCCTGAAATGCACTACTTTTTTGCATTGACGAACGAAATGAACGAACAGGCTGTTGACGTGAACATAAACTGTGTATTTATGATACGGTGAAGGATTCTGTTGGAACGACGCGCTGCCGCCGCGACGCGACGTCGTAGCTACGAGTATGTTTGTTTTACATCTCCATGTACCTAAAGGCAAAGTTTTAAAGAAAATAAACTTTACATATGTTAAGCAAACAGACAGTTTGATGAAAACATTGCTATCACGACTTGCTCATCATCGTGGCTTTACCAAGTAATATGGGTTGTATTGCCATTTGAATAATATATATTTGCGGTTTCGTTAGTGTAGTGTTAAAATATTCTGTCATAAATACCCAAGCATATTTAATATTATCAATTTATGAATTTATCACTAAAAGATTTAAGAAGTAAAAAACTATAATTAAGTTATTTTTTTATCAAAAAGTTTTCGTCTCGAAATCTGTATGTAGACCGTAAAATTTGCGTTGAGAAACGTAATTTATCACATCTTGCGTTTTCACAGATCATTTTACGCCTCTGACGCACAAAGCCCCGCGGAGACGGAAAATGTTGCGAAAGAAAATTCCTTGGAACAACTTGGTCGCATGGCTTAATTGTTTCAATTTATAATACAAAAAGGGTTCTGGAAGTCAGAGACGGCTACAGCTAGCAATTAACACGATAAAGACATTTCGTACCCGGGATAGCTGACAAACAAACCCTTCCTTAATTAAAATCAATATCCTGGTGACATTAACAACCAACTACGTGGGCGCACGACGGCGGCGGCGCTGTCAAAACTTCACACCCGAAATTTAAACTTGCGAATACATTCATAATCATAAGTATGATATACGTATGATATACTGTGAGATATTATTGACGATTTCTTCTGAAAGAAGCCCCGTGCTACACCTCTTGGTTTATTTAGCCGAGCCAGGGGATTTTGAGGTTTTAAAATCAATTACTTAGTTTTTTACATACACGTAAAAATTTTGCATAAACTCGTGGATTAATGACTACGCTACGCGTAAGTTAAAATCTAATTTAGCCTAACCCTGTAAGTCTATCCTGATTCCGCACGCATAATTCATCTACTGAAAAAAAAAGAAGACTGTAAACTGCAAATGACGTTCTAGGTAGAACGCTTCACGTCATGAAGGTTTTACCTGTTGTTATTTATATACGAGTAATCTAAGATATAACTGTTCTTACTAACTTGCAGTACAAGGGCCTTCCATTATAGGATACGAGCAACGATGATGAAGATGGCAACTCCTGCCGAAGTAAAGAGGGGGGTATCTTACCACGAGCGACCATTGCGGCCTCAATATTGGGATTGGAGAGTTCATTTACATATGGTAATGGTTTCCTCATGATGTTCGCCGATTTTTACCATCGGTCTAAAAACTAATTGCTTCCAACAATTCTGCATACCTATTACCATCTTAATAACACTAATAAAATCATGAAACTTACATTATTTATTTAAGATCTGATAGACTTCAGTATACTTTGTGGAAAAAAATGAATAATTGAGATCCACCTACTATCTGATAGACGCATGTTGTTTCTGAGTTACCTCAGTCCTCTCAATATCGAGCTGCATCTGCTTAAAGAAGAGAAAACGACTTTATCAAGTTCGCCCTTTAATATTTGGCGTCACTTTAGCTAGTGTAGTCCCGCAGGAAAATTGGCCGTTTAACGGGGTGCGCGGGGCGTTACGCAAAAAGCGCTTGTTCATGAGCCAATTTAAAACGTTCCCTTACGCTCTCGGTTAACAAAGACTGAGCAAAACAAGAAAATAAAATTGTTGTTGTGACTTAACTACGTTCCCTGTTCAACTTAATATGGTTTGTAGAAGATATTTACATACTAAAGGCGCGTAAACGACTAGGCCCTTCATTTAACAGCTGATTTAATTTGCAGTTAAACACCCTTGTTAATGCAGCTCGAAACATTAAATTTTAAACAAGGGTTTAGTGACACATTAGAGAAAAGGTTGATAACATCGCCCTATCGATGTTTTTTTTGGGATTTCGTTTATATTTTTATATTTTTTATATACAAAAACAATTTGTCGCAGCTAATGAGATGTAAAAACTAAGTCTTCATAAGTGTGCTCACCCATAACCCATAAGTATAAATTATAAATTAGCAACTTAATATAATTTTAATTAGGGGGTGTTCATCTTTACTGTCAATCAGCTGTCAAACTAAACTAAATGGCCTGGTACTGGTGTAGCTACTTTCAATGTTTATCTTAAACTAAAGGGCCTGGTACTGGTGTAGCTACTTTCAATGTTTATCTTAAACTAAAGGGCCTGGTACTGGTGTAGCTACTTTCAATGTTTATCTTAAACTAAAGGGCCTGGTACTGGTGTAGCTACTTTCAATGTTTATCTTAAACTAAAGGGCCTGGTACTGGTGTAGCTACGTTCAATGTTTATCTTAAACTAAAGGGCCTGGTACTGGTGTAGCTACTTACAATGTTTATCTTAAACTAAATGGCCTGGTACTGGTGTAGCTACTTTCAATGTTTATCTTAAACTAAAGGGCCTGGTACTGGTGTAGCTACTTTCAATGTTTATCTTAAACTAAAGGGCCTGGTACTGGTGTAGCTACTTTCAATGTTTATCTTAAACTAAAGGGCCTGGTACTGGTGTAGCTACTTTCAATGTTTATCTTAAACTAAAGGGCCTGGTACTGGTGTAGCTACTTTCAATGTTTATCTTAAACTAAAGGGCCTGGTACTGGTGTAGCTACTTTCAATGTTTATCTTAAACTAAAGGGCCTGGTACTGGTGTAGCTACGTTCAATGTTTATCTTAAACTAAAGGGCCTGGTACTGGTGTAGCTACTTACAATGTTTATCTTAAACTAAATGGCCTGGTACTGGTGTAGCTACTTTCAATGTTTATCTTAAACTAAAGGGCCTGGTACTGGTGTAGCTACTTTCAATGTTTATCTTACAAACACTGTCACAATTATAGGCGATTTCGTTGATAACGTAGTTTTAAAGTAAGCTTCATAGTTTATAAACTGATCCTCTTAGACAATTTCTCCACCCTGGATTACGTTGTAGTATAAGAATGTGTTGTGTGCTATTTTTAATATTTGGATGGAGAGAGGTAAAACAAAACAGATCCGTTTGATTGCTAATTGAAGATTGATTTTACTATATAAAAAATGCTAGCTAATATTAGTTATTGCGGGCGCATGCAAACGCCGGACAGCTAACGATGCAAATTAGTGCGTTGGCTCTTACAGCGGAATCAACATATTTCATTGTATTGCTATTCAAAATGACCATGTAATTTGAGGAGTAAGCACATATGATTGTATATCTACGTATGTACGTGTGCAAGCTGTAACAGCTCGTGTCAGCGACAGATTAGCAATTACTCGCGCCCGATTGCGCGCAATTAGTTTCAAGCTTTCATTTCCGGCGATCGTCTGCTCGCAGCTTCCACCACCGTCTCTCATCGACTGAGCCAACATACGTACGTACATAGCTAAGAGATTATCATATACAGCATATATATTCGTAACAGCCAAGCACTCGCGAAATTAACATTAAAAAACCTAGCTATTTTTAGTCATTCTACTGAGGACTCACAATAAGGTTTCTCTATTTATTGATTTTTTTAAGTGATACAGGTACTGTAATATATATAATAATTTAAATTCAGATCACGTCATCGCAACGAACGCGTATCAATGCTTTTCGTTGTCCGAATATAGGAAAACAAATCACAATTCGTACAAAAAAGGGATATAAAAATGATTTGTCACTTTGGCACACCCGCGCCCATCAAATGTCGATAGATATGGAAAATATAAATTGCTGTTATTGCTTTATAAGCTTTTTGTAATTAACAAAGCTACAAGCTGACACGTAAAGGCACTTTCACAATAGAGAAGCTTGAGAGAGTACTCTCGTCTTGTGATCTTCTGTGAATGTCCATAGAACAGTTTTGCCACAAAATAACGAAATCTAGCTTAGAACGTAATACATTTTTAGGAAGTACTTCAGTGGAACGTAGTCAAACTTTCACTCTCGTGTTCTTATTTGATTGTTTGGTTCGTGTCAAGCGCAGTTATTTTCATGTCACATGCCTTATGCGAATAATGTGTGAGTATAATCGTAGCTGGATGTAGCGTGAGTTTCCATTTAATATTTCATTACCCGCGACGGAACGGAGACAGTGTATGCGTTTAGGGTGAGAGGATGTTTGTTTGTGTGTTTGTTTGTGTGTTTTTATAGGTGCTGTTTCACTTCTAAGGAGACTTGAAACATATTACAGTAGTATTAAAATTCTAAAGCAGCTCTATCCATCAGTATGTTCGTTGCATTTTCACGACCAAACGGCAACACCCACCATGATTCGCACAGAGAAAAACATAGGTTATCTATGAAGCTAAGGCTATATAAAGGCGCAATATTGCACCTTTTCTTCGCAGGTGTCATCCAGCAACAACCGATACTTCATGTATACAACCCTAGCTACCACTACAATATCACTCTTCCTTACTAATCCGCTGATATATTTAGTAGAGCATACTAAGTAAATTATTTGTAAATTCCCTGGAGGTTCAGACAGGTCAAGTACAATAACAGAAGGAGGGAAATGCGTGACCAACACACATCGAGTCTGCTGGAAAACAAAATTAACACACTCCCCGCCGAAAGAGATAATGATAACAAGAATTAACGTGCGCCTACTTAATATTTGTGTTTTGACATAAATAAAATTTTATTTGTATTTAATTAATACTAAAAGAAACGTATTATGAGCGCAGTAGTGGAGAATCAACACTCATAACGATTCCTGTTTCACCCTCAACATCAGTCAGGTTCATTTGCTTTATCTCTACGTACCTATGTATCAAATTAACATATACCACGGAAGAGACCTAGCTACGAGTTTTCTGTACAATGCTGACAAAGCGTAAGATTAACAAAATTATACGTATGCCATATACAAAATTTGTTATTTGCTACAGATTCGAGACCATGATATTATTTAGACTCAATAAAATTATTCTTCAGTATATGGCAGAGACGGATATACAATACCTAAAAGTCTCATTACATATGACAAGACTATTAAAATTATCACAATAATGAATGATTTCGTCATCATCAATGGCTCGTATGGTCCCTAATTTCTTCTGTAAACGCATTAGTCACAGTAACAATGCGTCATAGCGGGTGGTCTCAGTAAAGGATGTCATTAAAAAGCCTGTCACTGCGGAGCTTTTTCATTGCAGACAGCCCTTTGTCGTAGGTCTAACAAAAATTATTCATCTCTTTGTCACTCGAGGCAGGAATAAATCAGGCCATTTGCACACTTCAGCTTTGGGTGCGGTTTCGTCTGGCCAAATTTATTTTGGGCACGTTTTAAGTTGATAACAATGAAAATCAAAGCGTTATAAAATGTTGTGCTGATAATTAGGTTTGTCGAAAATCAACTTTTCTTATTTAATCACCAACATTTCAATTTAGGCAATAAATTCATTGTATAATGATTTTATTTCGGGTATTGCTAGAGCTCTGCTGTACACTCATTATTAACATAAGCAGTTGAATTTGTGCTGTCAGACAGTAGTAGTAACATGTAGACAGACACTGTGCTCGTAAACTTACCGAAATGTGAACGAAACACTTTGATCGCGCCAGACAGTTGCAGTTGTTCATTAGTAAGAGCAAACTAACACCAACTACTTCAAACAAAAGATTTACACCGACCTCAAGCCCGCCTTAATTAAATTAGAGAGGTGCCCAGTAATGAAAAAAGTCTGAGCATTTGTTTAAATTCTTAGCTCATCTTATCTGAAGAATTTGAGTTTTGTACATAGTGATCCCTGGAGCGGTATTGTCGATCCCGTTCTCGTCTTCATTTACATAAATTATGGCCCCGCAGAGTCGACTCGAGCGGGAAACCGAGCCGATACGAAGGTTACTTGTATACTTCAAAATTATTTTTCATAAGTCTTCATAAGGGAGTTGACTTTCAGTAGGCTCTATTTACATTGACCTCAGTTTATTACAATCTGTAAAACATTTGTCTTTGTCTGTTTAATTTATGTATGTATACACATAAGAACAACAAATCGTATTGAATTAGACACTTTACTTTGAATTAGTCAACGAGCAGCTTTCGTTTAAAAAGGCGAATTTATTTCTGCGTTAAAACAAATAGCTGGTGAAATGACGGACAGCAAAGGGGCAATTAAAACATCTTTACGAGGTCCTCTCATTTGTCCCGCCGCGACCTCTCACCAACTTCAATTTACCGGAACGATCCGATGAACGAGCCTTTGTTGTAGCTAGGAGGTCGAAGTGACATATCTCTCAATGCGAGAAACCGTCATGGTCGAGCTATTTTCGTGCCCGACTTCCGAATAAACTCATGTTTAGGAGGGACTGTGCCCGACAAGATAGAGCGGTGACATGTGTGACCTAACGTTAGGTGAGGCGGTCTGGCCACGACCCACATAGTTCACATCCTGTGTTTTGAAAGTTTGCAGGTGTTATAAATTCAAAACTCAAGTGTTTATTCTTATTTTTAACCGACTTCCAAAAAGGAGGAGGTTCTTCAATTCGACGGGTATGTTTTTTTTAAAATGTTTGTTACCTCAGAACTTTTAAAAGGGTGAACCGATTTGGATGATTCTTTTTTTATTTGAAAGGTGATGCTTCCCGTGTGGTCCCATTTCTGACAATGGTAGCCATGAGAAAACGATATAAATCTTAAATTTGTCTTAATAAAAGTAGACTTTTAGGGCGATTAAAGTCCGTTTCCAGTCCTTTTTGAACGCATTTACTTGTTATTTGATGTGGATAGAATAAAATGACAAATTTTGTAATCGTGACCAAAACAAGCTTCATTAAATGGACAGGTGATCCAAAAATCGATATTTGAAATTTAGACGAATAAAATATTATTGTATAACAAAAATAGTTTTATATAGGATGCACTGTACGAAACTACAAACCTCATTATTACATACAGGGGAACATTTAGTACTCGTATTCATCATGATGAAATAGAAACTGCGTCACATATGAGCAATAGAATCTTATGTGGGTACCAACCACATCCTTGTCTTTTCAGTATCAATATATATAAAATCACTTATTTTACGTGTAAGTACAATCGTCTCATGCAATGTCTTCGCTATTGTAAGTACTTGTTACCAGTACAAATAGCAATCGTATTAATTGTATTTCGTATTATGTTGTGTGTGTTTTAATTAAATAAATATTTTTCTGTTTCTGTTTCAAACTTAGACACGTTAACAGGATAAATACCTTCCCCACAGTAGTTGTTGGGACATACAGACAATGCCGAAACAAACCGTTCTACCAGGTTGATAAATGGGTTATCGTCGTTCCGAAAACACTTGGTGAAAACATAAAAATATAATTTATTGCACCTCTGTGTTACTACGGCGTCTGTCGTTATTTTTACGCTTCTATTTGCCGCTATGGGAAAATTTTGGGTGAAGTAAAATTTTGTACCACTGACATTACCGGAAAAACAGTAGCAGCCTCATAAACAAGTATTAGTATTTCATGTGAGATATTATAGGTGACACAAGGTCATTAGGTGGAAAATGTGCTCACCTAAAAGTCTCAAGTTAGTAAGATGCTGGCTAGGCTATTTTTCATTGTCCTAACACAAGAGTGCTATTAACAACGCAATTTGACAGCAGACTTTAGGTGAAGATTTAAAAGCGCCCTACTAATGAAAATCTATCTGAGTATCGGAGATACTCCACACTGGGAATTGAAAGCGACCTTCGAATTTTGGATCCAAATGTGTAGCCAGTACCTACCATTGAACCGGATCCATTCACTAAAACTCGGTTGGGGTCATCTTCAATGTAAATCAGGGCGTTCGTTTGGCTTTTATAACAGAGCATCTCATCTGTTTTGGTTTAGGATATTATTCGTGTAGCTAAGACCAAAGAGTAGAGTAATGGCCTAAGACCCATCCTGGCGCTGGCGCGGTGGTCACGTGATAGCACGCACCCGACACTGCCACTTATTAAGTGTAACCGCAGCGCAGCGTCGTAATGGCCACACGATTTAGTTTATGTAAGGTGCAAAGTTTCTCGTAGCTCCTATTCTGCATGAGGCCTTGTTCACTCGATGGTAAATACATTCTCAAACATATAATTGTCACAATTAAAACGGCATTAAAAAGGTAAACAAATTATTAGTTACTAACAATAAGATAATTTCATAGGATTAGAACAGATATGCCTCGTGGCATACAAAATTTGTGTTATATACTACTAATTTTAGAAATAAAGTTGCTAGAAAGATATAATCGATTGAAAGTATATCCCGGCCTCCTTACATTGTCCTTCTACACGAAATTTATGATTAAAATCGAGTCTTATGATTGGATTATTAAATGGACTTGCCATTGTAAACATACTGTCCTTCCACCGACCTTGTAGCTTATTTACAGGCATGCAACATTGTTTGAAAATGACTAAATAAGGCCTTTTTGTTTTAATTTGATGTTTTAGTCCCTAAAAGGCACTGGCTTGTGTAACTTTGTAACCCGCATCGGTCGCCTCTTTAGTTACTAACTTGCTAACTTCGGCGATAAATATGTTACTGTTGATTTAAGTAGGTCGTTCTAAATAATCGGAATTTCCATTACACTAAAGCTTTTAGTTTTAGATCATCGTCAGAGCATTTATCCGCATATAAATAACCTTCAATCTTGGCCAACAGAATGTTGATCGCTGTAAGTTGTCGTTAATTTACAGGTAGTAAGTCCGCTGTTGAACAAACTCTCATATATCGCCGTGTGTAACAGACCATTCACCATATTTATTTCCGCCATAATCACGGCTCTTACTGGCAGGCAAGCTGGTGATCGATGCTCTTGATAATCAGACGCTCTTAGACATCTTCTGAAATTTTTCCCTTTTACCTAGCCCAGGGGATAAGATAGGGATAAATCCTGTAATATCATATTTTAAGTTGTTTCACGTACCCTGTATTTTTCAGCCCGCATTGTTTCACTTGTAGGCTTCTCTGACAAAGGATCACGTAAAAATAGGCCGCGTAAGGTTAAAAGGGAAACCAGGTGAATTTCGACGTTACCCTTCCAATTGTATAGACACATATGTATGTATAGGTATCCTTCAACACGCGGAGTGCCCGCGTCAAACCCTGCCCTCGCCCAGCCCGCATAAAAATACAGCACACCCGCTTTAAAAATATTTATTTACGTTCATTGCTTCGACGATCTTGCTTCTTTTTTCGTAAAATAACTGATAAAACAACTTTGGTTTTGTAAGTTTCTTATATTTAATTCTAATTCATTTCGTTCATTCATTTAATTACAATAGTTTACACTGTGTCTGAACTGAATTTTATAGTACAATAATAAAAAATCAACTACTTATTATTTTTTGTTGCGATCGCTTTATATTCCACAAACACAAAATGCAATCATGGGGTTAGACCTATTCTACAATCAAGAACACACGATGTGATTTCTTTATTAAATCATCATTGCTTTCCTGCCCTAAAACGCTTTTACCAATGTTTCAGTTGATTTAGTATGACATACAAAGATTCAAATTTATAATTGTTATTGATGTATTAAGATTTGCGGACTGCGGTGTTTAGTAGAGTATTCGATTTTTTGAGGTGGGTGTCGTAAACGGAATTTGAGGCCAAATTCTAGGAGGCGGGCATCAGTGCATATTCAACTATTACGACCTGCGTCGTGTTTATAGCAAAGCGCCACTTAAAACTTAGCCCTGTGTCGGGATCATCAAAGATCAATTTTAATTTGTTTTTAATACGCAGTAATTACGCCAACCCTCTACAATGTATGAATCAGGATGACAAGGGACGCTGCTGCATACTTTCGTCAATCTAAAATCCCATCAAAGCGTTATCGCCGTCGTTAATCACTCCCAAGTTAAGGATCATACTCGTGCACGATCGGGATACGGCACATTCGATCTCGGTACCGGGGAAATTATATTTTTAACGTACTTTATGAAAAAATAAACGAATATGTATTCCTCTAATAACATAGCAATGATAATTATATTTATGACATCCTATATATTTACTAGTGTTTGCCAATGACATCATCTATGTGCGTTAACATGACGATAAATGATTTCCCTATTCTTAAAAAATCATAAAAAATGTATATCAATTAATTTCGCGTGGATAATGACAGCAAATGTACCGTTGCCAAATGTTATGCGAAGCGGACTCTTAACGAAGGACTATACTACCCTCTCAGGGCTATTTCATCTGTAGCTAAGACATGCTTTTAATTCATAAGGTACAAGAAAAATGGCTTCTAATTTCCAGTTACGACACACATTTAACACAGACCAGACCACTTTTTGGTCGGTCATGTCAACTTGCCCTGACAGAGACAGTAGGTAACAAGTTAATTAGAGAGATCTGTCATGTTACAATCCGCGCGTCAGGAGAGGGGTGACGAGAAGCGCCCGTCACAACGCCCGCCAGCCTGACAGACTTCACCCTTGAAATCTCGACATTTCACTGTTTTTCACCAAAGAACTACAGTGTTGGACTGGCTACAAGCATACTTTATATAACATATTACGTTAAACTAAACTACATTTAGGCCGTTTAGCTCGGCTTCAGAATATGTTCACCCAATGTCATCGTGCGGATGTCGTCAGTAATGGCGACTAGGTATAAGATAGTCGGCAGCATCTACCTATATGTTTCAATGACATCTTTATACGATCACCAATCCACTTGTCTAGTGTAGTGACTACAGCAAATCGCCTTATCGATGACGACGAACGTGGCAATCTCAGAGGGAGATTAATAAATCAAACAATACTTGATATAATAGTGCTAAAGTGTTTTATGTACTTTCTTGTCGGTACTAAAATGTATTGTAATATTTATATCGTTATATATTTAAAGCTAGTATGTAAGATTTGTAACAATATTCCTAATGAAACTCGCTGCAAGATTCATTTCTTACAACGATTATTAATAAATCCAGCTCGCACGTGTTTTCTCTGGCATTTCATTTAGTCAGACAGATATATAACCACATAGCATGTACATATGTATGTATAAGTTACGACCGATCGTTAAAAGCTTCGTTGAATTTACTATTTCAGAATACATTATTTAAAAAATATGAAGCATTCGTAAGGGTACTACGTCCAGCGGAGCGGGCTGGGCGACCTTGTTCTTTATGTTAACACATTATAGTTATTTAGTATATAGTCTTGAATGTTTGCTGTTGAGTTCTGGAGATCTATGGGTCTACGAGGTAATACTGAATACAAGTGTGGTATTTAATGGCAATTTGTCCGTCAAAAACTACTCTCCAGAGTCTATATCTGATCACAAGTCATTCCAATGCTAGTGTCACGTACAAGATTGTATTTGCGTCAGTGACAGACGTAGGTGTTTTTTCACACGGCACAAATACGTCGCAAAACATGCCCACGCACCTGAATTATCGTATAAAACGGGAACAAAGGAGGCCTTGCCTTCCTAGCGGCATATATTCAGGATCTTCTCTAACGCCAGGGACGTATTTATGGTTGGTCATAGATCTTTGCGGTTATTAGATTATGTATACGTTGATAAATGATAATACAGGTGTGCATTCAAAATGTAGACGGAGTACAAAAACATCAGGACTTATGGTGAATGTCAAGACAGGCGTACCGCAGGGTTCTCTTTTGGGGCCTTATCTTATTTATACTTTTAGCACTAACACTAAAGTTTCGAATTCCACTCTAGTATTATTTGCAAATAATTTAAATGCTGTTGCAACTGGAGCCAATTTATCTGCCAATCTACTTCTAATACTGCAAACGACCCAGCTGAAATACCCATAATTAACGCAATTTTTTCACATCAACGTCTAGAAAAGTGGAAGCACTCAATTTATCCTTTAAAATCAGAAAATAGAATCTGTACTAGAAGTACGTTGTACTGTATTAATTCTGTCCGAGAAGTTAAGTTTTAGTGTTTCATGATTGATTCAATATTCAATTGAAAGGCTAGATTAGGTGCTCTGAAAGGCTTGATTCGTTCCTCTTGCTATGCATTAAGAAAGACGTACTGAGGTTTAACCAAATACAGTCATTTTACTTTACCCTGAAAACGGCTATAAATACAACATGTATATAGGCTCTATAACAGAAAGCCACGCGCACTGTTGTCGGGATTCCTCCCTGGGAGTTTTGTGGAACAAATCGTAATTTGTGATCTTCAATAGATTTTGCATAGGAACTTGTACCCCCAACCCCTGCTCGAGTCCGGTCCTGCTGCTGGTATTACAGAGGGGACAGGAGAGGGATCAGCAACCCGGCTGCCCGCACCTAATCAACGTTATAGCCAACGTTATTATAGCCTATTATCTGCAGATGTCGTTCCCTGGATACGGCGCTGCGTAATCGAATCTGTTCATATCGAGACATATATAAATAGAATTAGCACCGATATAATATCTACGGAATAATAAAAGTGGCAATTCGTATCGATTATTTAATAATATCGCGGAAGAGAAGAGTTCCCGTTTACATATGAACGCTCCGCAGTACACACATACGTGTATCATTATTTGTCAGATTTGTAAAATGTATTCCTAAAACCAGCCAACAATTCTCTTATGTAGTAACAAATAAAAAGCAGCTAATTGTGTGTCGGTCCAAGTGCAGTGCAGGGCTCCGTAGCGGTAACAGTAAACAAAATACATCATCTGTGAAAAATGTCAACTGTCTAACTATTATGGTTCATGAGATACAGCCTGGTGATACCCTTTTGGCCGTTGGTTACCCTTTGGGTATGGCACTCTAAAAATAACACCAGAACAAAACAATCGTGTAACCATATTATCACGTCTAAGAACTTAAAGAAACCGTAACTAAACATAATTCATCAAGTTGTTGTGTACAACAATTACTAGTATGTTTGGTGTGACAGCGGGGAGGAGCGCAGGGTTCGGGGGACGGGTGAAAGGAAACACTCCCCTAAAGCCCCCAGTCTCAGTTCTTGCACTAATCTCGTGTATTATGTAACTAAGATACAGGCTGGCTCTTAAACAAAGCTCCCTAAATGTTTCTTGGATTTTAACCAAAGCTACCAATACAGGGTGTCATCGGAATATAAGGGTATGGCGTGCCGCCTCCTTGGTGAGTGACAAGTCCGTAGCTGGCTGGATATAATATTTTCAACACAGTTTTGGAAACAAGGGAAACATAATCATCATAAGCCCCGAAAGTTCCACTGATGAACATATACCTCACTCTTGATGATACAAGGTAAATTGTAATTTAGTGAACTGTTATTGTGCTTCTTTGGGTCAAAACTCATCTGTTTGGTCAAAGTTGTCGCTTGGACTTTTGATGGTAAGTAATTAAGGTCGGTAACACTGTCCTTACTTGTCATCCTTAATTAAACCGACATGTACTTACTCACTTTGAATATTAAACGACAACGATATAACAGTGTCGACTCCATAAGTCCACATGACTCTCTTACTTAGATAACCACGACAAGATGCTCATGAGGGATTTATAAAAATCTATATCTTAGTAGATGCAGAGTGCAATAATAGGTAGCGGCGGGTCCTGTCCGCTTCCTGATATCGTTCCATAGATATAGAAATTCCAATAAGTGTTAGCGTGATACATTCTATCAGAATTATTGGAATCGTTAAGATGCAAAGGAGGTAGCAAACAGAAAAATCTCCCATTCGCATTTAACATAAATCATTATTCTAAATTTACAATTTACAATCTTAGTAACAAAACCGAAACAAGGCCACAGATAACAACGGTCACGGAGGATCGTGTTCGAGGCATCGTACACGTTTACATATGTCAATGCACAAAGGTGTTAATATTGTTAATATATAACAATATCTAAACCCGTTTCTGATTACCTGATATGAACTTTAATGTGAGGGGATGGTCTGCAGCAACATGTTTCTAACTAATCTCCTTTTTTACAGCTTCACAGACATATAAGAAACAATTCGTAGCTCTTACTACGATTTGCTACGCGACTTCTATCTCGTACGCATAGATACATAGCATTTTTTCTGAATACCTCGACTTAGGGGTTATCTCTTCTTGGTTGTTCTTTACATCATCAAAGGGGTCGATATCCCAACTTTCTAGTGTTTAGTTCAAATTATTTGGGCTGGGCGCTGATATCAGGCAATCAGGCAAGCCTTTTACAGATAATTCTGTAATATTACCTTTTGCAAAATTGTTTGTATTATAAACGTTTCACTACGCCCTTATTTATATATATACATACGTCCACACCCAATATGGAATGAACATGAGTAGGTAAATGATAATTGCTCTCAATTACGGTTGACCACAATTATTTGGCTTGTACCCTTGCAGTGGCGTTGTTCCGAGCAAGTAACAAAATCAACGCAATTCACTCAAACATTTCAATGTAGTTAAATTCGAACCATTCACAATTAGCAATGAACATTTTAACGAACTCTACAAATTGAATACTAAAATAATTTTAAATAATAAAAGGTCAAAGTTCTCGCGTTTAATAAACGAAATACAGCTGTTAATTTTCCGTTTCAGCGTTCACCGGCCACAGACGTTGGATTTTCGCGTTTTCACGTTGGCTGATCCGGCTACTATATGAAACCAGTATTTAGACAAACACATACATATTCTGAAATCTCTTTAAATTATGTAGGGAAAGGGTTGGATTTTTTATCTCTTCTCTTTGAATATTTTTTTAAAAAAATTGATGGATTTTTAGGGAACCTTAGTAATTTTGGTTTACCATCTAGAGGGGACTCAAGTCCGAGTCAGGCAAGTGTATTTTTTTCATACACAAAATAACGGATAACCACTAAGTAAGCAAATATGATACTGTTAGTTTATATACAAACGATATAATTACTAAGGAAAAGTATACGATAACTTGTTTCAATAAGAAGTTTTTTGCACTTAGCGAGAAATTATAAGAAGAAGTGGGCAATTAGGCGCTTACATATTCATAGCAATTTATTTAACCGGAATAGTTTTCAATTTACTTACAACTTCAGCCTAATCCGTCAACCAAACTGTGATGAGCCTGACGAACGTGTCAAGATGCTCATAGTAATTAAAGACTGTTGATATTCTCACAGCCGTGTGGCGGCGGGGCGGGACGGGGCGGCGGGGCGCGGGCAGAACCTCTTATAACTAATTCAAATACTCCGTGTTCAATTAAGAACTCACACCGCGTACCCACTGTTGCCCACTTTACATACGAGAAAGATTCTGAATAATTCTGAGCTTGATTAATGTGGAGATGGCTAGACAAATAGATGGCAGAATTGAGATTGTCATGTAGACGAATATAAGTCGAGATTATCTTTAATATTTAAATGTAATTCTAGTGTGGCTTTATGATTAGTCTTTTGTAAATTGTCTGCTTAAGTTACTTGTAACTTAATTATATAGATTTTTACTCAGATACAGTACAGCCTGTTATGTTAATGTAAGTATTAAAATAATAATACCAATAACGTTTTACGTAAATAAATTTAATCAAAGAACTTTTTTATAGTTGCAGTTAGATTGCTTAATAAGCTGTTTAACAACCCCTAGCTGTTTTACTGAATATCTTCATTATGTAAAACAGTTGTACAATGTCCAGCTGGGTTACCATTGCGTTGCGTTTGACGAAACTGCTACCCATATTTGGACGTCTTGCAGAATGGCTTATCTTCAGTCATAATCCGAGTTTGGTGTATGGCGAAAAACAAATAATAATTTCCTTAACTGTTTTTACTTAAATTTTGTTATTTTACCTAATATTAGATAAATATTTGGAATTTAAGCAGCGACTCTAATGATTTCAGTAATATGATGTCGTGCTTTAGGGTCAAAAAATCGATTGGCGGATCATTTTACTTTTAAAAGGTTCTACTTTTCTTTTCATAAAGATCCGCAGGTAAACAAATAGAGTGATAATTTCATTCATGTCTATAGCAAAATTGCGATCCTCAGAGCCTGGGAGGTGCGACACGCATGGTGTGAGCGGAGCATTCCGGCGAGTTTCTTTGGAAGACTACAACCTCCATAATATGCACTGCAGTGGGCCATACTAGAGTAGCTTGACTTATGACTTATCAGCCTGTGTCTCTCTACTGCTGAAGATAGGCCTCTCCCAACATGCGTTTGCTGATTCGAATAATTATATCAATCACCTTTGTACGTTTTGTGGTAACCTCAGGAAAAATGTTCGAACGCAATATATAGAGCCCTGCGTCACTAATTATTATGGAGAGAGAACAGTTAGGTATCTGACGCCGCGCCTTTACAATGATTTTCAATACGAATATGACTGCAAAAATAAAAGAGAATTTAAAAAGAAAATTAAAGGCATGGTTGTTGGATACCCTTAATGATAAATAGTAGGTATAATAGGTAGATAAATATGATATTAATAGATTTAGTTTATACATATAGAATAAGTAATATATAGAGCGCCTATCGCCAACAAACTGTTCCACAGTTTGGCGATATATATATAAATCTGATATAATTATTCGAATCGAGAATAAAAAATTTACATATGTAAAATTTTTATTATATTTATTTATATATATATATGTAACATTTTTATTCTTTTATAAAGAAATAAACGTATTAAAAAACGTTTCATCATTCCTGACTTAAGACCTAGATGTATAACCAATGCGTTCTTCCGGTCATGACTTACGCAAAAGAGACATGAACTCTCACATTAGGGCTTGTCTACCCTTTTAAAGTTACACAGAGAGCGATGGAGAGGGCTATGCTTGGAATATCTGCAATGCCTTAAGGGAAAACACCCCACATAATTCGGTCTTCCTCTAAGTAGTCAGGAATCTTTCGGTATATTTGATAATAATACGTAAGTAGAAGGAACTACACGTCATCATTTAAGAGGTGTACATTGTACAATGTTTCTGGTCGCGTCTCACCTCTCACCCCATTTCATAACTTGCCAACCACGAAACCAGGTTGACAAATACCACGTCAGATGTCGCTGTCGTCACGGACGGAGGTGAGTGGAGCGCGACGCGGGCGTGCGCGAGCTCAACATAATTTATCAACAACAGCCGCTGCAAAATGTGCTCTGATTGCCGCGAGGGCGGGCGGCACGAGTGGCGCCACTTTGTACCCAGCGACCAGCTCAAGGGCCTCGCTCGAGAGCGGAGGACGCTTAAATGCCGACATCCGAGTAACACTGCCTCTCTCAGCCGGTATATAGGCACTTAAAACACGAGGCAAATTGTTATAAAGTCTGGCAGGCTTTTTAAACTTTCACCGTTAAGTTAGAAATATGGTTTTAGTTCATACCGCCGCCGGCTGGATGCAGTTAGAAGTTAGAATAACTAGGTCAATGAGACAGGCCATCGGAGAGTGTTATACCGGAGACATTCGTACATTAGCGGTAATAACTCATAAAGTGCCGTTCGGGAGTCTAGTAACTTCGTTTTCGCTGTTTCCACACGAACGTGAATAATTATCACAAGTTATCATTCGTACAAAGTTAACAATCTCGAACGGAGTTAAATTTTCACAAATTTTCGTCTCCGGTGCGTTATCTTTCGATTTCCGTAAAAAGCCATTAGCAATAAAAGGTCTCCTAATCGACCTAATAAAGTGTCCGTACACATATAGGCCCCCAAAACCCATAAAAGTGTCAAATCATTACCCTTAATTACTTTTCCGTTAGAACTTGTTAATCTATTTCATTCGTATCTATTAAACTTCGCCTTGGAAAGGCAATTTAGATTAAAGGTGCTTCTGAAACCACATGGGCGATTTTCCTTTGTGTAATGTGGTACGAAAAGTAATTTACAAGTTCGGGGTGCAACAAATTGTACCTATAGAAAGGTGTTGTTGATGTCGTTATAACTTATTTTAATGTCAGAATAAATATTAGGGTTCCATGGTCAAACAAGGAACTCTTATAGTTTTGCTCTGTCCATCTGTCTATCCGCGGCGTAACTCAGAGATTCCTACTACTAGACAGCTGTAATTTGGTACGGATACGGTACTGACCTCATTGTGTGGGGTATCGTTGAGTATGTATTTCAAAAATATTGAGGGTGTAGGAACACGACTTTTCGAGTCAGGGATACTAAATATTAAGCTTTAAACTGTTTATACATAGTAGTAATATATATACATATACTAAAGTTAAAAGATAAACCATCACCACTTAGTTAACTTTACAAGTATATTATTCGACGTTATTACTATTAAATCTTGATTTTTACGCACTTAGCTGTTTTTTATAATCTCTCTTAATAATTATCTCTGCCAAGCACCTTACTTCACAATTAATATCTTCCTTGTTTCATTTCCAATATGAAAAAAATCCTCATTAAGGGACCCTATTAAAATGTTATATATACCATACCCTTTGGGCGCGAACAAATAACAGCGCCCTCTATTGGTGAATTTTGGAACTAAAAGCTGCGCCCTCTGTCGGCAAAAATTGGACCAAGTAGCAGTGCCCTCTGTTGGTGACAGGTGAGATACAGCCTGGTGACAGATGGACAGAGGCGCCTTAGTAATAGGTTCCCGCTTTTATCCTTTGGGTACGCAGCACTAAACTAAGAGCAGCGTCCTCTGTCGGCAAAATTGGGACAAATAACAGCACCCTCTGTTGGTGAATTTTGGAACTAAAATCTACGCCCTCTGTCGGCTAAAATTGGACCAAGTAGCACCGCCCTCTGTTGGCGAATTTTGAAGAAAAAACAACAACAACGCTCTCTGTTGGCAAAAATTGGAACAAGTAGCAGCGCCATCTGTTGGCGAATTTAGATAATAGGCAGGTAAAACGCACGTCTCCAAAAAAATCTCGAAATTCACGGTTGTTGTATGGTGGTTTTTGAAATATTTATTTTATTCAATTTTTTAGTATTATTAAAGCGGCCACAGAAATACATCATCTGTGAAAATTTCAACTGTCTAACTATGACGGTTCATGAGTGCCCAAAATGATGTTCATATATATATGTATCAAAGCCGCCATTGTCCCGACCGAATAATCGAGTCGAACTTAAATTGACGGGCCAGTCCATTGATTAATCCAAACGGGGTTCAGGTCTCGGTAGGCCGGGCCTGCCTCGCCGCCGCACTGCCTGCTGCCGTGACGAGTCTCTGCTCAATACTAAATTGGGGATGTCCATTTTTTAAAAACCTGCCATATTTTCGTCAAACTAATTAATGAGTCACACATTTAATTGCCTCCTTCATCAGCCGGGAAACGTCTATTGTTGAACATATGCCACGGTACGCCAAAATGACGGGTTCTGAGCGGGTTCCAGCGACTCCCTCTGTTGTGGCTTATCTTTTCAGCTTTCTGACTCGTCATACTAAGTCTGTCACTTTAGTTGTCTACGGATTTCCTTAATTTACGGAGTTCAACGTAGACAAATTACGAACGTAACCCGTTACATAGCTCGCTAAGTGATTTTGAGTTCCATATGTCACGATTGGCAAAACGCTCTGTTTAGTTAAGTTACAGTCAAAGACACTGATGTATTTTGCACGAGAAGGTACGCCGTGACTTCCCGGACGCTGCCCAGTTGATTTGGATTCTACGATATGTTTTCTGTTTATAGCTAAAATCACGTTTTATTGTTGAATCAAGGCTAAATATGAAGCCTGTGAGTAAGATGATTTTAATGTTATAAGGATAATAATTTATGACGTTAATATTTATTAAAAAAATGACGCGTCAGTGAAATGCAGCGAAATTTTAACACTCCTTGATTTAGATGTAAATTAAGATTAGGATTACAGAATTGTACTATCCCACTAGTACTCTGACAGCTGTTGTTACACTGTTACCAGTTAGCGGCTGTCCGCCGCAGCGTCACTGACAATTTCGAATACCATTTACATTGTTGCCTAGATGTAGAGACCTCAGACTTGATTGTATAAGTTAGTTTGAGACATTACATTGAAACAGTACTTATGGTTGAGAAAAATATCATCATATTATCATCAGACGAGACGAAAGCCAAATGAAAACCCGTGTCTATGTTTTTATTATTTGCGAGTGTACAAAACTATTAACACTCATAAAGGTAACACTATTATAAAACAATTTTTTATGGGCAAAAGCTTTTCTCCAAACCACTCGTTTTTAGCAATAGCCTGCAAAATTATACACATAATATTTTTGCGTGCTAACCATGTTCTATTTATTTATTTATTTTATTTATTTAAACAGTTTATTGTACACAGAAAATATTTACATAACACAAAACAGAAAAAATATATACAAAAGGAACAGCTTATTTCTAAAAGAAATTTCTTACAGCAGTCCTAGGTTAAGGAGAAATATTGAAGAAAGGAGGGCAGTTAGGCGTGTACGATATGATAAATATAATAAACGATTACATAAATACGATATACAAAAACAAACTAATATATATCAATAATAATACATACATACTAGAACATATCTATTAGATTTTCTATCTAAATACCTCTAGCTCGAAAATCGTATAACTTTCCAGTAATAAAATTATTGTTTGTAATAAGTACTATGAGTCTGATCTACAGACGACGTCTCTATTTTTATCTACCCAAATCACTACACCGTGATTTTTATTTAACTTAATTTGCGACGGATGTCAACAGGAATTAGGGAATTAGTTTACAAAATATCTGTTGTTTTGCCTTTTCGTCCCTCGGAAGTAGGATGAGCATCAATTAAGGAGGCTCCTCGATGCGGCCGTCCCTTGGATTACTGTCTAAAACTCCGCCCGTTTCCAGCGAGTACAACGAGTAATTAAATATTAAACACTAGCTGTGACCCACGACTTCACCCACATGGACCCTATTACATTTTTCTATCAAAAATATAATCTTCTCACATGGTAATCGTTATGTATACGCATGCTAAATTAGTTACAATCAGATGAGGTAAAATTAAAGTCGCTAAAAACTCAGGGAAGGAGGAATACTTGGCAAGCAGAAGAATGACCTATGAATGAATAGTATTATGAAAATACTTTACAGTTTTTTTGTTTACTACATTTATATTTTACTATTATGACATTTTTCCTAAAGCTAGTAAGTACGCCAAAAACACTCACCATTCCTGTTTTTCTTAGTTTAAATAGAAACTGTAAACTTTAAAGTATATTATTACTAGTACCCCCGCTCGGCGAAGCTGACTGTTATTTTAACTCCACCCGAATCCAAATTAATCGCCAGAGTTCATTCATTTACATTTATACGGTTCTCAAACAAGTGTTTACAATCAAATTTAGTGTATTCAATTAAGTGGATATATACCCTAGTAGTATCCACATAGAACACAGAATTAATCTAGGAGTTAATAAAAGTCTTGGGTTCATGGGAGCCTTGTTTATATGTACACAAATTGAAGAATGAATAGTCCTTTAGTAATTTATTGGAAACAAAGAATAATAAAATAAATAACAGATTACGACACAACCATAATTTAATAAATTAAACTGGGGAATGTATTCTGCATTATTAAAAGTAGAGTACATTCTGAACACGATGCTCAGAACGCTGGCGACATTCTCGCTCTGAATAATTGTTTATTTGATTATATATATTTAAAAATAGTTTTATGAATGTCTTTATGATTACTTGAAGAACCAACACCTATTCTCCCTGAGATCCTCCCTACATCTGGTGATTGATCACACACAAGTGAGTTAGGTATTGGATGTATCTAGATTGGAAATACCTAGCTCAGCAACGGAGACTTGACTGTTGTTTGTACAACTTTAGCTAGTTAAATTGGGTCAATGAGAAGTACCCTATAGGTTATGATTCCTTCTACGTCGATAAAAGCAGCTTAAACAGACGTATATTTTTAATGCGATCACACAGCGCAAGGAATAAAAGCGTAAGAGGTTTCCTTAACTTCCCTTTGACCTAGAATCCATAAACTTGGCAAGAAACAAGGTGTTACAGCACACGTATAGGAATAAATCTGATTATTAAAGTAAAAGTAAATTTTTAAATATAACACATTAAAATATCTTTTGTACTAGCTTACAAATTGAAATTTGCAGTTGAATCTTGATCGTTATTGCCAGTTATTGCAAACAATAATCTTGGGTTCCATCAATGTACTGACATAAAAAACAAACGTAAAAACAAAAGAACAAAAGTTTCAAAAACATAACCATGAAGTTCGGCGTCGGCAACAATTGTGATATAGTCGGATGGTCGAATGTACGTTGTTCTTCAATCAAACTTACATTTTCATTCGGTGCGGTTCATATTCTATACGGAACCCCCGGGGCCGCGAGTTCGACCCGCACTCGCACTTGACCGGCTTTGTAAATTAAATACTTAGTTATATTAAAATTTGCACAGGTTTTAAACTATTGCAACAATAACGAGTTAGTGTTCAGGGACACCAACGGTTGTGATTCAAAAATATGTATTTCATACAGTCATTAAGCCTTAATTATTTTATTGTATGCCAACATTCAATTAACCAAACCAACTATTGTTACAACTTATAATTGTTACCTTCGTCCAACAGTCCGCGCCTTCAACCCCAAACGTGGGTAATAAATAGCAATTCATCTTGTTATAAAATGCAAATCATAAACACTCGAGAGCGGCTCAAGTGGAATTTAGGGAGTTGTAAAATTTTAACAACATCCCATGGAGCCAAACGCGCGAGGTTTGATGAATCTTAGTAAGACTAAATAAAATGTACGTTATTGATTATAGAGTCCCATATCATAGAGTTACACATTATGTATGTAAATATAATCAAATTCAGACACGTCAAAAATATATTTGTTTTAAAAAGTAAATGGCTTGTAATTACGATGAACATGTCGCACATCTGTTGTATTTATATGTGTACGATAAAGAGGACCATTACATGTAAAATGTATACTCAAATGGTTTTTATTTTGTGATCACTTTTTGATGCGTAATGGTTATGGGTTCAAAAAAATATTATGATACTGATATTTTAAATTCCCTGGTATTTTATAATTGTAATATTAGGATACATATCATGTTTTTACTATTATGATTTAAAATATGATATATTTCTTCTAAATGCTTTTTTATTGTTTATTTTGTTTATTGTACATAAAGTCAATTATAACTTCAATTGTACAATTAGAGTGGCCTATCCCTAACAAGAGATTACACCCGGCACTCACACTGCAGCTTTAAAAAAATACTGTAAGTAGACCTACATACATGTACATAAACAAAACAAAACAAAATTATATATTCGATTTTGTAGAAATAACCAACCAGATTTTTCATCAATAAATATATTGTCTAACATTTTCTTTGTACTCGTATTACGGTGTTAATAATATAATTTATTACATTATCTTTTCTTTCACTTCATTCTATTCGCTCCCAGTTACTTTCAAGACTGAAAGAAACAGTAATAGAGCACTGTTTTTTTTTATATTTTCAGCATGATTAAGTATTTTATAGATAGACTAGCAGCCCGTCCCGGCTTCGCACGGGGTAGACAATTATTCATTTTTGGAAATTTGGATATAAAACACTGTTTTTCACAAATATTTTTATTTATTAAAAAATTATTATTTATTAATTATATATTTAAAAAAATTATTTCAGTGCCCCCTCCACCCCGCCCGCTGCGATGCCCGGCGCGCTTTTCAGACTGCATCGCAAACAACGGCCACGGCGCTATGGCGGTTTTGTTTACTGTTTGAATTTTTTAATTCGTAATATCTTTTGAATGGAAAGTCCAATTTAAATAATTTAAAAACTATTTTATAGGTAGCTAAATGGTCTTGACCATAAAATAATTTATTTGGATAAGGATTAATATAAACACATAAATAGCATGGTTTGAATTTGGTTAGCATTTTCATTAATGTTTAAAATGAAAAAAGTTGTTGTAGTGACATAACTAAAATAGTTGGACATATGCTACCGCGGAGTTTTTTGTAGACATTATGATGTTCTTCAATATTGTTGTACATTATTTTGTTCTATCGCTAATTGTTTCGGCAGCGCATTCGACGAAATACATTTTAAGACTCATTTTTCTACACCTTCGGTTACATTGTTCAAATTTTACCAAGGATCCCTAATTTTTTTCAAAATGAAATGTAGCCTATGTCAAATTGGAAGAATGTAGCATTCTATTGGTGAAAGAATTTTTTAAATCGGCCCCGTACTTTTTGAGCCTATTCATTACAAACATACAAACATACAAAAATAGGTACAAATCTTTCCTCTTTATAATATTAGTGTAGATATACTCTGCATAACTGAGAGATGCAACATTTTTAAAAGCTTTTATTTAACTTGCAATGTTTGTATGTATGTATGTTCGGGTCAAATCTTGCAAGCTGAATTAGAAGCACTTCCTCTTATCCTAGGGAGTTGAAATTTTGTACGTTGGTTCAGTTCCGATGACAATGCGTTTTTTTGGTACTATCGAGCTGGTCTGATGCTGGAGTCAGGAGGAATAAAGAGAAACTCTTCAATGGGCCCCTCGAATTCGGGCTCATCTCAAAATCAGAATACCAGGCTGACATAAGTGCAAGGGAGCGTGCTATATCGTTTCTATATATCGTATCGTAGCGCAGGTTGATTCCTAACAAACTACTAAAAATCATTTGAAGTACCAGGTTATCAGAAACGGAAGAAGTTTTGATTTAGCTCACATGACATGTTACGGCGCGGGTTATTCTACCAATGAGAACGCGTAGCTCCTGTCACTTTTTTTTATAAATCTAAATAGATTCATTTGCTTTAGACTTTTTACTTGAAGAGTGTTTTAGATTCAAAATGCTATTTGTCTCTTTTTGGCCCAAGGGAATGAAAGAGTAACCACATAATCAAATCAAGTCGTGATAAACGTGAACGGGCGGTATAGTAGGTGCATTATGTCAATACCTAATCTGTGCAAAGTCTGTGATTATATCCTCTGTGCAAATGCTGAATGTTATACATAAAGGCCATAAATTGGCCTTAAATGTCAAAAATACAACTAAAAAGAGTGTGTTTATGTTCTTTTGGCAATGGTTTTCTTAATATTTTTAAGACAAGATAGTGTCACTCAATTGAGGCTGGACAAGGCAGCATATGCAATAATCATCGGCTGCAGAAGTCCACTGTTGGACATGAGTCTCCCTGTTATGGCGCGCCCACACATGCACGGTGATAGGGCCGAGCCACTTGCATCCAGTGACTACTCGCGAGCTTAACTAGGTCATCGGTCCTGGTCTGATGCTGGAGTCAGGAGAAATAAAGAGGAACTTTTCAATGATCCCTCAAATACGGGCTGGGCTCATCTTAATTCCAGAATACCACGTTGACATAAGTGCACCGGAGCGTGCAATATCGTTTTTGTAGCGCAGGTTAATTTCCTACCAAACTATTGAAAAATCATTTGTATATATATATATATATAATACTTGTGCTCAGAAAGTGTTACGTTTCATAGCTTTTTTGCGTGCTAAAAGTTCGTGATTTCAGAAGGTTGTCTTAAAAACGCAAGGCAAGCGTGCGTTTTTCTTATTAACTGAACGAATGTTTTTCATTCAAAAATCAAAACTAGTATTTTTGCCTAGTCACTGGGCAGTATGTGCAACACACTCTTGGCCACAATCTCAATTACTACCAGGTTGACATAAGTGTCAGAAAGCGTGTAAGATACTTGTTCCGCACTAACCTCCGCACAAAGATCTCGGTCTGTTTAATTATATACTTTTTGCTGCATTGACATGTTACAAGAGGATTGGCTTCAGTTCGAGTATTTTTTAAATAGAACGCGGGTCTTCGCTTTTTAAATATACACATGTAGATTCGAATGTTGATAATGATTTAATTTACTTTTATGGGGATGACAGAGACCTTATGCCAAGATATTATATATCTCTTTTTCTCTCTTTGAAGTTGTAGTTAGACTCCACCTTAGGTATGAGGTCCTGGTACTTTCGTCTTCATATCATCCGATGTTAAGTGATTAAAGCCGACAGACAAATGGACCTAGAGACGTTACTTAGGTTGCTAGCTATGCTTTCTGTGCTAACCGGAACCATCTTCATCATAATTTTACTATTTGTTATATTTTTTCAGCAAATGTATTAAGAAATGTCGTTCGAAATGTACTTACTATTTTCGCGTCTCCCCCCGTATATCTTCTAAACTATTGCTTTTAAAAATCTGAATACTTTACAGTAGTATGTAAGTACACTGAACTTAAAAGAAGAAGAAAAAAATAACACGACTAAGCTGCCTTTGCAGGTGAACGAGTAATAGTCGACCAAATTATAAAAAAAATTGGCTTACAGATTCCATAATGAAAGTTTCGTACAAATTCCAATCAAAATTACTTTACACCGTTCTGGGTGGACCTAACTTGCACTTGGATGCTTTTTAAAATTGAAATAGATTCAGTAATTTAACTAGACTTTTTTTAGTCTTAAGAAACATTTACACGATAACTAAAAAATAAAAAATAAATTAATATAAAAAAATATTTCATAAAGAAGCTTTTATTTAAATGCTCTAAAAAGAAGAAAATAAACTTTAAAACTTTAAATGAAATCAAACCCATCAATTGATTACATTGAACAATTTATATGCTATAAAAGCTTGTCGCGTGATTTACTAGTGTAGATGTATGTCGATTTATCAATTTTATAAAATACATACTTTTTTCTCTATATCAGTTTACATAATTCTTGTATTCTATTCATCAACACATAGGCCTCCTTCATGGTACGCCACATCGACATTAATACAATTAAAATCACGCGACAAGCTTTTATAGCATATAAATTGTTCAATGTAATCAATTGATGGGTTTGATTTCATTTAAAGTTTTAAAGTTTATTTTCTTCTTTTTAGAGCATTTAAATAAAAGCTTCTTTATGAAATATTTTTTTATATTAATTTATTAACTTTTTGTTTGTCCGCGTAGGTATGCCTTTTTTTAAATTCTTATCAAAACCGTATTTAAAGTTTTAGAGGCAACAAATAGTATACATTTGCATAATTGCGGTCAAAATTAAAATAGTATTTAAATATCGTTAGGATTCCGTATCCAAACGGGACTATACTCGTATTACTATCTCTATAGTACTATACTTTGTTCGTCCGTCAGCCCTAGTTTTGGCCCTATTGAAGTATAAATAAAAATATTTTGTATACTATTACCGTCACTGTGGGTCAACATTTGCCATCACTATTCAAAATTGCAAGGCATTATTAGTTCCTAAGATAATCCGCTGTGACAGACAGATGGACATACAAACAGACCTACCCCAGAGTGAGGCTAGAAGGATTCAGTTTTCATCAGTTCTGAACCCTAAAAACATTCCAAAAATCAAATCTAAAATCTGGAAATTGATTCAAAATGTTCATCTTACACAAAGAATCAATATAAAGTGTAAAAATTTAGACAATCCCAACTGAATATCACAGTGATGTTTGTCTTAGTCTAAGTTCAGAGGCCCTTTATAGCGGCCCGTGCCCCAGTGCGAGTTACCGCAAGGAAATCGGTACATTCTCATATTATTATCTTGTTATTTCACACGATACTGTCGGAATCGCCCGCCTGTTGCATTTGGGATACGTTCTCAAAAGCCCTCGATAAATGTCTGCTGGGGGACTGGAACAAGTGCCAGAGGCTCTTTTGTTTTAGTGCGACTAAGATAAGACACGATGGCCTTGTGGTCTCGAGTTTAGTATAGGTTCACCTCATGTTATCCTTACGTTCGTCGGGTCGTAAAAGGCAACTGAGATATTTTTAGGTAAATGGGTAGCAGGATCTACTTATGAAAATTAGGGCGTGACGATCTATATGGGAGATTCATGCCCAAATGTGGAATTTTTCTGTTGTTGATGATGAAGATAAGAAAACGTGACGTGTGATCTTAGTTTTAGAATAAAGTTTCGCTTGTCATTTCGAGGGTGTCGTGCATGGGGGCTAAGGGAAATTCTGGGTGTCGAATAGGGCGAGAACACGCTGGTAATCAAATATTGAACCTTCAGATTATCACTTCCATCAATTTCAAAGCAACAATTATTTTGTTAACAGTCTGTTTTTGGAGTAAATAAATATGTCGATCTTTCACCGCGACTAAACGTTCATAATAACACAACAAAACTGCCGAAGGAGGCCAATGTTAGCTGCAAACATTTACTGAATGATGACAGGTGTACTTGTATGTGATATAAAGAATTTGGTCAAATAATAATAATAAAAATGAAACTGTATCCAAAGCTAACATGTTCAAAAAACGATAAATCAAGAAAGCCAATACAATTAATTTAGGAATTTACGACAAGTATTACATGTTATTACATGGAGTTTTAATGAAATATAGAAAAAGAAGAATTTCTGTGAATTTGACCGCAGAGCTCTGAAAAAACGAAATGTTTAGAAGATTGGAGTTGGATCGGATCTGTTATTTTATTACATATGAATATTTCCCTCAAAGGCCTCTACATTAATTAGTCAATGCAGTACTTATCAAAGTAAAAAACCTCCTTACAACAGTAAAACGCAGCGAAGTGCGAGTCAAACTCGCGCACCAGGGGTTCCGTACAGAATACGTAAGAAGCCATCGCGCAATTGTTAATGTACACATTAAAAATAATATTTATTATAATCTTGTTTGTTTGCTAAATCGTCAAATAATTGTGATTTATCTTCATTATTTGTTGTTGTAGCGTCAACAGAAATACACATTCTTAGAATTCAACTGTCTATCTAATACCATGAGATATACGTAGCTATCTGACAGCCGGACATCGGAAGCTTATTAATTGGGTTTCGTTGGGTACCCTTGGGTAACCCTAAAAATGCCGAAAAACACATTTCTTTTCTGGCGACACTTTTTACGCTTTTATTATTTGCTATTAAAGTGGCCATAGTTAAGAACACTCTATCTACTTGTTACTATTCAAAAGATAAGGTCCTGTGACAGATGCACGGACGGACAGACAGCGAAGTCGTAATAATTTAGCCGTTGGCACGTTTTGGGTACTAAACCCTAAAAATTTGTAACTAAAACAGAACAGAAAAGGGATATACGAGGGGCATACCGAAAAGATCGGTAATCGAGTACTTTCGATTTAATTAGATTAAAAACTCTTTTTGATGAATAAACACTGGTTAGTTGAAAATCGAATACAATTGACAGAATTAAAAAAAAATTTTTTTTTAAAGAACAATATCAGTTTGAAATTGATAGGTCGATAAAAAAATGGAGCTTACAAGAGAAAGTTTCCGTGCCATAATTTTTTACAACTTTCGACGAGGATTATCTCAGGGACAATGTCTCGCTGAGCTTATATCTATATTCAAGAGTGAAGCGCCTAGCCAGACGACAATATATCGCTGGTATTCTGAATTCCGGCGTGGACGTGCTTCTCTTGGCACCGTACCTTCCACAGGCCGGCCAAAAACAGCGGTTACACCAGAAAATGTCGCTGTTGTGCGCCGAATGATACAGGATGACCGACATATTACATATGAGCAGATTCGGGCTACTTTAGGGATAGGTATGACTGCGATACAAACTGTTTTACATGGTGAACTGGGAGTGAGAAAGCTAGTTTCCCGCTGGGTGCCCCATAATTTGTCCGAAGAGCAAAAGGCGGCTCGTGTCAATTGGTGCCGGTCTACTCTGCAACGCTTCAACGGAGGAAAGTCAAAAGCAGTTTATAACATTGTCTCTGGTGATGAATCATGGATCTATTCATATGAGCCAGAAAGAAAGCATCAGTCGGCTGTCTGGGTCTTCGCAGGTGAGATCAAGCCAACAAAAGTTGTCCGCTCTCGCAGCGTATCGAAGAAAATGGTCGCTTCGTTTGTCGCGAAAACAGGACATGTAGTCACAGTTCCCTTAGAGGAACGGAGAACGGTTACCGCTGATTGGTATACAACGGTTTGTTTGCCACAGATGATATCCGAACTCCGTAGAGGTAACCCGAAACGACGCATAATCCTCCATCACGATAATGCGAGCTCTCACACCGCTCAGAAAACAAGCGAGTTTTTGAAGCAGGAAAACGTTGAATTAATGGATCATCCTCCATACAGCCCTGATCTGAGTCCCAATGATTACTTTACATTCCCTAGAATCAAAGATTTATTGCGTGGTCAGCGGTTTCAAGGTCCAGAAGAAGCAGTGGAAGCATACAAATCGACGATTTTGACCATGTCAACTTCGGACTGGAATTGCTGCTATAATAATTGGTTCGAACGAATGCAAAAGTGCATTAACTGCAACGGAGAATACTTCGAAAAGCAATAAAAATAAATTTAGTTATTTCCTGTATGTATTGTTTTATATTCCCGATCATTTCGGTATGCCCCTCGTATCAAGATTGATTTTCAATATCGAATATTTTTGAAAATATCGAAAATTTCTCAACTACGTAAATTGACATCACCATATAAATCGTTCGATAACTTGTGTGACTTTTACAACCTATCTTTGATGTATTTATCTCTGGCTTCTTTATTCATATCATTCACTTACCATCAGCTGGGACGCAACGAGGCTAACAATCTAGGAACCACATAACACAGAAGATGAGTGTGTTCTACTATCAATAAACAGCTGACACAAATAAGAACAAAATTAATTATCGTGGGCCCACAAAACATGATTTGTAAGGTTTTGTACAGTCGTAACTCAGATTTATTATCAATCTACATATGCTATACAACAATCGTTCTGGTTTGGTTCCGTAGCTCTAAAATAAGATGAAAGTAATCGAACGCCACCGGTGTGGTTGTAACTATTAATCATCGTCCGCCGCCGCAGCGGTGACTCCGCCCGACGCCGAATTATTTCATATTACAGAATTTGTAGCGGGCCTCGAAGTAAACAAGCGGAAATTTTCCCTAAAAGTTACTTGTTACAAGTATTTTGTCAGGTGTTCGTGATGTACGTAGAAACCTTCGATGACACTTTAAACTTAAGCGTAAAGTGTGAATATTTTTCCAGTTACTATTCACGGACATCTGAACATCCAGACGCAGTGTTCCACTGAACACATATGAAGGAACTAACTTTTATTTGTTATATATAAGGTATATAAGGTACTTGTTTACTAAAGTACATAGACATACAACAAAAGTACACCAAATGTCAGACATTCGGCGCCAATATGCAGCGTACGTCAGTGACAGTTAAACTTGTGTGTGTTTTTACCTAATCAGGCTTCAACCTCAGGCCTACACTCCTATAGAGATTGTATGGGCCATAGCCCACCACGCAGGTTCAGTGCGGATTGGTGGACTTTAAACACACCTTTGAAAAACACCTTTGAATCACACACTTCTCAGGAGTGTGCAGTTTTCCTCACGATGTTCCATCCATATCTTCTTTACACATACATGTTACTACTAGTGTCATTTCAATGAACCCTGAATTGCTAAGGAAGACTTTTGTACAATTAATAAGTCAATATTTTAACACGCTAAAAATAGAGTCTCATTAAAAGAACATGAAACACGACATTACACGTCGTGTCGTACAAATACGAGTGACGTCTCCGACATAGCTACTGGCGTGAGTCAGATTTCTGTGAAGTTAACCATTTATGCAAATAGACAGGTAAAATTAACCGGATATTAAACGAGACTTATGACGTGTTGCGTCGACAGGAGCTGTTTACACCTGCGCCACGCTGATTTAATATTCCTGCCGTGATCCCTTCTGATAACACAGATTAATGGTAACTTGTCTCTTGTGATAATAATGATTTTTGAATAATGTCCTCCCCGTTTTTATTACGTAACTGAAGAATCTTTAACAAGAAAATTCATGTTTCGAGTAATATCACAGCGAGGCAAGACGGGTCGCGTGATTTATCAGTATCAACTGTTAAAATCGCTCAATGGAGATAAATTCATAGACATTTTTCAGACTATTTTATGCGAGCGAAAAACAAATGGTGGAACGACCCGACCTGCCTCATCATTTGTCATAAAAATTTAGGTGCCATGTTTATAAGGATACGCGGGAAGCGATACATGGATGTTATATTTTGATTACTTCCTTCGTTCTTTTTGTAGTGTGCCGTTATTTTGGACGTAAATTTTATTTATATTAACTGTTATATCGTACTAAAGTCACAGATGAAGCTGTTTACAATTCATTTATTGAGAGGTGAAAATAAGGATATACGTTTTTGAAACTAATACATACTTGGGTTAATAAAACTCGAGTGTAAAAGGCGAGGTAATTAAAAGCAGAACCCGAACGGTTTATTACCTAGTATACCATTGAATACACTACTCTATCAAAACTCATGTTTCAACAATAAACTTATGTTATACTGGTTCATATCTAGTGCAAACGTAGCAGGCCCGACTTTACCGAACTAGAATGCCAGGTAGAGTCAAATTCTTTTCAGAATCGCTGTTATTGTCAAAAAAATGATTTGACACGAACACCAAAATACACACACACAACATATTTTTAAGGTGTCTGGCTTAGCTCATAAAAGTATACACTGCGCACTATTTTCACACACCTTTCACTTTACTATACATAGTATTTTATACATTCCTCATTTCTACGCGACTATACATCAATTAATCAATATCAGCCAGGAAACGTCCACTGCTGGACATAGGCCTCCCTCATGGTACGTCACGCCACGCCGCGACTATACGAATAAATGTATTATGTATTTATCTACATGTAAGTACTGATTACATGTGCATTGACCTATTTACATATGAATTGGTTTGTCACAACTTATAAATATAATAAAATATGGTATTAACTAGTAGCACTACTGCTACAGCAGATTTTAATTTTCTAAAAAAACAATGTACAATACAATTATTTCTGAAGTCTACGCTGACGGAATCACTGGCAAAAGTTAGTTATTTACATTAGGTTCATAATCGCTACGCTAGGCAGTCGGGAAGGCAATCGCAGTAAGACGCTGTTAATACATACCCATCACCTTAAATTTTGCCCTAGTAGCATTTTACGGACGCTAAAGTACGGAATGACCTCAGCCTGAAGCCAATACCACATACCGAAAGTGGTTACGTTTTTTTTTGCTGTGACCAAAGTTCTATTATTTTTTGATACAATGAATCTTTCGAACTCATTTCATTGCAAGGGAGACCTCAAATAAATGTAAATAGCACTTAAGATGCCAATTTACTTTCTTTTAAAGCGTAATCACACGATCTATCTTTTGTTCACGAATCTGAGATTGAAAAATAAGAACGTCGATATCAAGTTGCAGTAACATATGGGCTGTACCTCCGGGCAGAGGGCGCTATATCCACACTTCATTAGAGATTCGGGAGGCGACCTTCTCTGGGCGGCGGCCGCCGCTCGGCTTTAGACCGCTCCAGCCGAGTGAGCACCACGCTCGGATGACGCCTGTTTGCGATACAGACCCTCGCATTCTTTACTTCTATCTACAACAAATAAGTGACTACTGGAATCAAAGAAAAAATACGACCAGTATCTAACCGATTGATGCAAGCGTAAGTATAGCTACAGCTCTTGTTGATGTCGTAGTAGGAAGTTTAGATCAAGAAGTAAATAGAATTCTTTTTCAACAACATGAGGACGGTGATCATGGATAGCTCACTTAGGGTGGCGATCTGTGTGTTCAACAAGTATCATGTTCAACTGTAGTTTTCTAGCTGTCAATCATGAACTGGTCTATCTATCTTTTAGTACTTGCAAATAAAATACTAGATGACCTAACGCCATCGGATTATATGTTTGCGCTTAACACACAAAGAAATACTTATATATGCAGTGTTTCGATTTATGTACCACAATAAAATTAAGTTGGTGGATAAGATAACCACCTAAAAATTCTATTTAAGCATATTTAATGCATTTATATTAACTTTTCATCAAATATACAAAAAGTGACTTTTAGTGCAACTCATACACCTAGTTATCAAATGTTCTAAAAGTTCCATATGTGAAGGCTTATTAATGGCTAGTAGCTAGTAACATTTAAATTCATTAGTTTATATCAGTAATGTAAGCTGTAATATAATATAAGTTTTTCTTTGCAATATCCGTCTTTAGTCTCCCTATTTAGATACCAACTCGTATATATGGATATGTGTCAGTTTGTATGTACATTACATATATTGCACTTTCCAGTTTTGTTTGGCTTAAAGGAATTACGAGGTACACAAAGTTAAAACCCCTTTAGAGACACGTTTGCTTGGCACATTGCAAAACCACTGAAAGCTCTACTAATTTCCGTTATTTCGCATTTTGATTCCAAATGAAAGAGTAACTTCGGTTCAGTTTCGAGGTTTTCTGAAGCCCCTTTACGTACTTTATAAAACTTTGGCGCGTTGTGTATTTTCCTGAAAATAAATTTTGTAAGCACTCATTGTTTAAGAGTTTACGTACTTATGTAAGAAGCCTTAAAACTCACGTTTCATTAAATGTCTTTTCCAAAAAAACATTTGAACGTTTTCGTAAACGTTTTCAATGTCTACATTTATTTTCTTTGATAATATATAATAGAATAAAAAAATTCTTATCAGGAGTTCTCTCACTTTATGACTGTATTTTTTTTTTCAGTTAATAAATTAGAGGGGAGGAAACGCTTCAATCCACTTTGAAGCCTGATAAATCATAAGCGGCGCAGTTTAAAATAAGTGATCAATGTAACATCGACTTAACGACGATACAATAAGGTGCTCTGTAAAAAAAATATCCGAAATTTACACGCCCACTCAATCGTTAGAATCAGTAAAGCAATATAGAATAAGTTGTATACATTATAGAAGAGCGGGGTCTCCTATATATTAAAGATGTAGTGTGTAAAAGTAGATAGTGCATATTTTCGAATCATTTTCATCTTAATAATTTTCATGTATATGACACGTAATCCATTTTTAAACGGCCAACTGTGGGTCGCACTCGCTCACCTAGTATGAATAATCAACATGTTTAAAATCATAAATAGTATGTAAGGTCACTGAACAATGCTTTAACGAAAATGAAAGCCCGATTGAAGAACAAACTTTAATTTGCAGTTGAGAAAATATTCAAATAATCTTTATTGCACACACACACAAAATAAAAAAACAGAAAAGAAAAGAGAAGAACATAAAAGGTACAAAGAAGGCGGAAGGGAAGAGGAAGGTAGGAAAGAAGAAGAAAAAGGCTGCTAAGAAACGATCTGCTCAAGGAAATATGTTTTTAGGTTAGATTTGAAGGAGTGTAAGGAAGGGGCTCGTCTGATGGGTTCAGGGATAGAGTTCCATAGTCGGACGCTCTGGACGGAAAAGGATTTTGAGTAAAATTTTGAGGAATGAGAGGGGAAGTCGAGTAGGAGGGTCTCAGAAGAACGTAGAGGGCGAGTGAGACTTGAAGAACGGAAAGAGAAACGGTCTTTAAGGTAGGAAGGAGTACGAGGATTAACAAGGATTGAGTAAAGAAGTGAGAGTACATGCAAGTCCCTACGGCGTCGGACTGGGAGCCACTTCAGCTGCGCTCGAAATTCAGAGACATGGTCGTATTTACGTAAGCCAAATATGAACCTGATGCAGTAGTTCTGAAGGCGATCAAGTTTATCAAGTAGCTCCACAGTATCCACAGCTCCAAAATATTGTCCCATACACCCGTCTATATTATTATCTTGATTCGGTCAATAGGAAGTACCGTATAGGTTTTGATTCAGATGACGAAATCGTCAAAATATACGACATAAACGGCCGTATCTTTTTTATTGCGTTGACTTAGAAGTCTGATTTTATCACAGATCCGAGGGATCGCAGATTTCAGTACGACAGAATGGAAAACAAAGTAATTCTAAACCGCTTAATTTTTTCCCATTACATACGAACCCCTAAAAACCCCACGCATTTCAAAGTTCAACTTTTTTGTCATTGTGTAGCAAAAACATTTCCAAGAAGTAATCAAGTTCAATGTTTCTGTTAAAAGTTATCAATGCCCACGTTCATTTGTTTGTTCAGAAACATTTTAAGTGCGGGCACGTGTTAGCGTTTTCTATATGCGTGACGTGACAGTTGCTCAATTTGAGTTTCTATTTAATAAAATATAATTTTATGTCCTTTTTACGAATACATAATTTACATACCTGGCTGCCTAAACAATACACAGCCAAGCATACAATTGCATCCTTTAATTTATCGAGCATAATGATAATATTAATAAATATAACAGCCAACATGACCAGTAGATATAATAATTACACAGTTGAAGCGGAATTTTCCGTTTTATTTTTACAAGCGCTCGCCCCACGTTCGCGGAACACCTACGCTCGCTCGTAATATGAAAGAGTCTTAGTTCGACAGAAATACACCGACTTGTTAAGATTAAAAGAGGATTTCACCAACAAAGTTGAGTGCTGCGCGGTGTTTTGATAGGACTTTTACTTTGAGGGATTCCGTTTTGGCATCCTCTTTCACCTCACGGCAATCGATCAGTCGTGAGTCGTGACACTGCTAACGGCATCTCTTTTAGTCGAAAATCCTTATGCGCACTTTGTTAGATGAACAGAAATAAAAACCGATTACCTGGCCTAGATTTTAGAGGTGGGTTACCTATTTGGTACATGATTTGATTGAAGCTGCAATGTTAACGATATCTGACGCTAAACAACAATATTAATAGCACTCTTTGCCAATTATTTGTAAACTGAATCCACTGAAATGCTTTGAACTTGATTATTTTACGTGCTGCTACACAGTCGCATTATTTTAATTAAGTGTTTCGATCTGTAATTTTGATACGATTATAATTTAAGTTGTGTACGACCGAAATGTTTTCTTGTAATAACAATCATTTTTATTTTATTATTAGCACCTCTTGACGTTAAGCATGAAATCGACAGTTGGAAGAGAAACAAAAGCTAGCCCACTTTTGCAGGTGGAGGTAGCCCACTGTGACACACCCCCACACCCCACACCGCACCCCGCCGCGCCGCGTGGCTACCTCCACTCAAATCACTTTGATGGCACTCTCAATAGCCGCACACTTTATACGGGTTTACTACTGAAAGCTTCTATAATTCTAATTTGATTGCGCTGGAATTTGAATTCACCGATTGTTCTAGATAGATGGCATTAATCGTGGATCGTAACATGAGCACACATTAAACGGTTCCCATATGAATTTCGAAATAGGCGGGTAGTCTACTGTAATAAGTCCGTCATAACTCAACGAAAAATAACTTGTCGTAGTTCATCCACGCCACGACACCGACACGTCATCGACACCATCCTGTACCGTTACTTATTTTATTCACATCAAATCTTTTATTTTCATGCAGTAACGATTCATTCAAGACATAGTACAAATCGACGACAACCATTTTTCACCCTTGACCAGGACGATACTTCTAACTCATTACCTGAAGGGCATAAAAGTGTATATTGCGTAACGAACTCACCCGGGCGAAGTCACTGGCCGAAGCTTGTTTCCTGCGAAACTATGTTTAAACTTATCGAAGGCCCCTCCACTGCCCAGTGCAGACCCAAACAAAACAATGATTGATGTTGGCTTCAATATGTGGTCAAATATTTTACTCTGAACGAATTACATTCGGTAGAGTGGGTGGTATGCAATAGATATACAAGATCGGGCTCCCAATCCACGCAAGTCGATGTAATAATGAAATTAAGTATGGAAACTGTATGTTACAGCCTAACATTGGATCAAACCATATATTTCCGTATACAAAGGGTAACTAAGAGAAGATCCCAGGAGAGATGAGCAGAGGCGCAAAAATCTTATTTCGGGCCAAGCTACAAAAGTATCCTGTCCTTTCCTATTTGTGGTTAAACAAATAGTTGTGTAGTTAGTCAAAGTCTGATCATATTTGTTTATTATCAAGCTGGAGTAGTGTAGCATCACCCTTAGCCTGTACTCAGTTCGACAGATTCAAACGATCCTCAAAGGAAGCCCTTTATAAAGTTGAGATGAGTTTCGCCATCGTTCGTCGCAAAGTAAACGACACGTACCTTCTAACCCTTCGGCTGTTTACGGGAAAACGTGCCTGCGTACGTACTTACATACTAGTTTATCTATATGACGTATTTTTATAACCAGGCAGGATTTTTTGCTTATGCTTTATTTGACGAATGAAGGTAAGAATGGGGATTGCAACTATCAAGTCATCAACGTCGTCATTTTAGACATCAGACCAAAACATCAAACTTCATGTATCTGCAGGATACCTACTACTAGATCCGACCGATCGATATCCGTTTAAAATTCGAATGTCGGATTCATGCAATTTGCACCCAATCCTAAAGCAATTCGTAACAAATATTGTGGCGGCGGTGTGCGATGCTCTTTGAAATTAAATTTTACTTTTGTGGTGATTTCAGCTATTACCTTTCTGCACCTAGAGCTTATTCGCCTTTTTTAGTATTAGGTCTGGAGGCAGATAAAAATCATACAGAAGGTTCCAGGCCGGCTTAAAAGAGAAGAGAGAGACGAAAAATAAAGAGAGAGAAAATCTGGTATCTAAACCCAACGTCATTTAAGGCCGCAGGAGTTCACTGGCTATGTCACGTATAGACAATGCCGTACCCGTTTCATGTATTTAGTAACGGTATTACACCACCAAGCCAGGCCACCGTTTTCCCTTCTTCTCATCTGTAATTCCCAAAGCCTTGTTGATTTCCTCCATCATATATCCCTACCACATGGTAGGACTCTGTAACTTTTTATTTATAATTATAAAGAGCCTCTTACAATAACTGTTTTATTAATATGTTAAATTATTGTTACGAAAGCTTTTTGACAGCGCATGAGACAAATTTAACAAAGAACTTGTATCCATGTAATAAATTATTTCAACGTTGTCACTATCTAGTGCGTAAACGAGTTCTACAACTATGTACATTGTAGCCAGTTTATACACGACAAATTAGGTTCAAGAACCATTAATCAAAACTAGGCTAGTATCTATAGTGACAGCGACCTAAACAGCCGTACATGTGTTAGCATTTAAGATAACTTAACCCTACCCAAGTACCCTGATTTAAACTAAAGGATTTCTAGGGTCTCCCTTTATATTAGAAAGTTTGTTGACGGATCCATTGCAGCGGTTGCTGTAGGCATGTTTGGGATTTTAAAATATAAAACGGTGTTTGAGTTCAAATTGTCCACCTCACGAATCAGGTAGTTTTATGTAAAAATTCGATTGCCCTAATCAAAATTTTTATGGATATCAGTTTATGAGAATCATTTAGCATAAATATTTTATACTAGGAACATTTGTATTGTTAATATTTGAATTTTATAGTTATAGAACTATTTCATGCGTTCGCACGCGGCAGTTAAATGTTGTTATGATTTGGCATGGTTCGCTGATACCGCGATCAACTTTACGCCACAACAACGCTGTCTTATATGCAAGTAAGCTGAAGTTGCCATGAGCGCGCGCTCAGACTGAAATCAACAGTCAATTAGTTAATAAAGTGTTGTTCTGTACGTGCTGCTGTATGACTTTATGACCAGGTCTGACATGCACTAGGCAATTAATATAGGTCTTGGAGCTTAATAAATAGTAATAATTAAAATAAGCTACATTACAGACTACGTTTCTGTAGTTACTTGAATTTAGACGTATTTTCTTTACTCGAAAATAGTATTTATGCTTGCGCAAGGTCGGTCGTCTACGTATAATTCAGAAATAATCCCATTGTAAACAGTTAATGGACTGAGTATAAAGTCTCCTCTGTCTTCTTTGCATGCTATGTTGCTGCGTAAATGACAAATTTAATTACGATTAGTCTTACCGACTCGTTATTAATGGTTGGATGCCACGTCATCTAAGAACAACTCAAAAACATTTAAAAAAACGTAAATATGATTATATGAAACTAGGACGATGCCGTCCTTAGAAGTTCTGTTAGACATACGGACAAAACAGAGACGGCATTACGTCACACATGTAAGCAGCGATCCCTACGTGTGCTACGTACGTATCGTAGCTTAGTGCGGAGACAACACTTTATGCTAAAGAGAAGCTCTGGGTAATCTGCGGTAAGTGCACCCAGGTGCTACGCGCTACGAGTGTGCTACGCTGCCTCTACGAAGCGAGCCACTAAACAATAAGCGGCAGTTCTAAACCGATCCACACACCCTGTATACCGCACATGTATATAGCCATGTGTACACATAGATCACATCCACAAAGCTTTGCTGAGGTAGAAACTAGAATATGATGCCACAGTGCACATGAAATATTTGTGCGAGCGATTGACTTTATATGTCGACTAAACGCAGAATTGCATTCGATATAATTTGTCAATTCCATTTTGATGACCTAAACGGAAATGTTATGTTTGTAAATTATTAACTGTGATTTTATAACTTCTATTGCAGTTATATATTATGGCAGGAAATGAAGCCGCGCCACCCGTGATGTGGCTCATGGAAACTTTTTTTTAACATTGTAAACTTTTAGGCAAAAGACTATGTATGCAGCTACTCAGTTTCCTTTGAGAAGTGTGGTCCCTGCATGCTATCAGTAGTGCCACTGTGCTTGTAACATGCCCGTCTGAGAGCACACCACGTCAACTTGTACATACAACACATGAGTAGCTTGCCTTATTCAGAATGTGTTAAGGTGTTGAACATCTTGCCTACGGCATCATTATAGGCTGGTCGATAATGACTGTGACGTAATGATGTGATAGTTTCATAAGTATGGAGAGGCGGGCGGTGCGAGGCGAGGCGAGGCGGCTAGGCGGCGTCATTCTACCGATATTGGGTCTCGTCAAGGCTCGGCGAGCGAGGCAGGCGGCGGTCACCGCGGCTTATCGCGGACACGCGCTATTACATCCATAATTCATGTGCCATTAGCTCCGGCCGGCATTGTGCGAGCTCAGCTAGACAATATCTACCCATATTATCGCTCTATTGCTGATTGTGTTATTGGACGATACGATGGACACCTAAAGTTCTAAAACATGTCATTTGATTTATATATTGAGGGAACGCCGTACGGTCTCAGATTTAGAATATAATTACGCCGTTTTTTCCCGCGTGTGCTTTAAAAGATGAGAAAATTATATGAGATGAACAACAGTGTCTACCTATGTATGACTAACAGCTTACTGTGACGATTTATTTGTTCGTACTTCATTCAATTTTATTTCAGTTGCATATGACTATGAGGCCTCCTTCATGGAAGCCTATTTCCAGCAGTGGACGTTTCTCTGCTGATGATGATGACTATGAGGTTCACATAAATTGCCTCACGTGTAAATAAACCTCCCCCGCGCGACTTCTAATGCGAGAACTAATAAAAGAGAAAAACCGTCGAAGCAATGAAGGTTCCGTACATAATCTGAATGATTAACACATAATAGATGAGGTACCAACCACCGAACAAAGTTTTCATGAAAATGTAAGTTTGATTGAAGAACAAACTTAACTTTGCAGTTAAAAAAATGTGATTCCATAAATCCGTCTCTACAACAATCAAAAAGCGACTTTCGGTTTTTATAGCAAACACAGACAGACAAAAAAAAACACAAATCGGTGGTTTGTAGTGCGGGATACCTAAATAACATAACCTTTCTGCAACTATCTTCTATGCTCCAAGTTTTATAGAATGTATACTATTAGTAAATATATTTTTATTAAGTTTACTCTGTCTTTTATAATTATCTATCTTCTATGATTTAAATTGGAGTGGTATTTGTGTGCCCAATTTTTTGAAATCGGGTCAGCCATTCTAAGGCATGTAGTCAGTGAAACAGAATCAATCTATCGAAAGCATATCTGGATCTGACGTAATTCTATATAAACAGTGTGGTATCGAAAGCTTTGAAATCAAAGGATTTGATTTTGTAACTTCTAAAAAACTTATTAAATAAAATACAGAAAGGAATATAAAAATGATAAACAAAATAAAGGAATAAATCAATAATTTAATGAGATACTGTGAAAATTCATCAGTTCGGTAAAAACTTTTCTGTTCTCAACATCAAAAGGAAAAACTTCCTTCCTCAGAAAGTCAAAAGAGAAAGAATAAACGTCAAGATCTAACTAAAAAACTTTGCTCTCTATGCAAATCAAAGAGCGCCCTCATTTTGCAGGCAGGCACGCAAATTGAGAAATTATGTCAAAAACCGCGCAGATGAGGGTTGGAACAATGAATTTTCTTTTCTTAAAAGGCAATTTTCTATCTCAAATCCCCACTGAAACCTGAGCGAAGAGATTTTACTTTTAAACCCTTATTACGCTGGTCTATAGTGCCACTTATGTGGTCAAGGGATTTGTTTTACGAAGGCCGAGAGTGTTTTCCGGGTTAAACTATACGTGGGGTGCTTCAGTTTCTACAGAATGTGATTTACATGACATATCTTAATCAAAGGAATGTAACTGATGGACGGCGTTCGTTTCTACTGCGAAACATAACTGTTTCACTTTGTTTATTAACTACCGCTTAAATGGCATTTACCACGCAAAGTACTGGTATGTACACATGGCATAATTTCACATTTTATGTAATTTATGGATGCTGCCTGCAACTCATATGGGAGCACTTCTTTGACAGAGAAATACTTGTTGATTTCTCCCAGGTATAGTTTTTTATAAGGCGCGGGACTCTCAATCTGAGGGTTCTGGGTTCGAATCCAGCCGTGTACCTATGAGTTATTTTTCAATTCAAGTACATTATCCGATTGCTTAACGGTGAAGGAAAACATCGTGAGGAAACCTGCATGTCTAGAACAGGCATGTGAAGTCCGCCAATCCGCTCTGGGCCCGCGTGGTGGACTATGACCCATGCACTCTCTGTAGGAGAGTAGGCCTGAGCCCCTGCAGTGGGGACGTATATGGCTGTTGCTGATGATGATAGTTTTTTAGGGGGAAATATTCTAAAGATACCCAACCCCTTAAAAGAGAAGCCGGATTAAGCGAAATTTAGACTTGTGTTCAATCAATTAGACAAAAGATTGGGATATGCAAAATATACTGCGGTCTCGGCTTAAGAATAGGATTACCTCATGCCATCTTATAGCTGTTGTCAGTTGAAAGTTAGCTTTAGTAGCAATAAGTTAAAATGAGGTGCATGTAATGTTATTGCAAAATGTAAAAATAAACATTTTATGGTGGCAGCTTCGCAGTACGCATATTGTTAAGGGCTTATACGGAATCTTACTCTACGCGTAGCCTGACACTCCGTTGGACATGTTTTTGAGTCATTAGAGACTTAATCAACGGCGTTTGTGGCCACAGTGGTCTGAGCGTCAGGCTCAGACGCACAACACCTGCAAAAGGTCCCGGGTTCGATTTCCGGTGGGGACATTGTCAAGTATCACATTGTGAGAAAGTAAAATGGTTCCGTTCTTTGGAAGGCACGTAAAGCTGTGTACCCCGGATGTCTTTGACTGAGTCAAGTCAAGACAAGTTAGGGGCCTTCGGGCAGCGTAATGAACATTTAACTGACTAATGCCAAAGAATAACGTCTACTTTCCCATCTCGTTTGGAGGGTCAGATTGCAGTCATTATCGTAGCCACTAGCACCTACGCCCATGTCTTGGGATTACGTATCCGACCCCGATCTAGGAACTAGATAAGGCTAGGAGAATGAATTATAGTCTCAATCATCGCGACAACTGTGCAGAGATCTCTAAACAACCTGACGTCATTTCCTATACGAAGTCAGAGTATTGGTAGTTTTTCTTCTCAGCAAACATCATCTATGTATATTCGCACATATACCAACCAACCACACGTACGTCCACGTACAATCATCAACACCATTCCTCAGAGAACCCCAACTGTATTCAGAGGCCTCGTTGATTAATCAATTGCGGTCAGACAGTGAAGGTTAGATCCTTGATTGTTAGTTTATCGTGCTTTGCTAATTTACTACGAGTAGTTGGAATTCGAGTGAAGTTCGTTAAATATGCTCTAAATCCGTGGAAGTTGGCGGATTGCACGACATGTATAAATAAGGCACATTACGGATTCAGACAGGAGGAAACTCTACGACGAAGTTTCGGTTCGTACTCATTGTTTAACAGCTCATTAGCCGTAATGTAATGGGCCATAACTTAAACAATTACTAAACTTTTTATTTCATGCATTATGCATGGTTTTCAATTTGCATTCGTTTCTGAGTGTTATAAGCCTTATAAGTACGTATCAGGGTACATTTGTGAAGGGGAAAATCATTTAGTCTAAACCTGGTTCAGTAAATATGAAACAAGTTCATTCGGAAAAAAATTACGTACAACATAAGGTAAAGAGACTAAAACTCGATTTAACTTATACAAAATCTAAATACCACATTTCAGACTAATATTCCAAAATTAAATTGTCAGTTACTTTCTCTGTTTGTTGCCTTTTTTAAATCTGAACCGATCGTGATGAAATTTACACCACTTCATTGCCTTTGACATAAAAAGGGGCATAGCCTACTTTTAGTACAGATTAAGGATAAGATATTATATATATTAGAAATAAAGGCCGACGAAGTTTCAGGCAGTATTAACACTAGCCTAAAATTCATGTAATAAGCATCACGAAAATGGAGATGAAAAGACAAACGACCATCTTGAGAAATAAAGACAAATGTTTTTGGTGAAGAATTGTTATCAACTACGGCGGTTCGTTACACATCTCCACGTAGCTGACCTTTTGCTAAACATATGTGAAACCCTAATTAGTATGTCGTAAAGTATGTTGCTGCTTAGCGAATGAAGAAATGAAATGCTGTTTAAATAAAAGATGGCACTCGCTGGGGCCATCACGACGCCCACTCGCGACGGCACGTTAATGGCGGCCACTCGCTGTGCTGCGTTTAGACTAACCTTCTGCTGAATATTTTATGCAGCGGTTACTTTGTTTACACATGTTTTGGTCTCGACTCGTTTTCGGGGTAGTGTCGACATTTGTGTAGTCACATTAAAATAATATTGTGATTTGTGACTTCTGACGGGCGTGTGCCGTGCCATAGATGTGTATGTGTCCATTCGATAATGCAGCGGGTAGTAATATTAATTTCAAATGCTATAGGCATATGAAATACCAAGTAATAAAAATGAATAATTGATTATTTGCTAACTGTTAGCACTGAAACGGCACAACCAATTTTGATTAAATTTGGAACGCGCATGTGGCATGGAGATGGACATTTTGATTTTGACTTTTGCCTTGATAACCAACAATTTCTGATCACAACTAAGTATAATATTTTACGGACTTTGGTGGGAATCTAGGCGTAAAGGTGGCATTATCTCGGTTGAATTTTATGTTTATGATCAGGCTGAAAGTTGTGTGTATAATTCAAGCGGGAACACCACTGTCCTAAATTCAGATTGCTCCAAAATTATAGTTAAGTCAGACAACTTCACTTTGTTGATCCTTTGTGATAATGACACTATTAGGCTAAGTGCGCGAGAACCTTACTTTGATTATCTACAATTTACTTAAATAAATGAATATATTTTGAATAATAAATTTTGCCTTGACTATGAAGCTCACATTTGTGAGTGAGAAATCCTGCTGAGTAAATAAGTAGTTGTCAGGACCTTGTTCGTGGCAATACGAGTATCACAGGTAACGAAGATAGCGCCGCTTCCATAGTTTTTAACTTAATGTCCCTGACCGAGTTCCCCGTGACCGATATCTGTGTGCACTGTCCTCGTCCCCCTTCCCTGCCTCATGCCGCATCCCCTAGAGGCTGAGACCACATGCAATTTACCTAACATTATAAAACGGAGCACGTCTTGTCTCACACTATTAGGTTCTCTACGTTGTGCACGAGTGCGTTTTGATTCTCTAGCAGCGGTATTGCTGACATACTTTTACCTTAACAGTGTTTTATTATACAGTAGCAGTGATCATTTTCTATCTAATGATGACCCATTATGTTACAGCACTTAAATTACCGCCAGCCTTCTGCAGCCAAATTAGGGACCCTTTTAGTTAGGTTAGGTGCGTCCCTCCAGGAGTGTTTTAATAATGTAGTAAACCCAAACATAGGCGTTATTAAGTTGTGAGAGTCATTTGTTTTCTGTTACATTTCTCTATACCTATGTCAGTACATCATCAACGACCCAATGGATGAAATGGCGTAGCCTCAGCTGACCTCACCGCCACCAAAACGTTTAATATTGACACATCTTGATGATTCCCTTCTGTGCAAGTGACTAGTTTCTTTGATCGCCGGTGTACTATTTGATCGTAAAGATTTCAGAATAGCTCTTCTGGGATAATCGTAGCCTAAAGGCGAATGTCGTCTCGAGGAATAAGACATTTTCATTTCCCGTTTAGTTTGAATTGATGAAATCAGTTATCGAAATATATGTAGTATGGAGTCACTTTGGTAGTAGTATGTACAGGTCTAACGGATAACTGAGTCTGTTCCTGAGGTATGGGAGTGGTACGGGAGAGTGTGTTTACGGAATGTCAAACGATGCTAGACTGAAGTTATGCGTGAATGTAAAAGAATCATCAACGTAACACGCTACAGACACGGAGTATTTTCTAAAAATATTTTCAAAATCCAAAATTGAGAGGATATAATACTAAACATAATTAATTCAACTCTTTGATTGGCTCCTGTTTAGCTTTAACCTTTTAAGCTGAATAAATAACACAAAAGTGTTGTGAAAGAACTACTTACATTATTGGCGCAAACAAAAGACTTGTGATGTTACCCTTCAACTTAAGACCAACGAACTCATGTATATGTCACCTAAACAAAACCGTAAGTACCTAACATTTGAATAGATTGATGTATACTTACACAGAAGCTGACAGGAAACAAACATTGATTTTTAAGACACCAAAAACATATTTTAGTTACAAACTAACTTTTGCCTGCAACTTCGTCTGCGTTTTATGTATTCCTGCGGAACTACTTGTCGGATCATGATAAAAGTAGCCTGTCCTTTTCAAAAAATCCAGTCACTCTGACTGTGCGTAACGATGTGACGGAAGGACAAACAAACAAATACACAAACAAACTCAATTTTACATGGCTGATGTTCAACAGTGGATGTCAATGAGGCTGATGATGATGAGCGGAAGACGGATGTTTCTCATATTATTATATCAACAGTCTATATACGTCTCCACTGCAGGGGCTCAGCCCTACTCTCCTATTGAGAGTGTATGGGCCATAGTCCACCGCGCGGGCCCAGTGCGGATTGGCGGACTTCACATGCCTGTTTAAGACATGCAGGTTTCCTCACGATGTTTTCCTTCACCGTTAAGCAATCGGATAATGTACTTGAATTGAAAAAGAACTCATAGGTACACGGCTGGATTCGAACCCGGAACCCTCTGATTGAGAGCCCACGCCTTATCCATTGCGCCACCGACGCTTTTTATAAATATAAAAACAGTAATTAAATAAATAATGTTATACATAAGCTTGTTACCGTGTGTCACGCCGGCAGTCAACGTCGTCGCGTAGAGGGACGAGGGATACTTATCAGCCGTCCCTGTTACGTTATTACGTCTTCCCTTTAGATAATTCCTTATCTAATCTCGCGGGCAGAAGCTAGTGTAATTCGCGGGATATATAATTCAAAGGCTGGGTGGGCACGCTTTCTATCCAACGGACTTATTTGTTACACTTACTATCAGGTGAAGTCAAGTGCAATATGTCAATAAATACATTTGAAAAAACGTAATAAACGAACTGTCCTTGGCTTACACAATTTCAGAAATTATTTGTACGGTTTTGAAAATATGTTTATTTTTATGTTTCTGCGACTAAATGAAGTACAGACGAGGGAGGGAGAGCATAATTAGTTGAAGGTCGCAAAGCTGCTTAAATTAGGAAGGCCTTACAAATTATGTAAATGCACGGTGCGCCCGCACACATCCGGTCGTCATTAAAATCGGACGCTTGTTGACCCCATACACACACACACACATCTACATTAGTCTCGACCTACGAGCATACCTCAATTAGTCCCCCAGGGTGGCAAAATTTGATTGCTTTATTTTGTATTTAAATCTTTGCTCAGAACTAAATTTTAGCTGACTTTCATCGACGAATTTAGAAAGATATATTCTACGCTCCGGAATAGCGAAACATGAGTGCCAATTATAAAAAAATCGATGAACTGATTTCTTCTAATTATTGCCTACGTTGATTGATTAAATATTTGAAATGACAACTTACTATTTTATCCAAACAAATTTTAGGGAAATCTGTCTAATCTCCAAAAAAAACTCCAAATCAACTGGAACGGAATGAGATATGCTCGGAATTTATCTACGTTCTAAAATCCGGAATGAGAAAATCCGTAGACGACAGATCGTTGTACTGGATAAGTCCAACTTCTCCAAAGAGACCGACAACCAAAGAATCCGGGAAGCGTTCGAGAATGTAGAGCGTACCTTCTCATTAAAAATAACTTAGTAACGAAAGACAAAAGTCTTCAATCAGTGCGTGTTGCCAGTATATACGGATCCGGAGCGTGTCCTTTAAACTGTTGGCTGAATAAACTATCTAAAAGTCACCCAGTGAGTTGGAATGAGAAAATCCCCGACATAGCTCGACGGGTCAGTAACCATTTAAAAAAAATAAAAACAAGGTTTTCAATGTAACATATCCTCATATGATCAAGTCCATGAATGCACTTATAAGCCAGATAAATTTATATGACACCAAAGCATAATATAAAATCGTAATAGATATACATCATCATAGGTACACATTGTCAATTGTTTGAGGTTCCGGATGTGCTGCGACGACGGACAAGCCTGGGCATATATGTATATATTATATAGAGCTGTCTCTTTATGTATTGACAAAGTATATACTGAGTACCCCAGCAACATGTCCTTGCAACATTTAAACAAATAATCGTAACGGAAGCCACCCGCCGCCGCCGCCGCCGCCGCCAATGAAATTGGAGTCTATTGCCTTTGTGTTCGTAATTCTCATTAACTACAAACTCCGTTAATTAGAAGGATGTTCTCTCGATGCCATCATTCAAACACGCCCTCAGTATGGAAATGCTGTTTGAAAGCTTTTATTCTGTAAATGAACGTTCATGAAACACTGTTACATAATGTATTCAGCTTGTTATTTAAACCGTGTCTAGCACAAGTATTGTAGTCAAATACTGGGGAAGTAAAAATATATAAACTTACAAGTTTTTATTATCGTTCTATAATATACACGTGGTATATAATACCGGCAAAGCCCTTCATGGAAAGTTCGCCTTGACGGTCTACGAGTGGAGGCCCGTGTCCAACAATATTATTTATTTCGGTATATGAATATGAACGTCTATTTGTTGGGTCTAAGTACTAAGATAACTAAGAGACTAAGAATTTCAAAATATCTTACGATCTTTAGACCCTACTGTTTGGTAGATCAACGATACGTGATTGTGAAAAAAATAGAATGTTAAAAACGATTACTACAAGAATCGTACCAGCTGTAATATAATCATCAACCTAAATTTCCACTGCTAAGCATAAGCCTAAGTATGATAAAATAATAAAATAATATATTTTCGTAATGTAATAAGATGCTATCCAAGTGTGATCACCAAGAAAGAGGAATTTAACCACTGGCTGCAGATGACAATTATATTCTTCTTTTATGAATACTGCTTTTCTGCAGGAGGCACAGTGGCAGCTAACGACGGCGTCTCCCACCACGGCGAGAATCCTCCACCACAAATCAAAACGGAGATCTCTCCGTCACCTCAGTGAGGATCAAACCCGTCAACTTGAACACAGTTTATGATAAACTCCACGTCACAAAGTTTGATATATTATTTCAGTCATAACTTTGCAGCTACGAAGGTGGTCAAAAATTGCGTTATTTCTTTTATTTCAATACTCAACATTAAAATCACCGGCTAACAACTAACCGGCAAACTCACTTAAACCACACTAAACTATACACACCTTCGGATATAAACCGCGATACGGCTATATTGCGCTAGGTAAACTTGTTTTCAGGCTGTACTACACGTAGTAGAACCGACAGAATTAATTAAGCCTGTTCGAAACCAAGTCAAACAGTTTCAGGCCGATTAAAAACATCAAGATATTTCCCAATTAAGCGGGAATCGTATACCATTATTAACTTTAATGTTAGATGAAAGCATTTTTACTAAAGTAAGATGTTTAATGGAAAAAGTTTTTAATGGGGTTTGATGAGCGAAACGCTCTCTATACAAATTTCTTAAAAGCAATTTTCTCTGTAACGAGACGTGTTCGAATCGATAAAGTGTGTTTTTCAATTGAAAATTTTCTTTTATTCCTACCGCTCTTGGGTGCTGTTTTGCCCTCAAAATAATTGGGAAAATCCATACTTAGAAAGGTCGCTGTACAGAAGAAAATAAAGTTGTTAATTACAAGAGGATGGTGATCTTTAACACATTTCTGATGTTATGCACAATTAGCGGGCGAATTTTGAAGAGATTTTCGCGTTCGAAACATAATTTTCAATGAGTACCTATGTTAAAAACCTGCCAAGTGCGAGTCAGACTCGCGCACCGAGAGTTTCATACAGAATATTAATAATTAATATACTGAAAATAATAACTAATAGGTAAAGTAACATGCACCGGAAATTCCTTAACGGGATAAAAGAGCAATTGCGAAAACAGTTATTGTTTTGTTTATTGTTATTAGCATTAGGAATATATCGACAGGCGCTGGAACAATTTGTGATCGTAAAAGAATTTTTAATGAGACGTAATTAAAAAATTGTACTTTTCAGATTTATTGCGCTATATACTTCTCTAAATACGTAATCTAAGTACTGTAAGTTTTTATTATCTGCGCCCGCAAAGGAAATCGTCAAAATATGCGACATAAACATCCGTATATTTTTATTGCGTTGACTTAGAACATTAATTTTTCACAGATCCAAGGGTTGAATATTTTATATAATTACATATTTATAAAGTAATTGATAAATTTCAACTCCACTGTTCCTGACAAATAGGATGTAGACAGACAGACAAACCTACGGTACCCTAAAAACAAGGAAATCTTATATGAAAAATTATATACTAAGAAACGCGACATTCATTCGAAATTCAGCAGTCCATCACACGACAAGAAATAGAATATGATAAATAACATTTATCCGCCATTTTTGGTGAGTTTTGAATCCATTATTAGCTGTATCTAAAATGGAGACATACTCGTACTACACTTACTAATCACTACAAAAATAAATGAGTAAATTCAATTACCGCAAGACATGGTTCGAAGGATGCCTCATTGCGTTAGCTTAATTGAAGGATAGCCATTGTTCAACCTTTTTGTAATTTAGCCTAACATTCTTAGAACTAAGCCCAGGTATTGGAAAAAAGACAAAGAATATAAATCTTCCAGTACCCATATGTATTAAGAAGCACATTCTAACACTATTTTCTTCTAGTTTTTACTAGTTTATTGCTAAAAACATAATTCTAAATAAATTATACTATACAAGTGAACATACTTCTAAGTATTTGTCTAAGGCAAAATATATTCACCTATAGAAAACAATACTGGCGTAACACCGTAAGTTATAGATGTACTGCGTTGGTGGTACTCGTATACAACCTTTAACGAGTCAGGAAGCACAAGAAAATATCCTGTGAGTAGGCCATTCTCTCAAGATCTCCCAGTTTTGTTTAGGGATACTTATGAACCTCCTAGGTTTCTATCCCGATAAAAGAATTCCTAGTCGTTAAGGCGTACCTAAAGCAATAAAGGTATCTCTTACAATAAATAAAGCTAGGGGACGCACGTACGTAAACCAAAACGGGGGTCCTGCCCCCAATAACAGCACTCCCACATAAATAACTATGGAATGGCCCAAGTTACGACTCTTAATGCCAGATTGAACAGATTAAACGTCGATGAGAGGAAAACTCTTCGATTGAACTCAATGGGACACATTTTTCCTTCGTTTCCCAAATAAGATCGGAGAGGAGTGCATTGTCGAGCAAACCTTTCTCGTGAATATGGCGGAATGTAATTTGGTGGAAAGTTTGGAAATTATGTTATTCACCTTTATCCTGGCTTTTTAAAGCTTAGCTATTATTATAATTTTGTGTTTTTTTTTCCTTTCAAAGACCGTCAACGAATGATTGTAAATAAACGATGCTAAAATTGACGAAACTTCGTAAATACGGTAATATTGCAATTTAGTAGCAGTCAGATACAAAACATATGTAGTAACATCAGGAAAAAGAAATATGTACAAACTTACCCGTTACAGATAAATCGAATCTTCGTTCGTGGCGCGGCGCGATTTAATTTATTTACCTGGAAAAACAAATGTTTTCGTGAATCAAATCTTCATTTTACTGGTTGTGTTGTTGGAGGTTTCGTATTGACGAACGTGTATTTTCGATACGAAATCGTTCATATTTTTAACCAATTAATAACCTGTGTGTTTCATTGCAATCGATTAAATGGCGTACCGTGAGGTTTCAGGACTAATCCATATCATCCCGCGGGTGTCGTAAAAGGCGACTAAAATACAAATATTCAGGAGATGGTCAGCATCATCTACATATCTTACAACATCTTACTGCGATCACCTATCTACCTGTCAAGCGTGGACTGGTGATTATGGCAAATCCAACGTCGCGGCGTATGGGGGATGGTCATGTCCAACAGTGGACTTATGGTAAATTTGAACTAATCCAATCCAACATTTAATTACATACTACTGCCCACGTGTTACGGATACAAAATAGCCCATTTATTTATTTCCCGATACATCCTAAGATTTAATTCATCTAAATTTCGATTACATATCAAAACATCTTAAGCCTTTCGGTCTACCTACGTGTTTGCCATGCATCAAATGTCTATGACTGGTACATGTAAAGTCGTAATGTATAAAGGACTGTTTACCTAATGGTTGCAATGTCTAATATACGGTTGGTCTCTAAAGGATGACTGATATACTTTAGACTAAAGGCCGAATAACATAATACATAAATACTTATTAGTACTAAGTGGGCGGCTCGGGGAGTACAAATACATTGCACAAGAATAATGTACATATGTATGTATAGATGGTTACTTTCCGAGACCTCAATTCGCGTGACAAGTTTAGTGTTCTTAGCCCAACTACAGCGGAGCCAAAAGGAAGGTTGTGCTTTTTTAACCTTTGTTGTTATGTATGTTTATTGATCCCTCATCTCTGAAACCTTAAGTAGATTTGGATAACTGAGGTAAGCGGTAAGCGCATTGCAAGCGTCACATAATCATCACATAAAATTCAAATATGGCAGCTTATAACATATACATACAGTGCTACCAAAAATAACATATAGTGTCTAATCTACACTAATATTATAAAGAGGAAAGATTTGTAACTATTTTTGTATGTTTGTAATGAATAGGCTCAAAAAGTACTGGGCCGATTTAAAAAATTCTTTCACCAATAGAATGCTACATTCTTCCAATTTGACATAGGCTACATTTCATTTTGAAAAAAATTAGGGATCCTTGGTAAAATTTGAACAATGTAACCGAAGATGTAGAAAAATGAGTCTTAAAATGTCTTTCGTCGAATGCGCTGCCGAAACTATTAGCGATAGAACAAAATAATGTACAACAATATTGAAGAACATCATAATGTCTACAAAAAAACTCCGCGGTAGCATATGTCCAACTATTGTAGTTATGTCACTACAACAACTTTTTTCATTTTAAACATTAATGAAAATGCTAACCAAATTCAAACCATGCTATTTATGTGTTTATATTAATCCTTATCCAAATAAATTATTTTATGGTCAAGACCATTTAACTACCTATAAAATAGTTTTTAAATTATTTAAATTGGACTTTCCATTCCAAAGATATTACGAATTAAAAAATTCAAACAGTAAACAAAACCGCCATAGCGCCGTGGCCGTTGTTTGCGATGCAGTCTGAAAAGCGCGCCGGGCATCGCGGCGGGCGGGGTGGAGGGGTCACTGAAATAATTTTTTTTAATATATAATTAATAAATAATAATTTTTTAATAAATAAAAATATTTGTGAAAAAAAGTGTTTTATATCCAAATTTCCAAAAATAAATAATTGTCTACCCCGTGCGAAGCCGGGACGGGCTGCTAGTATCAAATAAATACCTAGTCTCGATCGGTCGGTCGAATTCTGATAATACGTCCACCAGTGTAAGTTTTTTAGATCATCAATCCGCCCAAAATAAATATTTGGATTGCAAATATATTAAATATATATCTTGCATATCTTTAATGCTTTACATATTAGAGGGCTTATCTGAAAACCAGCGCTATGGCTACTGCCATAGCAGATGCTGAGATTAGTCCTGTCTGACGACACATCACAACACAATGCCTATGTACATCAATAATGTATTATTTGTAATTGTATGTATTAATTGTATTCTGTATTGTATTGTGTGTTTTAGTTAAACAAATATTTTTCTGTTTCAAATAACAGTTTCAAAATAGTAATGGCGGTAGGATTGTACCCTGGACGGACGACGAGTTCGAAGCATACATAAACCACCAGAGAATATTTTTTAAAGTAAATGCACAAATAAAATTCATCTAGACCCAATGAACGATAGTTATTTTAAATTTTGTTAAGTGAACCATTAGAGTTATTTTGCGATTCCGCCTTTTATCGATATATGTATCGTCGGTCTACCAAACGACTGTCGCCCGTAAGATATTTTGAAATTCTTCGTCTCTTAGTTATCTTAGTACTTAGACCAAACGAATAGACGTTCATATGTCGAAATAACCGAAATACACCATAACGGAAAGTCAAAATGACTAGATTTTTGTATAAGGGTAGTTGAAGGGACGGAAAATGACATAGGCTACTTTTTATCCCGATCAAACAAACAGTTTCCCCGATGACAATTTCTAAGTCTACGCAGACGAAGTCGCGGGCAAAAGCTAGTTGCATATACTTATTGCGTTGTTTGGGTTAGTCATGGGGGTAAGTTAACCATACAATATGATATGTCATACAATACTTTTGTTCTGCCCAAAGTACTTCATTAAATATGATTACTAAAACAAACTTTTTCACCATATGAAAGTTTAATAAGTCGTAAAAACGCCTCGAAGGAAAGTTTCCACTAGTTTATTTTTGCTACTTCAATCGCGCAGCGAAAACATTCTTTATCTGAGGTTAGACCCGGCAAATAAATTAGGTCACATCTATCTACCTAAATACATCAACTCCCGCCCGGGTCCCTATTGACCCGTAGCGAACAGGGGTCGCATTTTGACTAATCCCCAAATTGACTTCATAATCATAACTCAGAAACTTTCCCTGCGCAAAAGTATTATAACGAGTGTTCGATATTAGCGTGTTTCCCTCCTCGGTATATTCTTCTGTCTGTTAATTTTAACATCTTTTAACTATTGATTGCTCCTTCATAATAATATCATGATAATTTACGATTGCTCTTCCAGTTTTTCTTTCGGATATTTTCATGCGAAAAAACGAAAGGCTGTTTGTGGGTCAAAGTAGATAGAATAGTAGATAATAAGTTTTTCCTTTCAACTGGTGCTTTTGGAAGTGCTGATTAATACATTAAAACCTGTTTGTTTCCATTCGATAGAATGACTTGTCAGTTTTATTACTACGCCTCTCAAAGTAGTTGTGGGTGTTATGTTTCCGCGCAAAATTTTGGCCTAGCCTAGTTTGACCGTGTGCTGTACTTATTTATTTTTTGTTAAACCGCCACCTGAATATATTAACTTATTTGTAAAAGAACCGTTCATACATTATTTTACAAAAATGGACAAAACACTGAAACATTTTTTATGACATAAAGAACAGAGACAATCAAATAACAGCAAAATCCGCCGTTGCCAAACCGTCACGCGATCCGTTTCTTAATTTCTCTCCCTCCGGCAATAATAGCGATTTTGATGAGATTCGTTAAAAATAGCTATCGTATTTCTCCAATTACACGGTCCAATAGACCCGAATAAAGGCAAATAACACTTTACGTGATGAGGGACCGACCTTACTTATCCAATCTAGATCAGATTGTAATATTGTATATTCAAATCATAATAAAACGCCGAGACAATTTTGTTTAATATAAAAATATTGAGATTCAATTTCTGGTTGATATTGAAACTGGTCGGGGCTTGGAATCCGTTTTGAGGAAAAGAGTTTGTCTTATTGTTTATCCAGGGAGAAATCTAAGACTTTGAGTAAAACGTTTCCTAATAGAACAATATGTGGCAGCGCTTAGAAATTGTGTACAACGAAATATTCATCTTTCTGCACCAACCAGTTCCGTTGATTTTATCTTTTATAAGTAAGTATTGTTATGAATGACCATAGTATGGTATTTAACATGATACTATAAAGACCCTAAAAGATAATGTAATTCCTAAGAAATAATTATGAAAATACCAATTTCAAATGTGTTTGGCACCCATATTTGTATATTTATACTCGTAGGTTCATTGATTAGTTAGTGAAGCAAATAAATTACACTTGAGTGTTACGTTCGATACTGACAAACAAACAGTATATTACAGAACACGTCGTGAGAACAACGCCTCGAAGTGTTTCTATCCACTTTGCACCGATCGTACACTTTTACATTTGTGCTATGAGTGGGTATCGCACTCCATTCCATTGTATTACAAGGACTTCTCAGCTTATTTTTAGATTCGTTCAATACGATGCTATTTTTATCTCGTCCCGCTATCGTACTTTATAGGATGACGCGTTTTTTAAAGACGGTTTGAGTGAAAACATGAGGAGGCACAATTATCATCATTATTTGCCGGAAATCGTTAATTCTTAAACATTTCTCTTCCGCATATAATTAAAACCATACACAGTATGTCTCATGGAGCATATTATGACATTATATCTAAATAAATAGGGTATTTGGAGCCAGTTGTTGCGTCCTGCAAATATGTTCCAAATAAATTATTGCTATTAAATTATTATTTCATGTTCCCACCCGATCGAGTAGATATCAGTACTCCTGTAGAGTTCCGTAGCCGAAGGGTAACTAGCGGACTCTATCAGTAAGCCTCCGCTGTCCGTCCGTCAGTCTGTTAGAGAAGTATCGCATAATCCGTAATAGGTAGACAGTTGAAAATTTCGCAGCATGCGTATTTCTTTTCCGGCTATAACAACAAATAATCAATATAAATGATAAATTAAAGTCCCTACTTGATACGTGTTTTTGAGTTTTTTAGCGTTCCGTACTTGAAACAGAAAGTATAAGATAAGGTTATACGTCTGTCTGTCGGTCAAAAAGGGTTATCTCAGAAACGCGTAGGTGTATGTATCAAATTTAAATTAATATCAAATTCTGAAGACTGCAATCTCTTTGATATGTAAAAAATCACACTTCACGCAGTCAACGCAATAAAAAGAGATATCCGTTTATGCAGCTTATTTTGATGATTTCCCTTGAAAGCGCATCAAAACCTATATAATATACCGGAGCATAGGCCAGCGTGATGATCATGTGCGTACACCGACTTGTCCGTGTTGTACCTACACCATGTTGTGCTGCGTAGCATATTTATCATACCTGGTGAGTGATTGTCTCATAGCTGGATCATTACGAGTACGAGTATATGGCATAATAAATGTAGTTTAATTAAATGATGAAAAGAAGAAGAAAACATGATTTACTAAAACTCTATTTTACAGTACGTAAGCTTCACGTTGCGAGGTCGACGATAAAAATCTTTCTTCCCGACAGTTGTGGAATCTGCGTACCATATGCGTCGCCCTTATTAGCTTAGTGAACTTTCACCATAATACGTAGCCTCGACAGTCTTTGTATAAGGACTATACATTTCTGAGCTCAAAATTGGAGCAACAGGTATCCAATGTTACAAAAAATTGTAATTAACAAAATATGCTAATGCGAAAAGCGCTTCAGTTGGAGCAAAGATTTCATAAAGAAAGAGAAAATTCAGGAAATGAAATTTTCGTGCGGATGCCTTGCAAGCCCAGCTTTGAGGTGGAGCGCGCCTCTACGGAAGCAAACCACTTTAATTCAATTATGTCGGAACGTGGACACAAACTTATTGTTTGAGAACGCTGCGGCCACGACTCTTCAAATACGAGTATAAGACTTGTTTACAATGTGTTTGGGAACACAAGTCAAAGTACGAACAAAAATGTGTTTTCACTTATTGTCTGTCTGCGGAGGACGCAGACGAGAAATGTATTGATTGTATTTGTTCAAGTGAAGTTAGAAATACTCAGCAGATAGGTCTACGGAGGTAGATACCAGAGACCACCAGAGACGACACACTGAGCAAGACATATACTGGTATATGTCGAATTTATAGTATTATCGCATTAGCGTTGAGTTTTTATTCTGAAAGTATTACAAAGTTCCCAAATCATTTAGGCCATTCAAACTTTCAACTTTGATTTTTCTGTTTTCCTATGTTTTAAAGATAGGATGAAATAAAAACGAATTTATGTGTACACACTCGAGTACAAAAATATGTATCCACTTTTGAACCATATCACATTCACCTTTAATTGACATTTCCTTCAAGACACTACATAGAAACAAGCAAGATTAAAAGTGACATGGTTCAAAAGTGGATATATATTTTTACACTCTTACAAATTTGACTGCAGAATTGTCATTACAAAACTCGTATTTATACGAATATTTATGAATATTGGTAATTGACAATGTCGCGTCGAAGCTGTTTCTACACCAAGATAAGCTACAATGTTTTCGTTAGTCTATGGCAGTCTAAATTCTACTCACATCACACTCGTCACAGTCAACGTGTTGTATTGGTGCTAGAAACCATGAACATCAGAGTAAATTATCGTCCGTAACAGCAGTATCAAAGAACTACGCCATATTTTGAAAGAAAAATAAAGTCAATTGGATCGTTTAGTTAGAGCTACGTCAGTTCGTTGACAAATCCGCCATTCTTTATCCACTCCGCTATCGATTTAATCGTAGGCGAAATATAAGAGAGTAAGTATTTTTTGTCAGCTTGTTGTCAAGTCAACCGTGAGCCAGCGTTTCTTGCTTAGGTGGTATTTTGTTATTACTTTATTACTTTTTACTACTGTTATTACTTTAATCATTTGAATTATTCGGATGACACAAGCGTTCTGAGTCCTTATTATAAATTGTTCTGATTTTCGCCGGTGTAAAGCTCAAATGAAAAATAGAAGTGTCAAACCATAATGCAAATTGTAGCAATTCAAATGATATAAAGCCTCGATACCATTGAAGCACATAAAACGATTATTCGCACAGAAAGTGGCTGATATCATTGAGGTTGCTCATGATTGACAACCCTACAAAAAATTTCTTAAGAAATCAATATTTAACAATGATCGATTAATATCTGGTTACCTGTAAATGACCAATCCTGTAGGATTTTTATGTACACGTATATATGTTGGATATCGAGTTCGGCTCTAACTTTAAAGTACCATCCATTTCGTTGAAGCTAATTTTTGACGATTATTTCTGTAATGTTCTGCAAGGTTTATGTGTAGAAGTTGATTGTCATAGAATGATACATTCAGCTTTACACGTGAATCGTGTTTACAAAAATCGTGAAACTAAAATCGTGAAATTTTGAAAATCGGTACGTATTCCATCTGCTAGACACTCGTTATCACTCCAACGAAAAGAAGTGTGGAAACTCGCTTTATATGACGACTGACAGCTTATATCTTTTATAAACTCATATTCACCCAGTGTGGAACATAAACCTAACGTCCGTTATTACATTAAGCGAAACGCTGTATTAGGAAATAACGTACAATAACCGAAACAATATTTATTTACTCAGCGGAAACGGATCCGCTATCAATCTAGATAGAAGAATCACTCGTCCTGACAGTTACACCGGTAGCTGTCCTGTCCGCGCCCCGAGTGCAGCTACGAGTATTGACTAAACTTGACGAGCTCCTTCAATAACTAATGTTCTCGGCGACAGTGTTTTATTTCATTAGAACAACTACACGAATGATTAAAAATTGGACTAAATCAAATCCTAGACATCACACTAACACTCTACGACACAATCAATCGTGATGAAAGTTACGCGCGTACGTAGCTTATAGCATGGAGATACGGACATCCGTTTTTATATCGGTAAAGTGCTACCGTTATATAAATTCTGAAATTGTTTGCATAAAGAATGTTTGTGATTTAATCACTGATTTAAGGAAGATTAAGGGAAGTAGAGGAAGACCGAGGATAGATTTATTTGACGAAATAAAGAAAAAGATAAATCTCGTGTATTCCAGGACGCAAAGACAGTGGCGGTAAAAAGAGAACACTGGCGAATACTCCACCGATAAGAACGAAGCTCCTTAATTTAAAAAAAACAGAAGATCACCCCAAAACGGCGGAACGGATTTGAACATTTTGCATCCGATAGAAAATGGTCCTGGATTTGAATTAAACATACAATGCTTATAGAAGTACAGGGACAATTATATCGGATCGGATGACTAATTTCATTCCACACGGTACTAGAAACACCTTACCCCAAAACTTCAATTGAATAACATACTATCTACCTTTATGTAAACAATAATACTTTAAAAAATAATCCGTAAGTAGACGATCCTAGATCCAAACATCCACCCGGGGATTAATTTTGCCTGTAAAGTGGCTGCCCACCTCAATTACATAGGCGAACGGGTGATTTACATACATAACAGTCATCCACTAGTAGTATATCAAACGTAATCTGTTTTGTGCCATGAACGTGCCCTCGGATTGGGCCCAAATCTCCGTTTAACGTCATTAAGTACCTAACCAGTAGTCTAACTACTGGTTTTGTATTAACCGAATGATTGTTAAACTCTAGCTGACGTGATATACTGACATAGAAGTTGTAAACTAAATTACATTATATTCATATATGAAGATGAATTTCTGAGATTTTTTTCGATGAAAGATGTTTTATGCGGACACACATTTGAATACCTACCTATTTTATAGCTTTAAATGAATTTGCGTTTGTATCTTTACCTGTAATTAATAGGTTTTTTTGCTTGTGAGACATGAAAAGACAAACAAGAAACTTTTAAGGATTCATTTTAGGACATTGCAGGAGGCAAGGAACCCTAAAAGTAAGCCATTAAATTTTTAATATAGACAAGGCGAGGGTACAAACCAAGCGTTTCAAAAATTCATAGAAGTTTCTCCCAGTCGTGTTTGCAGACTTGAGTTTTTAAATCTTTAATTAATTTTTAATTCATCACGGGATTCTCTAGAGCTCAAGTACTTAGCTTAAAAGATTTTATGCATGTATTGTATGGCTGTTCTTAATACACTTCAATGCCAGAGTTGTTCGAAGGACCAGGTTTAATATACTTTTTCAAGACAAGTGCGTGACATCCTCGACCGCATCGTCACGAGACCGCCCAAACGCTATATACAAATAAAGAAAATTCAACAAAGATAACATAAAATAAATCTATCGAAATCCAGTATTGTTCCACCACTTTAAACCTGTGATTCATTTAACTAAGTGTTCAGGGCGAGGCACATCAATCCCACGCCTTTATCGTCGCTCACAATCAGGGGGACATGAAGAAGTCTCTCATAAGAAATTCAAATGTTCAGCAAGTACAACAATATTACATTTATACCCCGGGATTTTTGGAATATCAAATAAAACCTGTTGTTACACAGCGTAGAATAGTAAAAAAGACCTCTTCTCTTTCATATGTAAATCCCGAAGCTTTGTTCAAGGATCCATTAGACATTAGTCGTGGGGGATCTACACTTGGATTTTGGTCGCTCTTCAAAATCGGACTCTGTAGAATACAATTACATTATTCTGGCAAAACTTAAGTTGCCACAAGCGTTTTGGACCCTTTTGAAGATTTGAGACGTTTCTGTTTTTGTGACTTGCGATTTATAGTCATAATTCACTGCTAAACATTAGTCTCCCACATAACTAGTCCATTCGAACGAACTTTCTATTTCTTTTACATGGTAATAAGAGTGTAGTGGTACAAAGATCAAATCAAATATTCTTTATTTAACTCACATAGCGTACATAAGTCTAACAATTGAGGGTGTATATAACAACTGTGAGAGTCTGGTGTCCGAGATAGGATTTCCCTGGGTTTCAGATCACCAGTCTCTCTCCCATTGGATCCCGTTACAGATATCTCAATTCATCTAAGGCAAAATTTACAGTGAGTGAGCAATACATAACAATATATATAAAAAGGTGTGTGTGCGTGTGTTTTATTATCTTATACAAGGTTACAAAATTATTCGCTGCCAAGTCCGAAGTCTGAACTAAAAGGTCGGGGGTCGATCTAAGTCAAGTAGAAAAGCGGGCGTAGCATGAGACGCGTGAGAGGCAGTGAAAGTGAAATATGTCTAGGGTTTAGTTTTTATACCAGAAAAACTTTTGGCAACGACTAATATTAAAATAGGATTATCAAGACTAGATTTATAACAACAACTGATTCTTGATTACTTAATTTCCAATTCTGGCTTGTGTAAGATTTTTTTGTAATATTGAATATAGAATAACGAGAAATGAGGGTAATTTCAGTCCCAAATTTTTCTTCCTTAAGGGTGAAGTATTTTATTTATTCTTAAATGATTTCCGCTTGAGATATTATTTTGTATAGGGATATTAAACGCTTGAAAAAGGACATAAGCTAATTTTTAGTGGACCAGTCACACACTAAATATCAAGTCTGTATATAGGTACTTCTGTATAGGAGCTAAAAGCCTCTGACAGACAGACGGATATATCAGCCACAGCAATAGACTGGATCCCTAAATAACAATAATTAAAATTTGTTTACAATTAGCGGAGATGTAAAGTAACATACACACACAATAACACAATTTGAGGACCTACTCCTTTTTTGAAATCGGTTGAAAATCATCCCAATGTGATTGTATAGCTTCTTCTGTTTTTAACCTTGCCTTATACCTCTTTATATAATTACCTTATTAATTTTTTATAATAAATTAACTTTCTTATTGAATAATTATTAGATATTACCGTTTCTGTTTTTCATCGACGTCTGTTCATCGATATCATTATCATTCATCACATTACAACAACGGTTGCTAAGGCACGAAAGTGTTCCGCTTATCACTAAATGTCTTACTAACGTCAAAATAAGAAAAAATATTCTATCATACATACATAACACATGTTTCCGTTCACGATTGTTAAATGTGATCGGATGTGAACAACACGCGATGTTGATAAACTTAAGTAAAATGTAGGAAAGGTCATTAACGGATAACAGCTGTTCTGGTATTTTAAGAATATCGTTATCCAACAATATACTACGATTTAATCTTATTTGTTCATGAGCCAATACTTCATAATCCCTTTACCCTCTACGACTAGTAAATACGACAATCATCAATATAAACACATCCTACAAGAGTGTAGTTTGGTCCAGTAGCGCTCCGGGACCATGTTTGTATGTACGTAGGTAGTTTATTATAGTTTTATTAGTAACATATTATGTAATGTGAACATGTGGTGAGGGCAAGACGACATCCGATTACAAGCTAACAGCTGCCTCCGCAATATTGGCTCGAGCACGACACGTTGACGACGCGTATCAAACAAGTTACAGAGAAACTACAAATAAAAGAAAAACTAACGATTCGACGACGTATCTTTATACTCGTACCTCACATACCGGCCATTAATAGTGAGATATATTTAGATAGTAATTAACGACAATACTTATTATTATTATTATTTGGACATGAGGGGTGCAGTTCGTCTGTCCTGCAAGTCACCGCGACCTTTGCAGATCTATTGTGACAGTCCCCTATGGATCAAATCACCTCCCCAAGGCCAATCTCGGTCATGAACCGTACGATTGATCTGGGTTTGGAGGTCCTGATACTGTCCGTTGTGGCAGTGTGGCCTCCGAGGTGTCTGTTCCTACTGTGATGAAGAGCATCACAGTAGCAGAGGATATGGATGGGCGTCTCTTCATCCTCCTTACAAAATCTGCAAGCTATGTTGTCGCTTAGGCCCATGTGGCTGAGATGTTTGCTTAGCTTGCAGTGCCCCGTTAGGGTCCGGGTCAGGATCCTTAGTTGGTTCCTGCTGAGCGAAAGCGCTTCGTTTGCGTACGAGTTGTTGTAGCCATTCAGAAGCGCTTTAGAATGGTTTTGGCCAGGTGTGGCTTTCCAGAACAGCAGTCCTCGTCGGCGCGCCTCCTGGCTAAAATTATCTTTTATGGTGCGGAAGGAGATGCCGCAGGCCGGTTCTGGCCCTACCAGCGGGCTCTCTGCACCAGACCTAGCTAGTTCATCTGCGTTTTCATTGCCACAGATGCCAGAGTGTCCAGGTACCCAGGCCAGGGTAACCACATTGGTCGAGCCTAAAATGTTCAGTATCTGGACACACTCTAACGTGAGTTTGGAGTTAAATTCGTATGAAATCAATGCTTTTAGTGCAGCTTGACTGTCTGAGAGAATTGTGATTCTCTTGTTGGTGTATGAGCGAAGGAGGTTCTCGTGAACGCAGTTGATTATTGCGTACACTTCAGCCTGGAAAACAGTCGCGTACTCACCCAGGGGGAAGTGTTTGTCCACCCTGGGTTCCTCGCTGTGTATCCCGGCTCCTGCTTGCCCATCTTTCCTTGATCCATCTGTGAACCAAATTATTTCGTCGGATTGGAGGTCGCTAGTTATGCCTTCGTCCCATTCAATCCGCTCGGGTAAGTATACCTTAAACGACAATACTAATGAATTAAAAAGGATTACTAATATAAAATTGGAGAAAACAAGAAAATTGATCAGAAAAAAGTCGTGTCTGTGACAGTGCGGAAAACTGTACTTAAAAAATAAAAAAGTGTTTAAAATGATATACATTAATCGTATATTTTTATTCGGGTTTTAGTTCATTAAGTCAAACTTATGAATATCAAGTAACATTAATAATATTAGCAGGAATCTTAAAAAAACTTGCATTGTAGTAAATATTTTTTCAGTTAAATCACCATGCATCGCTAGCCAATAGCATTGCACTGTTTATTCCCAAAACATTTTGAAAGATCCTGCTAATTTTCTGTCCTTAAGTAATGGACAACGTTCCCAAACTACGAGTAAAAGGTTGCTTAATCCTGACTGATCCCGAGGGATTCCACTTTAGTTACATAAGAAGAAAAGGTTCAGGTTTTGACTGTAACCTGGCTACCAATACTTGTACAAAATATACAGCTTGCAATACACGAAATCGATGACAAGTCCGCGAGACTATGGCAGGCGTATGTATTTGATCAGATACCATTAAATTATTGAGCATGTCATTTGAATACCCACGGCATCTGAACTCGAAGATATTTGCCTCTATTTCATCATCTTTCTTTATTACGTTTTAGCAGGTAAGATTGTATGAGTATGCTAGCTTCTGTCCGCAGCTTCGCCCGCACGGACTTTAGAATGTAATTCGGGGGAACTGCTCGTTCGATCGGGATAGAATATAGCCTATGTCCTTTCTTGGCCTTTATCCCTATACAAAAATCAAGTCATTTAACTTTCTGTTAGGCCGTGAACATATGAAAAAAGTTTTTTTTTTAAATTTACTCCATGTTTTAATATTTATTCTACTATTCAGGACGGATACAAATATAACAAATCAAAAACGATGAAATTTTGTCCAGCCGTCCGACTTTGCTTTATATATTAAGAAGATTTAGTTTAGGAATAAGCGCTACTTTAAACAAGATATATCTAAACGTATGTATGTATTCGTAACCTCATTTCACAATGTATGAAAATCACGTGGTATCAAAAAATATTATGAAATAACCATCACTTCAAGTTAAAGAACAAGTTGTCAAAGTATTCCATGTTGTCCCCTTAATAAAATGAACAGATTCTATTTTCCAATTTACGAATGAAAAAAAAAATATTTTTTGACAGTTGAGAAATCGTTTCAAGATTTATAATTAAATAACAACTGGTATACCTACTTAAGTACGTCTAATTAATTCAGAAGTTAGAAGTTATAAAAGTAAAACAACAATCCAAACGGTTTCCGTGATAAGACATTTAATAATTAGTTCTTGTTAGCATTACAAAGCTCCAAATAATGAATAATTAACGAATGGTAATGCTAAATACGAGTACGTACCTGTATATGAAAACAATGAAAGACAGAGCAATTCCAGTAAGACAAAGTGGTTGGATGGAACGTAGTTTTTTTCTTTCACTTGAGAGTAAATAAATATGTGTCGAAATGGCTACAAAGAAAAGCATAGTTTATTTATTTAATATAAAATAAAAGGCTTTTCCCTATTTGTTTATTAAAGAAAATAGAATAACGTAAGTACCTAAACAACACTGAAAAATAATATAGTTTGAATAAAATCTGAATCCCAGTCATATAATATAGTTTGAACAGCAATAGCAAAGCAAAATAAATTTAGTTCATTTATCATTTATTTATTTATAGGGTGCTAAAGTGCACATTATGGATCGAAAATGTGGTTGTTGTACACACTACCGCAAAGTATGATTAGATAAGTTTACTTCAATAGAATCACGGCTTCTTTGCTTTAGTCGCTTTCGGCGTATGAGAGGTCAGGGGTGCAAGTGTGAAATGCCGTATGGTTATTGCTAATAATTGTGAGTTGGTAGTAATTTATAAATTCCATCCACCAAGCTTTAGCCGTTATTACAAGTACCATTGCAATATTTGTTGGCAATCATTTTAAATATATTTTTAAAATATAACTAATAGTACAATTGTATTCTTAATATATTTATAAGCATAGTAGTATTTTTGGCCGCCACTTCGTCTGCGTGATTTGAAGAATGTATCGCACGGGACCGACATAAAATGTATTCCGTTTGATTTTCCATGCCCTAGGCTACTTATTTTACACATATCACTTTTGTTTGTGCCGTTGAGGCGATAAGTGGTAACAAACAAACAGACACACTTTCACAGTTATTATATCGGTAGGTTAAATAAATAATGATAAAGTTAAATGTGACAAAGTCCTAACATAAAATTAAAATAAATCTACATTGGGAAGCTTCACTATAGATGTATGATGAACATATTTCCGACAGATAGTCGAAACTATCAGTGTACTGCGCTTAATTGGTATCGAGAGGCATTCATCTTAATTATAGCGAATGTGGATGGATCAGCCATGTTGCTCCCCCGGCCCGACGACTGCTCTACACGCCTTAATATAGACATTCCTTCATTTATGTGTACACTCGTAGTTTATAAATGCTCAGAAATATATTATTAATATCATGTTTAGCTATTAGGGTCGTGAAACGCCTAACTGTGAGGAAAGGTTGAAATTTGTAAAATATACAAGAAACTCTTCAGTGACACAAACAAGAAAACGAGACAATAATTTCAACGTAAAACCCAGATCAGACATGAACATAGAAAACTTTCAAACGATAACTGAAATATTGATGAAATGCTAATCATGAATACAAAAACAAGTTTTATAACGGAATATTTATTTATTTATAACATTATATCTCGATCATGAAAACTTTTAAAGAAATTGTAGTTATACCTATGTATTGTAATTGTTGTTCCCTATAATTTGTTTATTTTACCTACGATACATTGGGCAATGTGTTACAATAATGATGAAGCAATCTTTGTTAATATGTGAGCTACATATATGATGAATGAAACCTGTACTATTTAATCAAAACCAGGTAGAGGTCGTGTTGTAGCTACTCGTAAGTATTAGTGTATTAATATTTTTGGAGGTTTACAAGGAGGTTATGAATTACATAGCTCAAGACGGCAATTTCCTATAAACCCCGCGGGTGCTTGCCGCTCGCTCTCATTTGCATACACTTTGCTGACCCGACATCGATAAAACCCTTTTTATCGCAGTAAAAAAGGGGATTCCGGAGGCCCAACAAAGCATCCCCAGCCATCTTATTTAATATAAATCCAACAGATTGCTATCTTTTACATGTCCGTCACAAACTGTGGCCTGATTGTTTATAGAGGGCTCTCTTATGGAAATGGATAGAATCTAGCATGGTATTCCATAATATCTGTGATTTAGGAAACATTTTTCATGTAGGAGAAGTAAAGAAGACTGGACTGCACAGACTGTTATGTTATGCTTTAGGTTTTTGTCGAAATAAATAAGTTTCATTTTAATTGTAATCCACACGTAATCCATATTCTAATTATATTATCTTATGGGGCCCAAAGCTACTGTTTCTACTAAATTTTTTAAGAACTTGAAATACTAACTAAAATGACTTTAGCTTTAAAGGATTACACAAAATGGAAGAAGATTTGTATACATACAACTTACGCACAAGGCTTTTTAATCTGTCTAGAATCGATCGATCTTCAATTGCTTTTCCTTTCTTCTAACGAAGAAATGTTTAATCTTCTTTAGTAACATGAACTAATGTGATATTTTAGGTGTACAAAACAACAACAAATACAGGCACACTATAAAACAGAGCGTGTATTTACACAATCCTGCCATTGCCTTGATGATAATGTACAGACTCTATAGGGAAATAAGTCGGTAGAATACGGCAGGGCGGTGGTAGGTTCATATGAAACTCGTTACCCTGACTTTGGTCTTTTTGTAATGCACGTTGTAATACGATAATAACTAAATACATTCTTTTACCATTTCTCGGGTTCTAAATTCAAATTTAGTTTTGAACTTTAATTAAACTGAAATGTATGTACGTAATACGTAAGGTTTAAGAATTTAATAAAAACATTGTTCATATAAAGTATTACAATATTACTGGTCCGGTTCGTTATGGGTACATCTTTAAAATAATTGTTTTACCAAATAATCGAGAGAAAATATCTGATTAATAACTTTATAAAAAGGAAAAGGGATATTATGAAACATACCGTACCATATATGGTATTATGTGCCATTACTCAAATTAAAATAATCCAAACAAAGAAAATATAAGTACTACAGTTTCCAAACATCACAAAACTTCCAGAAAAATCAATAAATATCTAAACATGAAGTTGTCAAAGTAGAATTATATATGTTTGATGGTTATCCGATCCGATTCCATACCATCTATATCCTTTATCAAGTGCGCAACAAAGGAACTCTTTACAGTTGTTTCTTTATCCGTCTCAAACTTGAGCTTAACAGAATAAAATTTACTTAAAGCTTAGTCTTTTTGTTGGAAAACTTTTTAAGAACACAAAAAAATGCAAAAGTTATTAAAATACGTACCTATTTCAAACGGAGTTATGGACTTATTTGCATAGCGAGCATTCGACTGTTTAATTCGAAACTCCTGTAAAAACGTCCTGCCTGAAGTTAAGATATTTCAATACTTGGATATTTTGAAACTCATGGATTTCATTGGGCCGAAAGAAGTGTTGCAATGAGGCGGAGTGAATACAAAATCGCTGATCCAGTTCAACATGGTCTGGAATAGGGGACGAAACGACTGGGCGTACCGCGTCGCTCACAGTTTATCCTTCTACTTTTAAGAGGGTATGCTGTTGTCAAAGCGCCCATACAAACGTAGTCCAGTCATATTTTGAGTATTAAGCTATGAAAATCTATGAAATTTTCAAGACACAATCTAGAAACAAATGTCTGTGTCGGTGGTGAGTCAGATTTTCGTTTAAATATATACTTCCAGAGTTACAGGGCGTCAAAGTATTGTATTTTTCGGTAGTAAAAAGCCCCAACTTTGAACCTGATTTACAAGAGTATGAATCAATTTAGAACAATTTGGAAAAACCACCGACATCTGAAATTTCATTAGTATACTGTATTAAAAAAATGGTTACATAATATACTGTATCCTTCAAATGATCCCTGGACTACGAAACATCCAAATAACGGGTGGATAACATCGCGTAATGTATGCTGTCTCACCTTACGCGCTCGGGTAGGATAGGGCTCAGAGAGGGACAGCTACAAAACAATGCAACCTTGAAACCGACCACGTGGTCTTACCAACATAGCCTCTTAAAATTGTTGATACTCTATGCTATATTGTTTTGTTAGTAAATACTTGCGTTTTGGCCTTATTTTTTCTGGGATTCTTGGCGCGAACTTGAAAAATGGTGGTTCATTGCTATTTTAGTAATTTGTTATTATTTGTGTTGTGTGTTTTTGTGTTATAATGGTGTGATATAGTGCAAAAAGTGTCACGGACGGTGTTATAGTATCAATTACGCAAAATTGTGAGGGTTTCGACGCGATCAAATTTCTTTTTATTATGAATAGGCTAGTTGACAAAATTTGAAAACTTGGTTAATTATATACTTTAATCTATATTATATCCCCAAAAAGCTATATTTTAAAGAAAAAGCAAAATTTACATTACGTATTTTGTATTTAAAAAAAGCAATTTATATTTCCCTCGAAAACGCTGAATAGTGTCATGGCGTCTTGAATGACGTCACAGCTCGCGAAATAACCTGCTCTGTGGTATGAAAACGTCAACAACAACAATGATGTTTTGCGAGGCGTGACGTCACACTTTCTTGCGCCGCGTTCTTCGTGTTCGTTGTCACGTGACCTAATGCCTATTTTTTTCGAATCCATTTTCTAAAAATATTAATAATCTTTAACTTTTTTGAGAAATATACTAGTTTTTTCTTATCTTCGTCTCCTCATTTATAATTAGAAACTATAAACCAAGCAATTTGTTATTAGTGGAAACAGGCCTATTATTACGAATTACTTTCGTATTATGTTGAAACCAAGACTGACCTTTGAAATTCTCGTCAAGAATCATCAAAACAAGTGATAAAATGTACACATTATGCATTTTATTGAGAAAACTGAAGATATAGCTTCGGCCTTGTTTATAACCTTAAAATTCTAAGATAGAATATCATTATCAAAGACATGGCTGTATGGTATTTTGCCTTTGGCTTTGCCAGGTAGGAAAAAATCTTACCAAAAAAATGTTTTTTCTGTTTTTAACTGGCAAAAAAACGTTCAAGTGCGAGTTGGACTCTTGCACCGAGGGTCCCGAACTGAAATTAAATAGTTAACATACTGAAACTCATAAATTTAAGTCCGATTGAAGAACAATCTGAGCTTTTCAGCTGAAAACATGATATCCCATCACCATATACATACATCCGTCTATATCACGATCAATTCTCAACTGCAAATATAATTTTGTAATCTAAAAATTGATTGTAATGTGATATAGTCAAAACAATTTGGTTTTCAGATTTATTTATATACTTGTGCTCTAAGACTTCTTGCCTAATTTATTATGGGGTCAAAGGAAAGTACCTTATAGGCTTGGATCTCCTTGCTCCTTGCTCCTCCTTTTTATTTCATTGACTTTTGATGAAAATTTTGCTTTTCTCACAGCTCCAAGGAAGGGATTGCAGACTTCCTCACGCACTTTCATGACATATAGGGTATTGACATTCAGACATACGGACACCAACGTGATCCTATACGTGTTCCTTTTGTGGTACAGAACCATAAAAAGAGAAGGTTCTCGTCTATATAATTATCAGTGTCTCATAATATACACATATATCTATACGCAATAGCCATGTCTTTTGTGTTTTAATTAAACTAGTAGCCCGTCCCGGCTTCGCACGGGGTAGACAATTATTTATTTTTGGAAATTTGGATATAAAACACTTTTTTCACAAATATTTTTATTTATTAAAAAATTATTATTTATTAATTATATATTAAAAAACATTTATTTCAGTGCCCCCTCCACCCCGCCCCCCGCGATGCCCGGCGCGCTTTTCAGACTGCATCGCAAACAACGGCCACGGCGCTATGGCGGTTTTGTTTACTGTTTGAATTTTTTAATTCGTAATATCTTTTGAATGGAAAGTCCAATTTAAATAATTTAAAAACTATTTTATAGGTAGTTAAATGGTCTTGACCATAAAATAATTTATTTGGATAAGGATTAATATAAACACATAAATAGCATGGTTTGAATTTGGTTAGCATTTTCATTAATGTTTAAAATGAAAAAAGTTGTTGTAGTGACATAACTACAATAGTTGGACATATGCTACCGCGGAGTTTTTTGTAGACATTATGATGTTCTTCAATATTGTTGTACATTATTTTGTTCTATCGCTAATAGTTTCGGCAGCGCATTCGACGAAAGACATTTTAAGACTCATTTTTCTACACCTTCGGTTACATCGTTCAAATTTTGCCAAGGATCCCTAATTTTTTTCAAAATGAAATGTAGCTTATGTCAAATTGGAAGAATGTAGCATTCTATTGGTGTAAGAATTTTTTAAATCGGCCCAGTACTTTTTGAGCCTATTCATTACAAACATACAAAAATAGGTACAAATCTTTCCTCTTTATAATATTAGTGAAGATAAAATAGGGGCTAGGCATGATAAAAGCAGACAAAATATTCTCACATCTAGTGTAACTCTAAACACGGCACAATGTTTTTAATTTGGCAACTTCATGCCCTTTTGTTCCTGACTACCAAATATATCATATATCACATTTCTGTAAACAATGATACCGTCTAAACAAAGCATCAGTCCACGAGATCGTTAGCCAACCGGCGCTAAATAAATAACAAGTAAATAGAGATACTTATAGGATAAAACCCAACAAAAAGTAAATGGTTCCTCCTTGCCCACATAATGTTTGATAGCTGAGGACATCTTGCTTTACAACGATAAAAATCCGTCCCTCGAGATCATAAAAGAACATGAGGGCTGGTAGCAAATGAATCGTTAAAGTCTCATTCCGAGCTCGAAAACATCATTTTGTAGTCACTTAAAAGAGTGGACATCAGAAAGTAATGACGACAGGACAGGAAGCGAATGAGTTGCATCATTAAATTGATAAATAATAAATATCGCACTGTTAACACTCAACTCAATTTTATGATCAATTTTGGAGAGCGCGAATGGGCTTTTGTGCGCGAACGACCGCTTCGGACACGCACTTGAAATGAAAACCCGTATTGATTTGCTCATGGCAGAAAATTGAGGTGCAGTGACGTAAATGGTTCATGTTTTAATTGTTTTAGTTTGATTCTTGCTTTTAGAATATAATTACACTAAAAATACCACGTAATTTATTGCAATAACCTCAATGTAATTCAACCATCAAACGGAATTTTAGCTCCAATTCAGCTTAGATACAAATTAAGCTAAAAAGTATACTGTGTTGTACCCCGTTTTTTGAGAATTTTTTAAAACTAAAACTTTGTTGCTAGTTCTGTGTTTCAATCTTATTGGTACAATGGGGCGTTTTCAGTGACGGCTATCGGTTGAGTACTTAACGGGATCCCTCTCCGAATGTTTCCATACTAAATTTATGTTGTCATTATCTTTTAAAACAGAATAGCTGGCTTTCATAAGTAATTAACTTAAAATAAGAGATGAAATTATAGTGTCGCGAAATAAATATCATTAATGTACAGCTTTATTGTTAGCTACAATAGCCGTTACACAGCTAATGTTCCCTATATGGCGCTTTGAACAATAAAAAAACTTGAGAGGTGTCAAGGGACACACTTCGTTTCGATTAATTAGTGAAGGAATTGTAATAAAATTTTACAAATTTTCTATAAGGTTTGAACGGATTTTTAACATTATATTTTAAATATGATTTTGTAGGTTTTTTCATTAGATTTTTTATGTACGTGATACGTTTTGTTTTTAGCCACATCTGTCATTGAGTAGCGGCAACTAATCAGAGCCATCTGTCGTCACATAGCTGTACAGTTGGTATCGTCTTACTACTACGTACGTCGTACTAACAGATGACACTAACTTACTATAACAAAAAGTGTCGGTGACAACTTTTCGTAAGAATTTTTTCCGTCTAGCCCCCTTTCACAACACGCGTACGTTTTGTTTTTAGCGACTTCTGTCATTGAGTAGCGGCAACTAATCAGAGCCATCTGTCGTCACATAGCTGTACTGTTGGTATCGTCTTACTACTACGTACGTCGTACTAACAGATGACGCTAACTTACTATAGCAAAAAGTGTCGGTGACAACTTTTCGTAAGAATTTTTTCCGTCTAGCCCCCTTTCACAACGCGCGATAAGGAACTTCGTTCCTTTGGGTAATTTGGTAAATTCCTTTGGTAAATTGGGTAAAAATGAAAATTGTGATTCACTGTGAAGCTGTATGTTAATGATACTGATTTCGCGACATTACAATCCGATGTCCTATTTTTAGATACTTACTGCACAAAGCCTTTAAAAGATTATGGCAACATAAATTTTGTAAGAATCTTTGATGTAGCGGGATCCCATTTAAGGACTCAATAGATGGAGTGGAAGAGCTCAAAATTTTTATGTCATAAATCATCATGGCAAACCACACACCCTCAAAAAGTCTTGTAAACAACTTTGACAGATTTATTTATACGTAGTTACATTCTCTTTGGTAGGTGCACAACAGCTTTGCTTCAAGAAATTTAGTACATGAACTCCTTGCTCTCAATTCATACGAAAAAAATATACATTTGACAGTCAAATTTTGCTACGACGGTGCCATCTATCCATAACGGAAGAACCTTTAAAATTTCATTAAAACACGAAACAAGTAATATTTTTCGCTCTATTACTTAAACACAGGCTCCCCTTTCCCGTCATAACTAGGATTGTCTATTCTTCCACACCGTCTGTTAGTTGGCACAAAGACCTCGTCCTATCATGAGGTAGACACGGGCTCCGGCGCGGCATAAACAAGAACCATTTCAGGTGAAGAACAGTCCTTGCTACGATAAGCCGATTTTATTGTTGCCGTCGTCGCCAGTTGCTCGTCTTTATCTTTTATTGTCGTAAGGGACGTGGCCCAGAGGACAGGACAGGACGACAAGAGGGAGCTCCCCCCCCCCCCCTCGTTTCCCTCCCCAACACCTTAATCGAAATTGAATAGCGAACACAGACCTACCGTAAATTGGAATACACATAATACAACGTGTTATTGAATTAATGCGAAACCCAAATGTTGTTCAGTGTCGAGAGTAGAATACGAGTACCTTGTATTATTTTAAGATTGAATCGGTGTCGGGTTTGTGCTTCTGAACTGTATTTAAAAAACCAGCAAAGTGCGACATGCACACAAAGGGTTCCGTAAAAGCGACGAAAACAGTCTTTAATATTATTATAGTTTTACAACAGCCATTTTATCGCAAGTTTTGGCTTTTTGAAGAAAATTTCAATAGTCTCATCATATAAACTATATTGATCGCTGCGAAATCCACGCAATTTTGCGTTATTGGTATCATATAGCACAAAATAGCATAATATGAAACAAAGCATAGCAGAATTATTAACGAGTAACGAATTATTAAAATAGCAAATCAACCACCATTTTTTGCGCCACGTTCACGCCAAGAATCCTGGAAAGAAAGAAAGAAATAAGCCCCTGAGAAAGGCGCGGTCATTGCTTTCAATAGATTCGTTTTGTTTTTCTAGATAAAAAATTATGGCCATGGTCATGAATTGACCCTCAGACTGTATTAACTACTTGATACAACTCTTACACCCGTCTGTAGGTACGAGTATTAGAAAATGTTTTGATCTGTTCCCATTACGACGCACAAGTTAAGTGTAATTTGACGTAAGCTTTTACGAGCTTTACCCAAATCGATACTTAAACGTTTTTACAGGCGGAGTTAGTTTTAGTCAAAAAAATATAGTGTATAGTGTTATATCATTTTTAACTTCAAACAAAACGTATATATACAACACGAAGCTATTAAACTTATCCCTTAATGGATTCCGTTGTAATGATATGATCGACTCTGATTTGAATGATTTCGGTAAAAAGTTTTTTCGTTTAATTTGATTGTACTATTTTGATGTACTACTGTAATATTTAGTTACAACACAGTGAATTCTTCTCAAATACAAAATCATTATTCAAATTCGGAATCCATTTATATCTCTATATTTTTACAATATTTTAACGACCTATATTTAACTAAAAGTTAAAAATTATTGCAAAATATGTGGGAGAATGGAGCCTAATCTAGATCAAGGATCTATATCTTAGGTACCCAGGCCCTCGCAATCTCAGTTTTACAAAGACAAAAATTAATATGTCTATTATAAGTTACTGTCATTAGCATGGCATAAATTTAGTGTTTCCTAAATAGCTCTGGACATGTCCATAAATATTTTGGTTATTGGTATTGCTTTAATTAAAGTACACTTCATCAGTGTAATAAAAACCCCGCAGAAACTGCAGGCAATGTTAGACAACCTTAATGTTGCCTCTAGGCGTATAGGTATCGGAATGAATCTGGACAGAACTAACGTTATATTCGATGATCTCTTCGATCCGAAACCGGTTATCGTTGATGGAACAACTCTCGACATTGTTAGAGAATATGTATATCTGGAGCAAACGATGCAGTTAGGTAGAAACAATTTCGAGAGAGAAGCCGATAAGAGGATACAGTTGAAGTGGGCAGCATTTTTAAAACTACGTAAAGTCTTTAAATAGTTGATACCACAATGCCTCAAGACAAGTCTTCAACCAGTGCGTCCTACCCGTGATGACTGACGGGGCCGAAACGTGGACACTCACGGCACGACTGATCCACAAATTTAAAGTCGCTCAGCGGGCTATGGAAAGGGCTATGCTCGGAGTCTCTCTGATGAGAAGCAAAGTGACCGACATAGCTCACCGTGTTAGCAAGTTGATTTGATTGATTTGCCGAAGGATCGACAATCGCTGGAGCAGACGAGTTCTCGAGTGGAGACCACGCCTAGGCAAACGTGACGTAGTAGGTGGAAAGACGACTTACGTAGGGTAGTACGGACGTGAATGGATGCGGATGCTTTATTGCTAAGAAAACAATTATCCCCCCCCCCCCCCCCCCCCCCAATACGGGATACTCAGCAGTACCACAGAGTAATATAACACGCTATTATACCTTTCCTATAAACAGTACGTCACAATGTTTTGTTTCTAGCATTCAGAACCTATTTTTAGGGTTCCGTTCACAAAGGGTAACCAACGGGACTCTATTACACACACAGTTGAAGTTTCACAGATTATGTATTCACTTTTAAAAAAATTATAAAATAAAACAAATATTTCAGCACCCATACAACAAACGTGTTTTTTTGCTGTTTTTATAAATAATGGTACGGAAACCTTCGTGCGCGAGTCCGACTCGCACTTGGCCAGGTTTTTAAAGTCAAGGTACTTTGAAGTAATATTTCCGTTTGTTAAAGATTTGACTGTGTTGTTCAATATTCGGAATAAAACTTTCACGGTTCAAAAGTTTTCACCGCGGCGACTTACTGTGAAGAGAATTATGAGTTTAAGTATTCATTTATTGTTAGGAAATCAGCACTCTCAAAAAGCATTTTATATACTTTGTGATATTATTGAAGCAAATTCTAAAGCGTTGTTGTATTATTAGAACTGCCCACTGCTGGTAAAATATATGTAATGTTTTTTAAAACTATTTTTTTTCTTCTATAGTAATGACGATGCACACTGTCTCTGACCTCATCGTTATTTACCGAAAAGATTAGATCCAAGCGTCATTGTTTTTAAATAATTGTAAACAAATCGAAAAAATATATATTTTAGGAAAGTTTATATACCGGTACAGTTTCCAAAAGAGTAAAATTGAAAAACACATTACATTACATATACAAATAATTAAAATATGAATAGAAAATCTAAAGATCCCAGAAAATCCAGTTGAAATCTGTAACATGATATAACAACTAACAAGCTCTTGAAACCAATCAACGAGAACACGTGTAATGTATTACGTAACGCGTATATAACATCCGATGTCACTTTCCTTGAGCAACTTGATCCCTACTTGATGCCTATAACTGGAGTTCTGGGCCCGTCCGCCTGTCACAAGTCAAAGCGAACGGCAAAATCAAGGATTTAAATCAGAACGACCACTACAGCACCTAAAAGTCATTGATTACCGTTGAATTGAATACTACCTACATAGATTGATTATTATACTGTAAAAAATTTAATTTTCAATAAATCATCACTTTTCCACCGACTTCAAAAAGGAGGAAGCTCTCAATTCGACTGTATTTTTACCCGCGACGGAACGGAGACAGAGTATGCGTTTAGGGTGAGAGGATGTTTGTTTGTTTGTGTGTTTGTTTGTGTGTACATACAAACCAATGTTGCCACTTATCTCCAGAACGGTTTGACCGATTTACATACGGTTTTTTGTAAAGGGTTGCTGATACGTCAGCGATGGTTCTTAGATAGGTGTTATGGCGCTAGCTCACCAGGGGGCGCTGCAATCAAGATTTTAACTCATTAAAATGAGGGACAGAGAACTTTGCGAAGGCTTATAGCTACTAGGCCGTGTTTGGGCTCTTTTGAAAGTGTTTGGTGAGCAGAACCTGCACATGAACTTTTGAGGGTCTGATGATGGATCAGAACGACGTTGAAGGGAATCTTGCGAAGGCAAATACCTAGTAAGCCGAGTTTGGTCTCTTTTGAGAGTGTTTGGTGAGCAGAACCTGCACATGTACTTTTGAGGGTCTGATGATGGATCAGAACGATGTTGAAGGGAACCTTGCGAAGGCAAATACCTAGTAAGCCGTGTTTGGGTTCTTTTGGGAGTATTTGATGAGCAGAACCTGCACATGAACTTTTGAGGGTCTGATGATGGATCACAAGGAAGTTGAAGGGAACCTTGCGATGGCAAATACCTAGTAAGCTGTGTTTGGGTTCTTTTGGGAGTGTTTGATGAGCAGAACCTGCACATGAACTTTTGGGGGTCTGATGATGGATCAGAACGATGTTGAAGGGAACCTTGCGAACGCAAATACCTAGTAAGCCGTGTTTGGGTTCTTTTGGGAGTGTTTGATAAGCAGAACCTGCACATGAACTTTTGAAGGTCTGATGATGGATCAGAACGACGTTGTAGGGAACCTTGCGAAGGCAAATACCTAGTAAGCCGTGTTTGGGCTCTTTTCAGAGTGTTTGGTGAGCAGAACCTGCACATGAACTTTTAAGGATCTGATGATTGAGCAGAATAACTTTGAGGGGAACTTTGTGAAGGAACATGGCGAATAAACTGTGCCTGAGCTCTTTATAGAGTATTTGGTGATTAGCATCTGTACATGTACACCTGATAATCGAAATTATACATTTTAAAAAATTTGACGACGGATTTTTTCGGACTTATTATTGTAATAATATGTAAGCTTCTTTTTATCTCGTTACCTACTTCCATTTAGTCGAGGGTTTCTAAAAAATTATTTAACCCTTTTCCCATTACATTTACATTTGTCGCGGGTTTTTTCAAAATTTTTAATTTTATTTTTTTTCGTTGTTGTATGTATGTTTCGTGATAACTCCGCCAATTGTGAATCGATTTTGATGTTACTTTTTTTTTACTTTTTTTGTTTGATAGAATGTACTTTAAAGGTGGTCTCATAGAAATTTTATCAAAATTGATTAAGCACTTTTTGAGAAAATCAACAAAGACCAAATATGATAATAATACCTCCAAAAGGTGAACATTTTAGGGGATGAATGCTGTAGAAGTTAAGGGCAGTTGAAATTTGTTCTAGTCCTTTTTGAACGCGTCAATTATTAGTTGATTAAATACACTTGCCTATTTGCCTACGCAATGGTTATTCAGAGTCGATGAGCTTTACTTCATATGTACTCGTATTATGTCCGTATAGAGAGAGGGTTGACCACTTCAATCCTCTCAATAGTTGGTTAGTAATCTGCCAATGAATGGATAACGGTGGTTGGTTCTCGGAGGTTGAGGCAGAGATTGTAATTTGTCCCTTCGCGGAACATTATTAAGAAAATAAATAAAAATACGTAAAAATATGAATGTATGTTTTTAAGTTTGTTACTTAATCACGCAGAAACTAATTCGAATTAAATTTGGCAGACATTAAGGATATGATCTGGAATAACACATACATAGGGTTATTTTTATCACCCAATCGAGTGTTCCGTTTTTGTGAAATTTACGTAGACGAAGTAGCTGATATAACTTAATAAATAAAATGAAATATAATACTGCTTGCCGGTCTTCTGATATTAAATACATACATTGCAAAAGAGAGGAATATCCGTGCACGAATCTTGGTACTATAATAAATAGTCACTGATTATGGTTAGTCTACAGAAGATTTCACTAGAATAAACACTTGGATCATCTCAATAGATTTATCTAAGATTGTTTAGACGTATATTTCACTAAGACGTCGATAGAAATTCTTTGTGAGCTTTTTCTTGGCTTGTAATAGCAGTTCCCTTAATCGTGATAATGGATTATTTTTATTTATTTTTATTTAAACAGTTTATTGTACACAGAAAATATTTACATAACACAAAACAGAAAAAATATATACAAAAGGAACAGCTTATTTCTAAAAGAAATTTCTTACAGCAGTCCTAGGTTAAGGAGAAATATTGAAGAAAGGAGGGCAGTTAGGCGTGTACGATATGATAAATATAATAAACGATTACATAAATACGATATACAAAACAAACTAATATATATCAATAATAATACATACATACTTTACATACTATAAATATATATAATCTTATAGTGATAGAAAATGTTCCTTGACGTTTTTCTTAAAGGCGGAAACAGTTTTGCTGTCGCGTACAGTGTGAGGCAACGAGTTCCACAATCTGGCTGCATGAACCGTGAATGAGTAGGAAAAGAAATCGGAGTGATGGGAAGGGATGGATAGGATTGTCCTAATGTGAGCTCGACAAGGTTGGTCAACAGGATGCGTGTATGTAAATCGCTCACTTAGGTAGCTAGGATAAGAAGGGTTATTTAGGATATTGTACAGAAGGGAAAGGATATGAGCATTTCTACGAAGGCGGATAGGGAGCCACTTGAGCTGAGCGCGAAAAACTGACACGTGGTCATATTTTCGCAACCCGAAGATGAAGCGTAAGCAAAGATTCTGAAGTCGCTCAAGTTTGTTTAATAGCTCTTCGGTGACGTCCAAGAAGCAAGAATCAGCATAGTCAAGAATAGGGAGCAATAATGTTTGGGCTAGAGAAATCTTAGTTTTCAATGGTAGGAACCATTGAAAGCGCTTGAGAGAGTGAACAGCAAAGTGAATTTTCTTGCTGATCTCATTGACATGCTCCACCCAAGAAAGATTGCAGCTAAGGAAGACACCTAGATTTTTAGCTGTCTGAGTGAAAGCAATTGGAGTATCGTTGTACAGCACAGGGGGGACAAGGGATAGGTCAAGTGAGTTGCACATGTATCTACTCCCGATAATCATGGCTTGTGACTTATTTGGATTAACTAATAGCCCGTGAGATGTTGGTGCTCTTTGATATTGTTTGTTGTACTATACGTACCAAGCTTGGCAACTGAACTACATATATTTCTTAAAAATCCAAATTTGTACACCCGCTCCCTTGCGCACTCGAGTCCCGGGTGCTCTACGATTTTCGTCACCCTGTCATTTTTGGACGATCCTGTTAATGAAGCTTTGACTAGGCTTTCACAGAGTTGTATGTTTATAAACAAAGCTTTCTCGGAGTGTACACCGACCTCTACGAGTTGTTTTCATTGTATTGACAAATAAAAACATGCTGATGACTTTGACGACTACTTCATACAATAAGTAATGTTAGAAGGAAAGAATTGGTTAGAAGGTGATTATTATAGCTTGGATTAAGAGCTTTTTTGAAAGACAAATTAATTAAAATAATATTAAACAGTAATTAAATTACATTCCGAAAAGCTATCGTGAACAACTACAGACGACGATTATAATTTATGTAAAAGTATGTTTCAAATCTGTCCAACACTTGTGCCTACACTTAATATAAAATCAAGCAATAATCTAATGATATATACAAAAATACTATAATTAAATTTGTTTTGTACAAAATCATTCTTTTTTGTGCTAAATGGAGACGCCAAATATTGCCATCATTCACCTACATTCACCATTTCAATGTTGCCATAGTTGTTTTTTGGGTTGTATTTGTTGCTGTTGCCAATTTTGTGCATTTTTAATGTTTTTTAACCTAAACCAAAATATTCAAAATCGTGATTAAAAACACTTTATTGTTTAATGACGTTTTTAAATTATAGATGTTCGACTCCAGGCCGGGATCCATTCGCGGAACGTGTCTTTTTGTATATTTCCGTTTTATGCATTCGAGTACCTACTCGTAAGAGGGCCCGTTATGAAATCCGAATCGGGGTTCGTTTTACCACTCCAGGATTAGAACCTACACCTTTTATGTAAGTGAATAGCTGTTCGCGCATCAATGGTACGGAAACACGTTAAATTTTACCGCCATTACCGAGGAGCAATTAATAAATGCTCGTGGAAATATAGATGTACCTCGAACAGAAAACTTGTCAGTCAGGTCAATAAATGTCATCGACAAGCTCATATCTCGTCATACATTCAACAGGTACACCATTGTTGTATTGATGGCAGACATCCATCAGTGGGGATCGCGTTGGTGCGTTGCGTGAGACGCTCGATCGTGGGGGTGGTCGGCGGTCGCGAAGAGAGTCCTTAACTCCAGGGAAGGAGAACAAGAGGATAGTGTAGTAATTAGACGGTTTTCGGGTTACTTACGCGGTGTGAGCGCGGTGGAATCCGAGGCGCGACACTTGTTGTGGCCGCGTGGCCGGGCAGCGGCAGACTGTTGCTCCCCGGGCCTCTTCACTTGTTACGTGCCGCCCGCCCGCCCTGCTCAGCTCCCTCGGCCCCCGTCGCCCGCCACCCGTCCCCCGCGCCACTCATACCCTCCACCCCGCGCCCCTGAAGCCTTCGACAACCCCGCCCCGCAGCCGCTCGCCAATATCACGGATCCTTCACTTCGCAGCATCCTTCTTACTCACCTACCCAACATACAAATGTCATCCCTAAATTTGAATAAATATAGCTTTTCACAGGTAACGCGCGCAGGGCAAGGTCTTTGTCACTTTGTGCGAGTAGGTACTTGTTGTGATATAAAGAATTATTCACGTGTATGCTTGCAGAAATCCATTATAAGAGTATGAGCGCAAATGAAGCGTGTACCGGGCCGTCCCCCTAGTAGATGGACCGACGACTTGGTTAAGGTCGCGAGGAGTCGCTGAACGCGGGACCGATCAATGTGGCATACCATGAATGAGACCTTTGTCCAGCTGTGGATGTTTCCTGGCTGATGATGATGAACGCAAATGTAACCATCGTGCACTTGCTACGGATCTAAGATATTCCACTAGAGTGGAATCTCATTTTAAGAAATTTGTTATATAACTGACTCCACTGGATGCACGCAGCTCGGGACCGGACATTGTGGCGTACAAATGCAGAAGTCTATGTTCAACAGTGGACTTTTTACGGCTGATTGCCTGCAACTTGATCCACATTGAAAGACGTTACAATAAACTTGGCTATCAAGACCCATTTTCTCAAGAACGCAACCCTTTTTCTCAAATTGAAAATAATACCAAATACTCAGGTATGCAATCCCTTAGATCTATGAAAAACTTTTCAATCAACACAATAAAAAGATACGGCCGCTTATTATGATGATTTCGACGACGACGACAAAATAACTTGGACTCAAAGATGTGCCGTGCCATGGGCCACGAGGTTCAAAGGTCGTCTCACTCATCGTCACTTAACATGTGTCAGGTGCGATAATGCTAAAACACAAACATATTTCTTGTACAAATATATACTATTGTTACGAGCTTCGGGGTTCGTGATTGAAGGAAATACGTGTCCAAAGTGTTCGAGTTTATTGGACACAAGTCCACACCAAAATTGCTCTCGTATTTTGAGATCTACTTAATCTTACTCCCAGCCACCCGAAACAGTAGAAGTAGAACTCCAATAGAAATCACCCAAGCAGTTTTTAAATGATGCGTAGATAAACAGCTAAAGACTATTCTATACTGTTAACGACGCAATTATCACTCTTAATCTTGAATTTTTCTAATACGTACATAGATTGGCCTTAATAAGCTGTTTACATGAAACGAAACAGACAAAATCCTTCAGGCCTTATCCTCAAAGCTCAAAGTCTTCTCAAAGCAGATAAAGTGCGCACAAATGTAACGTAATATAGCTAATTAATTACTTATCTGGACCGTTCCCTCGTGTTAAAGTAAACTAAACTGCTTGTAATAGTGATGAGTATTGACTTTATATAATTACTAGACGGGCTTTCTCCTGTAGATGTTTAGATAGACTTCTACAAGTTTATCATTAATTTAATTGAACGACTACAGTGAAAACACAAAGATTGGAAGGAAATATTTATTACAATAATTTATATGTATTTAGTAAAATAACATTTATTTAATTTATTTCTTATTATTTTGTATTATTTTATTAATATTAGTCCTTAGTTACAAGCTACTACTAACTACAAGATACTCTCGCTAAGTTTTTTTCTATCATTCTAATAATAATAATAACGATATTAATAGGATGCAATAACTTCCTAAGAGGAAAGAAATTCATAACTCACTATTTTCCTTTCCCCTCGCCGAAACAAATAAAACTAAAACGTTTATTTAATCAATTCTTTTGATGACTAGGCACTGACTTATAATTTTTTTTACGTATTTAGGGATCTATCACAACCTTTACATTTAGTTTATAAGTTAGAAACACAACATCTAATAAAACCCACTAGATCAAGGGACATAAGTATAAGGAAGGTACTGTGATCACTTGTGAATGAAAACTTAAGTTTATAAAATTATACGCTCAACGCGTCTTTTCAAAAGTCTCTCTACATAAGCACCGTGGTCGTGTGGTTTTAGAATATGTCAACCCTGTGTCATGACGAATTCTAGGAGGCGGGCAGCTGCGTCTAAGCATCACGAACTCTTTACTGCGATCGGGGGAACGGCAAACTCTCTAAATAAATTGAGGATTTCGATGCGATCTTTATTGTAGAATCATTTTCAGCAGTAGACAATTCAGTTGAAATTAATGATAATAAAGTTCCACGCACCCTGTAAGTCGCACGCAAATAAGCTACTCTAGCGAGGGAAAGCCAGTACTGTGAAAGGGAACGTATGAAGCTAGGAGATACAAGAATGATGAATAGGTAGGTAGTAGGTGAAGCAACGTCGACGTCAATCGGCGCGATAATCCGCACAATTAGGAGCAGGGCACGTCTGCCGCCGTGTAGACCCGGAGAACCGATTACCGGTGCCAGTGCCACTCGCCGCAGATTCATTCCAGATAATAACGTAGGCGTATCTATTACGTACTTAAAGCATTGTTAGTGACATTTATCCAGACTATTTTCTGACGTCTCCTTTGAAAACTGATGATCCATGTCTAGTTCTCTAGTAAGAGCGTATTCAAATTATACTTGCTTTGGAAATGTAGCGATTGAAGAAATAATACATTGCTTTATGAGTGCCACAGCACTCTTGTGCCATGTTGAATCAGCTGTAAAATAAAGCTATCTCTATCTTGCCGTGGGTGCATAAGAAAATAATTCAGGAGATGGACTGGGCTACAACGTTCTGCACCTCACGTACCAACACCGTCTAGTTGTGGCTGCCGTATGTAAATTTTGGTCGGCTTTAGAACTTGATCCATCACCAATCCGCCTGTGCCAACCATGGTGATTCGCCAGGGAATTCCTTCCAACGTGTCTGTCAGCTTTAAAATCAGACGGTACTTTTAACCTTTTGTCAAGCTCAAGTCTGATTTTGGATAGAGTACTATTGCCACTTACTGGATGGGTCTGCCCACTATAAATTAGCTGCTTTAGACTACAAAATGTTGGCTTCTGTGTTTCCCGCGCACCTGAATATCTTCAAGGCCAGAGTGAGTAGGCTATGTCTAGGTAGCCCTGTGTCATTGTAGACCACATCAGCGCTTAACATCAGGTGGTGTGATGGTAGTGGTCAAACGGAAGCATATCTAATATACATAACAGAGTAGTAGGTAAGCAGGTGCTAAATATAAGCTCAACCTTGAAACTACCAGCCAAACATTTATTTTTTTAATGTTTCTAAGACAAATTGGAAGTATTGTATATAATTATTTTATTGAATCCTGGTATTTTCGCGCCATTTTTGGTCCGTCAAGTCACACAGACGGGGTTTTGGCGGGTTAATTGGTTAATGCTATAGGGGTTAATGTGATAGGAAATTACTTTATTGCATTTTATTTGTCATTGAAAACTGTTTGTCTCCTTTAAATAAATAAAAATAAATAAAATACGTAATCGTAAATTTTAATTATAAAGAAATATTTTGGCGTTACATATTTTTGTATGTCAAAAATTGAAACAATAAGATAGTTGAATACTGCATAATTTGTCTCTAAATAAGAAGAGATATGAAGAAGACATATGCGCGGACCTATTTGCACATTAGTCAATATCGAACTAATTTTTTTAAATGATGTGAAATTATGACAATTATATATATTATTAGAGATGTATATTATATAAATATTATTAGAGGTCCAATCCCAACAGTGGACAACACTGTGTCGGCTTACTCAGTTACGCCAAAAACACCATATTTTTCCTGTGAAAACCGCTTTCACAGAGAACTATAAATACAGCCCGCTAGCGAGAACATCGTGAAGGAGATCAAGCATTTTCCTGTTGGGAAAACCAGTATGACTTCGTAGTATTCGTATGACCATGAGGAAACATTGGGTATTATGTAGGAGATTCTGAACAGCTTAGTGACACCCGGCAAAATGAAGGGTGAGGGAACTCGTTACCTTTATGACAGAGACAGATGGCGCGTCATCATCGTTATCATTCTAATGTATACAATGTATGGGTGGGTACATACATGATGAATGCGGTTGAATTGTCAAGGAAAATTAATACGACTACAGTGCAATTCCTATATAAAATCAAAGTAATACAACTGCAGTGCGAATCCTATACAAAATCAAACACAACTACATTGCGATTACTAGACTACTAGACTACAAAGCGAGGTGATTATTGTAAATCTGGAAACCATGTAATTACTGATTGATTCAGTTCGGTTTTCAATCATAACTGAACCAAATTTTTAAGTATAGTTTATGTATCTTGGTGATCTGTGTATACCACAATAAGCCATTTATTTGTCTTTTTTAAAGTTGTGTTTTGACAAAGGGAATATTTAGATCCCCTCTCATATCAATCTTGTGCTCAGCGTTGGGATACTGCCGTTTCAGGCGAGAATATGAGACACTTCCTGTCCTACTAGTTTTAAAGCTAGCTCACTTGCGTGAGTGGATAGCCTGGTTTAGTATTTCTTGCTACGTCAATTTACTGTTTGACTGTTTTTATGTTATGATCGTCATGTATGTAATTGTTGCTCACGGAGTAGGGTATGTCTAGCATGGTTCTCAATATCTTACTTTGAAATATGTCGAGAATCTCTGTTGCTATTGCTAGCAGTACCCCGTGATCCGATAGATGCCGTAGGTCCAACTTGGTTTGAGGGTTGTTGTAGATTGCTATCTTGTTTTTGTGTCTCAGGCTTGGCTTACGACCTGTTAACTGAGTCTCGTATCCAGCTGTTTACGTTTGGCCCAGATGTGCTTTCTCCATGTGAGCCTTCGATCCAAATACTTACCCAAGCTTAGTTGTTATGGCAAACCCCCAAAGGAAATGCCGATATAGCGATACATAATTTTAGTTCACTCGTTAGTTACAACTATGATTGTTTAGATATTAACTCTCGAAAATTGCAGTCTACGTTACAGACAAGGAAGCCAGTTTCTGGATCTTAAGTCAAGCCAGACAATGATATACCTACGAACTCCTTGGTTGGGTAGCACCAAAAAATTGATATGTGTTGCTGTGAGCGCTGTGTTCGTCATTCTTACGTATAAGTTAATACATTGTCAGTTTTACAATTTATGGGGTGTGTAAGCATGTTATCCGTTAAATATTTGAGCGTGAGTCCGTAACTATTACAAAACGAATTCTCTTAATGTCTCGCATGTGTAATATAAAACGATTTGCAGGGAAGTCAAACTTCTCTAGCTATCCTATCTAGGTCCCGAGAGGCAGCGGAAACAGTGTGGCTCCTTTCCACTGCGGAGTACCTTCCACCAGTGTGCGAGCCGAAGGACTCAGAGTTTTCGGGCACGGGCACAGGAAGGTAAAAAGTTTAGTGTATAATTTTTCATTTAATTTACCACTCCCGTGCTTTTCTTCAACAAATAAAAACTCTGTAAACCGAGTTTATCGCAGCCTTGTTATTATGTGCCTATGATGTTATTCTCAACTCTACAACCCCGGGAGACAAAAAGAAAGACGTGATAACATTATTCAGCAAATCTATACAACCCCCAATATTTTAACACTCCAGAATGCAGGCAGTAAATAAACTATACAGTTTCTCTCATGCCCAACACTCCCGGGCTTTGTAAAGATAGTTTTGTATTTTGATCACGATCTACGACTTTTCCCCCTTTTATGAATAACAATACAAATACACACATTGTACCAACTGTAATAATAATATCATATATGTACATATATTTAGAAATTAAAGCAAACAACATCAATGTGAACTCTAATGAGTTATTCTAAAGATACTTTAAACTTACCTATCTTGAGCTTATAATTTTGGTTTTCTAGAAAAGGTTTTGTCACTTGGCCGACAGCTGTCGGGATATTTAGAGCTAACGATCGAAGAGACTTAATTCAAAGCTTCTCACTTTATAGGATGCTTGTTTTTGAACCAATAGCACAAATAGTTTGGAGGAATGACTGATATATTTCCTGTTGTCTCATTAGCTATCGCCTACGAGTACCTGTAACTTACGACTTGACAAAACCCCTTCCAACGCCCTTGTGTATTGCTCCGATATAACCGCTTCAATTCGTCAATTCAAGACACGCGTGCTATTACTATATGTAAGAACACATGGTTATATGTAAAAGCGGTCGTACCACGTAGGCTTTTACACGCGGAATTTGTATATTTTGCATAATAAACCCTCCCGCAGAATAACGAAGCCAGCCTCGTGAAAATAAAACATTGTTTTGATTTCCTTTGAAAGGCAATGTACCAAAATATATAAGGTTGGATGGACGAATGAATTTTAGAATTTTGACACTATACTACGAATTGTTATTTTGGAACCTTTTTTTTCTTCTTCAAATATTTGATGGGTTGGCACTTGGCCTTGATACTCGTATCACCTGATGATAAGTGACGATAAGGCCGTTGAATGGTAAACGCGCGCGCATAGAAGCCTTAAGCTATACCAAGGAAAATATCATTTGTCAATATTGTGTTTATAAAATTGATTGCCGTATGATAGGACCATGCTGACACAGCAGTCTCATAGATAATAAAGCAACGTTACCTTTCATATTAGTACGAGTACAGGTGTATAACTGATGATTTGGTAGTTCCATACGTAGCTTCAAATTGTATTGATATGCATATTCCTTCATTCTGACGCTCTCTCTAAACCGCTCTCTCACTTAATTATAAGCACCATTATTCAAACTAGCTAAATATAATTATTGAAATCAGTTCTTTTATAAAACTTCTAAACCTAATGTTTACATGTAACAAATGTACACGCAGAAACAGATATAAACGCAAGGTCGTCATAAGACCTCCAAAGCTAACGCGAATCTATGAAAAGCGTCGTCACCCCTAAGTATCGTAGGGCTGTAGCGAGCAAAATCAAGAATAGCTGATTAATTATATTACTGATATAATAGGTAATTCGAGTCCTTTATAAAGGAACGGTAGTGGTTTGTGCGTCCCAGATAATCTGCTTCATAGATTGGACTCAAATCTGCCCTAAATAGGTTTAGTGGTAACGATGCGAATAAGATTGAAATTAATGTATTTATCTCTGAATTATGTTTCAAAGCGTAATATTTATTACATACATAGTCTGCACACCGGTGAATCTAGTGATAAGTACATGTGTTGATGATGATATAAAAATTAATATATCTATCTATCACTTCACCATCTTCGTACTTACATATATATTTTCTTTGTAGATAAACTTGGAAATACGTCAAACATTTCTGTGCTAAATAATTTTTATACATTTAAAACGGACATCCATGCCCATTTCGCTGTTCACGCTGCTAAACTGCCTGCGCATGGGCAGCACACATCCCACACTGCGCTTATCGTAACTATCAACTGTTCTCCCTTTAGTCAATTTACGCCTACCTGTCAACTATCTAACTACCAGCATGCCGTGTAGTCTGGGCTTTACGATAGGATCAATCCATATCGTCATGTAAGATTTACGTCATGAATATAAAAAATGAAATGCAAATGTAAAACTTCGTGAGATTTCCGATATGAAATTATTTATTTATTGAATTTTTTAATGACTGCTAATTTAAAAGTTAATAATTGTTTTATGCTAAAATATGCCTAAAACATCGTTAATGTATCAACATCTTACTGAGATCATTTATCCGCTTGGAAATTATGACAGGAAAGTCCGGCCGATGTAGGCTATGTCCAAGAATGGACATATACCTACAGTTAATTACGACGATGATCCCTGACAGGGTGTGTGTGTGTGTGTGTATGCGTGTGTATCCTATTGGTAAGGAGGATAATTTTCTTGACTGTCAAAAATTACCGTGGCAGATTTCCTTTTCTTATTCCAAGTAAAATATGCAAATCAACACCTTAAATATGTTCAAAGGGCTACAATAGCCTGTCAGCAAGAGTTTCTGTAGCGACAGATGGCGCGTTTTTGCTCTACATTTTCCGACGCATAGTTTTAATTCAACACTCAAAAGCTTTCCAACACATCCAGTTCAAGCTTTATGGTAGCTGGTTATTACTTGCTGATTACTCTTCAAACTTATTTCAGTAAACATGTTCCGATTTCCTTTGTTAAAATTGTCACGTAAACTATTGCGCTTAGATTGAGAACGTGTTTTTACATAACTGGCCGTGGCTACAGAAATAATTAATGTCGTTACAAAAAGATTGTGATTTTCCTTACCGTGAATGTTATTTGCTTTCACGTATTCACCAGGTACAACCCTAGTTCATAATACATTCATAACATTCGGTCCGAGGGCAGATTCCGGTGGTGAGGCGGGGCGGGGCGCGGGCTCTCTGTCCTTTACCCATTAGTGGGCACGTTATATGCATACTTATCACCAATGTGAGCTCGACCATATCACGTTCCTTACTAGTTTTCCTTATACTCGGAGATATCTTGTATATTCAACAAACAAACAACAAACGCGTCTAATGCGATACGGAAAGTACTTTACTAATAGTTAAATGATGACTATATTTAGGTAGAGATAAGTCGTTAATTTATTTTGTGTGCCATAATTTAAAATTTGTTAATACTCGTACAAGTCCATAGAAAGTCCATTTTAGTTGAAAAAAATTTAGTCAAAATATCCCCTCTGTAAAAATTTCACCTATTATGGTTTAAGAGACACACAGCCTTGTGACAGATAGCGAGCCTTAGTAGTTAGGTAAAAATTATGAATACTAACTAAAGATATTGTTTGCCTGTAATTGGCTGCTTGGTACGGTACAGCCTTGGTAGTTTCTAATCCTTCATAAATATTCAATAATTGCAATAACTACGATCAATATCTAACCCAGCGCCCGCAGTATAACAAAGCTAGGTCGTTTAAAGGTACTACGTAAGGTACTAAGAGATAAATGAAACTATGTTTTCCGCCGTCGCATTCCTTATATTGTATGAAAATATACGTCAATGTATGGAAAGTACGTAGCCTTAGATATTTTTTAAAATTCAATTCATTTGGTCAATAAAAACATATAGATTCTTAATTGTAAAAATAAAAATTATATTTCGTATTTTCATAACAATGAATGCGACACTTCTTCTATGATGATGATGATAGGTGAATGATGAGAGAATGGCGCCACCTGTGTTCTTTAAAGGTGTTACAAATGGTGTAATATATCATCCCGGCTAATGACGTGAATGATATATGCTGCTCAATGTTATGTTGATCTGCTTAACCGAGATACAAACAATACTAGCGAACTTATCCATCTAACATGAGATTACATTAGAAACTTCAACGTCTATTGGACTCCTTAACTTCTTTTGGAAAAGTATTATCTCGAGCACACGCTGGCATTCGCGCGGTGTAGTAGTTCTATCGCTGGAGGCGGCGGATGGGGTGAGTTTATTTGATGAGGCCTTTGGCCTTGAAGAGGTCGCGCATGAGACCCTTGAGGTATCGGATCTCGCGCTGCAGGTCCGAGCACTTGTCTCCCAGCTCGGTGTGGCGCTGGCGCAGGCCCTGCTCCTCCGTCAGCAGCAGGTCGATCTCCGCCTTCTTCTTCTGGCGGTAGCGCGTCGCTGCGTTCTTGTTCTGCTCCTTCTTGCGCGAGCGTCGGTCGTCCGGGTTGCGCGAGTAGGGCTTGGAGCGCGTCTGCGACGTCCAGTCCTCGTCAGCGCTGGAGGAGCGCGGTGACGACGGTGGCGATGATCGCGGCGAGTCACTGGCGCTCTCCCCCGACGGCAGCGGGGACGCGAGCTCGGCGGCCCGGTGACGCACCAGCTCTTCGACCGCTTGCAGATCACTGTCGTAGATGCCGGGAACTGAAGCAGGTGCGGACGGCCACGGCTCGTGGGCGACGGGCGCGCACTGCACCTGTTGTGCGTAACTGAGCAACAGCTGGGTGGCGGGCCCGGGCGGGCTCTGCGGCGGCGTGAGGTGCGTCAGCTCGACGGCGCCATACACCGACTCGAACTCCCGCAGTAGCTCCTCCGTGGGCTGTGGCTGCGTGACATAGGGCGCGAGCGACGGCAGCGCGACCGGCACTTCTACGCGCTCCGCCTGCTGCGCGATGTTCTCAAATATTGGAAGTTCCACCTTTTCCTCCAGCCAGGTGGGAAAAATGTTTTCTGTAAACAAAAAAGCTACGTTAGTAACATAAATAATACAATTTGTAATACACATATCAGTTAATCCAGCCCAGGGCTGAGCTTTTCGATTTAATTTGTAAAACCGGGTTACCGGAATACTTTATTCAGTGATTCACCGAAGCCACTGTATTGTTGAAAAATTTCCTTTTAAGACTTTGAAATGAAAATGAATAATTTATCATTCGAGTCCCTGGTAAATCATTCATTTGGTATCGAGCAGGCGACGATGTGGGCCATGGGACACCTGCTGCACCACCATGAACTAGATAAACAATATCATGTTGCACGCACAAAGCACCGGGCATTGTTTCACTTGCATTGAAACACTAATTACGTAATTGCTGTATCACCTTGTTATTCAAAGCGCCAATAAACTTATTGACTGCATTTTGGTTTATTCACTAACATTTTACCTCAGTCCATTAAAGATTATTTATGAACACATGAGGAATCGTGAAATAGCTTGGTATAAAAACAATGAGAATCATGATGTACTACGAGTACATCGAGAAAAACCTGGTGAAGAGTCGCACTCGCTCACCAACTGTTCTGAACTATGAAAATAAACATACAGATATTATTACCTTAAAAGAAGGTTCATTTTCCGACCGCATAACTATCGTTGTTTGTCTCGTAATTTTGATGATTTCTCAAATCTATACAAGATAGAGATTCGTTAAGGTTTTCCTGTAATATTTATACAAATTCTTGTCTACTGTAATAGCAGGATTTTCACTTTGAATAATCCAGAAATATATGGGGGAATGCTATTTTTGCACACATTTTTCATGACAAGACAAAAACTATGATGAAAAGATAATAAGGGGTCAGTTTTTTCATCGGATAATCGGAACTCTAAACATAATAACTGAATGCACAGACATAAACAATCGTGATTTAACTAAACGCTCGAGTTTCACGCAGCAACATCATATCAAACATAAGAACAACTGTATCACGTCGATAAGCAGGACACCTTCAAGTAACCGGTTATAAATTTCCCTTTCTAGTGTCCACATACATATAAAATATGGTTGGAGAGAGAACAGGTCCCATTCCGCGATATTGTGCAGTTAGCAACGGGCCAACTGCAGCCGTATCACCGCTATTATCTCGAGAACAACGAACCGAATATGTAAATGTAACTATCACACTATAAATATGTACCTCATATCAAATCACGAACAAACAAAAGAGTCAAGTTACATCAACAGCAGTTGCATTTGAAGATTATTTCATTACACCTCATTGCATACACAATGAATAATATATTGAATATAATATTTTGCGAAAGCTCATTTATTCGTGCATGTAAAGATTCTCGTTTATCATAACGGAACGTAAGCCAACTTGCAACATAAACAGTTCTCTAATATCTGACAGGAACTAGCATCCTTTTTGTTTCCTAATTAACAATCGTAATACGCAAGATACTTTATGAAATGGAAGAGTTTCGTAACTGTCCCGTGCCAACACCCAATAATGAACTTTGTGGCGTGGCGTCTTCAACAACCAATTGAAACTAATTTGTGACAATGGTGTCTCAATCACAATCGTAAAGAAATGCATGATTCATTTAACTTCCAGTCTATGAAAGTCATTGCACTAATAGTAAATGATACGAGTAGTGTTGATACATTACGACAAATGGTTTCATTTACTCTCAAATTTTTATTTAAATAAAGAGTTTTAAAATGAGATTCGTTCTGAATTGTTATTCTGCTACAATCTGTCAATCACGGCAAAGATGTTCACTATTTATCTAAACACGTTTCAGGTAAAGCATTATGTAGAGGAGAGCAATACTACAGGTCTAACGCATAACTGAGTCTGTCCCTGAGGTATGGGAGCGGTACAGGAGGGTGTATTTACGGAACGTCCAACCACACCCGACTGAAGTTATGCGTAAACATACCCTCCCGTACCGCTCCCATACCTCAGGAACAGTCAGTTATGCATTACACACGTAGACTATGAATGTCGTTTGGTTATACAAAACGTTATTCACATCTCACGTCATGTCTTTAATGTCTAAAAAGAAGTTACTGTGCCGCCCGCCCCCAATAGGGCGGGCGGATAATCTTTTCACCTCCATGGTGTTTATGCTTAAATGTGAGATACTTTCAGGTACAATAGAAATAGCTTTATGATATTAGTGATCCATATTATCAGTTGTATGAGAAAAGACATCGCTGTCGGCAAGTAGAAGGCGTCAAATGTTTTTTGTAAATAGCTACAGTTGCTGCAACTCCCTGACCCCGAGATAAACCCGCACAATCTAAGAGTTCGGTGCCACCGCGCCCTCGATAATAAACATGCAGATAAATTAATCAAACTACGTAAGCAATCATATTTTCGAGTTGATTCTAATAAACTATTAAGTCAACGGCATAATCCATAATCAAACATATGCCCTATGTGCCAAAGTAAAATGTTTGTTAGTTAACAAATTAAACAACTGCGTCTCTTTTGAATAAATCAGAATATTTATTCTTGTTTTGATACAGCGAGTACGTTCAATAAAATCATTACTCAATAAAAAGCTACACCGGTACCGTAATCTATTTTTTTTCCTATCGTAACATAAGTAACTGCAATGTATATATTAAGATTTTGCTAATTTCTATAATCATACAGTTATTAAAAGGTTTCTTTGTAATTCGATTTGAGAACAAAGAGAATCAAATTAAAAATGCAATTACTGAAGAGTTAGATTTAATCACGAACCATTCCGTTTTTAGGGTTCCGCAGTCAAACAAGGAACCCTTATAGTTTCGTTCTATCCGTCTATCTGTTTGTCAGTCCGCGGCTTAGCGGCGAGACCCTTACTACTAGAAAGCTGTAATTTGGTGCGGGTATACTTATTAATCATGCCGACAAAGTGGCAGAATAAAATGTTGAAAAAAAATTCCCCATATTACGGTGTATAACTTCTCATACAACTAAAATCATTTAAGCTGGATTTAGTCAAAGAACTTATTTGTATCACTCCCAATCAAGGCAATGGCCACCAACGCTACTATTGTCACGTGCTAGTTTCGTGACAGACGTATGTCCTCTATACAAAGAATTCTGGTCGATCGTATCTGTATCAATACGAAGGAATGGAAAACAAGTGGCCAATAAGTCGATTTAATTATTGGGCGAGCAGCGGCCGAGGTCGCCTTGTACGCCAACAGGTTTATCAGTTCCTGTGGTACAAATCAGAAGCTAAAGAGGGCTCAGGCTAATGAGGCCCTGGACACAATGGCGGTTGCCTTCCGGTCCGCACACACGCACGTCTTATTTCACACCCTACATTTATCTCTGATTATTAGACAAATTTTTAATTGCTATGAAAGCCGTTGACTTATATCATGATCATAATGATGCACCTAAATAACCATTTAGCACATCTCCCTCTTAGACGTGTCCCTGTACATACATGTATTTGTATATTGAAGCTTTTTTTAAAGTACAACTGTACATTATTAAGAATTTATTAACTCAAATAAAAAACCCTACAATAAGATCATAGAGCCGCCCCCTGTTTATCTTAACTCTCTCATAATGCTACCGTTCACAAATTATTTTACAACAATCTTTTTAAACAAAACAGAGCTGTCTATGATAAGTAATTACCAAATAATAGTACATCAGTTTACAATGTTGGGAAATCAATTTCACTTACGTACAACAATAATGGCCGCTTAAACTGATGGTCCCTTGATGGCGCTTTGAATAAAAATAATAAAAATTGTGCAAAAATTAAAATTGTGATTTACTATGAAGTTGAATGTTAATGATATTCATTTCCAGCATTATAATCCGATATCCTATTTTGAGATAATTTTAGCACAAAGTAGGCTATCCTGTTTTAACAGATGATTATAACATAAATACGATATGAATCTTTTGGCGTCGGAATTGCCTTCAAAATGATAATTTAAGAGGCATCGTTTTAAAATCGTTAAGGGGTTGCGGCAACAACCAACTACCATTACTTTTAGTGTAATTATAGCTTTACAGTCAACGTTCAATATTGTTGGGCCTGTGTTAGTTTATTATCAGCTTATCACTTGCACCATGACCTAAACAGGCTAGGGCGCATTACTGCGCTGAGCCACGTGGATTCCACAACAAATATGCATGATAAAATATACCAAACAACATTTATGCATTGCTAAATACGCGGAATAATACTGCGTTGCCTATATACTCCACGCTATGCCTATGTAGTAAACAGCGTTTCCGATACGTATATTGAACAAAATACATAAAATATTACAATTGTTTACGTCATGCATTACAATGACGTGTCTACGTATAACACGTGTTAGCAGGTGCCCTGTAAGCAAATATCGCGACTATCAATAGTATTATAAATGCGAAAGTGAGTGTGTTTGTTTGTTCTTCTTTCTCGTCGTAGGGTAGATAGAGGGTAGGAGTGAATTGATTTATTGTATAGGGAATGACGAAGAGCCGGAAAAGGCAGAGGCTACTTTTATCTCGAACGAGCATGTAATTTCCGTGGTATCCTTTCCGAAGTCCACGCGGAAGAAGTCGCGGGCGAAAGCTAGTTGACTTCAAAACCGAATTAATTAAATGATTGCGTTTTCACCGCGCCGCAGGAATCGATATATCGAACGTAAACAAGTTTCTTGCGCAGTTAAATATCGTTCTACTTCGAATCGCCAATTACATTACTTAATGAAATCGACGGGACAGGAAAACGTGTAAAGGGTAAGCAATAAACTTCAAAATAATGTATACGGTTCATGTCGTTGCATTCAGTTGTATGCAGTGGAGCAGGAACACGAGCATTCAGGCCTTGAGAATAACTTTCCGCAACGCTGCCTTTCAATGCCTAAACCAAAACAAACAACAGCACCTGCGAGACACAAACTGTTACCACGTACCGGTATACAAATCAGCGAATGCCATAGTGAAGTCCAACTCCTAAAAACGGCTTTCCTTATCTTCGAAAGAGTCCTCTTACTGCTACAATACAGTCCTAACGATAACTTTAATACAATTTAGTTATAGGCAGTGATATTTGTTATAGTATATAAAGTGTCCTCGTGGTGAGCAATGGTCGTCGTTGATAGTCCAGGGTAGCCCGTGGGGCCTAACGTCTCTTTACAAGTTTCTGTGAGTTGAAAACAATCTCCTTGTTCCAAATGCACCGATACTGGCACTTCATTCTAACGGGGTCCAGGAGTCGCATCGACGGCGGCAGACATAGGTTGCGAGCCGAGCGCGAACGCCCGATGTGTGCTTTGCGAGAGGAATTTATTGTCACGAACGAGAACTTTCCAGCGAGCACTGTGAACGCGGCGCGGTACACGTTGCTACTGGAGGCGCGCGCGCACGGGCCGCGGTGACGTCGATAGACCCTGTCCCGCGCGTACCCCGCTCCCGCCCTCCCTAGCTCCCTAGCTCGCTCGAGACACCTCCAGCACATAAACAACGGTCAGAAAACACTGGATTCACATTACCACTTGATCTCATTAATGGCTATTAATGCAATACCAAACAATACAATTTTGAAACTGACACAGAAACTAAATTGGAGGCAACGGCGACATGTTGTACATGTTACCATGTCTGTAAATAATCAACAAAATATATGGAAACACAAATTAACAGTTTTCGCATAGCTTTATGATTTTCTAGCTCCCGTCCCGAACATGAATTCCTATATATAATAGATATGCGTCCCGTAAAATAATTAAAATAACTGACTGTTCAATATACAATTCTAAGCCTGATTATAAAAGCAACCATTAAAAATTGAATTAGTTGAGACACTAGACATTGACTGCAAAGAGTATTAAAAAACTAGTTAAATAAGACAACGAGGAAAACAGCGAATAAATAGGTAGATGTATTTTCCTTAATTCATAAACGAGTGGCTTTTACGAGACAGCAACAGGCAAGAAAAACAAATATATAAAAAATAAGGTTAATCTTAATTGTAGATCACGATGCAAACAATTTCATTATTTTAAGAAACAATTCAAAAACGGCGTTTATGGCGTTGACCCATAGGTGCCGGAGTGTTGTTTAGTCATAGCCGAGAATCTTGATTACTCTCATATCAATAGGTCGGTTTAATTGAAGCTTCAAGCTTTATTGTTGACGCGCCAAAGTTGGTTCAGTAGCTAGGCTTCGTTTAGTAGTACTTAATACTTTTAAATATCGGATTGAACTCGGGACTATGTGACATACCATGAAGGAGGCCTATGTCCAGCAGTAGAAATTTCCCGACTGATGATGGTGATGACTTTTTAACCTTACCAATCCCAATGATTTTAATCTCATTGCTTTTAGATACGATAAATATGAAGTTACTAGCCGTAACCGCGACTTCGTCCGCGTGGAAAAATTACTTTCGGCAGCATTTTAAATTTTTTGGGATAATTATTTTCCAAACTAAACACATACATACATTAAAATAAGCTATTTACAGTATTTAACTGCAAATAGCTTATTTAAGTACATTTTTAGACACTACGTTAGCATTTTTTTCAACTTTGGCCAAAACATTAAATATTTTGCGGGTTTGATACTACGGGAGCATGCCGCATAGAGTTGCCCATAGGAAAAACATGTTTTTCTTCTTTTAAATGAAAATACCTGCAACTTTAAGCGACTTTCCTTCAGCTTTATTAATTGAAATTACAAATGCTGCTTTCAGGGGAAACTGCGTTCTTTAAATATGTATCATGCTTCTAGTTTTAAAAATGACATAATTTCCATACAAAATTTCATCCATTATTACAACCCCTAACAGCCTATGTCCTTTCTCAGGCTCTAGACTATCTCTGTACCAAATTTCATTAAAATAGGTTCAGTAGTTTCGTGATTGCGTAACACATAGAGTTACTTTTACTTTTACAGTATTAGGTAAGGAGTACGGATTTATGACGTTGGCTAGCGCCAAAAAAGCTATGCTTGTACGTCGCCGAAATAAGAGACATCAACTCTTGGAAAAATACACAAGAAATAAAGGATTACAGCCGTGACACGAACTTGTCCCTAATATTATTGTATAGATTCATTGGAAAAATATTGCCCTTACATTCCGTCACATAAACATATTTTTATCAAACTACATACTAAATACTTATTATCACAAGAACTTGAAATGTTTCTAGGAAAATATATCGAAAATAGCACATATGAATAAAAACTACAATGTACAAATGTGGAATAGAATCCAGTTCAGTTCAGTTTTCGCAACCAGATAACTTAATGGAATGTAAATACGGATGCAATAAATTAATATTATTATAAAAATAAATTCATATCTGCTTTTAGATGAAGGTGATGAGTTCGTTTTGGTATATTACTCCACTTTAGTCTTCATCTGAATTAAATAATGTTTAATGTTATTATAATATGTTATTGAATTAAAATTTCATAAACATCGATTAATACAAGTTTCTAGGTAATATTGGCTATAAATCATCAGAGCAAGAATAATATTATTTCTTAGATGTGATAAAAGTCCTCGCCCTACTCCAAGTTGACTACAACCTCGAAGTCTAGACCTGCGATTTATATTGAACTAACACTAACCTAATTAAGCTACTAATTATATAAGAAACGAAGTCGCGTGTTCAATTGACAATAATGATTATTATATCTTAATTGGCAATAAAGTGATATCAAATCACGCGTCTGGGCGATGCGACGCCGCGAACTCCAGAGGTGTGTCATGCAGTCATATTGTACTACCGCACACCAGAAAAATCTCAACACGATGTCACATCATATCATTATATACCGGATGTCATTGTTGTGCAATCAATACAATCTTATTGACAAGAACGTCACCGGAGTACTGTCTTTCTGAAATTAAGACAAAGGCAATCGTAACAGAAGCCCATAGTGTTGGAACATGTAGTTTACTGAGGTCATAGTCGATCGTGAACTGAATTGAAAATACAAAAATGAATTAAAGTAGTCACAATTTGTATTAAAGATCAAACTTATTTTTAGTGTTGTGTTCCGGTATAAAAGGTAACAGAGCCAGCACCTGATTAGCTTGAGGCACCTGGGTGCACACAATTACCCCTCATCGTCCTTATCTTTATTCTGTTGTACATTTTCTTTCTCGACAAAAATACACTTCTCAACAGAAAAATCCTATTTCTGTCATAATTTAACACAAAAGAGTTTTTATGACATGAAAAAAATCTCATGATTGTATAGCTGGCAGTTAAGCCATTACAGTGATAAGCGAAAATTCTAAATTCTAAAATAGAATTTCATTTGTTTATACTAGAAAAATGATTTACTGTTTTGAGACAAATGTGTTTTGGAGTACCTTTGAAAACTAAAAATTAGCACTTATCTTAGAACTTTTTGTTCTGTATTCTGTATAGTGTGTGTGTACTGTGACTTTGGGACGTCTGAAAAAGCTTTTTTTTTAACATTAAAACTTCGCTCGCAGCAGCCGCCCAAGTGTTGGCATTGCTTGATTCTGGACTTAGCGTGTTGTGGCTGAAAGATTGCACTAAGCCTGTCGTCTGTTCATAGAGTTTACAAACGCGGGTTTGTTCACGCGCAGTTCAGGGTATGCCAGGAATCGGGTCACTTTTGAGCGAGATGATCCATTTATTGTAACAACTTCTTTACGAAATCGACGCCTTAATGCTTTTCAACTGCTGCAGAAGCTTAATGTGTACTTAGGGTGGCTGTAAGTGACTCTACTATTAGAAGAAGGTTGAAGGAACGTGGACTGGTAACGTACAAGCCAGCAAATGGGCCGAAATTAACTGCCAACCATCGAAGAGCGCGCATTAACTTTGCACTTGAGCACCTAAATTGGTCATACCTCCAGTGGAACAAAGTGTTTCTGATGAGTGTAAAATTATGCTGTATGGTAACGACGGAAGGAACAAGGTCTACAGAAGAGATGGAGAACGCTTTGTTGCATTGAAGAAAAAGTCCGCCATGGTGGCGATTTTTGGACGATTTGGGGAGGAATCAGCGCCGACGTTAAGACAGAGTTTGTTTTTGTATCTGGGCCACGTCTGCCTGCACTAAACAGTCATCGGTACATCAAACAGTGTCTTGAGCCTCACGTAATGTCCTATGCACATTTTACTGGCAACGGTTTCATATTCATGCACGACAATGCTAGGGCTCACGGTCTAGGTCGTACCAGACTATGTTACCGAAGTCGGTGTCTCCATTATGGCCAGCAAGAAGCCCGGACATGAATCCGATTGAACATCTATGGGAGGAATTCGTGCAAGAGATCCTGCCCCAGAAACACTTAGCCAGCTGCAAAATGCAATCCAAGAGGAATGGAATGCCACAACATTTGATCGTGACTCTCATCCGATCGATGAAGAACCGTATGGAAGCATATATGCAATACAAGTTAATAAATAAACGTTTCTTAGCTTTATTTTCTTCATTTACGTGTGTTGTTTTATCAATTTCCTCATACTCCATACAGGGAAAAAACGACTTATTAAAAAAATACGAAACCTATGAAAATTTTAATTGAATTTAGAACATTAACATTAGGATTTGAAAACGGCATTATTATCATTATTATCAACAGCCTATATATGTCCCCACTGGAGGGGCTCAGGCCTACTCTCCTACTTGAGAGTGTATGGGCCATAGTCCACCACGCGGGCCCAGTGCGGATCGGCGGACTTCACATGCCTGTTCAAAACATGCAGGTTTCCTCACGATGTTTTCCTTCACCGTTAAGCAATCGGATAATGTACTTGAATTGAAAAACAATTCATAGGTACACGGCTGGATTCGAACCCGGTACCCTCAGATTGAGAGTCCGCGCCTTATCCATTGCGCCACCGACGCCTTATTATTCACTATTAAACGCCATTTGACATACATTCTTTACAAATTTTTCTGATAATCTTTACAATACATAAACTTGCAAGGTGTTTCGATTTTTCTGATGAGAAGTGTAATAGAAAACGCTAGACTTTCAGTAGATCTATTCCAAGTCGTTACTGTTTTTGGAGACCAATCACCCACAGTAGGTACATGAACCATTCGCCCTGTATTAACTTTTTTTAAAGAAAGAATCTGTGAACTAGAAAACAAAGTCGGGGTTCCACCGATAATTAGTTGACCTTCCACACGGCGGGCATCAGGCGTTTAGCTTTATTCATCATACGTAAGTATTAATTCGAGTAATCCTGAATCTTGCGAGACAAGCGTGTACCACCATCCTCGACGACAATGTCAATGTGATATTGTAGTCAAAAGCACTTCTACCTATTGTTTTTATGAGCAGAGAAAGTGGGTCATACCTTGTTTGCATTGGTTGTCTAGCTGCTGCAGAAGATCGTTGGCCAACTCCGCGCGGTCAGGCTTGGTCTCCGGCGGAGAAGGTGGGTAAAGGCTGCTGGAGATCTCATCCTGCAGCAGAAGCTTGCTCGGCTCGATCTTCGGCGCAGCGCTAGGGAATGACTTAAGCAGATCTGCGAACAAATACAATGATTTCATTATTTTTTAATCCAAACTCCATTAGCTAATAATTGTACGCAGTTTGACATGACGTCTTTAATAATTGTACTTTTCTATTACTCTATCTTTACTCACTACTTTCAAAACACAAATTGAAAAACTTAATAGTTTTTTTTTAAATAAGTAAATATCTAGACTACCTGAACGGATTTTGAACAATTTTTCACGAATGATTTGATCGTATCCCTGAAGAAAATAATTATATTATTATTACAGAGAAATAGCAGTGGAATTGTAAGTTTCGTTTGGCAGATAATAATTAAATAACTAACAAACAGAGATAGCAGGTAAATAATTCATTATATATATCTAAATAAACTAAAATACTTGAAAACTAAGAACTAACCTAAAACATAATTACATATTAAAATCTTACTCTGAAGCAGTGACAGTTGGAAGTCTCTACACAGGTCACACATTCCATTGCTTTGATAACAACACATATTGAACACTAAAATAAATTATTAAATAAATATTTTTTTAATTTCAAAATAATATTCAATACTGGCAATTGATTAATAAATTAATTCAATAATAACGAGCGCGAATCTGTTGAACGTAGCGAGAGCTTCAAGGTAATAAGCTTAGATAAGTATTGGACGAAATACAACGGGGTTGGCTGAAGACGTCAATATATACTCTCATATGTGGACGGACGCGACGGTATCACTCGCACGATATTACGTCAGAGCAACGCCCAGATGTCAGCATGCGGTATATCATATTTGATAATGTCACAACAAGTTCTGCTTCTATTATAAAAACATCCTCCGTATACAACACCTAAATAGGCGTAGATACTTTCACCTTTAATAAACCCAATCACGTCCATGTTTGAATATTTCATAGCCTCTTGGAATTCTCTACTTTAACCAAGAATAAAATAATAGTTACATTAACGTTTAGATTGTAAAAAAAATACAAATATCTATTTCCACTTTATATTTTAGATGCACCAAATTAAATTTAAATTAATTCATTTTCATTTATTTCACAGATGCATATTACAAATAAAACATATTAGATTAACACCCTGCAAGGGCACAGCAACATGTGATACTTATAACTAATTAAATCCAATTACAAAATTACAATTTAATATTTTACAAAATACTAAGGAAACAATAAAATTTATTAAAAAAACGATATATATTTGTGCCTTTGGGTCACTAGGGTCCGGAGACAGACCAACCTGTTGTAGTAAACAACTTTACTGTCTAATTTTACAACGATTATTATAGGACTCACTGACTGACTGACCTAACCCGATCCCTCAGAAAATCTGTGGTAGACCCTGTTGAGCTGACACTCAAGGCCGTGTCCGATTGGGGCGATGCCAATCTTGTCAGCTTCAATGCGAAAAAGACACAGGCGTGTCTGTTCACTGCAAAGCGGAGTCCATTCCATCTTGCCCCATCTTTCCAAAATGTTTCTGTACCTGTAACGAACCATCTTGAGCTTTTGGGGTTGGATATCACATCCGACCTCAACTTTGGGAGTTACATCGAGTCCATTGCAAAGACCGCTGCCAAAAAACTCGGCATCCTATCCAAGGTGAGACGGTACTTCACGCCTGAACAGCTCCTAAGCCTTTATAGAGCACAAGTTCGATCGTGTATGGAGTACCTCTGTCACCTTTGGGATGGCTCTGCTAAATACCAGCTAGATGCCCTGGACTCGGTGGAACGACGTGCAAAGAGGCTCATTGGCAATGATTCGCTCGTGGAGGCCAAACTCCAAAGCCTTGAACACAGGCGAAAAGTGGCCTGCCTTTCAGTATTCTATAGGTTACATTTTGGAGAGTGCGCGCAAGAGCTGTTCATGTTGATTCCGCCATCGCCATTTAAGTATCGATCCAACAGACGAACAGCAGGGCTCCACCAGTACGTAGTTGACATCCCTATGGCTCGCACTAAGCGCTTTGCATCTAATTTTATCATGCGTATAGCCAGGGAGTGGAACGCGCTGCCGGCGTCTGTATTCCCTGAAAACTATAACTTGGATGTCTTCAAGTCGAGGGTGAACAGGCACCTTCTAGACCATCGCTTACCATCAGGTGAGATCGTGGCCAAGCGTTGATCTATAATTTGTAAAAAAAAACTCAAATTCGACAATCCAAGATTGTGTGAAATCTATTATTATTATAATAAAGAGTATTCTATTCTAGGCGCATTCTTGCCGCAATGAAAAAACTTTGATATGGTAATTATCATCAATTTTACAAGTAAACATTCGAACTAAATAAATAAATTAGACAAACGCTTAACCAATAATTCCAGTTTAACGATGGAAACAGTTATGAAATAAAATATGCGTGTATTGCTTTTGTTTACCTTAAGAGCCTTTTGTCCAATGGAAAACCTTATTACACTGCAAGACATATTATAGATCGTAGCGGTATTAAGTAGTTAGAACACTTATTTAAAATACTAAAACCTAGAAGAACAGCAAATAATTTTATTAGTAACCATTTAATGTATATTTTCATTTAATAATACTAATTTTACAAAATACTGAATTTTAGTTTGGAATATGACGCTTATGAGTCGACCCCGCTTTGTTATTGACGTAGGTCTCTACTTTAAAGATAGCTAAATGAGGTCAAAATCAGAAAGGAGGCTTTAACGTCATGCTTCTAGACGTAGGTATTTCATCAGCAAAAATGTGTATTGTTTTGTGGACTACATAGAAAAAATGTGTGTCATATCACAGTTTCTATACAATAACATAAAAATTGAATATCCTATTATAATAATGCAAAAGTTTGTTTCTTGCAACTTCGGTAAAACCAATCGCGATAAAATTGTCTTGCAAGTAGCCTAGGGCATGGAAAATTATATAGGCTACACTTTATCCAGTTCCATTAATTTTTATATTTTAATAAGTCATCATCAGTAGAATGAGCTCCGCTCCGCTCCGCTCCGAAGTTAGCGGGTGGAAAGAAAGGTCCTAGTGTTTTATGTAATCTAGGGATAGTTATTATCGAAAACAATACACACACATTCCGGCTCTACATGTTTGAAGTTGCGGAGAGCTAACTTCAGAGGGGCAAACTTGGTGTGCGGGTACTGTACGCCTCCCCTATGGTACGACACTGTGACCTTGGATGTTTACCATGGCCCTGTTTCATAAAGCTTGACAAGTCGACAATTTGTCAGAAATTATGACAATTGTCGGATTGTCACGACAGTTAACGTTTCATAAAACTTAACATATTTGAAATTGTATACAGGAATACAGTGGTAAATTATCACTTTAGCCTGTCTGTTTCATAAAGCCATTGTCACGACAAGTCTTGAATAAAACACTTGTCAGCGACAGGTAACAGGCTATTATATATATTTATCATCTAATTTGAGCAGCCTCATTGCACCGCAGCGCGCCTTCCGCATGGATAAACAATAAATAAGGAAGCCTTTGACGTAAGCAATTACTTATCAAAATAACATATCATCAAGTATTTTCTGGATCAGATTAAAAATGGAGATATTTATACATTTACATAGCAATATGTTTTAATAACCCCCAAGTATCAAAACAAGTTTTCATTGGATACAAGATAAACGTTGGAAAACATGTGGATTGAACGATATGCAATCGAAAACATGAGGGATGATAACTAAAAACATGTTTTTGAGAGGAATCTTTATATGACGCGAGTCGCTATCGGCACCTTACAACATAGTAGGTTACAATCACTAGCCGACCTAGTGATTATCAAGACACACCCACGTTTTCGGTGTAGCAACTAGCAACCAAATCCGTAACTACACATTAGGAGCAAATAAGTAAACAACGAGCGGAAACAATCAAATGGAAAACATGCCACGTTGTGATATGTTGGCTACATGTTGGTTGCGACAATAAAGATTATGTAAGTTAAGGGCTGCCACCGTTGTACAATTCTGTACAGCACTTGTTTAATGGTTTGCATAGTCTGTTTTCTCTTATGTACTGTACCAACTGGTCCTTGCGTTTAATTTTTACACAGGTTCTCAGTACTGTTTCGATTATTTTTTATGCGAAGGACTGTATTAATAGGACAAGGTTTTCATACTACGAATTACAATTCCGAGTTTTGCAATACAATATCAAAAGCGATAGTTGAGAGTAGCGGCTCATCTCAGGTGATGTTTAGAGTGATGCGTAATGGTGCAATGCAATATTACGCGGTACGAAATTTAATGTCATATTAAATTACTTTAAGAAGCACTGTATTCGCCTCAATAGATACCTACGGTGTTCCTTGTCTTATCGTGACGTTCATAAGTCGAAATGAAAGTCAAATAAGAGTCAATTCCGTTACAACAGTCACGTTTAATAAAATTACTCCTATAAAATTCAAAACATTTTTTTGATATTTTTTCTGACAATCGTTTGTTCGGGTTAGTTATTAATCTTTTATTAAACACAATAGACATCAAATATTTATCTTTATAACAAGGAAAAGTCTTGCATCGTAATGTGTATTACACGTTGAACACACATTACATTATGTACAGTGCAAATTTCATTATATTTACAATTACCATAAAACAAATGATTCGTGTTTAGAGAAGTGATAGCTGTGAAAACAGTTAAAATCTGTTGGTTGTGTACATTGCTAAATAATAACAAGGCATTTTATCTTTGAAATCATTGGCGCGATGGAAATTTACAGGGACATGTTTGAAACATCAAGCGCCGCCACCGCCGGCCCGACTGACCTCAGTCACACTATCTGCGCATGAGGTGAGTCCGTGGGGGGTACGTCCGTACGTGCAACGCTCGTTAAGATTGTATGTGGCCCGATCACTAATTATAGCGCCGATATCGTATCTAGCAGAATTGAAGTGGACTCCTTTTTGCAGTACTTAACAGATAAAATAGTCAAACAATATTTATTCGACTTAATTAGTTATTTAATTTCATTGCAAATCTAGCCATGTAGGAGCCGGACTCGCGCATTATGGTGCCTTTTACAAACTTTTTTATGAGTTCTGTTAATTCATCCCAGAAGTGTTCAATAGCATTGATGTAGGGACTTCTTGCTGGCCATTGCATATACGTGATGCCGATGCCAAGTAGATAAGTCATGGATGATTTCTGCAGTGTGCGCTCTTGCATTAGCAGGCATACAAATGAAACCTTCGCCAATAAAGCCTGCATATGAAGCCACATGAGGCTCCAAACACTAGCGAATAGCGAATATATCGGTCGCGATTTAATGTGGATAGCTGATTATAATATAACACATAAATAACTCAAGGTACGTTTTGCGTTCCATGAAAATACCTCACCATGACCCTCCACCATAACTGACTCTATCTTCTTGTCTCCGGTTCCTTTTTCCATTGTTGCCATGCAGCACCACTCTAGTCTCATTTGTAAAAAGTACCTTACTCCATTGTCGCTGGGTCTAAACTCTAATAAAACTAAAATGTTCCCTGCAAAACTTAGTCGTGCTATTCTGTGACACCGCTGCAGTTTAGGCTCAATGGCAGGCTTATGTGACGGCAGGTCCCGTGCCTTTAGCCTTCTCCTACCTGTCCATGCAGTACTTGACACTACTTAAAAGTCCCGAGTTGTTTTCAGACCTGCACATAGTTTAGGTGATAGTTTCAAAAGCTTGTAGTAACAATGAACCGGTTTTGTCTCTCCATCGTTAGTCGAAATCGATGTCTTCTTGGACGAGGAACGAAGGCACCGTCTCTAGATACCAGTGGTATCCTCTTTGAAAAACAAAACGATTTAAATCATAAATGCACTCATATTTAGTTAATGCCTTAATCCAGACATAACCAGTGGACATCCTGAACAAGTGAAACAGCCTGCGCAGCCATTTTTGGTGATGTATAAAATGGGATTAAGGCTATTTCTGCGACAATATTTTCATACCAAATTTATTTTGGCATGATCTTTTAAAATACGATAGCTGTCTTTGTGCAGTTATATGACATAAGATCATAGTCTAGGGAAATGAGTATCATTAACTTCATACTCATCATTCCCTAGCCTTATCCCGTTCCTTAATAAGGGTTGGCAACCTAAACCCAGAGTATAGGAGTAGGTATTAAAATTTATATGGACGCGAATTCTAATTGCCCCCCAATTTGAAAGATGGTGCTTCCCGTGTGGTCCCTTTCAATGGTGCAGTTCTGACAACGACATCCATGAGAAAACAACTTAAATCTTTTATATAAATAGTATAATAACTAAATTTGCCTTAGTAAAAGTAGACTTTTAGGGCAATCAAAGTTGGTGTCCAGTTCTTTTTGAACGCATTTACTTGTTAATCTTTATTATTAAGGTGAGGTGAGGAGACATGTTGGATCTCTTTGTCTGGGTCTTGGATTATTTTCCGGTTTGTTGAATAAAACAGAGGATAAGGTTAGTAGTTCAACGCGTTAGACCTCATATAGCCCAGATAAAGTTTTGGTGCAATTAATGCTTGATTTATGTCGGATGAATGGGGCAACCAAAGGATTAATCCATACAGCAAGACCGACACACCGTAACCGTGATGGCAGAGCAGTCTGCCCCGCGACGTTTGTCAAGCGTTTTAGGGCAAACACAAATACTTTGTACACGCAATTACCAGTTGCAATTATTGATCATAAAGAAATTTAGTGATCCTACAACCGTCATGAGCCGAAGCCCCCATCTTGTTGTAATATTGAATATTGATGTAATATTGATTAGAGGTTTCATCGCTCTGCATTAGGTACATTATTTATCTCGCTGTTTTATGGTCTGGTACCGACACATGTGCATGCCGCGGTGGGCGAATGGGCAAAAGCCACCGGCGCCCAGTCTCCGAATGCCATCACTAAGACCATCAATCGAAACATCCCAAAACGCTTGACATCGCGCTATCCTTTACGGGGTCTAAATGAGTCAATACGAATGTGACGCTCCGCAAAAAACAGACACATCGTCAAGAAAATCCTCCAGCAAGGAGGTCTCTCGAGGAACTCTGGCAGCCGTAGACTAGCTACAGAATGTAGATATCAAATTTTAAATAAGTAGTAAAATTTTAAATAGGCCGCACGGTAATAATGGTCTTTGTTTAATTTTAGACACTGTGTTATTTACAAACTTTCGACCAGTATTCGGTATAAATTAAAGCTGTCTGCTGCCCATCTCCTAATTTTTTCACTGTGTTGCCTTGAAATAGCGAATGTCGTGGGGTGATCCTATTCTAAATAGGGCGAACACAACACGACCTACTTTTAATAAATATATAAATTCGGTTGCTAACTTTTGGAAGACTGATGCAATCCATTCCGCATTTGAATCATACAAGACACTGTCCATTTCCATATTTACAAGTAGATAGCAGAATAACGTCTCGGGTTTTAGGATCAGATCTCGATTATATTAATTTGCACTCTCAAATCCGATAAATTGACTTAGTTATATTTGCAGATATAACTTTATCTTCCTACATCGATGACTTCCTACAGTATTATTCATCTGTATACCTCGATTGTCACGATTTAATCTAATTTTAGCGTCTTCTTTGTATTTGTGAAAAACAGATAATTTCGTAAAGTAGGTATAGGCATTTCATATTCTCAGTATTAAGGAACTGAATGATTTCATGAAGTAAAAACTTTGTTATGCTTTTTATCCAATTGCAATACCTATGAAAAATTACGTCATACATTTTTGCTGCTCTTCCGTGTATTACTTCGCACCAGCCCTCCACCGAGAACATCGCTTCCAATCCAGCACAAAGATTTCGCACTCGCTTTTCGAAGTTATCGGGGCATGGAAAAATATATAGAGGAAACAGAGTGTAGGAAACATAATCCCCTATCCCACCGTAAAGCCCAAGGTCGGAACATAGGCGGTGCAAGAAGCTGCGTTTCAAATGCGAATGGAATGCGGATTGGTGAACGGTGGAGCATATCGTGAGGGCAGTCCGTTGCGCCAGTCCAGACCAACTCACAATTTCTTTAACTTGACGCCAAATACTTTGCAGTGTTTCCAGAATCTGGAAATTGATTTGTAAATCCTAGTCTTAACTAATAAGAGTAGTTCACCATACGAATATTAATAAAAACTTATTGCCTATGTAGGATACGAAATTTATGTCTTGACTTATCCTATCATAACGATGGAAAATCATCTCAATGTTAAGAGATAAGAAACTATTATTAGGTGGACAGTAAAAGGTCAAAAGTTATCATTGGTTTTATTCCCTCAAGCACGTTTTGTATTTCATGATTAATGTTCAAAATAGAAACTAACAACCGAATCATAACTAATTGGCTACAGCACCATCTAGAAGCGTTGATTGGTACTATGTCTAGTTTGCATCAACAAAATATTCATCAGCATTTGTACGAACACGTTTTGTATCGCGTAGGTAGGAGCCGGGTCAGACTCTTCTTGGGACGTAAATATGTAGCAAAAGTTAAGGTTAAACTCAGTTATTTTTAAGCAGTATGTTGTTACTTTATCACGCGGTGTATGTGTAATAAATCTATATGTAGTTATATCATTACTAGCCATCGCCCGCAACTTCCTGTGAGTGGCCAAAATAGCATATATCCTTTTTCGACACTTCAACCCAATACCAAAAAAATCAAGTCATATTGAATCTCCGTTACAACATAAAGGACAAACAAAATCACTTTCGCATTTATAAGTATGGATTTATAGAAGAATATTATGAAGGTACCGATGAACAAATGAAATTCCAGCTAACTATGACTATATACATGCGTCTTCTGTATCTCAGTTAATGATGTATAAAAATAAAAGTATTTTAATAAGTTTTTACAGTATGTATGAAATGTACCTACATAAAAAACTTACTTTGCAATTTCTACATAAAAGCCAAGTGCGATTCTGACTCGCACACCGAGGGTTCCGTACATAATATGCTCAATATTTAATAAGATAAAACATCATTATTAACATACTCAAAATCATATTTTATAAAAATACGTTTCGCCTGACAAAAACAATTTGGCAAGAGACATTCTTAATTTACACATTAAAATTAAAATTTCCACAGGCTATTTAACAGATTGTAATTCTAAAAGTGATTTTAATGAGATATAATTATAAAATTATACATTTCAGATTTGTTGCTATACCTGTGTAATAAGACCTTGAGACCTAAGACCTTCTTGCCAAATTTTAGGTTTCTAGGTCAATGGGAAGTACCATATAGGTTTTGATTCGCTTTCAAGAGTTTCAAGGGAAACCATGCCAAATAAATGGCTGTATTTTTTACTGACTTAAAAGTTTTTTTTCACAGCCTCAAGGGACTGCAGACTTGAGTCTGATATTAATTTCGACTTGATACCTTTACACATACCGAAAACATAGTAATCCTATAAGGGTTCGTTTTTCCTTTTGAGGTACCCGATGTCGTTTATGAGGTGCAAAAGGCGACCATGGAAACGCTGGAACATTGTCTCATTTGAATCAATCACCCGACAAGGTTGCAAACGTAGTGATTATGGAACTCCGCTATTAATTTACAGACTTTAAATTAATGTGTGTAAATTAATATTGGAAACGGCATACATCAGTGAACTGATATGTCTGACAGTTATGAAGATGACTTCAATAATACACTTTTAAGGCCACGGTCAGGAAGGCAGCGGGCGGTCCCCCCGACCACCACCACCACGCCGACACCACCGCTGACGTCAGACACAAAGTACAGAGTATTACAATTCAAATGTATTCAAAGCGGAGTTACTATACGCACCATCGTCGTCGAAGAAGTTGGCATCGAGCAGCAAAGAGCATTCTTCATTAGTGAGCAGGCCCTCGGCCGAAGCCAAAGACCAGTCCCATTGGCTCGCACTCATTGTTGGAGTTGTCGACACTCTGAAACAGCAACAGTTCATGTTTAGCTATATGTTTAATTTAAATTATTAATATAATCAAATGGCAGAATAGGATGATCACATTTCAGCCTCAGGCAGCAGTGTCCTAATATTACCAATGTCGTTCTGCGATCGCCAATCCATCTGCCAATCCTACGTCATGGCTAACAAAGCCAAACTGGCTTTTTACCATAATTACCATGCTTGTTAATCTTGCTATTGGTTATACCTACCATGGTATATTAATGATTCATAATATGCATTACATTTTATTTTCATGGAGATGTGATTCATCAATATTATTCTAGAAACAGGTGCACGTTTATATCACAGTAAACATATGTATGTTCAAATTTACTTTGTTTATGAGAAGTATGCACTTGGCCTTTATCTCACCAGATGGTAAGTGACGATAAGGCGATGGTAAGCGAGCGCACCCAGACACCTCAATCTAATGTGGTATGGTGGTATATTATAAGAAAACAACAGCTGGTAGCTAGCCAGCCGACCGTAGGCAAATCATTAACCTAACCAAATATTAGAAGGTACTCAAACAGACTCCTCAAGACTCGCCAGTTCTTCTAATACATTACAATTCTGTAGCATGTTGGAGTACACTGTAGTACATAATATAATACTACGTACAGAACAGACGTTCACCGCCCAACGATCCTTCTCCCTTCTCCCCGCAAGATCCGTTCAAGTATCGATAGTATGTTGCGCGCAGATGCGCTCACAAATGCGCATGCGCACAAAACGTCATCCGTTCGATGTATGTAAATAGGAACCGATATGTAATTTTTTTAAGTGTCCGGCATGTGATGGATTTGATTTCTGATTCTTCTATTTTGTAGCATCACTGCAACTGCATAAGTCCACAGGTGGACATGACCCTCCCTTGTAGATCGTCACGTCAGACTTTCTCTCGAGAGAATTTGACAATCTTGCAAGCTTGGCCCGCGGATTGGTGATCGCAGTAAAATGTTGGTTGCTACATAGGTAGATTCTTCTGTCGTTCTCCTGAATATTTTCCTTTAAGTCGCCGGTTACGACACCCAAGGGATGGCATAGGGTGGCCTTATTCTAAAGTCGAGACCACACGGCGGATTTGATTTCTCTCATCTCTACTCATAACATAACATAAGCTCATTGTTTATAAAGAAATACTAACCACAGTTGTAGAAACGAGCCCAAGATGTACAAAGTCCAATTGGGATGATTGTTGTCGAGAGACAAAGCTGTCCGGTGAGGGCGCCATGATGGCACTGAAACATTACAAGAAGAATGTTACGAACTTCGCCAATATACATTAGTGTTTGCATACATAACTCTGTGTAAAGAGGCAGAAATTACATACTTACAAAAAAAAATTCTAATTAAATATTCTAGAATTTGTGATAAACATAAGTAAAACCTTATACTTTATGTTGGATAAGTAGATATTCAGCATCCTGTTGTGTTCATTCTCAGTTAAGACTCCTCTGTGTTACAAAATAGAAATTAATGAAATACAAGTCATTACTGAGTACTTGTGATTCACGGTAAACATTTTTTTCCCCAGTCATTTTGAGTTATTAATGTTCAAGCAAAAACCAAGCATAATTTGTTACATCCAGCAACATTACTATCAGGCAAGCCTATATGTTGCACTGTACTATCGTGTTACAAAAATATCGATGTTGTAATCTTAGATTAGCCATGAACAGCAGTGCTCATTGCAAAATGCTGAGTAACGCTGACAATGCGCAATACGTGAATCGAAACCAAAACATGTAATATATACATGCTGTATACTGTATACTGCAACTATGGAAAATTTAAGAGGCTCAAACCCAAACAGAAGGAATACACAGAAGGAAAAACATATGAAGAACTACTGTAGCCAATATTAAAAGTTCAGGACTATAAAATAATTGATACATGAAACTAATATTAAGCAAAATCATGCAAATTGCCTATGGCAAGTGTGATCACCCATAATTTTATTTTTAGGGTGTGTTAAGAAATGTGTACTTGTCTGTTCCCCTACTAGATGGACCGACAACCTAGTTAAGGTCACGGGGAGTCACTGGGTGCAAGTGATTCAGGGCCAGTCAATATGGCATTCCTTGGAGGAGGCTTATGTCCAGCAGAGGCCATATCCCAGATGATGATTAAATTAAAAACTATACTCAAATCGCGATTCCTACAATAAAACCGGCCAAGTGCGCGTCAGACTCGCCCAGGAATTTAAAATAAATATTTACTTTATTCTGTTTTTAGTATGTGAAATTTTCAACTGTCTAACCATCACGGTTCATGAGATACAGCTTGGTGACAGACAGATAGATGGACAGCGGAGTCTTAGTAATAGGGTCCCATTTTTTCCCTCTTGGTATGGAACCCTAAAAACCCAATAACCCTCCTAGAATCATATTTAAAAACAGAGGTCCTATATCTATAGCCAACCCTATAATAAATATTTAATTACTAGTATTTTTAAAATCTTTCATAAAGAGTTTTATCAATAAGATAATGTCACTCTATTGGTTTACAATATACAGTGCCCACAACTTCATCTTCTTGGACCTCCATGTTTATCATACAAGAAATATTTTAAAAAGAATGCAAGTATCCCATGTCCATATAATTGGTTGTGCCATTGAGACACTAAGTGGTATGGTAGCTAACTAACTTTCCCATTTACTATATGTATTGTATTAGATTCATTATTATGTGAAGGACATAAACAATAACAATTGTTGAAATAAAACTGTTTACATAACCTTTTCATTTATTCTGTGCTGTTCCAATTAACTTTTTTAACAACAGATAAGTAACAAACATGGTAACTTTATTTTAATTAAAACTATTAGAATTATTAATCTAATTTAAATTCGAGTGGGAAACCATCTGTATATTGGCTAAAGATATGTTCCTTCAATAGCTTGAACCTCCAAACATTGAATAAAATATCAGTTTTCATATTCCCTTGACAAAAGTTGTTTTGTTTCACATTATTTGATTAATATATTAATTTCTTTTATATAATGCTAACTTTATAAATAACCAAAATACATGCCTCAATTTCAGTTATCATTGTTATTTAATGTCTCCTTATTCTCCAAGAATTGACCGAGGAACCTTGTCCAAATTTGGACTAAAGATTTAAGTCTAAACAAGGTATATGAATGGATAACTTTAGCTTATCCTTTACTAATGGACATAACTAGCACATACTTAATTAAACAATTAAGCTTACTTAAGCTCTCGCTATATATTACATACAATGATCTCAGATATATGTGATGTTTATGAAAAGATGATGTTTCACCTGTCTAGTTAACTTATCAGTTATCAGGTTAAAAAAAAAACAAAGATGACCAAATTCTGCTGACAGATTGTTATCTTCTTGGATCATCATCAATCATCAACAGCCTATATATGTCCCCACTGGAGGGGCTCAGGCCTATTCTCCTACAGAGAGTGTATGGGCCATAGTCCACCACGCGGGCCCAGTGCGGATCGGCGGACTTCACATGCCTGTTCAAGACATGCAGGTTTCCTCACGATGTTTTCCTTCACCGTTAAGCAATCGGATAATGTACTTGAATTGAAAAACAACTCATAGGTACACGGCTGGATTCGAACCCGGTACCCTCAGATTGAGAGTTCTTGTTGTTCTTCTTGGATAGTTGGAATCAAATTACCACATAGAAGTAATCAAAAACTGTTTTTCAACTCTGTATTTAAGGCTACAAAAACATTACTCCATCAACATGTATCTAGATATCTAGCCTAAAGTGTTAAAGAATTTCATTTTAACCAAAGGTAAACAGGTGACCATATATATTTTTTCACAACTTGTGAAATAGGGCCATGGGTAGTTTAACCTATTAATCCAAAACATAAATATACCTACACACAGGGAGTATTCTTATAATTATTACAATACACTAATGTAAAAATTAATTACAGTTTATGCCCTAAAGTGCTGGCTGTGTTGATAAAACAAATAAACCCATGCCTTACGAGCAAGAACCATCAAAGCGGGAGATTGTACTTTTTATAAAGCAATGTCGTAATAATTGCCCTGGGGCAGGGAGGCAAGCAAGAGGTGAAAGCTATCTGCTGACGGAATGCAGCACGCGAATACCATGGAACACTTGTCTCGGTGTCTCTAAAACTCCTACAATTATCTATATGTAATGGGGAAATTATTTTACTTACAGCATTTTGATTCCGTGTGGGTGAAAGCACACGGGGTGTGCAAGGCTTTGGGGAGCTAGTAACCCATCGTAAACGCAATAATAGCACGAGAAAAAACAAATATACGTCTGTTAACTGTGCGGGCCATTGATTTTTTTTTTTTTTTTTTTTTTTTTTATGGCTTTTGTCCTTAGACATTTTGCCAGTGTCATGTTGTATAGTTACAGAAAAAGAAACGAAAGTAAAACAATTTAGAAACTTAAAAAGGTATTCATAATTTCAACTTATTAATAAAACAAAACATAGAGAGAAAACTATAACAAATATCAGAAGATAAGAGAGAAGACATATGAGATGGGAGAGGAACATTATGAAGAATTAGATTATGAAAGAGATAGGAATGATCAAGTAGGGGACAAGCAAAGAAGATGTGGTTTAGATCACCGACATCTAACCCACATTCGCAGATTGAAGAATCACGAACGTGGATTTTATGTAAGTGGGATGGGATAGAACAGTGACCAAGGCGCATTCGAATGATAGATGAAGTATAGATTTTGGGAAGAAACATTTTAGAAAACCAAGGTCTAACGGGAATTTCTGATTGAATATTATAAAAAAAACGGCCCTTAAATCTTGAGCTGGCGCGCCAACGAGCCTTCCAAAAATTGCGCAAAAATAATTTGGGAATGGCAATAATGTCATGACAGTAATTTACAAATGGAAATTTATCACCTCGGACGACCGCATCTTTCGCAAGCTGGTCAGCACGTTCGTTACCGACAATACCAGAATGACCAGGGATCCATGCAAAAACAATATCCAACCCTTTTTCACTGCATTGGGCAAGGGTATTTTTAATTTGAAATATGAGAGGATTATGGATTTTTGATTTGAAAGGATTTGATAAGAGAGATTGGAGAGAGCTGAGTGAGTCAGAAAAAATAATAGCACGATAGAGTTTCGCCAGGAGAACATATTCAAGGCTTTTCAAAATACCCAAACATTCACCTGTGAATACAGAGCATTCTGGGGGGCATTTAATCATCTGGAAAATCTTCCATTGCGAATGATAAACGCCCACACCTACACAACCCTCTGAAGATAATTTAGAAGCATCAGAATAAATTGTGTGCCAGCCAGACCAATTACAGTTCAAAACTGAGCGGGATAAATCATTAGCATGGAGGTCACCTTTGCGTATATTACCAAAATTTTCGATAATTCTAGGCTGAAGAATAACAGTTTCATAAGGGAATTCATATACCGGTAAATTGGGGTTGTTCGAGATTGGGTCTTTAATACTTTTAAGTCTAAGAAAACTATTAACAAGGCACGGCGGGTCTTTACATTTCCAAAAAGGGGATTTATTACAATATTCTTCTAATAATTTAAGTTTCGGAAATAAGGGATGGGATGAAAATTGAGTTAAACGGAATAAAAATCTGTCTGACAGAAATTGCCGACGAAGGTCTAAAGGAGGCTCAACGCATTCTACTTGCATGGCGTTAATTGGGCTAGACTTCGTTGCCCCCATGATAATGCGTAAAGCTTTTGACTGAATCAAATCGAGCTTCTTTAAGCTGCCTTTATTAGCTGGAATAATCAAAAATGAGCCATAGTCCATGACACTTCGAATCACTGCATTGTAAAGCAATTTAAGAGAGAATGGATGAGCACCCCACCAAACGCCAGCTAAACATCTAATTAGGTTGATGTTCCGTTCACATTTTCTATAAACATAATCACAGTGCGCAGCACCTGTCAGTTTTGAATCGAGCACAACTCCTAAAAATTTAATCTCGGATTTCATCGGTATTGATTGCCCATTGATGGCTATGGATAAATCTGGAATGAAGCGTTTTTTCGAGAACACAACAATATTACTTTTAGTTGGAGATAAATCTAATCCATGGTTATGCAGCCATACGGATAACAACCCCAGAGAGCAAGATATGGAAGATGCTCCTCGATCAATTTTACTATTGACGGAGTATAAAAGGAGGTCATCCGCATATTGTAAAAGACGACAGTCACCTTTGGAAGAGTCTAGGTCATGAGTATATAAATTAAATAAGATAGGGCTGAGGACAGACCCTTGCGGCAAGCCCTTCCAGATAGTTCTTGTAGGAGAGGAGGATAAATCGTCACCACGAAAGACTATAAGTCGTTCTTTAAGAAGGTTGAGAACCAGCCGACACAGTTTTTCAGGGAATTTTAATGTTATAAGTTTTGAATATAGTATAGGGAGTAACACATTATCATAGGCCGCAGTAATATCCAAAAAAGCAGCAACAACAGATTCATTTCGCGAAAAGGCCAACCGAAGGTCTGTTGTAAAAATACCTAAGCTGTCCATAGTACTTCTACCTTTCCTGAAGCCAAACTGCGATTTTGATAACAAGTTATTACTTTCAGTAAACCATTCAATTCTGTTTTTGATCAAGTGTTCCAAAACTTTGCAAAGGACCGATGAAAGGGCAATTGGACGATAGGAGTGAGGGTCAGAAGAATCTTTACCAGGTTTCAGGATAGGAATTATTATTTGAGTTTTCCAAGACGTTGGAGGCGCACTGGATTCTAGTATAGCGTTAACTAGCTTTAAGTAATAACAGAGAGCAGAGTCACCACTATTCACAAGAAAGGAGTATGGAATGCCATCAATTCCTGGGGCGGAGTCTTTTAAAGATTTTAGCACATTTTGTAACTCCAGCATGGAAAATGGCTTGTCAAGGGGGTGCGAGGAATGAACGGAGGGAAATGGCAGTTCATAATGAGAGGGAGCATAAAGAGGAGCAAGACAGTCCATGAAGGCATCTGCTTTAGAATCATCAATAAAGGAAGAAGAATAGGATGGGGCATTGGAGGAACACCTGAACCTACGTATATTATGCCAGACTATTTTGGAAGGGGTAGAAGGGTTTAAAGAAGAACAGAATGATATCCAACCCTCCAATTTCTTGGAACGAAAAAGAAGTTTGGTGACAGCGATGATATGATTTAGGTCAGAAAAATTTGATAAAGTCATTTCAGAACAGTACCTGGACTCGGCGTCTTTGCGGGATTTTACAGCATCAGAGCATTGTTTATCCCACCAAGGGGGAGAAGAAATTTTTCCGGAGGCCACGTTCTTTATTTGGAAAACAGATTCAGCACTAAATAATAAGGCATCAGCAAAGGACTTAGCGCAATGTTCAAGGGCTGTATTAGAAATGGAAGGGAGACTTGAGAGTTTCGAGTCAAGGACGACTCTAAAACGATCAAAGTCAGCTTCTCGGATAATAAACTTCAAGAGAGGAGGTTTGGGAAGAGGTCTATTGATTGAGGAAGATGGAAGGTTTAATAAGATGGGAAAGTGGTCACTACCATAGGTAGAACTGAGGGTTTCCCAGCATAACTGAGAAGCTAGATCAGGGGAGCATAAAGAAAGGTCGACAGCGCTACGAAACTCATTGGGACGAGTGCGTCTGGTAGGCTGGCCGGAATTTAGAATACAGAGATTACAGTGATCGATTATCTCCAACAATTGGGACCCGTACGAATCAGTCTTGCCACAGCCCCAAACAGGGTGGTGACAATTGAGATCACCCATTATCAGAACAGGAGGGGGAACCGATTCAATGACTGCGGATAAATGTTTTAGTATTGAGCGGGATGGTTGAGGGATGTAAACAGATAACAGAGAAAAGTGTTTGATTTTTACTGCAACAGCATGCATATCAGAAAACGAGGGGAGAGTTAGTTCATTGTAAGAAACATTATTTCTAATGAGAAGAGCACAACCAGCATAACCATCCGATCTAGAGTCTCGGAGACTCTGAAAACCTGAAATCCTGAAGTTGGATTCAGGGCGTAGCCAAGTCTCAGATATTGCCAAGGCGAAAGGATTATGCCGGTTAATAAGGTAGGTTAATTCAGGTTTCTTATTATTAATACTACGACTATTCCATTGTATTATGGATTGACCCATTGTTAAGAGAGGAAAGGATTGAGTTAAGAAGAGGGGCAACGTGGGACATCAGATCATAGTTTGGGGAGGAAAACACTTTAGAAAAAACGTTCAAAAATTTCATGAGAAGGTTTATAGTGTTGTCTTCAGGAGGCTTATGAACAGCAGTACCATTCTCGGAAGAAGGAACGAAGTCACCAACAAGGTTCATATGGGCGACCTTGTTATAGCCTTGACGAGGGAGAGGAGCAGGGCGGGGCTTCATAAAAACGGTTTTTTTGTATGAGGACGGGGAAGAGGAAGATGTAGAAACCACAACATTAGCATAAGATTTTTTTGCTGAGCTGTGTAGTTTACTGGCTTCCGCGAAAGATATGTTATCCTCAGTCATAGAATTCTTAATTCTCAGTTGCCTAGAATATTCAGGACAAGATTTACTCGTAGCAGTGTGCGCTGTATCACCACAGTTGACGCAATTGACCTCCTCAATCCTACATGAGGCACCTAAGTGTTCATTACCACAGCGAAAACAGCGCGGTTTGGATCGGCATTTGTCTTTGGTGTGACCATAGCGACAACAATTATAACATTGAATGGTGGGGTAAGAGTATTTCTCAACCGGAAGTGAGTTATAACAAGCGAAAACTCGCTGTGGTAACGTTTGACCATCAAATGTAAGTAGGACAGTCTCTGAAGGCATCCACTGGTGAGAACCATCAGGATTCATCTTTTTATAATTCAGGCGCCGACATTTAACCACTTTAACAGACGCATGACATGAAGGAATTGTCAGGATCTCCAAAATCATCTCCGGGGACCAATCCGATGGGATCCCTTTCACTATACCCATACGCGTTACGTTAAACGAGGGGATGAGAGCTTTATACTTATTATTCGATATAGTTGGCGAGTCCAAGAAGTCGTTAGCGTCTGCGGCCGTATGGAAACTAAGAGAGACTTTATTTCGTCCGATAGCTTTGACGCTACCATCAATAATATTTGTGAACTCTCTACAATTACTCTGAAGAAACTTACCAAAGGTAACAGGGTGAAGAGTGATCCCTGAATTTGGAAATGACTCTTCCCGCTGCACATGAACTAGAAATGGACCCGGGTCATTACCTGAGTATCGGGACCTCTCAGCCATAGATACAACTGGGGACTCTTGGCTAGTCTGACAAGACTGTGGCGGGGAAGTCTGTAAATGAGCAGGAGGGGTTAGTGTAGAGTTAGGTGACGAAAATAATTTTTGCCCTGCAGGAATAAATTGAGATGAGTCGGATCCCGTAACCTGACCAGCTTGCGGGGAGAGGACTGAAAAAGAATTTTTTGTAGGGCAGTTCATAAGGTCGGAACACTCAACTTCTGACGAGTGAGACATGGACGATGACCGGGACCGGCAGCTATCCTTATGGGGACGATCTTTCCTATTTCTTTTCCTCTCAGACTTCTTCCTCTTTCTCTCATTGCTGAGAGTAAGGAAGGCCCCTGGAGAAGGAGGAGCAATGAAATCTGACACGGAACCCCCCGGATCACCGGGGGAGTTATCACCCATATCGGGCACACAATCTGAAAACTATAATAAAAAGCTAGAAAACCCTTTTAAGTAGAATTTCAGGCACAAATAATAATAAAAATATTTTTTTGTCCGAAAAGTTGGAAAAAAACGACTATCGCGAACAACGTTCAACTGACAACCGGGCCATTGATGAGTAATAGGAAATAGAGCAGGGGAAGGGAGAACGGATGACGGAAGGCGGCAATCCGCTGCTTGAAGTGACTCGTTAAAATCCTTGACTCGTTGCAGTAAAGTCGAAAATATTATCATTCAAGGGACTTGCACGATAACATTGCGCAGTTTTCACTTGCATGTCTGCCAATGTAACAAACGAAACATTTACATAGTCTATGGATTTCCGATTCAACATTATTTTGAGCTATACACAATCTTACACCCCCTCGAATAGATTTTTATATGGTAGTTGTTGTACCCAATTACGAATATGCTTGAAAGAGGAATATGCATGAAAATTCACCGAACGAAGAAAGTGACCGATAGGTACCGAGTGTAAATTGAACTGTAAAGATAAATCGATGAGAAAAAATAATGCGAAGTTCATTTATAATAATTATCGTAGTACTTATTTTGTCCATCTTTACTTCGAAATATCCAGGAAACGTCACTTTAGGCCTTCAAACAAAAATCTTCGAATCGTTTTAAAATAAAACTATTGTCAGCTAAATCGCGGTATGAATTTTATTTAAATTATTCATAGCATACATTTAAGCAAACATCATGCTATAACATTCTAGATTAGATAAATTAACAATCGCCACCATCTTGGTATTACAAAAATCTGGAACGCAGACTAGTCGAACTTTTTGGCCGTTAGCACCTGGAAATAATAATATTCGAGGTCAATGAGGAATTTTATGACAGCTATTTAAGAATAAAGTAACTGTTGGTATCAATAGATGGCGTTAAATTTCTGTTTTGTGGGAAATATTTATTTACCATAATACAAATTACATTTCACCTATAAGTTTAAAAATTTTATTGTATACTCGGCAAATGGCGGGTACATAACAAAAAAAGTGAGGAACAGTTTACGTGATGGGTGTTTTGCAGCGCTCTCTAGTTATTTGTATTGCGGTGAAACTTCAACATGAAAAACGCCTCATAATTTTAATACATATTATACAATCAAACAGTATTTATTCAGGCATTTTTGAGCTGTATTTTATACTAACTTTTGCCCGCGACTTTGTGAACAAAGTTGAACTTCAGTTCCCCGGGAACTGACAATCGGGATAAAAATGCGCCTTTGTCCTTTTCCATCCCTTTAACTGCCTCTACTGCTACTGCCTCTTTAATTTGTTAAAACCGACTGAGGAAAGTGACAACAACATCTTACTGTTGCAATTATTATTTCATCACCTAGGCTTGGTAATTACACCAAATTGCCCCATGGAAACCTTGTTCGGCAAGTCAATCTGTGACAGGATCATGCCCAAAAAAGTTGTATTTCCCCTAATCATACAAAAATACCACCTACCCTCATAGACGTCAGTAGCGAATTCATCAGAGTTTCCACTGAAGTAGACGGCGGGACAGTTGTAAATGATGAATGGGTCTGTGTCCACACAGGGAGTGCTAGGCACAGTGTCCGGACAGGTGGGAGCGAGATGGCGCCACTCTAGGGTCTTTTTCATCACTTCTAAAGTGTTGTCTAACTTGCTGTAACGCATGATATCTTTGACAGGTTCGCCTGATGTTCCTAAACAGAGAAATCCTGAAAGCAATTACACAAAAAATAATTGTCTGGATCAATTTATTGATACACAAACCCCCAAAAATATATTTCGCCTCACTTCAACCCGTACGACATCCATTAAACGCCTTCAACCACTTGTGGCCTAGTGGCTACACGCTTTAACTAATAAAGGACCCAGGTTCGATTTCCAGTAGGGGTACCTATCGGTACTCGGTTTGGTTGGCGGTAGAGCATTGTCTATGTCCGCCTGGCTACCACCCACCATGTTACCTAAGCCTTGACGTTAAACACAAGTGTTAATAGCATTGTTGTGTTCCGGTATAAAAAAAAGAAAACGATAGCCAGTTAAGTATAGAATTGTTAATGTACAATGAATTCTCACTTGGCTTTTGTTTCACCTCATGAAACGATTCTCAGTATTTTTAACAATTTCGTTTGTATTAATATTTTGATCACCTTCAATCATTTTGACACTTACCTCCTATATCACATTCATATGGGTTGGAGACTCTGTTGAATGATTTGTATTCAACTGCTTTTGGAAACAGACCTGAAAATAATATTCAAACAATGACACCACACATAGTAGTGAATAATAGTTTTTTTAAATATGTTTGTTCTGTATAGATATTTCGGTCATTAGTTTAGATCAATTATGTAAAAGAGCAGCAGAAAAGGATGACATAAACGAAATGTTTTCTATGCACTCATGTATGAAAAGAAATATTTATTTTCATTTACGGGACACCATATTCTGTTGGTTTAAATGATCTATTTAGAGTGTGTCACAAACACTAAAGATGTAGTGTTCATGTATTTTGAAGTACATACTAACAATAATGGAATGGCTTCTGTGGCAACATTACACCAGCTGGATCCTTGCACCCAGGCATCAGATCTAAAGGAGCCACAGCACTGATGGCCGCTGCAAAGGAGTCGACAGATTGGACTGATGCTATGACATCAGCTTCATTCAGTGCTACTTCACTGGAGTAACTGGCAAAGACACCACCTGTCGAGAAACATTAAATATTTTTTTTGTTGGTTTTATATATATGTATGCAGTTGCCAATAACATTTTGAAAAAAGTAAAAAATATTATACTCATAGCTGTCACTAACGCCCTATGATACGGTTCTTATAACGATGAACAATCTCCGACGAAAACGGTATACGACCGGTAGATTAATTGGCATACCGTTCGCCCTAAACGAGTGAGAGACACAGGTTCAAATCGCGCGTGACGATTGTGTCGATTTCATTTTTTTCAAAATAATTATAATAACTGTTTGTTAAAAATAATTATTTTTAAAAGAAGCTATTGCTATTACTGCATAGTCTTTCCCAAATCAAACAAGCCCAAACAAGACAAGTTTTTCATGTACATTGTCAGACCACCTTCCGTCTTAATTATCAGACATGCTTGGTGGTAAACTCTAGTACAAAAATATGTGCCAGTTCAAGGGGATGGGGATAAATAGTTCAAATGCATAAGATGCGCCGGTCGGTTTCCTCGACACCACACCTTAAACGATATTTTAAGAAGAGCCCTGGTCTCAGCCAATGTTCCTTGCGTTTTGGAGCCCCCAGGACTTTCTCGTTCCGACGGTAAAAGGCCGGACGGTCTTACGCTGGTTCCTTGGCAAAGAGGTCGCAGCCTCGTTTGGGACGCTACTTGTGTCAGCACTTTTGCTCCGTCCCACTTGAGTCTGACCGTTCTCTCGGCTGGCGCAGCGGCCGAGAGTGCGGCTAGACTCAAGCACACTAAATACTCTTGTCTGGAACCATCGTACGACTTTGTGCCTTTTGCAGTGGAGACGGCTGGTCCTTGGTGCTCCGAAGCGAAGGCTTTCTTTAAAGTGCTCTGCCGCCGTCTAAGGGAAAAGGGTTGCGATCCCCGCTCCGGATCGTACCTGGCTCAACGTATCTCCCTGGCCATTCAGCGGGGCAACGCTGCCAGCGTCATGGGTACGTTTGAGCCGGGTAATCGATCCGGTTTCATAGATTAGTTTTTAATTATGTTTTTTTTTTAAGTGTAAAGTCTTCAGTTAACTTAAATAAAAAAATGTTTAAACTTTTAATAATTTCAAAATGAAAAAAAAAAAGTTCAAATGTTGCATTTAAATTGTCCAAAACTAACAAGGCAAGTTAAATTATAACTTGGACTACACACACATTTAAAAATATGTTTATATTAGGAAGGCCAGTATAAACTTGTATCTAGTTAGTCTACCTAGTAACTATGTCAATAGTTATTTTAGCTCAGTAGCTTGCTAAAGAAATATGGAGTGAAGCTTCTAGTTACATAAACTCAACAGTGATGTCCATTACTACACAACATAATTAACAGATGCAAAAATAATCCTATCAAAAACAATACTTGTCAAAAAAACAAGTCTCGCAACTCAGTTGTTCTGCGGTAAAAAGTTGTGAGATCCATGTAATACCAAGTCGGTTATTAATTTATTCAGTCTTTACTTAAGCGACTTTCTGTCTTAATACGTTCAGTCTCTAAGACCACGATCGTGGTCTATAACAATTGAAAATCAATTGTGTCTGGAATCTCCGTACTCGAAGCATTAAGTTGTTACTTAATAATTAACAGCATCTTATAGTGACGCATATCAATATTAAAATTCTTTAATGTTTTATATAAATATATTGAGACTTGGCCATCGCACTAAATAATTGAATTTACAAGTGTTTTCAGGCGATTGAATTAACACGTGTTTTCAGGCGATGGCCAAGTCTCAACATATTTATATAAAACATTAAAGAATTTTAATATTGATATGCGTCACTATAAGATGCTGTTAATTATTAAGTAACAACTTAATGCTTCGAGTACGGAGATTCCAGACACAATTGATTTTCAATTGTTATAGACCACGATCGTGGTCTTAGAGACTGAACGTATTAAGACAGAAAGTCGCTTAAGTAGAGACTGAATAAATTAATAACCGACTTGGTATTACATGGATCTCACAACTTTTTACCGCAGAACAACTGAGTTGCGAGACTTGTTTTTTTGACAAGTATTGTTTTTGATAGGATCTCATTTCTTTTTGTATTTTGTAGACAGTTCTAATTTTTTCCTTTTCGGTACCTTCTACTTATTGTATATATGTATATCTACCAGCAACGAATTTTCTTAAAGCCCTCTCTCTGACTTATGAACTTTTCTTATTTTTGTAGGTAGCCTTCCGTTTTCTCTTTTCCGGTACTACTTCTTGAGCTTCAGCTACAGTTTTTCTAAGAGCCCACTCCCTGTCTCTATGCGTTTTTCTGGGAGGCTTTGATGTTTCAATTTTTGACAAATCTGGACGGTAAATGCTTCTTAGTCTGTTGTATTCACAAATTGACGATTCCTGCGCTTTAACACTTCCAACAAGAACAAGAATGGTCAAAAACGCGAGTCGCAAGTCGCATTCATTGCGAATCATATGTACAGCTCCCTCTGTTGATGATAGTAGGTGGAACTAAATCGTACGTTGATTTGAGTGCCTTAAGAATCACAGTAGCTCCGAGCAGAACTAATAGATGGCGCGCAACGATCGTTGATTGTTTTGCAGTTTCAGTTAGATGGCGCTGTCGTCGATGATTCAATTAAATAATTGTACTGAATTAACTCACATTTCATGTAGTATGCTAATTTTTGAATTCCTCTTCAGTGATTTCTTCACAATTTCCATAAATTACTCAACAAAAGCCCCATTCATGAATTAAAATTCGGTGGAGGGTAAACTTCCGTATTTTCGTAAAATCTGATTCAAATATTCATAAATAGTGCTTGAATAACATAGTTTAGTACAAGTCCCAGCACATCACACACAAATCAGCACACAAAACGATGTTTTTATATTTTAATTTAATTAAAATTCAAAGAGCGATGCACAAAATGTTCCGTCAATAGCGACATCTAGCGTCTTTTTTACTGAATTAATTTTAATTTTCTGCGGTATTTTCTAGATTTTTTAGTTTTTCCTTGATTCATACACCAAACACTACTTATATTCCAAATTTGAAGCTTCTAGGTCTGCTAGAAGTGCCTTAGACTTTTGATGATCGGTCAGTCAGTCAGTCAGTCAGTCAGTCAGTGAGTGAGTGACAAAACTTTAAACTTTGACCCGTTATAATTCTTAAAATACTGGTTCAAATTGAATGAAATTTGAAATATACCGTGTCTTTACAAGCCTGCATGGTTACTGAAAATTTCAGTCTTCTAGTTATATCCACAACGAAGTTACAGGGGGTCGAAAATGGTCTGAGTTGCTTCGAGAAAAGGATGGTACGGCCGTGACGCTTTCTTGCTCGACTTGTGGGGGCACTGCCGTGCCCCCAGATTATGGAACAGACATCAACTGCCCTAAAAGTCTACAGCATTCATCTCCTAAAAATGTGCACCCTTAGAGGTAGAATTAACTGGGTATATATTTTGGGTTTTGTTTAATTTCTCAAAAAGCGCTAAAGCAATTTTGATAATGAGGGACCACCTCTGAAGTTCTATCTACCCCCCAAAAAATAAACAACAAAATTCATGTAACATACATTAAAAAATACAGTCGAATTGAGAACCTCGTCCGTTTTAAAGTCAGTTGAAAAGAAGTACAAGCTTTAGATTACTGATTATGACTGCTTAAACAAAAATATAATAGTTAGTGGAATTAAGTATGTAAAGTTGCTTATATCCATTAGATTATCAATAAATACATTATTTACCAGCAACAACTACCCTCACAATCTTGGAGAGTTCTCCCTGATACTGTGCACTGCCAGACATGCCTGACACCCACTCCAACATCAAGCGTAGTGAAAACAGGTGGTCTGCAGACTTTGAAGACAGGTTTACACCTGACAATAGCACAATGTATCTGTAAATAAATATTTAACATTAAAACAAGGCAATGTGATGATATATTTCTCAAATCCATGTGTAAACATATGATGTTGATACCACAACAAAGTCATATTTATCAAAACATCAGCTCTCAAAGCTTACCTATCATTACTAAGCACTGGCAGTGGTTTCTGTATGTTACACCCAGCGTAACACACATCTTTGGCATAAAAAACACCATCTTCATCTTCAGAACCTGAAAATAAAATATAGTTATAGTTAATTTTCCAGCAAGTACTTTAAATTACACTTTAAATCACTTTTTTACTAGGGCCATATGTTATGTAACACATCAGGTAATCTACACTAATATTATAAAGAGGAAAGATTTGTACCTATTTTTGTATGTTTGTAATGAATAGGCTCAAAAAGTACTGGGCCTATTTAAAAAATTCTTTCACCAATAGAATGCTACATTCTTCCAATTTGACATAGGCTACATTTCATTTTGAAAAAAATTAGGGATCCTTGGTAAAATTTGAACAATGTAACCGAAGGTGTAGAAAAATGAGTCTTAAAATGTCTTTCGTCGAATGCGCTGCCGAAACTATTAGCGATAGAACAAAATAATGTACAACAATATTGAAGAACATCATAATGTCTACAAAAAACTCCGCGGTAGCATATCTCCAACTATTGTAGTTATGTCACTACAACAACTTTTTTCATTTTAAACATAAATGAAAATGCTAACCAAACTCAAACCTTGCTATTTATGTGTTTATATTAATCCTTATCCAAATAAATTATTTTATGGTCAAGACCATTTAACTACCTATAAAATAGTTTTTAAATTATTTAAATTGGACTTTCCATTCAAAAGATATTACGAATTAAAAAATTCAAACAGTAAACAAAACCGCCATAGCGCCGTGGCCGTTGTTTGCGATGCAGTCTAAAAAGCGCGCCGGGCATCGCGGCGGGCGGGGTGGAGGGTTCACTGTTATACAGGAGTGGGGCGTGCACGTCTGTAAGATAGGTAGCCACACGGCTCAGTCAATAATAATTTTTTAATGAATAAAAATATTTGTGAAAAAAAGTGTTTTATATCCAAATTTCCAAAAATAAATAATTGTCTACCCCGTGCGAAGCCGGGACGGGCTGCTAGTGGTTATATAAAGAGCAATAAACTCACCCAGAATAGCACAAACAACACCAGTCACAACTTTATGCACATCTATGCATTGTCCAACCAGTTTGATTCTTTGCAGCTCATCTTCCAATACTAGACTATCAGATTCATGTACAAAATGTGTCCTGGAAACCGAGACACCCTTATTAAATGTTTAGTTTCTGCAAATATTTTATTTATTTATCTCAAAATATTTATTTGCAATAGTTCAATCATATTTATATTAATCAGATAGGTAAATCACTAAACATCGTCACTTAACATCAAATGAGATTAAGGTCAAGCATTGATCCATCTTAAAATATATACCTTGTAGGTTGATGAACTATCTCTAATTCATCCGAAAGTTCTTTAAGAATACTCGGCTTTAATTCTTGAAGTTTAAAAAGCGTTCCAATAATAATGCAAGTTGTGTGTTTATCATGAAGCTCACACAACTTCAAAATCTTGCAGTTGCTTGGCCATTTTTCTCTGACAATAGGTGTCAATAAATTTCGGAATGTATTAAGTCTGGCAGAATAAATATGCGCATATTGCTTTGAAAAATTACGGGAAACTTGGTAAAATCTCTTCGAGCAATCTGTGTAGTCCACTGCATGTCTTTCTAGTTCAACTGACTGTAAATCAGTTTGCGTCGCCGTCTTTGTTTCAATTTTGAACAACATGTTATACGCAATACACACGATTTATCGTTATATTTTTATATATTAAAATTAATGTGTTTTACTCCTATTTAGGAAATTTTGGCGGGTTTAATTATTTTTTGACACTAACTTGTCATTTTGCTTTGCAACAATTGTTTGATTTTGACAGACTTGCATGCTTACCAACCAAACTAAATAAATAGATACATGGATCCATAGACATTTAATATTTTTTAAATCGTTTTACTTAAAAAAAGTATATTCTTTTTGGAAAAATGCCCACAGGTGGCCCACAGAAAACAAAAGCGCGCGCAGAACGAAACTAAATTTGAAAAAATGGCGGGTGTTCAAAAAGTTACGCTTCACGATTTGAATATTAACATAAAAAATGCACTTGTCGTGGGCATAATAATTGCTAAAAATAGTGCCCGGACTATAGGTTCCAAAAAGAAGAATGGTGAATCAAGAGCAGTAACTTCTTTTACATTGAGGGATTCCGCAATCGATACCATCAATGTTGATGTTTGGGGACCCGAAAGCTTTGTACTAAATTTTTATGAAAGATTTCTTGTTGGTGACGTAGGTAACTATAAAACGAATTTTAAATGTCTTTAATATCATCATCAGCCTTATATAATTATTGCTGATTGCCCCGCACTGACCGGTCCCAAGACACTCTAGCATCAAGCGACTCCCCGTGACCCATCTAGTAGCGAGACTCGATGCGTGGTCACCACTCGACTCGGTTCGGACATCGGTTATTCGTTCTTCGAGCCATGTGAAAGGAAAAGAAACTTCATCTTGTATTTTAGGCATGATTTATTGCAAGTCTAAAACACAGAAAATACACTTTGAAACACACATTCACTTAGATTGATAAATGTACGTATTACCTTGAGAATTTTAGCAGAGTGACAGACTGAAGTGTTTGAACGACTTATCCTCACGGCTCGCCTGAGCAGAATGGCCTTTCCTCGAGCCGCGCGCCACGAGCTCGTATCTTGTATTGCTTTACGTGCCTGTTTCTGATTGGGTGTTTGGAATACTGCGTCTTGGCTTCTGATTGGTCGTTCAATCAGGAGACAAGTCACGCCACCCGGATAGTGTTGCCACCTCTTAATTTAATTCTGCCGATAAAATGTAAAGAACGCTAACAGCTCGGCCATCCTGCTTTTAGCGAGTCCCTTCGCGACACAGTTACTATTAAATATTATTTTACAAGACGCATAGTTTTAATATAATAATATGTCACCGGAAGTTTGTATATCGTTATTAATTTTAAATTATTACAATATAAATCGACATCGCAAATTCTTCTGAAAACTCTACAAGTAGCAATAACAGTATGTATGAAATTGTTTGTTATATTTGATCGTTACAATTATACAATATTAATCGACATCACAACTTGTTCTGAAAACTCTGCAAGTATCAATAACAGTCTGTATGAAAGTGTTTGTTATATTTGATCGTTACAATTATACAATATTAATCGACATCACAACTTGTTCTGAAAACTCTGCAAGTATCAATAAGTGTTTGTTATATTTGATCGTTACAATTATACAATATTAATCGACGTCACAACTTGTCCTGAAAACTCTGCAAGTAGCAATAACAGTCTGTATGAAAGTGTTTGTTATATTTGATCGTTATAATTATACAATACTAATCGACGTCACAACTTGTTCAAACAACTCCTTAGAGCTACGTGTCGTTTCTAGAGCTTTAATATTATTAATATTTAACATAATAGCTAATTTAAGTCCATTGAAAATAACGAAGATATAGCATGGTAGTGTTTAGTGAACTATATCTTACGAATACACCGATGTCATTGTGTATTCATTTGATACATGGGTCATCATTAATAAGTCTATTTTATAGAAATGAAACAATAATTTTAAAGGTTTGGACGAATCTTACATACACAGAAATCAGCAACCTTATTCCGCAGTACAGCTAATTAAACAGTGAACAGTACCAGTGGTAATAATTAAGTGACAATTATTCTCGTAACATTTCACTAATAGTGTTAATATACAAACGAATTAAATTTAGGTATTTGTAGGCAGCAAAGTCACCCACTGTGTCGTAGCATTTATTGAATGCGAGCCACAGTTTGATTGTATCGACTGAAACAATACTTTCGTAACGTCATCGTTGTCCGCGGTTATACGGAATTAATGGCGTACCTTATATTAGCTGGCGTAGCTATTGGGGTAATATTTAGGAATTCGGTATGTAATGGGTCCTACACGCAGTAGCTAGTTTTTTTTCAAAATTCCCAGTGCTGGAAACTTCACTTTTAACACTTATTAAGCCATCGTTATAAAGGTGAGGTATGGCATTGTATCGGGCTTTATCTTCGGTTTGTTATACCGTGATAGGCCTTGCTGCTTCCTCTTCAATTTCTTATAATTGTATCTGCAGATGAGAGCGTCTATGGTCTCACTCAGAGCTTTTTAGAGCAGCCGTTTATATTGAACCTAAAGATCTATACTGATGGTTTATTTCCAGTTATCTTGTGAATCGCAGTTTTAATGTCTATTTGTATCTCTTAGATATACTAATCCTTAAATTTTATCGTCTTCATACTCAATTTTGTAAGATAGTGCGATGAGAATAGTTGTATTAAATCTTTTACATAGCCTGTTGGCCATAGCGCGCGACATCATTCAAAATGTATTGATGCCCATTAATTACACTCGTAAACAATGTCCCTCTATCAGTCACTAGCCTGGACGGCGCTCTAAAGTAACTCACGTGTTGTTTAAACGTGCTTTCCTTCCTTTTTCCTTACGGGTTTGATGTTGACAAACATCGTGAAGCCATCTACTACTATAATTAGAATATAACAATTACCTGTCCTATTATGAACAAAGAGTCCTACGTCAATCTGTATGAATTGTATGTATGAAAAGGTAAGTCTGATTTTGGAATAAGATTCACTTCGCCAGGTGGCTATCAGCCACATCCTCATTGCGTGCGCACTCCTAACAAGATCTTTTGTACTTCTTAATGAATTTACTCATTTTAGGAAACCCATATACATATGCTTGTTCGAGGGTTTTATCGAACCCGGAATGTCCCAAACCACCACGATTTGTTTTAGGAATCTTCTATTTTTTTTTCTTCTTCAAAACTATTCACCGAATATGGATAACTGTTTTTTTTTTTCATATCTACGACCAGTTCCAGTTTATGGTCACTCAGAATTTCTTTAACGCACAATATCATAACTATTTTGAATTTTTATTCTATTTCACAACTTAAATTATTTTTTATGTTGTACCCACCAATGTGTTTTTAACACACGCTATACGGGGTATCGGATCTCTTGTAAACAGTTGTTTTGAGACCATTCCATTTTAATCGTGACACCTATAAGTAAACTTGGAATCTGCTTAAAAGGATACCACTGCAAGGGTCTTCAGTTTAAATGAGTGGTCTAAATTAACCCGGAGTATTCGTAACAAAATCCCACCTATGCCATGTCTACTGGCGCTGTGCTGTGAAGCTGAGTTTCTCTTTTGGGATCGAATAAGGCAAATAATACTCGCGAGTAATGCATGCATCGAGCATCTCCTGAATCTTACCTTATGTGCACCGTGAAATATCAAATGTTATATCTATCTACTATCAGATAAACTCTATCGACATTTTCTCGCTGTGGCGTAGCTAATGTCTTTCAATACAGATGAAAATGATTGTTGTAGTTTTCATTAAACAGAGATTTGGCTACTAGTGTTATTTAAGCAGTTATCATTGAACGACGCCGAACATGTGTTAAGACATTGAACATCTTGACTGCAATAGTGCATGTGAAAAACGAACCAACGAATGAACATGTTAGACATTTCGTACTAGTAAATGCCCCAGACTATGAAATAATATTCCTTAGGGACTAAATGCAGACAGACTAAATGCATGGCAGATATAAGATATCTGTTAAATCAGCGAGCTTTTCTACAGTTGCGAATTGTTCTGGCGCAGTAGTCACGTTGTTCGTTCTTTTATTTTCTTGACGATCGTTAAGCTTATCACGCTTTCATATATACATACCCTAATATGGCCGTTAAAGCGTAGTTATGGAAAATTAGAATTAGAACTTTAATATAATTTATATCTTGAACAATCACACCAACGTTGCATTTACCATGGGGTTACGTTGATGACCTATCAGCTAAGCATCAGTCTCCCTTATTACAGTGCACTAGTTTCCTATACATTTATTAGGTACGTAAGTAATTGCATTGCTGTTCACTGCTATTCAAGTTAAATATTTCCGATTTGATATCCAACAATGTCGCTTTACTTTAGACTTATGTAACTTGTTCGTATAAGTTTGAGCACTATTAGAACGCTTTGACCTATGATGCAGCTCCAAATGAGCGGTCTCTTACAATAATTACAGTAAGTTCGTGGTTAGGTTAGGTTGTAACGAGCAGTAACATTACATTCGTGTCCATTGTAGTTACAATTGACGGATTAAATATCTGGTTATATATTCTTGATATGATTTGTCTTGTATTTGCGGCATAGTGAGAGCGCCTTAAGAGGCTATGCTGTTGTCAAAGCGCCCATACAAACGTAGTCCAGTCATATTTTGAGTATTAAGCTATGAAAATCTATGAAATTTTCAAGACACAATCTAGAAACAAATATCTGTGTCGGTGGTGAGTCAGATTTTCGTTTAAATATATACTTCCAGAGTTACAGGGCGTCAAAGTATTGTATTTTTCGGTAGTAAAAAGCCCCAACCTTGAACTTGATTTACAAGAGTATGAATCAATTTAGAACAATTTGGAAAAACCACCGACATCTGAAATTTCATTAGTATACTGTATTAAAAATGGTTACATAATATACTGTATCCTTCAAATGATCCCTGGACTACGAAACATCCAAATAACGGGTGGATAACATCGCATAATGTATGCTGTCTCACCGTACGCGCTCGGGTAGGATAGGGCTCGGAGAGGGACAGCTACAAAACAATTTAACCTTGAAACTGACCACGTGGTCTTACCAACATAGCCTCTTAATGGTCATTTGTCGTTAATAGCTATGTCATTCATATCTCTATTAGTCCCAAGTTCCACAATTTTAAAATATTTTGATACACATTAAGGTTCATGAAAGAGGCAGTTTTTGCTCAAACCGCAACGCACGATCTTTACCCCAAGTAACAAGCAGTTACTGTTTTTCGCACTTTATTACACATGTTAATAAATCTATTTTGGCATGAAAGTATTGTTCCAGTGATTCACTAGCGTACAAGTTTTGATAGCATTTCAGTTAACAATTCACCGAAATTTGTGCAAAGAAAGGACTCAATGATCTTCCTTTTCCGTATGTAAAGCTCGGAGCTCAAACCATGAGACCACCGTTTAGCAATACCGTTTAACTTGGGAAGAGAGAAATGAATAGTGACTCGTTAATTCTATCCATAAATCTCCGCGTATTCCTGAACTTTAGTTGCAACTATTTATGTTTGTTAAAGAAAGCTTAGAAGTAAATTGTCACTTTACATTACTTAATATATCTTAAAACGTATTATGTCAATTATTATTAAATAATTAATAACCCATAAAATTACAACAGGTTAGACGCTAGAGGCACTAGTTCACCTCCGTTTTAATGGACGCCTTGTAGGCGAATCTTAATCATCACTGCCATCACTACGCCGCCAGCGAGGCGACAGTGGCATCCCTCTGATCCAAATTAATGAGGTGACTCTCTCTGAGGACAGTGTGGCTGCAAGTGTGATGCACGCTGTCCTTTGGAGGACGTCTGACGTCATGCTGATGACGGTTCGGTAGGATGTAGAAGACTGGTTATAGCATTATTATGTAGCCCCTTTGCTAGTATTAGCTTTCTAGGCGGATTTTCAGCACAACATGAAAAAATCGAGTGTTTGCGGACTTGCCTGTCATTACCGGCGTACGTATTCGTCCACTCCCTCGCTCTTATTAATCGCACGTTGTGGCCGTGGAGTCTACCATTCGGGGTCGCCTACGGCTCGACCCGCTCTCACTGGCTCACCCTCCACGACGACATTAATATGGTCGGGGTCAGCATCCCCCGGCGAGTTCATCATCATCTGTTAAAAAGATTAAATCAATCACTGTTTGTTATTAAAATGCTGTTGAGCAGCACACCATCATGATGGTGGCATATGTTAACTTCCTATATCAAATTTTGCAGCAGTCAAATCAATAAGTATCATGGCATAATTATAATTAGTGTTTGAATTATCTATTTCTGTACAAGCCAAGTCAAAGGCTCGAACAAGACTAATAATGTGTTTGCACCCGGTTTCATTCCAACCAGTTCCAGAATGAAGACACAACTATAAAATGAAAGAATGCTCTACATTCCTAATGCTGCTGATGCATGGTGCGGGATTTAGAATTTATGGTTTCAATTATTAAATTTTTACAAAATTCTGGCTGTCTTCATTCAACTATAATATTGAACTAAGTTATTTTCATATATATATATATTATTATAGTATATTATATCGTGGTTTTAATAATTTAAGGTAATTATTTAACTTTACTAGACATCTTAAGCATGAGTACATTTATATCTATAATGATTATTTTTTAATTATAGCTGAAAATCTTGTAAGCTATTTAACGTATTGAAAAGTTTAATTAATATTATTATGTATTGAATAAATATTTATTCATTTGTACTCGTAATCTGCATACACTTGAGTCGAGATTCGAACCATCATCCCTCGTCCAAGGCAACTCATATGCATATATACCACTGCGCCAACATTAAACGCTACCGGATATCTAGCTAGATACCCTGATAATGTACGAATATTATTTCGAACACCAAATTTCCACATTAAGAAGGCCTGTGTCTAAGTTGAATCATACCCTAATATATTTAACTCAAATGTTTTACTAGTAAAAAGGCTTTAAATCGTTCATATATATAATATATAAAACAAAGTCGGGTTAGTTACACCATTTATTCGTCTATAACTCAAGAATGTCTGACCCGATTTATGTGATCTAAGATTTTTTGAATTTGTCTTCGCCCCTAGCGGCACAATGACCACTAAGACATGGAATAAATTCACTAAACCAATATTCATTTTCTTATACATTGCCGACCCTACAGAGGGCCAGAACGACTCGATCCTCTGTAGAAGGATACATTTTATCCAGATCAAACGAGTAGTTTCCGTTTGTTAAACCTCAAAGGCCACGCAGGCGAAGCCACGGGCAGAAATTTAGTTAATTAAGATAAGGATACAATATTCACAGTAAGATAAGGCGACCGCTGAATTTATTTATCCAGTCAATGCACATGAACAATTGTAACAATTGTATTATTAAAGTAAATAATCATCACAGTAGGTTATACGGATTTTAAAAATAAATTGCTAATAAAAATATATTATGTTATATAGCTGTGGTAAACACATGAAGTCGCATAGTTACAGTTAATATGATTTACTAAACATATGCACGAGTACGCAGCACGTCATGTATTATGTACATGCACACACAGTGTAAATGTTACATTTTCGGTATCGGCTATAAGATTACGAACACTTTCTGACGATTTGAAAAATAAAGTACATTGACTTCAATAAACAAAAGACCAAAAATTCAATAAATAAACCTGGAATCAGAGTAGCATTTAACAATAAATACATAGAACTGAAAAACTTTATCTCCTTGCAATAATCTAGGCGACACCGAATCAGGCTGAGGTTAAGTTGTATTTAAAACTATAAATGGCATAAAACTCCTATAAAATTATAAATATATAATGTCATTTAATTTTATTTAATTTTTACTGGACTTTTACAGCATAGCCCGCAAAATTCGTATCCCCAACTGGTTCGAATTAATTTTTTATATATTAGATTCTGTTTTATCAGTACACTGTGAATTTTTTAATTTATTTTATATGGGCATATAAACAAAAACGTTATTTTACGAGATAACTCAAGTATTGTTAAAAGTTTCGCCTATACATATATCGATTTGTATGGGGCTTTTTGCATTACGTGACAAGGACCACTTTTCGACGGGTTATACTAGGAAAACTATATATCAATAAGTATTATCGAAAAATCTTTGTCAAGGCCATTTATCTGTTCACACAGTCTCTCGAATGAAAGCATAATATTTTCCAGTGAACTGAAAAGCACGGAAATCTGCAACATTTATCTTAATGATTATCTTTATGCTTATTGTTATTTATGTCTGATTTATCTTATATAGTTTAATATCTATTTACAACGTATTATATATGTGGAAGCTTTTAATTGGCTAATATTAGTGTATAAGATCAGTCATTTTGTAAAAATAGCTGTAAGCTTTCCGGAGGAAATAAAATTAATAATTTAAATTTCAGAATAGTTAGTGTATGTTCTCAGACAGTGAACTTCCTTAACTTTACATCGCAGTAGGATATCGGCGGTACATTAACTGCGGAGCACTGGTATCTACGTATAGACACACGTATAGACATGAATACGTTTTATCATTGTATCCGATGGACATAACTATTAGAGAATTCATGTTAAAACACTTCATCAAAAAATAAGTAGCAAAGCGAACTTAGTAAATCAGCTTTCAACTTTATCAATATTTGTAATTAACAGAGACTCGTTCGGCTACAGTAAGTTACCCGCGCACATAACGTGGAGAGTCACTAATAAAACCCACATTAACTTTCAGTCTTAGCTTCAATATAAGGCAGTATGTCAGAGCTACGAATACATACCACAATTATCACTCAGCGCGCAATAAGTTCCGACGAACGCACAACCGCCGTGAAGTGCCCAAGCAGCAGCTTGCACTCACTACGTATACATTTAATAAAGGATTTTTGTTGGTCCTTTAATGTTTCATTTCATATTAAAGACGTTCATCTATAGAGAATTCGTCGCTAAAATTTATTGCGCATAGATTCGTTTTAAAAGCAAATGAACTACTATTTCTCTTTATCTACTGGTGATAATTTTTATATAAAAGTAACTGTCAGGTAATTTAATTTAAAATTCAATATTTTTATTTTATTGTTTCGAACGCACAGGTTATTTGAATGCAATAAATTCCACAGTGTAGCACTCACTAAATGAATCACTTTCATAATAAAGCTTATCCTTCCGCTTGAACATTTTAAGATATAAATATCTGGTTTAAAACAGATAAACAGCACATTCCAGAGAGTAGCCCTGGCAAATAAACTGTTTCTCTTGTCAAGTCATTACAAATCCAGGGAGTGCCCTGGCAAGATGTAATCACCTTAAATAAACCAAATATAAATTTTAATACGTATTAAATATTTTCACTCATTTATATTATTATGCAAGCACTTTTATCACCAGCAAGATAAAGTCATCTTGAACCGTGGCCGTAATAACGAGTTAACACTTTTATAAGTATGTCATTTGATGAAGTTATTTTTCCTTTCGAATTATGTTACGAATTTAAATATTGAATGGAAAAAAAGATCACGTTTAAGTGGGCCGAAGGTAACGGATGATAATTAGAGATTTCATCCGCATCCCCGCTTCTGAGATGAAAGGAAAAGAAACTTCATCTTGTATTTTAGGCATGATTTATTGCAAGTCTAAAACACAGAAAATACACTTTGAAACACACATTCACTTAGATTGATAAATGTACGTATTACCTTGAGAATTTTAGCAGAGTGACAGACTGAAGTGTTTGAACGACTTATCCTCACGGCTCGCCTGAGCAGAATGGCCTTTCCTCGAGCCGCGCGCCACGAGCTCGTATCTTGTATTGCTTTACGTGCCTGTTTCTGATTGGGTGTTTGGAATACTGCGTCTTGGCTTCTGATTGGTCGTTCAATCAGGAGACAAGTCACGCCACCCGGATAGTGTTGCCACCTCTTAATTTAATTCTGCCGATAAAATGTAAAGAACGCTAACACATGTGACCAGCCTATTGCCACTTTAGCTCACTAACTCGTCGAGCTATGTCAGTGACCTTAGTTCGTAAACGGATTTCGAATTTTAGCATTTAGAGAAATTCTGAGAGTAGTTCATTCCAAAGCTCGCTATAAATGTATTTTTTACTTCACTTGTGGTAGATACTCGTAGAGTTGATATAGACTATCCTTCTTAGTCGTTATTATTACAATACATACTCGTATATCTAAATCTACTAAAACTTCTGTTGATAAATAACTACTTATGTATTATCAAAGCTGCATACACTCGTACCAGAGACAGTGGCTCATTGATTTGGGACTTTAAAAGGGTGCTACCATCGATACTTACTATCAAAAGTAACAAGCGAGATGAAGGCGAAACGCCAAGCCAATGTAAAAATCATACGAAATTATAATCTCAGTATTTTTGTTGCAGTTGATATTTTATCCCCAAAGATATGCATAAAAACTGGAGAAAATGAGATATTCCGTCCTCTGGTAAGTACCACATTTAAGAAATAGAGCCGGAACGCGTGGCACGTTCCATTTTAAAAGCTTTTTTAGGGTTTTGTTGTAAAACAGTTGCCCTTAAAGTTGCGGTCTGTCCGTCCGTCTGTCCGCGGCTTATCTCAGAGACCCTTACTACTAGGAAGCTGTAATTTGGTACGGGTATACATTTTATTCATGTCAAAGTGGTAGAAAAAAACTTGAAGGAATTTATTTTTTTCATTTTTTTTCAAACTCCAATGCCATTCAAAATTACTTTTCATTAGACGTTTGAACTTATTATGAAGGGCAACTACGAAACCCTACACTGCGCGTGGCTCTGGCTATATTTTTATTGTATATACCTATTCGTATCTTTCAAATTATTTAATAACTTTTCTGAGATTATAATATTTATTAATTTTTATAAAATTCCAATGACACCTTGACACTTTTTACTAATTTATGTTATTATAACTATTATGTTTAAAAAAACCTAAAAGTTATTATTTTTATAAAAACAATCAACATTCATATTCAATTCTAATCGTCTATATATACAGTGTAAACTCTTTATAAAAAATTTCAAGGGACAGACCATTTGTTTTCGTTTTATAAAAGTTTTCGTTATACGGAGAGGAAGAGAAAAAAAAAAACAAATTTAACCAATTACAATTATTTCTAATTTCATTACTATCAATAGGTAAATTATTCTAAGCACATATATTCTGTTAACTTTGGCAGACGTGTTTTGCTATGTCAATATTTGTTTTGTATTTTTTAAAGTATTTTGCGCATGTCTTGTCTCATGGAACAACAACAAGTATTTGACGAGACAATGTTATCTAAGAATAATGGCACATCAAAACTATATCAATGTTATTCAATCAATTGTTTCTGATGTATGTGACTAGGTATCGTCGCCGTTTTATCTATCTCTGAACAAAGACACTTCAGAAGTGACCACCCACAGCGGGGAGACGTACAGCATGTATCTACCGCTGCTACACATACCGAGCAAACATCCGTCAGGATATCACGGACTAGACGAACTCATCAAGCTGCCAGGTATCAAGTACACTAGATAGATACAGATGCTATTTTCTGACTTAGGAAACCGTTAAGACTTATTTTTATTCCGCAGAAGCAAAGGACAATATTTATGCAGATTTGTTGGTGGTTGTTAAGTCTATAAAACCGGCGAAAACTATAAAAACTAAAACAGGTACAATACATACAGTCACAAGATATTTCCTTTTAGAAACTTTAACCCTCCTCCATGCCTCAATCTCTTCTGATGGTAAGAGACGATAGTGCCGCTAATGAACTACTGGCTCTATTACCGTAAGAAAACCGTAATATTAGAATTGCTATTTGTCGTTAGACTTAGATAATATGGTGGTAGCTTAGCTAGACATATGGAAATAGGATGCATTACCACCAACTAAACCAAGTACCGCTAGGATACCCACTGGAAATGGAGAACCCGGGCCCTCCGGATTGTTAGTCCAAGCGTGTAGCCATTATGCCACGGAGGCGGGTTCAAGAATGGTATGATATAAATAAACGTACTTACCACTTGTTTCCAGGGGTTGACATGGCGGTGCGAAGTGTGGAGATCATGGACAACACCACACCTGCTACTCTCATGTTGGACATTTTCGATATAGACACTATTCAACGGTCAGACAGTTATATAAATATTATATATACTTAATTTGTAAAATGTAGTTTTGTTTTACAATACAGGCCTTCATCTCACCTGATGGTAAGTGACAATAAGTCCACGAGCCTCACGAATATGTATGTTGTCTTTCATTGCCAGAACACTGCTGTTGTAGTTAAGCGGTATTTATAGCCCCAAGGAATGTCTGCGATCTATGAGGAAGCCTCGTAGTGGCCGGACTTATGAAGGCGATTATGATATGATGATGATCATAAATTAAAATGCCGTACCAAATGAGTATCAGAGACTGGGAATGGAACCCGCAACCTCCGGATTGTGAGTCCAAATCCACTAGACACTAGGCTACGGAAGTGTATATGTGTGTAGAAAAGAACTTATGATCTTCAGATGACAATAATAAAAACGAAACTTGCTCTAGGGCCGAAGAATGGCGCCCTCTGGAAAGCGTTCTCTTCATAGCGGACGCTCGCCTCTCGTGGCGAGGGCGCGCTGTCAAAGTGCAGATCTGTGCCAAAAGTGTGGTCACACACCAGCCGCACACCGCCGACGCAGAGTCTTTGCGACTCTACGCGAGAAGTCAGGCCAACACACGTGAGTCGGCATTATTTTTTATTATTACAAACATGGGTTGCAACGTTGGAAAGACAATCTAAAACTATTCCTGTATGGTTTTTAGCCACCTACTGGCTAATCCAGTTAAACAGAAGCCAAAAAAATACAAATTAAATAAAACCGCTGTTTTCGCTCATTGAAGCTAGGACCTGCCGCGTCGCGCAGCGCAAATGCGCCTATAATGTAAGAAGTACCAACCTTGTTTGTCTGTTAAATAGATGAACAATGATTATTATTTACATATACATGTTATATTCAGGTGGCGGGGAAGCGGCAGCGTGGTCGGCGTGGAGCGGGGAGCGCGTGTGCGCAGCGTCCGTATCACAGGTGCGCGACCGTCTGGCGACCGGGGAGCCCTTCTCTGCGTCCCTGCACGCCGTGCTTACACACCTCGATCTGGATGATCTCGTCAACTTCACGTGAGCATCTATACATATTTTTAAAGATTTTTAATAAAATTTAACCCCAATCTCACCTGATGTTAAGTGACGATGAGGTCGATGATGTTACGCGTTGGTGTAGAAGATGCCTATTTACTCTACTTTTGAAGATTCCCAAGTTGTAGTTTTCGGGGAACACGGCGTTGGCTGTAGGTACGCATAATAAACGTGGAAGCAAAACGCTTGTTGCGAGCCGTAGGAATATCAACAGTTATGCTTGTTACACGGCGGTACGAGTTCAACTTGCACTTAGCCGGTTTTTGTTTTGCTCGTGGAGAAGGGACACAACACTATACACGACCTGTGGTGTTCTTGGTTACGGCAGGCCATAATTCTCAGATGTGCGCCAGCCATGCCCAATCGATACCGTTGCTTCCTCATTGGGGTTGCATCGGGGTTGGATGGATGCGGTTGGTGCAATAGATATATGATGGATGTCAGGAGAGGCGAGGACCGAAAAGTGCAGGAATGGGGCAGCGAACGCGCCAGGCATCGTGCTCCTGCAAACTTAGGAAAGGACGAATGAGTGTTGCGGGTGGCGGCGGGCCGGGGCAGGGTGTGTGCTTACCTGTCATACAAGCTGCGATCGGCCTGTCATTATCCGCATAGAGTAGATGTGTGTGTGTGTGTGTGCGCGCGCGCGCCAATCACATCTAGCTGGCGATCGGCTGGATGTGCTTGCTGCACAAGATAAGTGACGGATGCACAAATGTAAGGGATGTATGGGGTCGACTGCCGAGTTGCGGATGAGTGGTATGTTCCCGTGACTCGGCAAAAAAAGGCGAGAGAGGAGTGGTTTTAGCTGGTAAGAACCCAGCATAACCCGGCCACTTTCCCCGAAGTGCAGGGTATCTTTTGAAGATTTCCACTCCGTAAAAAAGGGCATAATTCTCAGGGCAAAATCACTATGTTAAGAAAATCAAATCTACCTAAAAACACCGTTACCAACCCTGCAGTGTTCCCTATGTATCAAACTGAGGATTCTGGGCGAGCGAAAACCCCATATACTCGTATATGTTTAGGTAAGACTCTAACATTCCTAATGAGAACTCTTTGCCATTATTCTAGAGGGAACAACGATGCTGAGTTGAGAGTGCGTTTCGCTGACCACACAGGAGAGTTGACTGCACGACTCCCCATAAACATCTTAGAAGACACAATAGGGTATTCTGTAAGTATTGTTCACATCATACTAATACAATAACATGTTGCATATGGTGAAGAACATGGGCTGAATTCAGAAACGCAGACGAAGCCACGGGAAAACTACAAGATCGTCGGTACATCTTTCGACCCGGTCAGAGATAAGGCATCCCTTATCTGTGACCCGGTATAGGTTTTCTTGTCGCCACTTGATAACTTTATTCTCCATCGATATTGGAGAGAGTTTCCATCGATATTGACGAGTTTAGATCTTTTAATTCAGAGCTTACCTCGCCTAGTGTATTTGAGCCTGTATAATAAATACTAGTTAATAAATATGTTTTAGTCTCAGCAGCTGAAAGCAGCGTCAGCAGAAGATAGAGCAGCGATTCGTTGGAAGTTCCTTCTGGAGCAATGCTGTGCCAAGCTCGCTGGGACCTCGCCACGACTGCTCGTCTTGTCACTGCGGCGTGCTTCTCCAGCGGACCCCATCCCATTGTACTGATTACTTACTTTAACATAATATATCTTATAGCTATGTAATAAAGTTACGTAAAAAAATTCTGATATTAAAATAGTTTTATTCAAAGAATTGTATCTATTCAATTTCAATTACCATAATGCTGTATTGAGACGAATTTATTATATATAAAAATAGTTACTTAAAATAAATATCTTTAGCTGCATGAATACACTGAAGAACAAGAGCCTATTTTATAGATAGAGGGTCACGGTGTATGATCTTTTAAGGATTGTCTGTAATTTAAAGGCACGTAGATTGGTGATCGCAGTAAGATGTTAGTGATACACAGGTCGGTGCTTTACATATATTCTGTAATTGTCCCATATTTGCCTATTTCGACAACCACAGGATGATACGGGCCCTATACTGTTAGCTTACGGCACGTATATACTTATTTATTATGGGTCAGTCAATCTAGTTATGCTATATGAATTATATAATATATTAAAATACTACAGGCTCAGTCATTTACAGTTGTCATAAATAATGTAATAGTACAAGCTCAACTTCACGGAACGTTTATTGATCTAACAACTGTGTAGTGACTGCTTTTCTTAAGTAGCACCAAACTGCAGAATATATCGATATGGAAATAGAAATTAAAATTTCATCGTCATCGAAACCCGAGAAGAGTAATGAACCGATCTACGAATACACTAGGAAGAGAAGAGAATTCGGTAGACAGACGCTTTTCGAAGACCACGGTCCTGAGATGCTTTTTAGCATACCGAGCAACCCGGCGGTCTTTCCAAACTATATCTTACGAAACCCCGTGCATGCTTCCGTACAGAATAGCAAAGACATGGCCGAGCACTGGGTTAATTCTGAAACGTAAGTTTATCATTCCACTGTTTTAAATAGCTATAGAGAAAGTACCAACAAATACGGATGTTGTAAGACAAATCATTCAACTGATATTTTTAATACTCGATTTTTAACGATATTGTATTTAAGGCCTATGCTCGTAGTGTTTCTAATTGTTCTTTTAATTAAGAGTAACACACACAAACGTAGTCCAGTCATATTTTGAGTATTAAGCTATGAAAATCTATGAAATTTTCACGACACAATCTAGAAACAAATATCTGTGTCGGTGGTGAGTCAGATTTTCGTTTAAATATATACTTTCAGAGTTACAGGGCGTCAAAGAATTGTATTTTACGGTCATAAAAAAACCCCAACTTTGAACCTGATTTACAAGAGTATGAATCGATTTATAACAATTTGGAAAAACCACCGACATCTGAAATTTCATTAGTATACTGTATTAAAAAAATGGTTACATAATATACTGTATCCTTCAAATGATCCCTGGACTACGAAACATCCAAATAACGGGTGGATAACCTCGCGTAGTGTATGCTGTCTCACCGTACGCGCTCGGGTAGGATAGGGCTCAGATAGGGACAGCTACAAAACAATCCAAATTTGAACGCGGCCACGTGGTCTTACCAACATAGCCTCTTAATGTATTATGCCTAGAGCTGAATACACGAGTTCTGGAATAAACCACGTGGAAGGAGGTTGGCCGAAGGACATAAATATGAACGATCCGGAAGCGATGCAAAGATATCGTCGCAAGATTGAAAAAGACGAAACTTACATCCACGCCGTAATGAATCTTGGCCATGTAAGTACTCGACTACTATAATAGCTATTTATATCGTACTAGCAGCCCGTCCCGGCTTCGCACGGGGTAGACAATTATTTATTTTTGGAAATTTGGATATAAAACACTTTTTTTCACAAATATTTTTATTTATTAAAAAATTATTATTTCATCATCATCATCATCAGCCGGGAAACGTCCACTGCTGGACATAGGCCTCCCTCATGGTACGCCACATCGACCGGTCCCGAGCCACCTGCATCCAGCGACTCCCCGCGACTCTAACCAGTTTATTATTACTTTACTCTAACCAATTATTATTTATTAATTATATATTTAAAAAAATCCCACAGTTATATTTGTATGTAAGTCTATTTATGTTCAATTTCTTTGATGCGCTATGGCGGTTTTGTTTACTGTTTGAATTTTTTAATTCGTAATATCTTTTGAATGGAAAGTCCAATTTAAATAATTTAAAAACTATTTTATAGGTAGTTAAATGGTCTTGACCATGAAATAATTTATTTGGATAAGGATTAATATAAACACATAAATAGCATGGTTTGAATTTGGTTAGCATTTTCATTAATGTTTAAAATGAAAAGTTGTTGTAGTGACATAACTACAATAGTTGGACATATGCTACCGCGGAGTTTTTTGTAGACATTATGATGTTCTTCAATATTGTTGTACATTATTTTGTTCTATCGCTAATAGTTTCGGCAGCGCAATCGACGAAAGACATTTTAAGACTCATTTTTCTACACCTTCGGTTACATTGTTCAAATTTTACCAAGGATCCCTAATTTTTTTCAAAATGGAATGTAGCCTTTGTCAAATTGGAAGAATGTAGCATTCTATTGGTGAAAGAATTTTTTAAATCGGCCCAGTACTTTTTGAGCCTATTCATTACAAACATACAAACATACAAAAATAGTTACAAATCTTTCCTCTTTATAATATTAGTGTAGATATATGAATATTAAAACGTTGACTTCCCTTAAACTGAGACTTAAAATATTTCTAGCCCATTTGTTTTTCCTTAACAATATGTTCAATCAATGTATCCTTGAATATCATCATCAGCCGGGAAACCTATATGATAAAAGCATGAAATTAAAATGATGATGATGAAACATTTAAACACTTCTTAAAATTTTCACTAACCACTTTCCCCCATTCAGAGTATGGAACACAATATCCTTCAAAACAATGCCGTGGACATGTACCAAATATACTACTCGGACACACCGGCGATCCCACCGGTAGAAAAGAGCAGCTGTCACACTGTGAACGTGTACAGGGAGCCGGGCACACGCAGGCCGGTGCGCGCGCTCTCGTGGCAGGCCGAGGGCGGTGCTAAGCTGGCTTCTGCGCATGCTGACGTCGACCTCGCCAAGAATGTTAGAGGGCAACAGTTCTCCTATATTTGGGACTTAGGTGAGCAAAGTTTACCGCCTGCATAGTTACTAGCGATACTTATAATGCTACACCTAAATCTAAATGAATCCAAACGATGTAGGCTTAGCTCTTCAATTTTGTGTCCCACCAGAAAATGCCAACGCGCCAGAGTTAGTAATACGACCTCCTCATCCACTGCTGGACCTCCAATACAATCCGCGAGATGTGAACACACTCGTTGGTGGGATGATGAGTGGACAGGTAAATTAGGTTATGCCCAAGACCAATATTATTATCCGTCCAGAGCCGTGGAGACTTGCATATACTGTCATTTCTATCTATCCTACTATCCTTTATCCTCCTATTCCTTTCTATCTTAAATATCGTTTATCTTTCCATTCGTCAAGTCTCGCTCGCTCTCTACGTTCTCCTGAGACCCTCTTACTCGACTTCCCCTCTCATTCCTCCAAGTTTTACTTAAAATGCTTTTTCCGTGCAGTGATGAAATTCTCTTTTCAAAACTAACCTACTTACTCATTTCCTTGAACAGATTTATTATTCCTTAGCAGCGTTTTCTTCTTTCCTTCCCTGAACTCCTCTGCTATCGTATTCCTCATAATCCACTTTTATATTGACTTTTGTTTATTCATTATATGTATAATATGTTGTATAATATATTAACATTTATATAATTATTATTGTATATTGTTTTACCGTAAGTATGTAACTTTTTGTTGTTTGTGTGTTTAAAGTTTATTTAAATTTATTTGACTATTTGGTCTATTACTCAACTCTGGGCTAGGGTCTTGGAACATTTTGCTTCTGGAACCTAATATTGGGACCAATAAAAATATTTTCTAGGTATGACAATATATTTAAATAGAATTTGAATACAAACATCAGTTTCTAAGTGACGACGTGGTTGAGAGATGGTTTAAGTTGCCTGACTATCCTTTCTCGACCTTGACACATCTTGAATACATCCAGACAGAAGCGGACCGGGGATTCCACTCCCCTTGGCAGTGGACAAATGAAGTAGCGAAAAGAAAACGAAATACTTCAAATAAAACTATAAATCTTCCCAGCAGTCCTTGACTCTCCCTCAAAATAAGCAGCTAGTGTTCGATTTTGCGTTAAAAATACTATTATAGATTCTTCTAACATGACAGAACTAAATAAAAAGTATGAGCTGTTTTTCAGGTGGGTTGGTGGGATATGCGTAAAGGTGGTGAGCCAGCGGGATTGTGTCCGCCTCAGATGGCGCATAGAGACCTTGTGCGAAACGTGCTTTTTATCAATTCAAAATCTGGAGCTGAGTTCTTCTCGTCATCTCCTGATGGTGTTGTTAAGTGGTACGTCGAAAGTAACAAATGCGAATAAAATTACAGTATGTACATCTAAATTAACACTATATGTACATGCGAAAGTAGCTCTTGTCAGTTTGTAGCTTTCACGCCCAAACCGCTGAACCGAAAGTACTAGTAGATATGTAAATTAAATTACAAAATTATAAAAATCCCTACGCATTAATCATACGATTATAAAATATAGCTAAGAACCAACGCAAAACTTGCTTTCACGTAAAAAAACGCGTCAAAATCGGTCCATTCTTTCAAAAGCTACAATGCCACAGACAAACACACACAGGCAGCGTCGTCAAACTTATAACACCCCTCGTTCTGCTTCGGGGGTAAAAAATATTTTAAGGCGAAAATATTATGTGTGTATTGTACATTTTGAGAATAATATCTACAGAATAAACAACTCTTCAAAACAAAGGTATTTGGCCGATGAACCGATTACAGGCCTATTAATTTTTGTTTCAGGTGGGACGTACGCAATATGAGTGAACCAACAGACAGTATGATCATAGACCTGGTTAAACTGCCCACCGACATTCAAAGCATGGAAAATGCCATCGGAATATCTGCGCTCGAATACGAACCTACTATACCCACAAGGTAAAACATTTCTGTAATTATGATTCAAAATCTCATTTGCTGGTAAAGGGCTAAACTCGTTACACCAAACCAAAGAGCCAAATGCGAGAGGTTTAAGAACCTTTTTATGGGTACTAGACCCATAAAAAGGTTGTGAAACATCACATTTAAAGACTTTTCTAACATGTGAGCTCACACCTAATGTCTATCACTTATTACCATTCAATCTGTATGGTCGTCGACTATTGTTTCGACATGTAAAAGGGTAAAGATAGGTGCATTTCAATATCCAACCTACCCACTGGTTAAAATATTAATAATACTACCTACTGTATATTGCATTTCACAATATAAGTGAATTGTATGCTGTTTAGTGAAATAAATGTCTTAAACCGTAAACCATTATATCCACCGCTTCTACTATAAAAGTAGTTAATAAATAGTAACATTATTTAGTACATCTTTAGTCAGTTTTATACATCGAGTTCTTCTACAGGTTCATGGTAGGGACTGAAACTGGATTAATTATTGGAGGAAATCGCAAAGGCAAAACGCCTATAGAAAAACTTCCTAACAAGGTAATACTTATAAAGCTGATAACAGAGACAGCTAAAGATTTTTTTTCTAAATTCTATAAATACATTAAACTTGTCTCACTTTATCAGTACGAAGCTCATCTCGGTCCAGTTTATGCGCTCCAACGGAATCCAACGTTCCTAAAGAATTTCTTGACCGTGGGTGACTGGACGGCTCGAGTATGGAGTGAAGATTGTAAGGAATCAGCCATATTGTGGACTTATTCTCATCGCACCAAGCTAACTGACGGCGCTTGGAACCCTGTTAGGTACGTTTATGAAAGATAGACATATATATTGATCCGATTTCTTTGGTTAAAGTAACAAAGTATTATGCCAATCCAAGAGCTTATCTGTATCATTTAAAAAACTTGAAGTAGCCACTTCCAAATAATCAATTTTTTGTCGGCTGACTTTTTCAGATTCTCTGTGATGATGGTAACACAGTGGGACGGCTGTCTCTCCTGTTGGGACTTGTTGCGCAGACGAAGCGCCCCCATAGTAACAGCTCAACTCTGCGATGAACCTCTGCTAAGACTTCGTCCTCACGAAGGAGTCAGTACAAAACATGCAATACATGCGTGGGTAATGCATAGCATTAATTCATTAAATCAAAATTCCAGGGTTTTTTGGTGGCTTGTGGTAGCAGCAAGGGAACCATTTACTTGGCTGAACTGTCGGAAAACTTGGGAACAGCCGACAAAAATGATAAACAGCTCTTAACTCAAGTAAGCAAGATGATACTCTTCGAGTTTTTATTTAGACTAGAAATATTTTTATTACACAGTTGTATGTACAAAAATGTTATAGAGGTTTCAAAAAGTCAACACTTGGTGAAATATACGTGCTTCTAAAGCCGTAAAAAGTGACTCACCTCCATCTCACTTTTCAACATAGAGATGCAATATTTTGAAAACAATTTTATAAAGAAATAGCGCGCTTAAAATTTCAACGAAAATTGGTAAAAGGTTTCGCCATAGAAGAAACGTGTTTTATTTTTATTCGGCTTGATATGTTGTTAAAATTGTACGGTGGTACGGAACCCTTCATCGGATTCGCACTGTACGGTTTTTATTAATAATTAAAAATGCATTTCCAGATCCTAGAGCGCGAGAACAAGCGCGAGCGCATCCTGGAGGCGCGCATGCGTGAACTCCGTCTGCGCATGAGGCAAGACCGCGACGGCGGGCCTCAAGTGACGGAGAACGACCCCACAGCCAACGACAGAGACTTGGAGGAGGCTACTGCCGAGTACATGCAGACCGTTAGCGAACTACAAGCCCAGATAAAAAAAGAGTAACAGAATTTACACGAGAATTTTAAACTGCAGCTATGCAGTATGTTTAGTTCTGAGGGGAAACATTTCGTTCGAATAACAAATCAACAAAGCTTAATAGGTTAGTTGACAAACCGCAATCCGCCTCAGTAAATGGAAGCCATTTATTCATGAGGTCAGTATTTTTAGCAAATATTAAGTCTGATATCCGCTCCCTATCGCCAACTGCCGCTGCTACATACCACCAAGTGCAGCAGTGGCTCGGGAATGAGCTGCCCCTTCAGTGGACGTGGAAAAATGAAGGTAATATCTTAGCGCCAATAGCTATTTTCACTTTTCCAAAGCATATAGTTCGACAACGGATATGGAGAAAATGTAAAGAACTAAAGTTATAAATAATTTTTTAAGCTTTCATTTCACGTCAGAACAGTCTATAACGCACCATTTTTGGGATATTGGCGAAAAACTTAAAATTAATAACTTTGTTACAGCATCCTCCCTCCGGCTCGCGTCCTAGACGTCGGAATTTTTAGTGTGCTTTCTCCCGAAGCACTTTAAATAAGTTTCTGACAAAAATCGCTGAGTTTCCCGCTCACGTACTCTACAACTACTTTATTAATTGGACTAAGTGTAATTGCAAGGATAATTTATAGAGGAAAAATAATGCGTGTTTATTTAAAATTACTTTGCTGAAGTATATACATATATAAAACAATTTAAGAAGTGAATAATTATTGCATGTAAGGTGTACAACTGTTAGATGTATATGTAATAAACAAATATAATTAATGATATACGAGATTGTCACATAATTATTTATTATGTCGATTATTACAAATAAGATGTAACTAACTATCTAAGATCTAACGTAACCTAACACACATAGCAAATACGGATTAAATAGGTTCCGGTCAGCTACGGCCACCACCCAAATTCCTTGTTCGAAATTAGAATTCACGAAAAAAATACAACCCGAGATGTTGTGCCACCCTTGATATATTTTTAATTAATTAATAGCCAAGAAAAGAATGAGTTATAAAACTGTACAAACTCTTTAACAGCATACATCTAGTCAATATTAATGGAACTCCCTCTCAACTGATGGAAGCACACGAAGTACCACCGATGCTCGATGTTAGCGCCGACCCCGGTGGTGGTCCGCTGGAACACGTCGGTGTGCTTCTGCAGCACGTGGTGCACCGAGCCCTGCGTCACCTGCGGGAACATGGCGCGCACGTACGACACCACGTAGTCGAGACTGGCGCCTTGGGGGTGAACCTGAAACGAACGTGTTACTATTATTTAGTTGCTGTTTACAATAACCTGGCATCTAGGCACAGGCCGGACACTTCAAACAACTGTCGTGATATCAGTTCCTATTCCCATACATACAACGGACGAGTGAATTCGCGTGCCATATTACCGATCCTTGAGCGGGGGTCACTTTCTTGCGGGGAGAGGTGAGGTATCGCGGATCAGTCGGCGGCAGTGGACGTACGTTCTGTACGTAGTACTGTACTAATTCTGTGGTCTAGGCCTGAACGAACTTTATAAGGTTGTCTTTTTGCCTTTACGGTCCCATATAAAATGGAAATTTATTTTTCCCCCAAACTACATATCTGTGAATAAAATCAAAATCAGTGAAGACGTTTATTAGATACCATATTAATACACAAGGATCGCTAGTTGAAAGGTATATAAGATTCACAATGGGAAGAAAAATTAAGATTGGTCTAGCTTTAGTACAGCGTCTCTAAAAACTTCTAATTTAACACTGAACTTTTACTGCACTTTTAAATAAATAACAGAACGCGCGGCAAACATATCAACCTATATTTTTATAAAAGTTGCCACCTAATAATATTTATGCTGAAATCCATTTCAACACGTTTTAAAATAAGCAGACTTTTACGGCCTTGAAAACGTATACGAAAAGTTCATAGACTAAAAAAATTAGAAAAGCGTCAAGAAAAATAACTTACTTGTAAAAAGGAAGATATGACACCGATCAGTTTTGCTTCTCCACAGCCTGCATCGACCGTAGATGTAAGATTGACTTTGACATCTGCTTTGGCATCCTCCGGTGGAGGAGGTTTGATTTTCTCAGTTTGTGGCGGCGGCAGTGGTGGCTGCTGACCAAATAAGGCTTTTGATTATAGTTTATCAACAGTAGTTATTAGAGTCATCTATCATTAATGATGACCATAGACAAAGAGAACAAATACGTTCGTGTAGTAGTTTTAGAATAGTATCACACGACAAGGCATGGATATTAAGTCCAAGATGTCCCACTGCAATGCAAGTGTCTCGCTCTTATAAGGCTAAGGTTGTAATAAGCCATCCCGCCCGTGATATATGTACTTGTCAGCGCAAATCATTGTAATTATGTATTACGTGATTATTTCGTTGAGATGTACATTTTGGTAAAATAATTCCCATAAATCTGTAATGCGCATCATGAGGAATACTATGAAATTATTTTTAAACTGTTTAATTAATTCATTTTATTTATAACAACAAGGGCATAATATTTGATTTAGTGACCGAGACAAACCCCCCAAAACTAATTTTTACTTATTTTTGTTATCATTTTCTATCGAGCGAAATTTTACAAGTAATGTATCGAGCTCCATAAAGTTGTAAGAACTGTAGATTTATAAAAATAATTTATGTACTTAAATTGACTTTGTTAACACCCTCCTCTATTATTATGAATGCGTTCCGCCTGAACGTGGTTATAGTAAAAGACGCCAGTAAAAATACAGGCGACAGCAACTGCGAACCTATATCACTCAAGTAGAACTTACTGCGATCACCAAGCCGATAATTACGGCAATCACCTTATTTATAAAATGATACCGATGATTCCCAACAAAGATTTACGAGTTATTTTCACTGTGGTCATAGCTGTGGTGGACGTAGAACACTATCTGACGTCCTATTAAACATATACTACAAAAACTGACCTTTTTATCAAATGTACCCATTAGAGCTTGACGTGCAATATACTGAGCCTTGAATTTCTCCATTTCTTTCTGTGTGTCATGCTTGATCACTTCAACTTCGTTCTTGTATGCTTCCAGTTGGAATTTGAGGCTTTCATTTTCACTCTGTAAACATGTGCATTCGTTATGTTACAACATAAGAGTCCGATCACATAGCTTAACATTATCCCGCTCGTAATGCTTCCATACTAAATTTCTGTTGCCATAATCCTTTAAAAAATGAATAGCTTTGATAAGTAATTAGCTAACAATAGGAGATGAAATTATATGTCGCAAAATAAATATAATTAATTTACAACTTTATAGAGGTAGTTAGCTACAATAGCCGTTACGCAGCTAATGCTTCATAGATGGCGCTTTGAACAATAACCGAGAGTGTTTAAAATGAAAATTGTGATAATGATACTTATTTCGCGACATCACAATCTAATGTATTATTTGTAGATAGTTACTACACAAATCCAGCTATTCTATTTTAAAAGATTATGGCAACAGAAATTTAGTATGAAGCTTTGATGAGATGGATTTAAAAGTATAATTCAATAACTCACTCGAAGTTGCTCAAATTCCTCAGTATTATTTCCAGACTCCATCGATCTCATGTTGAATCCGTTGTTATAATCATCATCATTATCAAACTTTTCCATAAATTCTTCTTTCAACGTATTAAATTCCTGAAAAATAAATTATCGTTAGTTTAAAAAAGCTAGCTAGATATATTTATAACAATTATAGACCTGGCCATCACTGTTTCCTGCTGTGAAGTTGACACACGGCGGCACCGCAGAACAGAAAACAGCAGGAACACACAAATGCTTCTTCACAGCAGCAAACAGCAAGTAGATTATAAATTAAAGATTATATCAATCTATCTATATCTTACCATATATTTGTTCATCTTTTGCCCTTTACATACCTGATGTGCTGCCGTCTGCCAGGACCGACAATACTTACTCGCAACAAAGTGGCCAAGTAGTTTGAAAGAACATACAGATTTTATATTTCAAATTACCTAATTTAATAGAATCAGAAGAAAACAATGCGACATCATTCTAGAACATCCACTGTGTTTTACAATATCGATTTTTTTAGCTTTGCCTACATAGAGTTGATATCCATAACCCAACCAAGAGAAGAAGAAAACACAGTTTTTAAAAACATAAGTCAACCCTTGATAACAACTTTGATTTTATTGGTCGGTGTTAATTCCTGTTCAAAATTTAGAAACATGTTCCCTTGTAACTATTATTTTTTAATTAATTACAATTTTTAATTTAAAAAATGTTGTAACTCGCCCCTTGTAAGTGTAATGTTTTAAAATGTTGCAGTATCTTCATAGTCCTACTTTATAATGAACTTACAACTTTTCGACGTAAAAAATTTAACTACATTCTATTAGAGTTACTTCATAATGGTTGCTTGCTGATTGTTTTCACAGGAAAAAGATTTTACTAAATGAAGACGAGTGAGAGAAGCATTATGCGCTTGCATGCTTGAAGCAATACGATAGCTATATATTATGATCAAAAAACTTCGAAACGTAACATTTGCCTTCTACTTAGCCCCAGTTTCACTGGCAGATGTGATCAATAAATTACACCACTACCATAGAACGGAAGAACCACTGCGCATACGCACCGCTCAATCGCCTTCGTAAATATATTTGAAAAAAATTCTTTTCCATATCATCATCATTACCTGGGTCATTTTCTGCCACGTTTCGATGTTCTTTCGCTGCGGTTTAGTAAAGTGGTCCCAGACGCGCTGATGGGTAGCAGCTGCAAATACTTTCGCCACCTGTTCGACTGAGTTGCACATTGTTATGTTAGGACCATTGTTGCCGTACACATACCGTCCTCCTATCGCGTGCGGGTAGTCCGAGGCTCTCAGTGGTATATTGGCAGAAGTGCAGTGGAGATACCAGCCAGCATTCGCTTAAACCGCGATACCAAGGTTTGTTGACATGTTGGATCTCGTCCAGAGATGTAGCAAGGCATATCCAATATTACGCCAAGTTATTTAAATGTCCTTTCGCTGTTTATTTTTACGTAATCAAGCTCAATATTGCAGTAGTTTTACCTTTGTTGCTCCAGTATGGCGTGCTGCACGAACCAACCAATTGAAAAGGCAAACGTGTGCTAATGTTTTGTTGCAATATAATTATTTCCTATTACATTCTAAGCCAAAACTGGTAGTCACTGACTGAAGTTAAACGACGTACATCGTATTCAAGATGTTTAAAATCCTACACATCTGTAAACTCTGTTTATAAAGTGGCGTGCAACATGACTATGGAGTACTTAATCTTATAAGCTATACTTACTGGTTCATACACAACCATCCGCGACATGAATCTCCAACGCTTCATTGTAATACATAATTTAATTACATTTTTCATGTATAATTGGTTTGCACTTGGCTTTTATCTCATTTGATGGTAAGTAGGATGGAAATATTGCTCACCCAGAAGCCTCAACCTAATGAGGCACTGTCACTGCTACCTTTTATACCGGAACACAACTGTATTATTAACATTGCTGTTTGGCGGCAGACTTAGGTAACATGATAATAGCTAGTCAGCCGGACGTAGAAAAATGCCTTACCGCCAACAAAACCGAGTTCCGATAGTGGGGGTACCCACTGAGAATCAACCCGACACCTCCGAATTGTAAGTCAAAGCGTGTAGCCACTAGGCCACGGATGCATTTAAATACATACATCAGTAGTTATATTGTTGAAGTTGAATCCAAGACTCGACTCAGACTGTGATAATGTTGTAGAGAGACTGGTGAACGTGATACATTATATACAATGTGTCAGGAGAGCGTTTGTTTCATAAACCTGTGTTAGTCTTGCCAGCAATGATGTAATCTTCATGAAAGCTGTCAGGAAGCAATAACCAAATCTTTCTTCGAATTACATACCAATACTGACTGCATTTCACAACGACGTCAAAAAATGGTAGACCTTAAATGCGTCACATGGCGGCTACGTTGATGGTCCCAACATACCTTAATTTTACGGCTCGATATCCCCTAACTTTCACATGATCAACCCAGCAAAGTTTCAGTTTTGTTTTCTCTAGAATCCGGCCCACGAAGTTCAGTTCAATTTTTCAAACAGACCTGTTTTCGTACCTTATAAATAAGATTTGGGAGCCTCTGGAGTCTTTGATGAGTTAAGGTAACGATCTCTTAGTTACTATTAGGTTAAATTTTATCATCAATCAGAGTATAACATACACATTAAAAATCAAGAAGAATTACTCTATAATAACAACTAACAAGCCGTATTGACTTTGTTACAGATTAATAATGAGTAAAACATCAAAGACTGAATCTGTACCTTCTCAATATATTCCTTCACCATTTATATGAAAACTTTTTAGCATATCGCATTTTACATTGTAAATTTAAAGCCAGCGAAAGGACATTATGAGAACATTTCAAACTTACTTAGATGCCCCATGTCTGAAGAGATATCCACGTAGAAAACGACGCGAATCTTGTGGTCGTCCACTGGACTCGCGACCCCAACTACTTGACTATAGCAGAGTGACCATTAGTCCAATATTATAGTAAATATTGCACAGTACATTGTGGAGAGGGAGCTTAGTAATATAGTATTTTATGTCTTGTAGAGTAATATAGCTACATATTTAATAGGAGAATTGTATGGTGCGACATATTGAAAACTATCAACGATATCGCCAGGCAGTCGAGTGGGCAATGTGATGTCTCCGAAGAATATTTATGTGGCTCCTGACCTTCTAGTACAGAATTGAATTAACCATAGGTTTACTATTCGAACATAACAATGTAAAGCGTTATATATGTGATATGTAAGTATTAAATTCAGAGATACCTTGGGTTGATTAACTAAAAGGTCAGAGCTAAAGAAACGAATCATAAATACTTACGAACAAGGTGGCTCCATCGTATGTCAGTTGTCCAAAACTTTTCAAGCATGTAGCATGACCAAATCTCCAAATGGATACGATAATGAAACGTAATAGCCTATACACATCCTGTAGGCTATGGCAAGTATCAGTACTCACAGTTTGGATTACAAATACCTTTGATTTACATAAGTAGTCTTCACAGAGCATTGACATAAATGACATTTCTTTGTTATATCAGTAAGGCCCAAAATCCATTTGCTGCAGTTTTTATAAATCAGTTTTTATCTCCCTTTGTTTTGTCAGCCTAGCCAGTCCTACTGTCACACGAACCACACATAACAACAACAACTGGTATACTTCTAGTCGTAGAGACATGCGTCGGTCATCATGTTTCTACATCCAATTTAAGTTTTTATCTTTAGGCTTAGTATTTACCACAGGAAATCTTAATTACAAAACATAAAACACCATCATGTAGTACTAAAAAAAAAATTCTGGTTTCCAGGTCGACCATTTCATACATTACCTTTGCAACAATATTTTGTCAGAATGTTGTTGACACTCTAATCGTTTTACCCTGTTGTAGCGAGTCACAGAGCCAGGGACTACAATATTACAATAAAAGAAATCCTTCAATACTTACGTTGCTCAATAACTTTCTGTATAGTCATTTTGATTTTATCTCTGCATTCTTGTAGTTCTTCTTCAGCTTGCATTTTCTCATTAAACAGTCGACGAATGTGTGAATTTGTTGCTTGTATCATAGAGTAGAATTGTGTGGAATTCTTCTTGGAACATTCACCGCGTTCAAGCCAAGTAAGCAATGTCTGTAAAAATTACAGACTTAACATAGAACTTAGTTTACAAAAGTCTACTAACAAGTTGTTTCAGCTTTATTCACAATGGATGAACACTTGATCTATATCTAACCTAACGGTAATAGACAGTCTGAGCATAACATGAAAACAAGCTCATCTAGAACTAGGATTGCCAGGCGTCCGGATAAAGCCGGACATAGTTAGGATTTTTGATTGCATGTCTGGCCAAAATAAACGGTGTCCGGCTTTTGTAAGGCTTTTAAATGTCGCAAACGAGCGAGTGCCAACCGTGGCCGAGCGCAGACGAGTCGACTGTCGGTCGCTCGAAAAAACAAAAACAATAGGGCAGTAGTTGCCAATATAAAAAACAATGTGATGAAAAAAATAATTATCCACAGTCCACTGTCAATATATGAGGATGGACACGACATAATAAAACAATATTCGCAAAAACGGGTGACAATTTAAGATAAAAAAGTGATTTGAATAACAGATAACTAACATATTGCATTGCCTAATTATTAACTTACTGGCAGGGCAGTCCCAAAGTTATCTTCACTCTTGATTTTCTCAGAAAGTTGTAATACAGCCCCATGACTGAATGGTTGAACTCTTAGAGGGGATGGTGAACGCTTGTGACTGCGATGTGGATCGGTGCTTCGGCTAGTTGAATTCAGTGCTTGTTGCTGGGCTGATAGTTGCTGCATTTGAGCCTCTTGCTGCCGAATCACTTGACGTTGACGTCTCTCAAACTCATTTTGATCATCGCGACTCTAAAACATATATTACTATCGTAAATAACTTTGTATCAGAAGCAAGATGTTGGACCATAGGTTTGGTTACTATAACAGGTAAAAGTAGCCTGTCAGTCATTTAACACGATCAGCCTGTCCATTAGGTACACAGAAGGTGTATGAAGTCCTACAAGTAAAAATTGTGGTGTTGAGACACATAGATTCCAAGTCATCATTCACAAGAAATAGCCTTACCTATGAGCCAATAGGCTTTATTAGTGTTAAAGTATCATATCTAATTTAATTTTGACTCAACTTTAACTTCACATTAATTTTATTGAACTTATGCACCAATGATAACAATCATTATTCCATCAAATCGTATTGAATTAAGTGTTGAGTTGTGGTATAATTTGCAGCAATAAAACAAGTAAAGAGACATTTCACAGGTAAATGCCAAATATCCAGTATTACTTTTATTATTATTATTTTCATAGAAGTTATTCTTAAAGTTACTAACAAGTACATTCAAAGCATGAAGAAATCTATTTTGTAAATAACGTACGCATATTAATTTAACATACATATAAAATAACAATAACAACAAATTATCATATGTTAATACACTTTGGTGATGTGATTAATCAAGGCACTGTTTCCCTAGTATAACAATATAGACAAAATTCAAAGATGATAGATGTTGATGAAAGATGATAGTTTTTTTTTTTTTATTAAAGATAGACCAACACTTGACCTCAATCTCACCTGATGGTAAGTGACGATGAGGTCGACGATGTTACGTGTTGGTCTAGAAGGTGCCTATTTACTCTTCTTTTGAAGATTCCCAAGTTGTAATTTTCGGGGAACACGGAAACCGGTAGTGTATTCCATATTTTTGCAGTACGCACGATAAATGTGGAAGCGAAACGCTTGGTGCGAGCTGTAGGAATATCTACAGTGTACGGGTGAAGGTCTGCCGTTCTTCTGTTTGACCGGTAGATAGATGATCACTGGAGTTGCTGCCAGAACGATGCAAGAGCACAATGGATGGTGCGAAGTGACCTTTTGCTGCTGCAGTACTGTCACTTGAGACCTCATGGCATAAACAAGTTGCAATATAATTATATAAACAAAAATTAATCCAACAAACCCTTACCAAAGCAAAGTCAACATGGAGCCATCCTGTAGTTGCTTTAGAATCATCATCATCAGAAGCATCATCTTGGTCCTTGCCAATCAACTTGATCCTAAACCCAGATATTGCCATTGCTGCATCCACTGAGCTCTCAGTATCATATCGAATGTGACAAAAGCCCTTTGTAGACAGTCTTAATGTATGTATTCTGCCATAGTTTTCAAATACTTCCCTAACAACAGATTCTCTAATTTTTTCTGGCAATCCACCAACAAAAATAGTTCGACATCCAGGCGGACGCGGTCTGCGACTAGGCTGCTTTCTGTCAGGAGTTGGAGGAGATAGTTTGCAATGCTTAAGAACAATCTCTTTTTGTTCTGGGATTATTGCCATGTCTGCTGCACCCATGTTTGAGTACATGCCCATCATCGCTGGGTCCATCATCATTCCTCCCATCATACCAATTTCCATGGGAGCTGGAGGAGGCGGTGGGATACTTGGTATATTTGGCATGGTTTGTACACTGGGTATATTGGACATGTTACCCAAATTCTGCATGTTTTGCATATTTTGCATACCTTGCATGTTAGATGTATTTTGCATATTATGCATACCTTGCATATTAGGCATGTTTTGTATGCTAGTCATGTTTTGCATATTCTGCGTTCCCATGGTAGACATGTCCAATGTTGTTTGAGGGACCATCTCCATCCCAGTTGCAGTCATCATTTCCATCCCTGGTTGGGACATTACACCACCCATCATGTGATTGGGCATCATCATATTGGGATACATTCCTCCAGCCATCATCATACCTGAAGGAAGAAATATACACATGTATAAAAATACACTCATCCTGCACAACAACAAAAAGTATGAGTTTAATGTAACATTATCTAAACCAAAAGAATAACAGTAATGACATGTGACACAATCACTCCCCTTCTAAGCACCACTTCTTACTCAAATTTCAAGGAGTGGAGTGGTAAGTCGAATTTGTGAAGAAAATGAGTTGCTTAGAAGAGTCTTATGTACACCACAATATAAAATTGTACATTATATTAACTAGTATGTTACATACCTTGTGGAAACATGTTAGCCATCATCATCTGTTGCTGCTGTTGTTGCTGATTCAAAATGTTGTTGGATATGTCTCCGCCACTTCTATCCAGGCTGCGATCCCGCCGTCTACCACCCGATCCTCCCCTAGTGGGGGACCTTGATCGGTCCCTTCTAATACCTGTAATACCAGTATAGATTGTATTTATTTAATTTAATTTACCAATTCCAAGTTCACACAAAATATAAAAATGTCAAAGTGATTGCCAAAAAATATATCAAATGTTAAAAAAACTATGTATTCCAAAAAAAATAAAGTAGTGATTTCAATTGTCCACAAATAGCCACAAAAAGTGTTACTTAAATACTTTTAACGAGAAGTGGGAGAAATGAAATGTACATAAGAAAATGAAAAGGTCACTTGCATACATGTACTTTCAAGAACAGGTAAGCCAGGGTTGGGATATGAAGTTTGAACCTTTTTGCAAGAAGGGTTTCTTGCAAAAAGGTTTGAACTTTTTTATTTTGTTTATTTGATGAATGTCCCAATTTAAACATAAAATAATTACTGGCATTGATCACCAAATTTTTCACACTGTGAAATATGGTTCCGTTGCACAAAAGGGTGCTAGGTGTGTTGATCTTTGTCACTGTCAACTGACTTAAAAATAGGAGAAAAGGGGGATGATAAGAAAAACTAAAAAATTTCGCGATGCATTTGCGGCCCCTTTTGTGCACCCCAACCCATGGCTACCCTATGATAGCGTTGCTCCTAAGTCACGATATGTCGGATCACAAAATCGGCAATATGAAATAAACTCCTAGTAAGGCCGGTAATGTGGACAAGTGTCCAATAATCGCGGTGATCGCCAGTCATGGCAGTATAACGAGATACAGTCCTACACTAGATAATACTTACACGCGGATATTTTCGAACAACCCTTTCCAAGGCCCAGAGTAACCTAACCCGTTACAAACAAAACAAACAATCGTGTCGAATAATTCGTTTCGGTGTACAAACCTGACATCACAGCAACACAGCACAAACTATATAAAGATACCGAAAAGCACAGATTTATTTCGTTTAAAATGTTTCAATTTCAACTTTGCATTCTCAATTATATTACATTACATACAAGAAGATAAAGTGAAAAGTGATCTGTGATATATTATGGTCACATCACAATTCATATGTATTATACACGTATTATATTCTTCGCATCACATCCACATGAGTCTACATGATATTATATCCGACATAATGTGTTGATAATAGTCAATATCACAGACTAATATAGGTGCCTGTCAATCAATATAATACAAAGCCTTTTAAATTATTACTAAATAATTACGCACGTCTTATTTTGGGCTGACTTTATTTTTACACCGATATGCACCGATATAACATTATTTTATTTATATATATATATATATATTATATGTTTTAATTATACTTACCTCTTTTAATTTTTATGGCCTTGGCTACATCAACGTTTGGGAAAAAGAATAGACAGGTTTGAGATGAACGAGATGCAACCATACAATTGCAAAAAATTAGACATCTCTTTCACTTATGGTTTATCTACACTGTGTGTATTTCAGTAATCAAGAAACAATGAGTCAAAGTTACCAAAAAATTATTTTTGAGAAACAGACGTAGGGCAACACTGAATATATTTATATTATTAAAATGGTTACAGTTCGATGAGAGTTCGATGTTGTTTGTGATGACGTTATGTTGTAGGTAACCATGACAACAGCGTAAAAATAGGATAAATATGGTTTATATGTGTGCGTTTATTGTAAAAGTGTGTCTTAGGTGTGTCTAAACGAAGACGTCAAAAGTAATACATGTGTCAATGTCAATTGTCATTGTCACGTGAAAATAGTAATGGCGCGCGTCTTTTTAAAGTTATTGCAGTAAAATATAATATATAAAAATGTTTGTTTTAGCAGAAATGAAAGATGTTATTCGTATCACACCTGAACATTTTCATCAAAGTTTGACCGAGTCTATCACAACTCTATTAAATCGAAAACTTGCTAATAAAGTAAGTACACATATAACCTAATATTTTTGTGTGTTTTAGAATATTATTGTAATTTCAGCGAATTATAACTGACCAAAAGTTTGTCGGATCACGCACACAATAGAGTTCGGTCATCGTGTTTTAAGTATCTTAATAAAGTAATTTAATGCACTGATTTTGTAACGCTTAGATATGCAGTTGTAGGAAGTGAATGTGGAATCAACTTACAAGCTATTTGAGTCTACTACAGTTTAGCTGGTCATGATAAGAAACTATTATTTGAATTAAATAAAACTGTGAACATAAGAACTACCAACAAAACAAACCTTGCACTTGGCTAGTTTTTAAAAATCTATCACAACATACCCTTTTTCTCATTAACGCGTGAAGGTACCAAGTTGAAATTAATATCAAATACTACAAATTATTAAATACATCATTAATTGCTTTTTAAAATTACACACAATTGCAGTTGAGAATTGATCGTTATAGTGATGGATGTATGGGGTAACATTTTTTTCAACTGCAAAGATTGTTCTTTAATTAGACTTAAAGTTTCAATAGATCTTTGCTCTGTGCTTATTTGTATAATTTTCAGTAAGCTAACTATCCATATTCTGTATGGATGCCTCAGTGTGGAAGTTTGAGTCACACTTGGCTGTTGTTTCTTCTTCCTGTGCTTGCTTTCTGACACAAAGACAGAGCTAGTTTCACATGCTTACCACCCAAAATGAAATTTTGCAGGTGTTGTTGAATGTTGGTCTATGTATTGCATTGTTCGACATAACACATATTGGACATTCATACATATTCCCCGGAGATGGTTCATCACATACAGAAGTGAAATTTCGATACATAGTCTTCAGACCTGTAGTTGAAGAAATTATTATAGGGAAAATAAGAAGCTGTAGCAGGGAAGGTGTTCATGGTATGTACAGTACTCACACAGTAAGTTTGCCCCTCTGAAGTTAGCTCTCCGCAATTTCAAACATAGACAATGTGTGTGTATTATTTTGGATAATAACTATCCCTAGATGACATTTCTTTCCACCTGCTAACTTGCCTTGCGTCCCAGTTATATATTATAATTGATACTTCACAGTCTTGTCTGGCTAACTTCACAGGGGCAAACATAGTTTGCAAGTACTGTATTTAGGTCACCAATGATAACTTTTTTCTATAAAATCAGGATTTTTTATATTTCTTTTGTAAAATTATGTTTATGACACTAAATGTATAATTAACACTATGCCTGAGTTTATTTGATGCTTTTCACAGCTAAATGCTTGAATCAATCTTAATTAAATTTGGCACACTCATATCTACTTTTTGTTCTGATAGTATATGGGATAATTTTTGGTCGATGTATCTGCAATTAATATAATATTTAGGGTAACATTAATAGGCAAAGCTTTTACCTGTGACTTCATATGCTTGGATTTTAGCAGTAGTAGTAATCCCACCAGAACATAATTCACTTAATGGGATAATTCATTGGTTTGCTAATGATTGACCAGCTTGTGCAGCATGAGAGCGGTGAGATTGAGTTATTTCATATATTTGAATGTAAAATGTACATAAAAATTAACATTAAGATATAATAATATCTCATTCTCTCTACTCTCACAAGACTCATGCTAAGCAGGTGGTCATTATTAAAGAGACCAGAGTGTCATTACTGTGTTCCTACTGACTGCAGTAGGTTGTATGCTACTGAGATAGTTCACAGCAGCAAAAGAGACATAGAATTATAGAATTGAGTCAACTCAATTATTATTTTACATTGACAAGCTTGCTTTGCTATCAAATACCCTTTATATTCCAAAAAGTAACATTAAATTAATGTAAAGAATTATGTTTTCAGTAACATTAGGATTTTTTGATGATATTTTGATACCAGTGAATGCTCTTCAACACCCATCCAGATTTGATGAAACTGACCAGGCATGGGTTTGGGAATATCCAAAGGAAGATGGAGAGAAACATGACCTATTTATGGATTCAAGTGAGATATTTGAAACTACTGAGTTTTAAGTCCATATTAGTACCTCAAAGGCTCATTACATTTCTTTCCACTTTATTGCACCTTGCACTGCACACCGAGCTCTAAATAAGGCAATACCAATGGGGCATACTCTTCCTCATAAAAATGAGAACCTCTTCACCTTGTCAATCCAATATTAACTTCAAACATTGAGAATATACACTTCTATTCGAATGTATATTTCTTGCACAATGAGTTTGTACTTGGGAGCTCCATCTCATCTGGTTAGTGATAAGATCATTAAGATACTAGATTAGAAGCTAGCTCACCCAGAAGCCTTTTTTCCTGTTATGTACTCCCCTGTTACATAGGTAACAGTAAATAATATTCTTTTCTATTTATTATGCAATTTTGTTATTTCAGGTGAATCAATCAGATTTAGAGTAACAAGTGAAGCATTTGAAGAAAGTCTTCCAACTGGCCCTCCCGGCACAGAGTGTCCAGTGCAGACTGTGGCTCCTTACAGGCTGATTGGGGGCATCAACGAACCAGGCCTCGGGCTACTGACGTGGTGGGAGGCGCCGGAGCAAGATGATGATGGTGATGATGAACAGGAGAATGATGAATAAACTTAAGTTGTTTAAAAGTTTTTTTTCTTTTCACAAAATGTGAATAATATTTAATCATTAGGTACTTCATAGATAATTGCCATATTACAACTCAACATTGTTTGTTTGTGGTTGGGCTGAAAAAATTAATTGCAACTTGGTTCGATTGACAAATGCAAGAAAAAATTAGTTACTGGAAACCTGTTTTTAAAACTTTCGAACTTCGCTTCAACAACACTAGCAATTGAGACTTAAAAAAACAATTTGAATAATAACAGCATTTATTTCTCTTTACATTATTTTTTTCATTTTTTTCTTTGCTTTCACAGTATACATAACGGGTATATCTTATGTATGATATAATAATCATTAAAGCTTACATATAGGTACATATAATAGCAATTTAAATATATTTAATCTATACATAAATAATGTTCATAGAACGTTAACAGCAGCGTTGCCAGACGTCCCGATTTAGGCGGGACGTCCCGATTTTCAAATCAAAATTAAATGTCCCGCGCGGGACAGGCTCAGTCCCGCTTTTCGGGAATAACTCGACGGTGCGTGCAGCGTACTGAGAAAGCGCGGGGGGAAAATTGCAGACACCACTGCCACCACCGCACAGAAATGGCACCAGCTCTTTCAACAGTTTCCAAAAAAAGATACTAGGAATATGTTTAAACTAGTGTCTTTCATATTAAGTATTCCAACATCAAACTGCTTTCCTGAACGCGTTTTTTCCCAAATGAATTTAAAATGGTCGCATGCTAGAAATAAATGTTCCGTAAATTTAATAAAAGCAGAATTACTCATCCAGTTTAATCTACAGCTATCCTGTGAAGAGTTCTTCATCTTTATTAAAGAGAAAAAGGATACTTTAAAAGAAGTTAAATCTTCAAAGAAATATCATGAATAAGCTATTCTTATAAATAATTATTCTCTTATTGTAAGTTGCAATTTGTTACACTCACTTCTCAGAGTTTGAAACGCCATATTTTTCTAATGAACAAAACTGTTTTGATTTTAATTTCTGTTTTTTTTTTTGTATTCAGAAGACGAAAAAGACTTAACTATTACGATAGGGTAAATCTGATTTAAAATATCATATTTTTATTAAAATACATTTTCTATGGATATTTTTGCTATCTATTGTCACGTAAACGTAATTTGAACTCAAATAAAAAGTTAAATATTCAAAAACTTTTGATTATATACGTTTTTTTTACTATGTCCCGCTTTCGACGAAAGAATCCCGCTTTTTTCACTGAAAATGTTCCTAAATCCCGACTTGGCAAAAAAAATATCTGGCAACGCTGGTTAACAGCCACTTATCACATTACAAAAAACAACAACTTGGGTATTAGGCATTTATAGGTTACCTATTAAAATATTCATATTATTGAAAATGTTAAAATAGTGTAAAAAATAGAGATACCAAATAGGATATGATTAATTTAAGTAATGTATTAAAGGTTTATATATTGATTTACTTATAAATAAATCATGATATATAAAATTGTTAATGAGATCGTTTAAAAATTAATCTATAAGTATTTCACTAGATTTCAGTGACAGATTTCTACCCCAAATCAGGATCGGACTGGGCCTCAGGGGCCCGGGTGGCAAGATCAGTTAAGGGCCCGCGCCGCTTGCCATGAGGGCATCAAGTGTTTTTTCGCAAAATTTTAGATATAATGAAGTATGACAATATAAGGTGGTTCCGAGACCAAAAGCTATGCATTTATAGGTGGGCCCCAGACAATCGCCTTCATGGAAAAAATATGTGAGGTAGATAAAATATCCACCCAACGGTTAACTCTTTTTCAAGACAGGCATTTAGCCAACTAGGCTACAGCCCGCGTAGGTCGGGGCCCGGGTGGCAATCGCCATCCTGCATGTATGGCCAGTCCGACCCTGCCCAAAATAACTATCCAAGTATTTATGGAAAATTCATCGATAAAATATATGACAACCCTACGAAATTTATAATTTCGCAAGAAATAAACAAATGATTAACTACAATACACTGGATAATAATTCTTTGGTCAACTCCAGCACCAAAATCATTTTATCAAGCACCAAAAACATAAATATAGTAATTGTAAATGAGCAGTATTTCATGATCGAAAATATACTAAGGTCGCAACAGAAACACTTAACTTATATTTCAAGTTGGTAACTTTTAAATTATCATGGGGAAAATTGGCAAGAAATAGGTATCTCTGAACAGTCCTCCCTACAAAGTGTGAAAGGGTGCGCTGTGTGGGAATTTGTGTAGCGCAGCGCAGTACACACGTACCCTGTCTCTTGCGCTGTTCCAACCCGCTACACCTCAACTCCCGCCCACGCTTCTTACACCGCAAGCAGATCGATTATACCTCAATCTATATTTGTCTATGATTATACTGAATACCAACGCACGTGGCAGTTGTAGTATTTCACGAAGTACTCATAAAAATATGAATACTTACATAAACAAAATAGCTAATCAAGTTTCCCAAAAGTAACTCGATTACTATCCCCTTTGTAAGGCATTTTATGTATTTTTTGTGCTAGAATCATCAGAAAGTATGTTTGAGAGAAATGGAAAGTATCCGTACTTGAACATTCGATAATGATTTATTCAATATACTTATTCTATTGCGAATACCCTATGGTACTACTAGAATTGCCAATAGCAATTGGGCACTGTTTATTTTTATTTCTCCCTGCAAATTTGCTAGTACTGCTTGCCATTACAGTGATTTACTTTTTTTCAGTTTCCAGCCGAAATATAAAAATTATTAACTCAGTTCTGCAAACTTAAATTACATCATTTGTCTTAAAATTAGTCTTTGTTCAGTTTACCATTCAGGAGAAGCATTTTTACACCAATCGATGTCGACACGACAAGAAGAAATCCGTTCAATGAAGCATTTACGATTATCAAGAAAACGCTATCTTTTCGAGTGGCCTCAACAATCAACTTAACAATAGGTTTCCCCCATTAGTATTTTGAAAAATAAAATTTTTAACTGCTTCCGTCGCCCAATCGTTACATACTTGTAATAACAACCCGTAGGTCCTGGGTTCCATTCCTAGTGGGGATATCTATCGGTACTGGGTTTTGGTTGGAGGTAAGGCCTAGCTACCGCCATGCTACCTAAGTCTACCGCCAAACAGCAGTGTTAATAGCACTGTTGTGTTCCGGTATTTTCATCAGGAGAGATTAAGGCCAAGTCCAATCCCAATGCATATAAATTATGCCGACCGAAAACAATAAACAAATGTGTAGATCTATCTACATTTTAGATTCAAAACGCCGGATTATACCTACCGTTCACTGGAAATTGATATCATACTGGACATACCGACGATCTCGGTAAAGGCGGCATACATAGGCGGTAAACAGAAGCGATTTGAGTGTGACACTATACTAGCTAGCTAAAAATCGACCGGATTTCTTCCTACAACGACTTGAGCCACACTTTGCCTTTTTTACTTGAAAGTATAAAGCAGAGGTGAGTTGGAGAAATGGTGCGCGTTGTTGATATGCGATATGAGTCGTCCGTCGAGAAGGTGTCGACCGTACTGTACCGCCTCCGCCTCGTCCTTGGCCAGGCCGCAGCTCACCAGCCAGCGCACGAGGCACGAGCCACGGAATACGCCGCGGTACGTACGCATACGCCACCTGAGAACAATGAAGTGTTGGAAACGTAATGCTCGCCCTGTCTTCTAATCTTCTTATCGAATAGGTTGTAAGGTCGATGGCCCACCTCACAAACCCTAGTGTCAGAGTTGCTGAGTCGCCATGGGCTTCGGACATGGCTCATGCAGCTACTACCTGTCGTATATAATAACCGAGACCAAAGGTTTAACGTGCCTGCCGATGCATGGAACCATCTTGCTTTTCAGACAAAGAGGTGATTTGGCCTGCAATGCCCTTACCAAACTGGGGAAAGGCTCACAAAGAGATTTTTTGGCAATGTCCTCATTGGCAATCGAACCCGGAACCTGTGTTTGTGTTGCGCGTCTGTATCGCTCAGACAACTGTTCAAAGCGCCATCTATGAACCGTTATGCTGCGTAACGGCTATTGTAACTAACTATAAAGTTGTAATTTATTGATATTCATTTCGCGACACTATAATTCATCTCCTATTTTTAGGTAATTACTTATCAAAGCCAGCTATTCTATTTTAAAAGATTATGGCAACAGAAATTTAGCATGGAAGCATTAGGAGAGGGATAACGTTAAGCATAATTGCGGCGTTTGACATTCCGAAAACACACCCCCCGTGCCGCTACCATACCTCAGGAACCGACTCAGTTAAGCGCTAGACCTGTACATTTTGTACTTTTGCAATGTTTAGAACATGACCAGTCACAATACTAAAAACTATCTAAAAAGTGTCAAGAGTTAGCCTTGCGCACCAAGGGAAGTTCCGAACCATGCAATGAAACAGCTATTATTGCCTTTAAATAAAGATTATTTTCTAGACTGCATAACTAAATTTGTTTGTCAATGTTTTTCCTGATTTCTTAAAAACTAAACTAGAGACATTGGTTAGGTTTTCTTGTAATATTTACACTAATAAATAATTCTTGTGTAAAATAAATTATTGATAATTTGGAAATGGTATTTTTACTTTCTTTTTTCATGATTAGTCATGCAGCCGAAAATTAAATAAAAATCTGTTTTAGAGAGTGCAAACACAGCCGTTTCAAAGGACACTCCATTTGACCTAGTGACTACAGTTTGAAACAGTTCCAATTTCAAATAGAAATTCATTAGTGTTGGTAAACCTTACACTTATTTTTAGATTGGTAATACAAGACTTACCTCGTATCTTTGGCTATAGCATCCCGGCATCGGTCCAAGTGATGTGTGATAAACTGATCGCATACATGTTTTGTCTCAAAGCTGAGCTCATCCACTGACGGCAGCACAAGTGTGTCAGCTCCATGCCTGCAAACAAAATAACGGTTGTTTATTGCGACTCCACAAGACGGAACTTAACACACTGTCTCTCCCTGATAAACACAATCCTCGTTCCATCACCTAATCCGGAGCATCAGATTCTAGATTCCTGACACTGACCTAATATTGCCTAGAAGTCACGGTTTCTAGCACACTATAGAATTAATAAATTTTTGATATTTGGTGCTATAACTTCGCATGGTTTGTTTTAACTGTTACTACGGCTTTTCATATAAAACTATACTATATAAAAACACAGAGAGACTACTAGTACTACGTACAGAATGAACTTTCACTGTTCCCCGCCGATTCGCGATACCTCACCTCTTTCCGAAAGTAAGTGACTCTCAAAAGTTGAGAGTTGACTCGAAGGTCTCTCCTTGAGGCTCAATCGGTAATATATCGCGCGCGTACTCAATCGCACATGCGCATGTATACAAACGTCATCAATTAGATATATGGGAACAGTAACCGATATCGGGACATTTATATGAAGTATCCGGCGTGTGAGGTATAGATATTTCTAATGTAGGCAAGTACTGGTTATTTTACACCTTGCCAGGAGTGGTGGGAGAGGGAGGCCTATGTTTCGCAGTAAACATTTACCGCCTGATCATAGTCCACCGTGGATGCACTTACCTCATAAAACGACACGTTGGATTTTACATGAGAGGTTTTGCCATTAAACACCTCGCTTGGAAGGCAGATTTGTGATTTTTTATTTTTATTTTATTTTATTTATTTGGCATGTCAACAGCTGTTACATCCATTAACAAGAAAAGTAATGTACATATATATCCTAAGCTAAATGTACAGCCAGTTACAGACACACACATCATGCGATTAGTATTAAGTACGCTAAAGCACTATGGCAGGTAATCACATGAACCTTGAGCGCACGTTCGGAAAACAGTTAACAATACAATACAAATATAATAGAAATAGAAAATAATAGAAAAACAGCTACAGTCACCTAAGGCTAGCGTGATAGTTGTATTATATTTATTTATGTATTTATAATTATTTATATATACCTAAAAAGTAGTATTTTTTATGTAATATTTTTTTTAAATTTTGTTAAAGGCTCGAAATGTATATCACAAACATCACTCTTTTCATTCAATAACTTACACAACCTAGTAACTGGTGAATTTGCACCGAGAACAGTTCTGCGGGACGGCGGGGCTAGTGGCTTGATAGCGAACCGGGGATACCTGCTCGGAACCCTTATGTTAAACTTGCTTAATAATTGAGGACAGTCGATTCCGTTTCTAAACAGTTTATATAAAAACAAGAGATCAAGTAAATCTCGACGTTTTGAGAGCGACAACATTTTAAATATATCTAGTTTTTTAGAGTAGGATAAGCGACGTTGGACAGCAGGCAAGTAATAAGATAAATGCCATACGAATCGCTTTTGAATCCTCTCAATCCGCAGGCTGTGTGTCGCATAGTGCGGACGCCATACCACACTACAATATTCCAGTTGGCTTCGTACCAGACTCAGATATAATAGTTTTTTGGTATTATGCTCGCGAAAAACTTTAGCATTTCTCAGAACAAATCCTAACATTCTAGAGCTCTTTTTGATAATGTAGTCAATATGTGGGATAAATGTAAGCTTTGTGTCAAAAATGACTCCAAGATCCTTTATATTTTGTAACTCTTGAATATTTTCACCACGAATTTGATATCGGGAGCTAATTTGGTTATTATTTCGCGTATATTTGACATGAAAACATTTCTTTGAATTTAGGTTCATTCCATTATTAGAGCACCACTCCACGAGACGGTCTATATCCGATTGTATAAGATAAGTATCCTCGATCGATTCGATTGTCCTCGATATCTTAAGATCGTCAGCATAAAGATAGGGTGTAGAATGACGGAAACAGTCTGGGATATCATTAATAAATATGTTAAACAGAATAGGCCCTAAATGCGATCCTTGCGGTACGCCTGACGTGATACTAAACAAATCAGATTTAAAGCCATTGACAACCACAAAAAAAGAGCGCTTAAATAAATACGATCGTATCCATTCCAAAAAAGATCCAGTAAATCCATAAATTGCCAGTTTTTGCAATAAGATGTGATGTGAAACTCTGTCAAAGGCTTTGCTGAAGTCTGTGTATATCACGTCAGTTTGCTTTCCAGCGTCTATACTTTCAATTAAACTTTCAGTAAATGATACAAGGTTAGAACATGTGGAACGAGCGGAGATGAAACCATGTTGATTAATCGTAATATATTGTATCGTATCGTATCGTAAGATATCGTAGTAAAATATTATTACGTAGGTAGAGATACTGCCCATCTCTTGAATTGATTTATGAAGATATGACATGGGACCGCCTGATAATGATACATGTATGCTGCAAAGGAGTTATTAATTTATTAGTCGTCATCGACACTTTACCTTCTAAGAAAGATTGACTTCAGCCGCGTAAGTCCAATGCTAAACACGAGCCTCCAACGGATCGACACAACCAACTTAGTACGAGACAATTTGCAGTGATGATCACGCTTATTAGGTGAGTTTATGATCGCAGTAGCATGTTGGTAATACATAACGTAGCCGCCAGTCTCATAAATTGTTTCCTTTGTCACCTTTCACGATACCCACGGGAATAATTACGGTGATCGATGTTCAGTAAGCCAAGACACAGACATTTAAGCTTAAAATTATCAAGCTTACCATTTCTTCTTGATGTATCTGACAATAGGAATGATGATTTCTTCAGGATCGAGCCCGAACAAAACCAACATCAATAACCCCTGTCCGTAGTTCGCTGTGATGTCCAAGAACTCAATCTCGACGTATATGCCGCTCTCATCTTTCAACATCATCTTCCATGTCGTGTATGTGATACCCTGTAGATAATAGGATTTGTTTATTACAGCGCAGTAGCTAAGCAGGACCACTGCTTGCACATATAAGACCTGCACTCTTGGACCAGTTCCATCATAAACTTGTCTAACTCAAATAAACATATTTTTAATGACAACAGTATATTGTTATTGCTGAAGCATTATAGGTTTAATCGAAACAAGTCGTACGTGGGCACAAAGGTATGTCTGTAATGTTTATGCCAGCATTCTTACAAAGTGAGATCGTGGTTAAGTGTTGTTTAAAAAAATTCCCAAAACTCACGATGAACATACTGAGGCTGTATACGACTATGAGGACCGTATGCTTGAGCAACTGCCCGCCTCTACCGCGGCTCTGCTCGGGCGGCAGCAGGCCCAGCTGTCCGGCGGCGTGCTCCAGCTCGTTGAGGTACTGGCACGACTCCTGCGACGTGCAGCGGGTCTTCTGAGACGGCGGGCAGGCGCAGTCCCTGAGTACAACGTACAAGTTCAGTACAACTAAAACTGCATAGTAGTTTGTCTATAGCATGAATACCTCTAAATAATTATGAAACCTTGTAGTTCGTTTCAATCCAATAGGAATAGAATGTAAATAAACAATGAAATTAAACTAGTGTGTAAGTGTTATAATCAATTGGTGCTAGTAATCTGAGATTAGTGTAGATGAAAGTTAATCAAGAATCAATTCACATTGTGTAGAAAATGGCAAATAAATGGACCCGTATTTTTTATTTACTGAAATAATTTAAATTTCATTCATGATTTTTTTAAAACATAACGAACGGGTCAGCCAAACGCGAGATAATCGCGGACAAACATACAGGTCAAACTGAGAACCTCCTTTTTTGAAGTCGGTTAAAAATAATTATTATTAGGTTATGTTACATACATGTAAATTGGAATGAATTTGTTTCCTCTAGTCCAGGGCTTCCCAAACTTATTTATACTGTGACGCCCTTGAGAATTTGTCATTTTTTAACGACAAATTTTTTTCAGGTTTCTTGGGAGCTAAATCTCGAAATGGTTTTCGAATAAGATCAGTTTCATTAGAACATTATCAGTGTGGTGGGAACGTGGTCTATGAGTGAAACTTACTTATCCTGGTTAGCGATGTCCTCAATGTCGTGCGATGCCGAGTTGAGGCCGTTGACACAGCTCGGGTCGCCGGAGCAGCAATCGTTCACGTTTCTACTGGGCGATGGAGTGGCGGTTATTGCGCCATAGCAACCTGTAAGTCAGGTGATTTCTCTTGTAACTAGCGACTACGTTCCGACTTCGCTCAGACAGTGCTTAATTGGCTTTAACTGTTGTGTATTGTTGGATTGTAAGGGGCCTTTTAAAATTGCTTTTGTCTTTTTCTAATGATTAAGTGTAACGGAAAATTTTCTACTTTCCAGACAACGCATCAATCAAATATTTATTTTGAAAAATCTGACATCACTGAACCTGCTCGGGGTGTTATTGAATAAACTAGAGTGGTATCATTAAAACATAAGGCGGTTAGAAAGTTATGTTTAACTAATATTCAATAATTATGAAATAGTGTAGACTAATGAAGTCAATGTGTTTATTTCTAGCCTAAAACTATAATAGGGAGTGAGCTGCTTATCAACTGGTTGCTTATAAATTAAGAAGATAGCGTTTGCTTAAAGCGAACGATAACGAAGCATGGATAAACTAAAAAAATAATTGTGCGTGATTACAGTTCAAAATCTACCTTTTATAAAAGGTGCAAACAAAAAGAAATTTTTACCTGGGTCTTCTATGTCTAAGACGCATTTAAACAGAAAATGATATTATTTCTTTATGTTATAAATACGGAATGTTTCCACGATATCTTGGTATCTGAGAGTTTAGTGAAATAGTACCTAAAGAAGATTCCAGTCATGCACTAAGGACCAAGTCATGCGCCAATCAATACTTGATGCTTATGTTTTATGATGTGGCTTTTGGATACACGCAGACTTTTGGTTGTATTCCCGCGGCAGGATGAATAATTCAATTAAAATAAAATTAAAATAAAAAAATAATTAAAAACATATTCGTTAACTCGAAAGTTTGAGAATCGGTAGTAAGAAGCACGTGGCACGCAAGTGCATGCGAGACTGCGCTATTGCCATGCGGCGGTAGGCAAGTGTAGGTATTGTTACGTCAGCTTTCCGGCTGTTTTAAACTAATAAAAAATGTATGATAAATGGATTGTAGTACCGGAACAAAACCAACTCGCAGCGAGAATGCAACCTAAAATTTCTGCGTGTACTGAAACATTGAAATCTAGTGTTTTTTTGGTTTTAAATCAAAATTAATACTGCAAAAGACGACGAAGTGATTTTCTTCGGAGATGAACAGCAACGTCTACCGATGAACGAATTACAAATATCAACTGCATCATATTGCGATCGCCAATTCGCCTGCCAAATCCTCGAGGAGGGAAGCTCATGCCCAACTTATCTATGTATCATAGCACGATTATTTTATACTGGTACTATGTATTTTGTGGCACACTCGAGTAAAAAATTATGTACCCACTTTTTACCATGTCATAATCACCTTTAATTGACATTTCCTACAACACATTGCATAGAAGGATCGAAGGAAGTGACTTGTGACATTAATGTGACATGGTACAAACGTGGATACATTTTTTGTACTCGAGTGTACAGGGGCACAGAATCTTGCTCCGACACAATAAGGAGCAATTCAGCTCGCACAACGCTGCGACTCTGAAATTATATGCGCCTTCTCTTTTAACCGCGTAAATCGGTAGATCTTTTCTTTTCGGTATAACAAAATGTATAGTCGGGAGAAGGGACTTCATAGCGGACTATGAGTTTGTCCCGAGACGTACCATTGTTTGAGATGGACTGCGTGTTGGAGATGGGTTCAGCGTTGTCGACGAGGCTGGTGGTCTCCTCCGGCGGGCTGGGCCCCGCGCCCGCGACCTCCGCCGACAGAGCAGCGAAGTGTGCGCTGCGACGACGGAATCTCACGTACACTATCAGGCAGCCCGCGGACACTGGTACATACATTTTGTATTTAATTATATTTATAGTATCAGTCTTTTATGTCACCAAACTTTCTAAAGAGACACCGCTGACGACAAGCGACGACCAATTGGTATACTATATAGTTATGGGACTAGGCTAGTGGAGTTGTTGTTCTAAACAATTTTTGATATGAGTCTAGGTTTGCCATTAATCTATACTGATATTATAAATGCGAAGGTGAGTTTGTTTGTTTACTTAACACCGTATCGGAGTCTTAGAATGACTTCATTTTATGTATAGGGGTAGTAAAGGGCTGGAAAAGGACATACTCGCAGGCTCCTTTTTTATTCCGATCGATTCCTCGTGGGATAATTTGTGAACGCCACGCGGACGAAGTCGCGGGCAAAGCTACTTATGAATAAAAATCATAATAAAATAATCTTATTTAGCCCATACAATGAACTTTATGAATGCACTGACATTATTTGGATTTTAAGAAATTCAATGTAGCCTTATTTTCTTCACACACACGTTATTTTTAAGTAAAATACATCACCAAAATATTTTTTGTTTGTTTGAATGTCGCTGTCTATTGTCATCTTTTGTAATTTTTGAGACTGGCAACCCCTGGTAAGAGAAATTAATGTAATGCCGTATCTGGTAATATAGTCATATTTATTTAATAAATAAATAAATTTTATGTCTTTTTCAAGCCATCCCACTATCTCTCAACAAAATATCAAGTCATTCCAACATTCTAGGTCGTGAATGTAGGATAAAATATATTTTAGATAATTTATCTCATGTATTCGGAGCGGAAACAAATTTAAAAAATTCAAGATCATGAAACTTGGTTCAGCCATTCTTGAGTTATAATTATAAATGATGTAACTAACCCGACTTTGTTTTAATGAAAATGTTGTAAGGACATAATATCACTTACCAGTGAGACAGAACACAAGTAGGCACAGTCGGATTGCGTCAACGGCCTTGGCGTCCAGCTCTCCAGCGGTGGACTTGGTTATCATAAGCACGGCCACCATCACGGCGGGAGCGCCCCACGCCACGAAGCCCAGGACCGGCCAGAGAGTCACCACGAAGCACGGGCCGCGGCTCTACAACAGCAGTACCCACGCGCATGCATAACGAGTTGAACGATTACCAACGTTAGTATGTTCACAATGCTACAATTTGTGTGTAAGTCAAGGGTGAGCCGGCACATACTAGACGACGACTCGTACCATTGTCGACGGCCACACCACACAGTAGTTTACCATCGGGTGAGAACGTGACCAAGAGTTGCTTTCTATTTTAAAGAAAAAAATCCCGTCTTCCCGTTAGTTCCATAAATCTTATTAGGGAATACAATAAAAGGAATATAAATAGTAGCAGTAATGACCACACCTTAATTAATTAACTTATCATCTAAGCATGACATTTCTCTCTTTATGATAAATTAAAGTATTCCCAAATATTTCGTAAGGACAAAAATTACCAACAAATATATGATATAATAGCGTTTGCTGAAATTACATTGCATGAAGAAAAACCGGTCAAGTGCGACTTGCGTACCGAGGGTTCCTTACAGAGTATGAATAATTAACATATAAAAAATCATTAATAATAGATAATTCATTCACCCAACAATCATCATCAACAGCCTATATATGTCCCCACTGGAGGGGCTCAGGCCTACTCTCCTACAGAGAGTGTATGGGCCATAGTCCACCACGCGGGCCCAGTGCGAATCGGCGGACTTCACATGCCTGTTCAAGACATGCAGGTTTCCTCACGATGTTTTCCTTCACCGTTAAGCAATCGGATAATGTACTTGAATTGAAAAACAACTCATAGGTACACGGCTGGATTCGAACCCGGTACCCTCAGATTGAGAGTCCGCGCCTTATCCACCCAACAATACTCTAGCAAAAATTTAAATACAATACAAGTAAATAATTAAATACCAACTTTACTTTGCAGGTAAATTACACACCCGATTTTTATTTTTACTGTGTCATTAATTTAAAAAATCAGATTTATTCCTATGGTTGTGCTGTAAGACCTTGCTTCTTGCCAGATTTTAGGATTCCAAGTCAACGGAAAGTACCCAAAGGATAGATTTGTGATTACATATTTGCTTTGATGATGTAATGTTTACCTCCAACATCAACATTCCAACAGACAGCATGGACGTCCACAGCAAACATGAGTACATTCCGAACGTGCGCGTGGCTTGTTGAAGCATCACATGCCACGACGGTGTAACGCTGGGCTCGGCGCCGCCCCATATCACACTCACCGCTAGGATTATCTGAAGGTAAATAAATAATTACTGTTAACAAAACGAAAAAGTTTGTTGGTTTACCCTCGTGAAACTTCTTTCTAACTTGAGGTTTCTGAATGATCACACTTTCCACCCAATAGTGTCTTTATCACGACAAATAAAGGCCAGGTGCTAGCCCATTGTATGTAAACTCGAGTATACAAATACGAGTATGTATCCACTTTTGTAGCATATCATATTCACCGTTAATTGAAATTTCCATCGACACACTACATAGAAACAGGATAGGGTGAATTTGATATTGTACAAAAGTCAGTACATATTTTGTAACTATTAATTTTTAAAAAAATTGAAAAATTAACCTGAGAAGTGATCAAACACAGCGTCAAAGAATGCGGCATTCTCTTGTACTTCTTGGTGACGAAGAAAACTGTCAGCACCCATATGCATGCCACTAGTGCTACAATGGACAGGTCAAAGCCGAACCTCTTCAGCTGATCTTGGTAGTCTTGATTGATAGACATCACCTGGGCGGACAGGTACATCATTGGGGCTGATAGGAATGTGCATATCACCATTGACGAGGCAACCTGAAACAAACCATATGATATATTTAAACAAACCTTCGGTTACATTTAGCACATTTGTCGTAGCAATTGGCAATGCAATGGGCAATGAAAGTATAAACGGTTAGTTGGTGTTGCAATAGCCGCTGCTCTGAGGTTGCTGTTGCCATTGCATGTGGTCCGAAATCTGTCGATATTGCAATCATAGATCCGGCAATGTTTGCACCAATATATTCTCAACGTCATCAATGTGTTTACATACATGTTGCTTTTTCTATCAAATATACACGTACAAACGTCCATAGCATTTCTTGAATTAATCTTTAGGTGGTTTACATTATCGTCAAAATATAGTTGTGGTCTAATTAAAAATTAAACACTTAAACACACACACTCAATAAAGAGCCGATACCGCAATAATATTAGTATCCGCCTTTTTAGTGGAAAAATTTAGGGAAACTTTGGCCTAAGCCTTTTTTTACAGAGTATAGATCAACGCTTGGCCACGATCTCACCTGATGGTAAGCGACGATGTGGCCTACGATGGTGCGCGTTGGTCTAGAAGGTGCCTGTTCATCCTCGACTTGAAGACACCCAAGTTATAGTTTTCAGGGAATAAGACGCTGGCAGCGCGTTTCACTCCCTGGCTGTACGCATGATAAAATTATAAGCAAAGCGCTTAGTGCGAGCCATAGGAATGTCAACGACATATTGGTGGAGCCCTGCTGTTCGTCTATTGGATCGATACTTAAATGGCAATGGCGGAATCAACATGAACAGCTCTTGCGCGCACTTGTAAAATGTAATGTTTGTGTGTGTGTGTGTTACATAGGTAGATGCTGCTGTCCATCTTCCGAATAGTTTACCCTTCGCTTTTTACGACACCCACAGAATGACATGGGGTGCTCCGATTCAAAGCCTAGAGCATGCGTCTGAGCCCATTGTGTAAAGGACCTTACCAGATCTATTTCCAGCTGGTATAAGTTAGAGAAGACGAAGACCGCCGGCGCTGTTGGAATGGTTCCATATAGGAAAGCGTAGGTGGACAAGGCGGATGTTTCTGACGCGTTGCCGCCGGCTTCCAGGGAACTGACACATTCTCTCATTACCACTGGCAGGACAATCCTGTAAATACAAGTGTAAAGTCACAGAGAGATAAGATTTACAACGCACAGGCTGGGGCGATCGTGACGGAATCAGAGAAGCTCTTCTCTAATATGGCCGATTGTCCCGAGCCACCTGCATCCAGCGACCTTAACCAGGTCGTCGGTCCACCTAGTAGGGGGACGGCCCGGTAAACGTTTCCCGGTACGTGGTCGAGAACTTTTACTCCTCACCTAAATAATACATACACATATATTTACTTAAATTATTTTTAGATTTGTATGTACTGCTCAGGCGCAGTTAAGCCAATTACATATTGAAAATAGTATACAATTTTCGATGCGAGCGGGGTTTCTCGCTAGTGCAGCGCGAACGCTTTGCCAACTAGGGTTTAGCGACATCTATAGAACATTGATGTACATCAATTGTTATCCACCGTATAGGGCGTTAGCGACATCTATAGAACATTGATGTACATCAATTGTTATCCACCTCTTAGGGCTTACCGAAATCTATAGAACATTGATGTACATCAATTGTTATGCACCGTATAGGGCGTTAGCGACATCTATAGAACATTGATGTACATTAATTGTTATCCACCGTATAGGACGTTAGCGACATCTATAGAACATTGATGTACATCAATTGTTATCCACCGTATAGGACGTTAGCGACATCTATAGAACATTGATGTACATCAATTGTTACCCACCACTTAGGGCTTAGCGAAATCTATAGAACATTGATATACATTAATTGTAATCCACCTTACAGGGCGTTAGCGACATCTATAGAACATTGATGTAATCGACCAACGGTCTCAGGTTTCAACTCGATTCATGTTGCTAGAGACACAATTTTTCTATTTCAAATTTCTTTGTTGACAAAGCGTACTGTCGAGAGACGCACAAGAAATTTTGTAATCCCGCTCGTGTCCAAAATGTTAAAATATTTTAATGAAATTACTTACAATTTTACCATGATTAGCACACATGGAAGTAATAGAGCTGGGCCTTTAAGCCTGTGGATTTGTCCAACCATACGGAGACCAAGCAAAAACAGAGCTGTTGCTGAGAAAGATTGACCAAATACCTGAAATATAAACACAACATTGATTTGTTCCATTGCATGATAATATAAACTGAACTAGGATAACTACCCCAAAACTACATGTCTATTAATTTGGAGTAATCTATAGCATTATTATTAAAACTATACACCAAAAAAACACAGTAAAACTAGCTTCTTCCCGCGTCTTCTTCCTTGTGGACGTTAGAAATTATCTTCAGAAAGACTTGTTTGATTGGGATAAAATTAGCCTATATCATTTTCCGAACCCCGTAATCCTTATACAAATTATTTATGTCATTCTGACTATACGATATGAAGTTAGGACAAACAAATAAACGCACTTTAGCATATTAATATTATTATGGATTAATCAATTTAAATCAAACCTATCTGTGTAAGTAGAATATTTTTTCATCTCTTATGTTTTAATGATGTTGAGACATGATCTTGAGACTGCAGAAATCAAGGTGTGATTTCACTCTGCCTGGGTACCAGCATTAAATGGAGTAAATGTACACATAAGCCTCTTTCACACTTCAACTTACCTCCAAAAGTCCTTCAATGTAAATAGATAACTTATGTTTAAATGCTATATCCCCAAGAATACCCAAAACAGTCATAGCCAATACTGGGTTTAAAGCTATGCCCTTTAAAATCTGCTTCAAAAGCCTAGTTTTAGACAAGCTCTTCTTCCTCTCTTCCTCATTAGTGATAGCTCTACTTGTCTCTTTCTGTTTATTTATCTCCATCAGTACAAAAGCTACAGGATTTAATATGGCTAGAGATATGGGCGCCATCAGGTAGAGAAACAGAGCATATTCCGGGTGGGTTTTCTCATAAATTGCTTTTACTGAAAATAAAAATGAACAATTGAATTTAGAACAGTATTTGGAAAATTCATTGAACAATTTTGGACTCAACTATTCGGACACGCATTTCAGTCTGATAAATCCAAGTACGTCCTGTTGTACAACGCTTTACTTTTATATGGGATCCTCAGGAGAATAAGTATTCCGTCACGCTCGAGAAAGTCCAATGGAACATTGCAATATACGAGTACCTATAAAAGAGACCTTTACGTCTATTACCCGTTCCTACATCCATCTATGTACTTGTCATGGCATGTTCAGTGCCTCAGCTGTAAATAAGACTCAAGCCTTTCGGGTCACCGGCAGCACTCACCCTCAGCAGGTTACAGATTGGTGACGCAAGTCTAGGGGGATGACGTGTTTATTGTAAAAATTAGTACAATTGTTAAGTTCATTGTATATCATGTAAACATGACTAACTAGTAGAGCGCTTTGGTGTTAAAACGAAATACTCTACTAGTTTCTACTATAAAATAAATAAACTATTTGTATTTATTTCCATATTTATGGCTGATGTACGAGTATATTTAAGTATTTTCTCCAGAAAAACAGCCACACTGGTTCTAAATATATTCTTAAAAAGTTTATGAAACTTTTCATGCCTTTCGTTTCTTTTTTCAAGTAGGTACTTTAAAGTTAGTAATTGTTCATTTTCCAAGTATCTACCTCTGTGGCCTAGTGGCTACACGCATGGACTAACAATCCGGTGGTCCCAGATTCGATTCCCAGTGGGAATAGCTATCGGTACTTGGTTTGGTTGGAAGACCACTTTCTATGTCCGCCTGGCTAGCTATCACCATGTTACCTAAGTCTTGACGCCAAAGAGAAGTATTAATAGCTCTGTTGTGTTCTGGTATGAATGGTAGCAGAGCCAGCGCCTCATCAGCTTAAAGCTTCTGTGTGCGCGAACCATCTCACGTTCCCTATCGTCAAGTACCATAAGGTGAGGTTAAGGCCAAGTGCAAACTTTTCAAAAATATAAATAAATTATAACTTACTGATTGGATATCCCAAGGCAAAGTCATTACTCTGAGTGCAAAAAATTGCAAATATTCCAGCCCTTCCAAGGTTCAAAGGCTTTGAGACCAATAATGTAACTATCATGACAGCAAAGAAAACAATTCCTTTAGCCAACAATATTGCGAACAGGAACATCCAATTAACTGTGCTAAAATCTAAATGAGCCAGAGACAGGAAAATGAGTGATGGTAAGGCAAATGTGCCCACGAATGTGGCGATGCCCTTCGATTCAGATGCTGTGACTACATTAAGGCGGCCAGCTATATACCTGAAAAAAAAAGGATTATTAAAGTATATCATAATCATGTATGTATTTACCTTTACTGTGGGCCGAATAAACAAGCCTAAAGTCACTCAGCGAGTAATGGAACGAGCAAAATTATACTAAATTTAAATAAAATAATTATAAATCTACATTTAAAAACGCATTTATTTTATTTAGAGAATCACTTTGTAAAGACATAAATAAATAGTGACTTGTGCTATGACATTAATGTTTACTTGCTGCATTGAAGAAGCTAGAGATAAATTTTGTCTATAGCCTACTTCTTTCACTCCAATTCTGACCTGGTTATAATAATTAATTACAGAAATTCCAACTCACCCACACAAAATAATAGCAAAACATTGGAAAAGAGCAGGATATAAGTTGTCAGTGGCTGCATCTTTGAGCTCAAGGTCATTTTCTGGATTCATGATATCTTGTGCACTAAAACACTAGAATCTGAAAACAGTTTTTAAATAATATTATATGATGGCAATGAGCAAGTATATTCTAAGAAATAGAATTGGCTTACCATGCAAAAATTTTGATCTATACAAAGTTAATATTGTAAGAAAAATAATCTTTTTGGTAAACGTGATCAGCTTTTCAGTTTTATTTGCTTGTGTTTGAATCAATTAGGAATAAGAGACGGTTTGAATCGTAGACTGAATCCAAAATTGATATAACCGTAATGCACAATGAATGCTACTTTTATATTATATCAAATATTTATCACAGAAAATAATTATAATATGTAAGTTTTCAGATAACAAATAAAATAATATATCTTTTAGCAGTCTGACTATAGTTCGACGATCAATCAAATAATCACAGAAGTAATCAATCAATGGTTCCAGTCAGTCAGTGTCACTGTCTGTCTGTCACCAAAAGAGTCCAGTGCACAGGAAAAGGCAAAGGCAAAACACCATATAGCCATGTCTTTGATAATGATATTCTATCTTAGAATTTTAAGGTTATAAAAACAAGGCTGAAGCCATTTATTCAGTTTTCTAAATAATATGTATAATGTGAACATTTTATCGCTTATTTTGGATTCTTTACACTCTGTTCTTGACGAGAATTTCAAAGGTCAGCCTTGGTGTCAACACAATTCGAAAGAATCCATAATGTATAAGCCAAATGTACTCGACATGGGAAACCCTTTCGATTGCGTCGAAACCCACACAATTTTGCGTAACTGAGACTATAACACCGTCCGTGACACTTTTTAAACTATATTAATACATTATAACACAAAAAAACAACATATTAACAGTATTAACGAATGACTAAAATTGCATCGACTGAACCAAAATTTTTCAAGTTCGCGCTAAGAATCTCACCAAAAGGTTAGAAAATGTAAAAGCGTAGTGCTCTATGGTTTTGGAGTATACTCAACGATTAAAAACCAGTCCGCTGTGACGTGAATAGCTTAAAATAAAGTCTAACATGGATCAATAATAATTTTTTGAAATGGCAATACAGTGCGTTTAATCATGACGATTTCCGGTTTTGGGCGGCCATTATCGAGTTGTTCGTTCGCCGGGTCTGTAAGGGTCGGAGGTGAATGAAAAACTTAATTATTTTCAAATTCTCTCATTTTTGAGAGGTAAGTAAAATTTTACTATTATGCCTATAATGTTTATAAAGGGATAACAGAAAAGTCATGAAGTAAATCGTTTTCATCAATGACAATCCATTGTTCCAGATTCCTACCTATTCGAGCGTACAATACCACGTAGGTACCAACAACTCCGAAAAATCTAGCAGAATGCAGTACAACGCTTTTCACAATCAACATCCGATGTGAGTATTCCATCGGTCTTACGAGGTCCACCACTTGTTGTCTATAATGAGTCTGTCTGATTTTCACTGCTCCATTTGACCATGCATTCGACATTCACAGCGGCCATTTTGTGTAATCATACAATCCGTCATCCATGCTATGCTCAGCTGATTATGTACATAAAGGTTTAATTTCTTTGGGATACATTATGTTGTAAAGGTTGTTTAGAAATATCGAATTCATCACTTTTCAATTTCATCAAGATAGATAAGAATTCCTATTGGTTCTTGACTGTGGGTTACCTACTTTCCCTTTAATTGTTCTATGTTCTTACATTGGCTTACATAGTTGCGTAGGTGGAAGCTTATATGTGACTTACTATGCTACCCCCTAAAATAACTAAAGGTTAGAATTACATGTTTAAAATAATGATTAAAATATCGTGTTTAATATCAGATGGAAGGTTTTGATGAATCCATTCCGACAATACGAGTTTATATATATAAAGTGGATATATCAGATTTCGAGGATATATATTAAACTAGGTTCAACGATATATATCAAATTTTTTTAAAATATATTGCAATACAAAAATGGTTTAAAAAAATATATATTATTAAGTAATTTTTTGCATTTGTTACTGCATTTCTTCTTCCCAAATGTAGATGGTGTGGGAGTAGAGTTAAAACATACTCCCTAAGTTCTAATCCATATATCCATCTAATCATAATTCTAAAAGATTTTATATTTTGGTTTCCTTTGTCTGATGTTAAGAACCTAAATAAATAAAACATTTTAGTTTTTTAAATTTAATTTTAGTATGTTTATGTATGTTATATATATTTAGTAATTTTAGTATGTTTATCATGAATAATACAATAAAATAATAAAATTAATAATATGGCTTTCATACAAAATTGATATATATCAAACTTGATAAATATTTGATATATGTATCTCTTAAATATCGGATATTTTCAAACCCTGAGATATACTTAAAAGTTGAATAATTTAATACAGCTATGATAAATAATATTAAATTAAAGATTGATTTTAAATTAAAGATGTACAGATTAAAGTTTCCATAAATGAAACATGATGAGATAATTTTAAACAATGGATACACACAAAGCTATCTAATAGCTCTTTGACTTGTATTTTATGATAAAATCTATGCACTGGGTTCTAGTGCTCAAGCTGCAGACTAGAGTATTTTGTGGCAATGGTAAACAAATAAAGTTAAAAATTAAATCATAAATATGAAAAATAACTAGTGGAGACTAACTGGGTGCTTTCGATTATTAGTTGTCAACTGCTTGCTTAAATTTTTATTCAAACAATACTTTTATTTATGTAGCTTTGTCTATCTTGTTTCATTTATTTGTAGTTTCAGACCCCGATCAGACCGGAATGAACAATTCGGTAAGATACCTTTCTTCAATGGGCTCCAGGAATTTGGTGGCCCTAAGAACTTTGGGCCAAGGAACAACAACTTTGGCAATAAAAATAATATCCGACCAAGAAATGATTTCAATGGAGTAAGGACTGATTTTAACAACCATAAAAATGAAAATGGAAATGACTTTGGTGGCCCAAAAGAGTTCAAACCAAGGAATAATTTCAATAACCAGCACCACAAAAGAAATGAGTATGATGGTGATGCAGCTGCTGGAGGGATGCAATTTTACAATGGAGAAAGTGATTTTGGTGGACCAAAACAAGGATTTAACAAAAGTGGCTTTGGTCCTAAGACATATAACAACCAGAATGGGCATGGTGGCCAACAAAACTATGGAGGCATGAAGAAGCCATTCAACAACAACATGGGAATGCAGAAACAGCAGCAACAACAACAACCTGACTTAAAAGGCCGTAAACTGCAAAGTATGAAAGCAAAACATCCAGGAGACAGCTTGGTTAAGCCAATGTGGGATTTGTCTAGTTTAGAGCCGATTCAAAAGAACTTCTATAAGCCTCATGCTGATGTTGAATCAAGGACTGAAGATGAAGTAGAGCTTTTCCGTGCTGCTAAGGAGATTACTGTCAGTGGCAATAATGTACCCCGCCCCAATCAGGTATTTGATGAAGGTAACTTCCCTGACCACATAATGAATACTATCAAGGAGCAAGGCTGGACTGAGCCTACTGGTATTCAGGCTCAAGGCTGGCCAATTGCACTATCTGGCCGTGACATGGTGGGTATTGCTTCGACTGGTTCAGGAAAAACACTAGCATACATGCTGCCTGCTGCAGTTCATATTGTTCACCAACAACGTATTCAGAGGGGTGATGGCCCTATTGCTCTGATTCTTGCTCCAACTAGGGAGTTGGCTCAACAGATTCAGTCTGTAGCTCAAGCTTACAGTGCACGTGGCTGCATCAGAAACACTTGTCTGTTTGGTGGCTCACCGAAAGGGCCTCAAGCTAGGGACTTGGAACGTGGAGTTGAAATTGTAATTGCGACTCCAGGAAGGCTGATTGATTTCTTGGAGAGGGGCACTACCAATCTACGCCGGTGTACCTACTTGGTTCTGGATGAAGCTGACAGAATGTTGGATATGGGCTTTGAGCCTCAGATTCGTAAGATTATTGAACAGATTCGCCCTGATCGCCAGGTTTTGATGTGGTCTGCTACATGGCCTAAAGAAATTCAGGCTCTAGCTGAAGATTTCCTTTCTGATTACATCAAAGTGAACATTGGATCATTGAACTTGTCTGCCAACAACAACATCAAGCAGATTGTTGAGATTTGTGAGGAGCATGAGAAGGAAGTGAAACTGGGCAATTTATTGAAGGAGATTGCATCTGAGAGGGACAATAAAGTTATCGTCTTTGTAGAAACTAAGAAAAAGGTTTGTGTAATTTTTTTTTCCTGCTGATTTTATTGATCCTAAACCTAACTTTGTGCAAATTAGCATCCTGAATTATGATAATTTGGATCGCCAAGTGAAAGCAGAACAGGAGGCCTAGTACAAACTTACAAAATTGTCTGTAATCCATTCAGTTCACTTTCCGATACTCAAACTGTCTTGACTGTATTTCATACTATAAAATCTCTGAAGATGAATGAACAGTGCAAAAGTTGGTGTTGATGAGTTGAATGGCAACAGTGACCACTCTCTTGTCTCTTTGCAAGTTTATGTTTTGTGAGGATTATCAGAAAAATGTGTATCGTTTAATAGTGGTTTTCAGATCGTAATGTTAATCTTCTAAATTCAAATCAAATTTGTAGGTTTTTCGGATAATCCTTACAAAACATAAACTTGCAAGGTGTTTCGATTTTTCTGATGAGAAGTATATACAAACTATTTATACAAAATGGTTCTGAATAAATTTATTTGCTTCTACCTGTGACCATTTTAGTTACATTGTTGAAATTTTAATAATTTAAAAAAATCTTCTGAGTTTTTGTTTGGCAAAATAAAAACTTATGAAAAAAATTAATATGAAAAATTTTGCCAGTAATTCAGACTCATTTTCCATGCAGAAAACTCACCAATCAAATAATTAACTGACTCAAAATTATATTCACTTAAGACATATTTTATGAAAATACTTAAAAACCTGCAAAACATTAGTTAAAGTTCCACTGAAAGTAGCTTTTTAAGAAATATCAATCTGATAGCTAACATTTTTTGAATGGAATTTCACTTCATAGAAGCAATTAAAAAAAGTTATAAAAGCACTAAACAGTTTTACAATATCTATCTATAGTGAGGTTGCTTGCCTTGCTATAAGAGCTTGTACTAGATCTCCATCTGCAGTAAACCTTTACCATTTATATTACATATCTCTATCACATTATTTTTGATAGATACTATAAATTAGTTCAAATTAATTGAATTTTAATAAATGTATTTCAGGTTGATGATATCGCGCGTGTTGTACGTCGCAGCGGACACAAAGCTCTAGCTATACATGGAGACAAGTCGCAGCCCGAGCGTGATGCAGTTCTCACTGAGTTCAGAAACGGCGCGACAACTATCCTGATCGCCACGGACGTCGCCGCACGGGGGCTAGACGTCGAGGATGTCAAGTTTGTCGTCAACTACGATTATCCTAACTCTTCTGAAGATTACATCCACAGGATTGGTAAGTTGTATCATCTCTGAGGTTTTGAGGATAGATGGGACAAAAGGCAGATCGTCAGTAACTCCATAAAAGGCTAATATGATTGGTAAGTTAAAGCATTTGAATCTAGTGACTAAGTTACATATTACCAACCTTAAGAGACCTTTTATTCAAGATCTGCCTAACCATATCTCTAAAGTAGTTGCTGTGCTTGATGTTTACGTTGAGCTAAAGTGTTAAAAGAGTAGAACTAAACAGTTTCTTATAATTCTTTGTGAGAGACTTCATATGGAATAATATTTTAATTTTCAGGTCGCACTGGTCGCTGCCAACAGTCTGGTACAGCTTACACCTATTTCACGAGTGGAGATTCGCGACAGGCCCGCGGCCTCGTTGCAGTGCTTCGTGAAACTGGACAGAACCCGCCAGCCAAACTCGGTGATATGGCACGAAACACCAATAACAATTCTGGTGAGTTCCTACTGGCCATCCATAGATACATAAGCTCACATCTTAGTCCCATCGGGGTAGGCAGAGACGATCTATCGCGACACTTGGTTCCTGACATTACTGTCTGGCTTACACTCTTATAGGCTTTTAACTTAATCTTCATAGACTTTTTTCTTAATCACATACATCACTTTCATGGTTTATGAATTGTATACATATGTATGTATATATATCAACACCCTTTACAACACACCAATAACCTATTTAACAGTGGTGTTTGTGTGATACACTACTACACACTACACTACACTCTCTGTAGGAGAGTAGGCCTGAGCCCCTGCAGTGGGGACGTATATAGGCTGTTGATGTATGTATGATGTTTGTGTGATATCACCTCTTCAGTCTGCCGATTTCCGGCCTGATGAGTGTATTTTGTTCTATAGGTCGCAACCGCTGGCAACAACGCAAGGAAAACAACACCAACAGCGGTTCCAGTTCACCGCGCCAACAGAGCAACCAGTGGAATAACAAGATGGCTAATACTGGCAACAGCGACAACCAGAATAATTATCAGAACCGCAACAACAACCCACAAGCGCCACGCTTCAACAACCAGAACCAAGGCAATAATCAAGGATACAGACAGAATAACTATCAGAAACAACAAGTCCCATTCCCTAGTCCTAATGTTTTCGAGTCTATGGGAACATATCAAGGTGGATACAACAGTGGTTATCAACAAAATGGATACAACAACCAAAATGGCTTTGGTCAACGCACTTATAACAACAGTAAGTAGTCTCATATTTAACGCAATGATATTTCTTATTCTTGAGCTTGTAAAACTGCGCTGCTAGTCATGTCTTTCCAAAGTCACTGCTACCTAGTACTCAATTCTGTGTTTTCCGCATTAAATAACAATGTTTTTTATTGCTTGGTGATTGTCTATTGTATATATTTTCAAAGGCCACGGTGTTAATGCAGATTCGCGCAATGGCGGACAACAACAATATCGTAACAACAATTCTGGTGGTAACAAGATGGGTAGCTCAGGTTCGTCGTTCGGCTCTCCTCCGCCGCACTTTGCTACTCAGGCCCATTACCCACAAATGCACCCACATCATCAGGACATGCTTGGTAAGTTGACCACAATTTTCAGCTATTAGTGGGATAGTTGAGTATGTCAACCTCTCTTTTTCCTGTATTATGCTGGTTTAAGCTTATTTCGTATAATCACATTCATTTATCATTGTTAATTATGTATTTATTATGGAGAGTTAATTGAAGTTTGTTGCCAAGTTCGGAAATAGATATTTATGGTAGCTTTAGTTTAATTGCCGTGCTGAAGGCACATGTCGGACACTTGGAACAAATGTTGTGATATCGGCACACATTGACATGACATTTGCATACACACGCATGTGTGAGTAGTCCATGCGCGCTATTCGTACTGGACATTTTCTACGCCAGTCTTTTGCGGGGAAGTGAGGTATCGTGGATCGTCGGGAGGCAGTGTACTTGCGTTCTGTACGTTGTACTACATATATTAATTCCGTGCTAAAGGTAACAATCGTCAATAGAATAAGTATCGGGAAGGAAAGTTAGTTTGACGCGGAATCGTTCAGCATTTATGCATTTCACAGCCATTGGCCAGGGTTATGAACACAATTTGATTGTAGATTGAGCAACTGTTAACACATCTTTATCAGGTGGCAAGTTCTACGGCGGTGGAGTGGGTGGTGGTGGACCTTGCGGCTATCAGGCGGCGGTCGGCGCCGGAGTCCCGTACGCCCACCTGCCTCCCGGTCCGTTGCTATATGCGGCGCCGGTCCAGCAGTAAATCTTGACTATTTGTACCTTTTTGCCCCTGAAATTCATTGGCCGACGCGACGGTCATGAAAAGGGGTAATGATTAACTTCTCGACGCCTCAATCCCAAATGTTTTCTGATCTCTCTTAAGGTTTTTTCTTTTTCAATGATTGGTGTCAGAAAAAAAGACAAGTTTTGCCTAGTAGAGCCAATATGATTCTGGTGGGGTGTTGAGTCTATTTCGTTTATAATGATTATTATGTTTTAGATCTGAATGAAGGCTTGCAAAATTATAGATAATGTAACTGGTTAAACATCAGTGTGCATTAAAATTTCATAATTCGTAATTTAAACACATTTCGTGAATTACCTTTCAGATCCATTTGAATTAATATTAATGAATACTTATATTATGTGTGTTTAGCTTTACAAAGGCGATAATTCTGTGTTGGTCATGTTTACATGTTTGTATTATTGATGGTTTAACAACAAGCATGATTCAAAAAGAAATTTTCAAATTGTCAAATGTGAAAAAAAATTGGAATGTGCTGAAGACCAACAGAGAATGATCTATCTATAAGATGTATGGTGGAATCAGGGACACAAGTCTATAGCAACTCCGCCATTAGAGTTAATCATTATATTAATTGTTAGAGTAGTCGGTGTGGGTACCCTATTTGTGTAATCCCGGGTGCCTTTTGTTTTTCTTTAAAATGTCTGTATGATGTACGAAATGCACGAAACATTAGAAGATGAATGAAAATTGTAGGGAAAATATGTCAGAAAGTAATCTGAAGTATTTTATATTTTTTATTGTTAATGATTGACTATACCAGTGGTCAAGTGAGGAAATTTAGTATTAGAAAAAAAGATACATATACCTAAACGTGTTGAGATAATGCTTTTTGATATATCTTAATAACAATCTGTATTGCCAGATAAAATTGTGAATATTTTTCATATGTAAAGTGATGTCAATGACATTTCAAGTCACTGATTTAAAAGTTATTTTTTTATTGAATATTAGGTCTTGATATAATACATACTTGAATATATGCCTAGGGATAATGTGCTAGCTTCTGCCGAATTGTCTTGAATTATCGGCTAGCTTGACGCAAATACATGTTCCAAACAGTTACACCACCCTCGAATCTGTAGAGAGTATGTAAATAAAACATGCATTTACCTTAGGGGATTAGTTTGATCGTGATAGACAAATCGAACAACGGTTCCTTTCGTTTATTAGCAACGTAAGTGGTTTCTTCATATGTTTTTCGATTATTTTTATATGTGCTTTGAGATAATTGGTCTAGTTATCTACTGTAGTTTCTTTGTACTAAACGGGTTCTAAGGGCTAAGGATAGGACGTCACAATAGGTACAAATTATACTCGAGCAGTTATCAATCACATAGTAGCCCGTTCATGTCCAAAGATTTGGAGAAGTCTGTGATATTACTACAACCTGTCGTTGCGTTGGTCAATTGTTAATTCATAAGAACACTGCGCGAGTACTGCGTGTTCCACTAGACAAAAATATATTTTTTGACTATTTGATCGAGTTTCAAGAATGTTTGTGACCTAATGCTCGCAATACGTTCACAGATAAATATATTATAGGTGTAAGATTTAATAATTTATTGTTATTCAGTTTAGTTTCCAGTTAACCAATGGGTGACGAAATTGAACCAGTTCAAAGGGACGTAAATGTTATTGTCTACCTATTTATAAAACCCAAGCATGTAAAAGATACGATGTTATGTAACGGGTATATAACGAATGTATGGGGTGAACAGTGTGTTCTAGAGTCTTGCGTATCTCATTTGAAGCGAGAATAGGGCTTTGTTATTTGTGTACATAAGAATAAAAGAAAGACTGCCAATGAAAGATATGTATTTATGTGAATAACATTCATCTGAAAGATGATTACTTGATGCAAGCCGCTCTCGGTGATCGCCGCTAGTATATATACTGTTTGGCATCCAGACAGCTAGCTAGTGTTTGATTGGTGTGTGAGGTCCCGCGCTAGTGGTTGGCGCGTGCAATGTGCGTATGCTCATAGCAAGGGACGTGTGCTCTGTCTGATCGCGGGTAGATCCAAGTTATTGTGTACAAAGTACTGCTGCACCCACCTCTACTAAAACAACCTGTGATAATAACACTAAGTAGCGTAGCTGGCGATTTATTACTAGTTACGTCCAAGAGAAGGGATGACATCATATCTGACATACTGTATTGTGATAATATTTATAATCGAAACGCGCAAACTACTGCACGCCGCGTTTCAACTAACGTTTTCTCGTAAACAAGACTGATTATTTCTTATTGATAAATATTTTATACATGTTCCATTTTGACTGAATGAATAAGATGTCTGTATTTTATATTGGTAGTATTCTTCTCTTACGCTGTGTGGTTCATCAAAAGTTTGATTATTCACTATGTTGGATATGAGTCAAAACGCCTTTCTGAGCGGTCACCAAATTAAAATTTAATATTCATTTGTTTTTATTACATTGATTTCTACTTACTTTTGTTGTGATGGAAAATGTTGTTGACAAATTACATGGCAGCGACAGTATAATAGTGACATGATATAAATATTATTGTTTGTTATTCATTTGCTAAATTTTATTTATTCAGCCGGTATCTCGTAAGCGAGCGTATTTTAAATGCTTAACTATTTGATAATTTATGTTTCAAAATTATTTGAGAAAAATATACATAGATTTTTAAGTATGTGGCAATGCAGATCTTCATGCATAAATAAATGTAAAGCACTATAAAGAAGATAGTTTGTATTTATTCAATGAAAATATTGGAGAATGGCTCCTCGGTAAGTTGTCCCACAGGGAAGTCTTCTGAATGTTTCTGAAAAGTGCATTTCTTCTATGTAATACAGTATTAAATTCCGATAATAAATAAATGTGTAATTAATTACTAAGGCATTATTATTTAATATATCCCACTTTCCCAACAGGAATAGTGTCTCCAAAAAGGGTCTTGACAGACAGACAACAAGGTGATCTTACAAGGGTTCCTTTTTTCCTTTTGAGGTATGGCAACCTAAAAATTAACTTTCTATTATTAAATTAAAGTATGTTGCCCTGATAATTTAAGGAAAGATTGTGTGTTGAAGGGGACTAAGGGCTAAACCCTAAAATATAAAGATGTTAGTAGTACTACGGGTAGAAGAATTTTTTTTTCCCATCTTAAACTGGCGCGCTTGGTAGTAGTAGGTAGTACTATTACTACTGGTAGTACCACGGGCAATTAAGGGTAAATATGTGGGGATTTGCCATCACGCTTGGCAGGTATTATTAGTAATTAGAGGTTGTTGCCCGTGGTGGTGGACTATGGGTAGAAAAAATTCCCCGTGGTACACTCTGGTGAACCAACTAGGTGGATTACGGGCAACGAGTGTCATCTCGTAGTTGTATTTTCCCTCAATCGCCTTTTACAACATCCGGGATGATAATGAGGTGGTCCTATGCTAAAACCACACCACATGGCCGACAATAATATATGGGATATGTGTGAGCCAAGACACTGAGGGGAGAAATCGGACAGTATGAATAACGCAGAGGATTCCGTACCTTGGGAAAGAACAAAAACAATTATTTATTGTAAATACTTGTATTTTAAAAATGCAAAAGTTAGTTTGTCCTATTTTAGAATTCTGTACCTCAAAGAAACCATTAAAGGATCACTTTATTGTCCGTCTGTCTCTCAATGTCTCAATACTCTTTTTCGCCTCAGAAACGCGTGGAGATATCAAGTTGATTAATATAGAACAGTCAAATCTGCTGTCCCTTGAATCTGTGAAAAAAAAAAACTTTCAAACCAACGCAATAAAAAGATATACATAGCTGTATTTTAGACCATTTCCATACAAATGCAAGGAAACCAACACCTATAGGGTACTTCCAGTTGACCTAGAATGTTGAAATTTGACAAAAAGCAAGGTCTTACAGCACAACCATAGGAATTGCTGATGATTTTTAAGATTCTCTTTAAAAAATACTTCGACTGCGCCATCTACGGGTTTTATTTGTAACTCTATAGTATTGTAGAAGGTAGTGTACTACTCCACTCTACACCATTCATAGATGGCGCTAGACGTGTAGTTTTGGGTGACATTTGGGTTGAATGGCTGATAGCCACCTGATAGCAGTTTATATTATTTTGTTGTAATTTTTGGTGTAATTGCAAATGATTAGTGAATATCTAGTAATAAAATGCATCATAGACATTGAATGAATGAAAATAATTCCATAGTGTAATTGCTCGAGCAGTCAATTCGATAAATCGTGTGCAGAAATAGATTATCGTCGAAAATGTTGAGGTCATTCGTAATGGCAGAAAATGTGTAAATGGTATGTAATTTTGCCTATTTATACGCTAGTAATAACTTGTTGCCCAGTCTAACATTTGAAAACAACAAAAAACAAACGCGGCTGTGTTTTTGTACAAATCATCTTCAATCACATAACCAAACTTTCATTTTGCTGCTTACATATCGATGTTACCCAAATGTTACCAGACTAGACGGCCTTGAATCTAATCTTGTCAAGTCAATGTCGTTTATTTATCAATTTTGTACCAATATAATAAATTACCTATTTCAATTGGAGTACTTTCATCCCATACTTATGCTGTAAGTTTGTGTTTATGCATATTATAACCTGCATGTTTCACAATTTCACATGATTTTATACTGTCTATATTTTTACCATTTTACGTTTTCAGACGTCTAGATATATTGAAAGAGTAGATAGTATATTTCCTGCTATTGATTGTGAACGAGCTTCGACGGCCAGATAAAATATATGACCTTTATTTTCTTATGCTGGCCGCTTTCGATGAATAAATAGGCTTTCGTGTTTGTGTGAAAATGCACAACCTGAGTATTTAATCGATTTCTTGCAAATTTAAGAGTAGTTTCTGTGGCCCCAAACTGAAACCCTGATTGTGATTTGATCCAAGCATTAATTATATGATAGCTAATCTGTTGTATAAAATATTTGTATGTAAGCACAATACTTAGTCTTATATCCTATATAATCACATTTTATCTTGTATACTTGCTAGAAAGAGGCGCTAGTCTGTGTCGCTCGGTTAGCAGTAGTGGTAGGTACAAATGACGTCACGTCTGGCGCTTCGCAAGTCTCAGCTGACTGAAACAGACTGACATACACCGTTAGTGAACGGTCTACATTACAGTTTGCACACACTAGACACGATCGGGTCAATTTGCACCTATTTTGAGCGATTCGAAGTTACAGACCTAAGTAAATGAAAATAATGAAATGTAAATAGTGTGGATCTGTTTCACGTAATGTACTGCTGAAGACTGTACGTAGCGTTTATGGTACCACTTATACCAAGAATTGCCTATAATCAAGTCAAAAATTAGACCTTATGATTTCAATTAAATACATACGTCATTAAATAAATTACCGATTTTATATATACCTGCCAAAAGTCAGAAAATAAACAACATATGAGAATAATTTTAAAAACCCGTCAAGTGCGTGTTATACCACGCGCAGTGTAGAGTTCCGTAAGAGACGCCTAACATTGACAAAGTTATCACTTTAAAGTTTAATATTTCGCAAACGGATACCTGAATCGAAAAGTTGTGTTCCCAGACCCTCAATGTTTTTAAAATACCTACTCAACGATACCCCACACAATGAGTCCCCAACCTGGGTGTATGAGAGCCATCTTTAAAAAAATATTTTTCAAGATTTTATTCTACCATTTTGTCGGCGTGGTTAATATGTATACTCGTACCAAATTACAGCTTTTTAGTAGTAAGGGTCTCTGAGCAAATCCGTGGACAAACAGACAGACAGCGAAACTATAAAGGTCCCTAGTTTGACTGCGGAACCCTACAGAATTTTTTTATCATCATAACACATTATATAAAACAAAGTCTAATAATATGGATAATATTAAAAAGCTAACATTATTTATCATCATATTGTCGAATATTTGCGACTATTGTAAAACCGCACAAAATTGCTATGTCGCGTACCGCATTAATATAGCAGTTCTATAATTGCTTAGTACCTACTGCTCATTTAATAGCTTCGCCTAAAAATACACCGTAAATAAATCTGCTTCAGCTTCATCATTCTCTGGTAACAACCAGTACATTCAACGATCGATCTAGATAGGTTAGATTAGCGTGGACGGAACTCGCATGAGACAAAACTATTAAACGTATTTTAGGGCTAAACTCTCCAGTGTCTATTGTCACGATATTGACCATCTAATGCTCACGCATGCATGTATACTGGCAGATGGCCATCAAGGGCGCCAGTAAGTAGGTTAAGGCGTCACACGTCTTAACCGGGTCGCGATTGCGGAACGAGGTAAGAAACACCACCTAGTACGGTAACTCGGCCGATCTAAAAATGCTATGTAAACACCGTGATTCATGTTTGTGCAGCTGAGTTTCCTCTCACGTTCTCTGCGTGCATTCCTTTGCGTAATTCTCAGGTTTTAAATTGACTCGAAGACAATGAGAGCTTATACTTCTTAGATACATACTTACGCATAGCTTCATTACTAAAACAGATTAATGGCACGGGGCGACGGCGCTGCTGGTGCTCGTCACATTATCAGTTGAAATATCAGTTCGGCTTCACTTTGTTAATTCAACGAGATGCCATCAGACGGCGCTGTTTTCTGTCGTTCGAAAATCTCTAAATGGATAAAATCAAATGGTTAGAGTGTAGACAAGTCCCTCATTTGCCCAACCTTTTAACGTAACAATAACATAATTTGATTGTCACAGTTTATTTTGGTCCACCGAGGAAAGCGTAGATACACGAACATGCACGTACGGCCCTGCCACAAGTAACTAACCTTCAATGGAACATGTTTACAAACAACACTTGGCCGTGTCTGTCTGAGCGAGTGCCAGAGCGACCAGAGCTGTCATATGCATGCACACTTGCCTCTCACCTCACTGTGAAAGTGAAACATAGTCGTTTGCATTTCACAAAACGGGCAGTACCAAACACAGACACAAGTTTAACATGATCATACTTTATTTGAAATTGACTAAATTCTACGGGCATTCATTTATTTAGGTGCATCTAAAATATGTAGGTATACAATACACAGGATTGTTTGTTTTGTTCTAGATGTCTGTCTAACTTTCTAAGTTGCGCAACGATCGTGTTTGCAACGCGATTACTGTCGCGCACCGTTTCAAGTCAGCCAAGACAATGCCCTATTTCAGACGACATCGATGATAGGAAACGAACGTCCATCCGTGAACATTGGACTTACAGCTTAACAGTATCATAAAATCAATAATAAGCCCAATTATATGCTTTTGTGATAGAAAGTGTAAAAAATACAAGAGAAACTTCACAGAGATGAAGCACAGCACAGGCAAGTGAAAACTAAGTAGAAATACAGTGAGGTGTCTGAGTAGGACAAGAGAGCGTCGGGGCACGGTGCGGCGGCGTGCGGCATTCACGTCGTCGCTCGAGGAATGCGAGCGCATTGCGCAATGTGTTTTGACGGCAAGCGCCGCGCTGCGCGGGTGAAACGTTACTTCACTGCCCGCCCCATCCATACAATACAAATAATGGATGTTTTCCACCTGGTCACGTGGCGTGGAACTGTTCCCCACTTCTCACACTGTACTGCTGAACAGATATCATCTTTATGTTGTTACTCACTCACGAGGTTTCTAATCTTCGTTGTTTTGTACATGACGAAGAAATGAAGACATTAAATCATCGTTTGTGTTCGTGATCTACATTTAAGCTGAGAACCGTTTCAATTTTTTTACGTAGTTTGTCACAAATACACTTCCTGATTTATGGTCGAAATCTGTACATGTATAATAGACTAGTTGACTAAATTTGAAAACTTGGCTAATTATATACTTTAATATCTATTTTATCCCAAAAAAACTATATTTTAAAGAAAAATCAATATTTACATTACGTATTTTGTATTTTAAAAAAGCCATTTAGATTTCCCTCGAAAACGCTGAATAGTGTCATGGCGTCTTGAATGACGTCACAGCTCGCGAAATAACCTGCTCTGTGATATGAAAACGTCAACAACAACAATGATGTTTTGCGAGGCGTGACGTCACACTTTCTTGCGCCGCGTTCTTCGTGTTCGTTGTCACGTGACCTAATGCCTATTTTTTTCGAATTCATTTTCTAAAAATATTAATAATCTTTAACTTTTTTGAGAAATATACTAGTTTTTTCTCACCTTCGTGTCTTCATTTATAATTAGCAACTATAAACCAAGCCATTTGTTATTAGTGGACACAAGCCTATACTAGTGGCTCTGTGAGCTGTAGACCTCGCGAACACATACTTTGCCCCACAGAACCAGTAAGTTTTTAAATATCGACGAAATTGAGGCATAAATACAAATAAGATATAGCTAGCTAAGCTAAGATAGAGCTAAGATATAGTTGCGCCATATAGAAAATATTAATTGGTTTTGCCATATTAGTTAGTTCATGTGCTCTATAAATCCCTATCTCTATGAATTCACCCAGATGGCAATGAAAAAAATTAATTGGTACTCCTAACTTATGTCGAACCAATCATTGCGTGCTTGCTAGCTTAAAAGCTAGACTTTTCTACTTTTTCGATTTTTTTCGGATATTGTATGGCGAAGATATCCAGTACCCCCTTTTTACCACTTTGGAAAAAGTACCTCTTTAATCAAAAATCCCGGACGACAAAACAAAAAATTAAAAAAATTCGTTTAACCTATTTATCAAGTTTCGTCCAGATCGGTTGAGAAATGCGACCTGTAGAGGAAAACATACAAACACACAGAATGTAGCTTTTTGGCCTAGTAGTCGAAGGGGAAACCTGTGTTCGCTTCGCTCACTCGGTCAGTCAATTAAATACAGAGGGTATGCTGGTGTCAAAGCGCCCATACAAACGTAGTCCAGTCATATTTTGAGTCGGTTATTTATCTGTGTCGGTGTCGAGTCAGATTTTCGTTTAAATATATACTTACAGAGTTACAGGGCGTCAAAGTATTGCATTTTTCGGTAGTAAAAAGCCCCAACTTTGAACCTGATTTACAAGAGTATGAATCGATTTAGAACAAGTTGGAAAAACCCCCGACATCTGAAATTTCATTAGTATACTGCATTAAAAAAATGGTTACATAATATACTGTATCTTTCAAATGATCCCTGTACTACGAAACATCCAAATAACGGGTGGATAACTTTGCGTAGTGTATGCTGTCTCACCGTACGCGCTCGGGTAGGATAGGGCTCAGATAGGGACAGCTACAAAACAATGCGACCTTGAACGCGGCCACGTGGTCTTACCAACATAGCCTCTTAATCAAGACTCAATAAAAAAATAGGACATGTACGTATTTATTTTCAATAAACTCTGTAATCGTTATCTTGTTGATAATCAATTTCATGGAATACCTAGTAACGCTTAATAGGGCTTTATTATTTAGCTTTAATTGAGTAGTAGGTAGATATTTGCGTCATTTTGATTGTGTAGCGATTATTGAGGGGTTTTTGTGAAAAATAAACTTACACAAAACGTGACAATCTTACACAATTTGGGATTTCCTCAACTCTGCGTGACCAGACATTATGATACATTCAAACACTTCACTCCCTTGGCTTTGTCCCGTTACAAATACAGGTGTAAAGATGTAACATTGCAAAATCTTGCGGTGTTAAAAAGAACAACAATTATTTTAGTCGAAACCAACTAAAAACCAAGAGGAAAACTAATTAAATCATGATTTTTTGGCTTTGCACACGGAAATGATAAACCGAGATATGACAAAGAGACAATGATGAAGTCGATACAGTGACAACCGAAGCTAACAACTTCAATTAAAATTAGGGACATGTTCGTAGACGATCCATGAATGTTATTGAATACTCGTGTAAAAATGTAGTCAGATGTAGTTTGCGTAACGTTGTTTAAATCATACGTAGGATTAGGCCAGTACAGAGTGATAATGCTAAGCACACATGGGATGGGCCCTTTGTTCTTATTCGTTATTGAAATAATTAATTACAAGATTTATGGGTTTAAACTACTGGTCGGACAAGAGAGCTTACTTTTCAATGCAATTTTCGACCCTAAAACAAGTATTTAATGACCGAAACAGTGATTACAGCAGAGCCTTTAGCTATCACATTTAACGGTTGTTGTTTGCCAAACCGGTATGGAAGACTTTTACAAAAACCGACGACGTACTTTTAAATAACAACTTGTCAATAGTAATGGCTCTTAAAATGAGATGTTTAATATTGGCTATCGATCGCGTCAGTCAGTGTTTCAACGCAACCAGCTGTCTGAGAACAGGATCTTGCCCACGACACCCACGAGCTCCACTCGTGTCGACAGCCTTGCCCGAGGCTATGTTTTTTGCAAAACAAACAACATTGCAACATCTACCTCTAGACGGCTGGCGGGCGGCGCGGCACGGCACGGCGTCGACTCTCTCTCTCTAGGTGTATTGCGTTGCGAGGGAAGGTAACAACTACACATAAACAGTCCAGTATGAACGATTTACAAGTGGCCAGGGTTCCGTACAATGTTTTTTAAAGATATTTCTGTCTTTATTTTAAATGATCAAAATTCTGAAAAGTCAAAGGTTTAGTGTTATCAGTCTTCCATAAGATTGCCTCAAATATCTCTCGGCAATGTGGGATTTGGGGTTGGCGGTTGTAGTGGTGTTGCAAGACCCACGCTATATGTTTCCTTAGTCGACTTTGAGAGAACAACAAAAATACCTATGAATATATTTGATGTTAGAGTCACTTCAAAGTAAATTAGTACCCATATACATAAACTGTTCATAACGTTCATAATAATTACAAAATATGTCATCAATCTTTTCAGTGCTAAGTTATTGGTGAACCCAAGCGTAACACAAATTCCCTTCGAAAATAATTGGTCATAATGTCAAAAACAACACAGTGGCTTTCTTCAGTCTTACGTCAAAATTAGAAACCAGACTTTAAAAGTTTATTGCATCACGAGCAATGAAAGTGTTGTTACTTTGGCGTCTTGAAGTGGCTCACTTGTACGTTTTACGGATTCCTAAAAATAACAAACAAACAAGTCTTGCGAATTTCACTTCTGAGCGATTGCTCAACGAACTTATTGACACAGATCTCGGTCGGAAGAGTTTTTGCGACAAATAATCAACTAGTTTGTTGTTGTTCGTGAAATCACACTTTTTATACGTTTTCCAACTCCAAAAAAGGGAAAACAATTTCTCATTTGCTCAACACATCTGTTACGTTAGTTCTAATTTGTACATACAAAATCAACTGAACTGTGTCGAAACAACTATCAATACGTATAGAAAACATCGAGTCATATTAAATGTTCGTTAAATGCTAAAACACAATGCTATGCATCATCGTAATACTGCATTTACCAAATATGTATTAAAATACAGATACACTTGTAAGGAAAGTCTGTTCACACTACTTTTGAAAACATAACTGTGTTTTCTTGTTGTTGATAATCAAAAAGTAGTAAGTGGGTCGCAAGTGAGACGGAGCTCAGTTATCGATCGCTAAATCTGCAATGTCATGTTTACGGTGCCGAGGCCTTCACAAATAGACAGCATTTGTAACGGCCAAACACATTTTTTTAGAAGCATTGTTCCGGAATTTCCCTCAATTTTTAACGTAGAATTGCGCAAGAAAAACGTGGAACAGGAGTCACGCTTGTTGAAAAGATCCAGGGCTGTGAGGGATAACTTGATGTCAAATTCCGATATAAGAGCAATGAGAGTTTCCGGGAATAGTTGTTGGTCACAATACAGCGCCTGTCTTTTGTGTTTCGCATTACTATGGGGGAACCTTGCACAAACTATGGAATAAAGGAACCTTCGAATAAAGGTTATTAATGGGATTTTCATGTCGCACATCGTTACTTCGCAAAAACTTCTGCTTGTGTTCTCTGCGCTTTGTGGGAAATATTAATGCCACTGAAGTCTTTATTTTGTTTGAGCCACCGTAAATTTGTTACACCATTTACATAACTGAGTGCAATAGCTACGACGTACGTATAGAATTGCGTAACCAAAAACGTCACACCGTAAATCTGTGGTATACACCCATGTTTTGATACGCGTCAGACTTCGCACGAGTGGTTGGGTACACAGTACGTGCCTTTTTATCAGAATTGTTTGCTGATTGTGTAACGTGAAGTTTTTCAGCTTTCGGTACTCTAAAAGGCGTGGAAAAATCCAATTACACGTATGTTATCCGCATCACCGTAAATGACATCGTCTTTATAAGCAATAACTATTGCGAATGAATACTGCAGTATAAACTAATAGTCTAACAAACACATTGTTTATTTAACCCCGGTGAAGGATTTTGGTGTTGTGTTTCCTCATTATATGTAGTTGTGATTGCGGGTTGTATTACCGCATGTTTTTGTTTGTTGCGCGCTGACGCCTGTCTCACTACTCGAGTCACACGGCCGTGGCAAGGTCGCTGCTGCCGGAGCTGTCATTCACGTGGTTTAAATACTACTTGTATGTACATTCGTTTTAACACGAGTGTTTGCTCTTTTCTAACTGAACACAATATTTCGTCACTATATGTTGGCTTACAAGATACGCTTACAAGTGTATTATGCAAAATAATATCCAGCGTAAACTTCACTTTGTTACCACCACGTCTTTGTCATTCTGACTAATAATAATAATTCTAAACCGTAATAAAATTTGGTTATAGATAAAATATGGCATAGTCTATAAATATCAGGATGTCAACAAACCTAATGTATAACGTAGTTTCAACGGAAATGATTTTCAAGTTTCCATTTGCAACTAATCTGCAAGATTATTAACATTGCTGGTTCATAATTTAGTACGGTAATAAGAAACGTTTGTGCCCACTGTTTCGAAACTGTGTCACCGAGAGCTCATAGTGGTCGCAGTTGGCGAGTCGACGTTTCACGCAGGCATTGAATGTAGTGCGCCGGCGCCTGCGCGGTGCCGCTGACAAGTGGGCTAAGGTCGTGTGCATTTTTCATTGCACCTCCTTACATTATGTACCTCTCGAGTAGCAAATGGCCTACTCACTTAGCACACTCGCTTAACCTAGTCTCAGCTCATTCTCTGCTTTCCGCTTTCATTTTCACCTTCATGTATTTTCAACGGCAACGTTTTTGCACGTCTCGTGACATTCTCTTTGTAGCAATAAGAATATAATTTGTCTGTGTAGACTTTCTTATTCATTGGCTGGAGTATCAGATCTGCTTGGCATTGTAATTTCATGCTTGCGGGTCTCTGAACCTTGACTACATATCCTGGCAATTAATACTTCTAAGAAACTAACGCCTGCCTGCCGTCACTTCCGTGACTTCATTCTTGAGATCACGAGACTAGAAGCTGCCTGTCATCAAACTAACTGCGCAGAATTTATGGTTCGTCTATTATATTCCATGCCAGTCAGTAGAGATTTAACTTAAGAACGATATTTTACAAGTCGTACGATGGTTTAGTTAGGAGGGAATGAATTTTACTTTGATTAGTATCGTCAGAATTTTAGCTTAAATTGAGTATAATGAACTTCGTTAGGTGCAGTAGGTAAAAAGTAGATACTTTATTTATTGCATCTGGCGTACAGCCAGGAGAGAAGCAGATAGGTGTATAGTTTCGAAATGCGCTTTGTACGAGTATGTGCTGCGGGTGTGCTGTGAATGTAGGTCACTGTGAGTAAAACGAATCGGCTCATACGGTTTTACGAGCACCTCTTCCTGGCGCCCAACCTGAACAAATCTGAAAGCCATTTGTTACAGAAATAAACAATGTTTTTTTTTGAAAGCCGTACGTAGACGAGTTTGATGTGCTTGTGTAACTTTGGAACAACAATGACTTTAACATTTTGTTTCAATTATATTATGAGCTTACCTTAGAATGGCCTTGTGGTGGGCAGTGTAGGGGTGTTACTTTTGTATGTATATCTGCGTTTGTGTATTGTTTCTACCTACAATAAACTGTTTAAATAAATAAAGTACAGTTAACCTTCAGCTATAAATGAATATTTAAACTAATTCTCCGCATTGTTTACAATTATTATTTCTAAGTAATGCCTGCTAATGTGTATTTAACGACGATGCGCGAATCCTTGCAGAAATACTATAAGGAGCGTATCACATATTGCAGTTATATCGCTGGCATGTGACACAGACACGACTGATGAGTGAGCGAAGTGATTCATTTCCCAAATGCCAACACCGTACATGGAATGCAGATAGAGAATATCGCCTACAACAATGTCGGATGGTTTCGTTCGCTTGTAAAATGGATCGTATCACGTTGATTAATGGTAATAAAATTTTAGTGTTGGTCTAGGAGGAATGTAGGCGTCGCGTCGCGTCGTGGTGTTAGTCGGGGCGGGCGGGTAGCTCTGTCAGGCGTCGGCGTCGGTACGCCCGCATGAATCATACCCGCATCTTGTGCCCGGCCCGCAGACGCTGACGGAATGTAGGTCACCTGCTTGCGATGGTTTGTTTGGGTCCCCCCGAATTAGAGTGTGTTAATAATACGACAACCTTTGCTCGTCGCACCCCACCCCACCCCACCCTACCTGCCAAGCTCTGATACACAGATCTATTTCAGTCACCGTTTTTGAACGCATACCAAGTCAGATGCATTTGCGTTGTGTGTAATGTCATGTCATCTCATTCTAGAGTTTGTGGTTTAACAGACCAGCGATTATTTAGCAGTTCATAGAAAACACATGTTTATCCGGTATCTCTTGTTGTTTGGTATTGATTTTCCGTTACGACTTCAATATACAGGGAAATACCTAGGTTTATTGTAAGCTTGCACGACATGCTGTGTAGAAATACAAGGAAAACGATACTGTTATGAGAAATAGAAAGTGTTTGAGTATTGCGAATCTTATCCTTAAAATACCCACTATAGAGGTAGTATTATGATAATAATTTAAGTAATCACCTTAATGTGACATAAGAAAATGTTGAGCTTAGAAATTCAGGCGCTTTATTTGATTATTATGATTATAGACGACGCCAATGGATAGTTCAATTGATGGCGTTTCTTAGTGAATCAATTATTGCTTACATAAGTGTAAGACAAACTTAATCGAGTAAATGCACAATAAGACTCTAGTCAACTGGTTATGAACAAAGTCTAAAACCTTGTCGTATCTTTAGTTGGGGTCCTGACATAGCGCTTCCGGTTAACATTAACTAGGTCGTTGGTCCCACTAGTTCGTCCTGGTATATACAAGCTTTTCGGTTCTGAAGAAAATTTCTGCCGATTCCTTCAATGCGGAATTTGGAATGTAAGGTAGCCCATATTTGAGTACAGGTTATACCAACTTTTTATCGATTGAAACCACATTGTTGTGAGTGTCGTGTGACGACATTTTTAAAGCAAAGATTCATATGTCACGTAGGTTGGTATAACATTTTGCGGTCTGTCTGGTTAACTTCCACTGTGTTAACATACTGTCTTAAATTAGACATTGAAATCTGTTGCGATGAAGAATAAGTGCAAAACCGTTGCAAAAAGATCACTTCTAGCTGACCACATACCACTTGACCATTGATGGTCATTGAAAGTTAGGATCACGCTAGGATCATCATAGCGTTGAATATAAAAAGCTCGCTTTTTGGACCATTGACCACGTAAGCACCAATAGTTCACGCCTGATAATCGTCATAACATTATGCGAAAAGCTTAGCTTACCACGTGCACACTGAGTCCACGCCTGATAAATAATCGGCATAATATTTTACAAAAAGCTTGCTTCTTAGCTGACCACGTGGTCGCCGATTAGCACACGCCTTCCAGTAGATATTGTTCATAAAAACCTCGTTTGGTTGAACAACGACCACGTGGCCACCAACCTGAGTTTAGATATGGCAAAAAAGCTTGCTTCTTAGACATCTACTGACCACGTGGGCACCGAGAGTCCACGCCTGTTAATCGACATAACATTGCACCGCTGTCCAGGTCGGCAGTGCGCCGATAAGTAGGTCAGTCGCCCACGCCGCGGCGGTCGCAACGCGCCCGTTTGTTTGGGTCCCACGTATTGATCAGGCCGGAGCCGGCCCCGTGCTGTGTGCGCACGCAGCTCATGGTCGATACTGGTGCATGGTCGGTGCAAGCCCCGTGTGCTACAGACCGATCTAGGTCGCGTCACCTCTCCGACACATCAATATAACCGCCTGCCTGCTAGATCTTTACCGCCCACGTATAGCATAGCGGCTACATACTTCCGCTGAACAGCAGTATTAATAGAGTAAGATGACATATTATAAAATCTAATGTGAGTCTACCTGTCACAGATAGCTAGGAAGAAACGCGCTTTCTGTGAAAGTCTGATTGACAGAATCTTTAAAAGATACCCGACTCCTTACAGGAAAATCCGAGTTATGTGGGATACTTACCCAGTGAACCCCACCAGTAACCATCCGCAGCCCATATCGGAATGCTCTGGGTCCTGATAAGAACGTCTCCAGTGCTCCCCTCTCGCCATGCTTGTCGGACTTCCCGGGCTGATGTTGCCAGCCCTTCCACTCTCGTGGCGGGTACTCAACAGTAGAAAGGAAGCCGTGCTTTTTCGCTGCCTTCTCTAGAACGATAAGGCAGTTAGAGCGCTTACTCTGACTGTGTCCTCTGACCCTGACTAAATGACAGTGGGAGGGCGAGCGTTTCCGAAGCCTCGTCATCGCCTTCCATCGGCTCGTTCCCGCTTCCGCTCAACGGTCTCCCTTTGAACCAATAGGGGTCTCAAAGAAAGAGACCTTCCTTCATTGCCCAGTTGTTATACCATTAAAGATTCTTAAGTTTTATTCCGTTTTATATTCCTGACGGGATACCTATCGGTTCTTGGTTTGGTTAATGGTCACATCTCTGGAGCTCTGCTCTTGTTCAAGCATTAATTGTGTAGATAGACACGGCTCTATGTTACGATATTTACGCACCATTAGGTGAGATAAAGGCCAAGGGCATGCCAGGCAAACCTCTACAGTATAAATGTAAGTTAAATCAAAATTATCAGCTTGTAACGTTAATTTCAGAACTTACAATGGCATACTAAATGTTTAATAAATAAGTACTGCTGATGGAATCATACAGTCAGTCTTGCTGGAATTTATAATCTGATTATTTATTAATTGTCTGTACACACAAATGCCATCATGAGATAGATACATGATTAAAGTCTTATAGCGATAAGTCTAATCCAAAACATTGATTCGATAGCATATCGACTGACGCAAATAGTCAGAGTTAAACACAGGGTGTTAAATTTAGGGGTTGACGTACAGTGGCGTAGGTTATGTATATAATTTTTATCTGTAGCCAGCGACCTGCAAACTGCGACCCGTCGTCGCCGTCGGCAAGTAGGCCACGGCTACTACACGCTAGCCACTGCACTGTCACTACCACCTAATACTACCGTATGAATATCGTGACCTGGATACAGTCATATGGTACTGTATAGTTTATGGTTTTTCATGTTGTGTTCTCTTACGTAACTGGCTGGAACAACGTTCGTTTAATGCACTGTTAGTGCTGCTCTTAAACTAAGAAGAGAAGCGATCCTTGCAATCAAATATTGTATGACTTTCGCAGTCATATCCGTCTTAAATGTATATGACTTCATTATAATATATATTTCGTAAGGCAAGATAATACCAAAGTGGACTCAGCCTTAGCTTCTGATAGTTAAATTGTTTGAGCTACGACGACTATTACTCGAACATACTAAACGTCTGAATGATTAACGGTTTCTGGTTAAGTTGTGGAAAACCATAAAATTGCATTTTCAGAATATCTCACAACGTCATAGAGTTGCATAATTCGCAGCATGCACCTCGCAACGAGTGTATCTAGGCCGCGTTGCAGAACATGTCGTCTGCCAAGTTCGTTTCGCGCGCCTGCGCCACCGGCCCGTCGGGCCACCCCCTTTCTTAGTTCGATCGCGTTACGTAGACGCTACGTGAAACGTAATCGTAAGTAGGTCGGGAGGTGCGCGCGCAGCCCTCCCTCACCCCCGCCACTTGTACGACGTCACTATTGATCGGGCACGTGGCGCCGTGAGTGACGTAGCGCCTGTCGCGTCGGTCGGTAGTACACCCTACACCCTGTCCGCCGTATTCCCCTCGTCGCCGCCACTCGCCGCCCCCTAAACCCCAGCTCGACACCCGCTTACCTCCCACACAACTCCCCTCCAGCTGCATACTGCAATTAAAACTGCTATGCGCCTTCGCTGTGTTGTAAGCCTCCGTAGTTTTTAACGAATGCCGTGAGAAGAGAATTTTCATTCATTAATTTTCTGTTTTCGATTTTTAAACTTTACGCTCGTACGCTATAAGACCTACTCTCGGTCACGGTGGTTCCCAAGGCTACCACGACTCGACGATTGTCATTGTACGGGCGTGTATTGTGAATTTTAAATATGAAAACAACATTAAGCATTTTCCACGGTTTATAACCATTCATTAACCCTCTGGCACCGGAAAAGTTAAAAAATACTATGAATGGTTTGCATTCTTACTTGCAGCAACAACACTGACTATTGATAAATAGCGACAATCGATATACGACATTTCCGGCTATTTTAACGCGGGTACAATGGATTGTTGTTCGATTGGATATCCCTTTCGCTGCTGTCGCGTCTCATGCGAGATGGTGTCTGTATGTGTGTAACTGTTACTCAGCGAGGGAAAGTTATACAATATACAAGTTCACAACATTAGTTAACAACATTAGTTAACTTCGTGCAATTATCACTATATGTGAACTGTTACCGTATCCAATAAGGAGAACGTTTCCATTTGTTTGTAACATATACTGTTCGTTTTTATTATGTTATAAAATGAAATACATACTTAGGTATAAACATAAACTATAAACCAAGCTGATCCAAATACCATCTATGTATGTACCATGTATGTTACTATTCATGTTCTGGGTACATTGTTTCGTAGGAACGCGTGCTAGATTGGTGCATACTTGCTGCACATGTGCATGCATTACGAAGGTGTTAACCGGAGAAATCTTATCAACGCCAATAGAAATATACTTCTCATCAGAAAAATCGAAACACCTTGCAAGTTTATGTTTTTAAGGATTATAAGAAAAACCTATGTAAATTTAATTTGAATTTAGAACAGAACCAGATATTATTCACTATTAAAGGACTTTTGACATATATTCCTAAATATACACATTTTTCTGATAATCCTTACAAAACATAAACTTGCAAGGTGTTTCGATTTTTTCTGAGGAGAAGTATTATTTCTGGCGTTATATTGGATAGACAGAAACGCTCTCGTTTGCCTTACCTACCTAAATCTAGTAAATACCATATCATTAATATTTTTTCTATATGTTAAAGATTCAGCACACAGGATAAACATGAAATTAGTTGTATTTTTCCTTGAAATAAACATTTTAAATTATATTATTTTATATAATTTTAAATTATATTTTTTTATTAATTATTATATAAATTATATTTTTGAATACATACCGATGGAACATGTTAGTAAAAGCTGCTGCTCTTTAAGATATGTCACAAAATGGAATAGTGTTTAATTCGACGAATATTTTGACGATCATTTTCCCTAATGCCGCATATCTTTTTATTGCGTTGACTATAAGTTTGATCCAAGGAATTTCACAATTAAGTATTTGATTTTATTTTCAACTTGATTATCCACGTGTTCCTGAGAAAAACGGTCTTGACAGACAGACAAACGGTCAATAAAATGATCCAGTAAGGGTTCTAGGGGATTCTAATAATCTTTTTTCTTTTGAGGTACGAAACCTTATACCGCATAAACAGTGTTTCTATTTACATTAAACAACATTCAATGCTTCAATTTTAAACAGCTTTATAATCAAAACCATAGTTATTTGCATAAAAGTGACAAATGTCAGTGTCACAAACAGCACACGCAGAATTCAGTTTAAAGAATTTATTATTTAAAAAAAACGGGTTACAAAATAGTGCTGTTATATGTGGCATCTTATTACAATAACCAAGTCTGTAGTAGAATATAAGTACTAACATAGATAATAGGATATTACTAACAAAAATGGATCATGGTTGTCTGAATATTTAATGAATAAATTAAATATGTAAGTAAGTCTGTATACATTTTCACATGAATGTTGAACCGTTTAATGTTGAACCCATTGATGTGAGTGCCACAATATAGTTATATTTCAACGGGAGACGCAATTCTATTGTTAGTTTTAGATTTCTGTGGTACAAGTGAAAACTCGGGTACATTACAGCGTGTCCTACATCGTAAGTACATGCCGCCAGCCCTTCGCTCCACGGCGCAGCTCTTGCCACTGTTTACACAACGGTGTAAATTGCATTTGCATAGATAACTGCACTAGCGCGTCTATTTTTACACCTCGATTAAGTGTTCTAGTGAGGTGTCTTCGTTAGTCTAACTCGTGTGTACATAAGAATATGGTTAGATTTCAATGAATTACTACTAGACTATACTTCTAGAATTTTTGGTGCACTAATACACTTTTTCATTACCTTAGTTCGTTGTCCTGTACCCCTTAAGTTGTCTGGAATAAACCGCCAAATCGTAATGTAAATACTGTACGGTTGTATTCTAGTATGATAATATTTCTTATTGGTGTAATAATAATAACATAAAAAGAAACTATTAAATAGCTGTAAAGTATAATGCTTGATTGACCGATTTAGCCGGAGTATATATACATACATGTGTATTTAAAAGAAACTTTCAGTACAAAAGTTGGTACGTATTGGCAGGCTACTAACAAAGTATTTTATGCACCTAGTTCTATTAATGTTGATTAATTGATTTGCTCGAAAATGGGTTGCTTTCGTTTCAATATAATATTCATAGATTATACTCGTACAATCGCAATATCTTGGAGCGCCAGATGAATATAATACAAAATAATATGCCTAATAGTACCTTTTGCTTTTGTTGATGTTTTTATGCCCAAAAGATATAAATAACGTGCATTTAACATACTGCTTCCTTTTTAAATAGGACTGAATTTTGTTTACAGTAGGTAGCTTTACCTACTAATTACAGATTAAAGTATACGTTATTATTATGTTAAGTATCACTAATAGCGTGTACCACGGTGCACAATATTTGTTATTATTATTCATAAACCTGTACATACAATTTTCATAAAAACGTGTTATTATTATAAACTAAAATATTTCATTGCTTTACTGTGAATCAGTTAAATGCACTAAAGAAAAAACATATTTTAGTGCATTTAACTGATTCAGTTTCCCGTTTCCCGATTTTTAATTTAATTTTGTCTCCATATCTTAAAGCTGCCCAGGAACATTTTTATTACAATCTTTAGGGTTCAACAGTTCTGTGTTTAAATTTCAAGTTCAAATCATCTCATCCAATCATCATCATTCTTAAACATTGATCTGGATTCTACATAATAATGTGTTCGTTCATCCGACAAAATATTTGAAAATAGAAGATATACTCGTAATAATTAGATTAGACAGTGGTGGTATTTTTTATATCTAGCAATCTTTAAGACTTTTTTACAATACAAATTCGTATGTGTCAAAATACAAAACTGCATTCGGTAATTGGATTGGATTTCTGTTAACATGTTTATTATTTTATTTCAGGTAAGTAGAATTGTGCATTGCTACAAGACATGTAGGCCACTGAAAACTACATCGGTAAGCAAAACAACAATTTTTGTTAGACATTATTTGTCGCGGAAGTTTGTAATTTTTAGGGTTCCACATGAAACCGTCCAAATAAATAATATAATGATGCAAACTAATTCCAGGGTGACTGTTTATTTTGCTGTCAGGATTGTCGGTCACCTAGACGTGGACTTATTGCTATGTGAAATAACTAAAATTTCCGTAGACAATAAGCTTCCTCTTTGTTTTCTTCAAAGCTTTTAAACCTACATTCTGTAGCTATGGATGAAGTAAAAACATTCATATAAAGGAGAATGGTGGATGAAAAACGTCAGAGTTGACGGATATATGAAGCCAGTATGTCATTGTACTAACTAGGAAGTAAACAGAAGCAAATATGAAACAAACTTTGGTCGCTAACGAATAAAGCTTTAAAATTGAATAAACATAATTTTATGTGCTTTTCTGTTAACGACAGGAATTGTTGCTAATCACTTACAACGCGCGAATATAGCTACAGTCACGTTACCACCCGGGGTGGTGTATTTACTAAGGCGGAATCCGCGGTATAAGTTTAGTGTCGCATCACTGTTAGAGATAAATTGCTCCTTATTGTTGTTCCGAAGTAGTATCTACTGTGGTACTATCAGGCATTAACGACCTAGTAGAAATAGTACGGAACCCCTGACGCGATGATATTTCTTCTTGGACACGGCCAACGTTTTATTAGTAATTCCTCTATAATATAGGACGGTATTACGTACTGATAAGGCTATGTTATGTATTGTTTCAGTTTGATTATAACACAAACAATGCTTCACTGAAACTACGTAGATTACGTGTATGTACATATGTATGTAACTACCTACCTGTATGCATGTAGCGTAGTATATTGCTTTCGTCCTAAGTCACACGAGCGTTTCAATTTCAAGCTCACACCATGGGCCACGTGTCCCCTTTCCGTGAACTTTCTAGAACAATCTCGGCTTGAATATAATAACTTATTTCGGTCCCTGTTCCTTAGAATGAAAGTGAAAAGGTCAACGTATTTTTACCTATTCAGCAATGTTATGAACTTTGAATTTTGTGAAGAGTTACGAGAAATTACCACCATTATTTCTGCGCCAGATTTGTTAAGCTAAAGGCGTTAAATCCGCATTGACTGCAATCAATATTTAGTTTTCATCCAATTCACTTTAGAATTTACTCTTAAAAGGTCACTAGGTTAACTGGATCGTAGGTGTAGCTACGACGGGGGCGCTTTAGCGTAGGGGGAGCATAGCACGAGAAGCGGAGGCGGCGTAAAGGCCAGAGGTCGCACTGCAGTGCGGTGCATCTGCACCGACCGTGGAATGGGTATTGTAGGGGGTGAAGGGGTGTATGCAACTCGTACAATAAAATAGGCGTATTATAGGCCAACAGTGGCCGTCGTTTGCTGCTCTAAGCTTGTTACATAAGTCTACAGCTGTACTCATAGTTCCGCTAATGCCGAAGGTTGTTGCGCATAAGGTCGTCTGTCTGGGTCAGGTTAATGCGTCGTTTCTATTTTTTTCTCGGTACGCCGTTGAAGGCGTTCTTAATTACCTCTCGGCGATTACGAAAGCATTGTCGGCTCTATTGTCTCACTCTTCATTAAATGTTTAAATCAAAACATGGAAACATACTGGGTTCAGTCGAACAAAACATGGTTCACATTTTGTTTGTCAGCATGGAAAATAGTATTATTTTCCTTTTAAATGCAGTTATACAAATTATATATATTTATAAAAGGGTAAATAAGTTGCTACAAAATAACATTCGAATAAAACAGGATGTGATTTATATAAGTGCCGATATTTTCGGTATTTATTGGAACACAAACTTCTTTGGAATTAATATCGCGATATAAATAGCAATCTGTATTACAAATTACGGCCCATATGCGATGGAGCGATAGTGGATGTTTTTCACGCGAATACCTGGAATAGCTAACACCGTGGTATTACTCGTAGCTGCAGTTACATGCATTACCCATCAATTGCCCTGACGATGGCGCCATCGGAGCGCCACGCATTAAATAATAATTGCGCCATAACTACCACACTGCCACTTTTTAGATTATCGCGTTTTATATGATTGACTGGTAATCCCCTTGCGGCTTTGCCTGCCTCGAAATTCCTTTGTGATACTCTACGTCTGTTGTCTGTCTGTCTGTCTGTCTGTCTGTCTGTCTGTCTGTCTGTCTGTCTGTCTGTCTGTCTGTCTGTCTGTCTGTCTGTCTGTCTGTCTGTCTGTCTGTCTGTCTGTCTGTCTGTCTGTCTGTCTGTCTGTCTGTCTGTCTGTCTGTCTGTCTGTCTGTCTGTCTGTCTGTCTGGGACTGTTGTTCCAGGTTTCATGATTCTGGCCCTAGCAGTTTTGGTTGGGCGTAGAATTATCTATTAGGGATTTTTTAAAGTAATTAAATAACATTGTTATATTTACATGTTTACATTGTTATATTTGGACAGTTTTTGGAAATACAAATTTCTATTTTAAACACGCAACATAAAACTACATCACCGGTATTATATTTTATATAAATAAATAAAAAACAATAAAAATATTGTAAACAGGTTGGACTCTGTTATTTCTAAAGTAAATCCAACATGATCTATGTACAAAACATCTAGACTTCGTTATAGATTATATTAATTGCTCGGAGGTCAATTGCCATGGTCGTTTGCAAACCTAAAAACCATAAAATTGTTATGGTTTGCCTTACTCGATAACGACCGTTTTACGTCAACTGTTCACGCAAATGGGGTTATCTGCGATCCGAGGAAAATTGTTTTTGTGGAAACCACAATATCATGGCTTTTACATAACATTCGTATTGAAACGATGTAATGATAGCTTGTTATATAAATATCAATTCTTTTGAATAAACAATTGGTTCGAACTGTAGATAACTTCATATAAAAATGTTATGTAATTGAATCTTGTTGATGAAGTTGAAGAAAAACTGACCAACGAAGTAGTAGACGATGTATCTTTGATGATTGCGGAATACGTGGATGGAAATATGTCATTCTGCTAAAGTTACTCGAAAGGTTTCCTGCTTCTGTTTGACGTCATTCATTGGTATCCAACTCCGGCAATTTTTTCAAGTCCAACTTTTAACAAAACAAACGAAGAAGGAATTTATATAATTTTTTACGCAGTTAAGACAAATTTGGAAAATTGATTAAAGAACTAAGGCCTCTAATAAACCCGTAAGCTTGAATAGATTCTTAGAATAGATACATTGCCATTTGATTTATATAACTTAGGTAATGTTATACATTTTCCTCGGAAAAGTCCGTTTTGAAAATTCTATAGAAATAAGTAGTTCGTTTTCTTCTATCAATTGTAAGGCTATCATAGCCTTATCAGTAAACTTCCAGCTTATGGGGTAACTGCTGGCTTGTGCCTGTGGATATCGGACTTCCTGAGGGGCAGATCGATTCGAGTAGTCATTGACGGCTGCTCGTCTGATCTGCTGAGCATCAATGCTGGTGTCCCTCAGGGATCTGTTCTCTCTGCTACTCTATTTTTGCTGCACATCAACGACCTGCTTATAATGCCCGGTATCTTTGGGTACGCAGATGACAGCACAGTAACGGAGAGCTATGTGTCCACCGCACAGGCCAGTAGTCTGAACACCCGTTCCCTCAGAGAGGAAATGGTAGAACGTGTTGAACTGACGCTGAAGGCCGTGTCGATTGGGGCGAAGCCAATTCAGTTAGATTTAATGCGTCGAAGACACAGGCGTGTCTGTTCACAGCGAAGCGGAGTCCATTTCATCTTGCTCCATCCTTTCTAAAATGTATCCATACCGTTAACAAACCGTCTCGAGCTCCTGGGATTAGAAATCGCGTCTGATCTCAATTTCGGGAGCTACATCGAGTCCATAGCAAAAACTGCGGCCAAAAAACTAGGCATCCTATCGAAGGTCAGATGGTACTTCCAGCCATCACAGCTCTTGAGTCTATATTGCGCTCAAGTAAGATCATGCATGGAGTACCTCTGCCATCTTTGGGATGGTTCAGCTCGCTATCAACTAGCTGCTTTGGACTCGGTGGAGCGTCGAGCTATGAGACTGATAGGCAACGATACGCTTCATAAGGCAATGTTCCAAAGCCTCGAACATAGGCGTCAGGTTGCCTGCCTTTCGGTATTTTATAGGATACATTTTCGAGAGTGTGCGCAAGAGCTATTTTTGTTGATTCCACCTTCGCCGTTAAAGTACCGGTCAAACAGAAGAACGGCAGACCTTCATCCGTACACTGTAGATATTCCTACAGCTCGCACCAAGCGTTTCGCTTCCACATTTATCGTGCGTACAGCAAAAATATGGAATACACTACCGGTTTCCGTGTTCCCCGAAAATTACAACTTGGCAATCTTCAAAAGAAGAGTAAATAGGCACCTTCTAGACCAACACGTAACATCGTCGACCTCATCGTCACTTACCATCAGGTGAGATTGAGGTCAAGTGTTGGTCTATCTTTAATTTAAAAAAAAATTATTTCTTACTTTGTACATACAAAAATGTACATTATGCATTGCTTATCTGGGTTCAAAGTAGTTTCTTTTTGGGGTTTATGTTTGTGCAATTTCGAACATGTTCTTCCTTTCAAGTTTGCCACAATACATGTCAGAGTTATTATTTTGGCGAAGTTGTGTACGCGGCTGTTGAACTTTAATTTAGTCACACAAAAGTATGTTTATTGGCATATATTCGGCTTCGTATTTCTTCAAAGTGTGACAGGTAAAATACGCGCGATTGCTCAAACAGGGACTCTTCAACGATTTTCCGCGTACGAGATGTTCACGTAACGATCGTCACTCGTGAACCGCGATGGTAATACATTTGACCACTACAAATAACTATAATTTGTCAATTATGTGTACATACTTCGATAAGAGTAGGCACGAGTTTTAGTATGATTTGTGTGTCCCCCATGTTATTGAAAGGTTATCGGTTTATGTCTCCGACAATTAACACATTAATTAAGCCGCTATATAGTCATGTCATTCGATTTGATATTTACAAAGTGGCATGTGTAATAAAAGATTCTTCTGTAAAATTGTGAAGATGGTGACCGCTTCGTCGTCAGAGTGACGCACTTTGTTTTCAAAGCTTCACTTAGTCACTTGCGACTCGCTCGGGGCGTGTTTTGCAAAAGGAAAGGTGGCCTCGTTTTCTTTTGTAAACAAACACCGTTGCAAATTCACGGGACCGTCGCCGTTACTCATTTTCTTAAGCACCTAATAAAAGTAACGTGTATTTTTTATTACAAACTTATTCCACCGTGTAAGAAGGACATCATTGCGACACTTGTTTTTCTCCAGTTCATTAGCCTTCTTGTTTACTCGCCACCGCTCGCTCCTTACTTGTTCTGAGATTCATTTTTGTTTTGTTCGAAAGTTTCCGAGAAAGCAATTACAAATATGTTTGTAACAATCCAAGAAATATTCATACGTCGTCGGCGAGCCGTTGACGCTTTGTCAATATTGTATGTCAATATTGTTCATCATTGATGTCCTAGAAAATGACACAGTCATACTGTATTTTATGATATTACCTGGTACACTCAAACCCGGATAAAAAGAAGACGAATGTATTTATTACTGAATCTGCGAATTTCGTAAAATCAATTGATATTGAAAATACATTTTTAGAACATGTTTTTATCTTTTCTAAGTCGATGTAAGGAATTATGGATATCGAAATTTTGTGAATCATTTTGCGCACACTCTACAATGTTTTTATTTACTTTATTTTTTATATGCTTTCGCCAGAAACGCTGATATGTTCGATCGCATTTAACTTTAGTCATGGGTACAGCTGCTAGGGTGCATCGCACAAAGCTATAATCTTAGAGTCGTAAAATCGAAAATGAACGGGCATTTTCTTAAACAACAGGTACCATCATCAGGCTCGTCGTCGCTTACCATCAGGTGTGACGATTATCAATTTAAAACTGCTGTAGGGAGAAAAGATAAATCTGAAAGGCTGATTGGAGACTCAACAATTGTGACTACTCCCACCAAGACGATTTGTTAGTGCGCGATCGCCTTGTTCTGTGCTACATCACATCTGATGGTAAGTGACGATACGACCGTATGCAATAAGTGTCCAGACGCCTCGAGTTCGTGAGAGACTTGTTATGTTATTTTTCATTACTGGAACACAATATTCCCATGAGAACTACATACGTGTTACATCATGATAAAAGTAGCCTATATCCTTTCCCGGCTCTTCAACTATCCCTATACTAATAAATCAAGTTATTTTTACTGACTGACGAAAAGGAATATAAGAATATAATTTTAGTATGGATGGTGGATAGTTAGCCAGACAGACGAGTATAGAGAAGTGATCGTCCACCAACCAAACTTAGAACCGCTATTAAACTAAAAGGTACTCCGCTAAGAATTGAACCCGAGACCATCGGATTGTGAGTCACCAAAATACGAAGGCGGTCGAATATTCCCACGATTTCCCCACTTTTTCCAAGTCTGATTATACCTGTTGTTTGTTAGTTATATTTCTGATGAAATGAAGCGTATGACGCTTTTCTTTATCAACTCGATAATCGCGTTATTTATCTAGAGTAAACACCATTGTGGAGCCAGCATACCGGCTCACTACCAACGTCACGTATTCGTAATACCTTTAGCATCACTGTTCCGTCGTTTATTTTCAGTCTAGATATTTATGCTTCGCCGATAATTAGCTACAGAATTGACATCATCGGTTGAGAATTCCATTTCCTTTATCAACAAACAATTTTTCCAATAACAATCCAATTATTAAGATTCCGTTGCGACTACTTATCTATAAGTATGTTACCTACATGTTGGGAAATGTAATTAAGAAGTTTAAATGACTATCATTTAGGTTTAGGTCCGCTGGCATAGAAATATGTATTAGTAATTAAGATTTCTATTATATATTTTATTTTATCCGCATCATATTTATTCGGTCGAAGCCTTTCGATCTATTTCGACAAATTAGATGTTATATGAACCTCTTTAGCATTTTAGCATTAAAGGAAGGGATTTGGGTACAAAAATCAAAATTTCAATTCCTGTTTTTTCTAACCTATGCCTTAGGTAGATTATTTATACTAATAAAGATATTTGCATAAGGTTACGGCAATGGATGGTGCTTGACATCGGTTTTCCTAGAGAGAGAGCGGAGCGTTGTAGTAGAGTTTCATCTGAGGATTTTACAAAATCGTTATAATTTTGCTTTTGTTTGATTTGATTTGACCTATCAAAATGTTGATTCCTATCTACCATCTCTAGAATGCACCGAAATCCCAGAGCTGTCGAAATCATTTCAGCATTCCTCTGTTTCGCTTTGCTTACTGTGTTTTAAAGTTATAAAGCACGTGTAATGTTGAGATGTTACGATCAATAGCCGTTTTGTTTAACCGTAAAATGTATAAAATACCTCATCCGTATTCCTGTATGTAGTGGGCGATGGAGTTTTCTCAGTTGAGGCAGGCCCATCTGCCAATCAAGGTACGCCTACGGCCGAGTGCGTAGTAGATAGCTGTCCAAACTGAAGGGAAAAGTCGTATGTTAGTTCACACGTACAAAACAACTTGCTTAGAATCGTGTTGTGTTGCAATTATACTTTCGACGTTGATTACAGCTATACAACAATTCCAATCCTACGTACGCTGGAGTTGGTGCCTTACCTTGTGTTGTGTCGGTGCATAACCTTGTCAGTAGGCGAATTCACTGTGCGGGTGTTTCCCCACCGGATGGCTGAGTAATCGCTAATGTAGGTAGTACACTCAATATTTAACCCGTCATTTTATAAATTTAAACTTTATTACTGTCGCATAGAGGTGGATTTTAATTGCATTTCTATCGTGGTACAGTCATGTTGTTTACATTCAATGCTGCTGCGCTTATTTGGTACTGTACTGTTAATTATAGGTTCCGGTTTAGTTACCTGGTATGTGCCTGAATGCGATCAGGATGTTTGCTAGTATGGCACTCTTGCAGGATACAACAAGCGTGGACGCACTGCCCTCATCTGATACATCGATTCCGGATGTGACAAAACCCGGAAAGTCTTGCATGTATGTAGGTCCTTATTAAAAGATCGTTTCATCAAGTCAATTCGAAAAAAGATAGTAAGAAAAATGCATCATGACGTAAATCGCATTGGACTTATGACTCTCGAGTTTTTTTTGGAAATCTTTGTTTTTAACCGAAAAAAGATGAAGTTCTCAATGCGACTGTATGTTTATGGTGTATGCTTCGCAATGTTTTCGTCGATTGTGAACCAATTTTAATGATTTTGTATTACGTTAGACCAGGGTAGGCCGGAGGCTATTTACATTTTAGAAAAATATTCCACAGATTTTAATAAAACTGAATATAAGACGAAATGGTAATGCAATTTATTTTTAAACTAGAAAGTTACTACTAAAACTACACTAGGTTTGAACTTTTTATTTTGTTTTTGGTGTTTTAAGATTTATTGAGGTAATGGAGTAGGTTCCTTAGTAGGTTTGAACAAATTGATTTTGCAAACAGAAATGTTTTGCTTTTTTTTAGAATTTGTCGTTTTTTGGTAAGCTGAAAAGGGAATGAGTAGCATTAGTTGTTCATCTAGAAAATTTATTAGGAAAATTTTGTTTGTGACGTTGATGTCTTTTGTAGGGAATTACATTGATAGGAACTATTTTTTAGTTTAAGTCGGATGCGCTGTCGCTGCGGTCTTTTATATGCGATTGATATTGACAGAAACTTTAGTTTAAAATTCTCCGCACTGACCCAGGTGACAAAAAATTGTTTATCGCTACCCTGTTTTCGCATCGTCCACGTTCGTGACTAAGATTTTATAACTGGTTTTGAAAAATGACCTTTTTTCACTGTTTCATAAGCAGTTATTAAACAATACTTTCAATACATTTTCATAACTAAAACCTCTTACTCAAGTATGATCTCCTGATTCTTTTTACGGAATAATTATTTTATATTTTTTATTATTATTATCACCACAGTCTATGTATGTCCCGACTGCAGGGGATCAAGCCTGTTCTCCTACAGAGAGTGTATTTATTATTATAATAAATTTTTTGGGTGAATCAGTACTAGGACTGGGTGTGTCAACTCTGTGAATTTTGGCACTTCTTGATAAACTCTATCCAAAGACTTTTAAATTATTACTATATATATTCAAATTTGGCTCTATCCAATGTAAAACGTACGTACTTGCTATTCGATGAGGTAATATTAAACACAAAAAAGAATAATCAATTTTTCGCTCATTGTACAAAACGCTCCAGAATGCGCCTAAGCAAACTGTAATATGCAATATCCTAGATTGATCGCATCTTGCTACTCGATGAGGAAAAATTGCACACGGCTCGCTTTTAGTCTATAAGGACCCACTACAAATACTCTGAAAAGAAAAGTTTAAGAAGTGGTGGTCCGACTAAAAATGATCCGTGTATTATAAAGGTTGCGGGGGAAATTTTGTGTGTCGTTGATGTCTTTTGTATGCTTTATTGTACACCAGGAATAGTATAGACAGAGTAGATAAATAAATAAAAACAATTAGGTACAGGAAGGCGACCTTATCGCTTAAAGCGATCTCTTCCAGGCAACCTTGAGACAGAATAATCGTGCGAACTATGTTTATCTTGATCAGTGTACTCTTGAAAAATTTTATATATATATTTATATTTTTATACTTAATTACATGTGAGTATGTATTAATTGACTAACAAAAACAAATTATGGACGTACTGTTCACTGCAAGCCTCTAACAATAACATCAAATAGCAACAAATGCATAACTAACAATATTGAATCAACCCTTCATTATTCCATCATCACCAACAGCCTATATATGTCCCCACTGGAGGGGCTCAGGCCTACTCTCCTACAGAGAGTGTATGGGCCATAGTCCACCACGCGGGCCCAGTGCGGATCGGCGGACTTCACATGTCTGTTCAAGACATGCAGGTTTCCTCACGATGTTTTCCTTCACCGTTAAGCAATCGGATAATGTACTTGAATTGAAAAACAACTCATAGGTACACGGCTGGATTCGAACCCGGTACCCTCAGATTGAGAGTCCGCGCCTTATCCACTGCGCCACCGACGCTTGTATTATTCCATACAAAACATTAATGTTCGGTAAAATCACATTTCCATATAGTACATACATATAATAAATAGGACGTGTTTGTTGGGTTGTGAAACGCTGCCAAGTAACCTATCTGTGTGTTGCCCATTTAATTGTTTTTTCCTTGAGTCGCGTATATTAATAATAGAAACTGTTGTGGCTGTGCATAATACTATGGATTTCCCATGATTATTACACATCTTCCTTAATAACTTTCTATATAAATATTTTTGCGGTGAATATAAATAGCATTTTTCCTTGTAACTATTTACTGCATTGCTGATTGAATTGGGACAATAAATATTATTGTAGGCCTGTTAAAATAGAGTATCAAAATAGGACAAAGAAAACAAACGGTGTCTATGGCACATTTATGAATGTCAGTGTTTTGTCTATGCTAATAAATAAGTATTGTCAAGTGCTCACGCAGTTTTAATAGGTTATGGGCCCAGACTTTTATTCTGAGCGGCCAATCGTGAAAGTAATTAAGTAATTTGTTACAGTTCGATCGTTTATCGATATTTCCAAATTGGTTCGGCCAGTTTCCGCGTAAAAAACTGTATTTTGCTACGTGGGTGCCGGTGCTCGGTTCGTTCGCTTTGTCGTAATGGCGGCGAATTACATTATAAACGTGCCAAAGTTGCGTGGTCGTGAGAACTATGACGAATGGGCGTTCGCGGCAGAAAACTTTTTAATACTCGAAGGGATGATGAAGTGTATCAAGACCGAACGAGATGAAAGTGGTACAGAAGTTGTTGTATCAGCTGCAGACGACGCGAAGACAAAAGCGAAGCTTGTACTCACTATAGACTCATCGTTATATGTTCACATCAAGACCGTTAAAACTACAAAGGAGCTGTGGGAAAAACTCAAGTCGCTCTTCGACGATTCTGGGTTTACTAGAAGGATCAGTCTATTACGAAACTTGATATCTATTCGATTGGAGAATTGCAGTTCCATGACCTCTTATGTAACGCAAATAATAGAGACGGGTCAGAAACTATGTGGAACAGGATTTGCAATAAACGACGAATGGATTGGTTCGCTGCTACTAGCTGGATTACCAGAGAAGTTCTCTCCCATGATTATGGCGATAGAGCATTCGGGCATTCAAGTAACAGCGGACGCCATTAAAAGCAAGCTTCTAGACATGGAAACCGGAAGTATAGACAATGTAGATGGCGCGCTCGCAGTGTCAAGGAAATACCAACAGAACAAGTCGAAATCAAGTGCGTCTATGAGTGGCAACACTGGCAAAGATGGCGTCAAATATCAAAATGAAAACGTCAACTCGAAAACTGTCAGTGTCAGATGTTATCGATGTAAACAAACTGGACATTATCGATCACAGTGCTCGAATAATCCCAAGTTCAACAAAAATGCAGACCGTAAGCAGACTAATGCGTTCTCAGCTGTATTCTTGAGCGGCAGTTTCAACAAAACGGACTGGTATATTGATTCCGGTGCTAGTGTGCATTTAACTGCCAATGTAGATTGGATCACTAGTAGATATCGGAAAGTTCAACAAGAAATAATGGTTGCAAATCAAGAAACTGTTTCCGTTACGTGTGCTGGCGATGTTAAGGTTGTAACCTCAGTTAAAGACAGTGAATTTGAAATAAACATTGAAGATGTTTACTGTGTACCAAACTTGACAACTAACCTCATATCAGTAAGCAGATTGATTCAAAATGGCAACAAGGTGCATTTCACGGACGACAGTTGTCATATTTACAATTTTTTTTTTTTTTTTTTTTTTTTTTTTTTTTTTTTTTTTTTTTTTTTTTTTTTTTTTTTTTTTTTTTTTTTTTTTTTTTTTTTTTTATTTACAATAGAAAACGTGAACTGGTTGCTACTGCTTCGTTGACAAATGGTGTTTATAAACTGAATCTAAAAGAATGTTTGGTAGCTGCAGTGACTACTTCGGATCTTACTTGGCATCGCAGATTAGGCCACCTAAACAGTGATAGTTTAAGGAAAACCAAAAACGCAGTTGAAGGAATGAGTTATGATGAGAATTTCACCATAAGTAAATCAACAAGTAAGACATGCTGTGAAGGTAAGCAGTGCAGATTACCTTTTACAAGTAGTGACACAAGGAGTACAGAATTGCTAAATGTTGTACATAGTGACCTTTGTGGGCCAATGGAGGCAACTTCACTAGGAGGCGCATCCTACTTTCTATTGTTTGTCGATGACTTCAGCCGGATGACCTTCATTTACTTTCTAAAACATAAGAATGAAGCGTTGAAATACTTTAAGGAATTCAAGGCAATGGCAGAAAACCAAACTAATAGAAAAGTGAAAACCTTCAGAACTGACAACGGGAAGGAATTTTGTAATACAGCGTTTGATGATTACTTGAAGAAATTCGGAATAGTGCACCAAAAATCCAACCCTTATACACCTCAACAAAATGGATTATGTGAAAGAATGAATAGAACGGTTATTGAAAAGGCTAAGTGCATGCTTTATGACGCTGATCTGGACAAGAAGTTCTGGGCGGAGGCTTGCAATACGGCTGTATACTTACATAATCGGATTGTTTCTTCAGTTTTAGAAGGCAAAACACCATATGAGTTATGGACAGGTGTTAAGCCAGATCTGAGCAACATAAGGATTTTTGGATCCCCTGTCATGGTCCATGTCAACAAAGAGAAAAGGTCCAAATGGGACAGAAAGTCCATTGAATGTATACTACTAGGATATCCTGATAATATTAAAGGCTACAGATTGTATGATCCAAAAAAGAAAAGAATTTTCACAAGTAGAGATATAATTATCATGGAGAAACAGTCGGTTATGATGGATATTACTTCTGAAGAGAATAAAAATGAGTCTGAGATGGATAAAACATCAGGAGACACCCAGATTCTGCAGGATTCAGTGGGGGACTCAGATTGTACATTGACAGAAGAGTCCATGAATGATTTGTCTTCAGACTATATGCCGAGTGAGTATGAGGATGCTGTAGAGACTCAGGTTGCAGAGAACCAGGGATTTAGATCTCTCAGAGAACGCCGTGCACCTAACAGATATGGTTTTGGTGGTGTCTGCTACTCGGAGAATGATATAGACGATGCATCAGACCTCACTTTGAAGCAAGCTTTAGAAGGGCCTGAGAGAAACCAATGGTTACAGGCGATACAGGATGAACTGAAAAGCTTTGAAGAGAATGAAGCTTGGGAAATTGTAGACAGTAAGGAAGCAGATAGAGTGGTACAGTGTAAGTGGGTTTTTAAGAAAAAATTTGACAGTGATGACAAAGTGAGATATAGGGCTCGTTTAGTAGCTAAAGGATTTACACAAAAAGAAGGTGTGGACTATAAAGAGACATATGCACCTGTTCTTAGGTACTCAACACTTAGAATGTTATTTGCTTTAAGTGTCAAATTAAATTATAAAATCTCCCATCTTGATGTCACTACAGCTTTCTTAAATGGTCATCTCGATGAAAATGTGTATATGCAAGTACCTCCTAATTTACAATGTAAAAGCAATAGTGTACTCAAATTGAAACGTGCTATTTATGGCCTGAAACAGTCAGCTAGACAATGGAATAAAAGAGTTGATGAATGTTTGATAGGGTTGGATTATGTAAAGTCAAAACTAGAACCTTGTTTATATAGTAAAAAGGTTAAAAACCAACAGATTATAATAACTGTTTTTGTTGACGATTTCTTTATATTTTCCAATAGTAGCTCTATGACAGAGGAGTTAAAAAAACATTTAATGGCGAATTTTAAGATTAAAGATTTAGGTCAACTGAAAAATTGTTTAGGTATGAGGGTGAAAGTTTATGAAGATGGCAGTATATCCTTAGATCAAGAAAAATTTGTTGACCATGTTCTAAATAAATTTAATATGGCACATTGTAAGGGTGTTGACACCCCCATTGAAATTAATCTAAAGTTAGAAAAATCAGACGTTATTTGCCAGGATTATCCTTATCAACAGCTGATAGGAAGCCTCATGTATCTATCTGTTTTAACTCGTCCGGATATTTCTTATAGTGTCAGCTATTTAAGCCAGTTTAATAATTGTTTTTCATCAACTCACTGGAAACATGTAAAAAGAATATTAAAATATTTGCAGAAAACTAAATCCTATGGATTGAAATTTACAAATGACAATAGCAATTTAGTAGGTTTTGTGGATGCCGACTGGGCCTCAAATACCGTGGATAGAAAATCCTATACTGGATTTTGCTTCAAATTATCAGGAACGGTAATATCCTACGAATGCAAAAAACAGCAAACAGTAGCATTATCCAGTACAGAGGCAGAATACATGGCATTGTCAGAAGCCTGTAAAGAGGCAATATATTTAAAAAATTTATTGTCAGAAATATTAAATCAAAATAATGAGATTATTCTGTACAACGATAATCAAGGTGCTCAGAAGTTGTCAGAAAATCCTTTATTCCACAAACGGACTAAGCACATTGATGTCCGTCACCATTTTGTAAGACAAGTTGTTGCTAACAATCTTGTTAAAATTGTTTATCTGCCAACATCTGAAATGCCAGCGGATCTATTGACCAAAGGGTTACCGAATGCAAAGCATAACTATTTTGTAAAGAAATTAGGCATTCAAAATGTTTCATGATAATATCTTGTTACAATAATGTTTAGATTATTTTGATAAGTGGAGGTGTTAAAATAGAGTATCAAAATAGGACAAAGAAAACAAACGGTGTCTATGGCACATTTATGAATGTCAGTGTTTTGTCTATGCTAATAAATAAGTATTGTCAAGTGCTCACGCAGTTTTAATAAGGCCTTTAACGGGAATTCGCTTAGAAAACCTTCATACCTTCATATAAAAGTTTATTTTACCATAATCTTTTAAATACAATAGCAATAGTTTTTAAATAGAAATAGGCTTTCATAAGTAATAACCTTTAATAAAAAATAAAATTAAAAATTTTGAAAATACCCGCGACAAATGTAAATGTTGTAATGGGAAAAGGGTTAAATAATTTTTTGAGAAACCCTCGACTAAATGGAAGTAAGTAACTAGATAAAAAGAAGCTTACATATTATTACAATAATAAGTCCGAAAAAATCCGTCGGGGGCTGCCATTGCCTAATCAGTTCCTGTTTCCAATCCGTTTCCACAAAAATGTAGGAGTAAGAAAATAATTTTTTATCTCGTATAGGTGCAGTCATTTTTTAAATGTATGATGGGTCTGCACTTGGCCTTCATTTCATTCATTGGATGGTAAGCGCCAGAATCCTCAATGTAATGAGGCGCTAGCTATGTTACCTTTCATACCGGAACACAACAGTGCTATTAACACTGCTGTTGGTCGGCAGACTTAAGTAACATGGTGGTAGCTAGCCAGGCAGACAAATAAAATGCCACCTATACCTATACCACCAACTAAACCGAGTACCGAGAGATACTGGGAATCGAATCCAGTTCCTACATATTGTAAGTCCGGTTTAGTCCGTTAAGTCCAAATGTGAAGCTATTAGAAAATGGAGATGGTTAATAAGGAGGTATCAATTCAAGACTACATAAAAAAATTAGGTACCCAACATAATTTCAACTAGTGACATATTTATAAAACTGCAAATTTTAGTTCCTTCAGGAACGGGAATGGCAGCCCCCGACGGATTTTTTCGGACTTATTATTGTAATAATATGTAAGCTTCTTTTTATCTAGTTACTTACTTCCATTTAGTCGAGGGTTTCTCAAAAATTTATTTAACCCTTTTCCCATTACAACATTTACATTTGTCGCGGGTATTTTCAAAATTTTTAATTTTATTTTTTATAAGCAAATATGTGTTACAGTTCAGTTTTTGTTTTCAGCATGGAAATCCATACAAATATTATAAACGTAAAAGTGAATTTCTTTGTACAGGGATAGTTAAAGGGGTGGCAAAGTATATTGTTTTTTATCCCGATCGAGCAAATAATTATCGTGGGTTAATTTCTAGAGTTCACATGAACGAAGTCGCAGGTGAAAGCTAGTTGTAATTATAACTCATTAAATTTGTTTATTAGTATTACGAGTACCTACGGCTAATGAAACTAGGTGGGGTTTAAAGGCTTTTTAGCTTAATAGTAACCACTGAGAAGTTTTATTCAATAAGATTTATTACTGGATTAGAAAAACCTTTCTGATGTACAAGAGTTTGAAGTACAAAAGTATCCAGACTTGTTGTAGCGAAACATAATGTAGACGTCTAGACCACGATGAACTGTGAGCGAGCGAGCGTCTAGACAGTATATGACCCTTATAACACCGACCGACTACATGATTAAAGCTAATGCAAGCTTTTCGCTTCGACAATGTATTTTACTGGTATATACATTTATTTTTTGTTTTCTTTTCAGTTTTTTCTGTCCCGATCTTTGTATAGTAAGTAATTCATTTTATCATATCGTTTGGTGCTCTGCTTTAATATAAATGCACTCCAGGTCCTTCCGTGGGTATCGTAAAAGTTGACTTATTTAATATTTAAGGGGGTGGGCAGCAGCGTTCTCATGAATATTTGCATCTAATGAGGACTCTGTATCAATTTATGTAATTGATTCTAAATATATACGTAATAAACATTGAAGGCGTAACTATTAAAAACTACCGAAGCATGAATAAATATCAGCACATCATGCATACGCTCGAAATTAAATTATAACACAAACAACCACTAATACATTTTCCTGGAAAGCGTTAAATGACTAAAATAATGTAATACATACCTAATTGTGTTTGTCAACCCTTCAGGAAAGATAGAAAGTACTATATTCTGTTCATGTCGACGTTGTATTGCTCCTACATGTTATTTTATGAAATTGTTTGTCGCATGAAGAGATGTTAACAAGTGTTTCGAGGTTACAAGTGATAATTGAATGACAAATGAAAAGCTTGCAAACCCACTTAGAAAAAATATGCGAATGTAAAGATGACAGTGTTACTTTATTAGATACTATTAATATCACTAATTACGATTTGATGTATGCTATAATCGATATACCATGCCCTACATTGAAATTTGACAGGTGGTTTTTCTGTAGACTTAAAGTTCGTAAAGAATATATTTTTGAAATAATTTGAAGAAAAAAAATCTGTGGGATACTAAGTTAGTAAGTAGAACTGAACCTAAATCGTATAAACTTGAAATGTTGCTGCCACGTATACAAGTTACAAGTTTTCGAATTTGTAGGATAGATTGGCTGCAAATATTGACCAATGGGCGCCTGAATGCAGCCTGCTCGCATCTACGAGCCTAGCGAAAGAAATTATTTTGTTTAGGGTTATAATATAGTTACGGGAAGCGTCTGGTGCTACTGCTGGACGCACGACACAATTCTACGACATCGTCTTTCACCATCATGTGACATGAATGTTTTAATGATAATTCAAATGTTCATTTAAGAAAATAAGATTACTTGTATCTTCCTTATGTAAGCTTTTCAGAAGGTCCCGAGAAACTGCTAAATAACGTTGTGTGTAATGATCAACAAAGTAACCTTTTTATAATTTTTATGGGCACATTCGAAAATAGATGCTTACAATTGGCAGTGAATAGGAGACGCATGATGTGACCACGAACATTAGCGCACAAAGGCCAAACACGTACGTGATGCAGCAAAGTCTGCGGCCTCCAAAACATATGACTTGCAAAACTATTCGCTATTACTTATTACGCTTTAACTACGATTATCTTCCTCTACAATACACGTGCGGCAGTGCTTCCTATTTACCAGCTTTTATTTAACTTCTCTTGTGTATATTAATGTATGTAAATGTCAATGTGTGTAGCGATGTTAATTTATATTAGGTCGTAATTTAGACCGTTTTCTCTCATGCGTGTCTTCAAAAAGAACATATGTTTTCGGTAACAATGAATTATGTCTATTTGCGAACAAGCCTCATAATCGAATTTTAATATTGTTGAGAAGTCAGTCATGTCTTGAAAAACAGTTTCATCACGTAGTAAGTTTTTATATATTTGATAATATGAGCACATTCGTATTGCGATGACATTCTTGTCTGAGTTGGTCAGTAATTGTACCTAATAATGCTTACATTTACCACAGTCCATTTTTGCCCGCATTCCTCAGAGTAAACTTTAGACTTGTTTTGATGCCGCCGTGTATGTTCTATTATTGTTTGTTGTTTTTCATTGTGCGCTATCTCATTCATGTTCATGTAAATAGTGGTCTACATCATCATGTCATTAAATAATCACAAGGCTGCATGCTACACTACATGAATAACGTGTCGTGTCACGCGACGCCTCGTAAAAGTTGACACGCCGAAAGGACGTGGCAAACTGATGACAAAGCGGAAGCAACAAGTTGTCGACAGCAACCTAGTAGGTTACAACAGCAACACTTTAAATTGTTTCCTGCTACTAGTAGAAATATGTATATATGAAACAGGTGGTATCAAGGAGATCGTCATGATTTTCGGAGAATGTGTTTTTACAAATGAAGATTAGTAACTGTCGTTAATCATCATCATCAACTAAAGGTTGGCTAAACATTAGACTTGAATTGTATCCTGACCTTACGGCCTAATTGGCAACTGGGCTTTTACCTATGCGCAACCAGTTCCTATGGAGAACATTTCGTTGTCATTCAAAATATATTATCTGCTCGAAAAATTTGTAAAGGCTTTATATTTTGTGCTCTATATTTGTCTGTATTACGAATTGTTGGTAAACTGTTAATTTTCCAAAAAATAAAATAAAGTATCCAGTTTCTCGTAGAACTGGGTGAATCGACTATGTGCTAATAACTCAGACAAATTTATTTCAAATTTTCGTAATACTCGTAGTGTTGTCACGTCACTATCACTATGTCGGGAAGTCAAGCATGCATACAAAACTTAGGTGTTTTCAGGGGATAATCTGACAGATATATAGATTAGTATATGAGCTTCGAAACGGTAAATTGATGGCACGAATCGAACGGGCAATGCGTGGCGCGTGGCCACGAGGGAAATTAGCTTGTTTTTTCACTTAGAATTTACATTCATTACACCTGTCCTTGCTTGGTGTAGAAAAAAAAACACGACCAGACGGGTAAGACTCTTTCATCGAAGGTTCTGTGTCTTGGAAGAAAACCTGTAGATTAACACAGAAAAAAATCGGTTCCGTGACCACATTGCTAAGGTTTGTGATAGATTTTTGATGAGTTATATATATATATATATATATATATATACATCGATGCCTCCTCCTAGGCATATGCCACATTGACCGGGCCCGAGCCACTTGCATCCAGCGACTCCCCGCAAACGTCGGTCCATCTAGTACGGGGATGGCCCGGTAGACGCTTCCCGATACATGGTCGCCACTCGAGAACCTTTACTCCCCTCCGGTTATCGGTTCTTCGAGCGATGTGGCCTGTCCATTGCCACTTCAGCTCACTGACTCGTCGAGCTATGTCGTTTGTTCGTCTACGGATATCCTAATTCCGGATTTTATCACGTAGAGAAGTTCCGAGCATAGCTCGTTTCATTGCTCGCTGAGTGACTTTGAGCTTGTTTATTCGGCCCATTGTAAAGGGCCACGTTTCGTTTCCGTATGTCATCACTGGCAACACGAACTGATTAAAGAGTCTTTAGACACTGAGGTATTTTGAAACTTCTTTTTAACTAACTAAAGAAAAATATTTGAAAATTATTCATTTGCTAATGAAGATGGGCAAGCATTATGTACCTCTATACTTTTTAAAATATCAAGATGAGGCAAAGTTGAGTGAGATTTTTTAAAGGGTACATTTTTAAAAAAAATTGCGGAAAAACAACACATCACTTGTGATGTTTCAATTTCCATTCCAATATTTGTAGCGCTATTAGTTCTTAAAAACTCAGATTACTCGCAGCTTATGGACGATATACATCATCAACAGCCTATAAATTATGTCCTCACTGCAGGGGCTCGGGCCTGCTTTCCTCCTCGGGCCTAGTGCGGAGTGGTAGACTTCACACACACCGTTTGAATTTCTTCTTAGGAGTGTGCGGTTTACTCACGCTGTTTTCCTGTACCGACGATATAGATAGACGAGTCTAAGAGTTGAGTTGCGATGATTTTGCCGACAAAAGTTACATACACAATTTCTGTTACCATCATCTGTTAAAATAGGTTAGCTGCTCTGAGACTATTATTATTAGCCTATACCAGATGGGCTTAGCTATTGTATTTTAAAAGATTACGTTAAAAGCAATTTTGTATTGGAGCATTCACGAAATGTTTGCGTGCTAAGCATACTCTTGTTATTACATATAATGTTTTACTAAGTTTTCACTACTCATCTTAAATTGCATGAGTTTTACAAATACACTTTGCAAATACAGCCTAAATGTACGGCGCCAATCGTTGATTTTTATGATAACATTTTAGTAATAAATTGCCTAAATCATGATTCAGATTACGAAGACGATAAGTTCATATTACAGAAAATACATTTTACATTACGAGTTTATCCATTTGATAAACAATATCTAAAAAAATAAAATTAAAAATTTTGAAAATACCCGCGACAAATGTAAATGTTGTAATGGGAAAAGGGTTAAATAATTTTTTGAGAAACCCTCGACTAAATGGAAGTAAGTAACGAGATAAAAAGAAGCTTACATATTATTACAATAATAAGTCCGAAAAAATCCGTCGGGGGCTGCCATTCCCGTTCCTGAAGAATTTGCAGTTTTATAAATATGTCACTAGTTGAAATTACGTTGGGTACCTAATTTTTTTATGTAGTCTTGAATTGATACCGCCTTATTAACCATCTCCATTTTCTAATGGCTACACATTTGGACTTAACGGACTAAACCGGACTTACAATATGTAAGAACTGGATTCGATTCCCAGTATCACTCGGTACTCGGTTTAGTTGATGGTATAGGTATAGGTGGCATTTTCTATGTCTGCCTGGCTAGCTACCACCATGTTACCTAAGTCTGCCGACCAACAGCAGTGTTAATAGCACTGTTGTGTTCCGGTATGAAAGGTAACATAGCTAGCGCCTCATTACATTGAGGATTCTGGCGCTTACCATCCAATGAATGAAATGAAGGCCAAGTGCAAACCGAACATACATTTAAAACATGACTGCACCTATACGAGATAAAAAATTATTTTCTTACTCCTACATTATTGTGGAAACGGATTGGAAACAGGAACTGATTAGGCAATGGCAGCCCCCGACGGATTTTTTCGGACTTATTATTGTAATAATATGTAAGCTTCTTTTTATCTCGTTACTTACTTCCATTTAGTCGAGGGTTTCTCAAAAAATTATTTAACCCTTTTCCCATTACAACATTTACATTTGTCGCGGGTATTTTCAAAATTTTTAATTTTATTTTTTATTTCAAGCTTTTTAGAGAATTCATATGTTGTAGTCTAAATATCGTGACGTGTGAAGTATCATGTCATGACAAACAATATGTGCAATTGTATTAAAAATCAAAGGTTTCCGTATCTGACGGAGTTTTTTTTAAATGTATAATTTCGATTATCAGGAGTTCATGTACAGATGCTAATCACCAAATACTCTATTAAGAGCTCAGGCACAGTTTATTCACCATGTTCCTTCACAAAGTTCCCCTCAAAGTTATTCTGCTTAATTATCAGATCCTTAAAAGTTCATGTGCAGGTTCTGTTCACCAAACACTCTCAAAAGAGCCCAAACACGGCTTACTAGGTATTTGCCTTCGCAAGGTTCCCTACAACTTCGTTCTGATCCATCATCAGACCTTCAAAAGATCATGTGCAGATTCTGCTCACCAAACACTTTCAAAAGAGCCCAAACACGGCTCACTAGGTATTTGCGTTCGCAAGGTTCCCTTCAACGTCGTTCTGATCCATCATCAGACCCCCAAAAGTTCATGTGCAGGTTCTGCTCACCAAACACTTTCAAAGGAGCCCAAACACGGCTCACTAGGTATTTGCCTTCGCAAGGTTCCCTTCAACGTCGTTCTGGTCCATCATCAGACCCCCAAAAGTTCATGTGCAGGTTCTGCTCACCAAACACTTTCAAAGGAGCCCAAACACGGTTCACTAGGTATTTGCCTTCGCAAGGTTCCCTTCAACGTCATTATGATCCATCATCAGACCCTCAAAAGTTCATGTACAGGTTCTGCTCATCAAACACTCTCAAAAGAGCCCAAACTCGGCTTACTAGCTATTTGCCTTCGCAAGATTCCCTTCAACGTCGTTCTGATCCATCATCAGACCCTCAAAAGTTCATGTGCAGGTTCTGCTCACCAAACACTTTCAAAAGAGCCCAAACACGGCCTAGTAGCTATAAGCCTTCGCAAAGTTCTGTGTCCCTCATTTTAATCAGTTAAAATCTTGATTGCAGCGCCCCCTGGTGAGCTAGCGCCATACCACCTATCTAAGAACCATCGCTGACGTATCAGCAACCCTTTACAAAAAACCGCATGTAAATCGGTCAAACTGTTCTGGAGATAAGTGGCAACATTGGTTTGTATGTACACACAAACAAACACACAAACAAACAAACACACAAACAAACATCCTCTCACCCTAAACGCATACACTGTCTCCGTTCCGTCGCGGGTAAAAATAAAATAATATACAAGCAAGGTACAATTAAGTTATCACTTTTATGAATTGAATACTTTAAAGTTAGTTCTTATTTAGTACGTTTGAACTGTTTGATGTAATAATTTTAGGGGTCTAACATTGTAAAGCTTGTGCCAGAAAGTTTCGCGGAAAGATAAAATGGAGAATAACTTGAAATCAAAACAAAATTTGTATAGCACGAGCGAGGTTTTAATCAAAATCATTCGGTTGGTGAGCTTGCGCGTCGCTTTATTACACGTGGTCACCGAGGCGTTTCTTATTAGTCCTCGTTGTGGTGCTGATGACCCTTCGGTGTAAAGGCGGCCGTGCTCGTTAGTTCCGCACTATTGCGGTGTAACAGTCGTATTCCGGTTGCTTGCGCTTGCGCCTCCCCGGCCAAGCTTTCTGACGTTTGATTTTTCTTCATGTGCCATACTTACTTCAGTCAAGATGAGATTGATGCTGACGGTTATTCTAGAGACTATATGTAACAGTACAGTACTGAGATGGTTTCATTTCTTGTCCTATTGGTCGTAAGTCGTGTCGTCAACTGGCAAAATAAATACTTGTATTAATAACCTGTGTTTCAAATAATTTAAGAGGCTGACTGTTTTGACGCTTGCCGCAAAGCTCGATGAAACTATTAGACGTACCACAGAACCAACAGAAACAAGCCATTAAAAAATCACACTTTTCTGGTGGGTTCTCCTAAAATTGTCCTTCATACAAACATTGTCTTGACAATTGAACACAACAAAACAATATCAGCCAAATTGGTGGAGCCGCCGAGTAATGATCAATCATACATGCGGCATTTTTATTCGAATCAAGTAACTCTTGAATCTCTGTATGTTTTGAGTTTTCACGGGTAAACCGATTGAAACGGTAAACTCAATTTCGTCGTGAAGACCCACGCAGAATCGATAATATCCAACGTCTGACTTTTGTAGCTGATGAAGTGATGGACTAAATGGATTTTGCAAAAATAAAATTCATTAAATTATCATTAAACAAATACTCGTAACACTAATAGTCTTTGTTTATGGGTTGATGTCATACGCGTTCAGGTTTAGAATAGGATTATTACATGTATGACGTAGAAACTCGAGTAGAGTCTAGGGAAAAGGGAGTAACCACCTGTGGAGTAGTAGTACCACCTGTGCATTGATTGCCGTGGGGGTGACTATGGCAAATTGGCACATGGCAATCACATCTTTGTGCTGATGACGTCTAAGAGACAGAAGTGACACCATGTGAAGTTCAAATTCAAATAATCTGATGACGAATTTCGTTGTTTATTGTTGTGTTTTTTAGTTACAAAGAGATTTTGCAAAAATTAAATTAGCTGTGAAGAGTATTTAAAAGCAAAATATTTGAGTTTTTTCTTGATTTATACACTAAACACTAATTGTATTCTAAATTTGAAGCTTCTAAGTCTGTTAGAAGTGCCTTAGAGTTTTGATGATCGGCCAGTCAGTGAGTGAGTGAGTGACAAAATTGAGAAACTTTGACTAGTTATAATTCTTAAACTATTGGTTCAAATTGAATGAAATTTAAAATTACTTCGTTTATACAAAGAATGCTTCGTTACTGAATTCAGGCTTCTAGTTTTATCCACAAAGAAGTTATAGGGGGTCGAAAATGGCCTGAACTGCTTCGAAAAAAGGACGCTACGGCCGTGCCGATTTTTAGCTCGACTTGGTGGGAGCACTGCCGTGCCCCCAGAAACAATCTTCAAATTGATCAGAAATTTTTCATAAATTTTTTAGCAATTTATTTATATTTAATTTCTTATCAGATATCGGACGAAACGTGGAATTTCATAACATATAGATATCTATATGATATGATAGACCTTTAGATACAGACACGTGCCAGAGTCAGCCCAAAAATTATTCAGATCCAGGTGGGGGTGTCTGTTGGCATATACCGCAGGTGGTCACCGAGGGGCGGAAGGGGGTCAAAAATTCATTAAAAATGTGTCATGTTATATGGTATGGGTATGTTCCCTTATACATAATTGTAAAATAAATTTATAAAATACATATAAAAATGTAAATTACAATATTTTAATTAAAAATTTTATTATTTGCAATAAATAGAGTCAATGTCGGTCTTGTACAGTATACACTTTACTATTTGTTACGACGTATTTAAAAGAGTAGTAGTTCCAACTCTGCCACGTGCTATATGCTGTGTAATGTGGCGCGCAGGGCGCGAGGACGCGGGCGGGCGGCGCCTTAGTCTCACGAGTCGCACGCGCCGAATTCGGTCCTACGGAAAGTCGCAGGCGCAGCGTGCGTGGGAACCACAGCTGAGAGTGGGAACCGCCCGCTCCGCGCAGCGTGCAGGTACCAAGAACGTAATTTTTTTAACACTTACGTTACTTTTGACCTCGTCCTGTACCTCTAGTGTAAGTTTTTACTCGACACAATCGCTATCGCGTTTGCGTTACTTAAGATATATGTACTGTAGCAAACGCGTCAGTATCGGTTAAAAACTCACTCTAGGTTACTGTTATTTCCATCTTGGACGAGAAAATTAACTTTTACTGTACCTCCTATAACCACTCATTCGGATATTAAATTAGGTTAGGAAATTAATTAATAAAAATAAATAAAACAGTGGAACTCATGTCATCACTTGCAACGGAAACCGGTCATTTACTAGATAATTATTCTGCAACTTTATTTACTAAGTGTTTTTCAATAAAGAAATGGTGACTAAAAATGTCAAATTCATAAACTTATTATTCAATTAACTTTCACAAAAAATACTTTAAAGTTTTGTGCAACCGCATGTACCTTTTCCACAGCATTTGTTCCCACGTGCTTTTGTCAGCCATTGTCTCTTTGATACCATGTGATGCGTCCATTGCCAAAGCAAATGTATTTATTGGTGCCAGACATCCCACGAAATGGCGGACGTTGCGTAAAACGGACCTTTTTAAAGGCCTCAAATGCCTTCAGTTTAATTGTTGATATAATTTTATATACCAATGATTAATAAACTCAGAAAAGTAATACTGTGTTTATTGTATTGTAGTAATCATAGATTAAAGTCACATTATACGTGTATACGTGAATAAACGGATTTGTTGTAAATATAAAAGCGTTAAATGATTTTTAAAATCTTATTACCTATAAAATTTATACCCCGGCAGTAAATTGTTATTATTATTTGGCTTACATGTGAATTCGTTTCGTTTTCCGATAAGATAACAGCCAGTCTCAAACCATAAGTACATTAAAACAATTAATGCTAGCAAATGTTGCGTAATTATTATTTCAATGTGTGTGGAGTACAATATAATTTGCGTCGGCGCCGCCAAGGTCGGGGTTATTGAACCTATTTACGTCTTTACAGGGAGGCGCCGTCTTTGGAAATAATCAACGTAGTACGTGCTATGTACGCTTTGTAGTTAGGTATGCTCAGATAACGATTGGAATACTTACGTTGCACGATTATTTACTTTGAAATTTGTTATTAAACGTAGATGTTGAATACAGTGTGGCTTCCACAATAGACTAGGATCACCCAACATGCATCTACATAATATCAACCTCAATACACCTGTCAAGCGTGGTGATTTGGTCAAATCCCCAAGCGTCTAGGTGGATTTCAATAAACAAGAGTGACCATAGATTCATTTTATAAATCAAATCAATTTATTGAATTCGTAAACAGGTAGAGATACAGTTGGAATTGATATATAATATATCGTATAATATATAATATCGTAAGATAACTGAGGTGACGTCATCATAAATACAATATGGCTGACGATGTATGCTACAATACCTACATTTGAGTGTTTTCAGCAGTTGATATTTTAGTTTTAAAATAATTCAGTGGTAAGCTTTTGAATAAATCTTTATTGAAATGTTTTCCTCAAATTTTATTATCTCTTTCCAGTGTGTTTTTCCCAACTAATTGCCTTCGTACTCAGGGAAAATCAAATTGTTTATTTTGATATCTGTCTGACGTACTTTTAAACAACGCTGATTATAGTAGGTTTTTTCACCCTATATTCTCAGTGACTCGGTAACTTTTATGTTTTCCTCAAACTAATTAATTAAAGTAAAAAAATTTAATGAATGAAATTAAATGATATATTTACTCGCACGTTATCATCATGTTTTCGTGAATTGATTGCTTATCTATGTCTCTCAACAATAGAAACTTATATAAACTGGTATATATCTTCTAGTTTCGTTTCATTAAATCACCCAGAAGCCTCAAACTAATGAGGTGCTGGGTCTTTATGAGATCTACTCGTAACAAAATATGTCTTAAATCTAAAATATCAAAAAAGCGCGCCCTTGATATAAAATGTAATATATTTTTTTAACAAAACTTTTTTACGTTAGGCCTTTGAGCTACACCATGTGTGTAGCTCTCAAGTCTTATCTATTTCTATTTAGAAGCTAGAAGCGTCTGTCAGATTGACGTAGATTGGTGATCTCAGTAAGATAGTTTTACTAAAAACAACAACATCAGCAGCAGCAGCAGTCGGTAAACGTCCACTACTGGACATAGGCCTCCTCCATGATTTGACACAATGACCGGTCCCGAGCGACTTGCATCCAGTGACTCATCGCTACCGCAAAAAACATCATATGCAAAATAACCTTGATGCACATTGCACGTCCCATAAATAACTAGGCGTGTAATTTTTCGCATTGTAATGATCGTAGCAAGGCCCGGCACGGCGACAAACAATACTCGGGTCGGACGCTGCGCTGTCAATATTTGCCATGGCTGTGACGTCTGTGCATATTATTGAAAACAAGAGTGCCAGCCATTGCTATTGTAAGACACTTAATAAAATACAAGCGCTGCGACCGGCATTCAAATATATGTATTATGTATGTCGATATCGTGTTGGAATACCATACATCGTGATTGCGGGTTTGTATATATACGAGTAAATATATTCCAAATGGGATCTTCTTTGCCGTGACCGTTGGTTGCTCGCAACTTTGGACTTACGAAATTATATCACACAGAAACACGATACCAGGATACAAGTATGCCTGGATACACTTCATAAAAATACGTTTTACGTGTTTATGCGTGATACGATTTGTTTTCATTAATGATACTCCTTGTTTAATGTCATTATCAACGGCTGCAACAGCCAATGAGCCTCCCTCAGATATCCACGTTTCTTAATACATTTAAATAAATAACATACATAAACAGAAGATAGCCCGTGCTTGGCCTGCGTTGAAATGCCTTCCTCTCGTATGTAAATCGTCAAATGCATCGATCAAGATTATGTTCGTGTTTGTCCATAAAAACAATTTCCACCTTTTATCCATGATCTTCCACATCATCAAAGGTTTTCATCATTTTCCATAATTCCAGTTTTTACCTCAAACGGTGTGGGCTGATGTGTCAATCTGTTAGTCAGGAAGGAAGGTTTCTATGATAAAATTTTAAACGAGTATTTCAAAGTTTTCAGCTTAAAAATATATACTCGTAAAAATCAACAATCTAAATATATATCAGCCAAATACCACTCCCTCGTCACGAGGTCTGCGAAACTATAAGCCCTAGAAACTTGAAATAGCGCCCGCTACGAAAGGGTTTATCGAAATTCAACCTCTAAAGGGGTGAAAAATGAGTCATAAGTGAGTATGTAGAACTGAAACTACTGCCCTGCCTTGCTACTAGCCTTTGGCTACTAAAACTTGAAAATTTCTCAGGTAGATTGCTCTTATAACCTAGACACTTTCTTCGTAAGATCCAAATTAAACCTAAGGGATGAAAAATGATTTCGAAGTTTGTATGAGAAAACAGGAAATATTTAAGCCTGCCATCTTGAAATTTTTCAGGTTCCTTTTGTCACGCAGACCCTTTCTGTGTAAGATTTTATTTCAACTTATAACCCTAAGGGGTGAAAATAGTTTCGAAGATTTTATGAGGAAACAGAACCTGTAAGTTTAGCTGGTAGTTTCTTTATATGATGCATACAATAACTTTAAACGTGTGTTTTTATTCGTCATTAAATTCAACCCCTAAGTGAGTAAAATATGGCGAAACAGAAACTTTGAACTAAGGGGGGATTAATCATGGATTGAAAGTGTAATTGTAAAACCTCAAATCCACCTCTATACACCTGACCAACTTGGAATTATGAGGTTTTGTATATGAAGTTGCCGCTTAGTCAGACCTGGTTTTCCGAAATTAAATACATTAGATATAGAAACGTAGTTAAAACAAACTAACCTTTGCTCAGAAGCGGCACTCAGTAGCATATGACGACAAATAAAATATACGGTTTAAAAACATTTATTTTTCATTAAGATTATAAATAACTTACATGAAAAACATAAACTAAAATAAATATACTAAATAGAATATCCTGTCAGTTTCCACGTTCTTAGTAAATTACAATTTGGTTGTCTTCAAACGTACTATACACAGATAGAGAGATAGTAGAAAAAGTTTGAAACCCAGAAAAAGTTGGGAGTTTATTGTAAAGTCTTCCTACGTGGACGAATTCGCGGGCAGCAGCTAGTACGTATATAATTCTGAGAAGTTTATTGAGCCTTCCATTTTGTTGTCTTCAATGACAATATGCAGACTGCCCGCGATAGATACCTTCAATTGTCTACAAAAGGCACGTGCTTCAGAGACTAATATCATTATGCCGCGAATGTCACGTGGATTATACGAGTATGCCAATATCTGCCAATATTGCGCTCACGTGCCTGTGCAATCGTTTACTATTGACAACTATAAATAGATGTCATAATGATCAATACAGTTTGAATCCAAAGGGAAAGGGAAATTGTATGTAGTAGGAATTCATGTGCGATCCGCTGCCGAAACGGTCGAGCTCTTTTTGCCCGACTACGGCAAAACAAAAAATAAGGTCACTTTGTTGTCTGTCTGTCTGTCAAGACCGTTTTTCTCAGGAACGCGTAAAGGTATCAAGTTGAAATTTAATATCGAATACTCAAAAATGAAGCTTAGGTCAACGCAATAAAATTTAGACAGTTTCCTTGGAGAATGCGAGGGAGCGAAACCCTATAGGATACTTCCCGTTGACCTTGAATCCTGAAATTTATCAGTAAGCAAGGTCTTACAGCACAACCATAGGAATAAATTTGAAGACCATGATTTTAAAAAATTAAAACACAGTAAAAATAGATTACCATCTTAACTTTGTATTTGAAAGCCATACATCGGGTATGTAATTGGGCTTCAATGTAAAGTTGGTTCTTCAATCGGAATTATATTTTCGGTAGAACATTGTTAGGTGCATATTACCTTACGTATTATTTATTATTTTTGTGTTAATTATTTATATTACGGAACCCTCGGAGCTCAAGTCAGACTCGCGCTTGATCGTCTTTTGTGTGTATATATGTATGATCTTCTGTTCTCTCCTATCTAATAAACTACTCATTGTATTTTGACTAATGAGGTATGCTTGCAGGGTACATAACGTGCTAACAAATAATATTTAATTAAAGAATTAAGTGTCGTGTTTGGTATATGCAAGTTGCATATACGTATACAAAACCATAGACAATTTTTATTTATTATTCTATTACGATTAATAGACTATATGTAATATAACAAGACAACAAAACAAGGAATATTCCTATTAGATATCATTTATTACGTGATGGATTGGTTGCCAATTAGTTATAGATCCAAAATGTTGCACTTCTGTTAGTAAACATCGCGTATGATCTACGCCTTATCGATAAACGAATATATTTATATTGCCTTCATAATCGGCTGCATAGTTGAATATGAGCCTCTCTCGTTTATCAACACGTTGCATGGACTTTCCATGATGGGATTTTCTATAATCACCACGATGGGCAGGTGATCGCAGTTAGATGCTGCTGCCCATCTCCTGAATATTGCTTTCTCTTAGTCGCCTTCGACGACACTCGCATCTATGCTGTCTAGATGTAGCTAGATGAAAGATGTACATCTTTAAATCTATAATCGTATTTTAGGTTACTTTTCAACATTTTTGACTAGACTAAATAAAGGATTTCTCTTTGATAATCTTCAGGCACACAAAAAACTGAATTTTTTTATTATTGAATATAGACCAATACTTGACCTCAATCTCACCTGATGGTAAGTGACGATGAGGTCGACGATGTTACGTGTTGGTCTAGAAGGATTAGTTAAGGATTAGTTTGATGAAAATTGTTAATGTATATTGTATGATGAAATCAGTTTTGATACCTTCTGTATTTTAACTAAGCAGCTTGTATGCTCAGTTCGTTCAGTCTAGACGTTTTTAAATGTCCTTTAGGTAACGCGTCGACAGTGCTCGTTATAATTACTGATCTTGGCTGTTCGTTGATCAATTAGAGCTCGCCGCAGACGGTCATTGTTCATATAAAAGCCATATTTGCTCGGACCTTGGGCCAGGTAACCACCGGTTACTGACCGGAGCGGTTACTGACACTTCAGCAAAAAATCAAGTCCAAATAACTCCATTCCTAGGTCACGTGACAAAAAATTACCAACGTTTTTATTTTTGTTTTTGTCTACTCACAGGCATTGTAAATATGTTGTTGTACTATTTTTAGCCTTCGTTCGATTTATTTAGTATTAGGTTTTTTTCGTCAATATCCTTTTATGAGGAAAATGGTGCAAAAGGTTGATTACACGGAGCATAATAACCAGATTAATTACGATTTCCTCCTTTCAAGTTACTATTTAATTACATAACATGTTTAGTCCAAACGACGTTCAGTATTTGGAAAAAAATAATGATCAGTTACTTTGCGTTTAGTTATTTAGAAGGCTTTGGCTTTTCGGTGAAGGAAAACACAGCGAGGAAACAAAGCATAACCTGCTGAGAAGGAACATGTGTGTGGTTCCTGATCATTTATCAGGTATGATTTCAGTGATGTCCGCAGGAGTTGCTCGCAGTACCATGTACCGGTTCCGCACTAAACGAGGAAAAGTAACGAGTAATAATTAACGCGTTCAAAAAGAATCAAAACCGACTTCATTTGCCTTAAAAATTTGGTTTTTGTTGATTTTATCAAAGAGCGAGCAATTAATTTCGATAAAATTTATATAAGACCACCTCTGAAGTATGCTCTACCAAACCAAAAATAAATTATCAAAATCGGTTCACTATTGGCGGAGTTATCGCGTAACACACATACAAAAAACATAGGCGTCGAATCGAGAACCTCCTCCTTTTTTGAAGCCGTTTGAAAAACAAATCGGCTCAAGTACTGTCGCTTGCGACCCCAAAGCAAAAGTTGTCGCCTAATATACTACGTCTTGATTCATTTTGTGTTTTATACCTTGTTCGTATTTTAAGTTTTAAAAAGCCAAAAAACTATAAGAAGTTTAATTATGTATGGGACTCGCGTCTGTTTTTTCCTTCAATGTCATTCGTTCATTATTTGTACGCGACATTTAACAGATCTATTTACCTGTTTTCATTGTAGTTCTTTCCATGAATAGAGCAAATAAATAGACGTCATTCGGTTGCCGCCACTAAATGACACGGATGGCGCCATTCTTGACTACATTAGAACTACCATTTACTTAACTGGATACATTATTTACTTATTCTGCCTTTTGTTTTAGCTTGTCTCTTTACGTTGAAAAGGTTTTAAAACATTGTTTTGTTTGTAGAAGCCAGACTGTCTGTTTGTACTTCCGAAGCGCGTGTGTTCGTCATCAGTCAATTCTTTACCGGAATATATGAATACATAAATCTAGAACTAAGTATTTACAGAGGTCATATTTCCTACTATTAAAGGTTCCTTCTAATATGGCTATGACTGATATAATCACCATCATCCGGAAAAATAAGGTTTTATCATCAGAGGAATATTTTCCTACTATATGGCAAAAATATACTTTTCATTTGTCAGCTTCTTAACCCTACTAAGTATTAGCCTCCCTCATTTTTCGAGTCTACGAGTGAGCTTTACACAAGGGGATTGGCAGGCGGATTGGTGACCATAGTAAGTTGTAGGTAATACAATGGACGGTCCTCGTGTCCTGAATTTTTGTGAAAACATGGGGTGGTCCTGTTGCAAAGGTATGACATCCGGCCTAGACATGAACCTATTATGGGATCATGTGTCAGGTTCAGACTCCGTGGCATAGCTGACTCAGCAACACACTCGATAGGTCCCGGATCCGGTTTCTGATAGGGAAATTGTTAAAATCACTTTGTGATAAATTCCCGATTGTATCACCTGATTGTGGTTTGGAAGGCACGTTAAGTCGCTGCTCTTGGCTACTATCTTTTTTAAAATATAAGATAATCTTCCGTTTGACCACAACATCGCCTGATGTTCAGCGACTATGGTCTAGAATGATTTACGGTTGCCTGGATATAGCCTTTTCACTCTAGCCTTGAAGACATTCGGGAAACACAGAAATCAGCAGGGAATTCCACTTATCGGTACGCCTAATAAATGAAGAAGCAAAACGCTTTATAAGGAATAGGGCAACGCGTGGAACTAAGTATGGGTAGAACCCAGCCGTTCTTCTGGCTCACCTATTGCAAAAAGAGTATGTTGGAATCAGGACGTGTAATTTGATCGCATGCTCTCCAAAATAAAGCGTGTAGAAGACCGAAAGACTCGCTATTTTACGCGGGTGTCACAACCTTTCTAGCTTACTCTTCACCGGTGAGCTGTCACCAATGAGTCTAGCGGCGCGGCATTCTATTGAATTCAAGGCAGCTAATTGATAGTGGGCAGATTCGTCCCATACGTGGCACCAGTACTCCGTGCAGGATTGGACTTGATATCTAGCCATTTATGAGAACTATGACGGCTCAACGACTCTGACACTAGTTTGTGTGGTCCGTTCCTTACAACTTGTACAATAAGAAGATATTAAGTAGAAGGTTTATCAATCGGTACCAGTAGCCACTATTGAACTAACCACATTAAAAGCATCGAGGAATCACGATATTTCTTGCGAAATCACCCGTAACGGTATGTACGAGTACATTGCAGTTAATCTCTCGCATTACGCAAAAATCTATTAAGTCTTAATTATACCACGACAAGTGATAATTTAAATGTCTTTAAGTAATTACTTAACGGAAATATTTATGATTTCCTTAATGATTCCTATACAGTTTGTTGTGTACTTATTATGTAAACAATAACATACGTAAAATAGAGTTTTAAGTCGTAATTCAATTAATTACACACTATAGATAAACCACGCCACACATGTCCACGTGAGTCTTCTGAGCCACTGCACTGCATCCTGCCATATCTTCCCGTGGATGGCGCAAAAGGCAACGCGGACGGGCAGTAGAATACTTGTGTGTCACAAACAATTTATGCGTACATCTTTCTGCCAGCCGTCAAGGGTTTGATAATCGCAAATGTCATGGAAGCCTGTTCGTTGTGGCAAACTCATGTTCAGGAGTTTAGCAGTAGATTTTGTACCTTTTTGCACATACATTGCAGTGTGAAGTGAAATAAGTGATGTGTGTGTGTTGGGGGGTAGTTTTAAGATACTACCTCTAAGAGAGATTCCGTTTGTTTATATCGTTTGCAGTTGGCCTTCAATCTTATCTGATGGTACTAACAACCAAACCGAATACCGATAGATACTCCCATTGGGGATCGAACCTGGAACTCTGAATCCATGCGTCTAGCCACAAAGCCATGAAGGTGGTTATAATAGAAACTATATAAATATACATATGCATACTATATAAAATAACTTAAAAAATAGAAAAATCTCGAAACACTTGTTTTGGATTGGGTGCAAACTGTATGTATGCGAAATTCGGATTTTGAGCGTTTGCGACATTAAAATTATTTTTCGTTTGGACAGCGATTTAGCGGCATTCCCACCTCCTCTCCGCTCCCACTGTTATTCCTGTTTTTTATTTTAGCCAGGATCTACAGCGGTACACTTGAAACGCGTCCACTGAAGGTGGATGAATTTCCTACGGACTCTAAAGCTATCTTGGGACCCCAGACTCGTTTAGAATAAAGAAATAGGGTGGAGTGGTAAAGACGTTCCCACTTCCCCCCCATGGTAAATGGGAGATAGCGCAAAATCGAAAATCAACCATAAGGTCACCTACTAATGGGAGGACGGCCGAGTGAAGCCCGACCGCCCGGTTTTGGAATACACCACGGACAGCGCCATGCAGTGAGTGCGGGTAGCTGAGGGCTACTTTGAGTAGTACGACCAGTAGTACTCATGGCAGAAGCGCTTGAATGCTCGGAAGTTGCGGCGCGTTGAGACGAGATCGCCGTAGTAGACCGGATGACCACCCGAATCGATACCGTCCAGCATGAACTCGCGTTCCTGACTCCACAAATTACATTCCCACAAGATATGATGCGCAGTTTGCGACTGCGCCCCGCATTCGCACTCCGGTGACTCGACCAAACCCATGCCGTGAAGTTTCCCGCGGAAGTTACCGTGCCCGGTCAAAAATTGCGCTACGCAGTGGTCGACCTCCAGCCAGTGGAGCGCCAGTCGAAGGCGGACGTCGGGAAAGAAAAGAAAGAGGTGCGATTTAGCGGCAGAGGGAATGATCGAAATAGGCGATCAGTATCGCTGTGATGACGATATTGTTTACATCGAGCGGAATTCGTGGAATGAAACACTATGCCTGTGTTCTATTCATAGCGAATGATGAGCTATGTGATGGATAAATGACGCGGCCTCGCCGACGCTGCAACGCCGCCTTGGCTCGACGCCTGGCGCAGTCACGAGTCTCCTATATACTACACGCTATGTAACATTTTATACGTATGTTAGCACTTGCACAACACAATTATGCTACAAACATAACTTCACAACGTGACGCTTACGCCGCCCGCCACCGCCGAGCAATGATGATGTAATTTGTATGCTCATCTCAGGGCGCTCAATGAAAATTATTTTTATCCACGTCGTAAGAGTGAAATTGTGATAAAGCGCCGATTTAGTTCAGTTTACATAGCACCAAGTTATTTTTTAATCCTGTCATGAATGATCGCATCAAATCTTATGAGTATGAGAGCTTTTTAATGTTTAATAAATATTCTTCCAGGGTTCAGATTTAAATAGTCAGGAAAGATTATATGAAGAAAGTTCTAGTTTATTCATACTAGAGAAAATTTTAGATTCTTTTAGTAGAACTTTCTGGCTTCCGAACTGTCAGTTTTCCTGGCGCCTTCTGACAAACATGTCAGGTACGACATGAAATGAACGCAACTGGCCGACAATTACGTAAAACTGTTTGAAATTTCGTTATTTGTCGTTGGAAAATTTCGAGTAAATTTCCACAAAGACGTTTGTCCGGCAGCAGGTAACTATTCAACGCTTTTAACGTAATATCACGCTACAAGTTTGTGCGTGATGGATTGTCTACGCGCTCATAAAAACCCTCGGTGACGCTTGTTATTTTGACGGCTTTTTTCGCAGGCTGGCGTCATTCTGCTCGTCAGAAAAATATTATTTATAGGGTCAGGTTAAAAACAGCGTGACGACATGACTGAACAGATTTGGTCGCTGCTGCCTGCGCCCACGCCACTCGTGATTCATTGCCTTGGCGGCGCAGCGGTAAACATTACCCTAATTACATTACCTACACGGTTGCAAACAAAATCGACACCGCTTCTTTCGACTCTTCAAGGTATGTCACATGAACTCGTGCCTTCTGACGTCTCTACCCTTCTCTAAATTTACGATGACTGCTAACGACACGTGTACAGGCTTATCTCGACACGGTGGTGCTATTTTCTTTTCAAATTTATCAAGCGGAACTATTCACGGTACGTGTTTCAATCGATTAACTGCGTCTACGTCTGAGCATTTTGATTATATTATATCATTTATTTTCGTCACCGCCGGACATTTTGGGCACTTTGCGGCTTTCGATCTATTCTAGAGAATCTTATGATGTGAAACTAGTTTCTTGAATTTGACTATCTTTTCTAATTTTTCTTGATTCGTAATTATTTGGAAGGCGTAAGGCTACATAATTTTTTAATTTTAAAACTACAGTAACTTATCGATCCGTAGCAATTTACATACTGTGGAGCATTTACACTTATGTAATGTATACCGCGAACCTGACTCAAACCTGGCATGTCATGCCTAAGTCTGCTGTAAACAACAATCTAAATATCGCTGTCTTCGATCGAGTTGATAATTTAATTATTCACTCCCCCTGTCCTTCTACGACCATGACACGATGAAAACACTTAATATTGTTTTCATTGAGGGTTTTTGTTACACTTTTATCCCAAGTGCTGGTACGTAGCTCTTCGGACGAAGAGCGATGCATTCGGATAAATCCCCCGGAAGACAAATGAAGCGATCAATCTTTTTAGACCAGGGAAACTCGCCCGCGGCAAGACACTATCCATTTTACTTAGGGCAGTGTTGAATTAGTTGTATTCAACTCTTGATTAAGTAAGTTATTTTATACGATGAGTTGTATTATAACTGTTTTATAACTACAACTTTTTAAAATACAGCTTTTAAATTATTGTAAGGTTTAGTTGTAATGATTTTTACTTCAAGTTTCATTGCTTTATCAGTAGTAATCTAGAATTGTTAATGTAAATAAACATTGGACTTGCTCAAGAATATAGTATCCTAGTTTACTCAGCGGCAAATACGCAATATTACACATCTTAAAATGTAGATGGATTTCAGTAATGTGCCCGGTAAGGGGACACTCAAGGCCAGTGCACTCAATGCTGGAAATACGACGAATGACGAAGTATGGGATATCGTAAAAATATAAAGATGTAAATAATGTCTGGAATATCGCGAACGTTCAAGGAAACTGGCTCTTGTTTACAATTTGAAAACACCGATTTTGACTTTACGAGGTTTATTTCTCGGTGGATGTGTTGTTTGTTTGCGTTTATTTCTGCTTGTTGCGTTGTCCGTCCAGTCCACATTTAGACGCAACATGAGCCGGCGCGTGCATTGCGTTCAATGCATCCGCGACGTCGCGCCGCGACGAGACGCCGGCCGACCGCTGCCAACAATAGGATGTCTCGACGCTCGTTATTCTTAGTCTTGTTTTAAATTCCACCGCTTTACAAACAGAGAATAGTTGCTATACCTGGATCATCGTCCAGGAAATGCATTGTTCGAACACTAGGCCGTTATATCACGTGTGTTGGTCACGTCACTTCTTCTCACTCAACAATATGAATTCAAAATTATTTATTGTATAAGTTATATACGCTAATCAAAGTAGACATACAAATAGCTAATATGTTTTTGATTTTAAATGTTGCGAGGACCAGTAAATGTAATCCAATTTTCATGTTTTTACGTTACTTAAGGAAAAAGCTTTCTGACAGATTAAATCTACGGAACCCTAAAACGGCTAAATTCTCAAAGCGTGATTTACTCGTAGATAGTGCTGCTTTTAGCCGAATATCGGCTCAAGAACTGTTCATCATACGAGTATAATAAAAGTCACGGAGATTACGTTTTCTAATAAACTTGTAATCATAGAATCCTAACTTGTAATTGACTAGAATCTTTAACTTGACACAATATTGCAATGATAGGTATAATAACAAACCCTCCAATTGCTATACAATTTGACTGAATATTACAATGAAATACGATGCGACATCTAAAGAATGCTCTCTCGTTTGCTAAAGTTCGAATACCGTCCCAAAAGATAGTCAAAATTTTAGCATTGCTCATGTCACTGTGACGTTTGACAGTTGACATTTTACACTACGTTTTAAAACTTTTCATGACTTCTACAGGTCGAACGCATTACTTAGTCTGTTCCTGAGGTATGGGAGTGGCACGGGAGGGTGTGTTTATGGAACGTCGACGCAGTTATGCGTTAGACCTGCAACACTGAGAACGAATCAAGCTCCTTTAGGATTCCGTACCTTTAAACTGTCATCAAAGCTTCTTCTCGAGTATAACCTAGATACTTGAAAATTGGCACGGTCGACTTAAAATCTCGTGTAATAGACTAGTTTTAGTTTTATTTGGAACACTAAATGTGCGTTTGTATGTAATGTAAATGTATATCGAGGGGAGTTTTTAAAATCGTATATCGAACTCCTTTCCGTTGTAAAAGCAGCAGCTTTCAGGATTTTTTTACAATAACCTATAATCTTATAAGACAAAGTCGGATTAGTTACACGATTTATAACTCAAGAAAGATTTATATGATCTTTGATAATTTAAATTTGTCTTCGCCCCGAATAACACAATATAATAATTATTAAAACAGGATAAATTAACAAGAATAAGAAATACATTTCAATGTGTGTACACACACACACACACGCACGCACACACAGATATTAGTAAAATTGAATTTGTTAAGCCTCATCTCTGCTATTCTGAGCGGGTTTCACCTTATTGAACATCTATCAACATCATTTATTTAATGTTTACAGGTGATTTCCATCGTAATTTATGACGTATAATAGTTATACATATCAATATTACTGCTTTACTTAATTCCACTCCGTAGCTACAGACTACAACTACAGACAGCCTCAGACTTTGAGTTAAACACTGAGACAACAAAGAAAGGTTGGTTTCTTGAAGCGGATTGTATTGTGTGTGTGGCTAGTAAGTAGACATTGCTGGTTTCTTTGTTATATATGTTCGATCGAAACATTACAAAACAAAGAGCAGTTGTTAGCTGAAAGTTGTTTAGATAAAATATTGGGATTTCCCTTGTAAATGGGTTTGTTGTAGCCTCTTTGAATTTAATAACCAACATATTAAAGACCAGACAAAAATTCTCCAACAAAAAGCTCTGCGTACACTATTGCTTGTCTTTTTCCTTACAACGGTACATTATCGTAAATTTAAGAATAGAAAATTAATCATTTATATCCATAGCATATTTTGTTACGTATAGGTTTCCGTTCATGTACCTCGCCTGCATGCAGGCGTGAAAACGTAAACAGTTATTTTAGTTATACTAATTACCAGTTATACATAAAACATATTGATGGTATATCATATACAAAGTCACATTAAATAAAATAGCCACCGTAGTCAATTATATTAGTAGATTTATGACATTCATAAGAATTGCAACAACGATGGTTCACGATGCGTTTTGTCCAAGGACAAGAAGTCGGATCTGTTTTCTGAAATTTCGTCTACGATTGTTTATGGATTAGTGTGGATAGTGTAAAAGGCGCTGTCGGACGTGTCAAGTTGCAAATAGGTGCGTGGGCGGCGACTCAATGAAAATATAAATAAGGCACGCCAGACGACCGACGGTCCGCCCCGCTGATCTGTTTTCCATTCCACGAACTCCGTCCAGATATTGTGCCGTGTCCAAAGCGGCCAAATATCTAAATATCTCTATGTTTATTTTCAAACTTCAAAAGTTTAATTTCCCGTATTCGTCCAAAATAGACTACTTAACTAAAGACTGTGATTTGCAGGAACATTCATACAATATGATTCTTCATTGTGTCATGTTCATCTGAATCATTCCTTCCATCTGTTTACAAATATGACAGGACTTTGAACAGACAGATGTCTCATGCATCGTTATTGCTAACGTTTGTTCTTCAAACCAATTATTTAGTAAATTATCGAAGGGAAGTAAGTAACTAAACGATAAAACGATTAACTAAGATTAGGTAAAAGTTTTCTTCCGGAAGACGAGGCGTATGACCTATATTTAGTGAAGTCTACTGGCCTACGCTTACAGTTCAAAATGGCAATGTAATTTAGAAACTACATACACGTGTATACTCACTCGTATTTAGTTCAGATGGTTTGTACACGCGCGCTGTAAATAAAGTAACAGATTTTAATTTCGCAAATAAAAATGATGACATGTATAAAATGATTACTGGAAAGAATTTAACTCGTAAACATTACACCTGCGAAATGCTGATGTTGATATTAATTAATATATATTGCATGCATCATACCCGCCTGGTATGGCGCCCCGGTGGCAGGCCGGCGCCGGCGGTGGGGTCAAAGTCACTCTTTCGTGTTCTAATGACGTGACGACTACATAAACGTCCAAAACAAGAGTGTTATTTAGCCTGTCGGTTCCAAATTATGACGTGCGTGTCATTCTAGAAATTGATGGATGTTGTTTGCTTGCTTCGTCCACGTTAAGACCTTGAGAGTTTGAATGCAATGTAGCACAGCATTGTAATTGGGATATATAGTGTATGCGCCATAGCATACTTACTCTGTCTCGTGTGTCTATGGGTTGTCTTACTAAACGTCAAGGTGTCAATGACGGTCAGTGTAAAGAGAGCCGTGGGTGAGTACGGACGTTCAGTAGTACCGAACACGTAGGCATCGCCGAGCCAGTGAAGTTGTAGACAAAAACCTAATGACCAAACTCCTACAGGGTAGATTAGAGAAAATGCAGTAGACGCCGAATAAACTGGTGTTATCGTATTGAAATAATTAAATCAAACCTATGCAGAGGATAACCTCGAACATTCAGAAATACATCCGTTGAACCTATATCATTGAGAAAGCACCCTCTAAAGATATAAGTGGGACACACACAGCTGTATCCAATGTAACCAATCAATAAATTATGGCCATCCTACCGTCTTCTCGTGGATGTCGTACAAGACCACAAACAAACATTACAGGCGATGGTAATAACGATATCTGGCTGTCGATAACCAACCAACCCACCTGCCAAGCACACACAATATTGTACAAAACAAAACAAAATGTCATCCGTAGAGAAAGAGAGCCTACACCTGTCGTAAAGGGCTCCTCCTATGACAGATTGTATGGCTACACCATATTAATTCAAATGTTTTAGTCAATAAATATTTTTTGGTATTTGTATAAGCGACTTGGTGATATTTGACTTCGTACAAATGCAAATACTGTTCGTTGGCAGTATGAGAGCCGTCGTCGTGTCCAGCAGTGGCGGTTCCTAGCAGATTAAGAGAAAAAAAAAGTTAATGTCAAGGTATGTTCTATATACCATTCTATAACTTGTAATTTATGACCACGAGAGAACGCGAATTTTTTCCATCTGGAATACTGAAATATCATACTTGTGTACACACAATAAAATGTAAAAATAATTATCAAGGTTTTATACTGTTGATCGAAGTTAGCAAGACCTGAATTCCTTGCCGAGTATTTCCCAAGAAAGGCCAAATTGAAAATGCTGTTAACAGCACATCACGCAGGACTACTGGACTCGCAATGAAAACATGTCGTAAATCAACAAACATAAAAAGGCAGTAACATTGTCATCGCACATCGCCTGTACCCATGCTGGATGGATCGCGTTGCGATGTAAGTGCGGTCCGTACCGGTCGAAGTGGTCATAGTGCCATAGTTGAGACAGTAAATGCGCACATGCGCCGACGACACGCTCCCAGTAGTGGTTTTCATTCGAGTTCAGAGCGATAAATGGAAAATTTCATTGGTTTTCGTGCTGAATAGTTTAGTATCGATATCGATAACAAGTTATCGCAACTTACAATGCAGCGTAGAACACGTGTAAAGCATTCGCACGCGCCAATTTTTATGAGCGCGCGTACTTTCTACGTATGTACGATAACTAGTACTACGATTGTAAAGCTGAAGTTGCGTAACCTAAGTTACTCTACGCTCAAGTTACGACTGGCGGCCTTCAGAAAACTAATAAAGCCGCGTTATCCCATATAAGTACGTAAAGTTAAATAGGTCGGTATCATTTCAAATTACTTATGAGCAAGCAATTTGTAAACATATCTTGTTCTGGGTCTATACATCTAGGTACTAGCCTAAATAGTTTAGAATATATATCAACCAAACGATTATCGTGGAATCAGAAAACTTAGCAGACCTAGCAGGCATTCATGATAAATGCGATCAAATATTCCCACCAACATAACTTGATTCGTTTATTTCATATTCAAGGCATAATTTGGATATATTTTAATGTACGATGTGTAGAAGGATATAATTTTTGGATAGATTGCGACGCCTTATACCTAATTACGACCTAATTCCAGGTTGATAAATGTTTGTTTCGATGAAGAATTTATGTGCTACTGCTAGTAAATATTTCCATACGTTATCTAATACCATAGTTCAGATGATTTGTATATCTTTGTTATAATTTAAGAAAAGAAACAATTCTGAATGTTTTAAAATCATTGCACCGTATTAAGAATTATTATATTTTTTAAACAAAATCTTAGAAATATAGAATGTTAAAAAATATTATGAAACGTCGCTGTTCTTGACCGCGCATTACTGTCTCACCACTATTTACGTCTAACAGTCAATTAAACTTGGCCTTCCCACGAACCGCTTTGGATGAGATTTGTGATTTATGTGAGCGGTTAATTGAAAATCAAACGCGTGTAGCTACGTTTCTGACATAATAGAACATCAAAGAGACCCGTATTAGGGAGTGATGCATCGATAAATAGATAAATAAAGGCCCGTAATCCTGTTTCCCAATAGACGGACGCCCAAACATATAAAATAAAATGAAGTTTCATTTACGCTTCCAAGTGAGATGCGCAACAAAATAACCCGTTTTAATAGTATTTATGTGGATTCTTAGTGAAAGTAACGTAGTGAGTATACACAGCGGACACGGATTCTTATTTGAATATAAATCACTGATTCAGCCGGATATACTCGTACGAGGCGGGCGGGTCCGATCAAGGTGAGCAGACGGCGAGGCGGCGCGCGCGGCGACCTCTGCGCTCGACTTACTGGTTTTCTAAATAAATCATATCTTTTATATTCCTCACCGATGTTGAATAGACGTCTGGCCAACTCAGACAATATGGCTGGTATCGCGCATTGCACAGGACGTGTCTCATATAAGCAATCGGTGATTAATACGTAAAGGACGAATGCTAAACGTTCCGCATCGCCTTATACACACATATCTTGGCTGAAATGATAAAGAGAGATAGGTTAGGTAGGATACAAATTGTACTGGTTGAAAAAGTGTTTCACAGTTTTTGATACTTTAAACATACATCTTTTTTGTTTGCCCACAATCTCACCTGATCTCGACTGACGATGCGAGCTTAGATGATCACAGTTGTCTAGAAATGGCCTACCTAGTCTACGTATGGCGACAGTTTCATATTACCTAAAACTCTGAAATACCTACAGATCACAAGATAAATAACATTAATACTGAACAAACGATGTCGGTCACGAAACCTGCATTATTATATTCGTGTAAGCTCTGACCATAAATCTTTCAATATTACACTAGGAATCGTCCCTGCGAATGCCCACAATATGATCTGCAACAGCCTCGCCCCGGCTCGTGGGTACGCGTCGAAATAAAGCGGATGTCACGCCGACATAGGGTGGAATAATTGCTTCATGCCTTGAATTTTATCGCTTTATTACGCCATTATATACCTCGTTAAGATTTTTGTTAACGTTTACAAGCTTAATGCTTTTTGTCCTACTGGGACGGCAATGACCTTTATTCTGATTCGAATTTCGGGAGAACAAAATTTGTAATACAGTTTCTAATTTTATTGTTGTTTAATCTATCACAGAAATACACACAAAATTGAAATAGTGGACAATTACGGTGTAAGTTGATTACACTTGTAACATAGTCTTTATAGTTTCAGTTATACATAGAAATTTATAACCCATTTAAAACTTTTAAGGGTTGAATTTCGAAAAACCCTTTCTAACCAGAAGCCTACGTTGTATACAGAATATGTGTGCTAAATTTCAAGTTTCATAGATATCGTGATGAATGAGTGAGTGGTATTTGGCTTATATATGTTTAGATCCCTTATATTATCATCATGATCATCATCAGCCTATACACCTGACCCCACTGCAGGGGCTCAGGCCTACTCTCCTACTATTATAATACAAGTTCTTTAAACGTGGTTTTTCAGACTCAAGTCAGGTCCCTTACAAAGACAATTATTGCAATCAAAATCGGAATGTATGCAATATATTGGCAACTGATTCGCTATAAGGAAGGATATGTTTTCCTCATATTTAAAACAAATAAACAGGTATTGAACATGGGGAATTCCAAAGTAACCCAGACGAGCTGATCTTCGTCGGAGACGACATAACACCCAAAAAGGTCAAACTAATTTAGGCTTCATTGCAGTTTTCAAATCTCAGTTTTGAGTCTCAGTCAGTGCAATTCAATAATCATAGTCGCAGCAGCTATATATATAAGAGGAGCCTCCTCCATTCGAGAGTTTTTCATAAATCGCCACAATATGCAGACGCAGAGCGTATAGTTAGATGTCAGTGATACATGTCTAGGTATCCAACTCCTCAAATCTTCCCTTAGTCGTCTTTTAAGGCACCCACAGCAGGAAAACATGAAGTGATATTTTCAAAAGCGGGGATCACACAGGACTGCTAATACTTTAATGATTCTAAAATCCAAACTTAAAAAAGGTCAAGAGCGAGTCGAACTCACGCACCGAGGGTTCTGTACAGAATATGAATAATTAACATACTGAAAATCTTAAATAATAGGTAAGGTAATATGCAACCCACAATGCTCTATCGAAAATATAAGCTCGATTGAAAAACCAACTTTACAGCTAAATTACATACCCAGTGTATGGATTTCAACTACGAAGTTAAGTTTGTAAGCATAATAAGCTATTTTTTTGTGTTAGTATTGAAAATCCTGCTTTTCAGATTTATTCCTATGGTTGTGCTGTAAGACCATGCTTCTTGCCAAAGATAAGTCCCCAATAGGTTTTGGTTCCATTGCATTTTGTATGGAAATGGTCTAAAATACAGCTATATATTTTTATTGCGTTGAACTATAAATTTGAATTTTTCACAAATTAATTTCAAGGTGATATCTCCACACGTTCCCGAGAAAAAGGGTATTGATAGACAGGTGGACAGCAAAGTGATCCTCTAGGGGTTCCTCTTTTCCTTTTTAGGCAAGGAACCCTAAAAATAGTCTTTTTAGATTGTAAGAAACCGTGTTTGAGATTTGGTCGAAGCCCACTATAATTGAGGACAGGTGGTGTGTGTCAGACGGTCTAGCCAGCCAGACGAAAGGAGGCGGTGGAAAAGGGCGAAACTAATTTAGCGAGTTGCTCGACACCCGTCGCCGCCCGCTAGGTCCCAGGGCCGGGCGTCCGCCGCGCCGCCAGCCAGGGTGAACGCACGCAGACTCGCTCCCTTCGAGACCCGGTCAGGTTCAACACGCGCTAGTCTGTAGTCTGCAAACGGAATTAGTCGGGACTATGGAACAGACTCGGGGTTGTAATGAACCCTTGAACTCGGTATTGGTACACCGTTTTGGGAATTTGATGTGTGGTTGAAATCGTGTTCTTGGAATAGGTAGCACAATACATAAATTAAACATAACACGTTTTTAGAGTTTTACAATATATTAAACACGTTACTTTATCGGAGTTGATCCATTATAAAATTCATATCGCAACACGAGGGAATCGCAAGTAGGTACGAATACTATAACGTACTGCGTGAGAGCCATGTTTACATCTCAGTCGGTCCAGTTTTCTCGTAGTGTAAATTGCTTAAATAAGATGGCTCTATTTCATATACTTCCGAATATTATAGCCGTTAAATGTAGTTTTTATTTTTCAAGAGCTTGTTATCGACTCGATTTCGCGAACGCGGTTCAAAGTGAATTTTAGCTAAGGGCACCTAAAGGCCCTTCATCGTAAGTAGCTTTCTTTATCAGATTAAAGTTTTTCGGCCGAAAGATATCTAATATAAATTTTCGAATCTAATAAATCATATTTCTATTTGAAATACGCTACGCGAAAGCCAAGGAATTTCCATTTAAAAGGTCAAAATAAGAGTTTTCTTAGAAACATTTCATAAACCTAACCAATGAAATACTTAAGGGCTTGGGGTGTCAGCCTCGGAGGACGCGTCGCCGTCGCTTGCCCCCAGACACCCTCTTGACCTCGCCTTCCCCCTAAGTAAACTCTACATCTCGCCTGAGACCCATTCGACGCCACCCCATCTAACACTGCTAACAAATAAAAAAATATTCAAATTGGTTTACTCTCACCCGCACTCGCTCACACACCGCCTCCCAACCGTATGCTATGCTTATGATATTGCTCTCGTATTAATCTCATTGGTAACAGCTCACTGAGTTTGTAGTGTAGTTTCTATATTTGTCTAGACCAGACAGACGATATTAACATATAAACTGTAGGTAGATGTTGCTTACGGACGGATGTGAATGGCCAAAATAAACCGTCTGCGAAGTGTCTCACTGCTCGGTGACTGACGCACATGTAGATACCTACCAATTTATGTCGTTCATGTAAATGACCTGAGTCCTTATTTTTTATTTTGTCTGCTGTTTACGAGTAAACCATATTGGAACCTAATAGGTCTAGGAAAGTGTATTTACATACTTTGTACGTTATGAAGTTGTAAACGGTCGACCGATCTTTTTGGTCATAATACATATGTATATGTATATAATATTCGGTACAAAACAGAGTTTGGTAACATAAGAAGTTGACAGTGTACAAACTAAAGTAAAACACATGTCCCGCTGTATATATTTTTCTTCATTTGTATGATCCTGGAAAAATAACTGAAACCGACAAAGAAATTAAGTGCATTTCATTAAAGAGCTGCTTCGAGCTGTAAGTCTGGAGTTCACTGGAGGTCACATTGTTACAGATGCAGTCAATCTAAAGAAAGATCGAAAGATTATTTATTACTAGCTTCCGCCCGCGACTTTGTCCGCCTGTACTTCAGGATTTATTCTACTTGTTCGATAGGCACAGGTGACGTATATGACAAATTATTATACAGCATAAGGTACAAAATAATGTTTATTCTGTTACGTAGTGTAATAATTTAAAGAAACAAAATAAATTTCAATATCTGACGTAGTACATTCAAATAGTCTTCACACCAATATTATAAACGCGAAAGTTTGTATATACGAATTTACATATTCTATGGTCGGTTTCTAGGCAACGCGTTTTTGTTATGCCAAAATTGCCCATGTAATCCCACTAATATTATAAGTGTGATTTTGTACAATTTACACAATATGTCTTTATAAATTATAGCCTATATGTTATTCTGATGTATTAGCTATATTATTGTAAAGTTTCATTCAAATCCATTCAGTAGTTTTTCCGTGAAAGCGTCACAAACATCCAAACATCTAAACATCCAAACATCTAAACATCCAAACTTTCACACTTATAATATTAGTAGGATTTACGACATTAATGATGAACTCGGCATTGACAAAACTGTCTGCACTAATATAACACTTTAATTTCATATCATTTGAAAACGTCAGATCACCCGTAAAGAGCGGACGAGACATGAGGCTATTTGCTAAGTTCTGCGGACGGATTAGTGATCCCAGTAGGATGCTGATGATATGTATGGATGTTATACCTCAAACGATAAGGCAGCGATTTTGATTAACATTCCCACACGGCTTGATTTTTTTCGACGTCTTCAACAATTATCGTCACATTTAAACCAATTTACACACAACATTAACAAATTATGCACCGATACCTCAGGAATCACTCTGTTGATAGATGAATATCGCATAAAAATCTATTCAGTAGTTTTTGAGATAATCGCGAACAGACAAACGCGGCGGGGGACTTTGTTTTTACACGCTTTATATTAAGTTCACTTGTAAGTATCTATCTATGTATGTAAACAAATCTATCAAGTCATTTTATAGGTACTTCTAAACGTCGTAGCGATTCGAAATTTTGCAATTATATGTAATTCGGATAACAATACAATAATTTGGCACCATCGAGCTGATCTGACCCTGGAATCAGGGGTTGGATGGAACCCTCGATGTTTTTAAAATAAGAACGCTTGTCTTCTGTTGGAAATCTTGACTATCTAGATTCCAACCATAGTTTGTTTGACAGTTCTTGGGACGACGTCGCTCTCACTCGTGTACTTGTCAAACGAGGGAAAATAACCTATTTATTATAAAATAAAATATGTAGTAATATATTTATTGATAAAATTATTTTTTAATTTTTTAACAAACTAGAAAAACTAGAACCTTTTAAAGTACAGTAATCGCTTGACAAAACAACGCAGCAGCCTAGTGTCACGGGAACATCAGTGAAACCGTCAAACTCAGCCCGCCGTCTCACCAATACATTTTAAAATAAAAAGCCTCTAAATAAAATAACCACAGGAGAAAGAAATTAATAACTAAAAACAGTTTCTAGTTGACGCCTGCAGGTCCGTCCTGCATCTCTACAATAAAATATGTGTGAGTAATAAATACGTACTCGTATAAAATTGTAGGATTAAAATGTTTTTTTAGTACGACACGCGGAACGGAGACGGTACATGCGTTTAGGGTGAGAGGTTGTTTGTTTGTTAAACTATAATTATTGTATAGGTATTGACGTTCCCTGACCTACCCACCCATGGGCTATGTAGGTAAGATTCATTTAGAATCAGCAGGTAACATGAAGGTACAGGGAAACCAGCGTTGCCAGATATTTTTTTTGCCAAGTCGGGATTTAGGAACATTTTCAGTGAAAAAAGCGGGATTCTTTCGTCGAAAGCGGGACATAGTAAAAAAAACGTATATAATCAAAAGTTTTTGAATATTTAACTTTTTATTTGAGTTCAAATTACGTTTACGTGACAATAGATAGCAAAAATATCCATAGAAAATGTATTTTAATAAAAATATGATATTTTAAATCAGATTTACCCTATCGTTAAATAGTTAAGTCTTTTTCGTCTTCTGAATAATAAAAAAAAAACAGAAATTAAAATCAAAAAAGTTTTGTTCATTAGAAAAATATGGCGTTTCAAACTCAGAGAAGTGAGTGTAACAAATTGCAACGTACAATAAGAGAATAATTATTTATAAGAATAACTTATTCATGATATTTCTGTGAAGATTTAACTTCTTTTAAAGTATCCTTTTTCTCTTTAATAAAGATGAAGAACTCTTCACAGGATAGCTGTAGATTAAACTGGATGAGTAATTCTGCTTGTATTAAATTTACGGAACATTTCTAGCATCCGACCATTTTACATTCATTTGGGAAAAAACGCGTTCAGGAAAGCAGTTTGATGTTGGAATACTTAATATGAAAGACACTAGTTTAAACATATTCCTAGTATCTTTTTTTGGAAACTGTTGAAAGAGCTGGTGCCATTTCTGTGCGGTGGTGGCAGTGGTGTCTTTGCAATTTTCCACTAATACATCCAAGGATGATTTCAACGAGTTAAATTCTTCTTATAGGTTATCTACCGAAATATTGTCTGTCAATTTTATTAAAGCTACAGCATTTTCAATCATGTTGAAACTAATTTCACTTTCCAGGTTTATGAATTTAAGTCTAGAAAAAATATTTTCATCTGAAAAATTATAACGTTTATCTATATATTGTTGGCAATTTGTGTGAAAAATTTTAAAGTCTTCGATGGCTTTGATCCGTTCTGATTCATCTAATTTATTTAAGATATGTTTCGTCTGGTAGCCGAAAAACCCATCCTTTAGCCTTTGAGTCAATCTTGAGCGGAAGAGGCATAATGACTCATGCATTTCTGTTATGGCAATATCATTTCCCTGAGACTCTTTTATCAATGTACCAAAAGCACTCATCACATTATGAACAAAATGCAAGTAGGCTAGAGTTTAGGCGTGTGTTCTACTGTGTTAGGTACATGCCTGCGAGTTATTCCCGAAAAGCGGGACTGAGCCTGTCCCGCGCGGGACATTTAATTTTGATTTGAAAATCGGGACGTCCCGCCAAAATCGGCAAGTCTGGCAACGCTGAGTGAAACCCATGAATTTAATTAAAAAACTAAACATCGGCCTGACATATTTACGTTGATGAGCTCTTGTGACCATTAAAGTTCAGACTATGAACTATATAGTATTGTATGTATTATTATACATACATATATTGTTATAACAGTGTCGATGATTGCCCAATAAGTGCATGGGAAGGCGCCTCATGGCCGTCGCGGTTCGTGAATGGGCGCGCGGCGCGGACAATGAGGGCCGAAGTACCGCCAGCACCGCGCCGGTGACTCACGCCGCGCCGCCGACCACCCACGCACGCTCCGTAACCCTAGCTGGGTTACACCGCCTCCGGTACTACATACCAACTTACCTATTACAGTCTCAAACAAGATACACAAACTGTAGCAGTTTACTGTTCCCATTCAAGCTAATTAGTATTTAGTGAGATTTTGTGTTTACACATCTCAAGGCGGGCTTGTAAAAGGCATCCCGTTTTATGGAAGCGTATTACCTTTGTGACGCACTTCCTAAATCGAATCTGAGAGATTATGGTACCAGTGATCTATATGTACTTATAGTATAATAATGATTCCATAGAGCACGAGTAAAAACAGTAGAAGGAGGATGCCTAAGTCTGCAGTTGACGTTTTCCCATGATTACTGATGATAAGAAATGGAAGAAGCTTTTTAGAATTATAATCATTCATTCGTGAACTTACTTAGCTACATAGAATAGATACCTACATGTTTTCAAAGTCGACGAAAATAAAAATAACGAACCAATGTGAATCATAAAATACTATTTCGGATAAGGCGGTCAGGAAATAACTTCAAAAGCAATCGCATGTTTTAAATTGATGTACTTACGAGCATTTATGACGTCAGTCGTCGTTACTTGAATCTTGTCTCCTTAAGTGCGCTTAGGGCGCATATTCGTATTTGTGACTTCTGCTACTTAACGTGACTTGCAAATACGGTTTGTGTCGGAAATCACACGAGGATGTTTTGCAGGTTGCCTAGGATAGACTCCCCTGACATATTCCCTCGCTGAGATCGACTTCAAAGACATGGGTTGATATCACAATACACAAATCTTTATATCAGTATCCTTGCCAAAGCTATCATACAAACACATAAAAAATACGTTTGGACACACAAATTGAGCACGTTATAACTAAACAAATGAGCACAAACACGATGGGCTTACTGTGCTACGAGCACTTGAAGAGATCTGCTGTCAGTCATTGGTGAAGACAACAAGTTTATTTATTGAATGAATCAAAACAAAACAAATGATCCCAAATTCGCGAGGTTTACTAGTACCGTATACTAATAGACTAATGATAACAACAATATTCAATCCATGAATCTACCTCCTGGCTCCATGATTAGATTAATGATCATGATCAGACTGATGGTACCGAATTTTTTGTCATCCGAATTACATGACTACTTACAAAGCTCAAATCGATAAGGCAATGAAGCAGGTTAAAAATCTGTATCCTGAATTTTGTTTACATAATTAGTTTGTCAATTACATTTTGTACAAGTGAAGCTTAAAATATAAAAGCATGTTTAAAAGTCTGCTCAGATCTACTTACATCGCCCTCGCTCAAGTCACAACGAACTTCTTGTTATGATGAGACAGCGTTGTGAGGGCCCCAAGAGTGCGGGTGAATGACTGGGTCTATAACCTGACTCTCACGCGATGACGCGTCTGGGTGCCTTGCCCAGCCCGCCGGCCGCGCCGACCGACGCTATGCCATACCCCAGCCATCCTGCAACGATGACGTGTCCTTCTGTTGAAACATATATTGTACAAAGAATTCAGGTTTCTTAATCTGCTGAGAAATCATTGGTATAAACCTAAATGCCTAAATTAAAAGTCTTGTTGTTCTGAGCTAATAAAAATGTATTCAGATTTAGAGACCGTGATCTAAATTTAAAATAACTACATATATTATGGATGACCTCGACTACATACATTGTCGTCAATATTTACACATTCACTCTCGCTTGTAGTGTGTTGAGGGACATTTCAATTAAAGGTGAATGTGAAATGGTTCAAAAGTGGATAAATATTTTTGTACTCGAGTGTACCGTGTACCCTTCTATTTATTGCTCTCGGTGTTTAGAGATTTGACAATCAAAAGTGAATGTGACACGGCATAATGAAAGTATGAATCGGTTCGTCATCTTTAACTATATCTTTGCTTGTACCAGATATTGACAATTACTGGCATTTACATGAAAGTGTGCTCGCGGTAAAATGATGAATGAAATTGCTTGTTTATATTGTAAAGTAAGAAAGCAAATATATCTAAAATTGAACTCAGTATACTCTGCTTATAAATATCTTCAGCGATATGTATTTTAAACCTCTATGTGTAAAGTACTCCCGCAATTTCAAATTAAATTGTGAGCAACAAGAACGCACGACTGCGTCGACTGACACTGCAATTTATTGGCTTAGATCGCAATGCAATCCAATCCGTATTGTAAATGAACTGCAGTTGAAATAAATCCGTGTTGTAAATGTGAGCAGCCGGATGCGGCGACATTCTTCCGGAGCATTCGTGTGAGGTGAGGAGGGACATTGCAGTGGGCAAACGGGAGTGTCGATGAGCCGGCGAGACTTGGAATGTGCGGAATGCAGCTGTCTCGCAAACGATGCATCGGCGCGGCCGGCGTGCAGCTTCGGCGAATGACCGAGACGCGACAAGACGCCGCCGTTTGCCGCCTTTACCACCCGGCCGCCGCATTCCCCTTGATTGATTCACAGTAAAAAAATTTAGCTAACCAGACCTAAACCTAATTAAATTTAGTGCTACCTAGATTTATTTAAAAATAATTCAAATGGGGCAACAATTTTACTGCAAAATCCTTGATAACAAGCCTCAGAAACAATTTCAAGTTTGTGTTTAAATAGTAGACATATTTTTTAAAAAACTTCAACTTATTTCGTACGCACCTTTTACAGTTCTCTACATTAACCTACGACGAACAAATGCGTTGTTGAATCTCATTTCCGGCTATTATAATGTGAGAAGTCTGACCACGTGGTTTTGTTTTCGTTTATTTTTCCGTTGGCGCATGACTTCGTCGGCTAGGTGAATGGCTCACAATGGTGAGAGCCACGCTCAACAGTTTGATCTACTTGGAACGCAAAAAATCAGTTCTTGGAAGCATTGGGTCCTGCTCTACCTGAATGAATTTTAATGTAAACTGGTGTTTTTATTCTACCGGTATTTTGATTGACCGTTTGTTTTGAAATAACTTACACCAGACCTAACAGTTTATATAGCTTTATATAATGTTCCAATAGATATTTATTACAAGTCCTTAACCAATAAGTCATATTATTGCGCAATTTCCAGTGAACTGTTGTGGTACTTACCGTTTGGGTCATGGACCTCCAAAAATGACGCGCAGAAAACCGACATTTTTCATATTTCCAAGGTTAATAACATTTGCTTGATTTTTCCTATATTTCAAGTATTGATTAAAATGTTAAAAGCATTAGGACAGTGTTTTATCTTTTGTGTTTCTATCCTTGGTGATATTACATATCTTTTTTATCATATATTTGTCTAAGAAAAATCTTTTTCTTTATAAATAAATAAGTCGTAAATGCCCGTAATTTTTGAAGGTTGTATATTTTGAATTGATGGCAAATTCTTTTATGAAATCCAAACAAATACAGCGAACTCCCGTCTACCTGTGTTTTTGCTTGTTTTTCGTTTATTTTGAGTATATATGAATAAGCTGTCTGGACGGATGCACACAAAGGCCGAAACGAGATCTTGGCTTCCATTAAATTAGGATTACAATTAATGAGTAGAATGCTATTAGATGTGTATATGCTTTATGCCGTTCACCGGCTAAGTTCAACGGCCAGGCGGACGGGTTGATTTTTTGTCAATCGTATTGTTCAAAATATTATCAAATACAAAAAAATTTCAAAAATGTTTCAGCAATGAAGTAACATAAATCCGTTAAAATATAGCTTGATATTTAACAAATAATACCAAGTATGAGTTCTAACACGAGTCGATAAAATGACACTAATAGTTGCCATGCAGTTATATTAATTTACGATTGTACTTGTTTAACTCGCAATTTATTCACAGTAGGATAAGTTATATTTTATGATCAATTTTATTTTGAAAATCTTAAATAACAAAGTTCTATTGTATATTTTCAACCGACTTTAAAAATGAGGAGGTTTTCAATTTGATGCGTATGTTTTTTTGTATGTGTGTTACGCGATAACTCCGCCAATAGTGAACCGATTTTGATAATTCCCCAAAAACTACAACTTGGGAATCTTCAAAAGTAGAGTAAATAGGCACCTTCTTCTAGACCAACACGTAACATCGTCGACCTCATCGTCACTTAACATCATGTGAGGTTGATATCTTGTATTGGTCTATCTTCGTAAAATTCTTTTTTGTTTGGTAGAGCATACTGCAGAGGTGGTCTCATAATATATCATCTCATATAAATTTTATCAAAATTGATCGATCGCTCTTTGAGAAAACAAAACAAAACCAAATTTTTAAGGCAATTGAAGTCGTTTTTTAGTTCTTTTTGAACGCGTTCATTATTACTAATGTTTTCGATAAGTACCGTAAGTTTCTAATAGAAACTGGAGGTGTATTAATTAGAATTGTTGGGTGTCGACCAATTTTTGGAATGTGAGTGTATTAAATTTTTGTTGTTATTTATAGTGTTGCAATTTTCAATATCAAATGTAAATGGTCAGTCGTTGTCCGCGCTGCGCCGGCGCCGCCGTCGACCGACCAGCGACCACCCGCGCCTGTGATCCGGTTCAGGTTGAACGTTCAACGCATTGCCAGGCATCCTATCCTTCGTGGAATTTGCACCCACCCACACATATATATATCGCATTCTGCCTCGGCCTCGCTCGTTGTTTCTTTTTCATACTGTCATTGTTCGACTTTAAGATGTGCCGCCAATATTCCAGCATTTTTTGTATCTTATTGAGCACCATGTTTAATTTCGGATTTTGTTTGTTTGGCTTTGTACCAGCCACTAACAAATATGTACATCTAAAAGAAGACGATATTTTATCTCTAAGTGCTATGACTTGACTACAGTACACAATTGAACGTATTTACTTTGGTGTAACAAATCAAATCATTGATAAACCGCAAAATAATTAATAAAGTTGTTTCAAGAATGACTAATACAAAAATAAGTGAGTTTTGTATTATTCGCCCCGCCCCGCAGAGTTGTTGCAGTGAATTACATCGCTGCGTATCGACCACGTGGTCGCACAGCCACAACTTAACCCCGCCGCGCCCGCCGCCGCCATCTTGGAAGCTCCCAAACCTTTCGCGCCAAATTTCCACCACGTGTTTAATTCATTGAAAATAAAACACTGTGACTCTGATTATGTTTCATCAAGGTTTACATCATTTTATATCTAGATCTATAAAAATAACTAAGCAGGCCGAAATCGGTTCAGAAATATTTTCCAGTTACTAATTAATTTTACAATTATTCACTGTTAATTTGTCATATTTTACCTGCTCTTAACTAATTAAAAGTTAAATTTCCAAAGGGATTTTAAAGTAAATAAGTTCTAAAAGCACATGTAATCGTATGATGTAAGTACATAGTGACGTAACGTCTAGCTCGCTGGTGAGTAGACTGGGTTGGGTTTGGGTGTAATGTTAGGGATGTCTCCCTCCGCCAGACAGGGAGGCAGGCGAGGCGAGACATTTAGAATATTTACTTTGATGTTTAGGATTAGGCTTTTTCAACCCTCTAACCTTTAGAAAATATAACCGAAATTATAAAATAAATAATTTTAGTACCGCCCCAAATATTTGGCAACATGATTGAAAAAATCATGAAACAAATATGTTGTATGTAGCAACGACCTATTACGCTAAAATTCTAACTATTGCAACTGAGTATACATTGTTCCTAACATGTTTGGGCCATAGTATACGACAGGCGCCATTTGGCGCCAAAACGTAGCGTGTACTTCTACGTTAAATAGTCGTCCGACGACGTTCATTGCGCTCGCTTGGGTGTATTGGCCGGGGCCCGCCACGCGCATCCTGCCTGCCTACTACCGTTTCTTATATCCCACTCACACCCGTTACTATGTTTATACCAAAAAGAGACGCCTGCATCACGTGCAGCGATTTTTGAGCCTTAGAAGGACGCGTCCCGAGATCAATGCACTTTCCCGAGGACAGCAGGCCCGTTTTTTATTACGTTTAGAGTGGTAACGCTCACTACGAAATGGGGATGTTAGGAAGTGGTCCTAAGAGTGCATTCAACTGCATGTAAGTGGTAGTGCATCATACACAAGGCTGTAGCGTAGCAGTCAAGAAGATATAGAGCTTGCTGCGCTCGAATAACGTGCGCGTGCGGCGCGGAATGCTGGCAGAACTTGTTCGCAAGATGCACCTCTCGTCTCGCCCACACTCGCGACACCCGACTAGACTTGCTAGTTTCCTTTACTATCCCTGGTCTATTTATAACCAGCGCTAGAGAAAATAGAATCTTGGAAGCTGGGATGGCTATTTATATTGGAAGCGCAGCGTTGTTCATTCGATAAACATTTATTTGTAAAAGATTCCGATGCAGTCAGTACAATGTTCTCTATTTAATGTGAAGTTTTTATTTTTATTGTGGATATGATGAATAAGCCTTGGAGATGAGGCACTACTGATCAGTTATTGATTATTTTCACGTATCTACTGGTGTTAATGGAATGCAGTAAATGCATTCAACGATAGCGGTTATCTCGTTTGGAATTCCTGTACTTTGACCCGGAGCACTATCGCAAAGAACAACAACAATATGTTTATTGTGTGTTAATTGTTTTCCAATGAGTCGGTTCTCTGTCCATTATACGCTACTTATTTTATCGATATCGTTTGTTCGTGGGTGGGTGGTGAGCTGGCCGCGTGCCATTCAACTGATCGTTTTTATAACCGCACGACAAACAAACAGTACATCATTCGAAAAATAAATATTGCAGCATAATAACCCCAAATTTCCCGTCGTTTTTTAAATTTTTTACCGTATTTTTCCATCCTGTACCGTTTACAAAAACCTTGTTAATACTTATCTAGCTTAGGCAGATGTCCTATAAGTTTTATATACGTATAAATATACATTATTAAGCAGAAGCCTTCCAAGTTACAGGAAGTTCCCTCTAATTAGAATTCGGCTTCAGATTACCGATATAGATGTATGTATATCGTTGTAAAGTGATATTTTATTCAGCGTTTGTACTCACGATAATACGATGCACGAAACACGTACTTTACCCAACAATACATAGTAGTTTTTTACCTCACAGATTTCCATACATAGCTGGTTACTCTGCATTTTGTCTTCGCTGTGAGTTGGCCGGCTCAAGTTCATTTCCTTTTTTACCGGAAGCCCATAAGTATTCCATATGATGAACAGGCTGTTTCTACAACTGTTTATTGTGTTTGTTTTGTTGATATCTCGTACTTATTTGTGTAAACACTTGATTTCTCTGTCCACTCTGGCGCCACAGAACAGGTACTTGTGTTTGCGGTAGGGTATGACCTTATCTACTCTACTATGTATACTTTATTATAGCGGGTGTCATCGTACTCGCTCCGTGTGTTGGATCGTGGTCGCGACGATTTCATATTAAAAAAAAACTGACCACGCCACACAAGCATGGTGATCGTTTCGAAGGTTATTACGAAAACACGTTGATGTGTAAGGGCCTTGAAAAATCATTCGTAGGTCATTCGCCCTTCTCCCACCTTTTGCTAAACTCTTGAATTAATTATATACCCTGTTAATTCTAATTTTATTGCTCATTATGTTAGCTTGAAAGCTTTTACAAAAATTACTTTGTTTATTATTTAGTCGCACTAGTTGACTTACGAGTCAGGTTAAGAGATATTTTTCTACTAAGTTGCGTTGTCTTGTATCCATGCTTGATATGAACCTATCATTCATATTTTAAATTACATTTTAACTTTCGTAATCACCTGTTTATACCTCTATATGTAGTTATGCGGTGTAGTAGTTGAGTTGTTGGGATAGATCACATTTTCGAAATACTAACGTTATTACCTACATTTCATTATTATATTATACAGATTCGTTTGAGTTTTAATGTTCATTAAATTTAACGACCGATATTGTGAACGTCTGAGTGAGGGGCACCCGAGCAGGTGGTTCGCAAGCCGGCGCGGATGCTGATGCCAGTACGTACAGGTTCAAAGGACTATCTCAAGGCCATGGCCAAGACATTTTCGCGTCGACAACCTTCGCTAGGCGCCTCGAGACTGTCAATAATACACAAGTTAGATCGCGTATCACATATAACGACTAACAGCCCATTGAAGTATTTGAAGGTATGTCGAAGCGCTGAACGATTCCAAGTAGACATGACCGTGGAAGTGTTGACGCGATAAAAAAATAACATGTGAATGATAATCTTTTTTGTGAATTTCCTAGTATGTAACGATATCAGAAACCTGATAAATCCGTTATTAATCCGACATTAGACTTATAACATTCGATTTGCATCCCACTTCTGAACTGCAATTTGAAGATTTCATCTTAAGTAGTAGCCACTAAGGGGATAACTTAAATGTTACTAATGTCCTTGTTATATTTTATTCCTTGCTTACACGTGCCGGTTCACTACTCTGCAATTGTTATCTTTTTCTATTGTCATGTTAACTGTATGCAATAAAAGTGCAATATCATTAAATATTACCTTGCACCTCACGATACAAGTAGAGCCGTACTTTGCATAAATAATGCAACAATGAAATAATCTATGCCTTGATGTAAGGCTTGCTTGTCTTGAAATATCGCGTAATCCTTGAAAATCTTTGTTCAAAGATGTACCTTGTGTCGGTTGCATAAGTCCTCTGTTGGAGCCTCCATAATGGCATGTCACAATGTTGCACATCGATGCTCTGATAAAAAGCAGCTAAAGAAAAGTTAATGAAAACTGTATACAAATAAAATGATCATGAAAAAGACCGAGAAGCATTTTTTTATTGCTTGAAAATAATAAATATAGGATTGCGAGACAAATGAAGTAAACAAAATCATTATAAGCTCATCTTTGGCTTTTTCCATCCTTTTCCCTTGCATCGCTTTATCTCGTCTCCGCATATCATCATTCAGCTATCCTACACAGGTAGGTAGGCTACACCTTATTCAATATTCCTTGAGCTTTACACTTGTTATAAATATATATTTATAACATTATTTCTATACGGTAATTATATAATTGAACAGTTGCGAATAAATGCATATCTTTTGCGTTTTAAACCAAACGCAATACCGTGCATCATATTGATGCGAAGCTGAAGCTGAATCTTCGTTATGTTACGATAGTACAAAAGATATAATCGTGTTTTAATCAGTATCTACCTATTGACACACCTGTTGCTTCTGCTCCTAGTCGTAGGATAACATCTGCCGTTTCTATACTTTTATTGTCTCAGTTGCTGTTGTCATAGAGCCTGGTGTTTTCTTTTTCGTGTCTTCCTTATTTCTCTTCATTCAATGTTACCTTTATGTAAGTACGTTTAAACTTTAGTGACTACAGACTTGTAATTGACAGGTTTTTTATCAAAATTTAAACTTGAAATGAGGTAGAAGCTAGTCTAAAATATTCCTTATATCGAAAAACAAAGAGTCAGGTTACAATTGAATACATACATGTATACGAGTAGAATAAATAGAAACAACAATAATATAATAAAAGTTGATAAAAATTACTATTCGCATTATAAAATGGCGTCCAATGTCGGCAAGCCACCAAGTGCCCGCGTGTTAGTTTGGCGCCAAACTAATGTGCTATCAATTGGTACAATAAGGGCTGTACTTTCAATATCTTAAACTCTTTTCGGCATTATACATATGATATATTTGAAATATATTTTCGACTGCTTCGTTTAAAAAGTAGCACCCCTAATTTGGCGCCAAACAGATGTCTTATCAATTGATAAAATTAGGGTTGCGCTGACCAATTAATTGATACAGGTTTGGTTATAATTGTATTACCATTTCAAAACTTGCGTAGTTTGATTCTTTTATGAAATCGTATTTATTATTAATTGTATTATTGCAGGATTCAATAACATACTCATTTAGAATTACATTAAAACAAGTATATGATATACGTACAACCCTAATCTTGAATTGCTCTTATCGTGGTGTAGTTGTACATAAACATGATAAACATCACGTGAATCACAAGTGGCATCACGGTCACCTGCTTGTATTGGTCAGATGAACATTCTAAATAAACAAAATATATTATGCTGAAGTCAATTTGCAACATACTCGTACCTTGTTTTCCTGGTGTTTGATGGAGTAATTTAAAAAAATTAAATTGGTCTTTACAGGACTTGACTATATTTGTCTCTCATACAGTTTAAATTTCAGATACATATAAAAATTTCAATGTGTATGAACAGTGATTGTTAAAAATAATTATGAGATATTTTCATATTCTTCTCTTCTTTCTTCACATACATATAAAAATCAATTACTGTTCATATAATGGATATGCACTTGGCCTTAATCTCATATGATGGTAAGTGACGATACGTCGGATGGTAAGTTGGTAAGCCTGCGCACATAGAAGCACTCAAGTCTAGTTAATAAGCCGCTGGATCTGCTCATGGGTGCCGCCAGTAGGGTTCAAGGGTCACTTGCACCCCCCGGTCGGCGGGAAAGATATAATAATATTATTATAGTGCGTAGAATGTAGATGCAGATGCACCTCCGTAAAAGTATTTCCGGCCGCGACCGTGGCTCTGCTATACCGATTATCGATAGGTCACCCACCCCCACTGGGAATCGAATCCGAGACCTCCGGATTGTTATTCTAACCGTCTAGCCATTAGGCCACGGAGACGGTAAAAATATAGAGAAAACAAGTGTTTCTTTATGACTTAAAATGAAAATTATACGGAGATTGAACATGAACCCATGTTGCACTTGGATTCGACATCTGCAATAATTTATTGTAGTTTAAATCAAGTGAAACCGTCTACATTTCAATACTGCCTATGAATGCTAATATCTCGTGTACATTTGTTTGATGTTACCGTCTTGACAACATGCATTGGGCCTTCGTCTTATTTTTACAGACTTCAATGCAAATGAGATGCGTGTCGCCGTAACAAAGTGTTTACAACATAAATTACAATAAATTGTTAACTATAAGAGCATTATTTAAAGACAATTCAAATTTTTTATTCACAATACGGAAGCATAATTTCAGGGACCTTGTTTTTCCATATTTTTCATACGTCATATGGAACAAGGATGTCATGTTTTACGCTAGTAGTGTTTTTTTTATCTTACGTTATTTACATGGATAAATTGTATTTAGCTGTGTCGATACGAAGTTCTATATTTTTACAAGCCAGGTGGTAAGTTCAATGTTCGATGCGGTTTTTATTTTGTTTTCGATCGAAGCCTTGCTTGCTCGAGGGTTGGTGGACTGTGCGAAGGCAAAAAGTGCGTCGGTCCACCTGGCTTTATTATTATGTTGTTTTTATTGTATTATTTATATTCATCCGAAGCACCGATGTTTGTGCCGCCTATGTTTTAAAGTAAAATACATAGTTTTAACTTGGACGAAGAGACGAATTTGTTTTATTCTGTTATTAATCTGTGTAAGTATATATAAAATGATTTCGTGATTGATTTTCGTATATAAACGCCCATCCTAAACCGATTGAGTTAGAAACTTCAAATTTGGCACATGGATTCTTTTAGTGATGTAAATTCTGAATGATGTAGAACGTAGAATGAAGTGAGTTTTTCAACGCAGGCGAAATGGATCACTAGTTATTGTATAAGACGAGATATATATTGCATATTTATAAATAACAATCGCTCGTTTCTGAAACAGATAACATCCATTGTATACCTGCGTTCATTCATATGTATATTCGCATCCTCCATTGACGTTTATGCAATGTCGAATTCGAAAACTGTCTCTGCTATTTTTGTACATAATATTCTCTTTGTTAATTTTTGTCTCCCACGCTAGCTTGTAGATTGCGCAGGTAAACTTACCTGGTATTTCTCCATTGTTAGGCTAAGGGCCATATTGTGTAGGATGCGTCGCACATGTGAGAGGAGCACGCGCTCGCTCCCGATCCGGCAAGATGCACGTGCGGGCGAGCGACAGCTGCACGCCTAGGACTTATTAAAACCTTACGAACGGCGAACGTATTTAACATTTAAAACAGATCATCGTTCAAAAGATTGACGTCTAGAGACATCCTTTTCTTATTATATCTATTGAAATTTTAAAAATTAAACGTAAATATAAAAATATTCGCCTTTCATTCTTGAAATAAGACATACGCGTACGTTTTATTTCCTACCAATGATTCCTACAAATGCAATAACGCGTGAAAACTGGAGTTTTTACAGATCTCCACTAGTTAAGATTAATATTACACAGGTTTATTACATTATTTACAAGAATATTTAACTAGATACGATGATAACATAATAAATCAATGATTGAATTCGTTAAAACTGAACCAACAATCACATCCGCCAGAGGGATACAAACAAACACCGTGTATTATAATTATGGACCAAGATTGTAGAAGGGGGCAAGCAAGAGTCGTAAACATTGTATGGCCGTTACCCTCTACATAGCCCGCATCTACATTCCTGTTGCGTTCAGTCAGTGCATCATCATCCGATTCTCATCCGTCACAAATCGGAGCGGAATTAGACGCATTGTACGTATATTCGAGCGGCGCGGGTGGCGAGGGGCTCCTGCCTTGTCTTACACATCGTCAAAGTTCGCTGCAACGATGACTAAGGTTTGTTTCTCGATATTCTTATTTATATCTGCGTTCCTACTATTATTGAGACTCAATATAACATGTGGATTTCTTGTAATAATTTAGTCACATGTTTGATACTGTTATTGATATTCGTTCGTTCTTCAAAAGTTCCCCATTTAGGTTTGTGATGGCATTGATCAAATTTATATTGTGACAATATTTCATGAGTTAGTTTAGCCAGCGGCATTATTAGCTGTGATGTGTAGGAAATAGCGGAAAAGAAATAGTACCGTTGCAGGGAGTGTTTCCGTGTGGCTTGGTGCACATCTTGATATTGATTTTGTTCCGTTTGCCGCGCTTGCACCCCTCCGTCCCGCGCTCCATGGCTCTCCCTTCCCGCGTACCGCGTTGAACCTCGCTCGCTTCTACAGAAAGTTTCAAAACATTGACACGTGGGCGCATGGCACATTAGTAATTTTGTTCGATACGATGGTTAGGACACGATCGATTGTATGTATTTAGTTATGTACTGCATATTCGTATGCGAATTCCTCCATCCTCTAATAAACGGTTAACGGGCGGCCAACAACGTTTGAATGTGAATTTCATGTCAACCATCTTCCAGCACCCAATCCTGAAACGTGCCACGTCGAATTAATAAGTATAGTCTGAGATTGCAAGGACTAGTAATGAAAGTAGATGAACTATGATGAACATGAAGAATGAAAGGAAGAATTATTATTATTATTGCAGATAGTCCAACACTTTAAATGTTTTGATTTTCATAAGTAATATTAGACATCGATGATGCAGGTTGTGTGATGTTCAATCAGACAAGACAGAGCACAACCAACGTAGAGTAGTAATTCGGTCGGGTAAATAGACGAAAGGTATGAGAGGGGTGCGGGGTGGGTGCGGGTGATGTGAACGTCGCGTCGTCAACGCCCTACGTTACACTATACAACCAACGCACACACAACACAGACCGTGGCATGGTGAGGGGAGGATAGAGCGGCGAAGGGGGCATCACACGCACACTACCGTGCGAGCACCGAGCAGCGACCGTCTAGCGCGGCATCGGCACCGGGCGCGCAGTGGAGGAGACCTACCTACGTATGTACTCGTTGACTTGCGTCAAGTAGGCGAGCGAGCGAACGAACGCTCCGCTCCACTCGCGCTGTTTGTTCAAATGGTTCAGTCCGCAACGCGCCGTTGAATCGTGTACACGTTCGCGGTTTGAATAAATCGGATAACATTTGTTTATTTGTTATTTTTATTAGTAAATTGTCATTCCTGTAATTTCTCGTTCGTTTAAATTCGTGTCGTGACTTTAACGGTTTTTGAAGATATATCACCGAGCTTCATGAACTGTAACTGTGTTTTGGACCGTTTGGAACTTTATTGAAACGGTTGAACACAAACTGTGCGACGGGTCGAAATGAGCGGATTGACTATCAGAGTTAAAAGAAGTTCGAGAGGAAGTGCGACTCTTCTCGAGGCAGCTAACAGAATTCTGCGACTTCTCGGCGTGAGCTCCACGAAGCGCGGGAAACAGCCCTCACCCAAATCATCTAAGGTAAAGGTCAACGACTCCGCGCGCTTCTGCCTCACTGCTTGTGTACACTTGTTTGTCTGCTGTCTACTAATAAAATGTGGATCCGTGTTTTCAAAACGAAGTCATTTACATATTCAATCAATTAATGTCACTTAATTTTGGTATACATTATTTTAGAAACGATATTTTCAAATTTATTACATGTCTCGTTTTCACTGTAGACAGACACCCAAGTAAAAGTACATTTGGATGGGTTTTGCTAGAAAGTGAAAGGGTGAGAATTTATAAGCGTGTCAAGTGATTGGTGTTGTTCATTGCATGTTCAAGTTCATCTCTGGATCATCCTTCGATTGCGTCAATGTGAATGGTGCACAATAAATGAGTTGTTTATGTATCTTATCTACGTTGAAACAAAGTTGATTGTGCTTTTGTCAGTAAATTCCCATACATAGTAAGTCGGTGGAATGTTATTTATCGTTAACTCGATGGTTTTAACCGGATGTATGCAAATCGTGCATACCTGCGCCAGAAACAAGTTTTGGTTACTTCGAATTCCCAAAATTGTTTCATTCGACGGTCGCAGTGGTGCAGCAAAGTCGGTAAAAGTGCAGTGATGTAGCACTTTCGCTGCGTTTCTCTGTTGTCGCGGTGGCCGCCACCGCACCGTCACCGTTCTCGGTACATAGTATATTATAACAGTCGAGTGTGTCGCGTGCGTGCGTGTGATGCAGACGGAGGCGGTCGCGGGCGAGGGAGCGGGCGCGGGCGCGGGCGGTGCGTGTCCGCGGCACTTGTTTGTTCACGCGGCGCCGGCATGACCACCTTGTTTACTACACGATCGACCCGCGATCCCCATTCGGACGACGCGACGGCTGTTATGTATGATCCACTATATAAAAGTCATCGTTTCCTTCAACTCTGCTTATTATTTATCTGTATCCATGTTCTACCTACTATTTTTAAACTAACGCTCATCAACCCGTCTGTGTCTAGCATATATGGAAATCTAGTCAGTCTTTGCAAATCGAGAATAATCAATCATTTGCTCTTTAGATCACATGAACAAATCTACATAGTGATATTTTTTAATGTGAGTATTTTGACATAAAAACCAGTATTTTTAAATATATTATATAGTTGTTGTGTAAATGTCAGCTTGAAATATGAGGTCATTGGACAGACTGTTTGTGTCCTTCTTGACCATTTCCAGACACGTGTAAATTTTTCTTAACGTATTGATATGATACGAGATAGTGCGAGCGGTCCCATTCATGTGCCCTATTGACCAGTACGTTGTTGTTTGTGTACTTTGAGCCCTTCCTACGTACTTTGCTTATCTACGTCAATCACCGCAGAGTTCAGAACATGTACCAGAATCAGTGATATGATGGCGTACGTAACTAACGCCCGCATCGGACGCGCGCCTACGTATACCCAACATTTCTTATCACTCTGAATGTCCTCAATAGAACACACCCGCTGCTCTATGGGAAACCATTCATTCGCTTCAATGTAAACAACAATGTCAATGAAAATGAATTTGCGTTATGTGTGCAGCTTGAATACAGATGTGACGTCATAGTAATCTATTAAACTTGTGCTAATGACACAATGTTTTTAATCACTTGCAAGCTGCAACCATAATTTCTTGTTTTTAATGTTAGTTCGTAGTATTATTGAAGTTTAGAACATGTGGGAAATAATATTTACATTAAGAGAAAGTTGTAAAAATTTAGGTCACATCACGGAGTGTGACTGCCAAAACACCTTTTGAAATTTTTTCGATCCACGAACATCATAAAAAATGTTAGAAGCTCTAAAACTTTCTATTGACAAATATCTTGGTGCGAATATCTTACGGAATGTCTAACCACAGTTGAACCGGATGCAATGTGGATTTACGGAGGGGATACAGTTAAATGGCAGTGTAGGGCCTTAGTTGTCTGGCACAAGGTCGATCTGTCTGCTGCGTGTCGATTCCAGACATACCTTGTTCTGATTCTTGTCTCAAGTATATCCATCAATTACATTATGAAATGATTCATTTCATTTCGTAGTTGCGTTGTTCGCAGAGATGAAATGAAAGTATCTCGATACTTTCCTTAACATACAGTCAAATAATATAGGAGTATCATTAACTGCATCGTGTGAAGAGTGCCGCGTTGATTGTGCAATACAACTGAGTTGATGAATGTGTTTGAATGTAATGTCGCTGTACCTACGCTACGTCGAGTGTCGTGGATCGAGGTCGGCTTCGTCGGAGTCGGTCGCTCGGTACGCGCTACGGAATGCGTTGCGGTGGGAATGCGCTCCGAGTACCGTTGCGGACCACACCGCGCCGCGACCGACGCCCCCCCACCGGAATGCGAGACCCACTTGTGACCTGCACGGACCAGCTACAAGTGACTCATTCAGACGACATTCTGATGGTCCCCACTTGCAGTTCCGATCTGTCTTAGCTTATTGTGTTACCTCATCAACGATTTGGCACACAAAACTGTTTTAAGCACGTTTTAACAAAAGCTCTTTCAAAATATTTTTAACCCATTTTTAAACCTTAACAATAAAATCTCGAACGGACAAAAAATGAGTTGCTTCAAGCAACGGTACGTACGTACTTTCATTTGCTTTTCATTACGTTTGTTTTTGGATATTAACCGTTATTATAACTACGGACTTGCGATGTCTGTATAGTTAGAGAGAGTGAGATTCGCGAACGTAGCCTTCTCGTTCTATCCTGCCTGACTCACGCGTTCGTTGAATGGAGGCCCGATTTTTTGTCAGAACTCTTTCGTAAAGAAATCGAACAAAAACCACAAGTCGTGAACTTCAGAAATTGGACCATCGAACTGTCATATCGTCGGTAGGCGGTTGCCCAAAAACTTACAGTTAAAACTTATATGTTATCCAATCTATGATCCAACCACAGTTTTGAGTTTTGCAAACCATCTGTTGATCATGCCGTCCATCCACCATATTCATCAAAACTGTTTATCCGTTGAAGTAGAACACACCGTGTATGTAACAGATTCATCGTTAGAAACTTGTTCCGACCGACCGGTGGCACATTTCTATACCTTGTTACCTAATTTTGTGTGATACGGCAGACTGCGCGTTGCCTCTCGTCCCCCACCGCGAGTGACGTGAGTGAGGCCAGCCAGGCCACCATCGCCGGCCGCAGCGTCTGTCGCTGCTCTCAGGCGCAGCGCAGATAAACAAGTGCACACTGCCGGAGCGCATCGACGTACCGTTGCGCACCGTTCTGACATGCCATTCACAAAACTGGCCGCCATATATTATATGTACTTACTTAATAAAACAATTAAGATAACTGACTGTTTATTTCTTTGCAGATGAGCGGGCGTGAAATCAGAGCTCCTATCGCGGCGGCCGAATCGGGTGTTGAGTCACCGGTGAAGATGGCAGCGTCGCCAGCTCCGGCGGCTCCTGTATCAGCTCCCCCGTCTACCCCTGGCTCTATTGGCACTCCCAACCAATCCATGAAACCAACCAAGCGATCGGCTAAGGATTACATATTTGGCAAACTGATCGGAGAAGGCTGTTATAGCACCGTGTTTCTCGCTAAAGATATACACACCGGAAAAGAATATGCAAGTAAGTAAACGTTTAATTTCGATTATGCGTGACATTTATTAATAAATACACTTCATAAGTACATTGATATTAATTTGATATTTTTACTTACAGTCAAAGTCTGTGAGAAACATCATATCATCCGGACAAAGAAAAGTGAATATATAAAACGCGAAAAAGACGCCCTCAACATGCTTTTCAACATTTCGCACGGATTCGTGAAGCTGTACTGCACGTTCCAAGACGATGAAAGATTATATTTTGTTTTGTCGTACGCAAAGAATGGAGAGCTGTTGCCTTATATTAATAAAGTGGGCTCATTTGAGCTCAATGTAGCTAAATATTATGCTGCCGAGTTATTATGGGCATTAGAAAAAATGCACGCGAAAGGAATCATCCACCGTGATTTGAAACCTGAAAATATTTTACTAGATGAGAATATGCATTTGCAAATTGCTGATTTTGGCACGGCAAAAATTATGGACCCAGAGGAAATTCGCTCAACATCTTCGAGAACGGAAGAAGAAGAAGATGGATCCAATAACGAACGATCAAGAAAGATTAGTTTCGTCGGAACAGCACAATATGTGAGTCCCGAACTTTTGCATAACCACGTGGATACTCGTGCGTCAGATTTGTGGGCTTTGGGATGTATTATTTACCAGATGATATCTGGCCTGCCCCCTTTCCGTGCTCCTGGAGATTTCCTGACCTTCCAGAAAATATTTAAAATGGACTACGAATTCCCAGAAGGTTTCCCAGCTGACGCGAAAGATTTAGTCGAAAAGCTTTTAGTTTTGGAACCTACTAAGAGACTCGGTGCACAGGACAAGGGAGACACCTACGAAAGCATTCGCAGTCATCCGTTCTTCGACGGAATTGACTGGGACAACCTTTGGTACCAGACACCACCTACCATAAGCCCATACCTCCCCGGAGGCTCTTTCGAAGAGGAGTACACTGTACCTGACCACCTAGAACCAGGACTTGGCAACAATCAACTCGTGAGGCTGTGGGAGTTCGATCTCTCAACATCTAGAGGTAATTAATAATTTTATTTTTTAAAGTTTTACTAAACTTGTGTCTATCTTAAACCATGTGAATAGAAATGTCTTTGTCATAATGTGATTGCGTTTTTGAAGTCTGATGAATTGTAGTGCATAATAAGTGACCGATGTGGACAATTACAAAGATTCGCGCGAGTGCAGTGAAGCGACGAGTAAGAGGCAACTGAAGCGTCCGTGACCTAAATTCCTTGCAATTTATACGCTTCTCGTTTCATAATTGAACTGATTTCAATAAAAATTCAAATATTTTAGCTTCTTTTAAAGACATTTCAAATCTTTAACTAACTATTATGCAGCAGTGTAAATTATCTTAAAGCTATGCGCGCTGCGTCATGGCCGCTATTCATGTTTGTAACGGACATCCTCACTCAATTCTTGGCTTAGTCCTGCTGTGGCAGGAATTACGTCATTCGTGTGCGTGTGCATGCGGCATTAATCTAACGTCCATTTACGGCAACGTAATGTTAGGGCTATTGCAGTTTGTAATTCTGAATTAACCTTACATTTATAATTTTTTATTATTGCTTTCAGGAATTTTGGACATTAGCCCTGAAGATAAACGACGTCGTCTGGAAGTACAAGCTCGCGAAAACAAATACCACCAGTTCGTCGATGGGGAGTTGATTTTAAAGCAAGGTCAAGTAGACAAGAGGAAGGGGCTGTTCGCGCGCCGCCGCATGCTGCTCCTCACGACGGGCCCTCGTCTCTTCTACGTCGACCCAGTCAACATGGTGCTCAAGGGGGAGATCCCGTGGTCACCAGAACTACGAGTCGAAGCGAAAAACTTTAGAATATTCTTAGTTCACACTGTAAGTTTCTATTCTAATTTATATACACAGTCATTTCAAATATTGTTGATTTGTATGTATTAATTACTAGCTTTTGCCCGCGTAGACTTCAGAAATTGTCCCACGGTAACTACTTATTCAGTCGGGATAGAAAATAATGTATTCATTCTCTCTCCATTACACGTAAAAGAGGAATAACAAACTCACTGTAGCATTTATGATATTCGTATGGATAACTTTCATGATGACGTAGATGTTAAGTTTTAATTTTTGTTTGTATTATTACAGCCTAACCGCACATACTACTTGGAAGACCCCAAATCATTTGCGTTGGAGTGGACGCGCGTCATCGACGAGGTTCGCATCGGCACGTACGGGCGGGATACAACCTAAAGCGGCGAGTGGCTCTCGCTTCGAGTCGCGTCAGCGTCACCCGCGCCACGCAGCCCTACGGCGAGTGCACATTCCTAGGATATTACTAGCCTTCATTTTCACGGAAAACCATCTAGCCCGAAAGCTTTTGATACGATGAGTGGATTCGTGACGAGAGGCGATCACCCGTCAGCCGCCCGCCCGCGCCCGCGCCGCGCCGCGCAGCGCCACATATGTTGAGAGCGCCGAGAGCCCGCGCGGCCAGCGCCCGCCGCCGCCGCACGCGCAGCACCCGCAGCGCCCGCAGCGCCCCGCGGCTGTAATGCACACGAGACGACGACGTAACCGATTGATCACTGTCGATACTGAATGACTGATTCCTATTAGTATGTCCAGACTATCTTAAATTATTATTATTATTATTCTAATTTAAGTTTCCTATTTAAATGTGGATATAACGGCGATGATGTGTAAATATTTGTCTTAAATTATTATTATTGAAATCGCTTAGGTATAGTATAATACATAATGTGTAATCGAGGGCCGTTATATTATATTAACTAATGTATACGGGTCTCTTGTAAGAATGGACTTGTAATTCACCACCCGCGTGTTCACGAAGCCCATTCCGGTTGGTACTAGGCAATTTATAGCAAAATTAATATTATTTATTTTAATTTTAATTATTTGCCAACGGAATGTGACTGCTGTACAGTTATAATAGGAAATTATAAAAGGTACTCTAAGTGGGTGTTCGACGACGCGACGCCGTCTGGATGCACCAAGTGCGACGTCGTCGTCCTGCAGAGGAGTCCTGTGTAGGAGGGATATACGTAGCTTGTTGAAGCGTCGTCGGTGGTCGCGCGGCCCCGGACCCGGACACGACCACGCTCCCTGTTTACGTGCACAGTACAAGTGCACTATAATACTAACTTAGCAAAAGTATACGGATACTGCCACCAAAGGTGACTGTTGGAAAGCTTAATTTTAATTTGTCAGACAACTTTCTCAATTATTTGTTGATTTGGAAGTTATAAAAATTGTAAAATGAGTAAATGACGCGTCTACATTTGTTCTGACATTTGTGCTTATTAGCGCGGGAAACTATCCGATGTATGTAACTATATCAATGTCATGGCATTTTGTTCATAACTGGAGCTGAGCTTTCTTGAATTAGTGAAATGTTTATTGTAGTAGGTATCTACTCCGTTATTAATAATGTATGTATTATTAAAATGCCTAAAACTTGCCTGGAATATTTAACATTAGGGCTTATTGTGGGCTTAAAATCTATAGATCAAAAGGAACCTCATTTTAGAAAAGAAATAGTTAATAATTTATAGAATGTGAGCCATTATTGGTACAGAAAAATTGTTTTTGTATTTTGATAGGATATAGTGTAATTTGGATTATGAAATCAATAGCGTGAGCAAATTGGACTTCACCATGACATTGTTAAATGATAATGATTATTCTGCATTTAAAATTTAAATAACTGTTAACTATTGTTTATTTACAACATTTGTGTTGCTAAATTCCATAACAAAGTAAGAATTGAAAATAAATTGAAGTTGATTTTTACATGAATTCAGTTTTATTTATAGATCTACCTTCCTTTCATATTCTGTGAGGTAACCATAATCATTCACTGTATTGACGCTTAGTCGACGCAGGGCTCTTGCTGATAAAAGACAAGATTCATCTTCATAATTTCAGCTTCCGTAGTCATTTCAAATATCACAATATTCAACACTTGTTTTTTTTTTCATGACTGCAAATAATTTAAAGTTTCTGTCTTAATTTAACACAAAAGTCATGAAAAAAAGCACATGATTATATAGCTGGCAGTTTGGCTATTACAATGATAAGCGAAAATTCTAAATTAGAATTTCATTTGTTTATCCTATAAATGAAATGATTTACTGTTTTGAGACAAATGTGTGTTTAGAGCAAAGAATATAATATGGATACTTCCAGCCAGCAGCCGCCCAAGTGGTGGGATGCTGGATTCTGGACTATTTCAGCGTGTTGTGGCTGAAAGATAGCATCTAAGCCTGTCATCTGTTCATAGAGTCTACAAACGCTATCGACTGGTTTCTTCACGCGCCTTTCAGGATAGGAATCGGGTCACTTCTGAACGAGATGATCGATTTATTTACGAAATCGACGCCTGAATGCTTTTCAACTGCAGCAGCAGCTTCATGTTGGACGTAGGGTGGCTGTGACTCTACAATTAGAAGGTTGAAGGAACGTGGACTGGTACCGTACAAGTCAGCATATGGGACGAAATTAACTGCCGACCATCGAAGAGCGCCGTAACTTTGCACATGAGCACCTAAATTAGTCATACCTCCAGTGGAACAAAGTTCTCTTTTCTGATGAGTGTAAAATTATGCTGTATGGTAACGACGGAAGGAAAAAGGTCTACAGAAGAGATGGAGAACGCTTTGCAGAATGCTGCTTTGAAGAAAATATTTTGATATTAAGGCAAGGACCCAACCAAAGAGTATTATGATGGGTTGGGGTGCACAAAAGGGGGCGCCAAGGCGGACTTTGTAACCCCTTTTGTACACCCTAACCAAAGATTAAATTTGGAAAAGCTGCGTAGAGAAATATATACCTACTGGATCTGGAGGCTGAGGTACAGAAACTATATAGAGGTCTTCTGAAATATCTCCACAGATCACTATATATGTGTCGCAGTTGAATTGCGTAAAAGGGTGTTTTACATAACAGCTAGCTGTAACACTAAACAGTACTGTTAAATAAAGCAACTGAACTTTAACACGCAAAATTGAATGAACGTTTTGCATTAATCAATGCAGCGGGTCAATGAAACGTCAGATTGTAGTACTTTAGTTCTCAATTTGGTCGCTCGTGGCGCTGTGTGTCATAACAACAAAAATGGCGTGAGTAGTCAAAATCTACGAATAAAACCACTAATTCAAGTGAAAATAACCCAGAAAACAATGATTTTAAGGACAACAGTTATCCGAGTTTTATGCTAGTCAGTGCGGGAACATAGAAAAGCCGTGGACCGAGCAATGAGTTTTTGAGGTTGTAAAACAAATCAAAAGCGGTAAGGTGGCCATAAGTTCTGGTGTACGCCTAACACCTAGCGAACACTATGTGCGAACTCAGATGTTAAAGTACGATACGATGCCGGTTTGCGGAGAAGATTATATTATTTTGAAAAAATCATCACCTGATGATCCTACAGTCGGGGTAATTGCAATGGAGGATTATTTTGACTTGCTTCTGAAAATACACTAAGAGTGCGGACATGGAGAATTAAAGTTTCATACTAATTATTTTATACTATAATCTTTTAAAATAAGATAGCTAATTTTGTGCAGCAATTATCTAAAAATAGGACAGCGGATTGTAATGTCGCTAAATGAGTATCATTAACATACAACTTAATAATAAGTCACAATTTCCATTATTACACACTATTTTGAATTAATATTTAAATTGCCACCTACCGCCACCATTAGATGCGTTATGGCTATTGTAGCTGACAATGAAGTTGTACATTAATGATATTCATTTCGTGACACTATGAACCGATCTCTCAATTTTTTCTCAAAACCAGCTATTCTATTTAAAAAAGATTATGACAAAAGAAATGTTGTACGGAAATATTATAAGCGAATTCTCGATAAAAATACATTATATATTTTTGTCAAATAATAATTGTTTGATGCAAAACTTAGAATATTTGTTTTTTTAGATGTTGTAAAATAAAAAGTTAAATGTAGTTAACTAAGCTACAAAAACTGTGTGACTGCTTTATTATAAACTGTTGATTGATAAATAAACTGAGTAAAATTGTAAAAGGTTAACTTTATTATATTTGTAATTGTCATGAACAAAAATAATAAAAAATATAACTAAATGTCATACTTTCATGATTTGTAATTCATCATGGTCACCCTCTACCAAAACAATTCATTCTCCTAAATGTCAAACGTAGCGCAGGGGCAATCCAACTGGACGTTTTACATATGCTTTATATAACAGTACTGTTTAGTGTTACAGCTAGCGGCTATGTAAAACAGCCTTTTAAGCGATTCAACTGCGACATATGTTAAGTTTTTTTGTCTTTTCCATTAAAAAAAAATTCTACTAGGAAAAGGTCTATGAGCATATAAGAAAAGGCTTGGATCTGACTGTCTAGGAGCGTTTAACGTTTAATCACTCACTACGTTTCTGACTATAGAAAGAAAAAGGCTAATAATAAAGTCATGAGAGAAAAATTGTATTAATGCAGTGTTGCCCAAAATGAATATTTTTTGACAAGCAATAAATAAAACATACATGCAGATTTTGTACATCTCGCCTAGTACAGTTTACTTTTTGTATTGGTTAGATAAATATTTTGGGAATCGTTTTGATTCAAAACTTTTGAACTGTGCTTTTAAAAATGTGTAATTGAATCTGGCAGCCCTAAATTGACGTTAAAATTCTGCCTACTCTACAACATGGCTCATCAGATGGCCTAGCACATGGATGGCGAATCATTGGCACTATATTTTTGGCACGTCACTGATCACGAAATTCATTATGCATTACGAAAATGTAATCATTATATTATGTCTAGCGAACGCGTATTAACACGTTCCCTCTCGTAATGTAAGTAATGACCTAAAAATAGCAGACGAAATTATACGAGGGGCATACCGAAAAGATCGGTAATCGAGTACTTTCGATTTAATTAGATTAAAAACTCTTTTTGATGAATAAACACTGGTTAGTTGAAAATCGAATACAATTGACAGAATTAAAAAAAAATTTTTTTTTAAAGAACAATATCAGTTTGAAATTGATAGGTCGATAAAAAAATGGAGCTTACAAGAGAAAGTTTCCGTGCCATAATTTTTTACAACTTTCGACGAGGATTATCTCAGGGACAATGTCTCGCTGAGCTTATATCTATATACAAGAGTGAAGCGCCTAGCCAGACGACAATATATCGCTGGTATTCTGAATTCCGGCGTGGACGTGCTTCTCTTGGCACCGTACCTTCCACAGGCCGGCCAAAAACAGCGGTTACACCAGAAAATGTCGCTGTTGTGCGCCGAATGATACAGGATGACCGACATATTACATATGAGCAGATTCGGGCTACTTTAGGGATAGGTATGACTGCGATACAAACTGTTTTACATGGTGAACTGGGAGTGAGAAAGCTAGTTTCCCGCTGGGTGCCCCATAATTTGTCCGAAGAGCAAAAGGCGGCTCGTGTCAATTGGTGCCGGTCTACTCTGCAACGCTTCAACGGAGGAAAGTCAAAAGCAGTTTATAACATTGTCTCTGGTGATGAATCATGGATCTATTCATATGAGCCAGAAAGAAAGCATCAGTCGGCTGTCTGGGTCTTCGCAGGTGAGATCAAGCCAACAAAAGTTGTCCGCTCTCGCAGCGTATCGAAGAAAATGGTCGCTTCGTTTGTCGCGAAAACAGGACATGTAGTCACAGTTCCCTTAGAGGAACGGAGAACGGTTACCGCTGATTGGTATACAACGGTTTGTTTGCCACAGATGATATCCGAACTCCGTAGAGGTAACCCGAAACGACGCATAATCCTCCATCACGATAATGCGAGCTCTCACACCGCTCAGAAAACAAGCGAGTTTTTGAAGCAGGAAAACGTTGAATTAATGATCATCCTCCATACAGCCCTGATCTGAGTCCCAATGATTACTTTACATTCCCTAGAATCAAAGATTTATTGCGTGGTCAGCGGTTTCAAGATCCAGAAGAAGCAGTGGAAGCATACAAATCGACGATTTTGACCATGTCAACTTCGGACTGGAATTGCTGCTATAATAATTGGTTCGAACGAATGCAAAAGTGCATTAACTGCAACGGAGAATACTTCGAAAAGCAATAAAAATAAATTTAGTTATTTCCTGTATGTATTGTTTTATATTCCCGATCATTTCGGTATGCCCCTCGTAGCGTCGCGAAACAACTTTATAGTTAGCTACAATAGCCGTTACGCAGCTAATGGTTCATAGATGGCGCTTTGGACAATAATCGAAAAAATATATATGTTTTGACTGAAAATTTTGATTCACTGTGAAGTTGTAATTTAATTATACTCATTTCGACATCACAATCTGATGTCCTGTTTTTAGATTGTTACTACACAAATCTAGAAACTTAGTATGAAACATTGGTGGAGGTGGATCGCCTTAAATATTAATTACGCTTATAATTAAAACATTGAAAAATGTTCCTATTTTGTTGTTGTAAATAAATAGTTATGAGTTGATAGTATTTATTATTATTTCCCAATAATGATTGCACGTCTATAATTTAATATTTCTTGACTCATTGATACGTAAAGGTTCGCCATCCCTGGCTTAGCAGTTCAACATTAAGAGGCTATGTTGGTTAAACCACGTGGCCGCGTTCAAATTTGGATTGTTTTGTAGCTGTCCCTATCCGAGCCCTATCCTACCCGAACGCGTACGGTGAGACAGCATACACTACGCGAAGTTATCCACAGTTATTTGGATGTTTCGTAGTCCAGGGATCATTTGAAAGATACAGTATATTATGTAACCATTTTTTTATACAGTATACTAATGAAATTTCAGATGTCGGTGGTTTTTCCAAATTGTTCTAAATTGATTCATACTCTTGTAAATCAGGTTCAAAGTTGGGGTTTTTATTACCGTAAAATACAATTCTTTGACGCCCTGTAACTCTGGAAGTATATATTTAAACGAAAATCTGACTCACCACCGACACAGATATTTGTTTCTAGATTGTGTCTTGAAAATTTCATAGATTTTCATAGCTTAATACTCAAAATATGACTGGACTACGTTTGTATGGGCGCTTTGACACCAGCATACCCTCTTATATACGATACGAAGCCAAAGATAGATTTTCTGAAGGAAGGAAGAAACTAAGGGAACAGATAAACAAACATACATACGAACAACTTCCAAAGGTTGCTAAAATTGACCCTTCTTTGGATTTGCTTTACTCACTTCAAAATATGATCTTAGTATCTCTTAACCTCTTAATTTAATGGAAGGTAGAGTGTTTGTAATATTTTTACTATTTTTAATGCTACTTAGCTGTACAAGTTATTTGATTCTTTAGTTTTTAGTGGCTCCACATATGACTGGGCTGAAAAATTTCATTTCTTTAAAAATTTTATTTCATTAAAAATTTCAATCTGCCGTACTGTACATACACTGAAAGGAGGAACACTGGTTCCCATAACACAGAGTATTCTAGATTGGGTGTCATAGAGCACTTAGCACTAAGTGCCACCCTTAAATATTTGTTTTATTTAAATTTAATTATTTATTTTTAAAGTCAATGTATAACTACATATTCTCTGAATATTTCAAGTATCTACCTGTTGTAGTTATTAATATTTCAAGTATCTACCCCGGTTCATGAGATACAGCCTGGTGACAGTCGGACAGACTGACAGCGTAGTCTTGGGGTCCAGTTTTTTTACCCTTTGGGTACGGAACTCTAAAAATATGTATTTCCTAATTCCACTACACCATCAGCATTGTATAGTCTCTAGTGAATGAAATGGCTGTCGCAGACGGACAGGCTGAAATTCTGGGCTCCGTTATATTTTAGCCATTTGGCTACCATCTAAGTACTACGAGTTTTCTAAAAAAAAAATGAATTATTCAAGAAAGCTGTGTGAACACAATTTCATTCGATACTGATTCGATAATCAGTAAAGTATTCAATCATAAAGTAACTTTATTTTTTATTTTGCAAGTACTTTCTAGTCCATACTCTTTTATTCTTCTTTTTTGGTTTATTAGATTCGTAAATTTTACTTTGGCACTCAATAACTTTACCTCCTGAGGATGCATGTGAAATTGATAGGTTCTACTAATGTGGACAAATACAACACACTGGGAGACGTTGTTTCATGTGGGACAATATCGCCGTGATATCGCCCAGAGATAAGGCATAGTAAGAATAGATTGCTAACTCCATATAAAATTTTCAATAGTACAAAATGTTCCGCTAGGTGGCGATAGTAGATAGCAAGTAGCTCGTTAGAAACAAAATTTGTCTGAAATTGACGAAATATCGAATTATACTGTTCCAGTTCATTATATTTATTTATTTTGAATGTAAAAATACAAAACTTTCCTAACATTACTCACGAAAATACAAATTTTTTAATGAGGTGTATATTAAACATTTTAATTCATTGCGCACGATTGAACAGACCTGACTTTAGTAAGCTGTAAAAGGATGCAGTTATCCGGAGTTCCGGTAGATGGCATACATTTGTAACGTTCACTACTCAGTATTGCTAGACTATTAAAATAAGAAAACTATTACGGATTTTCAAACCGTCGTAGATACAAAAAATTCAAATAAATAAATCCCAAAGTATATTAACGTAAGATTTAATAAATCTCTTATTTTGAGTGTGCTGCCTTTAGGGTGTGAAAATATAAGGCTCCCATTTCTAGGCATATTTAATATAGTTGGGAACGTTTTTTTTTTATTGATATGTCAACAACGGTTATATCTGTCACTTCTGTCAGAGTGAACGAGAGTGCGGCAACAGTCCCGTGACCTTGAATCGATGTACCGAGCTGCACCTACCGGCTAGGGTTGAGAAACACGTTAATTTATTATTGTGTGAATTTTGATGTCTTTTATATTTAAAAAAAGGGACCAGAAAAATGATTAGCTCTAGATCATGATTTATATATAATTGTAATATATTAACCCAATATGCTAGGGTAATCAACAGTTTAAATCATCACAATAATATGTTTGTAAATAGTATTTATGGTCAGTTGAGCATTCTTCTCAATAATCAACTTTTAAACAACAAGGGGAAAAAATCTACATGAGGAACGAACATAATCTTAAATATTAAAAATCTGTCTTATCTTCAATAATAATTATAATAACTAATATACTTGAAAATTAAATGAAATTTTTTGGGGTTCATGGTTGAAATAATAGTACATAAATACAAAACATAGTCTGCTAATGACAGTTTTTTATCACAGTAATAAGTCAAAAATAATTATGTTTAATAGAGCAATATCAATAATCAACTTTAAAATCAATGATACCACCAAGAGATACGTGAATACTGATCGGTACACATTTCGAATTGAGAGTGAGCGGGGTTCGCGAGAGGCCCGACGAGGCGACCGATGACGAGCCGATGCCGATAGATACATAGATAATGGTACGGAACCCTTCGTGTGCGAGTCTGACTCGCACTTGGCCGGTTGATTTGCATCGAACATTGTACAACATACGTATAGTACGTTGTTCGAAAGTAATCATGATGGACGTGCAAGCAGACTTCAGAAACTAACTAATAGACGCGCTTATTGGTCTTTTGAAGTTGCATTTTATCTATTTTTTACTTTTGTCGTATACATTGTACCTATATTGAAAAGGGAGGGAAAATTGGTGTAATTGCAACAAGACACCGTAACCAATACTTACATATCCAATGCATCATTACGTCATGTAGCGAAATTTTGAAATCTTTCGCTGACAAGTTTACACTTTTACATAGATACTGGATAGGCGAAAATGGGACGAGGTGCGGGGGGAAGCGCATCCCAGCGAGGTTCGCAGATATTTCCGACGGGTTGTACGACTGTACGTCTCCCATCACACACACATCTATGCCATACTGTACTTATACACACAAATACATCCAACGGGTGCCATCAACTGTTCAATAGATGGCGCTAGGTATATCATACTTCAGCTAATATAGTAGCGACACCTAATATAATAAGTCGAACTACGAGGTACCGGCGACAATAATAAGTTTTAAGCGTGTTTTGAACTAATGTATGAAGTTAGCAATCTGTCTTACTCTCCCTTATCTGTGATATCGCCCAATGTTAGTGGGAATACGAGTTACGTGACATTTGCGCCTAGTGAGGGTGGGTGGGCTTCAATTCAAGGAATAAAATTCATTGCCACCCGCGCTAACTAAAGCTGCCTGAAGAGATGTTATTAATAACAATAATATAACTATATAACTTATTATTGTATTGAGTGCCGTTTATGTAGTTAAGAATCTGCCAAAAACAAAAAAGAAGAAGGTGGATCAGCCACCGCAGCATGAAACGTCAAATCGTATAGACATTTGACCACTGAGCAAGTAATCACTACGTTTTAATTTGACGTTTAAAAATGTAAAAATGTATTTAATCCTCACTAAAAAAGTGAATTTTCTCTTTTGACTGTTAACAGCACCGAGATATTGTAAAGTTCCACGATGTCACGCGACATGTTGTGTTAAGTCTGACAACGTCGCGCGATCTTTTCGGGGACAAATGTCGCGATAATCAACAACACTATCTCTTCAGGCAACATGCCAGTTTCGAATGATGCGGTCTACAAACTTAGAGACTTAAGATGCGGAAGGAGAGAAGAAAGATAGACATTAGGCATACGAGTCGCGTAGCATTTTTGGATACTCTTGGGTGTTGGCGGTTGGCGCTAAACCATTGTGTAGAGACGGCTTAAATATAACCTAAAATCACTAAGCGTCAATGTCAAAATTGTCAAATAATAATGAAAGAAAGTTGAATGAATTATAAATTTATAATTTGATTGAAATAGCTCATCTTTAAATATTTGGAAAATTAAACGTTAAATTGTAATAATAAATTGACATGGCTTCCACAGTGATCAAATATGTAGGAAGAACCACAGACTTTAAGGGCAAATCGTTGTGGGAAATCATAGGTAATCTTAAACATTTTGGTGTCGGTAGAATCGTCGTACGCAATGTTTTTGAGCGGTATCCAGAACCAAGCTTTATGAAAATAGTAAAGGTGGAGACCTATCCTGACGAGGTACGTTCTATCGTATACAGCCGATCTGGTAATTCAATTTAAACTAAATCAAATCGAAAAGATTATGAAATACTAGTTAGTACTATTCACCGCTACTTTGTATTTTATATGTATATTATTTCAGAATTAATTCTGCACCATGTCATAGGTTAGTGAAATTATGATATGTTGTGTGTATCTATGTGTAAATCTGCCACCAAACATCAGTGTTAATAGCACTGTTTTGTCATAGTAATGATAGATAACATAGTACCTAATTAATTTGAGGCTTCTGTATAAGCACATTTACACCATCAGATTAGATCAAGACAAAGTTGATTAAAATATGAAAGTATTTGTATTGACCCAGTATTTGTAAATTATAGGAGAGACGCAGAGTGCGAGTATGGGTTGAGAAGACATTCAGGGGACGAAAACTGCCAAATTTGACAGAAATCTACCGCACTTCATACAAAACAGATTACAAGCTTGTGCCTAAAAATGAAGAGGCCTTACTGTTGAAGTCTATGGAAAAAGAACATAATTTCCAAGAAGTCATTTTACCAAGGACCATTGAGATGCCACCGTTGATGAAGAAATTTATTGTAAAGGACCATGAAAAAAAAGGACTGCAGGTAAAAGGTTCTAGAGTTCCATTATATCAATCAGAGCTCTTAATAAGTAGCAAATGAAAATGTACATTTCCTATAGCAAAGGTTACTAGAACTTATTAGAATTTCAGGTTGAGTCAAAATATTTATAATGTAATAATGCTGTGCGCGGTCAGTTTATTAGTTGTTTTTATACATTATTGCTTAAAATAATAATGATAAAAACTGACTGACAATATTTTTAACACTTTCATAGTCCCAGGAACCACAGACCACCACAGACACACAGAACCAGTAGACAAGCCATCGGGCCACACTATGTAGGGTCCCATAGTTGGTTTTATAAAAAGAAATTTTGAACGAAATTTGTATGACAGTTTCATTTTGACCAAGTACATTTTATAATTTGGTTGGTCAATCTAGGGAAGCACTGAATGGTGTTCAAGGCTCAGATGTTCGCAATCATTCATTGAGTACACAAAAACCTACTTCACTCGTACAAGAACAAGAAAATTGTTATCCTCTTGGATAGCCATGCTGCATGCCTGGACACTGTCATTGGCGGTAACGAAACCGCCGATGAATTGGGTAGAGCTGGCGCCGAGGGCCAACTAATCGGTTCAGAACTGGTCTCCTCATGCATCATTAGGAGTGTCTTGGTAAACTGGTCCTGCGATCAGGGACTATGGAACTGGAAAGCGATACCAAGTCAAGACCACTCGAAAGCGCTTCTAGCAGGGTACAACGCAAAGTTCGCAAGCGAAGCACTTTCCTTAGACAGAAATCCGTTAAGGATTCTGTCACAAACCCTCAAACTGCAAACAAACCACTGCAAACTTAACAAGCACGATATAAATGGCCCAGTGGACCACGCCCCTTGTCTCAAATATTTTAAAAAAATTGGTAGACTATGATACTTTACCTTTTAACTTCAGTATATATTTTACTACCATAAAATACATAACAGCTACTGTCAATATTTTTATAGATATTTAAAATATTTAGCAGAGGGGGGTGGGGGGGGTGGGGGGGGGTGGTCTGATGACGATACCCCTCACAGTGGAGTTCAAGTTATTTATTGTGCATAAATGTGGTACAAATACATAACATATAACGATAGAACGATATTTCGTATTTATTTCTTAAATTTTTTAATATTCCTCTTGAAGTTTGAAAGCAAAAGTTAAATTTGGACCTCAAAGAAGTCCTTGCGGCCGATTCGTCTTACCATGTTGAATATGTTATAACATTGAATTCATTAAAAGCTTTTATTTTTAAATAAAGTCTGTAAGGATGCAGACATTTGAAAATTAAGACATTATGGCATGAGGACATTATAGGATGAAGATATTGTCTACCAGTACCATGCCAGTGCCAAGCAATAATCGAAATAAAATATAACATTTTTCATTTCCAGCCAATGAAAGAGTTCGTGATGCCGATTAGTTACAACCACAGCCCGAACAGAGTACAAAGAGTTGCCAAGGAAGGTGAGCTACCAACTGTGCAGTTCACCATGAGCCTGGGAAAACCATCTAGCCCATCACTATACAAAGGAGTCCCTCTTGATTAGCCCAATGTATTGTTTCTTTGTGACTTACAATTAGTTTATAATGAGTGGATACATAGTGAGTATAGTTAACAAGTAGAATAAAGCATTAATATTTTAAATCCTTTATTTAATTTCATGAATAAAAGCTAGTGGGGCTTTATTATAAATCTGTCAACCCAGTAAGATTATCTTGATACATAGGTAGATACTGAATATTATCACATCTGAATATTTTTCTATTAGCCCCTTACGACACAATAACCTACGGAGGGCGCGTGACCACCGCAGTCACCAAAAATGCTATTTCACGTAATTTATTCATTCATCTTCATCCTTTATCTCATCTCGTTGTAAGTGATGATGGCCTTTGGATGGTAAGCATGCGCACCCAGAAGCTTCAAGCTAATGAAGTGTTGTCTCTGCTGCCTTTCATGTTTGAACATAACTGTGCAAAATATAAAAAATACAATTTTAGACTAACTTACGAGTAAGTACAAGTATGTACACGGTCAAAACGAACTAAACTAATATAAAGCGTTATTTTCTGTTTGCATCTCTGTGGACGGAGAGCCAGTGTCTAAAAATAGGATGCTATGAAAGGATACAGCTAATTATGCAGCATATTTTGACAATTTCCTGTGAAAGAGCATCAAAACCCACCAGGGTATTTCCCACTTACCATTAAATTGAATTAGAATCCTGAATGATATGGCAAGAAGTGAGGTCTTACAGCACAATTATGGTACGAGAATGCCGCTTCTTACACGATTACAAACTGTTGGTGCCTGTCATATTCCTAATGCTATATACTGTTAACAATTGCTCTTTGATTCCGTTAGGCGCATTCGTTAAGGGCATTTATTGGTGCTGGCCGGTTTTTATTACTATTGTTAATGATATTATTTCACGATTGACAAGATTTTAATGTCTTTTTAGATGTATTTAAGGTTGCGGTGGTGGATTTTTGAGATGTCGCACAGAAGCAAACTTTCTAGACAAAAACGGATTGATGTCTATTTCCGGCAAATTCTGCTCCATTTCCAGCCTCTGAAAAATGATAACATTTTATATACAATTTTGCTGTAGTTGTTAAATTTTAATGTTGAGAATTTTAAGAGCTTTTTATATTGATTTCACCCTCGCCATTCAAGTACCGGTATATCATAAAAGCCAACATGTTTAACTAAGGTTCATGGTTAAACTAAGGCTTCAATTACAGAGTACCTAACAACCAACTAGTCAAAAGAGTTGTAATGGTGGGAACGGAAATGACCGCCCCAAACACACTCTTAACAAAGGCTAAAATAAAACAACCCCCTCTCTCTTCTACTCTCTCTTCGCTCACACACACACACACTCTAGGTTTTACCTACTGCAGTAATCAGAGATCCTCAACAAGCATAGCTATAACAAAAAAAATTGGTTGCCTGTAAAGTCGGTATACGGGCGAAAGTTTTACGTGACAACGACTTTGAGTGGTAAAATAATTTTAATGTGAATATTCATTCGTATAGTAGGAAGTTATGTCTGTCTCTCTCGCTCTTAGGCGGGCTAACCATGCCCGAGTGGAAGGGACGCGTGCCTCTCACTCGCTCTCATTGTGAGCGCATAACGTGAGCGGAGCGTAACGCAGTTTCTTGAAGTGTCACCCGGCAAACCAATTTATAAGACGTTGTCACGTCAAAATATAATTAGCGACATTTTATGTATTTAAACAGTGTTAATAAACATTTTTATTATTATTATTATTATTCTCTACCGACGATGTCTTGATGAGAAATAAAAACAATTTATTTTAAAGCAAACTGGATTTAACTAACAAGTAAGAGCATTACTCCAACTCTGGCACTCAAATTTAATTCAATGTGTGAAATCTATATATCGTTGTTGTTCTTTAACGTTATCCCTCTCGTAATGCTTCCATACTAAATTTCTGGTGCCATAATCTTTTAAAATAGAATAGTTGGTTTTAATAAGTAATTACCTAAAAATAGGAAATGAAATTATAGTTTCGCGAAATAAATATCATTAATTATAGTTTATATCATTAACTTTATAGTTAGCTACAATAGCCGTTACGCAGCTAATGGCTCATAGATGGCGCTTTGGACAATAATCGAAAAAAAATATATGTTTTGACTGAAAATTGTGATTCACGGTGGAGTTGTATGTTAATGATACTCATTTCGCGACATCACAATCTGATGTCCTATTTTTAGATAGTTACTACACAAATCCAGCTATTATATTATAAAAGATTATGGCAAGAGAAATTTAGTATGAAACTTTGATGGAGGTGGATCGCCCTAACTAGGTAATAATAAACTTATCTTTGGTAATAACTTACTCTCCAAAACTCGCGCATTTCTTGTACTTCATCCTGTTTCTGTATAAAGTATTGCCGCACTGTCTTCTGTATCAACGTTGCCGCGTAGTCCTCTGGCCAGAGCCATGATTTTGGGTAGTACGGACGAGGCCTGTATGTTAAAGTTTTAATAAATATACTTTATTCTCGAACTAGCTTTTGGCCCCGATTTCGTCCGCGTGTTATTTCGGGAACGTCTTGTTCGATCGGGAAAAAGTAGCCTATCTCCGCTCCGCTTGATGTTCTATTCTATTTTAAAAGATTATGGTGAAATAAATGTTATATGGGGGAATTCTGATAGAAATCCCTTTTATGAATCGATCAAGTGTTGTTTATAAGCATAATATTTTTGGCAGGCTTTTTATTCGGGTTTCATTTGTTTTGGTTTTGAGTCATTGTGTTTGGGTTATTATGATTTACCATTTTTTAAGTGTTTTTTGTACCCATGGCATTGTGAATATGTGTAAATTCTCGTATTTGCGAAATAGGTGGTTAGGGTTATTATTCCACAGCACCTGAAAAGTAAAGCAAGGAGTTGTTACAGATAATGAATCTAATCTAATCAGTCATTTTCGTTTTGGTATTTATGACAATAGTCCATCCCATGACGTGTCATGACAATTCTGTTTTTTTTTTAATTAATTTTTTGTAATAACCACGCTTGGTAGGTGGTTTTGTTTGGCAGTCAGATCTTAATAAGGAGTAAGAAAAACATCGTGAGGAAACCTGCACACTCGTGAGAAGGGATTCAAAGGCGTGTGTGAAGTCTATCAATCCGCACTGGGCCCGCGTGGTTAACTATGGCCCATACACTCTCTGTAGGAGAGTAGGCCTGAGTCTCTGCAGTGGGGACATATATAGACTGTTGATGATAAACAAGTATGGGAGGAGAGAGCGCGTGCATTAATACTGCATGTCGGCATCAGAGTGAGGTAACTTGGTGATTGTTGGTAGCTATAGCTAGCCTGGCAGAAAATTGCCGTACCACCAACCATACCGAGTATCGACAGTTACCTCTACTGGGAATCGAACCCGGGACTTCTGGATTATTAGTCCAAGCGTGTAGACATTCGGCCATGGGGGCGGTTAAATTGCTCGAAAGAGCATACGGTTATGTTTTTCGTGGATCTTAGTGATACAGAAAAATACTTGCCCTGTTCGTCTCCCCAACTAACCCACACCACATGGCTCATTGTTATTGACGTGATCCGAACCACAAGGATATTAGGTAGTACACTGGTCGTGGTCCACTCTCCCGAGAACGTGTTGCACGTTGTTGATGATAGAGAACGGGACTAGAGGTAAATATCGTGGTGTAGCTTTAAATTGTACCTGAGCGATGTGGTCAATACCGTTGAAGAGACATTTTGGTGACGTAAATACATTCCACATTTTGGCTCTAATCAATGTGTCCTCCAAAGCCGGGAAAAGGTAGATGAAAACCTCTGTTTTTAAGTATTCGGTACGTGTTTCTGGAAACCAAATTTAATAAAAATCACTACGAGTGTCCTAATAATTTCCTTCGTTTCATGGCCTAAAGTTTTACATCCACGCGATGACAATTGGGGTGCAACTATTTCTAATGCTAAGACCACACGTTTTCTATTATAAAGTCACACGGCTACCTCATCAGTTTGACAAAGTATAAATATATACTTGTATATAATATATTTATGTTTTTTAAGATGAATACAATAACTTGAAGTGATATTGTTTGTGACGTCACGAACCTTGTAAAACTTTTCGTCTTTAAATGAATCCACTGAAATGTTGGGTGAACTATTTTTGCACGCCCGGGTTGCTATACTTACTGAGGAATGGTGATTTAAGGATAGGTTCCTTCTTGCTTTTAATATGGTCGTCGATCTCTTCCATCTTCTCTTCGCTTTCCTTCAGTATATCGTTCCAATTAGCTCGCATTTTTCTCGTAATTAATTCAGGGAACTCAATGTCTGAGCAAGGCAGACTATCTGGTAGATTGAACGTGGCCAAGCTATCCGCCACGTCGCTGGTGGTCTTCTGGGTTTTCTTTGGTCCCCCTCGCGACGTCATAGTGATAGTTACCCTCAGATAAAGCAGTATTACGAGTAACAAAAATGATAACAGACTTTACAACGCATAAATTATATGTACGCTAACGCTTTACAATTACAAACACTTTTCTGCAATGCAAACACTAAAGTTAATGCTGTGGATAATGCAAAAGTGTGCACCTGTCAGATAAATTGACAGATAACAGTTTGTTATGATGACATATGATGACAGCTATTCATATTATTCAGCAAAGAATATAATACAAGGAGAAGAACGAACTATATGCAATTTTGCAGCGGACCACAGTTGTTAGGAAAGAGAACACACTGTTATTCAGTGGGATTGATCGGAAAAAGTTGAATTTCCGAAAAATAACAATATAGCGCAATATAGCTTTGCTTGATGGTGTGTTTGATCATCGAGTGATCGTGCAGTGATCCTAAGCTGAGAATAATGTCGTATCTAATAAAAAGATTCAAAATAATAGAAATTGGCTAACATTGAGGTAAACATATTAACAGCATTATACTACTTTAAACAAATTTTAAATTGATTTTAAACCTCAATTTTGAAGTCAGCTCTTGGGATCAAACATTTTTGTCAATTAAATACGAGGAAGGACAGCGACCCGCACCACCAGAGTGGCTCGAACGTGCCCTAGTTCTTAGAATATAAGTTTCTTATATTAGTTTGTATTACTACTATAAGTTTAGTATTCTAGTAAACTATTCGTAGTTAAGTTTGCAGTTTCTACTACAAACGGGTTGGGATGCTCCCTACTAACAAAGGTAGGTACGTAGGTAAGGTAGAAATATTCTTTGGATAAAAACAAGTTTACCGCCTCCATGGCTTAATGATTAATTGTTGAACTAGCAATCCGGGTATCCCGGGTTCGTTTCCCAGTCGGGGTACCTATCGGTACTCGGTTCGGTTCGTGGTAGGGCATTTTATATGTTTGCCTGGATAGCTACTACTATGCATGTTACCTAAGTCTGCCGCCAAACAGTAGCGCTAATAGCACTGTTGTGTTCCGGTATGAAAGTTAGCAGATCCAGCGAATCATTAGATCGAGGATTCTGAGTGCGCACGCTTACCATCCAGTTGGCTTATCGTCACTTACGATCAGGTGAGATAAAGGCCAAGTGCAAACCAAACAAAATCATAAAAAGTCTATTATTTGTCTTAATTTGCATATTAGTCGCTGTTACTATTTTTATCATTGTAAATTCTGTAAATGGTTATTTGGACTGTATTAGCTAAATAACTAATCATAAAATTATTTTATGAATGAACGTGAAACCACTGTATAGGTAATAATTTTTCATCACATAGGTTTTTTGTGGTCTCAGCTTTAAAATCACAATCAAAAAGAATCACCCTGTGGTGATTATGATAAACTGTCACGGAAAGTCCGTCGTAGACATCTGTCTAATGCTAATGTCCATGCTTTTGAAGAAGACGATGAAAGGTTTCGTTTAAAACTAAAGTAAAAATAACAAATCTTACTTTGTAATCTTTTAATTCTTAAACAAAACTAATGCTTACGCAATTACTGAAATCTCTGGATATTACCACCCAAAGCTTAGTAATAAATAGACATTAAAATAAATATCTAGCACCTAATAATAAATACAACAAAATTCAGTCGTAGATTGTGACATGTCTGATTGATTACTTACTCATATCTTGTGAAATTAAGTGATAATTCGATGGAATTATGTTCAAAACGAAGCTTAGTACGGAGAAAACTTTCCAGTGATTTGAGAGATCCAGTCTAGATAGTGCGCAACTTTCACGTAGACGCCGGGCACGCCTGGCTGCCCGCAGCCGATGCCCCATGACACGACTCCCACTAATTGCCAGGTCCCGCTGCGCTCGCACACCAATGGGCCACCGCCGTCACCCTTACACGCGTCTTTACCGTCCTCACCACCGGCGCACAAGAAACCGGGGTTTAATTCATAGTTGTACCCTAATCGCGTTTGTCTCAACTGCTGTTGGCACTGTCCATGCGGAAGGACAGGGACGTCAACTTCTTTTAGAATATTCTGGTATTTTCCGTAGTCACCGAACGCGTCTTTACCCCAACCCGTCGTCCAACATCTCTGGCCGGCAAAGTCTGTGTACTTGTCAGGCAGACAAGCTGGGCTGATATGTGGGTACTTGGTCCATTCGACTGGGTGTTCCAGTTTCAATATGGCGAGATCGTTGTCCAGAGTTCCGGCATAGTAGAGAGGGTGTACGTGAACTGAGACGACGTCCCGTTCGATATAAGGGTAGAATTCAACATCGTGGTTTACATCCCATTCACCAAGTCGAACTCGTAGATCGAATGCTTTGTGCCTGTAAAAAGATGAAAACAGTATTAAAACACGTTAAAAAGCTACGAATAAACATGATTGAAACCTCAATACAAGAAGATAAAACTTACGATTTTATACAATGAGCCGCAGTCATAATGTGAAGACCATCAATCAATGTACCACCGCAGACATACACAGATTCTTTGGGATCCTTCTTCAAGATGGCTGCTTGCCAAGGGTATTCTCCGAATTCACTGTCACCGTCCACGTAGGCGGGTGTTTTTATTCTTCCATTGATGCCCTGAGAATGCCTGAGACCGCACTGGCCACGGTTTCCTGCTTGAGGTCGCAATGGACGACGACAGCACACTTGATTTTGTCTGCATTGTTGGACTGGAGGACGTCCAAAATAGCCTTGGCGCTGGAATTCAAATGGGGAGTCGTCATTATTGTGCACAAAATCTTAACTAAAGTATAAAGTATGCTGTATTCTAAGATTGTTAAGGTAGGAATTGTGGATCGATTACCTCCTCAATTTTTTCGCTTTTTATAGAGACTTCCCTCTTCTTTCTGTTCTCGGGAAATTTGACGATTTGCCCTCCCCGGGTTGCCCCAGGAGGTTTTGAAGGAAGGGTTAAGGAACGAGAGTAAGCGAATCTGTTCGCATAGCCCTGCCTGCTGGCACCACTAGAGTTCAAAGATCTTTCAAAGCCGGGGTTATATATGCCGTCGCCATGATGATAATCAACATTTTCATCGTAATGATTACCAGTATCATCATCATAATAATCGTCATTGCCGTCCAAAGGCTCGTGAGCATTGTACGGATTGATTTTGAAGTGTCCCGGATCGTAATGTTGGAAATGTGGAGAATATATCGGTGGCGACGGCGGCCCGTAGTGTGGGGCATGGTGTGGATGGTGCACGTGTGGGGGGTGCGCTATGGGCTTGTGGTGATGGTAGTGGTTGTAAGGGTAAGGATTGTGATGGTGATAATGTTCATGCTTATTCAGAAGATAATGTTTTTTCTCGTGGAATAAGTGACCGAGCTTATTGACAACGTGTTCATTCGGTGTTACGTGTAAATTAATAAACGGTTTGACAATTTTTTCTCCATAGTCATTTTTTGTCACTTGAACGGAAAGCAAAGGATTTACAGACAAAAGACCAAGATTAAGACCACCTCCGTTTAAGGCAGGGCCGTAAGGATTGTAAATAGGATTCGCATGAAAAGGATTGATAGGATATCCACCATGGGTAGGCTGGGGCAACCCAAAAGAGACACCAAACGTGGGCTGCACTTGTTTGTTGCCATTGCCGCCGTAGCCGGCCAGTCCAATGAAGCGCTGAAGTGATATTCACTTATGTAATTATCATGAATCTTTAATGCGGTGTTAGATTTACGTCAGTGCCCATTGTTTAGTCTTTCTTTTGTTTGCTGTTGCAATCGGATTCAATGCAATATGTTGTATCCGGTTGCAATAGCTAATGTGTTACCCCAGTCTTGCTTAGTGATGCGGTGAATGAATGGAGGGTAAAATTACACATATTTATAGGTTCTACGAGTATTGGTATTGCAGGAATACTCGATAAGTTGGTAGGTAAGCCTACTCGTATATGGATGGGATTCGTTATTGGTGTTTGTTATTTTAAAATGATTTGATGTGTACATGACAAAATATGATAATAAAATAATGAATTATCTACTTACAGGTTCAATTTCTTTCGTAGCCTCGTTTTTTTGGTCTTCATTCACTTCTCGCTTACTAACTTTTTTGGTTTCGGATTCAGTAGAATTCTGTTTTTCTACGTTTGAAGTTTCAGTCTTATTCAAATCGTCCAACTGCTCTTCAGTGAGAGCAGCTATTTCACTACCCTTGTTACGAGGATCAATCGGAAGGTATAAGTCATCTCTGCGCCCAATGATTTCTTGGCTAGGGCATTGATCGTGATTAACGCAAACGCATTCAAATCCTTGCGCCTTAGCTTCATGATAGTTATCTTGAAAACCATTTTCAAACGTTGCCGGACCCTGATTGAACAAATTGTTACTAGATCCACCTACATTAAGTTCTTTCTTGTAGAATTGATTATTTTGCGATGCATAAGCTCCTAAAGAATTACCGTATTTCTGATCATCAAATCCATTGCTCGGGTAAGGTTTAGGTAAACCTTGATTTCCGAAGGAGGAGGAGCTTCCTTTGTTAAAGCTATTGTGACCATACTGTGAACCGTAGACAGTGTCGGGGTTGTCTAAATTGTAGACACCCGTCATAGGCTTGAATCCACCCGTAGAGAGGTCTGTGTAGTCTCCACCTCCTGCTGTTATGATGTCAGTTGATTGGTGACCTATTGTCTGAGATCCTAAGTGACCCACAGATCCTACTGGTATGGCGACAGGTTTGATTATTACTTTAGGATCTTTAGCGTCTTCGTGAACATAATGGTGATGAACATGCTGTTGCACAACAGTATCTGATTTTGTAGGATTCACAGAAGGTACTTTGTTATAGCTGGGTTTGTCGAAAGAGTAAGGACTTTCATTGGCATAGCTAGGAGGTCTTGTTACGTAGTTAGCTTCCTGTGTACCGTAAAGTCCATTGCTTTGACCGAATTGTACGTTGCTGCCTGCCACACTGTATTTGTCCGAGAATCCTGGACGGTAGCTACTACCGCTGTAACTGTTTCCACCGTAGCTGTTTCCACCGTTGCTATTTCCAGAATAACTATTGCTACCGTAGCCTATTCTCTTTGGCGGTACTTTGTGTGGGCGTGGGGGATATGGCATTGGCTTAGCGGGTCCATAAGCTCTTGGTGGTCCACGAATAGGAATCGAAGCTATTGGCTTTCCAATGGGTTTGATGTCAACAGGTTGTGCATAAATCAGCTCATCTGGTGACACGTACCGCTTTTCTTGTGTATCGTCTTCTTCACACTGGAAGTTTTAATGTTAAACATAAAATTATAACGCTTTGGGAAATAGGTCAAGTGCAAGCCGGACTCGCACCGGAGGTGCATCGAGAGATCTGCATCTTACAAGGTAAAACCTTAATTAGGTAATGTACTCGTATCAATACAAATAAAATTTATATGCCATTTTGTAAACTTTTTTTTCACGATTAAGTTGATATCTGTGTGGTACAAACCCCGATATGATACTATCGTGTCGATGCGAAGACTGACTATGAATGAGCATGACTTCATGGACGATACCGTGGTCTCGCAGTGATACCGCCACGTTACGCTGACGGAATTATCCTTGTACCGTAGAGATTATCCGACGACGATAGTAGGACGGACGATACTCTCCAGCGTGGAGATAACGCCCAAGTGCTCTGTTTTATCTTTTTGTTTTGGAACATTAAAAATGAACATGATAACTTACTTGAATTAAACCTAGTGTGCAAAGCCGGTTCTTGATTAGGTTTCTCGCTTCAGCGTCATCGCCTGCGTCCAAGGCTTCCTTGATCGTGGGATCGCTGTACACATCATCGTCAAAGCCACCGAGACTACGGCCTTGCTTCTGGCTAACAAGCTCATCAACAATATCGTCTAGAACGGTACTGTTAGATTCGCTACTTTTTCTTTCGCCTTGTGGTAGCTCTTCGCCTTCAAGCAAACCAGTAGGTTTCGGTTCGCTTTTCTGATCTTCAATCTTGTCGTTTTCTCCGCCCCATGACCAATCAGCTGAAGCTCTGGCTATTATTACCGACAAGATAAAACAGTTAATTGTGGCCCACCGCATTGTCTGAAAATAAGATGAAAACGCACCTTTTAGCTTTTGCTCTTTGTTTTTATTTGTCCTATGGATATTTTTATTTCTTCGTTCCAAAAACATAAAATTACCTATCACCTAAATAGAAACAGACGTGAAAATACTAGTTTTTTTAGATACAGAAATGCAGCCAAATAATAAGGCTCATGATTTATATTGTGATACCCTGAATAGCCTCATTTGATCCTTATTAGTAAAGCAAGCCGTTATTTCGAAACTCCGGTAGGCGGCGAATCACTTTTACTTTCGCGGACAGTCTCACATTATATAAGACTATAATGTCAGCGCTCGGTTGCGTCTGCGCCGCCGGAGCGGTGGAGTGGGCTGTACGTACTAGCACTCTCACGTATTGTGTCTAAAATAAGTAAATATATTACATACAACCAAAATTGTGTTATTTTGCATTGCTATATTTCTCCTATATATCGATTAAGACTTTAAAGAAATTGTTTCATAAATGTCGTAAGTAAGATATCTATTTGTTTAGTCATAATGGAAGAAACAAGAAAAATAAGACTTGACACGGAAAGTCGGATACTGCATAAATAAGCTCTATTTACCATTTCAAAACATAAAGAAAGAAAATTGAAAAAGGAGACAGAAAGAAACTAAAAGAAGAAAAGGAAATTTTTCTTTGTATTTTGTTTTCTTAAAAATGATATTCCGACTACTAAAAGCAGTATCACAAAGAGGACTTCGGGAATATTCATTATCAGTAATTTCACACTAAACCTGGTTATAAGAAACAACGATCGGGTGACTCTTTATGTAACGTCTCCGATTTCAAAATGGTGTCACCCTTTGTTTTCATTATGAAAGAAAGTATCTATTGGTGTCATTGCCACCAGAACCAGTAGAAGAGGTCCATCTGCAAGCGACTCGCGTCTCGACCGATGTGTCACGCTCCGTGTAACACTTTCTGTTATGCAACTTCCGAAATGTTTGTCTTGTTGTTTTGTTGGCGGCTCGGCTGTTCGTTACGTGTTGTTGCCTGACCAGCAGCGCAGACGAATTAAGGGTTATCATTATATTTTATCGCTACGACTATGCATGTTTTGACTTCGAAATTAGATTTTATTGGACCTAACATTGAGCTCTTTTAGCAGGGGCGTGTTTGAGATGGATTAAATTGCTTTAAAAAGGCCTTAGCTCCATCTTTTATATTAGACTGTAAATGGGAAATATTTTTTCCTATCATGGTCCTATCCACAAAAAGATTTACAATATATTTTAGAACAAAATATCCCAAACAATATTAGCTTGACTAGCTTCTTTTGTCACACGACATTTGAACTATATTATTACGTCTTATATTCTTTATGGAATTATATTCGTTTGGGATTTACTAAATTGAGAGTGTCAAAAACGGTATTATTGGTATTACCATAATGTGGCACTCCCAAGGATAAGAAACAAAAGATTCATTCATACGAGTACTCCAAATTCATTTCATTAGAATAACTCTACGTAGCATATCTATGAACCGGCAGTAGCTTTATTGTTATGTCAGTAATAACGGTAGATGGAAATCGAGATTCCATTCATTTCAAGTTTCACTGTGTGAATCACATTAAAAAATACAGAAACCATGTGAAAAGTCCGTCAGCGGATATCTACGTACGGCGTTTGTATTGAAAGTTTTCTGCTTTCTTCTCTTAAGTACGACATAAGCGGCAGAGGTAGATGACCGTACATAAGGATGTTTTGTCGGATCTAAATATAACAACTATTTTATTATCTATTCTATTCTTATGTTTTATTGAACTCTATTAACTCACAAACTGTTTCAATAGATAATTATTATTGAAGAAAATAGTTGTTTTTGTCTTGTTTAATGCTTTAACAGCTGTTTTTCGTACGCATTTTAAAGAGTTCTGTAAAAAAAATCATAATTGTACCTGTTTATTTATATTCATTGTCATATCGATTTTTATACGATCACTAAAATAGTTTATGTATAGTGCGATTATGTTCATTATGCAATTTGTGATCCTGTTTCTTGCCCGGCTGAGATCACGAGTACTTACTTTATGCTCCGTTGGAAAGTGAAAGTGCGATGTATACTCGAGGATTAACTCTACATGTGCACTAGTAAGTAAAGTACGTTTTAAGAAGAAAAGCGAGTATTTATGTTCATGAGCTGTTAAATTATATAAGTCGTTAATTAGTAGATTATGTTGTTTGTTACCTATAGATTAATACGTGAAGCAAAAACCCTTTTTACGAAAATTGTGCGAACGGAGGAGTATGTTTTTTTTTGTTCGAGTTAGTTATCGTCTAATTTTGACCACTGGGCGACCACTGTTATTAGTATGATGTTCAAAAAGTAACATCACTTTATAAGCTAGTAAACCACGCATGATTTTGTGTTTTACTCGTAGGTGTTAAATCATTTTTTTGTGACAATTCAACGAGAAAAATAACGTTTTGTTATTTTTGACAAACTTTGCTAAATTTTCCCAAGATATTAGAGTTTTGCTGCTGTTTTGAGTTAGTAAAAGTGAAAGGCACAAAATGTTTGTTTATCTTACATTAAGTAACCCTATTTTTTGTTACTTGACTCAAGTGCTTAAATTAGAATCTTCACGTTTAGATTATTAAAATAAATTATCACATATGAACTTACTGTGTTCTCTGTAATCCTTTGTTTACACTAATATATTTGTTTGTTTAAGTTGTTTTCACCACTTCACCGGCGCACTGTTTGCGTCCGAATGACAGTAACATAGACCACCACTCGCTTTATACTTCGAGCACCGCAAAGATGCATGCGCTCCGATTTTGTAAGACGGTTGACGCAGAATCCTACCACGATACCCTTCTCGGGATCTCCAGCGACCGAATACGGTATTTTTGCCGACTAAATATAGCGACATTATCGCGTTTGATGAGTGTCGTGGTACAGGCGATGACGTACGCGGGATCTCATTGATTGATCAACCCTTGCTCATTTCATTCATGTGCTGTTCGTTGGTAGTTTGGCAATGGGGTTTTCAAAAGGTCGTTCTTACGGATATAGCGATGGTTAATATAATTTAAACATAACGCCAAGACTTCTCAGAATCCTGAGACAAAATTTTTATAGTAATTCTTTACAACGAACGTGAAAAATAAACTGTTTAATATGTGCCAGCGGAGATCAAAGAGCTTTCTTGGAATTTGGTATAATTATGACTCTTAGCATTCGGGTTAGATATCGCTATTCACTTTGATGTTTTCTGATCTGTTATTGGGACCATTTGAGCTTGTGGGAGTTCATTCTCATGGGCTTGTACTTGGCCCTCGAATGGAGGCGTATTAATCCAGAAGCCTCTAGCTAATGAGATACTTTTCCATTATATGTACCGTTTCGTGGCAGACTTAGATAGCGTGCTGTCACTAGCCAGTGTGCCCTACTGCCAACAGAGATATATGTATTTCATAGGTTATTTTGTAAAGCCAAGAGTACACGGAGAAACAACGAATTTAGTTTGTATGTACTTGTTTATTGTTTGGTCAACTTTTTGTCCACAAATTTTAATACGTAAACGTACAACTCTGTTCAGATGACCAAAGCAGCATGTGATGCAGATTTTTTAATATAAAAGATAGATTGACGCTTGACCTTAATATCACTTGATGTTAAGTGACGATGAGGCGTTGATCTAGAAGGTGCCTATTTACTCTTCGTTTGATGATTCACAAGTTGTAATGTTCGGGGAACACGGAAACCGGTAGTGCATTCCATATTTTAGTTGTATGTTTGATAAATGTGGAAACGAAACGCTTGGTGGGAGCTATAGGAATATCCACAGTATACGGTTGAAGGTCTGCCGTTCTTCTGTTTGACCGGTACTTGGAGGGCGACCGTGAAAGAGCGCTGTGTTTGATAGATCACGCAACGCTGGTTGTCAGCTGGACCCTGGAATATTCTATGACACATAAAGACAATAGTAAGACTGTAAATGCTTACAATATTGATTTTAGATGAACTATGAAATTGAAGACAATTTTAATTTTTTTAAAAATAAGAAACAAAAATTAACAACATTAAACATGAACAATTCTTGCAAAGGAGAATAGAAATTTCGAAATAAAGATATATACAAATACGTCACCAAATTATATCAACTGATTTGGTTAGTTGAGTTCGATCGTTGCTGAGAAGACGTAGAACCTAGTGTAAGATATTTACGCGGGAATAGTCGTGCAAAAGTATTCCCAGTATATCCTGATCAAATTCGGATATTTACGGAATTTACATACACTTATATAAACAGGTGACTTTATCGCTAATAAGCAGTTACAGCACAGAGGACTGTGCTTACAGGAAACTAGGTTGTGAATAGAGTCATTAATTAGAAGCATAGAATAGTCTTTAACATGACATTTCTCAATATATTTGGCTAACATTTGACTCCGATTGAATCCTTTTTTCTGAAACAAGTAATATCTTAAATGTAATCCAGAAAATTTCCCATCTATATGTTTAAATTCGTCACACTTGCAGCTGTTTATGCGTGAAACAGTAATATCATCACATATCGATGTGTATTGGGACACTAATAAATATATGTGTATGTAATTGTTATTTGACTTGTAAGCTTGTTTTTCATATTACTTTTTAATACTAGTTCATTGTGAAGCAGTTTTAAACCAGTCACGGCGTACCATGGGGCACGGGGAGGCCATGTTCGGCAGTGAACATTTCCCAGCTGATGATGATGATACAAACTTATTAATATATACTTCTCATCAGAAAAATCGAAACACCTTATGTTTTGTAAGGATTATCAGAAAACTTATGCAAATTTAATTTGAATTTAGAACATTAACATTAGGATTTGAAAACCTCATATTATTCACTATTAAACGACATTTGACGTATATTCCTAAATATATACATTTTTCTGATAATCCTTATAAAACAAAAACTTGCATGGTGTTTCGATTTTTCTGATGAACGTGAATATGGCGCAAAACTAATTGTATCCTTGCATCAATATTGCCACAACTGTCCTTTTCTGTTCGTTATAAAGTATAAACGTCTCCACAGATATTTGCGACACATGGTTATCTAACAAGCGAGTGCGGTGGCCCCGCCCCGCCCCGCCCCCACAAGAGTACGACATCTGAACCCATAATAGTACAAAACGACGCTTTCTCTGACAAACATTAATCCAACAAAGGACCGACAACATATTGACTAATTTGATCTTCATTGGTGTAAGTAGGGCTCAGCCTAGATATATTTCTCAAGTCAAAGTTCTGCAACTTTATCGGTAGTTTCCTTCTTTGTTATTTTTAGCTTGAAGTCGTTTTCCTAGACCAAGTGGAGTTTTGTGACTGGTTGGTGATCGCAGTAAGATGTTGGTACATAGACGCGTCAACCTTCCATGTGTCACTGACATCAGGTAAGATCGTAGTCAAGAGATTATCTGTTTATTGAAAAATACACATCTTAAACACATCCAACTTAATTTAGACGCTTGTTGTGTTATTCGTTAAATTAAATTTAAATAAAATTCACAACATATGTCTAAATAATTCCAACAAAAAAAATATTGGTAATTACCTTGTCACTGTAAGATGAAGACATATATTTGTGACAAGTCGTCATTGTCGGTGTTGCAGGCGCACAATGCAAGCAAACGATGTATTAATACCAGATTATAATGTCCTTAATCTTATATTTTCGCTAAAAATCAATAAACCTAACTACATATTTTGTAAATAACTATTTCTCAATCTCCATGTGTATTGCTGATGGTACATTTCAAATTAAATCAAAGATTAGCTCATTCAATAAGTAGTATATTAGTTAATTTACATATGTGCTGCATTTTAATAAAATTGAAACCGCCTGCGCCTGCGCCGCCGCCGTCGCCACATGACTCACGGCATGTTACGTTATAGTAAATCCATACAAAAGACATCAACGCGATGAATCTCACGCGCTCATGTTCAACTCGTGATATGTTATATCTCACTCACCCTACTTAGTAAGGAATGTTTTTAAAAATGTTAAAAATATTGTACATAACAAAGCAAAATGTCATCCACAGAGAGAGCCTACACCTGTCGCACAGGGCTTCCCCTATGACAGACTGTATGGCTATACTATTGTTACTCAATAGGGAATATGCATGAAATTTAAATTTGGCTGAAATATTTTTTTTTCGATTGTTTATTGTCTTCACATTATACTCAGAGGATATTCTTTTTATTTAGTTATTATTAAAACCCAGAAAATATTACTGTGGTATTTTAGGTTAAGGTATTATTGAAAGTTCCAGGTTGAAGGTAAGACGACGACTGATTTATTGCTCTGTGACATTAGTGACATTGACAGCTTACATAGAGTAGCTAGTTAGCTAGGCACCTACAACATCTCCCTTCTTATACAATTTTCATCATTATCGCCTACTTTCTCTCTCTTCCTCTAATAATGTATACAAGTGACTTTAATAAACACGTGAGAGGAGAAACCCGACGAATATGATATAAAACTAGGTACGAGATACAGCTACAGAACAGACACACTAAACAAAGCAAATTAATCCTTAAGATTAATGAAACACTTATAACTAGATAGACCGTCTACTCGAATCAATATCTGTTAGGTGGCCGTATAATACGACCACTCTTTGAAGTTCTGATACCAGAGGCCGCTGGCGGCGGCTGTACTTGCTCTGGGCTGGATGCTGACGGAACCTGTGACTGCGAGTCACTAGTGTCAGGCACGACACTTACTGAACCTTGAGGATAATTGAGCGGACCTGATCTGTTAGCCATAATATGATGTCGGTTACGACGGTAAACTCCCCCGTTGTCCATTTTCAACCAATACGACCTATCACCGTCCGCTTTCTCAACTACCCTTGCCTTTTCCCAAACCCTGCCGTTCCGTACGCGTACGTCCTCACGTTGTAGGTGCCTAGCCAAAGAAAGTGAAAAATACGGGAGGGAAATTCAAACTTACACAACGCGTCACTATTGGTCAACACGAAATGTGACGTCAATGGTCACCTCTTGCATTTATCGGCGTCGATATGCATACTGTGTCAATAGTGTTTGTGAAAAAAAAATGTTTCAAATGGTATTTGCGTGTGATTACTCAGTGAATATATATTTGTAGTCAATGTAAAACGATGACAGAAAGTGGTTTTGTCAAAGCACAATCGGATAATCTACCGAAAATAGATGCATTTATGATGTCAGCATTTTTTTCTCTCTCTAACTCCTAATTTACATAGATTTTTGTTCATGTTTAAATAACACAACAAAACATAACCTATACAAAACCATTTGTCTTAGAAATTGTTCCTTGACTCCTAATTTACCTAGATTTTTGTTCATGTTCAAATTATAAAACAAAACATAACCTATACAAAACGATTTGGCTTTACGTCTATATCATTATACCTATTTTAATATTAACATCTTACACCATTGTTTTCGTAATTTTGCATCGCGTGGAATACGAAAAAAACACTTTATCTGGTGTAATAATGGTAGTTTCGTACCATACATACTATATAACATTTCGGTACCATACAATACTTGTAAGAAGGTTTTTTAACTTCTTCCATGATTTGTTTAGCAATTGAAACTGAAAATAAGTATTAAGTAACTGAAACGCTACTACAGTAAACAAACAGGACATGACCAATGACGTCATCATAAGCGCGCGCAAAATGGTGGCGTTTGAACGGCTCAAATTTATTCAATGTTTTAAATTTCACGTTAAAAAATAACTTGACTATTTTCAAGCCTATTTATATTTTTTTCTATGTTATAAAGATGTAAATGATTAATTTAAGGCATAAGATGTAAATGATTAATTTAAGGCATAAAAAAAATTCATGCATATTCCCTATTGTTTTATCAAATAAACATTTTTGTATTTGTATTTTTTTGTTATATATTAGGTATATACGTATTAATAATTTTGACATTATCATCGTTAGCTAAGTTCACTGCTGGACATTCTCATCACGAATCGCCACTTTGGACTTTACATGACCTGAACGTATAAGCCATAATCACCAAAATATGTTGTTGATAGAAATGTAGACGCTGTTTCAACATCGTTTGGTTTCCTCCCTAGTTGCCCTTTATGATACCCACGGAATGAAATGGGGTGGATGAACATTACAGACAGCCCTCTGTGTCGAGTGTGCATGGCCGCCGAGGAAACTTACGCCCATGTGCTCACGACCTGCAATAGCGTGGCCAAACAACGCGCGACGATCCCAAATAATCCAGGATCACTCCAGGAAGCGTGCAGCGACATCAAGCGTCAGGCGAACTACTGGGAAGAGATCGGCTGGCTGGAATAGCCGCCACCACTTCTATCCCATTCACGCACAATGGCCAACATAGGGCTGAGTGCGGAAACCGCCCTGATTAAAAAAAAAAGGGTGGGTATTGTACTTCAAAACTTTAAAGTTAACTTGACATAAAAATGTCTTTCATCATATATATCTACACATATATATAGTATACTTAATCAACTACAATGTTGTTTTTACATAGTAATAACCAAGAATGTAACAAAGTTATTCTAAGCATCAAAATAAGTAACATTTGCAAGTATTGCCTTTCCACCAACTATTGTGTGTTATCCTAAACTCGCGTGCTTAAACTCTGTAAACTGATCAGAGCGCCCTACATTTCGGCGCTGTATTTTCGTAAACCAGGATCCTACCGTGTTGCACATTGGCCGCACCAGGGTTGCACAAGAGGGGCTTTACGTCGACCGTGGCGAGCCGGACCTGGCTGCCTATGCACAGGGACGGATTACGTAACATTGAATAGGGGATTTAAAGTTCAAAACAATTGCTTACTTATATTAACAGCTATATCAACAGGTAGTGCGAGACAGTGTTAGATAAGACTGAAAGCAAATAAACATTTAATATGACTGTTGTCTCTGTCTATCTATCTTTTATAAATCTACAAAATATCACATCACATCAATAGCATATACATGTCCCCACTGCAGCGGCTCAGGCCTGCTCTCCTACATAATACTTGTGAAAACAAAAACAAGAAACCGCCAAATATCACTCGCTAAAAAGAACCGCTGACGTTACAATTATTGAGTTCACCAATATGACAATATATTTATTTACTGTACATACGTATAAATATGCTATGTATTAACAACAAGTCAAACATATTGTTATATCTCTTACAATTTCTTGTGTATAATTGTACATATTTCGAATCTTCAGTTCAATAAAACATAATTAAGTGTTATTTTATCTTCACTGGATATTAAAAAAAATTGCTCACTAATAAAATGTAACAAGGAGATAAATAAGGATATACTCGTATATATGTGTCCGAGGGAGGTCCCATTACTGCCTAAAGCGGCTCTGCGCGCGCAATGCACGCCGCTGCCTCCGCGACGAACTCTTGCGTAACAGTTCGCTGAACCTACTCTATGACTGCATGTTTTGTTGATTGAACTCGCATACTATGGTTGAGTAAGTTAATATGTACTCGATCCCTATGCTATTTTCTAGTTCCACTGAAGAGAAATGCTAGCAATTGTATTGTTTAAGATATCCGGCCGGCAGGTCCGTAATTAATGTCGCTCGACGATGGAAACTAACAAGCAGTATGTAATGTACGAAAACAGAAATATGTTCATATTGAATATGTTTTGGCAAATGTTCAAAAAATCTTACGAAAAAGAAAACCGGTCTAGAGACAGGGAGACTCGCAAACCGAGGTTTCCGTACTTTGGCAGGAAACGCGTGCCTTCATAGCGCGAAATGAAGCTAATTTTGGGGACCTGATAATTACATTTGCTAGTAAAAAATATATTTAAAAAATTGGTTGGTGTCGAAAAAATTTGCTTCGAGACATCAGTATCATTCGTAAACTTCGGAAATATGGTATTTTTAAATAAAATTTTCATAACAACTTTTAAATGATGTCACAGGCCGGACACTTCGAACAAATGTCATGATTTCGTCACACATCGAACGGATGACGTTTGTATACACGCGCAATGTGAGTAGCACGTGCTTATACGTAACGGACATTTTCTGAGTCAGTTTCTTGCGGGTGAAATGAGGTATCGCGTCTCGGCGGGAGGCGGTGAACGTCCGTCCTGTACGTACTACTTATATTAATTCTATGACGAATGTACGTATATATTCGTACCTCAAAGAAAACAGAACCAAATCCAAAGATGAAAGAATGCGGAATGTAGACCGAGTGCATCGAACTCAAGATCGTACTCAAGTACATATTGCTGTAGGCCGCGGTCCATCCGCTAGACACGATCCGATGGACGCGAGCGATGCCGATGACATAACCGGACGCAATGTGCTCCCATCTCTTACTTACTGCGGCTCAATGTTTACATTTTTTGTCGACCACGAAGTAATGGGCTATTTGGCATCTGAACGTGTTGATGTTTTCTTACGTAAGCCTAATGCTGTACTTATATCTGTATTTAGGTAACATAATTGGCTACAAAAGTTCAGTATTGGACACGAGCCTTCCTCATGGATGGCCACGTCGGATTTTATTATTATGATGTCATTACTTGTTATTTTATAAGTAGAAGAATTATCTATCTAATCTATATCATACTGTATATGATTCTTAAACTTCTTTTTCAATTTTCAAAATGAAATGAAAACAACTATAATGTTAGGTCAGTCATTGTTCAGATGTTTGACAAAATAACAGTATGTTGCGTGATCGCACACATTTAAAAAAAAAACAGAAGCCATACTCTCAACTTTGAAAATATCATTCGTGAGGTGCAAGTGCAACATATGCTGGATACATATCTCTTTACTTCCATGTAAAAATGTTTGCATTTTTGTGACAAAAAGTGTCAAGGTGAAGTAACAAAATATGATGTGTTTGTTGTGGCTTGGTTACTGGGAACAGTGTTGCAAGCGAGACCTGGCGCGGGTTTTCCGAACTGCTTCTATTGCATCGCGCTGCGTGGTGGAGGCCACACGAACCTCATCGGAACAGCGAGAGGCTTGGAGTTGACATCATTGTTCTTTGTAAGTAGAATTCATATACATAAATTAATAATTCAGAAATAACTGATATTATTACACACTTTATATTAGTTTCAATTGTATGTAACTATGTATGTAAACCAATCTATCAACTATTTAGTTAATTTTAACCTACAGTCGTATCGATTTAAAACTTTGCGATTTATGTAATTCCATCCTACCATCTAGCTTATCTGACCCTAGAATCAGGAGGTGAATAGTGGAGCTCTTCAAGGCCTACATCGAGTTTGGGCTCATCTCAATATCAGAATACCAGATTGGCATAAGTGCAGGGGATTGTGCTATATCGCTTCTTTAGCGCAAAATGGAGAATGAAATACCCTAACACAATTTTGAAAATCCAAATGAAATCATTAATAAAAACAGCAGTGTTAATATGATTTTTGTGTTCCGGTAGTTGTGAATGGAAGCAGAGACAGCACTTCATTAGCTTCAGACTTCTGTGGGTTAACATACCTTCCATCCAACGACCTTATTGTCACTTGCCATAAAAAATTAAAAGTTTTGGTATTTTTGACATACAATCAAACACAATAACGGTTTAACGGATTTGGATGAATGGATGAAATTTCTAACACTGATAAATATGTTCTGGGTTCACTTTTGTGATACTTCGTATCCCGATAATGTATTCTAACGGTAAATGTTCTAAATATTGTAAAATATAAAAGCACACATAAAATTATCAGATTTTTTGGGCTTTCCTTTATCATCAGATATAAGTTACAATGTTGTTGAGGATCGTAAATGTTTGCCTAGAAAGGACCAGGTTGTAGTGTTCAGGAACGACAGATACTAGCAGAAAATTACAGATCCTTAGCAATACTACGCTTAATTAATGATGAAGCGAAACGTTCCTTGCATATCAAACTGGAATTTCTATATGGATTTAACTCAAATTATAGTCCGCTTTGAAGTCAATTAGCATTAACAAAGAGCCTGTGTAATTTTGAATGAGTAGATTATCGGTGTGATAAAAACAACAAAAAATTGTTGCGTACCATGCCTACTCTATGTAGTTTCTGTTATAATTGATTCGATGGCCTACTTTAGAGGATTGTGTGAGCGGACACGTAACTCCGGGCTTCCCTAAGGTTCTTGCCAAGGTCTCCCGGCCAACCATGCAATATCAGGACTTCGGGTTTTATCCATACATAATTGTAGCTGAAAGTTGCTAAATTACAAATTGCTGCTAAATAAAACTTTTGTCAGCACTGATGTAACGTAAGAAGTACCTTGGGGCTTTTAAATGAGCATGCTTCTACATAGAAGTAATAATTATTTATAGATAATTTGTATTTTAATAATTTATTATCACTCTTGATCCCCTTAAAAGGCGTTAGAGTCAACCCAGCATAAATTAATACCGCCAAAAGTTAGAATTCTTTGGGTGTTATAATTTTAAACACAACTATTTTATTAGTCTAGGTGTAAAATGAGACGTTACATTGCAACTTAGTGCCTAAACCGTGACGAGATCAAATTTTCGCCTACGAGGAAGTTACCTAAACGAACAATTATACAATTTATTGGTTACATCAATTTTTAAATTCTTTAGATTACATAATGATAGTAACTCTGACTACAACAAAGGTTATTCATTCATTTATACCGCTATTTATTGAGGCTAACCCTCAACCCTTTGTAGTTCACGACTTGATAAAATTAAAAATCAAGAAGAAAGTGAATGATCAATCAAAGACCAACAAACGTATCACATCAAACTAATAAAAAAAATCTCTATAAAACACGAAAATAACCAAAATATTAAACTATTATATGTGACTATTATTTCGGTAATTTCCTTTCGTGAAGCTACTTAATATCAAGTTGTTATGTATAGATGGCGCTCGTTTTATTTTAACTATAAGCGCCATCTGTGTAGAAATATAGCCATTATTGTGTCTAGTGAAAGGCATGTCTTGAACCAAGTGTTTAAGAACACCTGGAGGCATGAGGAGAAGGTTTTGCGTAGTTTAATACATGTTGTTATGTTTTACGTATAATAGTATAGATGGCGTTTAATTTTTTATTATTCGTATATAAGTGCTGTGAGAAGCAATCAACTGAACTCACCTTTTCACCAGTGTTAATTGAGGAAACTTACTTTTATCCGGGCTTTGCTTTTGTTGCTATTTAATATTTTGTTTTGTACAAATGTACATGTAGTTGACATTTAACGGCTGATGATGATCATAAATGGCTACTACAGTAACGATATTTACTTAAAACCCAGCAATAATTGTTGATTATTGTTACTAATTATATGTAATTAAATTTTTCTCTCTTACAAGAGATTTCTTTAAGCGACAAAAATACACGAAAAAGTAGACTTACAAGTGTAATTTTTTACAAGAGAATCCACATATAATAAGAAAGTTCATACATACAACTTTACTGACGGACATAAGCTTCCCTCATATATCGCCATGAAGAAACTTGCAAATATTACCTGGCAGGATATAAATAAAATAGGATTATATTGTGTCATTCGTTGACTAAAAACCACTTAAAACTTATTAGTAACTCGCGGCTTATAGACTATAATTTTGCGTCGGTATATCAGGATAAAATATGCACCAGATTGTAACAAACAATACTCATTTTAAAAGTAGATCCAATTGGCCAATTACTGTTCGGATAAATCTAATATCTGATTAGGCAGAGTCCTAGTTCTATCCCGTCGTCAACTAGTAGAAACACGAAGGCGAACAAATTAAAATGCTGACGCCATGACTAAACTATAGGCGGATAAATAACGTCAATGCTGTAGGTACAAATAGCCTCACCAAACTAGATATGCAAATTTAAGAAATAGCTACAAAATGTGATTATTGGCAAGTCGATTGGTACTCGCACTCGTCAAGTTTTATGAGTACGGCGGATATGAAGCGGATACGTCCGTGGTCCGCCCTTGGCGAGGCAAATGTTTATATCACAATAATACATAATGAGTTTTTTAAGTGTCGACCGCCTACTATCGTCAGCTAATCGGCGATAAATGTCAGGTGTCCATTACTCGATGGTCCCGTGTTGTAATGCAACCAGTACGACATTTAGGCGGCAGATTTCGGCGTCAACAAGGACGGTAAGCTTGTACTTCTCAACGCCCAAATCTCAATAGATCCGCACGTAGATAATTATGATCTGTTATAAATAGTGAGACGCGTCCGTGTTGAGCATCAGTCGTCCGTAATCGGTGCGAAGTGATCTTCCTAAGGACCCCGACACAGACCTCGATCGAAATGAGACCGTTGGTGGTGTTGTTTGCTGTGATCGCCGTGGTAGTGGCCGCCCCTCAACCGGACAGGCTCAAAAGATCTGTCGGTCATGCAGTGGCCTACGGCGTGCCGGCTGCGGTGTCTCATCAGTCCCGTGTGGACGTGCACAGCTCTCCAGCAGTCGTAGCCACTTCAATAGTGGCTCAGCCGGTCGTAGAGGCTCGTGCTGTATACCCTGCCGCTACCGTCTACGCTGGTGGTTCTGCCGTCTCTCACCAGTCTCGTGTTGACGTGCACAGTTCTCCAGCCGTCATCGCAGCCTCTCCTGCTGTGGTCGAGGCTCGTAACGTTTACGCCGCTCCAGCAACTGTCTATGCTGGCCCAGCTTCTGTCTACGCTGCTCCAGCTTCTGTATACGCTGCTCCAGCTTCCGTGTACGCTGCTCCAGCTTCGGTGTACGCTGCCCCTGCTACTGTCTACGCCGGTGGTTCCGCTGTGAGCCACCAATCTAGAGTAGATGTCCAATCTTCGCCAGCTCTCGTCACAGAACAGCTGGTGTCACCTGCTGTGGTTGAAGCGCGCTCTGCCTGGGCACCCTCTGTTTACTCTTCAGTGTGGTAATACCGATTACAGTGAAATGGATCCAATTAGGTTGTGATTATAAATGTTATTTCAATGTAAATATTTATATGTATTTATGATACAAATGTTGAAATATATTTTGGTCTGTATTTAATGGTTTTATTGAAAAAGATAAAGTCCTAGATCTTGGAGTTTTTATAATAAATAAAACATGGAATAATTATAAAATTGTTGTGTAAATCCTTTAATACTTATATAAATTTTAATAGAATGCTCATAAAATCTCGATACTATCGAAGTTGTAGTTATGTAAATACATCTCTAATTCTTGAGAGTATTTTTCTTCGATAAAAATTAAGTAAGAAGTGCTCGTAGTTAAGTGTTGCCATAGTATTTTAAGAATCTCTGTTGTCACACATAAGTATTTTAGAAGTTTTTAAAAAATTAGACGAGACTTCCAATGTTAGAATTTTTTGATAACATCCTTCGATATAAGTATTATCACGCGTACAAGCTCGCTTTAAAAAAGCTGCTTTGTATAAAAAATTTAACAACTACATTAAGGGGGAGGACGATGACTTTGAACTGCAATTTCGTAATTGGCTTGTCGTTGAAATCCAGACTATCTGCATTGACCCTTACTTTAACAAATACTATGAAGTAAGATTTCATTATTATTATTCTGGCTTTAATAGTTTTACATATATACTGATAGTCATGTGTCATTCGATTTGATATGATTTAATTTTTTTAATTGACCGAGTTTCCCACACTGTTCGAACTATTTTGCAAATATACGAGTATAAAAAATCTCGACAGCGGAACACCATAATTTGATAAATAACAAAAATATTACAGGACCATAAGTATTATTAACAGTATAAACGATTTTTGCTAAATATTATCTATAAAAATCTTCTTGATATGTTGATAATAATCTATTTTTCGTTCTAAATCTTCATTCCTATGTGTTTCTATGCATGACTTTTTGAAAAGAGCTGCTTACATAAATATCTTTCTAACGCTGTGGATAATGTTATGAAGATTAGCTGTGTTGCTTTATATGCATTGATATCATTCATCAATTCCGTGTCACTGCCATGACACAACGAGGATGTAAGACACGCTGACTGCCTCGGACATTGGTTCAATTTTAAGCATTGCGAGGTCGATTACTTTCATATGACACTTGACATTGCAGTTTTGTTGGCATAATTTTAAGTACTAAAATAATGGATAATTATTTGGTCAGTGTCAGTATAAAAGCGCTGAGTAACAAATTAACACTATCAGTCAACCGATCAACGGTTTGAAGTGATCTTCTAGTTCGTCGAATCAACAACACAGACCACGTTCACAATGAGATCGATGGTGGTGTTGTTCGCCCTGGTGTCCGCGGCGTGCGGCACCCTCGTCCCGACCACTCCCCTGTGGAACACGCACTCGGTGCTGGCCCCTGCTGTGGTCGCCGCACCTGTCTCCAGTGTGTATGTCGGCGGCTCAGCTGTGACTCATCAAGAACGCGTGGACGTGAGCTCGAGCCCCGCTGTTGTCTCACAGTCCCTCGTAGCACCCGTTTGGAACACACACGAAACTATCGCTCCGGTCCTGGCTCACTCTGCCTCCGTGTGGGGAGCACATGCCTCTCCTCTGCTCGCCGGACACGGACACTACCTGAAGAAGCGCTCCCTCGGCTGGGGAGTTCCTCTCGTAACCGCTCACGTGGCTCCCTCCGCTGTCTCACACCAGTCCCGCGTTGACGTCATCTCTAGCCCTGCTGTGGTGTCTCATGCCGTCGCCGCCCCCGTCCTGTCCCACGCTGTGACCCCTGTGGTCTCGACCTACGCCCCCGCCGCCGTGAGCCACCAGTCCCGCGTCGACTACCGCAGCAGCCCCGCCGTGGTCTCTCAGTCAGTGATCGCTCCTGTCCACGCTGCTCCTTGGGCTGGCGCTCACTCCTGGGCTGCTCCATCTTGGGAATCTCATGGCCATCTCTTGAAGAAGCGTTCTCTCGGATGGGCCGCTCCTTGGGCTTCTCACTATGCCCCTGCTGTTTCTCACCAGTCTCGCGTTGACGTGATCGAGTCGAGCCCCGTGGTGGCTCATGTTGCTCCCATCGCCATAGCTCCAGTGGCGGTGGCCCATGCTGCTCCCGCTGTGTCTCACCAGTCTCGCGTGGATGTCATCTCCTCGGACGCGCACTTGGCTCCTGTCGGACACTCCGCCGCCGTGTGGGGAGCACCCATCGCTCAGTGGGGTCACTCCGGCCTGGGACACTGGTGAAGCGAACATATGATTCTACGAACGACGATGTAGTTTTCGTTTTAAGACATTAAAATGAATAGACAAATAATAAATTATTTAAATAATAAGTTTGGATGTTTATTTTTTCATTGGCTTTTCCCGTATGTATTTTATAATCAACAGCATTATATGTATATGAATTGAGACTTACATATCCCTTGAAGAAACAACTGTTTTTCTATGTATATAACAATGAAAATGCTCAAAAAATATTACATGAAAGGAAACAAATATTGAACTCTGCGTATGTATACTTTCAGTTTGCAGCGTTCTTCAATCATCCATACGAGTATGAATGAGCTGGAGCTCCTCGAACTACCTTAACCGTTTTGAGAAAAATCACAATAATGTTTTGTTAGTTTTCATGAGGATTAAAATTAAACTTTTATTTTACATATAAATGTGACATCTTGATTCTTCAAAAATGAAAACCGTCCAGGTTTGTCTAGAACTCAGGCAGCCGGTTACTAACGTTTTTGACTATTTAAAATTGAACAGGTTTTATGATTTTTAGCTCCATTGGTTGGGATAATATGGTTATCGATACATTCCATCCATATATAGTAATCCATACTTTCCATACTATAATTATGAATGCGAAAGTGAGTTTGATTGATTGTTTGTCCTTCCTTCACGTAGCAACGCAGAGTCAGATTGATTTAATTTTTGTTTGTTTGTTAGATATATTTGAAGGGCAGAATGGACATAGGCTTCTTTTATACTGATCGAGTAAGTAGTTCTTGTGGGATAATTAATGAAGTCCTTGCGGATGAAAAGGTAGTATGTATTTTATAACTATGTAATTTATCCCATGGTATCCATAAATTCAAGAAATCCTAGATTATAAAAATATATTCAGCCGTCCTTGAGTGTGTAACTAACCCGACTTTGTTTTTTATATATAGAGATATGCAGGACTATCTTCAATAATAATACCTGCAGGTAATTATAGAGCTTTTAATACTAAGTGATTATTTATTACTTAATTAAATAATTAACTAAGTAAACGGTAAAAATTGTATATTTTCCAAATACAAATGTTTAAACACTTGTTTAGTAATGTCGTTGTAGCCTGGCAAATTGGATAAAATATAAGTAAACTTACTAAATCATATAAAGAGATTCTTGGCGCGAACTTGTAAAATGGTGGTTCATTGCAATTTTAGTAATTCGTTAATAATACTGTTATGTGTGTTTTTTGTGTTATAATGGTGTGATATAGTGCAAAAAGTGTCACGGACAGTGTTATAGTATCAATTACGCAAAATTGCGAGGGTTTCGACGCGATCCGAAGAGTTTATCATGTCGAGTACATTCGGCATATGGATTCTTTCGGATAATGTTGAAACCAAGGCTGGCCTTTGAAGTTCTCGTCAAGAATCCAAATTAAGCGATAAAATGTACACATTATACATTTTATTGAGAAAGCTGAAGAAATGGCTTCGGCATAGTTTATAACCTCAAAATTTGTTCACCTAATTTTACTCGTCATTGGCTAGATAACCACTGGTTAAAGCTATTATTTAAAATAATAAAAAAAATCATATAAAATAGACCTATATTCATGTCGTTGATATTACTGGCAGTGGTCCTCTTTTTAGAACAAGATTAGTAGATCATCTCTTGGGTGTCGTAGAATGGATGACGAAGACTGGTTAGCAGCAGACGTTCGATTATTCCCTCCGTTCCTCGCTTAATAAAAGAACGCTACGCTGAGATCCGAGCCCCAGAAGTGCCCTCTGCATAGAAACAAGTAATATTTATTTTTGCAAGCCTTCCACGCACCTTTTTATTTATGCAGAGCTGTGTGCTTACAGGTGTAAACAAGGTATAAAGGTCCCGGTCCAACTGAATTATTAATTTATTACAATTTAAAATAATGTCTCGCAAAGGTGCGAGTTCCTTGGAGCAGCTTGAAAATATAGGAGGAAACTATTTTCTTACTGTTATTAAACTTTGTTTCAGATTAATAATATATACACTATACGCCATCATGTTGTCATACATTTCTTTCTCGCCAGTATTTATTTATGTGACCTTCTTAGATTGAAATCGATACGTTTGTTCCGTATTCTTTACAAAACAGTCAATACTGTTTTTTCCATAACAACATGAGACAATGAATAAATGATTGTTCGTAAATTGACTGTATTATGCTACTATAAGAAGGTAAGTTATTTTTTTCGACAATTTCTAGGTTTTCGATACTTATGAGACAGCATTATTTATTTTACGTATTAATTGCTACTTGCTATTTATGAAGTCGCTGCTGGTGTATATTGATTTGCATTCAAAGTAAATGGTCATCCAAATGAGTTTCTCGGACAAGTTGATATACTTCGTAATGGAAAAAATATTAATAAATAATAATAATGTCGTACTGAGTAGTGACTTTATTCGTTTATAAATTATTTTTTATACATTTTTTAATACTCGTATCTTATAGTATTCTTAGGTGTTCGTCAGAGTCGCTGTTTACCAGGCATGGGAGTAGGGGCTGGCGTAGCCGAGTCCATGACCGTAGCCATGACCGTAGCCATGACCATAGGCGGGCCACACGCTGGCGCTGTGCGCGGCCACCACGGGGGCCACCACGGCGTGAGAGACCACGGCGGGGCTGCTGCGGTAGTCCACGCGGGACTGATGGCTTACGGCGGCGGGGGCGTAGTGGGCCACTACAGGGGCATGTGACACGACGGGGGCGTGGGCCACGGCGTGAGACACCACAGCAGGACTGGAGATGACATCAACGCGGGACTGGTGGGACACAGCAGAGGGGGCGACGTGAGCGGTGACGTGAGGAACTCCCCAGCCGAGGGAGCGCTTCTTCAGGTAGTGTCCGTGTCCGGCGAGCAGAGGAGAGGCGTGTGCGCCCCACACGGGAGCGGCGACCACGGAGTGGGACACTACAGCGGGGCTGGTGCGGACATCCACACGGGACTGGTGGGACACGGCGGCGGGAGCGGCGTAAGCGGCAGGGGCCGAGTATACGGCAGGGGCTGCGTACACGGCGGGTGCGACGGCGTGGGCCAAGGGAGCGTATCCGTGTCCATGTTCAAGAGCCTTGGCTTGCAGATGTATAGCGCGGGCGTTGATGACGGCAGCAGTGTCGAGGGGCCGTCCGTGCGGGTCCAGCACGATGGCGGGATGGTGGGCGGGCTGGGCAGGCACGTAGCTACCCAGCGCAGCTCCGATCACAGCGAACAACACCACCAGCGGACTCATTGTGAACGTGGTCTGTGTTACTCTGACGAACTAAGGTAGATCACTTCAAACCGAGCACGGTCGACTGATAAATTGGACTCGCCAAACGCAGTATTTATAGTGACCGGACGTAATTAAAAGGTAAGGCAATTTCAGTGTGTATAATGATATCTGTTAGAACAATGTCAGCTGTCATTAAAGTGTGTGACCTCGGGGTGTGTGGCGGTCATAGCTAAAGAATTTCGTGGTCGGAGTATGTAGTGCGCAACGCCGACGCGCATTCGGCCCGCGGCGGGCTGTAGTGCGGCGGTCGTAGCGCCTTCATATCTACACTAGATCGTAATCTGCTAATATATTAAACAGATAACCATTATAATTAAATAAATCATGTCTTTGTATGAAAATTAACAAAGGAAACATCACTTTTGAGTATCACTTAGATACGTTTGCTGTTAACAATAAAACAATGTGCTACGGACAATAATTATTCTTCTTAAACAGGTGTCAAGTACACAAACATGGGGCTTCGTATGTAAATATAAATAGACTTAGATCTATGGGAGTTAAATGTGAACGGAACGCAGCCTTGCTCAAGCGCACCATCGCCAGAAGGCAGCGCTGCGCACGCGCTACTCAAAGAAAGGCTTGAAAAAGTTATTTACACTCAACGATCCGACAACAAAAAGGCATACGACATATCTTAATAATTTTTAGATTGTCAAAATTTTCGAGATACGATGGTATTGTGATGATGACGAACAGGACCGGACTGGGACCTACAATCGGCCCGGGCATTATAGAGAGAATCGGCTTTTTGCGCTTCCAATCTCAACAAGAACACTGAGAATAGATTTTTTTAATGAAATGGAAATTGATGGCGGAATTGACATGAATACCTATAGTTCTTCATACAGTTTGCAATGTAACGTTTAGAGATACACCAGAACGGCCCATACCTGCCCTGGGGCTTTGCCCTGGGGCCAGTCCGGGCCCGATGACCAAAGGCAGATGGAAATCAACCATAGCTAAACATAGCGCTAGCGCACTCTATTCATTATACATATATGGTTCATTTCAGTTTACCGATGTCTCGGTGAGATATATGGGTATTTTGTATAACAGTTACAGTCACATTTTATGACATTCCACGGGCGTCATCCTATTGTACAATCTACATTAGCCTTCATTTCAACGGATGGCAAATGACGTGAAGCAACGGACGGACGGACTGGAAAAGACAAGCCAATGAGGCGCAGAATCTTCTATCTTTCATGCCCGAACATAACAGTGCTATTAATATTGCTGTTTAATGGTAGACTTAGTCAGTATATGCAGACATCGAAAATGCTCTCCCACCAAACAAACCGAGGACCGATAGTTACCCCCGTTACCTTTGGATTGTGAGCCGAATGTTGTAGTCTCTAATCTATGGAGGCGGTGTGTTATATATAAGTATCGTGATATGTAAAGAAGAGTATCGCGGCAGTATTTAGTATCGTATAGTCACGCAAACTTATGTCCACGCGCACCGCATTAAGTTTCCAATCACCACAACTGCCGTGTTTAGCTTCCGGGTGCCTTAACCATTATAATACATACGACAGATAGATGTGCTGCATATACTTTCGTTTACCAGTATGTCGAGTTTGTTATTTAAATTATAAATTAGCTTCAGTTTCAGTAATCTAAGATTGTTTATAACCTATTAAAATAAATTATTTGTATTTGAATGGAGAGTTATTGGGAAAAGGCATTGTATATACCTGCCTCTATATTTACTAAGTATATTTCAAACCAAATGCCTTATCGTCACTTACCATCACGTGAGACGTAAGCCAAGTGTAAACCCATTAAATGTAAAAGTTTCGCTTCATCATATGACAGTGCAAGAACTGAAATTCCCTGATAATCCCCGATAGCTTTTGTCAAGCCGCCATTATATTTCATCCGCTGGTACTGCAAAAGGCGACCAAGGGAAAACATATTCAAGTGATGAGCTGCATTTCTCACATAATAATACCAATAACATCTTATTGGGATCCGCAATCCGTCTGCTGAGCATGTATTTGTGATTATGGCAAACTCCCTCATGGTAAATCTGACGTAACGATGAGGGGAACGGGAGACTTATGTGTAACTGTGGAGTTATACAACTGATAACGTATTATATGTTCAAGACATCAACAGTGTGTCCAACTAAAAATAGAATACGTACTGGAGATCTCAGGGCAGGGTCTCCAGAAGACTAGGGTGGCAAGGCTAATTCTTTGGAAGAGATAGTCCGAGAGGGGTGCCAAAAAACATTGCTTACTTCACGAAACATACAAAATATTACCTGTAATTGTGTGTAATGTCAAACAGGATCAATTTTGCCTCTATGAACTAATGTTTAAATATTGCATTGATGAAGATAGATAATCATACAGTAGTCCGAAACAAACGTCATACCCAAGACCAATTTATGTAACAAATTTGTGTGGGGCTCATGATTGATAGATAAACTGGATGGAAGTTGGAGTAACGGCAAGTTTGTGTATAGGTAGGATATAGGTCAGGGTAGAAACATACAGACTGAAACATTTCAGTAGCAAAGTAAACTGTTGAAAATGAGCTTCCTTTACAGATCACCACGTCTATTGGACTTTTAATGAAGAGCCTTTTCATAATCAAGCTTGACAAGCGGATTGGTGATGTATGTAGGAGTATATTTTATAAATAAATACATCATCATCATCAGCTAGGAAGCGTCCGCTGCTGGACATAGGCCTCCCTTGTGGTACAAATAAATACATACCGCGTTATCTCCTATTTCTTTTCCGTTCGTCTTTTAAGACACCACGGCATAACAGTGATTTTAACCACAGTTTATCTGTAGACAGATTATACGTAGTTCCGTCGACTAGGCTGACAACAATCACCTTTTGTCGATCATTATATCGTTATTAATGGAAATACAATCCTTAGAAACTAGTAAGTCAAAATGGTTGATTGCAAAATTCATGTATGCACTGTAATTTGTCGAGTGTATAACTAGAGCTCATAGTGTGCTTGCTTGATAAAGGATATGAATTACTATTTCAAAAACAATTCCAGTTATAGATACGAGTATGTCACTTATTTTTTATCATATGTATTTAGAATTACAGGATACGATTGAGAAATAATATGACAAATAATTTGAATAAATTAGCTCTGTGAGTGAATGACAGTTAACAACAAGTTAGTATAGAATCAATAGAGTGTACGCTAATGGCTTTCTATGGTTGACAGTATATTCCTTGAAGTGACAAATCACGGCTACATCTACATTTTGGACACACTATTGAATTCTTTTGGGTTTCTGATAAAAAAAGCGGAATCTGTGGTTGAATTTTATCACATGTTGTAATGTGTCTATAAATTAGGGTTTCTTGTGTCGGATCAAACTTAAATGTTCTTAGATTTTATTTTATGTTCTTTGTTAAGTTACGAAGGGATTGACATTTCTTTCACAAGAAACCTTTAAAAATAACATATAATAAAAGATCCATAATTAACAAATATATAGTAATGATCGTATATTTGATGGCAAGGTAGTTTACATTATAAAAAATCTTACCAAACATCACGCACCCTAGATCATTCGTATACAATACAAACTCAACTCAAAGTAAACTATCTAACTTAAGAGGGTATGCTGTTGTCAAAGCGCCCATACAAACGTAGTCCAGTCATATTTTGAGTATTAAGCTATGAAAATCTATGAAATTTTCAAGACACAATCTAGAAACAAATATCTGTGTCGGTGGTGAGTCAGATTTTCGTTTAAATATATACTTCCAGAGTTACAGGGAGTCAAAGTATTGTATTTTTCGGTACTAAAAAGCCCCAACTTTGAACCTGATTTACAAGAGTATGAATCAATTTAGAACAATTTGGAAAAACCACCGACATCTGAAATTTCATTAGTATACTGTATTAAAAAAATGGTTACATAATATACTGTATCCTTCAAATGATCCCTGGACTACGAAACATCCAAATAACGGGCGGATAACATCGCATAATGTATGCTGTCTCACCGTACGCGCTCGGGTAGGATAGGGCTCGGAGAGGGACAGCTACAAAACAATTCAACCTTGAAACTGACCACGTGGTCTTACCAACATAGCCTCTTAACCGACTTTTTTCTTACAAATGTTTGCTTTCGCTGAAGTGGTGTGTTAAGCTAACTTATTCTACTTATTCTTTGTAGAAGTTATAGATTACGCTGGTTATGTTGAATATACTTTTTCAAACTGTGCATGAAGCCACGAGATGAGACGAGAATATGGTGAGTTGAGAATCTGGTTAACTGCTCCCATCACATCAACAGCCTATATATGTCCCCACTGCAGGGGATCAGGCCAACTCGTGAAAGTCCACGCGGGCCCAGTGCGGATTGGTAGACTTGACACACACCTTTGAATGTCTTCTCAGGAGTGTGCAGGTTTCCTCACCATGTTTTCCTTCACCGAAAAGCCAATGGATTTTTTTAACCGACGTCAAAAAAGGAAGAGGTTGTTTTTATAAATGTTTGTTACCTCAGAACTTTTGACTGGGTGAACCTATTTGGATGATTTTTATTATTATGTGTAAAGTGGTTCTTCCCGTGTGGACCCATTTCTATTTGGTTCAGTTCTGACCACGGCATCCATAAGAAACTATATAAATCTTAATTTTGCCTTAGTAAAAGTAGACTTTTAGGGCAATTGAAGTCGGTTTCCAGATCTTTTTGAACGCATTTACTTGTTCATTCGTATATAAATTCCAAATAAATTGGAACTCATTGGTGACTGACTCTACCCACCTGAGCTACCACGGCTTATCATGAACTGCTGGCAAACCATTAAATATCTAAATGTAATACGATATTCGTCATAAGTTGGGAGACGTCCACCGTTAGATTCCGCCAAGGTATGTACGCAACAGAGCCCGGTCCAGAGCTGATGGATCAAAAACAACAACAGTGCTGCCAGAAGGTAAAAGAGTTAGTTATTTCAAGTCAAGTTAATTCAAGTCAACGATGCAAATGTTCCTCATCATCATCAGCTGCGTAAGTCTACTGGACATGACCCTCCCTTATGGATCATCAAGGTGAATTGATTTTACATAAGGGCATTGAATTATCACTATCCAGTTTGATGTTGCTGCTCATCTGCTGAAGTTTTTCCTTAGACGATACGTGGCGACCCTATTCCAAACCCAGACTACACTGAGGGAGACTAAACATTTAAAACTTGTAAACTACCTATCAATGCAATTAATTAATTTGATACGCATTCTTTAAATTCGTACGAACCGCTAAGAATGCCCTGAGACCGCGTGGTCCGACTGCTCAGTTCGATTACTCGGACCACGCGGAATTTTTTTTCCGCGTGGTCCGATTACTCGGACTACGCGGAATTGAGATTCCGCGTGGTCCGACTATAGAGATACGAGAACTTTTTACCGTCGGATCGATCGACTAAATAAATCTAACTGTGAGAAAGACAATACAAATTGGAGATTTATTTTGAATGTAGTATATATCTATCTATCGAGGGTTATAGAAATGTGTCTATTATCGCGGGTATCATTTTTTCGTGAATTCTAATTTTGCTAATACACTGTTTTTAAATGTATATAGAAAATACTTTATATCATTCTAAAAATCTGTTTCAATATTTCAAAAGTTAACTGCCCATATCTTGACATACTGATCCTAGACTTATGGTGTCTTTAGCAAAGTCAATGGTCTCGATGAGATCTTCATTTTTGATGACAGCTGTTAAACTTGAAACACTCATATCTCGGAAAATACTGACCGTAGACTAGTGGTGTCTTTGGGAAAGTCAAAGGGCTCGATGAGATCTTCATTTTTGATGACAGCTGTCAAACTTGGAACACTCATATCTCGGAAACTACTGACCGTAGACTAGTGGTGTCTTTACCAAAGTCAAAGGTCTCGATGAGATCTTCATTTTTGATGACAGCTGTCAAACTTGAAACACTCATATCTCGGAAAATACTGACCGTAGACTAGTGGTGTCTTAGACAAAGTCAATGGTCTCGATGAGATCTTCATTTTTGATGACAGCTGTCAAACTTGAAACACTCATATCTCGGAAACTAATGACCGTAGACTAGTGGTGTCTTTATTAAAGTCAAAGGGCTCGATGGGATCTTCATTTTTGATGAGAGCTCTTAAAATCAAAACGACCACATCTTGAAACTAGTAATCTTAGACTGGAAGTGTATTTCATCTAAACTAAAATTGAGGTTTCCTATCAAACAGTCGCCAGTATTTTAATTTAACATTGCAGTGCTCCTGAAAATACGCCTAAAAATGTAATGCCTAAAAGCTCTCGCCTCCACCCAAATCCTCCTTACCGGTACCCATCATCAGCATCGATAAAAATTTATTAATAATGAAACTTATGCGTTTTGTTAGCTAAAATCCTTGTAATCTAAAATACAACTAGACCTAATCAAGAATAAATTAAATATCGAAAACGAAATAAATACCATTTTTGTACAACTAATAAATTACCTCAATTAGAGGTTTCTGTTTGGATCCTTCGATTTCAGAACCCTTAAATATCAGGTAATGTGTATGACACTTGACAATTACTTAACATTTATTTTCTAAAAAGGTTTGATGAAACTTTGATTTAGGTCTTCTTTGTCATAGCCTGTTCTCATTTAAGTCTGCTGTCGGACCACGCAGTCTCAGGGCTCATACTGCATCAAGACATGAGCATTCTTTCATCAAGTTTAAGTATTCGCGTTATGGCTCTATTTAGTTTGACATCTATCATCAAAAATGAAGATACCATCGAGACCATTGACTTTGTCTAAGACACCACTAGTCTACGGTCAGTATTTTCCGAGATATGAGTGTTTCAAGTTTGACAGCTATCATCAAAAATGAAGATCCCATCAAGCCCTTTGACTTTGTCTAAGACACCACTAGTCTACGGTCAGTAGTTTCCGAGATATGAGTGTTTCAAGTTTGACAGCTGTCATCAAAAATGAAGATCTCATCGGGACGTTTGACTTCGTCAAAGACACCACTAGTCTACGGTCAGTATTTTCCGAGATATGAGTGTTTCAAGTTTGACAGCTGTCATCAAAAATGAAGATCTCATCGAGACCTTTGACTTTGGTAAAGAGATCACTAGTCTACGGTTAGTAGTTTCCGAGATATGAGTGTTTCAAGTTTGACAGTTCGATATATTTTTATTATTTAGCTAAAATAAAACTACATTGAAATAAAATCTCGTATTATTTTTGTCTTTCTCGCATTTAGATTTATTTAGTCGATCCGACGGTAAAAAGTTCTTGTATCTCTATAGTCGGACCACGCGGTCTCAAAAAATGATAGTCCGCGTGGTCCGATTGAGCAGTCGAACCACGCGGAAAAAAAATTCCGCGTGGTCCGAGTAATCGAACTGAGCAGTCGGACCACGCGGTCTCAGGGTAAGAATGATAAATGTTACTTCTGGCGGCTCGTGACACTTTACTAATTCTGAAACGTGTTTTGACGGAAGCTCTACAAATTAGTTTTGTTTTGCATTTCAATTAAATTTTATACGTGCCGAACGCGATGTGTGTTCTCTTGGATAAAAAAATTATGACCCATATGATAAGCTATGGTAAAAAATAGTAATTGGACTTAAATTAAGTTTTTATTTAAAACCGTCCAAGTGTGAGTCGGACTCGCGCACCAAGGGATCGGAACCTCAAAAAAGACGTACAGATATACCTTCAAATAACGTACATTTTTACTGCATAACGTAGGTTGCTTATCAATGTTATATCGATGGCTTTAGTCGTTAGATTATAATGGTTTCGTTTTTTCATTGGACACTCGGTACCGTAACCAAAAAACCGAAAGGGGTTCTTGGAAGAAAAAATAAGACGGTACGTTATCGGAGCGAGAGTTATAAGTTTTGCAAACTTTGTACTTTCAAGCACAAAGCTGTGATTATTGTTAATAATTCCGACGGTTGGAAGCTTGCTCATCCATCAGCCTGAATGTAACGAGGCGCTGCCTTTGCTATTTTTCACTACGAGAACACATGTTGTTGCCTGTTTTAGATTATATGGTGGTAGCTAGACAGGAGGGTATAGGAAAGTGTTCTACCACCAACCAACCAAATAAGCGCTAGGGATAGAACCAGGGACCTCCGGATTGTGAGTCTAATTGTGTTGCCACTAGACTTCAGAGTTGGTTAAAAGGCTTCGTTCATATATTTTAAAAAACAAGTCATAAAAGTAAAAAAACATTTCCTATTGCCAGATCTGTTTTCTGCTCTATTAACTAATAGAACATACCTGAATGGAACACGATAAATTAAAATTTATTCAGAGACATTTGGTGAGTGTATCCCAGTTCCCGTATCCCAGTGTTCACAGGCTTCAGTGATTGAGAGTTTGGGACTTCGGACGGTTCGAGAGGCGCCCCCATTTCTAATAATTTAATTTCATTCATTGGTTTGGTCTATAATGGCCCTCTACAGTGGCGGCATGGATATCATTTGCTCGATGATCATTTACTACAGCTTCGCGACCCACCCGGGGTAGATCTATTTTTCGTAAACCGGGTCTGAAGAGATAGTTACGCGATAGAGGGTGCATATAATTTTAAGGTTGCTACTATGTACGAAGCTACTAGATATACCGATGAACTGGTTAAAGTCGCGGGAGTCGCTGGGTGCAAGGTCTCGGGACCGGTCAATGTGGCATACCATGAAGGACACCTATGTCCAGCAGTGGACGTTTTCCGGCTGGTATTGTTGCTGCTGACTCTGTGCGAGGTGAAATGCACCTACTGGTGTCGTTGCAATATTCTCTTTTTAATTTAAAGTATTAGTTGTAGATCAGATAGTATTATTATTAGTATAGTATTGTGAGATTGTGGTGACCCCGACGTACCATCACGTGATATGCACACAAACTGCAAACCCAGTTTAAACTAACTTTTGATAACACATTGTAAAATACTCGTTATTGCACACAGTTTACTCACAAGTAATACGTATTACGGACGTCGCCATTGCACTGCATTGCATACAAGACTAATATCACATTAAATTCTTAACCCTTTTTTTAAAGACAATTAAATTTTGTACAAAATATTTTACATGGGAACTTTCTCGGCAGACTGTAGTCAGCTCGTTGTCGTGTCGGAGGCGTGGGTTCGATTCCCAGTTTTCCCTATTGGCACTCAGTCTATTTTAAAAGATGTAAAAGAAATTTTGTATGGAGTTATTCAGAAAATTTAACGATCACTGATTTAAATCTATCGTAAATGACTACTTAGTGTTGAATCCACTATAGACGGTGTCATCTGAGTAGAATGTATGTATGGATGAGTGCGAGTGAGTGGAGGTCCGCGCGCGGTAGGCTGTGCGAGGTCGTTCACCTCTCCCTCATCTCGTCCGAATAGTGGTCCACATTAGTACGCACATATACTTAGATGACGATTCCGCATTTACATACAGTAAAGAGTTATCCGATGTAATATGGTGTTGTATTATGTTGATGTTCCAATAATGACCGCATAGTTATTTATCATGTAGATCATACTAATATTATTAATAGGACAGTGAGTTTGTTTGTCCTCCCTCTACGTCGTAATGGCGAGCCAAAATGATTTTGTTTTTTGTATAGGGATAGTTGAAGGGCCGAAAAAAGACATGGGATACTTTTTATCACGATTGAGCAAAAAGTTCCTGTCGTATAATTTCTGAAATCCTAAAAAGGAACCCGTATAGAATGTTGTCCATCTGTATGTCTGTTTGTCTGTCAATACTCTTTTTCTCAGGAACGCGTAGAGTTCAGTGGTTGTTACCTTACCTGTTATTTAAGATTTTCAGTGCGTTAATTATTCATATTATGTACGGAACCCTCGGTGCGCGAGTCAGACTCGCACTTGACCGGTTCAATAAAAATTAAATTTAGTATTTCATACATTTGTAAATTCCGTATGTCTAATTTCCACTAAATCTTTGTCAGTGACTGAGTCACAAACATCCAAACTAAGTGATCTTAGTGTGATCAAGCTATTGTTCCAAGAACCGACGTAATATTAAATCATGTACTATGAGTACAGAAATTTTTATGTCACCTGTCAACTGGAAAACGTCCACAGCTGAACGTAGGGCTCCGCATGGTGCGCCATTATGACCGATCCCGAGCAGATTGCACGTAGCGCGGGCGTATTCAAAATGGCGGACGTATTCAACAGGGTATTGTTGTTACCTACCGATTTGTCCTACTGCACTGCACGGCGGGTTCACTGGATATAGAATAAGTATGGAAATCATAGTAAGAGCTCGTTTTCTATGCACGACACGCACGGGAATGTTATGAAAAAACGCTCGAGTATCATTATTCCGTGCTGGAAATGGTACAACTGGGACGCTAATGGAATCACTTCTGTTTCAGTCGGCATACTTACCTACCTATACGAGTATCACGTGCTCTCAGGTACGTGACATTTCATTAAAAAGACGAGGGATTTGATTGTATTCTTATATCACAATAATATTATGAATGTGACATTGACTTTGTCTCAATGTTTATTGACTTAGCCAAACTATCTTGATAATGTCTTTGAAAGACCTATTTAACGATACCGCGAACAACACAGACAGACGCGAAAAAAATATTTTAAATATTTCATCCCCAAGTTACGAGTATGGGAGCCACCCATAAAAATATTTTCCAAGAATTTATTCTACTAATTTGTTGATAATTAATATGTATACCCGTATCAAATTACAGATTTCTTGTAGTAAGGTTCTCTGAGCTACGCCGCGGACAGACAGACGGACAGAGCGAAACTATAAGGATTCCTAGTTTGATTGACTGCGGACCCCTAAAAATGGTGTGTAAAAATTAAAATTGTGATTCACTATGTTAATGATACTTATTTCACAGCCTTACAATCCAATGTCCTATTTTAAAAGATTATGGTAAAAGAAATGTAGTTTGAAACTTTTATGGGCGAAATCCGTTCATGGTGTTTCATTCTTATAATTAAGATGTTTACTTTGATAGCTATTTATTAGCTATACAAAAGCTGAAATTACGAGTAGAACCGTTATTTCAAAAAATGTATTGAAATTTGGCAAATAGCGGTATTCGAAACTGCGTCTCTCGTTCTCAATATTACCTATAAATTAAGGTACAACTGAAAACCAATGTAAATGTAATAAAGGAAATTGAACATCAGCAACATTCCGAGGCCAAAAGTGCGCGCAAATAAATCACACGCGGCTAACAAGTACAGCCAATGAGTACAGCGGAAAACGGAATACATTTCTGTACTGTAATGTATTTATAACCTCCTATTTATAGTGATCACGATCGATCAAGTGTGATAAAGTGAAGTTGCAATATGTATGTGCAAAGAAGAGCAAAAATATTTTTCAACTGCTATCAACGCTAGCTCTATAGGTCAGTATAAAAAACTCCTTTGTTAAACGAACTCCTTCTTTTATTTTAATATAAGAATGTATGAACTCTCTAACAAAACTCATGTTTATTAACTAATTGTGTGCCTTTCATTCACATATTAACTAAATCAGATATTATTTTATAGATTACTAGCTTCCGCCCGCGACTTTGTCCGCGTGTACTTCAGGATTTATTCTACTTGTTCGATAGGCATAGAAGGCATCTATCTCCATTTCCAGCATAAGGTACTACAAAATAGTGTTTATTCTGTTACGTAGGCCAATAGTTTAAAGAAACAAAAGAAATTTCAATATCTGACGTAGTGCGTAGTACATTCAAATAGTCTTCACGCATATATTATCAAAGCGAAAGTTTGTATAGACGAATTTACATATTCTATGGTCGGTTGCTAGGCAACGCGTTTTTGTTATGCCCAAATTGCCCGTGTAATCCCACTAATATTATAAGTGTGATTTTGGACAATTTACACAATATGTCTTTATAAATTATAGCCTATATGTTATTCTGATGTATAAGCTATATTATTGTAAAGTTTCATTAAAATCCATTCAGTAGTTTTTCCGTGAAAGCGTCACAAACATCCAAACTTTCACACTTATAATATTAGTAGGATTGAGAGCGAGAATAGCACGCAACAAATTCTTCAGTAGACGCGACGCCAGCAATTTCCCGGAGTGCTAAACACATATTTTCAACCTTACGGCTCACAGTGATGTCTATGCTAAAGCCATTAGATATTGATCCTAGTTGCCTAAGAAACTAGATATATCGTCAGCATAGAAACCCGTGTAACGTGAGGTTGTAATGAGGTATGTCCTTAGTGAATTGCAATCCTCAATAAATCTTCCATTTATTTCTGTTCTATCATTTTATTGTTTCATTTCGTATACAAATGATCTTATAGCTAAACACATTCGGTCCAGACATGAACCCTGGCAGACCACTGCAATATAATACTTATTTCATAATTAAGTTACAGTTACGAAAAGAAGTGATTATAATTATATCATTCCCAGATATAACTGATATTTTCTGAAACAATTTTATGAATCCACACACAATCATCTTTTAAAGAGATAACAAGTGAGCAGTTGGTTTTAAAAGGTCGTAAAAAAGTCGTCAATTTAGATAACCCATCGCACATTGTAACTTTCGTAACTGAATATGACCAAAACGTTTCTGTAAATGGACATTACGTGACTCATTTTTGAATGCATTCAACATATCTCAGATCTAGCCACTTGTTTCACTCGAATGCAATCTAAGGAGCTACTCTAAAATGACCTAGAGATTTATTAAACAGAATACGAGTTGAAATTATATAGTTTCGTCATTTTAAAGGACAAAATAATCTTTTCTTCGCCAGGCAGTTTTTAGTGAACTAAAACACTTACAGTTTTGCGTATCAATATCAGTTTATTCCAAAGAGTGTCTCAAAAATCGACGAAAAAACATAAGTTACTCAAACGAGTTCTAAGGATTACTTTTGTGTATTTTCAAAATCATAATTTTAAAGTAATATTTATGGGTCGAATGGAATTTATAACAAATTGCGAGGAGCTCGTTTTTCCGGTTTTAAGAATTCTTAAAACATCTATGGAAATAGTTTTTTGTTCGTAAATTATTAGCTAATAATTTGATAAGTGTATTTTGTTCATCTCAGCTATATGGTCCAACTCCTTTCTTTGGGTTAAATAGTAGCATCCAGTTCCGTACATTCCAAGGTACATGCATGCCTAATTGTATCAATTAAACTTTTAAAATTACTTTGGCTCAGAAATGGTTCTGTAGGTTCTAAAAAGAAAAACAATGAATATTGTTTGAATAAACATCACACTATGAATTACAAAAAGCGCCAGGCGGTTTGGCGAAAGTTTTCTCCAAAGACTCACGGCAAAATCTCCGTCTCATGGATAATTACTGTTCTACAGAACTATCGAAAATAATCTTGTGGTTATGTTTAAGTACGTTGAATTTGTGTGGAATATTGATTATGGTTTTGTCTGTCGGGTGGGAGTGAGTAAAAGTTGTATTTAACGTGTTCCTGACGCAATTTACTTGTAGGTTTCATCAGCTGAAAACCGGGGTCATATAACAAATGTGACAATACCGGAAAAAAATATATAATCTAAGGATAAATACTTTCAGGGTGCGAAAGTATTTGACGTTTCACCCCTTTTCAGGGTCCAAATGTGCAGATACTTGGACCTGTAAACAATCAAGCTTCTAAGTCAACAGCTACAGCCAAATATGCCGTAAATTTCAACGAAGAAGGAATCAAAAACTACAAGTATTTACTATTGACCTAGAATCATGGAATTTGTTCAAAATAATTGTATTTCATCAATTTATGTTTAAAATACACGAACGGAACAATATATTCAGAGAGAACTGTTTTATTCCGATTACATATGTACATTTTTAGGTAGGATCTGATTTCAGTTAGTTCTACGAGTATCCTAACGAGCAATTCTCGTGTATCTCCCTCGCTATCCGCTTTGATGAACTTCGATGAAATTCATAGATTTAGGAGTCGTCGGCGTCTTCTCTATAGATCTTTTCCTCAAGAAATTCTAATTTTATTTTTCCAGGTTCCCAATAAATACACTTAATTTATGTACGAGTAAGTCCAAGTTATTGCATTGTGAGGGATTCCCCATCAGATGTTTCTGTCAAATGTAGATAAATAAGTTACGCAATACTGTTTATTTTAACATTCAAAAACGAAATAGGTCAGATATTTCAGTTCACGCAGCGACGTCCATTCAACATGATACATGTTATATAACAAACACGTGTTGAATGGAATACGCGGGGGTGCACACTGCACAGTGACAATGGACCGTTGTGTTCTGATAAGCTTTCATGATGCTCGTCAAATGTGAATCAATACGTATTCAAATTGAGCGAGGAATGTGTTACTGAGCTACATTGTCTCTGTTCTCCATCACTGCTACTGTATTTGGTCCATTCGTCTTTGAAAATGGCTTGCCGGAAATGTTTAATTTAAAACAATAATTGAAAAATGTTTTTCTACAATAGTTGATTGAGAGGGAAAACTGGAGGGAGACGCTTTTTGCCTACCAATGGGAAGGCAGAGATTGTAAATAATAATGATCACTCGGGAAACGTCCACTGCTGAACATTGGCCTCCCCCATTGTACGTTACAATGGCCTTAACCAGGTCGTCGGACGATCTGTTAGAGGAACCAGAATAACCATAATAATTTGTTGAAAACTATTTTGAAAACTAGAGATGTGGAAAATCGGAGCTGAAATAGTTATTAAAAGTTATACTTTTCATTGTTCATTTATTATGATGTTATTTCGTTTTTATCCGTGATCATTCTCTATCGAAACAACAAAATCTATCATAGCCTGCCAAGTGCCAACCTTTGTGATTACGCTAACTCCCCTTATCCAAGGGCAGGTTATAAATCGCCTCCGTTGCCCTAATGGCTACATGCTTGGGCTTACAATCCGGGTTTGATTCCCAGTGAGAGTACCTGTTGGTGCACGGTTAGGTTAGTGGTAAGGCATTTTCTATGTCAGCCTGGCTAGCTACCACGATATTACTCGTACCTTAGTCTGCCGCCAAACAGCAGAATTAATAGCACTGTTGTGTTCCGTTATGAAAGGTGGCAGAGCCAGAGCCTCATCAGCTTGATGATTCTGGGTGCGCACGCTTACCATCTAACGCCCTTATTATTACTTACCATCAGGTGAGACAAAGGCCAAGTGCAAACCTATTATACACTAAAAACAGTGGCTGAGTGGTCTACTGGAGCAGACACCTCCGTACGTCTTTTTTTACGCTTTTAATTATTGTATGTTCTAAGAAATGTTGAAGATAAATGGTTTCAACTTGAAGTCTATTCCTTGTGTGATATTCTGGAGGAGGCTCTTATACTTTAATATACTTTTCCGGTTAGCAGCAATGAAGTAAAATGTTACGCTACTTATGTATTTTTTCCGTATCTGTTATTATAAGTTGTTTAAAGGAAGTGATTTTTGCTTACGTCACACATAACGCCTTCTATTTATATATAGTTCATAAGCATAAGTTGTGTTGCTTTTCATACGTCATCATTATCTGTTTCTCTTTTGAGGCATGTTAAGTATTTATGTTGGAATAAATTAATTTCAGAATAAAGCCGCGATTGTAAGAAATGATTATGAAAAAAATCTTTACTGGCTTGGATTTTTGGCCAGACTTGAACCCAAATGCAGGATAACTAAATATTACACGATTATACCCTTGTGAAAAGCTGCAGCCCTGTCAGAGAATTTTCGATACGACGAATACTTTTATATAGTCGAAAAGTGATTCAAGTCGCGCGGTTCAAAATCGTTCCATATAAATTATACGTTACGTATATGCTACGTTAAAATATATGACAGTTTTAACAATATTTGAGTTATTTCGCAAGTAAAATATTTATAAGACAGCGCCTTTATTAAAAAACAAACGTAATGGAAAAACTAAATCTAATAATAAATAATCCATTCGAGTAAGTGGGTTTTTCAAATTTTAAGGGGCCTTTATATGCTGTAACCCTAAGTAAAAAATTTGATAATTTAAATTTTATATGAGTGTTATGGTTTAAAATACAATCAAAGCCAATTCTGCAATCTATCCTATTCTATGTAGATTGAATGAACTAAAGAAAGAGACAGTGAGTGTGTGATAGGTATACCTATAGTTGATTCTTGGTCCGAGCTATACCTCGTATAAGGGCTAGTCGTGGCCAGGCTTTACTAGATCAAGGCGATCCACGCGGGACCGGCGGGCGCAGCGGCCGCGGACTGCGCGAGCGCAGGCGGACGCGACGTTTACATGATGACACGGACTACAAATATTTAAATTATTTTTTTGCTTCTGTTGTCGGATTATTTTTACATAAAATGGGTTTGATATTATTCATATCATCTTATGTAAAGACATAATTTAGCTGTTGGATGGAAAGGCTGAAGATAACGCGGCGCCGGTTCTGTTATCTTTAATTACAGGAATACAATTAACACTGATTTTGGGTGTCAGATTTAGATGACGCGGTGGCAGCTATCCAGAACAACTTTTAAAGGTTCCATAAACCAAAGAGAATACTAATAGGTACCCTAGCTGGGAATCGAACGCGGGCCTCTGGATAGTCAGTCCAACTGGGAGACCTTAATGAATAGATGTTTGATTAAAAGATTGTAATTATAAATATTTCTTAAAACTTGTGGAATGAAAGGTACTCTATGTTCAAGGTAAAAACTATGTACACATTTTTTGACGTGAGAACGTCTTATAAATCCGGCTGCACGCACGAAAATTGTCACGTTCCGCCTGAAGCAAACGTGCAAGTGAGAGCGCGGAACAAGCGATCGAGAGGCACGATCGGCCTAAGCGTTCAGCTTGTGATGAATCTTTTCTTATGACGTTATCACACAAAATTGTCGTCCGTAAACTGGCTTTGACGATAACCAATTTTATTCATATCACCCTCAATAGATTAATTTAGAACTACATTCAAAATAAATATCCAATTATTATTGTCTCTCTCACAGTTAGATTTACTAACTCGAACCAATAGGAAAAGGTCCTAGTATTCCGATAGTGGAAACAAAATCCGAGTGATCTGATTAGTCGGACTAAGCAGTCGGACCACGCGATCTCATGGTCATACTCACCTTTAAATGAAAATTAAAATATAATTAAACACGTAGTACACGCAGCACGCTCAGGAAAAAGTAATAGTGAATGTGACAGGGTCCACTCGAGTACAAAAATATGTATCCACTTTTGTACCATGTCACATTAATCGTTTCCTGTACCTACGCAGTGAGTTGAGGCAAATGTCAATCAAAGATGAAATATGTCATGGTGAAAAAGTGAATACATATTTTTGTACTAAAGTGTACAAACGTGGGTATATATTTTTCCACTTGACTGTAAAATACTGACAAACAAACAAACCTTAAATGACTACTGTCGTAGACTATTCATTGCTTTATTGAGACTACATTCACTTGTATATAACTGACAAAAAACAAATGTATGTATACAAACAAGTTCATTTTCGCCTACCTAACTGACTTATCGATTTGGTACGTTGCAAAAGTATGCCAGTTAGTATTCTTTATAATAAATATTTTGTATTGTTTGTATAGTTCTGATGTCAATGCAATAATTGGGTACCATCAAGCTTATCTGACTATGGATAGAAGAACTCGGCAATGGATACTTACTGGTAAACCTCTCGGGTTTGTGCTCATATATTTTTTTGCTCGTACTATTTATTGCATTACTGAAAAAGTGTATGTAGTTTTTGAACTAGAATTTTTCTTTGTATATATCCTTAAAACAAGTTTTTAGTCTAATAAATGTATGTTAAAAAATATCAAAAATTTTACCTCGGTTTCGCTCAGAGCGGAGGTTGTGTACGTAAATTAAGTCTTTCGAAAAATGTAATTTTACGAATTGGCTTCCTACGAACAAATCCTCGTAACCAATATTAAGGAAAATGTAACGATTTTATTGTAACGACTTTTATTTTATTGTAACGTTGCTTGTATAAATTCACCTGTCCGCATGTAAGCCAGCTCTTATAAAACTCGTTGTCTGTTTGACTGTGCAGTTACATTTCCTTCGATTGTTGTGACTCGTGACAACAACAATCTATCGTTGTTTGAGAGAGTCGCACCTTGTATTGTATACTTGATTTTTTCCGTGACTTCGTCTGCATGTATCCACTTTGTAACCATGTCACATTCACGTTTACTAAAATTGACATTTCCCTTAACACACCACATAGCAACACAAGCAAGAGTGAATGTGACATGGTTCAAAAGTGGATACATATTTTTGTACTCGAGTGTACTTAAGACCTCTTTACCCTGGTGTCTTAACTGGATTACCGTAATAAAGGCAGCCTATGTCTCTCTCTAGGCTTCGTTGCGTACGTAACCTAGAGAGAGACATAAATAGCATCACGATTTCACCCTGTTTATAAAATTAGAAAGATAGATAGCTTTCGTTTGATCTCCACGGAATAACTTGTGCGTATAACATCAAGGCAACAGTTTGACATTACAAAATTACTGTCACAGATAAAATGATCTCCGTATAGGAAGTTTACTATATTTCTACTACCTGATACGGAAATGTTCGTGTGTCGTTATTACATTACGATAAGTGGCTTTATAAAGTAAATGTATAATTACATCAAACAATTTATAGAGACTGGAATCCGTACTGCGACCGATATCGGGTCGCTCTATTTAGTTATTCAGAACTTTACCAAATATGATATCGGGTCTAGATGCCGAGTCAGTGAAGTGATAGTTAAATGAAGGGACCAACTTTACGCCTTCACTTAGTCACCTTCAAAGAAGTCCACGGGAAGATAAGGGATGGCTATACTCTAACATCCAAAACCATACCTTAGATACAAATATTGATAGGAAAAGAAGAATAGAATAATAGAAGAAAATGGACAAAGATAGTTACTACACAACTATAAACAAATCAATATGTTCAACCAGAATTTGGACAATATGTCCTTGTTTTACATGCAAATTCATAAAAATAATAAAGGAATTAGTAATTTATAACGGAAATTGTTAATTCACGCTCCACTCCCCTAACATGAACAAATTAGTTTAATAAACTATAGTTTAGTAGTGCTAGTTGGAAGTAGGTTACTTGTTCACACAATAATTATGTAAGAATGCTTCAATGCTGTGGTCTGACGGCCGCAATCCTATCGCATTTGCGATCATTTAAGGGGAATCATTCAAAATCTCTAAATGGTAATCAATGGGAAAATAATTATTTTCAACTATTTCAACTAGTTTAACATTTATGTATCCATACAAATATTATACACGTGAAAGTGATTTTATTAAATTTGTTCTTCCATCACGACGTAATGGGGAGAAACAGGGGCCTGAAAAGGACATGGGTTAGAATAGTTCTCGTGGGATACATTCTAAATTCAAGCGGACAAAGTTGCGAGCCAAAGCTACTCGTAGTAGGTATAACATTTTGCTCTGTTTTTTCTTCAAAATAGTATCCTTTTACTTGAAGTTTATTACCTGCCTGTTAACTACATCGTTGACACCAACTAATAATAATAAAGTAATCAGTATGAAATCCCTGTGATATAGACTACGTATGATTATTATTTTATTAGTTATTTTTCCTTTTACTTATGTGCAAATTTTTTTTTATTTTTACATAGATTTTTTTCATTACAATAAACTTTATTTATATTTAAATGAACTCAAAATGAAACTTTAACAACTACAATTATTAAACTATTTACAAAATTAACGAAACCAAGGGAATTTATGAAGGATACGAAAAAAAAACATCACAATAATTGTAAAAAAAAAGCTTAATCGAATAAATCTATAAATATAAATCTACCTATAGAGATACATGATTAATGTGTTTATGATCGTAGTTAACATAATTTATGGTAAGTAAAATATTTACTAATTTTGTGTAAAACTTTTTTATAACAGTGCTGTGTAAATAGAAAATAATTGGAATACAAAAGCTTCAAACCTAAAACGTAGAATAATTTAATTACAATAATAATGCTAACACGATCTCTATGTGGTTATAAGTCACACCTCAATGTTTATGGACTAACTAAATTAAAGTAAAAAATACGCAAGCATCGCGCACGTTGCTGCCAAGTGAACGGTTAATTCTAAATAATGATCAATATAATAAACCAGCGCGTTACCTTCAGTAATTATTTAGTCTTTTAATTGACAAAGTCATAATTTTGAGACGCAGTTAAATTTAATTAGAGTAAATAAGCAACAAGGCAAGTAGAAGCAGTTCAAGGAAGTGATCCATATTTTTTGCATGCCCCTGCCTGTAGGCCTTGACGGTATTTATTATTGGTAATGAATGAACAACATGCAATCAAAGCTAGTGTTCATGTGGGTATAGTTATAGATTTATACATTTCTGGACATTGGTGTTTAAGGCTGGGCTTGGAATACTGTTGGACATGAGCCTTGTAATATGTATTTACTATAAGAATCACGCACGCTTGGCGAGTAGATTGGTAATCGCAGTAGGATGTAGTTGATACACGAGTAGATGCTGCTTCCCTTTTCTTAAACCCCACGCTATTATATTTGAGTTTGAGCAGGAGCTGTTTTTGTTGATTCTACCATCGCCTTTCAAGTACCGCCGGTCAAACAGAAGACCGGCAGGCCTCCACCCATGAAGCTAAAAAGATGTGTGTATTGTGCCGCCCGGACGATAATCTTTTTACCTTCATGCCCCCACCGCTGTGGATGTCCCTACAGCTCGCACCAAGCGTTTTGCTTCAACATTTATCATGCGTACAGCTAAAGTATGCATTGAGAATGCTTCCGTATTAAATTTCTGTTGCCATTATCTTTTAAAAGTTTTAAAAAAGCAGGCTTTGATAAGTAATTGCCTAAAAATATGAGATGAAATTATAGTGTTGCGAAATAAATACAACTAATTTACAGCTTTATTGTTAGCTGAAATAGCCGTTACGCAGCTAATGGTCCCTAGATGGTGCTTTGAAAAATAATAATAAAAAGAATATGTAAAAAGAAAATTGTGATTCACTGTGAAATTGTATGTAAATGATACTGATTTCGCGACATTAAAATCCGATGTCCTATTTTTAGATAATTACTGCACAAAGCCAGATATTCTATTTTAAAAGATTATGACAACATAAATTTAGTATGAAACTTTGATGGAGCGGTATCCCGTTAATACGATGACTAAATAGGCACCTTCTATTCTATCATCCTCATCCTATCACCATCATCCTATCTTTATTTTGCTTGACTTTTTACATTATTGTGCACTAATTCAAATGATAATTCTTCATGGAAAATTATATACAGTAAAAAACTGAGTAAGGTTTGATCTTCATTCTATGTGATGAGATAACCGATACGGATAATAAATTTATGTGGTGAACCTGGAGTGCAATGCAACCTCAACTATCTCCTAGGCAACAATAATCAATATCGAATGACGTTCGTAAGGATGTTTGAGTGGATGCGCCCCCAGGGGTACTGACCTTTTTGTTCGCATAAATAAAGAGTTGCCTGAGAAAATTACTACCTACATTCGTTCGAAGAGGGCATCACTACATTTTCATGTCAATCAAGAAAATCACACCATTGAAAACCTTTGGCAATTTTTCTGCCTACCTTATTTGAGTCAGCTATTTATTTAGACATCCGAAATTACCGGTTTGTTCGGGGTCAACTATCTCAATACAAAAGCTCGTGCCATTCTGACTCCTATGGAATATGGTTTTTTAGGAAATTAAAAACCAGGTTAAACGTTAATTGAATGAGCACTATTACCTATGATAGGTTGAAGTGGCAATGGCGCTTCAAGCATGCCACAACTTCATCCACTTGAAGAAGACGTCAATATACCGAAGCTTTTCACCTTTTCACGAAACGCTCTAAGAAATTGAACCCTACCTACGTCATAAGTAAATAGTTCATCGTTTATAAATAGATCTGTTTGTCTGAGATGCGATATATGTGTAGTGTACAACGGACGTTGCTCTTGGAAGCTCTAATTTGATTCTGTTGCGTCTGTTGCTATTAATTAAGGTCGACCCAGAAAGAAAAGACGTTCGATAAGTACTTTGTCACATATGGCGCCATTTTCCTCGGGATTAGATGGTTGTTCAGCTGAAGAAACTCATTTCCTAATACTCTTCTGGAGTACTACTACTACTACCTTCTGTAATTGGGGCGATATCGAAGTGATACCTACATTATGGCGCACAACTACATCAGGAACAGATGTCGGTATGCTGCCGCTAAAATTTCATAAAGTAACTCTGTCTATCTATCTGGCTTTGCCTTTTACGACTAAATGTTGAACAGATTTTGATGCATGTATTGGGCTGTGTCCGTGGACATCAGGATAACTGGCACGGACATCTTATACTACAATATCATTTTATTCCTTTTTACTGGCTGTGGATACACCCACTGTTGCGACGCCAGATATTACGGTTCTGACAAATATATCAGAGGCGTCTGTAAGCCGCGGTAAGTAACCTTTGTACAAAAAATATGATTTCATTGACGCTATCTATTTTTTTTTGTTAGGCGTTGCCTGTTTTGTACGTATTTTATATTCCATTAAAGAAAACTACTCGTAAATATTAGAAAATACTATTTATATGTAAAACACGTTTACTTGATACAAACTTTATACAATTTCGCTCGATATATTAGGGGAACAACTCTTTTACACTAATCTGTGCAAATTTATCGTACATAAGTTTGGGTTATCCTTGAGAGATAACACTTCCTATAGATATCCAATGTTAATTTGGAGTTATTTTTTAAGTTTGGTAATATACTTTTAAAATTTTACATTTAATTCAGAAATACCTATTTTATATCGATCCCCAAATTAAGCACTGATTTTTGTTGTTGATAGGAGAAAATGTTTTGTGTATATTTTTTTGATAACCGAACTTTAAAAAATATAATGAGTTTTATACTACTACTAGCTACACAATAACTTTGCATATTTTTTTTTTTTTGGTTTCAAGGCAACCTACCACACAAAAGTTCCACATGCACGCATATTAGGTCTTAAGTAACACAACTCAAAGACCGACCTCTTACTAAACGTATTGTCATTTTAATTAGAATTTTTAAATGAACTATTACAAAAATTCTATAACGAAACTTCAATATGTATGGACAAGACAATCAATTTGGTTTCACAAGAAGCACTCACTGGTGAGCCATGAACCTCTTCCGATTCATTGCTCCCAGGTGTTTTAATTGACGGCAACAATATAACTCAGCACGAACTTTCAAGTTCAATTAATTTATATTTTCCTTTTGTATGCGTTTGATTGGGATTGTCTAATGTTTACAATACATCTTGGATTTAAAAAAAAACACAATTGGTTTAATCTGGTAATTTTTGGGTTTGTAAATGTAAACTCACACATTTATGCTCAAATTAACAGATTACCTGGATGATATTCTAATATATGAGGATTTCTTGTAATATAATGGTTCATTCAAACCCTTAGAAGTAATATCTGTCCACTGAGCAAGTAATCTGTCATTCAAGTTATTTATGAAACTCGGAATTTATTCAATGGGTAAATGGGAGTGGAAACACGAAAAAAGTAAAAATTATATTATAAACTGCAATTAGACGTTGCCTTTTGTTCTTTAGAATATTCATTAAAAACGAATATTAATTTGGACCACAGAGCGAGGTCGTCGAACTTAGTTATTCTTCAGTCGAAAAGCTTTAAGATATTTCGATTGTAAACACTTGAAACTAATTTAATTTCTTATAATTCACTCGTTCGGAAAGGAAATCACAGATTTTAATGAATCACAGATTTTATCGACAGGAAAACTAAAACAAATTTCTTGTAAGTTTATACACATTTATAATATTTTTTATTATTTCAACTTGCAAACGTTAGTAAAGAGATCAATTAATTGAGGCCCTGGTAAACCCGCATTATTTCATTTTGGCTATAAAGGCAACCAATATGCTAATGTGTGCTGCCATTTAGAAAAGTTATAATTGTAATCCAATAAAAAAAACATTTCTTTATACACTAAACAAGTTATCAACTGCAGAAGTTAAGTAGACAAACCAGTCTTATCTAATTTATTGCCTCACATTTTTGTTATAAATTTGAATACAGTGTAATAATAATACCAGGATTATCTAATTTTAATTATGTAAAGTTTTGTTTGTGTATTAGTAATAAAATGAGACTTTTTAAATAAAACGTCTTCTTAATCTTATCGTTTAAGTAAGATCGATGACCGACCTCACACACCCTAGTTGTCAAAATTGTGGAGCCGCCATATGCCTCTGATATGGCTCATGTAGTTACTACCTGTCGCAGATAGTAACCGGGACCAACGGCTTAACGTGCCTGCAGATGCATGGAATCATCTTATTTTTTAGACAATCAGGTGATTTAGCCTGCAATATCCTAACCAAATATGATAGTGTCCCCACCGGGAATCGAACGCGAGACCTGCGGGGGTTGCGCGTCTGATTGTAACGCACAGACAACTGCGCCACGGAGGCCGTTAGAAGAAGATGAAGAATATAACTTAATTTTTAAAGTCAAGAGTAGAAAATGTCACCTGCTGAACAAGAGCCTCCCAGCTAATAAAACTGTCAAACCTCAAACGAAATGATTTGAAACTAGTTTTTTCCCGCGACTTCGTTTGCGAAGATTTCAGAAATATCCCGTTTTTGTTTTTCGTTGATTTCAGAAATGTAAATAGCACCATTGTGTTCCGGTACGAAAGGCATCAAAGCCAGCGCGTCATTATCTTGATGCTTCTGATTTGGCACGCTTACCATCTAATGGCCCTATCGTAACTTTCCATGTGAGATTAAGGCCAAGTGCAACACCTTACCCTTACAGGCGGACATACTAAATGCCCCCATTGGGAGTCGAGCCCGGGACCTCTGAATTGTTACTCCGCCACTCAGCCAAGGCCACGGAGTCGGTTCAACTAGTGTGTGTTTCTAGTGTAGTACGAGTATAAAGAAAAAAGTTTATTTGCTTCGAGTAGTAAATAAAGTAAAAAATAGTAATAATATTAAACTACAAATATATCGAAACAAAACAGTACGGGGAAGGCCTAATATTTGTGATACTAGGCGTTCTCAGCAGTGATAGTTTTCTGACCAATGATGATGATTATTATTAAACGTACATTGAGATAAAAATGGCAAATATATGTGAAGCTATAATAGCTTATTATGTGTTTAATTAAACATTCAAATAAATTCTTTAATCTGATCTAAAATGGCAATAACACCATTGACGATAACAACGCGGCGCGGAGGTGTATTCCCAAACCAGTTACAATCCGCTGATAGATAATGCTTGTAAAATTGTTAAATGATACCGTAGTGTTGGGACGTATCGTATATTCGGATTCGGCATTCGACTTTAATTATTTGGACCTACGACCGAATTGAAATTAGGGGAGACGTATGTTTAGCAGTAGACATTTCCTGGCTCCTGACAAGGTACCAAATCCATTTTAATCGAAATAAATCTAATTTTAATTGAAACACATTTCATAGTCATTTAGATGAATGTACACTATGGTCGACCACATTTTCATTTACCATTTTCGTATGTTGTGTGGATTGTAGTAACCCATTGGCATATTTATTTTCTTAGTATATTCTTTTGCCCGCGATTTCGTCTGCGAACAACACTTCAACGAGATAGTAGTAAAAAAGTAGTATAATACAAATTTTATAGCAATTGGTTGTGCCGTTGTGGCACCAAACTCGCGAATTTATAATTTTATGTTTGATGTCACCGAGTATAATAATGTTTATCTTAGAATGTTTTAGCAAAAAAGAAAGAGAAAATGGAATCACAAAAACTTTAAGAAGAGAATACTTGTTGTTGAATAGTTACTTGACAAAATTAAAAATATATATGATGCGTAGCGGTGTTTCCGAGCAAAAATTTACAAATATTCGGGCAATCGACGCCAAAACTAAAACGGGGCCAGCTCTAGATTCAAGTTTGGAGGTACTTCGTCGGTGTTGGATTAACGTCGTTATAGGAGACGCGCCTGATATAAAAGTTGTGTCAGCGATGATCCTCATCAGTCAGACTCGGACACCCTGTAGTGACAGCTCGTCAGACGGGACCTCGTGACCTCAAACATGTACAAATTGGTACGTTTATCATCTCCGTTTTAAACCGAAGCTTGTTATAGAATCAGTACTTAAACTTATAGGGACTTAGTTGTCTATAACAAAACAGTTTATTTTTGATTGGCATTTTTCTGGATCTGTCGTGAAACAGTAGCCTTGATAGCACATTGTGTTCCGGCAATGAAATTAAAGCCAGCGCCATAGTAACTGAAGGCTTTGGGTGGTCACGCTTTCCTTCTAACAGCCTTATTGTCTGTATCCGTTACCACCAGGCGATTGAAGGCAAAGTGTAATCTAATTATATATAATAAATAGTAACGTAACCTTTTTACTACATTGCTTCGTCATTTTAACTATTGCTTACCAGTAATTTGAGGTAAATACCGATCAAACGTGAATGTGATATGGCACATAGGCGCGTAGAAAGTAATGAAGCTCACTTTGGTTAATAAGAAGCAGTATCAAATATAATTTCATTCAAAAGTAACAAAAATATTACTTGGTATATAAAAGTGTGAGGTCACTAACCTGAGTGCATCTAAAACACTTAAAAAGCAAATAAAAATACTCCCACCTGTATACTACCTGACTGAAACTGTTTATCATAACCGCCTTTAAAAGCGTTGTGCAGATTTGTATATTTTTTTCAGATTTCGCTAATGTCGGGTAGAGTTTAGCCGAAGCCCTGAAAGGCTTCAATTAAGGCGGGTTCGTCGGCCGACCCTTGCTTTGGAATCGTTAAATGCAAGCTTTATACACTGTGCTCTCTTCATTCAAAACATAGTTGTGTAGCATTACAGAGCAACAATTTTCCAAGGCTATTTACGTTCATAATCCCTTAGTTATCATATCATAGTCCCTCCTTCATGGTACGCCACATCGACCGGTCCCGAGCCGCTTGCATCTAGCGACTCCCCGCGAGCTTGACCAGGTCGTCGGTCCATCTAGTAGGGGTCGGCCCGGTAGACGCTTCCCAGTACGTGGCCACTCTAGAACCTCTACTCCCCACCGGTTAATGGTTCTTCGAGCGATGTGGCCTACCCATTTCCACTTTACTCACTGGCATTATCATTTGGATACAAAAATAAAATGGCCATGGCTTTCCGTGGACTGGGAAATTTCAGCGGAAACAGCGACCACTTCTAAAATCTTGCTGAGATTTCCAAGCTAAAATAAAGCGTGGTGATTATGGCCAATTCTCGTAACATCAATAGCGTTGCTGATATTTTTGGTAGGTACATATTGAATTGGTTAATATGAACCTCCTACAGACCACAATAATTCTAAGAGAGCTTTTGATCACTTACTACTTCAAAAACATTGACAAAAATAACGCACAATCCTGTAAGCTCATTAAAATGAATAACAAAAAACAATTAAGGGCAAATGTACTCGTACTTTATAACTTTTGACCCTAAGGATAATCTACGATTATCCAGATGCTTTCTATGAAAGCAGAGGCCAGCGGAGTTTTAATACGGAAAACGGTAGGGCATTGACACTGCGTTTTATACGCACTTCCGCGTCATCCCACGGTTAAATGAGGTTCAGTGGATGAAAAATTACGGTAAGAAGTCGTTTTTAGGGTTCCTTACCCGAAGGGTATAAAACGGGACCTTATTACTAAGACTCCTCTGTCCGTATGTCACCATGCTGTACGAGTATCTCATGAACCGTGATAGTTAGACAGTTGAAATTTTCACAGATGATGTATTTCTGTTGCCGCTATAACAGCAAATACTAAAATACAGAATAAAATACTCGATATTAATAACGGTCAAGGGTAGACGCTTGAAATATTCACAGAATATGTAGTTATATATTCACTTTAAAAATAAATAATTAAATTAAAATAATATTAAGGGGTGTGTCTCTAATATAACAGACACGATTTTTTAAAATTCCGTTTTACTCGTATAGATAACGGTACGAAAACCTTCTTGTGCGAGTCCGAGTCGCACTTGGCCGGTTTTATTCTTACTTACGCTTTCGTTTCGCTCAAATGATTGATTCATGGACCGATCATAGTTCGTTGTTATCAATCGAGTCATTATGTTCAGTCGGGTGATTTATTTCAGAAGAATATTTATTTATTTAATAGGTCAGGCAACATAGTACATATATAATTCTTATTACATTAAAGGTTTGCAGAGTTTTATGTCTATATACTTACACTTACAGGCTGATACAACTTGCTTATTTAGTTTTGTTCATAAAAAATATCAATGTAGAGGTATATATACTTCTCATCAGAAAAATCGAAACACCAGGCAAGTTTATGTTTTGTAAGGTTTTTCTGATAAGAAGTATATATTCCGCATACAGTAACAACTTAACCTAGGAATCTTTTAGTTTTAGAATATCTTATTTGATTAGAGAATTTACTGTTAAAAATACACGTTCGGTTTTTACGTACCATTGCATAGAAGTCGTCAGTACGTGCTTGAGCGAACATTCCTGATGCACTGCAGTAGGGCAGCAGCCCCAACAGCATCCTGAAGATGTTGTTGTACTGAACACGCAGGGCGCGCTGGGTGTATGACGTCCACAGGCTGCTCGTGCACAAAGATTGGCAATATGCCTAACATCTATTATAATGTTCAAATAGTTCTAACGTTGACCATAATACCATCTGACAATAAGTCTACTTAACATCACCTCAAAGATTCATTTGAAGCTTCCCAAATAGTGTTTGCGTTTCAGGGAACACTGAAACTAGTAATAATGAAACTGAAAGTAATTATTATTGTACTTGTTACAGCTCGCTCTGTTCGCTACCCTGGCAGTGTGCTCGGCGGCACCGGCGCCAGCACCCAAGCCTGACTTGTTGTACACCGCCCCAGTCATCTCTCCTGTAGTGGCTCCTGCAGTGACGTCATACTCCTCCTACTCCACCCACATCGTCCACGATGCTCCCGTCGTGCCCCTAGTGAAGACCGTCCCCGTGGTCCACGCGCCCGTCTTCCCAGCCACACAGATCGTCCATGCCACGCCTGTGATCCACTCCGTGCCTCTGACTTACGCCGCTGGTACCCCCCTCTGGCTTTAAATTAGCTTTATACTTTAACGGCAAAATTGAAACCAACGATCGATACGCCTAAATATAATATATCATTATAATGTAATGTATGTCCTTAAATACTTTTATCATTTTATTTGTACTATTTTGTGTTCCTTTGGCCTGATTTTTTTTAAAATAGATGACTGATTGCATTTAATAAAGAAGTAAGTAAATAAACTGTTTTAATTTACCTATGTTCGGTAAACTGATATCATGGTTGTTAATCATCGATATTAGATATGAATACCTGTATCTGTATTAGTTAAGGACAATTAGGCCATAACAGGACAATGCGATACGATGGACGATATATGGCGAACGTAGATCGCTAACACCTACTGGATTCGGTAACGCAAAACTATACCTATAATCGATATCAATAAAGGCCCATTACATACAAGTCATCGATGTAAATCGGAGCTCAGTAGCATGTAAGTAGAGCATAATTAACCTATCACTGCGAACAGAATGTCCCACGAGGAAAGATAGGCGAGTGTCATAATGTCGATGAACTATGTGTAAAGTGAGCTAACGAGCTCCGGAGACGAGACATGACGAAGTGATACGGGGACCCTTTTCAATAGTGAGATATGAATATAGGTATTAGGAAGGGCTACACCTACGAAACCTAGAAACACCATGGAAACTGCGCTACAATGTAGCTATTTGATTAGTTCATAAACTAACTCACAATGTTGTTCACAAAATCTTATCAGTAATTGTAGATACAATAGGAAAACTCTAAGTTTTTTACGCTTTTATTCAATTACTTTTGGCCGTGACTTCGTGTGCATAGACTTCAGAAATTGTACTACGTTCTAGCTTTTGCATGCGACTTTGTCCGCGGGTACTTTGGAAAGTATTCATCGAGAACTACATGCACGACCGGGATAAACCTTTTTTGAAATTTTTTTGCAAAAATTTGCAAATGACCTTTTTTGACCTTTTAACTATTATTTTACCAAAAATTAAGTCATTATGACCTCCCGTTGCGACGATAAAGGAAGACAAACAAACTTACTTTTGCATTTATAATGTTAGTATGGAGTTCATCAAGAGTCGTGGCATCTTTGTGATACTAATTGGTTACAAATAAATTCCACTTTTCGTGTTTATTATATAACAATATGTTGCCGAATCTACCATCATACTTTTTAAAGGATTGTTCTCATCCCATGGACGGTCCACCCGAAAAATAAAAAGGAGTCAAATAGTTTTTAAGAGGTTATGCTGTTGTCAAAGCGCCCATACAAACGTAGTCCAGTCATATTTTGAGTATTAAGCTATGAAAATCTATGAAATTTTCAAGACACAATCTAGAAACAAATATCTGTGTCGGTGGTGAGTCAGATTTTCGTTTAAATATATACTTCCAGAGTTACAGGGCGTCAAAGTATTGTATTTTTCGGTAATAAAAAGCCCCAACTTTGAACCTGATTTACAAGAGTATGAATCAATTTAGAACAATTTGGAAAAACCACCGACATCTGAAATTTCATTAGTATACTGTATTAAAAAAATGGTTACATAATATACTGTATCCTTCAAATGATCCCTGGACTACGAAACATCCAAATAACGGGTGGATAATATCGCATAATGTATGCTGTCTCACCGTACGCGCTCGGGTAGGATAGGGCTCGGAGAGGGACAGCTACAAAATAATTTAACCTTGAAACCGACCACGTGGTCTTACCAACATAGCCTCTTAGGAGTAATTCAGTCTATCCGAAAGTACAGTGGATGGCACCATCAAACTGTACGTCGAAATAGCACAGGCCGGAGTTTTTGTTTACACTTCTTGATATAAACATAATACTCAAAGACTCATGTAAAGCAATTACGATATTTGTTGCCCGTAAAAGTTAAACCACGCTACATTTACCCAACATCATTCGAGTGAGAGTACACTTTGTCAAAATTTGAATTATTTTTCCTAATAGTGAACTCTACACATTTTGAGTTAGAACCACATTTTCCATTTCCATCTCAAATTATGGTAGCCTGTCCAATCTTTTGTTGTTTACTTTTCAGATTTGAGGCAACGAGCTTGTCGTTACTAAGGGTTCGCTTTCATGTTATTTTTCAGGATGGGCAAGGCTTATCGCTCGTCTTTGAAAAAGGTTTCTACCTCCATAAGGAGATAAAAATTATCCCTCATATGAGACTAATCAAATGCGAAATATGATAAATGAAGTTTGGCCTAATGAAATAAACTAAAAAGAGAAATAGAAAATATGTGCGAACATTAACCGCCTCCGTAGCCTAATGGCTAAGTGTTGGATTCACAATCCGGAGGTCCCGGGTTTCCCGGGTATCGGTACTCGGTTTGGCTGGTGGTAAGGCATTTTCTATGTCCGCCTTGCTAGCTACCACCTAACGTAGCAGAACCAGCGTCTCATTAGCTTGAGGCCTTACTGTCACCACAGCTGTCACTTACCAGTGGGATGAAGGCCAAGTGCTAACCTACATTATATATAACAAAAACTGAGAGTCTACTTAGCCTCCCCTATGACAGGTTGTATGTATACATTGTATCCAGAAAGCTTTCGTTTCTTCAATAAAATGTTTGTATTTGTATTACAATTAAGCAGCACTTCAAACGCCAGGATTCCTGAATCTTAATATTTATCGGATAATCTCGATGTTTCATACAACATTGTTGGTCTCTATTAATAAAGAGGGTTAACGTCCGTGCCGCAAATTGTTTGCACAAAGTTTTTCGACTTCTGTAAGCGATAAATAACTTGTCATGGGTGACAAATATAGCTTTTGCTTTGTAACGAAAATATTGTATGTTGCTATTAAATATTTGCAATCTTAATAATTAAGTACAGCGGACTAATACTCACTATTCACACAACCATGTCATTGATTGCTTTTGCTAGCTAGCTGTTGACCGCGAATTCGTCTGCATGGACTTCAAAAATTGGGATAAATAGTATCATATGCCCCAGGATACTTAAGTCGTGAAGGAAGAACAAACAAACTCAGTTTCTCATTTATAATATGGATGTTTTTCTATATCGCCGATCACCACAGTATTACATTGTTTCGTGTATAATATCTCAATTTTGGGCAAATAACATGTTCATTCCACTTTTTCTTTATGGACTTTCTTTACAAAACCTAAAAGGAAATATTAGCTGTGATTAGAAACTCAATACTCGTAGACATTAATGAGAAAAATCAAAACTTAGCAATAAATTTTAAGAGAGTGAGCTGCCTGGTCGTTTCCTCGATTGAATAGTCTCGTTACAGTTTACGATTTGAGTGTACCTATTTGGAAAATATGCATAAATAGTTTTGTTTATCATCCTGCCTATGAATTTCTCACTTACGTTCGTTGACTAACGTTACGTAGCTACGCTGATTAGTGACAATAATGACAATAGAGCAATAAGATGCTGGGGATATGCATGAAGCCGCTGTGCTGGTACGCGTCTCTAAAAATTTTCCTTTATTCCCATGAGAAAACGTAGGTTGCTTCTGTAAGAAACCGGAATCTACGTTGCTTAAAATTGTAAAAAGTTGCTTGTTTTGCAGCAGTGTTTGTCTATACTTAGTGTGTGTCGAGTTCTGGGCGCACCTCCTTAAAATATATTAGTAGCAAAAGATGTGTGTAAATTTATACATACATCATAATTAATTTGTGATCTGAAGTTAAATATTCGTATGACCTACAAGACTCCTGTGTACCATGTTAAAGTCTAGACCGGATGAAAGACAACAACTAAAGCTGGCTGATGTAATGTCAACTGTGTATTGGTCATCTATTCTACATAATCAGTGGAAGTGAGTGGCCCTTTATCAAATGTCCAAGGTAAACACGAAAACTGTGCTGGTGCGGTATCCCGTCACAATAGCTTTGAAATTAATCCCTATCGATATAGAGTCGAAAGTGATCTCTGTCGCGCCTAGTGCTGTCCGTGGCGCCTGCGCAACCCTGGTGTTTTCTTTCCGCAAATGCTCTATAGCCAACGCCCTGTTGCATATTTGTCTACGTCACAAAGGTACTGGACGCCTACGAATTAGTTGCATATAAAAGCTGAACACGATAGGGTAAAATCAACAGTTGCTCTTAGTACAGTTAACAAACAACACAGACCACAATGCACATGCTGGTGGTGTTGTCAGCTCTAGTGGCCGTGGCGGCCTCTTCTGCAATAGCTCCCCTGGGCTTGGGGCTCGGCCTCGGTTGGGGCGCTGGATGGGCTGGTCTGGCTGGACTAGGGGGACCACTGGCTGCGCCGCTCGCTGCTCCGTTAGCGGCGCCCATTGCCGCTGCTCCTGTGCTTGGTGCTTACAACTACCGTGGTCCTCTGTCCCTGGCTCCCGGCCAACCCGCCAACATCCTAGCTGCTGACGGCAGGCCTTTGGACACCCTAAGCGTGAACTTGGACCGTGCTGCTCACCTCACCGCCCGCGCCGTTGACGCTCGTGGTCTGCACCTCCTGAAGAAGCGGTCTGCTCCCCTGCTGGCCCCCGCTGCCTGGTCCCACACCGCCCGCATCGATCTCCCCGCAGCTCGTCTGATCGCCCCTGGTCCCCTAGCTGCAGCTCCTCTATCCGCTGCTCCCCTCGGTCTCGGTCTTGGTTGGCGCGGTGCTATCGGCCCCCTAGGCTTGGGCCACGGCGCTCCCTTGGGCTTGGGTTTGGGACACGGTATCTGGTGATTAATTGTACATGTTTAAAATAGTAGATGTATTTTAAAATGATCTGTAATATATGAAGAGAGTTACCTGTAATGTATGTCTTATTGTTTTAAACCTGAATTATATATATGTGAGATAATACATGTTCAACACTTATACATACTAACTACAATATACTTTTAGAATAGAATTATAAGATAAGACAAAAAAGCAAAAGCCCTGAAAAATAAGACAGAGAGAAACAATACAAACATTTCGTAGCATAATAGCCCGAGTGACGTGACGATACATTTAAAGTAATAATAGTTTAAAAACTAATTTCTACTTCTAATCTAACGTGTTGGACTCGTCAAACCATACCAAAATGAGTCCAAACTCGAAGTTCTTACTAGTATCGCTAGAAGAGTTCCCCTTTCTACTTCCTAGCTTCAACATCAGACACTTGTCACCAAGTGTAGCACTATTGATGGACTAAACTCTTCAAACCGAACCAAATGAGCCCAAAGTCGAAGTTCTTACTAGTATCGCTAGAAGAGTTCCCCTTTCTACTTCCTAGCTTCATCATCAGACCCTTATTACCAAGTGTACCACTACTGACTGACTGATAGACTGAACTGGTCAAACCAAACTAAATGAGCCCAAACTTCCGTGGTTCACCATTATCTATTCTATCCACCTTCTGACTCCAGGGTCAAATAAGCTCGATAGTCACAAATTATTGTATTTTCATCCAACTTACATACACTAGCAAAGTTTTAAATTTATATGACAGTTAGAAGTAGGCTAGAATTGACTTGCTAGATTCGTTTACGTACAAGTGAACCTGTAACCATCTAAGTGGGGATTGTTTATTGTACATGTAAAAATAATAATTACAAAGACAATTATATCTACAATTGTACAATTAGAGTTGCCTATCCCTAACGAGAGACCTACATACATGTACATAAACAAAAAAAATATATTACAGAAGAAGATCTACACTAATATTATAAAGAGGAAAGATTTGTAACTATTTTTGTATGTTTGTATGTTTGTAATGAATAGGCTCAAAAAGTACTGGGCCGATTTAAAAAATTCTTTCACCAATAGAATGCTACATTCTTCCAATTTGACATAGGCTACATTTCATTTTGAAAAAAATTAGGGATCCTTGGTAAAATTTGAACAATGTAACCGAAGGTGTAGAAAAATGAGTCTTAAAATGTCTTTCGTCGAATGCGCTGCCGAAACTATTAGCGATAGAACAAAATAATGTACGACAATATTGAAGAACATCATAATGTCTACAAAAAACTCCGCTGTAGCATATGTCCAACTATTGTAGTTATGTCACTACAACAACTTTTTTCATTTTAAACATTAATGAAAATGCTAACCAAATTCAAACCTTGCTATTTATGTGTTTATATTAATCCTTATCCAAATAAATTATTTTATGGCCAAGACCATTTAACTACCTATAAAATAGTTTTTAAATTATTTAAATTGGACTTTCCATTCAAAAGATATTACGAATTAAAAAATTCAAACAGTAAACAAAACCGCCATAGCGCCGTGGCCGTTGTTTGCGATGCAGTCTGAAAAGCGCGCCGGGCATCGCGGCGGGCGGGGTGGAGGGGGCACTGAAATAATTTTTTTAAATACATAAATAATAAATAATAATTTTTTAATAAATAAAAATATTTGTGAAAAAAAGTGTTTTATATCCAAATTTCCAAAAATAAATAATTGTCTACCCCGTGCGAAGCCGGGACAGGCTGCTAGTAATGTATATAGAAAAAGAAAAAATGCACAACAATAAATGAAATGACGATTTACTCGTACTATTGTACTAATATATAAATTATAAATAAAGATGTGAAAATTATATTATATAAACGCTGTCATTATAGGTTTTGTATTATCACGGCAGGAAAGAATTGTATAGTTATACTTTAAAAGTAAATAAGTTATATACATAATAAATAATTTTTAAATAATTATAAAACAAAAAAATTGTTCCATTTGAAAGTTTTGGAAACAGTAGCGCGCTTTAATGTTTGATCACAATTATTAATCTGCCATTATTGAATTCAATTAAAAGATAGATTATATTATTCCATGACTTATGATATTTAGTTTATATTAGAAACTATGCGTACTATTGTCAGACGGTAATCAAAGCTTCACTAAAAATTAGTGCTGCACTTCAGCTACTCCCGACTGAAGTGTATCTCATAAACCTTTTCGGCGCTCCCTGTACAGCACGGGTAACGACATACTCACGACGACATTTGTGTGTGTGTAATTGCTTCTTTAAATTAGTTTTTTATATTGTAAAATATATTGTTCTCGCTTTAGTTTAAAAATATTTTTGTGTGTGTTTGTTGTTGTGTGTGTCGTTATTTGAATGCCGAATAAATGTCTGTCTATGTCTAAATTGATAGTAGTACCAAATCTAAATCATATTGCTTCGGTAATACAGCCACCAATATTTCAGCGTGTATTCAAAGCAAGAAGCGTCGGTGGCGCAGTGGATAAGGCGCGGACTCTCAATCTGAGGGTACCGGGTTCGAATCCAGCCGTGTACCTATGAGTTGTTTTTCAATTCAAGTACATTATCCGATTGCTTAACGGTGAAGGAAAACATCGTGAGGAAACCTGCATGTCTTGAACAGGCATGTGAAGTCCGCCGATCCGCACTGGGCCCGCGTGGTGGACTATGGCCCATACACTCTCTGTAGGAGAGTAGGCCTGAGCCCCTCCAGCGGGGACATATATAGGCTGTTGATGATGATGATTCAAAGCAAAAAAGTGTCTTTATTATTCCAACATCTTGCTTAGATTAGAAGTTTTCAAGATCTGTTTTTTTCAAGTCGTCAGTACACTATTACTCTATTCTGCTGATGTGTATAGATAGAGGACTCTTTTGTATTGTCTATTAATACATACAGTATTGTCTTTATGAACAGATGATGTAATATAGTGGCCTAAACTTTCACGTTTTTCTTATATTTCGAAGTAAAGATGGACAAACATGATTAAAAGTGATCTTCGAGTGTTTTTAGGGTTTCGTACCTCAAAAGTAATTCTTATAGGATCATTTTGTTGTCCGTCTGTCTATCTGTCTGTTTGTCAAGACCATTTTTCTCAGGAACGCGTGGAGATATCAAATTGAAATTAATATGGAATACTCAAGTCTGCTGTCCCTTGAATCTGTAAAAAAAGTCAAACTTATAGGTCAATGCAATAAAAATATATAGCTGTATTTTACACAATTTCCATACAAAATGCAAGGGAACAAAAACTTATAGAATACTTTCCGTTGACCTAGAATCCTGAAATTTGATGAGAAGCAAGGTCTTACAGCACAACTATAGTAATAAATCTGAAAACTAGGATTTTTGAATTAAAACACAGTAAAAATAGCTTTTTTTATATTTACAAACTTAACTTTGTAGTTGAAAGCTATGTGGGGTAAGTAATTCAGCTACAAAGTTAAGTTGGTTTTTCATTAAGAATGTAATTTTCGGTAGAGCATAGTTGGGTGCATATATCCGTACTTATTATTTATGATTTTCAGTATGTCATTAATTCATACTCTGCACGGAACCCTCGGTGCGCAAGTCCGACTCGCACTTGACCGGTTTTTAATTTTTCTTAGACATATGTCTATTACATATCTCAACAAATCAGCCTTTTTGTAGAATAGAAATAATGAAGCTGTAATTAGTGTATTCCAGTACGAGTAACTGACTTCTGAAAAACAGAGTAGATGGATCTGATAGAAAGTTGTTCCTTCACGGTCAACAATGTTTTCCGGTGTCGGCAGTTGTACCATCTTATGCAGTACGCGATGCAAGTATAAAAGCGGATCGCAACTGTGATTGTGCATCAGTGTTTCTTCGTACAGACATCAACACAGACCACTATCAAGATGATGAAGCTGGTGGTGTTGTCCTGCATGATGGCCGCTGCGTCCGCGAGCCTCATCGCCCCTTACGCGCTGCCCCTCGCCTACTCCGCCCCGCTACTGGCTCCCTACAACTACCGCGGGCCGCTGTCCCTGGCTCCCGGCCAGCCTGCCAATATCCTGGCTGCCGACGGAAGGCCTCTCGACACGCTCGACGTCAACCTGGACCGCTCCGCTCACTACACTGCTAAGGCGCTCGACGGCGCTGGCATCCATCTGCTCAAGAAGCGCTCCGTAGCATTCGCAGCGCCGATCGCTCCTCTTGCGTACGGGGCCTCCATTCTCTCCTCTCCGCTAGCCTACTCTTCACCATTGATTGCACCCCTCAACTACCGTGGGCCTCTCTCCCTAGCTCCCGGCCAGCCTGCCAACATCCTGGCAGCTGACGGCAGGCCGCTCGACACACTTGACGTCAACCTGGATCGTTCTGCTCACTACACCGCTAAGGCCCTCGACGGTGCCGGCATACACTTACTCAAGAAGCGCTCCGTTGCCTTGGCCGCGCCCATCACTCGCCTCGCGTACAGCACTCCCGTCCTCTCCGCTCCTCTCGCTTACTCCGCCTACACCGCCCCCGTTGCGCGTATTGCGCCCCTTTCCTACGCAGCACCCCTCTCATACGCAGCACCCATCGCTCATGCACTGTACTAAAGGAACCTGATCGACACAACATCTTGTAAATAAATTGAAAAACATAAACAACTGCATTTTATTTTATTACTTGACCTCTATAAATAACCACAATTATTGTGTTTTGGTAACGCAACAATGAAATTCAACAGTAATTAAAGGTTTTTTTTATATCGAAATGGTGGCTTCAATCGTTGAAAAAGTTAATAAACTAATAAAGTATAGCTGGTCCTTCTCATATTTTAACTGGGCAATGCACATTGAAATATAGAACATATTTTTTATCGGGCTTCCATCACGGTTGCTTCAAAGGATTTATGCATATTGACATGATAAAAATAGATTCCTCGGATGTTAGAAATCAGTAAGTAATTTTTTCTCTAATTAAGAATTAATGCGTAAACTATGAAGGTGCTGTTTTTCATACGGGCTAATTTTGAATTTACGGAAACTGTGATTTCCTAAAAGGTGCGAAATTCATACAATACCGACTCATATCACATCAAAGTTGTTTTTCGGTGCGAGAGCCTACATTAAATCTCGAGCTAGCGAAACAGTCCAGAATTGAATGATTCTAATATAGGCTATTGAGCGAAGTTTGAGAGAGATTTGAAGGCATGAGACTTTAAAAATTTGCTCTCAAGCTAAACATACATTTTTACCTCCACCAGCGAGAAAAATATCAGGTTCTAAGTAAGAAACACACTGAAGGCAATATAGAACCATAAATTTATTCTTATTAACAAACTTTACATATGAATAAATTATATTTGTTTATTTATTTGGTATGTCAACAGCTGTTACATCAAATATTATCAACAGAAAAGTAAAGTATACATCTTAAACTAAATTCACAGCTAATTACAGACACACACATCATGCGTTTAGTGTTAAGTATGCTAAAGTACCTAGTTATATATATATGTATACCCACACCAAATTACAGATTTCTAGTAGTAACAACAGATTATTATACTATATATAGTAGATATTAATCACGCCAACAAAGTGGTATAATAACATATTGAAGAAAAAAATTTTTTTTTAGGGTGGCTCATGTACACTTATCTGGGCGATGAATTTTTTTACATCTTCCTTATCGTGAGGGATATCGTTGTATAAGTTTATTAAAAATATTGTCTAATAGGGTCTACTAGCACCACTTTTCGATTCAGGTATGTGAAATATTAAGCTTTAAGAGGGTATGCTGGTGTCAAAGCGCCTATACAAACGTAGTCCAGTCATATTTTGAGTATTAAGCTATAAAAATCTATGAAATTTTCAAGACACAATCTAGAACTAAATATCTGTGTCGGTGGTGAGTCAGATTTTCGTTTAAATATATACTTCCAGAGTTACAGGGCGTCAAAGAATTGTATTTTACGGTAGTAAAAAGCCCAAAATTTGAACCTGATTTACAAGAGTATGAATCAATTTAGAACAATTTGGAAAAACCACCGACATCTGAAATTTCATTAGTATACTGTATTAAAAAAATTGTTACATAATATACTGTATCCTTCAAATGATCCCTGGACTACGAAACATCCAAATAACGGGTGAATAACTTCGTGTAGTGTATGCTGTCTCACCGTACGCGCTCGGGTAGGATAGGGCTCGGATAAAGACAGCTACAAAACAATCCAAATTTGAACGCGGCCACGTGGTCTAACCAACATAGCGTCTTAAAGTGATATTTTTTGTTCGGGTCGAGCGTCCCACCCCCCTCTATCTACAAAACTATTTATTGCTTTTAAAAATCTGAAAAATTGACAGTAGTAGTATGTTTACTGAACTTCAAAGGAAAAATATCTACTACTAGTCACTGTTTAGTACATCATATATTTTACTATAAATTCGACTAATAATTAAGCCCTAATCACTTTGCGAAATATGGAACGAGCTTTGCACGGAATTTCTCTACGTGATAGACTTCGAAATGATAGCTAGCTACAAAGATACGGATAAAATGCGGAAATCAGTAGACGAACCAAAATGACCGATACAAAAGACCATGGGAATGGGCAGGCCATATCATTTGAAGACAGGATAATCGATGGGGAGCAAGAGTTCTCGAGTGGCGACCATTTATCGGGAAACTTGTACCGGGCCTTAGGAGCGGATGCAAGCTGCTCGGGACCAGTCATTTTGTCATTACAGAGGGGAGGCAGTGAAGGTTTCCCGGTAGTAGTTGTTATGTATATATAGGGGTTAATTAAATTAAATGCAGTTGTTTATATGTTTCAATTTATTTACAAGATGTTGTGTCGATCAGGTTCCTTTAGTACAGTGCATGAGCGATGGGTGCTGCGTATGAGAGGGGTGCTGCGTAGGAAAGGGGCGCAATACGCGCAACGGGGGCGGTGTAGGCGGAGTAAGCGAGAGGAGCGGAGAGGACGGGAGTGCTGTACGCGAGGCGAGTGATGGGCGCGGCCAAGGCAACGGAGCGCTTCTTGAGTAAGTGTATGCCGGCACCGTCGAGGGCCTTAGCGGTGTAGTGAGCAGAACGATCCAGGTTGACGTCAAGTGTGTCGAGCGGCCTGCCGTCAGCTGCCAGGATGTTGGCAGGCTGGCCGGGAGCTAGGGAGAGAGGCCCACGGTAGTTGAGGGGTGCAATCAATGGTGAAGAGTAGGCTAGCGGAGAGGAGAGAATGGAGGCCCCGTACGCAAGAGGAGCGATCGGCGCTGCGAATGCTACGGAGCGCTTCTTGAGCAGATGGATGCCAGCGCCGTCGAGCGCCTTAGCAGTGTAGTGAGCGGAGCGGTCCAGGTTGACGTCGAGCGTGTCGAGAGGCCTTCCGTCGGCAGCCAGGATATTGGCAGGCTGGCCGGGGGCCAGGGACAGCGGCCCGCGGTAGTTGTAGGGAGCCAGTAGCGGGGCGGAGTAGGCGAGGGGCAGCGCGTAAGGGGCGATGAGGCTCGCGGACGCAGCGGCCATCATCCAGGACAACACCACCAGCTTCATCATCTTGATAGTGGTCTGTGTTGATGTCTGTACGAAGAAACACTGATGCACATTCACAGTTGCGATCCACTTTTATATTAGCTATATATGCATTATTGAGATTGCAGCGATGGGCGTCGCCGGACAGCATGCTGACCGTGAAGGGGCTACTTTTGCTGTTAAAATAAATAATGAACATTAAGAGCTTCTACAATAAACGTAAATGTTTTACTTTCTTACAACTGAGAGGATATTAATTGTCGTGCCTGTAGTGGACAAGTAATTATTATTATTTTGTAGTAGTAGTGTAATGTATGAATATCACGTATGTCAACGGCACGGGGCTCGCTCGCTCGCTCAGATGGGCGCGCGAGTCTGGCACAGAGATGTCACATCGATTACGTCTATTTCAAATGCTTTTGTGTGTTCGTTTCAAAATTTGCATATGTTCTGAAAGGTATTAAAATAGTAACGATTAATTAATGTTTACAAGAAATGAATCAGATTGACATGAATGTTTTGTGGTTGAAAATAATCAGCTTCGACATTTGTATTTAATGTATTGATGAAGAGTCAATGAGCTATAAGGAGTGTATGTACATATCTTGCAGGTAACATTTCAATCAAAATTGGGTCCCAAAGAGCAAAAGATGGGAAATGCCAGAGTATTAATATTATTTTTTTCACTCAGAAAAATTCGTATTTTTTGTCAATTTCAGTTCGTGAAAACGTGAACAAGAATCAGTTACATAAGTTTTGAACAGTATACTGTTTGCTTCATTATATTTTGTTAACTGGACGATTGTTTGCAGTTGTTTGTAAATTTATGTGTAATAGATTTACACTTGGCAATCGTAAGTTTTGATAGTTACCTGATAAGGCCTTTCTATGGTAAGCGTGCGACCCAGAAGTCTCCAGCTAATGAGGCTTTGGCTCGGCTACCTTTCATTCCGGAAGACAACAGCCAATCAAACCGGATATCGATACACTGGGAATCGAACTCAGGACCTCCAGAATTGACTCAAAGTGTATGTAGCCATTGGTTCACGGAGGCGTTTAAATATTTATAACTAATGAATGTCATTTTCAATGGCAGTAAACAGAAGACTCCCAATACGCAGATAGACGTAGAAAGACAACAATATAAATGCGTCAATGTAATATGGAAAATGGTCCTGTCTGATCTGTTTCAAAACCCCACTTCATCATCATCAACAGCCTATATATGTCCTCTATATAGTCCACCACGCGGGTCCGGTGCGGATTGGCGGACTTCACATGCCTGTTTTAAGACATTCAGGTTTTCTCACGATGTTTTCCTTTATCGTTAAGCAATCGGATAATGTACTTGAATTGAAAACCAACTCATAGGTACACGGCTGGATTCGAACCCAGTACCCTCAGATTGCGAGTCCGCGCCTTATCCACTGCGCCACCGACGCTTGCATGTCGCGATCTTAGATAGATCCGCCTTTTCTTTTGTTCCATAAGGAGAGACGAAAGCCCTTTTGTTAGTGAGTTTTTATGATTTTTTTAGGGTTCATTGTAGTAGTTAGTTCTATTTAGGCATCGCTGTGGCGTCCAAATTGCGGGACATTTAAAATACTTTTAAATGTGTTTTCTTATTTTATATATTTTTATGGTGGAGCCACGGCTGTATGCAAAACTGACCCTAATGTTAGTACTTATAAACTGTTTGGAAAACGTCTAAATGAAAGACCTAATCTCGACAGTCACTGAGGCAATTTTGATTCTTTTTTAATCGTTTTACTTCTCATGAAAGAATTATTTATGACTATTATAAATTTTAAGTCGATATAAATAGTGTTTAATGTGTGCCGTGCCAGGTTCCTATTTGACCATGTTGATTATTGACTCTAAAAACGGTTGAAATTTAAGTCCTTGGCAATTTTGAGTCACCGTTACGTATTCTCCTGTGTCACCGGCAGGCATGCCTACACGGATAACTCAGACAGGCCAAGTGTGAAGAATACATTATTCATCATTTATACAGACGGTCACATTAATCTCAACTGCGTCATACTTCGATCTCTGACGATATTTAATTTGTCGTATAGTAACAGTAACAAAACGAAATTTACATAATTGGTTTCTATTATTACTGAAAGTAATTTTTAGTAAGTTACACGTATACCCAAGCAGTTCATCGAGATTTGTGGCAACGCTCGAGCCGAGTATTATTTTCTGGATGCGACAATGATATTCTGTAAGCTTATATTTGTCCCCACTGCAGGGTTTCAGGCCTACTTTCCTATAGGCCATGGACCACCACGCGGGCGCAGTGCAGATTGGTAGACTTCACACACACCTTTGAATTTCTGCTCAGGAGTGTGCAGGTTTCCTCACGATGTTTTCTTTCATCGAAAAGCCAATTGCAACAAATTTGAACTTATTGGTACGAGCCAAGATCGAACACAGTCTTCGATTATTCAAGGACTGACGCTTTTCCCAACTGATATACCACGGCTTCAAAGGAGTGTTGATTGAATGATTTATTTTAGCAACTTTTTAATTTTCATCTGTCCCCGCGTATATCCTATACTTTTCATCGTATTTTGACAAATTAGGTATCATCGGAAGCGTCTTGTTTGTCCACGGGTCGATAGTATAAAATTAATAAAATACTACCCAAAACCAAATTAAATATTAAATAATCGTGTGTCTTACATGAAAGGTATTTATTACATTTCAAAAATATAGGGTAGGTACATTGTACAATTTTAATTCTTCGGGTAGTATGTTCCTTGTATTAGTTGAGTTTTAGTTTTTTGAATTTTTCTTTCTTGATTTCGCAATTCATTATTTATGTTATTGTGGCCTGTTTGAATTAAATTAGTTAAACGTACCTAGATCCTATTTGACCTAGATCTAATTCTACGCATATTTCGATACTTTGTTGAATGCAAATCTCTGACACTAAGTCACTGCTAGTGACAAACTATGCATAATTCTTCTCTAACCATGAAACGTACAGTTTGTTTGTATGTGATGCCTCAACATAACTTTTAGTTTGTAATTTTTTGCCCTCGACTGAAACTGCGTTTTATAAGTTATTCTACGAGATAACTTATCAGGGTAAAAAGTTTAGGTCCTTTTTCTTGATACCTTCTATTTAGAATGTTCGTGCGTGCCAAATTTCATCAAGATTCGTTAAGCCGCTTAGTCGTCAGTAGGTAAGTAGTTAGTTTGTAGTCTATGCTTAGTTTAGTGGTAAACAGATAACAAACAGACGGTGGAACATACACGCAGAATTATTTGCCATCAATTTTTTAATAATATTTAGATTATTGAATATATTGCAATTTTAATTCACTCATACATTTTAAATTTATTAACGCATAGCTTTCACTGCCTTTCCTGGTAAACCTTTGCTGAACTTATTGATTTGTATGATTGAAAATTTTAGAAAAGCAGTTTTAAATATCAGTTGATAAATGTAAGAATTAATTTGTTGTAATTATTTCATTTTGATGTTTAGTTAGTATTATTAAAAGTACCTGAATATGTAATGCATGTACAATAATATAATTTAAAAAAGATATCACAAAATGTGAAATTTCCCGATTGCGGCACGATTTAATTTTTTTTGCGAGCGAAGCCGCGTTAAACAATATAAGTGACAGCATATGGTGCATACTGCATTGCTTTGTTTATAGTTACACGGAGGGTCTACAGATGATGCACGAGCTGTCTGATATTGTGGTTGGCCTCGATACGAGTAAATATCAGCTTCCTGAACGGCCTGGCCTACTCGTACCTTGCACCGGTTTGAAATGAGATCGCCCTTATCATTCAAGACAATGTTATATAAATACGTTGATCGGGATCCTTGTGGCATCAGTTATCCTAACAACACAGACCACAATGTTCAAGCTGGTGGTGTTGTGCGCTTTTGTGGCCGCGGCCGCTGCCGAACCCGGTGCAGTCTTTGCTGCAACCCCCCTGGCAGCTCCCGTGACGTACTCCTCCAGCTACCTGGCACCAGCCACCGCTGCTATCGCCAGCACCGGAGTTTATGGCTCGCCGTACGTGTACTCAGCTCCATGGGGAGGATACTCACACTTCATCAAGAAGCGCTCTGCCCCCCTGGCGCTGGCCGGCAGCTACTACACGCCCAGCTCGTACATCGCGTCCGCCCCCCTGACTGCGACCACGTACGCCTCTCCTGTGATCGGAGCTGCACCCTACTGGTCGTCTCCACTAGGATACTCTGCTCCCGCTCATTTCATCAAGAAGCGCTCTGCCCCCCTGGCCCTCGCCAGCCCGTACCTCGCCTCCGCCACGTACGCCGCCACCGCTCCACTGCTGACGTCCACGTACGCCACTGCCCCTGTCGTGTCCGCTTCTCCCTACATCTCCACCGTTCCCTTCGGCTACTCACACTTCATCAAGAAGCGCTCTGCTCCCCTCATCGCTAGCAGCTACCTCGCTCCTACATCGTACTCTACTCAGTCCAGAATCGACGTGCAGCACTCCGCCCCTGCCTTCACCACCACATACACCGCTCCTCTGGCTTACGCTAGCCCCTTCGGATACCCCTACTACAAAAAATAAGATACTAGGCGGTTACTTGAATCAACAAGTGCAGAGCTCCTAAGACCGGCATTGTTTTCATAAAACACAAATGATACCCATACTATTTTGGAAAAGATCTAGATCGCGTTCGTATGCAGGTATTTTCGAGTATTTCGTTTACAATCTGCTGAGAAAAAATATTGCGACACATTCCATCTCGACCATTGTTGATACGTAAGGTCAATTAAAAACTACGAAAAACAATCAAAGCATTTTATTAATTATACGTATCTATAATATTAAGACATACATTATTAATATTAATTTTGATAAAATAATCATTTATTACCACAATAAACTTTGAATCTATTAAAATATAAATTCTTAATAGAATTACTCGTAATTGCTAATCTACTTCTCGGAAGATTTCCTTTGACATTGAAGGAGAAATTCAAATAATTATTTGAATTATGTACAGGATATATTTCAAGAAGTGGCCGTGAACTAAATTCGTAGTTGATCGCTTCGCTTGTTCGTTTCCCGCTGTGACACATATTTGATCCGTACAGACGGAGAAGTAATGAAAAATTCATCTTAGAAAATAGGTCACCAACTGACAAGTAGACATCGTTTATACTATCAAATTAATAGGTTCTACCGTACGTACGTGAGTGATCTATAAGCTAGATGTCCTACTTACTCGATAGTCTTTCACAAACCGAAACATCTTACGAATATTAACAAACTTCGTAACTTAAAAAGAGATAGTAGATATAATAATACATTACGTTTTTAGATTATCACAAAATAAAATAATTACAGGTCTGATATACATAAAAAGCTACATAAATTAAAAAAATACCTCAGAAAGTATGTCAAATATATTGAGTACACTTGACCATTGACGCTGGAAATAGTTTTACAACAATCACATAAAAATCTTACTTTGTTGTTGTGTTACCTTCAAGGATGTTCAATAGTAGTTCTATCGTTATCAACATTTATAACAAATCTTTCGGTATCTTTTACTTCTGGATCAAAATTTCTTGCGAGGTTTTCATCAATATGTAGATCATTTTCTAAACTTTTGATTGTAGTTAAAATTTCTTTTTTATTTGATTCAGTTTGTTCTGTAGTTTTATCTTCGATCGTTCCAATTGCTATAGGTCTTTCCAGCGCTCTTGCCAACGGAAGATTATGGAAGAAACTTAGAGCGATGGGTTGCAAAATAGTATCACTTCCTGATACTGCAGACACCACTGCATGTCCTGACTGTCTCACAGGACTGGCTAGCACGAAAGCTGCAGGGCTATAGATGACAGGTCCAGCAATGAACCCTGGAGTATGTGTGATGTCTATCCTTGACTGATGAGACACTGCACTTGGGGCTGCGTATATTAAAGGAAGAACATGGCTTTGTGCCTGAGACACGCTTATGAAACACGTTAGCATTAACCAGATCATTTTTAAAGCTGTTCGATTACGTATGTGGATGTGGGCAGAGGCGATTTAGTTTTTATAGTCGTGTAACGGTAGATGCATCTGTTGCGCACGCGCAGGTTCAAGTTCTTGGCCGCGTGGCGTTGCGTCATCGCCGCGGGGCCATGGGGCACTGCCCTGATAGATGCATTATATAAACATCCATCATGTTATGATGAATTGGTGCGTTAAGATGTTTTCGGATGTTGTAATATTTTATCAACAGCATACAGAGGTTATTATTTGGAAGAATAATTATAATAATTGGTCTTTAAAGATAGAAAGTGATCAAATGTACTGCAAAATCGCGGAAGAGGAGATGACGTCATTACATAAAATAGAGAGTAGATAAATATGCAATTGGGTGGTATTATACAAATATAAGTTCTGAAAGTTAGTATCTACGTCTTCCAGCTTTTTTGAGAGGCAAAAAATTCATTTGTAGTATTTACTAGATTTGTTGTCACATTTGCAGTTAGAAAGACGTTGACATAAAATTTCAGTGACGAGGTTGACTTGATCAGCTCAACATCATCGTGTACTCTTGTTGGTATTGTTATTTTTTTAAAGTTCATTATCACTGGTTCTGCCCCATACATGAACTAGATTTTAGTAAGAATGACTTAATTACCATTTAGGTAATTATACCAAAAGTCCGAAGTGGATTAGCGTTACTATTGTGTAATTCTAGTTTAAAAACGGTCAATTTAATTAATGTCTAAATGTCAACTTTATCTACGTGTAAGTACTTACGCAGACACGACAATATTTATTTACTGTCAATTTATTTTTTACAATTACACTAACACGCCACTACAATCTATTTATAAGTGACTTACAAAAAAACAACTGAATTCCGCTTTTTTCTCATTACAGTCACAATGCTTAATAGCGTATCGAATCTGTTATTATTAGGTCAGATCCTGTCACTCTGATTCATAGTCAATGGTATAAGAAGGGGTTGTTTAGGTTGCAAGAGTCAGTCAACTTCAGTGAAGTCAAGAGCAAGACAGTAAAATGAATCGCGTATTAGTATTCTTGGCTTGTTTCGCCCTGTGCCATAGCCATGCCGTGGTGCCTTATGTTGTGCCGGCTGCGCACGCGCTCCACGCTCCTTTAGTCGTCCCGTATCCAATTCACCATGGATACGCTCATGGTTTGTACAACCATGGTTTCGTGGGAAATGCGTTTAATCACCATATCTTGAAGAGGTCACCATACAGCGTACCGTTGGAGCACGTTGCGCCCTTAACTCATCATGTTGCGCCCCTGGCCCATGTAGCTCCCGTAGTGGCCCCAGTTGCCGTATCGCATCAGTCACGGTACGATATCAAACAAGTACATGGAGTTGCACCGGTGGTTGCAGCCCCTATTCTGCACCAGGGTATAGTTGCTCCGTTGGCCTATGGCGCTGGTGGCTATGGAGGCAGTGGTTATGGAGGTGGTGGTTATGGAGCTGGACTTCTTGGGGCTGGTCTTCATGGGGCGGGTCTTCATGGTGCTGGAATTCATGGAGTTGGTCTTCATGGTGCTGGAATTCATGGAGTTGGCCTTCATGGGGCCGGTCTTCATGAGGCCGGTCTTTATGGTGCCGGTCTCCACGGAGCTGGACTTTACGGCGGTGGCTACTAAGTCTAATAAGATAAATGGAGCTGTGTTTTGTATAGGTTTAAGTAATGATGCTTTTAGGTTTCTGTGAATATGATTTTGTACATTTTAGATTGGATTGTGTGACACAGAATAAATAGAAGTAATGAAAATTAAATATGTTTTTGTTTTATACCAATGTAAAAAAAACTAAAACTTAATTCTTATATCCATCTATACAAGTAGTCGCCCAGTGATCAAAATTCGACCATAATTAATTAAATTATTTTTAAAATTTTTTAAAAAAATAGGCATTCCATTTCTATATACTAAACTATAAGTGTGCGAAATTTCATACTCCTCCGTCCGCGTAATTTTCTTAAAAAGGGGTACAAAGTGTTTGCTTAACGTATTAATTTATACTCGTAGTTTATAAAGTAGTAACATTCAGTTTATTGAGATAAAAAAAAATCCCATGTTTTTGTACCATGTATCATTCAGTCATTTTTGTTCCATTGGAGATTGAAGTGTATTGAAGAAATGTTAATTAAAAGTGAGTGTGACATAGTGTCAAAAATATGTACATATTTTTGTGCTCGAGTGTACATATAATATATATATAATAATTGTATTATTCTCGTATGTAATTGCTACGCCCGACAGGGCTCATAAAACTGTATATGTATGTACATGTATGTTTTTGAAAGCAATAAAATGAATATGAATATTTATAACATACGCACAGGTGTAGATTCTGGGCTATGTTCTCTGACAAAATTTCCCTAAAGGAAGTACCTGTAAAGCTACTAGATATTTAGCACTAGTTGTAAAAAGGTTAAATTATAACGTGAAATGCTAAATACGTAGTTGAATAAGTAAGGTTTGAGGAAATAAGTAAAATAAACATTTTTCATTCTAACTTCATTTATTTTGGCAGTGCATTTAAATATACAATTTTCTACACATATTCGATTAGACAAATCATCGTTGTTTATAATCGTTTACGTCTATTAATTACCAGGGGTGGACGCTGTAAGCTCTGGGAGCCACAGCGGAGTAGGCAAGAGGGGAAGCTACGACGGGGGCAGCATAGGAAGACACTACTGGAGTGGAATAAGCGGAATAGGTGGAAACTAGGGGGGTGGAGTAAGCTGATACTACGGGAGCGGCGTAGGGAGAGACTACGGAACTGTAGGCAAGGGGAGCGACCGACCGCTTACGGAGATGGTGCAGGCCAGATAAAGCTTTGGCCTGGTAATGAGCGGCGCGGGCAGCGACCACCTCGGGCGTGTCGAGGGGAACTCCGTTGACAGCGTCTAAGACGACGGCGGGAGAGTTCGGGGCCTGAGACAGAGCTGCTACTGGAGCGACCACGGGAGCGCCATACACTGCTGGGGCAGCGCCGTACACTGCTGGGGCAGCGCCGTATACTGCTGGGGCAGCGCCGTACACTGCTGGGGCAGCGCTATACAAAGCGGGAGTAGCGCCATACACCGCAGGAGCGCCATGTACCACACTGCTGCTGTATTGTGACACTGAGCTGACAGCGGGCACAGCAGCGCTATATGCCAACGGTGCGCTGTATGCCACAGGCGCCACCAAACTGGGCTTGGCAGCTGCCAGGGCCACGATTGAGAACAACACCACCAGCTTAAACATTGTGGTCTGTGTTGATGTCTAATCGAATGAATCGGATCGACTGATGCTTAGCACATGATGACTGATCCTTTTATACCGTCTAATCGCAGATGACAAATAAAAAATGCCACACAATCACCTTCAGACAAACTGTAACATACGCTCTGATAGAGGACGACGTAGGTATTAGACTGTATAATAATATAATTACTCAATGTACACAAGCGATTTTTTTAGGCGGAAGCTTCCGTGATCGTTCATTGTTTGCTATCTTATGTACTCAAGGTGTGTATATGATTATACCGCTAGAAATCAATTATATTGCCTCGAAATGCTCTTTTGATATCAAATTCGCAATATCCTTGACGCAAAAGTCGAATTTGTTTGTTTTGAATACTGATGATTTACTAATTAGATTTACAAGCTTTGAGCTTGTTAGAGGTGATGTAGATCCTTCAACTCTTTAAAACATAATTATTCATGCTTTCATCTCGATGAAAAATGGGTTAAAAGATTGTCTTTCACATAAATATTTATAAAATTATCTGTCTTTCTCTCTCTCACACGTGACAATATGTGTAGGGTGCGGTGCATCAGTAATATACACTGGAGTACAAAAAGTATCTATTTTTACCATGTCATCATCAGTCAGGAATTGTCCAATGCTGGACACAGGCCACCTCCATGGTACGCCAAATTGACCGGTCCCGAGCCAATTTCATCCCACGACTTCCCGCGGTCTTAACTACGTTGTCGGTCCATCTAGTAGGAGGACGGCCCGGTAGACGTTTCCCGGTACGTGGTCGACACTTGAGAACTCTTCTGAGAGAACTCCCCATCGTTTATCAATTCTTCGAGCGATTGCCATTTCTATCAACACACTGCATAGGAACAAGAAAAAGGTGAAAGTGGGTACATATTTCTGTACTCGAGAGTTTATGTGATGTTGAGTTTTAAAATATTTTTAAGGTTTTATTCTTTGGTGCATCGTAGAACTGCGGTGGCATTTACATTAAAGATTACAATAAAATAAATGATGTGCGAGGCACTGGCTCTATTAAATTTAAATACCGGAACATAAAAGTGATATTAACACTGCTGTTTGGTGGAAGACTTAGGTAACATGGTGGTAGCTAGCCAAGCGGACATAGAAAATTACCCACCACCAACCAAACCGAGTACTTACAGGTAATTCCACTGAGAATTGAAATCGGGACCTCCGAATTGTATGTGCAAGCGTAAAGTCATTAGGCCACGTAGGTGGTTATAAAGTAAGAACCATAAAGAAAATAGTTTTAGCAATCCGTCAACTCGTACGGGAACCTTATTCAGCACGTGTCGGACAGCTTATATTTTATTTACAGAACCTATTCGCAATCACGCTGCCTGTGGACACAACCGCTTAGCGCTAGGTTCAAAGGATGCTAGATAAGTAAGAGCTAGAATCTATATAAGAACCTTGATTAGATACAGGGATTTTTATGACTTACAGAAACCAGAGACGAATGTGGGTGTAAGATGACTTACTGTGGCTAAATATCTGTTGGGATCTTTCACTCCCAGCAGGGCTGCCTTTATTTTTATTATAATTTGTTTTCTCAGACCACAAGGACCAAGTCAATACAAAAACTACATAATAATCATGATCATCAGCCGCTAGACGTCATCTATTGAAATTTAATAGAAAATGTCACAGGAAATTGTCATTTCCTTTGAGCCATATACAGGCTTTCGAGAGGGGCAAGTTTGACGACAATAGATAAATGCTGATTTTGATATAATATACGTGTGTATGGAAGAAATAGCTTTTTAGCGATAAGTCCGTCTGTTTGTATGGTGCATCTGAGGTATTATACTAGAGACCCGCCCCGGCTTCACACATATGATATTATGATTAATTAGTATATACTACAGTATATCTTTGTATTCAATAGTTATAAGCACACGGCACCGGCACACACCGCGCCCCTCAACCGCGACGAAACGTACGGGCATCCAGCCGCTATATCTCTGATATCTTCTAAGATAAGATATCCATTTTAATAAAATGCCGTTAAGGGCAGTTTTGATGTACATGAAATTTACAACGTATGTATGTATTTGATTCAATAAGGAATAATACTGTATTGTAAAAAATAGCTTAGTAAATAACACTTCTTTTTTGTAATATATAAAAGGTAAAAATGGTTACTGTGGGTTATCCTTAGGAGATAAATATATAACATTGCCAACTTTTTATCGATCTTAATAAGATATACAATTCCGTATTTGATTAATTTGGTCCATCTCGTCAGGTTTAGCCAGCGTTTGTGATTTAAGCGAATAAAAATATATTTCTCGGCTTTTCTGTACTATAGTATGCATTTATTATTCTTGAATTAATCTATCTATTGCTGAAAATTGCATTAAAATCCGGTGAGCAGTTTAAAAGATATTTAGCGAACAGATAACGGAAGCGAATTCATTTGATAAAAATTTAAATAAGAAGAAAATATGTTCATTGTTATTTTATGATTTATAAGAAAAAGAAATATATTGTAATGAAATGAAATGCGGTTTGAAGTTTTTATGGCACACTATAATGGGAATATGTCCTTCTTAGTTACTGCAAACTATCTATAACTATAAAAATAAGCGATGTTTTATTTGCATTTTTCGACCAACATAGTTACTAGGTAATCAGAAACATTGTGACGGCTCCCTTAGGCCTGCTGACATTATTGTACGAGTATGTTTAAAAATCTGCTTCTAGGTATTAGGATTAGGGAAATAATAAAAAATTTATTTTTTCTACTCGTATTTTTGTAATGCTCAAAACATCTGAGCTTAGTTTGTCAAGAGTATGAAGCTAAAAAGATGTTATTGTGCGATAATAATCGATAATCTTTTTACCTTCATAGTTTAGGGTTAAGATTTATTAAACCACCACGCAACCCGACACCAATTGAACTGTTTCTGGGATGATCTGCTTTATTTGGTAGGTATGTTTTAAAATAGTTAAAATACTCGAATTATGTTTACGTTTTATTTAATGTATTTACAAGCCATTTTGGTAGTCACTCGTCAGTCTGAACCGAGGAATTGTATTCCCCGCTTCCGTGGTGGCGCTCACCAGGGGTGTACGCTGTATGCCTTGGTGATGAGGGGCGCTGAGTATGCCAGGGGGGCGGTGTAAGCGATGGGGGCTGCGGCGTAAGTAGAGATGATGGGACGAGCTGCGTACGTCGACACGATGGGACGGGCGGCGTACGTGGACACGATGGGGGCAGCGGCCAGGACGGAGCGCTTCTTAATAAAGTGCTCGCCGGTGATGGCAGCCTTAGCTTCGAAATGTGCAGCACGCGCAGCGATCACCTCAGGAGTGTCGAGGGGAACGGAGGGGCCTGCGATGACGGGGGTAGCGATGGCAGCTGTCTTGATGAAAGCGGGAGCAGCGATGGCAGCGGTCTTCACTACAGCGGGGGCGCTGTATGCCACTGGAGCAACAGCGGCTACTGGTGCAGAGTAGGCGACTGGTGCAGAGTAGGCTACTGGGGCGGAATAGGCGATAGGGGCGGAGTAAGAGGTGCTCACGACAGCAGGAGATGACTTGATGTCAACACGAGATTGGTGAGAGACAGCGGCGGGAGCAACGGCAACAGGAGCGGCAATAGCAGCAGTCTTCACAACAGCGGGAGCAGCGACGATTGCGGGCTGAGCAATGCGGGCAATTGGGGCAGAATAGCCGATCGGTGCTGAGTAGGAGGTGCTCACAACGGCGGGAGAAGACTTGATATCAATGCGAGACTGGTGAGAGATAGCCGCTGGAGCTGCGATGGCTACTGGAGCAGCAATGGCGGCGGTCTTCACAACAGCGGGGGCACTGTAGGCAATGGGGGCGCTGTAGGCGACAGGGGCAATAGCAGCGACGGGAGCAGCCGCATACGTGCTCACTACAGCCGGCGAAGATTTGATGTCAACCCGAGACTGGCTGGAGACGGCCGACGAGGTGGCGTAGGCTGGCGCCACGAAGGAGAGTCCTGAAGGCTTGGCGGCGGCGACCACCACCACGGACAGAAACACCACCAGCGAGTTCATCGTGGTCTGTGTTAGTTCAGTGCGAGCGACAAAGGAAGGGGATTAACTGATGCTTTCTTCTGAACTGCCTATGTATTTATACTATACCGCTCCGATGCGACGGAAAGTCAAGTTCGACGAGTACATGATTCATCGTGATAAACGTAGGTGGGCAAGTACAGGCCCTACTGCGAAAGTAAATCGCAGCGAACTGGAATCTCTTTTTTGTAATAAAACTGTACAGCTATTACGATAAATTGCAAAGTCATTATCGTTGAATGTCACACGGAAGTATTAAGAATAGTTGGTCTTGCTTCCCTATTTTATAAGTACATTTGAAATATAAAATCAGGAATTAGGTTGTCTTCTAGACGCTCTGTATTGATTTATTTAAAGCTTATTGACAAATGCCCCTGTCAGTTTCATATATTATATAGACGTTTAAAAAACATAAGGAGGAGGAGGCGAAACAAAAGGAGAGAAACACATAAATAAGCTATTGTTAAACCCATGTCAAAGGAAATTTGCTATAAACATGCTTGGCAGGCGGATTAGCAGTCGCAGTAAGATGTTTTTGATACAATGGTAGATGCTGCTTACCCATATCAGATTTTTTTCCCCTAATTGTCTTTTAATTTTCTAAAGCCGTGACTACACGGTCCTGAGACACTATATCGAAAATTCGATTAATATTGTATGAGAGAAAAAAGCTACTAAGATTGCAGTTAAAATGTCAAACGGTGAATATAAGAAGGTGAGAATAGTGCCGCGACAAGTTCTTGAAGGGGGCTTATTGTTTTTTACTGCTCGATTATACAAAATGTTAAGGTCTTGAGGTATACGGCGTGACCTTGAGCTCGCTTTCATACTTCTCCGTCGCTGGACAAATGGGCGTAAGCTTTACCTGCTTCTATATAGAGTTGTTATTACCGGTTCGTGCGTTCACGTTAATGATATACTTTTCTGATGTATTAAACTATTAAACTACACAGAGACAACCAGAGCTTATTATTATCTGATGCAGCAGAATACGAGTATATGCAGTACACAAGAATAGGACGCGATGCCTATTAATAAGTTGATCTCAAAACTGTTTCAAAGTAATATGACATTATTATTGTCATTTTGTTAGTTGTATAGGAGTCATCTAATTATCAAGAACGGTATATTCAAGGGGGCCTTAGATTAATTAACATATTTATTTTATGAAAACATTAAACAGTACTTGTTACATGTTCAGCATCAAGGCCAATAATTTACAATCTAGTTTTAAAACAGTCAGCTTTTTTGATGATGTCTTGAATTTTTACGTACTATATCTGAATCGTTATTTACGGAAAAAACTATATTTAAAATTATAATTATACAAAAATGGAATTTTCATTATGGTTTGAAATCTTGTTAATTTATAACACAACATATAAATAACGCACAACAAATCACACTAAAGCTATAATCAATCACAGTGATGGAACCTCTCGCTGTATATGTATCGCTACAATTTAACATCTGCATAATTGGCATGCGGAATTCATCGGACCTTACACGGAGGCTGTCTCATACCGCCGACTCCTTACTCTCCCGGTGATCTGGTTTCTTGCGATTCAATAAAATGTTATTGCTGACAGTATTTATTTCGTTGCTAATGAATAAACTGTTCGTTAGGAGTAGCCGCAAATCGTCGATGATACCAGCTGAGCGCGATTTGCTTTCATAACCGCGTGACTACATAAAGAAGTAAAGTTTTTCTCATCTGAAGATGAGGGTCAATATTCACGCTGGATAGATAGCGTGCTCACCCAGTAGCCTCACACTATAAAAGTTGGAAGAAGACGAGAGTAACAATTTAATGAACATGAGAAAATAACATAATTTTGTATTTTACTGTACGCATAACTCAGACGCAAATATATATTTTTTTAATATATTGAAGATAGACCAACACTTGACCTCAATCTCACCTGATGGTAAGTGACGATGAGGTCGACGATGTTACGTGTTGGTCTAGAAGGTGCCTATTTACTCTTCTTTTGAAGATTCCCAAGTTGTAGCTTTCGGGGAACACGGAAACCGGTAGTGCATTCCATATTTTTGCTGTACGCACGATAAATGTTGAAGCGAAACGCTTGGTGCGAGCTGTAGGAATATCTACAGTGAACGGGTGAAGGTCTGCCGTTCTTCTGTTTGACCGGTACTTGAACGGGTCTTTAATTTTAGGATGTAGGACAATTTTATCAATTACGTGGTTTAATTTTTTTGTATCGCGGTTGATTATTACTTCTAAATAAAAATCTGAGAGTTTTTTAAACAATAATAACGCTAATAAATTCTTGCTAAATAACTCGAGTGAGTATACAAACCTATTTTGAGACATACAACTTTAGTTTTTAAAAGGTTCTGTGACTGCCTACACAATAAGTATTATTAAGCATCGTATCTATAGCTATCTATGAATCGCATTAATAGATGATAAATGTGTAATGTTTTAAGAATAATCTTTTTATTTTGCAACGCGCAATTTAAAATAACATAATTCAAACCCGTTCAAAAAGAACTAGAAACCGACTTCCACTGTCCTAAAAGTTTACAGCATTCACCCTCTAAAATGTTCACCTCAGAGGTAGAATTATCTGGGTACATATTTGGTTGTTCAATAAAATTTATATGAAGTATGCTCTACCGAAAAAAATTTGATCGAAATAGGTTCACAATTGGCGGAGTTATCACGTAATATACATACAAAAACATACAGTTGCATTGAGAACCCCCTCAAGTTTTGAAGTCGGTTGATAATATATGTGGCAGTAAAACTAAAGAAATACTTATAAAAATTTAATTCAATTCAATTTGATTCAAAACACACAACATTCTAGCTCAGCTAGATTTTTGCTCGAGACAGCATTCCAAATGTTCTTAACTATAAATAAATAGGTACGTAGATGACTGTTGCTCTATTCGGTGAGGCCATGGTCTTGAGGCCTGATTACTGTAGATGGAGTTAAGGTGGTAGCTCACCAGGCATGTGCGTAAGGGGAAGCGTAAGGCGAAGCTAGGACGGGTCCATGTGCGGCCACCACTGCAGGGGACGCGATCTGGAAGTGGAATTAAAAAATGCATTGTCATTGTTGTAGTATTTTCCAGTATACATATTAAAGCTTCGACACCGGGTATAGATAAGTGGACTATGACAAGTATGAATTGTGTGTGACAAACTGGTGAATTAAGTGTTTTTTTCCCTTTTAATTTTCAACGAAACCGTTCTTCCCACCTTCAGAATATCCATTTGGAAACTGCTCGCTCGATCGGGAGAAAAAGTTGTGACGTGAATGAAAGACAACCCAAACTCACATTAACATTTATAATACAACAATTTTCAAACATTTTAAAAAAAATATTTTGAGAAACTTAAAACACATAGCTTTAAAATGCACGCTTGTTGTTTTTAATTTATTTTCATAAACAAGTTATTTTTTAATGATAATAAGAAATTTAACAATACGCTAACTATTACTTTTAAGGCGAACTTTAGCAACCTTTGATCTTATAAAACAAAATTATGTACTGTTTCTGGAGTCATTTCCTAAGCAATAATATGTTTAGGTACACCCACGAATTTCTGTCTGTTAAAACCAACAATGACCACTATAATTTGCCAAGCCAGTCGATCGGACAATCTGTAGACAAAGGAATTGCACAGTCCATACAAAAGAGCTCAACGCGCTCGCATAGGACAAGTCGACTGAAATTATTGTTCGTAGGTTGGTACCAAATAGTTACTGCCTTTACATAGAACCTTCAATCTCGGTGCTTTATATTGGACTATTCTGCGGACTGTATATAGCCTGATATATATTATTATTGCTTTATATTGTTAGCCTTTTTGTCAATATATTCTGTGTACAATAAAATGTTGAAATATATTTTTTTAAATAATTTAACAGTCAGGTTGATATAATGTTAACATAAATTTGTTTGTAAATTTAAATAATCTATCAAACAAAACTTGCATCGATTGTTAGTGTCGGGGCGCACACAATGTAATCCATAGTAATAATATAAATGCGTTTGTTTGTTAATTTGTTTGTCCTTCATTCTCCTCGTAACGGTGGGTCGGAATTACTAGATTTTTTGTATAGGGATAGTTGAAGGGCCGGATGAGGACATATGTTACTTTTTATCCCGGTGGAATATCGAAGTCCACGCGGACCAAGTCGTGGGATAGATTGTGGTGTATAAGTATAACCTCGCTACAATTCTTTATTTTCATCACCTCGCATTTACTTTATTTTAAATTAACGAAATATCAAGAAAAATTTATGTTACACGTTGAATATTTAAACAATCATTTTTCTAGTATTATAGCCAAAGCCAATCGTGAAATTACATATTCACATTGTATAAAGGTTTGAATCTTAATAATTTTAAAACGTACCAAAATATTAGCAAAAGCATGAAATGAAAAATATTTAAAGTAGTTTCAGTCTCAAACCATTGATGTATCTGTTCCGGATCACATTCACTCATTTATTGTTATGACACAATCATTCAGTATGTTGAGGTAAATGCCAATCAAAAGCAAATGTGAAATGGTACAAAATATTTATGAGAGTCTACTAGAGATACATAATAGAACTTTATAGACATTTTCAGCGCGTAATTATTATAAGTAAACAAACTGTGGTTAAAGGTCATTGTCAACAAACCAGCGATGCCTAATTATTGTCACTTAGCCCTATGACTCCGCGCTTGCGCTTGATTGATTACATCTCGGGCATTATATTTATCCAAGCGGTCTATTTACCGATCACGTTCGCCGTGACCTCTGAGTTTGCCCTCACAAATTGCAAGTCGCGATATTACAGCCATGATGGGGTTAAATAGATAAATTTTGAATGTAAAAAGGAATACTTGAAGAAAATACAACCGATTTGAATATTGTTGATTTTTAATTTCAATATTACAATAAGCAAATGTCCCTAATCAAAATGTTCACGTTATCAGTTTTTGCCCGACTGCGCCGAAGGAGGGTTATGTTTTTCGAGAGTATGTATGCATGCATGTGTAATTGATTGGTACGTTCAGCGACTTGAACGGCTCGATGGATTTTAGCTTGAGAGGTGTCGTTAGATTCGTATTTACTGTGAGTGTGACACTGGGTATATCAAAATCATGGAAAGTCAAAAAAATTACGTAGTAAGTTTTTTAAAATTTACTTTTCATTCGCTCGTTTCTCACATGAAGCATGATAATTAATATTGCCGGCAATACCAGCTGCGTTGTCAATGATTACAATTATTCATGAATTGCAAACATTTACTAATATACACAGTTTTCTTCAATTTGTTAAGGATCATCTGTTTGTGAATTAAAAAACATGAATGGAGACATTATATTTTATGCGTGATTTCCTCTGCAACGAATAAATTTTTGGGAGAAAATGTAGCTTACGTCCAGTTTCATTACATTAGCAACAGAATTGCCCAGAATCAGTCAAGATCAGCTTCATTTTTAAAAGCTTTTTAAATGTATCATACATTTACTGTCTTTGCACTTGGCTGTCATTTCACCTGGTGGTAAGTGATGATATAGCCGTAGAAAGCCACAAGCTAATGAAGTGCTGGCTCTGCTACCTTTTATACCATAAAATAATGGTGTTATTCACTCTGCTAATGAAACACAGCAGGCGGACATAGAAAATGTCCTACCCCCAACCAAACCTGAGAATTGAAGTTTGTAGGTTACGGAAGCGGTTAATTATTATTATCCTTTAAAAAGAGCAACTAATAGGTATCGCAACAATAGGACAGAGATAATTTCATGTTCAAAATATTTCATTTCAAACAGCATATGTGGTAGTATTACTTTCGCTACGTTAGTGTATAAAAAGAGAAATTAAGTGCCGATTATTAAATTCTAAACTTCAGGACTTTGATAGTCGTTAGAAGACTTTTGCGTTTATATTATGTGATGTAATAATAAGAACACGTCTTTATTTGTAACTTTATTTATGTGTTATCTAAGTCACGTGTAGACTACAAAGGTCGCAGTTACGTAAAAATAAGAATACACGCGAGAAGCCACCCTCGTAATAAATGTATCACTTTGATGCGTATTCAGAGATTTCTATCATATCTCTCGATTCTGCGACTTAGGCTAGTGACAATTTGCGACTTGCTCATGATACTACGAAACTTAATAGAACTAAATTAATTAATAATAAACTGAAACACAGAAAAAAGTTTGGAAAAGACTTAGTCTACTTTTCATTCCGATCGTACTCGTACAAGTGGTGATACTTTCAGAAGTGCATGCAGACGATGGTTGCATTAAATTTCATGATGGTGGGGTTTGAACCTTAAAATTGAACATTAATTCAGTAACTAATATTTTGCCCACGATTTCGTCTACGCGGACTCCCTATACAAGTTCAAATAGCCTCCCTGAATGCCAAATTTCATCACGGTTGGTTGGTTGAGGCGCTAAGTTTAACATACACTCTCACATTGCAGTTAGAGTTAGTTTATTACTTACCCTGACGGTGTTAGCGTATGAGGTGGCGACAGGAAGAGCGGTTTTGACGACGGGGGCGCTCACTAGGGGGGCGCCGACGAGCCCGTGGCCCCAGGGAGAGGCGATGGGAGCGGCGTAGGGGGACGCGTATGGGGAGGCGAGACCACCGTAGAAGCCAGGGGCGGCGGCGGCGACAGCCAGGAGGGCGGTGAATACGACCTGTAAATTTTAAAGACATTTATAATAATTGTTTAAGGGTCAAATGCTTGATTCCATAAACTGACCATTAATTTTAATACTTTATTTTGACTTGTAATAATAATTATTATTATTTTACATTATTAATAATTATTAATTTTATATTTGTATGCTCATAGCAGAATATTGTGAAACTAAATTGTATATGAACCACCACCTGTAATATTTACCAATATTCACAAATAAATAAATGATTGATTGAAAAAAAAAGACTTAATCCACTCAAAATGGTCATCTTTAATTACTGATAGATTAAAATTAATTTAACTAACTTTGACTTGTTCGATACAATGTTTAGCAGTACAGTTTTTGTTATGATTAGTTGATATTTCGCTTACTGATGGTAAGTGATTGTAAGTATATACGTAGCTTGGATGCGTGCTCACTGAGAAACTTTATTTTTTGATACAATGGCTATTTTCAGCTAAAATAAATCTATTCATTATAGAACAGGCTATTTTGGTTCGACAATGCGGTATTTCAAGATTCAAAGTGGTTTGATTGGATTTAAATAACATAACTGAAATAAAATTGCGTTCTAAATAGAATACTAACATGAAAATCTCCAAGAAATGCTTAGTACTCTTACATTTTTTTTTCCACTGCGTTGATTTTTTTAGTTTTGCCCGGGCACCAATTGAAAATCCAATAAAGTGAACGAGAGTTGTAAGTATTAGTTGTCTATTATTAGCTATCTATATTATAATACATCTTGTCTGACACGGTCGTCCTTTAGAGGACAATCGTAGGACATACCAAGTTGCTTTATTGAGAACTAGATCGATTCCTTTCTAACTGGACCGGTTGAGACAGTACTTGACATAATTATATATTACTGCAGCTGTTCACAGACTAAATTCATATTGTGTGGAATATAAACATCACTATAACCTATAGGTGAGTTCATTTATTTCATACACTTTTAAGCGTTAACTGTCCTAATTTAACGTGGCCTATGCTAACGAAATGTGACTAATTGTACATTCTTCTGGTTGAATAGAACTAAAATTGTGGCTAATGCTTTGTGTAATATATACCGAAAGATAGAAGGCCAAGGAATGTGCTTTAATATATTAGATTCAATTTAAAAACCGTTAAAACACAAAAACAATATAATAACACCGTATGGCTTTCTACGATGCCAATTATTTTAGTTAAGGAGTAATAGTCGACCAAATTATAAATATACTTGGAGATGTCATAATAAAAATTTCGTACAAATTCCACTCAAAATTCTTGTGACGGAAAACTACGTAACTCTACACTGCGCGTGGCCCGACACACACTTGGCTGCTATTTATTTGTTCTCTGGCAGCAAAAGAATGCATATAGCATGCTTTACCATACCTCTGTAATCTAACATAAAATCTGTATCAATGTTTATGTTGATATCATAGCAGTAATACGAAAATGTGAAAACTATGATTGTTTTAGTTAAAAGTGATATTTTAAGTTCATCATTTCTAGAGCTTCTATAAATACCAAATGGATGAAAAGTAAATAATGATGTCTGGGGGTTATGTATTGCGTAATTTCCGTTCTCTTTGAATATAACAAAGAAATTGTATTACGCAATGTGATGGAATATTTTTATTTTCTTAATTTAAAAATAAATATATTTCTTATTTCTGCGAAAGGATATAAGATCACGTGTAAGTATAACGTTTGCACGAGTAAGTATTCGTTCTTGTAAGACGCCACCGTCGTATCTTGAGTCGTATTTTTCTCAGCAATTAGAAAGCATATGAATGTAAAGGATATTTATGCACTTCATTCGTCATGTCTGTGAATGAATGAATGAATATGTGTGTTTATTATCTGCAAAAAATTTAATATTTCCACAATATACAACAATTTCAAAGTGATTGGTTTTAAAGTTTTGTTACAGACATTTGTGTAAAACCGTATTGATACAACTGTTAACTGCTGTTGTTATATGGAAAAATATAATACTTTTTATAAATTTTTGATTTGTTTCATAGGCCTCCTTCATGGCACGCCACATCGACCGGTTCCAAGCCACCTGTATCCAGCGACTCCCCGCGACCTTAACTAGGTCGTCGGTCCACCTAGTAGGGGGACGGCCCGGTAGACTTTTCCCGGTACGTGGTCGCCACTCGAGAACTTTTACTCCCCACCGTTATCGGTTCTTCGAGCGATGTGGCCTGCCTATTGCCATTTCAGCTCACTGACTCGTCGAGCTATGTCAGTGACCTTAGTTCCTCTACGGATTTCCTCATTCCGGATTTTATCTCGTTGTTTTATTTATCATTTAATAATTCGTCTTCATTAAATTATTTTTCAGTCCTTACATTTAAAAAAGACCTTACAGGTCAACTACGTTGTCCATCCGTGTCCGTGGGACTGTCCGTCTGTTTGTCTGTGTTCCAATATCAGTAACGGGGTATATTTACCTAGTATATACCGAATACAAAGTTCTAAGGATTATGAAGATGTGAAAAATATCAAGCATCCAATCAATACAAAAGATACGGCCATTGTTATCACAAAACTTAGGGGTACTTTAAATGGACCTAAAATCAAATTTAGACTTAAATATTTGTACGGCAAAAAAGGCGGGGGAAAACCCTTATAAACTTCAATAAAAATCTGTCAGACCACAGACAAGGGTGTTCGTTTTCAACCGACTTCAAAAAAAAACCGCCAAATGCGAGTCGGACTCGAAGGGATCTGTGCCATTTTCTATAAAAACGGCATAAAATAATAATCACGGTTTTTGCATTGTGTAAATATTTATCTTATTCTGCTTTTTAGAATTTGTTGTTATAGCGGCAACAAAAATACATAATCTGTGAAAATTTCAACTGTTTAACTATGACGGTTCATTAGATACAGCCTGGTGACAAAGCCTAAGGTATAGGGTCCCGTTTTTACATTTTGGGTACGGAACCCTGAAAAGGAGAAGGTTTTCGTATGTATGTTACGCGATAGCTCCGCGTTAATTATTAAAAGGCCATATCTAGAAAATATCATTAACTTCAATTACTTAATTTTTATTACAAAATACTAAGTTTGTACAGCTACTAAGGCAGAAACTTCTATGAATATGACATTGTTATTCGGTCGCTACGCATTTGCGAATAATTTGTGGCTACTGAGCAATTTACTACCTCAGCATTAACAGATTTACGATTGAGATCGAAATAAAAAAGCGTAACTTATCGAATACCGGATGGTAACACTGGCCGGCTGCCCGACCTCGGCGGGTCGTTGCCTCACAAGGAGAATGTCAACCAGACAAAAAACATCGAATTAGAACTATCGGGAATATAGGCACCAGACTACCTACCTACTCAACAGGTTCACATTTAATTTGTAAATAATGTATCTTTCCTTACAAATGATACGTTCCACGAATGTATGGAGCCTGGTCTTGTACACATATCAACATAAAACAATGCCATATCTAGTTGCGGTTGCTCTGTGTATTGCGCTCGTTCCAGCGAACGGCCGATACTGGTTCTTAGTTAAATAGTGACTGACCGTCACTCAAAATTAATTTTATTTTAGTTTAGTTTTACTTTACTTCTAAGATACCCTAGTTGAATAAGTATAATATGTATAATTTCTCATGTAAGTGAAAACAAATTTCTTTATGAGAAAATAAAGTTCTTTAACCACACATATAATTTTTAACGGCAATTATCAAATAAAAGTGATTTAGTTACTATTTTTTGTATTTTGGTTTAGTTTATTTGTACAAAAACATATAAAACGCATGAAACAGATAAGACTTAACGTTGAAAACAAAGATGGCGTCATTAAAATGACATTTGCCGCTGTCGGTTAGTACAAAAATAATGATTTTGTACAATTAAAATAAATGCAAAGATGAAATTCTGGTATTTGCAAATTGCAAATACGAGTATATGTATGAACTGTAATAACTGTATGTATGCCGAATAAAGTATTTCTATTATATTATATTTTTCTATACATATCTATATGATTTACCTATATGATTTATCTATATTTACATAACTACTTGATTTTTTTTTCAATAGTGTACAAGTTCAGACCGAATTTGAAACACTTCATTTTCTTGTCAAGTAGGGTCTTGAAAAGTGTTTGTTCGGTATAAAGGCTTGCACTTATCATTTTTGTTATGATAGAGCTGTATAATAGAAGCTCGCCTAGCCTAGAAGAGCCTATAGGTTTATGAGGTGCTGTTTATCTTTGTGCCATTAATTATTAATTTCATGTTTTTTGATGAGGGTGCGAAGTTAAGAAAAATTATATATATGGTAATAGCGTACTAAAGCCATATTGTACTTTACAAAACTACGAGTAGCTTTAAAAATTTACATTTAAGGCGATCTACCTCCATCAAAGTTTCATACAAAATTTATGTTACCATAATCTTTTGCAATATATTGTCTGGATTTGTGCAGTAACTATCTAAAAATAGGACATCTTTACTCTTAGGATACAACTTCACAGTGAATCACAATTTTCATTTTAAACACGTTTTTCGATTATTGTTCAAAGCGCCATCTATGAACCGTTATGCTGCGTAACGGCTATTGTAACTAACTATATAAAGTTGTAAATTAATGATATTCATTTCGCGACACTATAATATTTCATCTCCTATTTTTAGGCAATTACTTATCAAAGCCAGCTATTCTATTTTAAAAGATTATGACGACAGAAATTTAGTATGGAAGCATTAGGAGATGTTATCCCTCTCTACGTTAAGAAACTTATCACTAATTTCTAATACTATCATTAGAGATTAACATTTATGAATCTTTTGATACCTGATGTTTCTCTGGATCTACAATAATACTAAATTAATTAATTTTGAGTCAACCTCTATCAGCTTACTTCGTTCTTTCAGTTATAAATAAATACATTTGAACCAAATCAATTGCATACGTGGTACTAATTATAAAGTTTTAGTGAAAAGATAAGCTGGAGAAAGAATGGAATTGATTATATTATTCGACATTTAAAACAAGTTTTATCTTACCAGCTTGTACATATTGGATGGGTTTTGGAGGGCTTGTAGAAGTGTTGGAGGAAGATAAGGGACTGAATGTGCTTAGGACCTGAGATTGCAGGGCTTATATACTAGTTAGACACATGGTGAGGGCCAATCTGTCTAACGCCACAGTCTGGGCCTAGGTCACACATAGCAGCCTACTGATATGTTAGTACGGACAGCAAAAATGACCAGGGTGCTATGAGTATTATAAGACTGCTAGGCTAGACATTATAAGATAGTTACAGCATAGACATCATAAGATAAAAAAGTGGAATGTTGGTGATAAGTAAGATGACCCTACACCGTTCGCCCATCATAACACGCAAGACATGGGGCGATTGTATATATGCAGGAAAAGACGCATTTACACCAGTTTTACGACATCCTGTTCCAATCAGTTCGGCAGCATAAAAACTCTAATTCAAGATGCATAACTCTTTTTTTATATGTTATTTATTCATAATTGATACTTTTATTATTGCCTGTGAGGATTGGGGGGATGGGGGGGGGGGGGGGGGTGAAGATTATCAGTGACATCAAACTATAAAAACAACATAACAATATTTTCAGATAAATTTCTTTATTTTTATAACAGTTTCGCGCATATCATTATCATTAAGAGAGGCTACTGGAAGACGAAGAAGAAAGACTACAATCATTTTTGAATATGGATCACTTCTAAATACAGTCAACCGAAACTACGGAATTTCTATCCCAATCGGCAATTCAGTAATCACCTCGCTTGAGACGGCGCTGTAAAATGTTGTTGTTATTTATGTATATATGCTTATTCTAAATATTTTTCTCTTAGTTGATTTATACGACAACCGCGGGATGATATAGGTTGGTCCTATTCTAAGCCGAGACCATACGGGAAAGTATAAGCTATCGTTAGTAACAAGTGAAAGAATCAGCTATGGAAGTTTATTGAAAAAACTTGTTATTGTAGATATATTGATCGCTCCCCTCAGTGTAGTCCATAACGGCTCAATGACGGTGAGAAATCCTATAGGAATAACGATCGTTTCAAAGGGATTCAATAGAATTGTTTGTGAAGTAAATATGCGTAATTTTCTTTAGTTTCGTTATTTGGCATGGATAGCAACAAGGGTTTTGGTATCAAAGTAAATTCTTCCACAAGGTACGCTGAATATGAATCTCTCTCATGTACCGCCATTATCACCATTATAGGATAGGAAGGTAAATAAGATTGGTGATAAATAATGGACACTGGTGTTCGTCGACGTGACACGAAATCATCAATGGGTTGATCATATGGAGAGTAAAGATACATATATAGGACAAACGTTAAATCTTTGTAATATTTTTTGTCGTGCCGAGAGAAAATTTGACATGAAATAAGTTGCCGGAAAATTTTCGCAACTGAATATTTAAGTCTAGTGTATTCACGCGTTCAAAAAGAACTAAAAACCGACTTCAACTGCCATAAAAATGTTCCCCTTAGAGGTAGAATTACCTGGGTACACTCATTCAATTTCGATAAAATGTAGATGGGTCCACCTCTGAAGTATGCTTTACCAAACAAAAAAAGGAATCATCAAAATCGGTTAACAATTGGCGGAGTTATCGCGTATAGAACCTCCTCTTTTTTTGAAGTCTGTTGAAAATGCCGTTGAATTCCAGCCCATACGGCAAATAGAAGCCTTTTCCTTCCCTTTGCAAAAGGTATATAGAATTCATAGAATTTACTAAATAAGTGAAGCTGGTAGGTATCTTGGTATCTTAGAAATTGAAACATTGCTAAGTAGTTTCAAAATAACTGCATTCTGTGGGCAGTAGCTGTTCCCCTGGTTTGTAATATCGATACAATATTCGTTAGTGTAAGTAATATTTGTCGGATACGTCATGGACAAAGTGGAGCTTTATAAAATGTAGCTATATAAACTCTTTAGTGATTTCTTTCACTGCATACAGACTCACTGACATCACAAAAATGAAATGATTAGACATATATTTTGTATTGGTTTCATATCCACTTAACCGATTTCAATAAACCAGTTTTGTAGAGACAAGGCAACCTAAATAAATATCTTTTTTTCTAATATGGATGGCACGTACTTAATTTGATTCACTTTTAATTTGAACCTACGAGTACAAACGAAAAAACATATTTAGTAAAGTCTTTTTCAAATCGAAGATTTAACTTTTAGGCATTAATTACAACAAATCATGTAAATATCTGTTTTGTAATCCAACGGTACCTAGCCACTTGCCCGTTGGTTTAGTTTGACGTATTTTTATTAACTATCATACGTGTATGTTAACCCGATACTGTAGAGGCAACAATCTTGATACTTTATCATTTTGAAATTATTCAACTGTGTCGTTCAGATTAAGTTCAAAGGCCAATTAACCGGTGAGTCAACTCAAAAAGTCAAAATACAACAACATTGATTTCTTTTCAGATCCCGAAAATCCATAGAGGTCGGACTCCGTGGAGATCGACAAATCATAGCCTAGGCAAATCTTTTTTCTTTAATATTATTTACCAGAACGCTAGGCTACCCAACAAATTGATAAATTAAACTCGATATCGTTTTAAAAAAAGTTGAGGATTGGGAATGCTTTAGAACGAAAAGAAAACACTTTGGTAAACTAATTGGTGCCGTGTGGCTTGGACTAAAAAAAATATTTCTTCAGAAGTCGATTAAGGGGAAATTATAGTTCGATTCCCTCTGCAGACCTATCGATTAGTTATATGATAAAACTGTTTTAAATCGCAATAGTACCATGTACACAGGGTACGGACAGCAGCGTCAACGCGTGAACCAACCTAAGGACGGTGATTACGACAAATCTCCTTGTATTACAACTCTCGTTCATAGTCTTTTATTTTTCAGTCAAGTTTTAAGATAAAAGAATGAAGTGCGAAGGAATTACATTGAAAAATTTGGTTTAATTTCTCTGAAAAGGTTCGTTTTACATTCCTTTTGAAGCAAGCTTTAATATATAGACAGTTACTGTTGTCAACCGACCGACGTATAAAAGGAGGATGGTCCTAATTAGACTGTATGTTTTGTGTGACAATATTATTCGATATCTTCGCAAATTGTGAATCTATGTAAAAGATTGTTTTTATACTAAATAGACTATTGAAGAAAGTATTTCTAATGTAAGAGTAGCTAATTAGATAAGACGAGTCATGTTTTTTACGATAAGACTGTTCGAAAGCGTGCTCATCTAATGTCTAATGAGGCCAATGAGGTGCTGGCTTGGAAATGCACTACCACCAAACCGAGTACCGATAGGTAACCAGACACCCTGGGAATCGAACCCGGCAAGCACGGATTGTGAGTCCAAGTCCATTAGCCCACGGTGGCGGTTATAGGAATTAGTAGAATCAGATGTGAATGTTAACTTTAACATTGGACAACCCCCAACTGAGCTTTTCTTTAATTACTCGTCTTCATAGATGCTAGATGGCTCCCCTTTAAATATTCATGCATCAATATTGATTGTCCCTGAATACCTAGATTCTGTAATATCTGATAATTGATAGTCTAGAGCTCTACTAAGTGATTACTTTCTAGAATTTTTTGATTGAAAAGTAGCTTAAAATATTTTTAGAACTAATATTTAAATATACTACTTTTTCTGATAAAAATAATTATATTGCTCAGACAACATTGCGTTCTGCGAACTTAATAATAAGGCTATTAGGTCTGTTCATTAAATTGATAATATGCTTTTTTAGTTAATACAAGTAGCATATTAATTACATCTTCCATCTCATGCGGCACAAAACGATATGTCGGTGAATGGAAATGTGGTCGCAAAGGTTTATACTACATAACCTAAACCTTAGAGGTGTTTTTATTATTAGCTTTTGGAAGTTAATAAAAGATATGACCAAAGATTAGTTATACATAATTACCAGTACTGTTAATCTTAAGATTATCCGGACTAGTAATGTTGTTTAAGTCGTATAAAGAAAGATCTTCTGCCTCAGCTTGCAATTCAAATTCTACGACGGTATTGTTAACTATTTAATTTATTCTACTTATTTAAGTAAACTGCATTCTCTGTATGATCGTTTCTGAACTCTCTAATTCCTATATTTATATTACCTACTAAAGGATCAAGCTTACTTAGTTGTACTTATAGACTTACAAAAACTGTAGACGGGCTACCAGCGGTCAATTAAAAAAAATCAGCACTAGTGGGAGCCGTATATGAACCTCGTCTCGTTTATAAAAGTGCGATTTTCGATAGTTGCGTCACGTTCAATGCGGGACGATTTACTCACATTGGTCTTTTTTTTAACACGCTTTTATTAGCTTCACCTGTATGTTTGTGGGTGAGTTTGTAATTCTCCTTCGCGCGCCTGCTGCCTTCTGTGTTTAACTATTCATCGATAGATGACGCCACCGTGCAGATAAAACGCGATATTAAAATTATCCAACTGCGCACTGTATAGACCTCGAGCATTTCAAATAAATAAGTTTACATATAGCAAAGCGTGATAGCATATTAAACTAAAAAGTGAAAAATAAATATAGTTTAAAAAAAACTAAAAAACACGCTTTTAAAGAATATCGAACTAAAAAGTTTAAAATAATTTTTAAAATAAAATAAGCTTAAAACAATAATGAACGAACAATAAATACTAGTATTATTGTGAAAAAAGCGTGGGCGCTTTGTGCTACATTTTTCATATATCGAGCGCCCAACGCTTTTTCACAATAATACTAGTATTTATTGTTCGTTCATTATTGTTTTAAGCTTATTTTATTTTAAAAATTATTTTAAACTTTTTAGTTCGATATTCTTTAAAAGCGTGTTTTTTAGTTTTTTAAAACTATATTTATTTTAAATTTAATTGACATTGGAACAATGAATTACGCCATATATGTGACTCTCAAGTGTGTATGTAATTTTTGTACAGAGTTACCTAACAAAAGGCTCCAACTGGATCAATCGGATTCAGAAACCATAAAAAGCTGTTTGTCTAAAACCCGTATTAGATAATAAAACACATTGGAATTTTTTGTTATATCCTTTGTCACTTATTACATGAAACAGTTTATTAGTTCCAAACATTACCATTATTCAATAACAACATGTGAATACGACTCGAGTACTGCACATCTTTTTATTTCATCTTTTTGTTCTGTTTCTATTCATTTTAGTTCCACTAAGTCTTTTGGCCTTGTTTTCATTTAGCATAACCCGCGACTTCGTCAGTGTGGACTTCAGAAATGATCCCACGATATTACTTTATCGGATAATAGGGTATTCTGGGATCGAAATTTATCAAGATCTGTTCAGATTAGTATGTTACGATTTTCAATAATAGTATTTGAATGTTCCTGGCGCAGGAACTATGGAAAACTACGAGTATGTAGATGGCAGCAGCAGCGCTGCCGTGCAGTGGCATGTCGATAATTCTTACAAGTCAATGTCTAGGTACAACTAATGTACATTTGTCTTGCCTAGAGCACACGAAAATTGCCAGTTAGCTCCAAGCTAAGCCTACACGGTGTCGGTAAGGAGGGCAGGGCGCTTTCAATGACACTATTATACCTCAAGCTTGGTCAGCTGACTTATTACGAGTACCATTAATTTTATATTATAACTCATACTACATGACACATGATCGAATGGTTCTAAACTGGGCCTAGATAGTAGAGACAGTGGTAATTGAGTAGTTTAGGCCCGTTAGTGTTAAAATTAATGATTAGCAATATAAGCTGATTAATACCAATGAATAAAAGTGTAGTGTTCAGATATAATTACAGAATTGTTAAGGCAAATAGTATAGGATTTTCAAAATGTAAAACGAAACAAGTTATTTAGAATCTATATTTAAAACTCGTCTTTCAACACTTTTGTAGGGTATTTTTTTTTATTATTTGAGACAAGGGGGGTGGTCCACCGGGCCCAACCATTCACTGCGACCTTGATAGATCTATTGTGACCCCTATGTGGTTAAAGCACTTCCCCGAGGCCCACTCCGATCATATATCGGACGATGTCTCCAGGGGTGGAGGCCTTAATATCGTCTGGTGTTGTAGGGTATTACATAAAAAAATAATCAAAAGTGATTTTAGGATTCTTTCTTCTTGAAGTGGGTGTTACGAATTGGCGAAGGGGAGCGGTTCGTTTTGGCGCCTTCCCCATAGATTATAGATAGACACATAGGATTTGCCATAATCACCACGGTTGGCAGGTTGGTGATTGCAGATGTTCCTGATACATAGGTAGACGATTTTTCTCATGTCCTGTTTATTCACTGAGTTACCTTTTACGTCATCCGAGGAATGACATGATGTATTCTAAATCCGAGACCAGAGGGCCAATATGACCTTAATATTTTCAAAATTAGGAAACAGATTGTTTGTCCAATTCACAAACTTGTTTATTTTTCCATTCTAGGGTAATTGGATTCTTTGTTTTCATTTCGACTAGCTAAATCTCCTTAGCCTTTGATCTAATGAAAGCTTGGCATTTGCGGGAAAGTTCCACTTTACCGTCGCAGCTCCGAGGCTTCCTCTACTAGGGTGATTCCACGTCACGGAAAGATACAGACCGTTTGAAACACTTTGAAAATATACTGATAACTGGTTCAGGTTTAAATTGTATATTTATATTCTACGCATTAATATAACACATTACATATAGTTTTTACAACAGATTTTGAGCAAGTCACTAGGCAATGATCACACCAAATTCGTTTATAGGAAGTAAGGAGATGAAAAATATCTGGCAGCGACGACAGGAGAAGCTGGGGCGATAAGAGGCGCCGCAGGGGCGACGAGGGGCGCTGCGGGAGCAACAAGACGTGCTGGGGCGACTACTGGAGCAGGGGCAAAGACTGGTGCAGCGACTGCGTGGTTCACGGCATGGGCCGAGTATGAGCTCGCGTATGGAGCCACTGCGTACGCCGCAGGGGCTACAGCAGGGGCTACTAAAGCAGCGGGAGCGGCAGCAAATGGCAGCACTCCGCCTTTGACAGCTACAGCCATTGCGAAGACAACCTGGTCATAAAATAAATATTTATACGTAAATAGAGTAATTTCTCTACAACTAAATGTTTTTATAATTAAAAAAAAATATTTCATACATGTACATTAGTTGTAAATGTCGAAACAATTTTTAAATTCTTTGTTCCTCAACATGAGCGCTAGTAACAGAACTGTCCAATCACGTGACGTCACAAGTGGCAAACCGTAGTTATTAACGTTTCTTATTTCTAACCAACTTCTAACACGAAGTACTAATAAAGCTTATAATCTTAACTGGGATGTAGAGCATCGAAGATCGCGTTTTAATATTTTAATGGAAATATGCAAAAAATTGTTTCTCATATTAAATACAATTCCAGCCACCGTAATTGATTCAGTGTTCGGGAAATCGGTCGTGATTTCTGGGACGCACTAAAGCAGAATACTAATGAAGTTGTTTCTAAAAATGATATAAAGTATATTCTGAGAAAAGCAGTCTGAACACTCAATTAACCTTTCTTCTTTTATCCACACTGTTCTATCGTGATTCGGCTTCAGAATTATGACCTCATTACGCATTTGACACAGGCCTGCTCTAGAAAAATATATTGGAACTGGAATATATCCTAGGATTCCGTAATAAAATTATAAATTAAAATAGCTTGAATATGTGATGTCTTTATACAAATCTTTAAGGATTTTTATGACGTCACTTTTTATTTTATACACGAAAAAAAATTTGAAACTCACAACGAATTTGGCGATCATTTTGCTTGGATTTGTGTGACTGCTCACAATGTGTGTTTGTGTTAACAAATCCGATGGACTGTATCGTCTCCAGGGCATCGTCACGTTTTATACCAACTGCTTGTTTAGTTGAGCAACAATACGCATGCGCGTGTAAGTGATGCGCAGGACATCGCCGACCACGTTGCTTCCTCGAGTTTTTTTGACCCAGACCGCGCGGGCGACGCGGCGCATTCTAATTTCGACTCTGAGCACATAAATTTCACTGTATGTTATATAACTGTCCGATTGTTGAAAAGGAAAACTGACACATTATTGTATGTAGTATTCAAAATATTTATTTCCAAAATCGAAATCGTTACAGATCTAACGCATAACTGAGGCTGTTCCTGAGGTATGGGAGCGGTTCGGGAGGGTGTGTTGATTGACGGAATGATAAACGACGCGCGAAGTCTTTATGCGTTAAAACTGTAACTAGTTCAATAATATTGTCTATTGAACTATTTATTCATAAGTCTCTTTATAGAATAATTGACTGAGAAGAAAAAGAATTGCGATTACTCCAATTACAACATAGTTCATAAAGCAGTGACAATTAGTTTGCGTTACCCTACAACACCTCATGTCTTCTTGAAGATGTTGTAAGATATGACGTAGGAAAAGTCTCAGGAGACAGTCAGCAGCGTCTATTTATGTCATGTCAAGTTCCATATATGAGTGAGGCTCAGGTTCAGAAATATTTTAGGTAAATATTTTATAAAAGTAATTGAAGGATAATGACAAAATGAATGTAAAAGCTTTATTTATACCAGTTACTAATTTATATAAAAGTAATTGAAGGATAATGACAAAATGAATGTAAAAGCTTTATTAATACCAGTTACTAATTTCTGGTCATTTATAAAATAATTGTTCTTGTTTCACTAGTGAAAAACAATTACAATTTGTCTCGCCTACCACAAAAGCCAGAGCTATCGTTTCTATCTATAAGTAGCTTACGGACGAGTAGAGCGATGCATATCAATTTGCAACAAATGCACACTGCACAAAATTCAAAACAAAAAATTTCCCAACGTGCTCCATTTCTCTGCGCACGCGCCTCCAAGAATCCCTAATGACCAGGGCAGACATCGTACGTCAACACTTCTACCGATCTACGTTATGTGAATTACAAACCAACTATAAAAGGCTTGGCTTTTTAAAAAACCGACACACAACTCGTCTTCTTTCCAACAAGGAAGGTTTAAAAACAAATAAGCAAAATGTTCTCTTTCATATCTGTAAGTTTATTTTATAAATAAATACTTTTAGTATGGTATTAATTTTAAATTTTGTCCTCTTGAATATTAACCGAGAAGATGGACCGAATTTATGTTTATTTAAGGTCTTTTTTAAATCTGATTGTAGCATAACTACAATTCACGCAAATAAATACATTCTGTAAATGAAAAATTTAAAATTTATTATGTACACCTATCTTAAACGTGAAACAAAGAACGAGTGTTTCATTCAACACCTCACGAGAACATTATATTTAATTTCAAATTATTATTTTACAGATCGCACTCATCGCTGCGGTTTTTGTCATTGGAACTGAATCCAGTGGAGTAGCAGTTCCTGCCGTAGCAGCTCCTCTGGTAGCACAAGCTCACGTTGGCTATGCACACGCTGTACCTGACAACATTCCGCCGTACGCTGCGCAGATTAATGTGGAGAGAAGAGCTTTAGCAGCTCCTGTTGCTTTTGCTGCTCCAGTACCTGCACCATTAGCTACTCCATTCGCAGCGCCAGTAGCTAGTCCGTTACCAGCACCTTTTGCAGCCCGCTATGCTGCATCGTTTGCACCTGCTCCTTATTTCGCGGCACCTGGTCCAGTGCTGCCTGCGCCTGCTCCTTATGCTTTTCCTACTTCTTTAGCAGCACCTGGATTTCCTCCATCGGCTTACACCGCTCCATTCCCATATGCTGCCGGAGCCCCTTATCTGCAAACCCCCTTCGGAGTGGCCCCAGCATTCGTCCGATAGATTTAAAAAAGGAAACTGATTGAACTTCTTGTTTATTAAATATTTAAATATCTCAAAGGTTATGTAATTGTATTTTAGGTAAATAAATTGAATTTTTGTATTTTTAAAAGAAAAAAGTTGTTTCTTTTCTCAATGTTCTGTACACCGCTATTTATATCTATAAAATGTTTGCACGAGTATGTATTATGTATGTAAAACTGACCTGTTATTCTAAGCAGCACTAATAGTCGTTTAAAAAAGAAAGGAAACAGCCATTACCGCAAGGTAGGTCCGTACGTTTAACACCCGATTTAGCATTATAATATGCGGGATCGTTGAGAAAGATGACCAACTTTCTCGAGGTCGTTGTCCTGAAATAAATTTGAGCCAATACCAAATCACAATTTGTTAAAAACTTTAAATTTGACCTAAATCACTGGCGATAACCTTTTGCAAAACTCAATAATAGATTGAAACAAAAAGTTTCTCTTCTGTAGGTTCGCCGCACTAAATTTGGGTCACCAAATCAAAGCAATGCAAAAATCTCTTCCCGAAATATATTTTTACCACGGGTAACCCTCTGTTTTTGTGGATTCAATGAGGTCACTCGGGGATAGAAATGCGTACAAATCGCACGGATTATTCAGAGATAAATTGGTCCTTTTAAGGTATTAATTAGAATGAAAGATCATTTCTACACCGTGATGTTTCTGGGAAAGCATTCGAGCATTGAACTCATGTAATCCTGCACTTATTTGAGTTCAACTGTCCTACATAACTATCAGTTTATCACCCTTTTAGTCCTAGTGAAGTAAATAAATAGATAAAACATTGCCTTATCCTTGTGGACCAAAAGCTTTTGTGCGATTAGTACCAGGGTTTTGTAGTAATTCAAATGAGAAACCACTTTGTAATATTGTTAGGAATGTTACGATTGATTGGTTTGTTTCGATTAACGCTCTTTAATTGGTTATATGTGCCGTGCCGTGGTAGTTCAGTTGGGTAGAAGCGTCAGTCTTGATCAATCGAGGTCCGGGTTTGATCCTGGCTCGTACCAATGAGTTACAATTTGTTAATTGGAATTTATATAAGAATAATAAAAACATAACCATTGGCTTTTCGGCGAAGGAAAACATCGTGAGGAAACCTGCACACTCCTGAGAAGAAATTTAAAGATGTGTGTGTGAAGTCTACCAATTCGCTGGGCCCGCGTGGCGGACTATGGCCCATACACTATCTGTAGTAGAGTAGGCCTGAGCCCCTGCAGTGGGGATACTTATAGGCTATTGATGATTAATGGTTATATATAGGCAGGCACAGAGCCGTTAAAGTAAACATTTGAACATAATTAACAAAAATCATAAAGAATAATAATATATCGGAATAAATAAAGTGAAGAAAATAAAGAATTATAACACATTTATTTACAAAAATATTACAAAAAGGTTCATCTAAAACACTTACGAATAACAGTCACATTAATTTAGCTACTCAAAACAACGAACTATGACACAGTTATAGACTAGAATCACTTCCATGCTATTTGCTTGACCAGAGGGGCGGGTAGTGCTGGGGGGAAAAATCTTGGTAAAGCATAAGGCGCTGGAGCAACAGGCAGAGGGGGAACCACTGGTCGAACAATAGGAGAAAAAGGAACGCCTATTTGAGCTGGAAACGCCGGTACAGCTCTAGCGTATACTGGAGGAGGAGGTAATGCATTTACAACTGGCGCTAGTCTTGGATAGTATGGAGCAAAAAGAGGAGCGGGAGGACCAACTGGTCCTTGAAATACTTGCGCTGGGAACGCCGGTGATGGTAAAAATGGCGCTGGGGCAATTGGTGGTGCAAATGGTGCTGGAGAAATTACTGGCGCAAATTGTGGCGGAGCCGGCAGGAATGGTGCCGGTGCAGCCGGTACAGGAGCTGGGAAAACTGGTGCCGGAGCTGGAAACGCGTGAGCAGCAAACGGTACAGGGGCTGGTACAGCTGGCGCGACTGCGTGTATTGATCTCACTCCATGGGGGAAGTTGTAGAACGGAGCATACCGCACTATGGGTACCGACCTAACTGCCGGTACTAGGTGGCCAAATCCGCTAGCGTTACAGCTAGCTATGAAGGCAACGATAGAAATGAACTGAAAAGAAAAATTAAAATTAGATGAGGTACAATTATGACATAGTTGTGAAACTATGGATTTAAGTAAATGTACAGAGCCACATTATTGGTGCACAGTGAAATATTGCACATTTGAATAAATTAAATATAAATGATTATTTCAATATATTTCTTGCAGTTTTACTTAAGTGTTTTCGTTCAGTTGTACAATACAAATGTATTATGTTGCTAAATTCTCAGAGCTCGTAAGTTGGAAGTTACTTACTAATCTAAGTAACGACATTGTGTAGAACTAGACTTGATGAGTCGAGTGTCAAGGTAGGAGTGCGTTGATTGATGCATCAGAAACCGTTATATAGTTCAAAGTGTTGCAGCATAGTGACTGTGTTGGTCGCACTCGGTTTCACTTTCCTTCGACAGGACATGCGCGTGCGCAATTAGGTGCCAGAACACACACCATCGATTACCGAATCTGTCGACCAACTGACCATTGTTAGGTGTGTTATATAACTTATGGAGGTTTGTAGGGTTCTTTTGGTGAAGGTTTCGTAACAGTATTCATGATAATTATAGATTTCAATGATATAATTCATTTTTGTTCCTTGATCGAGACATATAATATCTATTATTTTGTATACAAATAATTAAGTACCTAATGATTTGACTGACTGAATCGCCAAATTGAAATACTTCAGTTCGGCTGCCGTTCTGTCGAATTTGCTGAAATATTGGGAATATATAGTCTTTTATACGGTTACCGATTGTGTAAAGTTTTATGAAAAAGTATTAACTTTATCACTTTTGGTCTCATATCGGTGGCCTAGTTAGTCGAATCAGGTTCGCGTCCAAGTGGGTACCTCTCGGTACTCGGCTTGGTATTTGAAATGGGAAAATCCGTTAGGTTGATTTGTTGATTTGACTGAAACATATTTAGCATACGTCAGGTAAATCAGACGGGTCTCTAATTACAAAAAAAAAATGTTTCAGCATATCGCCAATAAAATGCGTTTGATTTACTTTCTATGTATATTATTATTATTGTATGTATATTGTTTATATAATTATTGGTATTAATATTTATTGATATTAATATTTAAATAATCGATACATCCGTTCGCTTCGCATGCTCATCGCCATGATGATGATGAATTCGGTTCCCAGCTGACAAGCGCAATACAACACAAATTATTATTATTATTCTTGCGTATAAAGGTGATCAGCAACCCAATTGGTCTTGTCAAATTTTACCTAAAAAGTGCCTTACGACCTTTAGACCCCGGGGAGTAGCCAGTGCCAGGTCTTCTTGGCTTTTGTTTATTATTTTGTTGTTCTCTTTTCTTTTTTGTTAATGTTTTACTGTATTTGTATTATTGTATTTTTTTCTTCTTGAATCTTATATATCTTTCTGTATTGTGTTTGTCAATAAAAATATGTCTATGTAAAAAAATTAAGGAAATGTGTCAGTCATAAATGTCGTTCAGATATTCGTTTTTGTATGTTCAACATATATTACTATTTTAGTTACTAAAACCACTCTCGCGAAATTTACGTTATACTTCTTTTGATCTTATCGGGGGTTGAGGTATTTGCAACTGTAATTGTACTTTATAAAACTTATTTTCAGATATAGCTCACGTTTTCAAGTCACATGTTCAATCCAGTTTACATTATTAGCATAGCACGAATCAGTTCACGTTTGAAGGATGCCCTCAATATGAAACAGACTGTGAGGAATAACCATGTTTGAATAGAATCCTAATGAGATACATCAGAAGCGGCAACGCTTTACATTCAAGTAGCGCTATTCGGCTGTAGATTATGATGACGAAATGGTTTAATTCACCCTATATAGCGCTAGAATAGACAATCAATATGTATGTTAATAAATCAAAGCCCCGGTGACATAGATGCATAAATTACTATGAAAGGTAAGGTGTTGAGAAGTTGAGTTTTGAAGGCTTGTCTAGATAGCTAAGGTCTTCTAGACTTTCAAATCAAATTATTTCTCGTCCCTCCAAAATTAAAGACCTTACCTTCCACTTTCCAGGCTTCAGAAACAAGTATTGCTTATAGCGGAGTAATTACTAGTAGTGCTGCAACTTTTACGAACGACTGGGTAAAAGAAATTAATAATATGTAGGCATGTACTTATGTATCGGGTCTTTGTGTACAGAAATAGGGCAGTCTTTGAGATTGTTCTCTTTGTACATGGCTTCTATACGTAACGACAAGGCTTGTTTTGTTGGGAAACCTACTTACTTTCGCCAAGGACTGTGAAATTTCCTTGAAACTGGGACTGCTCCCAAATATTTATTAACAATGGAGGTGCATACGTAACTCTTTGTGTAGGTTTGTCGGGTGTTTGGGAACGGGCTCGGTACCCAAGGACTGGTCACAGTTACTTAGAAGACTTCAATAATCTACATAACCAACATTGAATAGACTTTCTCATTCACCACTTAACACTATTCATTTAAACAACGAAAATTAAGTTACGAAATCACATTTATATTTATTTGGTACAAAAGATTAGGAAACAGTCTTTACAAATAGTATTTACTTAAGGGCAACAAAAGGAGCCGAAGGTGCAAAGTAAGGCGATGTTGCCAGGTAGGGGGCTGACGCAACGTACGGTGCTGATGTGTAATATGGTGCTGGGGCAACATAGGGAGCCGCTGCAACATAGGGGGCTGGTGCGGCATACCGCGCATAAGTCGGCAACACTGGCACTGGTGCAACCAAGGGGGCAGCAGGTGCTACAATTTTAGCTGCTGGGGCCACTAAAGCAGCGGGTGCTGCTACTACTGGTGCGGGTGCAGCTACCAAAGGTGCTGCTGCGGCAACAATACCGTTGTAGTTCCTAGCTATGTATTGCGAGCTAGCTGCAGTAACGAACGGCGCTGGAGCCGCTACTAGAGGAGCTGGGGCCGCTACAACTGCCGCTGGACCCACGCTGGGCTTCGCAGCAGCCAATGCCAAAGTGGTGAACAGGATCACCTGTAACAAAGCATAAAATAGGTAAGAGGTTTCCAGCAACCCATTGCTACTTCAATTGGTAACATTTCACAGCATATTCAAAAGCTGCCTCAAAAGCTTGATGAGACTCACAAGTTTGAACATCTTGTTCTTGTCGTGTCTGTTTGTTAGACCAGAAGATGCGAGTGATGTTTACTGTCCAGTGTGATTACCTTATATACGCGGTCGGACAGTATGGTGAGATTCACATTGTGCAGCATTTCGTCATTGTCGCTGTGCCTGTTAGAGGCAGGGCACGCAACGAGGACACTGTTACGGCAACGTCAGTCGCTGCGTTGACTGATAACGATAATGTTGGCGGTTTGATTATTCAGACAATCAAAAAATGGTCGTATCACTTTCCGTCTTATTAACTTATTTGTTAAAGACAGAAATTCCATACATATATAGATTTAAAGAACGTAGCTTTGTTCACGTGGATATCGACAATGATGAATGAGAATTTTGTAAAAAAAATACGAGAGTACTAGTCATTTATGTTATAAAGAGAGAGAATTAAAACACAAGACAAATTGTAAAACTGAATACTGTATTTAGTTTTCATTCTATACAAATAGTATGAGTCATAGCACGACATCTATTAATACATAATCAGAGTTTTCACACCTCCTTGTTCATGTATTTTTATCTACCTACAACTATTTCTGCACTTCCTGTTTCAACATTGCAAGTTCTCTGAGACACTATTTTTATCTCCTCTGTACTTCCAACCGGAAATGAAACAAGAAAATTAAAAATCTCGACTTTCCGTCGTCTGTTTTAAAGAATAGGCTAATTATGAATGATTTGAAACGTATGAAACAATTTACATTTTAAAAAACCGGTAAAGTGCGAGTCGGGCTTATATGTAATATGAATAAATAATATACTATAAATCATAAATAATACGTAAGGTAAAATGCTCTAATGAAAATGTTTTCCCGCGATTTTGATCATGCGATTGAAAAATGTAAAACCTTGCTTCTTGCCAAAGTTCAGGATTCTATGTCAATGGGATAGGTTTTGATTCCTTGCCCTAAGGAATTCCTATCGTCCTATTCCTATCGAAAGGAAATCGTCAAAATATGAAACATAAATGACCTTATCTTTTTATTGCGTTGATTTAGAAGTTTGATGTTTTCACAGCTTCAAGGGACTGCCGACTGTATTTGATATTAATTTCAATTTGTTACCTTTACGCGTTACTGAGAAAAAATGTCTTGATAGATAGACAGACAACAAAGTGATCCACCTCCTATAGGGTTCCTTTTTTCTTTTGAGATACGGAGCCCTAAAAAGAAAAACACCTTTATATATACACAATACAAAAGTGTAATATTTTACGCCCTCAAAGTGTACCACTGTGCGTCGCCACGCGAACAGCCGGTTACAACCTAGGCATTAGATGTTTTAGAGAAATACTTTATTGAATCTTGAATTTTCATATCCCTTCGTAGCATGCATAGGACGTAATGTTTTTCTGTGGTATGATGATTATACGCTTCATAGAGCTCTTATCTAGGTTAGAATTAGTACGTGTATGGTTATTTCCTCCGTCTACAAAACATCAAGATTGTATTACTTTGCGTATTATAGTAGAGGTAATTTGGAAACACAATTGTGAAATATCTAGTAGTTTTTATGTTGGTCATAAAAAGTGATTACCCAGAGGAACGCGTTTCATTCATTTTTTTTATGCAACTGAGCGACTGGATGCATTTTAATGTTTGATGAACGTGTCATTATTCATTGTAAAATATTTTTAGTTTTACTGCGATCTTTGCACCGTTGCGCAGTTAGTCAGCGATAGTACATTAGGAGATGACAAAGGAAAAACTATATAACTGTAAATTCCAATGTGAAATATGAAATGAAGCGGTGTTTACCTGCGGAGATCTACATATTATTGGTCACTTGCTTTCTATATTGTATCGATATGTTTTACTAAGTTATACCAATTTTGGGGGTTCCGGTCCTCAGATTTTATGACAAGATTTTAGGAATAATAATCCAAAAGTCCAATGTTCGATCGCCAGTGGGTGCGGAAGGTACATGTTTGTTGGCAGGACACTTTACATATTCGCCTGCTTAGCCAACACCACGTTATCTTTTTGACATGACACACATCAGCACTGTAGCATTATAGTAATGAAATATAACATTGGCAAGGGATACGCTTGAGGGCTCTGGTTAAGCACGCTTCTCTCATACGGCCTTATCGTCACATACCATCAGAGGGAATGAAGTTTACTCCCATTTTGTACTAAAACGACTAACGTAATATTGTTTAAAAGCTAGCCTTTTTCGATTTGTAATTAGCATGCTGTGCTCGGAATTTATAAAATCCGGAATGAGCAAATCCGTAGAAGAACTAAGGTTACCGACGTACAGTGAGCTGGAGTGGGAGTAAAAGTTCTCGAGTAACCGTCCCTGCCCCTTCTAGACAGACCGACGATCTGGTAAGGGTAAGCAGGGAGCTGCTGGATGCAAGTTATTCTGGACTGGTCATTGTATGTACTTTTTTCACAGTATATATATATATATATATATATATATATATATATAGTGAGAGAGAGAGCTCTAGTAAGTTACCTTTTCATGACCCCTTTGGGATGTCATTTTAATGACGTATAGTTATTTTCAAGCTTTTATTAGCGAACATCTTAGTTTTAATTAATTTACGTACGTGTTACCAAATTGAGTCCGCATTGTCGTCAGTTTATGAATTGTGCTATCTATAAATAAATAAAAATATATACAACATATCCGAAATATATACCGCTGCTTATTGAGACTAATTACTGTATTCTTTTCTTACCTATTAGTCTCCGGATATTGTGGGCAGTCAGTTATCTAGAGTGAAGACGAAATAAAAGCAAGGAAAATCGAGCTAAATACAAATATCGAGACATCAGAGTAAAACGATAAAAATAGCTAATCTGACGTTCATTGCTTACAGTATAATTAATCCGATATTTCCGGAATAAACAACTGTTTTCATTTATATCGTGACTTATTCTTAAGTTGTAAACAAGTATCTGTGGACGTTGCCAAATTAGTCTCATTTAATCATCAAAAAAGGATAAGGGAGTTCAGATCTCGGAATAAATAAACATTTTGACACATACAATCAAAAATGTAAACATTTGTATTTGTATTTCCCTGTACATAACTCTATTTACATTGTGCGGTTAAAATAACAAGTGTAATTTTTTAAACAATTAATCTTAGATCCTATTGAAAACTTATTTCACATTTAAAATCTTACACTCTCGGCGGCTTGGTGTTAGGCCTATTCAAAGGCCTGAAAGTAGTCGGCTCAATTTCTCTATTTCCAGGACTCACTCTTAGAGTGTTTTGTGGATTGCCAACAAATGCATTTCTCGACGTTATCGGGGTTCTAACCACTAATCTAGCGGGTACGACGGTGCGAATTCTCACAGGTCTTGAAACAGGACGAATTATAAGTCTAGTCGGTAGAAAGGTGTGGACATGCCTTATCGGCTTATGATGTGAATGAGCTACGATTGGCGGTGGCGCAATGTATCGTAGTGGCACAGGAACTATTTCCACTGAAGTTCTTAACTTTTGTGGCCTTGGAGATGGGGGAGGTAGAGGTGGACCATAAACTCTAAAATTCACGTTCTGATTCGATTGCGGTGCCTGGGCGAAACTGTTATCAGTGTTTGATGGCAATGGCAATGGAGTAGTCGACTCCGGTTCCCTTACATTATTCTGTATTGTTTTGGTAGTCGCTTGAGTTGTAGCTTCTTTCCTGGATTCATCGTCAGGTACGTTGATCGGTGGCACTGGTGGAATGAAACCTATAGTAGGCGGGGGTCCAAACGGGTATGGAGGTAGTAGTATTGTTGCCACCGGAGCCGCAGCATGTGCAGTGGCTATAGCTATAGCTACATTAGGGTCTACAGGTATATTATGTGCAGGTTGAACGTTCACTGCAGGCCCAGAAGGCACTGCTTTAGCTACTGATTGCACAAAGACCGGTGGGGGTGGTGCCACGGGTATCACAGGCTCCAGTACCGGCGGCGGGGCTGCCACTAGTCGGTTGAAGGTTCGCTCAAAGTACTGTGAGCTGGCTGCAGTGACCACGGGGGCAGGGGCCACTGCTCCAGGGATTACTGGAGTAGCTTGTACCACAGATGGTTCTGGTAGAGAAGCTGCATGTACTAGTGCTCCAGGGACTCCAGAGCTTCGAACGATGCTGCATATCGACGACAGTATGAGGACCTGAAAAATTATTCACTTACATTACTACAGATTCAAAATAATTTATGTGACTTTTGTGAGGATGTAGTTTGCATGATCCGTAGTAACAACAATAATTACTGTTTATGTCTGTGTAACAGGTCTAACGCACGTTATTATTATAAGTCATCCGTCTTAAATATGGTACAATTCCAGGGGGCTTGCTACAGGTCTTTGATTCGGAGAGCATAAATACATAGATGCGTTGATTGACGATCCGCAAACACACCCTCCCGCACCGCTCCCATACCTCAGGAACAGACTCAGTTATACTTTAGAGCTGTAGTAAGCCTCCTGGAATTGTACCATATTTGAGGCGGATGACTTATTGGTGAATTGTCTGTACCAAGTTTTTGCCGTGACAAATGACAGAATTTTTATTGCACTAGAATCACACTCACAAAACACTTCAAAACTCACAATACATATTATATTAGTAGCATTTGACCACTTCTGTTTTTGATGATCACCTTAACACAAAAGAATAAGAATGTTGCTTATTCACTAACACTTTTATTTGTATAACTATTATATATTGATTTGTATAAGTACCGTCGGAAGCATGGTGTCAGAGTCCCCTCTCGTTGCCGCTTATAAAAATACAATGCGGGCATTAGAAAATGAGGTCCTCGCTTTTATATAGGTGTAACAAATTTTGCATTGCAATGTGGCAACGTGGCGTTTGTCGCGGAATACTTAATGGTGCAATGGGTAAGGACACGGACCTTGATGGCTACAAAAATCGTATTGTAAATACGCCGTGAATAGTAATGTAGGCGCTGGGCTATTTGGAAAGTGACGAATGGGCGGCCCCTCCGCAATAGTCTAATTTACTTAAATTAACAGCTCAATTACCCCAGTTTTGAACAAACATTTCGAAGCGTTTGACCGCAGGGATGGTTGCAGCGCTCAGCTTTACTGGCTCGTACTTTCAAGTAAGTACGAAAATATGTACCGACTTTTCTATCATGTCAAATTTTTACTATTTATTCTTATAGCGTCATGAATACATACTCTGTGTTCCAAAGTATTAAATTACGGTACAAAAGATAAAGCCTGACATAAGGACGAACGGACAGACAGACAGACAGCATCCTTTCTAACAGTGTCATGGTATGATGGTACGACCATATCATATCACCTATATGAAATGCCATGTTTAGATATACCTAACTTTATCTGTTGAGCTTAAACTGACTAATATTCTTTACATGGGGTTGGCATGTGTTTCTTACACAAAACCCCCTTAAAAATGAGAAGTAGAAAAATGTGGAAGACAGTAGATAAATTTGTCTCATAATCATTGTCATACACTGACATGAGCCTCAATCATAGATCCCATAAGAACGGGTTTACTATGAGGTCAAATACCATAGTCACATCCATGGTGATCGCAGAAAAAATATTGCTTAAATTGGTGGTTACAGCTACATGCCTCCTGATTTTTCTGGTCTATATGGCTTAAATTATTATGAGTTTAATTATAACTTCATAATATACTGCTCATCAGAAAAAGCGAAACACCTTGCAAGTTTATGTTTTGTAAGGATTAACCGAAAAATGTGTATATTTAGAAATATATGTCAAAAGTCGTTTAATAGTGAATGATATGAGGTTTTCAAATCCTAATGTTAATGTTCTAAATTCAAATTAAATTTTTATAGCTTTTCCTGATAATCCTTACAAAACACAAACTTTCATCGACCCCTGACTCATTGGTAAATCGATGCTGAGCTAGTAAATTGAAACATTTCACAAATATCTCTTTGATGATGCAGATTGCAGAGTAATAGAAATGAACCTGATAAAAATGAAAGGGGACCAAGCGGCGGGTGCACTACAATAACATATCTACGCGTACGTCCGCCTCAACCACGCCTGTATAATGTTGAATACCCGCCTGACGGACCGTAACAATTGCTGTCAAATACAAACTAGGAGCTGCTCGCCCAACCTAGATATAAGTGTTAATGAGCTTATTCAAAATAGAAAAGAGAACGTTTCTTTCTTTGCGAATAGTAGTAAAAATATAATCACATTAACAGCTGTTTAAGTTCTGTGTTAGCAATAGATTACTGTTGTTTATACTTTTTAACATTAAATTGAGAGTTAACGTACCAAACGCACAAGAAGGTTACACAACGGGACACCGGGGCTACGCTTCGCTACGAAAAACCATATTCTTTTTTATACACGACTACATACATTTGTCCTTGTCCATACTTGTGTCATTTCGTAGCGATTAAATAAAATACTGATTTTACATTAGCTTCTAACATGAAAGATAATATTCTATTCGCGGCCATTGTTATTTCGATATAAGTGGAGCACAGCAACTCTGCGATAGAATCTCCTAGTCACTGTGACCTAGAAAGGGGTATTGTGTTGTGCTGTGACATCAGCACTATTGATTAAAAGTTCTCCAGAGATTCATGTGAGAATTGAACATTGTGTCTACTAAACTACTTCCCTACTTTAATAATAGCTTTTAATAGCTATTAATAGTATTAATACCCATATCATTTTGTAATACATTTTTTAAGGACTATATCATATATTGCATTACCACTTCTAACTACGAAAGTGAATTTTATATGGTTATTGGTCTGTTACCTAAATGGCACCTAAACGGCTATACTAATCGTAATGAAACTTTGCATGTAAATCTCCTATAATATAGCTACTTTTTATACCGATTCAAATAATAGTTACTGTGGCATAATTTATAATGAATAGTACGAAAAGTAGCAGAGCTAGCTCCTCATAGGCATGGTGTGCACGATTAACATCTAACGGCCCTATGGTCACTTACCATCAGGTGAGATAAAAGCCAAGTGCAAACCCATTATGCAGCGCTTCGGGAATGTTTGCCGAGGCACATGTAGACTGCTTCTACAGCACGATGCGCAAGAGTGCGGCCTCTAGCGCGCGCAGGGTGCAGGGTGCGGGCAGCCGCAGCAGTCTGCTCGCTGTCGTCGCGCCGCACCGACGGACCGATGCTGCGACACTGGTGCTCATTACATGCACCAGTGTTATTTAAATTACTAACATAGACCTAAGATTACTAACACTATGGATGTATATCTGATTTAAATAAAATAATAATAAAAAAATTATACATTAAGTGTTCGTATTTTGTAGAAGTAGTTTTGCCCGCGGCTTCGTCTACATGATCTTATTTTAGATGTGCGATGGGTTTGCACTTGGCCTTCATCTCATCTAATGGCAAGGGACGATAATTTGGATGGTAAGCAAGCGCAGCGCACCCAGAAGCCTCAAGCTAATTAAGCGCTGGTTCTGCTACTGGTCATGCCGAAACACAACCGTGCTATTAACACTGCTGCTCGGCGGCAGACTTGGGTAACATGGTGATAGCTAGTCGGTGGGACGTAGTAAATGCCCTATCACCAACCAAACCCAGTACCGATAGGTAACCCACTGGGAATCGAGCCCGGGACCTCAGGATTGTTAGTACATTAGGCCACCGCTGGAAAATATCCTTACATGGTTATCGTTACAAATTATATGTCGTTTATATTATTCCATCTAAAATAAGTGTAACGATGCTAACATACAATGTACAATTTTCTTGTATTTATAACTGGTATGGTAGTTTAGTAACAAAGCGATGAAATGAAGCGAGTAGGGCCGACCTAGAACCGACTTAAATAGAGTTTAACAAAAATTGGTATTCATTGGTGGTTTTCAATTTATCCCGTCTTTTATGAAAATACAAAATGTGTAGTTAATGATGTTAATAAAATTGTAATTGATCGTATTATTATTCCAATTTGATGTATGTGTATCTGTTATTAAAACAAATTATTATCGTTTTAGGAAATTTAAGGATTTTTAATGAAAAGTAAATATTTCAGGTAACCAAAACGTTTAATTTATAATATCACAATTTAGTTTCGAAGATGACGCAATTTAGTAAGCATAGTACGGAGCGGCAAAAGAGGGAGCTGCGACATAGGGAGCAGCAACTGCGGGGGCGGCAACATATGGGGCAGCTACAGCGGGTGCGGCAACATAAGGGGCAGCAACAGCAGGGCCTGCTACGTACGCGGCGGGGGCGGCAACATACGCAGCGAGACCGTTGTTGATGCGATGGTAGTATTGAGAGCTGGTGGCGGTGACGATGGGGGCAGGGGCCGCAGCAACGAGGGGGGCGCTCACTGCCACGGACGGCTTGGCCACTGCGATGGCGACGAGCGCGGAGAGGACGACGATCTGAAATAGAACATTGATGTAATATTAGTAAATCTGTCAATTTTGTAGACAATTTAGAAAATAAAGTAATATTAACAGGTGGTCGCTTTGACACCACGATAAACTTACCCCATATTGAACATATTTTACTGTACATATTGCAAGTTTAAGATTCCGCGCTTTATCCACTGCGCCACCGAAGCTAATCTGAGGGTACCGGGTTCGAATCTAGCCGTATACCTATGAGTTGTTTTTTAATTCATGTACATTATCCGATTGCTTAACGGTGAAGGAAAACATCGTGAGGAAACCTGCATGTTTTGAACAGGCATGTGAAGTCCGCCAATCCGCACCGGGCCCGCGTGGTCGACTATGTCCATACATTCTCTGTAAGAGAGTAGGCCTTAGCCCCTGCAGTGGGGACTTATATAGGCTGTTGATTTTACCTTATGATGACTTATCTACCTTCATAATTTCCAAAATTATCGGAGTCTATAAGATAAATGCAAAATAACACCTCACGGAATCAACCTACAGTCGTTGTATTCGCCTTATCAATACACTCAACTAAAAAAACAAGTTCCTGAAAATTGATAAGATTTTCTAGTAGCAAAAACTTGTAGTACTCACTGTCTTGAACATTTTGTTGGTTGATTGTTCTGCTGCAAGCACAGGACTCATGCTATCAACGAGTGCAAGTGTATGTTTTATAGTCGTCAGCTGGACGGTGTCGCAACGTAGCTGAGACATCGCCAAACGTATAGACGCCTGTGACATTGGACACGCGTGATGTGAATCCAACCAAAGCCTAATTTGTGAATGTTCAGTGCCCAGTTTACACATGCAAATACATTCTAGTGTTGGTTCGAATACACCTGCGCGTGTTCGGTGTAGTAAAAAGCAGCCAAGTGCATGTCGGGCCACGCGCAGTGTAGGGTTCCGTAGTTGGGCCCTCACGGGACGTAATTTTGAATATAATTTGTACAATACATTCATTATGATATCTCGTAACCTGCAAAGGCTCCTAGGTCGTGATAGTCTTCCTTTTAGTTTCAGTATATAAACTACATGTTTTCAGATTTTTAAAAGCAACAGCTTAGCAGATCTGGGGGGGATTTACCTCTGGCAAAAATTATTCCGTTAAAGCTTAATATTTCGCAAACGGATCCATGAATCAAAAAGTGTTCATCCCCAAGGTACGTGTATGGGAGCCACCCTTAAAAAATATTATTCAAGATTTTATTCTACCACATATCAGCGTGATTAATATGTATACCTGTAACAAATTACAGATTTATAGTAGTATATGTGCAAAGCCGCGGACAGACAGACCGATAGAGCTATGCTATAAGGGTCCGACAGTTCGACTGCGGAACCCTAAAAACGGGACGACGACGATGACGAGAAGTTACAAAAGTGATTTTCCTAGACAAATTAATTAAATTGAATCACGTGACGATGTCACAAGGATTGTTATTGACGTCCAGAATTTTCCGGTGTACTTCTGAAATATTAAAAAAGCTTACACTTCCACACCGACCTTCCTAAGTGCAGGGATTTATCTTCTTATCGTGTGGGTTGCAAGGTCGACCACGGACCACACAACCCTAGTGTCAGAGTTATTGAGCTGCTGGGCCTCAGACATCAAGCTCATGCAGCTACTACCTGACGTAGATAGTAATCGGAACCAAAGCTTTAACAAGCTTTCCGAAACACACAATCATCTTATTTCCTAACCAAACTGAAAAAGCCTCAATTTTTTTTGTCAATTTCCCCATCGAGAATCGAACCCGAGGCTGGAGGGGGGAGGCAGTGTATGAACTGCTGGAATCTGTTTACGCGTGGTCCCGGTGGTTCGACCCGGTCTATTACCGGGTCCACGGGAAATTTTAATTCTCATTTGTCGTAGCAATCTATGTTCAGCAACAAGTTTTATATCATTAAAGGTTCCGTTAGGTAATTCATTTTTTACCTCCTTGTTTTAATATTTTTTAGGATTGCACTCGTTCTTTATCACACATAGGTAGCCATAGTCAGTAATAATAATAATAATAAAAATAAATAAAATAGCCTTTATAATATACAAAAATATACAATAATAAATAATAATAGACAATAATAGACAAAAAGTAAACCCTTGAAAAATTAGGTTGTTTCAGTCTACCCGTAGAAATAGTCTTATGTCATTTTAATTTCTTATCTGTTTAATATTGTTCATTATGTCTGTAAATATATTATTAATTAGTGTTGTGTGTATAAGTATATGTAAGTTAATTATATTTGTGTAGCGCTGCGTGCAAGTTTGTTATACTATTGTTAGAATAGGGGCTGGCTGAAAATCAGTGTTGTGCAGCATGCTGCATGACGGGTGCTGAGACAGCTCCTGACACAGAACCTTCTCATTTTAATGTGTAATTATAGTAATGTGTAAATGTTTGAATTAGTTTTATATATGTGTGTGTGTTTGTATGTGTAATTTGTCTGTGGCAAATAAATGGTTTAAATGGTTATTGCTGTTTTTCCTTACAATTAATACTCGTATATACATGCCTACTTACTACACTTAATTGATTTAATCTATTTTATTTATTTCAACTATCGGCAACTGGATGTTTGTGTCGGTCAGCTTGTCTGTCGACAAAGGCTTCCTCTAAAAATTTCCACGTGTTCCTGTCTCTTGCTAAACGGGTCCATACCGGACCAGCCACTTTCTTGAGGTCATCTTCCCATCTTTTGCTTTGTCTGCCTCTATTTCTTTTACCATCTCTTGGGTACCAGTCTGTTATTAACTTAGTCCATTTTTAATAATAATACAACTCTTTAAATAGCACTCGACCCAAAACTATAGAGCAAACGAGGTACAATTAAGACATTCATTGGCAAGGAACTAAGATGGTAGGAGCTATCGTCAGTCTGATAACCCTATTTCCTAATTATTTTGGGTGTGAATGAATCCATGACCTCCACATAACAGTATTAATCAGTAATTCTGATTCTAAATATACATCCAGAATACACGTGACATGCTGTAACATGTTTTCGTGTTGTGTCACAGACAGATTTTGTATCGCAAAGATTAGACCAACACGAGCAAGCATACTCTCACGTTTGTGTAATTGCTCGCGATCAAATCAACCCCTTGATCGAAGCGTGACTATTCGCTCCTTAGAAATGTGGAAAACACGTGGCACCGCGACCGCCCAGGGATTTACAATGACGTAGTAGCACTTTGTTTTATAACAGGTTTGCATTGGTTTTTTAATGGATAAATAGATGACTCGAAGAAACAGAACAGATTTAAAGAATTCGTCAATGTTTAAGATGTAATAGGATACACGCTTGGTTCTTGAGGAAACGAAAGATTTGGAAATTGAACAAATGCAAATCTTTGTATTGTGTAAAATTCTGCGATTTTTTCTTGGTTGAAAATACCTAAAAAGATTTAAATTTTGTAAATTGAACAATTGCTCATGTGGAAGATAGTGTCAAGATGTGTCAAAATCTGTGTTGTCTATTGAAAAGAATCAACCAACTGTTTTAACTTTCAACTGTTTGTATAGAATTGGATGTAGTTTACGAGTATACTCACACCCATATTCTAAGACGTTTCCTTCAGATTTACTTTACTCAAGGGGACCGAGAGGAAAACGTCAAAACTTTCTCAGAATCGGTATTCTAAGTCGAAAATTGAGAGCGATTTGACATTCCTCTCGCGAGGTGGATGACGTCATTGATTCGAGCGATGGCGTCATTGTTTGGAGGATTTCATATTTGTTTTGTTGGTAGCCTTTTGAATACTATCATGTAGTATTCGTTATACGCAGTAACTTTACGTTTTCTAGGTCAAAACATGTGGCAAATAACAGTCAGAAATTAAAATACATATGAAAAATAAACAACTTTAAAAAGTAAATTGGTTATCATTAGTAAAAACATGAAATACATTATTTTCTAAATATTTTTGATAGTAGCTTAGTAACTGACGTGAAACGAACTGCAACTAGTTAACAGGTCAACTGGCATAAATTCGTTTTCAATTCAAATATAATCGTAAATAGCCACTTTTAGTGCTAATTCCTTTCATATTCTAGCCACAATTTTGGACACTACTGGCTCAAGTGTTGCAGGTCCCCACTAACGATCTGAAACGAACGTGTAGGTATTCATTATTATTGCAAACCTTGTGAGATTATTACACCTTTGTACTTATAATTCTTTTAACAGAACAATGATACTTTAAACTCTCTTGAAATACGCCTGTAGCATAGCATCTTACAGCTATGAGTAACTGTAGTACTGGCAGGATTTGAAATCTTCTTCTATTCGCATTTGGCGACAGCAGAACATGGACTATTGTATCTTTTCTGAACCCTAACCTCTTTTGGAAACCGTCGTCGTCGTAATATTCTAATGGATTTGTTACATCACGCAAATAACGCCTTGAAAGGTAATTGTATGGACTATCATAAACATAATCAATAAACTCTTCGAAAGACATGCTTAAATCGTGTTAAAAGTTGATCGAAACAACGCGATATTCACATTGAGGAATCTTCGAGGTAGGTCGGCAGGTACCTTGACATTGACAGTCAGTTACCTCACCCAACCGACAAATTTTTTTAAATTCGAGGAGATTTAATTCGACTTATCTTACCATTTTGAAGGGAGTGACGTCATTTCAAGGTGAGTAAATTTGAAGGAAACGTTTAATAATATGGATGTCAGTTCCTCCACTCGACCGAGAGAATCCTTCAAGTCTAGTAGATTTTACTCGACTTATAATACCATTTTGAGTGAGGGACGTCAATTCAAGGTGAGTAAATCTGAAGGGAACGTCTTAGAATATGGGTGTCAGTCCTGTCAGGTTTTCTTCAAGCGTCATCGTCCACCCCTGTGTTGTAAACCAACTCGCTAACCATGGACCGCCTTCAGTCTACTCGGTGTCAAATGTGTTGGCATAGCAATAGTAGTTATTTAAATAAAGAAATTATATATTTGTGTGTTTTCGGTTCAATTACGTTCGGGGTTCATGCATCATAAATAAATAACGAGAAAAGTGAAAAGGTAAACCTTAGGATAGGTTACTTGAATTAAATCGTATCGTAAATATAAGCTGTGCCTGGCGATAAACACGAACAGTTGTCGCTAATTTACACATTGAAATACAAATAACGTCAGGTGCTTTAACAGTTTAAATGTGAAATTATATTGAGATATAATTTAAAAATTATAGTTTTCATGTTTATTCCTATATTTGTGCTGCAACCTTACTTCTTGACAAATTACCTCGATAGTTGGAAAGCACGTCTACGTCGGAAAATACGAGTACGGCTTAAAAACAGCCATATCTTTTTAAAGCGTTGACCTAAAAGCTTAATTTTCTCACAGCTTCAAGGGACTGCAGATTTGAGTATTCGATATTCATTTCAGCTTGATACCTTCACGCGTTTCTAAGAAAGAGGGTCTTGACATACACATAGACAGACAGACATTACATTCATACAGACAGACGGACAACTAAGTGATCATGTAACCTCCTTATGTAATCACCTTTTTCCTTTTGAGGTACGGCGCTCTAAAAAGATAGCAACTCCCCTGACCCCGGTTCCAAAAATATAATCCAATTTTCTAGGTAATTTCCCAATTCCTAGGTAATTAATGAATTTCGAAATACATACTGGCTGAGTGGAACAATTATCACACACATTTATATTATATTAATGAAGCTTTGAAATTATAATTCTAACAAGAGAAGAATTGATATTTATGTAACCTCAGGACAATGTATCTATTGTACTGATAACAAGGGAGCTTAAGGAAACAAAGAAAAATTGAATTAGGCAACACCGGTCTTTTCAAATTACGGCGGCGTGGGTGGTTTGGAATTACGCACCTACGCTTTGACAAAGCTGCTGAAAAACAATGCTTACCTTACCGTATGGAGGACAATATTTCTCACCCTTACCTTCTAAATCTCAACAATGAACTCTGCCATGTTCGAAATGAGTTTTACGCATGGTCCAGTACAATAATACAATGAATTTCCTGAATTAAGGTTGTAGAAGAAGCCCAAAGCCGGAGGAGATATGTATTGCCAGAATATTGCTTGTTTAACGTTCACTACATATTCATCATCAACAGCCTATACGAGTATACGTCCCCACTGGAGGGGCTTAGACCTACTCTCCTACAGAGAGTGTATGGGCCGTAGTCCACCACGCGGGACCAGTGCGGATTGGCGGACTTCACATGCCTGTTCAAGACATGTAGGTTTCCTCACGATGTTTTCCTTCACCGTCAAGCAATCGGATAATGTACTTGAATTGAAAAACTCATAGGTACACGGCTGGATTCGAACCCGGTACCCTCAGATTGAGAGTCCGCGCCTTATCCATTGCGCCACCGATGCTTCACATAGATTACTACATATAGATAAAGGTAATAAGACCAAAATCATCATGAGCCGAAAAACATCTACAGCTGAAAATAGTCCTCCCAACGTAACCACACAATAACCGGTTCCGAGCCACGTGCATCCAGCGATGCTCCACGACCTTTGTCAGGCCAGAAATATTGTCATGACGTGAAAGCAAAATTATGAGTGGGTATCATAGAGGAATCTGCAAATAGAAGCGAAACCTGTTCTACTTTCAAATTCAAAGGAACTCATTCAGAAACACCTGCCAATTTCGTTTGGGAACGTTCCCTGTTGCGTAACCGTCAGAGTCAGTGACACTGCCTGCACCGGACACCTCTCATTGTCGCTTGAGTATTACTTATGTATGCATGTAAACTGGCTAAAATGAACATAAATTAGGCTATTTCATAATGAGTATGTTACGTCGATTATAACCGGATTATGCTGAATAACATTGGTGGAAAAACTTTGATGTAATGATTTGTTGATGAACATGGAGCGTGATATGTCGATCTATGGCTCATATATCCTTCAATCTAGAGGCCTACTTTCTGAGAGGCCTTGTGAGAAAGAGAAAAGGCAAAAGAAACCCTTTGTATTTGTTAATAATTCAAACCAAATAACTAGTTCCTTAATCCTATGTTTATGATTTCCATGAATGAGCTATGATCCTTTCTTATTTTTAGTACTTGAAAATTTGTTATTTTTAAGTATCCAAAGACCAAACGTGTGTCTGCCAAAAAAAGTTTATTTTTAATCCCAGACCGGTGTTCAGTTTAGTAGGTAATTTTATTGGTCCGCCGGGCTAGCTAACACCATGGTATCTAAGCGTTACCTCCAAACAGCGGTGCTGTGTTCCTGTATGGAAGGTAGCAGAGCCAGCGCCTCGTTGGAAAGAGGAAAAGGGATGCTTTTTCATAGTTTGTTATATATCATATACAAATAACAGTTGTTTTGTCCAGTCACGTGGCATACGGTGTTGTTTTGAAGTCAATGAAGTCCGATATGCCTTTTAAATGAGTATATGAGAAATCTACACATAAATTACTATTTTTACCCACGACGGAATGGAGCCAGTGTATGCGTTTAGGGTGAGAGGATGTTTTTTGTGTGTTTGTTTGTTTGTGTGTACATGCAACCAATGTTGCCACTTATCTCCAGAACGGTTTGATCGACTTACATACGGGAACGGAATGGCAGCCCCCGACGGATTTTTTCGGACTTATTATTGTAATAATATGTAAGCTTCTTTTTATCTAGTTACTTACTTCTATTTAGTCGAGGGTTTCTCAAAAAATTATCTAACCCTTTTCCGATTACAATCTTTACATCTGTCGTAGGTATTTTCAAAATTTTTAATTTAATTTTTAATTTCATTAAAACCGTTGAAATAAAATGATTTTTGTGGATGATAAACGTCAAACGGTGTGGTTTTTTATTTATTTTGAGCCGGCCGAAAAGGATAATGTTATGAAGTAATCGAACTTTTTGTACATTATTTCAAGTCTATACCATAGGATGCTTTTCGTTTGCTCAGAGGGATGGAGCAGGAACGATATTTGTAGCCTGTTTATTTAGTTTTCGGCGAAAATCTCACGTACACTCCAAAACAGAAATCTAGCCTTTAGTACTCTAAAAATTTAAACACGTAAACTATCGACTTCTGAAAGGACGAAAGCTTTAAAATATGCGTTTAAAGTAAAACAATATATGTAAGAAGGAAACGCTAAAATAACATGAACACGTGGAGTATATAATATTTCATCTAATTTCGTTTCATCATCATCATCCGGGAAACTTCCACTGCTGGACATAGGCCTCCTTCATGGTATACCACATCGACCGGTCCCGAGCCACTTTCATCCAGCAACTCCCCGCAACCTTAACTAGGTAGTCGGTCCATCTAGTAGGGGGACGCCCCGGTTATTTCATTTAGTCGAATGGCAAGGTAGCCAAAAACACATTTTTTTTATTTATAGGCGTCGAGAGTCGATGGATGCAGGCGTCTAGAGACCGATATTTGAGACTTACCATGGGTCCATGTTCATTGCTAGACGTATACCGGCTAATGATGATTTTCTAATTTTATCTAGTTCGTCTGACTGGTCACCTGCTTCAAAATAGTAAATATGTGGAAATTTTATGTATTCTGTTAATTAACCTTCGAATGCTTTTCCATCGCCACGAAGCAAAACACACCGTTTGTTCTAGGAACAATACCGGCGTGTGACGCAATCCGCTCAAGCTGTAAGGGACGCGTGTAGCACAACTTTCAGGGACTACTTACATTTTCACAGCCGAATGTTTCCATTGCGTACCAGTGTTAGGTAAACCGACATTCATTTACTTAGAAGCAATATTAAACATTAGAAATCGGTTGCTTTGTTTCAATATTTCCTTTATAATGTTACATCTTTCTTTGCATAGCGATTCATTCATTCCATTGTGAACCAAAAGTGGGATATGTCTGATATAACTCTTTTGAATATGTCATTTGTATTGAATATGTGTTACCAAAATGGCACAACTTCCTAAACTACTACTTTGGATTTTCTGTTGTCAAAATACAAAAGAACCGATTATCCTAAGTAACATCAGAACAAAATTATAATAATCCATTGCTTAGTTTCAGTAAACGTGTATTACCGCGATACAGGTTGTGCCTAGTGCGGAATACAATAGTAATAACATGATGTGTAAACTTTATTGTAAACTGGATAAAAGTGAATAAATTTTTTGATAAGGCCGATTGATAAGATTTGGAGAAATGGATTAGAGTTTAGATTGGCCTAGTATAGGAAATAAAACAGACTATTGCTTTTTTAATCATTTACTCACGCATATCTGCAGGCAGCATTATGCTACAACTCATTTTTTGTAGTAGGGGTATCCGAAGGGGCTAGCATAAGCCAGAGGAGCGGTGTATGTGGTGGTGAAGGCAGGGGCGGAGTGCTGCACGTCGATTCTGGACTGAGTAGAGTACGATGTAGGAGCGAGGTAGCTGCTAGCGATGAGGGGAGCAGAGCGCTTCTTGATGAAGTGTGAGTAGCCGAAGGGAACGGTGGAGATGTAGGGAGAAGCGGACACGACAGGGGCAGTGGCGTACGTGGACGTCAGCAGTGGAGCGGTGGCGGCGTACGTGGCGGAGGCGAGGTACGGGCTGGCGAGGGCCAGGGGGGCAGAGCGCTTCTTGATGAAGTGAGCGGGAGCAGAGTATCCCAGTGGAGACGCCCAGTAGGGTGCAGCTCCAATCACAGGAGAGGCGTACGTGGTCGCAGTCAGGGGGGCGGACGCGATGTACGAGCTGGGCGTGTAGTAGCTGCCGGCCAGCGCCAGGGGGGCAGAGCGCTTCTTGATGAAGTGTGAGTATCCTCCCCATGGAGCTGAGTACACGTACGGCGAGCCATAAACTCCGGTGCTGGCGATAGCAGCGGTGGCTGGTGTCAGGTAGCTGGAGGAGTACGTCACGGGAGCTGCCAGGGGGGTTGCAGCAAAGACTGCGCCGGGCTCGGCAGCGGCCACGGCCACAAAAGCGCACAGTACTACGAATTTGAGCATTATGGTTTGTGTTGTTCGGACGAGGAACGATTGATGCAAAACCAACTTTTGTATCGTATTTATAGAAAGTAGAGACAAAAGCTAAGGGAGATCTAGTTATAGAACCGGTGCGAGCTGTCGCCCCAGGAAGCTGGTATTTAAGCGAGGCCAGCGAGAGGCTCGGACATGTTGGTGCATCGCTGTAAATGTGAACAACCCTTGTCACTGGGAGATAAAAACAACTTAGTAGATGTTTAAATCCCATTCCTTTCTATTTTATAACAAAATAATATTAAAATCATTTTTTGTTTTAACATTTTAGGTACGTTAACATTTTTTGCTCGATGAACCACTTGTGACAAAATTCAAACGTTTTAGCCATAGTAACTTTAAATTGTCTATACTAAATTAGTTATTGTTAATTTATAGTCACAGTGGTTTGTTAAGACTTGACCGTGATTTAATTTGGGATGCAATATTGACTTGTAATCAAACATCATTTAAACAGCTGAATTCTGTTGCTACTAAACAAGTAAATGCGTTCAAAAAGTACTGGAAACCGACTTCAATTGCCCTCAAAGTCTGCTTTTACTGAGGCAAATTTAAGATTTATATCGTTTTCTCATGGATGCCGTTGTCAAAACTGGACCACACGGGAAGCACCACCTTTCAAATAAAAAAAGAATCATCCAAATCGGTTCACTCGGTCAAAAGTTCTGAGATAACAAGCATAAAATAAATCAAAAAAACTTACCCGTCGAATTGATAACCTCCTCCTTTTTTAAGTCGGTTAAAAATAAGAAACAACTGCCAACTGCGATTTGGACTCGCGCACGGCTGGACGGCTTCTAACAATGGAATGTAACGTACATACTTATGTCCATAATTTTCCCGACCGCATACATAACGTCGTATGTGAATGTTTTCCGCTTTAGTTTTTTTGTAACATTTAAACGATTCCGGTTCCTGTCTACTAAGATTATTTAATAGACTTTGGAAACTTCGAAAATAGAGTAGACACAAAGTCAATGAAAAGCCGAAATCTATGCTGAAAATAATTAATAAGAATGTTTTAGAACGTATAAAACAAAGATCTTCCATATGGTACCCCACTTGAACTATGAATCCAGTTTGCTATTTCAACCTCCTTAATTTTGTCCCCTTTCCAATTAAAATACTTTATCATTTCTGCAGCAAACAGGTCACGATTATCCATAACTATTCCAAATTTTCAGTCGATAGCTATTGTTGTTGAGGTAATCAGATATTCAGGCAGACGCCAGCGTGATATCACAAGGGTTCAGTTTTTCCATTAGATGTTTGGAACCCTAAACCCACCACCAACCACCAATGAAGTATCACTCTCACCAGCGGAGGTCAGAATACATATTCTAATAGGGTAAAGTCTGTTCGCCTCTGAGGGATTGAGCTACTACATTGAAATCGCAGGTGTATATGACTTCTGTAATAGGGGACGCGTTCACTAAAGACAATGCTTACATCCTCACAGCTGGAGGATGTCTTGATAACTTCATTTGATATTGATCCTTGTTGCCTAGACACTAGAGATAGCAAGGTTGAGGACATGATGCTTGTCCGTAGCGAATAGCACTCCAATACAAATGAAGGCCCTAAAAGTTACGAAGAAATACGTGTCATTTTAGTGTTTGACTATGTTCTGGAGAAGATTTCAGCCGATGATGAAGAATGAAACGATGGCCGTGGCGATTATTTCATCAGACTCCAGTGACCACACGTCTTGCTCTTGACCTGCACACTGTGTAAGGTCTCTATGGGACTTATTTATAATTACGTTAAGTATCATTACAATAGAGATATGGTTCAGCCATGTACTGTACTCGTAGGGCCTAAATTGCGTCATGTCTTATTGTTTTGGTGTGAAGGACACTGACCATATTTTATAACTATTGGGAGACGCGTTAGTTAATAAAAAGTAATGTTTAAATATTAAAAATCCTTACTGCTTAATTTTCTTTATAATATTTAATTTAATAATATTTGGGAAGCTTACTGCTATTTTACAATATAAGTAATCTTATACGCCAACATTCGCCAATTACAAGCTTACACATATAAATGGAGAATCGCATTAACGGATTTTATATTTTATATAATGTGGTTTATGTTACATTGTTTATACCTCCGACTGTAATTGTATCTGGTTCACATTCTTTTGTTTCGCTTATTAGCAGTCCGGCTTATTGATTTTTTAATTTACTTTTTGCCGACGACCGAGACAACGTTTGCGTGGACTTCAGAATGTACATATACGAGTACTACGGGAACTACTTGTTCGGGATGCAAAGTAGACTATGTCCTTTTCCGACCCTTTAAATATCTCCAAACAAATCAAGTAAACTTCCACTTACGATGAAAAGGAACGACAAACAAACAAACATAAGCAAGCATAACAATTCGAATAAAAAAGCAGCGAAGTGCGTGTCGGGTCAATGTATTATTTTATTTTCGATATATATATTAATTTGATATCTAGGTTAAGGAGCCATTCCATTCCGTCGTCGTTCAGCAGATTTAGCTCTTCTAACGTCCCACGAAATCTTCTTGTTGGGCATTCTTCAACTATGTGTTGAGTAGTCTGTGTGGGCGCTCCACAGTCACAACTCGGGAGTGTAGATTGTAGTTTTATCGCGCTACTCCCGCCCTAATCCGGTTCAGTGTCACCCAAATCCACAGACATTTTGAAAATATTAAGTGATGTAATAGTAGTTAAGAAGCAGGTTTTTAGGGTTCCATAGTCAAACAAGGAACCCTTATAATTTTGCTCTGTCCGTCTGTGCCCAAATCTTGCGTTTCTCCTTCAAGGCCACGTGGAGGTTTTGTAGGATCTTCCATTACACTGTAGTTGAATTGTTTTTTTAACAAAGTTTTCATTTTGACCACTCGAAGTATATTTTATAATTTGGTCAACTCGTTAACCTGTAAAGCCACCTTAGTCGTGATAGTTTTCCTTATTAGTTAAGTATATATACTACTACTGAGAATTTTTTCAAATTTTTAAAAGCAATAGTTTAGCAGGTATTCTACCACTTTGTCAGCGTGATTAATATGTATACCCGTACCAAATTATAGCTTTCTGGTAGTGAGAATCTCTGAGCTAAGCCCCAGGCGGACAGAGCAAAATTATAAGGGTTCCTGGTTTGACTGCGGAACCCTAAAAAGCTGCTTCTTAACTACTTTCACATCACTTAATATTTCAGTCTCCCGACCAATTGGGAACTACTTAATTTTTATCTCGCTCGATTTGAAAAGTTTCCCCTATTAGGAAATAATATCCGGTCTTTTGAGGTTTTGACGTTCTCTGGTTTTCCTGTAGCGTTCGTTGACCTGAAGGGAAAATGAAGAAAGAATATAAACGTATACAAATTATTTTATTTATAAACTAAGTTTAGAGGTATATCCAATATCCAATTTCATACCTGTTCATGATGATAAAAATAAAATCTTAACGATGTTTTTTGGAAATATTTTTCAACGCCATTGAATCTAATATGTTATTGTACAATAGTTGAGACTATTAAACAAACATATGAGTTGAATAGTTTATTCAGTATTATTATTATTGATCTGTTTAAGCTCTACCAACAGTTTTTTTATCATCGTGCGAGTCCACTAACACAAAATTTCTTTGTTGTAAAATAATAATAAAAACTGCAATGTTTACCGCGTCTAAAGTAAATAATAGGTAAACACAAAATACTATGAAATTTTTTATGCAATAAGCTGAAACGGATTAGGGTTTAAATTAAGTAATACTCGTTTTACTCAATACTGCTCGAAAGCAGTTCTTATTGTAAACAGAGAACTAAGCGTTTATATCCAGGGAAGATACAAGATGTTTTACTTATTTTAAAACCTTTCGATATCAAATTAGGCACCAATCAGTATAGCTGCTCTTTTAGGTAGCTGCTATTTTAGTGAAATAATATAGATTTTCTTTTGGTACTGGTCATCATCATCATCAACAGCCTATATACGTCCCCACTACAGGGGGCCCTGCCCTCGTATAGAGAGTGGCCCAGGCCCACGCGGGCCCAGTGCGGATTGGTAGACTTCACATGCCTGTTCAAGACATGCAGCTTTCCTCACGATGTTTTCCTTCACCGTTAAGCAATCGGATAATGTACTTGAATTGGAAAACAACTCATAGGTACACGGCTGGATTCGAACCCGGAACCCTCAGATTGAGAGTTCCGCGCCTTATCCAATGCGCTACCGACGCTTACATTGTACTGGTCAGTCAGTGGTATATCATCATTATAATCGGTTACATACGCCCACAATAGATCATCACATATGACTTCTTTGTCAGGCGGATTGGTGATCGCAGTAAGATGTTGTTCTTGCAAGGTAGAATCTTCTGTCCATCTCCTGAATATTTCCTCTAGTCACTTGGATGAGAAGGGGTAGTACTGTTCTAAGGCCAAGTCTACAAAACAACTATAATATACCAAACTTTTATACTATACCACTCATTATACAAATGTGAGTCATTTTGGTACTTATGCTCAGTCATACTTATGACACGCTGCCAGGCCATTGTAAGTTGTAAGAAACAGGTTACAACTGTAAAAGGTCTGCATTTATAAATATTAATCTGATAGTATTTTCGAAAACGTCCATGTTTTTTATCTCCCGTGATGGTAAGTGATGATATTGTCGTAATATGGAAGCGTTGTCGAAAGGAAGGTAAAGGCGAAGAGACATTGCTAAATTTATGTTTAGTTGGTAGAAGACACTAATAAATTGGAAAATCATTTCTTTCTTTCATAAATATATGTATAAATAGTATTTACAAATAAAAAAGCACACAACTTACTAAACAACTACATTAAGAAGTCTATTCTAACAAAGTTCGTAATTCAACCGTTTCAAGCTAATGGTTTCACATTGGAGTTATCACGTGACGCCGATCAAATCGGGCTCAGAAACATGTCAAGGGACCTACTGCCAAATCACGCGACTCCGACCGTGAAAACACAGGGGTTTAGAATAAACTCAAAATACTCATGTGCGTTTGGTTATTTGTGCCTCAAGGGCACAACCAATCGTGACGAAACTTGTCATTTACGGAGCCTATAGCATGGAGATAGACATACTCGTAGTTGCTATTTCTCAAATACACGCAGATGCTAATTATAAAATTAGAGCTAAGAGAACGTCCCAGGACAGTACTAGTAATTATTACAAGTCAACTATTGACAAGTTCAAGACATTGATTTTGGTGAAATGTGAAAGGAACTCTGGACACCTGGCTGAGAATGAAGAGTCGGAGACTATAGAACAAGTCGTGAACTCCACAATTCATACATTTTGCACTAAAAACCCGTCACTATTAGGTGCGTCTCCCTTAATTCTCTGATTGTGTATTTTATCTGTTGACAATATATTATTGTTATTTGTAATTGTTGCTATTAATTGATTATAAGCAATAATTTTGTTGTCATTCAAAAATTCAGACCTATAGAATTCTGTGCCTATAGTGTACTATACTTATTAGGGTATATATGCTGGATTTACATAGAATACTTTCAATTTTTTTTTGTAAATTTCGATCCATTGATTGTATCACTATTATTTTTCGAACTGTATCAAAATAGCGTGTCCATGTTTGTCCTTGACAATTTGGAAACAGTTGTGACGTGTGTTTGGAGCAGCTATTAACTAATAACAATTACGAGGCCCGGCTGTGCCCCTTTACAAATAGTGAACTGCTATTATGACTATATTTACTTAATAATGGCATAATACCAAATTTTGATGACGTCTTACAAGTGCCTTGCTTTTGGAAAGGTGGAAACGTGCTTGCTGAACCATTGTACCTTTCAAAAGTACAGTATACAAGTCAAGAGTCGTATGCCCTATAGATGTAATAAAGGTTATTGTAATTTTATAATAGGTAAATGACTTACAAAGGTACGTTGATATGAACAAAATTTAATGGAACACACAATGGAAGAAATAATATTGACTTAAAGCATAAAATTTAAATTCACAGGTACATTATTTGGCGTTGTCGTGGACTAGCGGCTTCAAACGGTCTCACTTGCGGAGATATCCGTAGTAGGAGTAGGGGTACGAAGAATAGCCAGAGTAGGCCACGGGTGCGGAGTAGGCGAGAGGCGCAGAGTAGGCAAGAGGCGCGGAGTATGGACTGTAGGCGGAGTAGGCTGAGTAGGCAACGGGCGCGGTGTAGGCAGCTGACACCAGAGGCTCGGAGTAAGCAGAGTATTCAACCACGTAGGGTTTGGCGGCAGCGAAGGCCAATATGGCGGCGAACAGCAACTGTAACAGTAAAATATTCTGAATTAATTATATATAAATACATAGTGTCCAAAATTAGTAGATAGTTAAGTTAGTAATTTGCCCATGCCGCCTGCTGAGTTGCGGAAGAGTGGTGAGTTCCCGTGACTCGTCAACCAATAGCGAGAGAGGGATACCGGAGTGGTTTTAGCTGGTAAGAATCCTGCATAATCTGGCGTCTTTTCCCCGAAGCACGGGGTATCTTTTGAAGATTTTCACTCCTTAAAAATACTAATTCCCCTATAAAACTAATTTTTATGAAGCTGATGTTTTCAAGAAAGACATAACGACGATTTGATGAAACTATTTTATATTGGGAATAAATCAGCATACAGCATCCATTATGGTATAGAGTCGATTCTCCAGCGATTTTAATTTTTTATTATTTATATTTTATCGTAGACAAACATTCAGAAATCGTAACTATTCAAATCAATAAAATATAAAGGTGCTAAAGTTTCATTATGGGTTCCTTAAGCATAAGTAGCTTACGTTTAAAATGTCTAAAGTGCGTACTTTCAACACCACATTCTATTTTGTCACATAATAGCTATAAGAAATACCATCCGTGAGGAAAACCCACACAAATATTTTGAATAAATATCGAAGAAGATAAACTAACAAAATCTAAATGTTATTTCTATTGATGGCCTGGCTGTCTCAGGTATCAATGGACGCACTTAGCATAATAATATTGTATAGAATTTAAACAGCCTACTGAGTCACAATTATTTAAAAATGTGATACATATTTATAACATGTACGTAATATATGTAAATACAGAGTATATTATCTGTAAATTATATAATATACATTTTTAAATTGTCGTAAATATTGAAATACTGGTGATAAAATAGCACTGAGTTTTACTACTAACTTATTTGTGAATATCATTCTTTTATTCCGTTTGCTTATTATATACGACAATGAAATAATATTAATATAAATAGAATCATTACATTATCTTATTCGAAACTAAAAACAATATTTCATTTTTTTTTAATTTGGTAGTCATTGTATTTTTGATTACTAGGTGTCTGTAGGGCATTTATTTTATTGTTAGAGATGTAAAATTGCCTAGTAAATGATCTGCAAAATTAAATTTCAAAAATATAACACTTCCTTAATAATTGCTATCTTTAAGTTTATCTACAAAAAGCAGCCAATTGTGTGTCTGGCCACGCGCAGTGTAGGGCTCCGTAGTTGGAAGTCGGTCAATATTTTTAAAAGATCTATTCAACGATACCCCAAGCTGGATAATGTTAAAAAAATTCATTTCCATATTGCCTACCCAAAAAAATTATTTTACAATAATTTAATTCTACCCCTTTGTTGCCGTGATTAATATGTATTACCACAGCTTTCTAGTAGTAAGAGTCTCTGAAATAAGCCGCGGGCACACAGGCCGACAGAGCCAAAATATAAGGGTGCCTTGTTTGACTACGGAACCCTAAAAACGAACTTATTTTAACTACAACTGCCTTACCATGTTTTACATTGAAATCTACTAAATGAAAACTAGTAAAAGTTAGTCGCTAATTTAGATTGAACTAGTTCTTGAGTCATTTCTTTTATCGTTTTAATTACATTTAATTTAAAACTCCAATTTGTAACTAATGATAAATATGATACACTTACGTATTTGAACATTTTGATTGTTTTGGGTGTAGGTTCGTCTAGTTACGACACAGTTCTAAAGTAGCACTGATGATTCGTTAGCGAATTCCTCATCTTATATATATGCTTAGATTGTATATGCGGTGGTTGTAATGTCGTTGTAGACCGGATAGTTTGACGAATTTCCTCCTTGATTCATTATGTATTACGAGCACGATCAACCTTGCACAATGACGCTACTAAATTTATAAGATCAAGGACTGAAGGGGATAAGGTGCGCGCAGACTAGAGGCGAACGGTTGCGGAGAACGTTATGACGAGAGTCTACGTAATTAAGGATGCAAGTCCAACTTGATGCAAACGGATCCATGTCCAAACATCGAATTAGATGAACGACAAATGAATATGCATGAAAAAAATTAGTGTACTTTTTTGCAATAGACATTTCTTGTTAAAGATCGATGTTTCGATAATAATATGCCAAAGTTAAGTAGTTTTTTGTAGAAGTAAATGTTTACTAGCTATTTAATCAGCTTTTATATAAATAATACTATATAGCACAAAGTAGTGGAGCACCAATGCTTTCTACTAATTTACACGATAAGCAAGAGTCAAGAGCAAGTCAAGAGTAGTATACAAACCTTTAAAGAAATAAATGAATATAAGATAAATATTAGAATAAAAAATCCACTATTACTGTATCGAATAAACTGTTGCCATCTAAATAACTTCATAAGCATGCACTGTAAAGCAGTTTGGTTCTTGTCTCATCAGTTCTGTACTCACCTTAACACTAAGTAAATAAGGAATCTGAACTAGTTTCGATAGTGTCATCTTTTTCAATCGAAATCAAGATAATAAAAATCTATTTCAATTATATCAAGGTAGCAGGAAACCAGTCGTATGTAGTTTTTTTGCAAATTGTGATCATTTTGATAGAGATTTGTATGATAAGACATTCTAGAATGTTGTAAATAATTCAGTCTACGAGAAATACTTGACTTAGCGCAATGAACTACAAAATACTAGTAATTCGATGCGGCTAGGCGTGACTACAATTACGTAAGATATGTAAATAGTTTGTAACTATAGATAGGATTTTCCAAAGGCCACACAGACATACATACAAGTCTGAAAACCTAAAAATGTAAGAAAAAGCCTTCTTAAATTGTATAAAGACGTTTATACTTGGTCTCTGATGATTTGGTGATCTCACCTGATGCTAGATGACGATAAGGCCGTTGGGTGGAAGTCGCGCTCACCCAGAAGCCTTAAGCTACAGTACTCGCTCGCTATGTTTGCCTGAAGTTAGCTCTCCGCAATTTCGAACATGTACAGACAGAGTGTGTGTATTATTTTCGATAATAACTATCCCTAGATGACATAAAACACTAGGACATTTCGTTCCACCTGCTAACTTGCCTTGCCTCCCATTTATACGTTAATAATTGATACTTCGCGGTCTTTTGTCCCCACTGCAGAGGCTCAGGCCTACTATCCTGTAGAGAGTTTATGGGCCAAAGTACACAACGCAAGTCCAGTGTGGATTGGTAGACTTCACACTCACCTTTGAATTTCTTCTCAGGAGTGTGCAGTTTTCCTCACGATGTTTTCCTTCACCAAAAAGCCAATGGTATTGATTTAATCATTCGTAGATAATTCCAAATAACAAATTGGAAGTCATTGGATGTCGGTGTCCTTTAAAAAAATAATTAACTATTAAAACCAGCTATTCTGTTTTTAAAGATTATAGTAAAGGAAATATTGTATAGAAGCAATTTAAGCGATTTACGTTTATGTAACTTTTCAATTTACTCTCAGATCATTAAATGTGTTAGATTAAGACAACAAGCTATAGTCAAAAGCGCTTTATTGTTAAGACATCAGTAGCTACAGGAAAGAGTACGTAAAATATTTAATATTTGAGTAGTATGGCTGGGTGTTTAACTTTTCTGACGACGACGCCTGGTCGATGGAGTCGCACCTTCTTCACCAGCGCCAGTCCTGACGGCAAGGCTGCCAGTGACACGAGAACAAGCAGGAACCACTACGGAAAAGCAATACTATTACATATTTACTTAATTTATACGCTATGGATCCAGTGATCAATGAGGGTTTTATTTACAATGCCCGGTCAGTATAAATAATATCAAGTAAAATTGGCATAAAACGTGATTATTTGAAAAACAGAAAACGGGCAAAACAACCATGTGACATGCGCTGGCCAATCATGTTACAACATTCGACTACCAGACCAAGCTGTACGTTTCTACAATACCTAATTGAATGGAACCCTTGTACAATGATAGGTACAGCCAGAGATAAGACCTCCCTTATCTGTGGTACAGCGAATAGTGTGTTTAAAACGATATCTTTATATAGTACATATCTGCTCTCACCAGCCTTTTCATCCCTCATCACTTTTGACAATTTGAGGACATTAACAGGTAAAATGCCACTCTATAGCGATGTACAAATCTCATTTCTTTTATAAGTTAGCCATGAGCAAGGAGTATTAGTGAAGAGGGCATGAACGAGGTTTTGTCTTAATCTAAACAAAACTCACCGATTTACGGCGGGAGGCGAGGTAAGCAGCCAACATGCAGCTTTAGTAGTACACATTCCACGCCATTTAATGTTTACCTCGGCTTTTAATTTTACCGCATTATTCGAATTTGAGGATAAAAATCATCGCGTAAAATCAAAAGCATTGGCGACTTTGGGGCCCCCGAGCCCTCCACTGGCTATAGTGATACGTGGTCGTAATCCTTCTCTCCACCACGCTAGGCATGCGAATTGGCAGATAAATGTAGATTCCGCTGAGAATCTACCTAATTTCTGCTCCAGTCACACAAATGTGTGAAAGTATGAACAATATATTCCTCATGAAGATAAAAATATGTTACTGTGCCGCCCGCCCCCGGCCATAATCTTTTTACCTTCATTATATTCCTGCTATGGTACGGGTATATAACACAAAATTATTATTATACTTAACGGGAATCAATTATACTTAGATCAAAAAGTGTGTAAAAATGAAAATTTAGTATGAAGTTGGATGATAATAACAACCTTTACCCCGCATTATAATCTGATGTCCTATTTTTAAGTAATGACTGCACAAAGTGAGCTAAATTTCATTTAAACTTTGTTGGCAAAATCGTGAATCGTGTAAGTTTCTAAAGGAATTTAACCTTTAAGCGGTGCTATTCTGTAAGGTGAAAGCAATTTCTTGTCGGTAAGTTTGTGTTTAAAATCACACAAATTTTATAATTGCGAAAGTAATTATGTCGCTCTTTCATTTTGAGTGTTGGTTGCCTTTTCATGACTACACCGTCAAACCGATCGTGATGAAATTTAGCAAGAGTAGTCTAGGATAATTAGAAGGACATGGACTATATTTTATCCCAGTGAATCACGTGAAATTATTTTTGAGGTCGACTCAGACGAAATCGCGAGCAAAAAGCGGAGAAAAGTGTCACAAAAGTTACAGTTGTTGCTTATGCGGTGGAGTATATCTAAAGAGCATTAATACCTATAATATTATATGTTTACATAAGAAGAGTAATGTTATATGAAAATTGAACATCGGTCATATCTAGAATCTAGATGTCATTACGTAAATTAGATGATATAACGTAAGGGGATTAATTAACGAACGGTCCGTCAGTACAACACACACGTCTGATGTTACATAACTGACATTTCTGATGAATGTCAGATAGATTAGCTGAAAGTAGATTATACGAACTGTAAATACAAATACTGAATTTGGTTGCATATTACCAGGATTATGTACGATAAAGCTTTTTATACGACGAGTTTATTGAGACAAATTAATAGATTTATTTATGGCAAAACTTGAGTTATTTGCTCTGAATATCGGTATCAGTGTTTTTTTAATTATAAATATATTATTATTTTGCATTTTAATAAGCAAATTAATTTCTATGTTCGTTCATTTCCCGTAAATAACGAACTATATTTTACAAAGTTGATAAGTAGGTAAACTCTCTGTGTGTAAAATGTGTACTGATCGAGTGATTACTTTTAACTGATTTTTGTGCTACTTATAGTGTGCTGAGGGGATGGGATGAACGGTGTTTGTTACGAGAACGCTTTTCATGGATAATAGTAGTATATTGCGGCTCTTGATTTAGCAAATGATATGAAATGGATAGGAAAGGTAATGTAAAATTTTAAATGATTTTCATTGTTTTAAATCGCAATTTCTTTTTAAGAACTATTTCACACTAATTGCCTTCGTGAACAGTCGTGGAACGCCCAGAATAGAACATAGGCTGGCATACTTGTATCTAACTTTACAAACTCCAACTTTACTAACTGGCCAAAAATTGTTGTGGAATATTTTTATAACGGTAAACCTCGAATTTTTGTTAGGATTTGGTAAATCATTGAACTTTGTTTCGTAGACGCAAGATACTACAAATATTTTGATGATGGAGTCCTTCAACATTTTAAAAATAGAACGAAGGAGGTTGTATTCATCGATTAGAATAGGTTTGTCCCTTATTAATTTTTCATATGCTTGTTGACATTGTTGTTACAAATATACGTCAATCAACACATTATCAAACACATAAACAAGCCCCGCAGACGGATCTAGAGCTTGTACGTGATTTGCATACTGGTTTCTTTGTATAGCCCGTGTGCCGCCTCTTTACTACTATGTGACGTAGTATAGATTATTACAACCCACTTTTATGACGATTTTATGTATTTGTAGCAAAAAAACTGGTTAATCCTGTTTTTTAAGTTCAACGAAGTACAACACGTAATTTAATATCATCGATTTAACAATTCATTTTAAATAATGTTATTACTAAATGTCGAGGTAAGCCTTCTTAGCACAGCATCCGGTAAATATAATAAAAATTAAATTATTGAAACTTTCGTAAAACATACTAACTATGTAATCAAATGACTAAATATTGAATTTGAAACATATTGATGTTAATAATGTTCATATTTGAACTCGTTCAAATATAAAACGATTACCACTTTTCAGGTTTCCATACATAATCAGTAAAAAGTAACTCTTATAAGATGACTTTGTGCTCTGCCTCTGTCAATACTCTTTTAGGAACGCGTGGAGGGAGGTATCAACTTGAAATTGATATAAAATGCTCATGCGTAGAATTCCTTGGCTCGGATAAAAAATTAAATTTCTAAGTCAACGCAATAAAACGATAAAACGATACGGCATTTTTTACGCATATTTTGACGATTTCTGTTGAGAGTGCAAGGAATCAAAAGCTACGTATATATGGTACTTCTCATTAACCTATAATAATAAAATTTTGTCAAGACGCGATGTCTTATAGCACTAGTAAAGGAATAAATAAAACTTTTCAATTGTATTATATACTCTGTACGATACCCTCGGTGCGCGAGTCCGACTCGCACTTTCCTGTTTTTTCTTCTTCAGAAATATAACAATACGGTATAAGACGCCTTAAAACCTAATTTACTGTTTTCTTGACGTCACAGAATTTTCTACCATATTTGTAAAAGTCAATGTAGAATGAATAAACCACTTTTCGTACCCCTGTAAGCCACATATAGAATTTTAACCCTGCATGTATGTATTTGTGTCTTTAACCTGCCCGAGCCCAACCACAGGCAGGCGTGACACTGAAATCTAAAAGACAGATATGGTTTCCCCTATAGCTTAATCTTGGTTATTAATTTCAGATAAAAATTTGAATAGCTGTTTGAAGATAATCAGCTCTTTTCCTGACTGGCGTGGTAATCTTAGCCATGTAATGAGAATCCTGAGGTTATATATGTCGTCGTCATCATCAGGATGGGTGGGTGTTTGTCGTGTTCAGAGCGAAGGGGATGAGATTATTCGTCATCCGACATCACGTGGGCTGTGATTATCTTGTGGGCTTACACGTGGGCTATCAGGCAATGAAATGACAATTGGGATTCACAATAGATTGTAATGTCTCGGTTGTATATCACACACATAGATAGGCAATACTCTATTGAACACTGGTGACGTAATACTATTTCACAATGCGCACGCGACTACATGAAACGTGTGACAGTTCCCAGGCCCACAGGGCGACTGTTCGGCTCTCCCGCCGCCTCCAGTCTCCGGTCCTAGACTCTGTCGTAGCGCACACCGACCATAGGTTATGTACTTCAGTCGGCGACACTGATGTTTCATGCGACACGGCCATCCTGCGTGACACACGTCCTCGTGTGTTAATCCTGAAACAATTTTTCCACAGCACAGTACTTCACGATCACGCTCGGCCACTCCTGGCCACAAATGGGATACTTAGTATCTGAACTTGACATAGTTACTTTTAATTTCGTTCATACAGGATATAACCAAAATATCGCTGAATACACCAAAGTACCGCTGAATTGATCAAACAATAAAACTGAATTCACGATGGTACGAGTACTTAATAAAACTTAGCCATTCGATGGCAACACTATAAAACCACTAAGCCAATTGATACGGGTCCAATGATGAATATCGCAAATTAGTTCAAGACATGACGGCTAGTGGCATAGCCCAGCAATTTCCACATTGCTTACGCGAACCTGCTCCGAGGAACGCCGAGTCGTCTCATGACTCTACGGTCATACCCATGCATGACCCGACCCCTGGCCAGAGTCAGCAGTGTCGCACATCCACGGTGTACCCAGCGAGTGGGACATGCCGACTTCTAACGGACTACGACTCCTGCGTGACCTCTGCCATGGCCAATCGTGAACTCTGGACGGACCCTCGAGGTCCCGGACTCGCGCAATCAATCAACCAACCAAAAGATTTATCTGATATCTGCGTTATCATCATTCCATCTCTTCAATGATACTTTGGGCTCGTTGGCATTTCTCTAACTCTAGCATGAACATACTTGAAGTTACGTTTTCAATCGAATGCCATCCATCTATAACGATCATCCGGTAGTGTTACTATCACTTTAAAATGACAATAGGATCTAGTCTAGCTTAGACTGATTACATTCCATGTTTTATATCAAAACAACATCACAAAATTTAATTTAAAAAATACTATTGCAAGACTGTTGCAGGTTCTTCTCGATTTTTGTCACTACATATAAAGCTATAAACTACATCTAGTTCTGTCATTTTCTGCAATCATCAATAACTATTGAAAGCGAATGAATGAATGAAACTAAGAATGCGCAATTTTCCCTTTGCCTTGATGCTACCTTTTCCCATATAATGAAAAGGGATATCGTAATGCTTATTCAAACTGAAAATGACTCACAAAATTCCACAATCCAATCGCTGCCACAGTACACTTGATACACACATCAATAATGGGTTCAAGTACTCCAAAGTAGAAGATCATTTGTAGCGATGACGTATCGTTGCTAATTGTGTCTCGTCTGGACAGTCTATGTCGGTGTTGCAGCACAACTGCTGCACAGCCGCTTCTGCCCCATCACATCATCAGGACATCATATGCTCAGAGTACATAGACCTGAAAACATAAACAACGAGAAGCAATACCAGCTACACAAATTTCTATCAGATGTTTAGTTGAGAATGTAAATAAATATGCAAATGGCTCTGTTTTGCTTTAGTGCATCATCTCACAAAATTTGATAACTTAATGTTCATAGAAAAACATAACCGTAACAAAATGATAAAATCAAAATAAGTGGTCTAGAGAGTTAACCCAAAATAGTCAATGAACTCGGGTGTCAATAATATCAACTTTGTTCCGTGAGGTCTCAAGTGGATACGACACACGGGTAAAGTTATTCGCATTTAAAAAAGTTCTAAAACTGTTTAGTTACGAAAACAAAGACTCACTCTACTATTCAGATATTTCAGATGAAATTTAATTTGGTTTATTGGTAGGTTTATCGATACAGATTTACAATTCTTTTCATTACAAAATACAGCATAAACTACAATCCATATGTAGAGCTTATTCAGATTAAAGTACCGAATACTTTAACGAGGGAACAATAAAATGAGTATGACTCACCGGGTAACTATAGTTTTCATCACACGTCATCATCATCATCATATTTAGATCTCATACTAAGGATCTTGCGGATCCATTTATGCTCATCAATACGAGTAGCATTGGGCAAGTTACTGCTTAGCAGCACCATTGTGCTGATAGAAGTGCACGTACATCGCTGTAGGCTGAGGTACTAGATGGATATGTGTCTCATCTCTTCTCACTGACAGAATACTTCATTCAAGAATCCATTTCGAATGTGAACGTTCCTGGGCAATCTTCGTCGTTAAGATGTTTGTAGACTTCTGATGGTTTTCTTTCTGGTTCTGTAATCATCTTGCATACTCGTAGCAATCCGGTTATTTGGTTAGTCTAGACTTCCACAGTCACTTAAACTTCTTTGTAATTTCTCCTTTTTTTTCTGATATGTCAACGATTTTTATCTCGTCTTTACAAACAATTTTCTATTCAAACAAGTAAATGACTTCAACTTTCAGTCGCGTCGCACTCTCAGTTGCACTAATCTTTGTATTCGTTTATCAGATTGTACATATTGTGATTCCTACATGTGCACGAGTCACACAAGTACAGTTGACAAAGCCCACTTGTTCTATCGTCGCTTTCTGGAAGCTATTCATTTGTGACGTCATCTTACGACTTGAGTATGCGGCCCAGCTTTCGTTATCGCGCAGTTTTTATGAGAGTGGCTGCCATAGTTTTGTTACACTCGACTCGTATATTGATCTAAACAATCTTTGAATTCTCTGGGTAGCAGATGAAGATCTCTTTAGGGCATTGTTGATCACCACTATGAGCTGATTCCATAGTTGGGCATACAGATACTCTTTTGGTACTCACTCTAGGATTTCAAGGTTTGTCTTTCCTGTTTCTGCATTTCTAGTAGTAGCCTCCTATAGATATCACCATTAACGTCACAATTTGAATTTCTACTTGCCTGATTGTATCCCACTTCTGATGTCGTCGTCATCATCAGGATGGGTGGGTGTTTGTCGTGTTCAGAGCGAAGGGGATGAGATTATTCGTCATCCGACATCACGTGGGCTGTGATTATCTTGTGGGCTTACACGTGGGCTATCAGGCAATGAAATGACAATTGGGATTCACAATAGATTGTAATGTCTCGGTTGTATATCACACACATAGATAGGCAATACTCTATTGAACACTGGTGACGTAATACTATTTCACAATGCGCACGCGACTACATGAAACGTGTGACAGTTCCCAGGCCCACAGGGCGACTGTTCGGCTCTCCCGCCGCCTCCAGTCTCCGGTCCTAGACTCTGTCGTAGCGCACACCGACCATAGGTTATGTACTTCAGTCGGCGACACTGATGTTTCATGCGACATATATATTACTTGAATTCCCAAATCTGGATCACACGCGTTTATTGGGTTCAACAATATACGGAAATACGAGTATATTAATTTATAAGGAGCTAATCGTTACACGAGTACAGACGGAGCGGAAGAGTGTTGCCAAAATTTATATAATTATATTAGTAGACTAGCTTCTGCCCGCGGCTCCGCTCGCGTGGACTTTAGGATTTATCCCATTGGATAAATCAACTACATAACAAATATGAAACTGACGTGACGCTTTCAGGCAACGAATAATTATTTGTATATTATTCATACTACAATTCTAAAATCGACATAAAAATATGGGTAAGAGGTGGAGGTAAGAGGGTGCTAGATTCACATAAAAATTGGTCAAGCCGTTTCGCAGAAGTGCGACCACAAAAACCGTGTCATTTTTATTATATATTAGATTGTTTCATTATGTGTGAAACTACGTCACTCTTAATTTTTATCAGTAAGGCTAACTACCGGAACTACTTCGGTAGTTTTCAACCCCTGTTCACCCCCATTAAAAATATGCGTAAACACGTATTTATCTGTTTCCACTCTCTAACCACTTAACAATTTTCTTGTTATTATCTTCAAAAATGAGGAACTGAAATTTTAATTTGCATCCCTGATTTCACCCAATACGGGATGATTTTTCTAAAACACTAAGATCGTCACCCTTAAGTGTAGTTCATAAGACTGAGTATTAATTTTCATGCTGATGATTACAAAAACATCGGAGTTATCATACAAAATGACCCACCCCCATTAATAACCCGTGGAACACGTATGTCTTTGTATCAAATCTAGCCATTTATTTACTATAAATTTTCATGATTTTGATTATTGAGTTCAAATGCAACAGAGTTCCCATACAAACTTTCACCCCCCCCCCCCCCCCTTTAATCCCCATTAAAACTCAGTGAAACACGTATTTCTTTATTTATAATCTAACCACATATGAATTTTCATGGCATTATCTTCAAAAATGGTTGACTTTCAAATAATTTTTCGATTTTTCAAAATCGCTAAAACACATCACTCTTAATTTTATTTCATAAGACTTCTTATCAATTTTCATGATATTGACTTCAAAAACAACAGAGTTCCCATACAAACTTATCTTCAAAAATAACGGACTCTCGTACAAACTTACATCCCTCTCTCTCTCCTCCTCCGTGTCTTAAAAAAATTCCAACTCCCTAGGATAAGAGGAAGTGCTTCTAATTCAGCTTGCAAGATTTGACCCGAACATACATACATACATACATACATTGCAAGTTAAATAAAAGCTTTTAAAATGGCAACACGTTCGTACTGACAACCGTAACTCGTACCTATCGGTACTTGGTTTCTCGGGACCTGTCGATGTGGCGTACCACGAAAGAGGCCTATGCCCAGCAGTGGACGTTTCCTGGCTAATGATGATGATGGTGAAGGCATTTTCTATGCCCATCTGGCTTTTATTATATTTAGTCTGTTATGTAAATATTGTTCGAAATGTATTGTTTTGTCTATAACAGTTTGTTTTGTCTATTAAAATGTTCAGTTTTTCGTTAAAATTAGAGTAGTTACCGCCTCCGTGACCTAATTGCTAAATGTTCGATTCACAATCCGGAGGTCTAGGGTTCGATTCCCAGTATCTATCGGTACTCGGTTTGGTTTGTGGTAAGCCATTTTTTGTCTGCCTGGCTCGCTACCACCATGTTACCTAAGTCTGCCACCAACCAGAATTGTTAATAGCACTGTTGTGTTCCGGTATGAAAGGTAGCAAAGCCAGTGTCTCTATTAGTTTGAGGCTCCTGGGTAAGCATGGTTTCTATCCAACGGCCTTATTGTCACTTACCACGTGCGTACAGCTAAGCAGTGGAATTCCCTGCCGGCTGTGTTTCCCAAGCGATACAACCTCGATAACTTTACGGCCAGAGTGAATAGACTATTTCTATGCAACCGTGAACGATCCTAGACCACATCATCGCTTAAGATCAGGTGAGATTGTAATAAAATGGAAGCCTATCTAATGTTAAAAAATCATGTCAGATGAAGGTCAAATACAAACCCATACAAAAAACAACTATTTACGAACTTTTTGTACAAACTTCTATCGCTAATTTTACCTGATATAGGTGATATGTAACTACAAAATCTTACTGCGATCACCAATCCGCCTACCAACAGTGCTGCTTGTTGCAAATCCAATCATATAAAGTTTAATGTGTCGTTACACGGCAATCGCAAACTTTAACACAAACTTGCATCACATATTCTTTTTGCGGAACTATCATAAAAAGAAAATATTTGCAAAATCTCATTACCCTACATGGTTTCGGCTGTCAGTCAGTCACTTCTAACGCTGAGGAAATGTTTCAAAAACACATTAAAACATTAACCACTGAAGCACCTTCTTTTGTATTTGCTATTTGAAATTAGTCAGGCATTGTAGCCATTCTGTACAGAACCCACTAAACTGGTTTTTGTATTCTGTTATACTACCTATATCACCCTCAAAAAAATTTTGGCACACCTTCTCAATGTACAGATAGACACGTTGATTCTACAGGTGTGAGGTAGCAGAGCACCTGAGTACCTCTATTAGTTTGAGTCTCCTGGCTAAACATACTTTCTATCTTATTGTCACTTATTACCACGTGCTTACAGCTAAGCAGTGGAATTCCCTGCCGGCTTTTGTGTTTCCTAAGCGATACCATTAAGATAACTTCAAGGCCACAGTGAATAGACTATTTATAGGCAACCGTGAATTATCCTAGACATCATCGTCGCTTAACATCAGGTAAGATTATGGTAAAAAAACACGTGTCAATCAATCAGTCACTTCAAAGACTGAGGTAATGTTTTAAAATCACTTTTAAACATTAACCACTAAAGCACTTTGTTTTGTCATTGCTATTTGAAATTAATCAGGCATTGTAGTTATTCTGTACAGAACCCACGGTGCTCGAGTCCGACTCGCACTTGGCTGTTTTTTTGTATTCTGTATACCCTCAAACCATTTTTGGCAAGTATTTTCAATGTACAGATAGACGCGTCGATTCTCCATATACAGGTAAGTCGATTCTACAGGTTTTTTGAAGATATCTTTTTATTGCGTGAACCGATTTTGATAAAATAAAGCTTAAATGTTGCCTTGACCTACGCCTAATTTAATTTTGAAAACCGCATCAAATTTGGTTTTGTAATTTCGGAGATTAGCCGGTTCAGACAAACAGACAGACAGACAGACAGACAAAATGTTTAAAAATGGTCCTATTGTGTTCTGTTACACTTATCGTGTCACCCTCAATCAGTTTTTGGCAAAAAAAATCAATGTACAGACACGTCGATTCTACAGATTTATTATAGTATAGAAGATAAGATAGATAGATAGAAGAAGAAGAAGATAGAAGAAGAAGATAGATAGAAGAAGAAGAAGAAGATAGAAGAAGAAGAAGATAGAAGATAGAAGAAGAAGAAGATAGATAGAAGAAGAAGATAGAAGAAGATAGAAGAAGAAGATAGAAGAAGATAGAAGATAGAAGATAGAAGAAGAAGAAGAAGATAGATAGAAGATAGAAGAAGATGTTACCACAGATATCCAACTTTTTTCCTAAATTATTTATATGACTTATGTTCCACAAATCTTAAAATTATTATTTTGGTACAAAGAAACAACATTTGAACAAGAAACGACAAGGACTAGGCTAGATGACACCAAATTAGATTGGGGTTAAATTGTATTTTAAACCATAAAGGGCATTATAAAACTCCTACAAATTTAAAATATCTAATAGTATTTAATTTTTATGGACTTTTACCATACAGAATGTAGGGCCAGTGGCGCCAACAATGCGCTAGTAGCGCTATTGATGCTTTGCCATGTTTCATACAAATTGTCGTGAACAAATTTAGAAATAAATTGCGTCAGACTGCCGGCAGCCGGTCAGCCATGTTTCAGTTTGCTTTTCTCCAATGAATATGACAATTTAAATAAAACTAGCAAAATTAAACTAAATGATAGACACGCTCGGCTCCACCAGATGCAAGTCACATGTACAATCTGCTTTTCATCCCACGCCTCTGACAATAATAGCTATGGTTATTGTTAGTTTATATTAAATCAGGCGCTTGCCTTTTTAAACGACAAATTGCCATCTTTCACATAATACAACTCTGACATCTGTACCATTTCCTTAACCTGTGTCCTTTGGATTTCTTAGTTATTCCCAAAGGAGACGAATCCGTCTCTGTTTGCCAAAGCATTCAGATTCAAAAGATTCCATCGAGGGTCGAATCTGGCTCTCGGGTTGAGGTCGATGCCTCACATATTGTTTTTACGGCAAAAAGGTACACTTGAGTACAAAAATATGTACAAACCCATATAATGAATTGTTAATAGCAATGTGTAATAAAAATTTGCACATTAGAATAAACTTTTAGGTAACAAAATACATTCTGGCAAATAAATGATTACATATATACTAACTTTTGAACCATTTCACCCTTTCTTGTTCCTATGCAGTTTCGATAGGAATTACAATTAAAGGTGAATAAGACATTGTAAAAATGTAGAGATAAATTTTCAACCAACTTCGAAAAAGGAGGAGGTTCTCAAGTGGACTTATATGTTTTTTAAAATATTTGTTACCTCAGAACTTTCGACTGGGTGAACTGATTTCAATGTTTCTTTTGTTTATTTGAAAGCTGGCGATTCCCATGTGGTCACATTTCAATTTGACAATGGCATCCATGAGAAAACCAAATTCAACCAACCAAATCCAAGTCTTTGGAACGATTCAACTTGTTTAAAGAAGTGTCTTTTATAAATAAGCTGATTCTTCCGTTTATATTCATTTTAGGCGTGGAAAATAAACTGTAAATACGTACATCAATAAAATACATTCAACTCTGCTCTTGTTTTTAAATTAACTTGAGTTCAATAATCGATGTTTCATTATTCCATTGAATCTGCCGACAAATCTCTCACACGCGACGATCTCACGTGAATGTATTTGAATACCACGCTCCTCCTATATCGTCGTTTTGAATCAGTTTTAATCACAGAAGCACCGAGAAACGTTGAAAGAGTCATTTAATCACTGTTGTAATTAAAGAAAATAATAGGCAATATAGTAATAGTTTCAAAGGTTCATTGTTCTATTATGTAGCACTTACAGTACGACTTTGTGTATTATGTATTTATTATAATAGTTTTCTGGCCATTATGAAAGTCATAGGTCAATTCATAAGTCAATGAGAACAATGACTTATGGGTAAAGTATAAAAGGTCGACACCCTTACAAAAACCAAAGTAACCCATATGCGATGGGGTGGAGGTACAATTGGGGGGAGCATATGTGTAGCACAATAAGCACTGGCAATGTAAAAAGTTTCTCATTCAACAATCGGTAGTGTTGGCCCGAGGTTAAACAACTTTCGAGAGGCAAAGCGTAACAAAAACATCTATTTCCGTGATCGGTACAGTTGCTGCCTGTAATGGGCATGGACCTTACGTGGGATGACGATTGCTAATTGGTACTCCGTGCCGAGATGCTGTGTACTTGCTACTCTTCTTTTATGTAAATAAAAATAATATTTGTCCGATTATTTTTCAGGAATTTTAACATTTATACGTAGTTCAACGATACCTTGAGAATCATAATGTTGGGTATCAATTTGGGAATTGGTACGGTAATGTCATGAAAATTATTACTTGAATTTTTCCCTGAGACCGCGTGGTCTGACTGCTCAATCGGAACACGCGGCCTATCATTTTCTGACACTGAATTATAAAGCTGTAGTACTACTGTTAGCATTGGATATTTTCATCCGAAATAAATAAACTTTTATTTTGATTTGATGTAGGTGTGCCTTTAATTATTTAAGGACGTTTTGTGGGAACTGTTTTTGTGGGATCTTACTGGCGTTGATTAGAGTACGTACTGTATAAATTTCTCGTAAACAACTGAGTAAGTCCACTGTTGAACAAAAGTTATCGTTAAAGTTATGTTAACAGTTAGATTATATCCTTTCTATTTATGCAAAAGGTATGCACCTTGAACCACTTGAAATTTTACTACTTTAACTCTTTTTAAAAACTACTTATTTGGCAAATGAATGACTCTTATTCTCATAGATCTCTAGTTCGAACGGTCTGCTAAGTTGAGATGTCGGCTACTCATAATACCGCTATAATACAATCCCAATGCAATAAACTAGATTTACGGCGTTATTTGATCGATCATGTACGGTGGTAGGTACGGAACACTTTGTTTACTAGTCCGATTAGCTCTTGGCCGGTTTATTTTTTGCAAAAGTTCAAGAAAATAATCGTTCAAAAATATTTTTGTTTCGTGTTATACGGCATCCTTACTTACCATTATCCCCTGAATCGAATCCATAAATAGAAAGGGAATGCGATGTTTGCTTCGCGTACAAGAAGTTCATTGACACGCCCTCTGTCCTACAAAACTTTTCATAGATAGTTAACTAACTACTGATCAAATATACGCATGGATAAATAAATATAACGAAACACAATGTGTCTGAGGTTGGAGCTCTGCTCACATTTATTACGATGACTACCCGCTTGGACGAACAGTTTTTTTGTAAAACTAGAGCACGCGGCCACTGCAACAATATTTTCGACTCGTCTAAATGCGCGCTTCCGGTATGAAAGCACGGTAGCAGAACCAGCTTCTCAATATCTTGAGGCTTCTGGATGAGCAAGCTTTAAATCAATCGATATGAAGGCCAAGTGCAAAATCATCATAATTTTTAAGACATCAGCATCTCCATCATGAAAATGTATTCCACTACAAGCGTCCACGTATATGTACCGCCACTACTTGAGTTTCCATTTTATTTAAAACTAACTTTTGACCTCGACTATGTCTGCGTGGACTTTGTAAATTATCCCAAATTTTGGAACTTGGAAAAGTTATATGGGACCACCTCTGAAGTATGAAGTAGAAGATCCATAATTGGCGGAGTTATCACGTAACATACATACAAAAACATACACGTGAATGGATAACTTCCTCCTTTTTAGTCGGTTGATAAAAACATAAATAAAATACTCACAGTTTTGAATATCATCTCACCGCTCTATCCAAAAGACGGAGCCGTTTCTGAGGTAGCTGATATACCCGCTGATTTTCAATTAACCTAAGTTGCGTAACGCCTGTTAAGATTGTAATTAATTAATTAATGCACAGAAGTTAGCAATGAGTACTTATCAGCGATTACTATGAAATGTACCACGCCAGACTTTCCTTTCAGGGATTTGTGTGCCAGTGTCCATCTCTTGAATACTGTTTCCCTTAGCCGCCTTTTATGAGAACCGCGGGATGACATACGGTGGTCCAGTAGAGGCCACATCACTGTGGAATTGGCTATTTTTTCAGGTTAGCACTTGTCCTTCATCTAGCCTGGTGGTAAGTGACGATAAGGCGATGCATGGTGAGCGATGGTCAGCATGCGTACGCAGAAGCCTCAATCTAAAGATGCGCTGGCTCTACTACCTGTCATACCGGAACACAGTTCACCCTGGTTATGCTTATGTGCGGCGTCATACTTAGGTAACATCATCATCAACTGCCTATATACATCCCCACTGCAGGGGCTCAGGCCTACTCTCCTACAGAGAGTGTATGGGCCATAGTCCACCACGCGGGTCCGGTGCGGATTGGCGGACTTCACATGCCTGTTTTAAGACATGCAGGTTTTCTCACGATGTTTTCCTTCATCGTTAAGCAATCGGATAATGTACTTGAATTGAAAAACAACTCATAAGTACACGGCTGGATTCGAACCCGGAACCCTCAGATTGAGAGTCCCGCGCCTAATCCATTGCGCCACCGACGCTAACAACCTAACATGTAATCCGGTCACATTGCAGATTTAAAGGCATAGTCACACACTTGGTAACAACGCGGCGGACGCAGTGCTCTGAGAGGACGCTATTGTTCACATCGAACCCAATACCATAGCTACCCTTGAACCAGACATTATGACCTCTCGGTTTGTCCCATGTCAAAGTATCATAAGACAACTCCCCACGGCGACGGTCAGTAGACTGTGTAATACAATAATCAATAGAGCTCTAGCTTTACCAAGAAAGCCTATCTCTAGTCTGCAAGTATTAAGATAGGACTTCTAAAACAGAAGCTATCAGTTATTACTCGTAGTATCGACTGTTAATTAAGTCGTGAAATGATAATCATTTACAGTTGAATTTATATTTTAGTGTGGTAACGTACATAAACATAGGTACTTGTACATTATATTTTTATTTACATATGTTGGTAAGAGACGATAAGGTAATTGGATGGGAAGCGTGCTCACCCATAAGCTTTAAGATGAAATATGTGCGATTGTGTATTTTTTTCAACCAGCTAAGTGCGAGTAGGACGCACGCATCATGAGTTCCAAACTATGGAAAGACACATAAATATATTATATGAACCTGAATTAAGGTTCATTTTCCCTGATAATTTTATTTTTCAAGATTTTTGTTAATTTATCAAAAACTATACTATAGAGATCTCGCTTAGGTTTTCCTGTAATATTTGCAACAGATTTCAGACGTGAAACGATATTTTTACACACATTTTTCATGATTAGTCGACGATAATTTCAAGTCGATAGCATTAGTAATTCCTGAGATAAACAGCTGTGACAGATGGACGAACAGGCAGAGTGAGAGAGAGACAGCCTCCAGAATGAGATTGTATAAGGGCTCCCTTTTTTCAACGAATGTATAGAATCTCAAAAATCAACATTTTATGACACATTTTTCCAAAATAAGTCATATATTCGTAGGGTTTTGGTTTTTATATTCCCTGATTTCGGTTATTCTTCCTTCCTTAATTTTAATGGGTCACGGTTAGCAATTATACTTTCTGAAAATAAAAAAGATGAATGAAAAAAAAAACTATTTTCCACATTCGAAAAATGCGAAAAACTTTTTTTACATGCGGAAAATGTAAAAAATACACAATTGTTGATATCGATTAATGCAATGTCATGTCTCGATGTGTAAATAAGTGGTAGTTACTTTGTATTATATAGGTAATATACCGGCTACCTACACCGATTATTATTACATACCAACTGCATTAGTTGTTAGGATCCGCGTACAACCTGTTTGCGTAATATCTATCTAATACTACTAATATTACAAAGTGAGTTGGTTCGTTGGTCCTCCTTTAAATTGCCATAGTCCTGTTTTTTGCATATAAAATGAAATGTCATTTATTTATCAACGTTTTGTGTTCACAGATTTGGAATTATAATTAGTTACAAACATGTTATTGTCATATATTATATACAGTTCCATAGAAAGTTCTCGGCGTGCAAATATAACTTAAGTATACAAATTACCATTGTGAGAATATTAGTTAACCTGACCTTTGAAGTTCATGATTTTTCTACGATCCGTTTAGTTCGTCGGGTTTTAAATGGCTTATCTGGTAAAAATTTCACATTATCAGGGTGCATTTTATATGTTGTTGCAGTTTTTTGTATATATCTGCCTAAGCGAGGGGACACACCTGTCTTCGCGGTTCTGATCTACCTAGATCAGTCTTAACTGCTACACTAATACACGCCCTGTGAATATTCAAGTGTCTACCTAAAAAAATACAACCCGACAGACAGAAGGACAGCGGAGGGTCAGTAATAGGATGCTTTTGGTTACGAAACCCTTTAATAATGAAAAAAAAAGCCTTTATTGCTGCTTTTTCTTTACAATTAATATATACATGCCTACTTACTAAACACTTAATTGATTTAATAGGCAACTGGATGTTTGTGTAGTGGATTTCCATTTATTCCTGTGTTTTGTTAAAAGTCCTTTTAAAAGCATATACGTAATCAATTTATTATTTCAACAATCAACTGTTTTTTAACACATTAATTACCATCAGTATCGAGATCGAGCAGTCTGTCTCCGATTGAGGTAACATTTTGTTATTCCGCGCAGGCCTCGAGGTCGTTTCTTCACCGACCTGCTGCTGAGCAAACGTATATAATAGACCGTAGCGCACATCGGGGCATCATACACACTCGCCTTTGTGCTCACTAAACTTGTCAACAATCCCAACAACCACAAACAAACAACATGTTCAAGCTGGTGAGTCTACAGCTAGCGGCTGTTAATTAACATAAATCATTTTAGGATACGATATAGCTAAGTTGAAAGCCTGGTCAAAAATCGAAAGCATCAACGTCAAGCCACAGAGGACTGTAATACTATGTCAAGCTATGGGATCAATGTGGAAAATGTGTAATTTTAACAGTAATGGTGTTTGTTTGTGTAATTGTGAGTTGCTCTCATTTGTGAAAGTGATCTAGTCCAAGAGGTCTCATGTGCCGCTGATTTATGCTGAATGAATGTGCCGAAGAAATGCAATTGCGATTGCGTTCTGTATATCCAAGCTAGAGTTAGTTTCAGGCTGTGTTGATGTCTACTGTTACCGAACAGTGGACTGTATCTTGGTTGGAAGTCTCTAACGAAAAGAAAAACAACTTTACATTGAGACATTTACTCCAAAAACTGAAACTCTGACATAAAAACCAAAAACAGCATAAAAACCAACCAAAACCAATATCAAAAAGGTATAATGAGGCTACCAGTTCTCCACATCTACTAATAACTTTTTTCTTCCAGTTCATCGTCGCATGCTTCCTGGCCATCGCCGCCGCTAAGCCCGAACCTGGAGTAGCAGTAGCCTACACTGCTCCTCTAGCGTACTCTGCGTACACTGCCCCAGTAGCGGCTGCTTACACTTCCCCACTGGCGTACTCCGCGTACTCTGCTTACACCGCCCCTGTAGCTGCGTACTCTGCATATCCCTATGCATCACCGTATGCCGCCTACTACCTGCGCCGTTGATCTGTTGTTGAAGTAGGAATCAAAACTATTTATTCCGACTGAACCAAATAAAAAGCTATTATTATATTCTATGAACTAGTTTCATTTCTATAAAATCCCAAATAAACTCACAAGTTTGTTGGGTTCCGTTTTTCATCGGTTGTTTGGAAGTCTGAAAATTCAATTTCCCACTATCTCCAAAACCACTAAAATATGACATAATGAAATATAACGATGTCTCTGATTCTGCCAAGAGTCGTGATTAAAGCTGATCTAAAGATGGCAGGTGAAAAATCTAACGTGTATGTACGAGTTTGGGATAGGAACATTTATATCCATTAGTATTATGATGACGATATCTCAAAACAATGTTTTAATATAAAAAATCTTATATAAGGTAAATTGCAAGTAACTGTACTTTGGTGCGGATGCGTCATGGTGACAATGTTGTCTAATTACAATTAAAAGCATACATACAGGAGCGTTACATATTTGCTGTGTAATATAAAAAATGACTGACTGATAGACAGACAATGCAAAGCCTAATCCGTCGGACCTAGAAATTTTAAAGGTTTGCAGACAAATTTTTGAGTACCCTGGCGGTGCACTAATGGGCGCTTCTTTTAATTCCACTCCTAATGGAGTTAGAATCTTTGATATATTATAAAAAGAAATTTATACTTAAGTTACGAAGATGACACTTTGAAATTGTATTATTTGGAAGAAATAAAATAAGATGAATAATATTTTTTTAAATTCGTTTCTTAGGGTAACTAAACGGATTTAAATAAACTTCGTCACTCAGATGAAATATGTTCTGGATTAAGCTTAGTATTGCAATTAACTGTATTACTAATATACTACTAATGTATTATACTCGTATTACTAATATAGGCTTTAGGACTTATCCCATGGGAACAATTTTTTTGAATAAATTAGGTAATTCTGACTTCCAGTTCGAATGTACGAGAAAACTAATTGTTTCAAAGTGAATTTGTCCCATGTTTTAATAGTTATTCTGCTATTTGGGTCAGAGCAGCCGTTCTGGAGTTATTAACTAACCCGACTTTGTTTTATATATATATTGATACCAATATACTACTTAATATACTCTATTTCTAAAATAAGAACAAGTTGTGTAATTAACATTTTATTTGAGCACAATTAACCCATTCCAGGTCTTAAGCCTTGCATAGATCCGAAACCTGGATAGGCCTGAGCTGGAAAACCGTGACCGTAACCTCCAGAGTATCCCCCCATGCCACCGCTGTTCAATTTCATTTGAGCAAGAGCAGCTTGTACTCCTGGCGACAATCCACCTCCTTGCATTCCTCCTGGGATACCCCCTAATCCTCCTTGTAAACCCCCCAAACCCCCTTGCAAGCCTCCTAACCCCCCTGGTAAACCTCCTAATCCCCCTGGTAAGCCTCCTAGTCCCCCTTGTAAACCTCCTAGTCCTCCATAGCCTCCTCCGTAACCTCCTCCATAGCCTCCTGCTGGTAGCATGTTTAGAGGTAATCCACGGCTGTAAACTGTACCTGTCACGACCGTTGCAAACAGTATCGATATATGAGTCTGAAAGAGAATAATCATATGATAAGATAATAATTTTAAATAAATTTGTTAATTCAATTAATCATTAACGGGTACTACGAAATGCTTATTATTTGGGATTATTTAGAGGTGAACAAAAAAATGCTTACCAAACAATTCATTTTGAAAGCTAATGTCGTGCTCCGTGTTCGCCCAAAAATAAAGAATTCTATGCTCTTTTATAGTTTCAGAAATTTGCCAGAACTAAATTCGAATTTGTTTTGCATGCGGCAGCAAATTAGCACGTTATTAGACCAAGCTGCGATAAGAAGTTTCGGTACCAATGTTGTTTTAATAACGACAAGGATTTTCTTCAGTCACGCATGTTGATTATGCCGATAAAATTGAACGTTTTACAATGATTAAAACAGATTTTAATTAGTATTCAAAACTTTAAAGCAAAAATGACCACTTTACTGTTTATGACAAAAAATCTGCCGCGAATCTGACCTTTTCTGTCGAACCAAAACTTCTAAATAATGTAAATCACCGGGCTTCAATATAAGCACATGGTTGAATAATATCGAGTTGATCAAATAAGTAAAACATGAATCTCGAATAAGACAATCATTTTAATGATTATTGTAAATGACGTTACTGCATCATCATCACCCAAGAAACTTCCACTGCTGAACACAGTCCTCCGCCGTGGTACACCACAACGACCGGTCCTGAGCCGCTTGCATCCAGCGGCTCCCCTCAACCTTTACCAGGTGGTCAGCCCAGATACTTTACTTACGCTCATTAATATTCCCTAAAATATGAATAGGAGATAATAATAAAAAGAAGCTAAGTGCACGTCGGGCCACGCGCAGTTTAGGGTTCTGTCGTTGCCCGGAACAGTAAATTCACGGTATAACACTAATAACATCTAAAACAGGCCCACTCAGGACGATGCAAAGTAATTTTGAATGGAATTGGTACGAAACTTGCATTATTACATCTCCTAGTATATTTTATAATTTAGTCGACTATTACTCGTTAACTTCTGAAGCTAGGTTAGTCGTAATAGTTTTTCTGTTATGTTCAATATACATACTACTACTGAGAATTTTTTCAGAATTTTAAAACAAAAAGTTTTGCAGATAGATGGGGGTCGGCTTGTTTAACTGCGGAACCCTAAAAAAGTTAAGGTAAGGTATCCTGGGACAGCCGTGACACTGATATGTAGAGCTAGCGGAACTACTAGCGCCCTGAAAGTGTCTCCATTGAAATTTGGTTGGCTATTGTAGCATTTTCTTGAAATACATAATCATAGACCTAAACCATAACCATAAACCTTAAAAACTACAACACAGCTGATTTTGTTTTAGCACAAAAATGGAGCGAGTGCGCAGCGGACAGCTGACAGTGAGAGGATTCGTAGTCAGGTCGAACTTACACGCTTAAAGTTCATAGTAAAAAGTACATTTCATTTTACTGTTTTTGTCATATTTTTCTGCTGACTCAGATAAACACAAAATAGTTCAATTTACGCAAAACAGCCTAAAAATAGTCCAACAACTATTTATACATCTTATTCACTTTTACAATTACAGTTTGACAGAAAGGGGTAATATGTATACTAATGCAGCTTTGGAAGCCTCCGTAGCGTAGCTGAATTTATGATCCGACGGTAACGGATTCGATTCCCTATTTGACGTATATTGGTTTTCTGGTTGAATGGCTACCGAAGCGCATTTCGCTAAATACCTCTAACTATCTACCCGTCTGCAGCCAAACAAAACTGTTAACAGCAATATTGTAGAAAATAATATTGTAAATAGCCCGTGTCTCATTATCCCTAGATTTCTGGGGGAGCAGACTTATATACTTACATATAGCCTTATTAACACTTAGTCGAGATAAAGACCAACCTACTACCTACCTACCAACGTAACAAAAAACGCACCTATTGTGCGTAAATTGATGCTCCACCCCATGAGTTTCGTATTATTTCATGGTTTCATTTGTTGACGGAACTATAAATATGTATCTATTATTTGATTATTTGCCTGCATTCCAATAAATAAAGTTTAAACGTTCTATCATCACGGAGTAAATGTTTGAATTTTTTAAATTTAAAGCAAAGAAAGGGTCTGCAACGAAATATGTGTCACAGAAAATTCATTTAGTTTTATACACGACAACATCACATCGTGTTTTAGAGAAAGAAATGAACAAATCATAATTTGATGCAATTAGCTTTTTTCCACAATTATTGTACATGTATTTTTGTTGGGCACTATAATCGCTATGCAGAGCGCGTTGTGGTCGCGCCACTATCCTCAAGTTGCGTGTACCGGCCTTCATTGTTTAGTATAAAGATCGCAGCCAAAACTTATCTACATCATTCAGCTTAGTAGCAGCCAAGTGACAACAAACCAACAAAAATGTTTAAACTGGTGAGTTCAGTGTTCGATGTCATACATCAAGAATATATACAAAGCTAACGTATTTATAAAATAATCAAGTTTTTTGGAGAATATTCCATACAACTTCTTTCAGTTTAAATGAAATGTCTTTATTCAATTATTTGTTTACCCATACTTAATTTGTCTATTTACAGATCATCGTAGCATGCTTCCTGGCCATAGCCGCTGCTAAGCCCGAGCCTGGAGTAGCAGTAGCCTACACTGCTCCTCTAGCGTACTCTGCGTACACTGCCCCAGTAGCAGCTGCGTACACTTCTCCACTGGCGTACTCTGCGTACTCTGCTTACACCGCCCCTGTAGCTGCGTATTCTACCTATCCTTACGCATCACCGTATGCCGCCTATTACTTGCGCCGTTGATCTGGAGCTAAAAACAAATTTAAAATAATACTCGTACTCCACTATATGTCAATAAAATACTATGACTGATTCAATATGTTTGTTTGATTTATTTAAAACTTAAATCTACACAAATTTAACTACTATATTCATACCCCTACCTCAGAAAAGTCGTAAAATACTATGATTGATTCAATATGTTTGTTTGATTTATTTAAAACTTAAATCTACACAAATTTAACTACTATTTATTCATACCCCTACCTCAGAAAAGTCGGACAAAAGTTAAACCCGCTAAGGACAAAGTGCCACCCTAATTTTTTTCCTTTTCAAGCCGCAAAAAGTGTATATCTTCACGAAGGTTCATTCGCTAGCAGTTAGCAGCTATTCTGATTTGCATTGATTATTTCAACGCAAGAAAAAATAGCATGAATGAAACAATATTTATCATAATCAATGTAACGATTGAGATTGAGATTTACCAATATCTAAACCAAATCAATGTCTAACCAAGACCAAGCTGCGAGAAAGGAAATTACGATGACTTTCACTGAAGTAAGTTTGTATAGAAATCGACACTGGCGTTGAATTGGCTGATTTTGAAATAACCAGTCGATAATCATATCGATTTAATCATTTTTCTATCAAATGTTATCATTTTGTTATCAAGAAAACATTAAACAACGAAAATGATAGTGCTGATTGCTTCTCTTTTTCAGGATATGACGCAGTTTTCGATGAATTAGGTTACAATAAAAGCATCGTAATGAATACTATGAATTCTATGAAAAAGTCACCAGTTCGTTAGGTGATTGACTCTCCTCGAAGAGACTGTCTCGTTAGTCTTTATTCAAATGGTATTATTGGCATGTTTTCATTGGGATCCCACAGCGCCACAAACTATTTCTGTAATCATTACCTGGTATACAAATAAACAAATGTTTTGACATTGAAAGGATGTCTCGGAAGGAAGATTATTTTCATCATTAACTGTCTCAATTGAAAAGGTTATGTTGATGTCAATTTAATCTGATAATATGTTTCTCAGAAAACGAACGGAAAGTACCTGTTTGAAAGATTGCTTCAAATACAGATGAGAAAATGTGTTTAAAGAGTCTCATAATTTTATGTTTCATCATCATCACCATGGAGGAATATTTCCAGCAGTGGACATTTCCTGGTACCATCCATAGTATGCCACAATGTATCCACTGACTCTCCGCGACCGGTCGTCAATCTAGTAGGGGGATGGCCTGGTACTCTCTTCCCGGTACGTGGTCGCAGTTCAGTTCACTTCAGTTCACTGACTAGTCGAGATATATCGGACACCTCAGTTCATCTACCTCTAATTTTTTTATTTAAAATAATATAAATTCAATATTGACTCCATATTTTTGTGAATTAATCATGTGATAAACATCTGAACGGCGTACTCAATATAATAGATAGAACAAACATGAGGATGGTTAATTAGAATTTGGGTCTCCATCCCATGCCACCTCTTTGGTGGTGAAGGACGCGCGACTGAGGTAAAGGGACACTGAGAAAGTACCGTAGAAGCAGCCCCCTTTCAAACTACTGACGCTAACACATTATTTCTAAACCTGTACTACCTGCTAACCTTGAAACTTTTGGCAAGAAGCAAGGTGTGCTACCTTGCTTCTTGCCAAAAGTATAAGAACAAATCTGAAAACCATAAATTTTAAATTAAATCAAAGTAAAAACATACTTATGTGATTACAAACTTACGTTTGCAGTTGAGAATTTATTTATAGACTCATCAGAAAAATCGAAACAAGCAAGTTTATGTTTTGTAAGGATTATCAGAAAAATGAATATATTTAGGAATATATGTCAAATGTGTTTTAATAGTGATTAATATAAGGTTTTGAAATCCCAATATTATTGTTCTAAATTCGAATTAATTTTTCATAGGATTGTCTTGGAAATATTGACGTATGGGATCAGATTTTTTCAACTGTAAAGATAAGATATATTTTTTTGAATCAGACTTATATTTTCGTTGGTGTGAAAGAAAAACTATCATTACTATGCTGGCTTTACAGGTTAACGAGTCATAGTTGACCAAATGATAAAATGTACTTGGAGTGGTCAAATGAAAATTTCATTCAAAACTTCATTTTATAAAACCAGTCCAACTACGGAACCCTGCACTGCGCGTGGACAAACGCTCACTTGGCTGCTTTAAAAAAGTTTGATTGGCCATTAATTAAACTTCACGGTTAGACGGTACGAACGGAAGATTTTAATTTATTTCATCGTTAAACAATATTGTATTTTTTTATTATGTACAGCACTTAAATTTTGTTTTCTCAAGAAAATTTATTTGACATCATCCCAATAGATCGCCACTTTTAAATCGATTTTTCAAATTCACTATGCTCTATTTTAGTGAAACTTGTAAAAAAACTGGAGGATGCTGTCATCTTATACTGATTTTTATAATTAGCATTAATGTACAGATTAGGTGGTTTGATACGAAATCTGAAACTACAGGAATCCTTCCTTCATTTGTCACACAGTTACTTAGACTAGTTACAATGTTCAATGAGGGGCTATCATAATTCACAGCGCGTTGTGACCGGGGAGGCTCTATCCTCAAGTTGCGTGCATCGGCCTTCATTTTGTAGTATAAAGATCCTAACCAAAATCTGATCTTCATCATTCAGTTCAGAACAGGCCAGTGACAACAAACAAGCCAACATGTTCAAGCTGGTGAGTACTTGCCCTCACTAATATTAATAGATGGAAATAAATTCAAAAGATTTTTAATAAACGAAGCCAATTCAAATAGTCTTACGAAGATCAATTCGCATTACAAAACTTTACTCGTTTTTCTTCCTTCCCGTTTTTTCGAGATTCATTATAAGTTCCCACAACATGGAAGCCAAATGAAACAATGAAGAAATGGTTAAATCAGTATGTTTATGAAGTCACGACATCATCTGCAATATTTTCAAGCAGTCATCTTAGTTGAGCAACGCACTAGTCGTAATTAAATACAAGAATTTGAGTTGTTTTGATTTTGAACATAATTAAGTAGATATTTTAAACCATTGATTTATTGTGAATATTATTTGAATTTATTGTTTATTTTATGTATTTCTTTCAGATCATCGTCGCATGCTTCCTGGCCATCGCCGCCGCTAAGCCCGAGCCTGGAGTAGCTGTAGCGTACACTGCTCCTCTAGCGTACTCTGCATACACTGCCCCAGTAGCGGCTGCTTACACTTCCCCACTGGCGTACTCCGCGTACTCTGCGTACACCGCCCCTGTAGCTGCGTACTCTGCATATCCTTACGCATCACCGTACGCTGCGTACTACCTGCGCTAAGCAATATTAAAATACCATTAATATAAGAAAATGAGTAACTTTATCGAAAATTAAATTATTAATTATTGCAGATGGTCACATGTTTTACATTTAAAACCTATTATTGAATTATTATGCGATTCCCAGACTATTCAACTTAAAATGTGACCAATTTACAAACGACATTGTTTACGCTAAAACTGTCGTTTAGTTTAAACCAAAATACATTTTACGCAAATCATAAAACTTTAATACAGCAGACTTTTCGGAATGCTCTTGCAAAAAAATGTTACACTGCATTGGGAAGAAATAAATCCATCATCGTTCGAAATGGTGTAATGTTAACCAAGTAGGCGTGGAAAATGGAAGGCGAAAATAAATGTAATACTGTAATTTTTTACTTAAAAATACCTCCAAATTGAATTCGCAACTTAAGAAACGCTCTAATTAATACACAATGGGTAGAGCGTCTCCAATACCATGACACCAATCGAGTGCTGACGAAGTGTGGGTGAGTATGAGTATGAGTGTGTCTCGTCACGTAACTTTAAATGAGTGTACTAAATTAAATTCTAGAGTTAAAGAAAATTGAGAACCGACACAGGAATAAGGCCTTTGTTCAGAAGTGGCCGCTCCGGGCTGATAATAATGTTTTTTGCGCCTTTAAGAGGGTATGCTGTTGTCAAAGCGCCCATACAAACGTAGTCCAGTAATATGTTGAGTATTAAGCTATGAAAATCTATGAAATTTTCAAGACACAATCTAGAAACAAATATCTGTGTCGGTGGTGAGTCAGATTTTCGTTTAAATATATACTTCCAGAGTTACAGGGCGTCAAAGTATTGTATTTTTCGGTAATAAAAAGCCCCAACCTTGAACCTGATTTACAAGAGTATGAATCAATTTAGAACAATTTGGAAAAACCACCGACATCTGAAATTTCATTAGTATACTGTATTAAAAAATGGTTACATAATATACTGTATCCTTCAAATGATCCCTGGACTACGAAACATCCAAATAACGGGTGGATAACATCGCGTAGTGTATGCTGTCTCACCGTACGCGCTCGGGTAGGATAGGGCTCGGAGAGGGACAGCTACAAAACAATGCAACCTTGAAACCGACCACGTGGTCTTACCAACATAGCCTCTTAAAAGGCTAGATGCTTTGCATCAACCATTTCTTTATGTGGTTTTAAAATGCATTAGGCGTTTGTTTCTTCTCTTTATATCTATTATCAATTTAATCTTATTTAAAACATCGGTATTTCTTTACTTTTAGAACTGAATAGTGTATGAATCAAAAATGCAGAGACGAACAACGAAATCAGTATGATTTTTATGTATGATGGGTTTGTACTTGGCCTTCATCCCACCTGATGGTAAGTGACAATAAAGCAGTTCGTGGTAAGAAGTCTCAAGTTAATGAGGCGCTGGTTCCGCTATTTTTCATACCGGAACGCAGTAGTGCCATTAACACTGTTATTTGACGGCAAACGTAAGTAACATGGTGGTAGCCAGGCGGACATAATAAATGCCATTCCACCAACCAAACCTAGTACCCATAAGGGAAAATCGAACCAGAGACCTCCGAAATGTTAGTCCAACATTTAGCCATTAGGCCACTGTCAGACGTCATGAAAAGTTTAAAAACGTCAGTGTAGAACGTCAACTGTCGAACGTCAGAGTGAGTGAAAAATTGAGATTGTTTCGGGACGGTAGATTCAAACTTTAGGAAAGAGTGCATTACTTGGATATCCCATCGTATTTCATTAAAATACTAATATTGAATAGCAGTTTCATGGTGAGATTCTAGTCAATTCCGAACACCGCGGAGGAGGATAAACTTTCTTCTTTACGTACTCTTCTCTGGTATGTTTGGGCAAAGGTACCTCGTGGATTGTTGAATTCAAAATAGTTTATTATTGAACTTGAGACCCGTATGATGTAGAATTGTAGATCGTATGAAAAAGAAGAATATATGCAAAAGAAGGTTAAATGAAGACGGTTGGTTGACCAAACGCTGCCGTAACACGTGGAACGTTGTTATGAGCATATTTCTACACATTTTTCTATCGTGGTTCTAACAATGACCGTCAGTCTACCAGCCAAGACTCAGTAGACAAAGGTACTTACTAGAACAATGTCTTAGAAAATGATACCAATAAAGAGAACAACTGAATACACATAAAATCACAAACAATTGATGTATAAATTCGGTAATTTCACACAGGAGGTACTAAAGTAGGAACAATATGGTCGAAATGCCAACACTTTCAGGCAAATTGTCTGACTCATTGTGTGACGGCCGAGCCGAGCGAGACGAAATACTCAGACTGTTTAGTATGCAAAAGTAAAAATAAAGAAAATCTACCGTGAAATAAAGTACATTAAAGTATTGGGCGTATCTGATATATACTTTACAACTACATATAAAATTGACAACCGACAACTCAATGTACATCAACACTATGTACTATACATACGCTAGAGTATAGTTATGTACATTTGTGCCCATAATAAAATATCAACGTCTTCTCTGTTAGATCGTATTCGTTATCTGGCAGGTTTCCGCATGCGCCTATTTTGCGTGATGTGGCGGTGCGCCTCATTCATGCCGCCCCAGCTCCAGCAGAAAACCGAACAACTTATTTGTGTTGTCGAAGGCCTCTGAGAGCGATCTCGGCGTTCCGACGTATTTTGTCCCTAGTGTTGCTACTCCTCCGTACTCGAGAAGGAAGTGAGCAGCCGACTCCTCGGCCGTCATGCTTGCTCTGCACAGAGGTCTGTCAGTGATACCTAGAGTGAACAGGTGCTTGTTGTAGAGTTCATGTCCTGTGATTGCTCCTACAATCAGGCGAAGTTGACATCTGCGTAGTTGGAACAATTGTTTAGTGAGTCGACAGTTACAAGTTGGCTGTTAGATCGTCTTTCCCGATTTCGTATAATTTTTGATATGATATGAACATTGTAAACGCGGATTAAGTTAATGTTATAAATTCAAATGTAAGTTGATGAGATACCAATTGGCGATTCAAATACATAATTCGTGCTGACAGTCATGCCCGAATACGATCCCTTTTATCCTGGTTCATGAAATTCCTTTAGTATAGTTTTTGAACACAACGCAAAAGTATTTTAGTAGTATTACAAACGTTGTTCAAGAATCTGAATTGACTTACTCAAAAAGTTTTAAATTATATCACTACAATAAACTTTGAAAATTTTAATAACAACAATGTTTCATCATTAACAGCCTATATACGTCCCCACTGCAGGGGCTCAGGCCTACCCTCATAGACAGAGTGTTTGTTTATGGGTTTATAAAATTTACGGAAGAGGTGAAATAAATAATATGTAAGATTGTAATGTGATTAGTGATATTGAAATAGAGACAGTAGTGATTACGGCAAAACTGCTCGTAGAATGCTCGTTCGCGTCCCGGGTGTTTTACGTAGAAGTCAAGCTAGCTCCAAATTTTTCATCAATACAAGTGTCTCTAAAATAAATTATAGTAGAATGTGACACTGAAAATGATCCAAAACAGAACCAACAAACACTATCCAGATAAGCTATAAAAACTACTCGTTCTCACAGCAAGAGAAGGTCAGTTTTACGAGTACACTGTGTCATCTAGTTTAGATTGGCACATTGACCTCCATGTATTGTTGCAACCGTGGCGAAGTCCAGGCCGCCGCAGTGGTACTCGTACACTGGGCACGCGCGTACTGACCTCTGACGCAACTGCGCCTGACTGCTCGAAGCATATTGAGGGGACGAGCGTATGCATGAGAGCAACAACATTTAGGATATTTTGAAAATTATAAAAAGTTTTCACTCTGAACTACGGTATCGGATGCATATCACTACCAGCGGGACCCTATCACTAACCTTCCGCTGTCCGTCCGACAAATAAATTATGTAGCGTGAAGAAAGCGGAGGTTTATATAAAAATTGATCGGAAGACTCGATTCGATGGACACACTACACAATTTATACTTTTCGTTTGGTAGCGTAGAGGGGAAGAGGCATTCAAATCAAATTCACTTCTCCGAGTCAATACTATTGTAATACGAGTAACAACTGATTAAAAAAGTATAAGTGTAGAGTTATAAAAGTTTATCGAAGTGTGGATCGCGCAAAATCGGTTAATGCTTCGTAACCTAAGAAATAACACTATTAATACATATGTTAGGATTTATAGTTCAAAAGTTGAAATATTTACAGAATGTGTATTTCGGTTGCCGCTATAGCAGCAAAATAATAACAATTATCATAAATTAAAACCTTATTTAACTATATCACATTAAAATCGCATTATATAGCTGTTAGCGCCTTTATACGAATATTATTCTTAATGTGTTAATTAATAATTGCGTGTATCTATTTGTCAGGCGCTAAAGCTTCGGTGCAAATTACATTACCTATTGGTTATGATCATCAGTATGTTAATTATTCATATTCTATACGGAGCCCTCAGTGCGCGTAAAGTCAAAAACTAAGCTGAAAGATAGTAATAAAAATCCGTTTTGTAATGTACAAATGAATCCCTTTGACTTGTCCTAGTGACACAACTTTTGGCCCATGATTAGATAAAAATATTTCATTAATAATTTCAATTACCGCCCCTGTGGGTCACCATTTCCCAACAGTTACAAAATTCCAAAATAATAGCATTTTAAGTTGCTGAGATATTCTGATGTGACAGACGGACAGACACCAGAGTGATTTTATAACGGTTATGTTTTATAATCGTATGTTTAGAAACCTAAAAACAATAATCCGCATAAGTACGCAATGATGTTATTACTCGTAATATGTAACTAATTTGCTACCTCAACACCACAAACGATTTATGAGTTTTATCACTTTTATTCATTTGCAGATATTTTATAAATAATATATTTTTTTTATCACAAACTGTGTGTAATTTTACATCAGAAACGATAATAGTTTAACTGTTCCTTTCAGAAAGAAGTTAAGTAAATATCTTATTCAACCAACCAAACATCTATTCCCCAGAGTCTTTTGACGTCACCAACGGGCAGGATTAGGGCTATAATAAAAATAGAATTTAACTTAATACTCTACTTTGAATATGAATTTTTAACAATAAACACTAACACTTTGTAAAGGTCAAATTAACATCAGTATTTTGATATTTTTATCCTAAGCCAAATTTAATTACTGAGAAAACGCTTCAAAAATTTAAGTAGTACACGTTTTCTTTAAGAAATTTAAATACGCTGACCTTTATTTCTATTAATAAGCTGTCCTGGTTAACAATTTTACTTTACGTCTACAAACTTGAACTTCGTTTGATCTACAAATATAATTTAGAATTCGATGGTTCATTCCGATATACAAATTGTTTATTCGATTCTTATCTTCGTAGCAATGAAAGCGCTTTCGTACGCATCCCTCGTTCCGTCGTGAAATATTTCGTTCTTTTCCAAGTAAGTATTTAAACAGGTCTCGTCAACCCTGGAGACATCAGTCACTTCCCAGTCTTTGGAACATTCGGTTGAGAAACAAACAAACAAGATGTACAAACTGGTAAAAATTGATTCTTCAAAATCCTAATCGAACTATTAAAAAATCCAAAACGCGGTTTGGCTTGTCGTCAAGAGCCACGCTCATAAATCGATGTATTTAATATTTGTGGTTATGATACTCGTACGGGTCCAGTAGCCAGAAATAAATAAATAATAACTAAGTATAAATAAATCCCCACAAAGGAAAAGAAATTTGCGGAAATCACCAAGCTTTTCATGCGGATTACATACATAGATGCCGTTGTACATATTTTAAAGTTCTCTTATATTTCTTTCATGGCACCTGTATAATTACATAGGGAGACATTTTTAAAGCAAGGTTACTGTTTCATAAAATACTATTCGTAATAAACTAACAAATGTCGGCCATTTTCAACTTTTCTACCAATCCACGGGCACTATGAGTGAAAATTTTATTTTTATGAAACATGCCCCTGAATTGACTTGATTTGTTACTCGATAATTTCATCAACCACTACCAATAAATATCCATCAGTATTCTGTATAGGTCGCACTTGATCGTTGCCAACCTGAACATCCTGTTTACTTCATACATTTTTCTATTAAACAATGAGGTCACATACCAATTCTTAACATTTAAATTACTCATATTTACAGGTGATCTTCGCAGCTGTTCTCGTGGCGGTCGCTGCCAAACCAGGAATCCATTCAGTGGCGTATCCAGCGGTTGCACCAGTTGCTTACACGGCTCCAGTAGCTGCTGCCTACACTGCGCCTGTTGCTGCCGCTTACACCACGTCGGTTGCCGCCGCTTACACGGCTCCAGTTGCTGCTGCCTACACCGCCCCAGTAGCTGCCGCGTACACTGCCCCTGTTGCCGCCACTTACACCGCGCCCGTAGCAGCAGCGTACACTGCGCCCGTTGCTTATTCACCTTTTGCTGCCGCATACAGTGCGCCTGTGGCTGCATACACAACTCTACTGAAAAAATGAAGACTGTACTAGCATACTCGATTATAAACTTAAACGATATTAGATAAACATATTCTCATGATACGTTGGAGTTTTTGTAATCATACGTATGATCCTGTAATTAGAATAGTACAACGTCCTCTCGTGCTTTTGTGTGTGTGTTGTAAAAGATGATTTCATAACATGACCAGCATTTATCTGTGTAACAATAACATCTTGCGATCACCAATCAGCCATTTGTGCCGCTGAGTCTAAATAGTTAAGTGGCAACAAACAAACAATATAACTTTTTTGGCCGTTCATGGGAAGTGGCCCTAAGTGACCGGATTCAAAAACTTCGTTAATCACAGGGTTCAATTGGTGCTGTAAAACTTATTCGTCATCATGAACACCCTCCTGCAGTTCACTGCTGGACTTCTCCTAAAGTGTGCTACTCATTTCGGCCCTCTGCTCTCCGCATTCCGGCTACCCTACGTAATTCATATTTCCATCTAGCTTTTCCTACATATTATTCATAAGATCTTGTGATACTCATAAAACAATAAAGCATCCACAAAACGTCCACAAAACGTCTTTATTTCTATTCTTTGATTATAAAACAGTAGGATACAATTACAAAATATCATGATAAAATAATATTAGTGTGGATAGTGCGATATGAACTGCATACAGATATAAAGATGTATGTAGATATACAAATAGCAGCACATAATTAAACTATCACATAACAACACCAACGAGGTTGTGTAATAATTACATTGTATCGAGTTACTAATGCCATAGAATTAGCAATTTAAAGCGCATGGATATATCTCTACTGGTTTTACTTCGTTACCATAACAAGATTTCTAGACATACCTACATGTCTTTTATACTAAAAAGTTCATTTATTTTTTAAGCCCTGTTTATCCTCAGTTATGACTAAGTCAGATGACGTGGTAGTGCCACCTCCCGCCACACGAAATTGTGGAAACGAAGTGCGTTTCCACTTTCCGTCAAAAAGTCAAAAGTAATGGTCGGCTTTCAGAAATTATGTGTCTCCCATTTCAATGGAGGCCAATTTTCCGTAATTTTTGTCCCTCCTTAACTTTTCCAAACCGAAAGATCCAACAGATTTTTTTCTTCTTCTGGAAGTCGTCAGGTTAGTTAATTATCACACAACAGTCTTACCGCCTGAATGGCTTAGCGACTACATAGACACTCAATTAGGAAGGACGTGGGTTCGACTCCCTGCGCAGGGTATCTCTTATACTCGGTTTGTTTCGACCAATGTCTTTGGTTCTGCGTCCAACTGACTAGCTACCATCATGCTGCCTAAGTCTGTCGCAAAAGAGCAGCGTGTAATTTACTGTAATCAATCGTTTCATTTACTTGAGGTGAGCACGCTTTCCTACCAACAAGCTTATCGTCTCTTACCATCAGATAAGGGCCAATGCAAACCCACCATATATAGAAAATAATAAAAATAAATAGTTTCGTAATCAATATCCAACGGTCATATGCTGACGCTATAAACACAAGCAATTATATCGTTGAAACCAATAAATCATTATTATGATATTGATACAAGTGTATCAAACAGGTGAATAGTTTAAAGTTCGCAGGACAGGTTTGTGTCAGGTGGTTCATATTCAAGTTCAAGGAGACATTTAATGACGACCTTGATCGTCCCTCACCGAATGACGATGAGGACATTATGTTAATGTTCCCGACGCATTCGTCGCGTCCGCTGTCTTACATCGAACGTTCTACATGAGTCTCGATCCTTGGGATTTGATTAGGCGACGGTGGACGAATGCCAAAGTACAGGATGTATCGAAATAGACTATGTGTCATCAAGAACTACTCTTATTACAAGGTTCGCATAGTTTTCGTAATCGTTGAAAGAGAGACTTGTATTTCATAATGTTTAACTTACGTTGTTATGTTGAACTTTGATTGTAAATATGTACACACTGTACAGTGAACTATCAATAACTTACGGCAATGTACTTTTGATAAATACGTATCCCCTGTCTTAGCGTCTTTAGGTTTTTGCCCTCATATACCTAAACTTCACCCCAGGTTGGTTTTTAGGTTTTGGCCGTACGAGTAGTTGGTTACTAACCTATTTGCAAAGCCATGCTCGCCAATAGGCATAAGACGTGTTCCGATCTTGGTGTCCTAATATTTTTCAGACGGAAAAATAATCGCAGAGGATATATGCTTAGGTTCCTACTAAGAATTGTGCTCTAATGGCTGAACTCAGTCAGTAGGGAGCTGAAGTAGTTGGTTAATCATAAATGAGAACCTTCCCTCCAATCGTGCTGGTTGGCGGTCAGATTCGTAGGTCCAATGGCAACCAACCCAGATATTATAGCGTTCCTGCGCTCTCCAGGCTAGATTACCATCAGTTAAAACACGGTACGAGCTAATAGTACCACATTTCGGGCCACTTTTTCTCCCAGCCAAGGGCTATCCTATAAAATATTTTTATTTCGTCAGCCGGTGACGAACGGTGACAGTGGCGTACAAACTTACCATCAAGTGATTTTCCATTATCACAATTCCATTGCCATGTTTATGATTTATTTTTGCCTATTCTCTGGCCCCTTATGGCATTTTATGACACTTATGAGAGGTGATGTTTTGAAAGCCAGAATCACGCCAGATTGTTCCAATGTTAACATAATCTAATATTCATCACCTGCATGCTACTACTCTTACGACTAAATGCCATAACCTACTCATTAATATCATGTGTTTAAGTTCAGTTAGGTACATTAGCCTCCTCAAGCCTCACGATAAACGGTTTTTCCCTGATTTGGGATGGGATTTCTAATCACCACGCTTAGAAGACGGTTTGCTGATCGTAGTAAGGTGAGGAGAGGTAAGGTAACACTAAGATAGATTCTAATGCTTGCTTCTTGTATATTTTTTTTTAGCCGCCTGTTACAAAACCACGGGAAGTCAAGGCACGGCTATATTCAAAAACGAAATAACATGTTCAAACGTAGTGCCAACTTTAAATTTAATATAAATGTTGTTATGTGCATATAATAGTCATGCATAACTGTCATACAGTAAACAAAAGCCTTATGCAAATCGACTGAGCCAATAAAACTCGAAAAAAATTAATGACACATTATTAAACTTTATAAAAGCATTGTGTGGGCGGACTGGAGCAGTTATTGAATAGTATCGAGCGTATTAGAATAAATAGTTACATAATAAACATGGTAGGCATCTCCATAATGGGCATCTAATCTTGCTGGCACGTCCGCCATTGTAGAGAATGGCAGAGTTTATAATTTTTGAGCATTTCTGTTTTAGCAGATAAGTATGGAGTTATTACTCAGAATGTTGCATGGATATTACACGACATTGAAATTCATCCATTATAAGTAAATCAATTTTCACATAAGTGAATACTTTTTATTATTTCTCAATATTTTATTTATTTGAGACAAGGGTCCATCAGGCGCAATAGCAAACTTGATGGATCTATTGTGTGTATGTGCTTAAAATACTTCCCCGAGGCCCACTCCGATCATATATAGGACGATATAGTGTGTCGATATGGCCTCCAAGGTACTTTTGTCTCCTGTGATGCATCGCAGTGACAGAGGATGGTGCTAGGTGTCTCTTGTTCCTCTTTACAGAAACTGCAAATCTTATCGTCTCCTAGACTCATGAAGACTCTGAAGACTCGCGATGCTTGCAGTGCCCTGTGAGGGTGCGTGACAGAATCCTTAAAGGATTTATTATTGCTCAATATAGTGTGTTATTATATTATTTACCTTTAGTAGCGGATGCCCAGAACTTCATCTGAGTATTGTATAACAACTTGTGTTCTTTCGCGGGTTTCACTACGTCGTTGGGCATTTTCTTCTTCAAAAATACTCTCCTCCTCCTGAATATTTTTCAAAAACCGTTTCTGTACGTTGTCATGTACCCTGCATATGGAGGATTCCGAATTATGGTATGGATTAGTATATAGCTTAAATCCTAGAGGTATAAAACTTAAATTATAACCATACAAAGTATTCAAAACGTAGTATTAAGAACCTTATATCAATGCTCTTTAGTATCTAATATTTCAATGAATACAGAAAAACTGGGCTAGACAGATACGTCGTTTAATATTTTTAAATATATATTTTTTTCACTTTTGCAGTCTTTGGATATATGTAGTAATGGTATTTTATACGCTTTATATTTATTTAATAGGTTGACTTGTGCGTAATTTATAAACTATGTAAGTCACTATGTACGTAAATAAATTAGTCCATGTTAACCTACTTCTAAATTTTAGTATCCATTTAACACTTTGCGATTGTAATTCAAATGGCAAAATATTGACTTGGCACCATCGAGCTGATATGACCCTAGAGCTAATATGTGGACAGATGAACTCTTCAATGTGTACTAGTAAACCCATCGAGGTCGGTCTAATTTTGTTTGTTTTCAAGTCCACTTGGTACATTACACTTGGTGACGAGGTCTGATGATGGGGAGAATAGCTAAAAGTGCAACTATTCACGAGCTGCTAGTGAACCCCTCAAAATTGGCCTTATTAATATTTTGTACTTCTTAGAGCACTACTGACAAAAGCGTGTTTAAAAAAACTATTATGTGTTTAAGCTTTTATCTGTCATAGCAGCGATTAAATCGAAAACCATAATTGTAAAAGGTAACGTAAACCTGCTTTGGTAAGTACAAATGAAGCCCAAAAATTTCTTGTTAAACAACTCTAGCTTGTCATGATTACCATCAAAATTCTTCTTATCGTGTAGGTTATAAGGTCGATGACCGACCTCGCAAACCCTAGTGTCAGAGTTGTTGAGGCGATATAGGCCTACCTGTAGTAGATAGAAACCGAGAACAATGTCTCAACGTACCTGCCGTTGCACGAAATCATATTACTTTTCATACAGATGATTCAGCCTGCAATGTCCTAAACAAACTTGGGAAAGTCTTTTTAAATTATTTTACCATTTTATACCATTATATTTCAGATTTTGTGGAGACTATTTATTAGGAACACCCTGTTGACAAATTATTTCAAAATTATTCAAGTCGCATGTGCGTCCCGATCGCGCACGTCCGTGCCAAGGTGCGCAAGCGCCGATACGATGCCAACACAATGGGGGTCACAATTGAATCCTTATAAATTCACCTGGACGAAGATTGGATAGTCAGTGTTAGATACACATTACCCTCAAACTATCAAACAAAATGTACAAGCTCGTAAGTGCTTATTTAATACTTCTTCTAATATTTATTGGAAAGTGCACTATTTGGACTTATAAACAGTACATTACAAGACTTGTTAGTGTTTCAAATACAGTGTGTAACGCGGCAGTGACGAAAATAAAACTACTCTAAAAACCATTCACCGTTAGTTACATCCTTAGCCGGTGCTTCATTAACACTGTCATATAGAATAAAAGCGTATTTTATGTGAAATTATTCAGAGATGATTTACGGAGTTTGTTAGTCAAATTAGTTAAGTTCACGCCATTACGTGAAAGAGACAATTTTGCCAAATATATCTGCTTCAAGCTTGTACGTTTATCGTCGGTTTGGTTTTTCCAACACTAATTTTGTTAGACGCTAAACACTTTGTAAAATATACAATTTCGATCGAAGACGCTAAATTGACATATCTTTTTTCAGCTGATCTTCGCTGCCCTGCTGGCCTTCGCTGCCGCTAAACCCTTGTTGCTGACAGCTCCCGTGGCAGCGGCTTACACTGCCCCTGTAGCAGCAGCATACACGGCTCCAGTGGCATATTCAGCTTACTCTGCATACTCCCCACTCGCATACTCGCCATACACTTACGCCTCACCGTACGCCTACTACGTTTAAGCGGTTCGATACCTACATGACTACAAAGCTCGTAAATCTAATTTATTCATAGTTGTGTCCGCATCCTGATCACTGATTCGATTTATGTATTCTTGATACGTTCTCGATTATGCCAAAATAAAATCGTTACATCAGTATGCTTTTTCTGTTGTTTTTTTTAATTATTATTCCTGTTCGTTTTCTTTGGACGGTTTCTTTTTACAATTAAGGATCCGTAGGGTTTACCATTTAATGAAAATAAGACTAGAGGTTATCTCAAAAGGCCTAATTTTTACCCGACTTTGGGAACTAAAAAAGGTAATAATTCGATTGTTGTGTGTGTGTATGTACGATAGTATAAAGTAGTTGGTGTTTTATCCTTTGACTTTATCTTTAAATTATATTGGCAGCGTGGTGTAATAGGATACAGGGAGTGCGCCGCCCGCCCTAATAGGAGACAAGGCCCGACAGGCCGGGTCCGATAGAACAGGCACTCTTAAATATGATTTTTAAGAGTTCGTGTTTTTAATTTCAACTATGTGTCCATTTTCAAAATTTTACTTTATCTCTGACATAGTTTTTTAAATAGAAATATAAGTTTGGGCTTTAATTCTTAACTATACGGAGCCCCAATTTAATACGTGTCCACTCGCACAGTAGGTTTTCGATTGATTCAAATTCTTAATTCTATCTATAACCAATCTAAAATATTCAATATTCACAAAATTGCTTTTCGGCCCATATTGTGTATCTAGTGTGAGCGGAATGTCACTTGGAAAGGGTACAAGTGGCTCCTGACAGTAGATATACTCGTATATCGAGTTTCTATATCTATCTCTACGCATTCCAGGTACATTAAAAACTATATAGACTCGTGGTCTTTGTATTAAATATACCTAGTTTGCTACTAGGTTACAAAGAAATGTAATCGACAACGATTTTACCAGATATTAATAATGTTCTCCACTGATATCTAGCGCTGACCGTATATTTCCAGCTTTAGAAGAAGAAACTTTCATCATTTGGTGTCTTGTTAAAAATATATTGGAGGGTCCTACTCGTGTTGCTAGGTACACTCGAGTACAAAAATATGTAACCGCTTTTGAACTATGACACATTCATTCTTGCTTGTTCTTATGCAGTGTGTTGAAGGAAATGTCAATCAGATGTGAATGTGACATGGTTCAAAAGTGGATACGTATTTTTGTACTCGAGTGTACTAGGCCAACCTTATCGTAAGAATTCTTTTAGTATATCAAAGATTGTATACGATTTTAATTTGTTTGTTTGTTTAGAGAGACAAACACGATGTAACCAAAAGTCAGAGAGACTTGATTTTGTATTAGATTTTAATTTAAACTTGATATCTCCACGAGTTCCTGAAAAAAAGGGTCCAGACAGATAGACGGACAACAAAGTGATCCTATTAGGGTTCTTTTTTTTTCTTTTCTGTTACGAGACCTTAAAAACAAAGATGGCGTCAATAGATTCACATTTGACGTTGATGAAAAGAATTATTTTGTACAAACAAAATGTGAGTCCTAGATTTTTTTAACTTATAGTATATTGTAACCCAATATTTATAGGGGCTTGCGTGGGACACTACAAAGCTTTATTTGTTCGTCATAACAACAAATAAATAATAGAAATATTTTAGAACAGAGATTATCCAGGTAAGCTCATATTACGTAGGTTTGGCAAATGTAGCGACGCTGTTTCAAGCTTACTGACAGTGCTTCTACACTTGTCAACTCTGGACCAACTACCTGAAAAGGTCAATGAGCACATTCAGGGTGCAGTACAATGACGCGTTCCGCATCCTGATGGGGCTGCCGCGTTGGTGCAGTGCGTCAGGCATGTTCGCCGAGGCTGGGTCCCTGATTTCTTTTGCGTCATCAGGACACGAGTGTCGTCTTTCTGGGACAGACTGCGATCCTCACATAATGCCATCCTCCAGGCTGTAGTGGAGGGGGTGTCTAGTCTTATTTTTGGCTACTGGCTCTCCGTGCACCGGGATGCAAATCGAAAATAGCGTAGACTAGGTATTGCTAGTATTTAGTTTAGTGTAGTTTTATTTTATTGTAATTATTATTATTTGTGTTGTATTGTTTTTTAGGTTTTTATGCCTTTGCAATAAATGATTATTATTATTATTATTACCATATACACAACGCACCATAGATAATCAATCTGTTATTCCTAGATACTGCTGATTTAAATGAAACAAAGTCGGTCCTATAATATGATATTTTAACATATTCCACACGGAAACCTGTGCGTAAGTAACATTGTTGATTGATTTATATAGAGCAGACACACACGTGCAGTTAATAAACACAAAGTGTATTGAGCATCCGTGAACGCGTAATTTATTGAAAGGTACTTCTTAAACTTTGCCATTTTGCCGGTTATTTGTCGAGCGCGACAGAACGGCTTCCATTTTATATCACTAAATCATACGCCAAATATATTTGTTGGAGTAGGTAGTTAAGTGGACTAGTTTGCCACATTAGCCTTGAATCAAATATATGACAGAATCGGATTCGCCATTAAATTTCTCGTTCGACGCACATGTCACAGCAAACTCGATCTTGGATGTATAGCACAAGGCGTATCTTATTAATATATTAGATTAATTCTGTTTCTGGTGGTCATCCGGTTTTCGGAAATTAGTATATAACGTGAACTGAAGATGAGCTAACCATCATTCAGTCTTTAGCAGTCTGAAAAATCAAACCGCAAACATGTTCAAGCTGGTGAGTTTAAAATATATTAATTCCAAATTTTATCTAAAATTCGTAAACGGCAATTAACGTGATCATGTCAGAAAAGTGTAGTTAAAATTTTTTTATTTAGGCAGGGACTTGTTCGTTGTCATATATAAATTTTGTGAACGGTAACGCGAGTGCCTGCACTTATTGGCGTCCTTATGTGATAACACGTGTCTGTGAGCACTATTCTGTAAGAATATCTCAGTTTATTATACTTCTAATGCTCATAGTCATATGAGAAATATAAAGTGTGACAGGTTGAATGTCCGGCCTGTAATTGTATGGAGTGAGTCAGAAACTCCGTACCACTAGTGTTTGTATGAAACATCATAGTTTCGTAAACGTGCCACTAGAGGCTCTGCACAATTCTTCAAACAAATCTGACGTAAACACAAACGCAATAGTATCGATTAAAACTCAAAATAGAGGTACCGATTGCATTGTATAGATTAAATTTTCAAGAAACAATTAAACCTGATAATATAATTACTTTCATAAAGAAGTGACATTAGTGTGACTCTAGATGTATTTTTTCTGAAATAAATTAGCAAATTTCTTGTCCCCGAAAGTGTTTGTTCCATTGCATTCAGTATTTTATCACGGCCCTGTCTATTTGTGTGGACGGTCGGTCTTCACGGCTAGTAAAAGAAATGTTTTCACGCCTGTTACGAGAAAGGTCACATTTGTAATACTTGTTTTTTATTCCAGGTGCTCGCCCTCTGCGCTGTCGGCCTCGCTGCCGCCAAGCCCCAATGGTCCTCTTTGGCGTACACCTCCCCTCTGGCGTACTCTAGCTACGCTGCACCAGCCGTGGCATACTCCTCATACTCTGCTTACCCCTCATACTCATACTCTTCATACGCCCCAGTATCGTACTCCGCTGCCGCCCCAGTAGCGTACTCTGCTGCTGCCCCGGTTGCCTACTCCGCTGCTGCCCCGGTTGCCTACTCCGCTGCTGCTCCAGTTGCCTACTCCGCTGCTGCTCCAGTTGCCTACTCCGCTGCTGCTCCAGTTGCCTACTCAGCTGCTGCCCCAGTTTCTTACTCTTCGTACGCCGCCCCTGTTGCCTACTCTACCTACACCGCTCCAGTAGCTCAGGTCGCCCCGGTGGCCCGAGTTGCAGCCGTTGCCCCTGTAGCCTCTGTTGCTTCAGTTGCCCCAGTTGCCTCCGTCGCTGCCCCCGTCGCCTACTCGTACGGCACCTACTCCCCCTACTCTTACCTGTGGAAGAAGAAGTGAATGATCAATTAAGTTTAACTGTAGTTCGTAAGTACGCAACATTGTTTACTTCACGTAGGTAAATTTAATTTTTATCTACGTGAATGAAATACTCAGTCACTACCATTTGTTGATTTGTTTACAAGACGAAATGAAATACTCGATGTACTGTGAAGATGTAATAAATGTTTTCTATTACTGCTAAGCTATTGTTTTATTTAAGGTTAAGTGGCAAATGTACAGTAGAAAGGCATGAATTTATTTGTAATGCGAGATTAATACTTGCATTAAAAGAAAGAGGACTTATAAATTTAAGTAAAAATATATTTTCACCTATTTACACATCGAAATAATAACATATTTCTGCACTGCATAAAGATATCGAAAAATTGGGTTTAATTTTACGAGAGTATTTGACTCGTACAACGTTTCGTTTCTGCACAATTGTCGCCATAGCAATACTAAGATCGTCCAAAGTTTAAAAACAAACTGTCAACAATATGACCGTCTGGGAAGTGTAATTATTATCAGAATTAGTTAACACTTGTCTCTCGAGTGACATCACAACTGCAAGGTCAATGGGAAAAACATTTTACAACAAGAGTTCGTTTCAGTCTCAATTATACATTCTTTTGTTCTTCAGAAGCCATTCAGTGGGGCCTTGGCAATACCCACTATTCAGAGAGTCGATTCTCTTTCACACATATTACTTTGTTTCCATTTAAAGTGGCCCAAATATATAAGGTAGAACATATCTGTCTACCCCAGTAGTGCATACCAAAGAGAGCTCGCCTGAACTAGCGGGCCACCTACTGAAAACAATAAAATAACCTAAAATGACGAAATTATTTGTGGTAAGTGCTAATAATATTGGTTCAATTTAGTCGTTAATATATATAAAAATTGTTCGACGAATTCTTCTAAGTTTCAATTATTAATTGAAATAGATAAGTTCTTGTGTTTCAATTGAAATGAAAAGTTGCAGAAAACAAAATTATTAATTAGTTTCAAACGAAGTTAGTTCATAGAAATTTTTCAGATAATCATAATAGACTTTATGCTTTGCATAACTTTCTTACACGTATTTTATAATTGTTACGGTTTGAGTAGGTTTTGGATACAGCGTTTCGAAATTATTTTTTGACAGACTTTTTTAAATGAGAAGGTCTGTATTGTACGAATGTTTAGACGGTTCTCTAGTAATATAAAAAAATATCAATTTGCTTTGCAATAAAGATTAACTAGATCAGGTTTTGGTAGATACGCTAAATGTTATAATATCATGAATATTCGGATTCTGCTCGCAACCAAGGCTGACCAAAGTGACATATTTAAATATATTATTATAATAAAAATACGTATATTGATCACATGCGACTCCTTTTGTGTTGGATAAACTATTTTTGTCACTGAACAAGGCAGGCACTACAATTTTGTTACATTGTATATTAAAAATGCATTTGATATACGATTTATTGCAAAATTAAACGCAGCCCACTGCGGTCGATATATCTTTTCAAGCCCAGTTCTTGGCTTTGTTAAAGAATACTTCTTTAAACAGTACATTTATTAACACAGACTGACAAACATTCATATACCTTAAAAATTTAAATACATTAGTATTTCTCCTCATTAGGTTTATACTAGATTTACAAGAACTTGGAAACCGACTTATTTGACATTTAATATTTTCGCGATGAAGCATCCTCGGTGAGGTCATCAATTATTAAGTTTAATTAAATTTAGAGGTAATCCTAATTTATGTATATCACTTCGTGGCCAGTTAATATTCCTTGGAAGCAGCAATTTGTTGAGTTTTGACTTGTTTTCAGAGATATATTCTTATTTATATCATAGCGGATATATTCTGACAATATTTTAAATAAATTCTTAGTTATTCTTATTGTTAGAAAATTATGATATAGCGCAGCTGTAGATAGTCAGCTTTAAACATTTTTCTTTACACGACTGCTATAAATCCTCTATAAAAATTTCTAAAACAATTGCCAACATTAAAACAACCAGTATAGTAACCTCAGTAACCATTACATTATACAAAACGATGTTATAATATTATAATTTTTGCAACTTGAACTCAATCCCTTGCTCATCAAACAGACACATTTTCACTACTCACCACGAGTTTTTTTTTTATATAAATAATGGCTTTAACCAGTGGTTATCTAGCCAATGACGAGTAAAATTAGGTGAACAAATTTTGAGGTTATAAACTATGCCGAAGCCGTTTCTTCAGCTTTCTCAATAAAATGTATAATGTGTACATTTTATCGCTTAATTTGGAATGTACTCGACATGATAAACTACTCGGATCGCGTCGAAACCCTCGCAATTTTGCGTAATTGATACTATAACACTGTCCGTGACCTTTTTTGCACTATATCACACCATTATAACACAAAAAACACACATAACAGTATTATTAACGAATTACTAAAATTGCAATGAACCACCATTTTACAAGTTCGCGCCAAGAATCCCCACCACGAGTTGATCTTTACGAATTTCAAAAAAAGAACATCGTCATGCACGCTCGTTTCACTTCCACAGCTCCGTAATGTAGATGTTAATAATTATTACAATAAATAATTTTATTATTACATATACATAGTTTGTTTTGATAGATACTTAGCAAATTAATTTACCATGAATTTACATAGAGTTCTTACAACGCGGTACAAATTAGTCTATCTTAAAAATTCTAGACTCAAAATGTTCAGCCATGCGGCATACTACAATTTATACATACAAACACTGCAAGTTAAATAAAAGCTTTTAAAAAAGATTAAAAGCCAAAGTATAACAATAATTGCAATCATAACATTATACAATTATCTATCTTTGAAATATAAATACATACTATTATAATAACATTTAGGTGTCAAAAATCCATAGTTTATATTTAAATATGATTACAATGTCGATATGCAATATGTGTAAAGGAAGGTTATGGGACACATTGTATGTATGTTTTACGAGATAAATCAGTCTTGCTAAGTTCATTCTCTATTCTCAACAGTTAGCTGTCCTCGCCGTGATAGGGTCAGTAGCGGCAGAACCCTACTACTACACCACTGGCTATGGTGGCCCCATTGCATATGCTCAAGCATGGCCTCCCACTTCAGCGGCATACGTCACCGCACCTGCAGCGTATCCAGCGGTCCCAGCGGTTCCCCTACCTTATACAGCAGCTTACTCCGGCTATGCTTCGTCTGTAGTCCAAGAGGTGCCTGTATCATACGTGGCTGCCCCTCCTGCAGCTTACACCGCTGCAGGCTACCCGGGCGCGGCTTTCTACCCCGGCTACGCAGCCGCTGCCGAGCTCAGCTACTACCGACGATAAGATTATTACTTATATTTTGATTTTAAGTTATGTTAATGTATGTATGAGGCAATAAATATTTTTTAAATTTAATTATATATTTCTATTTTCCTTGTTTATATCACACTTTTTGACGAGCAATTCTGGTTGTTATACCCTCCTAAATGTTTATATTTGTTATCTCATAAGCTTCAAAGGCTTTATGACTCGGTACTACAGTCCATTTAAAAATATACCTTTTAATTAAAAAATAGCAGACTAACACAACAAATACGACGGACGTTAACTGCCTCCCGACGATCCACGATACCTCACCTCTCCCTGCAAGAAAGTGACCGGTTCAAGGGTCGTCTAGTATTGCATGAGCAAATATAACAATACACGCGCGTGTATACTAACGTCATCCGTTTGATATGGTGATCCGTTTGGTATAGGAACCGATATCATCAACAGCCTATATAGAGGTATGTCCCCACTGCAGGGGCTCAGGCCAACTCGTGAAAGTGTATATGCCATAGTCCACTACGCGGGCCCAGTGCGGATTGGTAGACTTCACACACACCTTTGAATGTCTTCTTGTTAGATTTGTGAGTGAGTGACATTGTCAACTAATTCGAAAATCGATTAAACAAGCAAAGCTAGGGTGTTCTATTATATCAAACCATGAAGGTTTCGACACTTCTCAGTAGTGTGCAGGTTTCCTCACGATGTTTTTCCTTGGCCGAAAAGCCAATGGTATCTGTCTTTATCATTCGTACATATTTTTTTAAGTGTATGATAGTTTTGCGCTTGGCCTTCATCTCACCTGATGGTAAGTGACGATAAGGCCGTTGGATGGGAAGCGTGCACACCCAGAGGCCTCAACTTAATGAGATATGCTACCTTTCATACCAGGACACAACAAGGCGGACATAGAAAACGAAAGTAGATAGGGTACAGTAGGAGTAGTAAAATAGAAAAAAAGTAATATAAACTCGTCCTCACTCAATTCAATGATAACAATCCGTTTGTAAACTTTGATACAGGACCCTAAAATTACACAAGCTACTCGTATTCGCAAACACTTTTTCTGTATTTTATAAATTAATTATTCTGTAAATTCACTGGTCAGTTAACAGCATTTGTTTTAGTACAATTTTATTTTAGTCTGATGGTCTATCTGGGGTGCGGAGGTTGGTAATGTAGTCGACCGGACAGGGTCTTATCATTGTCCTGTGTTCTATTTACAGAGTCGGAAACTCTCTGTAGCAGAGTAGACCTGAGCCTCTGCAGTGCGGATGTATATGGACTGTTGAAGATGAATAAGAATAATACATGTTTAGAACAAAATTTGTGGGAGACTGGAGTCTTAACTAAGGAAATAATTTGGTATATAAATACTTATTTAACATTACATTGGGAGGTACGTGAGCAACTCAGCCTGACTGATGATGATGCAGCGTAATAGCGACCTGTATTATAGGCGAATTCAAAGAAGAAGTTATCTCGCTTCATGTTTACCGGACTGCGTCAGAACTAGGGTAATGTTTTTAATGAGTTATTTTCGATTTTCGATCGGTACACAGTCTTACATAAGAAGCTCAATGTATACACTGTATTTAAACCGTCTCCGTGGCTACACGCTTGGATTTACAATGCGGAGGTCGCAACTCAGTTTTGTTGCTGGTAGGACATTTTGTTTCTCCGCCTGGCTAGCTACGACCATTTCACCTAAGTCTGCCGTCAAACAGCAGTGCTGTTACCACTGTTGTGTTTCTGTATGAAAGGAAAGCCAGCACCTCATTAGATTGAGGTTTCTAGGTGCACACGCTTATCATAGAAGGCCCTCGACACTTACCATCAGGTTAGATGAAGGCTGAATGAAAAAACCCACCAAAATTTTTTTCATTTTGATAGATGTTCATATTAAGTGTCAGTTAAACATTAAATGTTAATTGTACACTTATTAAATGATTGAAAAAAAAAATATTTTCAAATATTTCTAGAGAGGAAAAATGATGATACTAATAACGATGCAATTCACTAAGTATAAATATCCCTAAAACCTCACGGTTCACGCCTGCTCACGTTATCTCTAGTTTCCTAGGCAACACATATCGAATGACGTCAGCAAAAACTTTCGTAGGCCGTAAGGTTGTTGTTGGTCCTTAGCGAATTGGGTACTTGACACCTAAAAACTTAGGGATTCAATGGTATTTTATACCATAACGGACATTATACGAAAGCACCCCAAAATACAAGTACGTAATTTTTTATATTTTTAATGGGATTCGGCCTGAATTTAAAGTTTCAAAAATTGCGAAATATATAGTTCTTCGAATAGTAAAATGCTTATTAGATTTAGTTTATAGTACATAAAAACATTATTTTACGAGATAAATCAAAATATCTAACAAGATTCATACATTTAACGCTCCAATTTATAGACGTGACACGTCACAACTCGTACCCGATTTATATGGAGAGTTTTAGCACCGCGCGAATAGAATCACTTTTTCGGCGGGTTTTGATAAAAAAACTATTAGTCGTATCGAAAAAAATAATGATAGAGCTATTTATCTTTTTACATGGATAACGAATGAGACAAAAATATTTTTAGTCAAATACTTAATTGCCTCGTTTTATACCTTTTTAAGAAAAATGTTCTTTATATTATTAGAGTGGTTTATTGATCGAAAAATTAAAGTGTTGGGACTATTACAGTAATAGTAAACCACTCATGATTCAACTTAATTTATTATTAACCACACTTTAAATAAAACATCAGTTTATTGAGTGAGGCACATGACATATTTTTAAAAATGCTACCAATAGAAAATGGAAACATATTTATTAAGAACAATAAGCTATCATGAACGCAATGTTGACTATTGCATATTTCTACGAATGTGCGCCTGCGCAGCACCTGATTAAACGGAAAACACACGAACACCAGACATGCCTACTTTATTTCATGTAGAATATAGTTGAAATAAATTAATTACCTATCATTTAATATACAACAATATCGTCGATTCGCCGCCTCTGTCGCTCGGTTGCCTTACGTGTGCCGTTGAATTGATGATCCCATCTGGTACTCAGACGTGTCACTGATGCTTCACAATATACCATAGGTTCCCGTGCGCGTAGAAGGTGAATTAGGGATAAAACAAGAGGTGGCCTGTCCGCTCATGTTTTTGAAAGAAATGCTGGTATTCTATGCCACACCTAGCTGGTTGCGTTAATAACAAAACTAGATCTAGGAGAATTCGGTTTCACCCTAAGGCCTTTAATAAAATAATTCCCACATTCTATAAACTGAAAAAAGGCACGACATTTCCCTAAATTTCATCTGCGTGGACACCGAAATTGTCCCATACGAACTGCTTCTTCATATACCTTTGACGACATAACTATACAAATATCAATCCATTCTATACGACGTGCAGGAGGGACCAACAAACAACGAAGTCACATTCGCATGAAATTAGTGTTGATTTTGTTGTCATAACTTATAAAATAGGTATAAATACATAATTAATAAATGTTGGGAAGGATATTAAAGAGAAGCTAACCTTAATCTTATTTTAAATAAAACTGGATAACCAAAAGAAGAATGCAGAGTATCCAATGTAGATCGGATGTACATAGAGACGATTTTACATCAGAAAATTTTGCAAAATAGAAATACTTCAAATACATAAACATCGTTCATTCATATTGAAAAAAAGAGGTTTAGAAATTGAATAATTTAATATACTTCACTGACATAACTGTGGGATTTGTAATATGGATTTTGAACAAAATATTTTATATAGTTTTAATCCATAAGTAAAATGAAACCGGTATCAATGTCTTACTGAAAAAAAGATTTGCGAATATCGAAAGACAGTATTTACTCTAGATATGTCAATTGTATGTATGTACTAGTTTTCTCTCTTTCTTTTGCATTTGTTACTGTTTCTCATTTTTATGTACAATAAAGTATATTAAATGTGATTGATCTTTTGTATAATCAAATACATAGATGAGGTATTTATCAGCTCTATATAATACAAACGTCACAGTAGAACTGGTCAAGTAAGCTCATCACAGCCTGCGAGGCTGCGTATAGACGCCGAGCCGCCTGCGCCTGCGCCACGCCCGCTCTCAAGGACATGCGCACACGCGCGACGGCTTCATGCAACGTTGTGCAACAAACTGTCAACATTTACACACATGCTAATTTCTCAGACGCTCACAAAGCAAACAGTCTATATCAAAGCTTTGTTCTTGAATGCGACAGATGTGTTTGCGAGGACATTGGCTCGTTTCTTGTATTTGTACGCAACGAGGGTAGTTTAAAAAATGTTAGTCTGTATTACGTCGGACATTGGCACTGTACGCTCATCAATTACGGCTAAAGAAATGTATTTATCTCAAAATAAATTTACATTTCACTTCATTAGATTGTTTAACAATTAATACTTCGTGGCCTTAAAACCTAAAACATTAGTTAAGACTTTTTTTTTAAATGTTTTATGATTTACTTGTACCACAGCACCTCTTTTGGTCCTGGTACACGAAGTCACAAAAAGATTTTTTATCGACGCGGTCTCAGGGATATTTGCTCGCGGCTCAAAAATATCATATTACGCATTCATGCTTTTCTCCAAATACAAACTATTGTGTCTACTAAAATATTTCGCTTATTAAACTACCAATCACACTCCTCCAGTCATTGACATGCCATGACACAGGTTCCACTCGAAACTTAGGACCCAATGTCACACTATAATATTATAAGCCACTAAAAGCCCAATATGTCACTTATTATTAGTAAATAGCTACAATTTATGTTGCACAAGATCACAAATGAACAAGAGCCTCCCACATATCCAACGGGCTTTCCAATTTCCATTAGAGTATTTGCTGTTAGATTATAACAAATTATTATTTTTGACCGCGACTTCGTGTGCATAGACCAGAAATTATCCCACGGGAAACTATGAACCGCGACGAAAGCAGCCTATATATTAATCCAGTACATGATTCATCTTGCTATCAAATCCTTTACCAGACCTACTATTTACACACACAAAATTTCACATTTAAAACATTAGTAGGACAAATATAACCATAATTCAGGCATTATCTCAAAACACTAATCATTAAATGAGATAAAATAAAATAGCTCTCGTCGCACACCTATCCTTTCTAAAACACAACGACGCGTCATTTATGTAAAAAATGTAAATAGCTAAATATACAAATGGGTAAAACCCGAAAGAGCGTGTAGATCCGCCTGTGTACAAAGCATTCTGTCACAGTAACGCTTTGCAGTGTAATTAATTTTCAATAACTGTAGCATGTATAACAATGCTGTTTCATCCCACATAGATCCGTCTGTAGATGGCATGACGTAGTAATTGAAACTCGTAAAACTACCATTGCCTATTGTTAACGAACAAATTCTTACATCGATGGCCAAAAGTGGATCTCTTCTTTTTGCCATTTGTTCCTGTTTTACGTCGCTTGCTTCACGGAATTTTGGTAGGGCAATACATCCAACCAGCGATACCTACTGTCAAATCGGGTCTTTTCCTTCCTTAAATTCAACTGAATGTTCAATATAATTATTGCTATGATTATTTGAACATAAATAAGTTTTTTATGGCAATACTTACAGGGAACCCCAAATCACAAGTATTTTATTAGTTCCGTGTATCTACAAATAGTCTACTGGATGGGTACGTACTCAATAATAATTACAGTATTAATTTTATTAAAATTAATTAATTAGTAAGTATTATTATAATTGTTTTCTATTGTACTTAGTGATGTCCGCTAAGAGAGTGGAATTTCCAGGAAAATTTATTGAATTCTCGCCATCCGTCCAGGTCATGTCCAAGTGTCATCGAACTTTTATTAAAAAATAAGTCTCACCAAATAATTCCATGAAAATTTTACTTTATTTATATTAGTTTCAATTCAACTTCTCTGTTCCAATTTAAAAACAATTCTTAATGTAAATAAGATATTACACTGAAACATATGAAACCAGAAAAAAATATGTTATATTATTTTGACAGATGTTAATTCATCATCATCATCAACAGTCCATGTTTGTCCCCACTGGAGGGGCTCAGGCCTACTCTCCTACAGAGAGTGTATGGGCCATAGTCCACCATGCAGGCCCAGTGCGGATTTGTAAACTTCACACACACCTTTGAATTTCTTCTCAGGAGTGAGCATTTTTCTTCACGATGTTTTCCTTCACCGAAAAGCCAATGGTAATGATTTTTACATTGGTACATAAATTCCAAATAACCAATTGGAACTCGATGGTACGACCCAGGATCGAACCCAGACCTTAATTGTTTAAGGACTGACGCTCTACCCAACTGAGCTACCACGGCTCTCGGTGTTAATTACTGGGAAAATAATAGTAAAGTTCAAGGAATTAATTAAAGCCAGATTAAGAAGCATCCTCATCAGAAATTTCATTTTCTTCGACAATGTTCATATTCATTCATCCGCGACTTTGTCCGCGTGCACATTATAAATTATCCAACAGGAAGCAATTGCTCAATGGGGATTAAAAATAAGCTTATTTCCTTTCCTTTAACTTTCCCAATACAAATATAAAGTCATTCTGCTTATTCGTTACAACGTGAAAAAAACGAAAATGTAAGTCGGTGGAATCATAAAAAAGCGATGTATATACAGTATTTTTGCACTTGGCCTTTATCTCAACTTATATGACGATAAGGCTGTTGGATGGAAAGCTTGCACACCCAACAGCCCCAAACTAATAAAGTGGTGGATCTGGCATACATGTACATTATAAAGTAGAGAAATAAGACAAGGCGAAAATTACTTTTCGCTTTCAATAACAATGTATTGCTAATCAGTTATGCATGGAATATTTCAACCATTTATTAGACAATGGGTGGGTAATTGTAATAACTAATTACTTAGTCATATAATTTGTATACATTTGCAATAAATTAACGCAGTGTGTGGAAAACGTCTCAACATTAAATATCACATAAATTAGATTGGTTCACCATTGGATGGCGCCCTCCCTTCAATGCAAAGATGTCGGTGCAATAGCCTAGTAACCAACCTGGTAACTAAGGTACGGGACTTGGCGAAGTATAAAACTGTGAGAGCCCTTCGTTGGGCATCACTCACCCCTGTGAACTAACGACGCCTAGCAACATGTACAAACTGGTAAGAAAATTCAATATTTATTCTATTCAAATGTCAACGGAACTTAGTAACTGTTATTTTAGGACTCTTTCACACCTCTGAGTCTATTTTCAAGAGTACTTGCCGACACTTTAGTCTCTAAAAACAATGATAACAAAGGAGACTATAATAAAGTTTTTTGTGATGACAAACTACGTTATACCTTTTATAAAAATTAACCTGGAAGTTTATAATGAGTCTTAAAGATCTCGTTCATTCTGATAAGTGTAACCAAGAATTAAATATATGCAAAATCCATATTTGTTTACTGTACATTATATTTAAAAACCGGACCGGTCATATTGGCGTAACATTTATGGTTGAAACTAATTCAGGGGACGCTATTGATGATCATGGTAAATTAAAGCGCATATTTATGGTCAATAGTGTTTTTAAGCATTTTAAGCGTCTTCAAGTCATCACCTAGTCAAGATTATATGTTAAGTGATCCCATCCGATGAAAAGCAAAATTTAGCGGATGAGAATTGTGCGAATTAGAGATGTTATTTTTTACAGTCAAATAAAATGTACAACTGCACGTCATATTGACTGCCTGGTTACAAGTTTAAAACTCAAACGAAGTCGTGTGCGCAAATTATAGATTTCTCGAGATATATTTTCCGTCCGTTGATCAATAAAATATATGATACAAATATTTGGTATATGACGTTTCAACTGAGGAAAACAACATTGGTATGTATACAAACTGCTCCTGAAATAAGGAAACCTTTAAAGTACAGTCGACTCAAATAGGAAGTTACAAATAACTTGAATTCGATATAAACGTGACCACGTGTTATACCGTGCTTGACCAACTGTTACCCGCGGCTTCGCCCGCGTTACAAGGTTTTATAGTGCCCTACATAATCACTACCAATCATAATAACAACATAATTATGTGTATTGCGGTATATGTATACCTTTCACATCATCATCATCATCATCAGCCGGGAAACGTCCACTGCTGGACATAGGCCTCCCTCATGGTACGCCACATCGACCGGTCCCGAGCCACCTGCATCCAGCGACTCCCCGCGACTCTAACTAGGTCGTCGGTCCATCTAGTAAGGGGACGGCCTGGTAGACGTTTCCCGGTACGTGGTCGCCACTCGAGAACCTTTACTCCCCACCGGTTATCGGTTCTTCGAGCGATGTGGCCTGCCCATTGCCACTTCAGCTCACTGACTCGTCGAGCTATGTCGGTGACCTTCGTTCGTCTACGGATTTCCTCATTCCGGACCTTATCACGTAGAGAAATTCCGAGCATAGCTCGTTCCATTGCTCGCTGAGTGACTTTGAGCTTGTTTATTCGGCCCACAGTAAAAGACCACGTTTCGGTTCCGTATGTCATCACTGGCAACACGCACTGATCAAAGACTTTTGTCTTTAGACGCTGAGGTATTTTGGACGAGAAGATATGCCGTAATTTCCCGAACGCTGCCCAGCCGAGTTGGATTCTTCGGTTGACCTCTTTGTCGAAGTTGGACCTACCTAGTTGAACGATCTGTCCCAGGTATACATACTCGTCTACAACTTCGATTGTAGTGTTCCCAACCACTACCGGCATAGGTGCAACATTGACATTTGACATGATTTTCGTCTTGTCCATGTTCATTTTTAAACCTACCTGTTGGGAAACTCTGTTGAGGTCATTGAGCATTACGTTCAGATCCTCCAAGGATTCTGCCGTTATGACTATGTCATCGGCAAATCGAAGGTGAGTGATGTAGTCGCCGTTGATGTTGATGCCCAGTCCTTTCCAGTTCAGAAGCTTGAAAACATCTTCCAGTGCAGTGGTGAAGAGTTTCGGGGATATAACATCACCCTGTCTTACACCTTTCTGCACTTGGATCGGTTTCGTGCATTCATCCTGTACTCGGACGGACATTGTGGCTTTATTGTATAAACATTTCAACACTTCGATATAGCGATAGTCAATGTGGCACCTTTGGAGAGACTGAAGCACTGCCCAAGTCTCGATTGAATCAAAGGCTTTCTCGTAGTCCACAAACGCCAGGCATAATGGCCGATTATACTCCTCGGTCTTCTGTATAATCTGCCGGAGCGTATGTATGTATGTGGTCTACGGTGCTGAAGCCTTTTCCTTTCACATCGTCAGGTTGTAATTGAAGAAATTATAGACATGTATTTTGAATGTTCTATAAAAAGATTTTAGTATAAATATTTTAGAAAACTAATAATTTGATAACTTTTTGTCCAAAATATAAATATTATATCTCCTGAATATATTAATTAAAAATAACAATATCATTTTACCTTAACAATTTCGACTTAAAAAGAAAATCATTACTTTAATAATTTTATATGAACTTATCTTTTTAGCTAATTGGTTGTACTACCTATATAGATATATATACAAAATAAGATATTTCACACAATTAATTTTTAAACCTCTTCAAAATTACGTACAATGCATCATAAATATTTACTCGTACATCAATTACAGCACATACTTATTTTGAAATATTTTAAAAGTCAAAATTGTTCCAAAACCTTGTAGTTATACCTCAACAAAACAATTGCTTGCTTCACACTTGTTCCTACCTTGAAAATTGCAAAGGTTTCTGGTGAGTAATTATAGACAACAATAGCAAAATAGTAATACTAATTTCTTAATTTTACATGACAGTGAATTTTGTGTTTCAGCTGTGCTTCTTTGTCATCTTCGCGGTTGCGCTCGCGGCGCCGGCGCCCGAACCGGCACCGGAGCCCGAGCCCGGGGCAGCCTTCATCGCCCCCGGCTTTGCCTACAAAGCACCTTTAACATATGGATCGCCCTACGCCGCACCCCTCGCCTACCCTGCCTATCCAGCACCCCTAGCATATGGCACCCCCATCGCTGCCTATCCTGCACCAGTCTACAGTAAAATCTACTGAAACTAATTACAGCGTGTCCTAAAATTGGCAGTGACCATTGTGATTCGTTTACACAAAGCAAATCAATAAAATTCGTTCCGCCTACTTTGCTTCTTATTTATTGTAGGCACTTCTGATTTAATAAATATTTAAGTGTAATATGGGTATCGCTGTTTTTAACATTTGGAATATTTCGGACTGAGAAAGTAAGTATTCTTAGATATTATAAAAAGAAATTAATGATAGAAGTTGTTGAATGGGGGAGTAGTATGTATTATATCTTCACAAAATTAAATAAGTAATGGTACCTTGCAATTCGTGCAACTAAATAACTAAAAATTACGTGGTATAGTTTATGAAATTGATTTTTTATCCTGGTAATTTAAAAAGCTTAAAGGCAATACAACAACTTTATTAAAATTTGTCCTTGTTATAAGTTCTATCAGATTTTCTCACCTTTCAGGTTTGCACACTCTTGAAATATTGAACCGCCTCCGTGGCTAAATGTATAAATGTTGGACTAACCATCCGGAGGTCCTGGGAACGATTCCCAGTGGTTCTGAGTATCTATCGATACTCAGTTTGGTTGGTGGTAGCTACAATCATGTTACATAAGTCTGCCCCCAAACAGCAGTGTTAATAGCACGGTTGTGTTCCAGTGTGAAAGTTACCAAAGCTAGCGCCTCATTAGCTTCAGGCTTCTGGATACGAACTCTTACCATCCACAAGGTATATGATTGTCACTTACCATCAGGTGAAATGAAGGCTTAGTACAAGCCCATCATACCTGTAAAAATTAGACTTCTAGACGCAGTAGGCCGTCTCGCCTGATGCTAAATACGGTTGTAAGATGTCAGCGCGCTCAACCAGAATGCTCAAGTAAATAATTAGCTGGTTATGTAATCATTCAATAACTACTTGCGGGGAGACTTAGGTACCAATATTGTTTCAACTATCAAAGCAGACCGAAAGTAATCTAATCACGAGTATTGGCTAAGGCTGCTGGGAGAGCACGCTTATACATACATCGACCTTATCGTCACTTACCATCAGATAATGTGAAAGCCAAATGTTTAAAACAAGTATGTCATGTATGACAGTGGTTGGTTGGGTATACTTTTAAAGAGTTCGGTTGGGGTAGCCTTGACCTATAGTCGCGGGAAGTCGCTGGATGCAAGTAGCACGGGACCCAGCAATTTGGCATATCATGGTGGAGCCAGCAATGTAGCATGCCTATTTCCAGCAGTGGACGTCTCCTGTCTGATGATGATACTTTATATATAAAATGGTCATTGTACGAGTAACGTACATGGTCAGCAGATGAGGTTAATAGTTCGATTACTTAGATTAGACTTTATACAGTAACCTAGATTTAGATGCGTGGTGCTAGCGGTGGGCTGACGCCACTAACAGTTGTCTTCCAACTCACTAACAGTCAACAAAAAACATCTAGCATACTTTTTAAGATTTTAAAACACTTTTTTATCAATCAACATCATATTTAAGAGGAAAGGATTCACATCCCACTCCTACAGTCTTATACAAAATCACTTACCTTATCAGATGAGATCAAAACCAAGTCCAAGTCCAAACCCAATGTATCCATATGTAAAATTTAACCGCCTCCGTGACCTAATGGCTAAATTAAACTCGAGTAAAAAAATATGTATCCACTTTTAAACTATATCACATTCACTCTTGCTTGTTCTTATGCAGTATGTTGATGGAAATATCAATTCGAGGTGAATGTGACATGGTTCAAAAGTGGATAAATATTTTTGTATTCCAGTGTAAATATTTTAAAAATGACAGATCCTTCCACGTCTTTATCTGCCCATTTCCCAGAATCTTATTACTCTCATAACGTTGCGTAACTAAATATTATTACGTATCGTATAGGTATCGAGTTTCTGTCATTACTACTCATGTTGTCGACTCCAGGGATTTGGGAAATCATAACAGTTAATTTATACATGTGATCAAGTCACCATGCCGCTAGCTGGTTGTTGTATTCCAAGAATACTCGTATTATGATGATCCGTGATAAGATACCAGCTGATGGAAAGTCACGATATAGCCGACGATGTGGCGGTAATTAGTATGCTTCCTTAGTTGCCTTGAATTTTCGCCCTTAGGAAGAGATGAGGATGATTCAATTTTAAGATTTTAAGCCTATCATAAGGTTGCGTTCATATAACATTCGCTGGAGTCGCGCCCGTATTGTGTGGGGGTCGCGGCATCCCTGTCGCGGTTATACATTTAGTAAAGTACATCTAGTGTCAAGAAAATGATGATTTTTCTGATTTTTCGAAGCAATAGTTTAGCAGATAGAGGGGCTAACCGTTATATTCGTTCGTAGCACCTCAATGAAATACCTATTCAACGATACGTGTACCCCACACAATGGGTGAGACTCGAAAAAATATTTCATCCGCAATTTACGCCACCCCATAAAACATTATTCTTCGATATTTTATTCTACCTTTTTTTGGCATGATTAGTATGTAGTACCAAATTACAGCTCTTAGTAGCAGTCTCAGAGCGGACAGACAGACTGACAGAGCGAAACTGTAAGGGTTCCTTGTTTGACTACAGAACCCTTAAACTAAACTAATGACTCACATTGGTGTTTCACACAGGTGTTTCACATTGCCTATTGGCTCTAGTTTGAAATTTCAACCCCACTATTTTGGCCCATACCCTTTATACATTATATCATTTGTGGCACCTCTGGGTAACCATTTCTCTGCCCCAGATTTCAAGTCAACAGCGATAGTAGTTGCTGTAACAGACGGACGGACAAACAGACACCAAGGTGAATTTATACGGGTTCCGTTTTTTCCTCTACAATAAAAACAGTTAAATAATGTTTATATGAGACTATCTTTATCGGGGTATGGTCCAAAAACTTTAGCAAGCTATGTTTGTTTGTAAATTGTGTTGTATAATAAAAATATACAATAAATTCGAGAAAATAATGAGGGAACGTCGATCTAAGGTGACATCTCAGGCTGGAAGTAAACTCAAATAAAACAAAGAACGTATGCAGTAAAAACTAATGTATTAAAACATTTGGCAAATCGGAGTCATATACGGAGCTAGTTGTCATGAGATTGTTCAGCGGACGTAGTATCCGTTGTAGGCGTATGGCACGTAGGGCGAGGAGTAGGCGACGGGAGAGTAGGCAGAGTAGCCAGTGTAGCCCACAGCTGGGTACACTCCGGGGGCGGAGTAGGCCAGCAACTGAGGGTCGGGCTTGGGGCTGGCGAAGGCGGCAGCCACCAGGGCGAACAGAAGGAACTGAAACAATTACATTAACAATTATATACGGTAAAATTTAATGCAATTGATGCATATCTTCATAAATCTGCCTATCCTTACTTTTTCGTGGTCTAGGGATTAAGCTAACCTGTTATATTTATGAAAACTGAACGCGACGGCACGGCTTAACTAAGAATCTGTCCATACAAAATTAATCAAGGAGGAACATTCTGGAGGCGTATTGAACATTAGCGGTAGGTGCTAGCAGGATGCTGGCAGGGAGAGTTGATCGTGAACCTTTCATGTGGCGACCCAGAGCTCCCTGATATGCGCAGCGGATGGTCACCGGAGTTTTTTTTTAAAAAAAAAGGTGCTAGCAAGATGAAACAGGTCTGTTGTCTCTTCATTGTCCTTCGTAAAAATAAACGACACGACTTTAAGATAAACCTAAGTCACAGAGCCTTCGGAGCAACCAAACAGCTTTAATGTATCGTATTGAAAATAAACAAATTTTATAATCGTATTATCCTTTTCCACGTTTATTTCTATTTCCTATTTTAAATTATCCACGAACAAGTCCACTTGAATGCAGTTGCTATGCTTTTAGCTGCAAAATAGTGTCTGTTCGGTTACATTTTAAAACAATCCATGAGTCCGGTGTTGATATTGGTATCATCCTTCAAAATACATAAATATTAGGACATGTTTTCTCCGTTTCAGTTATAGTTTAAGTTTAAAAACATTAAATGCAATTTGTGCCAGACAACCTTCTAAACAAGTTTCTAAATTACTATTTTTGTTTAAAGTTGCATCTGCTCATGGGCAGATGTTGTCATGTTAGACAACATTATTTGCATAAACAGTCCTTTATTAATTTAAAGACACGTTGCTCGAACGCGTGCCATTGTAAAGAGTTGCTCCAAACTTTCAGAGAAAACTCACAACTTACTTTGGGATTTATTTTTGGAGAGCTTTGTAACTTATCCTTTAAGTAACAACGCTGTTAACTTCTCAGAACTGACTCAGTTCAGAAAAGTGATGCTAAAAATAATAATTCATAATTCTGGTGTAAATTTTAAATAATTTTATATATTGCTATGGGTCACCTATAGGCAATAATTTAAATCGACTTGGTACCTGATCAGACTATCAAACCCTATCATAGTACGTAAAACAGGGTTTGCAGAAAGCCTCTGCCTGAAATAAGATTTCTTTATTGAATTCACGTCTAAACTTTATATAGGGTTGTTCGCAAATCGAGTATACCAACCCTCGAGGTCCTCCCCAAATAAATAAAATAATCATACCACAGAAGGATACCCGTAATTCTTTCCAAATATGGTAATGTTTTTGTGCACAATTGGCCATCATCTCTTACGGTAAATGCCGATGGCCGGTAAGGCCTATGAATGGAACCGTGTTCACCTAGAAGCCTTGTCAATGAGGCACTGGCTATGTTATATGTATTACCAGAATACTACACAGCGCTATTAATACAATTGTTTGGCGTCAGACTTAGATAACGTGGTGGTAGCTATCCAGACGGACATAGAACATCCACTACTAACAACCGAATCGAAGATCAGAGATCGCAACGGGAATCGAACCATTGTGAATCCAACTGTGAAATCACGATAATTATTATGACAACGATGATGATCATCACTAACTATTATACCGGGAAAATATACTCCTAGCCTGAATTCAGAATTTTAATAAAAAACAGCTTTTTTAATCACTGAAAAATTCTGTCACTATGGCAACCGATTTATCTCAAAACAAACTTTAAAAGAAATCATGAGCTACTTACCACTCTGAAGAACATAATGTCGGTTTTGATTGCACAAGTTGTCACAAGTGATAATGATACAGCATCTGTCCTGTCTTTATATACTCTTGTTTGAGATCAACCACGCCCCGATTGTCTCGTCGTACTTAGATAAAAAGTGTCCTTGATCTTCAAGCTAACACTCAGATTCAATGTACCTGCCTATTACGTACAGTGTGTGTGTGTGTATGTAATGCTCTATTTACATCCGCGTTTCATCGACCGTCAATTGATGTGTGATTTGTGTGATGATTATGGTAATTAATAATTATAGGGTTTAGGAAGACATTGTTTTGATTAAGGCTTTTTGGCAGTCTAAACACATCTTTGATAATATCGTTTGACTTCTACGAGTACATAACTTTAATTGTTGTTACCTATCACATGTTGAAATTCGTCAAAAGATTTTAGACTGAAGATTTTATGCGATTTTAAAAGTTCGGAGACTTTAAACTTTTTGAAAAGGTATTATATTTAAGGCATTTCGATCTTGAATGCATATTTCATCCCGTGGTTCGTCAGGGTTGGGCTATAGAATAGGACAATTCAATTCCGCAAGTGTCGTGAAAAGCGACTAAGGGATATAAATTAAGAGATGGGCACCAGCATCTATGTAACAACAATTTCGTACTACGATCACAAATAGGGTAGGTAGATGAAAAAAAATTAGATTGGGCTTAAATTGTATTATATACTATACAGGTCATTATCCTATAAAATTATATAATATCAAGTCCTATAAAATTTAAAATATTCATCATGTACAGCATGCGGCAGTCCACTGTTGGACATAGGCCTCTCCCAGAGTGCGCCACTCAATTCGGTCCTCTGCTCTCCGCATCCATTCACGTCCGGCTACCCTACGTAAGTCGTCCTTTAACCTCGCCGGGGGACGTCCTACACTACGTTTGCCTAGGCGTGGTCTCCTTAGAACTTATTCTTAGAACTCGTCTTAGATTAAAATATTCAGTATTATTTAATTTTTTACTTGATTTTTACAGCACATAAAGCCCGCTAAAATTCTAAAAATCAACTTTACACGAATTTTATTATTTATTAGATTTTGATTTTTCATTACACTGTAAAGGTTTTCTAGTAAGGGCGTGATCATACAAAAACATTATTATTATTTTATTATTATTATTATTTACGAAAAAACTCAAATATTGCCAAAAGTTTCATACATTTTCAACTTCAACGCAAATCCTTTACGTCACGCTTTTGTACCGACTTTTATGGAGCGTTTTTACACCGCGAGACTATAATCCCTTTTGCGACGAGTTAAAATTATTATATTAGGAAAAAATCGTATCGAAAAATCTTTGTCATTTGTATCTTTTCACACGGCCTCTCGAATGAGAGTATAATTTTTTTAGTCATCATGCCTATTCGCCTGCCGAGCGTGGTGATTACGCCAAATCTCCTAATGGAAAGTCTGACGTATGAGGGAGCACCAATGTTTAACAGTAGACTTATTTAACCAAATGTAATTATGATTATGGGGGTATGGAAGTAACGTATGTACGCCTGACGATTTGATTTAGATTTTTTTAAATGTTTGATGGATTTGCACAGCCTTCATCTCATCTGATGGTAAGCGCCGACAAGGACAGAAGCCTCAACTTAATGAGGCGCTGGTTCTGCTACCTTTCATACCGAAAAAAACAGTGCTATTAACACTGCTGTTTGACGACAGACTTAGGTAGCATGGCGGTAGCAAGCCAGGCGGACATATAAAATGCCTTACCATCAACCAAACCGAGTAATGATAGGTGGGAATTTAATCCGAGACCTCCGGTCGCTTAATGAAATAAACATATTTATGTATGAAATTAGTCACATAACCTTATGAAATAAATAACATGCTAAATGTACATCATTATAATAACCATAAAGTATTGTTCAATAATTGGTATAACCCATAATAATAACGTTATAAGGATAATAATGCTGCAAGCAATATAGTCATGGCATTTTTTTTCTTCTTATAAGAACGCTGTGGGTGCCTCAGGATTTTTTGTCAAACGCCTGTGTATTAAATACAGGTACCTGAGTTTTTATGTTACAATTTGCCTGGCATTAAATATAACACTTGACATTAAAGAAAACATCTAGAATGTGGAGCAAGTTTTGAGTTGATTCTTTTTTGAATTTCAAAGTGACTTTGGGTTGATAGTGTAGGATCTAAATGACATCTAACTCATCTTTTTCTTTTGGTTCGAACTAAAATAACCTATAGATTTTGGATCTTTAATATCGTTTCGAGTGCAAGTGAAAACAAATTCCCGTTCGGGATTACATATATCGTCCTTCATCATTACATACTTTGCAATAGCAATCGTCTAAAACATGTTTCCGCATATGTCATACTCGTAAGTTGGAAATGGCAAATGGAACCAAAGCGTAAATATTCTACGGAATTTGCTATATACGAGCTCCAGGTCCTAATGAATACACACTTGAACTAACAATGCGAAGGTCCCAGGTTCGAATCCCAGTTCCTATCCTATACTATCGGCATTCGGTTTGGCTATTGGCATGGCATTTTCTATGTCCGCCTGACTAGCTATCACTATGTCACGGATTATATATACGTATTATGTATATACGTATTTGCACACATACATTAATAATTGTATACTCGTTTGGTAGCAAAGCAAGTTTACTTTACTTCTAGTTACATTTGATAAATACGAACCAATTATTTAAATTATAACCCGTTAACTGAGTATCAAATAAGGACTGTAGGAAGCGTTGCCAATGTATCAAATGAAATTTTTAAGGCGAAAAGCTCAAGGTTCATTTTACAATTGCGCGTTTCGTTATCCATGAACGAGTTTGTGGACACAAAACACTCTTTATATGGCGACGACGGTTTAATATATCAGATGCTTTGAAAAGGGAAACGCTCTTTAGAGGGACGAAAACGAGATACCGATTGACTAAACTATCTGACATCCCTCTAGTGCTCTGGTTCTTTGTATGTTTGTATGAAATTGATTTTCCTTTTGAAGAATAATAATAGAACAATATACTGGTCAGATGTTTGTGTATGGTTGTGTTCAAATAAAAAGGCAGCTAGAGTAGCTGAAGACACAAATATATACATATAATTTAAATATATATATATTCTCATGTTGCAATGTACACAATAAATTGTATTCTGATACACTTCGCAATCAGTTTTTGTCGATTCTACAGTTTTATTATAGTAACAGATAGAATAAATCGATTTTGAATGTATTTTACCCATAGTAAATAGTCTAAAAAATGATAATTCAATTAAATAAAAAGAATCCATAAATACGTAAACAATTTTTATTAATGTATTGTTTTTACAAAATTAAAAATAATTTGTTTACATGCACACGTGCTGCCGCCAGTTCTATTTACTATTATAGTTATTAATTAAGAAACTAAAATTAAATAAGTAGCTCCAATGACAAACTTATTGTGTTTTCTTTTCTTTCTTTTCTTTTCATATTTGTCAACAACAGCTTATATGTGTCCCCACTGCAGGGGCTCTGGCCTACTCTCCTACAAAAAGTGTATAGGCCATAGTCCACCACGCGGGCCCAGTGCGGATTGGTAGACTTTAAATTTCTTCTCAGGAGTGTGCTGGTTTCCTCACGATGTTTCCCTTCACCGAAAAGCCAATAGTAATGATTTTATCATTCGTACATAAATTCCAAATAACAAATTGATACTCATTGGTACGAACCAGGATCGAACCCACACCTCGATTGTTCAAGAACTGAATTCTCTCCAGCTTACGGCTTATATATGTAAATCTACATTCATATTTATATTTTTCAATGCGACATTTGTGCTTATTCATTCGACACACGACAGCTTTTAAAACGTAAACGTACTATATATATAGACCTTGGACCCCTTTTAGGAAATAACAAATTTTGCTTTGTAATGGCTTTTATGAATTTAATTAAAAAATTGAGGTTTCCGTGACAGGTTTCAAAAACTCAAAGTAGCTAGGCGGCACTGCAAAGCATTATTTGTCAATACAGGCATATGTTATATCCACAGAATGAAAAAAGGTCTATATTATAAGTCAGAGGATGTCTTCAGACGGGTACTTTTTATATCGTAAAAGCCTTTATATTTTATACAATAGAAACATGAATCGTCTATTAAACAGACTTACATTTAGAAATATAACATAGTAAAGTAACAATACAAGGGCATGGATAGAGATCAGATGAGCCATCAGTAGTATCCATAGCCGTAGTACGGTGAAGCCCCGTATGAACCGTAGCCGTTGTAACCGTACGAGCTGGGGTAGCTTGAGTACCCATAGTAGCCAGGGTAACCCGAATATCCTCCGCCGTAGCCAGAGTAGTACTGCGGTCTAGCCAGAGCTAGAGCTAGCACGGCGAACAATATCATCTGTAATCAACCAGAAGAAAAATTAAGAACTAGAACCCGATTTCAACTGCCCTAAAACCAGAATGCTGTGGCATTCATCCCCTAAAATGTTCACGCTGAGAGGTAGAATTATCTGGATATATATTTGGTTTTTGTTGTTTTTCTCAAAAACTCTCAATTTCGATGTAATTTATATGGGATGACCTCTGAAATATGTTCTACTAAAAAAAGTATCAACAAAATCGATTCATAATAACGTACAAAATGAAGTCGGTTGAAATGATTAATCTATTTAGAAAATCTTTGAATATTGCTATTGTCCAGCTATGGACTTACGCAGCTGATGATGAGTAGCCTCTTTCTTCTTCTTGACCTTTTTTATTAGAGATAAAATACTTTATACCTATCTATACCAAGGATGACATAAACCTACTGGGCTTGTTCCCAACGTGCCACACTATAACCTATCACGGTGTTACTGGATAGGACAACATTTTGTTATTGTTGTTTTCAGATATTTCAGGCATTTGTCAGATATAATGAGACAGGACAAATATGCCCGGATCTGCTACGATACAGCGGCTCACAAACTTTTTAAAGTATATTTTTTATACAAAATTGTTACCATGTTACGAATGTCCATCTGACTTAGTATGCCCAAGTAGTTTTTACCCGTCTCGCACACGCTTGGACTAGCAATCAATCCGGAGGTCCCGGGTTCGATTCCCATTGAGTTTTCCCAATTCGGTTGGTAGTTAGGTTAGCTAATGAGGCGTTCTATATATGCTACTTTTCATACTGGAACACAACATTGCAGTTTGGTGGCAGACTGAGGAAACATGGTGGCAGCTAGCTAAGTAGACATAGAAAAGTGTATTACCACCAATCAAACCGAGTACCTAGAGGTATAGTGTGTGTAGGGCACGAGGTCACGGGCGGTTTCCCAGCGTATGCAAGTATATCCCACTTTGAGAATCTCAGTAGCGCATGCCAGCATCCCCGAAATACATCCCCTCATAACGCTCCGCAGTACATAACCACATTGTTATTTTCGCCTGTTAATTTCGAAATAGTTTATTATTAGCCTTGTTATCTCGTTGCGTAATGAAGAGCTGTGTTGGACGTTTCGTCGAATTGTCTACATTGTCTATTTATAACACTAATTAGTCCCTTACGCGAGGAGTGAATATGATGTTTCGAGTATTAAATCAGTTGTATAACTTCATACAAATACCGGGCACTAGTTCACGTTGGCGTTGCTTGTATACATACATATGGTGGCATAATGCTAATTGTCTCTTTACCAACAACGAATGTCAACTCATTGTGTGCGTGTAGAGTAAGAACAAGACACCAAAACCTAGTAATAGGTTACTAGGGCACTAGGTTGCAAAAAAGGCAATAAAAAATTATTTTGCCATAATCTTTTGAAAAAAGAAAAGAGTAACTGGATTTTTGGCGCGAACTTGAAAAATGGTGGTTCATTGCAATTTTGTTAATTGGTTAATAATACTGTTATGTGTGTTTTTTTGTGTTATAATGGTGTGATCTAGTACAAAAAGTGTTATGGACGGTGTTATAGTATCAATTACGCAAAATTGCGAGGGTTTCGACGCGATCGGAAGAGTTGTCCATGTCGAGTACATTCGGCATATGAATTCTTTCGCATAATGTTAAAACCAAGGCTGGCCTTTGAAATTTTCGTCAAGAATCCAAAACAAGCGATAAATAAATGAAGAAATGGCTTCGGCATAGTATATAAAATCAAAATTTGTTCACCTAATTTTACTCGTTATGGCTAGATAACCACTGGTTAAAGCTTTGATAAGTAAAAACTTAAAAATTACAGTGTCATATACAAAACGTGTCACGAAATTAATATCATTAACGTGAAAGTATTGTATAAATTATTGTCCTATAATGAAAAATAAACTTTTTTTTTTAATTACTTTATTGTTAGCCATTACGCAACTAATGGTCCCTAGATGGCCTTTTGAACAATAATTATGAAAAATTGAAATTGTAATTCACTATGAAGTTGTATGATAATGATACCCATTTTGAGACATTAAAGTCTAATGTACTAATTTGTCAATAATTACTGCATAAAACTAGGTACTGCACTAATTTTATTGTAAAAGAAATGTAGCCGAAATATTTTTTAGGGCGAAATCCCCTAGTAAATGGTATGTTCATACCCATAACGAACAACATGAGAATTTGGCCCATTGTTTCTATATTTATCTGTTTTAAAAATCTCCCTGATTTGATTAAACACAGTATTTCTATTAAATAAAATATTGTTTTGTTTTGTTTGGAGTGTTCAAACAAACCCGTTTCCTGGGGGTTGCTTTTTTACCGTTTTAAAATGACAAAGCTTATAAAACCAATTCTGTAATTGAAAAAGGGTTCGGAAACATGTCTCAAGCGGAAATACCAAAGCTGTGGACCGAATTTTCTTCACTTTTTGACATACTGACATTATTGTTTGCATGCGGTGGTTTTCTGTCATTGAAGGATCACTTATTGTTATTTTAAGTTGTTGTTATTTTGTGATTACTTATAGTATTTCTTTGTTGGAAATCCAAATAAATAAATACTGAGCTTGGCGGGTATTTCGCTGCTTTGCATCTGCAAGAATTGTCACTGCAATGGTCAAAGATATCTCAATCCCATGTGACAACATGCTTGTTATAACTGATTTTCAAAGTAGTTATAGTACGAACTCCTTCGTGCTGATATACAGCTACGTAATATAGTTTTTTGCGTAATTGTGATAAATTAGAATAAGTTGTGATAGTGAGGGTTGGTTTTGACTGTAGCGTAATCTGCGCGTCATTTGCGTCCAATCCTGAAGTACCACCAACATTTTACTTCGATCACCAATCCACCTACAACAATTGCTGCAGTCATAACAGATGCTTATGTTCATCAATAGATGTAAAATAAAAAATAGGGGAACAAAAAAAACACTTACCAGTTTGGCAAACATGGCGTTCTAGCTCTATGTTTCGATACAAAGGCAAGCCCAAACAATCCAATAATAACGCTTAGATTTTGAAATCAAACTGTTCTTATTTTTATTACTACCCAACATTTATAGCCGATTGGAGTCCTTGAGGTGCCCAATAACGGAAAAACAAAGCGTCTCGACGGGAATCGAAGTAAATTATGAATACAGAAACGATCTGGGGACGAGCACTACATCACCAAGTAGGCTGTCTTTGTTTATGTTACGAATATTAACATAAGACTTGAGACGAATAAAGCTACGTGTCATTTATTTATATTGCAGTTAAGTAAGTTCCACTTAAAGACCGCCGAAATAGGCAAAGTAATTTGACATTTTTAAGACATCATCTAAACTCATATGCATACATAATCTACCTACCCATGTTCAACATTATAAACCGTCTTTCTATGACGCCTCCAGATTTGAATAATTTAACTATATCTGTTCCATTTTCAAAGTTACACTTTGATTTAATTAATTCTAACTGTACTAAGGTATAAAAAGGTTGACTGGAAGAGATCCCTATATAGGGATAAATCCGCCAATTCAACTTTTGCTATTGTTTTTAAAATTTTATTATTTAAGTTGACATATGAATGAATAAAGAGTATTCAAAAAAACAAAAAAAGTAATGAATGAAATTTCCAGTTAAAATTTATTTATAGATTTTCTACTTGATTTCAGTGTTCTTTGAACTCATAAATAGGGTCGTTTTAAATCGACTTCAGAACTGGTTGGTGGCTCTTAGGATACATTTGTATTATTACGATTACGATTGTAGTTTCACACATCCCGGTGTTGGTTCTGGATCTAAATAGAACCGGGTACCCAGTTCTTTTCGGTTCTTTAGGCCAGGAGAACATGATATACAGGCGGGTTCGATGTCAGAAACGCCTTTATTGGAGACGGTAAAGTTCGTAAAAGAACCTACCTGCTTAATTTCTCGTTTGTATGATTTATCATTTATGATATTTCATGATTAGTGAGTAGCTGGTTAGCTTATTTAGACGTATCTTTATCTACGAACCAAGTACAAACTCATGTTCTTACTTTATTACAAATTAAATTTGCAAATTAATTTTTTTTAATAGTATGCTATATTTATTCAAACTACAAAATTGAAGAAAATCTATCAAGTTTGTTCTGGTTGATTCGACTTGACAAGTACTTGGGTCCTAGATGATGTCTATGATTAACTTGTTACTTGTCCTTCATCACCCCTGGTGATGATAATGCCGAAGGATGAAATCATGTTAATCCAGATGCCTCACATTAACGAAGCAATGGCTTCATTTATTTCACACGACAGTCGTTCTAGTTCATAATTGCTAGCGTAAGTCCACAGGTGGACATGAGCCCCCTTATAGACCGCCACGTCGCTCTTTCTCATGAGAGGATTTCCCGTAATCACCTCACTGGAAAGGTGATCGTGGAAATATGTTGTCATTTTTACATAAGTTGATGTTGCTTCCCACCCCCTGAATACTTTTCCCCAGTCGCCTGTAATGAAGTTTTGTCCTACCCTAAAGCCGACACCACGTGGCAATGTTCGTTCCAGTTATGTACATTCTACATCTGCACTAATATACTTCTCATCAGAAAAAATCAAAATACCTTGCAAGTTTTAAGTTTTGTAAGGATTATCAGAAAATCATGTGAAAATTTAATTTGAATTTAGAACATTAACATTAGGTTTTGAAAACCTCATATTATTTACTATTAAACGACATTTGACATATATTCCTAAATATACACATTTTTCTGATAATCCTTACAAAACATAAACTTGCAAGGTGTTTCGATTTTTCTGATGAGAAGTATGAAGTATAAAGAGGAAAGATTTGTATATTTGTAACAAGTGATTGACAATAATACAGGGTGATCTTTAAAGTATAACTTATTAGTAATTAACAAAACAACAGATTTCAGGTGCCGCTGGACGATCGATCTTTTGATTTTATTGTCTAATACTTTACGAAGTGCATCTTTGAAATAATAAATTGTCATGTTGTTATAATTCGGCCAGACTAAGATATGATAGCTGTGGGTGGAGTATTTCTCACTGAAAGCGTATGTATGTTTGTTTTCCGTACAAGATACTAATTCTGATGCTAACATATTTTTAAGCATGCATGTTTATTACTCACTTAACAATAAAAATATCAACCGATTGTATTCGTTACGACTAGGTGACAATGCCGATGTTGCAATCAATTAGAATATTCCATCAATCGAAATCGTCAATTTTTCTTTAGGCTATTTTTTATTTATGTTTTATTTATTAAGGCTTACCAACTACACGCAATAACAAAAAAACTAAACTTACAAAACAATAGTGTCATATGTGCAACTAACTTAAAGGTAAACACAGCGTTGTACCGATAAAAAGAACACGAAATTTAGACAAAAATACTTATAAATCTACATTAGGAAAATTCAGTTCGAAAATTATTTTAAACGATGTTTTGAAATGTACACAAAAAAATTGCAAAAAACATCCAAATTCTTGTTTTTCTCCCTAACAAGGGTATTATAAGTTTTACAAATATAGGTTATAAAAGTGTAGTTGGTAAATTAGTTCAAGCTCAACCCAAGAGACAGCCCCTATCACTGAGCAAGTAAATCACTAGCCCCTATGGACGGAGTAGTCAGCTGTTTTACCAAAATATCATGTTTCTTCACAAAACTCGAGACCGTAGAAAAAAATCCCGCCAGTCCCAAATTGCATACATAGTCGCACATTATTGAATTAGCGTTTGAAAAGTTTTCATTCATTCAAAATGCAAATAACATCTCTTTACAAACATTTCAAGGCTCACCATATATGGTAGTGCAGGATGTATCAATTGTTAAGATTCTATACTAGCGCCAGTTTGAGATGTCAATTTGGAGGTCCTAGCCCATCATTGAGGGGAAGAGGACTATTTAATTATCATATAATTATAGTGAAGTACAAAAAGACCTCCGAGAAGTTCGACTAAACTTCCTATAAGCTGACCCGCGTCAGTCAAGAGATAAATTTTAAACTGAATGTGTTTGTTGGACAGTTTGTTTTTCCAGTTTTTCCCGCAGCAGCGGGCAAACTTTTTTGTTCATAGTTAAAAGGAAAAAATGAACTCTTACTTTAATATCTGACACCAATTTAGGGCATCTCAGGAATTCGTTGAGGTATCCAGTTGAAATTAATATCAGATACCTACTCAAGTCAGAAATTCCTTGAATCTATGGAAAAAATTGAACTTCTAAGTCAACTCAATAAAAATATAAGGCAGTTTAGTGTTTATTTATTACCATATCTTATTATTTATGATTATCGTATTCTATACTATGTCACTCATTTATTGTATATCTTAATCGACTTATTGATGTGTTATTGACGTGTCTTTTAGTTTATATATAAATAAATATCTCCACATGAATTTGGGTACTCTCCATGAAAATTTTCCTTTTACGATTAATACGTACAAAATGCTGAAAGAATGCAATTATATTATTCCATTCGTGAAACTCAAATTTTAAAATGCATTTGTTGCACCTACAATCTTCATCAAGCAATTGTCTTCTATCCAAAGGTTTCTGTGATCTATTGGTGGCAACACCGGTTTCGTTTAAAAAATAACTATTGTGTACTCTTATGTAAGCAGAAAATTGTATTAGAACTGTATTGTAACCTAAAAGTAATAAATAAATAAATTTCAAGTTTTTAAATAGTTTGACTGAATATAAAATAGTTTCTTGGAAAATCACATCGATAAAGCCGTGTCTGTGTGCATGTATATTATTATTATTATTTTATTCAATACACAGTTGTCAATAGTTACATTTATTGACATCGCAACTGTTTCTGAGTAAGCCCTTGCGTACGTGGTCTATTTGTCATCCGATGTACGAAATGGATCATCTACTTGTTAGATCAAGGTCAAGTTCCGATATATAAAGCTTAGCTCGCTGAACAACTTTATGATTCAGTAGTGCCAGTACACTGTGTCGAGTGCAAAATGTTCGCCAAATTTGTAAGTACTTCCCTCAAATATATTTAAAGCCTTTATTATCTTACAATAGCTGTATCCGAACATTAATGGTTACAGTTGTAAGTATAGCTAAGTTTAGGTTTCCTTAAATTCCTGTGAAATTCAGAGCTTTTTCAAATCAAATTTTTAACCACCATTGACTGGTGTTTTTTTAATTTGTGCCATATAAATTACATTTTCTTTCGAAATTGAAAAAAAAATACATAAAATATGTATATATAAGCAACATTTGGTACAAATTCAAATGGCATTCACAATATAAAACACAATGCAGACCTTTTTTATGATCTTAATACATATGTAATATTCTATGATAATAATGTTAACATACTTTTAAGGAACAATCTATCCTAAACCAACAACATAAAAATTAAAAATCTACACATTTAACTATGATAACTTAGAAACTTTTAGGTTCCTAAAAATGACAAATCCAAAGCAAATTAATTTGATAAGACATAGTTTCACAATGGTTTAACAATAAAAAAATATAGAAATATGTATCCAAAGGGTTAGTTGAAATAATGTTCTTTAAAAATTTCTATTTTTACAGTTCGCCCTTTTCGCCCTGGTGGCCGTAGCTATGGCCGCACCTAGTCCAAAGGCGGCCCCTGCGCCCGCGCCTGCTCCAGCCCCGGAGCCTCAGCTGCTGACCTACACTGCCCCCCTTGACTACGTGTACCCCGCTTCAGTCCCCTCGGTCATCTCACCGTACGCAGCTGCCGCACCCTTCGCTTACTCCGCGTATCCCGGTGCCTACTTCCTTCGTCGTTAATCACAGAATGTTCCAGAACCAAAATCCAACCGTTTTGATATTTTAACGATCTTACTACTCGTACATATATAACACGCTCTGGGTGTTTGTGTCGCAATAAAATGTGCCAATAAAGCGGTTGGACCATTCCATAGAATGACCGTGATATCCTTTGTACAGCAAATAAATTAATTGATCAAATGTATTATTCGTTTTGTGTTTTCTTATATATTTTTTGAAGTGAAAACTTCTTTAGCGGCGCTGAGCACTTTTTGTTGGATGGGTAAAAACTTCCAAACTCGCGTCAGGGTCACGTGATGCTGATCGAAAAAGCGTAAGATCGAGGGGAAGGTAGAGGAACTAGTATCTCCCACTCTTTCTACCGTGCCTGAGTGTGCTGCTCCGCTTAGGCGGCACAGGGCGCTTGCGCGAATGTCCGTCTGTGTTTATGTACACAGTGTTTATGTCTTTATTAGACACTTAAATAGATTCGAATCAAAACTGTTTGTTTCTTACTTCAGCTATCATAAACCGATTGTATCAATTTTAGAAATTTGCGATGATGATTCTGGTAATAACGATGGTGAAAAAGTCGTCGAAATTATGGATGAAAGTTGATTTTTCTAAGAGATAAAAATTAATGTAATATATAAATAAATAACGATATAATATTATGAATAATAACATGTAAATTGTCATATTTGTGTACGATAGCGCAATAAATAAACATTGTATTCTACCTCATAAATGATAGTATTTTTGTACTTATAATTAAACACAACGTTAATACTAAAGTTTTCACTTCTGCCGGCACTCCCGGAGTGCTACCGGTGTTTTTTTTTATATCATTGTTCACGTTGGAGACCTACGGGGATAAACAAATATAATTAATGAATCGCATAGTTCAACACGTAGTTCCTCACTGAGAATGTTACGTATCATAAATATAGAATATCAATCATATAATTAAAATAAAATAATTCAATCTATAAAAGCCCTAAAGGCTATAAGGCCCCTATTTCAGGGGCTAGGCTATTTCATAAAATTAGACAAGTCGACAATTTGACAGAAATCATGACTGTTGTCGGAGTGTCACGACAACTACTGTTTCATAAAACTTGACATATTTTAAATTGTATACGTCATCCATTTTAATAGCTACTCGCTTATATTTTTTTACTTCCTGTATATGAAAAATTAAACGATCGTTTAAATACATGTCTAATATAATGCCAATGTACGAAAAACAAACAAACAATCTATCTAATCTGAAAGCTCATGTGAATGGTTTAGATCATTTTTGTCGAATCGTAAGCAGTATGTAGAAATTGAGACAGAAACTGGTGATATTCGAAGATCGAGCATCAAAGTGATGAATAGAGGAACCCCTCAGGGATCTATTCTTAGTCCTATTCTGTTTATTCTGTTTACTGCTGATCTTGTACGTAATCTAAAGATCTGTAGGATTCACTTATACGCCGACGACACACAGGTGTACCATCATTTTAAGCCCGAAGACACAATAAACTCGATCACTGAGATCAACAAGGACCTTGAAATTGTATCTGAGTGAGCGAATCAAAATACGTTGGTTTTAAACCCTTCCAAGTCGAAGTATTTAATTTTAGGTAGTAAGGTGCAATGTCGTAAAATTATTAATTTCAGCCCCACAGTTAGTATTAATGGCAACAGTATTCAAACCGCCAAAAACTTGGGTTTTATAATGGACAGCGAATTACGTTACATTGACCATGTCAATGGTTTGATACGAAATGCGTTTTATCGACTTAAAGTACTCTATAATTTGTCTATAATATAAGAAAATATTTATCAGAGACAGTCCGGACAATATTAGTAGAGTCGCTGGTGCTCTCTCTACTTAATTATTGCGACACTGTGTACGGCCCAAGACTGCTCGAAAAAACCAAAACATCTATACAATGAGTACAGAACGCATGCGCACGTTTCTGCTACAATATACCTAAACGTGCCAACGTCACGCGTTTTTTAAATGAAAAAATATTCTTAAAATGGATGCGAGAAGAAAATTACATTTAACATGTTTAGTACATAAAGTAGTGTTCCATAAAAAGGCAAAATATTTGTTTGAAAAATTGGATTTTATTCAACGTACGCTAGAAAGAAATCTACGAAGGATAGAAGCAAACATGATGTATATTCCCGCGCACAGAACTACTGTATATAGAGGGGTTTTAAATTTGCAGCGTCGAAAATATGGAACGATTTGCCACCTCCCTTAAGATTAAACATGTCCCAAAACACTTTGAAAAAACATTTGAAAGGAATTTTATTAAATGCTCAAAAAGTAAACCCTTGAAAAATTAGGTTGTTTCAGTCTACCCGTAGAAATAGTCTTATGTTATTTTAATTTCTTATTTGTTTAATATTGTTCATTATGTCTCTAAATATATTATTAATTAGTGTTGTGTGTATAAGTATATGTAAGTTAATTATATTTGCGTAGCGCTGCGTGCAAATTGTTAAAATCTGGCTAGAATAGGGGCTGGCTGAAAATCAGTGTTGTGATTTTCAGCAGAAAAGCATAACGGGTGCTGAGACAGCTCCTGCCACAGAACCTTCTCATTTTAATGTTTATTTCTCGTAATGTTGTAAATGTTTGAATTAGTTTTATATATGTGTGTGTGTTTGTATATGTAATTTGTCTGTGGCAAATAAATGGTTTAAATGGTTTAAAATAAAAGCTTTTAAAAAAACATTAGCAACTAAACTAAAACAAGGAGGCATCAAGATTGTGTGACCGCATTAATAAATGTTGTTATTTATTCAATAAAAAAATCTTATTTGGGAAATTTGTGTAATTATATGATGGGTAGTTGTATGATGCGTAAAAAATAATTTTGAAGGCTCGGTCAAACTCTCATGATGTACCCTGCACCTGGCAGGGTAGCTCGCTATTATCGTTACCTTAATGCGTCCGCAGCGAGAGTTTCATTTCTATACTAACTTGTATTATTAGTTATTCTAATGGTACAACCCATTTAACTACGAATTTTATTCATGTATCGTATTAATATTATATGTTCAATGGATTCACACTTCAGTGTGCCCATCTACATAGAAGTCTCAACTTAATGAAACGCCAGCCATGTTATCATTCATTGCCGGAACACATACAATAATGATATGAACACTGCTGTATGACGGCAGTATTAAATAACATGGCGGTAGCTGGCCAGGCAGACGTAAAAAATGCCTTTCCAGCAATTCGAGTAACAGTGGTACCCCGCTCTGGGAATTACCCCGCTCTGGGAATCAATTCCCAGAGCGGGGTACCACTGTTACTCGAATTGCCGTCACGTCTGAAAAGTAACCCCAACGGTGTATCCACTAAGGATCGCAAAGCTATACAGCTATTCATCATAGGTGTTGTTATTAACTAATTAACAGTTATACAAGCTTGTGGCAGGTAACATGTAACATGAACTAACGGGGCAGCTAGCATGCCAGGCATCGCGCTGCTGTCCACAGGGATGGGGAGGAACGAGTGTGAGTAGCGTTGGGTCGGCGCAGGGTGTGTGCTTACCTGTCACACACACTGTGATCGGTCTAGCATTGCTCGCGCAGTGAAGATGATGGGTGTGTGTGTGCCGCTGAATGTATGTAAGGAGTGTATGGGAGCGCCTGCCGAGTTGCGGAAGATTGTTAAGTTCCCGTGACTCGGCAACCAATGGCGAGGGAGGGATAACTTAGTGGTTTTAGCTCATAAGAATCCAGCATTACCGAGGTGTTTTTTCCCCGATGCGCCGGGTATCATTTGAAGATTTCCACTCCTTAAGAAGGTAATATGTAACGGACCAAAGAGTCAGCCTAGGCCTTCGTCCCCAACACCGCCGCGATGCCGAATGTATGCCAAGAGGGGTTTGCGGGACTGTCGCCTCTGACTGCCGTTAGTCATAGAGGTATAATGCTTTAGTTTTAGTTGACAGAACCAGAAAGAATGTCTGAATACTCGTATAGTGTAACCGTTACAGGCCTCGTTAGAACATCACCTTACAGAATAACATATTTATTCTTACAAAGACACTAGGTACATTGGGACGGGAGAGAAGAAAAGGATATTTAGAGCACATTTTTAGGGTTCTTCAGTCAAACTAGGAACACTTATAGTTTTGCTCTGTCCGTCTGTCTGTCCGCGGCTTTGCTCAAAGACCCTTCCTGCTTGTGGGACAACGTTGAATAGGTCTTTCAAAAACATTGAGGTTCTATGCACGTCACTTTTCGATTCAGGGAACCGTTTGCGAAATATTAAGCTTAAGTGATAATTTTTTTATTGCTTTTAAAAATCTGAAAAAATTCCCAGTACTCGTATTTATACTGAAGTTAAAAGGAGAACTATCATAACTAACTTGGCTTGGCAAGTTAACGAGTAATAGTCGACCAAATTATAATATATATTTGTAGATGCCAAAAAGAAAATTTCGTACAAATTTCATTCAAAATTACTTGACATCGTCCTGTGTGGGCCCAACTACGGAACCCTGCACTGCGCGTGGCCCGACACGCACTTGGCTGCTTTTTGGAACGTAATGGAATATTACATTTGTACAGCCATAAGTGATTGATATTTTCTCTACTTACAATACGTAGGAGGATGATTGTTGGGGTTTCGAGCAACCGATGAAAATATGAATCTCTTCGCTGTGTCACATCTGTCCATCGTTCCATCTGTCGCAGCTGATTATCCCAGCCAATACTAATGATATCGACGTAATGAGTAGTAATGAAAAATGGTGACCTACAGATTTGGACATTGGCATTTGAAACAATTGATACAACATTTGCATTTCTATTTAAAACGGGACAACAATAGTGGAGTCGCTAAATAGGGGTATCGTATGGAAATAACTTCGCAGCTCCAGCCCAATTTCGGTATTACCTGCCCTATCCAAAATTCTAGAAAAGATAATAAATAAAAGACCTATATTGTTCTTGGAAAAGCAAAATATACTAAGAAAATCTGAGGACGCTTCTTAAACTTTTCAAATATTATTATTTGAGTAATAGAATACAGAGGGTAACACTTAACTGTCTTTAGTGTAGTGTAGTGATACCAGTATTATCTACGTTCACCTGATGGTAAACACGACACCATGGCGATAACCTACAAGATGTAAGAATACAGACGCTGGCTGTGTGTACTATTATAAGTTTTCAACATTTGTTACACTGTCTAACGAAGACTATTTTTGGGCAACCAAAAAATTTAATTAAAATTGTGATAAGACGCTCCGAACATAAACGCATTGCTCATACTCGTATAAAAGACATCAACGCAATAAAATAAAAAAAAGGTGTTTCAAATTAGGCCTGCACTTGTTGTATCGCTGTTGTTGTATTTTAAAAAATCAAGTAATGATCTAATAATGTATAGAAAAATTTCTTTTTTGGCATTTATTATAATTGTACAAGATCGTTCTCTTTGTACTAAATGACAGCGTAAAATGACATTTTATTGATGCCATCTTTGTTTTCAACGTCAAGTATAATCTGATTCGTGCATTTTATATGTTTTTGTACAAATAAACTGAACCGAAATGTACATTTTTTTAACTAAATCACTATTATTTGATAATAGCCTATTAAAATTTTAAGTGTACAAGACCAGGCCTTGGCTCCATACATTAGTAAAACGTGTCATTTTCCCCCCAAAAATTGTTTATGCTAAAATCGATACAAAACTGTCATCATTGATAAATCAATAGTAGAGATAAATCACAGTAAACCATGCCTCATGTCAATCGACTAAAGGACGACTTTTCATTGTACTGCTACGCTAGTACAAGGCATATAAGAAAAACAATGGTTTTGAAATGATTTACCTACACTATGCGGTCAGTGGTGGTAGATTCAGCGGACGTAGTAGGCGCCGGGGTAAGCGGAGTAGGCGAAGGGTGCGGCGGCGGCGTAAGGAGAGACAACTGAAGATACCGCCGCTCCAGGGTACACGTAGTCGTATGGTGAAGAGTAGGCCAACACTTGGGGCTCAGGTTTGGGGTTTGGTGCGGCGAAGGCCACAGCCAACAGGGCAAAAGGGCGACCTGTAGTGACAAAACATAATTATAGAATTAGTAAATCATACTTCCATGAAGTCGTATAGGTATAGCCTTCGGCTTTAAATAGTTCGCAAGTCTATTAATGCGCAATGTGATCTGATCAGTTCGCGAGGGATTCTTTGTATTTTTTGTCTAAAGCGAAACCTGTTAAAGCTACTGTCATCTTAGAAATGATGAAACACGTGGTCATCTGAAGGTTACAATAAAAACAAAAAAACTTTAATTATACTTTGCCTACTCATTGTATGAAGACAGAACTTCATCGCTGTAAGTAAAGATCAAGGCTAGACAACTTGGTATATAAAGCTTAGATACCTGAACGCATGCATGATTCAGTCCAAGTACTTTGTCGCATCAACAAATATGTTCGCTAAAATTGTAAGTATTAATAATAATTGTATTACGTACTTCAATACATCGCCAAAAAAATTGTTTGAATGTTGGTCATATAACGTGGGAGGGAGTAAAATATTTTTTCATGATATTATTCTTCAGTATATAGATCAACTAAATTTTTGACTGTGAGAAATTGTCTTTGTTCGTAGAAATTTTATTGAAATGTAACTTATTTAACTAATACTAGTGCTTTTGCCTACGAATTCGACCGCGCGGTGATTTTCTTATTGCTATTTAACTACTGAAAACTGCCCTTTTACAAAAAATCTAGTCATCCTTATCCTCCTTTACAACGTAAAGGAAGGACAAACAAACACCTAAACATACTCACTTTCGCATTTATAATATTAGTATGGATAGCCTAATTAATTTGAGGCTACTGGGTGAATACGCATCTTTCGTACGGCCTTATTGTCACTAATCATCAGCGGAGATGTTGGTCAATTGCAAATCTTCACTTTCTAAACGGTACTATGAATGTATGGAGTATACTCCTTGTCTGTCAAGGGTGCGTTAGCTGATATCCATAAAGGTTTATCGTTTTTAGCGCCATAAATTACAGAGAATATTGGCGATAGAAAGCAAAATGCTATTTTCTTAGCATTACTTTCTATCACCTGAACTTACATATTGGTAGCTGTTTTATTCATTACTTCTAAGACGCTCCTGTCTTCAGTAGGTTCGCTACGACTGCCATTGTTGATCCTGACATCATAAAGAAGTTAAAGCCGGATAAAGTTAAAGATCCAGGGAAAAACGGTCATAAAGCCCTTCACACCTAAATGTTCTAGTTTTGATATTAGAAAAACCTTGTGTTATTAATTTTATGCAAAATGTAATTTACTAATACATACCATAATTATGTTTTGTCACTACAGGTCGCCCTTTTTGCCCTGTTGGCTGTGGCCTTCGCCGCACCAAACCCCAAACCTGAGCCCCAAGTGTTGGCCTACTCTTCACCATACGACTACGTGTACTCTGGAGCGGCGGTACCTTCAGTTGTCTCTCCTTACGCCGCCGCCGCACCCTTCGCCTACTCCGCTTACCCCGGCGCCTACTACGTCCGCTGAATCTACCACCACTGACCGCATAGTGTAGGTAAATCATTTCAAAACCATTGTTTTTCTTATATGCCTTGTACTAGCGTAGCTGCAATGAAAAGTCGTCCTTTAGTCGATTGACATGAGGCATGGTTTACTGTGATTTATCTCTACTATTGATTACAAATAATGACCGTTTTGTATTGATTTTAGCATAATAAAAAGTTTTTGCAAAATTTTGTTTTATTGGGTTGATATCTTTTATACGAGTATGAGCTATACATTTATGTATAGTAGGGCTTGCAGATTCTGTAAGGAGGACGAGGAGACGTCCACCCATATCCTCTGCCACTGTGATGCTCAGCCACAACGGACAGTATCAGGATCTCAAAACTCAGACCAATCGTACGGTTCATGACTGAGATTGACCTTATAGGTGATTTGATCCATAGGAGATTATCACAATAGATCTGCAAAGGTCGCAGTGACATGCAGGACACACGGACTGCACCCCTCATGTCCAAAATATTAAATAACAATAAATGCATTTATGTTCGTAGCGACTTATCACAATAATTTTTTTGCCCAAAATAGTATTTATTTGATAATTAACAAATGTTGTTAAACTTTACACACGGCGTCTGTAGTGGTCAACGTGTGCCATCGTAGGCCACGCACTACGCTTACCAGCAGGTGCTATCGTGGAGAAAACTGGTATAACTCTATAAAGACCGTTAATTGTCATCCTCTGTGTTCGATTAGGTACTTAAGTAAACTTTGAAAAGTTTAAGGGTCGTCTTAAGGACTATGCTGAAAAGAACAATAACTCTTTAAAGACCGTTAATTGTCATCCTCTGTGTTCGATTAGGTACTTAAGTAAACTTTGAAAAGTTTAAGGGTCGTCTTAAGGACTATGCTGAAAAGAACAATAACTCTTTAAAGACCGTTAATTGTCATCCTCTGTGTTCGATTAGGTACTTAAGTAAACTTTGAAAAGTTTAAGGGTCGTCTTAAGGACTATGCTGAAAAGAACAATAACTCTTTAAAGACCGTTAATTGTCATCCTCTGTGTTCGATTAGGTACTTAAGTAAACTTTGAAAAGTTTAAGGGTCGTCTTAAGGACTATGCTGAAAAGAACATAATTAAACTCTTTTTTAGAGTGTATAAACAAAGTTCTTTCGTACGATATCGCTTTGGCTCCACTTTCGAATTTCGATCGACAATTTTTATCCCGTTTTAAATAAAAATACAAATGCCGAATCAATTACCTACTTCAGTTGCGGCATCTGCGAGTCACCTTTTTCGATTACTACCCATCAATTCGATATCATAAGTATTTGTTGGGATAATCAGCTGCGGCAGACGTAAAGACGGACATGCAGAAATAATGTGATTGCAGATGGCCATCTCACCTGATGGTAAGTAGGAACAAGTCCGAAAATAGAAGTGGTCTTTACTTGCACTTGACTAAGAAAAAATACCACAATACCAACTATCACGGCCACTGGTACTTACTTGTAGTTCACTGCATAAAAGAGGCGCGACTTGTATTATATATCGCACTATTAACATATTTTTCAGACCTAGATATATAGGCATATCATCATTTATTGAGGCAAAAGCAATACATTATTTGCTTTGAAATTAAGAAATTTAAGAAGCCGCATTTCTTTACAAATGCGGTACAACCTTTCAAGATGTTTGGTTTTGGGATAGGAAGTGACCCGTATTTTTTTATTATCTGATATGATATTTTCAATACTTTTAACGTGGCATTTCAAATATTTCCATTACTATTCCATAATTTTTGCCTTTTTTTGTAAAAATTATGGTGAAAGTATACCTATTTTAGGGATCCGTACCCAGAGGGTGAAAAACGGGACCATTACTAAGACTTGCCTGTCGGTCCGTCCGTCTGTCTATACGTCTGTCACCAGGCTGTATCTCATGAACCGTGACAGTTAGAGAGTTGAAATTTTTACAGATGATGTGTTTTTGTTGCCGTTATAACCACAAATACTAAAAACCAAAATAAAATAAATATTTAAGGGGGCTCCCATACAACAAAACGTAATTTTTTAAAAGACTTGCGATGTAACATATTAGTGGCGCTATCTAGTGTCGTACTCGTCTGCTACTGCTACTTCAAAACTAAATTGATAACGAAAATCGAGGCGCATTCGTTAGAGGATTATTCGGTGCATATTATTATTTATGGTTTTCCGTATCTTAAATATCCATATTCTGTACGGAACCCTTCGTGCGCGAGTCCGTCTCGCACTTTTAATATAAATTTATAAATATAATAAAAACTCGCTAATTTTAATAAATTGTTTCTTGTCTAGTATTTGCAAAAAGATGTAAACGCAAGTAGGCAACGCAAACGCTAGTAGCGTTCTTTCACTTCAAAATTTTAATTGGTTGTCTCTTAAAATTATTGAAGAAAACAAAGTAAATTTTTAACGTATCCATTTTTACAAACTTCTTTTTAGGTTTCCTTGGTCAAACAAGGACCCCTTATGGTTTCGCTCTGTCTGTCCGCGGCTTAGCTTAGAGACCCTTTCTACTAGAAAGCTGTAATTTGGTAAGTGTATACAAATTAATTACGCCGAATAGAATGTGCCGTGAGAGAATAAAGTCTTGAAAAATATTTTTTGGGTGACTCCCATACACTTGGGGGTGAAATATTTTTTTCGGTTGTTCTACCCCATTGTGTAGGGTATCGTTGTATAGGTCTTTTTAAAAATATTGAGGATCTAGGAACACCACTTTGCGATTGAGCACTTTGCTATTTATTAAGCTTTAAAATGATAATTTTTGTCAAAGTCGAGCGTCCCTCCATCCCTTTCTGCTAAACTGTTGCTTTTAAAAATCTGAAGAAAAAATAGTAATATTTATACTGAAATTAAAAGGAGAAATATCACAACTAAGTTGGCTTTACAGGTTAGCGAGTAAAAGTTGACCAAATTATAGTGTATATTTGGAGAAGTCAAAATGAAAATTTCGTACAAATTATATTCAAAATTAGATCGTCCTGGGTTGGCCCGTTTTAGACGTTATGTTCCGGACAACTACAGAACCCTACACTTTTTTATCTCCAACTCCATCTACACCACCTCATATGATTGCGACGGCAACAATCGTCTGAGTGGCGAGGGGTCCGATGGTTGCAGTCGTTCAGAGTCTCGGAACTCTAATGAAGATCAACCTTGAACTTCAAAACACAATGACATCGTCATCACAACCGACGATGTTAATAAATATTATGACAAGCAACAAGTTACGGAAGCACATTGTAATGTTTCAAAGGCAGTAAAGACATACACTGTTGTCGAGTACCTACTTGATAAGCGATCTGGTTCCAGTCCCACACGGATGCAAAAATAATGATCCATTAATTCAAATGTCACATACTCGCAGACATACTGACTAGATGTCTGATTTAACGTTATCCCTCTCCTAATGCTTCCATACTAAATTTCTGTTGCCGTAATCTTTTAAAATAGAATAGCTAGATTTGATAAGTAATTACCTAAAAATAGGAGATGAAATTATAGTGTCGCGAAATATCATTAATTTACAACTGCGAGTGGTTCATAGATGGCGCTTAGAACAATAATTGAAAAAGTGTTTAAAATGAAAATTGTGATTCACTGTGAAGTTGTATGTTAATGATACTCATTTCGTGACATCACAATCTGATGTCCTATTTATAGATAGTTACTACACAAATCCAGCTATTATATTTTAATAGATTATGGTAACAGAAATTTAGTATGAAACTTTGATGGTGGTGTATCGCCTTAATGAAAACGAACACTATAAACAATAGTGCTAGGTCCACAACTACAAAATACAAATTTTATATAATTATTGTATAAGGTTCCGAGGTACGGAGAATCCTCATGAAAACGTCAGAGTGAATTCAATCAAGTACTATTCAATCAGTATTGAAAATTAATCAAATATGTAAAACTAATCAAAGTAATTTGAAACGATAAGTCATACTATGTCCATGAAAATTAGTTAAGAGAAAAGCGAGAAAGCTATGATTTATGCATACTACTTACTCGTGGATAATTAAATTTAAGTATAATATTTATTGTAAATGTAAATTAGAATTGAATGTATACTCACTTGGTTGTCCGTCCATCCGTCTGTCTGTCAAGACCCTTTTTCACAGGAATTCGTGAAGGTATCAAATCGAAATTAAAATCAAGTACTCAATTTGGCAATCTCTTTGATCTATAAAAATTATTCTTACTCAACGATATATTAGAGATGGCCGTTTAAGCAGCTTATTTTGACGATTTCCCTAGAAAGCGCATCAAAACCTAAATGGTACTTTCCCATTGACCTAGAATCCTAGAAGCAAGGACTTATTATATTATATTTTTATAATAATTTTTTAATTAATCGAGTGAGCGAAGCGAACAAAAGTCTTCCTTTTGACTACTAAGGCAAAAAGCTACTTTCTGTGTGTTTGTATGTTTTCTTCTACAGGTCGCATTTCTCAACCGATCTGGACAAAACTTGGTATATAGGTACAAAGTGGGTACTGGATATCTTCGCCGTACGATAAACAATTTCGTTGCAGTTTCTATTATTTTAAAGGTTGAATCATTTTTCTCTACAGAGTAAAAATCGAGTCAAAAATGTCAAAAAAGTATAAAAAGTCAAAACAATCGAATGTTGAATAAAAGCTTTTAAAAAGCATAGCTTGTAAGCTACGTAGCTTGCACCCAATGATTGGTAGTAATTAGAAATCGTGAGTAATGTCATACATGTCATAAGCTGGGAGTACAAATCAATTTATTCCCATTACCATCTGGGTGAATTTATTCTCTGGGTGAAAATTGGGATTTTTAGAGCATCTGGAACCATCTTCTCATTAATAAACCAATTAATATTTTCTAGATTGCTACTACTAGAAATCTTAGCTATAAATCTGTACTGGGTGTAATTGCCTCAATTTTAAAAGCTTTTATTGTTGATATTTAAAAGAAAGAACTAACTGGCTCTGTGTGGCAAAGTATGTACTCGGGAGACTATAGCTCTCAGAGCCACTAGTCATATTACATACATTGAAATCAGTTTTAGCCAATATAAGAGTGATTATGGTAACTTACTGGGCATCTTTTGTATCATTGAAGAAAAAAAAAGTTTGCACAATAATTAGATAAACACACACCTATGAACGATCGCCGATGCTAACTTAGAGCGGTGATTAAGTATGTTCAATAGTCTAATGGCAAGCCTGATTGACGTGGCGATCTATGAGGACGGCTAATATCATTTCTTAGGGTACGCCGTAGGTATCATAAAACGGATCAAAGTTCCACGATTAAAATTTCTAGATCAAAATTATTGTGCTGGACATTTTTTTTTGCCGCCTCCGTGGCCTAATCATTAAATTTTAAACTAAAAATCCGCAGGTACCGGGTTCGATTCCCAATGAGGGTGTCATCCAATGACCTTATCGTCACTGACTGCCCGGTGAGATGAAGGCCAATATACACCCGTCAGTCAGTCAAGCAGGTGTTATATATATGCAGATGTCGTCACCAGTCTTAGATTGCATTTCTCACGAACGTTACGTACGTACATCTTCTATCGTCGTTCAAACTATCCCCGTTTCACTCTAAAGCGTTACACAAGCTAGACCTCGAGTCACGTGTACAGCCAGCGCTCGGTGAGAAACCTTTTTACCCACGACGGAACGAACTTTTTTTGTAAAGGGTTACTGATACGTCAGCGATGGTTCTTAGATAGGTGGTATGGCGCTAGCTCACCAGGGGGCGCTGCAATCAAGATTTTCACTCATTATAAAAAATAAAAATAAAAATTTTGAAAATACCCACGACAAATGTGAACGTTGTAATCGGAAAAGGGTTACATTTTTTTTTGGAGAAACCCTCGACTAATTGGAAGTAAGTAACTAGATAAAAAGAAGCTTACATATTATTACAATAATAAGTCCGAAAAAATCCGTCCGCAGTACGACTACTACGTTAAGCAAGCAGTTCTCTCAATCGGTATAGTACCCACACCTGGCTACTTGCACATTTTAAAACCAGGTGCATCTAGCACGCTTCAAATCGTTCGTGGTGCGAGTCCCGACCTGCAAGCTGGAGACCTTCATGAGGGAGGACTACTGGCCGAATCGCTTCCGAGGGAGGATAGCGCCACCAGGAGCCTCTTTCATAAAAGTACAATCAGCGGACACTATGGGCGAAAATGATATGACATTTGTCAGTTTAATATGAAATATCTGGGCGACCGAGCTTTGCTCGTAGTTCTTTAAAAACAAACAAAAACTTTATTTCTGCCCCTAGTTAGCCATAAAGAGTGGAACAATTTGCCACTAAAATAATAATAATTACAAACTTGAATAAATAAATAAAAACACACAACCACTCGGCTAAAGTGATTATGTTTGACAGCGTGAAATTTCCCATCATATTTAGCGTCGAATAACGCGAAAGAAAAACGTCATAACACTAATCTAGATCGATTTTTTGCCCCCAAAACCCCCTAAATATCAAATTTCAGCGAAATCGCTGGAGCCGTTTCCGAGATCCGAATTATATATATACAAGAATTGCTCGTTTAAAGGTATAAGTTAAGATATTATATATTTTTATAAAACAGCTCCCAGGACGGCATCAACGTGCCTTAGTAAATAAGAGCAGATTATAGGTTTATTATTTATTGTATTAGGTAATAATTTTATTTTGATTTTTATATATTTCTATAGTTCTTGATACATTACCATAAATGATTAATAATAATAACAACAAGATCGCTCCATTTTTAATACTTTCATTTCAATATAACATATCCAACAACTATGCCTTTAATTTTTTAAATTTGTTTTTATTTTTGCAGTCACCTGCGTATTGAAAATGCGTGACGTCAGATACCTCATGTTTCTCTCTCCGTAATAGTTAGTGATACAGGGCTCAATATATTGCGATCAAACATTTTTCCTTACACACAGGTTACCACACTCTAATTAATTCACGTGGGTACCAGTTATTGAACAAACACTAAAATGGAAAGCAACATTCATTTGCAATAACATCTTACTCGTATTGTTATCACAAGCCCGCCTAACAAATGCTAAGCTAAGAAAGCTGATCATGTAAAGATAATTATAATATTTAAAACCAGTTAAATAAAAAGCTTTTGAAAAATTAAAACCGATAAATAAGCTTTTAATAATAAGGTGATTTCAATATTTATTCATATTTTATAATTGAACAGCACCTTGCCTACATGTAATTTTTTCTTTCTTCTGTTGTTATAAAATAAAATAGGCTAACATGATAAGAGTCAAGGAGGATCGCCCCTGCTAGCTGAAGCACAGGTTCCACCTAGTCCGGCAGCAGTGGCTCAATTCATCTTAATACCAATCTAAAAGCCATATACTTTTGTAACAAAAAGGTATTTTTTGTTTTATATAACAAACTACATTTACGTCAAAATTGTAAAGTATTGTCTTATTGAAATATTACCACATTCAAACATTTGTCTGCATATATTCGGAACAGATTTATTTAATCTTTAATTAAGAAGAGATTTAAGCTAACATAATGAATGATGCGACGATACAAAAAAGGTATTTAATTCGCCAATAACTTGTTATTCGTGAAAATATTCATATAATTTTGTCCCGTTGATTTATTAAGCCGTTGAACTGACTTTGATTTTCCTAGAGACTTAAGATGCGAAAAACCCTTGCGACATACTTTTAACATCGTCCAAAAGCAAGATCAAACGCGAGCTTTACTCGAAGAAGTATTTGGAAATTGATTAATTGAATTTTGGCACAAATAGTCAATATAATTTCGGTAAAGGTGTAAGAACCAAACGAAATCTCTAGGAGCTTGAACTTAAATCCTTTCTGACCGAGTTCATTAACTCACAAATAATAATAAAAAATACAAATAGACGTAGTACACTTCAATTTTTTTCTTATATAGACTTCCGTTTGGCCACAATCTTGCATTCTCTTCTTCACTGAACAATTTTTGGAGCATTGTGTACTGAGCTGAGATTTGCGCTAATAAATTCGTTAGGCGGTTTGAATAAAAATGTCTTGTTGAATCTCATTGCAGAAGAACTAAAAAGTTTTCAGTATTAAAAATATCTACAGAAAACCGTTTGCTATTTCAAATATTTGCTTGTCGAACTCGTAGACCATTTTTCTAAAGCTGAGAGGCATTTTAATCGGTCCGCTTCGGAAAATTTCAATAAGATTTAGTTGAATAAGTTATTTTCAATTATTTGGTAATTGGTAGTGATTATTATTAATTCAATGTTATGCACAGGGACTATACATTGCTGAATTTATATAATAATCTGATTTAGTAGTTTTGAAAAACTAGGAAGAGAGCTGCAATTACCTATGCACATATTTCATGCCAACTAGTAAATACACTGTTAATTTGTTCAAGGACTGCCTTCTGGAGGTTGAAGTGAGCGGCAACTAGCGGGCATCCCGGTCGCGTCGCCTGCCAGGCACGTACATGTCCCACTGCAGGATCGGCAACCAACCTCCCTGCGCATGTGCAGAACATCCTTTATATACCACCCCACCAGCCGCGTGCCGGCAGTTCGTAACACACTCTCGTGAAGCGACCTACTCTCCTCTTTGCTATCATTAACGCGATCGACGCGAAAAGTTTGAAAATAAATACAAGTTCCAAAATAATATCGATAAACACCTGAACGGTTTAACTGGACTGTGCGAGTGCCATATTGTCGAACCTATGAAAAACAAGCTAGGAATCGACTTCGTATCGACAGAAAAGTTCGTCGGCGACTTGCCGGTGAACGAAAGAGTTGCGAAGACGGCGTCTCGTCGCGAATCTATTGCGCCGAAGATCGTGGTGTGCCCGCCGATGGAAGACCTGCCGGAACCTATCGAAGCGGCGCGGGGGAGTCGCCTGCTGAAGGCTCTCAGTAAGCGTTTGACCCGACGCGCACCCGACATTGACTCCCTGGGCAGTTCGAGCAGCAGTGACAGCGTGTCGTACGAGCCACGGCGCGCCGACGATCGCTCGTCGTGCTCGGCCAGTGACTCCGGCAGCGAAGGCTCCGACCGTCACCGCCGCCACCGCTCCACCGTCTCCCTGCGACGAGTGTTCCAAAGCCTGACCCTCTCGCCACGGTCACACTCCAGCTCTCCATCAGACCGCCAGCGGCCTCCCAAGAAACAAACGCAGCCGAAGCGAATCCTCCGAACGCCCGTCACCTACACGTACGTGCGAGGTCTGTCCGGTCTACCGACACAGCGAGTGCCGCGACACATGGTCTGCTGCTCCACTATGGGTCTTAACCGGTAGACGAAGAACCTACAACCGCTGGGCGGACAACAAGACTGGTTAACGATAACGATTAGTAATAAAAAAAGTGCTAGTGAGATGAGTTCTCATCATATCAGTAGATAATTTACTGACGCCGAAGCGCAAGGCGATGTAACGTTGTCTTCATGGAGGACCAAGTATGGGGAGGATCCTCGCGGCTCGCGCTGCATCTCGAGCTGTGACTTTCGTAGTTCTTAATTAAGGACAATACATAAGACTGGAACGATGGCGATCTGTTGCTAGCTCTCTGCATTCCAACACTAACAGTTTAATCACATCGTGCACTGTAGAACACCAAACATTTACTTGACACTTCAATGTTCTCAATTTCAATTTTTTGAAACGAGTTCATAACTTACACCAGTTTATTAACAATATTAGAAACTTAGAATTGTATAAAATAAGTTCCACTAAAAACTTTGGTATCAAAATGTTATTAAGTACATATTTAACACCATTATTAAGATTTTTAAGTACTTAACTCTAATAAAAACACTCACTCGAATTTAAACTAAGGTACTTGTAATACCTGTTAATTCATGCATAGTGCCTTTTCACATTTTGAATGACTTTAAGTGAAGTTAGAAATAATGTATACTACAGAAACTGTGTACCTAACTGTAGAACTAAGTATACTAGATTCAGTATTCATCTATGTAACCTAAGGTCTAGTGGTGAAAGTCAGGAGTAACTAATAATGTTAATTTTTTAATCGTATCGGATGGATACTTCACTCATTATTCTGCAATTATAAACATTGACATGTGAACGAATGTCATTACTTCATCGACTTCTACCACACAGCCTTATGGAAATGTCAAAGCGCATTCAATAAATCACTATTCAATCAGTATTCAAATATGTAAAACTAATCTAAGGAATTTGAAATGACAAGTCATACTGTGTCTATGAAAATAGTTGATAGAGAAGCGAGAAAGCTATTGCTGTATACTACTTAGATAGTCTGAATATTGAATCAATTAGATTTAAGTATAATTTTTATTGTAATAAGACGAGATTTCGTATTTGAAAAATAAAATAAATTAAAAATATACTATATATTATTTCTTAACACAAACACCCTGTTAACAATAGTTTGACTACTACATTAAACAGCCTCTGCGAACATATTTTCAACTATTCAAATCTGAGTTCGGAAATACAGCCAACTAGAATGAAATATTCCGTTTTTGGTAATTTTCTAAACAAACTCGGCAAGCTCTTGATTCGCACGGGCGCTATCTACTGATGTGCGAACTAACACAACTTCCAGGTGGAGTATCAAATAATGCAATGCTAAAACCATATCTTCTTTCGTGCAGTAGTTTTTTCGTGATGCACGTACAAACATACAGACAGAAGAAGAGACAATATTTCAGAGAGAGTAAGAGAGACACAAATATTTATTTAAGAGGGAAACCAATAGTTTTCAATGACATATAAAATGCTATGAAATAATTTCCTACCACATTTACCAGTTAGTTTCATCAGATTAATTATTGCTATTTAGACATATACATAGACACAACTTTATTTAAGAACACACACAACACAATACACATAAAAAACACAGTAAAAAAATCAGTAATTATTAAATACAAACATAAATTAAGCTTTGAAGAATTTGAGACTGAATTTGAAGCTATTGCCTGGCCTGGGTCCTATTAGGGTATGGAGTAGCCACTTAGGCAGAGACCATAGCCAAAAAAACCTTTGTATCCCGAATATATTACTGCGATCACCGAAGAGCTTGCCTAGCTTGGCTGCTGTGGTTCGTGTTAATTCCCGTTTAAATGAGTTAATACCTGGGCGACCGAACTTTGTTCTGATTTTTTGGCCAACTGATAAACTGGATGTAGATTATTTGACAACAACAAATTGTGTAGTTCCACTTAAGTTGTCCCTGGACTAAACTAATACAACAAAACAATAAACTTTAAGTTACACAAAAGATGTACTAAAATTACACCCGCATAAACATTTTAAGAAACAAAACTTTGCGCGTGTTGATGTCTTTTGTTTCTTTTTATACACCTACTCGTTTATTGTATAGGTAGATACAGCAATCTCTGTTCTTTCCCCTAACAAAGCAATAAATTTATTTTTCTTTCTTTTCTTTTAATATGACTTTTAATAGGACATATATTCGCCTTCATATTATTACAATAATGTCTTAGATATTATTATAATTATTATTTACTATTATTATCATATTATTATTATACAATTCTAAAAATCCGTCGGAGGCTGCCATTTTCTAACTGTTTCAATTTTCAATTAAAATGTAGCAGTATATTTTATTTTTATTTATTTATTAAATATTCAGACAACCATGGTCCATTTTTGTTAGTAATATCTTATTATCTATGTTAGTACTTATATTCTACTACAGATTTGGTAATCATAATAAGATGCCACATCAGTGGGCAATCGAATTTACCAGCAATCACCCTCAGAACGCTGTTAGTGCTTCCTCGAACTCTACGTAGCAGCGACGCTGCTTTCTTTCTTAGGATAGCGCTAAAACTATCTGTTCGCGCCTCCGCAAACATATTTGATGCGCTACAAAACCGAGGAAGCCTTAACAGCGCCCTGAAGGCGTTGTTGAATTGGACTCGCAGAGCATTGTAGGACTTTTGTGTATATCTGACCCACAGGTTCCCGGTATACAGTGAGGTACAGTAAGCTTTAAAAAGCGTGATTTTGACTGTGTCCGCGCACCGGGCAATTCTGCGAGACAGCATGTTCGCGCGCACCGACAATGCTCTGCGCTCCCGCTCCATATCCTGATCGTCTTTCAGATCGTCAGTAACAATGTGCCCCAGATATTTAAAAGAATTCACTCTTTTAAGAGGGGCGCCATTCAGAAAAACAGGAGGATAAGAATATAGATAATGGTTTTGTAAGTTAAAGTTAAACTACATTAAAATTTAGCTACGTACCCAACGTAATTTTAATTACTCAAGAACTGCCAAATTTTAGTCCATGTCAGGTCAGAATAGTAATCAGTTACGATTAATGTTAAATGCCTTTGTACATGCCATAATACGCCGCTTTCTCCGCCCCGCCGTAGCTCGGTGATATTTGCTGGTAACAAAAATGTGCCAAAGCATTATCCACTGGTTACATTACTTGTGTGTTCCGTAGATAGATAGAGGCGGAACTGACTGAAAAAGTCTTGAAGTAGGACAGGGACCGAGAAAGGTCGACGAACCCACTGCAGTTATCGATTTGGAACCCCGTTGCAGTTGCCGTGAATAATACAGACTACCCGCTAAAGATAGATTGACCTAAATTCTCTTGGAAATTTATGTTTTGGTACCACACAATTATTTTCTTCTCGTCACTTACCATCAGGGGCAATGAAGGCCAAGTCCAAGCCTATTAAAAATATCTCTGTTTATGCTGGCAGCGCTGTCTAAATGCCCCCGATGATGAATCACGCAACTGGTCACGTCGTTGTGTATTATAATTCATAAGTACGTGCCTCCACACCAGTGTCATGTTTGTGAAAATCAATTGTATTCATTCATTAGAATTCATTAGAATATAAAACGTTTTTGCGATCCTTGAAATATTGAAAGGACACAACACGACTCTAGGAAAAACCGTACACATACCTCTGGGGTCACGCGAATTAACGTTGATAAGTCTGTGTCCCCAAAACTGGATGCAACGTTGAGAGTTTTGTACGGCGGTAGTGAACGTTAAACGTAAGGGTTAAAAGTATCGGAGTTAATTCATTTCGTTAATATTATTTTGAGTAAGTTTTCATAAGCGTGTACCCAAATATTAGGGAACTTGGTTTATTTTATGTTTACCCCAGTTCTGTCAGTCTAGCAAATGATTGAGATCAATCAAATAATACTCCAATAGCGATTTACGAACCTAAGCTCAAAGAGAAGAAAAAAGTTCATCGACCCTGACTATTATCTGTTAAGAAAGCTTTATATACATACATAATGTTACAGTTTGTATGTTCATCTAAATTTCTTTGTCGGTAATGTTTACTGATGAACATGAGACTTCCACCTAGACTCTTCTTTAACAGCCACAGTGACCTAGTAGTTGCACGTTTGGACTCCACTCCGGAGGGACCAGGTTCGATTACTATTAGGTTTGGTTGGTAGTCGGTCAATTTATATGTGCACCTGGCTAGCTACCAACATGCTACCTAAGCCTGCCGACAAACACCTATTCCAGTATGAAGGTTCAGTACAGACAATACCTCGTTAACTTGAGACTACTGGGCAAGCACACTTTCCATCCAATGGTCTTATCCGCACTTACCATGAGGTGAGGTTACATCTAATTTGTTGATTACAAACCATTCGGACAATAAAACGTAATTAGACCCTAAAGGAGATTTTGTTTGTGGTGCATTTTTCTATACGTTCAACTCGACGGTTGAGACTTTACAGAGAAAAAAACCGTTATTTCAATATTTTTAAAAAAATATTAGTATAAGCAACGTCCTAGTCAAATACCGTCTAAAATCATGCAAAGCCACTGAGAAGAATAGTCATATTTCCAGTTATCCTTACGTAGAATCTACGGTCGTTCCTTTGATATATACCCTTTGAAAACCTCTTTCTTATTTGGTAAAGCTCTTCTTGCCCACTCGGGACTGGCCTGTGACTGGATTTACAGACATATTACGTAATTTTACATACATTTAACCTCATTGTAACGTTACCTGCTATGTTACATCAATCTTGTTTGAATAGGTAATAAGTTCGTTGTACGGAGAAAAACACACTACAACACAACCACATTTTACACATAACTACAATATTTAGTTAATAAATTGTTTATATTATTTTTACTTCTGAATTTAGTTTAATTAATTTTTTGTTGTGTTTTTTATGTGTATTGTGTAGTGTCTGTTTTTGTATATACCTTTAAGCAAGTAAAAGGCTTTCCAAGATGATTGTCTGACATGTCAACCTAAAGAACTTGTGATGTTGTACTTTGGTTGTATTACTAAACACTACTGCGTAATAACTTTTCGAAATGCCCCCTAACCGGCAAAGTGACACGGTACAATATTTAAAAGGTCTAACAAAAATGCCGCAAAAATGCTGCAAGTAAATTTAATTCTTATATTTCTCTTTTAGCTGTAATATTATATTAATTATTATTTGAGAATCTATAATTAATCAAAAAATTATTTTATTCTCATTAAATATATCTTCATCAATTGAATGATAAAACACACCTTGTATGTACCACCACTCAACAAATTTATATTGGAATTGTGTTTTTCCTTTGCCTTGGCGACAATAAAAAACCAACATTGAGTGATTTCCTTCGTAGAATATTATTAAGAAAGCCAAATAAATATTTACTCCTATTGAAATTAATATGGTACTTACGAGTAGAGATAACGTAATAGATAAACGGAAAAATGTCAGGTGAATTTATATTTCTTACCATGAAGGTGAAAGCTACGTCCTACGTCGATTGATAAAGAAATTTCCCAGCTAATGATGATGATGGAAGACTTTCCTGGCTGACATGTATGTGGCCAATATTGCAGTCCAAGTCGCTTAAGATACTTGAAGTTGGAAGTTGGCATTGATCCCTTTTATGATGACAAATACAGCTAAAAAAGGATCCCGTAAGGGGATGATAAGGGGTGAATAGCTATTGAAACAAAAGTATTGAACTAGAACCTTAAAATGCCATCTGACGGTTCATACAATAAGAACTTTGAACAGTGGGAAAACTGTGGTCGACATAACAGCACTTGGCCTTCATCTCACCCGACGGTCAGGACATATGATAGAAGCATGTTCACCTAGAAGCCTCAAGATATCAGCCACTAGCTTGTTATCTTTAATTGCCGTAATATTAAGTGACGACGTATTGATTACATTTTTATATTTTGTAAATCGGTATATTTAAACCATAGTGGTAGCTAGTCAAGCGGACTAATAAAAAAACTAATTAATTAATTAAAATAAGCGGCCTTACCACCTACCAAGCCGAATACCAGTAAGATGTTCCGCTGGGAATCGAACTGGTGACCTGCAGATTGTATGTCCAACCATGTATTCCCTGGGGCACGGAGCTAGTTATATATAGGTCACGTTTGTATAAATCGATATTACTATTTGAACAGGCGAGTTCACTGAAGCCACAGCATTCTGTCACGCGCGTGTCTGGAACCGAATGACGCGGTGGAAAACATAACAGTTCGACCTCAGTGCGTGGCACGTTGGTGATGCAGACTCTCAATAAAAACGTGGTTGTAATACGCAGTTTGTCCAGTGAAAGCTTCAGTAGGTACAGATGTAATGAATGTAGTGAATGACCTTTGAAAATTATAGTATATAAATAGAGAATGTCCCTAACATCGACAGAAAAGCTTCCGTTGCTTACCGCTTTAAAATCATTGCCACATTTCTTGTGGCCTCAATTAAGACCTCAATGAAAAGTAAAAATATAACAACAAAGTTTGCAGCTTATTTTAGTTTCAAATAAAATAAAGTCTTTATTCAATGTCAAAGATATTAGATTTACATGTCAATATTTTAAATTATATTTGTTAGTAAACTTAACCTAGATTAGTAATAAAATTAAACCTACAACCTAAAGAAATACGTAACCTAACCTAACTAGCGTGGATCTGGTTCCGATCCAAAGGTCCCCATCACACTTGCCGCGTTGCCACGTTGGATGGCAATGGAGATCCTTTGGACCAGGAAAGATCCCGATCGAGGATCAGAGCCCCTCTCCCTCAGGCGGCGTCCCAATTCGTAGACAAACCTCCTAGCCTCTAAACACCACGGTCCCCCCGTCTCGACAGCAACCGGAACAAATTCGTACGTCGGTTCCAAGGCCGCATATTTGGCATGCTTGAGCCTAGCGGCAGTTTCGGCCGCAGCACCAGCCGCTCGCGCTGTAGAGCTCAGGTGGGACGGAGCGAAAGTGCTCACACACGTCGCGTCCCACAACAGGCTACGGCCCTTTGCCCACGGAACCAACGTTAATCCGTCCGGTCTCTTGCCATCGGTTTCAAATTAGAACGAATAGATAATTTTAAGCCAAAGCGAAGTATCATCGACTTGGTTAATTTTGATTTTTGATTGATATTTTTCAGAAATCTTCATCACGTAAAATAAGCATCATTTAGATAGTATCACTTTTGTACGGTATCACTGAAATTATTATTAGTATCCAGTTATAATCTACAGACGTATAAGGCCACTGCTAGATTTGAGCCTTCCAAATGTAAGAAAAAAACGTACTGTTACAAACACCAATTCCATAATTTAAAATTACTTTTTTAGTGTAGTACGTTAGATACATAAGAGTGAAGATAGATACAATACATTGGAGCATTTGTACCCGCAAAGGTTATGCTAGTAGGAAAGGCCATTGCGTAAACCGTAGCCCAGGGCCAATTTACCAGCACACCAACGATGCACCAACACAAGCACGGCACAATATCCTGTACGTACAACTTACTGGAACCTTCCATTGAAAGCACAACTCTGGCTCTCCACTAAAGTTTATCCACGGCCCCTATACGTATGTTCAACATGTCCTCCGGACTTGTGTGCGGGGTTGTACAATTGCCTACGTCATAGAACTCATTTTGGGTCACTGGGTCACGAGAGGGACTGCAGCTGCGTTGCGCGGCAGGGTGGAGGGGTTGATTTTTAAACCCCTGCTGTGACGTCATCTAGCGAGCCTTGGACCCCTCCCCCTGCTTGAATGATGAATGAAAAGGTCGATTGGTGCTTGTAGATAACTAAAGTTATATGGGTCACCAAAAATAAAATATGAAGGACGTTTGCGGTTTAAGGGAATTTTAAATTTAATTCATCGATAAACTTGTATTATACAAAACTTCATTTGTATGCAAGGTTAAACAATATTAGTTATATGGTACATTTATTTCATTTGAGCTTATCGATTGTTTAAAATATATATTTTTTGAAAACAGAATTGAATTAAGTGTGCGTACCAAAAAGTGATAAAAGTAAACGGTGATGGAGGAAGATTTTCATTAATAATGCGTGCGTGCATGCTTGTGAACTATTGATGACCACTAAATGAGGCTATACTAGACCCAACTACACACAAATAAGAAACGGTTTATGTAATCGTTGTTATTTAAAAAAATTGCTGAGCCGAGCCTCTGGAAACACACGATCATACGCTCCACACAAAATGTTAACTTCTTTGTCGGGGAAAGTCCATTCTGAAAATAAGTATCTCTCATAGATCGCTACGAAGAATAGGCTTTCCATATCATTTATTACATTTCCCTTTCTCCGACAAAAAGGTCAACTTCTCAACATGTAGTACACAAATGGACGCTTTCATGTAACACAAGGCAGAAAGAGTACTCTTTGTATTTCACGATTTCCGACTAAGTTACAAAGTGACCGTTGTTCAGTTACATCATTCATCGAGTGACAGCCTGAAAACTAAAAAGTCCGTCACCAATATAAGGCATTTACTAAATGACAAAAAATTTGAACTAATGCGAAATGCGTCAAACCCAGTTATTGTTATATAGTGTGGAACGTGTGGCACTTGGAGCCTTCACTTATTTTTAATTAAAACCTTCACGTTCCTTGTAAACAGCGCGTCGTCGCGACGGCGTCCACGTGATCTTCGATGCGGTAAACAAGTCAACAATGCAGCCAATTATCGAGAAACCCGTTTCTCTAAAACCGTGCTGCAAACTTATTGCGTTCTGTGCCGTAAAATGTACAGGTGTAAAAGCTCACGCTGCCTCTTCTGTTTAAGAAAACTGTTGATTTTCACAATAATATTGTTGTTGTTGTAATTTACACAAAATCTTTGAAATAGTTTGAATTTTGTCTTATTTTAAAAATATGTTTGTATTTTTTTCTATTATCAAGCCGTTCTACAGCAAAGTGAATAAAAAGTAGGCAAGTGCGTGACGGGACAAGCGCAGTATAGGGCTCCGTAGATGAACTCGTTTTATAAAAACTAATTTTGAAAAAAGAAGAAAAAAAGAAATTTGTACGAACTTTTCATTTTTACCACTCCAAGTCTATTTTATAATTTGGTCGACTATTACTCGTGAACCTGTAAAGCCAACTTTGTTGTGATAGTTCTCCTTTTAAGTTTAATATACAGATTACGACGTTAGCGTTTGACGTTTGAAGCGTCGGTGGTGCAGTGGATAAGGTACGGACTCTCAATCTGAGGGTTTCGGGTTCGAATCCAGCCGTGTACCTACGAGTTGTTTTTCAATTCAAGTACATTATCCGATTGCTTAACGGTGAAGGAAATCATCGTGACGAAACGATGATCCAGCCAATACACATTGGGCCCGCGTAGTGGTCTATGGCCCAAATACTTTCTGTAGCAGAGTAGGCCTGAGCCCCTGCAGTGGGGACGTATATAGGCTGTTAATGATGATACATATTCCTACTATGAATTTTCCCAGATTCCCGACCAACGTGTAATATCGGTGACCACATCATCACTAAACTTCAAGTGAGATTGTGGTTAAAAACGTTCATTTATGAAACGGACCCTGATCAAGATACTACAGTTTCAGTTCACTTGATACAAACAATGCGAAAAAATACCTACTTCCACGCTGCCACCCCGGGTAGAGCACCCTGCATATAATTTTAGGCTCATAGCACTATGAGAGCTGGATTGCTCCTTATTGTGTAGCAAGAATCAGTATATGCTTATATGTCTTTGCGAATCGACTCTTCTGTACTCCTGTACTATTATGGGCCTATAGGGCGTTTGACGCGGATATTTACTGTAGATGTGATATTGACGGTGCGCCGTCTCTCACACATCATCAATTGGAGTCCTCTCGCAAGGGCAGAAACTACTTCAAACACCATAGGGCTTCGAAAAACGTAGAATTTATATTTATCAAAATGAAAGGTCTAGATGATATATTTATTTCAGATGACAACTTTCAAACTAAAAACCAACATTCCTCGGAAATTAAATGTATCTATGAGATTTTCATTTCATATGACAGCTGTCAAACTTAAAACAGTGATTTAATCTTATTCATGCACAATATACATGTGATAAAATAACCTTTCTCAAAACTTATAACTAATCACTCATACTCATACACAGGGTGTGTCTTTCAACCGATAAAATCACGTGCATGTTACCAAGAAGCAGTCTCAGAGGACACGCACGTACCTGATGAACACGTGGCCCACTACTGCTGCTACCACCACAGACAGTAAACGTCGCGACGGAATAATAATAATTACAATTAACTCATGGCACCACGTGATCGGTGCGGCACGCAGAGCAGGTATAATTCAGGCGCTTAGCGGGTTTCTCCCGTGACGCACGCGGCGATTCCACCGACCAAAAATACATTTTGCGTTTACATAATTTAAAATGTCAAGGAAATAATTTTAAGCTATTAAGCTGCTTAATTTATTTATAAAACGACCATTTTAACGTTGAACTTTTTATGTTCCCATTAAATGAAATGACAAGAGCTCTGTGAACGAGGACGTTCAAAAGTTATCATCCGTTGGAACAAACACTTTCATACTACAAATACATGTTTATTCTACTCATTCGTTAGCAGTAGACTCGACGCCTTCGTTTGAAACTCTCATGAGAATCAGTATACAACTATGATTTCTATTTAAAAAAACATTTCTCCGCTACCTATATAAGAACCTAAAATGCCTATTATCCATACATATATGTATACTTTATCCGACACTATTTATATTAGGAATTACCATTATCGAACCCTAGAAATCAGACGAAGCCAGTAAGTAGCTTGTTCTTCGTTCGACTCGTACGAGGACAATACAACAATCCCTCATTGCTATTGCAAGTGTCGGTGCTCGTGCGTACTCCTTGCGCCTGCGCCCGCGCCGGCAGCCGTTAGCGTCACAGCCCGCGCGCATGTGCTCGACGCGTCCCCGCTGTACCAAGCTGTCTCAAATCGACGGATATGTCACCGGGCCGGGTGCCGATATGCACTTGTTTGGTTCGGCCATGATTTCCAAATGCAGAGATTTTATTCTGATATTATTTCTGACAAGTATAGACATATTAGACAATTCTGTCTAATGAGGCGTGCTGGCTAAAGGGAATTCACGCAAATTGGCCGTCAAATTCGCGCCGTATCAGGTGGCTGGAACTACAGTTTATAAAACGTATGAGCCTGACTGATGAGTTGTGTGAAAGTGTTTGTCTTGCATTAAATAAGCGTCACATGGGTTGTTCTGTGTATGACATATACTGAGTATTGATGCGTCATATTGGGTCACTCAATAGACAAGTACACCAACTATCTATATTTACATTGATCATATCAATATCATAGATAGGTCAACAGCTGACCGCTACCGTTCCCCGTATACCACCACATGCAGATTGTAGGCGCAATACTGGTCAAAGTTAATGATACTCGTAAAAGCGATTAGGAAGTCGCTGGTTTCTTCTCCGGGAATTTTAATTTAGCCCATTTTGGGACCGCAGTTACAACGACATTTAATTATCTTTCTGCGACAGCATCGAAAAAGTGCAAGAAGTGACCAGTTTCGGCACTATATTTTACAGGGTTGATAGTTTATGAATAAACTTAAGTATCTTTACTTAATTTTAATTTTCTTAACATTTTCATCGAAGTGTCAGTCAACTCAGCGAGCAATTATTTTTTTAACCAATGGTGGCGCTAGTTAGCTGAGTTCAACGTCACAAGACCAGGCTTGTGATCTATGTGTGATATTATATTTAAAGCCATTTTTTTATTAAGATTACCACGAGCTGGGAAACACTTTACCAAATTTAAGACGTTCACTACTCAAAAGCATATATTACGGATTTTTCGTATAAATTTACCTTCAGAAGTTATTCTGAGAATAAATATCAGCCTAATACTCATGAGTACCTATTCGTAAAGCTTGCGTCCCGAATGAGTTGTTTACGCGAAAAATCTCTACGGCGTAGCTAGAATCTACATCGTAGCAATTGTTAAGTGGGCGACCGACACGAGTGTCAATGTCTTTCAAATTAATTCCAATTGTCTCTTTTGGCGACAGATTGTAACGTAATTCCATTAACAAGTAGCTTCTACTAAGTTGTATTATGAATGATACACGTAGGTTGAAATACACCCTTTCGTGCTAGTATTGTGTATAATTCGTTGACGTTACAGTGCAGATAACAATTTATTGTGTATTGAATAACAAGTAATCACCATTCAAAAAGAACTGGAAACCGACTTCAACTGCCCTAAAAGTCTACTTTTATTAAGGTAATACTTGTAAGTCAGCTGTCTAATACACACTTAACATTCCCTATCTCAAAAACTACTGCACCTATTTTGATGAAACTTGCAGTCTTCCCTAAGTTGAACAATAACTAGTTCAGCAAAAAAAAGTATTATTTAAATCGAACTTGTAGTTCCGGAGATATACGACGACAAACATACAAATATACATACATGCATACTCTTTTGAATTTTGGCACACTTGTTTAGAAGCTGATATAGAGTAACATATACGAAAACTGGGCAGTTCTGGAAATATTACATACATACAGGCTGAATTGATAACCTTCTTTTTGAAGTCGGTTAATTAAACGGGTACTGAGTGAGGATGTTGGGTGATGGACCTTAGTTTAAAATTTTAAAGCTGTTTAAAGTTTTAGACAAAAGCTTCATCTTACCTGTTGGTAAGTGACGATAAGGGCGTTGGGCGTAAAGTGTACACACTCAGAAGTCTCAACCTAATGAGTTTTTCAACCTCATGCTTTAGATGATGTCCTTAAACGTAGCAGTCCGGGTAGCATGATGTAAAACACAGTCTTAAATCTGTCTTATACTTTTTAACTTGTTACCTAAACCCAGTAAGGAATACACTATATAGTAACAACACAATAGTAGTGTATACACTGCAAGGGCTCAAGCCTACTCTCAGAGTGTAAGAGCCGTAATTCACCACGCCCATTGCTGATTTGTAATTTGGTAGACTTACACACGCTTTTTAATTTCTTCTCAGGAGTGCACAGATTTCCTCACGATGTTTTCCTTCACCGTGTGCACGCTAGTAAATTGTAATTATGGAGAGACCAGAGTTTCAGAATACCCAGTGACTCTATTGCTCGTTCAACTCTAAGCACATGTATTCATTCTCGTGAGATATCCCACTCCTCTGTAACAAAAACAAACAGAATCACTGAAACAATACAGTTAAAAACATTCTGAAGCAGCGTCACGGTCCGTCCATCAAAAAAAAACATCGGTACACATTTACGGGTCCTTTACGCGAACGACTTTCGCAAGCTCGTATCGTAACGTGTTATTTTAAACAAATTTAAAATTTTCGTGGAACACTGTTTCATGACATTAATTTTGAAATTTTCAAGGGGGAAAAATGCGATAAATGTAATCGTTGTAATCGGAAAATTATGATTTTTTTAAGCCCTCGACTAAGTAACGACGAAGTAACGAGATAAAAATTAAAATACATTAAAATTTGTTGATTTATCGCGACGTGTGTAATATTTCTATACGACTAATGTTGACTTTCCTTAGTCTTTCCTTATATACCTATTTATTTCTCGTAGATTTAGGTACATTAATAAAATCAAGTATCAATTAGGTACTACACATATTCATTTACGTATCATTATAATTATAAGCCCAAGAAAATCCGTCAGGGAAATGAACTAAAATTTTGGGAATAATTAAAATTACATGGGGAACGTAAATAAATTTTTATTTAGTAGTGAATTGACATCACCATCACCTCAACAGCCTATATATGTCCCCACTGATAACCATCAGCCAGGACACGTCCACTGCTGGACATAGGCCTCCTTCATAGTACGCCTAGTCGGGGGACGTCCCAACAGACGTTTCCCGGTACGTGGTCGACATTCGAGAAATCTTACTCTCCATCGGTCATCGGTTCTTCGAGCGATGTGGCCTGCCCATTGCCACTTCAGCTCACTGACTCGGTGACCTTAGTTGGTCTACGGATTTCCTCACAATTGATGTAAATTGACTGCACCTGTACAAGAAAAAAACGCTTTTCATACTTCTACATTTTAATAGAAAATGGAAACAGATTAGGCAATGTGGTTATATTTATACTTAAGCAAGCAGACTAAAAAGAAAAAATCTATAAGTATAGGCGGCAGGTCTCGTTGCAGGGGGCGTGTTCAGCACGATTTTTCTGAACAAACAAACGTCTGGGGTTTCTTCATGCCATCGGGCGCACGATCGAGATTCCCGTTTTCTTCCACGAGGCATTACGCCACAGTCCGTGCAGTCGAACAACTCAATACGAGGGGCATACCGAAATGATCGGGAATATAAAACAATACATACAGGAAATAACTAAATTTATTTTTATTGCTTTTCGAAGTATTCTCCGTTGCAGTTAATGCACTTTTGCATTCGTTCGAACCAATTATTATAGCAGCAATTCCAGTCCGAAGTTGACATGGTCAAAATCGTCGATTTGTATGCTTCCACTGCTTCTTCTGGACCTTGAAACCGCTGACCACGCAATAAATCTTTGATTCTAGGGAATGTAAAGTAATCATTGGGACTCAGATCAGGGCTGTATGGAGGATGATCCATTAATTCAACGTTTTCCTGCTTCAAAAACTCGCTTGTTTTCTGAGCGGTGTGAGAGCTCGCATTATCGTGATGGAGGATTATGCGTCGTTTCGGGTTACCTCTACGGAGTTCGGATATCATCTGTGGCAAACAAACCGTTGTATACCAATCAGCGGTAACCGTTCTCCGTTCCTCTAAGGGAACTGTGACTACATGTCCTGTTTTCGCGACAAACGAAGTGACCATTTTCTTCGATACGCTGCGAGAGCGGACAACTTTTGTTGGCTTGATCTCACCTGCGAAGACCCAGACAGCCGACTGATGCTTTCTTTCTGGCTCATATGAATAGATCCATGATTCATCACCAGAGACAATGTTATAAACTGCTTTTGACTTTCCTCCGTTGAAGCGTTGCAGAGTAGACCGGCACCAATTGACACGAGCCGCCTTTTGCTCTTCGGACAAATTATGGGGCACCCAGCGGGAAACTAGCTTTCTCACTCCCAGTTCACCATGTAAAACAGTTTGTATCGCAGTCATACCTATCCCTAAAGTAGCCCGAATCTGCTCATATGTAATATGTCGGTCATCCTGTATCATTCGGCGCACAACAGCGACATTTTCTGGTGTAACCGCTGTTTTTGGCCGGCCTGTGGAAGGTACGGTGCCAAGAGAAGCACGTCCACGCCGGAATTCAGAATACCAGCGATATATTGTCGTCTGGCTAGGCGCTTCACTCTTGAATATAGATATAAGCTCAGCGAGACATTGTCCCTGAGATAATCCTCGTCGAAAGTTGTAAAAAATTATGGCACGGAAACTTTCTCTTGTAAGCTCCATTTTTTTATCGACCTATCAATTTCAAACTGATATTGTTCTTTAAAAAAAATTTTTTTTTTAATTCTGTCAATTGTATTCGATTTTCAACTAACCAGTGTTTATTCATCAAAAAGAGTTTTTAATCTAATTAAATCGAAAGTACTCGATTACCGATCTTTTCGGTATGCCCCTCGTACAAGGTTCTCAAACTGTGCTCATGCGTTTACGTTAGTTTCCGGAAAGTGATGGTTTTAGTATTAGGTTATAGAAAAGAATAACCATGTGTAGCATCTATCTATGTATTAGCAACTTTTTACTAAGATCCCCAATCCACCTGCCTGGTTTGGTGATTACTGCAAATGCCCGCATACTTTACGTATTTTTGTCTAAGTTGCAAAAACGTTTCATTAAAAGTCGGAATTTCCACTATCTCATTTTATTCTTATACTTCTAGATTTTCTCATATACCTTACAAAACAACTCAAGGAGCACTACTCACTCATCCCTCATTTAAATAATAGGCAGCTTATATGTATTTATTTATAATATATATTATGTAAATCGTGTTTTTATTTATTGTTATACTTTTTTCTATAAACATTATCTTCTGTATTATTTAAATTTTGTTTTGTTTATGTACATGTATTTAGGTATATTTTCAGTTTGTTTGTTTTGAAAGCTCCAGTGTGAGAGACGGGAGAAATCTCTCTTTAGGGATAGGCAACTCAAAATGTACAATATTATTTTAGGTATAATATATTTGTAATATTTTTATATAAATAATATACATTTATCATTAATCAAGTGTACGTATGAGTCAGTAAGTCGAAGTGGCAATCGATCACATCGCTCGGAGAAAAGAGAACCGATGCAGGGTAAAAGTTCTCGAGTAGCGACCACCTACCTAACTGGGAAACGTGTACCAGGCCGTGCCCCTACTAGTAAAATTGCGGGGAGTCGAAGTCATTATGGCAAACAAAGTCAGCTTCGTATTTATGATAATAGGTGATATTAGTAAGGAAGTTAAAAAATTATGTGGTATCATTTTTACGAACAAAATGTTAACATTTGCCTTGTTTATATTTATTGTGGTCGGGCAAGTCTGTGGGTCAGACTAATTAATATCTTACTAAGCAAAACTAATATAGCACGTCTCATTTTTAGAACAATATATATACCAGGAGCACTTTTTATAACAACAACTGCCTCCGTGACCTACTTCCAGTGGGGGTCCTGTCAGTACTTGGTTTGATTCGTGGCAGGTAAGTCTGACGCCAAACAGTAGTGTTGATAGCACTGTTGTGTTCCGGTATAAAAGGTAGCAGCGCCAGCGCATCCATAGCTTGAGGCTTCTGGGTGTTTTAAGTTTAACGAGAATCCACTCAGAATTCTTCCATACTACATTTGTTTTGCCTGACTGGATTTGTTAAGAATAACCTAAAAATAAAAGATCCAAAAAATAATCACAAAAATATGAGTAAAAATAAAAATTGTGATTCACTATGAAATTTTATATTAATGACTAGCAGCCCGTCCCGGCTTCGCACGGGGTAGACAATTATTTATTTTTGGAAATTTGGATATAAAACACTTTTTTTCACAAATATTTTTATTTATTAAAAAACTATTATTTATTATTATTATTATATAATTATATATTTTAAAAAAATTATTTCAGTGCCCCCTCCACCCCGCCCGCCGCGATGCCCGGCGCGCTTTTCAGACTGCATCGCAAACAACGGCCAGGGCGCTATGGCGATTTTGTTTACTGTTTGAATTTTTTAATTCATAATATCTTTTGAATGGAAAGTCCAATTTAAATAATTTAAAAACTATTTTATAGGTAGTTAAATGGTCTTGACCATAAAATAATTTATTTGGATAAGGATTAATATAAACACATAAATAGCATGGTTTGAATTTGGTTAGCATTTTCATTAATGTTTAAAATGAAAAAAGTTGTTGTAGTGACATAACTACAATAGTTGGACATATGCTACCGCGGAGTTTTTTGTAGACATTATGATGTTCTTCAATATTGTTGTACATTATTTTGTTCTATCGCTAATAGTTTCGGCAGCGCATTCGACGAAAGACATTTTAAGACTCATTTTTCTACACCTTCGGTTACATTGTTCAAATTTTACCAAGGATCCCTAATTTTTTTCAAAATGAAATGTAGCCTATGTCAAATTGGAAGAATGTAGCATTCTATTGGTGAAAGAATTTTTTAAATCGGCCCAGTACTTTTTGAGCCTATTCATTACAAACATACAAACATACAAAAATAGTTACAAATCTTTCCTCTTTATAATATTAGTGTAGATACTCATTTCGCGACATTACAGTCCGATGTCCTATTTTTAGACAATTACTGCACAGAGACAATTATCCTAATGTAAATATTATGGTAAAATAAAAGTATGAAACTTTTATCGAGCGCCATCACCCAACGCCTACGTCCGTAGTCGTCGTTGTTTATTACGTGAGCTACCGGCGACAGTTTGAGAAGACGCCGCAACTCCGACCACGTTCCAGAGAGGGTGGCTCGATCACGTGTCCGATCGCATTCACCTATTGTTCTTGAAAAAATACGATATGTATATATATATATGATGATATATATATACATGTACATCATGTACCGACGATTCATTTACCGCCTGTGGCAGTCCACTGCTGGACATAGGCCTCTCACAGAGTGCGCCACTCGATTCGGTCTTCTGCTCTCCGCATTACCGACACAGTACCGACGATTATTAACAATGAATGGATACATTTCATTCTAAGAGAGACTTTGGTAAATTGTTCATGTACTTTCATCAAATCCATACTTCCATCTATCCATACTACGAATATCACCTAATATTATAAATGCGAAAGTGAGTTTCTTAGTTTCCCTTACTTTACGCCGTAAAGAATAAGTCACAAAATGAAATGAATTTTTCTAATGGGATAGTTGAATGGTTGGGTATAAGTTACTTTTTAGGGTTCCGTACGCAGAGGGTAAAATAACGGGACCCTATTACTTGGCTGGCCGTCCGTCTGTTTGTATCTCATGAACCGTGATAGTTAGATAGTTGAAATTTTCACAGACGATGTATATCTGTTGCCGCTATAACAACAAATACTAAAAACCAGAATAAAATAAATATTTAAGGGGGCTCCCGTACAAGAAACATGATTTTTTTGAGACATGCTATGTAACATACTACTAGTGCCATCAAGTGTCGTACTCATCTACTACTGCTAGTGCAAAACTAAATTCAGAATGAAAATCGAAGCGCGAATGATTATTTATGATTTTCAGTATTTTAAATATCCATATTCTGTACGGAAACCTTCGTGCGCGACTCGCACTTGGCCAATTTTTATCCCTATCGCACAAGTCCTTCCCGTGGGATACATTATTACGTGAATGAAGTTGCATACTTCCCTGCCTTCCCAGTTGACATATCAACGTCCTGTTCAAAACTATTCGGCTAGACATTTTAAATACATTACCTGTCTACCTGAGGTCTCTACAGGAATTGAAAGGATTTATACTCGTACGATTTTCAGTACCGCCTATATACGTCATATAGGCGGTTTTCATTGGTACCCGCAGACCACTTGGGCTTTGAAACAATCAATCATCAATTGGAGCAATCTTATAAGACTAACCCGACACTAGTTAGGTCAGCTACGACCTACGTATTCCATTCGTCAACAGTGGAATGACATGGCATGTCCACTGATGACTAAAAAGTCGATAACGTGTTATAGAAGAACTACTGGAGTGCAAGTTCACTATGGACAAACATCACTACAACCTCAACGTCCACTTTGGCTGCCGATATCTCTAGTTTCCTAATCAACAAGGATCAACATCTAATGACGTCAGCAACGCCGTGACGTTGCAAAGATAGGACCTTATATATTTTTTCCCAGACTCGATTACATGTATTCGTTGTTTTCCAGTCTCTCATAACATTAGGATTCCAAGCCTCATATTTAGAACTTCATTCCGGGTCTATATCTTGAACTAAATTTTACAAACATTTTTAGGCACATGTATTATTAATACTTTCATAGAGGTTATAGTTTATTTCCGCCTTGTTTTTAACGGAAGTGGTGAGTGGCTATTTTTAGCCAGCACCGAGGAATCCCTTCTGCATGCTACGGTATACAACGTGATCCCATAATATTCCACACTCAATTATGTACCCTCGTACATTTGAGATTCTTACTGGATCTCAAGTGCCTTCTTATAAGGTTGAGTTTCAAGTGTTTTGACGTCTGCGTTATTGTTTCAGATCAATTACTTCATAGCGAGTCGTTGGTTTATAGGGTTGAGGCGGGTTTAAGTAGATTTTGAGGACAATCATGTTTAGGAGGTTCAAGTTCAACAGATTGTCGATGATGATGGTTTGAGAGTGCTATTACAAAACATGTAATCTCAGGTTACGATCATCCGATGAAGAAAACAAACTGAACTATTATAAAATCACTTCTGTGTTTGTCCCTCTGTCAGCCTGATAGCTCAGCAACAATTTTAGATATCGTCTTGAAATTGTTAGTAGTTATTAGAAATGGTGACCCACGAGTGCCGCAAGAGAAATTACTTTTATTATTATTATTATTACGTATGATGGGTTTGGTAAGTGGCGATAAGACCATTGGATGGTAAACGCAACTAGAAGCCTCAAGATTGTGAGGCACCGGCTCTACCACCTTTCATACTGGAACGCAACAGCTTTTTGGCGGCAGACTGTTAACATGGTGGTAGCCAGCCAGGCGAACACAGAAAATGCCACCACCAACTTAACCTGGTACCGATAGGTACCCTCACTGGGACTCGAATCCGGAACCTCCGGATGTGGTTATTTTAGATTGACTGGTTAGACCAGACCATCCAGTGGCGATAAAAAAATTTTTTCTTGCTGGAATCGTTTTTTTATACTAAATTCTTAGTATAACTATCACTAAAACCGAAACTGGAACCCTTAAATTGAAGTCCAGCAATATATTACAATTGATTTAAAAAATTAAAAGACCACTGAGCAATCTTTCACAACATCCATAAAATCAAAAAGCAATGTCAAAACCTAGCAACAAAACTTAAAACAGTTTCCAACTGAATGTCTATACTTAAGTTTTAAATTAGTTTAAATTATAGTAAGACTGTTTCTATATTTCAATAAATAAATAAGTTTTTTGAAGAAAATATAGCAATAGACATCAAATTATTAATTACTACAAAATTAAGATTGATAATTTAATAAATTCTGTATCAAATAAATAATATCTGTTAGCAGTACCTAGGCCCGTCGACTACGGTTGAACGAACCAACGCCTTTGATACCTACTATCTGAGGCAATAATTACGTCTGATAATCGAGCGAAATTTACCTCGATTGTTCTGTTGTCACAGTTATTTGCTCAAAAGGGTTTTGTACAAATGACATTACTCTGTATCGTTCGACGAACTCCTAGTCGATGACAAAAATAAGGACATCGGTGCGATAAACTCCCGCAATACAATTGAGATAGACGGCTGAGAACTAACGGGTGATGAAAATAATAGAATGAAAAGAAACGAAATAATTATTCAAATCCACTATCCATCTCAAAACGTATAGCCCAGTATCAATGTCACGTCAAGTCAACTTACTGGTTATTTATTATTGAAGAAAAAAATAGAGAACTGTGTAGAAGAATGAATATGCATGTGTACTAAACACATGTACTAAAGTACTCTGTGACTAACGGTAAATTCACGGTCTTAAACTTTAGACCTACTACTATCTACATCCTATTCGTACCAAACTTTCCTAGACTATGCTCTGGACTGGTTTGTAAAAACCTATGAATATACGATAATTTTCTTTAATAATTAACGCGTTCAAAATTAACTAGAAACCGACTACAACTACCCTAAAAGTCTACAGCATTCATCACCTAAAATGTTCAACCTTCGAATTTTGGTTTTTTGTTGATTTTCTCAAAAAGCTCTGGATCATTTTAGCTAAAATTTAGTAGTAGTAGTAGAACCTCTGAAGTATGCTCTACCAAACAAAAAAAGAATCATCAAAGTCAGATAATAACTGACGGAGTTATCGCGTAACATACATAAAAACATACAGTTGAATATAGAACCTCCTTCTTTTTTGGAGTCGATTGAAAATACTTTTAAGTCGCAAAATTTGATGCGATGAAATAGGAATTAGTTCAAGTACGTTGTAATTACAATTTCCAAAAAAAATTCAAGTGCATACTTATGTAATTGACACGTAGTCGAGACCCTTGTTGGATCTTGGAAAAGTAATTTCTGACATTCATTTCGTATCCTTATTCAATGTAATTCTTACATTTGTTTCAAGTATGTGTCACCAGACCTTATGTGTCAATGACTCCATATCTTTCGTCTTCGGAAAGACGATGCTTCTATTGGAATAAACTTCAAAACAATACATTGATTATTTGATACGCCTTACAGGTTTTACGAGTGTGTTTGCCTTATTAAATTGTGCGAGTATCGAGGTTTATTGAACGTGGTATATCTGCCATGTAGTTTACATTTAAACACGTATTCTTGCTTGAAAATCTATGAGCAACTTTACTGAATAGGTTGGAGTTAATGTCACATTGATCTACACAGATTGCAGTGACATGATATTTTTTAAGTAGAACTTGGACATTCTCATAGGTCAAAGGTATTCGCTCAAACTTTCCAGGAACACGGATGTTGTTTGTCCCAGTTTTAACGGTGGACATTCTGCAAAATTGATGCCCCAAAACATGATTTTTCTTCTTCTTCTGTGTTATGGTTTGGACTTGGCCTTCATCTCACATTCGTAAGTGACTACAAGAGCGACGAAGTCTCAAGCTAAAAAGGCACTTGCCCGCTACCTTTTACACAGAAGTACTGTTAACCTGTTGTTTAGCAGCCAAAAACTCTATTGTACGCTGGAGTACACAAATATATATCTACTTTTGAACCATGCACATTCACACTTGTTCCTATGTAGAGGGTAAATGTCAACTAAAGATAAATGTGACATGGTTCGAAAGTGGATACATATTTTTGTACTCCAGTGTGCAGCTAAAAAGAACTATTATTAGCAGTAGACGTCTAATAATATTAGAACGCTGTAAGAGAAGTGGTGGGATTGGGGTATATTTATGTATATCTTTTCAAGTATATATTTTGTATTATATTACGTATAACAATACCATAAATTAGATATATACAGACACGTCTTAATTCCGTGGGTGTAACTAAGTACGCAGGTAATGAAACCATTCTGTAACCTTTCGTTTTAACTATACCAATATTTGTTCACGCTTTATATGTATTAGGTTCAATTATAATTACGAGTAATTTGTATGTATATAAACAAATCTAGTACGTTATTTTTAACCAACTTTGAAATGTATCGATTGGAAACTCTGCAAGTGTATATATGTAATTCAGATGACAATACAATAATTTGGCACCATCGAGCTGATGTGACCTTGGAACCAGGTGGTTAGAAGAACTATTCAATGGGTATTGGGCACTAGTAAAAAGTTTGTCTTGTACTTTAAAGTGAATCACTGACAAAATCATGTTTACTTTTCTTGAATTATTTATCGATACACGTATAAATCACAATTTCTTCTCTCAGCACCCAATTCATTAAGAGACGATAAAGAACCAGATTCTATAAATGTACCCACGGACCTATATATACTTCTCATCAGAAAAATTGAAACTCCTTGCAAGTTTATGTTTTGTAAGGATTACCTATAAAAATTTAATTTGAATTTAGAACATTAACATATTAAATATTACGTATATTTGAAATATATTCCTAAATATACACATTTTTCTGACAATCCTCACAAAACGTAAACTTGCAAGGTGTTTCGATTTTTCTGATGAGAAGTATTAACAAGTTTGAAGAGTGGAAATGAAATTACTGTACGTTATGGTAAAAACTTACATCACAAGTTTAGTAATATCAGTACAGAACACGCCAAGTTTATGAGAGCTATTGATGGTGAGCCTTGTGGAGAACTAGAGCTAGGTCGTGTCGCAGCCTTAGCTAGGGATGTGCTACTGCTTATTTATCTCCAAAGAGCTTGGGTATCGTCTTCTTACACCTGATACTTACGCCTTCATCTCGCTTTGACGATTGGGACTTTGGATAGAGAGTACTCAGCTCACTCAGAAAGTCATGCTAATGAGGCGCTGGCTCTGGACCTTTCATGCCAGAATTAACACTGCTGTTTGTAGAATTAGGTAACATGGTGCTAGATAGGCGAATATAAGAAATACCCTAATAACGACCAAACTTCCGCCAGGAACCAACCCGGAACTTAGGGGGTGTGAGCCCAATTGTATAGCCACTAGATCAATAGAATCGCATTGGTCACCTTTTAGGTACGAAATCCTAAAAATAGTAATATAGACTTTTTGCTCTTCCCACTTAGTATCTAACAGCTTTGCAATTAGTTAGCACTTACTATTGGAGGCCGGATACATTGGACTATTTGTGGACACACAAATACAATCCGCCCCATCGTTATTACCCAAATATTACGTAAAAATCCCAAACGTTTCAGGTCCCAGCGGCCAACCCAAATCTAAGTCGGTTCAGGAACTTCCATATTTTAAAAAATAACGTTATAACTGTAGAGTCACCTCGTGAGACCCCCATGCCGTCACTGACCCTGTATTTTTCACATGACCCAGATACGTGATCCACGAGATACATTCAGGATTAACGAACCAAGCGCTGTCTATTTGTCTTCTTCTTTTCTCGATTTAGGCGGCACTGTTGTTAATGCGCCGGGAATTTAGGTTTGAGACGAAAGCAGGTCGCCATTAGCGATGTTACAAGTACGATGATTTATTCACGCCCTCGTGCGACAGGCTATGATATACAAGTCTATTTTTACATTTCCTACATTTCCTTAATTATTCAGGCAGTTTGAAATCAGCCTCCGTTTCGAAACGAAACGTCAGTTTGGCGGATTTGTGGTTGTAGTAAGGTGTTGTTGTTACATAGTTATTACGTAGATGGTATTTATCTTTGGTCGCCATTCTCGCCTTCGGGTCCCTTTGTAAAACTGAGACCACACGGCTTTTTCTACACAATATCTAATACTTACATTTTAAATAAATAAATTCTAAAAATTGGAAGTTCGATCGTCTAAAAACACGTTTCAGGGATGGAAATTGGTCACATCTTCAGGAGTTTCCGTCCGTTCACTGCACAGCACATGTTCAATAGGTAGGCGCTAAGAAAGCTTTAACCTCATTATATTAAGTTGTGACGTTTCTCTTTCTAATATAGATATACATATTTGTTAACAGAAAACCAAGTTATGTCTACTTATCCTTCAAAAATTTTAAATGCGAAGGTTTTTGTGGGAGTTTTGTGTACTTACATATTCTTGGTACTCTATCACGAAGAAAGGGCTGGGTAGATTTTTTATGTAATTGGTTGATGGATAGGTAAAGCATATGGACAACTTTTTACCCCTGTGCATTAATTGGTTCCCGTGGGATAATTTCTAAAGTCCGCGCAGATGACATCGAGGACATAAGTATTAGTATGAATTTGTTTCGTTCTACTTACAAAAGAAGATAAAACAACAAGTTAAACTTCGTTTCCTGATTATTATCAAACATGACATGAATCTGGCAGCAGTAAAGTTGAATGTCCTTGATTTTCCCATCTACTTGGACTTATTTTACTATTTGGTTTTCGACCTATATTTACACTCCTGACTGCCTTTTTATCTTTATCTGGTATACTGGAAAATATGTTATGTTTGTAAGTATTTCCTCTATTTTATTATATTTTGTCCTGTGTTCAATTAATTGTTAAATTATTAAAACATATTTATTGTCTTATAACATGAACACTAAACAGCATGTTAGTTGTGATCACAAAGCACTCAGGTTGTGATATAAACCAAATCCAAAATGTTCTACATGCTAAATTATCTTGCAATAAATCCCTAACCGACCTTAAAATACATGACGTAATACTGAATTCCGCTTCACTTGTTTTATAATATGAGGACACGCGTCACCAACCTGTAGGCATTAGAAATTAGTAGAGCGCAAAAGTAAATGTTAATTTAACAATTTGATTTAATTGTATCTGTCACTCAGTTGCCTAGCTCCGTCGGGAACAGCGTCAGTCCTTGAACAATTGTGGTCTGGGTTCGAACCTGGTAAGGGTAGGTAGGAGACCTATGAATTATTTGGAAATGTATGTATGTATGTATGTAAGAATGACAAAAAATTATTACCATTGACTTTTTGGTGAAGAAAAACATTTAGTTTAGTTAGTCTACCCATCTTTTGAGGGAGTAGGCCTGAGCCCTTCCAGTTGGGACATATATAAGCTGTTAGTAATGATGACGATCTGTCACTCTCCTGACGGCCAATCTACAAAGCTTCACAACGGAAACGTTATTTTCTTTTCTATTATTCTATAGGATGCCGGCAAGAACTTTTCGTTGTTTCAGCCATCACCATTCAAGTACCGATCTAACAGACGAACAGCAGCTCTTCACCAGTTGGTTGACATCCCAATGGCTTGCATAACGCGTTTCGCTTCTAACTTTATCATGCGTAGTCAGAGATTGGAACGCATCGTAACGTCATCACGCGGAAATCCTAAAAGCCGACTAAGAGCTTCATCTATAATGACATCTAACCGCGATCACCAATCCAACTGCGAAGCGTGGTAATTATGGTAAATCCCCTAAAGGAAAGTTTGACGTAGTAAGAAATGAGGGAAGTGTGAACAACAACAATGTACCTATAAGTACCTGTTGAAGATGAATATAGTATAAAGTTTTAACCATTGCAAGTTTTACTAAGTTTTCTTTTACACAACCACGGGCAGTCAGTCAGCAACCAGTGACATTGCTCTACTGCCAGATAAATTCTCAATAACAAACATTTTCCTTGACAGCGTCCTTCTGTTGAATCCTTAAAAACAGATTGTGAGAAGATAACCCACCGAGATCATCTTAAAATCTTTAAGAGTTGAATCGTAAATTTTTATTACGGCGGACCTTCGGTGTTCCGTTGGAGGGGGTTGCGGCTTTAGCTGCATACTCGACCCCTACCACGTGTCTACGTTGTCGGCAATTTGGTCCAGTTCTTACAATGGCATCTATGAGAAAAGCATATAAGTCTTAAATTTGTTGTAAACTTTTAGAACAGTTGAATTTGGTTTCTAAGTTCGTTTAGAATGCATTAATTATTAATTTTGCCGGTTAATGAAATGACAATTGCCAATCGTCATCAGTCGTTTGATATCGGAATGTAGATATTTATAACGTGCATAAAACACGGTAAAATTGGTTTCGTGAATCTGCTAAGGAGATTAACTAGACATATTTTATTGAAAGTTTTAAGATGATTAGGGTAATAGTAGACATTGAAATCGATATCGTAAGAACCCCAAATTTTTATCTATTCTACTTATTAAAAAATTTAGTGTAGCTAATTATGTAGTGTCATGGTGTCGCTGACTGTAGCTAGACGCTGCAAATATATGGTAGGGGTACGGATCTAAGGGCACGCACATGACCCGACCGATCCATGTCAAGGATTGCTTTAAATAGAACATTCAAATTTAAATCTGTGCCTTTTGGGTGCGCAATTTATACGAGTAGGTTCAAAACAGTTGCTAAACATATTCATTACGCGTGTTATGAAATCAACTATTAAATTTTTGTATTGTATTTTCAATCAACGTCTGGCCGTGAAAAAATGTGAAGAAAGCAAAAAATATTTTGGAACACAGTCTCACCAGTTTTATGACTGTATTTTGATGTTTTTTCAAGAATCCCTGCATACGTGTGTGGGTAAATACTGTTGTACAAAACTTATTTTTCCGAATATTATGTCTGGCATTCAAATTATCACGACGGGAGATTATTAATCTTTTCACTAACCTGCAATGTCAGCTACAATAGCGGTTACGCAGACAAATGCGCCTGTCTGGCGTTTTTAACAATCAACAAAAAAATGCAAAATTTTAAATTATTATTCACTGTGCAGTTGTAGGAAAGTTAACAATAATCATTTTCCAAATTGATAATTCGATGATGTATTTTTAGATAAGTTACAGAACCATCTTAATTTAAACTTAGCTTCATCAGGTTTCTGATTAGTGGATATGCCATAATTGACACCTGTGCTGGTTAGTGATCGCAGTAAGAGGCAGTGATATACAGTCGGACGCTGCGGCTCCCACCCTTTTTGTTCTTCTTCAAATGAACTTGATACTGTAGGTCATTTGACCTATACTCCTATGACCCGGACAATGGGGAGCGCGGAAGGCGCTCAGACGGTAGAGTTATTACTAATTCCAACAAGCCTAAGGGCGCCCGTTTGGGCTCGTCCTCGGCTTAGGGCGTTGCTCAGTGATGAAGAGATCGGAGAGAATCGGCCCGGAATATGCCGATACTTGCGATAAGCGCTAGGATCATTGCTCGTCGAGGGGAAGGTGTTTCTTTGCTGTCTCCGCATTAGTAAAGTGTCGGTTTGAGGAGCTTCTCCCACCCCTTGAAACAGAACACAACGACTCATATTTTTCATGTAATTGCAATGAATATTTATACTGAGCAAATTATAAATAATCGAACGAACATGCAGTGTTAATATACAAACGATCCATGTTTCTGCAAACGGCAAATTGAAAGCCAATATATTTTTTCTAATATTGCTATATCGCCGAAACACGCTAACCAACATTCAACACAAGTCTATTTTAATATCGCAAAATCAATTATTCTTCGAAACTTAAGAACCATGATCGAAACCTACAAACTTTTGATTGAATCATTTTATTACAAAACTGCTTCAGATTGATTTCAATCTTTTAACTTATTTGTAACAAGAATACATACGCTTTTTGACGTAATATTAATCATATTTTGTGATATAAATAGCAGGTAGAAACGACCGTGGGAGCTACACCGGTCCGTGTGACCTCCGTGACAACGGTACCTCCGCTCTATACGTACCCGTACATGGAGGTGCACAAGGTGAGAGGGAGGTTCCTGGGTTGGTTGGTGCAGGCGCTACTGTGTTCCACTTTTGAATGGGCTGGGGGCGCGCTTGTGACGTCATGGAGGCGTACCGATGACGTCAACGCTAGAAACTAGGTCGCGCGGTCAAAGACCCCCCGGAACGCTGCAGTCGTAGCACATTTGTCCTCGACGCCTAATACAAAGTGCTGTAACTTCTTTCTTGACTTCAGGAATAGATCAAAAAATATCAATTAGAAAATATCGAAATCTTTGCACTTGAATTCGCTCAGAATCTTTCTATCTTTGGAAATAAATTAGCTGGATTGGATAATTAACTACATAAAAATAGGACTTTGGATCATAATATCGCAAAATGTGTATTATTATCGTACAACTTTAAAATCAACGGCTGTTGTAGCCGATACTCAGCTAATTATTCCTAGATGGGGTTTTGAACAAAAAATATGAAGTGTAAAAAATTAAAATTTTGAATCACTACTAAGTGGATGTTAATGATACTCATTTTCCGACATTGTGATCCGATTTCCTATTTTTAGACAGTTACTGCAAAACTAACAGACTACGGTAAACTATATTTCGTATACTTTAGCTAGCAAAATCACATTATCAAGCAGATAGCTTTTAAAAGTATGATATCAATTACTCGGGATATTAATTTTATGGTAAACTAAAATAGCCATTAGCTATACATAAAACAGGCTTGCAGTTGGCCTTTACCTGATCGTGTGAATGAAGCGCTTGCCTTGGTAGCAGTTGGATAGAGCATCAGTCCTTGAACATAGATGTCTGGGTTCTCGATCCTGGCTCATACCAATTAGTTACAATTTGCTATTTGGATTTAGGTATGCATGATAAAAAGAATTACCATTGGCTTTTCAGTAAAGGAAAACATCGTGAGGAAACCTAGGAGAAACATTCAAAGGTGTGAAGAAGTCTACCAATCCTCACTGGGCCCGAGTGGTAGACTATAGCCCATACACTCTCTGTGAGAGAGAAGGCCCCTGCAGTGGGGACGTATATAGGCTGTTGATGATGATGAGCTAGTCAGGTGGACATAAAAAATATCCTACCACCAACCAAACCGAATAACTGAGATCCCCAGCACTTTATAGCAACTAGGTCACGGAGGTGGTTTAATTGTCATGACAAATTACAATAAAGGTTTTAAAGGTAGGATGTTTAATTTGGTCTATACTTTTTCATATTCAAAATAAATCAACAAATATTAACCCACTTTTGTTTTTGAAGATTATACGTTAAAAGGGATATTATACGATTCAGACTCAATTCACAATTACGAAAACGAGGCCAGCGCTTAGAATTTTTAGAATGTTAGCGAAGCCTACCTCTTCAAAAGTTTATTTCAAAACTTCCGCCGCCTACTCTCAATTTTCTACTCAATTTCCGAAATGGGGACAGTTAGTTGTTAAGAGAAGGATTGTGACAGTTTCTAAAGAATTACTTGCCACTGACTTATTTTCAAACTTCGTCTGTGAAGTTATTGGTTCGCTTTTTGTAAAGGCCTTATAACTTACTATCATTTACTTGTGATTTTATCTACATGGATATAAGAAATTATACCATCTTTAGATAACATAGCCAGCCGTGTGGCGTTGGTTGCCATGTGGTTTCGGCTTTACAATAGGAATATTCCATGTTATCCCGCGGGTTTCGTAAATGGCGCCTATAAGAGAGAAATATTGAGACGATGGATACTGAGCAGCAGCGTCTACTTGTCATATAAAGTTCGACGTAGCCATCTACGAGGAAGGCTTATGTCCTGCAATTGACTGATTACGAAGTCAAACTACTCTGTGTCGTTGCTAGTGTTAATAAGATCATCATCATCATCATCATCAGCCGGGAAACGTCCACTGCTGGACATAGGCCTCCCTCATGGTACGCCACATCGACCGGTCCCGAGCCGACTGCATCCAGCGACTCCCCGCGACTCTAACCAGGTCGTCGGTCCATCTAGTAGGGGGACGGCCTGGTAGACGTTTCCCGGTACGTGGTCGCCACTCGAGAACCTTTACTCCCCACCGGTTATCGGTTCTTCGAGCGATGTGGCCTGCCCATTGCCACTTCAGCTCACTAACTCGTCGAGCTATGTCGGTGACCTTCGTTCGTCTACGGATTTCCTCATTCCGGACCTTATCACGTAGAGAAATTCCGAGCATAGCTCGTTCCATTGCTCGCTGAGTGACTTTGAGCTTGTTTATTCGGCCCACAGTAAAAGACCACGTTTCGGTTCCGTATGTCATCACTGGCAACACGCACTGATCAAAGACTTTTGTCTTTAGACGCTGAGGTATTTTGGACGAGAAGATATGCCGTAATTTCCCGAACGCTGCCCAGCCGAGTTGGATTCGTCGGTTGACCTCTTTGTCGAAGTTGGACCTACCTAGTTGAACGATCTGTCCCAGGTATACATACTCGTCTACAACTTCGATTGTAGTGTTCCCAACCACTACCGGCATAGGTGCAACATGGACATTTGACATGATTTTTGTCTTGTCCATGTTCATTTTCAAACCTACCTGTTGGGAAACTCTGTTGAGGTCATTGAGCATTGCGTTCAGATCCTCCAAGGATTCTGCCGTTATGACTATGTCATCGGCAAATCGAAGGTGAGTGATGTAGTCGCCGTTGATGTTGATGCCTAGTCCTTTCCAGTTCAGAAGCTTGAAAACATCTTCCAGTGCAGTGGTAAAGAGTTTCGGGGATATAACGTCACCCTGTCTTACACCTTTCTGCACTTGGATCGGTTTCGTGCATTCATCCTGTACTCGGACGGACATTGTGGCTTTATTGTATAAACATTTCAACACTTGGCGTTTGTGGACTACGAGAAAGCCTTTGATTCAATCGAGACTTGGGCAGTGCTTCAGTCTCTCCAAAGGTGCCACATTGACTATCGCTATATCGAAGTGTTGAAATGTTTATAAGATCATCATTGGCAGGGAAATGTGAACTGTTGGACATAAGCCTCCTTGTTGTTATGACACATTGATCGGTCCAGAGCCACTTGCATCCAGCGACTCCCCGCTAGTAGTCCATCTAGTAGAGAGACCGCTCGGTACGTGGTCGACACTCGAGAACTCTTCCTCCGCATCGGTTATAGTTTCTTCGAGCGATCCACCCTCCCCATTACCACTTCAGCTCACTGACTCGTCTAGCTATGTCAGCGACCTTAGTTCCGTAACGGATTTCCTCATTCCGGATTCTATTACGCAGAGAAATTCCGATCCTAGATAGTTATATAGCTCACTGAACTTTGAGCTTGTTTATTAAACCAACAGTATAGGACCACCAGCTGTTACGAAATATTTTCCTAACCATAAAAACGTGTCAATATAAGTTACGCCACTTGTTTCGAACGGGATCCCATACTCCAAGTTTCATTGAACATGCCAAGTAGGTCACAAGCTGGTGCAGAGTGGGGCACCGCCTTCGATCGATGCGACGGCGTCAATGAGCGCCCGGACCAAGCCAAATCGGGAACCCAAGAGTGTTGCTATTAATAGCACCGAAGGCAACACTGTTACAAAAATTGCCTACGTTTCAGCGACCCTGCAGTCTGGCTGCCCGACTCGATGGAGATGATTATAATTTTAATATTGAATAGGATTTTTAACGCGCTGGTATTTGACTCACCACATGACTCTTTGATATGCCGTTAACTAGAACTTAGATAATCACTCCACTGGACAGGCACTAAGATAAAGTTTAGTTTGCAAGCTACAATTTTGGGTACACACAGCCCTTTTTGTGTCAACCCGTAATACCGATCGAAGCGCAACTTACTCGTACCATCAATTGTGTATGTCTGCGCTTGGCAAGTGGTAAGTGACGACAAGGCCGTTGGAAAAAAAGCGTGCAAACTCAGAAGGTTCATGTTAGCTATCATCATCATAACCAGCTGCATGTCCCTACCACGAACGAAGCCGAGTACCGTTAAGTACCACAGAGGATCGAAATACTAAAATTTGTTGATAATTTTATGTAGTTTACTTTCTATAGCAACTCATTTGCGAAAAGTGGATAGTTTCCGAGTTTTAAGCAAAAAGCCGGAAAAAATACTTTACTTTTTTGCATTTTTACCAATCTTTCGTCACGATATTTTGTTAGCAAACCTCAGATTCAGCATCCCAAAATACATAAAGAATAGAAGAAATCAGAACTACCCCCAAAACCTACCCTTTTGAGCATAATTTGACTGGATTAAATAGACTTCTACGCGAATTGACAACTCTTAAAACTTGATGCATAACTTTCTTTTGGACACAGTAGCTGTTTACATTCTTTTCCTTGTATTATTTTAAATTTTCCAGAAATAGAGTTTATGACGTATTTTTAAAGCTGACCTGCCTCACTGGCCTGCTTTTATAAGCGTTTTTGGTGTCTGCTGTAAATAAAACGATACTTTATCTGTGACAACGAATTAAATGACGCATTTTTACACGATTTCCTTTGCGATACAAGGGAACCAAAACCTATAGGGTACTTCCTGTTGACCTAAAATCCTGAAATCTGGCAATAAGTAAACTATGGGAATTCATCTGAGCAGTTTTGGGATTGATCGTGATTTAGACAAATGTATCCGCATTGACATATATAATGTGTATCCGATATCATTTTTCCAACTGCTAAGTTTGTTCTTCAATCGGACTTACATTGTCGTTACAACGTTTTTCGCTGCTTATTACTTTTATTTATGCTTCTTAAATACGTTAATTATTTATATTCTGTACGCAACCCTCGGTGCGTGTGCGCTTTGCACTTGGATGGGTTTTAGGGCGTATACCTCGAAGGTCATCTATGAAGCAGCTCGTCTAAGTAGCAACTCGTCTACATAGCACTTCGTCTGATTATATAATACCACCTCGTAATAATTTAAAAAAACCTACGAACACTTTCGGGAAATCCTTACTGCTGTCGAAAGGGCGAAATAAGTTTTACATATATGTATTGCCAACTAAATACTCAACAGGCGACATTTTCCGGTTGATGATCCGCATGTAGATTCATAATAATTAACGCGTTCAAAAAGAACTAAAAACCGACTTCAACTGCCTTGAAAACCCTTGGAGGTAGATTTATCTGGGTACATATTTGGTTTTTGTACCCAGAAGCCTCACGCTAGAGCCTCATTTGATATTTCGCTACGGATTGATACAGATTATATGATTTGCTTATGATGATATGATATTATTTGATTGATTTTTAATATATGCTTCAGAATAAAACCACCCTGTGTCATCTCGTACGATTTATAAACACAAAGGTAGACGAATACGTATACTACTACATACAAAAGGTCATTTACTTCAGTTTTTTACCTATACCACGTTACTGCAACAATGTACCATATGAAAGTTATAGTTCTTCCGAAACCATAACAGTTTTCCTGCAGGTCTTGCCGTTCAACATGTGCACCCAACAAAAGGTTGAAAGAATAGTTCTAAAGTAAATGTATTTAAAAACAACACCTATTGTTGGTTGAACAATAGTTACACGAGCGAGCGACAAACTGTGGTTGTTGTTGGAGGAGTTGACCTGCTCGTGGATGACGCAGCCTACACTTTATTCTAGTGCATCTAACACCTCCGCTTGAAATTTAACACGCAAAGTACTATTCCGGACAATTTAAATTTTGACGTCATAACGTCTTATAAATCGATAAACGCCGTTTGCACGCACGTGAACGTGTCACGTTCTGCCTGAGCCGAGCGTGCAAGCGAGAGCGCGGAACAAGAGATACATAGGCAGTATTGGCCTCAGCGTTCGGCTTGTGACGCATCTTTTAATATCGTATCACGTAAAATTATCGTCCGTAAACCGACTTTACAGACAACCAATTTTTAGCGTTCCGTACCCAAAGGGTAGAAACGGGACCCTGTTATTAAGACTCCGCTGTCCGTTCGTCCGTCTGTATGTGTTTCTGTCTGGCACCATGCTGTATCTCATGAACCGTGATAGACAATTGAAATTTTCCCAGATTATATATTTCTGTTACCGCTATAACAACGAATACTAAAAAGCAGAATAAAATATATATTTAAGGGGGCTCCCATACAACAAACGTGTTTTTTGCCGTTTTTATAGATAATGGTACGGAACCCTTCGTGCGCGAGTCCGACTAATTTTATTCCACAGTGTCCTTGATTTTGACCTTCATGTCACCTGATGGTAAGGGATGGTAAGGGATGGTAAGACCGTACCGTACTGGCGATGTTACGTTGTATTGCTGCCGGATCTCAACAGCACTGATGTTTGGTGACAGTCTACGCGTCGGGGAATCGAATCGTCGAATTCTGAGGCCGGGTTTTTGATACCAATGTATTATTTACCATATAAATAATCTTCAAAGTACATAAAATGAAAATGTTAAAAATTGATTAAAATGACACTGTTTTTATATCTTTTTTTTTCGAGGGGGAAATCTTCTGAAGATACCCTCCTAGACTCCTTAGGAGAGAAGCCGGGTTATGTGAAATTTTTGTCCACTAAAACCCCCTCGGTGGTCGTCCTCCGCGCAAATCGAAGAGCCCTGGGATCTCCTAGGAACACACCAGAACTCCTCTAGCGCTTCGCAATCAGCCCTTCCCTTGGCCAGTGAGCCATGACGTCTCCGCAGCTCCGCGCCGCAGCGGGACGGGACCACGCCGTACACTGTTTTTATATCTAGAAGATAATTTATATTGTGTTTCAAGAGACGCCATCATCTGCAAAGTTTCAGTTTCCAATTCAGTGTCAAGTTACTAAAAGCGTGTTAAAAATAGGTGGAGCGGAGCAACTTCTACTAAGATTATGTAAGGTCCTTTCATAATTTTAGGCTCAAATATTTAAAGTCCCGTTATGTAATAATTATTTTAAAACCGGCTAAGTGCGAGTCAGATTCCCATATTGACGGTTATTTGCCTTGGAAGTAATAATTATCCATTTGCAATAAAGGTGGGCAGCAAATAATGTAGTACAATTATTTTGAAAGTCGATAGCATTTAGCATTCGTAGACACGAGATTGATTCTAATAGTGTTCATTGTTTTAATTGAAATGAACAGCACTTTAAACCAAGACCAATTTATTACCACAAAAGTAACATATCTACAATATGCCGAGTGTCCTAGCTTTAGAACAGGATTATGAAAGTGACCTATGTCGTGAATGTCGCAAAAGGAGACTAAAACTATAGCACCGCATATCTTAGCAACAACTTACTGCGATCACCTTGCCTATCCATGTGCCGCGCGTGGTGATCATGACAGTGCGTGTTCATCGTAGGGATGTTAGCTCTTATCCAACAGTGGACTTGTGCATAATGATGTAAGGAACCCTTGATGAGTTCCACTAAGGCGATCCATCTCCATCAAAGTTTCATACTAAATTTCTGTTGCCATAATCTTGTAAAATATAATAGCTGGATTTGTGTAGTAACTATCTAAAAATAGGACATCAGATTGTGATGATGATGAGTATCATTAACATAAAACTTCACAGTGAATCACAATTTTCATTTTAAACACATTTTTTTATTATTATTGTCCAAAGCGCCATTTAATTTTGGTTTATAGAATATCACCTGTTATTAGATCTTTTTGACGTCTGAACGGTATTAAACACTATAATATATTGTTTTGAAAGTTTTATTATTATACAATAAGTTCAGCACTTTTTATTAATTTACTACTTTTATATCAATAAAATATTGTGTAAAAAAATCTTTTTGACATATTTTTTCTTAAAACATAAAAAAAAATTTAAGTAAAAAACCTAAATCGTGAGATATAATACACGCGGCACGACTCAGCCAGCAGTCCGCGTCGAGCGGGCGGACTCCATTTTGTATACGACCTCTTAAACCTTTTAACAATACGGTTACATTGAATAATTTTATAACTACGAGTATGCACATGATCCTAACACCTAACCAGACTATTTTTATCGTATATATTATATGTGGTGAAGACATGAATGCGATGTTGCAGAATCCATTCGGAATATGTTTTTGTTTTAACGAGAGGCTGACCCTTGCAAATGAACGCTAAGAGGTTAATGACAGCTCAGCTATTGACTGCTACTTAGTGACGTCAAATATAAAAATAGTCTGTTTCTCTTGTCCTACTTTAGGGCATGCGCTCCCGACCATATAATGGGGTCACTCCACGACTTCTCGTGGATATCGTCGCGACTAAGAGAAAATTTCAACGTTTTTTCAGGAGATAACCGCCTTCGTGGCCTAAATGGCTAAATGTAGGATTCATAATCCGGAGATCCTGGTTTCGATTCCCAGTGGGGTACCCCTCGGTTTGGTTGGTGGTAGGGCGTTTTTATGCCCGCCTGGCTAGCTACTTACTTCTGACATTTCGCAGTCTTAAGTATAAGTAATAAATAATATTTTGATACTCCTAAATATAACACTCTTGTTGATAAACGCCTGCATAAATTATTACAGAATTTATCTCGGCAAACGCTTAGATAATATTTATTTTGTTACATAAAGGACATTGTCAGGTTGGTGTCAACAGCCTCCTAAGCCCCGCTTACTGCGACACCATACCTGGTATAACACAGATATTTTTAAAATTTTATTTTGTTTTTATTAAACTTAATTCGACACCAGCGTTTTGCCCGCGACTTCATGTGTAATTCTGTCTGTATGTCTGATTTTAAAAAATATCAATGGATCTCTACGTCCTTGTCGTCACTATAGACTAAGCGAGAGACAAATTTCATCATGATCTGTCTAGTCGTTTAATTGTGAAAAAGCAACAAAATTGAGTCAGTGTTAGACAGTGTTACTTACAAATTCATAATACAAGTGTTTACGTTATAAGTACGAGTATTGTTTAAATTTTAGTCAATATTGTAGAACTATGGTTCGTTTTAATCCGGGTAGATGAATCCAGGTACGTGGATTGTTTAGGATCGTCGCCCTTTGTGTGACCACGCTGGTGCAGGTCGTGAGCACATGCGCGGGAGTTTCCTCAGCGGCCATGCACCCTCGACACAGGTGTTTGTTAAGTAAACAGTGGCCTGTCAGCATCCTATCCAGCATCCTTAGGGTTTCCTATTTAGACTGAGAAGGTTGCGTGAAAACTTCCTAGCATACAGTCTTAAATACTTACTGTGACATAGTCAAGGCTCTACAGTCCTATACGCTTACTTAATTCCCTGTTTGTTTATGGTTATTCATATTAGATTGAAACAAACATTAGAATGAATGCAGTGATGTTAAACTGGGCCCTGTTTCATTTTCTGCTACATGTCATTGTGGAAAGAAAAGGTATAGTATCAGCACTGGTTTTCCCATCTCCCCACCGCTGCACTGCAACTTCTGTGTAGCCAGGATCAAGAGCGCATAGTACGTGATACGAATCTACTGAAGGTACCTCAGAAGAATATGTATGTATAGCAGTGGCGAAGGGTCCATACAAGCCGATTCCCACCGGGTTACCTTTCAAAAATCCTTTCCACATAATTGTCATTAATGTAATGTACTATTAACTTTTATACGCTCAAAACATTACTACAAAAAACGCCTGCGCGCAATTAAAAAGCAATATCTAATTGTATAGGTCCATGGAGAAGTGATTGTAAAGAAACGGAAATGTTCTATGTAGGTAGCAACAGGCACACAAGCTTAGGTGTTGATATCGTATAAAGAGACGCATTCCATTACCATAAAAAAGATATAAAAAATATTAAAGACAGTTTATTTATTTTGAATTTAAAATGACTCGGTTTTTACGCCGTTTTATAAATAAAGCTTTTGAACTGAGTCAATTAAGCTTCAGAACTAAATAAACTGCGCCCTGTGGTTTTAAAATATTAGACAAAATTGTGCATGAATATTCAAACTTTTAAAAAAATCTGCGTAGTGTATTGAGTCATTGTAAAATTTGAGTTTTTCTATTTTTGATGAATTGACTCAATATAATTAATTCCGCAGTATATAAATATAACTCAGTAGCTTGTATACTGTTAGTTAGTAGTATGTTATTTTGTTATTTAGTTTTCAATAATTATGATTTTTTCTTTTCAGTGTATTGCCTTCAGTAAAAATATATTGTTATTATTATAAAAATGCTATTCATTTTTAGAAATAATGTACTTGTCATTTAATTCACCGTTATGACTAATCATAACGGTGAATTATATATTTGATAGTTCTAAAACTAGCAAATATATACTATCTTATGGTTTCTAAGCTCGGAAAGGATTAAACGTTTGTAACTAAGCTGCAATTTACTAAATATTTATTACGAAACTACGCCGAATAAGTAAATTTCCGGAAAAATCTTTTTAAAATAATGTGAAAAATCTGAGGGGGTTTGGGCAATCGTTCATATATATCACAGGGGGCTCATAATATATTTATGTACAATTATATTTTTTAAACTCCCGATGCAAAAAGCCGGTTGTTATAAATTTTATCTGTATGTTAGATCTGAGGCATTGTAACTCCTTAACAACAATACTATTATTTATCATATGTATTGTACAACCGGGAAGGTTCTCTACCGAATAATGGGTTGTTTGTAGGGATTTCACCGATAAAACGAAAATTTCATCGTAGCTAAACTTTTATCTTAATTTTTCTGTCTATCCTGTCAACTACATCTCATGTAAAATCCTTCTAGAAAAAGAAAGCCCAACAAGTTTTTATGAATTCTGTAGTTTATGTGTCAGCGCCCTGTGGGTCGGCTGACTTAGCGCCCCATCCCGAAATAACTGTAGGCTTTCAAGTTTTGTCGCCCAAGGGCCCTTGTTGTGTAGTTTCCGGGAGAAAGGCGTAAACTATGTCACTACTTCACGCGACTATGCCACATCTTGCAAAATATTTCTTTTTTATTCGGTCTACTTATTGCTTTTCGTGTTATTTTTAACTAGTATATTCCCAAGTCGATATCCGCGGAGTTTTTACAGTCACCAGAAACCTTCCCTCATCATAACAGTTTATAGTCACTGATAAAAAATGAAACGCCTCTGTGGGTTCGATTCCCAGTGAGTGTACCTATTGGTATTTGGTTTGGTTGGTGGTAGGGCATTTTCTATGTCCGCATTTACCAAAGTCTCCCGCCAAACAGCAGTGTTAATAGCACTGTTGTGTTCCGGTAGTATAGCCAGGTCCTCATTAGGTTGAGGCTTCTGGGTGCGCACTTGTCCGCAGGAGTAGGCGTGTAGAGTGCAGAAAGTATTTTAATAGTTTCATAAATTCTGAAGGGTATTTGTACTCGGCTTGATCAGGCGCAAGTATACGGGCGACTGCCTCGGGCCGTATGGCTACCTGAGTCAGCATACTTGCGTTACAATGTGTGTCCCTACACAACCCAACGACCTTATCGTCACCATCAGGTGAGATGAAGGACAAGTGCAAACCCATCATAAATAATAATAAAAGATTGACCTATCCCGGTCTATATAAGAATACTCCTCCTACTAGTAATCTTTCCCGCGACTTCAGAATGTATCCCACGGGAACTATTGTTCGTAAAAGTATCTTATGTTTTTTCCGTCCCTTCAACTATCCCTGTATAATAATCCAGTCTGACTGTCTTTTGTTTATAAAGACGTGAAGAAAAGACAAACACATACAAAACTGACTTTTGCATACATAGCAATAGGATGCATATCATTCAACGATCAGAGTTGCACAGTTTAGTAGTTTTGTAAATCACCAATATATAAAATGAATATACCTATAGATGACGGTTACTAATCAATGAAATAAATAAAATTCACATACTGAAAATACAGCTGTTATTTATAACAACCTTGACGAAAATTCAATACCTAGTGGGATCAAAGTTCTAAGCTGAACAAAATGCGTCTGAAAATGACCAGAACATTGTTAAGCAGAGAAGTCACCGACCTCTAAACGACGCCAGTGGTACATAGCATCCACCACGTTGTGGCCCTAAAACGCAACGTATAAATCAAGAGGAAAGCCGGTAGACGTTATGCCCAGAAAATGGAAATTTTGTTTCTTCTTACACCGTGTTTTAATTACATTGTTAGATTTCTGTGAATCTTTCTTCATTACAATTTACAATGAGGCCTTGATGCCTAGTTGATAAGTGTCGGGAAGTGATTTCTGATCTCACCTCTCGAGTTTATCGACTCTTTTTGTGTAATACATGTTATCATCAACAGCCTATATATGTCCCCACTGGAGGAGCTCAGGCCTACTCTCCTACAGAGGGTGTATGGGGCATAGTCCACCACGCGGGTCCAGTGCGGATCGGCGGACTTCACATGCCTGTTCAAGACATGCAGGTTTCCTCACGATGTTTTCCTTCACCGTTAAGCAATCAGATAATGTACTTGAATTGAAAAACAACTCATAGGTACACGGCTGGATTCGAACCCGGTACCGTCCGATTGAGAGTCCGCGCCTTATCCACTGCGCCACCGACGCTTCCCATACATGTTATATATTATATTAATTATTTATTTATGTATAATTATTGCTTACTCAAACAGATTGACACGAATCAAGCTGACAGTAGGATCTTATTGTTTACGTACAAATTATGCTAATGAGCATCGCAGGGAAGCTTCCTGTTATCACAAAACCACACAGATTATTTTGAAAGTTCAATGGCCCCTATTACGGAACCATCATCATCAGCCAGGAAACGTCGACTGCTGGACATAGGCCTCCCTCATGGTACGCCACATCGACCGACCTGCACCTGCATCCAGCGACTCACTCTAGCCAGATCGTCGGTCCACCCAGTAGCGGGACGGCCTGGCAGACGTTTCCCGGTACGTGATTGCCACTCGAGAACCTTTACTCCCCACTGGTTATCGGTTCTTCGAGCGATTTGGCCTGCCCATTGCCACTTCAGCCCACTGATTCGTCGAGTTATGTCGGTGACCTTCGTTCGTCTACGGATTTCATCATTCCGGATTTTATCACGTAGATAAATTCCGAGCTTAGCAGCATAAGTGACTTTGAGCTTGTTTATACGTCCCACAGTAAAGGACTACGTTACGGAACCATATTTATATAAAAATATTATGTGTGCACTACCATATTAGAGGTATAACAGGCGTGTGTACTATGTGGTTTGTAAAACATCAGTCAGTGAATTTGCAAGTAATCTTATCTAAATATCTGTAATCATTAACTACACAAAATATACATTAAATTTGAATTTGTCACCTAACAAAATGGTTGATGTTGTCCAGCAAGCCAAATTGAAAGTTAAGGCTTCAGGGCTAACACGTTTTCGTCGTACAGTATCTTAATCACTTAGCAACAGGCTACGTTTTAAATTGTCTGGAATAATTTGAAACACAAAGCTGTCCCTCCCTTCAACGTTTATACAGGAACAATAAAGCTATTCAAATGTAATGAAACGAAAACATCTGTAAGACGGCGGAGTAAACCGAATAAGGTCGCTCAAAACACAGTTGCCTAAACAAAAGCCTTCTGGTACATTAAACTTTTGTAACTCATTTACAGTTCGCGCGGAATGACGATGAACTTATGATTGTTAAACCACAAACGGCCCATGAGAAGTGCTCTGAAGTAGGACAGCCGCGGAGGGAAGCCATTGTAAAAATATATTCTCGTTTTCGATTCGAAGATTTTTTCTTCCTCGAAAAAATATGAGAGTTCACTTTTAAAATAAAAATGCTACAAAAATATGAATTTATGATTCTCGTATGTAACGTACGTACTGGGCGCTCATAATAATATTATTTAATCACGTTAATATTTTTAAACGACTTAAAAAAAGGAGGAGGTACTCAATTCGACGCGTATGTGTTTTATATGTATGTTACGTGATAACTCCGCCAATATAATACTGATTTTGATAGTTCTTTTTTTGTTTGGTAGAGCATACTTCATAGATGGTCCAATTTAAATTTTTTCGAAATTGATCGATCGCCCTTTGATAAAATCAACAAAAACCCAAATTTTTCAGGCATTTGAAGTTTAGTTCGTTTTGAACGCGTTAATTAATTATATAATAAATGGTATTCATAGTAATACAAAAATTTCACAAAAGCTGTGAAGATTGACAATAATCAAATTTGATGACAGTCAGCCAAAGTATTAGCATAATAAAAAATAGATATTACAGCATGTTTCGAAGTATGCGTTCGTTGACATATCCATACCGGGAAATATGTACCAGGCCGTCTCTTTACTATATGGACTGATGACCTGAAATGCAAGCGGCTCGGGATCGGTCATTGTGGCGTTCCATAGGGAAGGTCTATGTCCAGCAGTGGACACTTCCCCACTGGTGTTCCTGATTTGCTGCCATAATCAAATACGCTTTTGTCCACAGTTGTGGTTATTATGGAAAAATCCCTCATGGAAACTCCGACGTAGCGATAGAAGTTTATAAGGGAGGTTTATATCCAGCAGTGGGCTAATTATGCTGATGGAAGTGACTATATATAAATCGAAAAATCTGGAATGTGACACACAACATTTTTCGACCCAAGTTGCCACGTCAAATGGGTTAGTCCATCTAGTTATACAATCTAACAGAATAGACAAAAAAAGTATTATTTGTTATTCAGCTCAGTATAACTACTTCGATAATAAAAAATATAAGTTTGTCCATGTATTTTTTTTATTTTAAATAATGGCTTTAACCAGTGGTTATCTAGCCAATGACGAGTAAAATTAGGTGAACAAATTTTGATTTTATATACTATGCCGAAGCCATTTCTTCAGCTTTCTCAATAAAATGTATAATGTGTACATTTTATCGCTTGTTTTGGATTCTTGACAAGAATTTCAAAGGCCAGCCTTGGTTTCAACATTATTCGAAAGAATCCATATGCCGAATGTACTCGTCATGGTAAACTCTTCCAATCGCGTCGAAACCCTCGCAATTTTGCGTAATTGATACTATAACATCGTCCATAACACTTTTTGCACTATATCACACCATTATAACACAAAAAACACACATAACAGTATTATTAACCATTTAACAAAATTGCAATAAACCACCGCTTTTCAAGTTCGCGCCAAGAAGCCCCTCCATGTAGTTACCTACATATAAACAGCTATAAATTAAACAATAAAATAATACCCGTATTCAAAGTTCTTATATCAAAGTATACTAGATGGAATAACCCCGTCGAATGGGGAATTTTAATTCCATATACTCGTATATCGCACGGCTGAGGTTTATGTTGGCTTTAATCGTAATGTGTATACAGCATCACACACTTCACAGCACATCACAGTCCAGCCGGATACTCATAAATAATAAAAAAGCATGTTGTTTGGCGTATAAATTGTTAGATAGTTGATATTGACCTCGAGTTAGATCGGAGGAAAATGTACACGAGCGAACAGTTAAAGAATTAAATTTGATTTTCTTCTTTTTCTGTGCTAGCTGAAGTCTCTTACAACGCATGAGTTTTTAACGAGGAAATTGGCCGCAATCACCACGCTGAGAAAATGAGATTAGGGAAGAGATAGGGCGTGTTTATATAGGTGATACCGATTCCCCTAAGGACAGTCTCATAATCAACTGCATAAGTCCACTGATGGACATGGGCCTCCCTCGTAGAGCGCCAATTTAGACGATATGTTGCTGCTACATAGGGCTTCTGAATTGGTTTTACCTTCGTCACCTTTTTCAACATCCACGGGATGAGATGAGGCACACGTTTAAATAAAAAACAAAACAAATGAGAAAATGAAATGAGTTTTGAGAAAAGTTGTTTCATACAGTTGTTTTGAAATCGTTACGGAGTTTTCAATTTTTTTTTTCTTCAAAATTTCAATCTTAACGCTCATATATGCTCTTAGATCAGGGATAGTTTAAACAAATAAAAACATACGACACATTACTCTCTTGAGCACGGTTCAGTGTCCTGCTAGCCTTGAAACCTTGCTCCTGACAAATCGAAAAGGCACCTCTATGGAACACGAACTCCTCGTTAATAGCAATTTATCTGAACGTGAGGAGACTTTATTGTTAGCGCCATAAGTTACTAGCAAGACAAACAAGGATTGTCGATACGTCTTTCTCTCGGTGAAAGCGGATCTATATTTATGGACATAGCACTTCTATTATTTTTTTACAGAGTATAGATCAACGCTTGTCCACGATCTCACCTGATGGTAAGCGATGATGTGGCCTACGATGGTGCGCGTTGGTCTAGAAGGTGCCTGTTCATCCTCGACTTATATCTGGCCTTCATTATACTTTATGCCATAGGATAAAAGCGTCGTCACACAGCTACTTCAATAATCATTGCCGAAGCCAAAATTTTTATGCATGGGGGAAACTTTCAAGAATCCGTGTAATACAAATTGTGTTAATTATACCTATTGTGCGTAATATATAATCATAGATTTGAAGTCCTGGGTGGGTAGGATGATGGATAGGACTTTTATATCTGCCCCCGGAGCCCCTTAAATCAGCCTATTGTCAATAATTAAAGTCAATAACGGTGCTAACACCTTGGTTTGGCGGCAGAATAGTGGTAGCTACTCCGCTTCGGTTTAATTTTCTGGGGTAATAGTACAGAAAAAATGAGTGTATTTAAAGGCCAAAAAAGTTGTATTAGAGCTATGTTCAACCTGAGAAGAACAGATAGCTGTGTACCATACTTTAAAAAAATGAAATTAATGACATTACCTTCCCTCTACATATATGAGTTGGCTGTTTTTGTAAAAAATAATCCTAAATTATTTGCATTAAATTTTGACAAGAGAACAAGAATTCTCCGAAATAACAATGACCTGTGTCTGGTAAGGTCTCACACAGCATTCAAACTTGGGAGCATCTATTGTATGGCACCAAAAATTTATAATAAATTACCGATGTATCTAAAAAACGCAGACCTGTTTTCAAAAGTAAACTGCGAAGATTATTATTAGAGAAATGTTATTACAAAATTTCAGATTTCCTTAATGAAAAATCATTACTTTGACATTTATATTCTTTTATCTTACTATTATTTTGACATTTGAATTGTATATTATAATATGTTGACATTTAAATCTTATTAACTTCATTATTTTGACATTTTGTATTGTATAAATGTAATATTTGTATGCCTAATAGGTAAGAAATAGCGATCTATACCTTTATTCTACATCTTACTGTAATTTACCTATTTCTACAAATAAAGTACAAATAAAGTACTTTGACTTTGACTTTAGCTAGCCAGGCGGGCGTTAAGAAAGAAGTAAACAATGATTAATGTAAACTGTGTTAGATACTGTAAAAAACCAAACGTAGGCCCATTACACTGCAAAACTTAGCCTTATCATTATAGTTAAAAACGATACCTGTAGCTAAGTTTTACGAATAAAATAAATTAATTTAATAATTAGTTTCAGTGTAGCCTCGGCTTTAGAATAGCATCACCCGATGCCATCCCGTGGGTATCGTAAAAGAAAACTTATAAAAATTGTAAGGAGATGGGCCGCTCTTCCGCCTTCCAAGCGTGGCAAATTCCATTACAAGTCGGATATGGTAGTCTAGGCAATCTATAGGGAAAGCTCGTGTCATTTTAGTAATTAGTGATTAGTTATTGATGATAATGATTATGATTAAATCATATGGATGTAGCTAAGGAGTTTTAATGGAGAGATGTAGTGGGCAAAACAGACAGTCTTCAGAGTTGATTGCCTTTTTAACTATTTACAGAAGGGTAAGTAGCATTGAACCTTCAATTTCTTTTCATTCGTACGATGACTTTTCAGTTTACTAAACAGTACTGGTGCTTCGTGTTATTGTTTACAAGATGGAGTTGAATCCACGATGTAACCACAACAATGCCTATTATTTTGTGCTGGATGTTCCAGAAGAAAAAAAAACAGTTTATTAACGGGATTTCGCACATAATGCTTCCATACTAAATTTCTATCGCCTTAATTTTAAGCTGTCTTTGATAATTAACTACCTACATTGAATTATAGTATTTCGAAAGGAATATCACTAACATACAAATTTATAGATAGCTACCATTGCGACGCAGCGAATGGCGATGGCGATTTGAACAGTAATCGAAAAATCAATGTAAATTGTGGTTCCTGCGGAAGTTTGATGTTAATGATTCCACTTTCGTGACATTATAATGCGATGTCTCGATTTTTAAATAATTACTACACAAAGTCATCTATTCTATTTTAAAAGATTATGACAACAGAAATTAAGTATGAAACTTTTATCGAGGTCGATGTAGCCCTGCCCAGATACAAATACGAGTAAAGGTTCTATTTATAAGCGGGCACACAATATCTTTATATACATACCTATAAACAAGCTGTTTGGATATAGGATGTGGGTGTACTCTATATATTGGAATTTATGTACGAATTATAAAAACCATTGCCTTTTCAGTAAACGAAAACATCGTGAGGAAGCCTGCACACACCTGAGAAGAAATTCAAACGGTGTGTGTGAAGTCTACCAATCCGCACTGGGCCCGCCTGTGTGATTATTGCCCTTACGCTCTCTGTAGGAGAGTAGGCCTGAGCCCCTGCAGTGGAGAAATATATAAGCTGTTGATGATGATCGTTGGTTGTCTATAAAATGTGAAACGACTCTACTTTTACTATCATTTTGTATAGGAGAAAGTTTAACCAAAGCATTTTCCCTAGATGGATAGTAAGCCTAAGTGAAAGTTAATATGGACATTACATAAATAGGCTTCTAATCGAACAATAATAAGACCCAGAAGTTCAGTGACCGTTGGCCCCAAAGGCGTTGTAAAGCTGTCTCAAGAAACCTCAGATTGGACCCTCATCTATCAACGAAGCAGGAAGCCGTGACACAGATGCCATTGGCCACGATTAGGCACTATAAATAAGTCAAGGGTGCTTAGCATCAGGATTTAGAGAGGATTTTGGTAATATAGACGTGTATTCACTGTAATCCTAGTAGGTATCAGCCGAAAAAGTATAAGAAACAAAATGTTACATCGTTTCACGCGTAGCTACTAATTTTAAAATTAGCCCTTAAAATAAACAATACGTTATTCTGTCATGCGTACATATAAAATATGTATGACCATACTGGTTTCCGTATTTCCTGAAGAATAAGATCGGGGATCCTGTGAGTATACTAAAGCCGGGACCATATAACACAGTTTTCATCCCGTCGCCTCATATTATTTCTGGAATCCACGCAAACAAACGCAGTCTTCACTAGCAGTTTTAACTAGTACCCTAAAACATACGATTTTAAACCTTTTTATTCATAATTTTAATTTACCTCCATTGGAACGGGGTCCATCAAGTATCATTGGTCAGCAAAGCAACGGTATCTAAGCAGATCAACCAAGTCCCTTGCCCTTTGCAGTTCGAGATCTCGTTTACGGAAACAATACTCGTACCGTCTGTAACTTTAAATACAGTTCCGTCCCCAAGAGACTAAGTGTATTGCACTTGGGTTGATGATCTCAACCTGAAAACAAACTTCCAACGATGGCAATAACCAAAACATCGATGCTGACAATTTTATGATTTAACTTTTCCCATTAATCGCCAACACTAGGTGGCGCAAAGTTTCATGTTATCGACAATTGCTTTAGTTGTCAACACCAAGTAAATTAGCGATTAAAGAATGTCTCCAAGGGATTTCCTAAATATTTCTTGCAGTTGCAATCACTATGTGAACATGGGGTATGTACTAATCTACCGTAAGTACCTTTTTTGTACCGAAGAGGAACCTTCAAAGGATACAAGACGTAAGTAAAAAGCGCCAATGCCGCTCCCACGCGATATGCATGTTGCACTTGCCGGGCTGATGCCAGATCTTGCACTCTCGTGGATGGTACTCGGCAGAAAAAAAGGGCACACCGTGACCGCTTCCCTCTCGGGGCTCGATGTTCACTTGTTCACGTACTATCTATCCGTATATCTATATCTATCTATATACTCACACTCAGTCATGTATTCTCAGTCATATATTCATCAAGAGCTACTTGAAAATTATTACTTTTGAAATATTGGAATACATTTTATTATTATTATTTATTATCAGGTAACATAACATATAAAATACAACACAATTAATTAAAATAAAATTATTACAAAATACCATACTCGTAAAACCTTCTTCTATTCTTATTTATGTACTTTCTTTAGATACGCTCTTTTTTTTTCTTCTTCAACATTCAAATAAAAATCCAGATTTGACTATGATCTGTATAGTATATTTCCTATCTTCAAACTCATGTGCCCTATATTCGCGTTATAATGTAATATTGTAGAATAGAAAACTATGAAGCAATGTTAGCAATATATTATGTCAAAACCATAGGGGTTGTTGATTCAATGATCCTAAACAATCTAGCGACGGCTTTGCTGCCGGATGTTTGCGCAGTAGGTTCAGTCACGACGTCACAGTGTAGACATGAACAGAATATTCAAACTACTTTCTTCTTCACCTTCGTCAGGTGCACGGACATGAATCTCCCCTGATGAGGTTAGTTGATACCAAATTAGATTGGGTTTAAATTGTATTTTATACCGTAAAAGACTTTATATTTATTAGTACTAGAGTCATTAGTAGGTTCAATCCCTAAAATATAACATGTTATAAGAGTTTTACTGTATGTTGCCAGTGATGACATACGGAACCGAAACGTGGTCTTTTACTGTGGGCCGAATAAACAAGCTCAAAGTCACTCAGCGAGCAATGGAACGAGCTATGCTCGGAATTTCTCTACGTGATAAGGTCCGGAATGAGGAAATCCGTAGACGAACGAAGGTCACCGACATAGCTCGACGAGTCAGTGAGCTGAAGTGGCAATGGGCAGGCCACATCGCTCGAAGAACCGATAAACGGTGGGCAGTAAAGGTTCTCAAGTGGCGACCACGTACCGGGAAACGTCTACCAGGCCGTCCCCCCACTAGATGGACCGACGACCTGGTTAGAGTCGCAGGGAGTCGCTGGATGCAGGTGGCTCGGGACCAGTCGATGTGGCGTACCATGAGGGAGGCCTATGTCCAGCAGTGGACGTTTCCCGGCTGATGATGATGACTGTATGTAATAGTTGGTGTACAGCCTTGATTCGTCCAGATGTTATAGGAGTTGCAAAAAGCAACGAATGGGAAAATCAGAAGCAGCAGCGATTTGTATCAACACCAAGTAACCTGTCAAATGTGATGATTATGGCAAATACCCTCATATTGCAGCTGTTGATGATGATCGCTTCTTGAACGAGCCCATCGAATTATATCATCATATCATATCGCCTCAACATAAGCAAGTCTCTACTGAAGTAATGTTTACGGGTCCATAGACCACAGAGCGACAGTGGCTCTTGCGCTCTTTTCTGCATTTTTCTGGTTTATCATCATCATCAACAGCCTATATACGTCCCCACTGCAGGCTCAGGCCTTATCTCCTACAGAGAGTGTATGGGACATAGTCCACCACGCGGGCCCAGTGCGGATCGGCAACTTCACATGCCTATTTAAGACATGCAGGTTTCCTCACGATGTTTTTCTTCACCGTTAAGCAATCGGATAATGTACTTGAATTGAAAAACAACTCATAGGCACGCTAGCACACACACTGCACACACGGCTGGAGTCGAACCCGGAACCCTCAGATTGAGAGTCCGCGCCTTATCCACTGCGCCACCGACGCTTTATACGGTTTATAGTATACATTAATTGTGAAGTTAATATCAATAAAACCGTAAACCATCAATGACTTCAATAACTCTGGTTTGATTTTTGGAATTATTCTATAAATGCGAAGAAATTTAAAAAGAACGAATAATGGTGCACTGGCGCTCTATGAAAACTTAATTAATCTAGTCTCTCTCTCTCCGACATGTATACATGCTACACAATAGCCCCGGGATGTTTTCACGAGTTCTCGATGATATCGTTTACATAGGCCAGCATAAACTTATACAACCTTTGTGTACTTACATCATAACAAAGCACATAATCTTTTGACCAATTACGCATTTAAATTCAGAATAAAAACATTATTATTATTATTTACAAATTATTTTACCGTATTTTAATTGATTGCTTCGGTCAAGTCAAGAAGAAAATGGTACAAACTCTTCCTAGTAATCAATAATAATAGAAACATGATATTGTAAACATTAAAACATTCATTTTAAATTTAAAATGTATTTATTTACATGATTGTTAAATGGCTACACAGTCGGTCAATATATAGTACTCTGTGGTCGGACTCACAAACCCGAGGTCCCATGTTTGATTCCCAGCGGGGGTAGCTATCTGTATTACATATATTGCTACTCGTTTTGGTTTGTTGATATGGTATTTTAAATATACGCCTGACAAACATCTACCTTTACTTAAATCTGTGCTATGCCACTACCTGCTGCTATGTTCCGGTATAAAAGGTTGCAGAATCAGCGCCTTAATAGCTTAAGGCTTCTGCTGTGCATCCTATGCAACGGCCAAATCATTGCTTACCACCAGAGAGATTTAAATATAGTAATAGCTTATAGAGCGGGCATTGGGAAACGTTTCATATAAACATTTTGATCTCAAAAGTCAATGGTATGTCAAATGTCTTGTACGGCCGCGTGACACTAGATTGAGTAACTTATTACCAATTGGTATTAAGTTTAGGATCAAAATTTTTGTTTGATTTGTCCGGTCTATTACTATTAATGTTAAATGTCTTTGCTTACCACTAGCTGTAATGAAGGCTAAGTGGGAATTCATTACATAAAACCAAGTCTACTCCGCTATTGTACTCTTTGGAGTAAATACTGTCTGTTATGAAATTTAAACTAAAACCGGCCAAGTGCGAGTTGGACTCGCGTACGAAGGGTTCTCTATAAAAACGGCAAAAAATCACGTTTGTTGTATGGGAGCCCCTATGGTTTTATTTTATTTTACTTATTTATTTTTCAAGAGAATACTCGTATATAGCTAAATATTCTGTGAATATTTCAAGCGTCTACCTTTGACCATTATCAATATCGAGCATAAAACGATAAAACTCTTAAATATTTATTTTATTCTGCTTTTTAGTATTTGTTGTTATAGCGGCAACAGAAATAGATCATCTGTGAAAATTTCACCTGTCTAACTATCACGGTTCACGAGATACAGCCTGGCGACAGACGGACAGATAGACAGGCGGACAGCGGAGTCTTAGTAATAGACCTAATTAGACCCTTAGAATTAACGAAGACATTCACTGTACAAGTGTACACGTCACAATTTTTTTTTACACTTCGATTCAAACATGTAGCATTGCATATAAGCACTTCCGACTAATCCAGTGTAATAAATTGGGTAGTTGTAGATCAATGCCTTCGCTTCTTCTTCAGGATTCTTGTATTTGTTGTGGTTGTTTCTGCATTCTTCTACAAAAAAGTCCATGAAGTACTTGTTCGCTTTCACCGCGGCCATATAATGTGGGTAGTCCTTGGTGGACTTCCATTCAAAAGCGCTCTTCTCCGGGTGAAACTGGATGCCATATAATGGATATCTGCAAGACACGACAAGCGCAAAATGAAAATAATGTAAACGAATTATATATATGTATATCTTTCCTTCCTTATATAATCGTAATGGATAAGGCTCGAGACTCTCAATCGGAGGGTTCTGGGTTCGAATCCAGCCGTGAACCTATGAGTTGTTTTTCAATTCAAGTACATTATCCGATCGCTTAACGGTGAAGGAAAACATCGTGAGGAAACCTGCATGTCTTGAACAGACATGTGAAGTCCGCCAATCCGCACCGGACCCGCGTGGTGGCCCGTACACTCTCTGTAGGAGAGCAGGCCTGAGCCCCTGCTGTGGGGACGTATATATTCTGTTGATGATGATATATATCTTTTGGCTAATTATGTCATCTTTCATCATCAGCAACAGCCTATATATGTCTCCACTGCAGGGACTCAGGCCTACTTACAGAGAGTGTATGGTGCATAGTCCACCATGCGGGCCCAGTGCGGATTGGTAGACTTCACACACATCTATGAATTTCTTCTCAGACGTGTGGAGGTTTCCTCACGATGTTTTCCTACACCGAAAAGCCAATGGTAATGTTTTTTATCATTCGTACATGAATTGCAAATAACATATTGGAACTCATTGGTACGAGCATCGAACCTAGACCCCGATTGTTCAAGGACTGACGCACTACCCAACTGAGCTACCACGTCTTACAATTTATGTATTTTAACTCAGAAAAATTGTTCATTTTACCTTTTATTTTTAATGCTATGTTATAGGTATATATATATTTGATCGCTTTAGTCGAGTCAATAGAAAAATTGTACAAAACTTGATGAGAATGAAATTTACGGCAACATATTCAAACATACTTACTGTATATGTTCTACAGAGCTGATGAAAGCTTCATTCTGATTGTCTACGCCGTAAGACGAGATGTGCCAACTGCCGGTGAGTTTGTATCGTAACAAAGTCTAAACAAAATAAAACAAAATGATGATTAGACTAAATGCTGATGAGAATACGGAAGCTAATTCGTATTTTGAAAATACGAGTAAATAAGCTAAGTCCATTAGCCACACATTCCTCAGCGGCTGTGGATGTTTATCAGTACTTGGTTTGGTAGAGATGCATCTTGTTCATAAATCGGAGGCGGGGTTTGGAGGTCCTGATGCTATCCGATGCGGCAGTGTGACCTCTGTGTCTGTGTCAGCTGTGATGCAGGCCTCGGATTGCATCTTCCATCCTTATCTTCACTTACCATGATGAGATGAAGGCCATGAACATTGTCATCATCATCCAAAAATAGTATCAAAATGACTGTGTGGGGCACAAATACAAAGATGTTTTTTGAATGTTGTCATATTTTTCTGTTTATGATCAGGTCTCTCAAGTTATCGTGTAAATATATCTATGATATATTTTAACCTATCGGTATTCGATATGGTTGGTTGGTGGTTGGGTATTTCTATGTCGGCCTGGCACTACCACCACGTTACCTAAGTCTACCACCAAGCGTCAGTGTTAACATCACTGTTGTTTTTCGCTAAGAACGGTAGTAGAGCCAGCTTATTAGATTGAGGCTTCTGGGACGCTTACCATCCAACAGCCTTATCGTCACTTACCATCAGGTGCGATGAAGACCAAGTGCAAACCAATCACATATAAAAATATACTTACATCCTCCCCGACGCAGAACTGATGTGCGTTGACAGTCACATGCTTGTTCCGCAGCCAACTGATTATATAATCTGGTGTGTCTTTAAACAGTCTGGTGTTACGGTAATCTGCGACGAAAACCAATTATTTAAACACGCAGTCGTGGTGGCCTGGAGGAAGAATATCAGACTTTCAACCCAGACTCGGATCTATCTGCGATAGTTGCTGGTTACAATATAATGATTAAAATTTCATACAACTGGAGAAGAAATGTTTTCGTGAGAAAACCTGCACAGTCAAAAAATTAACCAAAAGTGTATGTGAAGTCCACAAAACAGGGGTTGGCTTAATTTATAGATGTGGACTCGATATTGTATATTTTACTTCCGCAGGAGTTGTTTTCAGGATTCAGGTATACAAGGACTAAAAAATACATCCAAATAATAACGGGTATTGACAGGACAATACGCAATATCTCTGCAAAGGTTCACAAAAACTGGCATAAAAGAAATATTTTTCATTATTTGGTAGGATACTGAGCCCTTATTAAGAGATATGCCAATTGAAATCTTATCGAATTTCGAATACATATATGAGAAAGGTCCCTGTAACTACTGCCTACCTCTAGTGAAAACTAGCGGAAGATTGGCGTAAGAGTAGCAAGTGTTCAAATTTTTGTCTCTTTGCCCAGCGGCTAGCAATATAAGCAGTTTGAGGCCCGAGCATATCCCGAAGACTGGAAAGTAGTCGCCTTGCTTGTTCAGCTCAAGGGCGATCTCGTAGATATGCTGTCCAGCGTCCGCATAGCCGTTCGACTGATTGAACAGGGCACCACCTCCGGGTATCACCACACTAAAAGTAAGCGAAAGTCAGTCAATCAATCGGCCCCGTCCCACCATCCCGAGGTGACGTAAAAGATATCAAGTGACGTAAATGAATCACTAACATCTTATTCTTATTGCCAATACACCTGCAAAGCGAGGCGATTGTGTCAAATCCTGTCACTGAAATATCGTTCGATGTGGCCCACTTTCAACAGTGGTAGATATCCAGCCAATGAAGATGAAGGATCACCAACCCATGTATGTCATGATGATCGTTGTATTTATCTTTCGTAATATAAATTTTGATAAATAAATTCATTTATTTAAGAAAAGGTATTGCAGGTTGCTAAAGTATCAGATCTAGGGCCTGGTAGATATGTAAGCCGAAGTTTAAAATTATGTATCACAATTTAAATGTTATGTTAAAACAAGTCATGTTCCTCGACTTCCGACGTATTTTTCAGTGCAGATAGTGATAGTAACGATTCCTCATCTCTGGATCTGCATGGCCGTCTTTACTCCACATTTTCCAGGTTCCCAAACAACTTTAATGTTGTTCACATCAATGCTCAGAGCATCCCTAGCCACTACTCAGATCTTCTGGCGTCCTTTAGCAACTCTTTAGTGGACGCTATTCTCATTTCAGAATCATTTCTTAAGCCTTCTCTTCCTTCCACTCAATTTCCTCTTCCCGGATTTAAACTTATTCGTAATGACCGTACAGGCAAAGGTGGTGGTGGTGTAGCCATCTACCTGAGGGCTGATATTGTTTACAACATTGTCAGTGCCTCGCCTAGCCCATATTCGCACAGTGCCGAGCACTTGTTTATTAAGATAACACTCCATCATCAGAAAATTTTGCTATGTGTTGTATATAGCCCTTCACTTCACATTGATTACTTCGCATCTCTTGAAAGTTTACTTAACAACTTCTCTCCTAATTATGATCACATGATTATGATGGGTGATTTCAACACATGTCTCATAAAGGAGGATATACGTGCTCGTAAGCTTCGATACATGGTCGATTCCTTTAACCTTCATATCCTTCCACTTTCAGCTACCCACCAATCTCCGAACTGCACTCCATCTCTTCTCGATCTTATCATCACATCTTCTCTTGACAAGGTGGCAGCTCACGGTCAACTAGGGGCCTGTTTTTCCTATCACGATCTTGTTTTCCTTTCCTACAAAATCCGTCCTCCTAGACGTAAACCTAAATTTCTTCTCTTGCGTAGTTTCAAGGGTATTAACCTGGAAGAGCTGAGACGTGACGCAAATTCTATTGATTGGAGTCCTGTCCTCAACGCTCAGTGTATTGATGAAAAGGTTGTCATTTTTACTGCTTTGATACTTGCTCTCTTTGACATGCACGCTCCTTTAAAACGAGTGAAAGTAAAACACCCTCCTGCTCCGTGGCTCACTTCAGATATCAAGGACCTAATGGTCAGACGTGATAAAGCAAAACGGCGATATAAGAGATCTCCAACTGAAGATAATCTTCTTCGGTATAAATATTTACGTAATCGTTGCAGTCGGATGTGTAGAGATGCTAAGAGAAACCACATACATAACTCACTTAATAACACCAATTCTTCGCAGACCTGGAAGTTCTTGCAGTCACTTGGTATTGGCAAACAGTCTGTCACCGATGTCATATCTGTCGATCTAAATTCTATTAATTCTCACTTCTCGCAGCCTCCTACAACTATAACCGACAGGATTAAGCTTCAGACTATAGCTCATCTTGCTGGCCAAACAGTACCTCAATGTTCTCCTTTTTCATTTAACGCAGTTACCGAGGAGGAAGTCAAGAAACACATTTCATCCATCACTTCGACCGCAGTGGGCAATGACAACCTATGTTCCCTTATGATATCCCTAATCCTTTCCGAAATTCTTCCGGTTATGACCCACATTTTTAATTTCTCCCTTTCCTCAAATTTCCCCACTCCCTGGAAACAGGCGAACATTATTCCACTGCCCAAAACTTCTAATCCCACATGCTTCTCTCAGTTTCGACCGATTTCCATTCTTCCATTCCTCTCCAAAGTCCTTGAGCACATTGTCCACAAGCAGCTAGCGAACTACCTTACTTCAAATAGTTTACTTTCTCCTTTCCAATCTGGTTTTCGCCCTGGTCATAGTACTGTCACTGCTCTTCTCAAAGTCACTGATGACATCCGTTTTGCGATGGAAAACAGATCGCTAACGGTGCTCATACTTCTCGACTTCAGCAGCGCTTTTAACTCTGTTGACTTTGATGTTCTCCTCGCTATTCTGCGTTCTCTCAACGTTTCCTCTTCGGTAACCAACTGGTTTAGTTCATATCTCCGTGGTCGCTCGCAACGTGTTCGCACTGAGGAGTCTGTCTCCGATTGGTGTGACCTAACTGCGGGTGTACCCCAAGGTGGTGTTCTCTCTCCTCTTCTATTTTCGATCTTCATAAACACGGTAACTCCGTTGCTTTCCTCTAACTTCCATCTCTACGCTGATGATTTGCAACTTTATCGCCATTTCACTGTTTCTGATTACGTCAACACAATCGCTGAAATAAATGCCGATTTGCTAAGAATTAGTTCCTGGGCCGAATCTCACGGGCTATTAGTTAATCCAAATAAGTCACAAGCCATGATTATCGGGAGTAGATACATGTGCAACTCACTTGACCTATCCCTTGTCCCCCCTGTGCTGTATAACGATACTCCAATTGTTTTCACTCAGACAGCGAAAAATCTAGGTGTCTTCCTTAGCTGCAATCTTTCTTGGGTGGAGCATGTCAATGAGATTAGCAAGAAAATTCACTTTGCTGTTCACTCTCTCAAGCGCTTTCAATGGTTCCTACCATTGAAAACTAAGATTTCTCTAGCCCAAACATTATTGCTCCCTATTCTTGACTATGCTGATTCTTGCTTCTTGGACGTCACCGAAGAGCTATTAAACAAACTTGAGCGACTTCAGAATCTTTGCTTACGCTTCATCTTCGGGTTGCGAAAATATGACCACGTGTCAGTTTTTCGCGCTCAGCTCAAGTGGCTCCCTATCCGCCTTCGTAGAAATGCTCATATCCTTTCCCTTCTGTACAATATCCTAAATAACCCTTCTTATCCTAGCTACCTAAGTGAGCGATTTACATACTCGCATCCTATTGACCAACCTTGTCGAGCTCACATTAGGACAATCCTATCCATCCCTTCCCATCACTCCGATTTCTTTTCCTACTCATTCACGGTTCATGCAGCCAGATTGTGGAACTCGTTGCCTCACACTGTACGCGACAGCAAAACTGTTTCCGCCTTTAAGAAAAACGTCAAGGAACATTTTCTATCACTATAAGATTATATATATTTATAGTATGTAAAGTATGTATGTATTATTATTGATATATATTAGTTTGTTTTGTATCTCGTATTTATGTAATCGTTTATTATGGTTTATTATATTTATTATATCGTACACGCCTAACTGCCCTCCTTTCTTCAATATTTCTCCTTAACCTAGGACTGCTGGAAGAAATTTCTTTTAGAAATAAGCTGTTCCTTTTGTATATATTTTTTCTGTTTTTGTGTTATGTAAATATTTTCCGTGTACAATAAACTGTTTAAATAAAATAAAAAAAAAAATTAAATGTTCTGTTATGACTTACGGTCATTAAACCCAACCAGAGAACCACCAATTATAACTATTTTTGTGATAGATTACGATATTATTTATTACTTACGATACGTATTAACACGGATTTTTAAAAATCCATTACATGTGGACAGTGGACTTTAAATAAAGCAGAAATGAATAAGCAAGTTTATCGAACCCTGGTATGTATACTTAATTTGTATTAGTCAACAAATTGAGGGCTAATTATTAAAAAGATCGTTCGTTTTTACAATAACATTATAATTGGATGTAGAAGTATTTTTATTCAATGTCAAAGATATTTACATGTCAAAGATACATATTTTAAATTAGATTTGTTAGTAAACTTAGCCTAGATTAGTAATAAAATTAAACCTACAAGCTAAAGAAACACGTAACCTAACCTAACTAGCGTGGATCTGGTCCCGATCCAAAGGTCCCCATCACGCTTGCCGCGTTGCCACGTTGGATGGCAATGGAAATTCCTTTGGACCAGGAAAGATCCCGATCGAGGATCAGAGCTCAGAGATCAGATATATAATTGGATGAATTTTACTGCAGTCATAATCCTAGTATATTCCCTATGTAGGATAGGTCGGATAGCATCTAATCAATTCTTTCTTTTATTTTAGTAGTACATAATTGATCAGTATTCTTTGTTTGTTGTATTTATAGCGTAAATAAGTTTCATGTCCTACTTAAATTTGTATGTATCAAGTAATTTCTCTTTGTACACAACCTACTGTACTACAATCTGATTTGTATAGTTAATATTGTAATTTTAAGCCTGTAATCTGTTATGTGTATGTAATATAAAATAAAATAAAAAATATACACATATACTAGAAACAGACTCCAATCTTACCCGTTTATTTGACTTATAACTTCTTCATAATAGCTGCGATTTTTTCCGATCCTGAAACAATTTTGGGGGTTATTTTATTATCAAATTTTCTCAATATTCGAACTAGTATATATGTTTTGTTGCCATTTGCTGGCTATTATATTTGTGCTTCTGTGTTCTCGTAAACTAGATTTGGGTGATAATTGATAATTTAATAAAAACATAAAGAAGCAGCCGGTAAGCCTGATTCATAGGACCACTTATAATATAGGGTAAAGTTATCCCTCTGTGATATTACAAAATGTATGTTGCTGAGATCAACTCACATCTCATTTCGAATCTCGGTAGTGTGATTAAATTATCTAATTATATAACTAAATAATTTTATAATTATTTCATAGTATGTTTTGCAAATTGTTAACAAAATCTAGATACAATGCAGTCAGACAGCAATAACAAGGAACGTAACAATTCTTAAAGCAATTAAATAATGTCAAACATCCCTGCGCAAATCCGACAGTCCTGCACTAAATTGCACTGAACTAAGCCTTTTTTCACGTTTACGTTTCTGTTGGCATCAACTTCTACGAAATCATACAATCAAATCTACTGCCTTAGAGCTTGACTTCAGCTATGAAAATATTTTAAATGATATTTTACTGGCAGTACAACTCACATAATAGGCACAACCCTTGCCCCCGAAGACTCCACATCTTTCACATACGATGCGGCTAAATAGCTGACGAAATCCTCTTTAAAGTAATGTTTCTTCAGGAAGAGCGATTGTTCGATGGCAAGAATACCGATAATCGGTCGTGTGTTCATCGCCCTTAGATTTTGAGACACGCTAAAATGTGTTTTATATCTTTTCAAAAAACTTTCACAAACCAACGAATACATAACTATCAACTGTAACCACTTCATTGCTCTATTCTTGACAAACTAATACACCATTAGTCACTTTGGGAAACCAATTTATATATTTATCTGTCCGTTTAAAAAGTTAAGGTTAAAATTTATACATTTTTATCTGATAGCCGTAGTACGGCATCGCGTAATATTATTATTCAACAAATAAAACTATTACAACCTACATATTCCTTACATATTCCTACAATCTCCTATCACTGAGAAATATGTACTGGAATAACCAAGAAATATGTTTAAGGCGTAGTTCTCCAAATATAAAAAAGCTATCAAAAAGGAGCGAGTCGGTGTTCTATTACTCAGTGTAACTATCATCAGTGACTGGTACCTCAACTCAGTTCCACCTAAAAACGTACTAGTTTTTGTATGTTTCACTCCCTTAAACGTAAATGGTAATAATAAGGTTACTTAAATTATCGTAGATCTTAAGACATCAAAAAGATCTTAATTAGAAAGTATACTCGAACCGTTGCTATATTTTAATCATCATCAACAGCCTGTATACGTCCCCACTGCCGGGGCTCAGGCCTATTCTCATACAGAGAGTGTATGGGCCAGTCCACGGCCAGTCCACCACGCGGCCCCAGTGCGGATTGGCGGACTTCACATGCCTGTTCAAGACATGTAGGTTTCCTCACGATGTTTTTCTCACGATGTTTTCCTTCACCGTTAAGCAATCGGATAATGTACTTGAATTGAAGAACAACTCATAGGTACACGGCTGGATTCGAACCCGGAACCCTCAGATTGAGAGCCCACGCCTTATCCATTGCGCCACCGACACTTCATATTTTTCTTCATATTTTAATGCATTTCCAGTAATAATGCGCGGTCAAATAATATAAGCACCGACTACTGTAGCGTACGCGCAGTCCAATCGTTTCCTTGACGCATTTTAGCTCGACGAATTTTCAACGGTAACCGGAATCAGTTTTATATGATTAGACTGTGTTTTGAATATACTCTTAGCATGGTGATCTTCTTCTTTTGTCTCACCTCTTCCCGCTACACGGGGTCGGCTTTTCCAAACATGCGACGCACGTGGTCCGTCACTGTGCGTCTTCTTCCCTCAGACTTTTCCTACCTTCATGTCCCTCTGGACAACCAAGTGGCCTGAAAGTCTTCCTCTTTCCCTCTTTATAGTAACTCGCAGCATGGTGATGAAAATTCTTATTCAAAACCGTGAAGATAATAAGAAGTTCTCTTAGAAATGAGCACTTGCTTGGTCAACTATTTATGATTTATTTGAAATGATGATTTATTTCGCTCAATCCAACTTATTCCAGCCAAAATATCTATTCCAAAAAACTTGTATTCCACTTAAACTATAATAACTATAAAAGTAGTAGAAGTAAATTTATAGATATTGTGTTGCCGGTTTATACCTTGATAATTTGCATTTCATTGTTTTACATTTCAAAAGAAAACTGGCGGTTTGTAACACGTGTACTATATATTTATTGTACCCTCTTTTTACATGAAACACAATTATTACAAATGTGTTTTGTACTTGTGGATATAGGTTAGGTTAGGAACCACATGTCTTCCACCTTGTAATGTCTTTGTCTAACCATCGGTTGTTACGAGTATAACTTGCAGCTGTTTTGCTTGTTTGCGTCAGGGTTTTAATTTTTAACATTTCTACCAGACACAATTGTCATGTTTGCATTTAGTAGACGTTTTGATTTATTTATTATGTTTATTTATTGTAATGTATATTTCAAATCAGATATATTTATTCATATTGACTCGTTATAAAGTGGGTTTCACAAAAATGGCAAGGGTTGTAGGGATGGACATTTTAAGGACCGATATAAAATCCATTTGGCAAGTCAGAAACCTGTTTAATTATAATTCATCAGAAAAATATTAATAGCAACCATATAAATAGACAAAGTTGCTGAGTTGAGTTGGAGCAGAGAGTTGCTTCAAAAGAAAATTAGTCAAATAGTCGTAGTTGCTGTTAACAAAAACGTATATTTACCATATAAATATGGGTATACGTTACGAACGTACACCGGCCTTCTTTATGAAGTATTTCTTGGTTCAAATAAATAGCATTGCAGATAAGCACTACCCTGAACACCAGTGTAATAAGGTTCATAATTGTAGATCAACAGTGAAGATTCTTCGGTAGAGCTGCTAAACGCGTGGAAATTTCTTCTACACTCTCTAACAAAGAAATCCATAAAGTATTTATTCGCTTTTATGGCGTCCAAAGAATGTGGGTAATTTTTCGAAGCTTTCCATTCAAACGAGCTTTTTTCCGGGTGGAATTGGACACCGTAGAATGGGTACCTGAAACATAACAATTAAATTTTTATTCCCAAAATCGGGCATGAGTTTTGCAGAAGGATATTCCGCAAATCAATATGAATTAACATATATTTCTAATTTATTAGTTAGTCAGTATTTAGTTATCCTGAAAAACTTCAAGGGTGCAATTTACTAATGACAATCGTACTTAGTATAATCTCACGGCGCTGAGGCGCACTTTGAGCACTTCACACAAAATCCATACTAATATGATAATTGCGAAAGTGAGTGTTTGTTTGTCCCCCCTTTACCTCATAAGAATGACTTGATATTTTGTATAGGGATAGTTGAAAGGCTGGAAAAGGACATAAACTACTTTTTATCCTGATCGAGCAAGTAGTTCCCGTGGGACACATTTTGAAGTTCACGCAGGCGAAGTCGCAGGCAAAGCGCTATTGATATAAACTAACAACTAAAACCTTTTTAAAAAACGTCGTTTTGAAAACGTCGAAAATAATCATCAGATATTTCGAGACATTTTTCATCCTAATCCTTAAAAGAGGGGAGAAACACCTATAGTGGAATAAGCCCATATGATACCACCAATATTAGTGCTCACGCTTTAAAATGACTGTAAATAATTAGAACCTCAATGCTAATAATAGCTTGTGTTATTAGATCATCCATGAGCCCGGCTTACAATACAATTAAATTATAATGAGCTCACCGTGTGTGCTCGATGGTGGCTATAAACTCCACGCCGTAGTCGTCGTTCGTGTGTGACGTCACACGCCAGTCGGCAGTTAGGTTGTAAGCCTTTAGGTTCTGAAATACAAATTGAATGAAATTACTATTTTAAAACTCGTGAAAGTAAATAGAAAATATGCAATCAGTCAGTCAGCGTGTATATGTGACACGGTGATTTTTTTGTGGTTGTATTCCCAAGACGGGATGATTTGGCCTCAGTAGCACTGTCGAATTATGAAGTTAAACTCGAAAAATGAAAATGTATATTTTTAAAATAATTTAAAATTTTTAGTTTTTTTAAACTAATTTAGTTTAGTTTGTAAAATTTTCCTTTTGTGTATATTTAAATGTAAATATATAAATAATATATATTTTAAAAAATTAAAAAATGGCAATGGTAAAGATTTTTTATTTTTCACACATAAGTTTCAAATAACAAATTGAAACTCATTGGTACGAGCCAGGATAGAATGCAGACCTCGATTGATCAAGGACTGACGCTCTCCCCGACTGAACTGCCATGACTATTGCTACACTAACAGGTTACTCAACCAATACATATCAAATAATACACTATTTGAAAGACTGTATCTTTTTAAGGTATTAACGGTTTGTAATGGAATTTCAAAAGCATCTGATATCTGTATAATATTTGATACCAATTTTTATTATGTTCTATTTTTATGAGGTACGGAGTATAAGGAGTACTCACTTCATCCACAATGCAGAATTGATGAGCATTGACGGTTACGTCCTCATGTGAAAGCAAGTCGATAACGTCCTCGGGTGCATTTTTGAACATCTTACTTGAACGGAAATCTGCGGGAGAGAACACAAAGAAACATTTTAAATAATTAACGCGTTCAAAAAGAACTAGAAACCGACTTCAACTGCCCTAAATGTTTACAGCATTCATCTGCAAATGTAATATGGTTATAAATATGGTTTTCTCGTGGATGCCATCGTCAAAACTGGACCAAATTAGAACCACACAGAAGCTTTCAAACATACAAATAAACAAAGAATCATCAAAATTAGTTCACCCAGTCGAAAGTTCTGAGGTAACAGACATAAAAAAACATACCCGTCGAATTGAGAACCACCTTCTTTTTTGAAGGCGGTTGAAAATAGTAACTATAGTCGCAAGTATTTTGTTTCGTTGCTCTAATTTATTACAGTAATAAGTCTTTTTTATGACAACTCACTAAAGGATAGGGTTCTATTCTAAAGACGAGACCACAAAGGTAGTGCTCACGCCACGCTTAGCGTATGGGGTAAACTCGTTCGTGGTTGTCATTATTTATATCTGTTCATCAAGCGATGCGGCCTGGCCATTGCCACTTTAGATAATACTAACTCATCAAGCTATCTCATTATTTATCATATGGAGCAATTTTGATCGCTGAGTAATTTTGATTAGCTAGTTAATTTGGAAATCAGTAAATGGTCTGAGGCTCTGATAAAAATATTTTGTCTTTGTACACTGAGTGATTTTCGGCGAAAATTACCTTATCTTACTGTTCAGATGAGCCGGATTTTGTTATTGGTATTGATAATAAATAATATATATATATATACAGGGTGGTCCAAAATGTGACGTCCAAAAATTTTTTTTAGATTCCTTACACCTGGGTGTATCCGAAAATACCCCATGTATGTTCCGCGATTTTTTGTAGTTTAGAAGTTATGATTTTTTAAATGTATATTTCGAATTTTCTGCCGGAGCGACTTAAAATAATCGTAACTTGTTTAATAGTAAGGTTTTTTTATTTATTTTTTCTCGAAAGTGATCGTCTTGAATCACCCTTTCTACTTTATTATCAACTACACAACGTTATTCATTACAAGTTACCGAAAAAAGGGATGAAAGTAAAAATTTTAGGTTTGAGTTGAACGGAGCAAAATTTTCAAAAATTTCTTAATAATACAAAATTAATGTTTCATTGGTTCAAACTAATTTTAAAAACTCCAGCAGTTTGTCAGCTTACCAAATAATAATAAAAAAGTTGTTCTTAATAGGCGATTTTACGACGAAATTGGCTTCAGAACTTAGTTAGGTGAGAATGCATAAAAAAAAAATGTTGTCGTAAAAAATGTTTAAGCTTATTTTTTTTTTCATTTTTATGGCCTACATTAGCAAGGCATCAAAAGCATTCAAATAATCTCAAATTGAACGATCAGTGACACATTTCATTTTCTGTTTTTAGACATGAAATTATGAAAGCTAGAATTAAACCAAAATCTACTTCAAGGCCAATCACACACAATGACACAAAGCAATAAATAACACGTTTCAAAAGGCGCCAGGCCAGTAAGGTCTTTCTCTTTCGCACTGTTATGGTTGCGTAGAAGTACGAAAGAGAAAGACCTACTGTCTTGGCCACAAAAGTCAGCCGTGCGCGCTAGGGGTTTTTTACCTGCACTTCCCTCTCCCCCCTCTCCCCATACATTCTCCGTAGCATCTCACTGTATCGTCCGTCCGCTAGTCGTTCACTCACTTCCATCGCGTGTGATACTACTTGACGTTGCTTCTTTCCGATACCGATATTTTGAACCTACTTTCGCTTTGTTACTGGACTCCGATTTGCCTTACGACTAACTTGTGCTTGTGTTACGGACTCCGATTTGCCTTACGACTGACTTGTGCTTGTGTTACGGACTCCGATTTGCCTTACGACTGACTTGTGCTTGTGTTACTGACGGCAACATGAGTAATTTTAGTCTAAGCCAGTACGCAGAAATGCACTTTTACTATGGTATGGCCAAAGGAAACGGTCATTTAGCCGCAAGGCTATATCGTCAACAACTGGACCGGCGAGGAGAAATACTGGACCATTACCCGGACCATAGGGTATTTATTAATACTCATAATACGCTGATGGCCGGGCGTATCCCCGGTCGTAGCCAAAGGCACGAAGGAGTACCCAGAGTAGATCCGGACAGAAGAGATGAAGTCATCGCAGCTGTAGAAAGAGACTCTTCTACGAGTTCCAGAGCAATAACCAGAAGGACTGGAATACCACGGACCTCAGTTCTAAGGATATTGAAAAATGGTATGTCGTTTTGTTTTTTATTTACACAAAACATAAATCACAGATACAATGCCAGGTATTAGACTTCTTCCTGCCTAGGTGGTGAGTAATAGTCCTTTTCTTTTTTCAGAAGGCTACCACGCTTACCACATTCAGCGCGTTCAGGAGCTACAAGCTTCAGATTACCCTAGAAGAGTTGCTTTCTGCGAAACAATGATACAAAGGTGTCAGGAAGACCCAGATTTTTTTAATAAGATCTTATGGACCGATGAATCCCGTTTTGAAAACACTGGAGTATTTAATATCCATAACTATCACAGCTGGGAAATTGAAAACCCACACCTTGCAAGAGCATCAAATTTTCAACATCGATACAGCGTAAACATGTGGTCGGGAATTGTAAATGGAGAACTGATTGGGCCTTTCGAGCTGCCGTCTAGGTTGGATGGAGACACATATCTAAACTTTTTGCAGAACAACCTTTTTGAATTGCTGGAAGATGTAAACTTGGAAACAAGAAGGCACATGATATTCCAAAATGATGGTGCTCCTTGCCATTACGCACGCCAAGTGAGGGGGCACCTTAATGAAACATACCCGGGCAGATGGATTGGGCGTGGCGGCCCAATCGAATGGCCTGCACGTTCACCGGACTTGAACCCAATAGATTTTTTTATTTGGGGTTACTACAAAGAAGTTGTCTATGCTCAGCAAACTAACTCCGAAGAAGAACTGAGACGAAAATTGAGAGAAGCAGCGACGAAAGTCAGACAAAATTCAAGCGCTTTCCGCAGACTAAAAGATAACTTTTTAAGACGTTGCCGATTGTGTATCGAAGTTGAAGGGCGTCATTTTGAAAATCTTCTTTAATAAAGTAGTTGAACTTAATTTGTGTTTTCTTTTATTGATGCTAAAAATAAACCAAAATAACCGTATTAATAAAAACTAAACTAAGCTTTTTTAAAATAAAATGTTTTCTAATGTGTCACTGATCGTTCAATTTGAAATTATTTGAATGCTTTTGATGATGCCTTGCTAATGTAGGCCATAAAAATGAAAACAAAATAAGCTTAATATTTTTTTTTGACAAAATTTTTTCTTTATGAATTCTCACCTAACTAAGTTCTGAAGCCAATTTCGTCGTAAAATCGCCTATTAAGAACAACTTTTTTTTTATTATTTGGTAAGCTGACAAACTGCTGGAGTTTTTAAAATTAGTTTGAACCAATGAAACATTAATTTTGTATTATTAAGAAATTTTTGAAAATTTGGCTCCGTTCAACTCAAACCTAAAATTTTTACTTTCGTCCCTTTTTTCGGTAACTTGTAATGAATAACGTTGTGTAGTTGATAATAAAGTAGAAAGGGTGATTCAAGACGATCACTTTCGAGAAAAAATAAATAAAAAAACCTTACTATTAAACAAGTTACGATTATTTTAAGTCGCTCCGGCAGAAAATTCGAAATATACATTTAAAAAATCATAACTTCTAAACTACAAAAAATCGCGGAACATACATGGGGTATTTTCGGATACACCCAGGTGTAAGGAATCTAAAAAAAATTTTTGGACGTCACATTTTGGACCACCCTGTATATATATATATAATTTAAACGAGCAATTCTTGTATATATAATTCGGATCTCCGGAAAACAAAACGCGTGTTTTCGAGTTTTCATGCGCTTTTTCTTTCGCATTATTCGACGCTAAACATGGTCGCAAAATTCGTCCGTTTGGTCATCTGCGTCTTAAGCGAGTGGTTCACACGAGCCATTCCATCCGAGCCATCCGCGTTCAAATCCCGGTCGTGTATGGATTTTATTTTTGGTTTTGTGTGTTTAGGGGCAGAAATAAAGTGTTTGTTTGTTTTTAAAGAACTACATGCAAAGCTCGGTCGCCCAGATATTATAAATTAACTAACAAACTACCAGCTGTTCCTTAAAGTTAATACTAATAAATAAACCAATCCTGATCTACAAATTATGTATAGAAATAGTCACTAGAATAGAAACTCAAATCTATGGAATCATAATACAACGCAGGATGCAGCTATTTCTTTACCGTCAGTAAAATTAAGAGGCGTATTTGAATACGAGTAACATCTGATCCGGTTCTCCTTCTCTCCTCTTCCGGAGGCTAGGATGATAAGCAGCTCGAAGCCGAGGCAGGTACCGAAGACAGGGAAGTAGTCGCCATGATCGTTCAGCTCCATCGCGATCTCGTAGATGTACTGGCCTGCGTCCGCATACCCATCAGACTGGTTGAAGTAGGTGGCACCACCGGGTATGAAAACCCTGGAATTTAACAAGAAATGCTTGTTTTTACATCTCTTTAAACTGCACTTGACCATCTCACCTGATGGTAACTATAACACCTTTGGATGAAAAACGTGTTTACCCAGGAGACACAAAGAAATACGTACGAAAGGGGGATGAATGTTTGTATGGAAACTCTGTTGTCTTTGAAATTAATAGCATTTAAAATTGGTAGCTAGCCTATCGGATAAAAATTAATAGTGACGTAAATTAGAAATTTTAAATTTATGTATAGTTGTAGTAGTTGTAGTTTTTCAACTAGAATCGTATTTATTGAGAAGGTTGCAGTCGGTCGGTGCGACACAAGCGATGATTGTCACCCGGACGTGTAAGGCTATAATCGCTCGCGTCACGGGACGGTTGAGTGGCTAAAGAGGATAAAGTCAGGGATGCAATCTAATATTTTTTAAATCGTGTCACGGTGTTTGTGGTCGCACTCCTCCGAAACGGCTCGATCAATTTTTATGTTATTTTTTGTAGATTTGGTAAGTATGACGACTTTTAACCCTCTTACCCCTTCTCCTCCCCATATTATAATCGTGATTTTAGAATTTTGTTAAAAATAATATCGAAATAATTGTGCGTTGACTTGAAGTCAATTACGGGAAGAGTCACGTTAGTTTGAAGTTTGGTTTGTAGTTGTTTCTATGGGATAAATCCTAAAGCCAGTTAAAGTTATTAAGTTGTATATTTTACTTAAGACGTGGTCAACATTACAGTTTTTTTGAAAGAACAAGGCTTTAGGAAGTGATCATCCCTTGGATGTTTGATGATGTTGCCTCATAAGGAGACTGAGATAAATCTCGAGTTAGTTAGGACTTGCACGATGGTGAATAAAGTACAACTTTATAGAGATTAAACTCACAGTTTTGTTATGTTTAATAGTTTCAACTGCAATAACATGTTAGACTCAATTACATTAAAAAATATTTAGAAGAAAAACTTAGTTTGAAGATAAAATAATTACCTTCATTTTCCCGTCATGTCAACGAACGCTACAGGAAAATTAGAGAACGTCAAAACCGCAAAGGCCGGATAATATTTCCTATTAGGAGTACACTTTTTCAATCGAGCGTAATACACAATTAGTCGGGAGAGTGATATTATTTCATTTTGAAGGTATTATCGTCGTTATCTAAAAGCCGTTAAAATGCAGGTTTTTTTAAATGATATATTCGTGGTTTGAGCTTTAGAATATAAGCTCTCCATATCGTCTCGTGGATGTCATTAAAGGTGAAGAGTTTGTTAGCCTTGCTTGTCCTTCCTTTATGTCGTATGGAGAGTATGTTAAGAGGGTATGCTGTTGTCAAAGCGCCCATACAAACGTAGTCCAGTCATAATTTGAGTATTAGCTATTATTAAGCTATGAAAATCTATGAAATTTTCAAGACACGATCTAGAAACAAATATTTGTGTCGGTGGTGAGTCAGATTTTCGTTTAAATATATACTTCCAGAGTTACAGGGCGTCAAAGAATTGTATTTTACGGTAGTAAAAAGCCCCAACTTTGAACCTGATTTACAAGAGTATGAATCAATTTAGAACAATTTGGAAAAACCACCGACATCTGAAATTTCATTAGTATACTGTATAAAAATATGGTTACATAATATACTGTATCCTTCAAATGATCCCTGGACTACGAAACATCCAAATAACGGGTGGATAACATCGCGTAATGTATGCTGTCTCACCGTACGCGCTCGGGTAGGATAGGGCTCGGAGAGGGACAGCTACAAAACAATGCAACCTTGAAACTGACCACGTGGTCTTAGCAACATAGCCTCTTAAGGTTATTCGCTCGATATAAGTTTCACACTAAATTTCAGCTTCACTCGACCAATTTGGCGACCGGGAGGCGCTATGCCGATTATGATTTTACTTGCAACTAGCCATATCTTACTGGAATCACCAATCCATCCCTTTGTGTCTCTTTCTGGTTCTGGTAAATTGTAATGATATTTGGCAGGCACGCATAGGATGGATGGAAAAGAGCTTAGGAGCTGGAGCTGCTGAGACGTAGTGGCTGACTGGTCAGGGGGTGGGCTAAATGCAAAGCGCGAGAGGAGCACTGCTGTGTTCTGCTGGAGTTCTCAGAGCTCCTCGACTTGCGCCGAGGATGACCACCGAGGGGGGTTTAGTGGATGGAAATTCTACATTTCTCCTACTACTCCTCCTACATTCTCTCCTAAGGAGTCGGGTACCTTTAAAAGATTTCCCCCTCATAAAAAAGGCAACTTTTATCCCTAATAACTTTTTTAACATCGGCGTACAATATACACTACTTGCACGCTGTGTTTGCCCCTCTGAAGTTAGACTCTCCAAAATGTCGCGCTCGTACAGTCGGAGTGTATGTATATTTTTTTCGATAATAACTATCCCCAGATGAAATCCCTAGGACATTTCTTTCATCCCGCTAACTTGCCATGCCTCCTATTTATACGTAAATAATTTATACTTCGCAGCCTTTTGTAGCTAACTTCAGAGGGGCAAAACTATCGATCAAACAATATATCGTCGTGCGTGAGATAGACGGTGATAGATATATTTTTACCAACAACTTTGTGTAGCACAATTGGACGTGTTTTTGGAGAATTTGTTTGGAAGAATCTATTAAATAATACTCAATATTTTTTTTCTTCAAATTTCTTCAATATCAAAGTACTCACCCGTTAATTTTATTCAACAGATCTTCATAATAACTACGATCTCTGCCGATCCTGGAATAAAACATAAGAAAAATAATTAACCTTAACACGCATAAGCCATTTCCATCAGGTGAAATCGGGGTAAAGCGTTATTATATTTTCAGAATTGTATTTAGACTTCCCATAATCACCGAGGTTGGCAGGCGAGTTGTTAATCACAACGTCTCAGTGGTACACGGTTGGATGCTGTTGCATGTCTCCTATAATTTCTCCTTGCTATATCTATGAGTCCCACGGCATGACATTGAATGGGTCCATGCTAGCCCATACCATACCCCAAACACTACAAAGCCTAATTATAATGAAGTGACAACAAATACTCACATAATGGGCACAACTCGCGCACCAGAAGACTCTATGTCCTTGACGTACGATGCTGCTATGTAGCTGGTGAAGTTCTCATCGGGGTACTTGGTGTGCAGGTAATACGACTGTTCCTGCGACAGTACTCCGATGATGGGCCTCGTGTTCTCCACAGACGCCTCCGTGGCATCGGAAGTCACCACGACCGCACCTTCGCAGCCCAGGAAATAAGCACCGATCAGCAGCACCGACCACTTCATAGCTACTACACCACCCCAGCTGTCGAGCGAAACGTTCAGCCACCTACGATATTTAATGGGTCATTTATCACGATTATCACCGAAATCAATTAATTAACCACAACTTCGTCTGATCCTTATCTAAGATCCGACTTTGATGTTGCCGATGATTAACGTAGGCAATAGTTGTGAATAAAACTCTACGATACCTATACACGTGCACTTCACACGAATGTTCGCGAACTAACCATATGAGCAATATATTTAGGACATCGTTCACAAAACAGATGCCGATGTTTTGTATTATTTCGGTCTTCTCGAGCGGCAGCTTCATGGAGTTTTCTAAAAATAAATTACATCTCTGACGCTATGCTCTATACTTCAAACGAGGCAATGCCACGAGAGTCATTGTCCGAATGAAATATAAGATGCTACCGAATTACCTGCCACGGCTGCAATGGAAGAAAGTATCATGTATCTGCATTGCAATCGTGAAAAAAATAATTGTGTCCAGGAATCGTTACACTGATTCAAAAATTATACTAATTAAAGAGTTGATTGCTTAGTTTTGCATAACACGACCGTCAATAACATACGCTAAATTAAATTATGAATGAACCTGATGTCAATTTCAATGAATGAGCGCGTGAATCCGTCCGTGCTGTACATTCTTAGTTATAAAGGTGTACATGAAAGACAACGCGTAACACGTAACACAATGCTAAAGACCGTTCGCTTAGATAGTGTCACCGGCATTAGCCGCCTCCGCCACAAACTCAAACGATGCCGCCGCGAGCTCAAAGTATTTTATTATTTATTAGCATAGGCATCGCAGTGAGGGCAGGGACACTGCGAGTGTGGAAGAGTAGTGTTTAATTGTATACTTCCTTATGTGTACAATTTGGTCGGTTAAATTATTTTAGCTGCCTAAATTAAATTATGTGCGTTATTCAATACTCGTTTTTACAATAATTGAATTGTAGATGATACTTTAACTCTCGACCTCCAGCTAAAACTCTGCAATACTCTTATTATTTTATTACACAATCAGATAATCTACCTAAAATAGATGGACTTATGGTTGCGACAAATAGTGATTTCTTTACGGTCGAAATGCGAGGCGTAAAAATGCAAAGGTAAGTTAAACTTTTTATAATATAACTCTCGAAAATATATATTTATATCTGTTCTATAGGTATTATTTTATTGAAGTACCTAAAATACCGAAGTGTTTCATTTCACAATGCCACTAGCTATAGCTAGAAGTAGGTATCAAACCTTAGTTTTAGGTTATATAGGTCTTATAACCGAAAACTACTAATACCTACTAAAACTTAAAAGGTTTGTCTATAACAAATGAGGTTTTGTGGGTTTTATCTATAGGTATACACCTCTTCTTATTCCAAATAAAGTGAGTTGGACAGAGGTACTAAACCTTTTTATTATTATTGTGTGTAATCAATAAAATACGTAAGGTGTTTTAATATACTTTTTTTCCAGATCGGCAAGAGACAGCTATGGTGACGATGCCATTGGCTATGTACAAGTTAAAAGAGTAGGCGATGTGTGTACGATTAAATGTAGCCATGTAAATGTAAATCCAGCCAAGGAAAATACTTTTAGTACGTACTATAATAAAGGTAAACTTGGCAAGAAATACTATGCTCAGATACAAACACAAATGCAAATGACTGGAAAAAGAAAAGCCCTATTTTGTATTGCACATGTTGATTTCGAAACCTCAAAGAATGTTGATGTACATGAGGTAGCTTATGACAGAAAATATTGTGAGGATCTTTTTAAAAAATGTGTAATGTTTTGGAAACAAAATATTTTTGATAAATTAATAAAATAACATTATAGTAAAGTGACTTTTATTACTACTCTGTAAACATTACAAACATAATATTAAGACTAGCTATCGTGCCTCTTTGTTTATTGTAACCTAATCTTGTTTTTATTAATAAATGTACTTTGCTTAAAACACTGGGTTCTTATTCTTTAAACAGACTGCTTTGAAGATTTACTATTCCACATGCAGATATCACAACCGAATCTAACAGGTCGACTTGTTTTAAGTCTACACAAGCGTGTGGCAACAGTCTGCCGATAGCTCTTTCTACGTGTATCCGTAATGCTGCAATTTTTTTGTCTCTAAAACTTCTTTCTTAGTCGGTATTACTTTAGCGCTCACGCTAGGAGGTCTGATAAGAGTATGTCCATTTTGTTGCAGTAAATGCGCAATATTTTTAAAGCCTCTGTCGGCTAATACTGCTGATCCTTTAGGTAGAGTCTCCAAAATTCCACAATCTTCAAAAATTAATGAATCGCTTGCTCTGCCCCCATAACCCGAAGAAACAAAATTTATTAGCCCATCTGGTGTAATTGATATCAAATATTTTATCGTATTACAGCTTTTGTAATCAGATTTTTTTTAAATTAAGAAACGCAAGCACAGAATACCTAATATCGCAAGGCAGCGGTACGGAAGAGCGGGAACGGACCGAGCGAGCGTTGTATCATGACGTCACGCGCATTGAACGCGGACCGGTTGTCGCGTGCACACTTTAAAATTCTATATCTTGGAAACTAATGGACGTATCGAAATAATTCTTTCACTAGTATTTTTTATTTTGAACGGAGAATAAAGAAAGCTAACATTCAAAATTAGTGAACATTCTTCTCTGTATGTCGCACTATCTAAGCGAATGGACTATAAACGCAAAAGATAGGTAGAGACCGCGCCGAGACTGATATCCTCTGAAAGAAAAGGATTTTGATTCTTATTTCAACAGAGATAACGATCAAGCCGCTCGTCGGACTTCAGTAGTGAGGTTCTCATATGACTTGAGTCAGGCGCACGCTATCTAGCCTTATCGCACTACAGCTGCGAACGTATTCTCTGTCCTTTGTTTACGACGGCTACTTAATAATTTAGAAATAATTTAATTGATGTACTTGCGTGTTATAAGAAACTCCTTCCTCCATTTTAGGGTTCCGTACCCGAACGGTAACAAACAACTACAAACTATTACTAATCCTCCGCTGTCCGTCTGTCTGTCATGGGGCTGTATCTCACGATCACAGTTAAAATTTTCACAGAATGTGTAATTCTGTTGCCGCTATAATAACAAATAATAAGAATCATATTGGCTGGTATCAGAAAAAATGTTGTTTAAAAGTAAACAAAATTACGGTATAAAAAACTTACCGGTTATAAAACAGTAAATTCTAAGTCCCACCTTAGCACCCCCTTTTGTACACCCCAACCAATTATCACATTATTTACAAGTTTTTTTACACAACACTTTATGTTTATGTACAAATCCAAATACGACTATGTTTGTTATCTACAAAACTGTTGCACAAGTTGACCTCGGCGTTGCACACAAATGTATGCACGTTTACGGATGTGTCTTTGCACTTTATTTAACGTGTCTCTTTCACGTTTCACTCGCCTGAAAGCACGCTTGATGCGTCTTTTCAGTTCTTCCACATTTTCTATGTCATGTCCGGTTTGTCCATACACGAGGTCCTTCACACGACCCCACAGAAAAAAATATAGTGGAGTTAAGTCCGGCGAGCGAGCAGGCCACGACACTGGCCCACCTCGACCTATCCATCTAACGCCGTACGTGGAGTTCAAATACTCGCGCACGCGCAGGGCGAAATGAGCTGGGGCTCCATCGTGCTGGAAGTGTAGTGCTCTTAGAGATCCAATAGGAACATTTTCCAGCATTCTCTCAACACGGGTCTTTAGCAGGTGGAGGTACATGTCCGTATTTAATCTATCTAAAAACACTGGTCCTAAAACATGAGCACCGAGAATTCCAGCCCAGACATTAACGCTAAACCGACGTTGAAAGTGGTCGGGCCGCACAAGGCGAGGGTTGGTGTCACTCCAGTAATGGGAGTTGTGTATGTTGAACATACCGACGCGCGTGAAGGTGGACTCATCCGTCCACAAAATATGGCGGCGCTCCTCTCGAAGCCAACGACAGAACTCGACGCGAGGCTTGTAATCTTCTGACGTGAGTTCTTGTACTTTGGTAAAATGGAACGGATGAAGTCCCTCACGATTAAGCAGGCGCCATACGTAGATATCGCTTACGTTAAACACTGCAGCACCGTCTCTCGTGCTAGCCATGGGGTGACGGCGGAAGAAATCCAGCACTTCTTCTTCAAACTCGGCGGAATATCGCTGTCTCCCTGCGTCCACTCGTGGCGGGTCGAAGCGACCGTGTTCACGGAACCTGTACACGGCATCTAGAATGGTGTGGTGGCTGACTCGAACACCGAACCGTAGTTCGTACAAGTTAACCGCATGTGCAGTGATGTTGTTGCATTCACGGTAGCACAGCACCATTCAAGGTACTCCTGATTTGTATAACGACGTCTGGGAGGCATTGTTAAATCACGAACGACGAGTAATTCCCAGGAATGGATGGAGGTATGAAAGTTCGCGTCCTGGCCACAGTGTTGGCCCCGCGCACCAAGCCAGACAAAAAGTACAGGTGTCGGGATGTTTTGCGTTTTGCGGGCAGCGGGTCGCTGAGCGGGAGGCGAGGCGTTACACGAGCGGTGAGCGCGGCGAAAATCAAACGCAACTTGAGATTTGGAGGCACCGTGTCAGAAGAGACGATTTTGTTTGATCACTAGCCGAAACGTCGTCACAATAGACTTAGTTTTGTGACATCATCGAGAGGTCACGGGGTCATTGTCGCCAAGAGTATGTGTTTTCATTCAATACTCTACGGACGGTCTAATGCAAGTAAAAATCATGGTTTTTCAATTGAAGAAAAGATGAATTTCCGGACATAACTTATTCATTACTGTAATCACTACACATGATACTTTGTCCGTAAAAATCATGATTTTTCATGTTTTTTAAAAAAGAATAAAAGATGAATTTACGGACATAAATCATTCATTACCGCAATCACCATACATGATACTATATCCCGTTACAGCCGTGGCAGATAATTCGGTAGCATCTATATTATCGGGGAAGTATTGAATGAACATTAAGTATTGTCAATATTTAAAATCACACAGCAATTTATTTTTACTACCCGAACATGAGGATATATAACAATACATATATATGTAATATTGGCTACAATCAAGGCGAAGAACTCATTACTCTAAATTCATTATGATCATAAACAAGGTATGGAAATTGGTATCATTAATTAGTGTATATATTGAAACTATGTATGCCTTAATGATAAAATAAACATGAGTGATAATAACAACACAATCTTAATAACTTTAAATTAAGATAAAGATCGTCGAAGATTATCTATCAAAGAGCTGGATTGTACTTAGTCGTAACTAGAAAAAAATTGTAAGTTTTTCTTTTTCAATCTAATTTTGGCGGCGACTGTAGCCGAAACTTCTACGAGGGGCATACCGAAAAGATCGGTAATCGAGTACTTTCGATTTAATTAGATTAAAAACTCTTTTTGATGAATAAACACTGGTTAGTTGAAAATCGAATACAATTGACAGAATTAAAAAAAAAAAATTTTTTTAAAGAACAATATCAGTTTGAAATTGATAGGTCGATAAAAAAATGGAGCTTACAAGAGAAAGTTTCCGTGCCATAATTTTTTACAACTTTCGACGAGGATTATCTCAGGGACAATGTCTCGCTGAGCTTATATCTATATTCAAGAGTGAAGCGCCTAGCCAGACGACAATATATCGCTGGTATTCTGAATTCCGGCGTGGACGTGCTTCTCTTGGCACCGTACCTTCCACAGGCCGGCCAAAAACAGCGGTTACACCAGAAAATGTCGCTGTTGTGCGCCGAATGATACAGGATGACCGACATATTACATATGAGCAGATTCGGGCTACTTTAGGGATAGGTATGACTGCGATACAAACTGTTTTACATGGTGAACTGGGAGTGAGAAAGCTAGTTTCCCGCTGGGTGCCCCATAATTTGTCCGAAGAGCAAAAGGCGGCTCGTGTCAATTGGTGCCGGTCTACTCTGCAACGCTTCAACGGAGGAAAGTCAAAAGCAGTTTATAACATTGTCTCTGGTGATGAATCATGGATCTATTCATATGAGCCAGAAAGAAAGCATCAGTCGGCTGTCTGGGTCTTCGCAGGTGAGATCAAGCCAACAAAAGTTGTCCGCTCTCGCAGCGTATCGAAGAAAATGGTCGCTTCGTTTGTCGCGAAAACAGGACATGTAGTCACAGTTCCCTTAGAGGAACGGAGAACGGTTACCGCTGATTGGTATACAACGGTTTGTTTGCCACAGATGATATCCGAACTCCGTAGAGGTAACCCGAAACGACGCATAATCCTCCATCACGATAATGCGAGCTCTCACACCGCTCAGAAAACAAGCGAGTTTTTGAAGCAGGAAAACGTTGAATTAATGGATCATCCTCCATACAGCCCTGATCTGAGTCCCAATGATTACTTTACATTCCCTAGAATCAAAGATTTATTGCGTGGTCAGCGGTTTCAAGGTCCAGAAGAAGCAGTGGAAGCATACAAATCGACGATTTTGACCATGTCAACTTCGGACTGGAATTGCTGCTATAATAATTGGTTCGAACGAATTCAAAAGTGCATTAACTGCAACGGAGAATACTTCGAAAAGCAATAAAAATAAATTTAGTTATTTCCTGTATGTATTGTTTTATATTCCCGATCATTTCGGTATGCCCCTCGTAAGTACGCTCGAAGTCGCCCTTCCTCCGCCGCCGCGACGCCGTTGCATACAAGACCGACAAGGATATTTTGGCACGTGGTAAAAATCGTAACTAGAGTACAGTCAACGCGTCATAATTACTCCTATAAGCTGGGAATGCAAATGTTAATATTTTTATGTTTTTATCGTAAACGACAATACATCCACGCGCCAAAACCGCCCCGAGTTCTCGCACACCAAGTTTGCCCCTCTGAAGATAGCTCTCCGCAATTCCAAACATGTACAGACGGAAAGTGTGTGTATTATTTTCTATAATAACTATCCCTACATGACATAAAACACTAGGACCTTTCTTTCTATCCGCTAACTTGCCTTCCACTTATACGTTAATAATTGATACTTCGCGGTATTTTATGGCTAACTTCAGAGGAGCAAACTTGGTGTGCGAGTATTTTAAATCGCACTGTACATTTAGTTATTGACTTATCGAATCGCCTCTTGTTCAGAGCGGACAAGAAGTTTGTCGCGGGCTATACCTTCGCAGTAGCGTGGGTTGGCGGTTACAGAAGTCATGCCTAAGAAAAATTATCCACCGACTAAAACTAAACTTTAGAAAAAAGCACCTTTTAAATTAACAATCCATTGGTCATACACGAGGTACAATTAAAGAAAAGGTATATCAGTAATAATTAACGCGATCAAAAAGAACTAGAAACCGGCCACCTTAAAAAAGTATACAGCATTCATCCTCTAACCTGGCGTCCATCAGACCGTAGGTTTTGCGTCAGTTTTACGACACTCACGGCTGTGAGTGACCAAAAACCTACCGTGTAATGCGGTGAATGATGGTTGCATGACATTCACCAACAATTATCTGGATATTTTGATTTTTGCGTCAATCTATTCATAATTGGCCGAGTTATCGCTTAACATACATACAAAAAACATACAGTTGAATTGAGAACATCCTCTTTTTTTGAAGTCGGTTGAAAATAATGTTTATTGTTGTTGTTTTGTCTGTTTTAGTCGCCTAGACTACTACAATTCTCTTCTAAAATCTTTATGAGTAGTTTCTTGCGACATTCGCTTAGAAAATACCTTAAGAGCTACCGCGCTCACTCAGAATCCCTGCCCCTTGTAAGGAAAAATTTGGAAAGTTATTGTTGAGTCCTCTTTCATAGATCGACATAACAAATAACTTGGCTAGTACTATGCTTGGCAGGTGGGTGATAATCGACGTCAGATGTTGATGATATAGACAGATGCGGCTGCTCCTTTGCGCTCGACCCAAAAGCTCGACCACACGGCACTACAGATTATTATGTATGTTGTTTTAAAATGCGAATCATTGGCTCACAATGACAGATTAATAATTCAATCATACTCATAATATTTCTATTTCTAACATAATCCAAGTTTAACCTTTAAAAAATGGAGTATTGATACTTACATAATATCTCGCAAACGAATGATTACGTTTTATTTAGTCGAACAAGAATAGTAGGTAGTAATAATTTTATTAACCAACCTTCATCCCATACTCTCATTTTAGATAATCGATTAGATTGTAAAGCCTTGCGATGTCTTACATTATCTTCCGCAGTCTTACGAATGGCACGTGATAAAAAATCCCGACCTAGTAACAAAATAACAAGTAAACTGTCTACCATTATAATAATAAATTTTACTAGAAATTTTTATTATATTTTATAAACACATAAGAAAGTAGTGATATTATTATAAGTATTTTTGCTGTATGTAAATAATATTGCCGTGAAGTGTGTTGCTGTGATGTGTAAGAAAATCGCATGCGCGAAGATTAGTGTTGCACAAGAACATCTTATTATAAGTCACATGAAAGATAATTAATTAATAGTATATGTTAATTGACACAAAACTTGATCTATGTACTGAAATTCTAGCAATTCTTTTTAAGTACCTAACCTACTAATTGTTACAAAGATACCTTATGGTAAACAACATAGAATCTCACCTATCTCATTATTAAAGCATACAATAGTTATAATATAACACGTGACGTGGTTAGTTTATAAAAGGTATTTTTAGTAAAGGTATTTTTATCGCTTTTTTGTTGCAAAATAGCGTTTAGTGTGATTTACCATGATTTAAAAGTCACGACAGTAAGTGTCGTAAAATGTTACTATGAAACAAAAGGCTACTTTTTCTTTTTAATAATTGTAATTGGCAACATTATAGATTCCTCGTCAAAAGAAAAATGCCGCTGCCAAGAAGAATCGTAATGATAAAGGTATTTTGATAATAATTAATACTATATAATCGTTTTCTTTTTAATCGCTAAATGACTGTTATTTACTTTAAAGTTCAATAAGTTATCCAATTCACCCATTTGTTAAGAACAAGTAGACAAAAAGTCCGTTGTGTTTTAGGTTGGTTTTCTGCGTTGACAGTGGAATACGCGTATTTTCTTTTACAAGACAACAAAATCTTGTAAAAATGTTCGAAATGGTAAGTCACTCGCTGTATACATAATAGCTTTGTGGTTCGTTATTGTCACTAGTGCTCTATTTAATGAGAAATCTGTTTTTCAGAACACGGCGGAACCTATGCAAGTGGACGTTCCACTAGAAGACAATGAGAATAATGAAGCTGAATGTTATGTTGTGGAGAACCCCACATTGGACCTGGAGACATACGCCGCGCAATACACAGGCTTTGCAAAATTGTACAGATTAATGTTTGTAGCAGATCATTGCCCATCACTAAGGCTAGAAGCTCTCAAGATGGCAATATCCTATGTCATGACAACATACAATGTAAGCCTTTATCAAACATTACACAAGAAGCTGGCTGAGGCAATTGCTACATCAGGACTCCCTGATGTTGCTGTCCCTATGGGCTCCTCCCAGGACATTCCTGTCCTTGACTCTATGTGGGTTGAGTCGAGAACAAAAAAAGCTGCCATCAAGCTGGAGAAATTAGATACAGACCTGAAAAATTACAAAACAAATTCAATCAAAGAGAGCATCAGGAGAGGACATGATGACCTTGGGGACCACTACTTAGACTGTGGAGACCTCACCAGTGCCCTGAAGTGTTATTCAAGAGCCAGAGATTACTGCACAAGTGGGAAACACATTATAATGATGTGCCTGAATGTAGTTAAGGTGTCAGTGTATTTACAGAATTGGGCTCACGTTTTGAACTATGTTTCTAAAGCAGAGGGTACACCAGACTTCAATGAAGTGCCAGGCAAAGACTCCAATCAGATTGTGTTGACACGTTTAAAATGTGCAGCCGGTCTAGCTGAACTAGCAACTAAAAAGTATAAGTCTGCTGCTAAACATTTCCTGGCTGCCAGCATTGAGCACTGTGACTACCCAGAGTTACTGAGCAGCAATAATGTTGCTGTTTATGGAGGACTGTGTGCATTGGCCACCTTTGACCGTTCAGAGTTGCAGAAACAAGTCATAGTTAGCAGTTCTTTTAAATTATTTTTAGAACTAGAGCCACAGTTAAGAGACATAATTTTTAAATTTTATGAATCTAAATATGCTTCATGCTTAAGGTTACTGGACGAAATAAGAGACAACCTCCTCTTAGATATGTATTTAGCACCACACTTAAATTCCTTGTACATGCAAATACGCAACAGAGCACTAATTCAGTACTTCAGTCCTTACCTTTCTGCTGACATGCGCCTCATGGCGGCTGCCTTCAACCGCACAGTGAATGCACTTGAAGATGAACTAATGCAGTTAATACTCGATGGACAGATCCAAGCCCGTATTGATTCACATAACAAAATACTATATGCTAAAGATGTGGACCAGCGAAGCACTACTTTTGAAAGAAGTTTGGCTATGGGGAAGGAGTATCAACGAAGGACTTCTATGCTGATCCTACGTGCTGCTATGCTCAAGAATCAAATACATGTTAAGGTAAAGATATTTATAATTGTTAGCTATTATTTATTTCTGTTTCTTTGTCATGATACTGTATTCAGTTCAATCATCAATTTATTAATAATTACCTGCCCAATTTATCTATAATATTTGTTCATTTAAATATCGTTCATTGACACAGACATTAAATTGAATAACTTATATATTTTATGAAAATTAAGATTAGTCCAGTTTTATCCAGATGTAGTTATCACGCCATTAAGTCTTCCTCTATTATTCTACCATTAAGTGATATCATATGATGTGAACCTCTGCCAATTATTATAACTCTATTTTTATAAAATTCTAGCAATCAGAGATGTAGAAGGAAACAATCTCAAATTGGACCTTTTGTATAAAATATTACTCATTTTTAGGGTCCCAAATTGAAACGATCCACTTAGCCTTATTGTTGAGGAAAATATGCCTAGAGGCATAGAGATCTCAAATATGGTTTTACAGATACAGACTTGTTATAACTACTTAAATCACCAAAGCAATTAAGTGAATATGGGAAATAAGCCACATGATGTGTATGTTTTGGATGACCAACTTAGCATTTCACTATATGTATTGTCTCCATATTATTGTTCCAGCAAAGTTTGACCTTTGTTTTCTTTCAATGCTTTCATTCTTTTTTATTTCGCATATTGTATATTACTTCATTGATATCAGCTAAATTTGTTCACTGCTAAACAAGAGTGTCCCTAGGAGCCCATGAGAATTTTTTGTGAGGGCTTTCGTGAGGGAAATTACTCTCTGAGATTGCATTCTTATAAATGCTACCTTGTAAAGGAATCGACACTAACAATGTGAGAACAACTGCCGTGCTTGAACGCGGGGGGGGGGGGGGGATGGGGGGATTATAAATAGTCTGATGACTCGACATAAGAATAGGGGGATGCATAAAATTTTTTACAGACTATGTGAATTCCTCTTTATTGTCCCATAGCAATATTTGCTATTTATTTAAATCTCTCAGTTATCCTGTTTTAACTAATTTATATTATGTTAGGTATCATGTGGTAATGTTAATATGTATATTGTTATTTCAGAATGTAACGGGTCGAGAAGCAGGCCCTCAGAGTGGAGAAGCTCCCGGATCTAGCACCAGCCTCACGCCGCGTACTTTCGACACTGTGCCCTTGTGATGAATTTACTCATGAAATAGTCAACTCAATTACTTCACATGACATGTTAAATGTAACTGCTGCCACAAACCCATCGTCGTTGAACAATACATTTTTGTTTTATCAAACAGTTCACATTTACTTTGTCATTCGAAGTTTGCGTCTAATATTTGAGAGATCTTTTGTGTACTGAGTAATATCTGCTTTTGTTTTTTGTTTATAATAATGCAAGCATAAAACCTCGTGATTTTAGCAGTTTGCAATGCCATCTACTGAGCGTTGTTTTAAGGAAAATGGTTTATCAGCAATCACAAAAACTTGAACAGCTGGTGCAAGCATTATTTCTCAACATTGTTTATACTGAATTATTCTATGTAACCATAAAATATTATGTCTACGTAATTTTTAATAACATTAAAAAGTAAAGGCATAATATGGTTTTACTATCATGATTTCATAATAATGTAAAGAGATTTTATAATAATACTTCTACTTTTACAGTTGACTACTTCTGACTTCTAAGAAATTATACCAAAATTGCTCATGTCCCTCATATGGGTTGGCTCACTTTCGTATTTATAATATGCTATATGATACCTTCTATAACCTATAGCGCTGTGCGACTTACGTCGAAATGAAGGGAATCTTCGGAATTGACAAAACTTTGGAATTGGGAGTGGGTTATTCTGAGCACAACATTTTAAATTCACTGAAAGTTTGCCGAAATGGAATTTTTAAACAACGGACATAACACTGAAAATATGTAATGTCTGTGTATTTAAATATGTCACTGAAATATTTATAAAAGAAAGGTGCTGTTAGTGCACATGTGCATTAAATTGACTTCTGGTTGCCAAGCAGGATGACATTGTATGATATATCAAGAACTAGCATGAATTGTACTGCATGTTATTTCAACCAACTTTGAAAAGCTGGAAGCTCTCTATTCGACTATACTTAGTGTATATGTTACTTTAATTACTTAAGACACCTGTGAACCGATTTCAATTATTAATTTTATTGAGTGCGCTATATCATGATGGTTAGCCCATTTTGGAAGAATATTATTTCCAAAAGGAAAAAATCCATTTTAATAATAACTAAAGATTGACTGGAGCAGCTCTAATTATAATCGTCTACATAAGTCCACTATTGGTCGTGAGCATAAGCCTCTCTCAGATCTCCACTTTAAGACTTTCAGAGCTATTTGACATAATCGCAACACTTGGCAGGCGGATTAGCGATCGCAGTTAATGTTGATACATTGGTACATCGGTCGGTTTATACGACATCCACAGGATGCCATGGGTAATATTATTCTAAAGCCCAGGACGAAAATTCGGAAAATTCAAATAAAACTATAAAACCTTTAACATTTTTTATTGATGTTAAAATAAATGTAAAATTAAATGTCGCCTTGATTACAAGAAATAGGTTGGAGACAGGTGGGGCAACTTCCAGTCGCCACGCCGAAGGCTGGTGGGCGGCCGCCGGCGCACGCGACTAGCCACTGAAACAAAATAATACTTACCACACCTTCAAACTTCTTTCTAGATCTTACCACAGCTATCCATGAAAGTTTAGTCAGTCAGTTTGACAAGCGGAGCAGTTAAATTCACTTTGAATGAAAACTATCGACAAAACACTTGGATAATGGACGCTGGGATTTTCACATAATTTATTATATTATTAATTTCACTACTTTTCATATGACATGACATAAGTCAAAAAAGTAGTGAAATTCAGAAATTATCTCAAATGAATCTCTTAACAGACAGGGATATAAATAAGCCTTCTCCGTGCCATAGGTTTTAGCTAATACTTAGCCCATTCATACAATACCCAGATTCAGGAGCCCTTCTTTCCTTTATGCCCTATGCTAAGTTCACACCAAATTTCATCATGATTGGTTGTGCTGTTGAGATGAACAACCAACTAACCAAAGTGGTAATACACAGTTAATATGATAGAATATAATATAATTTAATTTTAATGCTATTTGAACTTTTTCATACGTATTTCTACTATGTTTATACTATCCTTAAGGTTTGCAAGTGGTTTTGGAATAAAAAAACTATAGTCTACCTGATAAAGGCAACTCCTGTGAAAGTTGACTCCACAGGCTGTATTCTGACAGAGAGGCTGTGGCACACCGGGACAGTCTGGTATCTCAGTACAAAGACATATGCTACATACTGCTGCTTCCACTATGGACCCTGCTTCTGAGATCCTGCTACTTGATGCCTTGTTGGCTGGCACTGGGAACTCTGTGATATCTAAAAGCAATAGGAATAATAATTTAATTTGCATTCCAACTAACAATTTTACTCTATAGCCACTTTACTACGTAAGTATCAAACACTCCATCAATATCAATAATCCAAATTTCATGGAAAGTATTCAATAAATATGTAAGAATAATTTGGTGATTGTATTGGTCGGTGACTATCTTATCAAAACTTAAATTAGTAAGTTATGTTACATAATAAGATGAAAGGCAAGCACAAACCTATTTTGAAATAGTGTTGTTAACCTTGCTATTACATATATGTATGTGGAAGTGAACTTTTAGTTTTTTACCTCTTCACTTCTCAACAGTACACCCAATTATCATGATGTTTGGAAGCATATGACACCAAGGGAAAAGGACATAGGGTACTTTTATCCTAGACAAGTGCTTATTTAAAGAAGAACTAATGCAAATAAATTCAAAGGTAACTTACCAAAAACTGTCATAATATTTTCAACAATATCCTTGTCATGATCCCATTTGATGAGTCCGGCTTGAAGCCTGTCTTGCCAGTGTTCCAACTGGCCGACAAGATGTACGTTGACCGCTGAGCCCTCCGGGGTCACCTCTACATGCAACCAAGTCCTGTCATCTAAAAAAACATTAAAATTAGAAGTGATGATATTACCATAAACCCAAAAAAATTGGGAAGGGTGCAAAAAGTATAAGTCACCAGCCACATATGTATTGTTATGACTGCAAAAGCTGATGGGGATTAGCAAAAACATTTTAAAAAATTCAACATAAGGGCATATGAATAATACTGAAATTAAATCATTTCATTTTGATATATTCTCATCAGATATTTTTCGGGAAACCACAGCTTTTTAAAACACATTACCAATAAGTATTCTTCTATAATCATCTCGAAAAGTAGGCTTCACTGGGTCCATAACTGTACAATGTCTATCTATATGCTCTAATTCACGAAAATATCCTGATAAATTATCCAAATGCTTCCTAAAATCAACCAAAACGTCTTCCAAACACGAATACTCTCTATCTTGTAAAGATGTATGAGGAAGCTGAACATAGTTTACAGACAGTTTCCTAAAGCCTTTGTAATGTATTTGAATTTCATGCTCTCTATCATCAACCATGATAATACACACAATATCTCTTAAACTCTTAGTAAAATAGACTGTTACGCTTCCTTCTTGCTCTTGAGCTTGCTTAATCTCTTCAATAAAGTTTGTATCAATTAATACTTCAGTCAGACTTTCTAAAGTTTGAGTGTTTTCCAAAATCAAAGAGTCGATATGCTTTTTCAGTGCTGACAGGTCGTTGTACTTTTTGTTATAGAGAAGATCTCGTACAATTTCTTTAGAATTATTCATATTTTCTTGAAATGTGTCATCATATCGCAACAAAATGAAGAATTAAAGCACTGAGCAAGTAATCACTACTATTCACTACGTTTAATTAAAGCAAACAAATGGGGTTGATTGTTTGTTGTTGTTGATAAACTTCTGTCTGTCTGTGCTGTGTGTGTACCAATGCTCCTAGGTGTGTACTGTGATAAACTTTTTGACGTTAATCTTTCGTTTCACGCTAGTTTTTACTTTTATACTTTTTATGAAATTCAAAGAGCATATAATCACTACGTTTCAACGTAATCAATGAAACGTAAAACTACTTATACTTCCATACTAAATTTCTGTTGCCATAATCTTTTAAAATAGAATAGATGGCTTTGATAAGTAATTACCTAAAAATAGATGAAATTATAGTGTCGCGAAATAAATCTCATTAATTTACAACTTAATAGTTAGCTACAATAGCCGATACGCAGCTAATGGTTCAGGTTCATAGATTGGAACTGTTGGCGACGAGATGGCCCGGTAAATACAACCCGATAGTTTTTTATTGTATTTTTATTAATTTCGAACTAATATAGAGCGCACGCCATTTTCCACACACATTGACAAATATAAACAATTGAATCATAAAAAAAATATTTTTTAAATATATTTACATATATATCTAAAAAGATGATTGCTGGTCGCCGACAGGAACAATAATCGAAAAAGTGTTTAAAATGAAAATTGTGCTCTCACTCTTCCTAATCAGAATAAAATGTAATTAAATGTTTCTCAAGGACGTGTGGTGTCGGCATTACATGTCACATCTCACGCGTGTCAACTGTCAGCAGCAACTATCCATGCAACATCGCACCGCGATCACCAACCCATGTGATGATGGCAAATCCCCGCGTGAAAAGTCAGATGACGTACTTGATGATTTCAAAGCGAAAGCGTTTACTGCGTGGAAGTGGAACCAGTAAACGAATATTTACAATGTAATGAAACCGAATTTTTGGGTTAAAAATACAAAAACAAAATAAATACGACGTTACCAAAATTTATTTTTTTCAACCAATTGAATTGGAATGTCCAATTTTGAAAAGCCATTGCTATTCGTTTAGCTAACAAAAACACGTTTTAATGAATCGACCAAATTCCAATTATTTTTGTTCATACATTGAGTTTTTACGGATTACATTGTGAGGATTCTTTTTTTTTTCATACCTAAAATTACTAAAAAATACATGAGTTGAATGTGGGCACACATAAATAAAGTGTGGGTATTCGTTACCAAACTTAGGTTGAGCGATAAGTCAACAACATATTTTATTTATTATATTATTTAAATAAGAAACACTTTTTTTTTAAATAGTAATTATTTTCGAATGTTTTGCGTCTAGTTGTAGTTGACTTCTAAACATTAGGCGTAAATACGATTTCAGAAATCATTCGTAAATATGTAGATAGTAAAAAGTCAAAGTGTTTACAAAAGTTTTTAGGTTTGATGAAAGATGTTTACCTAAACGTAAAACAAATTGGAAGGTCAAAAATGAGACAAATCCAACTGGGTATTTTCTATTTTCGATTGAGCGTTGATCTTAAACTAAACTAAATAACTAGGTACAGCCCTCAGAGCCAGTTCTACAAAATGATAATATTAATCCAAAGGTTCTATCGACTGTACTTCAAAGTAGGTCATACATACATAACTTAACACAACCAAAATAATACATACAAGTTAGGTCTACACCCTGTTAGAATCTCCAGTCAGGTCGATCCATTTGTTTTATTTCCTAGAATGTCTACTTCCCTGATAACCATTCTTTTCTAGGTTTTAAAGGTTCCTTCAGGATCCCTGTTAAATTCCAAACTGAGTGTTGTCAATATGTAGAATTGCCATTATGATGAAATCATATTTGTTTTATTAGGTCGGTTGTTACTTAATTAGCCGACTTTAAAAAAGGAGGATAATATTCTATATTTGTTTTCATTTAAGGTTTTTGTAGTATTAATCAATTTGGTGTTTCGTTTCTATTAAAACTTCTATTAAATTGTGTATAATTTTTAACAGTTGATATTCGAAAAATAGACATTCCAAGAAATAGACCTATCATACCAAATGGACACTTCGATAATAAGACTTAACGGGCCTAAACGCAAGTCACAAAATTCAATTGTACGTAGAGTTCTCCAAAAAGCAAGTCTAGAAGTAATAATATTATGCCAACGACAATATCTTTAAAGGTTTTTTAAGTTTAGAAAGCACACTAGAATCGTCACAAATAAACTGTATAATCAAACGCAAAATTGTACAATTACGACACACCACACTTAAGTATTTAAAATGTACAAAATAAATCATAAAGTTGGCAAGATTTCAAACAGTTTTCATCAGCATTAAATATTTGTACATAACATAAAATATTTCATGTACACTAAAAGCAACAAGTGTAAAATTATTTTCGTTCCGGATGATTTCATTCGTAAATTATCATTTACACATACTCATAGGTGGATTAGGATAATAAAATACACCCTGTAGATTTTATACAATTATGCATATGAATAAGTGTACTTTTAAACAATATTAAACACCTACTTCTCCAAGTATATTTGTTTAATTTTCGGTAGTATAGAATTGCTAAAAAAATACTGTATGTACAACGCATTTCATTTTCTCTAGAGCTATATTACTATTGTCTACATATTAACACTCAGATAAAATTTCGCCAACATTACTTAAGATAATAATATTCTATTTTGGGCAAAGTACAGAGGCACTCATGATTGGTTGTAACAACAATACTAATATGAATGTGGTAGGTAAGTTCAATAGGATGTTGTAATTTCCAGAGCAAAACCTATTGGGGTCGAACTAGTTTGGTTTCCACCTTAACCATATCATCTCCTCTGTACATTTCAACTTTTAAGATTGAGAATACTTCAACAACTTGTTTAACTTCTGGCAGATCATCAGTTTCGCGCCATGTCAACTCCATTTTGGAAAGTTTTGCACCGGCATCATTCTTGATACACTTATATTCACCAGGGAAATCCTGAAACATTTATAAAACATCAATTGCTATAAAAATAAGTTAAACAAACCATGAGTATTTTGTAAAAACTTTAAGAAAAAAAATAACATTCTAGACTTGAACATACAGTACTTGCACACTAACACCCATATTCTAAGACGTTTCCTTCAGATTTACTCACCTTGAAATGACGTCCCTCACTCGAAATGGTATCATAAGTCGAGTAAAATCTACTAGACTTGAGGAATTCTCTCGGTCGAGTGGAGGAACTGACATTCGTATTATTAAACGTTTCCTTCAGATTTACTCACCATGAAATGACGTCACTCCCTTCAAAATGTCGAATTAAATCTCCTCGAATTTAAAAATTTTGTCTGTTGGGTGAGGTAACGACTGTCAATGTCAAGGTACCTGCCGACCTACCTTGAAGATTCCTCAATGTGAATATCGCGTTGTTTCGATCAACTTTTAACAGGATTTAAGCATGTCTTTCGAAGAGTTTATTGATTATGTTTACGATAGTCCATACAATTACCCTTCAAGGCGTTATTTGCGTGATGTAACAAATCCAACAACAAACAAAAGTTTACTAGTATCATTGTTCTGTTAAAAGAAATAATATCTGGGCAACCTAGCTTTGCTCGTAGTTCTTTAAAAACAAACAAAAACTTTATTTCTGCCCCTGGTTAGCCATAAAGAGTGGAACAATTTGCCACTAAATAAATAATAATTACAAACTTGAATAAATAAATAAAAACAAACAAAAAACAAAAATAAAAGCAATTTGCGTGAAAAAGCGCATGAAAACTCGAAAACGCGCGTTTTCCCAGACATGAGACTAATCTAGATCGATTTTTCGCCTCCCAAACCCCCTAAATACCAAATTTCAGCGAAATCGTTGGAGCCGTTTCCGAGATATATATTTTATATACATTGCTCGTTTAAAGGTATAAGATAAGTACAAAGCTGTAATAATCTCACAAGGTTTGCAATAATAACGAATACACGTTCGTTTCAGATCGTTAGTGAGGACCTGCAACACTTGAGCCGGCCAGTAGTGTCCAAAATTGTGGCTAGAATATCAAAGGAATTAGCACTAAAAGTGGCTATTTACGATTATATTTGAATTGAAAACGAATTTTATGCCAGTTGACCTGTTAACTAGTTGCAGTTCGTTTCACGTCAGTTACTAAGCTTGTGACTATCAAAAATATTTAGAAAATCATCTTTTTCATGTTTTTACTAATGATAACGAATTTACTTTTTAAAGTTGTTTATTTTTCATATGTATTTTAATTTCTGAATGTTATTTGCCACATGTTTTGAGCTAGAAAACGTAAAGTTATTGCGTATAACGAATACTACATGATAGTATTCAAAAGGCTACCAACAAAACAAATATGAAATCCTCGAAACAATGACGCGATCACTCGAATCCATGACGTCATCCACCTCGCGGGAGGAACGTCAAATCGCACTCAGGTTTCGACTTAGAATACCGATTCTGAGAAAGTTTTGACGTTTTCCTTTCGGTGTCCTTGAGTAAAGTTGAGTCAAGTAAATCTGAAGGAAACGACTTAGAATATGGGTGTGAGTTTGTCCCTCTGAAGTTAGCTCTCCAGGATTTTGAACATGTACAGATGGAATATGTGTGTATTATTTTCAATAATAACTATCACTAGATGACATAAAATATTAGGATATTTATTTCCACTTGATAACTAGCCTTGGCTCCCATTTATACGTTAATAATTGATACTTGAGAGCTATGAGTATCCGGCTGGACTGTGATGTGGTGTGAAGTGTGTGATGCTGTATACGATTAAAGCCAACATAAACCTCAGTCGTGCGATATACGAGCATTAAAATTCCCCATTTGACATCTAGTATACTTTGAAAGCGTCGGTGGCGCAGTGGATAAGGCGCGGACTCTCAATCTGAGGGTACCGGGTTCGAATCCAGCCGTGTACCTATGAGTTGTTTTTCAATTCAAGTACATTATCCGATTGCTTAACGGTGAAGGAAAACATCGTGAGGAAACCTGCATGTCTTGAACAGGCATGTGAAGTCCGCCGATCCGCACTGGGCCCGCGTGGTGGACTTTGGCCCATACACTCTCTGTAGGAGAGTAGGCCTGAGCCCCTCCAGTGGGGACATATATAGGCTGTTGATGATGAATTGATACTTTGCAGCCTTTTGTGACAGGCGAAACATAGTGTGCGAGTACTGTAATTATGTATACTACCATTACAAAAAACCAAGATTACAATTAGAAAATTCATCTAATTACAAGCCACAGTTATTTTTTGTCAGTCTAAAATAATTGAAATTAACTGTAATTATGTCATTTTATTAATAATAAAAACATCATAAATGTTGCAATGAATTGAAATAATTTGATTAGAAATGAGACCTTGATATGAGACCTCATAGAATGCCTGTTCAAAAATTTAATGAGTACATAACTTACATTATTAAAAAAGATCCTTCTGTTCAAACCCATTGCCACAATAATAACATCAATGTACTTGTCCCTCACTTCAACAACAGCAGCTTCAGTTATGACTGGAGAGTGCATTTCAATGTATTTCAGTGTGTACAACTCTGTTGACATTTCACCAGCTTTTTTAGCATTATACTTCTGTTTGTTACATTGTGCTGCTACAAAGCGCACTTTATCAGATTCCCACTGAGGTGTTTCTCTGTAGTTTAAGCTGGCAGCCAGTAATCTGAAAGTAGAGAATACTTATTATTATGTTAAATTGTCATATTTTATTATGATATTAAATGAAATATGTTAGTGTATAAACAATTATCATGTTCAAAAAGAACTAGAAATCGACTTCCATTGCCCTAAAAGTATATAGCCAAGACAAATATGGTTTTCTCATGGATATAATTTTGAAGTGTAGTAATTGTTAGCTGATCCAATAAATAAATCATTGTCAGAACTGGACCAAATTGCAATGGGACCACATGGGAAGCACCAGCTTTCAAAAAAAAAAGAACCATCAAAATCAGTTTAAACATTCGAAGGTTCTGAGATGAAAAACATTTTTTAAAAATACAGTTGAATTGAGAACCTCCTTTTTTGAAGTCAGTTGAAAAGAAATATAACCATTAAGCAAAATATTGATAAATGAATATTACCAAAAATTAGAGTGATAGCAGTTATTATTAAATTGTATTAATTACCTATGAACCATTATATCTGCATACCGTCTTATAGGACTTGTAAAATGAGTGTACAATGGGACATTTAGAGCATAATGATGAAAATCATCATCATCACAACCATCAGCACAAAAATATTTAGCCCGTGCCATCGGTTTTGCACACAACATACTGAGGACCATTGCTTTACCTTTGTCCTCACCATCAAGCCCTACATGACGTAATAGAGTTTGATGCAAACTGCCTGATGATGAAATATCTAGATCTATACCCATAGGCTTTAAGGCTTTAGCTAGTTGTTTCAACATGTACCCACTAGGTGGTGGATGACACCTCAAGAAGGCTAGTTTAGGGTGATCATTATATATTCTTTTTGCTACTGTCATGTTGGCAAGTAACATGAACTCTTCAATCAGCTGATGACTTTCTTTGCTTTCATAAATCCAAAATGATTCTGGTAGTCCATTTGAAGCATTTAAATGGAAAGAAACTTTTGGTTGGTCAATACGTAGAGCACCACCTTCAAATCGACCTGTCCGAAATTGTTTGGCAATCTTGCCTAGTGTTTTAATAGATTTGGCAATGTCATTATATTTGTACCCATTGTAAGTCTCTGGGAAACTTGCTTCTGCATCACATCTATCTTCAAGAATGGCTTGTGCGTGATCATATGATAGTTGGGCACAGGAATGGATGACAGTTTTAGAAAATCTGTGACTAAGAATTTGGGCATTTGGTGTTATCTCCCAGAAAACAGAAAATGCAAGCTTATCAACACCAGGAAAAAGAGAGCACAACATACAAAGCTCATCAGGGAGCATGTGGTAGGCTCTTTCTACCATATAAATAGTTGTAGCTTTTTCTGCTACCTTTTCATCCAGTGGTGTATTCTCATTTAAAAAATGTGCAACATCTGAAATGTGCACACCAACTTCATAATTTCCATTTTCCAGCTCTCTGCATGACATTGCATCATCAATATCACGACAATTAGATGGATCAATGCTAAACAAGCAAAGTTTGCGGCAGTCTTGTCGCAATTTTATCTCTTCTTCTGGTATGACATAGTCAAGGCGTGGGTATAGGTCTCTAAACTCAGGTCCATACGGAGTGACGTCTAAATCAGTTTGGGCTAGAATTGCCTTTGTTTCTGAGATCATGTTACCTGATTGTCCAATATTGCACAATATTTTTCCTAAGGCAAATCTAGTATCAGACCAATCTAAAATTTTTGCTAAAAACAATGTGTTTTCATAATTTTGTGCATCCTGGTAAAAGTTGTCAGGCCAACTAGTGAATGGGATATTGAGTCTAGGCACTCTGTGGTCTCTAGGAACAAACAAAGCCTTTTGTCTATTCTTGTCAGGCATCAGTTTCAAACTTCCAATACAAGTTCGGGTGTGTACTCTTTCCTTGATATAAACCACTTTTCCTTTCTTCTGCTTATCCTCACTAGTGTCTTCATTTTCACTATCATTGACAAGTTGGACCACTACAACATCACCTTCTAGAGCACGGTTTCTATTTCTAATGCCGTCAATGAGTACATCTTGCTCCATACGATCTGTGTTTGAAAGATACGAGTGCTGAAATTGCTTGGGGTTAATTCTTAGTACACCTTCCAGCAGAGTGTTGTCCTTGAGACCTTGTTCTATTTCTTCCACAGACAAATACCATTCAAATTTTTTGTCGTCACCATTTTGATCTTTCTTCTTATTGTTCTTCTTCTTCTTTTTTGGAGATTGCTTTTCAGTTTCATTAGTAACAGGGATAGATACAGAATTTTGTACAGCATCATAATGGTTTTCTGCTGAGAATGATTTGCTGAGTAGCGGATGATGCATAGCATTCTGAAAATACCTTGGTGTGGTTGGTGTTGAATGTACTAATGGAGAAGTGGATATACTGGCAGAATTAGGTCTCTGTAACATGTGCACCAGTGGAGTATTTGGCGGAGTCTGGATGTACTGCCTGTTTTGCAAAAGTTCTCTCACTTGAATATTATTCTGCATATACTGGTAATGTGGATGGTGGGTTAAGTTTTCCAAATACCTTGAACTGGTGCTTGCATATAATGGACCAATCTGTTTCATAAAGAATTCTTGTACTGAAGTCATTTGGTGTTGCATCATAAAGTTCCTTTGTTCCTGAATAGGTGGTGTTAGTATTTGTTGAGAAACCATTTGATTCTGTTGAGGAGCCATATTGACTGGAGGCATCTGCAGTTTTAATCGCTCTTTCTTTCTGGCATTCTTTTTCTTGATTATAACGGGACTATCGCCTTGATCTACTTCGTCGCTTTCACTATTTATGTTCATATTTTGACACTGAACTGTGGCTTCAATAATAGATGAATTTGTAAATGTCTGTGAAGGGATTTTGGCTTCATCTTGTTGCTTTTGTCTGGACATCGGTGTATGCTTCGGTGATTTCTTAGACGCTGTAATGATCTTGTTTTCTTTTATCTTAGTGTTCAAATTACTTTTTGAACGAAAAGGTTGAGTCGAAGGAAGCTGCGAAGTTGATGGCCTACTAACGTCAACGCTTCTTTCTGATAAACTGTCTCGCAAATTGGACATGATGACGCAGCGTTAATGATGTACACTAATTTACTAAAGACTGCAAATTTTTCTTACAAAACATTATTTAACGGCACCAAAACGATACGTAAATCAGAAACATAACCTTAGTGTTTTAGGATCAATTTAGGGTTGCCAACAAGTAGTGTAAAATGGTGTAAAACGTAGTGATTATTTATATGCTCCTAGAAAGAGTGCATTGAACTAGTACATATAAGTGTACAGTGCATTGAACTGCATAGGCATTTGGCCTAGGAGTATTTTAATTACTACGTTTTACATTTGGCCTTCATTTCAATTTATTTGACTTATAATGTTAAATATCTATTTCATTGTAAACCTGTTTTAAATAGTAATTTTAAATTAAAATACCCTAGAAGAGCAACCACTAAAATATATATTAATGTCCAAAAATATGTACGCCTATTCTTGACCAGTGGCCATGATGTAATTAATGGGCCATTACTTGATCGGCCATGATCGCCTCCAGCCGTCCCGTGTCTGAGAATGTGTTGTAGTGCCCGGTGCCTTAAATTTAAAAAGAAAAATGACAATAGAATACTATACTGAGAAGAGGAATTGTGAATTGTAAAATGTAAATCTATTTTAGTTGTAAATTATTAAAAATACGAAGAAGGTCGAAAACTTCTCAAGTACAAGCAAATAATCTTAACTATTTATATACCTTTGTAGGAGGTCACTGCATATTACAAAGTATATAAGATAAACATAACCTCTAATAGAAATGAAACTCGTAACGCACAACATCCTCACATCGAAATGTTTAAAAGGTGTTGTTACTGGATATCCGCTAGTTATTAATGCAACAGACGTGAAGATAACAGAAGTAGATTTCAACCCAGAGTTTATAACTCGTATTATATCTAAACTGGACTGGGATGTGGTGTGGAGTGCTGCAGATAGTATTGGCCATAGCGACGGACTTCCCAAAACTGTAGAACCTAAATTTGAGGAAAATGAAGAGTTCCTGAAGAAAGCTCACAGAGTTTTGTTAGAAGTTGAAGTTGAGGAAGGTTACCTCACATGTCCAGAGTCAGGAAGACAATTTCCAATATCAAAAGGAATACCAAATATGTTACTTACTGAAGCAGAAGTGCAATAAAATAAAATAATTAAATTGTTTTCTTTATTGTCTTTATCAACATCTAAGATCCAAAACAAATTGCTATTAAAATTACACAATTTTGTTTACTTTAAGGCAGCGTTTCTTAATATTTTTTGGTGATAGAACCCTTTTGGAAAGTAAAGTTTATTCTTTATTAATAATCATAATAAAAGTACCATGTAACAGTTACTGATTGCTTACTTACATTACAAGTATAATAATTGAAGATAAAAGAAAAATCTAACTAATGGGAGATATGAAACTGTTTTTTATTTTTATCAATTGGTTAACGATGGTCAAACCTGATGGTTTGATAGAGGACAGTTGAAGTCTCACATCAAGTTTGGCGTCCAGTCCAGTATTCGTGGCTGCATAGGTTGAGAATCATGTTTCGCACAAAAATGTTGTTGGGAACGGGATTAGAATATTCAGAGCCATTTGGCAAGAATTGGATATTCATCACTTTATTTCAAAACTTCGAATACATGATTTTGAAACATTTCTGAATCGTTATCGCTAACAAAATCACTGAGTGACGTAAAGTTTTGTATTTCTCTCTTTCCAATGCAAATAATGGCAGTAATAATGTTGCAGGCCTCGAACACTGTTGTCTGTTTACCTTGCAAGGATAAATTTAATTCGCACAGTCAGCTCTAAGTTGAAACAGCCTTGTTAAAGTTTTACCCCGAGACAGCTATCACACTTCTGTATGGAGCAGCAGTGTTTTATGTTTGCTGCTATAATCTTCACACAATAATGAGAACAATCTGGATCATAGTGGTAGTGATTTGATAAAATTAATTATTTTTACTGCTTCATCCATAACTAATTTTAGATTTCAAGGCATTTGCTTTGTCGCAAGTGCTTGTCTGTCTGTCAATAGCTGGAACTACAATTAGACACTTTATTTTTTATTCATGACACTACTCCTGCTGTATTACCTGTCAATGCAATCGTTCCAACTGAGATTTTTTGATATTTTTTCCCCAAATTCTTACGGAACCCCTACAGGGGCATCGCGGAACCCTAGGGTTCCGCAGAACACACTTAGAGTATGTCTGCTTTAAGGAATAAAATATCTATACTTTGTAAATGTAAAAGTGAGTTTGTTTTACCATTACAAAGAGTCAAAATCACAAATTGGTCAAAATGACCTAACCAAAAAGAATGTAAGATATAGGATTCTTTTTACCCCGATTAATCAACTAGTCTTCCTGTTGAATAATTTCTGGAGTTCACACAGATAGAGTTGCAGACAAAAACAAAATAAATTACTAAAATCGCTTTTGTAAATCAAAGACCAACATAGCTGATTGTTTTAATATGCAACAATAAATTATAATCAACGGTCGTACTCTAAACTGACAATTTACATTGTAAGTTGGTTGTTTAAAATAATTTCTATATATTAAAATAATTTAAAGTTCATCGGCATAAGGGACATGTGCCAGGTTTCCCACGGCTGCCATAGCTAAATTGCTCTTGGATGCACTGCTGAGAGCCTGTAAAAATTTAATTTGTATTAATATCTTATGTCTATAAAATTTTACTGGTTATTTATAATACAAACTTACACAAACACATAATACAACAATGATTTAAATGATATATTAATTACAAAGATTTGTTGACACATGATTTTGAAACATTTTATTTCTTTTTGATTTTTCTAAATAAAATTTTAATCAGATTCTTTCCTACACTACATCATTAGAATTGTACTAAGTTGATAAACTCAATGTTCAGCAGTTGATTTATTGTGGTATGTTTATGAGTATTTTATTTATTTTCTAGGAAGACATACAGTGTTAATATAAGTAGATATGCAAAATAAATATAACACATAGACCAATCAAGTCTCCACTGATATACACTCACTAAAATTTAAACGAAACTACCTAAAATAAATTTGATCAATACAATTAATTTACCAAACAACTGTATTTTTTTAACATTATAAGATACCTAATAATTTATTCATAAACATTTAAATCTATACAGCTCTTAGATAAAAATTTTTAATATCTGATTTAAAAGCACTAATTGATGAGGAGAAAATATCTACATCCGAAAAGTAGTTACACAAAAGGGACTTGAAGGAATCGGAAACGCTTTATTTGTTTCATGAATTTTGATTGTGGCCTTTCAGCTTTGTTTTGGCATGATCAAAATATTTTTACGTGCCATAGTTTAAAAAAATTTAAATCTCCAGACTTGAGGTGAAACTCATTTAGACTCAAAACTTCAAACTCCACTCACATTTTAAAATATAGAAATGATAATGTTTAACTCTTTACAATTAAATTAATAACAGTTAACTGTACCTGGGTTACAGCACTGTCTGCTATTGATTCAATTTCCTCAACCAATTCAGCAGGACTCCTGGCAACTTTTTGGTAGAGACCCTGTGCAGCGAGAGCCTCGGACAGGGAGGAACCATAGTCGGCTTCAGTAAGTATTTGCAGTTTCAATGCATTCTTGCCTCCTTTAATGTTGAGGCCTGAAGGGTTTCTTAGCACCTGTACTGCACCTCTCACAGCCTGAAATTACATGGTACTTTAGGAAACTGTCCTAGAAATCCTAAAAATATGTATCTAGATAAATAAAGAGGAAATTAAAAGGATAATAATAGTGTGTAGTCCCAGCTTTAGACCCAGCTAAGGAAATGGGCAACAGCATCATATCATCTTACTGTGATTACCAATCTACCAGGGGCCATAGCATGAGTCGAGTGTGCGAGGGTAAAATATGTAACGTTTAAACTGACGTTAATTTTGCTTTGCTTTATCTTACCTGACAACAACAGTGCTGTTAATAGCACATCGTGTTCCAGTAATAAGTAAAGAAAAAATGATTTGATGCCCAAAGTACAATAATGATTAATACAACAATGATCGTTTCAAATTGCGCAGTCATACAGCATTATTGATCAGCCAGCACTTGACAGACATTTATTCAAACAACACGAGGTGTGTGTGTGTTATGAAACAGGATGCCTCCATGTCGTCGTAGCCCAAGGAGAGAAGCCACGAGAGTACTAGTGACTTGGTTTCATACCTAGATTGTGGTCCAATAGAAAACAAAGCAACCAAGGACACATAACTTTTTACTAAAAAGTAGTTTCAAAGTGCATTGTGCCAAGGGTTATTGGTCTCCTAGTAGAATAAATAAGTCTTTTGGGAGTGTTGTTGCAGAATTTTGTGAAGAACAAGTTGTCTGACTGTGAGGACATCCCACTCCTTTGGTTGAAAAACGTAATGGAAAATATTATGCCCATCTAGCGCCTAATTTACTGATGCTTCTTTTCGAGCATGCGTTCTATCAAACGATCTTGTTTGGCGGCAGACTTTATAATAGTGATAGCTAACCAGGCGAACGTAGAAAAGTGATTTATCACCAAGCAAACCCAGTATCAGAGATACTCTACCCTGGGAACCAAATCTGTGACCTTCGGAACATATCCAAGGCGAATAGGCTATTTGACCATGTTAAAAATAAAATTTTAATTAATGTAATCAGTATGTATTATAAGTTTAAGAATGGTAATTTACTATCGGAAATTAAAAATAATAATTTATTCATTCAAAAATCCGTAAATAAAAATGCATATTTTCTGATGTTTGTCACGTGACACAAAACGGTCCTGATTGGTCTGTCTAATGAATACGTCACTGGCCTGTAAACTTGTTCACGTGCTTGTAATGATAGCTTTCGAAAATTTTTAAATAATATTTTCCTGCGTTCAGTATTGTTTTTGTGTGATTTATTCGCAAAATTTTATCAAGTACTTTCACTATGGACAACGATTTTGTGAAAGCAGACAGCAGAAACTTGCCCCAAGTCGACGCAATCATGGTCGGATTATTTTTCAAAAATAATCCCGATTTTTATGCTTCGGAGCTAAAAAATGTGAAGACAGCAAAGTAAGTATAATAACATTTATATAAATCACTCTGTTCATGTAAATTTAACTGCACTTTTATCTTTTGTTTGCACAAATGTATGTGGGTGACATGTACCACCGATTATAGTACAGGCAAGTGACGTCACCGAAGCCATCGCAGACCCATATTGTCAAATTAGCGTTTTGGCGCGCTCATTAAATATTGAATTTTTAATTCAACATTTTTCAGTAAATATGTACCAGAATTGAAAAATACAACTTTTTCTGGGTTCCTTAAACTCTACTGAATAATATGAGATTGATCCAAAAAACCAGTCAAATAGCCTATTGACATAACATCTAGTCCCTCTAACCGGGATGTGTGTCTACTGACTGAGTGTATATAGGGGTCATTGTATACCCTATACTTGAATATAAACTTACAGTTTGTGCCTCATCCTTGGGCGTAGATAGCACTACACCGAACAGGCCAGCGTCCGAGTAGCTGGCATTGAACCCGGCGACGGCGAACGGGCCAATATTGCCAATCGCTTTCGAGAGGGGGGAGTGGTCTGCCCCCCATTTGGTCACGGGACCGGCGCCTAGTGCTGTGAATCAAATGTACATCGTCAGGCAGTACCATAAATATTATATCTAAACTTTGTATCATATCTTATTAATTTTTAAATTACAGTAATGTTGCAGAAGGAGACCGCAGAGCGGGAGCGGGAAAGGGCCGACCCCGCTCGGAGGAGGAGGCGAAGGGGCAACGGAAACGTTCGCCCTGCAGTCCTACCACCATAGCCCCGGTTGTACAGGGCTGGGGACCGAAGACAGACAGAGTTGGGGCTCTGGATGTCTTTCCTCGATCCCGAGAGGGCGGCGGAAACGGTGTGGCCCCGTTTCCGTTGCGAATAGATTTTTAAGGGCTGGCACATCAACCCAGGAAGTGCGATATGCATAGCGCTAGGGGAGCACTGGAGACGTTCCATTGGAGGACCCAGAGCTCTCCGACATGCGCAGCAGATGGCCACCGGAGGGGTTTAGTAGGTAGAAATCCTACATAACCCGGCTCCTCCCCTAAAGAGCCGGGTATCTTTGGAAGATTCCCCTCCGTAAAAAAAAAAAAAAAAAAGGGGTTGAGTATGTCATTAATCATTATACCTTTATTATAGAAAATCAGATCAGAAATTGTGTCTGCCAAATCGAGTACCATTTACGGCATCCATTTTTGTTTGTTTGGTCGGTTTCCTCACTAAGCAGTATTTTGGCCATAGTGCGTGAGTGGAAGTGAGCCTCCCAGAAGTGGGCGAGGGGAGGTCCCAGCACGCCTTCTGGGGTGATCCTGGATTGTTTAGGATCGTTGCCTGTTGTGTGGCCACGCTGCTGCAAGTAGTGAGCACATGGGCGGGAGTTTCTTCCACCTCCTCTATATTGTTAGTCCCAATAGGTAGGTAAGGAGGCAGTTAAAATATTCTAAATCAATACTGCCCAACTCTATTAAAAGCGGATTTAAGTTCAGAATTACCTTTGGCGGCGATTGCGAGGGCAAGTGACTGCGGGGTGCCGGCGGGGGCACCAGGCAACGCCAACGCTATGTGCGCGAGTTCGCCACCGGTGTCCTTTCTGTTAATCATTGCCTTGTGATTTTATATTATTTGAGGAAAAAAATTGGGGATGGACTCCCCCAAATATCTCCTTCTTACATGCATATACCTACATAACGATACGCTTGATGACAATTTAAAAAAATACTATCATCTAAATGAATTTAAAGAAATGTAAAGGATATTTTATTTTTGTGTTTCTAATATAACAATTTAAGATTCATAATTTGGTAATCAATCGAAAAATTAAATGATACAATACGATCATAATAAATGGGGAGAAAGTGCAAAATTATTTGAGCTTATCTGTAAAAAACTCAATGGATGAGGTATTTTAGCAGTCAGATTTTGGACTACATGTATGTTAAAATAGGCTGAGTAAAACATGTACAGTAGCCTTAAGCCCTCCACAGAATGTGCATTGCACAGTGCACACGGTTCATGTCATGTGGATTTTCTATGGTGAAGAGTAAAATAATGTAAAAGGATAATATTTAAACATATTTATACGTATACGAGAATCACCTAGCGTCACCGCCATAGAATTTAGCAGGAGGGGTGGTGGCTTCACTGCCCTTCTCAAGTACGAGGCTCTGGGCAATCGATGCGGCTCTGTCCTGAAATATGATATAGATTCTATTATAATGTCTGGATCATGGTCTTTTCTAATTAAAATAAAAATATTTCGTGCTTATCTTCATTTTCAATTGCTAAAGTGAGATTGTTTGTTATCAGCGAATGCCTCAACGGGACAACCAACCATGATGAAATTTAACATTAGATTACTCTTTATCCCAGTCCATTGTGATAAATTGTGGAAGTAAGTAAACAAAGTAAATGAACAAAAATATTATCTGTACTAATATAAATAAATACCTGATTGTCTCCAACAACGGCCACTGCGCATCTTTCTGGTGTAAGCGTGCTTCGTGCGAAAAGTTGCAGCGTCTCAGACGATATGGAACCGATCCTATTCTTCGGGACGAAGATAGAGTTTCCAAGACCACGACGGTAAGCCGCGGCGTGGAGGAGGTCTACTGCACGAACCTGACATCAATTAAAACATATTTTGACCTACAGATTTAATAATGTGTTTTACAAGAACTAAGGAATCAACTTAAATTGGATATGTTTAATTACAGTTAACGGGAAATGGGTCAAATTTTAATAAAATGCATTATCCCCTTTCCAACTTCAGAAATGTAATCCAACTCCTGACAGAGAACAGCCAGAGCTCTGATTGTGCTAGCAGTTTGAGCCGGCAAACACTGTAAAACAGTGGTGGTATGGCATGGTCCTTTCTCGCTGCAGCCTGGAGCTGCACCATATCACCCAGCTTTTCTCCTAAGGTCAGGTATTTTTAAAAGAATTCCCCCTAGGAAAAAATGCACAACATTACTATCAGATGAAATATATATACTTGTGGTGTTTTACCTGTGCAGTTACACTAGGAAGCTCATATTTAAGGCGAGGTAAATTGTCCTCCAGATCCCATGGGTTGAATATCTGACCAGAGATAATGTTGTTTAAACATTCAAGAGCTTCATCCAAATTCTCTTGGTTTGCCTAAAAAATAAAGACAGTTTCAATATCAGAAAATAATTGATATATACACTACTTAGAAAAATATTATAATTATTTAATGCTAAGAATAATCCAAGCTCACCTCAAGGGTATAATAGATAAATTCTCGATCACCAGATGCAGTGAAGCTAGCTCCCAGTTGGGCAAGTTTACGTGCAGTAATGAAACCTTGTGCCCTTGATGTAGTGAGACCAGCGGAAGCTCGAAGATAATGTGAAACTCCTCTTTCTGTTGACTGCTCATAGCGAGAACCGGCCCTGGAAAAAGGTTATTTTATCTTTTAAATATTAAAAAATAAACACCATAAAAATCCCTGCCACCCACCACTACAAGTAGGCTAAGCTAACATAGCCTCTTCAAAAATGTTGCAATAAAACAGCTTTCCATTTGGGGATTTTGATTGATGTTAGGAATTTCTTATGTCCACATGGCTAGCTACTAGCATGTTACCAAAGTCTGCTGCCAAATAGCAGTGTTAATAGCACTGTCTTGATTTGGGGAAAAAAGTAACAATGTCTCATTGGCTAGAGGTTTCTTACCATCCAACAGGCTTATCATAATTTACCATCAAGTAATTTCAAAACCTAATATATAGTGATCAGAGTAATGTTATTGAAATTATTTGAAACGTTGATGCTGCTACTTAACTCCAACACATTTCACTTTTATGACACTGAGATATTCTAAAGATGAGACAGCACAGTCTTACTTATATTTCATTATACACATAATAATACAAAATTCCTATGTGAAATTGGTCCTAGAAATCATAAACCAACAAAACTCGGCTTATTTATGACTTATGAACGAAACTATGTGCAGTTCAGCAGTGGGCATTTTAAGGGTTGTGTCCATGGTTGTTTTTGCCAACAAATCTAACATGGGACTCAATTTACCTACATAATTATCACTGGAAGGTTACTACTTGTTCATTCCAATAAGATTAAATTCAAAGAGACTTACTTAAAGGCTACGGTGACTTTGGTAATAGGAGAGCCATTGTCCAGGGCAGTAATAAACGTCTGGTTTCCAAGAACACTGGACTGAGGTTTCGGCTGAGCATGAGCATATCCCCGTTTCTAAAATTCATAATAACACATATGGTATGTAGACAATTCTGATGGTCTCTTACTGTGAAAATATATGGAAACGATTTAAAAATTGGTTAGACTTGAGGCTTTACATAACAGGCATTTGACAGGTATAGTTATATTATGGATTTATTAAAAACCTCAATGTTAAAACTAAGAATGGCACTGGTATTTACAATTGCATGGCGAACCAAGGGGCTGGTCAGATGCTTCGATGCCATTATGAGCACGAAATTTCGTCAAAATTTCAATTTCTACTTGCACTTCACACTGCAAGTTTCATAAAAAACTTTCAAGGCTTGCCAGAGTGAATATTTAAATCAAAAATGACAGTTCAGTTCGGACAGGTTTTTTTTCTGCCAACACTTAATGAGCCCCTCTTGACAATGGGCCTTGAAAATTGAAATGAAATTATTATATATACTGTTTAATTTGAATCTCTGTAATCATTCACACAGTCGTTAGCACCATAAGTATAAGTAAAAATCACGACATACCCTTATTATTGAACGGACGTCTGAAATAGCTGATAGTTTGTGCATACGACTGATACGTACACTTTCAACGGCACGTACTTCTTTGATTTTTGTATGAATGAATGTCTAGGAGCATTTAATCACTACGTTTATGAATGTAATGAAAAAAACCTACAATTACCCGATTGTCGATGATGACAGGCAATCATGTTCGTATAGACAATAAAATATATTTCACAATAGTGATGGCATACTACAGGCCCAGTTTCAAAAGGTCCCATAAAAACTTTTACTTGCCTTATTATGCTATATGCCATCTATCGTCTGTCTGTCCGCGGCTTAGCTCAGAGACCCTCACTAATAATAGTAATCGCGCCGACAATATAGTAGAACATACAATGGGATAGACGCAAAAAAATTTACATCACCATGTTATGTGTACGGGAGCCACCTTTAAATATATTTTGTTCAAGATTTTATTCTGTTACTTTGTTGAAGTGTTAAATATGTATGTATACCCGTACCGTTACTATTAGTCGTAAGGGTCTCTGAGCAAAGCCGCGACCGGACAGAGCGAAACTATAAGGGTTCCGAAGCCCTAATTTTCTGCTTACTCTACACGGTGGCTCATCAGATGGCCTAGCAGTTCAACATTCAATACAACGGTCTTCGTTAAAAGTAAATTTAAAAAAAAGTACATTTTTGTGGAATTTCGTCGATTTTTGTTTCTTATTCACACTGTTGTTTGTATGTACCATGTTTGGGCACTAATTGTGATCGAGTATCTCTAGCCACAAAAATTTAAATAGCAAAAAAAATACAGTCAGTTGTCACTGTGAAGTTAAGTGTCAAAATCAAAATTACAACAATTTTGGTTTGATTATGATGCCGCCAATTATTCTAGGCGACCAATTAACAGAATTTACAACTTGTTGTGATTTATCTGAAGGATTATAAGGTTCCGAAAAAAGCGCTGTTTCATGAGTCCGTTTAGAATATGCATGGTTAGTATTCGAAGTTGTATAAAAACATTGTGACATGTTAAAGTTTAGCGGGAAACAACTGTTTCAACAAATTACTGTAAAAATATTAAAACGATGACAATATCTTCTAAATAAAATATTACTACTAATGCTCAGTATTCCACGAACTGTTTTTTAAAGTAAAAACATACTTAAATCGAATATATTTTTGTATAACCTACAATCTAAACCTATATACATAACTTTTGTTTGTTAATTATTGTTTTCCCTCTATTACAGGAACGGAATGTCAACTCAGTCACTCTCCATTAATGGGGATATAACCAAATCGAATTTGAGAACAAATAGAAACAACAATAATTGTTACTCGAAAAATAACAATATATTAAAGTCAAAAAATATTTTTAAATCTTCATGTGATAGAGCATTAAAAAGAAAATTAAAGAAATACAAATTAAGAAGAGATGGCAAAGAAGATCAAGATGTTATAGATATCTCACAGATTTTCTTTAAATCATTGAGAATAAAATCACCAAATAAAAACTTCTGTAACAACATTGGTTTTCATTTTACTGATTTTGAAGAGAGTCCCAAAAACTATCTCTTTAAAATGGCGCGGCGGAAGTTCAAAACAAAACCTCTAGATTCCAACAAGAAGCCTGAAAATTTTGCTGAATCTAATGGAACTAGTGGGATCTCTCCTATGAATAGCCAGGATATAATACAAACAGATGCATTTAAATTAATGATGAACTCTAGAAATAAGAGTATAGGCAGTAACTCACCAGGTAGGAAGAAAAGTATTGTTGAGAGTGAAGAACAAGAAATAATAGAAAAAAAGAGAGTAAAGGTTAAGAGGCAGTTAATTTTACAGAAGATGGCAGAAGCAAAAGGCTCGCTTGAAAGACAAGAAAAAGAGATATTAGAAGAAAAGTGTATTCAAATGAAAATGCATAAACGAGCTGAAAGACTGAAAATGATGGTGGTTAATAATAAAACAAAACCATTGAAAAGAAATAAAGACAGCAAAACTGCAAAGGGTGATGAGCTTAGAATAGAAATTGAAGATAACCGAAACAATCCTTCAAAGACTAATAGAGACATAGAAGTTAAAAAAAATGTTTTAGAAAAACAACATAAAACCTTAAAATTAGTTAATATTTTTGATGATACAATGGAACCAAAAAGTGTTATCATAGAAAGAGAACAAATACTAAAAGAAGAAGATGAATTTGTGAAAAAGCTATCTCCTTCTTTAAGAAAGAAAGAAAATATGCTTAGCTATTTTAAGAAAATAGAAAAACAAACAGACCTATCAGTAAACACTGAAAGTGAGGTAGCAGAAGAATTAAGCGAAACTGTCATTAAAGTAAAAATAACTAAAAATAAAAAGGCAATAAAGAAAAAAAATTGCCTCAGAAAGGATTCTTCTGCTGAAGTACTTAAAGATCACAATGAAAATCCTCCAACCAATAATCCTGATGTTATAGTTGACATGACTCATATAACAAAATCCGAAAACACAGATATAAGACGAAAACGAAAACGCAAAGAAAATTCTGGTAAAATTCTTGATAACAAACCAACTGTGAATGCTGATGCTGGTGGAGAAACTGTCTTAGAGAGCAGACCAAAACGACAAATAAAGAAACCAGTGAAATATGTTGATGACCTTCAACTATCCAGTTCAGATGAGGAATTTCATATTACAACTCCAAAAAAGAGGAAACAGGTGGATTGCAAAATCCAACATGCTTCTAATGCTGAAATATGTAGTTTGTCTGATGAAGAGTATAATAAAACTATAAGAAAATCAAAAAAGGGCAAAAAATATGATGTATGTTCCAAAAATAAGCCATCTAAATTAGCACCAATATTCGCTCCAAAGTCACAATTAAATCGAGCTGAAATGGAAGCTAAGCAAAAATTTCTTTATAGTGGGGTTCCTGATCAATTAAAAAAGGTGATTGCTCAACAGAAAGCTTTAAGTACAGAAGTTAGTAATGAATTTCCTGTTGTTGTTCATATTCAACAGGTAGATTTAAAGAAACATAAAGAAACAAAGCCTTTCATTGTTGATTTACCTGAAGTTACATTACATTCAGATGTAGATGATCATGTACGTACATGTGTGGAATTACAAAATTTCAAGAAAATGCTAAATCTCAACACTTCTCTTCACTTCAAATGTAATATACCAGAACCAGTACCCAAACTAAAGACCCGTACAATTTTACAAAACATCAAAGATTCATATCCTAGATTTCCAGTTTACAGAACATTTCGTTCTTTAAAAGGTAGAGCCAAAGGAGAATTTAAAGATTGTGAACAGTCTTATTTAGAAAACAGTATAGAAGTAATCAATGGCATCATAGACTTGAGCAATGAGAATCCTGCTAATTTAAACTGGGTTGACAAGTACAAACCAATTTCAACAAGCCAATTATTAGGAAACTTCGAAACTATTAGGGAATTCAAAAAATGGCTGTTACAGTGGACCGAAAGTGATGCTAAAACAAAGAGTAATGCAGGTAACGAATCATCAGATTCCTCGGACTTTTATTATGAGTCTGAGTCAAACAGTAAAGATTGCATTAGAACAATCAACAATTTAGCAGTGATAACTGGTCCAGTTGGTAGTGGTAAAACATCAAGTGTTTATACTGTAGCGTCCGAACTAGCTATCAAAGTAATTGAGGTTAATGCAAGTAGTAAAAGAACTGGGAAAGTAATGCTGCAAGACTTGCAAGAAGCAACACAATCACATAAAGTTAACAGAGGTACTTCAAGTGGAGAAAATTCTCAAAAATCGCAGGAAGTTGCTTCTGATACAAATAAGAAATCTAAAGGTAGACCCAAAAAATCAGTACCATTAACAAACTGTACTACTAAACATAATAAAGAAATACTGTCTCAACCATTTGCAAGTCAAGACAATTTAAGGACTGGCATGTCTCTGATCTTGATAGATGATGCTGATATAATCTTTGAACAAGACGATGGATTTTCTTCAGCTATATCACAGTTAATTCACAGCTCTAAACGACCAGTAATATTAGTCACATCATCAGAGTCATGCCCACACTTGCAGAGATTTATACAATGTGGGAAAGTAATGCATATGCGACCATTTTCACCTCGAATGCTTGGCACTTGGCTTGATCTGATGTGTTTGGCTGAAAATAGATCATGCATACCAGGTTTAGGTTCACAATTTCTAGATTACTTCAAAGGAGACATTAGAAAAACCATAAATTATTTGCAATTTTACATGACAAGCAATAATCAAGACAATTTATCTTCAGAAGAGGCATCACAAAACAGTGAGAACCATACAAACATTGATGATGAAAACTCTGCTATGTCATGGGCTGATGATGAAAACAGAGCAGAAAATAACACATGTCAAAGCCCTGACAGTATTGACAATGAAGCCTGGAAGTGTTTCATAAATAAAGAATCAAGCTTGTTGCAACAAAGTTATTCAGGCAAATCATTTAACTTGTGGTGGAGTTTGCCTAGTCTGCTGCACCCTCCAAAGACAGAAGCAGAAACTCTTGACCAGAAACATATAGAAGCATTTGCTGATGCTATAGATAGTTTGTCAGTGTCAGACTTTTTGACTCAACTAAAACCAGACACAAAGAGTGTTCTCACTTCTAGACCATGGTCTTACTCTGAGAGTGACAGTGTGTCTGAACAAGAGAATAAATTTAACTTCTGCCAAAGCCATGAAATCCAAGATGAAATTCTACACAGCTTTGTATTGGGTTCTATTGAAAAAGCGCAGGGGACCATCCAGTGCAAACGAAGGAATAATATTGAACATCCTGATGTAACTGCAAAGAGGTAATTTAATTTTCTAAATAGCAGTACAGGTTCAAATAAAGACTTTTCAGAGACAGACAGATGGACAGGCGAGGTTGAGGGTTCCATATTACAATTTAGTTAATGTTATTTCACACAAACATCTGCATAGTGAACTTTTTGTGTCGATTCTACACGTGATTTTGTTTGTCGTATGCCCACCATCTACTTTTAAAATAATCTATTACTAACTCTTGTCCACATCTTCATCTACATGGACTTCAGAACTTATTTACCGGGAACACTTTTAATGACCCACTACACCGAGTTATGTGTGTGCCAAATTTCAATATGATTGGTTTTGACTTTGATTGACAAATGGTAACAAATAAACTTACTTACGTGTTTATAGTGTAAGCATGACTAGCTTTTGCTTGCAACTACGTTTGCGTAGACTTCAGCAAATTTCCACAAGCATTTATAGGGAATCAGAAAATACTCTGCTATAAGCTAAGTGTATGCCAAATTTCATCGCGATTGGTGGTCCTGTTGCGGCAACATGAAGTCATGAACAAACGAAACTCACTTTTGCATTAATATATAATGATAAAGTGCTATTTTACACCTCAACTACAATATAAGTGTGCCGAACTTGTATCGTAAAATCTCGATTGATAAGAAGACTACTTATTTAAATGCTTTTTAGCTTTCAATGCAAAGGATACAACTATAATTTGAGCCGATTAATATTAAATATCGACTCTTTTTTTGGAGGCCAAGTGGATATTTGTCCTTACTATAAAGTGATTTGGTTCAGTTGAGATAACGCCAAATGTAACCATTTATAGGAATTCTCTCAGAATGCATCCATCCATACAAAATTTCTTTTTCCATAATATTTTTCAATAGAATAGGTGTCTTTAATAAGTAAAATTACCTAAAAATAGACCATTGGATTATAGTGCCTGGAAATGAATATCAAGATGCATTAACCGTTACGCAGCGAATGGTCCCTAGATGGCGTTTTGAACAATAATCGAAAACAAGTGAATGCTTTCAAAAATAATTAGAAACAGACTTTAACTGCCCTAAAACTCTACTTTTATTAAGGCAAATTTAAGATTTATATCGTGTTTTCATGGATGCTACTGTCAGAACTGGACCAAATTGAAATGGGACCACGCGGGAAGCACCAGCTTTTAATTAAAAACAGAATCATCCAAATCGGTTCACCCAGTCAAAAGTTCTGAGGTTTTGACAAACATTTAACTAATACACACTTAACATTCCCTATCACAAAAACTACTGAACCGATTTTGATGAAACTTGCAGTCTTCCCTAAGTTGAACAATACCTAGTTCAAGCAAACAAAGGATTATTTAAATCGAACTTGTAGTTCCGGAGACATTTGAGGACAAACATACAAATATACATACATACACTTTTGAAATTTGGCGCACTTGTTTAGAAGCTGATATAGACTAACATATACGAAAACTAGGCAGTTCTAGAAATATTGCATACATACAGGTTGAATTGATAACCTCATTTTTTGAAGTCGGTTAAAAAGGTTTTAAAAATGAAATTGTGATTCACTAGGAAGTTCGATATTAATGATACGTACTCATTTCCCGACACAACAATCCTATGTCCTATTTTTAGATAATTACTTCACAAAGCCTGCTATCCTATTTTGAACATTAACATCAAAGTATCTCGTAAGTTTACACAATTATCTCAATAATCTGTTGCTTTTTTACAGAGAGAGAGACAATATCATATCGTACCACAAAAGCGTCACAAGTCTAGTGAATCCGTCAGCGGCTTTGGATAGAAGAGCATTAGCCTTGGATTACTGGTCGTCCTGCAGGTCCATATGCCGCATAGAGAAGACAAAAACTGACACGGTTTCTAAGAGGCATAACAGGTTCAACCATTATCTGAAATCGTTCAACCATTCGTTAAGAAGTGATTCCTTTGATAACCTCGGCGATAGTCTATGTTCTAATAAGCATGAATGAATTTAATGACATGTCATGAGTTGTAATTAGTTTAATTTTTAGATGGGTATGGCGTGATGATTTGGTGGTGCAGACTTATATAAGTTAGCTTTCTTGCATTCATTAGTCACTAAGTTTTACAGGCCTAGCTATTTAATGTAAAAATTACATTTCTTTCAACTGTTTTTCAAAGTGATCTCGACCTTTAATATTTTGTTTTAGAACAGATTCTTTTCCGTCTACCCTTTCTGCTGTATAAGTCAACCTGATGTAGCTAGTAGCATTTGGTCTTTAACGTCCTTGTTACTCGTAATATACCGTACCTACTAAATATTTAGTCGATCTCAACTTTGAGCACTGTTTATTAACTAGCTTTCTACTCTGCTTTAGGTGTAAGTAAGGTGCTAGTAAGGTGTCTTGACACAAGCAATCTTTATATACCATCATTAGTTTGATGCACAGCCAAACCATGAGACGTCTAATCCGAGGATAGTACTTTCAGACAACTCATGAGACTAACATGTCTTATAGGCTTTCCAATCAAGCTTGCACTTCTCCCCCCTGGAGCCAATCACCGTTCACGTCTCTGCACACCTGCGGATGCCATGTGCATAACACTCATGATGCTTTAGGTTTACAGACCCATTTGTGTAATGGAAGACCATTGTTAGGACAGTGACGTAATGACTATTTCCTTGTATAGCCACCAGAATTTTACTAATAATTTTATGCAGACTAATATTATAACGGCAAAAGTCATGTTACCAGATCACCACGCTTCGCTTTATTGCCCCTTAATAATGGATTTTATCAGAACTCAGAATTGTTTTGTCTTTAAAATGATTTTAGTTTGCTTATATTTATTAAACAAACACTTGTATCATTAAGTTATCACGTTTGCGGTGGGATTCACTGCTAAAAATAATTTAGATTTGTAATTATATTCTTAATTATGAAAATATGTTTGCGTTAAATAAGTTGATCAATTTTTGAATGAGATGTTTATTTGATTGTCATTTAAGTATTAAATGATTTAATTGATTTCCAAGTCTATAAATTTAAATCAAAACCAAATTAGTACTAAACTAACACTTAACAGTCTGTCAGAAAGCAACCAAGGGAAAATTCTAGCTCGGACCGTTCGCCAAATTCGAGTGCGGTTATGGAAATATCTGCGAGCTGGTTCAGGTGACTATACTATATTCAGAATGCCGTGTGACAAAATGTTTTTATCTCACATAATGTATATTTATCAAATAAAATACATTATATTTAATACAGATTCAATGGTTTCATTGTTAACACTTTGTTTCACGGTTATGAATAAGTATTAAGAAGTTGAATAGAGAAGCAACACAGACAACCCATGAGACGGTGAATAACATTCATTGTCACACACCTACCGACCCGGGCCGGTAAAAACATTCCGGACCGTTCTAGGTAAATCACGGGGATAATGCGATGAATCTCGTTGGTAGCTGTTCTGAGAGCAGCAACTAATTAATCTAAAAAAAAACTCAAGTTCCTACTACTTGTAACGTCACTTCCCGGGAACCTACGTACAAGGAAATGCTTTTGCAGCATATGGATCATTTGAAAACGAACTAAAACATGATAATTTAAAGTTGACGTAAACAGGAATTAATGTTACATAAATTTATTAACGTTATCTTAAAGTGACGCGTGTTTTTTAATTAATTTTATTTTCTCAATAATCGCAAAAACGAATCGGCCTAATATAGTGGACTATAGACTTTTAGACAAGATAAAGGGAATTCATTGCGTCATCGTCATAGAGAGCTAATAAAGTTAGATCTATGTCACAGTAGCTTTTGACTGTCATTTCTTTCTGTAGGGTTATTTATTTATTATTTATTATGTTTCTTCACTCCTCTTGATTCACTAACGGCCAAGAGAATGTAGAGGGTAATAGTACTTAAGAGGGTATGCTGTTGTCTAAGCGCCCATACAAACGTAGTCCAGTCATATTTTGAGTATTAAGCTATGAAAATCTATGAAATTTTCAAGACACAATCTAGAAACAAGTATCTGTGTCGGTGGTGAGTTAGATTTTCGTTTAAATATATACTTCCAGAGTTACAGGGCGTGGCGTTACAGGCTTTGAACCTGTTTTACAAGAGTAAGAATCAATTTAGAACAATTCGGAAAAACCACCGACATCTGAAATTTTATTAATATACTGTATTGTATGTATACGGACCGACGCACGCGCATCCAACGCTAACCACCTATTTGTTGCGTACGCTCATAGTAAATGTACCCTCAAAAAGTCATAAACACGACCTTTACAAAAGTTGTGTACACAGCAACCATTGTTCTGGTTATGTTATAGGTTTTATATGTAATCTAATATGTAATAAATTTCTAAAAGACTAGTGTCGACGAAATATTGTATTTTATATTGTTACCTGGTGCCTGACTGTGTCGGGTGCTCAGTGATTGTGAATAATTATAATCAATAAAGACTTTTAAAAATCAAAATCAATCAATATACTGTATTGAAAAAATGGCTACATAATATACTCGGAGAGGGACAGTTACAAAACAATGCAACCTTGAACGCGGCCACGTGGTCTTACCAACATAGCCTCTTAAGTAAACGATTGGCAGGGGGATTGGTGATCACTGTAAGATGTTATTACATAGGTAGATGCAGCTGCCTATCTCTTAAATATGTTCTACCTCAGTCGCCTGTTACGATACCCGCGGGATCAAGCTGTGTGGTGAGGGCTTTACATTATGATCTCCTCGCGAGTCCAGTACAAGTCCTCTACAAAATACCTATGATAAATTCTATAATGTACAGCTTTTTTGAGTCTGCTACGACGGATGCTCATTTTCAGACGTGGACTTTTCCTGCTGACAAAATATGTACCCAATGAAGACTAAAATCGTAGACATGAATGCAAAAAGCCTCAGATTTTGGTACGCGAATCCATGTACAATAGTATCCATGTAAAAAATAAATATGATTTATTTATAGTACTAAACATATTTAGGTCTCAAATTCGTCGAATTATACAAAGATAAACTTTTTGATAAAAGTAAACATGATCACCGCAAAGATCAATGGCCAAGTTGGTTACTTGTGGACTTTATAAATAGCAAGTTGTTTACATTTATACGCGTACCACGATAATGATAAGGACGCAGCTTTGTCAAGTTAATTCCAGACTACCTTTCTAGAAATATTGTAATTGCATTGTACTTTTTACGCAATTTTTAAAATTGTTCTGAGATATAATTCATCTGTTTTAACTGCTTTCTTATATGTATGATGGGTTTTGCATTTAACCTTCATCTCACCTGATGGTAAGTGACGTACGTAAGCGTGCTTACCCAGAAGCCTCAATCTAATGAGGGGCTGGCTATGCTGCCTAACCGGAACACAAGTGCTATTAACATTGCTGTTTGGCGGCAGACTTAGGTAACATAGTGCTAGCTAGCCAGGTGAGCATAGCAAGTACCCTACCACCAACCACTGGGAATCGAACCCGGGACCTCCGGATTGTGAATCCATCATGACGTCGTTAGGAAACGGAGGCGGTTAAAACTGCTCTGGTCATCATCATCAGCCGGAAAACGTCCACTGCTGGACATAGGCTTCCTTCATGGTATGCCACTGCAGCTACCATGGACTTTGTGTGCAAATGTTGCCGTCTACAGTCCTTTTCCCGAGGTAAATTACTTATCAGATGTACTTTTTCATCTGGGTGGGCATGATTTCATTCTATGGCTTGAACGTCACCATTGATGCAGGCCAAGTGTAAATAAACAGGCCATCAAAGCTGCTAAACTCAATATTTTTGGAACATAAATTGCACTTGGGAACGACAAAGAGTTTTACGTCATTTCTTCTTCAGATTTTTAAACCAAATCAAAATTATACAAAGATTTTATATACTTTCAGATATTTTTGACTTCACTGAATCCACTTGGCAAGTAAACATATTCCTGCGTCATTCAATTTTATCGTCCTTCATTATACCGTTCCGGACAATTTATTTGTAGCCACAAAGTGAGATTTATTATGTATGTATAATAGTAGTGTAGCCAGTTATTGATGAAGAGTAGGATTGACATTTGCGGCCGAGATCCTGCGGCCCTGTGAGAAAGAGGAATTAATATGGTATATCCCTCAAACATGTCAAAAAGTTATTATGATCATAAAACTAAACAACTGCATTTGTAATCTTTCATCCATCCTGTTCTGAAAGTAGGTATTTCATAATCCAAGAAGCGGGACTTAAGCCTCATTTACTTCCCTAGGGATGTAAGTATTTTTTTAAATTTGTTGCATTCAGAATTGCCTCAGAATTAAAACTCGTTAGCTGCGCTTTGCAACGAAAGAGTTTTTAATGTAAGCATTCATCAATGCAAAAAGGTAAAAAAACACGTGAACAATTTTAAATACAGTTTAGATTATATATATAAATAATCATTAGATATTTAATATTAAGGATTATGTTTAAAAATAAATCTTTACAACTAAAGACAATAGCTGTATGAAGTTTGATACATTTGCCTTCACTAATATAGGTTGCTCAAATGTTACGACTCTGCTTGCTACCTTTCATACCGGAACACAACGTGCTAGTAACAGTGCTGTTTGGCGGCAGACTCAGGTAAGATGGTGTTAGCTAGCCAGGCGGACATAAAAATTCCCTACCACCAATCAAACCAACTACCGATAGATACCCTCACTGGGAATTCACACTCGAGAGTACAAAATAGCCATGTGGCGGTAAAAGATGTCACTTTAGCAGTACAATTGGGTGTACCAAGGTTGTAGCTACACAGGCTAGCTAGACAGATACTCGTAATTCCATATGGCTGTCAATAACTAATGAAGTACCTTATTTGTGACTACGTATATATAATGTTTACTTATAATAGTCATGATTTAAGTGATGTTCATATGCGCAATAGTCGCCTCAGCTTAACGAGGTTACCGAGCTGGTAAATACTAGTAAGGTTCTAGAATCTGGGGCGACATGTTATCAAAGTACACGACACTTTGGTGCCTCAATCCTTGTATTATAGTATTGAATATTGATGTGCGTAGCGTAGAAAATTAAGAACATCTAAGCGTGTTTATACAGCTTACTAAATTAGACACGCTTGTGTTTTGTAAACCGGGTCTGACTTACAAATTAGATTAAACCATGTCATGTTTTAAGTATTTTGGAATTTTTTTGAAATAAAGTACAAAAATATATGATTAAATAGGTACATCAATATTTTATAAAACGGTCAAGTTCTAGTTGGACTCGCGCACCGAGGGTTCCGTACAGAATATTAATTAATTACGTAAAGAATAAGTAATTACGAGTAACATACAGAAAATCATAGTTAATAGGTAAGGTCACGGAACAGTGCGAATAATCGTACAAAAGCGATTTTATTGTGATCGAATTAAAAATTCTTCTTTCAGATTTATACTTGTGCTGTAAGACCGTGTTTCTGAACCTTTTAAGCCTTAACTTTTTATTGCGTTGACTTAAATATTTTGATTATTACAGTTTCAATGGACTGCAGACTTGGGAGTATTTTATATTGATTTCTACTGAATACTTCCTCGCATTCCTAAGAAAAAAAATTCTAGACAGACAGGCGGACAACCAAGTTATCCTGTAAGTGTAATTAATGATTACTTTTTCCTTTTGAGTCTACCTAGAGAGTTGAGTCTACGCCTACCTAATACGATCCGAAGATGCCCTGCCCTGCACTGCCTTGTGACGGACGGATAGACAGACAGTACAGCCTTATAGTAATAGTGCTCGGTCGGGCACGGAACTCTAAATAAGACTCGACCTTACGACCTCATTATGCGTTGCTAGGTTATTGTTTTCTTAATAAATTACGTTCACCTTTTTATGAATGGAATAAGATAGAACCCGTCTTCAATATATCACTGTAGTTTGTTGCTACCTACTAGGAGCATATAATGCAACCTACGAGTATTGCAGACTACGAGTAACTATAATAAATAGCTTACACCGAATTTTTGACTGCTTCGATACCTACGTGTGATTCAAGTATGTAGAACGTCTTCTATCAACGATGGTTTCTTTCGGCTGTATAAAGGTGTTTCATCACGTGCTTTATAGGAGTGTTCGAGGGTGTACGGAATGGTATGTAGAATATTCATCTATTTAACCTTACTGATAGTGGCACATCCACTGAATGGAGTTTATGATCAAAAATAGTGGCCAGGCAACTCAACTGAGAACTTTATGATAAAGGAATGTATTTCGGTTTGTTTCGAACTTATACATCATATTAGGATTAGATACTAACGCAAGAATAAAGTCGTAATAATAAGACGGTTTGCATCATATTCTTAAATTGATTTCCCTTCGATTATGAATGACTTCTATGTAACCTTTCGTTATTATTAGCTTCACGTGGTGATAGCTCGTACAACTGTAGTAAATAATGTATTTTTGCCTGGAGCAGTCGGTAACGCGCTGGCGCCGGGGCTGGGGTTATCGGCGAGGCGCGTGCGCGACGCCACATCACGCATAAATATGTCGCGCGAGTTGCTATCGCATTAGTACTCTTCAAACGTTACCTAAAGCCACACACAACCACGATGGTCCGTAGTGCTATCCGCGGCGACACCTGCGGCTACTGCAGCGCGTGCCTCCGTATGCGCCTCTGCGAAGCTCGCGGCAGGGTTCCTGAACACCAAGAGTGCGCTTACAAACACATCCTGGAGTCTTACAACGGCAAAGAGCCGTCTGAGAAGGTGCCTGAAACTCCCAAGTCTGCCTGTGTTTCCTGCCGATGGACTTCTGACGCTCAATTCCCTGAGACTCCTATTTCGTCCAGCGATCTTAGTCTGGAGTGGAGTTCGAGATCGTCCTGTCGCTCGAGGACACGACGCCGCAAGAGATAGAAGAATATACTGGAATCGTCGAATTTATCTCAAGAGAAGTGAACTTCTTCAGTGTAGCGATGCCGTCAATGTGGGGTTCGCAAAGTGGCTGTTTGTGCCAGGTGTCTGTCTTCATGTAATTTCAAATGTTGAATAATAAAATGCATTTACAATTTGGTTGTTTTATTTGTGGTTCAATCGGTATCTTTAGAAGCAAATACATGAGAGTACATGAGCGCCATTTTAAGAAACAGCTCTGCATCTATAATAATAATATAAATATTATCTGTTTGTAATCTATACTTTAAATATATCAAATTGACTTGAAACAGGACAGTGACAGATAGAGAGACGTTGTTAATAGTAAATAAAAAATAGATTTCCGTTGAAAATTACATTTCATTTATTGGTTCTGTACCAAATTGTGGTCAAAAATGTTTCTTAAATGTAAGGCACAGTGTACATTACAAGCGGCTTCGATATTCTGACTTCTTTTGTTATTTTCATTTTATTAAAACGGTTATATACTTATCGGAAAGAAGACAGAAATGACCGTTCTATAGTGCCGTACTTGTACTCTTATAGTTACATTTTAGAAACACTTCATTACAAATATGTTTATTTTTCAAATACAAATATGTTTCAAATACAAATACAAATACAAATATGTTTATTTTGCTGATAATTACAAACACATACAATTTACATTATCTCCCGCACTAGGAGACCTGTGTTGCGGGAAGACAATTTTGGAGAACAAGTAACATATTTTACATGTGGAAAATTTATAAACTAACTGACTGAATACATTGCAAATAAATGGTAGGGAATTTATGACATATTAGTGTGTATGAAAGTGTGTGTGTGTGTGTGTGTGTGTGTGTGTTCCGCTACTGTAAAATTGTGAGGATTTCCTCCGTGGCACTATAATTTTGTGTCAAAAGCCAATTGGTCAATTTATATTTGGCCTCACCCAGAGAGCAGTTGATGATGGAGCAGTGTCTGTTTGTCTTTTTGTAAATAAAGGGGAATGCAAAATAGCTGAACCTGCGCGCAAAGGCTGTTCGGACTTTCTTGGTCTTGATTTGAGGGCGGCGTGAATGCTTAGATTTAACTTGATCATCGGAAGCCATGAAAACTTTGTGGTATGCCAGAGACACTTTTAGTAAATAAAGTTGTCGAACCGTTAATACTTGACATTCCTTGTACAGCTCTGTAGTTGGGTGCCTGAACGGTTTTCTAAACATTACCTTAAGCACTGATCTTTGTGCTCTCTCAAGCGTGATCATGAAGCTTTTTCCCGAATTACCCCAGGCTGTGATGCAATACGTGAGTAGAGACTGACACAAGGCTTTGTATACCAGAATTAGCACCTCCTGGTCCGCACCGGAGCGGAGAAGTTTCATAACGTTGATCAGTTTACGTATTCGTCCAGATAGTACCCCAATGTGAGGAACAAAAGTGACTCTCTCGTCAAGTATTACTCCTAGGTATCTGATAGTTTGTACTCTGTCTAACTTTACACAGGAGCATCTCTGTCTGCTGTCATCCTTGCAGGAGTGAACAGTTAAGTCAACATTGGACGGTGGACATGAATGTTTAGTTTTGTGGAAACATACGTACTTTGTTTTATTTGTATTAAGTGTTAGCAAGTTTGTGTTCAGCCAGTCTGAAACGCGAGACATTGCTATTTCAGCTGTACTGATCGCCTCCGTCCAGGTATTTTCACACGCGATAAGCGCAGTATCGTCTGCGTAGCATATTAGTTGAACTTGTAAGTCTCTCTTAAAAATTTCCTGTAAGTCATTAATATAGATAGTGAAGAGTGTAGGGCCCAGAATGCTGCCCTGCGGAACCCCAAATTTAATGGGGTACTCTCCACTATGTTGGCCACGTATTGTTACGCACTGTTTTCTCCCGGATAAGTAGGTTGTAAACCACTTTAGCGCAGAGCCTCTTATGCCAACTTGTTCTAGTTTTCGAAGTAAAATGAGGTGCGAGACTGTGTCAAAGGCTTTAGCTAAGTCCAGAAATATACCGACACAGGCTCGCCCTTCATCTAGCGTCTTTGACACCCTGTCTAAGAGCAGGTTAACGGCGTTTTCGGTAGATCTGTTACGACGAAAACCAAACTGGTTCTGAGATAGGAGGTTATTATTTTCTATGTAGTTTGTGAGGCGCTTGTTAACCACTTTTTCAAGAATTTTCGAAAAGGTAGGAAGAAGTGAAATCGGGCGATATTGAGCCGGGTCCTTTTTGGAGCCACCTTTGTGGATTGGGACGACTGCAGCCGTTTTCCAACATTCAGGAAACTGACCGGAACAGAGGCTTAGGTTGATTATGTGTACTAAAGGTTCCATAAAAGCCAAATAAGTTTTTTTAATAAAGATGTTCCTAATTTCATCAAGTCCAGCGGCGCTGTCCAGGTTAAGCTTTTTGATAATAGATTCTACTTCAAATGGATCAGTGGGGGCTAGGAAAAAAGACTTCGACTTGTTTGATTGTAAATTGATAAGATCGGCCAGCTCTTCCTGCGTTTTTCCAAGCTTGCTAAGAATATTTGAGGCAAGTTTGTGGCCTATATTAGAAAAATAATCGTTACATAACTGAAGCGATTCCTTTGGTGTTGTTTTCAAGGAGAGTAATTCTGAATCTTGTTTATTTCGATTGTTAAGTTCGCAGATAGATTTTACCGCTCTCCATAACTTTTTAGGGTCATCCCTGTTTTTTATAAGAGTTTCATTTTCATATTGGGCTTTTAGCTTCTTTCTGAGTGTGGAAAAGAAATTACGGTATCTTTTGTACGATGTTTCTATTATTTTATTATGTGGGTTTTTTCTTACTAAAGTGTGTAGAAAATCTCGATGCCTCATGCATCGCAGCAAACCAGGAGTCACCCATTTTTTGAGTATTACTTTAGATTGCGGTGTTTTAACCAACTTTGAATGCTTGCTTATTATATTTTTCAGTACTGTCATAAATTCAGTGGTTGCAAGATTGACATCCTCACAGTTTATTATATAAGACCAGTCGTAAGCAGACAGTTCCTCACTTACTGCATTGTAGTCAGTTTTATAGGTATATTTGTTTAATTTCGGTCTACGTTCCCTATCTTTTATGCCTATTATGACTAGGTCGTGATCTGTAATATCAGTTTTACAGACAAGTCCAGTAACTTCGTTAATGCAGCTAATGGATATGTGATCTAAACATGAAGATCCACGAGTAGGGACTGTAATTACTGGTTTCAAACCCAGCTCCGCTATGAGACAAAGATATTGAGAGGATTGGACACTTTCAGTTAGTGTGTTGATGTTGATGTCGCCAGCTAGTATTAGAGAACCGCTGTTTTTATGATTTAGCTGTATATGCGCATGAAGAGACGTAATAAAGTTGTCCACATTTGCTACAGACGGAGAACGATAAATCCCTAGGATTGTGTGAGAATTTCTAATATTTATCTCTAAGCAATCAGCGTCTTGTATGTTGGGCTCTGTGGCAGTATACTCCCAGCCTTCTCTGATGTATGCGACTACACCTCCAGCCTGATTTGTGTTTTTCGTTGAGAAACAGTGAGAGTATCCCGGAATGTTATTAATAATAGAGCATGTTTCAAGATGACACTCAGTTAGAACTATAATGTCAAAATCAATTGAGAGTCTTGTTAAAACTATAGAGAATTCGGAAAAGTTTTTTTGGAGGCTTCTAATGTTATAAGTGAGTACCTTGAAGTTATATTGGCTGTCAATTATAGTTTTACAGTATTCAACGTCTTCGATTGCGTGACAAATTACTGAGAAAGTATTGTCAATATCGTCTTGTACGTCTAGGGGGGTCGTAACTGGTGCTTCTCGTGCACATGATTAAATATAGAGCTAAAAGAGGATAATGTCACGCTACCTTGTTTTATTACATGGCCACTTGGTATGTAATGTGGATGTGTGTGTCGTATGTGTGAGCGATTTGAATGTTTAGAATAGTGTTTCTTATATACTTAGTTTAGTTAGTCATTATATACTTAGTTTTTAAATTACAACTGTTGTTCTAACAACTTATCTATTTTATAACAGTATGTATTAGTATATTGATGTATGTACTATTGTGAACTTTAAACTGCAGGGAATAGGTTACCTTTCATAATATGAATATGCTCCTAAGAACACTTTAATGCTGCGAAAGCAATAAGTGCCAGGAATTAAATAAGAGTCAATTTTTTTATTAAGTATCCAGTGGATGCAGACGTTGAGATGAAACATTTAATGGAAAACACGTTCAACTTAATAAGGCTGTAACGTCATAACCTTTATTTCTCGTCGCTTTTTTTTATTACACGAAATGAAAGAAGAAACCTTCTCATAAATAAAAATATATTTTAATTAAGTAAAAATAATTTGGAATTACGTATAAGAACTAAAACCTACTTCGACTCCATTACTGGCCGCTTCTACTGGATTCTTAATCGGAATCACGCGTAAAGTTCTGAGCACACTCAGCGGTTAAGACGCAGCGGCTTAGCCGATCAAAGATCCAGACACCATATTTTTTACATTTTTCTGACGTAATAAAAGCGTCACTTTGATAGACAGATGGACAGAACTGAAATTTAATACTATCGTAACAGAACGAAGGGTTCCTTAATTGTTTGACTACTAAACCCTAAAAAGGGCATAAAGTCGAAATAAGTCTTTAATAGCATTTAAATTGTTAATTGTTGTTGTTAATGTAATCACGTTTTAAATAATTAATTTCAATGTTGACTCATTAAATTATCATCGTCTTGATTTTAAATAACTGTTAAGTATTTAAGATCTAAAGATAATTAAATAGCCACATATTACATGAAAAATAACCGCTGCGAATTGATCTTGGTGTATGCGCAGAGCTTTACAATTACGACCTACGTAATTTAAGTATACGGTACAAAATCCAGAGACCAGATATGTATAAGTTGAACTGTATTTACACGTTATTTACATTTTATCTACAAGTTTCCCAATTACGCAACATACCTATAAGTATCAAATAATCGAGTATGTTCACTTATTAGTATTATGGTACGAACGATGACCACACGAAACCTACTTTACATAACAGGCTCCCAACACGTGGTCCACCTCACCACGATGTTTGTTTGATTAACGCTTTTGCCAAAAGAGAATTCAGGTATTTTCGTATAGCTTGAAAGATTATATTAGTTGTTACCCAACTGCGCCAGAATGAGAGTTATGTTTTTCGAGTGTATGTATGTATATTTCTTTGGCATGGTCTGAGTCTTAAACGACTTGATGGATTTAGTTGGAGAGGTGTCGTCCTATTTGCGAGAGTGACACTGAGAGTATCAAAAGTATAAAAACTTAAAATAGCCGACTTTTGATGCTAATTTATATGTCATCTAATATTGTTGCGAAAGTATTAATCATAGTCGCGAAGTTCATTACCGCGAAAGTTCACCATGGGGATGTACGTTATTGCGAAAGTTTTCTACTGCGATTTTGATTCCTTCAAGACTGCGATGTACGCAGAGCTAAAGGTCAAGCTATACATTTCCAGTATAAGCTGAACTAGCGTCGTGCGGGAGTTCATTCAATGTGAGGTCAGCGTATACTGGAAATGTATAGCTTTATGTGCAGCCGTGTGTACACCCATAAATTTATAAGTAAACGTTTAACAACTTTTACGTAGTCTCACATTTATGAACGATAACATGAAGTTGACCATTAACTATGTGACAGAGGGTTTGGCGTAGTCGCTGTTTAGATTATTATCAAGCTATCTCTATTTAAAGACTAAAGAAATGTACATAGCAAATATTAATGAATAATAACAAAATATTGACGCAAATCGAAACGGGATAAGGCAGGTTGACATTGGACATTTACATGTGATTAAATGCTACACAACACACATTTTTATAAACTAATTATCATTCTCAGCCTGGCTCATTTAACGCACCTTAACATTAACATTCGAGGATCTGTAATATTAAGTACAAAGAGTAAATCGAAAACATGATCGAATGAGAAAACAACCAGTCAAGTGCTAGTCGAACTCGCACACCGAGGGTTCCGTACAGAATATGAATAATTAACGTATTGAAAAATCATAAGTAATTATTAGCACCGAACTGATACTCTAACGAAAATGTAAGCTCGATTGAACCGTAAATACGAAAACATTCTGGTTTTCTAATTTATTTCCGATAATTGTTCTGTAAGCTCTTGCTTCTTGCCAAATTTCAGGATTCTAGGTCAACGGGTAATACCGTAAAAGTTTAGATTCCTTGCGCTATGTCACTAAATCGTCAAAATGTGCGGCGTAAACACCCGTATCGTTTTATTGCGTTGACTTAGATGCTTAAAGAATAGACAGACAGACGGTTAACAAAGTGATCCTATAAGGATTCCTTTTCGCCTTTTGAGGTAAGGAACCCTAAAAATGACCACATTGAAAATATTTGGTACTCCACTGCTAGACTGCAAATATTTGATTTGGCCTTCATCTCACCTGATGGTAAGTTACGATAATGCCATATGACAGAAGGCTGATTTTACTAAATATTCGTCGCAAAATAATTGTCACTATTTGGGGGCATATAACTTTAAAAAATACATAGATATGTAAAATTATCAAAATGATAAAAAAATTAAATGGAAGACGATTGCCCCTGACCGATGTAAAATCCATTCGAGTGTTTTAAAAGAATATATATTTATCTATTCATATTTTACTTGGTGCTACTGAGATAATTCATCATTGCTGCTTTCTTTTTAAACACGGTAAGGTAAATAAAAAGGATGCCACCGTATATAGTAAACGTTCCTTTTTATTAATAATACCAGCATCTTGCAGTTTCGGAATCATAATATAAAAAAATCTGGAATTCTAATGGGCTACAAAATAAATGTTCACAATTCGACGCCTTACTTTAATGAAATAGCAATAATGTAATCAAATATAATACAAAACCTAAATACACTACAAATATATTTATAGCAGGTACAATAATTTTACTAAGATCCTATCATAGTTTACGAACACAAGAATTGTTGTAATGTTTCTCATTCAAATTAAAATCTTGAATAATACTAACACATATTAAATTTCTGTTGCAATAATCTTTTAAAATAGAACGATACGAACGATAGAATAGAAAAATTGTAGATGACATTATAGTGTCGCGAAATAAATATCATTAATTTACAACTTTACGTACTATACGTAGCGAATGGTCCTTAGATGGCGCTTTGAACAATTAACGAAAAAGTGTTTAATATGAAAATTGTGTTTCACTGTGATATTTTATGTTAATGATACTCATTTCGCGACATCACAATCTGATGTCCTATTTTTAGATAGTTACTGCACACAGCCAGCTATTCTATTTTAAATGATTATGGCTACATAAATTTAGTATGAAACTTTGATGGATCCCGTAAATAATAGTGTGACATTGTATGTCAGTCAATGTTTGTTACAACTGTAATAGTTACGATACTAAATGCGAGCGAACGTTGTTTGCGGTAATAAATCAGCGACGCAGCGACTAGGACTGTGCGGGTGCTTTCTGCCATCATCGGTAGCATAGGTTATTTTTAGTTATTACTGTAATATGGTAATGTTGTTACTATGGTAAATTAACGACCACCACTTATCATACATAACAATTGTTGTTTTCTTTTCAACATCTACGGTGGCTACCTAGTGGTGGTAGGTATGGTAGGTATAGAGAGGGGTATAGACGGCACGGCGCGGTCGCTGGTGGCCCCAACAACCCAACATGTTTTGAAACAGTTTATGATGCCAGTGATGCCAAAGTGATCCTAATAACAGTCTGCCATATGATAATTATATCTGTTACCAAATTAATAGTTACCAGTAACGTTACCGACAGTGGTAGTGGTGGTAGATATGGTAGGTAGTGGTGGGGTGGGGTACAGACGGCATGGCGCGGTCGCTGGTGGCCCCAACATACTCAGTAACAGATATGATACTAGTGTTCCGGATAATAGTCCGCCATTGTACGACAACGTCATCATGTTGCCTGAAAAGAAAAAAAGAAAATTATCCTGTGCAGTTAGTGATGTTTCCAAACTTGGATGTTGTTAATAATTAAGTTATACCTCGCCACTTCGTACATGTGGACTTCAGAAATTATCCCATGGGAACTAGTAGTGCGATCAGGATAAATATATAATATTTAAAAAAATCCGGTCAAGTGCGAATCGGAATCACGCACCGAGGATTTCATACATAATATGAATAATTAACACACTGAAAATCATAATAGGTAAAATGCCTGATTAATCTGCTAGCTTGAAAAATCAATCAGCAATTGTTAACAAAATTATTAGCGCTAAGAATAGATCGACAGGCGCTTTGAACAGTAAGTAATTGTAAAATTTTAATGAGATATAATTTAAAAATGAGACTTTTCAGATGTATTTCTATACTTGGTGTTAGGCCTGGTTTCTCGGCAAATTCAAGGTAATTGGGAAGTACCCTATAAGTTTTGATTCTAAAGCGGCTTAAACAGACGTATCTCTATAAGCTTGATTTTTTCACAGATCAAAGGGACTGCAGGCTTGCGTATTCAATATTAATTACAATTTGATACCTTTACGCGTTTCTGAGAAAAACAGTATTGACACACAGACAGAAAGGCAAACGGACAACAAAGTGATCCTATAAAGGTTCCTTTTTCTTTATGAGGTACGGAGCCCTATAAATGAAGTCATTTTGACTCTCTGTTACGACGTAAAGGAAATACAAACATACAAACAAACTTAATAAAATAATAGTATGGATAGATCTACACTTGGCCACAATATCACTTGATGGTAACTGATGTGGCATTCGATGCTTACTCAACCACGCACATTCGAGGGAAAGAGGTAGTTGATTGTGTAAATATAAATGTTTACCAGCTATTTCTCTATGCTCCCTGCCCACACGAGAAGGTGCCATAATCATGGGCACCGAACCGAACAGGCCGTTTGTGAAGCCCAGAACTACGGAGAACATTATGGGGTACACCTGGAAAAATTTAATGTAAATTATTTTACCAATTTTTTCCGATTACAATGATGATCGTAAAATATTCCTACGAATTGTACCCAAGACAAAATAACAAGAAAGAAAGGAAGACACCGTCTTAGAACGGAGAAAGACAGACATTCATAAAATAGCTGGTGTTACCTGGAGGAGAATGATCCATGAGCGAAACGTGTGGCAGGCCAAGACAATCTTAATACACCGGTGTCAAATAATTAATATATGCTTTAGATTTAATTACTTGATAGTTTGAGTTGCATTCATTAGTACATACATTGTTTAGAAACTTTGTAATTTAAAGTCACTACTATTATGCGCTGAATTAGTTAAATACAAGGGCACGCTCCTGTTATTTATATTTAATAAACAATAATAATCATCATCAACAGGATATATACGTCCCCACTGCAGGGGCTCATGCCTACTCTCCTAAATTAATAAACAATACATGCCGTTAATGGCACCCAGAATTTTTTTGACGTGACAACGTCTTATAAATTGGTTTGCCGGGTGACACTTCAAGAAACTGCGTTACGCTCCGCTCACGTTATGCGCTCACAATGAGAGCGAGTGAGAGGCACGCGTCCCTTCCACTCGGGCATTTTACCACTCAAAGTCGTTGTCACGTAAAACTTTCGCCCGTATACCGACTTTACAGGCAACCAATTTTTATACTTATCGAGGTGTCAGTTATGTGTTTTGTTTATTATCAAGAGCGTGCCCATGTTCAAGGATCGGGCTAAGTCAGCCCCTAGGAGTAGACTTTAATTTACAATATTTCGTGCAGTACATTCTTGAATAAAGGCTATAAACAAATAAAATATATGTCTTGGATGGTTTCGGGTATGAAAACGTCTCTTGTAGGTAAGTGAATGTCTTCGCGTACTTACATCGCCAACAATGTGGGGGGAGGGGCGCGGCGCGGCGCATAGCAACAGCAGAGGTACTAGCAGCAGCCTCAGACCACTAGACATTAGCAGCTGACTGCGACTCCACTCGTACGGCCAGGCTGCTGCTATCTGATAATAATCATCACATGCATAAGTCCACAGCTGGAAAGCTTCAAACATAGGTATGTTGATGCTTCTGCCCATCTCCTGAAATTGACTCTCTGATAGCTGTAACGACACGCACTAGACAACATGATGTGATTCTGCTGTAAGACCCTAGGTCAAGTCAAGCAAGACAGTATGGCCCAAGAGGCCTCGAAGGCCAGGCCTTCGTTATTTGGTAAAAGCAGAGACTATGTACCTTGGACCGCGGTTACTTTGGCAGGTAGCGGGTCAGAAAGGTGTATAAAATCGTATCTTAAAATCGTTACAAGTGTAAAGCTCACTTTATAGTAAGTATATACAATTTATTTTACAAAAAATGTTCTATAAAATTTTAAGACTACTTTTTTGTAAGAATTCTGTTAAAAAAAAGAACGTACACTCCACACAAAATACATATTTTTTAATGTTTCTAAGCACATTATGGCATGTGAAGGAAAAGATTTACACCGCGCCCAAAAAACTGTCGCTTCGGGTTTGATTTCCTATTATGGTCATGACGACGGATAGTTTGAAGTTATTAATTTTTATCTATATTGTTCTGTTATTAGGATCCAAAATTATATGAGAAAGAAATTTAGATCGATTTAAAACTGATTAAAGTCTGTTTGTATACTGAAGTACAAAAAGATGTATCCACTTTTGAACCATGTCACATTCACTCTTGCTTGTTCATATGTAGAGTGTTGAAGGAAATGTCACTTAAAGGCGAAGGTGACATGGTTAAAATGTGGATACATATTTTTGTACTCGAGTGTACCATGTTTTGTATTAACCCTTTCTAGTTCATATGCAGTTTGTTGAGAAAAACGTCAATTAAAGGTGGATATGACATAATGAATATTTTTGTACTCAAGTGTACCGGGAAATGAGTACCTACTGACCTGAGTCCCCAATAGATGAACAGACTGTTCAAAGGTACCAGAGGTCCAAAGGTAAACGATTTGTTAACACTTTTGTGGCATTCCATGAAGTTCCATAGGTGAAATCATTATAATACAGGGTAGAAACTAAGCACGGTAAAGTATATATAATATTACTTACTTTGCCTATAAAGTCGAAGAGATTGAAAGCTGACATTAGTATGATGGGCATCCAGGATCCGAGCCGGCACGAAGGCACCTCGGAAGCGATGCCAGGGTAGAGACTCAGCGTGGTGAAGTACACCAGTCCGATTGACACCATGTATGGATAGATGGCGCGGGCGACTGCCCATCGCGCTAACACGCCACCTGAAATTACAACGTTGTTTTTAGGGTTACGTACCCAAAGGGAAAAAACGGGACTCTTATCTTTTCAAAGATCGCGATTTTGAAGAATAGCGTGCAATTGTATGGCTAATCTCGAAATCTTTTTCTTCGCCTGAGGCGCTTGCGTCCGAAATTGACCTGAGGCCAATCCATATTAGCCCACTTTCCCTTCCAAAGTGCATTCAATCCATGTAAAATTGAGTTTGGCGCTTTATCACCCTTCGGTGCCTGTCGGTACTCTTGTTGGTAGAACGTGTTTTATACGCCTGCATGCTGTCTGTCGCCAAATAGCAGTGTTGTGTACCGGTGTAAAAGGTAACAATGCCAGCACTCCAATAGCCTAAAGCTGATAGTTGAACACGCTTAACATCAAACAGTCTTATAGTCACTTACCATCAGCTGAGATGAAGGCCAATAGTATACTCAAACACATTTTAAAAAACAGAATACCAGCCAACTATAACGATACGGTTATCGGTTTGGTTTCGGTTTAATTTTTCCGATAACTGTTGGGGAGTAAAGCTTCTCGAGTGGCGACCACGTACCGGAAAGCGTCTACCAGGCCGTCCCCCTACTAGATGGACCGACGACCTGGTCAGAGTCGCAGGGAGTCGCTGGATGCGGGTGGCTTGGGACCGGTCGATGTGGCGTACCATGTGGGGAGGCCTATGTTCAACAGTGGACGTTTCCCGGCTGATGATGATGATAACGATACTATTGTTGGATAGATCTTGGATTATTCTTTCGTGTAAATGTGATTAGCAGACTTCCTAAATCTTAGTAATAGCATAAAGATATGCAAAAGACCTCAAAGTTTAATCTGCAAAAAACAATTCCACTATTTAGTACTCTGTTACTTACGTTTGAAAGCCCTCCAAGAAGTAGGCCTTTCCGGACTTTCGACGACCACATCTTCGACTTTGTATGAAGGGCGTGGGTTACGCGTGACGGGAGGCGACGTGGCAGATTCCGGCGGGCTAGACGTGGGTGACTTTAGAACGGGAGGTGATGAGAAGTTGGCGGTTGGAGAGTATACAGGGTTCGCGAAGCTGAATGCGCTGGTTTCTCCATCGCCTGAAAATATACGACCATACTACAGGTATAGCACTTAACTTAGTCCAGGAGCCAACTGTTAAGCGCTAGACTTGTAGATTACTACTACAAATTAGAAAGCGTGTTTTTCGGCAACATCGTATCCACGTGATTTTTGGGATAGAGATAGTTAACTAGCCCAAGGACGCGATCAAAAGCTATATGATGAATATATTGAAATTTCTCGCACCGAATGACATTATTTCTAATACATACTTATAAGAAAGAATGTCATTCGGTGCGAGGCGGTGAACCTCCACTCTGTACGTAGTAATTTTTTAATTCTTTGGTATTGTACCTTGTCCTGCGGCAGACGATACGGCCGGGCTTTGCAACTTGAGGACACCGAAGCTTTGATCACCTGCTTCACTTTCCATCTGCAGCACAAACCATTATAGCGATTATTATGGAAAATAGTATTTAATTTTTTAAAATCTGGATTTGTACAGTTATTATCTAAAAATAGGACATTTGATTATAATGACTGGAAGTGAATATCATTATATTTTTGCGCAACTATTTATCGAATCCCTCAATCTTAGTTAAAAACATAATGGTAAAAGAAAAAAATCTATTTTATATAAGTCATTAATTCTTAGAGAGGACTTGAACGTTTTGATGTTTTCGAAAGACCATAAATGTCATGAACAAGATTTTATTTTACAACAAACTTTTACCAATACATCGCGTTACAATGAGTCGAAAGTTATAAGACTGTAATCAAACCGTACTTGTTTTAAAATATCACCCAGCTTGTAATCCTGGCTATCAATATCCTATAACTTACCAAGGTGGCATCCTCATTAGGGTTGAGATGCAGCTGTATGCGCCGCCTGTGCCTGGACTCCTGGGTGAGTCTCAGGTAGTACTGGACGAGGGGATGTCGCATCATCACGTGATGCAGCATCGAGTGGCCCAGGAGGATCAGTATGGAGAACACGAAGAACATGAAAGTGCTGCGGCGCGGCTGACGGAACCCGTATTTTGTGACGATGCGATCCAGGGACACCCAGAAACCGGCTGCACCTGAGGAAATCAATTACTCGTAGACTATATTCAAGAAACATATTCCTTTCACTAAGTATGAATGAAACTTTTATTTATGATGAGTTGAGTGAGTGATTGTCCAAGAGGAGGTAATTCTCGATTCGACTAAATGTTTATAGGGTTCCGGTAGTCAAACAAAGAACCCATATAATTTCGCTCTGTCCGTCCGCAGCTTTGCTCAGAGACTCTTACTACTAGAACACTTTAATTTAGCAGGTATACATGCTAATCACGCCGACAAAGTGGTAGCATAAAATCTTGAAAAATAATTTTTATGGGTGGCTCCCATACACGTAACTTGGGGAATAAATATATTTTTTGCGTCTACCCCATTCTGGTGTATCGCTGAATAGGTCTTTCAAAAATATTTAGGGTCTAGGAACACCACTTTTCGATTTAGGGATCCGTTTGCGAGTGTGTTCTAGTCGTATTATGTGGATTCTGCTTAAACCTATTGTCAATTAAATATCTTACTTTCGCCAGCCATTACAGCTTGCGTGTACCGCGGCGGGAGGCACCCAGTAAACCCGTAGTAGGAAGCCTGTTGGACCGTGCATCCGAACGCGACCACGCCTATAGCCACCAGGTTGATGGTGTAGGACACGCGAGTGGAGAACCCGTCCCAGCCGATGTTGCACACCGCTACGAACAGCATCGTTGCTAGAGATACCAGTATACCTGCAAGTGAAGAGATGATCTTATAATACACTAGCACACATTAACGTGTTCAAAAAGAACAAAAAACGAGTTCAATTGCCTTAAAAATTTGGTTTTTGTTGATTTGCTCAAAAAGCGCTTTATTCTTCTTCTTTCGTGTAAAGGTGATCAGCAACCCAATTGGTCTTGTCAAATTCTACCTACATAGTGCATTGCGACCTTTATACCTCGGGGAGTAGCCAGTGCCAGGTCTTTTTGGCTGCATGGAGCTGGACACAGCGCTTTATTAATTTCGATAAAATTTATATGGTACCATCTGTGAAGTATTCTCCATCAAAATCGGTTCACCCAGTCAATAGTTATGTAGAAACATACATACAAAAAACATACGCGTCGAATTGAGAAACTCCTCCTATTTTGAAGTTGGTTGAAAATCAAAAGCTTTGTTACCAAAGTTGGGTGGAGCGTCAGTCTTCCACAATCGAAGTCCATAATCAATCCTGGTTCGTACCAACGAGTTCTAATTGGTTTTTAACCGACTTCAAAAAAGGAAGAGGGTATCAATTCGACGGGTATGTTTTTTTAATGTTTTATATATATTTGATTTGTAGACACATGTTAGTACGACTGACCAAACGTGATCCTTGTGTTGTAAGTGAATAGGTCGAGCAGCAGGTTGTTGGTGACGACGGCGACGCAGGCGGACGCGATGTACACCGTGGACATGTCGAACATTATCGTCGTGTTCGGGTAGTGGTGCTGGAAGTAGTCCACCGCCATTATGAAACTGTAATTGTACAGTAGCTGGGTGTAAATCAATCGTACCCTAAAACTTAATAGTCATTGGAGAAATAAGTAAATTGTAAAATTACTTTAATTATTATTATTAACATTGGAGTGAGGTGTCAGCAATACAAATGCTTTGCTTGAATATTATCGTGTATGTATAATTAGAGCGAAAATGAGTTTTGTCGTTTGTTTGTTATTACCTCAACAGGCCAGTCAATCGTCATGAAATTTGGCATGCAGGTAGCCTAGCATGTGCTTATACTCGTATTTTTCACCCCGGGTCATTGTTTCCCGTGGGATAAGTTCTTAATAAGTGAACGCAGTGGATATTTAAAAGGTTTCAAATATACATAATGCACATAAGTATTTCGCGTAAAATAAAATAAAAAAATAAAAAACAATGTCAGGACAAAATATGTCAGGTCATTGTGTTCTAGAAAAATAAAGCGTTTAAACCAAAAAATGTGAGTTAGTGATGTAAATATACCTGTTAAACGGTAGTAAGAAAGCAGCTCCTGCGACAAACAGCGTCAGGTAGACGGAGTTGTATTTATCCGGGGGCGGAGCGCCGGGCTCCGTCGTGGCCGCCAGCTCCCCGCGGGCTCGCATCGCTTCGATGCGGGCGTAGCCCCCGCCGGGGGTGTCGTTCATTGTCCTTCTTATAACTTTATACTACTACTTGAACCATCTTGTTTATGTAATCGTAATCAAAAATTGTATTGACTACGCATCGTTTGTCATTTAATTTTGGTTTATTGAAATTATTACAAAATGTAACATGTGTTACATTGTAGCTGTAACATATATTTAAAGTTATTGGTATTGTCTATTAATATTTTTTATACATATTTATAGAAAGACGAAAATTACGCTTCAATTTTCTAAACTCATTTTGAATAATTTTTCTTGTTTCCGTAACGTTTTTTTTGTTTGCTAACTTTTAAGTATTAATTAATCAAAATTTTACGTCATTACAGATAATTGTATTTTGCACTAAGATTATTTTCGTATAAACAAAATTTCGCCGGCGGTTTTTGACAGTGAGAAACTAATGACACGCATGCGCGCTGCTCATTGATTTTTAGGGAAGGGACATTAGAGTTAAATACTTGATAAACACAATTATATTTCATGAACCGCCAAACTAAACGATATCTTATTGTGAAAACGAAACGTCTCAGATTAAGTCAGTTTACCCGATTAGTATGTAAGGGTGGAGGGTAATGCTTTTGGTGTGCAGTGTGTTTGTGTAATTATCTAAATTATGTATCTCCTCCATAGATTTTAGCAGTTGGAAAGATTTAAATATCAATGGAGCCAGCTTCAAGTCACCTGAGCAATATTTTTGTAAAATTTTAGTCCATTTTAGTCCATCTTCTTCTTTAGTACACCGCAAAAAGATGAAAAGTAAAATGGTAAAGAAAATTTATTTTAAACATGAAACTGTTTTGAATTTTTGTTTTGGACCAATTACTATTAAATATATTTTAAATTCACCTAACTCCACCAAATGAAACAATAAAAAAATAATTTAAAATAAATGAAATTTCTGTTTACTTGTAATAGAATTTATTATTTAAAATTTTTTGATCAAAAATACACTTACTCGTACGTTAAAATACTTATCTTCGAGCTCTAAACATTTATGACACCATACATACTTAATACAAAAATCTTAATTAGTTTACCTTTAGGTTTATTCAAGGTATATTAACTAAATTATATTAAATTATTAATATTATATTTAAATATTTCATAATTTCTCTCGTTTTATGGAAAATGTAAACCTCAAACTCTTGGTTCAAAAATGATACGGAATGGTTGAGCAGACAGAGACACTCCATCCACGGGGTCTGGTGAAGGCAGTGGTTCCCCAACTGGGATATTCAGTTTGAACTTCTGCAGTATGTGTGTGAGAAACATAAAGAGTTCGGATCGAGCCAAGCCCTCGCCTAAGCATCTTCTTCTCCCTGTAAACAGTTCGAGGGCGTGAGTTTCCATATTAAACCGATTACATGATTTAGATGCTATAAATATGATAACAAGAATTCGCTCCGAATTATTCCATACAAAATGTATTTTGCCATAATATTTTAAAATAGAATGACTGGATTTGATAAGTAATTGTGTTTTGTTTTACATATTATTATTATTTCAGATTATAAATAAATTCCTAAAGTATGACATCAAACATGAATATCATAATCGTAAAACTTAACTGTCAGCGTCAATAGGCCGTTACGCAGGTAATGCTGGGAGCAAACTCGGTCCCAAAATGTCGTTTTGAACAATAATAAAAAAGGTGTGGAATTTTTTAAATTGTGATTCACTTATGAAGTCGTTTGTTCATAAGACTCATTGCCCGACATAAAAATACAATGTCCTATTTTTTTCATTTTTTTATATTTTACATGAGTCATCAATCATCAACAGCCTATGTATGTCCCCACTGGAGGGGCTCAGGCCTACTCTTCTACAGAGAGTGTATGGGCCATAGTCCACCACGCGGGCCCAGTGCGGATCGGCGGACTTCACATGCCTGTTCAAGACATGCAGGTTTCCTCACGATGTTTTCCTTCACCGTTAAGCAATCGGATAATGTACTTGAATTGAAAAAACAACTCATAGGTACACGGCTGGATTCGAACCCGGTACCCTCAGATTGAGAGTCCGCGCCTTATCCATTGCGCCACCGACGCTTTACATGAGTATTTTAACTTATATGAGTCCAAAATAAAAGATCTGTCATATTGATAGTAGACAAGAATTTGTGTAAATATTACAGTACAAACCTATTCGATGTCTCTATTTAGTATAATTTTTGAGAAATCATAAAAAATATTGACAAACTTAGTTATGCGGTCGGGAAAATAAACTTTGTTTCAAGGTAGTCTGTAGATTTCTTTCAATTGTTCGGAAACCATGGTGCGCGAGTCCGAGTCACACTTGGAAGTTTTTTTAAATGTATACAACTGAATCAAATATAATTGAGACTTGTCTGTCTCCCAATCGATTCAGCGGTGGTAAAATGTCCACCAATTTATGACCCCGTGCCCCGTCCATCTTCATTATAATAGTTTCAACGCATTAAGTTAATTGAGTATTGAATAACAAACAATAAACTTGTTATCAGCCTTGCATTTACGACATCCTTATTAGTGTCTTCAAAATAGATAACGCTCAAGAATTTAGTCAGATTCCAGTGGTTTATAATGCAAAATGCTATCTTTATTTTCGAAATTATTTACATTTAGCGATAAATAAATCTTAAAAAAGTAAATCTCCATTTTTACGAGATTCTAGAGCAGTGCTGACCATGAACTTAAAACTTGTCGCACAGGAAGGCTTTAATGCATTTGTGCTTTTTTGTTTGTTTGCATTGTAGCCTAGTTAAGCCAAATCCAGTTTATGTTCACAAATAGTGTTAAAGAGCACACAGTGGATATCGAGCGTAAGGACGAATAAAACCCGACCGTACAATATTAAGTGTGTTTGTAAATGTTAAATATCATATTTTTTATAGTTACAAAACAGGACTCCAGGAACAAATAATTTGTAACTTATATGCGATGTTATCCTACTAATATTATAGTGTGAAAGTTTGGATGTTTGCACGTTTAGATGTTTGGATTTTTGGATGTTTGTGACGCTTTCACGGAAAAACTACTGAATGGATTTGAATGAAACTTTACAATAACATAGCTTATACATGAGAATAACATATAGGCTATAATTTGTAAAGACACATATTGTGTAAATTGTCCAAAATCACACTTATAATATTAGTGGGATTACATGGGCAATTTTGGCATAACAAAAACGCGTTGCCTAGCAACTGACCATAGAATATGTATATAATATTGGTGTAAAGACTATTTGAATGTACTACGTCAGATATTAAAAAATTTTTTCTTTAAACTATTAGCCTACGTAACAGAATAAACACTATTTTGTACCTTATGCTGGAAATGGAGATAGATGCCATCTATGCCTATCGAATAAGTAGAATAAATCCTGAAGTACACGCGGACAAAGTCGCGGGCGGAAGCTAGTAGTATATATAACAATACACACTATGTGAAAATTTCATGTGTGTATTACTATTTAATAGGTCGTGTTTGTAATGTAAACCTAAGAGTATAATAAAAGGCGACTAGAGAATTAATGCGTTCAAAAAGAACTAAAAACCGACTTTAACTGCCCTAAAAGTCTACAGCATTCATCCCCTAAAATGTTCACCTTAGAGGTAGAATTTGTTTATGTTTTTGTTGATTCACTCAAAAACCTAAACCAATTTCGATAAAATTTATATGGGCCCACCTCTGTAGTGTACTCTACCAAACAAAAAAGGATAATTAAAATCGATTCATAATTGGTGGAGTTATCGCGTAACATACATACCAAAAAAACACAAGAAAAAGAAACATACAGTTGAATAGAGAACCTCCATCTTTTTTGAAATCAGTTGAAAATATCAGCATCTTTCAAAACATCTTCGTTCGACCACTTCTGCTAAGCCTGTGATTATGGCAAATCCCCTGGCAATGTGGCTAATAAGGTTTTGTGCTTACCACAGCCAAAAGGCATAAGCCAGTCATCCTGCATGAGGTTGCCTTCCTTTGTCAGGAAACGTTCTGGTCTGAATACTTTCGGGTCCTTCCAGTGTGCCCCGTTGTGAAGATCGTACATGGCAAGTAAAATAAAGGTACCCTAAAAATGACAACAGTTTTAATTAATTCATTTGGAATCTTTAACAGCCAGTTTGATATAGCATGATTATAGCACTCAGTAATATTTTGCAGTCTTACACCTTGAGTTGAGGCATCTTGGGTACGCTTCATCCAACGGCCTTATCGTCACTTATCATTTGGTGACATGAAGGCCAAATGTAAACACATAATATTTTTTTTAATAATGTGCTCACAACGTAATTGACATAGTGTAGTTTAACAAGTTAACGCGTTTAAAAAGAACTACAAATCGACTTCAAGTACCGTAAAAGTCTACAGCAAATTTAAGACTTATATGGTTTTCTCATGGATGCCATTGTCAGAACTGGAACCAATTAAAATGGAACCAGACGGGAATCACCAGCTTTCAAATAAAAAAAGAATCATCAAAATCGGTTCATTCAGTCGAAAGTTATGAGATAACAAACATTAAAAAAACATACCCGTCAAATTGAGAACCTACTCCTTTTTAAAAGCTTTTTTGAAGTAGGTTGAAAATATATCTAAACATACACGTAAAAAGAGGTACGTACATAAATCACTCTGTTTCTCCTGGGTTTAAATATTTTTTACTAACGCTGTTAGCTATAGAATGTGTGAAGACTTCCAAATTGTGTTTTGATGGTTACACGGAAACTGGCACGCTAGTCTATGTTTAAACTACTCGTATCATCAATAACCACCATGTTACTTGGTATAAAAGGTAGCAGCGTCAGGGTCGTTTCGTTACTTAAAAAGCTTTATAGAGTGCGCACGATTACCATCCAACGCCCTATTGTCGCTTACCACCACGTGAGATTAAGGTCAATAAAAATATCTACGCCAAGTTATGTATATTAAATATATATCATAACTGAAGAAGCCCACTGTTGGGCACGAGCCTCCATCCTCCCTTGACATTTCTGCATACCACCAACGCACATCTGTTTGTAGCATATTTTTCTTACCTTAGGTATGACGTAGCCGCCTAGTTCTGCATCTTCTAGAGCCATGTGAGGAATCCCAACAGATGGTACTGTCGATATGCGTAACGCTTCCAATAACACAGCTTCCGTATACAGCATTCTATAAATGTACATATTTATTTTAAACCATGCGATAGATCGCTCGAAAAACCCATAATCGGTGGGGAGTAAAGGTTCTCGAGTGGCGACCACGTACCGGGAAATGTCTACCAGGCCGTTCTCCTACTAGACCGACGGACCGACGACCTGGTTAGAGTCGCAGGGAGTCACTGGATGCAGGTGTCTCGGGACCGGTCGATGTGGCGTACCATGAGGGAGGCCTATGTCCAGCAGTGGACGTTTCACGGCTGATGATGATGATGCGATAGATGCGTGGAAGTAAAAGTTTTACAAACCGGGCAAAACTAGTGATTACTTGCCACATGACTCGAAGAAAGAATAACGGTCATTGTGGCGTACCCTGGAGGAGGCCTATGTTCAGCAGTTGACGTTTCCCGTCTGATGATGATGAATTACTATCAGCCTGTACTGTCCCACTGTTGGACAAAGATAAAGCAATTATCCCTCCAGTTCTCTCTCAAGATTTGGCTCCTGCATTCTCCTACCCAAACTGCTTACATATATTTTTAAAGTCTTTGCGTGTGTTGACTTGAAAAGCGCGCTGCACGGGGAAATTTGATCGGCCAATTTCTTGCTAATCTTCAATCAAATTGTGTCGTGTAGACAAGAAAGAAAAATCAACGAGTACTTCAACAGAGTTCACTTCTCTGAGTACAAACAACTTACAAGCATACGGCTCTCGGACGTCTTTGCTGACCATATCTCTAGTTTCGCAGGCAACAAGGATGACGTCAAAAGAGATGACTGTTCTTTATCACAGGGTCTTCAAACTGTGACGTAAAAATTGAGTAGGTAGCGCTGTTTATCCCTACACACTAACACATGGTACATAGTTGTTATAGTTACTAACGACAGCATGGAACCTAAAGAGTGAACTGTGTTTGCTGAAACAAGGGCAATTTGTCTGAGTACGACCTCTTTTGATCGCAGTCGATTGTAGACAATGTAAAGTGGTAAGGGCTCTGATTGTGTTGATATGGTACGGCAGGGTATGGAGATTGGCGGCATATACCTAGCTCTGTCGTTTATAGTGGGCTGTCTCTCTCTACCGATGACGTCATCAATCTCCTTATGTATACGGCTCTGGACTTCAACATTCCGCACTAGGTGCAACAGAAGGAACACGGTTGTGTTGGTGACCGTCTCCATGCCGGCCTGCAGTAGGTCCATGCACACCACCTGCAGTTGCTTATCTGTAACTAAGACCAAGAAATATATTATACCACAATAGGAACAAAATGGTCAACGGCAACCTACTTTTTAAGTTGCTCGATAGTATTTATATAAATGATATAGAATCAGTTATATAGTTTCATTAAGAGAAAATTAAATTTCCCAACTCGACAGTCAGAACTCGCAAGAAATAGTTGTTGTTTTTTTCAGGCAGGAAAAAATCGTAACCGGGTATTTGCAAATGAGTGTAAATAAATCTTTTAAGAGGTCTAAAATCGGGAAGCAGCGTCTAGATGTATCAACAACACCTTACTGCAATGACAGCGACCATCAAACCGCCTTCTAAGCGTGGTGATAATGGCAAATCCAAAATTAAGTTGAACAGTTCATGTCCACCAGTGGGCTTATGAAGCTGACGGTAGCGAAAATGACCTATTAGTGTGGGGACACACCTATCTTTGCTGTTCTGGTCTATCTAAAATGACCTAGACCGGGCTACATATATGAAGTTTTTATGTAATTCGCGCCTCTTTCTGGCCGGCCAGCACGTTCTCAGTCAGTGCGGGTAGACAGGTGTGTCTCGATCGGTACATTTTGTATGGCATTCTAGCCTTCCGGACTCCGGATGATCTGGGAGATCAGAAAAGCAAAGACAGGTGTATCCCCACGCTTAATAGCTAGTGACATTTACGATTAAGAATTTATATTGAAGACAATTGATAAATTACGACGGATATTCGGACCTAGAATATACTTTTCCCTTCTTCCTTAGTAGAGTAGAAACGTTACATTATATGTATAGGTTTAAAAAAAAGATGATAGATAATAGGCAATAAGCTAAATACTATATAATTATAATATAACAAGATGTTGATAACACATCACAAGATTGTTCTGGACCCCACAAGTAACAAACATATTTGTAGAATAACATCGGAAGTGTTATCTAAATACATATAGCTACTGAGATAACGCTATACATGTAAATCTTGTTTAGTCAATAATTAATTGTAATTCTATTATTCATTTTGAAAACAATCTACTTACCTAAAAAACTATTATGTAGGACATTACCACTTTAAATTTTGACGTCATATTTTCTTCAGTGAAAAATATCTCAATTTTCCGACACAGGTGTATACGGAAATTTTGAAAAATCTAGATATAAAATGTATTATGACAACTCTATACTCAGAGGATAATTTTTAAAATAAAGAAACTAAAAATATTTTTGATAATTACATATCTTTTTCGCCACTAAGAAGAAGAAAAACATATTGCATGAAGGAGCTAAATTATACAACAAGTTGCCTAATAGTATAAAAGAAAATCAGTCACTCATTGTCTTCAAAAAATCATTAAAAAACTACATTTTAAAAGAATCTCCTAATGAAATAAATAAATATCAAATCGGTATGTTCTATATAAAAAAGTAGCAATGTGAATGCACCCTTGTATCCTGAATGCTGCATATGTATATCAAAAACTTTTTTGTATAAATCGTCCACAATATGTTACCACTAGACTACCCTACTTTTACTGTATTTTATGTTTTTCATGTAAGTGATTTATAATCTTAATGAGAAATAAATGTTTTAAACCGTAAAACCACTGTCTCCTTAGGAAAGATGCACTACAGAGAAGAAAGAACGAATGAACTAAACAGCCGTCTAGAACATCTAAATATCTATCCAGAGCACGGCAGCGTCTCATCTACATAAGGCAAACGTCTTATTACTTATATTCATCACAAGCTGAGGTAAACGTCAAATGTGAGTCCATTGTGAATAAAGCAATGGAATTAAATTAATAAATTTAATCGTGTACTACAAAAATAATTACGAGCGAACCAGCGATAATCAAATTTGTTGTTCTTCAATTTGCGTCGTAATAAATTATCACTGCCTCTAAAAACAAACAAGCAATATTGTCGGTCAATGTATGTATATAGTCTACTATTGTTGTTTGGAATTTCAAGTCTAGAACAATTAAATGCATACTTTCAATCTTATTTTGTATTTACAACACCTCTTTGCATACTTTTCTACGTTTTTTCCACTCACAGGTTGTTAGAGATAGCTTTTTGCGATAAGACATTGTATTGTCTCTCTCTATACTAGTCGCGACCAAAAGGAATCCTGACTTACTTTGTCAAAATGCAACACCTTTTGAAAATTAAGATCTGCTAGAATCGAAATCAACAATCTACAGTAACAAGATCGTTCGGTTTGTCAGTGGGACAGGATTCCCTTCAGCTGAGCGTACATCCTACTTCGATGGCTTGTGAACCGAACGGTGGTTCAACAGAAATGAGCTTTAAGAGGGTATGCTGTTGTCAAAGCGCCCATACAAACGTACTCCAGTCATATTTTGAGTATTAAGCTATGAAAATCTATGAAATTTTCAAGACACAATTTAGAAACAAATATCTGTGTCGGTGGTGAGTCAGATTTTCGTTTAAAAATATACTTCCAGAGATACAGGGCGTCAAAGAATTGTATTTTACGGTAATAAAAAGCCCCAACTTTGAACCTGACTTACAAGAGTATGAATCAATTTAGAACAATTTGGAAAAACCACCGACATCTGAAATTTCATTAGTATACTGTATTAAAAAAATGGTTACATAATATACTGTATCCTTCAAATGATCCCTGGACTACGAAAAATCCAAATAACGGGTGGATAACATCGCGTAATGTGTGCTGTCTCACCGTACGCGCTCGGGTAGGATAGGGCTCGGAGAGGGACAGCTACAAAACAATGCAACCTTGAAACCGACCACGTGGTCTTACCAACATAGCCTCTTAACATACAGACATAATGTGTTCTAGATTACCAAACGCGATACTTATTCTGGTAGTTATTCTGAAATTCATGTCGACGTAGTCGCAACCAAAACCTGTATTTATATTGTAACTGTTCATCTGTAATTTTGGGGGGAATTAACTGTCCTGTGACTATTTCAGTACACGTGACGCATTTTCAGGCACTGCCACTGACGCAAAGGTTTATATGAATTAGTTAATTGTAACTATATTTCATAGGTCGGTAATAAATAGCCACAGCTAGTATTTCATCAAATTAAAGTTTCTGGCCAAGTAACTTAACGTGAGGTGAAAGCAAAGAGCAAGCCTATTACGGTACCCAAAAATCTGGATATAGCTTACTGAATTAGCTGTGTCGCATTAGTCGTTGAGAAAATCCAACACGTACAGAGTCGATCTAAAGGGTGCTGAAGTTCTAGTCCTCTCAAATAAACTTACATGCCCCGTCCTTGTTTTGCATCATTTCAATCAGTAGCAGGTCAATGACATCTCTCGGAGTTTTAACGTCAATGGTGTCCCGGTGTTCTTGAATGATTCCCTGGAATAATATCCAAAGTTAATTATGGTTTAATCGGAGACGGATTTAGTTTACTTTTTATTCCGATCAAACAAGTAGTCTCTGTGGGTTAATTTCTGAAGTCCAGACGTGGACAAGAACTAGTAAAAGATAGCACAAAGCGATCTTAGGTTTCTGGCGACCCACCACATCTACAGTGGAAGTGAAGAACAATCAGTGAGTTATCTAAACGTGTACATAACTTTTTTAAATTCGCTTGCTAGATTTATTTGCTCTTTTGGAAAAGACATCCTGTAAAAGATATAAACTCTACAGGCCATCGTCTCAATCTAGGTGACACAGTCTTCATCCAAAGAGCTTTCGTCCGACGCATGTCTGAGTAGATAATATGTACCCAATAGATTTTTCCAGGTCGCAGCAACTATATAGGGCCAAGTTATGCAATCTGCCGCCAAGGGTATCGTGCTCGCGCGGCAAAGCTGTTTTAATTACAATAAAATCAGGGTCACCTACGCAAAAGCGAGTCCCTGAACTAAAAACCCTTATCTTATTTGTTAATATATGTTATTGTAATATTGAACTTTGATCTAGAGTTTCTGAACTGATGAAAGTATGGTAGGAAGTTTAAACATTATGATGGCTGCAGGCTGGTACTGAAATCTCTTGATCTTATTTCATCGTGAAATTTAAGAACTTAGCAAAGTAGGCGTACATACTGTTTGACGCAATTCTTCGTGCGAGATCGCTGTGAAAAGTAACGGTTTATTGCTCTTTTTGCTATTAGACATCACAAAGTAAAGTAATTTAGCTTAATCTCATTACTCCTATCATGGGCTGCAGTATCTGCCTATTAATAAACATCTTGCTTTCACAAAACCTTCCAAGCGTGGTGATTATGACAAGTCAATGAGCGAGGTTCATGTCCAACATTGGACATGCAGCTGATGATGGTATTGTTGTAATGAAAAATTACCCTAAGAAATTTGTACATCGCGTCGTATGTTTCTTTGAGCTCAGTGTATCCAATAAGGCGTGGTATCACATATCGCAGACATGGCATGTAGCTAATGAGGCCTCCACTCATGTCCACGATACTGAACGAACGTGTTATTAGGTTGCACAGCTTTTTCAGCCGATTGTCCTTGAGGTCGTATCTGGAAAAGATAATTACAATTTCGATCGTAAATGTGAGTGAGATAAAATACCAACGGGACGCCTAATGTTTTATAAAAAAAAAGCCGCATACAACGAAGTTTGATCTTAAAGCTTTCTCTTCGAGCAAATTCAAGTCGACAAATTTTAGAGCCAGTTAATTTTTTCAAAATTGTTGATTGCTTCTGAAGAAGCAGATCTACAAAGATTAACATATACGGTTTCGCCTTTATAAACGTTTGAACTGATCGTGACGAAATTTCGAAAGAATATAGTCTATGGTATGAATAATAGTATAGTCTAATTTTAATTCCAATAAAGTGTTACCATGTGATACATTTTGAAGCTCAATCTGAAGTTGCGAGAAAAAGCTTGTTTGTGATAAAGACTTATCGTTGCAAATCAAGAGAAAGCGTCAGATAATTAAAGACTTTCTCTGAGTTAAACGAAATTGTAATCTGTAATTTTTACCGAGTGATACGCAGGATTTTTGCAGGAAAAATTCAAGTAGGCTCGCTTAAAAGATAATATTGGGCTCACCTTTTACCAGCTACCAATCTCCACAGTATATTGACAACGGATATGCCAAACATGTCATTGACCAGCACAGGCTGGCCGGCGTCTAACATCCTCAGGTCGACCAGCGCTCGGCACTCCTCTGCTATGTGGGCTTCCATTGACCTGGAGCCGTAGCCGAAGTTCTTCAAATACTTCAGAATCACGCGGCGTGTAGCGCTCCATGAAGGACCATCCGAGAATACTATGCCTTGAAATCAAATTAACTCCTTTAAACCTTTTACTCGATGAAGGCTCAAAAATAAAATTCTGAAAATTTACTTCAATCGTAACTTTTTCAATATTTTCTCTCTTCAGTAGTCCTTTTAGGTACAGATTTTTATCGAGATGCTTTAGTGTTCTTTGAAATAGTTGATGATGGTGATATACACTAATAGTACTTACTAAATATTATATACATATTATTATATATATTATATATATATTATTATACATATTCATACATACACATCTCACACATTAAACAGCACTTCTGTAAGGTACACAAAGACATTATACACTACACATTTTTTTTTACACATAATTTACTGTCACCTCGTGATGATTGGATGAAGGGTTCTGACAGAATATCAGCGCTGCAGGACTCCTGCAGCACATGCTGAGTCAGCGCCTTTTCGGTCGACTTATTTATATATACGAACCTAATTTTAGTTGTTTTTTAAATGTTTAACTTTATTTTAGTTATTTTATATAAGTATTAGGTTTAAGTTTTCTTTTTGTAAATAATTTGAGTCACCGAATAAAGATTTTATCTATCTATCTATCTTATCTATCTAAATTATTAGCACTAAACTGAACATGTCACAAAATACTTCAAAAAACGCTTCCGATATCCGGCTATAATAATAGGCTGCTTAAGTCCAGTGTTGGTCATGAGCTTCCCACATAGAATGCTACGTCGGATTTCCATGAGCGAAATTTACCACATTTACCACATTTCCTAGGTGGATTGGTGGCCGCAGTAAGATGTTGTTACATAGGTTGAAGGTAATAGCCCACCTCCTAATCATTCTCCGCCTTTTACGACACCCGCGATATGATGATTTGCTCCTATCGAAACGCGATCACACGGTCCTTTGCCTCTTATTCTAAGCTAGATACAATATTAGATTACACTTTCGAAACCTGAATAACTTAAATTTATTATAAAAAACTGTGATTCAGTTATTGAAAGTGACTGTAATTAATTACAACTAGTGTGATTGTCCGCTAACACTCAATTTTCGCAGTGCTTCCTTGGTCCGTCCAAGGTCTTGTTTTTGTTACCATCGCTTACCATTGTTATGTCTAGATTTAGAAATAGGTCTTAAGAGTTTTTTCATTATTGCTGTTGACAATACATCAAGCATATCAAGTAAAATGAGCACACTCACCGAGTTTCTTCCCGAATGACCTCATCATGTAGAAGAAGCCGTCTGGTCTTCCATCGAAGACTTCTCTCGACGACACCTCCTTGATCAGGTCTCTCCCCGACACCACCACAACGTTCATAGAACCAAGCCTGAGTCCAAGTAGGTTCCCATACTGCTGGGACCATGACTGCCACACGCTATGGTGGTTGCCAGTCTTCTTTAGCTTCAGCCAAACATGAAGATAGTTTCCTATTACCGGCAAGATTGGAGGTCCTGAAGAATAGTGTCATAGCAATAAAATCATTCAACAATGAATCCTACAATTCAACAAATGACAGTATACGAGTATTTGACCAACTGAAAAAGTCTACTACTGAACATAGGTATTTAATTTGATGAATTTAATTTTAAACTTTGAATGTATTACTTTGAATAAGCAACTCAAAAAAGTATAATTTATTTATCTTATTTAAAATTACTATTACATATATATATAATCACATAAAACAATGGCACATCTAGTTGCGCTTGGTCTGTGTATTGCACTCGTTCCAACGAACAACCGATACTGGTTTTAGTTTAATAGTTACCTTAAACTTACCGTTACTTTATTTTATTTTAGTTTTACTTTAGTCACCTAAAATACCCTAGCGATTAAGTATACTTCTATGTATACATTTCTCATGTATGTGAAATGTAATTTCTTCATCAGAAATAAAGTTATTTAACCACAACATTTGGGCTTTTACACCTAAATAGAATATTGTACTGGCTATTTTTTCGATATCAACAAATTTACTGTAGACTTGCAAATAAACTACGTCATCAATACAAACTGATATCATTGACACCGGATAAAACTTTTACTACCTAAAGCTTTCAAGTTTTAAATTACAGGTTATTATTTTTGATTGACTAAAAAAATCGTTATAAATGAAATTATGTAAAACCTGGTGGAAAGCGTCTCGGTCTTCTCGTTGTCTCCAAAAACAATAATAAAATAAAAAACGTCGATATGATAATAGGCCACATGTTCCTTTCTTAGCCAGATAACGACTAAACAGCAGTAGGGATGTACTTTCCAAGTACTTACATTTTAAATAGGTATCTTAAAAAAGATTAAATCGGAAAAACTTGCGCAACCACGTTCTGTGTTATTCAAATTAACCAGGAAGTCTTCATAATGAGTATATTATAGTAATGCACAGACTGATGTTATCAGGAAGATCTTTACACGTGCTACCTGCCTGCGCAAACGACGCGTTGGTAGGGATTTTTTATGAATTTGAAAATGGAATAGGTACTGGCATTAGTTCAGTTTTATACAGGAGCCTCATTCATTCACACCATGTCGAACTTTCTATAAAGGCGAAATCTATTTGCCATAATACACTATGATAAGCAGGCGGATTTATAATCGCACTAAGATGTTGTTTACATAAATAGACGTAGCTGCACATATCTTAAACAATTATTCCCGAGACCCTAAGTCATATAATATTCACCTAAAATAATTAAATTTAGCAACTCTCAATAGGCTTTTGCAAATTAAATAATACTTGTGTCCTTCTGAATGCTACTGCTCATATAGAGAACGATAAATGAAGCACTGTATGACGCAACAGGTGTAACACAGATAGCAAGAAGTATATTCATTAAATGAACAAATATTCCAAGTTGTTCTAATAAAACCGTACGTACCAGCAAACAGCTTTATCATCGATTAATTGATGCAAAACAACGACCAAGAGTGTGCCGCATCAAATAACTACAGTTCCGCAGGCTAAAAACCCAAGCAAGTGCGAGTCGGACTCCCACTCGAAAGGTTCCGTATCACTGTATAATATTATAAAATACTAGCTTCTGCCCGCAGATTCGCCCGCTTGGACTTTAGAATTTATTCCATGGGAACTACTACATAACAAATATCAAACTGACGCGACACTTATTTGGATATGAGTCATACTACAATTCTAAAACGATATATTGATTAAAATATGGAGGGGTGGTGGTGCAAGATTCTCATACCTATCAAAACAAATATTTATAAAAAAAACATGAAATTTGTCAAGCCGTCTAGCAGGAGTGCAACCACAAAAAGCGTGACACCAAAATTGTATATATTAGGTTGCGTCCCTATCTTTATCCCTTTTATGAGACGATTCAAAAATTCGAAAATACGTCACTCTTTATTTTAATCAATAAAGCTAACTACAAATTTTCATGCTATTGACTTCGAATACAACAGAGTTAATGAGTAATAGTCGACCAAAGTATAACATACTTGGAGATGTCCAAATGAAAACTTCGTACAAATTCCATTCAAAATTAATTTTCATTAGACGTCTAACTGCCCTATCAGACTGGCAGTCTAAATATTCCCGTAGCGTGTCAGTGAGGCAAGGGCGCAAACAAGTTTTCAAATTAGGTTCAATGGAAACTGCACTGCAGCTCTCATATCCATGTGAGAAGCACATATATAGCTTCAAGGAACAGTACGCTCGCAGAACCCTAAAAAAATGACCTCACTGCGACCAGTTCATCATATCAATACAAAACATTACGCTCTCTTGACAAATACGGAAAAAAACCGGTAATGTGCAAGCGCTATACCTTCAACGAGGGTTCCTTTGTTTATTGCACATAGAAATACATTTAAGAGAACAAATATTTGTTAAAGGTAGTACTTTTCACAACTGCTGACAATAGGTCTCCCCCACGGTGCGCCACAATGACCGGTACTGAGCCACTTGCATCGGCGGCTCCCCGCGAGCAACACAGGTCGCCTGTACATGTAGTAGGGGGACGACCTGGTACACTTTTTCCGGTACGTGGTCACCACTCGAGAACTCTTACTCCCCATCGGTTATCCTTCGAGCGATATGACCTGTCCATTGCCACTTCAGCTCACTGACTCGTCGAGCTATGTCGGTGACATTATAATTCCGGATTTTATCACGTGGAAAAATTCCGAACACAGCTCGTTCCGTAGCTTGCAGAGTGGCTTAGAGCTTGTTTATTCGGCCCACAGTAAAGGACTACGTTTCGGTTCCGTTTGTCATCATTGGCAAACTAAGAACAACACGCACTGATTAAAGACTTTTAGATAAGATAAGATATGTTTTATACGAGAAGATATCCCAACCGAGTTGGATTCTTTGGTTTACCTCAGTTGACCTCTTTGTCAAAGTTGGACCTACCTAGTTGAACTATCTGTCCGTATACATATTAGTCTACAATTTCGGCAACACGCACCGATTAAAGACTATAATATAATGTTTAAAAAACAATTTGTTCTACAGTTGAAACGCTTTTACTGTTTTTTCTGTTAAAAAGAAATAGGTCACTTAGCTGTAATACCTGATTATATTTTTTACTAGTGTAACTGATATCAATCACTACTTGAATTCAAATCTTGCTCAGTGGGAAGCGGTTCGACCGCAGATGATGGACTGGATAAATGTAATCTATCACAGTGTCCTGTCCACAGTAAAACCACATACATACAGTGATCTACAGTGATCTTCAAAGAGTAAAAAGTAGTTATTGTATGCTCCTAGATAATCTTGATGATATTTTTAAATACTGTCAAATTTGAAAAATTGTAAATAACATTGACATTAAATTACAAACTATATCTATATTTATCACTAATGAGATGAGAAATAGTAAAACAAAACACATTGACATTGAACTGAAAATGACATTTAGTATTTTACGTTTGACATAATAATTATATGGTAAGTCCTATTACGTAGTATATATATATATTTGGTAAGCCCAAAAGGAAAGTTATATTGGTAATTGGTACTACTTTAATATCTATTGTAACCTATAACTAGCACAATAAATGATTTTGATTTGATTTTATGGGTTTGTATATGGCCTTTATCTCACTTGTTGGTAAGTAAGTAACGATAAAGCGCTGGCTCTGCTACCTTTCATACCGGAACACAACAGTGCTACTAACACTGCCGTTTAGCGGCCGATTTAGGTAACATGGTGGCAGCTAGCCAGGCGGACATAGAAAATGTCCTACCACCAACTAAACCGAGTACCAATGGGTGAGGTACTGGGAATCGAACCCAGGATCTTCGGATTGTGAATCCAACATTTAGCTATGAGGCTACCGAAGCGGTTGTAAATATATGAGTTAATATTACGTACCCGTATATAGTCCATCTTCCTTTTTCAACCTTTTGTTTATTGGAATACAGTATCATAAAATATTTATTCATTGAGAAATAGTAATAAAAGAAAACCTCTTCCATTTTCAGGTTAGGAACTGTCCAATTATACAATACGTTGCAAAATATTAGTTTTTTTACTGGGGTCTATACATTTCAACTTTCAATTGTCTATAGAGTGGTCGTTACAAAATGGACATTTTACAATCTTAATTATTTTTTTAAAAAACGGCCACTTGCGAGTCGGACTCGCTCACGAAGGGTTACGTACCATTCTCTATAAAAACGGCAAAAAATCACGTTTGTTTTTATTTATTTATTTTTCTAGAGAATTTATAACTAAATATTTTGTTAATATTTCAAGCGTCTACCCGTCTACCTATGACCGTTATCAATATCGAGCAAAAATTAGACAAAAAATTTCGTTTGTTGTATAGGAGCCCCCTTAAATATTTATTGTATCTGCATTTTAGTATTTTTTGTTATAGCGGCAACAGAAACAAATCATCTGTGTAAATTTCTACAGTCTAACTATCACGGTTCATGAGATACAGCCTGGTGACGGACGGACGGACGGACAGCGGAGTCTTAGTAATAGTGTCCCGTTTTTACCCTTTGGGTACGGAATCCTAAAAAGTGCTCTTCCAGTGCCTTACGATACAACTGCAGCAGATATCAAATGAATGGCCGGCCGTATCGTCCGGCTTGAATCTATAAAGCGGAGACAAATTCCCGACCATCGCATTACAAGTTCAGTTAACTCAGAGAGTGGACCTCTAGACAAACAACAAGTCTTATCGTTTACCATAATAATTATTTACATACAAGTGAAGTGATGGCACCAATTAACGCAAACGTCATAAATGGAAGCGAGCCCTATGTACCCGCAAAAAAGGCTTTACCTGAAGTCGACACGGAAAATGGAAATGGCCAGTAAGTACTTTTTGTTAGTGCAATATTTACATTTATCCGTTACAGACAAAGGAGGTTGTTTGTTCAAAGAAAACTGTGATAAGCATTCGATCAAACTTTTTACATATTTTTACGTAGAATGTAAAATGGATTTTTTCTTCTTCTAATAATTACCTCATGCACATTGAGGTACATAAGTACATTATACTTATATGCTCATGCATGGGAATCTTTGGTTGACATTCCAAGTTTGACGGAGCCATATTCAAGACAACATAAGTTAATATTTCTATTACTTTTCTTCAAAAGTTATCACACTAAAACATGCAGACACACATGTTTATTATCACGCTTGTGTATATGGTACTTGTTTTAGCACACCTACATTACGTGTTTTATGTAGTCTTCAGCCTATTTTTGGCTCGAAAATAAGAACACGAGAGCGTGTCAATTTCTAGGCGTTATCTAAACATGAATGAGATCTACTATTTAGTCTAGCTAACCGTCGTATCTACATAATCTACATGTACGATATGCAGCCGTAATTACGAGCGATACTTTTAAACTTTGCTTTTAAACATAATATATCACGGGCGCATATACTTACTTTCTCTAAAATATTTTTAAAACCTTTAACATATATGGCAATTAAATAAAGACATATAAACCTATCATATAATAATGTTATCTTAGAATGGAATAAACACATCATCGTAATTTTTAATTGCGACATACATATTTGAACTTTAATACAAACTAATGTAAAATTTCCGGATATTACATCATTATCAGCAACAATACTTAATTACGCTTAATAAATAACAAATTATAACTTAAAGTATTTCATGTCAGCTTTATCAATTGTTTTTATAGCAATTGTTCTAAAATTATCTAGCTTTGATTTGAAATTAATGGAAGTTTTGGCAAAAATATATCTATAGGAACTCTTTTCTCTGTCTGTCAGGTGAAAACCAAACACACGTAGAATGTTGACAGTTCTAAACTAAATTCCGGATTTGCCTCACTTTGCTCTGTGCATTTATTGAAGAAAGAAAACGGTTTCTCAGATTATCTAAATCTAAAAGAACGTTTCAATATAAACGCGTCCTTTATTGAGATGGAATAATAACGTCTAGAATGTGTACTTCACTCACTAACACTCTACTAAAATATGATATCATGAAAAAGCGATAAATATTCCATAGCAACTATATTATTAGTGGTCTTGGGTTAATTAATATGAATCAATATATTATATATTCGCCCTTGAGCCAAGACTGTTAAAGTGATTGATATATAAGCGAATACATAAATTGACTCGTAATTTGTTTTCCCTTTTTAAAACGGCTTACTTATATGTAGTACATACATCATTTTATTATATATATATATAGTTACATGATTTTCATAAAACATAATGAGGAATTCATAGTTCACTTATTTTATATATGATTTCTTTCCTCACGATGTTTTTCTACACCGAAAAGCCGATGGTAATGATTTTAATCATTCGTACATAAATTCCAAATAACAAATTGGAACTCATTGGTACGAGCCAAAATCGAACTCAGACCTCGATGTTTCAAGGACTGACGCTCTACCCGACTGAGCTACAACGGCTCATCATATCATATTAACTTAACTTCAGTTAAATTAATGTTGGTGAGATCCTAGATGAGCATGATTCCATCCAGCAACATTTTTGTTCCACTTATCGTGAGATGAGATGTATATAAAGCAATTAACTACAATATCCAAAAAGTAGTATTGTAGCGACATAAGTGATTCTTTTATCTAGCTTCTAGACCAAGAATCGTAATGAGCTGGGAATCGAAATCTTTTGCATGATTTGAGGGGAAAACTCGTCTCTGTTTCCGAGAATCTGCATCAATCATGCGTCAACTGGACACTTGGGGAGCTCGACGCGACAGTGACACGCCCCCCAACATTGAAGGACAAATGTTAGAGAGAGACGTAGAATAACTCGTTTCCATCATAATTAAACCTGTTCATGTCAAGCTATTTAGTTAGGAATCCATGTTTTCAAGTAATGGCTACTTGGACACCATAGATGTGTAGAATTATTGGCCTATAGCAATAGCCAAGTCAATTTTGCACGTTCCTTTGAAACTGTTTTAGAGGTTAACGGTACGTAAACATTGTTCAATATGGCCTTCCATTTCATAGTCAAATGGAATTAAGTAATCAGTACAGTAAACTTCAATGTAAATAAAATGTATTTAATCGTGATTAAATTTATAAACAGAGTTCACTTTCTAGGCACTCAGAAATCATCATCAAAAATGAACAATGCCACAAAAAGTGCTAAAACAATTACCTACATCATTTTTTCTTGTTTTGAAAAATATGAACTAAATTTAAGGCCCGACATTCCCATCAAACTATGAAACCAGACAAGTTCTTTTTTGGTGATGTAGAATTGTTTCCACTGTTTTTATTTGTTTTTATACTTTTTTTGCTACTAAAATAATAAAATCTGACGTCATTAGATTTTTTAAACCAACAAGAAAACCATTAGGTGTACATTTTTATTCAATTATCTATTATCTGTAATTTTAAATATTCACATATAACGAATTTCTTTGTAGCATATCTCTCTAGCCACAATGCACGTAAAAAACCTGATACTTTGTCACACTCATATTACATTGAATCAGCGCATTTATAAATAAACCGATCAAGTGCGAATCGGACTCAAGCACTTATGGTTCAGTTGTATACAACATGATAATTAACTTATTGAAATTCAAAATGAAAGGTAACGTAATAAGCACCGGACATTGTTGATCAATCTGATTGAAGAACAAACAGAGTAGAGACAGATATACAGAAGGCTGACTGACAGCAAAATGATCCCATAAGGGTCAATATTTTTTCGTATAGTGGTACGGAATTCTAAAAAGTAACTTTTTATGACTATTGTCCAGCCTTCAAGATGGATGGATGTATTGACGTATTCTTATGGAAATTTGATTTAAAAACGTAAGAATACATAGGTGTTAGTTTACTGGAGTCGTATCTTTTGAGTTATGAAGTTTTAAGTGTTCCATTAGTAATTCAGAACGTTCGAGTTATCATCGAAGATTTTCGAGAGAATCAAAATGTGTGGAAAGTTAAACGTTTCAGTCTACGATGTTTATCGAAACGTGATGTCCAACAGTGGACTTATGCAACGGTTGATAGAATAGCTATTATATTTAATACCACAATATATTTAACTACAAGACAAGTGTATCTATCAATTTACATTCCTCTGTCTCATTCCGATGCTCACAAATTAGTTGTCTGTAAAGTTTACGGACGATAATTTTACGTTATAAAGACTTAAGAAAAGATACTTCACAAACCGAACGCTTAGGCCAGTCGTGCCTCTCTATTGCTTGTTCCGCGCTGTCGCTTTGCACGGTCGACTCAGGCGGAACGTGACACTTTTTCGTGCGTGTAGACGGCGTTCATTGATTTATAAGACGTCACGTCAAAATGAGTCTTTTTGAAAATGTGAAAAATTCATTTCATTCATTTTTTTAAATTTAATTTAAAAAAAAATCATTATTCGGATTATGCTGAGATCATGAAATTAGCTTTATTGATTTAGAATTATAAAATATCATTTCCAATTTATTACCACAGACATGTCGGAGCATACAATTAAACCTTACTGTTCATCACTCGAAGTGTCCTGCAAATTCACCAACAGATGTACGAGGTCAGCCAGCATCCTTTGATTTCCTTTGACTAGAAGTGGCGTGAGCCGGGCGGCATATAACAAAAGCGATAGCCATATAAGCGGACTTTACTAGATGCACGATATTCAACTTTATTGTTCTTCTAACAATCACAGACCAGAAGGAAATTAGGTTGACACATAATATCATCATCGCTTCCTGTTGTTTTCAGGTATTCATACGACACTTTGCTAGAAACGGCCAATTTTCTAATCTCGCGCACCTCCGTGCGCCCGCGCATCGGCATCATATGCGGCTCTGGGATGGGTTCGTATTGGAAAGGGGGTATATATTACCGCTTTCTTTTATGCATGTTTTTGATTTAGTTTTAAAACACAGTTGTATGATAAAACAATTTTTAGGGACCATACACTGTCTAACATGATATCATTTTACAATATTCAAAGCAAAATACTACAACAACCTAGTAAATAAAGAATATATGTGTCATACTGAAAATCTTAACACATATGTGTGTAATACGTTTTACTATGAAGCTATGCCCGGAATTTGTTTCGTGATAAAATTCGGTGCCTTAGTTGCCTTTTACAGCACCCTCATATGACATGGATTGTTCTGTGGGGTGATCCTACGGTCCGCCGGTCCCCACGACCCCCACGATTACACAGTTATCGTTTTGGAATATAATTAAAATTCAGCAAATTTGTGTATGTTCGAAGTACAGTTAAATAAGTAAAATATTACACGTGTAGTTCATTGTATATAAATGTTATAATCTAATCGGTGCCCTATTTATTACTATAAAAGCAAAGCACCTTTCAATTGATGTGTTGGCAGACAAAGTGGGGTCAAATTATTTGACATTAATTCTTTACAATCACAATTTACTTCTACAGTAAACTGTGCATTTATGCGGTATTCGACTTTAATATTTCGAATCAAAATAATATTATCATTGCCAGCCTGCATACTGGCTGTCCATTGCTGGGCAAAGGCCCCCTCACATTATCTCTTCAGTACACTTAGAAGCCCCCGGCTAGTCAAAATAATAAACCATGACAAATATGTTCATTGTGGTTAAAGATATTTATTCTCAAAAGAAAATTACATTTTCACGAATTGAGAAAACTTAGAGCTAGAACAATTTCGCACGAGATATTTGATGTTTAACACAATGTTAAATGTCAAATATCTCTACCGTTATCATGCGTATCAATCATGCTACCCCGGCTGATGTACAAGGATATATTCCTAACTAGCTTTCGCCCGCGACTTTGTCCGCGTATACTTCAGGATTTATTCTACTTGTTCGATAGGCATAGAAGGCATCTATCTCCATTTCCAGCATAAGGTACAAAATAGTGTTTATTCTGTTACGTAGGCTAATAGTTTAAAGAAACAAAAGATATTTCAATATCTGACGTAGTACATTCAAATAGTCTTCACACTAATATTATAAACGCGAAAGTTTGTATATACGAATTACATATTCTATGGGCGGTTGCTAGGCAACGCGTTTTTGTTATGCCCAAATTGCCCATGTACTCGTAATCCCACTAATATTATAAGTGTGATTATGTACAATTTACACAATATGTCTTTATAAATTATAACCTATATGTTATTCTGATGTATAAGCTATATTATTGTAAAGTTTCATTCAAATCCATTCAGTAGTTTTTACGTGAAAGCGTCACAAACATCCAAACATCTAAACATCGAACCATCTAAACATCCAAACATCCAAACTTTTACACTTATAATATTAAGTAGGAACAAAAACTGCGTCCGTTTGTTTTTGTTAAAATTTAATAAGTACAATTACTTTGATTCCGTTTTTATCAGGTGAGATGAAGGCAAGTACAAACCTATCATACTTAAAAAAGGAAATATTTAGTAATTGACTTTTCCGAAAAAGTAAAAGGGAAAAGCCAAAATGACTGAACCCGGAAACGGTCCGAATCTGGTCCCTGACCCCAAAAAAACCTTATAGTTATGACTGAGTCAACCTAATTGAGCTCCCCTGTTCAGTGCTAATAAACTCCCTCTTTACAGGATCGTTGGCCGATAACGTGACCGAAGCGCAATGTATTCCATACGAGGATATCCCCAATTTCCCTATAAGCACCGTGGAGGGACACCATGGACAACTGGTGTTCGGAAAGATTAATGAAGTCCCCGTTGTGGCCATGCAGGGACGCTTCCATTATTACGAAGGATATCCTCTTTGGAAGGTGAGTTTAGAGTTTTCCCTCCAAACCCGTATATACGAGAAATCTAACCCAAATAATAATTTGTCCTCTATAAAGATTTTCCTTAATAATATATTCCGCAATATAATAAAACTTCACAAAAATGATGTACGGTGAAGCGGCTACACGCGTTATCTCATAACGAGGTTCGGGTCCATTCTGGTATACTCACTCATATTCCTGCTGCAGATATGACGTAGATGCTAGTGAATAGGTGAATATCTTTGCTTCAATTTATTGTAGCCTAAAGCATTTATGTACTATCGATAAAGTTCCCGCCTGACCACTATTAGGGCCAGTTTCGCATACAGTCGTGGCTCGGGTTGATCCGCCTTGCTAGTTTTTTGGGATAGATAATGACACTATAAAAACAAGGAAGCATTGTTGTATTTGTGAAAGTCCCGCAAGTTGGACGCCACAATGATGCATTATAAAATGACCCTAAACTATAACTAACTACTACAGTGGACCCTAAAAACTCATAAACAAGCGTTTTCGTGTCTCCTTGTTGAACAAAAGAAAAGGCAACATGCAAGCAACTTGGTTTTAAAACTGATCAGGCGGGAGCTTTGTCGATATTACTTACATAGATTCTATGAAGCAAAAACAAAGATACCTCCAATTTAATTTGGCCTTCTGAGCTCGTAATGGTGATACTTTTGATAATAATTGCTATGACGAGAATAATAAGTGCAGTAAACATTACAAGTCATTTTACAGAAAGATACAGATGTATAGGAAGCATTTTGATTTTTTATGGCCCATAAAATCGCCAGATACCAACAACATCATCTTACTGCGATCACCAATCTACCTGCCGAGTGTGATGATCTGGCAAATCACCTCATGGAAAGTTCTTGGCGATCTATGAGTTTGGCTCATGTCCAACAGTGGACATAATTAGCCGATTACTAGTTGATAAACATTACCATTCTGTAGAGTTTCCACACCTACCTCTAGTTTTATATAATATTCTTTATCGGAAGTAAAATATAGCAAAAGCTCTTAGGCATACTTATGTTTCCATTACCAACTTTCATTTTATGTATCTACGAGTATGAGTAATTATAACAATTTTTTGTCCTAGTAAGTCCTAGTAAGACTAGAAAGTTTGTTATTTACAAAATGATTCCCATTAATTACAATATTTTATTTTACCGTTACTCTCAAAGCGGAGTTTTACTCTTATTTCATGACCCGGAACAACATAATTTTAAATCCCGGAAACATTACTGACAATCACTCACAAGTTTTAAGTAGGTACTCGTAGATTTAGAAACTTTTTGCTGACTACGATTTGGCATAGAACGGAAATCTTGGTCACGATCTCGCTTACTGGTAAGTCGCTAAAGCCAGTCTAGACGTGCCTGTTCACTTAAGATTTTAAATATAAAGTAAATAGTATATAGTTACGAAGACTGTTTATGAAAACGATATGGAAACTTAAATCACTCAAATAAATCAATTACTTACATAACAACATTTACGTCTGCTCAATTCGATAACATTATCTAAATACATTTAAAAAATAATCTGAATGTCTTTAGAAAGATCTCGGTATGTTGTCGTTAGGGCTGATGCAAGCGAGCGCTCTCGACCCCCAGCAGTGAGGTTATCTCGTGTTTTGAGCTCACAATGAGCGAGTAAAAGACGCGTAAAGATAAACTACGCTCTTCAGGCCAATCATTATCATAACTCTGTATAACATGAATAAACAAATTGTTCTCAAAAATCATAATCCATCACAATAATACATCACCGTTATTTTAGGTAGGTAATTTGATTTTGACTAAGTTTAAAGGCCAATACATATACTAGACTGTACATTATGCAGCACCTACACAACTCAATCCTTATTTCATTTTAATATTATCAACACTTTCACAGAAACATACTTATTCCCTATAGAGGATATTTCCTACTTTCGCATGGCTAGCTACCACCGTGATACTCAAGTGTACCGCCAAACAGCACTGTTGTATTCCGGTACGAAAGGTAACAGAGCCAACGCCTCATTAGATTGAAGCTTCTGGGTGAGCGCTTTCCATTCAACGGCCTTATCGTCACTTACCCTCAGGCGAGCCATGGGGAGTTAAACTTCTCTAGTGTCGACCACGTATAGCGAAACGTGTACCGGCCCGGCCCCCTAGTAGATGGATCGACGATAGATGAATCGCGGGGATTCGCTGGATGCAAATGGCTCGGGACTGGTCATTGGGGCGTGCAATGGAGGAGGCCGACTTCGTCGTCTATATTAATTCTGTGCCTATGTCCAGCAGTGGAAGTTTCCCGGCTGATGATGATGATGATGAATCATTGTCATATCTATCGTCATTAATTGACTACATGACAATAGGTATTGTTTTACTTATATATATATGTATAATCACATATAATCAGTATGTACATACTACATACACATTCTGAAGGTAAACCACGACGACCGGACCGCGCTCACCCCAAAACCTGATTTTTATCAGGCACTTGACTACCGTATCGTAGCTTTCCTGGATACAACAGTGATGCGCAGGCTTAGCTAACGTAAAATCCCTACCACCAACAAACGCCCGTTAATTTCCCTCAGTGTTGCCTACCAGTACGAGTGATGAAGCTACTCGGCGTAGAGACTCTAATAGCTACGAACGCAGCCGGTGGCCTCAACCCCAACTACAAGATTGGTGACGTGATGATTGTCAAGGATCACATCAATATGATGGGTTTCGCTGGCAACAATCCTCTACAAGGACCCAACGACGAGAGGTTCGGACCCCGCTTCCCGCCGATGAGCAGAGCCTACAATTATGAATTTAGGAAGATTGCGAGAGAGGTAAGTTTCACTGACAATTTAAATTGATGCTAATGAAAACAATTGGAATATTTGGAAAAGATTTCCGTATATAGGGCAGCTGATTGCTGCAACATCATTCAAACAAAAGTGTGTAGATACTAACAATAGCTAAACGGATTTTTACAATCATTTCTACATAATATGTATGTTTATGACAAATCTTGCATGCTAAAGTAGCATCATTTCCTCTTATCATATGGAGTTGTATTTTTGCACGATGGTTCAGTTCCAATGACAATGCTTTTTTATTCCATCGAGCTAATCTGAGACGAAAAATCAACTCACTCTTATCTATCTCACTCTTAAACTACACATGATAAACCCGGCTTGTTTGATTTGTCTGGACAAATTTTGTGGCCCAGGGTGAAATGATGAAGCTGTAAGGTGTTCACAGGAACACCCCATGATAAACCTGTCGTGTTTGGGCTCGTTAGATTTGGCTTGATGGAAAACTCATTTTGCATAGATGTAGTTTATGGATCAGAGAGTGAGATAGGCACACACGAAGTTGCGGGAAAAAGCTAATAAAAGATAAAATAGTTTTCCTTGGAGGTTTTGTGCCGACGGTTATGTCCTGTATAAGTGTTTGACCGTCTATGCGCGGCGTGGGTTTCATTGCCATGTGTAGAGGTTGGGGTTATCTTGGGTCAAAATTGATTTACAAAAGCAGGCAACAAACTGCGTGTCAGATTAGACATATTTTCTAGAATAGTGTATATAAATATATATATTTTTATTACATATTTTGCTGTTCAAACATTCAATTGAATGAAGTCCTAATCCGACATATCTACCTTTTAAGCTTTGGTTGCAAGCCACTACCATGACATGTAAGTCTGCCACTAAACAGCAGTGTCAACAGCATATATTTGGTCTGGTAAAAGCGCCTCATCATCTTGAGTCTGGGTGAGCCTGCTTTCATCCTACGGCCTAGTCGTCACTTACAGATGATAGTGCCAAGTGCGACCCCACTGTCCATAAAACATGATCACCCGTAAAATTAAAAAAATACTACTGCTGAAAATGAGAGTCTCCAAAGTACGACACAAATGATTTACCAAGTCAAAGTTCAATTTAATAGCAAGCCGAACAGTCGTCGCTTATCACAGCCACTCTATAAAGTTAAAAATTAATATATAAGCGTTTATATTAGCTAGTACTTAGCCAAAACCATACGTAGAATTAGTCAATAGTTCAATGCCACTTTTAATTTTCAGTTGGCCAAAGAGCTCGGTATCGACAACATAACGAGAGAAGGAGTATACACGTGCCTGGGAGGCCCGAACTTTGAGACAGTGGCAGAACTCAACATGCTAAAGATGGTCGGTGTAGACGCAGTCGGCATGTCTACCGTCCACGAGGTTAGTAGAACAATACAACGACACAGCTTTTCGCAATCATAGTGATGACATCAAAGGCCTTAACTTTCAAGACATCAAGACCTTATTTAGTCTATAGGGTCGTATTATACGGACTCATCAATCTGGAAATATGGATATTGAAAAAAGGTTGATGACGGCTGGAACCCATCAACGAAAAGTAGAGGAAAAAATGCACCCAAAAAGACTAGCATATGAAAATACTCCAAAACCGTTTACAAACATCCAGCTGTCATTGGTCTGTCTTCAGATAATCGAAATATAAAATCTCGTGTTTTATGCTATAGCTTTATGTCACATAATAGGTATAAGAAAATAGGAGCCAGGAGGTTTTCCAACCAAATTAAAAAATATAAACACAAACGACTGTGCAACAGTCAGCAACATATTCTTTTGTTAGATGTCAAAAATGACTGTGAACGATACAATAAGTTCTTCTTCCAACTAACTTCCACCAAATACACCTATATAGTATGTATGTAGCATTTATTAACATGAGCCCGTCATTGGCCAAACCAGTTAATATGCCCAAACCTTCCATGTTAGGCTCAGGTTAACCAGTGGAATTCTCCGTTGTGAAACAAGACAGATAACTTTTATTGACTTTTATTTGCATATTTCTTGTTTTAGGTCATAACCGCACGTCACTGCGACATGAAGGTCTTCGCGCTATCCCTGATCACCAACGAGTGCGTCACCAGCTACGACTTGGACAACGAGGCTAACCACGAAGAAGTCCTCGACGTCGGCCGCATGAGACAAGAAATTCTTAGCAAATTCGTATCAAAGCTCATTGACAGATTCGACCAAGTTACAAAGAGTCCATCTCCTTGAATACTTTTACATTTAATTTAAGAATCTATTTATGTTGTTCTGAGCTTTGGAGTTTACGCGATAGGAAACCCGAAGTGCACCACAGTCAAATCAATGTTGAAGTGCCAATGCTTTTTTGCAAGCGCTAAATGGTTCGAATTGTCAACATCTAGCAAGTACCTTGTTTTATACCAGGTTATAATACCTTTGGACTACTACTTTTATACTTTACCCAAAAAATTGTTTTTTACTTTAATAAGAAACTAAACTAAGAAAAAAACTGAAAACTAGGGTACCACTTACAATTTGTTACGCGTGTACAATAAAGTTTTAGGCTTAGATAATAATAAAATGAACGACTGCAGGAACTTACTATAAAATGTTTAACAATAAGTATAAGTAGTTAATGTATAAAAACCATTGATATTATTATATTTCTTAAAACTAGATATATATTTTATTATAAATAATAATAATACATAATAACAGGAACAATTAAAGTTCTAAAGTATGTCTTTAATTATATGGTTATACGTATTTTATTGATAGGAAGACAAACTTATTTATTTATGCAATAATAATACTATTAGATCAATATTAGGTACGTAAAGTTATTCTAATATAATAGTAATATCAATATTAGATATATGTAGTTACATTTATAAACATAGGAGGATATTGAAATAAATAGATTTACAGCATGTTTAGTTCTTTTATTTTCAAATTACGTAAAATAAAGTTTAAAAGGTAAAATAAACCTTTCACTGTAAGTATTTACTATAATAAAAATACAATACTTCCTAGAAACCAACTGAAGCAATTGACATTCATGAGGTAATATTCAGTTTAAATATAATAAATAAATACAAAAAAAAATACGTACATATCAATGATAATAATATTATACAAAAAACCTATTTAACTTATTTTTTCGGTAGAAGATGTGCCACATCGTTGCAAGCTGCGTCAATGTTATCGAACTTGTATTTAAATCCATAATCTAATACTCTCTTTGGAGTGACGTGTTGTCCTTTAGTCATGATCATGGCCCTTTCTGGATTCAGTAAGAGGTTAAGCGCTGTCTCTGGCATGGGGAACAAAGCCGGTCGGCTCATCGACTTTGCGAATGACTGAAAATAAAGACACTAGCTTCAAAAAGAATATTTATCTCCAAAATAATATTGCGACGAAGAAATACCGGTTCGACACCCCTGTGTAAACTGTTTCTAAAAGATTGCTGAAAGCTAGGCCCTATCTGTAAAATATCCACATGTTTTGCCAACCTATGAAAAGAATTATTTTGCCCCATTTAAAAATCCGGACTGAAAAGGCATCACGCATCTCCGAGACGGTGTCTGGTTTCCTTCGAACTAGGACAAATCCGAGAAAATTTTAACAGATGGAATACCTGGTCTACTAAAAACCAAGCACTTTATTTAATATTCTAAACACCACCAACCAAGAGTTAGTTCTCATCAGATTATCGATTCTCAAATTTGATTTTACTGTAGCTATTATTGTTATTAATAGCTACAGAAAAATTTACTAAGATTTGCTAACCCAAATACCGACTTTGGGGAGTATGATCCACTTCCAAACTACAGTTAGCCCTGGGCAAGACTAACTAATACCTGCATATAAGTAAGGTTTACCAGTAACAGGGGTTTTCAACGGATAAATCCTTGAGGCTTCTTTACAGGCTTCATATATATTCCCATACAGATACTTGAACCCATATGCTAGCACTTATTTTGGCACACCATATTGGCCGTTAGTCAAAATTTTAGCTCGTTTTGGATGAACAAAGTGATTCAAAGGTTTCTCAGGCACATGAAAATAGGAAGGGCGTCGCAGTGCTTTGGCAAAGGACTGAAAGGAAGCAGGAGCTAAAATAAAACTGTTATGAAATTGATTAAAGTTATTTGTAGATGTAAAATTCCGAATGAATTGAAATCGATGTTTAATTATAATCACCTGCCGAGTTGAACTACTTTTCATCACTAAACGCGAGGAAATAAAAATATGTTTGCTACAACGTTTCCAATAAAAATATTGCCATGCTGTCATTTAAAAAAATATTTCAACAGCACAATAAAGTTACAACAGTTCAACACATGGTAAAAAATAAATAAAGCCGTAAACAACGTCGCATGTTTAATTAAGTCAGGTGTCAAAATTAAGGCTCAGGATAGTGTCTAAGGTCCTTAGAGGGCTTTAGAACAGGGCAAATCCATATCATTCTGTGGCGGGAGGAAAGGGGTCTAAAGAGAAAAATTAAGGAGATGAGAAGGAGATGCAGCAGTTACTTACGTAACATCAAAACATTACAGCAATCACTAATCCGCCTGCCAGGCACGGTAATTGTAGCAATGAGAGGTTCACGTCCAACAGTGGACTTGTGCAACTAGAGTTTGGTTTACGTTTCGACGCCTCATCAGTGAATTTGACATAATGATGCTATGGTCCTGACATTGTGTACCTGTAGGATACAGTATTTAGGGGCAAAAGCTAGGTACACAATCATCATCATCAGCCAGGAAACGTCTAATGCTGTATATAGGCCTCCTCCATGGTATGCTACTTTGTCGGGTCTCAAGCCACTTGCATCCAGCGACTCTCAACGACCTTTACTAGGTCATCGGTCCATGTAGTAGGGGGTTTGTTACACAATGCTTAAATGCAATGTTCAATATGTCCTAGTATTAGAATAGTATCACATGCAAAGTGTGGATGTTGCTAAAGGCAACTGAGGATAGTGTAAACGAGCAGCAGCATCGCCCTATATGGGTTATAAACATTTTCCTGTGATCACCAGCCAGATTCACTCAAAGGAGGTGATTCGCCGTGATTACCGTAATTGACCTATTTGTGCTAAATTTCACGAAAATTATAGTTAGTATTGTCATATATGTAATTGTAGGCCCCACAAAAATTAGCTTATTCGATTGCTAATTTTTATGTACGGAAGACAGCCCGACAACTATCTTTTTAAATTATTTAAATAATACGCACAGTGTAGGGTTCCATAGTTGCTTAATACAATAAGTTCACGGTTAATAATGTCTTTAAACGGGCCAACACAGGACGATGTAATTTCGAATGGAATTTGTACGAAACTGTCATTATGACATCTCCAAGTATATTTTATAATTTGGTTGACTATTACTCGTTAACCTGTAAAGCCAACTTAGTCGTGATAGCTTTCCTTTTAACTTCAACATATAAGCTACTACATTGAATTTTTCAGATTTTTAAAATATTTAAGGTTCTTACCTTGGTAAATTCTTCATTTGTAATGACTTGAGGAGCCACACCATTTAGAACCCCTGTGACTTTTTCGTTCTCAATTGCAAACTGTATTAGTCTAGCGATATCATCTATGTGTATCCATGGCAAGAACTGTTTGCCTGAGCCAATTCGACCACCAAATCCCAGGAAAAATGGTAAGTACATGTTCTTTATCATACCGCCCCAGCGCCCTATCACAGCACCGGACCTTATTATTACCTGGAATTGGACAACAAACAAGAAATAATAACAAACTGCCTCAATAGTCTATTGGACTCCATCTGTCTATCTAGTACTCAGTGTGGCTGCTGGTGGGGTTTGTTATGTCAATAAGGGTTTCCAATAAGATTCCGAGGTATATAAAAGAACTGCCGAGAATCTATCTCAAGTGTAAATTACGAGATTGGCTATTAGGAAAAGTTTCTACTCAGATAAAGAATTATTGGATAGCAGTTGAGAAGATGATAGTTAAAGCATCATATTTATCTGTATACATATATATAAATCTACTGTATGTGTGTATGTCACTGATTTCCTCCTAAATGGCTGGACCGATTTGGATAAATAATATACATTACTAAGTTTTGCCAATATGTTAAAAAAATTCATGTCCACCCGTGCGTAGCCGCTAGTAGCATATAAAAATAATTAAATTTGTCATAAAGTAAGTGGTTTTAAAATAATATGCATAGCTCTGTAAAAAGTCACATAAATTTAAACCATTTTGTTAAAATATGTAGAAATTTATAATATTTACATGCCTATAAAGGTGGAATATGAGAAACTAAAATTTTCTGACTGCCATCATATGTACCAAATTCGATGCAAATAAACTTATATTTATATTTATCAACAAAAATATAAAACTCAAAGAATGCCATGGGTTCATCATATTCTACAGAAAGAGCATAGCAATAAAAACAACATAATAATTAATGAATACTCACAAGTCTTACAGGTGGGTCTACATTAGCTGCCGCTTCCATTTCAGCAACCATTTTAGAGAAGAAGTCATTTCCAGTATATGCTGGACTGTTCTCATCATATTTGTTTAGGTCTGAAGGCTCATATGCCCCCACTCCTGTCACAACTACAAATACATTTGGCTTGCTTGGACTAGTGTTTATTGCATTAGCTAATGCCTTAGTAGTGAACACCCGTGAGTTGTGTACATTTTGTTTGAAACTGTAATAAATAAAATAAATTAATGTATATTGCAGATCTATTAATAATATTAATTATAATTATATTATAATAATGCACTCCGCATTATAAATAAATAAAAGTTAAAACAAATAAAATATTACAATAGGGACATGGTGTACATTTTCGCATGAATGCATGTCAGTTTGTCAATCCAATACCATGATTTCGGGACAAGGAAATGGGACTTGGAGTGATCTGAGATTGAAATAGTTGACGTAACATAAGTTACACATCAAGCTACTAGTCTGTCAATTTTCTGTCAATGTCTGTAACTTTGATATACATAGGTATAGAAGTTCATATTGCATTACTGTAGGTTGAGAGATGTTACAGTATGTAACTAGGAGATATCAAATTAGGTTTACATCAGATTGAGGTTGAGACTGTCGTGAAACATGAAGTTTTTTTTTTAATAAAAATGTTTTGATCAATTGTTTTTGATAGGATAGAATTCTTGGACCTCATTTTTTATTTAGCCCGCTGTTACCCCGTCACTGGACAAAAAATGGTGCATAGGTTTGAATTATATAATTTGTCTTGTAAACATTTTTAATTTTTTATGGCTTTATAGGAACCAGCCAAGTGCTAGTCTGACTCGCACAGGTACTACCATAATTATAATAGCAAGCGTCGGTGGTGAGCAAGCATCGGTGGCGCAATGGATAAGGTGCGGGACTCTCAATCTGAGGGTTCCGGGTTCGAACCCAGCCGTTTTTCAATTCAAGTCCATTGTCTGATTGCTTAACGGTGAAGGAAAACATCATGAGGAAACTTGCATGTCTTGAACAGGCATGTGAAGTCTGCCAATCTGCATTGGGCCCACGTGGACTTTGGCCCATACACTCTGTGTAGCAGAGTAGGCCTGAGCCCCTGCAGTGGGGACGTATATAGACTGTTGATGATGATAATTAAAATATTTAAACAAAATATCTAGCAAAAAAAAAACAGACACCATGGGTCTTGTACAGGGCCTCCTTTAATTTGTAACCTTTTTTATTCGTTTTGTTTGTAGATAAATCATATATCACACAATGTGAAATTTTCAAATTTCTACCTACTATGATTTTAAAGATACAGCCCTATGAAAGACTAAAAGACAGACAGCGAAGGCTTAGTTAGAAGGTCCCATTGGGAACTTTTTGGTTATGAAACCGTAAAAAAAATATGCTTTTAAATGTAAGTAGATTGGTTGGAAAGGTTAGATTCCGCCCCTCCTTTCGTGCATGCCACACAAAAGTGTTACAGTTTTGAACAGCCTTCGAACTTTATTCTCCATAGCTATAACATAAATCAACCTGATCTTCATAATATTACTTTATAATGCTTGGTAAAAAATAAAACTCTTAATACTAACCCAGGTGTCCAGCTTTTCGTAAAATCCATGAACTGTTGACCTGCACAATTTACAGCAGCAGTTAAACCTTTTGGCAAGCCAGGGTTTTCGAGAGAAGACCATGTAATGTTGTCGATGCCTGGCATACGTGATACATTTGTCACTTTGTAGCCACTTGCTTTGAGGAACTCACCTAGCCGACCACCTATGAAGCCGGTACCACCACCTTCAGATATAAAAAATGATTTCTTACAGATTAGCACATTTATTTATAGGGCGATAATTTTAATATTAGAGGGATCGATATAAAAAACAGATTTACCGACAAGCACTCTAGGGGTCGCCATAGTTTTGGAGTTATGTAATACTGAGCCAGAAAAGTTTGTTTGAATTTTATTTTTTACTAAATTCAACTTTTATGCATAAAATTTAATTAAAACTAGGTATATTTGTTGTGAATAAACCAAATTTCTTTTCTGTTTTTCAATTCTCACTCAATGCCTTGACAAAACCAAAACACTTTATGTTTTGACTTTCTGATGACCATTATTTGACAATGACAGATAAACACTGCAGACAACATGCAGAAAATGCAATGGGTAAAGTTTGACGTCTGGACAGCATATTTTCGGTGCCACCTCGCAACCACCTGGAACCACCTAATCCTACACTATAACCATCTCTGCTGATTACATACTATAACATTGCATTGTCTCCGAACGTACATGAGTATACCAATCCGATACCAACAAGTGTTAGCATAAAGCCGGGTCCGCTGTGCCATGTTATCGTGTTTTACAAAGGTTTTGCAAACAAAAAAATGGGCATGTCTTCACTATTTTGTTATTAAAAGCACAATAACACGTTAGCCGCGGCCGGAGGAAAAATCACATGAGTTCGCACGCTGTGAAGGCGCCCATTTCGTGTGTTCTCTTTCTTGAAAGTTGCTTTCTGAACATCGATTTTTTTTATATACTGAACTTATCATAGAGCACTTCTTGATAATTATTGCATGTACTTGTACGTGGTTGTAGGTACAGTTGAACACCTACTAACTATATTCACGATAGTAAATAAAGTTAGAATGCTTAGATTTTTCGTAGAGGGATAGTTGAAAGGCCATTAATGGACATAGGCTACTTTTAACCCGATCGAACGAGCAGTTCCCATGAGATGATTCTTGAAGTCCAGGAACGTAGTAATTACTTGGTCGGTCCGTGTTATGTTACAAGGTACTCTGTGGTCCGTGTAAAACTGTCCAGCGTAAAACGTAGTGATTACTCGCGCAGTGGTCCAGTGTTCACTCTTTTTTCATTCTTCTGTTATGGGGCTCTTATGTTGGTATAACTGCACGTCTGTCACTTTTAGTACACTGAGCAAGTAATCACTTGTGTTAGAAAACCTCATGTTTGTGTTGTGGTCGGTCAATAATAATAATAAACCCACATAATCCAAAACATTTAGATTTTCTTCTGATTATGCGTATAGACATTTGTCTATATATACGATGATTCCACTCTACGTTACGAATGGCGTCTCATATGTTTGGAATTCCAATGGTACGTGGGTGAGAACAAATATGTAGTTATTTTGCCTCAACACTTATGTCCTGTAAACTTATTGTTTTTTAGACTGGCATATTCTTCGGTCTCAGCATAGGATTTGTGGCGCTCTCATTGGCTCCTTGCCATCTTTTCCTAGACAAAATGATTTTTTAGGTAAGTCCAATTATATCCTCTAATTTAATATTAAGAAAAGAAATGACGAACAATTATTAAGAGTTTCTTTGGCATCGTCAAGTATTGTTACTTAGTTTCATCAAAAGTAGAATTTATTTAAAGTTATACTTTATATACATTTATAAATTAAATATCAAAATACTACATGAATGTTTCTGTTCAATCGAATAGGTGATCCCTTGTAGTTCCTGGTCGGTAAAATGTTAGTTGTTGTAGTAGTAGTTAAATAAAAGGGTAGCCTTTTTCAATTCAAGTATATTGTCTGATTGCTTAACGGTGAAGGAAAACATACTGAGGAAACATGCATGTCTTGAACAGGCATGTGAAGTCTACCTACCCACACTGGGCCTGCATGGTGTACTATGGCTTATACACTCTCTCTGTAGGAGAGTAGGACGGAGACCCTGTAGTGGGGCTACGTATATAGGCTGTTGATGATGATATGATGTGATGTGTAATTTTTAAGTTATATAATTTTGATGATAAATTATCAAATCAAATAGAAATATTATTTATTTTAACTCATAGCATGTACATAGAGAATCATAATTTAGAGAGACATAATTGAAAAAGACAAAACATCTACACATTATTATGTACATATGTGAAAGTGAAACCACCAGGGTGGCGGAGTTACATTTTAATTCTAAATTGTTATTTGTTTGTTTTGTTGTTCAATGCAAAATTCAGCATATTATATGGTCCATTAAACTTAAAATCAAAATAATATAATCATTGTAAAACACTGAACTGTAAGCATTATGGTTACAGGACTGCCAATGGCTCTCATGTCTGAAGAAGCTGCATTTTTGGTGGAAAATGGAATTTGTGAGTTGTATAATTTGCCAAGCATCACAAAAGCACCATCAGATGAAGACAAGGAAGAGATCAACTCTCAGGAGCAAAAGTAATTACTCTGTCACTGGTGTTTGTCTGGAAGAGAACACTCTAAGCATAGCGATAAGATCACTGATTCATATATCTAGCCCTAGCTAGCTTGAGCTTTGCGTTTAGAACATTGTTCCCTTGGATATATTCAAGTATACAATTAAGAAAGGATTTATCAAAACTCCACCCCTAAGAGGATGAAACAGCGAAAAGTTTTTTTTTTAAAGAAAAGAAAACCCATTGTGATAGAAAGAACATTGAAATATGAAAGTTAATAAATTTGATGATTTTGAGAACCACTAATGAATTTATATAGCGACTGAGCTGCAGGCTAGTTAGTAATTAGCAAAATTTACAATACATTTCAATAGAATCTTAGAACAGATTGTTTAATTTTTGAGTTTCTGTCAGTAACACACACGTTAAACAAATTGTCGTAAGATTTCGTTTATATTATTCGAACTTTATTATTATAATCAATTTCATTACAGGGTACTATTGGAACAAACAGAAGCATTAAAAAAACGCAAAATAGAGCAACTGCAACAAAAAATCGATGTGATTGCTGCTGGCAAAAGGCAGAAGCTGTTGTCTAAAGGAGTAACAGGTACAAAATAAGTGGTGCAATAGGTACAATTCAATATCTCATATCATTTGAGGATTACAAATGGACGCGCTAAAGTGCACGACATTTTTCTAAGATTTCTATTGTTTCCAATGAGCTTTTCTCCGGTACAAGTCTCCCAGTATGTGTTCGTCAATCGAAAATTCTTAATTTGCCTTAACTAATATTAAATATTTATTGACATTCTTTAACTAATTAAATCTAAGTTTAAATAAGCCAAAAATAGCTTATCAGTTCAGATTTAATTAATTTTATATTTGTAATATACATAATCCTGACTAATATTATTATATTAATATTATAAGAGAAAGTGAATCAGTGTGTTTGTCTTCACGCTGTAATGATCAGTCAAGATGACTGTGATTTGTATAGGAATTGTTGATGGATCGAAAAAGCTTTTACCCAGATTGATACTTCCCGAGGGATAACTTCTGAAGTTCACACGGACGAAGGTTCTGGCAAAACGCTATTTTTAATCCAAATCAAAAACGTGTGTTGAGGTGACGGAGAATGACTTGATATTATGAATAGACATGTTGAAGGGTCAGAGAAGGACACAGAGTTTGTTATCCCATTCAAGTAGCTTTTGGATACATTCTGAAGTCCAAGCAAAATACTAGTTATACTATAGGTATATATCTTTTTAATCAATATAAATAAATTTAATTTGTAATGTTTTCAGAGGTCAATTTGGATAAGCATGCATTGCTCCAAGAGGAAATAAACAAAATCAAAAAATTATCACCAGCTTATGTGCTCAAACATTTACCTATAGAACACTATATGAAAACAGGTGGGTGCTTAGAGATACCGAGGGTGGGTCAGATAAGGGAAACTATATGTGAAACAAAATTATTTACTACATTATAAGTAAATGTAGACTTTTTTTTTATTTACAGAGAAAATAAAAGTCCCTATAGATGTTTTGAATCCTAGTGTGCTGGATAAAGAAGGCGCTATTCGATTTGCTGTTTTCAAGAACTTATGGGAGAAAGGGAACTACATCACTAGTGGATCGAAATTTGGTTCCGATTATTTGATATATCCAGGTGTGTATTTTGTAAGGTGATTCTGGTTTCATTTTCAATATTTATAAATAGATACTTGATGTCACAATTCTTGAAGTGCATTTATTTTATTTGACTGACACCTGTGTTTCATTCCTAACTCTATGGACACAGAACGGCCTACTGTAAGATCGACCAATGAGGGACAGCCTTCGGACAGTTGAAAATTTAACGCACGACACATTGTGATTTAACAGTTTCACATCGATAGATTGCAATCTACTGAAAATAAAGCGTTTAATTGTAAGCAGTTTGTTACGTTTCACAATATTTCGACAGTTTACAATCTCGCGAGATACATTCTCGCACAGAATTTGATGTGCTTCGTATCTTATTCTTTGAATCTTATTCAAAATAGGATCAAATCACGTTTGTGCCAGCGCCTACTTTAAGAGGCTATAGACTAGAGCAACAGTGGCGCCTTCATTCACTCTTTTCTACATTTCTACGCAGTTATACAATACTTTTAAAAACAAAGTCGGAATTTTTGTAGTTATTGGCTGGCTTACGGTTTATCGATAGGTACATTATATATTTATACACAATATTTATAAAATTATGTAATATATTTATAAAACTGTTAAAAATGTCAGTTTAGCCGGTTCAATTTGTAGTAACTCCACAAAATCTAAAAATGAATCCGTAATTTATTGATAAACCGTAAACCAACAATGACTACAAAAAGTCCGAAATTATTGTATAGTTACGGAGAAATGTAGAAAAGAGCAAATGAGGGCGCTGTCACTCTATGGACTCTTAAATCCCCTATTTCTATGCGGGAAACTCCATGTGATCGGGTGATGCGCGGGGTAGTCGCAAAATAACGCAGATAAGTATCGACCTAGTAGTTTGTGGTTAATATTTGTGTATTTGCTTTAGGTGATCCAGTGAGGTTCCATGCGATGTACATGGTGCGCTGTGTTTCTGATCAAACGGCCCTGTACCGTCCTGCCAGCTTAGTGGCCTTCGGGAGACTCTCTGTATCTGTTAATAAATTAGCTGTTTTAGCTTACAGTAACAGTTGTGGGAAAATTGAATATCAGACTTTGCAATGGCATGATCATCACAGTAATACAGTGTAAATGAATTGTTTTATTTCCCTCCTGTTCTACTTCTCGGATAAATTCATCATTACAAAGATCTAGTAGGTATATAAATACATCTTTATTTGATTATTATGTTATGAATTAACGACTATCAGGTGCCTTGTTCACGGCCCGTACCGGCGGCGGCGGCGTTTCTCTCGTCACATCAATCGAATTATCTTCGAAACGCTACAGATTTCGAGATATAGCAAACTAGCAATGTAGACGGTTCCAGCTTGTAAATGTGTACACGTGTGTGATTATAGCAACTCTAAGGCTAAGTGCCAATCCATCATACATAAAAAATACCCTCATAGCTCAGAGGAAGTTCGTTCAGCATGGCGATCTTTGAGAGAGACTTATCAATGCTATGAGAGCGAGGCTCCACTAAAGCAGAGTTATGCGAAGCGGATAGATGTTTAATAGTTCAAACAAAGCTATGCGGAGATGTTTGCTGGTTAGAGCTGAGTCGACCAGAGATGTGTGCCGCTTGCGTTGGATGTTCAGATCGTCAGAAATGGTTTAGCTCATCACTACGGCAAACGACCAAATCTCTCGATTCTGCCTTGCACCGTTGCCCGTTTGCGAGGTATAAGCTTACGCCTTTGATTTTTTCGCGCTAAATGACCATAAAGTTTTATTGGTTGTTTACATAACATCTCTCCACACTTCTCCACTTTGGTAGAGTCTCAATGCATTTTTATTTATTCCCGCTTGATGAAACTGATTATTAAAGTTCGTTAAGAGGAATTACCTTGAATCTTACGTTTACGTTACCTTTTTGCCAAAAAAAAAGGTCCGCTACACTATTTATACACTAGCGAAGCCACACATTGATTATCTCGTTGAAACGTGGGGCACGGCTGCCAAAACTAATCTGCAAACTCTGCAAAGAGCACTAAATAAAATGATGTGTGGGTCGTTAGCTTCCTCATAGAGCTAGGGGAATTCTACGCATGCCAAATTTTAAGGCAATTTAGGAGCAATCAAACTTTAGCATTCATAATTTAGCAGCAACCATAACTCAGTTACAGCGAGTTGTTTTAAGTGTGCCACATGCCAGGAAGGCAAACCAGTGAGGTTAGGGCTTTACACTATAGTCGCGCATTTAAAGGACAATTACAGCAATGAGAGCCAAAAAAATTAACGATCACATTGATAAACTATTGGATCTACAAAAGAAATACCGTGTGTAAGCTGGCGACCCGTGTCACCAGCTTACACATCTGTATCTTCGTAATTATTCAAGTTACGATTATGTATTGTACCTCATATTTTAGGGCAAAATTTCAGCAATAGGCGCCAAAATTTTCGAATCTCTAGTGCTAAAACTGTTTGAGCTACGAGCCGAAATGTGTGTGTAAGCTGGTGACACGGGTCGTCAGCTGACACATGTTGTATCTCTGAAACAACATAAGTGAGAACTTCGTTTTAAAGACTAAATAAGACCATACAATAGGAGCGTTCACGAGTCAAAATTTCAAATCTCCTGGCTGTCTAGATTCAAAGTTATAAGAAAAAAACTATTTTCCCGCCAAAAAATTCAAAATAATCGCGCGGACGCCGCTGAGCGCGCCTTTGCCGTTCCATGCGCTACGCTATTACAATAGAGTTTCAACTTAGCCGTCATTGTTTTAAAATTCATTTTAACCTGCACTTTCGTATCGATTCAATTGGTATATTGAGCGTGTTAGACCAGGAGCCGACTGAAATAAGCAATGGTATACTACCGATTAACTTCATAGAGAGATTACAAACGACTTTCACCAAATTTGAGGTCTAGTGAGAATCTAACCCTTCACCGTTGGTGCATAATTCAAATCTACTAATTTGACTGATAGGGAATCAAGATTTAGTTTAGTAATGAATCAAAATATAAGAAATAACACTTTATGGTGTGATATAACATAGTATAAGAGGTATATGTGCAACATATACAGCTTGTATCACTATGATCAATAATTGTTGCGCTCGGTATTTAATATATTTTCAGTAGCAATAATTGAATAAAACATGATATAGATTTCTCAAACATTTATTTTTAGTTATTTTCATATACCTCTTATACTGTGTTATATCACAAACACACCATAAAGTGTTATTATAAAGTGTTTCCTTGCCGTATTTTTATTTGGATGAAAAAAGTTTGGCCGTGAAGTGCGTTCACCTGGATTCTTGGCGCGAACTTGAATAATGGTGGTGGATTGAAATTTTTCGTAATTCGTAAATAATACTGTTGTGTTTTTTGTCTTATAATGGTGTGATATAGTGCAAAAAGTGTCATGAATGTGTGAATGTGAAATGTGAAAGTGTTATAGTATCAATTACGCAAAATTGCGAGGGTTTCGACGCGATCGAAAGGGTTTACCCTGTCGAGTACATTCGGCATATGGATTCTTTCGAATTATGTTGAAACCAAGGCTGGCCTTTGAAATTCTCGTCAAGAATCGTCAAAACAAGCAATAAAATGTACACATTATACATTTTATCGAGAAAACTAGGTTAGGTTTCATTGAGAAAGATATATTCAGAGTAGGCTGTATGGCTTTGTTCCTTTGCCTTCCCATTCGGGAGAATTAAACTACTACTACTTCACTCACAGTCTGTCAATGTCAAATAAATTAACAAAACCGTAAGCATTTTGCAGCTGTTTCGATTTTCATTAATTTCTTTGTTTATTCCACCTTAAATCGTAGCGTACATTATCATGGCCGATCCAGAACTGGAACGGATCAGACAGCAGCGACTTGCTCAGTTACAAGCGCAACAAGGGGTACGTTCGTTTAGTTGTATTTGTTAAGAGGTTAGGTTTAATTTAGGGCATTTAGGACTAATGCCCTATAGTTTTAAAGACTAGTAGGTTTAATTATAAAGACTGTAAATAAACTGTGTGCGAGAATTCCGATTTAAAATAGGATTTACTCTTCTGGGTCCGAGTTTAATCTTCAGCTGCAGTGATCAAACTACCTTCTTAGGATACGCTGGACACGACCTAAAGTATTAAATGTGTTCTTACAATGTTGGGAATCATTAACTCGCCTTCCAAAATGTTATAAAATAGTCCATCACCCTTGTAAAGATACTTAAAGAGTCTAGCGCTCTGACAAACTGAACTAAGGAGGCCATCCGAATTCATGGTACAAATATCACTTGAAATATTTATTCTTGCAAATAAGAATAAATGTAAAATCATTTTTTTAAACGCTACCTTCATTTTCATTATATAAAAATAGCTTTTAAATTAAAATTGAACATTGGGTTAATCTTTTTTCAGGGAACTGGAGATCCTAACCATGCAAAGGCACAAGAAGAAAGAATGCAAGCAATGGAGGAAACAAAGCATTCAATTCTCTCACAAGTACTTAGCCAGGATGCAAGAGCCAGATGTAAGAGTTATCCACTATACCCTCGTTTTATGTTTTGCCCAGGACATGTTTATTTATTTTATTTAATAATTCAACTCACAAAGACAACACTCAAGTAAAAAGTTTTCTAGTTAAGGATTGTGTGTTTGAAGTAAGAGTAACTTTTGTTTGAATATCTTTCTGCAGTAATCCTATAAATTATTCAGTGATACTATAAATATTGTATAAACACCTATTATGTGTTTTATTTTCAGTGAATACAATCAAACTAAGTAAACCGGAAAAGGGTGCAATGGTGGAGAATATGATCTGTAGAATGGCTCAGATGGGTCAGGTCCAAACTCGGATATCAGAACAGGAGCTGATTCAGCTGTTAGAGTCTCTTAACCAGCAGATGCCCAAGTCTACCAGCACAGTCAAGTTTGACAGGAGAAGGGCAGCACTAGACTCTGATGATGATGATTTCTAGCAGACTGATTTAAAATGTATTTTACTCATAACTGAATGTATTCTCACAATGCCTTATTTAAAGATTAGCTGGAAAAGCTAGAAAGTCAAGAAAATCATCAATTTGCTATTTAATCTAGATGAGATCATATTTTAAAGAAAATTTATTGTTTCGTCTCAATTGGAGCATACATTGCTGCATTAATGGTTATATTTCTGTCTGAGCTTTTTTTCGCATGACAGAAATTGTGATGAATAAGTTTGGTACCTAATTTTATTTATATTTGTAACAGGCTCAAATGTAAAATGAATTTCTTATTTCAATCTATATTGTTACAATATTTAATAAGTGTCAATTGCAAAACCTAAAATGTGAAAAATTAGGTAAAAACTTTGTTTTATTATATTGTGGATCCCAAATTTTTTATACTTTTTTTGTGCAAAATTTCATAATAGGTTTGGATTTTTGTCAACTTGCTCAAAATTAATTTTTTGTGTAGATAAATGCTTATTGATAACATAATTACTCACTTTTAAATTTAAAAAATCATGTTTATGTAATTGACTTCAATATGCTTCGAATTATAAACTACAATACAGCTTTCTATTAACATTTCATTACAAAGTTACTTAAATAATTCTCTAGTTGTACCATAGCTTATATTTTAGTAAGCACTGAAGAACAATAATATAACATAAATTATTGTATAACTCTAATGCTGGTGTGTTATTTAAGTTTTTTTAAATGACTTATATGACATTTCGGAAAATCTGTCTATTATTTGATACACAACTACTGAAACTACCTACCTACTGCCAAAAGAGCACAGTGGGTACAGGGTACAAAAAGGTGTACAACATTGTTTTTATAATATCGTTACAAGCTATGCTCGGAATTTCTCTACATGATAAAATCCGAAATGAGGAAATCCGTAGACAACACGGGTCACCGAATTAGCACGACGAGCCAGTGAGCTGAAGTGGAAATGGATAGGCCACATTGCTCGAATAACCGATAACCGGTGGGGAGTAAAAGTTCGATCACGTACCGCGAAGCGTGTACCGGGCCGTCCCCCTACTAGATGGACAGTCGACCTGATCAAGGTCGCGGGGATTCGCTGGATGGCCAATGTCCAGCTGTGAACGTTTCGCGGCTGATGATGATCTTTATATAATCTACTGACTAGAGAAAAATGGAACGATACAGAGTCCAGAATGTATAAAATTCATGAAAGTGTTGAATTAAATTGGCATGCTTCTGGGCTCGTTATACTGGTAGAAATATAAGTTAATCACAATGAAGAAAGTTAATTAAAACCACCCAAACATTTTACCATTCTTTTACATCCTCATTCATAAGCATCACGGAAAATAAAAAAGCTTGGAGCAAAAATGTTAATTCAAAAATGATTAGATAACAATACTTCCAAGTTGGTGAACATCGAAAGATGCTATCGGTCGGTGCTCCGATTATGAATTTTTCCGATGACGCCTTTGTAGGAAGGGAAGGCATGGGGTTTTTATATTTTCGCTCCTAAACCACAGGGAAAGTGCTTGACAATAATAAAAATAATAGTCGTTTTATGTTATTAAAAAACCAGTAAAGTACGTTTCGGGCCATGCGCAGTTTAGGGTTCTGTAGTTTTAACTGGTTTTATAAAAGTAATTTTGAGTGAAATTTGTACGAAATTTTCATTTGAGTACTCCAAGTATATTTTATAATTTGGTCGTCTATTATTCGTTAACCTGTTAAGCCACCTTAGTGGTGATAGTTTTCCTTTAAAGTTTAGCATATATACAACTACTGTGAATTTTTTCAGATTTTTAAAAGCAATAGTTTAGAAGATAGAGGGATACTCTGACAAAAATAATCGCCTTAAAGCTTAATATTTCGCAAACGGACCCCTCAAACAAAAAGTGGTGTTCCCAAACACTCAATGTTTTTAAAAGACCTATTTACGATACCCCGCGATACCTCCGGGTAGACGCGAAAAAATATTTCATCCCCAAGTTGAGTGTTCTGCCACTTTGTCGGCGTGATTTTTATGTACCTGTACCAAATGACAGCTTTCTAGTACTAAGGGTCTCGCCGCTAAGCCGCGGATGGACAAACGGACAGAGCGAAACAATATGGGTTCCTTGTTTAACTACGGAACCCTAAAAAGTTAACGTCATAGTTTCACTTCACTGACAAGAATGCTGACACAGTTCTCCATGTGTGGTTCTGATAGTTCCACAATTTTTTGTCATGAGTATCTCATTATTTTAAACCATTTTGTGCCTTATGTCAAACGAGTGAAATTATGGCATCGATTTTAGTGGTTCTTTGTTGGAATATTGATCCAGATTCCTACAATGAATTCTAGTGGTAGGTATCAGGCACCTTCTCGGTTTGTTTGGTTAATGTTCCTATTGTCCGAAAACCAAAGATACTCTTAGCATAGCCGGTGCCTGTGCTGTGTATAGATTCTTCTGACTTTGACTTTTTGACTTAGCTTTTTTCTATCCTACATACAATGAAAAGAGACACGAGCCCGTGCTGACGACCCACTCATCCTTACATTACGTATTTACTTACAATGACATATGTTATGGCGTGAGAAAAATATTTTCTAGACACTCTTCTACTAATATTATTGTATTTATTGGGAGAGTAATCAACGGGTAGCAACGGTACATAACGGTATACCTACCTATTTGTAAACATCATCATCATCATCATCAGCCGGGAAACGTCCACTGCTGGACATAGGCCTCCCTCATGGTACGCCACATCGACCGGTCCCGAGCCACCTGCATCCAGCGACTCCCCGCGACTCTAACCAGGTCGTCGGTCCATCTAGTAAGGGGACGGCCTGGTAGACGTTTCCCGGTACGTGGTCGCCACTCGAGAACCTTTACTCCCCACCGGTTATCGGTTCTTCGAGCGATGTGGCCTGCCCATTGCCACTTCAGCTCACTGACTCGTCGAGCTATGTCGGTGACCTTCGTTCGTCTACGGATTTCCTCATTCCGGACCTTATCACGTAGAGAAATTCCGAGCATAGCTCGTTCCATTGCTCGCTGAGTGACTTTGAGCTTGTTTATTCGGCCCACAGTAAAAGACCACGTTTCGGTTCCGTATGTCATCACTGGCAACACGCACTGATCAAAGACTTTTGTCTTTAGACGCTGAGGTATTTTGGACGAGAAGATATGCCGTAATTTCCCGAACGCTGCCCAGCCGAGTTGGATTCTTCGGTTGACCTCTTTGTCGAAGTTGGACCTACCTAGTTGAACGATCTGTCCCAGGTATACATATGTATGTATTTGTAAACATATCAATCACTAATAAATAATTTTGATTATTCGTGATCGTTAACAAACGTTATTGATTTCATTTTGTTGATAACTTCCGTGATAATATTGTTTTGGACAAAAAATTGTGTTGTGGGCTGTTGGTATTCATCATTTGTTTACATATAATTTACAAAATCAATAAACAATATTTCGAAATTATTAAACGTGTATCTTATTAGTTCATCTTATAATCGTCCTGTTTTATGTAAAGAGAACGCCCCAGTGGTTGGTCCGGCGACAAGTAGTCAGAGACACTGTTCAATGTTGTCGACATTCTCAAGTAATTAAACTTTTCTTTATTAGTTCGTAAAAGTGGATATAAAATGATATGATGGCTAAGTTGCTCTCTATATTGTACCGTCATTTTATCACAATAAGTAAAATAAATCCTTAGTCTGAAGCTATCGATTGGAAATCGAGCAATAATAGCAATCGATGATCATCACGGGGACATCACTATTAATATGTCCCCGCTCTAATGACCAGTTGTCCGCCATTTTGCTTGAGCGTCACTTTTTCGCAGCATTTCGCAGTCTCGGACGGAACGCGCCACTATTGCTCGCTCCGAACTCTATAAAGAAAAATTATATTTATTGGACTAATTTAAAATATTAAGTATCTATCTAAGTAATAGTGTGAACATTGTATCTAAATAGTGTAAAACCAGGCATGTTGTAAATAGCTAACTGCTTCATCGCTCGAGCTGATTGTCTTACTCATTACCTGTCATTATTATATGCTAAACCTGTTAAAATAACTATTATCGCTTTTTGTTTCCTTTCACTGTAGCAAATTCTTATAATTCGTAAATTATCTTGTTAAGTTTTTATACCGAAGGTAGTCTGTCAAAATGTTAGCGTCATCTTCATATTTCCTCTTAGTTTGCATATTTCTATCACGCTGTCTCTGCTTTTGCTAAATAACTGCCACACCAAGCTTTTACGATTACTCCCTTGTTTGTAAATCCCAATCTAAGTAGCAGTTTCAAAGCGCGGCTAGTAAAAACGTCAATGCTTAAAAGTATGGAATGTACTTTCCAGGAACAAGGAGCATACTCAGAACAAGGAGTAACGAGGAGTATCCTGGAGATCAGCTCAGCACTCCGACACTTTAGGCCACGTGTTGCACAGGGCCGTACTCGGATCCGATCGTACAAGGACGCTGTTAAGAATATTTCGCCGCCTCATCTACTTCGGGAATTTTCAGGGTAGTGTCGCCCTAGGCAATAACTGAGATAATCTGGACCTTTTAGGCCTACCCTCACTTTTCTTTTTCTTATAAATAAACTTGTTAATATTTCTGTTAGTAATCTTATTTTCTCCTTCTTCTAAATAAGTAACGCTACAGTAGTACAATATGCTTTCCACCCACACCGATAAATTTTTGCCGACGCAGTAAAAGTAGCAATACTTACATCTTAGACGACGGTCGATAGCTGTCGCAAACTGTTGGTGAGGGCAGTCTACATAGACATGCTGGGCGGCGCACGGCGGTAGTTTAGAAAATCGTGCGAATGTAAAATCTTCCTATTGTATACTGATAACGATAACTGTTCATGAAATGCATAGACAGAGATGGATGGATAGATTACTTACTATGCTGTGACGTCACACATAATCTTCTGCTAAACATTTTATTCCGGTCAACAATAAAATAGCTGACAAGATAAGCAGCTATTCTAATACAGTCTACTTGAAAACTTCAAGCTAATCCCAGATTTTAAAACGGTAAGTAATCTATATTTTTTAATTGCGTCTTTGGATGAGGAGGTCTATGTGCAACAGTGGACGTTTTCCGGCTTATATGATGATTTCTCCGAGGATGATTTAGATATTTGGATGAGGTAGTGAGTTTTAAATACACTATTTGAACGTAATGAAAATTGTTTATTTTTAAACTTAGGGGCCATCCATAAAGTACGTCACACGTAAAGGGGGGAGGGGGGGTCGACAAAGTGTGACATAGTGTGACAAGGGGTGGGAGGGGTACTAAGTTTCGTGACATCACATTTCAAAATCTATTATATCTAGAGGTAGTAATCGCGTAATTTGAAATATCTACACTAATATTATAAAGAGGAAAGATTTGTAACTATGTTTGTATGTTTGTAATGAATAGGCTCAAAAAGTACTGGGCCGATTTAAAAAATTCTTTCACCAATAGAATGCTACATTCTTCCAATTTGACATAGGCTACATTTCATTTTGAAAATAATTAGGGATCCTTGGTAAAATTTGAACAATGTAACTGAAGGTGTAGAAAAATGAGTCTTAAAATGTCTTTCGTCGAATGCGCTGCCGAAACTATTAGCGATAGAACAAAATAATGTACAACAATATTGAAGAACATCATAATGTCTACAAAAAACTCCGCGGTAGCATATGTCCAGCTATTGTAGTTATGTCACTACAACTTTTTTCATTTTAAACATTAATGAAAATGCTAACCAAATTCAAACCATGCTATTTATGTGTTTATATTAATCCTTATCCAAATAAATTATTTTATGGTCAAGACCATTTAACTACCTATAAAATAGTTTTTAAATTATTTAAATTGGACTTTCCATTCAAAAGATATTACGAATTAAAAAATTCAAACAGTAAACAAAACCGCGATAGCGCCGTGGCCGTTGTTTGCGATGCAGTCTGAAAAGCGCGCCGGGCATCGCGGCGGGCGGGGTGGAAGGGGCACTGAAATATTTTTTTTAAATATATAATTAGTAAATAATAATTTTTTAATAAATAAAAATATTTGTGAAAAAAAGTTTTTTAAATCCAAATTTCCAAAAATAAATAATTTTATACCCCGTGTGAAGCCGGGACGGGCTGCTATTGAATATATTTACCTAAAACTAATTGAGGGCGATGTAAAAATAGTTACAGAATAGGAATCATAGGAAGGTAGTAATCATAAAGTGGGATTTTAAATGTGATTTAATTCAATTAATTTGTTTTTATTATTTGTTGTTATAGCGGCAACAGAAATACACATTTTGTGAAAATTAATGGAAATGGTCTAAAAGTACGACAAACACATATTGTTAGTTACACGTTTGACTTTTTTACAGACCCAAAAAACTGCAGACTTGATTATTCGATATTAATTTCAAATCGAAAAACACACAGACGGACAACTAAGTAATCCAATAAATAATAAGGGTCCCTTTTTTCCTTTTGAGTTAGTTGTCCCTAAAAATGTACAAAAATGTAAATATAGAAATGTAAAACTTTAGATTAAGTAAAAAATTTGAAACTCTAAAAATGTAAATAGTAATTTGATCAGAAACAACTACTTATGTCTTTGCAAAAAGTTTTTTTTCGTTTTTCCCAAAATGTTTAAAAGATAAATGTCCACCCGTGCGAAGCCGGGGCGGGCCGCTAGTTAATTATAAACTAAAAAATATTTCCAACTCTATCTTTAGGACAATACGGTTTAAATTGTTTTTTTGACGAGTTCATACCCGCTCTTGTGACACGCGCCGATCGCCTACGACCCCTTTGACGAATGCCGCCAAACGCACTGGCGAGCGTTTGGCGGCATTCGTCAAAGGGCCGTACCTCGCGTGATTTTATTGTTTATATTTCATTCGAAAATTGACTTTCGCGAAGTAACGACGTCGTTTTTTTAGTTGTGCTATTTTGTAGATATAAACATATTTTAATAAATCAAGTTCAAAATGAACAAAAAGATAGATTTAGGTAATCTTTACCATAGATTACCCTAAAAGATGTTGACACCACAAATGTTCCTGACGTGAAAAACCTTAATGAGAACGAAGTGACTGCCATGCCAGTTATAAATAATTTAAAGGAGTGGGTTCAAAGTCCATGGACTGAAGATGATTGAGTTTCTTTCTTTTTCTTTATATTCAATAGTTTATTGCTTTGTTATTGTTTCAAATATTTGATATGATGTGGATTTCATAAAAAAGTACTTAATTTAAATGGAAATAAAACCAAATTCGGAACTGCTGTTTTAATTTAATAATTTTTCGATGTGAAATTGCAAAACATGTGACGTCACACTAGGGAGGAGGGGGGTCTCAGAAATGTGACCACCTGTGACAAGGACGGGAGGGGGGGTCAAAAAATCATGAAATTCGTGTGACGTACTTTATGGATGGCCCCTTATGTAAAGCAGCATACAAGGTTGGAATCTCCTTGTAAGTATAACAACTCCTGTGCCACGAGATACCGCTCTTCTTATCCGAACCACCGAAAATTAGATTTAAATGAAATAAACGACAAACTATAAATGAAGTATCTAAATATAATGATATTATTAGAACTTTTCCACACCGAATTAACGGACCACATAAAATATTCTAGCCAATAAAAACTTCAACGTGCCTTTACATTTATCGTTCTTCCTTTAATACTTATAGCTAAGCAAGCATCATCCATCTGCTCGAACGCAGCACGTCATGAACTGCGTCAAACACATATTGGTCTCTGATTTTAGAATTTTCATCGTTTGCGGATTAAATCCTAATATTTTAATTCCTATTTGCCACTGTTGGGTAATGATTAGTTGACAAGCGGATGATTGATCGTCCATTATCAAGTTCGCACTTATCTCGACGAATGTTATAAAGAGTCGTTACACCGGGCATAACGCGAATAGCCTGATGGTCAACGAAGGGCCGATGGTCAAGACCATGTCACTAAAGGCTGTATTATTGTGTGCCTTCGTGGCCGTAGCGTCCGCTGGACCGTCTACACACGTTGAATACATCGAGCAATTGGTGAAGAATGGTGACATTGATTCGAGAGTTTCGGATAACATCCTCGAAGATGCTAGTCTGGATGTGGTGAGTATTTAACAACTAATACTTTTGCCCGCGATTTTTCGTCGACTTGTAACTATCCCAGGATTCAATCGTCATTATAATCAGCCAGGAAACGTCCACCGCTGGACATATACCTTCTCCATGATATGCCACATTGACCGGTCCCGACTTAGGTCATCGGTCCATCTAATAGGGGAACGGCCCGATACACGTTTCCCGGTACGCGACAACTTAGTATATCGGGATAAAATATATATATATCTCCTTCTCAATGCCCTTAGCTAAATGTATATTAAATTTAACCAGTGAGGCGTATTGGTGATCGCAGAATATGTTATTGCTACTGCCATCTCCTGAACATCATTTCTTTAGTCGTCTTTTTCGAAACCCATGGGATAGCATGGGGTAATTCTATTGTAAAGATGAGGCCCATCGTTACTGTACAATAAAATTATTTTACTTTTTAATTAGTGAAAAAACTAATGACTAAGTAGGTACGTAAGTGGCAGCGCCGGATTACGAATCAATATTGTTTTCATCAATAACAGCTGCTGAACATGAGGCGTTGTAGATATTCACGATGCATGAACTTTATATCAGGGGATACGCCATGACATGCAGGTTCCTGATCGCAGCAGATAATGCGCTGTAAGTTGTTGAGCGTGGATTTCCTTTTATTTTATAGCCGGAGCTCGTCAGAAAGTACAGGTATCCCTTGGAAGTGCATGATGTGACCACCAGCGATGGCTACGTCCTGCAAATGCACCGTATTCCCCACGGCCGCGACGCCAACAACAGCCCCGGTCGCAGGCCGGTAGTATTCATGATGCACGGTCTTCTTTCGTCATCAGCTGACTGGGTTATCATGGGACCTGGCACTGCGTTCGGTAAGTGAAGATCTTTGCTGGAATTATATACTGACCTATATGTGCATAAGTGCCGCATACTGTGGTGTGGTCTGGTTTCGTTTCCACATTTATCATGCTTACAGCTAAAATATGCAATACTCTTCCTGTTTCCGTGATCCCTGAAAACTACTTGGAAACCTTCAAACGATATAGACAATATATAAACGAACGCGTAACAACGACCTCATCGTCTCTTGAAATCAGGTGAGAATCGATGAGCTGAGACAAGCTGAGCTATCTTTCTGTAAAAATAATGATGAAGCAATAAATAATTTGATGGTACTTGAGTAAGATTTATACTACAGTGATATGTTCACTTGATGTGTAGTGTGATGATGGTTCAGTGGATGAAAAGAGTACACCCAGAAGTCTTAAAGTCTACTCACGTAGTCGAGGCGCTGTCTACGCTATATTTAACTACGAGTATCGTATAACATCAGCCTTATTGACGACATATTTAGATAATGTGTTGTTAGCTCTAGCTAGCCAGTCGTAAATAGAAAAATACATCACCAACGAAACAGGGTATCGTTGATAACCTCTCACTGGGCACTCAGGCCACTAAGGAGAAAATCACTTGACCATGGCATTTCATTTCTGTTTAACTATGTCAATAAAGTGTCTCACAAATAACCTTTATTCTTACTAAGATAATGAATGTAACATTGAGTTTGTTACTTTGCTCCCATTTGTAATTGTTCAGCCGATTGTTATTAATTTGGCAAGCAGACTTGGGCATATTATGATACCTTTGCCCTGGTTTTAGATGTCTGTCGGGGGCCTCTGGTAGACTTACATAACTGTATTTTTTGTCTTATCTTATGTTGTTAATCGTATTTGCAGCTTACTTACTTGCTGAGGCTGGTTATGATGTGTGGATGGGGAATGCACGCGGCAACAAATACTCCCGTCGACATACCTCCAAGAACCCGGACGCCATATTCAATACAAACTTCTGGCAGTTCTCCTGGGACGAGATAGGAAACGTCGATGTCCCCACTATGATTGACTACGCTCTTGAAACCTCTGGCAACACCAGACTGCATTACATTGGTATGTTTTTCAGTGACACGTATTTTTCAATCAATTCTTCATTTTGTCAGTGTTTCAGACGCATTTATATGAGACCATTATGAGATCTTGCGAGGCTAGTGTTTGCCAATAAAGAAACGGATGACAATCAACGAACTGTCAAAACTGGACAGATGGAATACCCAAATGGAAACACTGATATGATTTTATTTGCTATGAAAGTGTGTTTGTTTGTTGGCTAGTTTGTCCATCTTTTACGTACCAACAGAGCAACGAATCGACATGTTTTTTCTCCAAAGATATAGTTTATGGGATGGCGGGTGATTTCTGAAGCTCACTTAGACGAAGTCGCAGGAAGAAGCTAGTGTGAAAACAGACAATGTTTCATATAAAAAACATCACAATAATTTAAAAACATTAACCATCATACTTATCAATAATTATTAATTTTAAAACCTTATCGTTAGATATCTATTTATTGTTTTACACTGTATTGTTCATTATCATGTCAATGTACGTTAATGAATACCACAGAGTACTATAATACTGTGTGAATATAAATGTACTGATTAGTAGATAACATATTAATCTGTAGTCATGTATTAGAACACGTACAAATATTCGTTTATACGCACTCTACGCGAGGATAAATCATGAATGCATAAAAGATAGTATACAGGCATAGTTATAAATGATATATATATATATGTTAATGGGAGACAATGTAAATACTACTGTACTGTAGTAAAAAAACTACTGTATTATATATATGTTTGTATAAGATAGCTTTTTTTTTAAATAATCTCGTTTCAACACCAAAAACATTTGAATAAAAATAGCTTTTTCTAAGGTCACATAAACAGTATGAAATGATTGCTGTGTTAGTTTAGTACCTACTGTTATTGTGTTGTTTTAAATCGTCGTTTATCTTGCAGGTCATTCACAGGGGACCACAGTGTTCTTCGTGATGGCTTCACTCCGACCAGAGTACAACGAGAAAATCATTTCGATGCACGCTCTCGCACCGGTGGCGTACATGGCGAACAACAGGAATCTGTTCCTGAGGGCTATCGCTCGTTACGCTACCGACATTGACGTAAGATACAGAAACACTTGGTTTGTAATGCATAGTTTAAATGAGGTTTGAACATAACTAATAGCACACACTGAACAAACGGCTTCTGTGGCCTAGTGCCGTAGTTCGACTCACAATCTAGCAGTCTGTTCGATTCTCAAAGCATTGGTGGTAGGGAATTTTTATTTCCGCTTGCTACCACCATCTTACCCTGGCGTACTTACAGACAGCATCGCTAGTATCTCTGTTATGTTGAGGTCCCGGTCCTCATGGTATTTATCGTGTAGCTTATTTTCCTATAATGTAACAGCTAGCACATTACATACGTATTTTGGTTATATTTAAATCAAAGTACCAAAAAAGTCAGAGGATCAAGTTATCGTTTAATCTAAAGCCGGGACCACACGGGCATACAAACACAAAGTATCTCCTCGTAGTTTATGTTTTGTCGATAAAGTACTTTTGAACTATCGTAGGGCAGACCCTCGAGCCCCCGAGGGACGGAGGACGGGGGACGGACCTTACCCCGTTCGAGCAAAGTTGAGGAGAGAATGTAATGTTTAGATGCTTGTAAACGGTGTCTCTAGGGAGGTCAATCAATTAACTATTGACCGCTGAAATCCATTAAAAGATCGTATTATATCTTCTTTTTCTATGCAAGCGTGAACTTTGTTTGACCTCATCATCATCACTTTAACATTAAGGTGAGATTATAGTTGAACACGAGCCTATCGAACCAAACTAATATTACAAATGCTAAAGTAAAAATTAGCTGAACATCAGTCGACCTGTATAAAAATAGCTTGTACTATGTCTCTGCCTATCTCTCTATTAAGTTGATCCGTTGCCTCATTCCTGCGAACGAATCAGTGTCAGTAGGGATTCACATGTAACGAAAGCTACTCGTAGAATAATAACACACCAGAAAGTAATTGCGCGCTCGACAAGTGAAGCAAATAAAACTAAGCCTTTCGTGGTTAGGTTCCATACAAACCAGCCGGTCGTCAAGGGTCGAATCTGAGTGTATAAATCAACTTTTCTCTGAAAATAAAAATAAAAATGTTGCAACATACCAGCGTATAAATTAACAGATTAGTTTGATGACTATCCTTCTTGAGCGTTATTATTCTTAGTAACGAAAGTTATAAAAGTTATAAGTTATGAATGAATTTCATTTGTTTTTTCAGAGAATAGCAAACATCGTCGGCATCGGTGAGTTTTTGCCGAACAACGTAGCCATGTCATGGGCAGGCCAGGCGCTCTGCATGGACGAGGCAGTGTTCCAAGCTGTCTGCAGCAACATACTCTTTCTCGTCGGTGGGTGGAACGTCGACCAACACAATGCGGTAAGCTTATTTCACTAGCGTGAATTGAAACACAATGTTTTCTTAGGACAGCAGATCGCTGTTGGGATATTTATATAATTAACGTACATCATCACTATAAAATAATTATTAATAACGACCGGAAAATCAATTATTAGACAAACAATTTCATGGTAAAATTGAAGAAGTATAACATCCACCCGGTTGATGATTTCCCCAATTTACTGGTCGTTGTTGAATACGAAATCTAGGGTCATCTATCTGCGCAACAGCTATTCTAGCTTCACAGTACGTTACTAAAATTAATTTAATTTTAATAAGCATGTTACATTTACTATCCGTCGCTATCAATAGGATAAGTCCACTGTTGGACATGAAATTTCCTCACGGATCGGCACATGCGACTTAACGGATTGTTGATCACAGTAAAATGTGGATGAATTTGTAGATGTTGATGTCCATTTCTTGTACAGTCGTTTATCAATGCAAGCTATTCTATTTGAATATATTATGGTGAAAGCATTTTTATGCACAAAGGCTTTTATTTCATCCTCAACGAATGGTATGTGGCGATAAGTCCGTAGAACGGAAGTGTGCTCGTCTAGTAGCCTCAATTTAATAAGTCACATATATCTTGAATATTAAACTCAATGTAAACTACCGACGACCTGGTTAGTCGCAGGAGTCGAGGCTCGGGACCGGTCAATTTGGCGTACCACGAGGGAGGCCTATGTCCAGCAGTGGACGTTTCCTGGATGATGAGGATGAATAAGAGTTCTGCAAATAACCTTCATCGGTAACATTTAATAAACTTTTCAGACAATGCTACCAGTCAAACTAGCTCACACTCCTGCGGGCGCAGCAGTGCGTCAGTTCGCTCACTACGGACAAGGCATCACCGACAGGGAATTCCGACGATATGACTTCGGCTTTTGGTCCAACAGACGTCTCTACGGCACCTTCAGTCCCCCAAGATACCCCCTGTCCAGCGTCACCGCTCCAGTATTCCTTCACTACTCAGACAATGACCCCTTGGCTCATGTGAACGATGTCTTCAGACTGTTCAGAGAGTTAGGGAGACCCGTTGGTTTGTTCCGCATACCGATGGCTACCTTCAGTCATTTGGACTTCGTGTGGGGTATCAATGCAAGGTCATTGATCTTTGACAGGGTTATAAATCAAATGAGAGCTATTGATAACAGCGCTGATGGTACATTTAACATTGAAAATCTTGTTCTATAAAGTAATGCATTTTTAAGTGTTCTCGGCTCTTTTCTCAGTAACAATAGCTGGATCGTATTGATTCACATCTCGAGAACTTTTTATACTGATATTTCAGTCCATTAAACTGTGAACTTAGAGTGATTTTTTAAATGTGAGTTTAAAATTAATGGTAGTCATTTAAAGTCATTGCTATATGCTGTTTGCGAAGTGCTGTATGTATATAGTATGATGACATGCTCTGAGATTCATAACTTATACGATATATTAAGATAAAATAATATTTAAAACAACTACAAAATGTGAAAATTTTATCTAATAAACCATTGCAATATTTACATACATTTTCATAATTCAACAACATAAATTATCACAAAGATAAGAACAGATAGGGATAAAATAGCTTAATATCCTTTTCGATCTCTAAACTATCCTAAATAAAAGTCACGTCGTTCTCTCTATTAGGACGGAAGGAGACACAGACAGACTCACTTTCGCTTTTATAATATTAGTATGGATACAAGCACGTAGTAAAAGTACTATGCAAAAAAACGGTGGCTATAAAAAACGGCGGTTTTCAGAGAAATAAATAAAGGCATACAACGAATCTGGTATTAAAACTAAATTCATATGTCATTCATTCTGTCGGCTGTATCAACGTGCTAGCCAGTGCTTATGCTACAGGACTTTCAGTCCTATTTTAAGCACTGGCTGATCAATAATTTTGTATGACTGTTGTTGTTTTGTATGTTAATTCATAAATAACTGGTGTAGTTTTGGACAATAAATAATTTTTTACTTTTTTTTTTACTTTTATATATATTCACCTATAATGGATACTATTTAACTAACCAATGAATACTTGACAAATATAATTACCGAATAAACAAGCTCAAAGTCACTCAGCAAGCAATGGAACGAGCTATGCTCGGAATTTCTCTACGTGATAAAATCCGAAATGAGGAAATCCGTAGAAAAACTAAGGACACCGACATTGCTCGACGAGTCAGTGAGCTGAAATGGCAATGGGCAAGCCACATCGCTCAAAGAACCGACAACCGGTGGGGAGTAAAGGTTCTCGAGTGGCGACCACGTACCGGGAAACGTTTACCCGGCCGACCCCCTACTAGGTGGACCGACGACCTGGTTAAGGTCGCGGGGAATCGCTGGATGCAGGTGGCTCGGGACCGGTCGATGTGGCGTGTCATGAAGGAGGCCAATGTCCAGCAGTGGACGTTTCCCGGATGATGATGATGATGAATGAATACAAAATGTATTTTTATGTGTCAACTTTAGTCATATTTATGTGACAAATATACATCGAAATCGTTCTAGTACAGCAGAAAACACAACTTGACACTTTTCTATATTATTCGCGACTGTTCAAGTGCAATTAATTATGAGGGATATGCTCGCTAGAAAGAAACATCTTGCTCGGATAAAGTCGGGACACAACATGTCATTTCAAAAGTTTTAATATAGTTTCGACAACAGAAACTATACTCGTACGTCCGTCGAATTTTGGTCGAAGCCTATTGTTTGATACTGTCATTTTCATTGTCGAAAGAGTAGTCGTTCGAACAAAGTCGTCTAAATATAAGTGACCACTAGTCGTCCCAGTTCAGTCCTAAATAAATAAATTCTATAGTTGACTGGATAATAATTTCCTGATTTCTGCAGCTTAACTTTTATAAAGCATCCGATCTGATGCAGTTTGACCTAGTCTGCATTTTAATTTTAACTTATTTTAGCTTTAGCTTTGATATTAGCTAATTTGATAAGTGTCAAGTGGTAAAGGTCAAAGGTAAATAGTTTAAAGTTTTATATCTGTTATGGGAAAATTACGCTATGAAATTATTACTTTTTTATTATTTAACTTTCGTTAGGATACGATTTTAAGGTAAGGTACTGAGAGATAGAACTGTAGAACAAAACCTGTCAATTCATTAGTAAGGTCTCTAGCTACTTACTACCACCGGTCAATTATTACCTACCTAATAATTTTATTATTTAACTGAAAAATTTTGATCGTTCTGACTTGTTTATGGGAACATACAATGTATGATACTATACTACATACAATACTATGAGCCACTGAGCAAGTAAACACTACGTTTTTAGCTGTGAGCTTGCCAATGTGATGCCAATGTGGGAACATAGTGGGACATAGAGTGACCAATGTTCCAGTGATCCAATTTACGGTAAACACCACCACGAGAGGCGTGGTGGCCAGGGGTTGCCCCCAAGGAGGCGTATTATCACCACTTCTATGGAATGTGGTGGTTGACGACCTCATCTGCAGTCTCAATAACAATGGATACACTACGATTGGATATGCTGACGACTTAACGATACTAATAACAGGCAGATCCGAGAACACTCTCTGCAGCCTCATGCGATCCGCCTTCAAGATCGTTGAAAACTGGTGCGACGGGCAAGAACTAACCGTCAATCCACAGAAAACCGAACTAGTTCTCTTCACAAATAAGAGGAAACTAGAAAACTTAAACCCACCAAAACTATTTGGCACTAAACTCACCATCTCAGCTGAAGTCAAATACCTGGGAATGACGTTAGACAGCAAGATGAATTGGAACAAACACATTGAACTAAAACTAAACAAGGCATGCATCACCTATTGGCAATGTAAGAGACTCTTGGGCAAAAGATGGGGGCTAAACCCCTCTATCACCCTGTGGCTCTACAAAGCACTGATCCGCCCCACAATAACCTACGGATCGGTAGTATGGTGGCCCAGGACGCTACTGACCACAGTAAAAAGCAAACTACAAAGCATACAACGCCTGGCTTGTGTAGCGACTACTGGATGTATGAGAACCACCCCTACAGCCGCGCTAGAAGCCTTGCTGAACCTCCAACCACTGCACCTAGTTGTGCAACAAGAAGCCGCCATTGTAGCCCTACGGCTCAAAGCCACTGGCATCTGGAGACCACAACAAAAGATACCAGATACAGAATACCCAACACCCTTACATTCGAGAGGCACTATAACACACAACTCACGGAAGAATCACAAGACTCTTCTGGCACCAAAGAAGTTCGTATATACACAGATGGATCCAAAACCATAACTGGAACAGGAGCGGGAGTATTTTCGCAAGAACTAAACATAAACATATCAATGACTCTAGGACAATACAACACCGTATTTCAAGCCGAATGCGTAGGAATAACTAGAGCCGCAAATGCCATACTGTCCAGAGACGTGCGAGATCAGAACATTCGCATAATCTCGGACAGTGCCTCAGTCCTACAGGCACTGAGGAACAACAACATAAACTCCAACGTCATCCTCGAGTGTCATTCAGCCCTTGAAGCAGCTGCAGAACACAATCGGGTCACACTGCAGTGGATAAAGGGACACAGTGGCTCACTAGGAAATGACGCTGCAGACGAACTAGCAAGGAGGGGCTCCGGGACAGAGGTGTTTGGGCCCGAACCAATGATCCCTATACCCTTTAACCAACTAACATCCTGGATCAAGGAAAGGACTACTAAACAACACGCGACTTACTGGACCGAACTAAAAGACTGTCGCCAAACGAAAGAGATCACTCCGTCTCTCTCAAAACGCCTGTCACGCACCCTTCTCAGTCTAAATAGGAAAACCCTAAGTAGAATGATAGGGGTGCTGACAGGCCACTGTCCACTCAACAAACACATGTTTAACGTGAATATTACAGACAGCCCCCTGTGTCGAGGGTGCATGATCGCCGAGGAAACTCCCGCCCATGTGCTCACGACCTGCAGCAGCGTGGCCACACAACGGGCGACGATCCTGAACAACCCAGGATCACTCCAGGAGGCGTGCAGAGACATCAAGCGTCTTGCGCGCTTCTGGGAGGAAATCGGCTGGCTGGAATAGCCACCACCACTTCCATCCCCCCACGCACAATGGCCACTACATGGCTAAGGTCGGAAACCACCCTGTTAAAAAATAAAATAAAATAGAGTGACAACGATACATAAACAATTTCTGTTGATATAATGCTTCATAAAACATGTCTATAACACAAATTAATGTAATATTCTCCTTGCATAACAGATATTACAAAATGACAATGACATTTCAAAAACATCGAAATATGTGATCGCAATCAAATCGTGATCAAATCTATATCGGGAACTAATTTATAATTTGTTTAGAATAATGTAAATTAACAATTTCAATTTATGAATGAATCTAAATAATTGATACATATTATATCAAAATTATTTAAGTGTTAGTATGCCTTGAGTGAACCCATGTAATGACATCAGCTCAGGAAGACGACAAAGATGATGCACTAGTAACAGTTCTTGGAACTCCATATAGAAAAAAAATCATTTTAGCTGATGTCAACATACCTTACAAATGTTGTTTGGACCGCCGGAGAAACGATTTATATTTTTGCATAAATGCAGATGAATTTTCCGACCAAAGCTTTCACGCTGTTGTCCTCAACCTCAACACTGGAGTATCTACAGTGATACCGGGTATTCGCAATGGTTTCGCTAGCACCGTGGATCAAGTTTCGGGTACAGTTTATCTCGGAGGAAGCGATGGGATATTTAAATTCAATCATGATAAGAAGAACATCGAACACCCTGCTATTGTAAAGGGAATAGATGTGTTTGACATGCAATTCAAGAAAAACCTTTATTTCGTAGACACGGCTCATCAAGATCTCTATATTTACAAGAGCGGTGTAAAGAAGGTCGTCCCCGAATTGGAAGATTATCTGATACACCATTTCGTTATTGACAAGAACGATAGCCTGATTTTTATTAACACCACTGGTCTGTTTAGATTCCCTAAAGGGGCTAAGAATCCGACGCTTTGTTTTGGTACTGGTTTGAGCATTCGCGGGATGACTACTGATCTGTTTGGGAGACCATACTGTATCGCTCAGGACGGGATATACACAATCGATGAGCTCAACCACGAGCTTTTAAGGATATTGCCTTTAGAAAATGGCTATGGATTAGCTTTCGACCGAGATAATAATATTATTTACACAGAAGAGCGTACCGTTACTAAATTAACACAATGCGAAAAATCTTAACTTGATTATTTTTCCAATTAAATGTTCGTGTAATTTATTGTACACCAAAGTTTATCCATTCCATCGTACTTATTTGTTCATATTTTTAGTTTATATGTCTTCAATTCTTCAAAGACCTTGGAAATTCGGAGGGATCATGAGAAGGACAAGGCTTCGCGATTCACATTACTTACGGAAAATGAGAAACAACTCAAATGAAAATAAATGAATCTTGCCCACAGTGAATTCAATACATCTCCGCAGCCTTACGACTTAATGTGGATTAACTTTACGTTTTTCCGTTGTAGGCATATGGTATCTATCTCTCTGTTTGTAGAAAGGTAAGAGATGTAATATTTTTTATACAATACAGGTGTACCAGGTCCTTTCACACTTATATCTTGAATCTGTAATGAATTTTTAAACGACTGTCTCAAATTTCTCAACAATTCGCTTAAAATTAAAAGTAACAATTGATTCCGTTTTAGTTTTCACTCTTCTTAACAATAAGTGACTGTAGGGCCATAGGATGGAACGGGGCTTACCCAGAAGGATCCATTTATTGGGGTGATACATGGATAATAGGGACCAAAATAATAGGGTAAGTTTAATCGAACCGAATATGGGTTTATGTTGGTGTTCTGCCTGATCACCTCAAAAATAACTTATTTGGTGGTCACTTCTTATGGCCTTATATTGCCTTTATAGGCCTTATGAGACTCTAACATCTATGAATAGTCAGCCTTATCAGCAAAGGTTTTATTTAAAACAGGTTGTAGGTAGGTATTCTGAGAGAATCACAAAACAACTGAGTGAAACCCGCTCGGGAAAATTGCGTGACAAAGGCCTCAGAATTTTATAAAGATTTTATATAGCGGAAATATAAGAGCGTTTGCGGAGCGAAGCCTTTCTGAGCGAGCAATGAATGGTCTCTACCTCTACAGGTAGATGACGATCTACCTAAATGTACGACTGGTACTTGACAGATTGTTATTTTAATTATCGACGGTTTGTCCGTGTGTTGGACTATTCGATAGTCAATGATGTTCTATCGACCAATGAAAAAAAACATGGAACTTTATGCCCTTGGGCCAACCCTCAGTCAGCTCAAATTTCAACATGCGCGTTCTCTTGTTCAAGGATCGGGTTAACCTAAATAATTAATTTAAATGTATTTAATTAACTCAGTGCATAATAGCAGTGGTCGCCACTCGAGAACCTTTACTCCCCACCGGTTATCGGTTCTTCGAGCGATGTGGCCTGCCCATTGCCACTTCAGCTCACTGACTCGTCGAGCTATGTCGGTGACCTTCGTTCGTCTACGGATTTCCTCATTCCGGACCTTATCACGTAGAGAAATTCCGAGCATAGCTCGTTCCATTGCTCGCTGAGTGACTTTGAGCTTGTTTATTCGGCCCACAGTAAAAGACCACGTTTCGGTTCCGTATGTCATCACTGGCAACACGCACTGATCAAAGACTTTTGTCTTTAGACGCTGAGGTATTTTGGACGAGAAGATATGCCGTAATTTCCCGAACGCTGCCCAGCCGAGTTGGATTCTTCGGTTGACCTCTTTGTCGAAGTTGGACCTACCTAGTTGAACGATCTGTCCCAGGTATACGTACATACTCGTCTACAACTTCGATTGTAGTGTTCCCAACCACTACCGGCATAGGTGCAACATGGACATTTGACATGATTTTCGTCTTGTCCATGTTCATTTTTAAACCTACCTGTTGGGAAACTCTGTTGAGGTCATTGAGCATTACGTTCAGATCCTCCAAGGATTCTGCCGTTATGACTATGTCATCGGCAAATCGAAGGTGAGTGATGTAGTCGCCGTTGATGTTGATGCCCAGTCCTTTCCAGTTCAGAAGCTTGAAAACATCTTCCAGTGCAGTGGTGAAGAGTTTCGGGGATATAACGTCACCCTGTCTTACACCTTTCTGCACTTGGATCGGTTTCGTGCATTCATCCTGTACTCGGACGGACATTGTGGCTTTATTGTACAAACATTTCAACACTTCGATATAGCGATAGTCAATGTGGCACCTTTGGAGAGACTGAAGCACTGCCCAAGTCTCGATTGAATCAAAGGCTTTCTCGTAGTCCACAAATGCCAGGCATAATGGCCGATTATACTCCTCGGCCTTCTGTATAATCTGCCGGAGCGTATGTATGTGGTCTACGGTGCTGAAGCCTTTTCGGAAACCGGCTTGTTCGGGAGGTTGGAAGTCGTCAAACCTGCGTGCTAGTCGGTTCGTAATGACTCTCGAAAACAACTTATAAACGTGGCTCAGAAGGGAAACCACGTACCGGGAAACGTCTACCAGGCCGTCCCCCCACTAGATGGAAAGACGACCTGGTTAGAGTCGCGGGGAGTCGCTGGATGCAGGTGGCTCGGGACCGGTCGATGTGGCGTACCATGAGGGAGGCCTATGTCCAGCAGTGGACGTTTCCCGGCTGATGATGATGATGATGATAATAGCAGTGACTTCTTTACAAAATTCCATGCAGTACCTTTTTCAAGGTGTACGGATTTTCCGCGACATAAGAAATTTCACTGCTGTGATCGGAATAAAATGTGCTTCTCCAATCCTTCCGCTATCACTATACAAAAATCAAGTCTTTATTACCCTCCGTTATGACGTGAATTATGGACCAACGAACAAACTACTTCCCTATAATATTATAATGGATGGACGCGCGTCGGGCAGAAGCTGTACCGGAGAATTTTTAATTTTCAGGGAATTCGGAAAGGTATTCTGTATTTTAGGTGTACGCAAACAAGTGGAAGCGAACTAATAAAAAGCGCCATAAATATGAAATATTATTGAAACAAGAAGTTGTGTATGTATTTCTTTCCCACGTAGAAATTTATTACTTATTTTCCAAGATTACCTTACTAAGCGGGTGAACCGTTTCAAGAGCGGTACTGGAGCGAAGTACTGTTATACCAGTGGAAATACAGGTTCCGGAAGTGGCTACCTAACTATAACAAGATTTACGTACGGCTCTCCACTGAACGGTTTATTTGTTGAAGGTAATTGGGGAGTCCAGCGAATGTATTCATTTGCGATTCGTTGTCAGCAGAACTGCTATCGCTATTTTTAGTTTTTTTTTGAATTGAGTATTGTTTAAAAATAATATTTATTTCTGATCTTGTTGTTTATGTGGCTAATTACATTGATCAATATTATCGTGATCCTAGTATCGCAGTATCACAAGTATTGATCATACATATATACATATCAATATTATCTTCATAATGCCTTTAGATTCACTAGAGTGAAGTCTTGTTTTGTTACTGCATTTTTATTCCTGATTGGTTTGTTAAAAAAAGTAACAGTAAAGTGAGAGTCTCGCGCACCAAAGGTACCGTACATAATACGAATAATTAACATGTTGAAAATCATAAATAATAGGTAATATGCATCCAGCAATCAGTCAAGTACGAGAATTTACCGAAAATGTAAGTCGGATTGAAGAACCAACTTAACTTTGCAGCTAAATGACATACCCGAGGCATGGCTTTCAACTGCAAAGTGTGTAAACACAAAGAAGCTATTTTTACTGTGTTATAATTTAAAATCATAGTCTTAGATCATCATTTTCATCATGGTCAGGTCAGGTCATCAATCATGGTTTTCAGATTTATTCCTATAGTTGTGCTGTCAGTTCTTGCTTCTTAGCAACCTTTTGGATCCTAGGTCAACGGGAAGGAACCTATTGGTTACCCCGGTTACCCTCCCGGTTTGCATTGTCTAAGGAAATGTTCTGAAAATACAATACTGCAATAACTTTTTATTGAGTTAACCTATAGTTAGATTTTTTCATAGATCCAAGAATCTGCAGACTTGAGTATTTATTAATTTCAACTTGATACCTTTAGGCGTTATTGAGAAAAAGGGCATTGACAGATAGACGAACGGACGGACAACAAAGTGATCTTATAAGGTCTCATTTTTCCTTTTGAGGTACGGAAGCCTGAAAACATGGAAAATAAGAGAAAAGCAGCAGATCTTGGGCGGCGATTTGGATGACTACAGCAATGATTTTAGAATGAGTGATGACTTGTTAGAGAAACTTTTAACAGTTGTTTCACCCTATATTACTAAACAAGACACATAGATGAGACGAGCTATAACACCAAGGGAAAAACTTCATCGTCACTACTAGCACGTCGTTCCTCCATGCCTGTTAGTTGAATTACTGACACTTCGCGTATTGCGAAATAAATAATCTCGATGGGATCGCGCGGATTACAGGATTTCTGGATATTCTGTGATATTATCACCATACTGCGATATGTCCTATTACACTATAAATATTATTAAGGTATCGTGATATTATTGATAGTGTACTAAGCCCATGACCATATGTGTATACCCGAACTAAAGTTCAATGTTTGCAGGTTTAGATTACAAAGACTCGGGTTATAAAATTCAATGTAGTGAGTAAATTTTTCGTAACTTAATATACTTCCATAAAACGATGTAAATAAATATTGCCGATGAAATTATTCTAAAATATTGAGGCAATGATTTCTTTGAAATCACTTTGAATGGTCCAATTTGTATTTTGATCTCAGGTTGTGGTAAAGTTAGGCGGGCGCGGTCATGATTAGGATTCAGGGCGGGCGCCATCGGTGGCCGGCAGTGTCGGCACAGACAACCGTGTATAGACACGACACTCCTTGTTACTCAACAAACCCCGGCTTTTCACCTGCTGCTTACGAAATATTACGTTTGTATTAGGTATGAAATATCGGTTGAGGTGCGTATTTTCCTAACAGGCTCTTGGCATAGCATCCGGTATGATGTGAAGTGAAAATTCATGTTTAGGAAAATGTATGTTAAATCCTAAATTTTAAAACACTGAACAAATCGCTTTCATTTATCAAGACTAATTGAGCTACTTTGAAAAAGATGTGATAAAAAGTCATATGTCATGCGTACCCTGCAATTAAGTAAAAGTTAAAATGAAACAGCTGTGCCAATATATAAATGTGTAAATATATACAATTTGGTATATATAAATATAATCAGTTTAGTGATGTGTATGTATAGCTAGGCATAACACACGCCGACATGCATTTTCTGTGGTGGCAGGGCGGGCGCGGTCACGTGCCCCCGTCGACACATTCCGCCCGCTCGTCTTATTAGCGATCGAATCAAGAATCTAATCGACTTGTGGGTAAATACATTGGTATCACTATCATATTAATACATATTACCGCTATACCGGAGACTGATCACATCAGCTGTGAGATGACGGACCTCTTTTAGGTCTAAGTCTGAACTTGATCGTTATTATCTACGACTGACTTCTGTAAACAATTACGATAACTTTTATAGTCATATGTTGTCAAACGACGACCTGGTTAGAGTCGCGGGGAGTCGCTGGATGCAGGTGGCTCGGGACCGGTCGATGTGGCGTACCATGAGGGAGGCCTATCTCCAGCAGTGGACGTTTCCCTGATGATGATGATGTTGTCAAAATTGATTTTTGTATAGAGATAGTTGGAGGAGATAGTTTATTCAGATTGATTCGATACTCCGTTCTTGCTTAAATACAGACGGAAATTTTTTGGTATAGTATATTATTATAGTATATAAAATAATGTATATACATAGTATAAAAAATAATGTATGTACACTATGTAAAAAGAAAAACACTAATTGGGTATGCAGCTGCTGGGCGATCTAGCAGATTTTGTGATGAAATACCTGTAGCTAATTGTTTCGCTGGAATACGGAATCAAAACTAGACTTCATTATTCGGAGTCAGATGCTGAAATACAAACTCGTCTACCAACGAGAATAATGAGTTTCAAACATACTCAGTAGTTTGAATGCAACAATTCCACCATTTCCCATCTCTTCTTGTTTAATTTCAAAGGACGACAGTGACATCAAACGAGGAACATCATAAGAGGAGCTCGCACAGTACTTATTCTTGATGCGGTGTTTTGCACAAACAAAGTAGGTAAGGTTTCTTTGAACGTTTCCATGCCACTTTCTAACGAGCTAGCTAGCATCTGTATATTTATTAGTGTTTAAAAATTTCCCAATATGCCACTTCCTTTGCCTGGTGCCTCGACTTCGTCTGGATTAGAGTAATAATAATCTACTTCCAAATTATTTAGGGTTCCGAATCCGAAGGATCTAGTTGGAGACCTAATTGTTTCGTCAATTATTAGATCGAAGAAGAAAATTATTTCATTCATAAATAAACCGGTATAGTTTATAAGACATTTTGATATTTTGACTTACTATATTATGTTATATCAGACACAATGTAAAATTGTTCACGAATAAATGATGCTGCTGATGGTCAAGTGCGTCCGTACAGAATATGAATAAATAAAATACTGAAAATCAAATCAAACAACGGTAAAACGAAAATGTATGTCCGATTGAATCGCAAAAAAGCGATTTTTATATGATATATTAACAAAATCTGGTTTTCAGATTTATTACTATACCTTGCTTCTTGCCAAATTTAATTTTTCAAAACACAAGATGCACGTGAAGTACCCTATAGGTTTTGATTCCCTGCGCTCGCAAATGAATTTTTATTTTATTTTTTATGATTGGGTTTGCACTTGGCCTTCATATCACCTGATAGTAAATGACAATATGCCGTTGGATGGTTAACGAGCGCACCCAGAAGACTCAAATTAATGAGGCACTGGCTGTGCTACGTTTCATACCGGAACACAACAGTGCTTTTAACACAGTTGTTTGGCCGCAGACTTAGAACACATGGTGGTAGCTAGCCAGGCGATCGTCATCAATCATCAAATTCTCAAAATATGTGTCATAAACGGTCGTAGCTTTTTATCGCATTGCCTTTAGCGACCATAAGTTTTAATGAAAACTAGGCGAAAGTTTTATTAAGTGCCTGCGGAACTAATTACCTACTGCTGAACTTGTGTCTGGTGGGAGAGGCGTCGACCTCAAATAGGTGACCTGGGCACCTAGATCACATTATACACAAGCTTGGGACAGAACTAACCCAATAACCCTGCATCCACGAACAGATACCACTAACTAAGTGAATTATTCCACGTCGGCAGTCTCCCGAACGCTTTGAATCATGACTATGAAACTTAGTCTTCGTATAAATGCTAGCATATCCTGACATGAGCCATATTCATTATATGTTCGACAATCTGTTTACTATACATCGTCAAGCGTTGATATGAGTCTAACAGTGTTGACTCATTGCAGGTTATATAGGTTTTACTTATGTTAGGGCTAGGTTTTAGGACTACGTTCAGCAGTGGCAGCCGCTGCTGATATGTCTTTTAAAATAAGATAGTAGGCGTTATGCAGTAATTATTTAAATACTTAAATATTAATTAATTAAAGAAATTAAAACCATGCTTTTGTCACATTCTACATATGTGTCGGACTCGATAAACCAAACCAAATGAGTCCAAACTCGAGGTGCTTACTAGTATTTAAGAGTTCCACTTTCTACTTTCTGGTTTCATTGTTAGACCCTTGTCACCCAGTGCACCACTAATGATGGACTAAACTCGTCCAACCAACCAAAATTATCCCAAACTTGAGGGGTTTACTAGTACTTATTGAAGAGTTCTTCTATGCCCTCATCAAGATGGTGCCAAATTATTGTGTTGTCATCCGACTTATGTACTTACAATCACAAAGTTTCATCGTAGGCTAAAATTCACTTGCTGGAGTTGTTTACATTCATACTTAGTTACATACAAGTGAACTTAATATAAAGCATTATCCATAGGATATCGGATTATAAAGTCCGTAAATGAGTCCCAAAATTTTGGGTATAAGAAATTTTGTATGTAAGCATTAAGAGCGAATTCCCGTTAACACTGCTGTTTGGCGGCAGACTTAGAAGGCATGGCGGCAGCTAGTCAGTTACACTGGGTTGGGGTGCAGGTGTATGAGTAACAGGACTACCGGGTGGAAACTTACTAACAGACCTATCACGGCACAACTTCAACGGGATTTTTAGGAATTACACGAGACAGGTAAACATATAAAATTGAAAATATCCAAAATCCAAAATAAATACCGTCAACCAAAGAACAAAAGATTCTCCGCACTGCTTTTAGTTTTGGCACTTTCAGAAAAAGAGAAGGTAAGACACCTACCTACACAGAAGGGAAATACATTTTATAAAAGATCAAGGTGTCATCAAAGTTTATTGGAGCGCTAAGAAATTAACTTTGTACGCGAGCAATCCATTTGTCGGGCGCTCTTATATGATAACAACATTTTGACCTGCAGGACCTACATAGGAAGGGGCTTGTTCAATTACTAAATTATAATTTTAGTATCATGCGTGGGTTTATTTTAAACAAACCAATTTGAAAATGTAAATCGGGTAAATTCTAGATATTTGATAGACAATTATAGTCAAACGGTGTGTACCGAGAGGGTGTGTATGTGTGTGTCATTTAGGTCCATTTAATTACTGTGTGTTTACTGAAACTATCCTCTTTGCAAAATCATACGATTTCGTAAAATCTATAGTGTTGGATATAGATATCCCGTCATCCGATAGCTTTGGTCATTGCACATAAACTATGTTTGAGGCAGCATTGAGTTAGATTTAATAGAGTTCCCTAGGCAGGCACAACGCGGCTTGTTCACAGGAAACAAGATCAAATAATTCTCTTCGACTGAAAATGTAATCTGTTGCATCTCGCTCAGATTCGCCCCGTTCCTAATATTATCAAAGTTCGATCAGGCAATCGAACCGTGTGGTCTCGGCCTTAGGTCTGAACACTCAATGCTATTCCGTGGGGTCGAAAAGGCGATGAAGAGAAAAATAATCAGGAGATTAGCAGCAGCACCCAGACCTGTAAACAACATCTTATATGGTAAATAAGATGATAGTTAAAAGTTTCTCACATTTTACTTTTAGAGCCATGGAAATATTTTAAAGTGTTTAAGAACTATGCTATGTATTATATTATATAACTATATTATGTCAACACTACTACGACTACTACTTTATACCTAATCAAATTATTTTCATATGCCATAAATTGTGATACTTCTTTATTTTAGAAAGGACAAATAGAAGCTTTTTTGTAACGGCGAAAAATATTATCTCTAAAAAATCTTCCGTTGGAAATGGTGAGGAGGGAGATTTTAACATCAAACGGAAAAGCAGAATTTATTCAAATTGTAGCGGGTGAACTAGTTTTATACAAAGCTGCTTAGCCAGTTGAAGTTTAAACTCTAGTTCTAGTTTTCTATACGTGAGTCGAAAATAATTACTGTGTGTTGCAGTAGGAATGTAAAGCTTTTGAAGTCCGTCGCTCGATGCCACACGAGTGTGCAATTTAGATAACGTCAGGTCATACGGTTGCCTCTCACCGACTCAACTCGCTGGCAAGCCGCAGAGGTTTTAGCAGCGACCTTACTAAACCCTAACCAACCCCTGACAAAATTCGGATAAAATCCATCCGTCCATGGTTACGTGCTATGACTCTGATATTGAACCTACTGCCGGGTGGCAATATTTTGTAATAGGTATCCATTGTAAAATCTTTTCTTAAAATTAATTAACACATTGATATACAATTTACATATATTTTTGACGCCGTTCAATCTATTGATACGTTTCAAGTTTACTCGGAGGCTTTACTTGCAATCTCACGAGCAACAAAATGAAATTAACAGTAGTTACTCACTTTCTAAACCTAACCAAATGTGTCCTAAAAGTCAAGTTTTCATTTTCATGTGATCCTGGTTTTGCTAAGAGTGATTTAAAGACGTGTATTTAGATTAAGAGACGTTTTCTAGATTTTTAGTGATGAGTTATTTTTTGTATATAGTCACGGAGTTGACTCTAGTTTTGTCACCTTTTGTAGAGAAATGCAATTCAAAAAATTCGGCCAAAATTTAGATTAAGAGACGTGTTCTAGATTTTAGTGATGAGTTATTTTTTGTACATAGTCACGGAGTTGACTCTAGTTTTGTCACCTTTTGTGGAGAAATGCAATTCAAAAAATTCGGCCTAGTGCGAGATGGACTCGCGCACTAAGGGCTCCGTACCATTATCTATAAAAATGGGGAAAAATTATGTCTGTTGTATGGGAACCCACTTAAAAATTTTTTTTTCATTTAACCATACATTTTTAAAGTCAATATGTAGTTTAATATTCTGTGAATATTTCAAGCGTATATCTGTTGCCGTTATCGATATCAAGCAAAAACTAGCAAAAAAATCACGTTTGTTGAATGGGAGCCCCCTTTAATATTTATTTTATTTAGATTTGTAGTATTTTTTGTAATAGCGGCAACATAAATACATCATCTGTAAAAATTTCAACTTTTTAAATACCATAGTTGTTGCGGACGGCAGCGCGGGAAAGGGACGGGTGATCCTTCTCGCTCGCACAGCTGCTAGAGCGGGAGGGGTCATACCCCTCACCCTCGCTGCCACAAACCATCGCTAGTTGCGACAATAAAATTAGTACTTAAGCTCATTGTAAATAGTCCTCCTTTGTCGTCCTCCTCCGTTGTTCTCTGTAACTTGAACAAATATACGTAATAAAACCGACCGCTGTTTCTTTTCGACTGATCCTGTTTCTGACGACCCCTCAAGAATACAGTCCACTGCTCTAAGAGCTACAATAGTTCATGAGATACAGTCTGGTGACAGACGTACAGACTGAGGGACGGACAGCGAAGTCTCAGTAAAAGGGTCCCGTTTTTACCCTTGGGTTCCTGGGTACGGAAACCTAAAATGCTCAAAGAGTAAGTGTACCGCTCCAATTATTATCAGGTAGGTATATCGAGGTAGGGGTCGGTGCGGTCACCGCTTTATATGGCAGGTCACACGACCGCAGTCAGGCCGGAGCGCACCTAGACACGTCTCTAATTTGAATTTATCTGTACAACATCCGACTGTATACATATCATCTGGTCTGTGAGAATATAGCCTGTCGCCGCTAAGTTACACATCTCGGCATCGGAGTTTAGTGAAATAAAAAACAGCCAAGTGCATGTCGGTCCACGTGCAGTGTAGGGTTCCGTAGTTGAACTGGTTTATAAAAAGTAATTTTTAATGAAATATGTACGAAATTTTTATTTTGACCACTCCAAGCATATTTTATAATTTGGTCAACTATTATTAATTATTAAATGACCAGTTAAAATAAAAACCTCAGTAACTCTTCTACTCTGTATGTTCAATTAAACATTGTATATAATTTTAATGCAGTGATTTGTAATTTATTTATGTAAACTTAATTATTATTTTCATGTTGTTATGCCCTAACAGGGCTCCATGATGTACTTTTACATGTAATCTTGTAACTCCTGGAAAGCAATAAACAATATGACTATTAATTACTACTCGTTAACCTGTGAAGCCAACTTAGTCGTGATAGTTTTCCATTTTCTATGTCCGTCTGGCTAGATAACACCATGTTACCTAAGTCTGCCGCCATACAGCAGTCTTAATAGCATTGTGGTGTTGTGGTGTGAAAGGTAGCAGAGTCGCGGTCCACCCAGGTGAACTGAGCGGTAAGCACACGCTTACCATCCAACGGCTTTATCGCCACGTACCATCATAAATTAAAAACTACTATTAAATATTACACGTACCGGGAAACGTCTACCAGGCCGTACCCCTACTAGATGGACCGACGACCTGGTTAGAGTCGCGGGGAGTCGCTGGATGCAGGTGGCTCGGGACCGGTCGATGTGGCGTACCATGAGGGAGGCCTATGTCCAGCAGTGGATGTTTCCCAGCTGATGATGATGATGATTAAATATTACAGAGGTACCTCTGTCAAAAACACGTTACATACGCTGAGGTATCGGATTGTTGATCATAGCAATTAGCTGTTGGTAGTTCATATAAGTTTTTCCTCTGATTTGCTTTAAATATAAACCCCACAGTGAGAAATGAAGTGAGTCACCTCCACAGTTGGAAGTGCTGGCAAACCTCAGAAAATATTTTTATATTAGGTTACCTGCGATAAATATTAAGCGGACAGCTCATAACAGTTCAGTAGCAATAAAATGTACATTATGCACTTACAATAGTTTTATTAAAGCCAGGAACACAACAGTTATACAGTTTTACATCGCTGTAAAGGAAACATTAACGACAATATAATGTGCTCGGAAATATTAAGCAGCGATTCAGTAGAGCAAAGTTAAACATGATTTACACAGTAATTACTCCTCATTAACTAGCTACATTAACTTTGCTTTCTTCCCGGAAATTAGGAGAACAATGTTTCTTAAGAGTATCCGTTAGAAACTCTCCGAAATTAGTTTGTTAAAATTAACTCAACAACGATAGCAATTTTATAGAATGTACACCATAGACGATTATAATTTCACAATCAAATGTAAATAACATTCAATAATGAGTGAACTCTCCTCTTCTGTTAATTAAGGTCCACGCATAATAATAATTTTGCAAATGAATTAGCAGAGAAATGGTTTCCTGATGAAACTATTTTAGAAAAATTAGAATGTTTGGCCATTTTTATTTTAAATACGATATATATACTTTCTTGTATAAGGGCTTGTAAAAAGTATTTCAAAATATCAAATACTTAATAATCGAAACTTCTAACATAGCAATGAAATAGATATAAAATATAATATTTGTTTGAATCCAAAATAAGTTCATTTGAATAGCCTATGTTTAATTGACTTTGGTATGGTCTTGTTTTAACCAAAGGATACAAAGTCTGTTTTTTGATATTTTAATACGAAACGTTTATCTTCAATTGAAAGCTCAGAGATATGGTTCGGTAAGATTTTAGATATGGATTTGAAAACTTTCTCTCTTTACGTTTACTTCTTAACGTATTTTCTCTCTTCATTAATGCTTGGGCCACATTATTGCTATATGAAATCAATATATCATCCTCAGTAGGATTGAAATAAAGATATGATTAAAGTTTAACATCTCAATTAAATATATTCAGAAAAAGCCTGGAAATGTATATTTAATTTTCTATATAAAAATTTTGATTGTGACCTATGTTTATAAGATATATCTCGATAATAAAAGCTTTAATGTGGTCCAGTCATTACTACTTACAGTATGCTAACGATCACCAAACATCACATTTTTCATTAATTTCACATTTTCTTAGCAAGAGACAGAATATACAACACGAAGAGCTGTTAATATCCCCCAGTGTATGCTCATATAATATGCATATAACTCGCATACAATTTAATTTCAGTTTAAAATTAAAACGTTGAAAGTGCAAGAGTTTGCGCAGGGTGCGAAGGGAGAGAAGGGACTTTGCGGTTACTGACCGAGTGCCCCTGTCTGCCCTTTTAACATTATCCTCGAAAATAATGTTACAATAATGTTATATATTTTTGTTCATGACCATATACTCGTAATGCATAATTTCTTGCTTTATTTTCTACAATTATCCAGTCGTGCTATTATAAGTTACGTTATCAAAAAATAATAATCAAACTGTAAGAGTTGGTACCATGACGGCATTATAATTTTGTCCCTATCGACACGTCGAACCTAGTTCTGCATAGGTGAGTGAGGCTTCTATTGCGCTCGCTGTCGTTGTCCCTTTTATTAAACTTATGTGCGAGTAAAGTCGCAACACAGCATAAGGGACGAGGGTGTGAGATATGCGCGTCAAATGAGAAACATACGTGGGACTAACTTTCAGCAAAAGTATGTACGTTGTAGGCAACATATGCATGTCAAAGTCACAATATCTGTTGGACAAAGGCTCTACATTTGCTCAACAAAGGCACTAATGCCATGACACAGATGCAAGACAATCATGTCAATTGATGACAGCATTGTTGTCGCGTAAAATACTATACCTCAGAATTCCACGTTTACGTAGACCTATGCGCAACAGCTATTTTATTCAATAATGTCATGCATGTAATATCTATAAAAGTTGAAGAAAAGTGATTTCTATCAATAAATTACATCACTTTCGATAAAATTTGGAGTTGAAACTACTGTATAGCACGACTATGGTTGCGGTTTATACAGGGTTACTTTTTTTCAGTGCACAAACTTTCACAACGTATTAGGTATCGTTAACAGACCCCGAAAAATAAATAAAAGAAAATAGTTTTTTTTGCAAATTTTATCTCATTTTTTGCCATTCCGTAAACTTGAATTGGATTCACTCATCGCTCTCTCTCTCACACTAGTAACCACTAAGTGCCTGTGTGATAGATGACAGGTATGGTCAACACAAAACAATCATTTTCAATAAATAAGTTCAGGTGCAGTTATTTTTGTTTTTTTGTTCTAAACCGGGTTAAAACAAAAAACACGGGTATTCTTAATTTTGATAAACATCACGTTCGCAAAGTTTGTGCACTGAAAAAAATGTAACCCTGTATAATCGGACCTGGACTGGGGGACAACATTCAGATTTATCATTATAACCTATATACAGGGTTAACAACCACATGCTTATATTTATATTATGCATTCTGGCATTTACAACACAATCTTCACTAAGTATAGATATATAATTTACTTTGTAAATAGACAATCATATACATATTTTGTCCTCTAATAAACATCAATATTTGATACACTTCTAATATAATATGTATTTGTATACACAGTGAAAATTTGTCACATACGTTACAAAATTTTGATCATATTCTTTTTACAGCTAACATCTATCCGTTAAAATCAGTCGTCAAAGACAATGCGTAGATTAATACGAAGTAAAAAGCTCCTTGTTGCGCCGGTATACCGTTTATAATAATTATAAGAAGCACCCAGAAATGGATCAAAACATATCGAGTAAGAAATAATTTAGCAAAATACATCGTATAGGTAAGACGTTTTATTAAAAATATGTGATTCAAAATATACATAGACACGTTGTGTAGATGCAAGCAAAATGGAATTTGTGCGATATTTGTGTTGAACAAAAACTATGCGAAATCCAAAAGTCAACTGGTTTTCTTCTAATTTTGTTGTTACTATTATTTGCGATGATAATGATGTTTATTAGCGCATTTCAGTAAACAATTTATTTGCATTCACTCCCCGACGTTAAGCTATACGATAGATGCGTGCTCATCCTGTATATAATGACCGTTATGTACTTGTATAAGGTACTTTGTTGACGGGTCGCTTTTCAATCTTTTTACTGTAAATACTTCAAAAAAGTTGTAAGCAATTATCATTTGGATTTTGCATCAAATTTTTGTGTAAGTTATTTTTAATTTTAGGACCAATTATTTTAAAGTCATTTTTTCACTTCTGTATGTGTGTTTTAAGTTTTGATCCTACTCGAAAATACGTTAACGAGACTTACAATACTTGGTCGGGAATTTCTAAGAGAGACTAAGGACTAAGGACATAAGCTCAAAGGGTGCACTAACTATACACATATAAAATCTTTAAAATTTCACAATACACGATTCTCTCATATATTATGGATGTATGTATAGAAGTATAGATATAGAAGAATTACACAGTCTTGTAATATTTTTATACAATAATACTGTTACGACTTAAACATTTTAAAATAATTGCGTTGATTTGGCGTTGATTAAAAGTTCCTAAACTGTATTAGATTTGACGGGTCATGATGTCGGGGAGTCTTGAGTTGACATTTTCGTACATAAGACAGATTGCAAAATGACAAATCATCTGGGTTGCGTTGTGACCTATCAAATCTAGTTTAAGGGCGTATGATCTTCGATCAACTTTTATAAACTGATTCCGAAAACTGAACGACTAATTTTGTTCTTATCATCGGCATATTATCATGCCAATATAATGGCTAAATACTATACATACAATTCCTTGATGAAAAAATTTCCCGCCTTAAATTGTTTCAGTGTCTTACCCAGCAAACCAACTACACTCCAATCGCGAGATATGTTTCAAATAATTATATTTCAAATTACTATAATAGTAATCCAAAGGAATATAGACATAACAGGAATTGGTCGCGGCCATTTTGAAATGCCTGTCCTGTCTGCAAGTGATCGTAGAGTACTTTAAATTATTCGGGGTATTTTTTTTTCTGGACGGACAGACGAGAAATTCATACCTACCTTCTAATGTTAGAGAAATTTAAGATATCTTTTAGCAGATTAAAGGTAAGGAATAAATGCAGGAGTACGAAAGTGACTTAGTACTCTATTTATTGTGAATAATTTTTTTTATTGATTGATTGATATTAATAATGTCTCACTTCTAATTGTCGGCCCGTAGCAGAAGTTTTATATGTCAATTGTGTTTTTGCATTGTGTTGTGTGTGTCTAAGTCAAATACATATTTTTCTGTTTTTGTTTCTGTTTAATATAAGCTTTTTCTTCTAAATAGGTTCAAACATTAATACGTGTGTATACGACTTTAATTACTATTTTATTTCTTTACCACTACCAGAATACTTGTATAAAACGAAATCTTTAGTGATTTCAGTTTTCGGAACAGTTACTCTCTAGCTCTTAAGGTAAAATCGGTGTTTTAAATATCAATAAAAATAATTAAGATCTCTTTTCTAACATATCTTGTTAAAATATTGTCGACATTCTTTAAATGGACGTTGTGCGTTTAAATAACAAATAAATATAATAAAAATAGCAATAAAATTACTGCTCTGCAAATCTTAATTTTTGTTTCTTGATAAAGTCCGCGGCCAGTTTATCTGTCGTCCGAGATTCCAGTATTTGTAATATTGGATGATCTGTAAGTAAAACATAACATAAAAGACTGGTAATTTAAAAATGATTTTAAATAAAGTAAGGTTTAGTTTCCAAGGACAGTACCTAACTACTTAATTCCTAAGACCTACATATTTTAATGGGTCAGCTACATTAAGGCACTCTTCATCGTGCGGTCGTGGAGCGTGTCCTGAATCTTAATTTGAATTTAAATTGAGGGCTCGCCTTAACCCTGTCTGGCAATACATCTAACAACTTAAGAGGCTCATTTTTTATGGATTCTATAACACTTTATATTCTAAAGTTGAGTTATTATTAGTTGCTTCAAAAGATTGAGTTAATTTATTTAATAAATCTGTGTATTGTTATGAAGTCAATTTAGTACTTAGAGAAAATGTATTTGACATTATATTTTTAAAATAAAGAAATAATTAACGCGTTCAAAAAGAACTAAAACCGACTTCAACTGCCTTAAAAATGTTCATCCGTAGAATTAGAATTATCTGGGAACATATTTGGTTTTTGTTGATTTTCTCAAAAAGCGCTCAATTAATTTTGTTAAAAATTTTATATGGGACCACCTCTGAAGTATGCTCTACCAAACAAGAAAACAATAATCAACATCGATTCATATTTGGTGGAGTTATCACGTAACATACATACAAAAAATATACAGTCGAAATGAGAACCTCCTCCTTTTTTGAAGTCGGTTGAAAATAGTATCGTTAAAATAAAACTTTTTTTCTTACATAAATTATGTATTTAATCACTCGATAATCCCACCCGCCATTGAAGTGATTAGAATCCTTAAGTGTCTATAAAAATACAAATTTTGTTATTCGCATGGTTCCAGCTCGACCTAAACTCATATTTCTAACACTACCGACACTTTACATTATGCTGTACACACATTTCCCATAGAGAGAGGCTTATGCGAGAGGCTTACACGTAAGTAATGCCTGATCCTGTTTGACAATACAATGTGGTTTGCGAGGAGAACCGATCAGAGCAAGGAGCAGCAGTTTAAATATTACCTTATACGAGAATCTTCTATCAACATTTACTTTATTCTCATATAACAATATGAGATTTGATAACAGTAATCAGATTATTATGTATCAATTTCAATGTTTAATACTCAGCGACCGTAAAACGTTCACTGGTAAACATAGTCCATAAGTAACTGGTAATTTTGGGTTTAAAATGAAACCTAAACTGCTTATATTTAAGGTGAAAACACATAGCGTGAGCGAGGCGGGCGCGGGCGTAGCGCGGGCCTAGCGCTGCGGGCGCGTGTCGGTCGACTATTTCTCTCCCTCACTATTAAGAGGCTATGCTGTTGTCAAAGCGCCCATACAAACGTAGTCCAGTCATATTTTGAGCTATGAAAATCTATGAAATTTTCAAGACAAAATCTAGAAACAAATATCTGTGTCGGTGGTGAGTTAGATTTTCGTTTAAATATATACATCCAGAGTTACAGGGCGTTAAAGAATTGTATTTTACGGTAGTAAAAAGCCCCAACTTTGAACCTGATTTACAAGAGTATGAATCAATTCAGAACAATTTGGAAAAAACACCGACATCTGAAATTTCATTAGTATACTGTATTAAAAAAATGGTTACATAATATACTGTATCCTTCAAATGATCCCTGGACTACGGAACATCCAAATAACGGGTGGATAACATCGCATAATGTATGCTGTCTCACCGTACGCGCTCGAGTAGGATAGGGCTCGGAGAGGGACAGCTAGAAAACAATTTGACCTTGAAACCAACCACGTGGTCTTACCAACATAGCCTCTTAATGTTTCATTACTATCGGAAAACGCCATTATTTGAAGAAGTAAAGAAAAAAAACTACTTTTAATAAGAACCGAGATAAGCTGTCAAAATATTTCAATTTTTGAGTAAATGAAACACAGTAAACACTGACCGTAACTATAAATTGCTACAATACTTGCAGAGGGTAGGCGTGTGTCTATAATGTTGTAGGTACAAGCACCTGTTTACAACTTACTTCGATCATGCAACTGCATCAGCGGCAGCTCCAACGGACGTAGTGGATCTGGAGGGGCGTGGCAGTTGACCCCTCGTATCCTGGACAGGGAGACGTAAGCCTCACCAGCGAAGTCATCCGCTGTCAACACGTCGCGGTCCCAAACTGAGAGAGCCAGCGCTGCCTGAGGGTTCCGGCAGGACTCGAGCGATACCGCAAACTCAAAGCACTCATCCCATATGGGGTTCAGAGTTTTCTGCCGGGAGTTGGAAGAGTTACTTCTGGTCATCAATTCACAGTAGAAAAACGTCGAGGTTTGAACATATTACACTCGGCCTAAGGAATTCTGACTCGCTTTGACAAACAAAATAAACTTGTCACTTTAACTAAAATGAATGTTAACATTAGTTTGCCTTCTAACTGATCTAGATTTTCATTTAGTGTGAAAAAGTGGCTCAGATTGTCAAAGTGGGACAATATTTCTCTGGCCGGGTTTATATTCTTTGGGCCGGGTATTCGAATTTTGAAGTAACAATCAGTTAATTAAATCATTTTACGGCAAACCATAATCGTATTTTAAATATATAATTATCTTTTTTATATGATCTCATGATATGTTGATAGTACGCGCTTCTTGCCAATTTGTTGGGAAAGTCATGCTATCGGATCGTATTCTGACTGACGTATAGAAATCTTTCATAACTTTATTAAACCTTGAATAAGTAAAAAAATTCACAAGGCGTGAATAAATGGGGTAATACATCATAAATATTAATTCATGCTGAGGTAATTTCGATTTCATACGAGTATGTTACTTTACAAGTTTGTAAAAATATCATAAAAATACATATATTTTAATTTTGTTCAACGTATATTTCAGAAATTAGAGACAAACATAATTTGTTAGATCAAGATAGATAGAGTTTCTGCGTCAACTCAATGTGTTTATATAAGATTAAGCGCCTCTAGAGAGTTGCAGTTACGTACTTGTCGTGGAAAATTCGAAATACTTACTGTATATGAGTTTAATTTTGTGACAGAGACATTACCAAAAGATAACAGTCAATGGGTCGAATTAATGTATATTTTTGTTAAGAACAGCCCTGTCTCGCATTGAAATAAAGATTTAGATCAATGTGGGTGGAAAATGGAATAAATTTTGTAGCGATAAGTTATAATGGCATCAAATTCAAATAACTGCCTCAATATTATAATTGAAACTTGTGATTTTAATAATTTCAGATAGTATATGAGGTAATCTGTTCAGATGTTTGTGTAGATCTTACCTTTTGAACATTTGTGGTTTGTTCATGGGCCTTAGGAAAAAGTCTCTTAGGCTGCAGCTCCAGAACAACGAAGGGATCGCTCAGACCGTTAGGATCTAGGGGTATGACGTCACGCGCCGATAACACTTCCACGCAGAGTGAGTCATGATTGAAATACACCCTGTGTAAACAACAAACATTTGATTGAGGCACACTCACTGCATAGTTTATTCTAACTCTGTGCGTAATATACAGTAGGTACCACACCTCCAGAATGTAAGGCATCTGTGGCCAGGTATTTTATAGAATGTTACGGCTGTAAAGGCTGTTTTTATACCTCAACAACAATTTGAACAATTGAACTTTACTGGATTCAAAACCGAAATATCCTCTATCCAAGGATATAATTGAAATTTTTGTCGTGAAGTATTAACACTATCATTTAATAAGTAAAATTATAAACTTTATCTGGGTCCGATTTTTATGTAAGTAGAGAGACTGCTGCCAATTTTACTCCTGGTATACATTCGGGCGGATAATTTTATCCAGATATCGTTTACGACCGTACAAGTCATTATGTGAAAGCACTTTTGTTAAATAGCATAATTAATAAAGAGTTGATCATTTTTAAAAGTACGACCGAGCAGCAATGTACTACGTCCAAATTGACTTGACAAAGGATAAACGGTTTATTGACCTGTCATGATATGTCATTTAAAAAGAATCGTTCAGTCGATAACTTGAGATGAAATTAATATATTGAGTCCGTAATTATTTTGTATGGAAAAAATACACCATTAATTAACAAAATTTATGTAAATGTATTTTACTTTACTATTCTCCAAAACCTATAAGAATAAAATAGCTAAAATATATATAACTTTTTTATTATTATAAATAACTAATTCTTGATTTGGATGTCTAACTTGGGTTGTGAGTTGTCTTCCTATTGTAAAAGATAATTTTAAGATGACCTTCCAAACATACCTGACCAAAATAGACCCATACGGTGAAGGTATTGGGGTCCTCACTTGTTCCGCCAGACGATCCGCTAGCCAGAGCTCCAAGAGTTCTTCTGTCGGTGCCTGATGGTACTGCATCCTTTGTTCTAGACGTGCCCATTCAATACTGTGAACTTCTGACATGGGAAGACCTAACAAATGAAGGGACACATTAGAATGATAATAATAAAATTTTCTAGAAATCTTTTGACTTTTAGCTATTAACTTTTATAAGTTTAGAAGCGTAGGTGTTTTATTAAGTTAGTGTAACTTTAATACAGCGGGGTACTGTAGCAACTACTCATACAAGCATAGAGTGAGTGAGTGAATGAAAAAACCCGGATGTTTATAAATAGGCGAAGTATATACAGGGATTTATTTAGTCATATGACATCTAGTAAATAATTTAAAATATATAAAAGTTTCGTCATGTTTTCGCGTCAGTATACTTATGAGTTCCTATTATTATTCAAATCAATGCTAGTGTAATTTTTGTCTGTTTGATATAATTTCAACCGACTTCAAAAAAGGAGAAAGTTTTGTATGTTTTTTGTATGTATGTTATGCGATAACTCCGCCAATTATGAATAGATTTTGATTATTCTTTTTTGTTGCTAGAACATACTTTAGAGGTGGTCCCATATAAATTTTATCGAAATTGATTTAGCGCTTTTTGAGAAAGTCAACAAGAATCAAATATGTACCCAGATAATTCTACCTCTAAGGTGAACATTTTAGGGGATGAATGCTGTAGACGTTTAGAGCAGTTGAATTCGGTTTCTAGTTCTTTTTGAACGCGTTAGTTATTTTAATTGCTTTTCTTACCTTTTCCTTCAGCATGGAAGAACTCGGCCAGCAAGTCAAGGGCCTCACGTAGCCTGTGATGGTAAACCCTGGGCTTCTCAGCTCCACCAGCGTCGGCCTGGGCGGATACTTCCTTGAGGACAGCGCTCCAACACCCGGCTAGAGCGCGCACGAAGGCGCGCGGTAAAAGCCACGTGTTGAGAGAAGATAGATGCTGGTCGAGGAACTCCAGAAGGGGGGTGATTGCCTGTTGATAGACCCTACAGTTATTTTAATGTATTGAAGAGAGTAAGAAGGACGCGAGCATGCACAGAAGCCACAAGTTAATGAAGGACTGCCTATGTTATATGGTGGTCACTAGACCGACTGGTATGGCACCTACAACGATCTAAACCAAATATCAATAGGTCAATTTTGCTGGGAATTAAACTTCCTGCTTGTGAGTCCTACTGTATATACGATATATGTTAAATGACGGAGGACGCAACTGTAAATTCACTTTTATCTTCAAGGGGGCGTTTAGAGGTTGCCTTTTTGCACTGCACAGTGACTCAGCCTCGCTGTTCAGAGAATGAGCCTGGATGAAGTATTCAGTTTACATTGTAAGTATATATATTTTTTGTTTTTATTTTAATTCATTATAAATTTAGTGTTCAACTTCATTCCTTTCGATAAAAAAATTTGGAACCCGAAAACTGTAAATTTATCTTCTGCTTTAAGCATGAAAGTAAAATGAAAACCCTAAAGAAGATCCCTTTTGTGAAAATCAGTACACTGAGATATTGCTAGTCATGAATTTACAAACATTTCTCGATTACCTCTAGCTTCAGGCTATCGGAACAATCAAATAAAACAACCAAGTATTCATCGGTAAAAATGTCGATAGCCGGTTTATCGTGTGGCTTCCTCGTTGGCTCTCTGTCTTCCCGATCATTTGCAATTCGAATGCACTTCATTTTATGGGTATCGATTCAACGGTGACTCGATTTACAATGTTCCCGATAGTTTGTTTGGTTCTGTCGCTTAATCCCTGAAACGTTCAAACTGTATTTGCTCGTAACTATCAGTTTTTACGGCAGGAGAATCTATTAATTTTTATTTGACAATGTAACGTTGGCTGGCTGTAAATGATAAAATAATGGAATAAATGATTGTTAACGTTGTTACCTGGGGTGTGGGTAGTGTGTCGGGTGACCAGGCGAGGTGGAAAACGGCTTTCCGTAGCGGAGGTCGCGCACGCGCAGCCAACGGCGCCGCCGCCCGCGTCGCGCGAGCTTCTAGAGTTCCAAGAGCTCCACGCACCAACTGACGGGCGTTATCATCGTTCCCTCTGCATACAAATTGAAAGTAAATTCATAATAATTTTTGAACTTTCACAATGTGTAAACTAGCGAGGACATAGTGGGATGTTCACGAAGATAGCGAGGCTCTGAACAATTTGTGCCCGGTTCTTTTCTGTCAATAGAGAAAGAAGAAGTCATCTTATGAATCATTAGGCGATTTCACTGACAAAAGTTTCATATTAATTGTCTGTTAAGATAACCTTTTGAAATAGGATAGCTGGCTTTCTCAGGAAATTATCTTAAAATTATCCTTGGTACCTCAGAATATATTGTCGGGAAATGAGTATAGTACAATTTTTCAGATTAATGTCTATTTTAAGTTTGTATTGGTGTACAATAAAGTTATATTGAATTGAAATGAATTTTCAGTATTACATACTCGCTATTATTTTTGATTCAAACACCAACTAGGACCCATTAGCTGTTATAGCTATTAGAAGTGACATTAAACTTGTACTTAAGTGAAATTCATTTCCCACTATAATTCGACGTCATATTTTAGGTAAAATAAATTTTAGATGAGAGCATTCTGAAAGAATTTATACTAATATTCTAAGTCAACCATTGATTGTTTTTAAACATAAATGGTGTGATACTCAGAGCTCCCAGTCTAGGTTTGGTATATTTAGTATAGCCGTAATATAACCGAGACCTTGAATCATGTGTACTGCAACCACTGTTCTGTGCGCAAGACATAAGAAGACCAAAGAAATAAATGGAAAAAGGTATCAAACTCACACAAAACTCGAATGTTTACCTGTCTTACTAGACACAAAAGGCGAACAAAGGTTGATTATTCAAGTTCAAAACCAGATGTTAGCGGAACCAGAAAGAGTGAAACACGAACAACATTTGTAAGAGCAAGGGTCGAAGTGAAGGCCGCTGACGGAGCACCAACAGAACAGACAACCTCTTTGTTTGTACAGAACTATTGATCGGCCCTTGTTTTGTTTGTGTTCGCCGTTATCGTTCCCGCGGATTTCCGTCTAATTGACTCTGACTTCGATGTTACTTCTTGAGGCGACGACGGTAAAGTAATTTACTGTTTTGTTTGTAAGCCCTCCTCTTTATTGGAAGTCTATTTCGATGGTGAGATTAAAACGGCGTGTACAGTTTACATACCTACGCGTAGATGCGCATTTTTAACGAGGTTTTTGGGGATCATTTTTGCAATGGATTTCATCAATTTTCGTTTTCAAGTCGATATAATATAAATAATGTTTAGGGGGTTTTGATTTGTAATTGAACCACATGAAAACTTTACAGAATTTTTGTTTCTGTTATTATCCAAATAATAACCATTCTGGTCTTATAGAATTGATAATTTATATCCCCTAGTTAGATACATACTCTTATACATTATTTGCTCGATATTTATTTCAAGTCCCGTTTCCTTGAAACCTAGGCATTGCAAACATGCAAACACATTACTAAAATAATGAGTAAGGATTAAGTCTGTTAAATTTTTTAAGTTCTTATTTGAATCTTGAAATGGGTCTCATTAAAACCTTAGAGCATAAACAAGGCGTTCCGACCAAATTAATGAGAGCCTCAATTTCCTTTCCCACTTGCGTTTAGCATTTTTCACAATTTTAAGTACAGTAAAGGTAAGGTTTAAGAACATAAGGTACATAAGGTCGAAAATTCATCTCATTCCTTTGACTGCATGACCATTGATCAGAACTATTGGTCCTCTGCAATGTAAGTCACGAGGAAGCTGACATAAATCACCCGGACAGAGAATCTTTTTTGTATGTATTCGCGTAATTTGCAATTCCAATTGGAATGCAATTTAAAGTGTTCGCTTTCATACAAAGCCTCGAGCACGCCGCACACGACTACCAGTTTTATTAACACCCAGCACAAATTCCATTATAGAGGATTTTATTTCCTTTGTTATGTAAAAAATGTTTTTTTTTACAATGTACGTATACAACATGTTAAAAAAAATTACAACAAGAAATTATTCAACTATTTATTTACGGTATTGCTCCCTAAAGGCACCCTTTTGTTGAAATTGACTGCAAAACCGTACATTTCACTGTATTATAATTATTTATGTGTCTTTTTCCAAACTGATAGTATATTATACACATTTTATTATTATACATACGTGTTATGGGCTTGCACTTGGCCTTGATCTCAACTGATGGTAAGTTACGGTACTATTAAGCTATGATACTATACTATGAAATGACGTCAATTGACCACGCAGTCATCTGAAAGACTATTTACGGTGGGTGAAATTTGATTTAGGATTCAATTTTTAACAAACTTCATTTATTCCCTAATTTTCTACCCTTAGCGGAGAAAGACCATTTTTGGTACCTATTTTGATATACGAGAACACAGAGTTCGTCCCCTTAAATTTCTTCTTTTATATTTCATATTTTATCAAAGTTAAATAAATATTCAATAAATAAAAAATCTTCCCACAATTAGCGAAGATTTGAGGACAGAAACATTGTCGAGATGAGTCCTTTTTGAAATCGGTAGAAAAATCTTGCCCAAAGAAAAATATTTTTGGTTTTACATATTTTGATTGCATTGTATTGAAGATTTTTTAAATATATATTTTTTAATTTTCATTAAACACATTATAATCCGACTTTATTCGCAACATAAATTTAAAAAAAAAACTTCCTTAAAACGAAAGATGGAAGTATAAATAAAAAGCCGAGAGAAAAATATTCTTGTTGCATCGTAATAACTACGTGAATCGTTGCATCGGCGCAGCTTCGAAGTTTTATATAAACATCCTCACAGCGTTTTCAAGTTGAATGCTTCCATCTGGACTGATTGTGCATCAGAGCGCTTAACGTCGGCACTGCGCGGTAATTTCCTCACAGCAGCTTATTCCAAGAGCCTTGTCGAGAGCTATTATAAGTTACCCGCATTTGTAATACCATGGTATAGCTATTGATCGTATAGTAATAAACAGTGTATGTTGTTGTTTGTTGTTGATACATTATCTTTTATATGACATTGACTATATTTTTGATCTCCTGAAACTTATTTTACAATTTACATTTCAGCATATTTCCATCCTACCGCCTTTTCCCTTAATACCAAGAGAACATCAAGTGTAAACCCCGTCGTAAATAGGCTCATACTACTAAATAAAAATTATTGTAAACATTAAAAATATATTGTACTGTTAGCTACCCTCAGTTCGCTTTTTCATTCGGAATAATATGAATTTTACACGAGCGTTTTCCCCCTGTCCGCGCGTTGTCAAACCGAGTGACTGCAAGATGCGAGTTAGGAGAACAAGAGCAGTAGCTGTGATCACAGAGATGGTGTATATGCAGCAAGTCTGCTGGGGTGATCGTATTTTATAAGAGCTGTACCTATAGAAAAGATCTAATTTGTTATCTTCAGAAATACCATATTCAGTGAACATCTGCCAGACACTTCTGAACTAGAATTGTGTAAGAGAATGCTCGCATGTCGCCTGCGTACAACGTACAAGTAGTACGAGTATTAGATTATCGTCTTAACTCAAGCGTCGATGTTGTCAGTACTAGTATAATATCACGTTCCTCGAGTATAAGGGAGGAGGGTTGTGTATGTAGGAGTTCTAAACCGTCTGCAGAAAAGTTCACCGTCTCAGTAATACGGGCTGTTTGCACATGCAAAGCTGTATCGAATTTATGTGCTGCAGGAAAATAGGGTTATTCGAATTTTCGTAAGCAGTCTAGGACTTTTGTTACGCAAAAAATCGGTCAAGTGCCAGTTGGACTCGCGCACCTAATATTCCGTGCAATGAATGACATAATGAATAATTAAAATACTAAATCATAAATAATAGGTAAGGTAATAAGGGACTGCAGACTTGAGTTTTTGATATTAACTTCAAGTTGATACCTTTACGCTTCTCTGAGAAAAAGGATCTTGACAGACAGACAAACAACAAAGTAATCCTATAAGGGTTCTTTTCTTCCTTTCGAGGCACGGAACCCTAAAAAGAGATTTTGGGCCATACCCGAGTCTGTTTGAATTTATGTCGCATGAAGCTTTTCCCCGGTATCGGCGCGGCGTGTCCAATACTATTATAATTTCCTGTCTCAAATATGACAAACTGTCTCTCCATTACTTCTCTTTAAGATTTCTGAGCAATTTCTTTTTACAACAACATAAAACAACTAAATATAAAATGTTCAGCTGACATTTTATATTTAGTTGTTTTATGTTGTTTGTGTTGTATTTATTGTTTTTTCTGTGCAATATTTGCGATTGTCTGTCTTAGAAACAAATCAATTGAAATTAAGTTTAGAATTACGTCAATTGAATGATGGATTAATGAACAGAGCTACGTTCTGTGGAAAATGAATTTAGGCTTTGTATACAAAACATAGGATTTTTGAAAACGGTTTCTAAACCTTTCTTCTCTCTGCAACACACGCCCTGCGTCGCAGTTGCAATGAAAGCACGGTTCAGGGATCACAGGCACTTGCGAGCACGTAGGTACATTTGTCCGCCATCTTGCTCGGCTAGCGAGCGCGACACATACGAGTATGTACGTATTATATTTATTTTATATGGAAAACTGTACCGAAAATCACTGTAAAAGTACTGAAAAATATAAAGCTGCATCCGTACATCTTTTTACAAAAAAAAACACATTTCCTTCTGAAAAGAGATGGAGAATATAGTGATGTAATTTTTGCGATTACGATTGAATGACTTGGCTAGATAAACTCACATGTGCTCGTCGTCGTACTCTGCCAGCGAACGACGCACGTACTCCAGGTTGTTGACGATCGTGCATATCTCCTCCGTCGTTTTGTTCTGACCTGAGGACAAATAGTAAACAACAAGCTCAAGTGACAATAAACTTGAATTCAAGAATGTATAAGGGATGGAGAGTAAGGGTGGAAACACACTTACGTGTCGTGTCGTGATGCGCCAGAAGCACATCGGTTTCATACATATTATGGTTAGAGAAACATTAGAGTCACGACACGACCTACAAATGTGTCTCTAACCGTAATAAATGTATGAAACCGATATGCTTCTGGCGCGTCACGACACGACACGTAAGTTTGTTTCCGCCATGAGTGTTCTCGCGTGGTGACCACGTCGTGGATTGAACTAGCTAGTAAGATGCAAGTGGCTCGGGGTCCATTCCGTCATCATGACGGTCAAGTATAATGGGAACGTTTTCTACAGTTGACTTTTTCCCGATATATATAATCCTTCAGATATGGCTACGGATTATCTGAGATGCTACATAATCAAGTTTATGAGCCGCTGAGACTAATTGTGATATGGTTTCGTCGTCGGCCTGCGAATAGGATATGGAAGTACGTAAATAAAACTTGAACTAGAAATGATTTTACTATGAAAATAATAATTGAAGAAAACTTTCATAGTTGTAGGTGATATATCTGTCTGTGCATTTTACTTTGAACATTTAAGCAAATTCAAGTACACGTTACGTACCAACAGCTACATATACGTAAAATATACAAAAGAGCTTACAGCTAATGAAATTTTCGTAAAGAAGGCATTATTGCTGGGCGATATCCTCCTGGCAAGCTTAGGGTGGATGCCGTTTTCTAGAGAAAATGTGGGAGGTAGAGGTTTATGAAATAAATACATTATAGAATATAAAAAACTTTATAAAAAAATTGGTTGCCTGTAAAGTCGGTATACGGGCGAAAGTTTTACGTGACAACGACTTTGAGTGGTAAAAAATTTTTAGGCGGGCTAACCATGCCCGAGTGGAAGGGACGCGTGCCTCTCACTCGCTCTCATTGTGAGCGCATAACGTGAGCGGAGCGTAACGCAGTTTCTTGAAGTGTCACCCGGCAAACCAATTTATAAGACGTTGTCACGTCAATAAGTGTTACTTTTGCACATGATAATTATATTATTATCGATTTTGGTAACGAATTCCGTAACTGAACCGAGCTGCGATCGCAATCTTGCATAGGTAGGACTGAGGTATTGCCGAGATTACAAATATAAGCACGCAAAGTACCATGGTTCTCGTAGTAAGCCTGGTCAGCCAGCGCCCCATGCACCAGGTCTGCGTAGTGCAGGGCGGTCGCGCACGCCGCCTCCAGCAGCCGCAGACCCCCGCCGATGGTGCCCTCCTCGTTACCGCCGATCGCGCGCCACACGAGACGCATATGGTATAAACTGTACATACAACAAATATATTGGAAGAGGATCACCATTCATTCATCCACAACTGCGGAAAAAGTCCTAATATATAGCCATCGTCATTCAGTGGATAGCCGATTTGACCAATTGGCCAGACTTGATTAATGTTGTGTTTGACGAAGGGAGAATTTCACGAATGTGCGATTTTATGAGTGTTGGACTTCACCGATGTTGTTTAACTCAGCCTTTCTACTGGTGAGTTTTGAGAGTTAGTGGATCGAACACCGTTTTATGATCACTCCTTAACTTATATATATTAGACGTCTTAGTCAAGACCCACGGTAAGGTGGTCTGATTCTGAATCACACGACCTATCGATCATCATTGTTTGCTCGAGTATAACAGTTTTTACTTAAATTGCAAATATTATTTTTCTAGCAAAATTTGTTTATTCATAATCGGCTGTAAAAGTACACTGGTTCGTCATGAGCCTCCCCCTCATGGATCGCCACAAAGGACAAGGCCACAAAAGCTGAGGTCGCGAAAGTAAAATTGTATATGACAATGGGATAGGGTTACGAATTTCTGGCTTTAGGGGTCGAGACCATTGCGCCTTGTGGTCCAGAGGCGCGTCGAATTTTCAAACAACTTTCGTCGCGACTCATGGAGTCAACCGGAGACCAGAGGACAAAAAATCAGCTTTGTCATACTACGAGCTACGAGGCAACGCTGACAGTAGTCGTTCTTTGTTTCGATTACAAATTATAGGTTATAGAGGACAACAATGTAAAAAATTATGTTATATATATGTAATATAGAGATTTTGTTTAGAATTCACGGATATATTGGACCATATAGATAATTTGCTTATTTATACTCGTAAACAGTATCATCAAACTTAAAAGGAATGTATCCAATAGTGTTGAAAAAAGTGTTTTTTTTTAATATAACTGCCGTTACAACTTCCATATATGAACTATTTACATACAAAATTACTATTTAAAAAAATTAATCCTGATTCTTATGAACTTTAGTATGAATGTTGATTAAACTGATGCTTTCTCATAGAGGCCTAGCTTTGTACGCTCCTAACTATTAGGCTCTAGATTACAATCAGAAACCATCGGATCTACTTAATCCAGCCTGTGTAATGAATACCCGACCGAATGGCATAGTTCCGTGAAATGCGACAGCGCTTGTCCACTATAATTTGACCCGAATGGGCGACCGAGCAGTGCCCGGAGTTTCAGGCCAAACGAACAATTTTCTTTTTAATTTGGCTTAAAAACAAAACAAAAAATGTAGATAAATAAAAACAGTAAAAACATTTTACCCGACCGGGATTCGATCCCGGACACCTGTGATTGTCGATCATGCTGAGCCTGAGCCGCTTGACCACGGTATTTGTGCCCGAGTGAGTGACATTAACAAACATATTTTGCGTCGATAAATGCGGAAAAATCCCGCATGAAAACTAAAATTCCCAGACATAAGACTAATCTGGATTGATTTTTCGCGCCCGAGAACTCTGAAATTTGGTATGTGAGGACATACGAGTATATTTCCGAGATCGCCGGTATATATAAATATACAAGATTTTCTCGTTTCAAGGTAGTCGATTTAAATTACGAACATCTAAATGTTTAGAAATATAGCAACTATGGAAGAGTATGCAAAAAAACATATTCAGAAAATACTTTGTTTATCAAAAAATCAGATTATCAAGTTTGACGTACTTAGATTTCGTGTTTATCATATTTACCTAATCCTAATTATTAAGATTGTGAAGGACTGATTACTCTAATATCTGAGATATTATTACACATGATCGACGCTGTTAGAAGGTGTCTAAACACACGGAGGTAATTAACTGATAGCTACGGTCAATAATATTTGTTACGTTATCTCATAGAAATAGAACTGTCTCAACTTAGAAATGCTATTCTGTACCAATACGACAACAAGGTCGTTTTTAACAAAAATAGCACATGTACATTCGAAATGGAAACTCGTGCAACGATGATTCTAAATATTTGAATTTAAACCGAATCTACGCCAAACAATCATTACAGAGCACCGCATCAGTGCTTTAGAATGTCATTAAAAGCAGACCTGTTAGAATTGGAGAAAAATAAAGACTGTTTAGTGGATCTCAAAAAAACGTCAAATCGATTTGTTGATGCCATGGCTGTACATAGCACGTTGAAGTGCTCTAGTGGCATTTCATGCATTTCTATCGACAAAGGAATGCCGACATCTATGGATAATCTCAATTTACTCGTCGATGGCTCCATTATTTTCAAAAGGAGTTTCCAGAACAATACAGTCTTCAGCTTGGCGATTATCTTAAAGTTTGAAATTGAATTAATTTTTTAAGTAGCTTATGTTGGCAGTTTCCAGAGCGGTTGAAAAGTGATTTTTGATTGATAAATGTTAATTTATAGAACATCAACATTGGATAGAAGAACATTAAGTAGCTTGGCGTTCATATTAAGCTTTTTAGGGTTCCGTACATAAAACCTGAAAAACTGGCCAACTAGTGCACCGAAGGTTCTGTACAGAATATTCAATGAATAATTGACACACGTTGTCAAAAATCATAAATAACAAGGATGGTCACCAAACAATGGTTGTTTTTAAAGTGATATACACATTTAATAAATTATAGTTTTCAGATATATTCCTATATTTGAGTTGTAAGACCTTGCTTTTCGCCAAATTTCAGGATTCTAGATCAATGGGTTATTCCTCCCCTACAGTTTTTCATGCGCTTGCAAAACAAGCGGCATATACGGCCGTATTTTTTTATTGTGTTAACTGAAGTTTGATTTTTTCACATATTTCAACCAATTGTTCTTTTAAGGGTTCCTATTTAGGGTACCGCAGGCCCAACATGCAATTGGGAGCTTTTTTTCCCTTTTGAGGTACAGAACCCTAAAAATATATGAAAAATCTTTCTTTACTTTCACAATTTAATAGCTTACAACTAAAGTTTGAATTAACTGTGTTAGAGTAAATTAACTCACCATGCAGCAGTATCCACGGAAGACGTGCTATGTTTGACTAGGTGTTCTCCCTCAATGGGTCGATCTGGAAATAATATATCAGTAAAGTACCATAATTACCAAAACATTTATTTTAACGCTAGCCCATTGCGCATTAAAAATAGTTCTCCGGTGAGTTTGTTCTAAATTTTGAAAACAAAGCGATTGTGCAGCATAATTATGAAAGCAAATTTTTTGATAATAAATATAGCCTAATGCTCAGAATTGTTTTAATAATGTATTATTATAATAATAATAATCATTTATTTAAAATTGTTAAAGTATATCTTTATGTATGGGAAATTTAGACTTATAAATGAAGGAGAGCAACCTTCAATGAAATCTCCAAGCTATACTTTTTGACCAGGATGTACTGTATGTGTTGCGTGAGTTAGAGCTGGTACAGGCTTCGATCTTCGTGAGACCTGTTAACTTTTTAACAGTGAAAGCTTAATGAGCAAGTCTTGGCTATTTCAAAATATTATGTGTATACATTTAGTAACTCATACCAATATTAGAAATGAGTTCCAAAGTGAGTTTGATTGTTTACCCTTGCTTTACGTCGTAACAGAAGGTAAGAATGACTTGATTTTTTACATACAGATACATTTGATGCGCGCGATAGCAAATAACATTTTGAAAACCACAATCCTTCGCTTCTGAGACCATTTAGCGTTCAAAAAGAATCGTTAATCAAACCATACAAATCTGACTGGTAGAGCAAGTGTATTCCATTGACATCACAAACTATGCCGCGACCAGTAAAAGCGTTCGTGCTTCGACTCAGTTTAGATTTTGATGCTTATCTAAATGACCGCCCTAACACCGGCTGTGAACCTTCGCCCTTTGTCCTCTTCATTAATGTTTTCAAACAAAAACGGACTTTGCCCAATAGCTATTAAGAACACTTTTATATGAAGGTTTACCCCAAAATTTGTCTTGGAAAGTACCTGCGCAAGTTTTCGCTTGTTTTTGATATTTGTTTCGGAAACACCGGTGACTTGAGTTGTTTGTCAGGTTTGTTTTCTTGATAAAGCGGCCGATAGTGACGGGTGGCTTGTTACAGTTGAAACACCTCATAAATCTTACACTTTAGTTATAGCTCTCACATTTATAATACTCATTTTTGTGAAAAAATTAAATTCTACTGGTCAAATAAAACGATGTCTGTAACTGATACAGTTTTTTTTTGAAGAAAAAAATCTAGATTTATGTGAATGCGAGTTTTTTAGTCTGTTTGTTTCCACTTAGTTTGACCAATCGTGATTAAATTTTGCGCGCATGTAGCAACATATGGCATGTGATACTTTTATTTTGGTCTTTGAGATAATATTTTCTGAAGTCCACGGTGGGGAGTAAAGGTTCTCGAGTGGCGACCACGTACCGGGAAACGTCTACCAGGCCGTCCCCCTACTAGATGGACCGACGACCTGGTTAGAGTCGCGGGGAGTCGCTGGATGCAGGTGTCTCGGGACCGGTCGATGTGGCGTACCATGAGGGAGGCCTATGTCCAGCAGTGGACGTTTCCCGGCTGATGATGATGATGATGAAGTCCACGTAGACAAAATTGAGGGAAAAAAGTCCAGTGTAGTACTAGTACTACTATTAAGTCTAAGATCGTAGTCTGAGTAAATACGATGTTATTTTATGTCGTTATATTTTTTCCGAACCACATTTAATAAGCACACAGGGTTTATACTATGCTGGTATCTAATGCTGGTGGGTCCTACACGTGACACCTAAGCCGCATTAGACGTGCTACGCATGCTACGCTCGTAGCACTTTGCGGAGCACTTTGCTACGATATATTTTTCGTAGCTAATTTTTATCAGTTCCTTATTATCCATATTATATTCTATTTTTCGGTGTCATTTCTTAATTTCTATGCTTGCAACTTATAAATTACCCCCAAATCGTCCCCTCCCCGCATACAGGTTATTCCGGAGCTTTACTCACCGAGTTCTACGGCTATCCTGACCCTCTGTAGCGCCATGGTCTTGGTGACGGCCAGCCAGCGGTCTATCAGCGGGTCAAACCACCTGATGATGAAAAAATATATGAATTAGATGAACAGGTACTTCCCGTACTGGATCAGTCATGGTCAACAGCTGAAGAAACATTCGAAGTAAACTCACTTTCGCATTTATAGTATTAGTATGGATAATCAAAATCGCAAGTGTCGTAAAAGGCGACTAAGGGAAACATATTTAGGATATAGGGAGTAGCATATACTTTTATAACAACAGCATCTTATTGCGATCACCAGCCATCACCATACCCCCAACCAACCGTGTTATCTAGCGGTGATTTTTACGAAATGTAGTGTACTCGAGGCATATATATTTGAACTGATACGTTATGTGTATTAATAGTACATAACTGCAGCAGCCAAGAACAGAGGCATTGACGGATGAACGTGTAAATGTAGGCCGAGTCGAAGAAGAGGCACACATAGATAATTCTATACACGCCTAGTTGTGGCCAAGGCTTGTACGAGTATAGTACTTTTGTCAAATAATGGAATTTAAAACTAAGTAGTAAATAGGCAGAACTTTTTATTGGACTAATATTTTTCTTTAGATTTTGACAACAAGATTTCTATTACGGCTCTTGCCACCAATTTCAGGTGCGTTAAAGTTTATCACATTCATTGTCTTCACTAGAACTCATTTTATCAAATACAATAGCTTTTCAAAATCAATGACGAACCACAAACAACAACAAAATTTTCACATGCCCCAGTTTTCTTCTTCTTCAATAAACATCTTTATATTTGCAATCCAGGTCGAAATTTAAATAAAATCTTTGATTAGTTACCTCCTTGGTTGCCATGTTTTGGAGTAAAAATTCTTTCCATTTTTAAATTACACGACTGAAATGAGTTGAGGTAGTATTATTCCTGGTCGCGAAAACACGACTGAAATGGTTTTTCGTAGAACTTTTGCCGGCCGCTGCTCGCATATATATGGCCAGTACAGCAATTTTGATTTATCTCAAAGAAGATTTTAAAATTGCTAAAATTTCTAAGCATGTTTAAAAATATGTATATGTTATAGAAGATATCAGCTAATATGGGCTGAAATTATATTGCGGGATTCAATATTTAATTAGGAACACGAGCGAGGAATTAAAGTGAAATTCGAAAGAGCCTGGAACGATGTAATGTGACGTGCAGATGACACGAGTAAGTAACGTGAGTTAATTGGCACAGCTCAAAAGTTACCGACCCGTGTTCCCTTCGCCTCCGTTTTGGAACAATCCGCTTATCAAAACTTCTCATTACCTAGGAAAACATGCGTGCCACGGTTCGGGCCGCAACAAACACGAGTTAATCCGACAAACTGTTCATTTATAGCACATGAACCGTTCATTTAAATTAAAGCAGCTCTATGACGTGCTAATTCAAAGTAGACTAGAGCAAGTTGATAGACACGCCAAGACCTTGTAGTACCTTTAAATATAACGAAAATATCTTATTGTATAATTTATTATGATATGTTTTGATTCTGTTTTCATTGGCTTGTGGTCTCAGTTAACTGACACATCACCCCGTGTGAGTCATTAAAATAATATTCCCCAATAACATCTTACTGCAATCACTAATTCGTTAATTATGTAAAGCAAGTCCGACGTTACAAACTGAGAGGGCAGCTGCTTATATCCAACGGTGGACTTATGCAGCCAATTATGTAAGTTTGTAAAGCACATACATGTCGTTATGTCCGCGAAGTCATGATCAAAATGTAGCACTGGAATAATTTTATAAAACATGTAACCAACGAAACTAACGAGAAATCTATCCACAATTTAATAACATTCTACTCGTAGTACAGAATTCAGGGAATGCAGTATCGGGATACATGAAGCCTTTAGCCATGAAGAATTTATCGTACACGAATCGTTAATTAAAATTAAAACAGCTTTCGAGAGTGCCAGTCGGAAAGTTGAAAGCTCCAAATGTTGAAGCTTGAGTTTCAGCGTGTGGGAATGCATTATCCTACTTTCGGTCTGACCTCAGCTGTTTTCGTGGAATGTTGGATGTTAGCGAGCAGAAGAGACAGTACCTACCTACACGAGTACGTAAGAAACTGTTACTGTAGTAATTGGTTTCCATACCCTCTTTTGTAAGTAAGTATTGCTATTTGTACAAAAAGACAATTTTTTTATTTACGAACAAGTTTCTTTTAACGTATTTTTATTTTATTAACGTAAATTTAGTTCGGACTTGGCGTTCTTTTTCTGCTCTTCTGAATTTTATCAGGTTATAAGATCAATCAAGATCAATGATAAATATTATTATTATTAAACGGGCTTTCGGCTTTACAATAAAACAACACATTTTATGGGTGTCGGAGGCAGCTAAAGAGAAAGTACCAAAATACAGATAGCGGCATTTTCTTATATGTCACTGACATCCAAATAGTGATGATTATGGCAAACAACATCAAGGAAGTCTCGTCTAGCTTTCCAGAGAACTTCTGTCTGATATACAAAGAAAAGTCACCTTATATCTGACGCAAGTACAGTATTCCACTTTGTATTAATATCACGTATACTCGTGCACATGAAGTTTGTATTAAACCTTTAGTTTCTCCTTCTCTTTGATATCAAGTTTACGATGTCAACAATAGTATTTAAACGTAAACATTTCAAGTAAATAATTCATTTGAAATGGGTAGCTTTGGTTTATACGATACAATTTACATGGAGTCACAAATTTTGATTTAGAGGTTGTAACAAACAAAGTATCTAGGGGATGAAATTATCCGGCAGTAATAGGTAATACAAATAAGTACTAAGTTTTAAGTATTCGGTGGAAATTTGAAGGATTTCAATTTAGAGCGTCGGCCGCGCGGCGTCGGGCGGCAGACTAAAATTAGATTTAATTCCCGACAATGATGTTGTTACTCAACTTGAGCTAAAATCACAAAAATCCTTAAAAGGTTTGAACACATTTTGCTGCTACTAAATTGGTTAAATTTTGACGCTTTTACTTCCAGTATTGACATTAGGATCGAAATTTTTCCTTATTTTTTGGAATTTTTTCCCCATTTCATAAAGTGGGTGTCGCAAAAGACAAACCTCATCCCGCGTGGCGGCTTATGTGTTGTGTAACAGTGGACTAGTAGGACAAAAATATATATCCAGTTCGAATCATTTCACATTCACTCTTGCTTGTTACTATGTAGTGTGTTGAGGGAAATGACATTTAAAGGTGAATGTGACATGGTTCTAAAGTGGATACACATTTCTGTACTCGAGTGTACATTGATGTAAAACAACTGCTTTTTATTGGATCTACCGAGATAGGGACAAGTGATGAACAAGAACACGAAAGACTCCTAAACTGGTGACACCGACGTAATGTTACACACATTACGTCGGGGAACTAGCGAGCTCGTCCCGCGCCACTCTAAATGTCAACACAGCGTTGTACATAAATATGTGTCCCTACAGACTTATTGAGTTAATTATTATGAAAATACCTGTAAGCATCTAGAAGTTGTGGTGGAGGTTCGTGCGGGGGATGTGTGGGCGGGACCGCTGCACACAGCTCGCGCACCGCCGCCAGCACCTCAAACGGCAAAGTCTTCGCTGACACCACGCACACTAAACAACAATAAATACTTTTTAGGGTTCAAAAACACAATATTTATTGTGCAAATTTGTCCGTGATCTATCTCAGTAAACATATCAAAGTAAATTTATTCAAATTAAATTTGTAACAAATCTGTTTCTACTTCAAAGAATCTACTATGGATCTACTACTCTTTGAGACAAGCTTACTGCATATAATAAAAGGCTGCATAAAAGGGTGAAAAACCCTATAGATATGTCACCTTAGGGTTGGTTCCACTATTCCCATTGAGAATTATTATTAATGGAATTAGTGGTACTACATTTTCCACTATTCGTCTTCGAAAACAGTCCACTGCTGAACTTAGTGCATCCCAATGCACGCCATAATGATTGTTTCCGATCTGCTTGCGTAGAGCGGTTCCCTGCGGAATACACCAGGTCGTTGGTCATCAGGTCGGGTATGTCATGTTTCTCGGTACGCCGATACTACCCAAGAAATTCTATTTCCTTCGGTCATTAACAAAACATAAACAAAGGATAAAAATAACAAAATCTCTGCACGGCAAGCATTTTTATTTATTATTTAAACAGTTTATTGTACACGGAAAATATTTACATAACACAAAAACAGATAAAATGTATACAAAAGGAACCGCTTATTTCTAAAAGAAATTTCTTATAGCAGTCCTAGGTCAAGTGACAAATAGCGAAGAAAAGAAAGCATTTTAGTATCGGACATAAAAATTGAAAAATTAAGATACGCTGTTACGAGTATGTCAAAACAATCAAACACTATGGATTTATGTGAAAGCAGAAGATAAATACAAAGAAAGAATTTTATAGAATAACACACAGATTGTATCTTATTTCATAAATATGGGACAAAATGAACACATAGAGTTGCGTTCTTGTTTATGTAAACATTTAGTAGAGCTCTACGCCGCAGAGGCGACTACTACTGATATAAATTAACTGGTACAAACATAAATATGTACATGTTATGTAAATACAGAATACCTACAATATTACAACCTAGATTAATATTATGTCAAGTGGAAAATGAAGGCAATTTTTATTTTATTTTCATTTAGTAGGTCATTTATGTATACAATAATTGATCGTTTAAATATAATATGTGGGATAATGCATGCATACCTCCGTTTCCTTGTTCATCGTAGATCTCTTCTTCTGCGACCCCGCACCACCCCTCGGCCACCCAGTGCTCCACGCACTGACGGACGTCCTCAGACACCTGACCATACAACATCTACTATATTTATCTGGTTGATACGTAAGAAGTCACGCTAGATACCTTTTACCGCTTTAGTCAAGAAGTAGACTTTCAGATGTGAAATATACAATAAATAGTACCCATCATCTATAAAGCTGAAAAGCTACTTTGGCGCCTTTTCGACACGTATAAAAATAGACATGGTTCCGACCAGGTCAGATTTGTGGCTTAGACTAGACCAAACGGCAAATATCAGAATTGGCCAAATTGTAAACAGATACTCGAATGAAGACATCGACCCTATTCCAAAATTTACCATCGTATAAGCTAATTTCCCCTACTGGAAATCGAATCCCAGACCTCCAGATTGTGAGTCCAACATTTAGACATTAGGCCACGGAGGCGGTAAAACTAAAATTCGTTAAGATGACTGAATGATGATGAATTGAGTAGTGAGAATTGGTCTGTTTGATGAGTAAGTTAGGGATCGCAATCGAGTTGCATAATGAAATTCAGTACAACATTATAACACTCGTTTGGATTATATTATGGTTACTATGACATTGGATGTTTTAATGTTGGCAATAAGCTAACTGGTTCAGAAACTTATAGAGGATTTAATGCACGGGTGTAGATAAACCAATTAATAAACTATTATTCCACTAGGAACCTATTTAAATACACTTACCATTTTGTCTATTTGAGTGAAGACCACGTTGAAGTATGGAACGTTGTTGGTCCTAAAACAAATTGATCTCACATTATATCAACTCTTTAAGGAAATGGTATAATTATAGTCGTCTTCACATATAGGCTACAGGTCTAGCATAAGCATTTCCAGTATAAGCGGAACTAGCTTCGTGCAGGAGTTCATTCAATGTGAGGTCCGTGTATACTGGAAACGTATAGCTTTAAAAAAATGAACGTAATTTTTTTTACGTAAGTTTAATTCAAAGGTCACAGTGTCCATGCTATGTGAAAAAAGTGTGTGTCTAGTAATGAAAAAAATCTATTTTATTTACGATTATACAAGTTAGAAGTACAGTCTATGACCGTGTATATTTTTTTTTCTTCTAAACGTAATTATGAATCGTAACCAGTGTTATTTTTGTTATTGTGCCAAAGACGGGTAAATTACGAAGTAGGCACTTAGATGTTTAACGACTTAGGGAGCTCTCTTAGGGCTTTCTATTCGAAGGAACACTGCAGCTTACAAGATTAGAAAAAAGACGAAATAGTATAGACCGTGGTCTAAAGGCAATGGGATTTATTTCATCATCATCATCAGCCGAGAAACGTCCACTGCTGGACATAGGCCTCCTTCATGGTACGCCACATTGACCGGTCCCGAGACACCTGCATCCAGCGACTCCCTGCAACTATAACCAGGTCGTCGGTCCATCTAGTAGGGGAACGGCCTGGTAGACGTTTCCCGGTACGGTATGGGGTTTATTTATTAAAATACGATTTATTTTGACTACGACGAATACCTGAAGTACATAACCATCATCATCATGGCTTTAAGTTCCTAAAAAAAAGTGTCAGCTGGACTTGATCCTCTCTTTTATCGTCACAAAAACGATACATTTTTGCACTAGGGGACTTGCCATTGCTCCATTGGAAGGTTGAATAGTGATCCAAATAAAATGGTTTTGATATATGTATTTTGTTGCACATCTCAAGTAAATTTCCTTTTGTATATTGTATGGTATTCTAAAGCAATGATCACAAAGAACAATTACGTGCATCTAATGATTATTTCTTATTTTCGATAAGAACAATTCGTTTCAATCCAATAGGGATAATCGTAAACAAACACCTGATCAACTCACTCTAGAGCAGTGCCGATCTTTAAAACGAATCTTTTATAATATGTATTTATTAAATATGGTACAGCATATATTAAAAATATTCCATCATAATGGGCAGAAATTTTGTACACACACATAGTATCATTAATATCACATCGATAAAACAAAACAAAATACACAATAATACAATCATAATCTAAACAAAAATAATAATATTGAAGTTACATATTTAAAAATGTCTAACGATGTCTAAGTATTTCTAAGATTATTGATTCAAGGTTTGGATTACCGTCATAGACATACGTATGTATAGTACAGTTATTTCTATTGGATTGAAACGTTGCATAAACAGTAAACATACGTTTCGAATAGCGGATGATAGTAAGTGAGCCCCTGTTGCAGGTCTATCTGTACGAGCGTGATGAGGTTCACCAGGTCCTCTCCTCGTTCCGACTCCGTGTCCTGAGCACACAGCGCCTCGTACCATTCAGATGTGCCTTTTCTTAACGCACCCACGATTTCACTCCTTAGGGAAGAATAAAAAACCAATTATAATGTTAATTATTAGATGAGAAAAACTACGGCCGGCTTTAAGTACTTTCTCAAACTATATAAAACTAATTTTTATACGCAGTTCGATGATATTGTTTAATACGTAGCTATAAGTTCCTAAAATAACTGTTGACAAAATTAGTTTGTCGTAATCGTTTAGAACCTCTTCATAGCGCTAGCACCATTGCCTTCCCTCTAAGATAATGACAGCTAATATCATCTGTCATTGGTCACCTGGTTGAACAGAGGGTTGAACCTAGGTTTAGTTGCCATAAATATCAAGAATTGAATTGAATTGAACTTGAACGGTTGATTTCTTGCAAGCCGTGCGTGTGTTCCTTGTACGCGATAATTTTGATTACTCTTGGACGATTGGACGCTATAGTTGAGCTCATGCGATTTGTCGGTGTTGTGAACGTTTTGGTGCCATGCCACCGGAGTTTTTGTGTTCGGTGCTCGAGGAGAAGAAACCATCCACGCTGAAGCCGACGATTTTGTAGACAGTGAGCTGGTTCTCGAGATCGAAGATACCGGGTAAGTCCATATATATACTAAGTGGTCGCGTATCGCGGACTTATTTTTAGGTTGTTCTTAGCCCTGAGGATTGACAGGGCTCCACCAGAACGAAAGAACCTTCCACTGCGCGTCATCGATCGAGACCCCCCAGGGCTGGAGACAATCCTCTACATAGTTTTTTTGTAGCAGAGCGTGGTTTCGTTGTTATCGAGCTATTGATATTATTAACAACATTAATTTTGAGAAATTCTTTGTTTTGTAGAAGATAAGAAAAACAAAGGCGGGTCTGTCTCAAAGTCGTTCTTTCAAACTTGTAACATTTAGTATAAATTAGCTAAACAACTCGAAAAGTACAGACACAAATTGATACAGCCAACACTTAAAATGTGTCAAAAACAGTCACAAAATTTCCTATAACCGCATTTACATCTGCCAAAATTTGATTGGTTAGCTTTTGTATGTACAATAGAATTTTAATTAGTGCTCCATTTTTTTGGTCAGGTGCGCTTGCACTTAGTTTTCATCTCACCTGATGTGTAAGTGACGATAAGGGTGTAGAACGGAGACTGTGCTTCCCAGAAGCTTTAACCCATAAGCCGTTAGCTCTGATTCCTTTCGTATCAGAACAAAAGAGTGATATTATCACTCCGGGGGTTCCATTTTTTTGATCCGCGAGTGCTCGATTTCTACTGATTTTCGTTCGACTTATGAAATGTGGTATTTTTGAATCGCTCTTCTGCAATGAGTGGTCGGGACCCCTCTTTGCAGAGGCGAGCGATAGACTAAACGTCGTCGTCAAACACTGACATTACCACTTATTGAAATTGACAGTAGGAACTGTTCTATGAACTTTGCGTTCCGTTTTCCTTGCATGAATTACCGGTTTTATTTTTCTGCGTTATATTGGTAACACCTGGCGACTGATTCAAAAATACGGTCAAACCTTTTTTCATACGACTTGTAATCGATCGTGACTTAAGCCGTGTGCGATGAAGCTATGTCACACGAGCGAATCAAAAATAGAGCCCGTGTTAGGTGGCATCTCATATGTAGCCACTTTGGTAACATGGTGGTAGATAGCCAACCGGGAAAATGCGCAGGCATTGCCCTACAATCAACCAAACCAACTACCAAAGATACCCCTCACGAGAAACCGAACCGACGACCTCCGGATTGTGAGTGTGTACCCATTAGACGGACGGAGGCGGTAGTTTGATTGCGTATCGACATCATTACGTATCCCTTAGCATCCACATGTCAATACCTAAATACAAATTCGAGGCCTCGCTACGAGTGTGACTTATTCGTAAACTTTGTTGACTTCTTCCAAATTCACTTTGTACAGTCAGATACTAAAGTTCATTAAATCTGCTTCAAAAGACGTCTGAAATTTTTAAGTAGACTTTAATACCTAACATTTGAATTGAGCATTTGACTTCAACAAGTGGCGAATAATATATGACAAATACTCAAGCGTAGTCCATGTTTTGTTTTTCGTATTCTGGTGAGTTTAGTAGCCGACTGTACGCTGTTAAGTACACAAAGGATCCGAATACACGGTGTTTGGAATAAGTATTTACTTTTGAGAAAGTCATCTAAGTTAGACGGGCTCGGTACTCAGATGTCCTAGCTAGACGATGTACAGTGTCTATGGAGATATTATTTTTTCAATCTTGTCCTTCTGGTTTGTATTTTTAGTAAGAAAGTGACTGAAATCGAAATTTGCCTTTTCATTATGAGAAAAGTGTACAGTTGAGGATTGTAATCCGTAGTATATTCACAGACCTAGCTCGACGGTCACTTTGCACGTTGAACGTATATCCGATGGAGAAGAGAGTAAGAGAGATAAGTAAGAGTTTTCGAGAGGTGATCACGTACCGTAAAACGTGTACTGAGACGATCTCCTATTTGATGGACTGATGATCTTGTAAAGGTCGCGGGGAGCCTCTGGATGCAAACGGCTCGCGACCGTTCATTGTACGCCTCCAGCTGTAGAGGTTTCCCGGCTGATGATTATACGGGGAAAAGTCCGCGAAAGTCATTCGTTTTAAGATACCATGGTACCGATTGCAAATAAAGTGCTTTCATTTTTGGGGGAAGTTTGTAAACGAAATATCGTCTAAGCCGGGTGTTATGTAGAACCCCCCTCTTCAGTAAAGTGCATAGTCTGCGCGTAGAACGGCAGTAATATTGTAATTATATGTATGTAGAGAGATTGATATTATGAAATAGGTTTAGTTCAGGATTTGATGCTGGATTTTTTAGGAATGTCAATTTTTTCGTGGTAATCTAATGACGCTCTCTCATTCACGCATTTGTTTGTAAATTGATTGAAAATGGAAAAAATCTTATTGGTAGTATAGTCTGTTATAGTAGTAGTTATTGTTTGATCCGGTATAGTCCTCTGACATGGCTCATGTAGCTACTAACGTGCCCGCCGAAGCACCGAATCATCTTACTTTCAGACAACCAGGAGAACTTGTCCTAACCAAACTCAAGAAAGTCTCATAAAGTTATTTTCACAATGTTCCCATCGGGAATCGAACCTTCCGTGATGCGCATAAAGTACTCAAACAGCTGAGCCACGGAGGCCGTAAAAATTAAATTAAAAGTGAATCGCCAACCAGCAATAGATATCAACCATCTGAAAAGCACAAGCACTCACGAATAAAGTAAAATTTAATATTGGTTCGTAACTGTAAAGTCTTTTCACGATTCCTATTTAACTTTATGTAAAGTAGCCTTTTTATGATGACGATGCTTTCTCAAAAAGCGCCTCAATATTACAATCCTTTTAACGATAAATTTTGGGAAACCCTTGACTACGCATTACTGGTTCAATAATATTATAATGAGATTAAATTTACTCGAGTGCTAGTGGGATCATAATATAATTGAAGGACGACTAGTAGCTAATTCCAATAATTAAAAAAATAAAAACACAAGCATATTTTATCTCGAATTGTACACTCATAAGGACTGGAATTTAAGTGAATGTGGTGTGATTCCTGTCGTATTGTTTTAATAAATTCTGCAAAAATATAATATCACGAAGTTTTCACTTTGTAAATATACGTTTTTTGTTTTTTATTATTATTATTGTATTTTTTGCTTGTAATTGTAAATAAGTGACATTTTTCAATGGATTTTATTTTACGAAAATCTATAATTATGCTATCACTCAGTTTATTGTTCAGCCGCTCGTCAATCCATACTTCCATTGTAACATTACAAATGTGACCGTGAGTTTGTTTCTTTTTTGTCCTTACTTCCCATCGTAACGGAGGGTCAGAATAACTTGATTTTTTGTAGGGCTAAAAAAGGAAATAGGCTACCCGATCCCGATCGAGCATGTAGTTCCCGTAAGGTACTTTTTGAAGTCTACGCGAACGAAGTCGAGGGCAAAAGCTAGTAGTAGTAGCTTAATATCCCAAATTTGGAAGCGTTCTGACTAATAATATTTTGATTATGCAATCTTTTCTTGCACAAAGGCAGATTTATTTATCTAGTTCACCACCTACCACACTTTCTTTCATGAATTATGATCAGATTATCTTAAAAAATAAAATAAAAAACTACGCAATAATGATACGATTACCAAATATAGCTAAGAACCACCGCAAGGAAACACACGCACACACACAAAGAGAGATATATTGGCGTCAAACTTATAACACCCCTCTTTTGCGTCGGAGGCTAAAAATAGTCATAATTTCATTATGTCGTTAATCGGACCAAAAATATTGCAAGTCGATGTCAGATCTACCAATGTCTCGAAATAGAATATAATGGTGTGTATAGTGATACTGCCGACTTATCTAACAACAAAGTGTTTTTCCTACACCCACGTATTATACGATTTATCGGAAACCACACCCGCCTACAGAAGAGATATAGTTATAATGTTGAGAACACGTGTCTTATATCTATAGGTAACAGGTATGTATGTTCTGAATTCTGGATTACTATAAATTATAGTTGAAGGGATGGAAACGGATGTAGGCTTTTTCTATACCAGTCGAACAAGTAGTTTCTGTTGAATAATTTGTGAACCGTTCGAAAGTTAGTACCTGAACAAGTACTATGTGGTAACAGATAAATCCTACTAATATTATAAGTGTGAAAGTTTGGATGTTTAGATGTTTGGATGTTTGTGACGCTTTCACGAAAAAACTACTAAATGGATTTGAATGAAACTTTACAATAATATAGCATAAACATCAGAATAGCATATAGGCTATAGTTTATAAATACATATTGTGTAAATTGTACAAAATCACACTTATAATATTAGTGGGATTACATGGGCAATTTTGGCATAACAAAAACGCGTTACCTAGCAACCGACCATAGAATATGTAAATTCGTATATACAAACTTATTTGGTACCTTATGCTGTACAATAATTTGTCATATACGTCACCTGCACTATCGAACAAGTAGAATACATCCTGAAGTACACGCGGACAAAGTCGCGGGCGGAAGCTAGTATAATATAATTATGAGCCGTGCTCCTCAGCTTCTGTGTGCACACGGTTACCATGCAACATCCTTCTTAGTTCTTACTATTATTTATTAAGTGAAATAAAAGGGTAACAACTTACCTTATTTCTTTATTGAACGGACAACATCTCCAAAACGCTTTCATTTGTGATAGTTGACTGAGACACCGTAGAAGAAACTCAAGTCTGCGAAAAGAGAAAACAATTAGTTTTGATAAGGAACACGTTACTCGTATCTAAGTTTATGTTACAGTGGACTTCAATACTATAAAAAAAACGGATCGGTCTCGCACAATTTAGGCTCCTAATTAAGGTTCCGTACTAAAACAACAATTAGCTGCTAAAGTATAATAAGTAAATATGACACGAAGTAAAGGACAAATTTAATCTACACTAGCTGTATAATATCAAGACAATAAATGTTCGTAAGTTTGTTGTACTTTTATTACCTACTTACATACTAAATTTCCGTATAACGTGTGCTTTAATCTACTATCCCTATTAAAATCTGATTTCCAAAAGCAGAGGAACTATTCTCTGTTGCCAAACGGTAACCTGTTTTTGAATTAACATAAACAAACATAGAAAACGAAACAAAAATGCTCAAACTTGTGTGCAGAGATCCTAAGACCTTATCAGCCTTAATGCCGGGTAAACGATAAGGAAAACACTGCCAACGTCACTTATATACCTGCGAAACAGGCCGTAGTGGCAATGGCAACATCCTCTAGCCCATTCGTCTCTGTCTATCATGGTTATGAACCTCCTGACGTCGACACGGAATTTGGACAGGAGATGGATGTTGGTTACATTTTTTGTTATTTTGCTTATTTTCCCTGTCCCTTTCATTATGCTGAGGAAATAAAGCTACTCAAGCAGCTGAGCCTTTTACGTATTATTTTGTTTGTACTGCCATCTGCTTATTCCTACTCTGCGGAATTGTTCATCATTGTAATTGATTAGGAAAAAGGCAATGGTTAGAGCATTTTTGTCACTAGTAATCGACTTGGGATTAGGATTGCCCAACTCGATCGCTGTAAAATCGTATAAAATATCAAAGAATCACTAAGTGGAGTTCTTATTTAGAGTGCTGTCTCTATTACGTAGTTGCCGTGAATTCGAAATGTCGTCTGTCGTACATCTAGCCGCCTCCGTGGCCTAACGACTACACTACACTAAACTTAGGGTAGCTACTCGTACCACCATTACCTATACACTATACAGCAGTGTTAATAGCATTTTTTTATTTTGTTATTGTTATTTAATCAGTTTATTGTACACTATATGTAAAATATTTACATAACACAAAAACAGAAAAATATATACAAATGGAACAGCTTATTTCTAAAGAAATTTCTTAGAGTAGTCCTAGGTCAAGAAGAAATAGTGAAGAGAGGAGGGCAGTTATGCGTGTACGATATTATAAATATAATTAACGATTACATAAATAAGAGATACAAAAAACAAGCTCATATATATATAATAATACATGCTTTAATTATATATTAACTTATGAAAATGATTGTGATGAATGAGTGATTTAAAATGTGCCTTGACATTTTTTTTATTTGCATTGTTGTGTTCCGGTATGAAAGGTAGGTATTGAGGCTTGTGGGTGCGCACGCTTACCATCCAACGGCATTATCGTCACTTACCATCAAGTGAGATGAAGGCCAAGTGCAAAACTAGTATACATAAAACCCCGTGTTTCAAGAAATGTCTGCTCGCGCTAATTTTAGCTACTGTCCTGTCACGTAATGTTTCGCTCGGTTATTTTTCGCAGTGGAAAATGCTGCTTTTTGGTCAGAGATTTTTAGCTCGTTCACGTTTACACGAAGTTAGTTTTCGCTGGTGGAAAATAACAGATACAAATGTAACAATGCTACTAAAAAGTAAAAAAAGCTACGAGTTACTACCGCGCCCGTTTATTATCATGTCCCATTTAATAGTACTAAAGTCATTCTATTACAGAACTTGAAGTATTTTTCAATTTTTTATGGTAACCAATCCACGACTGGAACTAAATATTAAAACACATATTTGAGTTTCGTCAGTTAGGGTACTAACCTAACTTTTTCCCCTTCCAAAGTTCTTGCTTTTGCGTCTCTTTTATGAAGATGTGTTTTCACCATTATAACATTATTATTTCATTCCTGATGTTCACATAACTTGCTTATTCATATTTTTGATACAAAGTTGCGTTTAACCAAAGTAATCAATTAATAAATGATGCTCTCCGTTAAGTATCGGGTCGATCCTAAAGTATTGTAATAAATTCAGGAAGCGACAGTTGTGGTTCAGTACTAAGCTCTTATAATAAATTCATGTCTCAGTTCGATGCCTTTTGGATTATTTTTGTTTTATGACGGTTTATTTCAGATTTTGCGTATACAACATGCCTAAATAATTCATACACTAGTACCTTCATGCTTTTATTGTCACGTGGTGACTAATGGTTAAACAAAAAATAGGATTTTGTTAGGTGGCACAGTGGTTCAAAATCGAAAACCTTTAATCGAGCAATTCTTGTATATTTATATAGGAATTGACAACAAAATCAAGTCATCCTGACTATTAGTTCAAACATAAAAGAATGACAAACAAACAAAGTCCCTTTCACGTTTATAATATCAGAATTGATAGCTGCACCGATCCTAATAAATACTTAATTTAAAAATATGTACATAAAATAAACTGCAAAAACATTTGACGTACCGTAGCTGTTAGAATCCTACTAATTTATATATGTACATGATGATAAATATTTATGTACACTCGAGTACAAAAATATGTATCCGCTTTCGTAACATCTCACATTCACTCTTGCTTGTTGCTATGCAGTGTGTTGAAGGAAATTTTAATTAAAGGTGAATGTGACTCGGTTCAGAAGTGTATACATATTTTTGTACTCGAGTGTACGAATATCTATACGAAAATGAGTGACGGATGAGAGATGACACTTTATTGTAATTTATTACACCGATGGGATATGTTTTTTTTTAAATTCTAGATTTTTACGCGAACGAACGGTCAACATCCCGTATAACATTAAACCATTATAAGGTTTTCAATCACATTTTCGTCTGACAAAGTTCAATTTTGGGTAAATTAGGGACTAAAAATTTAATGAAAGAAGTACAGACTTGGTCAAGCTGAGATGATGCAGGACAGGATACAAGTCGCGATGCAAACGCAGTTGGTGTAAAGCTCTCTCCACGAGCTCGCCGAAACAGTCCGAGAGCCATCGTTCCTCGTCCCGGGAGGCTGTCGCCCCCGAATCACCGCCTCCGCCCCCGCTTATCGCCTCGCTTGTGCACCACGCTCGCTCCAACTCCGTCAACAGTTTGTACATGTATCTGAGAAGCGTTCATAATTTTATAACAATGGAGGCAGTTTCTAACTAGTTCGTAATTATCTTACTGCATGTGAGGATTTAAGGCAGTTTGACTAAAGTTTGGCTGTAGTTAGTTAAATGAAGCCATTTTCATAGGACAGGTTCTAGAGCAAGTTTGTTGGTGTTTCATTTTTATAACAGACTCTGTGATATAAAATATTATACTAGCTTTTGCCAGAGACTTCGTCCGCGTGGTTTTTTCGGCATACTAACTATCCCTACTGAAAATAAAGTCATTCTGACTCTTCGTTACAAGAAGGACAAACACAGAAACACACTCACTTTCACATTTATAACATTAATTTGGATATACTGACTACTCAACTACTTCCGCCGGATATGCATAGAAGATAAAGTCATATTAATTCTGTTGTACCTACAATGCGAGAAAAATGAAAAGATTGTCCTGAATGTATATATCCTTTTTGTTGGTTTTATTTTATGTTGGATTCAGAGACAGAAACACTGTTTGTTATCTTGAATTCTGAACCAAGTTTTTTTTAAAAAAAACTTGGGCCAAAATTGAGTTATAATTGAATTGAGTTAAACGACGTGTAACAAGTGGTGTACTTTACTTATTAACTAATATCCTTAATCAATGTCTTTATTAAACATTACGAGGGGCATACCGAAAAGATCGGTAATCGAGTACTTTCGATTTAATTAGATTAAAAACTCTTTTTGATGAATAAACACTGGTTAGTTGAAAATCGAATACAATTGACAGAATTAAAAAAAATTTTTTTTAAAGAACAATATCAGTTTGAAATTGATAGGTCGATAAAAAAATGGAGCTTACAAGAGAAAGTTTCCGTGCCATAATTTTTTACAACTTTCGACGAGGATTATCTCAGGGACAATGTCTCGCTGAGCTTATATCTATATTCAAGAGTGAAGCGCCTAGCCAGACGACAATATATCGCTGGTATTCTGAATTCCGGCGTGGACGTGCTTCTCTTGGCACCGTACCTTCCACAGGCCGGCCAAAAACAGCGGTTACACCAGAAAATGTCGCTGTTGTGCGCCGAATGATACAGGATGACCGACATATTACATATGAGCAGATTCGGGCTACTTTAGGGATAGGTATGACTGCGATACAAACTGTTTTACATGGTGAACTGGGAGTGAGAAAGCTAGTTTCCCGCTGGGTGCCCCATAATTTGTCCGAAGAGCAAAAGGCGGCTCGTGTCAATTGGTGCCGGTCTACTCTGCAACGCTTCAACGGAGGAAAGTCAAAAGCAGTTTATAACATTGTCTCTGGTGATGAATCATGGATCTATTCATATGAGCCAGAAAGAAAGCATCAGTCGGCTGTCTGGGTCTTCGCAGGTGAGATCAAGCCAACAAAAGTTGTCCGCTCTCGCAGCGTATCGAAGAAAATGGTCGCTTCGTTTGTCGCGAAAACAGGACATGTAGTCACAGTTCCCTTAGAGGAACGGAGAACGGTTACCGCTGATTGGTATACAACGGTTTGTTTGCCACAGATGATATCCGAACTCCGTAGAGGTAACCCGAAACGACGCATAATCCTCCATCACGATAATGCGAGCTCTCACACCGCTCAGAAAACAAGCGAGTTTTTGAAGCAGGAAAACGTTGAATTAATGGATCATCCTCCATACAGCCCTGATCTGAGTCCCAATGATTACTTTACATTCCCTAGAATCAAAGATTTATTGCGTGGTCAGCGGTTTCAAGGTCCAGAAGAAGCAGTGGAAGCATACAAATCGACGATTTTGACCATGTCAACTTCGGACTGGAATTGCTGCTATAATAATTGGTTCGAACGAATGCAAAAGTGCATTAACTGCAACGGAGAATACTTCGAAAAGCAATAAAAATAAATTTAGTTATTTCCTGTATGTATTGTTTTATATTCCCGATCATTTCGGTATGCCCCTCGTATGTAAGCAGGGGTGATATAAAATGACTAGAGGAAACTGTGTGGGAGGACATGAGTAGATACGTAGTTGGGTGGTACGGACTAGTTACAATATTTACTTACTTGGGATCCAAAGGAGATTCACTATTGAGCCTGCAAGCGGCTGCAAACCGAGCGATCGCTGCCTGCAGCGTGCTCAGTTCTCCTTGAACGGCGTGCTGGTGGAGTAACGTCTGTGCAGCGCCGCAGAGGTCTCCGTCCCACATGTTGACGATGCTGCTCTCGCCCTCCGCTGCGCTCGTAGACCCTCCGCTCGCCGCTGAGTCCACCTCATGTGACAGCAGCACCCCGAATAGCCGCTCGTGCTGGCGTACCTAAACCGATAGAAGATTTACAGGGCATAATAACAATTAATCTTTATTTATTTCGGTCTGGGAATCGCTTGCCAGTGTTCAGACTAAAGAAAACTTCACTGAATGAGTTTACATTACGCTGAATGGCTTTATGAGGGTCGGTTATTTTATTGATTTTAGGGTTCCGTATCCAAAGGAAAAACGGGTCCGTCCGTCCGTCACCGTCACCATCTCATGAACCGTGATATTTATTAGCTTATGCCTCAATTTAATTAGATAGTAAGTTTAGTATTAATCAAGGCCTATCTGAAAACCAGCGCTGTTGTTACTACAGCACAAGCTGCGATAGGCCTTCTGCTTCAATATACATTTAGTTTATAAATTTGTGGTCAGAGATGATGTATTTCTGTTGCCGCTATAACAACAAATGTTAAAAATAGAATAAAATAAATATTTACAACAAACGTAATTTTTGCCGTTTTTAGGGTTCCGTAGTCAAACAAGGAACCCTTATAGTTTCGCACTGTCCGGTTGCGGCTTAGAGCAGATACCTTTAATACTTGAAAGCTTTCAACTACGGAACTCTACACTACGCGTGGCCCAACATGCACTTGACCGCTTTTTACAGATAATGGTACGGAGCCCTTCGTGCGTGAGTCCGACTCACACTTGGCCGGTTTTTAATTTTGAAAAGCCAATATTTAAAATTATATTTTTCATAAAATGTCTTATAATTATAACTAGAATTGCATACTTAAAAAATAATTTAAAAAACACGCAGGCTATTTCTGACAAGGAATGGAAGACTTTATTAGTCCTTAGAAAAACGAATAATATTCCCAATCACTATATCCATATTTCTTAGAAAAGCCTTTGTGATTATATTCAGCTATTTCTCAGAAACTCTATATAGAAGATGGACGATTATCCTTGGTAAAAAAGATTGGATAAATATAGATATAAACCGTAAATAATGAAATTCGGATGTGAAAACTTGTGGAGCGAAAAAAGCCAGTGCCATCGAGTCCTACGCGAATGAATTGGATTTATTGTGTCGGTACCTAATCGCAATTTCGCTTCACTCGCTCGCTCACTTGATTACGCCCGCGCCGCGCTAAAAGAGAAGTTCGCTTACTGAATACGTTATAGGAACACTGAGAATTTATTTATCAAGATTAAATTTCTGAGAATTAAATTTTACGTAAAACTATTTTAGTCAGTTGGGGAGAGGGAATTGTGTGTTTAACAGACGACACCCCCGCCACAGAAATATTGAGCATGAGAGGAAGATTTAATTGATGGTAGGAAGTTTGCGATAGAACGTTATAGGATTATCAGAAGTCCGAAGAGAGGGAGAGGGCACGATAATCCTTAATGCCGGCAACATGTTCTACTACTAGAGAGCTGTGGTTGTGAGTGTCACCTAACAACGTTCTATCAGACTTAGTCTCAGACTCAGACTTAGACTCAGTCTGATAGAAGAACAAGGTTAACTTTGCAGTTGAAAAATCTATGTGATTTAATCCGGAATGAGAGAATCCGTAGACAAACTATGGACTCGATGAGTTAGTAAGCTGAATTGGTAATGGATAACCGATGCAAAGTAAAAGTGTTCCGGACCGTCCTCATACTGGATGGAAAGACGACATAGTAAAAGTCGGGAGTCGGTGGATGTGGCTAGAGACCGGTGTGGCATACGATGGGGAAGGCTTATGTTCAGCAGTGGAAGTTTCCCGGATGATAATGATGAAGCCTGAGTCTGTGAGTTTTAATAACACATTGGGTTTTCACTTTGCTGCTATCTGACCCCGATTGTGCCGAGTCTAATAACTCAATCTATGTGCCAAAGTAGTTAAAATATTTTTTCAAAAATTTACGGTTGTGTATAAAGTATATTATTCTTAGCATCATCAGGTCTGTGTACAGTGAACAAATGAATGATCATAGTTCATCGAACGGCCTACTAACCACTTCCCCATTACGCTATAAACCCGTGTTTACCTATGTGAACGATCTATGTGAGATATCAACTTATCGGGCGCTGCAAACGACGGCAAGCTGTGAACATAATACCCGTTGTGTCGCTCCAATGAATTCCAACTTATAGGTTGTTGGAATGAGCATCATATTACGCACGTACGGAACACTTGAGCTCACAAACTATTTCATATAGTTGGATATAGTCGATTGATCATTTGAATGAACTTCGCAATAGAGTTATTGAGAGCATTGTAACGTATTTCGAGAGTTTCAGTGTCGTATCTCTACATGTACTGAAATTACTTTAACAAATACAGGCATTTATTTAAACAAAATCTATAATTTTTTATGCGATGGGGTTTCGTTAGAGATTTTACAGTTTTTTAGGATTCCGTATGAAGTGTGTGCCTAACAGGAACCTATTACTATGGCTTCACACTTCACTTAAGGTATTCTGAGAAAAAGCGATTTTAAAGGCATGTATGTATTTAAAAATGTATAGTTTTCAGATTTATTCTTACATTTATCCTGTGAGACCTTGCTTATAGGCAAGTACCCTACAGGTTTTGTTTCCTTGCTCTAGGCGAGGGAAATCGACAAAGTATGCGACATAAACGACCGTATCTTTTTATTGCGTTGACTTAGAAGTTACCTTTTTTCAAATACAAGGGCTTGATAATTATAACTTGATAGTTCCACGCGTTCTTGATAAAAAGGGTATCGACAGATAGACAGACTGAAAATAAAAGTTATCCTGTAAGGGTTCCTTTTTAGGGTTCCGTACCCAAAGGGTAACTAACAGAACCCTATTACTAAGACTACGTTGTCCGTCCGTCCGTCTGTTGGTCATCAGGCTTTATCTAATGAACCGTGATAGTTGGACAGTTGAATTTTTCACAGATAATGATTTTTTGATAACAAAAAATTAAAAAAAATATTTAAGGGGGCTCCCATACAACAAACGTGATTTTGCAGACGTGAGTTTTAAAGTATTAGTAACGCCATCTAGTGACTATACCACTAAATCAAAAATTGTATTTAGGCGTATTTAGACAGAGGATTGTTCAGTGCGTATTATTTATGATATACCCAATTTTTATGATACATATTCTGTACGGAACCCTCGGTGCGCGAGTCCAATTCGCACTTGCCCTTTTTTTCTTTTGAGGTACGGACCCCTAAAATCATTTAAAATATCACAGAAAAAAATGTATAAATGCAATGCTCTCCCCAGTTAACCCTTACAACAATACATAACAGTTATCGCGTGCGTCAGACTCGCTGCGACCACCGTTTTATTATTATCCCGGACGTGCATGGCATACTTACACTACACCCACACCACACCAGCCACTAGCTAATGCAGGGAGCCAATAAAGGGGGTTACCCTCTATGTGCTATGCTAGAGTACAAGGAGGTGGATTAGCTCAATTGAATGGGTTTATATTAATCTCTTACGACCTTAAGATATTAAATTAAGCTGCATAAATCTACTGTACACTAGTATATGGATAATATGTATGGATTTTGGTTCTCACTTGACTAGAAGCAAAGGTTACTTACCAGAAGCCTGAAGTTAAGGTAGAGTTAACCAGAACACAAAAGTGAAACTTTGTTTTGGAAATTATGAAAACTCTGTGAGCTGTAGACCTCACGAGCACATACTTTGCCCCACAGAGCCTTCTTTTTGAATATCAACGAAATTGAGGCATAAATAACACCTAGCACAGATTTATCGCTAGGATGTAGTAGCGCCACCTAGAACATATTGGTTTACCAATCATCGGGTGCCTGTTAGCTTAAAAGCTAGAATTTTCTTCTTCTCTTTTCCGACTTTTCCGATTTTTTACTTTGTCTCTACCGCATGATTCAACTAAACTTTCAAATAATAAGAAACCGCATCAAAATTGGATATCATATGGCGGAGATATCAAGTACCCCCTTTTTACCACTTTTTTGAGGAAGTACCCCTCCAATCAAATATCCCCGACGACTAAAAAATTTAAAAAATCGTTTAACTTATATACTAAGTTTCGTCCAGATCGGTTGATAAATGCGAACTGTAGAGGAAAACATACAAACACACAGAAAGAAGCTTTTTGTCCTAGTAGTCAAAGGGGAGACCTTTGTCCGCTTCGCTCACTCGGTCAATTAACACTGCTTTTTGAGGGACACTAAGATAATATTGTGGGAGGTAGCCAGGCTGAAATATTACAACATTTAAAAGACAAACCGAGCACCCATAGGTACTTTACAAGGAATCTAGGATTTTGGAATATTAAATCTTATGCTTGTTCATGCATTTCTAACGTACAAAATAAATAGCAACGTTATATGTAGGGTTGTTATTCTGCTGTGGGTTGGGCCTTAATGTGGCGCCTCAGAAAACTGAGGCACTGTGGTTCCACAACCTACGGTGGGGTGTAGAGCCGCCTAGCACGTCAGTGCAGGTGGGTGGTATTGGTGTACAGGTGGGGCGGAGCCTTAAGTATCTTGGTCTCACTCTGGACAGCCGCTGGAGCTTTGAGGAGCACTTCAAACTACTTGTCCCCCGGATTCACAGAGTGGCTGGTGCTATGCACAGTCTGCTGCCAAATCTCGGGGGACCTCGGGAAGAAGTACGCCGCCTCTATGCAGGTGTCGTAAGGTCTGTTGCGCTCTATGGCGCACCCGTTTGGTCGGACAGGCTTACGAGCGCCCGGCGCCGTATGGTGCTAAACGCCGTACAGCGTCAGATCTCAATCCGGATCGCACGAGGATACCGGACGATCTCGTACGAGGCGGCTACTGTCCTAGCGAGATTCCCGCCCCTGGACATTCTGGCGGTCATGGATACGCAGGTCTATGACCGGATTCGTATCCTACGCGAGGAGGGTGGGGTGGCCCCGAGGGAGGTGGAAGTTCTAAGAAGGAGAGCGCGGCGACGTGCTCTAGAGCAGTGGCACGAGCGGCTCACAGAACCACGAAATGTGCGTCAGTGAGTCGTCAGCGCAATCCTGCCAAGCTTCCAGGCTTGGTTGGAAAGGGAGGGGCGTGTTACTTACAGGCTCACTCAGGTGCTCACCGGACATGGCTGCTTCGGTGAGTACCTTAACAGGATTGGGAGGGAACCCACACCACAGTGCCATCATTGCGGGGATAGCCGGGATTCTGCGCAGCACACGCTCGAAGACTGCCCAGCGTGGCAGGATGAGCGGCAGATCCTGGTAAATGAAGTGGGGGGAGATCTCTCTCTGGCTACCGTCATATCGGTGATGCTGGAGAGGGAATCTGCATGGGGAGCAGTGGTCTCCTTCTGTGAGACAGTAATGTTGCAGAAGGAGACCGCAGAACGGGAGCGGGAAAGGGCCGACCCCGCTCGGAGGAGGAGGCGAAGGGGCAACGGAAACGTTCGCCCTGCAGTCCTACCACCATAGCCCCGGTTGTACAGGGCTGGGGACCGAAGACAGACAGAGTTGGGGCTCTGGATGTCTTTCCTCGATCCCGAGAGGGCGGCGGAAACGGTGTGGCCCCGTTTCCGTTGCGAATAGATTTTTAAGGGCTGGCACATCAACCCAGGAAGTGCGATATGCATAGCGCTAGGGGAGCACTGGAGACGTTCCATTGGAGGACCCAGAGCTCTCCGACATGCGCAGCAGATGGCCACCGGAGGGGTTTAGTAGGTAGAAATCCTACATAACCCGGCTCCTCCCCTAAAGAGCCGGGTATCTTTGGAAGATTCCCTTCCGTAAAAAAAAGGGTTGTTATTCTGAGTTACAATAGCAAAATAGTCAACTCTAAAAGATAGGCTTTGGTACAATATTGTGTTTCATTTCTTTGCAGATTTTATACCAGAACAAATCACGTGTGAAGTAAGATTGTACGAAGAGAGCAACAGGAAAATGAGTTCATGCTTGTACATGTACGAGTATACGATTGTAGATATGTAAGGAAAACTCTCAGATGCATTCAGCCGCGTAATCGCTTTATTCCATTTCTATGGTGTACAAACAAGATTTGTAATTCGTGGAATTGGATGCCCAAAATAGAATGGTTAATTTCGGGCTACAGAGATATCATTGTGCGTTTAATAATCGGAAAATGGATTATTTGATGAATACGTCCTAGAAATGGAAAAATATGTTTTATTCGTCTATACTACATTTTCTAAGTCATATTTCTATTCTAAGCTCTAAATGTAGTCCGCCAACAATCCGCACTGGGCCCGCGTTGTGGACTATGGCCCATGCACTCTCTGTAGGAGAGAAGACCTGAGCCTCGCAGTGGAGACGTATATAGGCTGTTGATGATTATATTTTCTAACATCTCAGTATCGTGAAGAATATAGACAACGGGTTTGCGCTTGGGGTTCATCTCGCCTTATGGTAAGATGAGGCGCAAGCTTATTCAAGTTTGCTTGCCGAAACGCAACAGGGCTATTCATACTGCTCTTGGGTAGCAGGTTTTGATATTGTGGTGTTAGTAACACAGGCAGGTAAAGTAAGATGCTCACTCACTATCAATCAAACCAATTATCCCGTTGAGAATGAAACACACGACCATCTGATCATAATTACCACATTGACGACATCGTTTGCTACGGACACTACGACACTACTTGTTTACAAAGATCAGTTTTGAAAGCATCACTATTAACTTCCCTGTCTTTTATATTTGGTTAAATATACACTTTATAAACACCAAATTGTACGAATAATGGGGGTCTGATTAATTTTGTATTGAGGTGGCCTATGTCATAAGAATAAATAATAATATGGGTATAGAATGGAATTTGCCATTATTGAATTTACAAACTTGCTATAAATAAAAGAATAATCAAATAAATTATAACTATATAACTATGTAAGCGATGCCACATTACCTTTCCTGTACTGTCGTCATACGAGTTCACTTACATTCACAAAAGCTCTCCCAAAAAATCAACACCACATCGTGCACAGAATATTGCAAACAAACATTTTTTAAAGAAACGACTTTTAAATTTATGGTCTGCTATTTTGATGGTAGACGCCTAATATTTGCTTCTATAATGATATATTTTGATAGTCTATATATAATTTTGTGTAAAAAGTAGTATAATGACAGTTATATAATTTTGCTTGTCGTCGTCAAATCCTCTAGATACATGCATGAAGTTGTATGTATGTTAGTTACGGACCTGCTGATAGTTGTCGTCGTCGTGTCGCCCCGCCTCCCTCGTGGAGAGCCACAGTCGCAGGCGGATGCGCCCCTGCACCGAGGACCGCTGCGACCGAGCCTCCAGCTTGTACCACGCCTCCACGCCCGTCGAGGGTATCTCCCTCAGCGGGATGTTCACACAACCTGTACAACAATAGTATTTACAGTACGGGGCCGTAAATATTGCACATCGGTAATCATTGCATTTCCGGATACAACCGAATTCTACTTTCCATGCCCATGTATTATTAGATTGATTGTTAATCAAAATTTGAAATCAGAACTGAGTACTTTATTGCTGTTTTGTTTGTTTCCTGCGTGAACTACATATATATAGAGCTGCTAAACTATTTCTTTATTAGTTTGTATTTATTGTTGTTGTTTTAACCCTTTTAAACTGTTTAAGTCAGTAATTATAACTTATTGTACATAATTTCGCATGACTGGCCATGTAAATGTTTAACTTTTATTCTATAAATAGCATCGTACAACGTACTTTTATATATATATATATCCGATTATCTCTTTCCAAAGGACGATTCGCAATATTTACGATCCCGTACTGTACATGTGTGTAAGTAAAGGAAAAATGGTTTTGTTGTCCGTAGATCTTCTGAAGAGTCTGCCTACTTCTAAGCAATTTACCACAATCACCAATTACCAAAATTAACACTTAATCTCATATCTGTACGTACAGTTCTCAACAGATCCACAGTTCAGTTCTCAACCGGACAAGATCCCGTAGGGTTTTCAGGCACTTCTATAGTTTATAAATATATCGTATTTATTCCATAACAATAAAATATATTAGATGTTTAGATTATCTAGACGACCATTTATACAAACTTTGTTAGAAAGATATCTCGTATTATCATTATCTGTTGACCGATTTCACAGGCGTACTCAACTTTATACATTCTACGGCACGCTGTAATGTGGTGAAAGTGAATTCGAGGCAAAAATTGGATACATCCACCAGGACTGATGGATGTAGAGGCAAATCCAATATTTATTTATCAGCCGCGTCAGCGCTTCGAATAGGGATTGCTAACGGTTTCTGGATTCATGATTTTCCAGCTACGTTTGGATTTAGACCTTTCCTTTTGAGTAAATGGAAGGTTTTTAAACACAGCTGAAAGGTAATTTTAGTTAATGCAACGGTTGCGATCTTTTGCTTTGCTTTTGCGAATATTCTTTTCATTAATTTCATATATGTTGTGACCTCTTACAATCTCTAGAAACGTTTGAGTACTATGCTAAACATATAGTATTGTATAGTGTGGTCCTTATGACTGCAAGATAATGTTTGTAGTTTGATTACATATACTTCTCATCAGAAAAATCAAAACATCTTGCAAGTTTATGTTTTGTAAGTATTATCAGAAGAACCTACGAAATTTAATTTGAATTTAGAACATTAACATTAGGATTTGAAAATCTCATATTATTCACTATTAAACGACATTTGACATATATTCCTAAATATACACATTTTTCTGATAATCCTTACAAAACATAAACTTGCAAGGTGTTTCGATTTTTCTTATGAGAAGTATATTATTATCAAGTCTCGAATAAATAGTGAAAGTTTATTGTCTTGTTTTCGGGGCGATTTGCAACCACATTTTCTTGTATCATAAAGATTCTTTCCACGCAAAAACGCCGGGAATCCTTCCAAAATAAAGCAACTGTCTGGCTTCCCGGCTACTCGGACAATGTGCGGAGTCACTGGTACCTCTGCGGAATTTCGCAATTTTGCTGACTCCCGCGTATGATTGCGTTCCGGCTAGACGACAGCGGTATATTTCCCAAGGTGCGTGACTTCAGCCTATCGCATCGCGCGTTGCCTCCGAATATTAAATTATAAGTATAGTAAATTATAAGTAGTACATAATATAAATTACCTACGGGAATTCTGCTTGTTAATCGCTTTTTTAGGGTTCCATAAGTCCGATAAAAATATTATATTACCAAATTGCTGCCTCGTCCCTAATTTTTGAAGAAAAAAAATCAAGTGGGATTCGGACTCGAAAACGGAGGGCTCTGTATGGAATATGACTAATTAACATACTTAAAATCATAAATAATAGGTAAGGTAATACTCATCCAACAATGCTCTATCGAAAATTTAAGTATGATTGAAGAACCTAGTTTACTTTGCGGTTACATTACAAACCCGATGTATGGCTTTCAACTGCATAGTTAAGTTTGTAAACATAAAAAAGCTATTTTTTCTGTTTACTATACCTACAATAGAAAAAGGAACCCTTATCACTATGTTTTCTGTCGGTCTGTCTGTCAAGACCCTTTTTCATGTGTCATGTAGAAATGGAAATCAAATAAACAAACCTGCAATCCCTTGAACCTGTAAGATTCGGCCGTTTATATCACATATTTTGTCGAATTAAAACCACTTCCCATTTACCTAGAATCCTCACATTTGCAAATTTAAATCAAATGAAAATAGCTTATTTACGATTTTAAACTTATATTAGCAGTGAATCTTGATCGTGATATATCGGTTCGGATGGGATAATATTTTTCGACTACAAAGCTAAGTTCGTTCTTCAATTTGACCTAAATTTTCGTTAGAGCATTGTTCGGTGACCGTACCGATTATGTATAATTTTCTAGATTTTAATTATTAAAGGTTGGTGCTCTTTTTTACGCGCAAACCTGCCAAAAGACGGCGCTGTTTTACAAACCGCGAATATCGGGACAATGCGTGAATTATATGTTATGATTATTCATTTCGCGGGCTCTTTACTGCACTAGACTTACATTAAATATATTAAATGTAAACCACGACCATTATTTAAAAAGATTATGGGAACAGTAACTTGTATGGAAAATGAGCAGAAAGGACTCGCCTTAATATTCAGTACTAAACACCAGGTGCGCTAGTCCGAATCGCACTTGCCTGGATTTTTAATTATTGATATAGTTACTACTAAAAATGTGTATCTTTATCTCTCCCGGAAACCCTAAGCAAAACTTGTATACGTCTTGCCGTGACCCATTATAAATATCCAATCGGTAAAAAGTTGTAACTCAGAAAAAATAAATAATATTCATGTTATCTCGACCTATTTATTGTTGCTTCTATAAACAAATAATATTTATATTCGCTGCACGTGTTAAGCGCGCAGAAATATTTTATATTAAGAGGCTATGTTGGTAAGACCACGTGGCCGCGTTCAAGCTTTCATTGTTTTGTAGCTGTCCCTATCCGAGCCCTATCCTACCCGAGCGCGTACGGTGGGACAGCATACACTACACGAAGTTATCCACCCGTTATTTGGATGTTTCGTAGTCCAGAGATCATTTGAAGGATACAGTATATTATGTAACCATTTTTTAATACAGTATACTAATGAAATTTCAGATGTCGGTGGTTTTTCCAAATTGTTCTAAATTGATTCATACTCTTGTAAATCAGGTTCAAAGTTGGGGCTTTTTATTACCGTAAAATACAATTCTTTAACGCCCTGTAACTCTGGATGTATATATTTAAACGAAAATCTGACTCACCACCGACACAGATATTTGTTTCTAGATTGTGTCTTGAAAATTTCATAGATTTTCATAGCTTAATACTCAAAATATGACTGGACCACGTTTGTATGGGCGCTTTGACACCAGCATACCCTCTTAAACACATCTATAATTTTGTATAAGTAAAATTATACACCTTTTATTAAAAATTTCACTGTCTTCCCTCTACCTAATCCTTTTCAGTCTCATTGTACTGATTTTTTTATAAAATTCACTGAAAATCCACTCTCTCTCGCCACGAACGTTTTAGAACGGCGCACATTTTCAGGTGCCACGGGATTTCGTTATTTTTGAGCTGCCTGATAAAAAACGTTACTAGATAAATGAATGAACTTTCCTAAAGAGGACGGAAATCTCGGGATCTCTGAATCCGATTTAGAGAGCTCGCTGTTCTTTTTAGCTCGTTGATTAGCTCTCGCTCTTTGTAATTTAATCCCTTTAAATTTTTAACTGTTTAACTAACTCACTCGATCTACGGTTATTTTGAATTCAATTTGAAACAACCCAACCGAAAAAAGAGAAGCTAACAGCTCAATTATCGATAAATTTTCTGGAATTTTTCTAGTAAAAAATATTTTATTTCTTGTAACCTTTTCTTGGCCTCTCCCTTAACTTAATTAAGTTTCCAGTGCTTCTCAAAGTGCTTAAGACCCTGATTGCACAACAAATCCCACAAAGCGTTGTTTAAAATACATATTTATTTGCTACATTTATTTAAGCCGCGCTATACTAACACGCTAAGGATTCAACGTAATTGGCTGGTTGAACACAACTTAAACAAACAGAAAAATAACAAGTACTCTCAGCACGTAATTATTTCCAATAAAATTATCCTAGAGATGCAAAGGTTGTAAATGCGATAAGAGGTATCAACGTATCTTTAAAAGTTGTATTTCAGGTAATTTCATGGGTACAGACAGGTTTGGAAGGCGCTGCCTTCATACTCGTTCATGATTATGGCAAATGCCTCGAGCCAAACTCGTTTGATGCGGGAATTCATGAGGTACAGGCTGATGTTCCGAAGAAACACTGTTAAAGATGTCTCTAGACTGTTATATAAGGGCTCGTAATTCAGCCGAGTGTGTAATGAACAGAGCTCACGAGTTTCATATGACGTTTTTCAAACAAACATATATTTTCGAAGAAACAGACATGTATTGCAATAATGCTATAATTGCATATAATTATATTACGCACTAGTGTGTTATAGCTCGGTTTATGGCCCTAAAAGCCACGAAATAAGACTCACTTTACGAGCAAGTGTGTTGAAAAAGGGGTTTACTGTGGCATCCGCCCGTGCGGGCGAAATTTTTTTCCTTATGGTATTTACTATCTGTAAATGACGCTCACTTGAATATTTGTTTTATGGTGATGATAATGGACCGTTCCAGTTCTATTCCCGTAGTTTAATAATTTTTTTGACTATTTGGTCAGTAATAAATTACATTTGTCTTGACTTAACAATCTTAAGTCGAATTTCACTAAGCTTTAAAAAAAATATATATACAAATATTGATATGAACTTTTAACCTTCTACCAGTAAAATAACCTTCATCGGAATCTTTACTGCCCTGCCAATCAATATGTTAACATAACATGACGTCATTGCATTTGGTTGTCGTGTCAGCTCCTCATAAATGTGGTCAAGTTAGAAAGTCAGAAGGTCCAAAAGCATGAGAGCTGTGAGGCAAATTCCGATTTATAAAACAATTAAATGCAACTATGAATATGGAGCATGGTGTAGAGGTACATCCTCGCTTGTATCCTAAATAACTTACATCAAAATATGAGAGGAGATCGTCATACAAAATAGTAAACAATTGAACAACGTAATCCAACGATGCCCAAGGGTGGATGCGCCCCAGCAACTTGCTCAAAATAGGTATGACCAACCCTCCAGCCGCACATAATTTTTATATGTATACGATCCAGCGCACGCAAATTCTTAAAAATGAATGCTTAAACTCAGAGAGCTTGTTCAAAAATAGTCCTCAGTTTGATAAGTACCTATGCGCAGGGAAAGGACTGCTTAATTCATGAATTGCTGATATATGTATCTTATGTGTATCGTAAGTCATTTGGGTAATACGTGACGTGTAGTTTGCTGTCTGGGGCAAACATACTCGTACAGGATTGCGTGAGGCACCAGAACGCCCTGGGGACCAATGTTCTACGGACGATTGTCGACAACAAAACAAACGATGCCTTTTGTTTACGGAACGCTTGTTTCCCTATTATGTTCGTAAGTATGCGATAAAGGGGTTTTGTGAAAAGTGACGTAACGTAAATTGTGAATTCTAACAAGGTTCCACAGCTCGAGACGTCGTACAATGGGAGGAGATGCTTCGAGGACAACAACAACGGCGCTCAATTGAAATTTTGTATCCGTAAATAATCATAACGTTTCATTATGACGAAGATGAGGTGAGTTGCTCACGGTGGACTTCTTTTGGATGATAAATAATTAATGTTTTCAAAAAGAACTATAAAAGTGACTTTAATTGCCCTCTTAGTCTTATAGATTATTTACAAATCTTATTAAAATTAGTTAATGGAAAGTGGGAGAAATTTTAATAAACGGCTTTATTCTACTAATTTATACCCCTTAAACTATATAATAATATACGAATATTACCCATAAGATATAGTATATATTCAATAATAATCATAAAAATCGAAAATACATACAGATTATTTTTATCTACACCCGTTAGGCTAGCTATCACCATGTTCCATATGCCTACGCCCTTCGCCTGCCATCATCTTCCATTTTACGAGAGTAAAGCTTCAAAATGTATTTACATAGAATAGCTTACTTTATCATTAGGAGACCCGAAGACCAGGTGTGAAGCTATTATAAGCAACATCATCATCATAATCATGTAGATTGTAGGTAGTACATGACACGAAGAAGGACTTTTGGTAAATTTTATCTAGGTTTAAGAAGTTCAAGAGAACAAAGTTAAAAATATTGCATAAATACACCTATTTAATTAATTAATCGGACTAGTAGGTCTGCTGACCGCAAATTAAGTTGGTTTATGTTTTATTGTTTGTTATGATTATGACTTATCTACATCTACATCTACACTAATATTATAAAGAGGAAAGTTTTGATTGTTTGTTTGTTTGTTTGTTTGTTTGTATTGAATAGGCTCCGAAACTACTGGACCGATTGGAAAAATTCTTTTACCATTAGAAGCCGACATTATCCCTGATGGACATAGGCTATATTTATTTTTAGAAAAAATTAGAGATCATTACTAAAACTTCAGTAATGTAAACCAAGATGTAATATTTTTTGCCGATATGGCGGGTTTGCGCCACGCCACGCACGCGCGCCGAGCGCTGTCAGTCGATCTGTAACTATGACTACGAAAAACAACGGCTGCTATTGTAAAATGTTTTATTACGAGTCTTAAATATATTATTGTTGAACCAGAGCCTTTAGTCCGTTCTTTTCAATATCCCCGGAAAGAAGAGTAGACAGTGGATACGCCCGCTGCGCGACAGCCTGCAGCGGTCGTCCTCCACGTGCACCTGACGTGCGTCCGACGTGCATCCGAGTAGAAACGTGCGTGTTTCGTGGCCTGCCGTGGAGCGAACATGAGCGAACGAACATTGTGTGCGAGCGCAGAATATTCTTCAGCAAGCACGGTTAGCAGGATTGTTTTAAACTTCAAAATGACGGAGGGGAACATGGAAATTAAACCTACAACGACGGTGGAAGCCGTGTGTGTGAAAGTGCCACCATTTTGGCCCGAAGAGCCAGCGCTTTGGTTCGCGCAGTTGGAAGGACAGTTCGTGCTTGCCAGCATCACCGCAGACAGCAAATACAATTATGTCATATCGAATCTTGAGTTCAAATACGTGTCAGAAAACAAAGATATAGTTAAAAACCCTCCCGGTGCGAACAACTATGACAAGGTTAAAACGGAACTGAACGGAACTGTCTTCATCGCAAGAGCAGCGAGTGCGCCAGCTACTCACGCACGAAGACATCGGGGACCGCAAGCCAGCACAAATTCTTACGGCACCTACAAAGTTTGGCCGGTCCGAGCGTACCCGACGATTTTGTACGTTCTATTTGGTCGAGGCACCTGCCAACGAATGTACAGGTGATTATTGCGTCGCAGCCTAAGAAAGCCTTTAGTCGGTTCTTTTAAATCTCCTGGGAAAGAAGAGTAGACAGTGGATACAGCCTGCAGCGGTCGTCCACCACGTGCTACGCCGTAAAATGTCTTTCATCGCATGTGCTGCGGAAACTATGAATAATCAACAGAACAAGAACATCAAAAAGCTATTTTCTCTGTGTTATAAATAAATAAAAGTATGGTTTTAGATTAATTTCTATGGTTGTGATGTGCTGAGACCTTGCTTTTTCCACATTTCAGGATTCTAGGTCAAACGGGAAATACCTTATAGGTTTTGATTCTCTTGCATTCTCTAAGGAAATTGTCTAAAAGTGCGGCTTAAACAGACATATCTTTTTATTGTGTTGACGTAGAAGTTTGATTTTTTCACAAATCTAAGAGACTGCAGACTTGAGTACTTGATATTAATTTCAACTTGATACCTTTACGCATACATTTACGTATACACTGAGAAAAAGGGTATTGACTGACAGACAGACGGACAACAAAATGATCCTTTAAGGGTACCTTTTTAGGGTTCCTTAGTCCAATAAAGAACCCTTATAGCTTCACTCTATCCCTCTGTTCGTCTGGCTGTCCGCGGCTTAGCTCAGAGACCCTGACTACTAAATAGCTGTAATTTGGTATGGGTATACAAGGTATCACGATAGCAAAGTGGTGGTAGAATAAAAAAAACTTGGGGATGAAATATTTTTTCACGTCACGTCATTGTGTGGGGTATCGTTGAAATATTACGCTTGAAAGTGAGAATTTTTGTCCGAGTTGAGCGTCCCCCTCCCCTCTATCTGCTAAACTGGTGCTTTTAAAAATCTGAAAAATTCATTAACATTAAATCCAAACCGGCACTTATTGTTCCGAGCAACTACGGAGCCCTGCATTGTGCGTGGACTGACGCGCACTCGGCTGCTTTTTAGGGTTCCGTACCTCAAAAGGAAAAAAGGAACCCTTATAGGATCACTATGTTGTCCGTCTGTCTGTCAAGGTCCTTTTTCTCTGGAACGCGTGAAGGTATCAAGTTGAAATTAATATCGAATTAATGCGAATCTGCGGTCCTTTGGACCCGTGAAAAAATGAAGTTTCTAGGCCTACGCAATAAAAAGATATAGCTGTATTTCAGACCATTTCCATACAAAATGCAAAGAAACCAAAACCTATAGGGTACGTCCCGTTGAGCTAGAACTTGAAATTTGACAAGAAGCAAGGTCTTACAGCGCAACCATAGGAATAAATCGGAAAACCAGGATTTTCTAAAATTAAAATTTTTTCTTTGGATTTGGCAATAATTTAAAGTCTCAAAAATAGCGTTTATGCTAATTTGTGCGGTATATAATAAGAGGTTAAGGCGCGGACTCTCTATCTGAGGGTTCCGGGTTCGAATCCAGCCGTGTACCTATGAGCGTTTTTCAATTCAAGTACATTATTCGAATGCTTGACGGTGAAGGAAAACATCATGAGGAAACCTGCATGTCTTGAACAGGCATGTGAAATCCGCCAATCAGCACTGGGCCCGCGTGGTGGACTATGCCCCATACATTATCTGTAGGAGAGTAGGCCTGAGCTCATACAGTGGGGACGTATATAGGTAGATGATGAAATAAATATATGTCTATGTAATTCATCTTAAATAAAGCGTGGTTAAAGAAAAAACCGCTCGCTTCGCTCGCGCAGCTACAGCGTTTTAGCTACAATGCGAAACCTAACCAATCAAAAATCTCACCTGAATGGATATCTTTTTTTCTCTAGCAAGTAGTTTCGCCAACAACAAACAACCTGTGTGGGGTTTCAGACCAACTCCCTTAACACCAAAAATTCATAGAAACGTCAAAATTAGTTGACCATTTTAAACATTTTAAACACCAACTCAACCCCTCGCGGTCGGTTGTCTGTAAGCCACAAAATACCGCGTGAATTAATTTACGAAATTTTTCATAAAACTAACAACTGAATCACTTTTTTGTCCTTCTGGTGTTATGTCTGTCAAGACCATTTTTCTCAGGGACGTTGGTCGCGTAGGGATATGAAGCTGAAAATACATTTACGCTTATCCCAAAATGGTTAAAAAAATAAATGTCTACCCGTGCGAAGCCGGGGCGGGCCGCTAGTGTTTATATAACTGAATTCAGAACTCTTCTTATCCGAGTCTGATATAATATTTATATTAAGTTTATTAAATACAGCTACGGCGTGATACAGACACGCCCGTGACGTCATTATAATCACTAACATGTCGATAACAATAATTGTCGTTATTGATTGTGGAATGGCTGGCTGGATAGTGGCTAGCCTCGGTAGTCAGCTACGACCCAGATTAAATAACGTCCACTAATGATTTTTATGGCCACTGCTTTCATGTCGAACGGTAAAAGCTTCCATCTATTAGCGCGATTAGAAAATACTCCAAGTAAATGGTTTAATGGACAACTAGGGCCTACGTTTTTATTGTCCTCATAAAAAGTCTTGTTTCTTTCATAAATCTGTTTCTTTTGTTATACAGCGTCAAATGTTACGTTTGTGTCCCAGGGAATTTTTGTAGCGTTTGCACCTTAGCCAAAGCTTTCACTTTTAAAGGAAGTTCAACAGCTAAACAGACACAATATATATAAATCGTACAACAGGAAGCCAATAAAAGATCTCCACAGATGGCTACAAATTAAATAGTAAGAATATCAGTTTCAGTTTCTTTTCTTTCTTCTCACTTTATCCAAGACTTTCAACGGAGCTTTTATATGAATAAAATACAACCGCTAACAAACGAAGTGTAAATGTAATCACAGTCTAGAAACCATTTGATAATGACGAATGTAGTTTTAATTTAAATAATTTAAATTTAATTTATTTAATCATTAGTCTTCTTTAAAAATGGCAATGTTAAAAGGGGTTTGCCATAATCACCGCACTTGGCAGGCAGATTCATGATACTTAGGTAGATGCCGCTGCTGATTCGTTTGTCCGTCGTAAAGGAGAGTCAGATTGATTGATTATTGTTTATGGGGATAGGGGATGGAAAAGGACAAAGGTTACTTTTAGGGTTCCGTCCTCAAAAGGAACCCTTATAGGATCACTTTGTTGTCCGTTCATCTGTCTGTCTGTCAAGACCCTTTTTCTCAGGAACGCGTGGAGACGTATACTTACTTCTAATGTCCCTTGGATCTGTGAAAAAATCAAACTTATAGGTCAACACAATAAAAAGATACAGCTTCATTTTGAACCATTTCCATACAAAATGAAAGACCTAGAACCTTGAAATTTGGTAAGAAGCAAGATCTTACAGCACAACTATAGGAATAAATCTAAAAACCAGGATTTTTGTAACACATTAAAAATAGCTTTTTTATGTTTACAAACTTAACTTTTTTTAAACGCAAAGTAAAGTTGGTTCTTAAATCAGACTAATATTTTAGGCAGAGCATGATTTTAAGCAGTATATTAATTATTCACATTCTGTACGGAACGCTCGGTAGGTACGCGAGTACGACACGCATTTGACCGTTTTTTGTTTTGTTTTGTTCCGTTAGTTTTTTTATCTCGACAGAGCATGAAGTTCCCGTTCATGCATATTTGTAATGTCACACTTTATCACAAAATTATTAAAAATGTTAAGGGAGTTTCTTTGAAGTTAAATATAGCTTTATTAATGACAAAATATTCACATGTGTGGTTTCTTTGAATGTTTGTTTGTATGTTACCTCTACACGCAAAATAGGCGCATCTGACGTCGAGTTGCGGAAACCTGCCCCGATACTCGTAACGAATACGAATGTTACCTCTTGGTGCCTCAAAGGCACAACCAATCACGAGGAATACAAATAGACCACTTTTATCGCAGTCCGTTTAATGTTCATAGCTTCTGAAGTCCACGCAAACGAAGTCGGTTTCAAACGTACAAGTGTTAATATAAACAAATGGAGGTACACTAGAGGGGAAAAAATCCGAATCCACATTTGTACCATGTCACATTCACCCATTCTTGTTTATATGTAGTTTGTTAAGAGAAATGTTTATTAAAGGTGAATGTGATAAGGTACAAAAGTGGATACATATTTTTATACTCGATTGTTTTTTCTTCTTCTAATGGACTTGATGCTGTTGATCCTGCGACCATTACAGCTTCACCCGAACAAATGGCGAGCGCAGAAGGCACTCAGACGGTTAAAATTTTAAGAGCGACCAGCCAAAGGGCGCCCACTCGGGCTTGACCTCGGTTTGGGACTGTCGATTTCTGATGAAGGGATCGGATAAAATCGGCCTGGAATGTGCCGATAATTGCGATAACCGCTAGGATTCGTGAGGAGGAGTCGTGAGGATGGTGTGTATTTTCTACATTCGCCGGCAGCGACGGTGTAACCGTGCAGTGTGCGTTTTGTGACGGATCGGTAATGTTTGAAGAACCAAAGTTATCGGATCATCGGGGTCGTTGACCTGGCGTCTCTTACGTCCTAAAATAGGTACGAAAGTTGACGCTTTGAATGCAAGTGGGTTCTGATGGGTAGCGGACTCGAAGCACCGTACAGAGGCCTCCTTAATGTAACGGTCTAGAGTTGTAAGCTCTAGATACTTGTGCAGACAAAGGTTATGCACGGGGAGCCCGTGGCTTTGCGCATAAAACTTGTCTGTACGGCTTGAAACTGGTGGTCTTGAAACTTGAAATAGGGGCCGCGTGGGCGAATACCACACTGACCATATATAATATGCATTTATACAGCTGTTGATCTTCCTCAAATAAATAATAATAAAACACATTTTAATAACTTATAACTTGAACTTCCTTTTTATAAAATAAAAGTAAATTATCCCACACTTTTCCGTGTTACAAGTACTTGCGTGTAAGCTATGCGAACACTTTTTTAATAAAGTGTCCTCTCTAACGTAACGTGGGCGTTGGGTGATCTAATAAAACTGTAATATCATGTCTGGTACGCTGGGACAATGTTCTTGCGTTTAAATGCGCCATGAATAAGTATAAAAGCCGTTAAATTTAACACCTCGCACTCGTAATAAAGCTCGACTATGCGGAATGACATATTGAAGTAACGAGGCATGGAAACGCGTAAATATGCCATGAATAACAAAAATTTCCGTTGACAACAGTCTGCATTTCTATCATCTCTGTTTGGACTAAATTAATACGAAATAAATTGAACATATGGTACACCCAACGTGTACTATACACATCATCACTGCAATTTAACTCAATGGATTCTCCCTTGCGCTTCATCTCTCCCGATATTAACTGATGATAAGGCTATGGGATGACACCGTTTTCATCCAGTAGCATTAATTTAAAGAAGCGCTGACTATGCTATCTACCATTGCCTGAATAACAGATGAAATCTACTGTTTGGCGACAGACATTGATAAAATGGTGGTAGCTAGACAGGCGGAAATTGAAAAATGCTCTACCACTTACAATATCAATTATTTAGCTAGAAGTAGGTAGTTTTATGGGAATTATGTGAACATGACCATACGCTGGCATCGCGTCAGTCGCGGGTATGCTGTTGTCAAAGCGCCCATACAAACGTAGTCCAGTCATATTTTGAGTATTAAGCTATGAAAATCTATGAAATTTTCAAGACACAATCTACAAACAAATATCTGTGTCGGTGTTGAGTCAGATTTTCGTTTAAATATATACTTCCAGAGTTAAGGGGCGTCAAAGTATTGTATTTTTCAGTAGTAAAAAGCCCCAACTTTGAACTTGATTTACAAGAGTATAAATCAATTTAGAACAATTTGGAAAAACCACCGACATCTGAAATTTCATTAGTATACTGATTTAAAAAAATGCTTACATAATATACTGTATCCTTCAAATGATCACTGGACTACGAAACATCCAAATAACGGGTGGATAACTTCGCGTAGTGTATGCTGTCTCACCGTACGCGCTCGGGTAGGATAGGGCTCGGATAGGGACAGCTACAAAACATTGCAACCTTGAACGCGGCCACGTGGTCTTACCAACATAGCCTCTTAAGCCACCAAGCAAGCACCACTGGGGTGGTGGGGTGCAGGGCGGTGCACGCACGTGACTTATGCATATCGATAGTTGGAGTGCGGTCACAGGCGGTCACAGGCGGTCACAGGCGGTCACAGGCGGTCACAGGCGGTCACAGGCGGTCACAGGCGGTCACAGGCGGTCACAGGCGGTCACAGGCGGTCACAGGCGGTCACAGGCGGTCACAGGCGGTCACAGGCGGTCACAGGCGGTCACAGGCGGTCACAGGCGGTCACAGGCGGTCACAGGCGGTCACAGGCGGTCACAGGCGGTCACAGGCGGTCACAGGCGGTCACAGGCGGTCACAGGCGGTCACAGGCGGTCACAGGCGGTCACAGGCGGTCACAGGCGGTCACAGGCGGTCACAGGCGGTCACTGATGCGATGCCTCGAACGTAGGTTACCGTGTGATAATACTATGGTATCTACGAACGTTGTACCTCATATAATATAAATTATTCAAAAATAACATTTTATCGAGATAAAAAAACTCTAAATAATTTTGAGGTGCCAAATTTCAACTCAATCCATAGAGTTGTTTTATCAAATTAATCGCATTTACCTATGAGTATAAAAAATATTAAAAGGATGACCTTGTCTGCTACGAGTTTTACATGGTCCTTTTATTTAATTATAGTAGATATAGTCCATCAATCGAAGGTTGCGGGTAGCCGCTGGATGCAAGCGGCCATTGTGGCGTGCCAAGGGGGAGGTCTATGTACAATGCAGTTGACGTTTTCCCGCTGTGGATGATAGCGCTTTTTAAACATATTAAAATGTAAATTAATGTAAAAAGAAGGTATTAAACAAAAAGATTAGTTCCCATTTTCCTGACATACATCTGAAAAGTTTCGAGAGGAATATTGAGAATGCCGTATTATACAATACAAAAGTTGCTGCCAGCACTCTCTATGTTCACAAAATAAGCTATAAATACCTCAAAGTTAGTCACTATAAGGTTACCGAGAAAGTCGTCCTGGCTCCCCTGACGTGCACTCTGGCAGACCTGCTTGAAGAACCGTCCGAGCCCCCGCACGCCGCGCACCTCGTTCAGCCGGGACACTGCGTCCAGGACCGAGCTCTCGTCATCGTGGTCCCAAATGTCCAAGTGAAGGACATCAGAAGAAACGTCGTCGATCTCGCTGAGGACAAAACTAGCGTTGTCAAGATGCATCCATGGTCGTTTACACTACACTCACTTTGTTATTGATTCTGCGATTTATTTATTGTGTCACAGATTTTATAATTTGTATTAGAATGCTACGGTTTTTTCATTCTCACAGTTTTTAAGTACGGAACCCTAAAAACATCCACTACTGTAACCTCTAAAACCCCAACCCCAAATAAGTCATGTGCTGGTCGTAATATTTTCCCATAGGACGCCAATTGTCATGGTATTTCCATGAGGAGATTTACCATTGTCACTTCGACGAGTAAGAATTAAGATATTCGTGTTATATAGGTAGACGCTGCTGATATGTCCTGAAAAATGACCCTGACTAGCGACGGCCAGGCTAGGGGATAACATGAAGCCATTCTATTCTTAAGACGATTTGGATACATTTTATCATTAACACTACACAAACATTTTGGATCATTTGCTTAGATTTAGACGATTTTGCATATTTAACAAAGTAAGAGTAATCAAAATTAATTTTTAGACGGTTCTTTATACATCGACCTTTCCAAGACGTCCTGCCGTGTTTCAGTCTTGAATTTAGGACACTGTATAAATTTCAGTATAGAATCAAAGTCACTTTACCACCGACCTAAACTCAAAACTTTAGCAGTATTCCATAACTTTGGAACTCTCAAAGTTGTCGGTGGAACTGCGAAACTACACAAAAGCACTTTTGTTATGTTTTGCTGGCCAAATTCTTGGTTATATTTGTAGGTAGATTTCTAAAGAATTTCTACTCCAGACGAACAAGGCTCTTTCACATTTTTGAGGTACGAATTCTATTCAACAAAGACTAATTTTTCATTTGTCCTATTTTCATTTTTCATTTGCGGTCAGTTCTTTTTGTGGTGTTTTTTTATTCTTAAGCTTTTGCGAGAAAGCGTGCTTGTATAGGTTTGAAAAGCGTGCTATTGAAATGTTTGTCCGCGAGTAGAACATACAATTTTACTTTTTTACATGAGTTTTTGTTTTTACCTGCGGACAGGGGAAACCTTTTTCTGACAAATGAGCTATTATGCAAACAAAGCAATAACAGATAATAAAGCGTGTCAAAATCATTCCCAAGGTGACAACACTTAAAAGCTGCAATAACTTAGAAGGAAAAAAAGTAACAATCAGGAGATATATTGGGATGAAATGTCCAGCTGGAGTTGAAAAGTTTGTCCATTTTACGTTTGGCTTTGTCAAGTTTGGCAGTCGGAGGCGAGCGAGGCTAACATGCATGGAGAAAGTTTTCTCGCTCGGAACTGAAGCAAGTTTGCAACCCTCGAGTGACTGAGGATCTCGAGACTCAACTGTAAATTGTAACAAATGTTAGGGTCACTGCTCAAACTTGACTCTCATTAATGTTGTATGACATTGTTTAAGACTAAGCTGCTGTACATGTTAAATTTATACATTTTAGCATAAGATAAGCATTTAATTAGCATAAAAATTCAGACGTTTTTTCTTTCTCTGTTTAAGTCAACGAGGACGAATTTGTGGTTTATGACCACTAGTATACAGTAGAACGCCGATTATCTGAATGTCTCTGATAAATTATCTTATAATCGAAAATTCAGATAATCGGACATAGACTGGTAATAAAGAAAAACGAACTGGCACGCATAGAATAAACTTTATTAAGTTTAACAAACACAGTCCTCACACGCTCACTTGAAGATCTCGATCAAAGTAAGTTGCAACCCCATCTTGGGGTTACTTGACACTTACTTACCAAAATTACTTGGTTTTAATTTTTTATATTACGCTTAGGACCGATTCGGATAATTGGCGATTCGTTTAATCGGCGTTCTACTGAACTATAGGAACTATAGGTAATATTGATAATTTAATTTTGTGTAAATGTATTGAAGTGATATTTTTGTAATTTTATGAGTATACGAAAAAATTCTCTGTTGTGTAGAAACGTTTTCCGACAAGACATTGTTATATTAGCAACATATGGACCTGTGTTAAGCGTGTTCTCTATGCAGTCTGTGGATTGAGGACCCTTGGCCGGAACGGCGAACTTTGTTGACGGTTAATCAATTTGTTATTAAAACTTACAACTTAAAAGTTTCGTTCCATCTTGGTGAGAGTGTGTGTGGTCTGACGCTGGTAGCTCTGATGTACCGAGCCGGGAGTCTGCCGAGGCTGTCACGCTGCTGTCTACCGTCGCGACGCTTGAAGCTCAGACGGAACCCGTGCTTGCGACCCTCGTCTTCTGAGGCTCTAGGGGACGCAGGCAGAGACGCTGGCTGGATGCCAAGCATGCAGTAAGGGTCGCTGAATCCTGTATACAAATCAAACGGTATTGAGGCCTGACAAGAAAGCTTTTTTTTGTCTCACTCTTTACTCAATCAATGCACCATATTGACTGTCGTCCCGATTTCGATAGCTTTTTATCATAATTAATTTATTAAAATTTATTGGCATAAGATAGAAATTCTGAAGCTGTCAAATTATTATTAAACTTATGATTAATTTTTCGACCTAGTTTTTTTAAAATAAAATCTACAGAGTGTCGTTTTGGAGGTTACTTTGTGATTGAATTGTATCGAGCGAAGTATTATAGATAGTGTATTGATGGCTGTCTTATCAAAGACAATATCTTCAACATTCTCATTTATATTTTTCCACGTCTATCACTCTCACAGTTTCTCTTAAAAGTATGATCATTCGGAGGTGTTTGGGTCATGGAACCGCCTTAATATTAAAATAGAAATAAAACAGTGTTGTTAAATTTGAATGGTACTTAAGAAATTTCATCCGTAAAGCTGATTTTAATAGAAATTAGAAAAATAATATTTTAATCCCGATATATCGTCACTTACTGTCAGATCAATCCAAACATTTCGGTTATCACCATATCACTGGAGACTATTAAAACACGAATACCCACAAGCTTACATTATGGTTATGACTCATTATGAGATATAAATTATAATTAAGACAAAATTAAGTAAAATTGTTACTAAGGCCGAAAGAAAATCTGATACCAGCATATTTGAGGAAATTTCCGTGGAATTTTCTGAAAATAGAAATTAATTTATTGAGGATTTAACCATTTCCGTGGCGTAATGGCTGTAGCCATGCTATTCTAGTAGCATAGACTTACAATACGGAGGCTTCAGGTTCGATTCCCGGTTGGGGTACCTATCGGTAATCGGTTTGGTCGGTGGTAGGGCATTTTTTATGTCTGCCTAACCGGCTACCCCAATGTTACCTATGTCTGCCGCCAAATGGCAGTGATAATAGCACTGGTTGTATCCCGGTTTGAAAGGTTGCACAGCGAGCGCCTCGTTAGGTTGAGACTTATACAATGGACTTGTCGTCAGTTACCATGAGATGAGATGAAGGACAAGTTCAAACCCATTATACATAAAAAAGGAAAGAAGTAAGGATTTAATATTCATTGATGTTATGGCTTATGATTGGCAGGATTAATATCAAATACAAACTGCACTTATATACATATACAAGCCGGATCTATAGTTTTTGTTTGAAAAACGAATCCTAAAAAATGGAGTAACACAAGGAAAAAACATTTTAAAATGATCAATGGATTTTCCTAGATCTCATCACCTAATATTTTTGGCAGTTGTGAAAAATTAAAAGCTACTCAAAATCATCTCAAAATGACGTTTATTAGTGGTAGTGAAGATTTGATTATGTCTATAATTTTCTTCGCAGCACCCCCCTATGTATCACTCGGGAAAAAGTGTGTTGCTTGCCACCTTGCTAATGCTTCCATACAAAATTTCTGTTGCCATAATCTTTCTTTTAAAATTAAGTAATTACCTAAAAATAGGAGATGAAATTATAGTGTCGCGAAATAAATATCATTAACTTGTGATTGACTGATGTCCTATTTTTAGATAGTTACTACACAAATCCAGCTATTATATTTTAAAAGATTATGGTAACAGAAATTTAGTATGAAACTTCGATGGAAGTGGATATCCTTAAGGCCTTTGGCTTGTTGGTAATCGGTCACTTTCTTCCCTCGGTGAACAATGTACTATATCTTCTGTCGCAGGAAAGAGCGGTTCCCTTACCTATAATTTATAAATTTCATTAAGTCGATTATCATATTGTGTGGTAGTAGGGAATCCTCAGTGCGCGAGAACAACTTTCACGTATTCAGATTTGTATTATTTTATCATCACCGGTCAAAAACTTCTTTAGGAATAGCCTTAGTATCGATTTGTTAAATGCTGCCGTTCAAATTCAACTCGGAGAACACCTTCTCTTCGTCGCGAAACACAAAGAGCAAGTTAAAGACATCCTAATTAGCTTTTAATTAAAACCTTAAAACAATAATTACCAGCAAAGAGTAACTAAACACTAAAATTGTCGCTTCATCTTGTTTCAGTAAAGCTTTATGCAAGTCTGCTTGACGTGTTTTGGTGAAATCCAAACGAAATTGAATACCGTTTCCAAGTTTGTAATTTCTAAAGCCTGTCCAACAAAGTTGCGTCCTGACAGAAAATTGATTTTAACTTCGTATTTTGTTATGTTTACTTTAGTAAGTAACTCATGGCTGCTTCGCCAGTGGCTTTTGAGTCCTGCACAGAGTTTCAGGTTGAAGCAGCATTTTGTTTGTTGTTTTAATAAATAATGACGATCTCCATTGACGAGCGGTTGCTTATTCCTTGGGTGGAATTTTGTTTTGACAAGATTTTGACTTTTAAATGAATAACAAGGATATTGGGTGGTTCGTTATAAACTTACGTTTTCATTGTCAAGAACCTGCGAAAGAGCTGGCTACTTGAATCCAAATACTTATGCACAGAAGAATTTTGTATAAATCTTTTATTACGTCATCTAATGTGCTGCCATTTTCGGAAATACATTCTCAACAGAATAATTTTTCCAACACTGATTCATGTTTCAATTTGACGGTGGGGAAATCTTCAAAAGATAACCGGCGCTTCGAGAAAAGACTTGAGAAGAGAAGAGATTATGCTGGATTCAGACCAGCCCTCAATGCCCACGGAGAGAAAATAAGTGAAAAGTTCCTCTTATTATATCATCAAAGGATCGCTAAAGATCGATATTCCAAATTTCAAGTGTCCATAGATTTGGTTAGTGTGTTTATATATCAACCAGTACAGCCAGTCAGGGAAGATCTATAGCCAGTACCTCAGGCTACCACATGAGGCCTTGGCGGAGATACTCTTCTCGTAATTCAATACAAAAGCCTTTCTAGCAACTCGATGCAGACGTTATTTATCACAAAATTTTATAAACAACGTCGAAACGCATTTAGAAGGAGAGTGGCATTGTTAGTGACTAGCTCTGTTAAGATTTTATACTACGGGACATTATTATGACAGTGCCTTTAGAAGTAGAAAAAATTTATAAAGAATTATTATATTACAATTCCAGGTTCATCTGTAGTATCTGTGAGTTATATTGTCTTGTAAACCGACATATTTTAAGATCACGCGAAGTTCAGACAACCCCATGCATTATTCAACTGCTAGTCCATTGCTTAGCATAGCCCGAATCAAATCTTTTATTTGCAAGACACGGGGAGATGTACGTAGGTGCATAGATTAGTCAAGTGACATAATACGAATGTGTTGCTTAAACTTTTAGCCATCTCATACAGCATAGAAATAATAGTGTCAAAATCTAATCTGTAGTAATTCATGCTATAATGATCATTATTATACATAAACAGTATTAAAATGTGCTTCTAAGCCACCAAGTCAAGATAAGGTTAGAACACGTCAAATGTTTTATAGCGTAAAACGAGTGTTCCAATAGCCACAAGCGTGTTTGTCTCTAAGCTGATCTGTATTTAATTGAGCCCATTATTTGCCTCTAGGAAGTCTATATGACACACGAGTTTTCCATACAGGATTGTCCATGAAAACCATGCGTGATTGCTGTAAGATGTTAGTGATAGATGTAGGAATCTATGAAGTAGGCTCAGCAGTGAATATCCGAGTTTGCAGATAATAATGTAGACTGTGTATCTATCCCAGATGCATATACGTACTCGTATGGTTTAATTTTATTTCAGCCCATTAAGAATCTAAGCTAACATTCAGTTTACCTGTCAGAATTCATATTATTAAAAATATTTCCTTCAAAGCGAGACGTACTGGTCGAGATTGGTATTATAATTTATTTTCTGTTTTACCTGTTTCGAGTCAAAGGCACCCACTGTTCCGGCGGAATATGATATTTGTTATGATGAATGTTTCTGCTTACATCAAAGCTTTTATTATAATAAAAGAATAAATCAAATTTCCTGCGTGCATCATGTTAGGGTTGCCACTTAGATACATCTCTATGGCCCATATTTTAGCCATATATCTACCATGTTATTTCTGCAGCATCCCCTTGGTGATCAATACGATCATTACCAAAATATAAACCCTGGAAATTTATATATGCAAAAGTGAGTTTGTCGGTTTGTCCTTTGTAGAGTCAGAATGAATTTATGTGTAGAAATAGTTGAAGGCTCTGAAAAGGACATGGGCTACCGAACAAGCAGTTTCTGTAGAATAATTTTCGAAGTCCACATGTCATGTCAAGTCGAGGACAAAAGCCAATTCGAGTAAAAACCAATTTTTATATATACATATTAGATCCATGACGCTGCTCAGATTAAGCCATCGAAGAAGAAGAAAAATACGAACAGTAATGGCTTTTCTGGACCATCGCTTCGCAACGGAAAAGAGGCATACGAGAAGTTTCCAGTGGTAGTGAGGACGCATCTTCTTACAATGGTTGTTAAGAGGGAACAGCAGATAAAAAATTTCATATGAAATTAAGGGTTTGGGATATAGCTGTTTTCTCAACGAAACGTTAGCCAAATTCAATCATTTTGATCTTATTCTCTTTATCAAAGAATAATCTAGGCCCGTTGGTTTTGCTTTTTTCAATATTTTGTCTACAATTAGAATTATGGGCATCTCAAAACTCAAAATTTCAGAAAAAAATTCTTTCAACTTATGGTACTCATTATTTAGAGTAAACGTAACATTTTCAGAAAAAGCAAAACCAACGGGCCTAGATTATTCTTTGATAAAGAGAATAAGATCAAAATGATTGAATTTGGCTAACGTTTCGTTGAGAAAACAGCTATATCCCAAACCCTTAATTTCACGGCAAAACTAGGCAAATACCAAAAAAAGCTTCAACTGTCCTTCTCGCACAGTTCGGTTCGGGAGGCAGGGTACACTATATCACAACTATATACTGTGTATTATATGTATAAAAATAAAGTAAGCATGCATTAGTGATGTCAATAAGCTTTATCGATTTTTTCGACTAATAGTGGTGGGAAAAATATATCGATAGATACCCTTTCTCGAGCTATAATGGTTTTACCTGTTAGTTTTAATGTTTAGATTGATCTAAATAAACAAATATAAAGACAAATAATTCTAAGGAAATTTATTTTATCTCTAGAACAGAACATTTTCCCTGAAATTCTTAGTTGTTGTTACGTTTTGTTACGTGTAAATAATTAAATATGATTTATGAATAAGTGACTTATGTTTCAAATATTTTTTTAATGTTAAAGTTCGAGTCGGACTCGCATACAAAGGGTTCCGTAACACTGTAAAATATCTAAACAGAAAAAAAACACAGAAAAAACATAACATTTATTGCATGGACATACGTTTATTTATAACTTTTTTAAAAGCTTTTTTATATTATTTTTTGTTATTTATTATTATTGAAAGTCTTGAGAGAGAACGAGAAGTTATATGGACATCGCATGTACAAATCGCTACGGAGACTATATGACCCGACACAGATATCCCGGAGATCAGCCAGCAAGAGCTTGAAATGGCTCTCCAACAACTCAAAAACCGGTCAAGAGCAAGTCGGACTCGTGCACCGAGGATTCCGTACAGAATATGAATTAATGACATACTGAAAATCATAAATAATAGGTACGGTAATATGCACCCAACAATGCTCTACCGAAAATGAAATTCTAAGCTAAATTACATATTACGAAGTTAAGTTTGTAAACATTAAAAAATCAATTTTACTGTGTTACAATTAAAAAATTCAGATTTATTCCTATGGTTGTGCTGTAAAACCTTTCTTCTTGCCAAATTTCAAGACATTAGGTCAACGGGAAATACCGTATAGATTTTGGGTTCATTGCATTTTGTACGGAAATGGTCTAAAATACAGCTATATCTTTTTATTGCGTTGACCTATAAGTTTCATTATTTGACAGATCTAAGGGACAGCAGACTGGAGTATTCGATATCACAGTGATCCTATAAGGATTCCTTTTTTCCTTTTGAGGTACTTAAAATATAATAGTATAATATGAAGTATGACAGTAGGAAATACGATAGATTTCGACGATATTATTATTCATGTCGACAAATAAAAACTTGAAATATTTTTTCCCAGTTATACATCTCATACACTTAAGACGGGATTTTTAACTCGTCTATTCTATTGTGTGAGGTGTCGTGAAATTACAGTTTTTTAACCGACTTCAAAAAAAGAGGTTATCAATGCGACCTGTATGTATGTAATATTTCCAGAACTGCCCAGTTTTCATATATGTTAGTCTATACCAGCTTCTAAAGAAGTGTGCCAAATTTCTAAAGTGTATGTTTATTTGTCCTCGCATATATCCGGAACACACACACAAAAGAAAAACACACGTAGGGTTCGTGGATTTCAACAAAGCATTCGACACACTCGAACATAGATTTATCTGGGACGCACTGGAAAAACAAGGCGTACATGCAAAATACATAAGAATACTGAAAAACATATACACAAAAAGCACCGCACAAGTGAAGCTAGAATCTACAGGCGAAGAATTTTCGATTGAGAGAGGGGTACGCCAGGGAGACCCAATTTTACCAAAAATATTTTCAGCTATCCTGGAAATGATATTCACAAATCTGGATTGGACGAATAAAGGACTAAATATAAATGGCAAAAAGCTGAGTCACCTACGCTTTGCAGACAACCTGATCTTACTTTCGGAAAACCCGAAAACCCTACAGACAATGTTCCAACAGTTAGCGGAAGAGAGCGAGAAAGCAGGCCTGTCAACGAACTTAACGAAAACAAAAGTAATGTCAAATTCCTCACAAACAGAGCCCATAACAGTAAATAATGGAGAAATAGAGTATGTAGAAATGGACAAGACTAATAACTGAATGGCAACCACGAGATAGCAAAAGAAAAAGAGGCAGACAGACTAGAAGATGGGAGGACGACATCAGACAAGTGGCGGGTCCAACATGGACCCGCATAGCGAAAGATAGAATAGAGTGGAAATCCTTAGAGGAGGCCTATGTCGAAAGACAAGCTGAAATGTAGGAACGACCGGTTACTGATACTTAATATAAAAAGATAAGTAACGTATAAAGTAAGCATATTTTTAAGAAAATTGTAACAAAAAATTAGTTCAGCAATAAAGGCTATTTTATTTAATTTATTTTTTATATATCCGGAACTACAAGTTCGATTTAAATTATCCCTTTTTTGTTTACCTAGGTATTGTAAAACTTAGGGAAGACTGCAAGTTTCATCAAAATCGGTTCAGTAGTTTTTGAGACTGGGAATGTTAAGTGTGTATTTCGGCGTTGCAGTGCAGCAGAGCAAATTAAAAATTAATGTTTTAACTGTACTGTAATCTGTATGCCGAATAAATTATTTCTATTCTATTCTATTAGTTAAATGTTTGTTACCTCAGAGCTTTTCACTGGGTGAACCGATTTGGATGATTCTTTATTATTTGAAAGCTGATGCTTTCCATGTGGTCCCATTTCAATTTGGTCCGGTTCTTAGAATGGAATCCATGAGAAAACAATATACATCTTAAATTTTCCTTAATAAAAGTAGACTTTTAGGGCAGTTGAAGTCGGTTTCTAGTTCTTTTAGAACGCTTTAACTTGTTAGTCCTTAGACTCTAGCACTCTAGGTACTAAAACACCTCTAGGTCACCTAAAGTATCGTTGGAAGACGAACGTTCGGATATGGTGAAACTAAAAGGTTTCTTTGTTGACCGTAGAACCCTAAAATAGCAACGCCATAATTTATATTGTATTTATATGTGATAGGTACTTACTAGTCAATTATATCAAATACAACCACAGTATGTCGAGACTAAACCAATATGCGAACAATAATTTCTCAAAACGTAAAACAAGGGTTGACGCACGCTCACGTCAAGTTTATTATAATTTTGAAAAATACACTCTAGCCCAGGCGGAGGGGTAGCGACTATGCGCGGCGCGCAGGGGCCTCTTTGGGATGTTATGCAGCGTTATTTGTGTGAGTGAAAGCATGTGAAAGGCTGTATGTGTGCGTACCGAATCGCGACAGCAATAACATATTCAAATACCTAATATTCTACGGAGACTTTGCTTCATTGGCCTCTTAACGGAAGGAGGTCTAGAGTTGTTCGCTCAAGAGAGTTATCCAAGGATTGCGTCAGTTGAGGCAGCGATTTACAAGTGTCGAAGGATAAGTGAGTGACAATCCTTATGGTGAAATCTCTATGTTGACGAATATACGTATTTTGATCTTTAATTCAGAACCTTAGTCCCATTATTTATGAGTTGCAAACAGGAAATGAATCGAACCCAAGGGGCGAGAGCTTTTCGATTAAGTAAATAAATTATGCATCGAAACAAATCGGGACCGCATTAATTAAATCCATTTAGAAATGTTTTTTTCTTTCGTAAAGGTTATACGGGTATGGAAAATATAATCCACGAATCTTCCTTGAAATTTGACAACAATCAAATAATTACACCGAAATAATTATTTGCGTATTTTGATTCTTTTTTTTGACAGCAAATTTTTTTTTACGGAAAATAAAAAACCTACTTAGCTTTTGAATTCAGTTACACAATAAATTTAAATTTGCTCTTAATTATATTAGTAATAAAAGGTTCAGGCAGTAAAAGTAATAATTCATTAAAGACACTGAACACTTTCTTCCTTTGCCTATAGACCATCAGCCTCGAGCGCGGTGCAGATCAGCAGGATGACGGTCGTTAGTAATAGGTTTATTGAAGCATACCATTAGCATCCTTGGCCTCTAGACCGTCAGCCTCAAGCACGGTGCATCCCAGCACGACGGTGGGCGGGCGCTCGCTGCCGGCGGCGCGCAGGGCGCGCGCGTGCACGTCGGGGCTCACTCGGAACGCGCGTCGAGCGTACTCGATCACTTCTTCCTTGTAGGCTGCGAACTGGCCATCCGGGGCCGGCGCCCCCACCGCGTTCTCAATACAGTACAGCACCTGAGAAAACAGTGAAATACAAAAGTAAATTATTGCCGAGAACCCTAGTGGGAAGTACCTATTTGTATTCAAAATGTATATAGCAGTACTTACAATTAGAGAACTCTATTACAGTTGCCTGGCTCTCTACAACCTGCTATCTAAGTCTACCGCCATGTAACAGTATTAATAGCAATGTTAAGTCCCAGTGAGTCTTCTAGGCGAGCATGCTTTCTATCCATCGGCATTTACCGTCCGTCTAGACAAAGGACAAGTGTGAACCCATTGTACAGTTAAAATAGTAACTGAGATGTGTGAATAGTGAACAGCGGGACACATTAAATGACATGCTTTTTTCCAAAAGAGCGGTAGACAGAGTAATGATGATGAGCTCGTAGGTTGACGAGAAAGGCCTGACGTGGAGTTACATATGAAGCGAGCAAGAAACAAGTGGCCTGGCTGGCATGCTCCGAGGTGGATGGAATTATATAAGAGATCACAAGGACCCACATATTGAATTTCGCGCGTTTGTAACGAGAGCTAGATGAAATTGGAATTTTCTGGTTTTCTTTAGGGGCAAAGCTTTTTAAGGTAAACAATACATGTACCTTACATAATCCTCGATTTTTTTTACATATTCTATTTTATCCTCTCTGCTCTTGTATTTTACATATAATTTCTAATGTAAAATAATTTTTGCTAAATGAAATAAAGTTCCGGGTGGTTTTATTATTCATGAGCTTCATAACTTGTTTATTTACATTATTTTGCTAATATTATTTAAATAGACATTATTAATTAGAGAAAATAGGACAACATAACTAGATTAACGGACTTTGTAACAATACTTATGATAATTATCCGCCTCCCCAATACATAGGAAGATACTAACAACGAACAAGTCACCTGACTTGGGAGACGACCACAGTACGCTAGTTGCATTTAATTATTCTGAAGCCGAAACAATGACGTTCCTTCTTATTCTAAGAGAAAACATCAATCAGTATCATATTGAGACTCGAGACAGAAATAAAAGTGAAATTCTGGTGTTTCTTATATACGCAGTTTGTGGTGCATGATATTTATAGAGCCTAAGAAAATTCTTGAACTCGGTAGCTGAAGCCTCTAGCGATGACGGTGTTTTTGTAGCAGAGTGTCATAGCGCGTGATTATTGTTAGTTCTAATTTCGAGAAAAGTCACACCTACTTATTCATTTTCATTGCTTGCTGTAACTGGAACTAAATTTTTGAGGAATGACTAGTAATTTTAATAGCTGCTGATGTAAATTAAGATCAGCGCCGGCAGAGCGAGAGGGGCGGTCGCTATAGGCCCTAGGTGGCAAATGGCGAAGGACTATTTCAACCCGAAAATAATTGCTAGACATTGTGAACCCTTCGGTATAGAACCCTATCAAACCGTTACTATATGTGCGAGGCCAAGAATGACGCGCTGCGGGAGTCACTTCACAGCTCCTCTCAGATAAAAAAAGAAGATTTTTAATGTTTTATCTTACCTCAGTATACAAGTGCTCATGTTCCTTGTGTGATAGCTGGGCAGAGACGCTCGGTAGTCCCAGGTCGTGTGGTGCCGGCGGTGGCCTCTCCGCCCTGGCTTCAGCGAGACGAAGCGCAGCCAGACGTCTGTTCTCTTGTCTCCAAGACAGCGCTGTGAAGCTCTCGAAATATGACCCGTCGGTGTCTCGGACCCTGCGATTTCATATGAGTATGTTATTCAGTCGCTAATCGAGCCGTGAAACAAGCTTTTATTTGTATTGTTCTACTAGTAAAATTAGTAAAAGAAATAAAGTTACTCGTATCGCAAATATGTGTCGAACGAAACGGTAATGGTAGACCACGTCATTCGAAACTAAGGTGCAGTTGATCCAATCCGCGACTAGTTTAAGAATGTGCATAGATCAAACTATTTAAAATTAACAAGAATATCGCTAAGCTCAGTGACAAAGCTAGTTTCCACATGTGTACGGCACTCTCAGAAATGACAAGATTACGCGACAAGTGTCTCGGTGTGGCGCGAATGGTGTACTTATAAAATCGAGTCTGACATCCTTGACAGTCGAGAGTCACATTTGTTAGTGACTACGACTGGTGAAATTTTCAGTGATTTACACATATCAAAGAATATCACAGTAGAATTTTATTACGTTACCAAAATGTACCAGACAATATACTGACTACAGAAACAACAGATTTCTTATAAACATACACATGTGTGTGTTATACAATGTTACGTGTAATACATAGATAGACTCAAAAAAACTCTGTAACACATGTTTATATTGTTTTTACTTAAACGCATATCTCGGCTTAGGAACAGGACCACTCCATAGCATCAAGGTGCCTGAGAGGATATGATTAGAAGATGGGAAGCAGCATCTATTCTATGTACGATATCACCAATCCACCTGCCAAGCGCAGTGATTTTGGCAAATCTCCTCATAGTAAGTGTAAGGTGGCGATGTATAAGGGAGGTCGATGTCCAACAGTTAACCTATGTAGCTGCTAACAAACCAAAAAGCCAACTTTCATAAAATATTGTATCCCTAATTTTACCCTTTAAAAGGATGATTTTCTTAAAAACGTTAAAACGTGACCTTCTTATTTTTAGACCGATAGACTACGAGTATATACCACCGTTTATGCTATTATTTGAAACAATACTGAAACTACAAAAAGAAAATAGTTCGGATACAAACTTCAATCATTTTTTCAACCCCTTAAGGGATAAATCTCTAAAATTTTTGAAACACAACATTCATTTTTTTAATAGAAAGACCGAATACCAATTTCATCGATTTATATATATATTAAAAATTACGGACATTCTTAAAATATTGCATCCATGATTCATCTCCTTAGAGAATGTTTGTTTTCTTCTTCCAAATTCTTAATTTTGAATCATTATGATAAATACCCATGTTAAAGCTATTGACTACAAAAACAACGTTAAAAATCCTTTCTTAGTGGGTGCTTGTGTCATGAATGATAATTACTGTGAAACTGGAAATATTCTAGCTTATTAAATCAGGACAGACGATTTTATATTCATAGACCAGATACATATTCCCGACCAACTAGAGAGCTGAAAACCGTTATTACAGTTTATATATTACCAGTTCATTATCGCCAGAATACCGTTTACTCGTTTTTCGGAATACCAGTACAGGACCTATCATCACCAAGAGTCACGAAAACAGTCTAGTGCGAATCGGAGTCGCGCACCGAACTTTCCGTACCCTTTCAAGGAAACGTATAGACATACCCTGCAATATAGTACAATTCGTCGACCAGTTTGTTTGTAAAGGGTTTTTGTTTAGATTAGAGAAGTAGCTACCACCCGCTCCGCTATACACAAGATCTAATTTAGCATAACCCTCCGACTGTAAATGTATCCTGCTTTCGCACACATAACCCATCGAATGGAAACACGAGACTGCAACATTTTTATCAGTATGTCGATTTCAACCTTGTTGCTGCGAAATCATTAAACTAACAAATAGGGACTACTGACATAACCGAACGAAAAAAGTTCGAGTTAAATGTCGTTTTAGTTAGTTCGCTGTCACGTATCGAAGATTATATTGATTGCTCTTTTAAATCTACAATTTTGACAGGTTTTTTAGGGCTCCGCGCCTCAAAAGGAAAAAGGCACCCTAATCGGTTCACTTTGTTGTCTATCTGTCAAAACCCTTTTTAAAAAACTGTGATAGTATGACATCTGTACTTGTAAATCAAAACATTAGCATTGGAAATCCAAGAGAAAGACGAGGAGTAAATCGCTGTAGCATAAAGAACATTGATTGTAAACATTTATAAACTTTTGTGCTCCCGACGATACACAATGGATTAATTATTTATATATATATATACGTGTTAAGATAAAATTGTTTTCCAGAAAAGCTCCAGACAAATGAAATTGTGTCTCCTTAATTCGCAGGAAACGGGAAATTAAGCCCTAACAAATTATACTTGTCATCACACCTAACGAAATAAGTGAATATTACCCACAAAAACGTAATTTTCTCACGTTTAGCTTAGGTGGAGACAGAAATTTAAATGTAATATAGGTAAGCCTAGCAGCTTTCGTTTAATGTGTGCTTGCTCGTGACATTATTAACATTTTACGCTATTAAGTTACTTTGTGAGTAGTAAAGATACTGCGCTTTGTTGTAGCTTTGTTATATATTGGCATAGTCACGTACACAGAAGTCTGAGAAGGATCTATATACACTTGTATAACTCTGAAGTACAGAAAAAATTAAAAATGTTGACTGTTTACTGAAGGGAAAAAACAACACAAATTATTGAAATTATCCAGTTCGCTTAATCTACATTATGTGCGCATGTAGAGTTACACACACGCTCATGTAACTAGTAGATACAATGTATGCCAATCTATAATCAGATTTAATTTAAATACAATTAAATATTTACAAACCATATTACGCTCGCTTGTCGTCGTATATATTTACGAGCCAGATTTAAAATAAACTGGATATATTTCAAGAATGTTTGAGCTATAATTACGTCTCGTTGTGGCTGGATATATTTTATCTACATTTGAAAATACAAAATTACTAAAATGTCAAACTTTTGCAAATAAATGTAAGTATGTTAAATAATAAATAATTAAAATGATGTTAAAACTTCTGTGACGAATCGTCCTCATGGTACGCTAGAGTCTGCTAATCACTAACTATGATCATAAGAACTGTCCGGAGCCACTTGTATCTACAGCGTATTCCGTAATCTTTACCAGATCGTTCACCCATCCATCCGTGCCGATGTAATAATCTACGAGTCAATACAGCAGTACAGAATAAGCGTAAATAAGTTGTTTTTAAATTGTAGTAGCTACAAAGCACCCTCTTAACCCTATCTGTTGGGTACTCAGTTTCCGTTCCGGAACACAACATTTAACTTCTTTGTGAGTTGGATGCTCTGGACTGAAGGGCAGACAGGCCCGCGCTCACCGAACAATACCGACCCTCCAGTAATGCGTACCTATTGGGCACGCGTATCACGCACCACTTGTATTCTATAGGTGTGTAGTACTGGACGGTTTTCAATTTCAACATTTTACCCGAAGTTGACGGTCCGAGCTCAAGTCTTTGTATGTAAACTTTGCAGCCATTATTGACCAGTATGACTTTGACTATGTGTAAAACGTATGTAAAGCAGAAGAAAAAAATTTGGATGTTTTTGTAATTCTTTGTTTAAATTTCAAAATCTCGTTTAAAGTAGTTTCTAACGGAATTTTCAAACGTCAATTTTAATTAGTTTTATCAAAATTTATTATATCAACGCGGTGTTTACCTTTAAGTTAATTACGCATATTGTTTTGTAAGTTAAGTTTTTTTTGGTTGTTGTGTGTAGTAATCCTAAATAAATAAAATAAAAAGTTTCGAGACGCGACCACGTACCGGGATACGAGTGCCGGGCCGCTTTCCTTCTAGATGGACCGACGACACAGTAAAGGTAGCGGGGAGTCGCTGGATGCAAGCGACTCGGGACCTATCAGTGTAGCATACCATGGAGGAAACCTATGGCCAGTAGTGGACGTTTTCTGGCTGATGACAATAGTCAAAAGTCAAAACGTTTTATTGATCAAAATTAAATAAATTATTTTATGATAAAATGTTCGTATTTTCCGAAAAGTATATCGTAAACTTGTGTGCAGAATAAAATACTCGTATTTAGCATTTTTCACCGTCTCAGATAATTAATAGATGTACCTATATGTAGATCCAAATAGGGTCATTCATGCATGACACATACCTTACATCTTAAAAATTAAGGTTGACGTAGTAATATATTAAATGATCACACAACGGAATTCAACAAGGGATATTACATGTAAATCTTCAAACCTTACCCGTTACACTTAGCACGTAGATATGCGAGTATGTGCGTCTGGTTAAATTGTACAATCCTACAGGGTATGATTCGAGGAGATGACGAGGGCATAAAGCCAGTAATGATATGTAACGCGGGCTGACAAGGGTGCTTCTGTAGACAAGGCATGTCTGTTTGAGCGTAGATAACTGTTACATTCAGTTTCATCGGTTTCTTTGTTTCATAAATACATTTGCACTACATATATAAGTTCAAAAACCATGAATCAACTAATGTAAGTCTTAAGTCACTAATTCTAATGTCTTAGCACGATCCTTTAAACATGCTGTTCGTTCAGGAATTCGTCTTAAATTTCTTCAGGTAGGTAATAAAACGTGGCCGTGTTGTGTCCGTGATGTAAAAAAAAACGTTTTTCAGCTAAGGAAAGCTTACTTGATTGGTTCAAATTTAAATTCCGCGCACGACATGACTCAATATATCTTGATTTTCTCAACATTTCAGGTAGCATTTGTCTTTAACATTTTGTTGTTGTTCAGTGGTATATTATATCAGAAACACCATTAAGTTGGTACTTGTCACTAATGTTAAGAATTGAATTGAAAAAAAAAGTGTATTTACCCGTCAACGGAGAAGCCAAAAAGGGGGGGATTTCGTTGTTATTTATTTTTATCAATAGAAATAGGAAGCTATCTAATAGCCAGCCCTGGTAATCGAATACTGCGACTAAATTCGGTGAGAGTTCAATTTAAATGGCAAATGGATGGAACCCAGCACTATCCTCCAGCAATCAATCACGGTTATTTTTAAAAACGACGCGAAAGCTGCCCTTGAAACCTTTTAATGGAACGAGGGATAATCATTCCGCTCCACAGGGGAGACAGATGCTCGCTTCAGTACTTGGACAGATACAATCCGATGAACTTTTTCTAAATAAATGAAATGAATGTCCTGCCACATGGAGGAAAAGTACTTAAACATTGTAGATAAGTTTACTGAAAGATATTTATTTTTAGACATTTAGATTTTTAAAACGTCAAGTGCGAGGCGGACTCGCGTGTCAAGGGTTCCGTACATAATATGAATAATTAACTTACTGAACTTATTAACTTACTGAAAATCATAAATAATAGGTAAGGTAGTATATAGTATTACAGTCCTCTGTTGTAATATGCACCCAACAATGCTTTACCGAAAATGTAATTCTGATTGAAAAACCAACTTTACTTTGCATCTAAATTATATACCCGATGTAAGGCTTTCAACTACAAAATTAAGTTTGTAATCATAAAAAGTTTCTTTTAACCGTGTTATAATTAAAAATCTTGGGTTTCAGATTCATTCAGGTTGTGCTGTAAGACCTTGCTTTTTGTCAATTTTCAGGATTCTAGATTAACGGGAAGTACCCTATAGGTTTTGGTTCCCTTTCATTTTGTACGGAAATGGTCTAAAATATAGCTATATCTTTTTATTGTGTTGACCTATACCTATGTTTGATTTTTTTCACAGATCCAAGGGACGGCAGGCAGATATCTTCACGCGTTCTCAAGAAAAAGGGTATTGACAGACAGACAGACGGACAACAGTGATCCTATAAATGTTACTTTTTGTCCTTTTGAGATCCAGAGCCCTAAAAATATATCTAGTGTTATTTATCAAAAACAAAAACATAGATACGAGTACAACTACTGCATACTAAAACGGTTAATATGAACATTGTATATTTATCCGTGGATAGATTAGTTTGTCACAAATATACAACACAGAAACCACAAAAGTATAATCGACCTTTCGATTGTTGCTATTGTACGAGTAACTATTGATGTAACAGTACATAATGACAAGGTGGCTAATGTTCATTTATTTCTCTTTCATCGTTCCACCGTTAAGTCTATAGTTACGATATATTTGCATACACCCACCTTATGCCATGTTGAAAGACGTGAAACGCTTACTATAATGGGTTCGCTAAAAGTTATTTCCGTTTAGATTTTGTATTCTAACATGGCATATAGCCGGCATGAATTCATCAAAAAATCTCATTATAAAAATATTCCAACCTACTATGGCACCTCAGCTGAACAAATTATAGAAGATAAATTACGTTGAGCTTTTTAAATGACCAACTTAACAAAATCGCGCTTTTAACGTCAAATTACAACAAAAACGCTGCACGTAATCGTCTGCCACATCAATCCAGCCACTGAAAAGCTGAAGGGGCGATCGCGCGCGGGCTGGCGAGCCATTCCAATGAGCCACGGAGCGTGACGTTATCTACACACGGTAATGACAGGTCACCGGCCGGCCCCGCGTCGCTTCCTTCCTGTCCGCCATTATGAATGTGCATTGTACACGTGTCTGTCACACTATGCACAGTTATTGATTTCAGTACAATGTTATCTTCATTTATAAATTAACTAGTAAGTCTCATGCGGCTATGCTCACGTAGAAACTCCTTCTTTAATCGTTCTCTAAATTATTATATGGATCAATGTTTCTTATATTTTTTTGTTCAAGCAGTTCAGTGTGGGTGTTGATATGTGAATTAGTCAGTCGTATCAGTTTAATAATTACATGAAAAATCATTGTTTTGATTGGTTTAGAATAGGATCGTCCCATGTATTACCATGGGTAAGTCGTAAAAGGAGACTTACGGTAAATTTCAGATTGTTTAGCAGTTGGCTTACGTGGATACGTATCTAGAACGTCCTTATATATGGATATGAATGAATTGATTATTGTAAATCAACTCACGGGAACTCCATTTTACGTAGTAATCTTGTCAAACAGTGGACTTATGCAACTGATGATATGATGATGATGATATGAAGTACCAATTTCACTATAATATCTACAAGTTACAGTCATTTTTATTTCCTGGACTAGATCGGTAGATATCGGGGCTTAGGCTTTTAGTAGCTTTACAGTTATCATAGATTTTATTTAGATCCGACTGAATTAGTTTTTAAACGAATTAAACGGTACTTGGGTCTCGAATATCTCTATAGAAGTATAGATCATGTCTGTGCAACATTCGTATTAGCTTTTTCGTACCTACTGACGGACGGAGGGATCTTGATTCACTATTCAAATGAACCTTTGCAGAACGTGACATTATTGCACACGGTAATGACAGGCAACCCGCGTCACTTCCTGTTCGACGTCCATGATGAACTATGTCATGTTATTGGACGACATAATACATGAATAAGGTGCCAGAACAATATTCAGAACATAGACTGGGTTATTCAAATGAGCATCCACGAGCGTGACCTTATCTACACACGGAAATGACGCGATGATGACGTGGACTTCAGTCATTCTGCGTCACGTATATCAACGAATGTCATCCCGTGGGTGTGTCATAAAAGGAAGAAATTAAGTATTTATGCTGCGGCATTTGTAGGTATACGCTTACGCATGAATTAAACCATAATCTACCTGCTTAGCGAGGGAGTCTTAGAAAATCTCCTCACGGAAACTTCAACGCGGCAAAGGAAAGGTCATCTCGATCAGTGGACCCATATGATAAGATAAAGTATTTCTTTATTAAAAATAATTACAAAACAATTTTTGCAGTTATTGCAAAACCACAACAGCAGTTTATTGACAGACAAAAACTCTCGTTACTTCATAGATTAGTACTGTAGTAGTTATGCTAAAATATTTAACTATCAAGGTTATTATTATTGTTTAATCGGGAAGGCAGCTGATGCAGCCGATACTGCCTAAATCCAGCTATTCTTCAATTATCTTGATGAGCTTGGATTTTCCTGTCAAGTCTATTTTTAAATGAGTTGACACTTGTCGCGGCGACTGCCTCGTTTGAAAGCTTATTCCAATTCTTAACTACTCTGTTAGTAAGGAAGTGTTTGTGGGGATTGTTGTATGAAGATGGAACATATGCTTCTTCATGTTTTTCTTGTAAGTGTTTTAGACAGTAATTCCGACTTAGCGTCTTCTCACAATTCTCTCTCTCATATAATAGTTACATGCACCTGTCATTGATGATACATAGATTCGTATAAGTTTCCTACAACGTTCACAAAAATATCTCAAATTTTCGTATTTAATTGCCACTGCACTCTCGCAGTTTCATTTGCTATCGAACATCGGATTAAGCCGGGGCGCGGGAGCGGTGCGGGGCGGTAGGGCCGCGGGGTGTTCACGTCGCAAGCCAAGCTCAATATTGGAAATGGAAAGAGTGCTTCCAAACGACAGCAGTCCCGGTGAATTGCTGGTTTATTAAAGTTTGACACGGCTAGTCTTTGAAAATATTGTAAACGTGAAAGTTAGCTTCTTGGTTCTTCATTTACGCTTCAACCTCTTAACATGGTTTTGTTGACATGTTTAGTATCACAGACTTATGTGAACATATTTCTATCCTCGATCATGTTCTCTAAACAGAATATAAGTGTATATTGTGGGTATTGCTGTGATACATTATGTACAAACATATACGACTATATATATAATATATTTAATATATATAAACATTTAAGAGAAGCCTACGCCGCAGAGGCGACTACTACTGATACAAACTAATTAATATTGAATTAATACATACATACATACGTATGTATTTTTATACAGGTTATAATTCAAAAACAGAATACCACACTGTTATATATAACCTACGTTAATCTGTTATATATATATATATATAATTGAGTACTATATATATAAAATAGCCGTTATTTTTCTAATACAATAATTTTTTACATCAGATTAACGTAGGTTATATATAACAGTGTGGTATTCTGTTTTTAAAAGCTTTTATTTAACTTGCAATGTTTGTATTTATGTATGTATGTAAGTATGTATGTATGTATGTATGTATGTATGTTCGGGTCAAATCTTGCAAGTTGAATTAGAAGCACTTCCTCTTATCCTAGGGAGTTGAAATTTTGTACGTTGGTTCAGTTCCGATGACAATGCGTTTTTCTGGTACTATCGAGCTGGTCTGATGCTGGAGTCAGGAGGAATAAAGAGAAACTCTTCAATAGGCCCCTCGAATTCGGGCTCATCTCAAAATCAGAGTACCAGGCTGACATAAGTGCAAGGGAGCGTGCTATATCGTTTCTATATATCGTATCGTAGGTTGATTCCTAACAAACTACTTAAAATCATTTGAAGTACCAGGTTAGCAGAAACAGAAGTAGTTTTGATTTAGCTCACATGTCATATTACGCGCGGTTTATTATACTAATGAGAACGCGTAGCTTCTGTCACTTCTTTTTTTTTTTAATCTAAACTCTCGCGACAAGCTTTTATAGCATATAATTTGTTCAATGTAATCAATTGATGGGTTTAATTTAAAGTTTATTTTCTTCTTTTTAGAGCATTTAAATAAAAGCTTCTTTATGAATTTTTTTTATATTAATTTATTGAATTATAACCTGTATAAAAATACATACGTATGTATGTATTAATTCAATATTAATTAGTTTGTATCAGTCGTAGTCGCCTCTGCGGCGTAGGCTTCTCTTAAATGTTTACATAAACAAGAACACGACTGTATGTTTCCGTTCGTCCCAGGTGTATGTAATAAGATAATTATAATATAGTACATTATAATATAGTTTTGGCGTGGATGGTCGAGACATACGTCTTTCTGGTTGACTGCGTTCGCTTGTAAACAAATACAAATCGGCCTGATATGGTTGGCTCAATTAGGTTGGTCCGATTTGGACGCTCTGACCAAATTGTACTATGTATTTGCTTTAGTGGAAGTGTATACTTTATTTTACAGCTTAGCTTTGACCACCTCCGTGCGGCTAAATGTTAGACTAACTAACAATCCAGAGGTCCCGGGTTCGATTCCTAGTATATCGGTATGTAGTAGTATCGGTACTCGGTTTGATTGGTGATTTGATATTTTCTATGTCCGCCCGGCTAGCTACCACCATGTTACCTAAGTCTGCCGCCAAACAGCAATGTTGATCGCACTGTTGTGTTTCGGTATGAAAAGTAACAGAGCCAGCTTCTGGCTTCTGGGCTTGCACGATTATTACGCTATCCAACGGCCTCATCGTCTCTAACCGTCAGGGGCGATGAAGACATAGAGTACAAACCCACCATACATTAAAAACTCGCTCACTGCTATTGACGTCGCACGTCTTTGATGGTGAGTGTGGCTTATCCCCAAACAAAGCTAAATCCTCGTGGAATTGTGGTGTAATTTAGTAAATACAGAGGAGTTAAAATCCACATTCATATTAAAACATGCGTAGAGAGGGGGAAGGATGCGGTGGAGAGGGAGGGAGCACGTGCAAGGCCGTGCAACAGGTCGAGTCATGACCTAGTTTCTATAACACTAGAATGCTCTATAAACAATTGAATATCTACAATAAACGGAGAAACTAGCACATCAATAGCAGGTCACGCCAGTAGGCATGATGACTGAACAAATATTATGCTCTCATTTGAGACGCCGTGTGAAAAGATAAAAAAAGACTAACACTTTTTCTAATATAACCCGCCGAAAAATGATTCTAGTCTCACCGTGCAAAAACGCTCCATACAAATCAGTACAAAAGCGTGACGTAATGGATTTGCGTTGAAGTTGAAAATGTATGATGCTTGTAACAATATTTGAGTTATCCAGTAAAATAATTTTTTATGTGTTCACGCCATACTAAAAAACCTTCACAGTGTAATGAGAAAACAAAATGTAATACAAAAAAAATGATTCGAGTAAGTTAGTTTTTATAATTTTTGCGGGCTTTATATGCAATAAAAATCCAGTGATTTTAAAAAAAATATTAGATATTTTACATTTTATATAACTTTTAACCTTTATAGTATAAAATACAATTTCACCCCAATCTGATTTGTTGACAACAATTATTGTATTGTACTAGAAACTTGTCATAAGATATCCTTCAAGTTATACGAACTGTGACATTTAGGCAATTTTTAAAACACGCTTGGTACGGACTTGACAGCTCTTCCTTCTCTTACGATCTCAACGATAAAGCCGAAGAATAGCAAAGTGTGACCGTTTAAAGACCTAACCTAAATGTAATGAAGTACCGCCGTTGTTTTAAGTTGTTTTAAAACACCGGAACCGTTGGTGGCAGTTTTCATAAAAGTTGGTTTCTATTTTCTTTATTGTATGAATATTTTCTAACAGAACAATCACTAGCTGTATCTTAGTACAACGCAGCGCTCACATTCCAACTGTAGAGAAGTCGAACTACATAAGTCCTGCTGAACTGATTCTGATGATACAGTTTAAGAACATACCAGCAAAGTCTCACAGATTTTCACTAAGTGTTTTTATTTTTGATGCATACGATTGTCATTTGAACTATTATCAATGAAATAAATATGTAATTTAGACCGCTTCATTGTTGCAAATGATTTACGGAGATAGCTGCCTTCTAAATGAGTAACATTCAGAATTGTGAGCACTTAGTATCTAAGGTATTCGTACAGTGTCCATTGTGTTACGACAACGGTACACCCTCCAGCTTAATAGCTCCGATTAAACGATACGAGGCAATTATGCGAATCGTCCTGTGAATGGGCGAATAATAAACGTCTCCTCGTCTATGTAATCTGAACCGGCACACAACATCAACGATATACCTCTAACTTTTTTATATGGGTAACACGAAAGTGGCAGGAAATTGCTCAATTAGAGAAAGTACGACAGGGTAACTTTTGAGGCGGTGACAAAACTTTCGTGTTATATTTCTCCTTGAATATTTTATAATTACAGTTCGATTTACTGTGGTTTTCGAATAGTCCATAGCTTAAAAACTTTCGCACAAATCTGTTCTGTTTTCACAACTTCACCCGCATGGCGACTACCATACGATAAAATAAATAAATAACTTCGACCGTAATTTTACACTATGTCGGTAGCGACTATTTCCACTGTAAACATATGGTACTGGTTTTCATATCTTGTACCATTCCACTCAGTTGTTAATTATATTTAATCTTGCTTATTTAGAAGAACCAAGCAATAAATCGTTGCTCAGCTTTTCCTGGTCCAGTAAGTATTTATCAATCGACCACCACGACTATCAGTCATAGCATAGTATTGATACCGATACATGTAATTTAGCCTTATAGAGGTGATTTTTTAATTCGCAAATGTTGTACGCCTTCGAAATAGGAAATAGAGATGCTATGTATCATACCCTACATCACTGTACCACCTATTTCCACAATAAAATATTCTGATTCTGATAAAATGGTGTGACGAAATATTATCTCGGAATGACATTCATTTTAAAACTTTACCAAAGCTTTGCCCAGTTGTGTGATATATAATACTTTGGTTTAGCGCCATCTTTTCGAGTACGGCAGTAGTTTGACAAAAGCATCTGCAAAGCAGATTTACTTCAAGTAATTTAAATTTTCGGGTCTGGTATGATAATGGTTCATGGGAACAGATTTAAGCAGTGGATGGTTTCGAGTTTCGATTTGTTCGTCTATTATATATTTTTAACAAGTGTAAGTAAAATAACAATTATGATAGTATAAATGGGATATATATGTAGTTGATGGAGACAGGGTTACTTGTTTATTCATGACGACCAAACGGGACGACAGGTGACAAATAGAGTCATCTCACTGCAGGAGGCCATTCGCGTCTCCCCGCTTTGTTTATCGAAGCCCATTACCAAAATTAAATACTCGAGGCCGCGGCCGGATTACGTAACTTGTCTTTTAGGCTGAAACCCTAAATAGACACAGAATAGAAGTGAAGTTCACGTTTGTGAAATTATCACAATCACAACAGTTTTATCTACAATGCACTTTGCATGAAACGCTATTATTGTCACACACATTATTTTGTATTACTCATTATAGGTCAAAGGGTGTGCGTTACCCCAGCGGAAAAGTGTCGAATTTCTCGATTTGAAGTGTCTCGAATAATTAGTGCTCCATCTCGTGTAATCATCAAAAGCGCAGTAGTTATTCTGACCATGGTATATCGAATATAATAATTATGGTGAGAACAGGAATCATACATACAAGTACATACTCCTCATAATAAATTCAAAGGCATAAAAAGGCAAATAAAAATAAATAAATAAAAATAAAATAAATAAATAAGATATCTACTGAACACAGTCGCTAGGCCTGCGACTGCGGGACCAGGGGTGCAGGAGCTGCCGTCAGTGCACATTTCCCATATCATGTACGGCTCTTAGCAAATAACCTTTGGTTGCCGTATTGATGTTATACATCTCACGGCACTAACACATAACCTCACGGCGAAATAAAAAAATGGAGTAATAAGGTCATCGGATTTCAATATATCACGTGAGGGGTCCATATAAAAGTATCGTGTTTCAATTTCTGAAGTTGAGACGGACTTAACAACTTTTAAGTAAGATGGGACGAGAAAGTTCGTCCATCTCGTAAATAGGAAAAGGGTTACAATAGGAATGTTGTAATAGGTTTCCATTTATTTAAATATCAATGAACAAAGCATCTTTTAGCTATTTATGGAACGAAAATGAGGATCGGAATATTGCGCGTTTAGTCAAGCGTGACCAGATAGAGATCCCTAGTCGTCCTTAGCCCTAAAAATAGAAGGGCTCCATCTGTCGTAGGTTCATCCACATAAAGCCATGCCATATAAAACAAGATTGTACAAAAGGTTTAAAAGTCATTAAAATGCTGTTGTTTATTGCCTTTCATAAATATTATTTTTCTCTTTTACAAATAGAAAAAATAAACTTAAAATTGAAGAGAGGGATAGAAAATATACTCGTAGATAGAGATAAAGACAATAAGGTGTCATGGATTCGTGAAGAATATACGGATTCAGCCTTGCCTAATTATAGCGTGAGGTCAACAAAAATACACACGCACGTGTAACTGACACTGGCGTGTGCTGCACATTGACAGCTGAGTGTCTGATGTTCGGTGCACTGTTGTTTTGTATGTGTGTACCTTTTGTACAAACGAAATTGTCTTATTTATGGTTCCTTCATACGTGTTCAGTGGAACATGGCCTTTAGATGTTCTGATCTCTGTAGATATATGTAACAGTATAACCTGCTATATCCGTGAAACTTTTTCGAGCGTAAATTGCGAGATTGGCTGTTAGAAAAATATATTGTAAATATGTGAGCTGAAGTAGCCACATCGCTCGAAGAACCGATAACCGGTGGGTAGTAAAGGTTCTCGAGTGGCGACCACGTACCGGGAAACGTCTACCAGGCCGTCCCCCTACTAGATGGACCGACGACCTGGTTAGTCGCAGGGAGTCGCTGGATGCAGGTGGCTCGGGACCGGTCGATGTGTCGTACCATGAGGGAGGCCTATGTCCAGCAGTGGACGTTTCCCGGCTGATGATGATGATGAAATATGTAGTCATAGCATTATATTTTTTATAAATCACTACTCACTAATGTAAATAATTGTGCTATTTTGCATTATCCATATTGTTCAGCAACTTTGAATATTGTCCGTTTTCTTAAAAAGTAAGAAAATTGACATTAATCACTACCAGAAATTACAAACTTTTTCGTGCACATCTTTATAATAGGTTGGCCTTATGATTGAAGAGTGCCTAGCTAGAAGCCACAAAGTAATGAGTAACTATGTTATTTTTCATTGCCGAATAATTCCATTAACACTGCTATTCGGCGACAGGATGTAATAATGTGGTGAATGGTGGTTGCTAAATAGTCGGACATAAAAACCTATTACGCACTTGTAAACATATATTATTTCTAAGCAAACATTAACTTTATGGTTGTATTTCTTTAAAAAAATACCGGATGGCTAAAGTTAAATTAGTAATTACTAAAAACTCGAAGTAAACTTACTAAGAGGACAGTTATTTAAAAAAACACTTTACAGTGTACTTCAGCGTCGACAATCATTGGAAACCACAGTTTTAAACTATTTTTAAGGGATCTGTTGAGGTGTCGGGGTATTTTAAACCTGAGTTTTATTTATTCTCTATGTGTGACGTTTACCCAAATTTGTAAATTCTGCCTCTCAAATACCTTTCCCATTTTTGCCGATCCCCAGCGTTTACTGAGAACGAAACAGCACACATGGAATCTATTACCTTTGAGTCTCGTCACCACAACAAAGACCATCCAGATAAATAGAGTTATCGAGGAAATAGCTTGCTACAGTATATAGAGGATATTAAGGTGTTTCCTGTGGGGAATTGCAAATCAGCGTCAACATCTCGTGGAACAGAGGTCGGGCTCGCCACGCGCTCGGTGGCACCCTTAATATGCCCCAATGAGTTTATGGAAGGGATTTTGTTAGAGCCCGTGACAACAATTGAAACTTAGTTTTTAGATGCCTTTGAAGTTTCGGTTCTCATTGGTCACGTACTTTTGATGAATGAGCTATAAAAGTATTTTGACGTATTTATTAGCTTCACTTAGATTTAATGGATAAGTATGTTATTACTCTCACTGCTCTCACTGCGCAAAATATTAAATAAATATAGTACGGCACAGAGATTAGAGCCACACCCAGAGGCCGAGTATCACTGAACACGTATGAAGTAACTAGGTTAGACAAAATATACAAAAGGTACAACCAACATTAGTACACAAACGTCAGATACTCGGCCGTCAATATGAATCGCACGGTAGTCTCAATTACACGTGTGTATGTGTGTGTGTGTATATTAGACGAGATTAAATCCGTGTATTCTTTACAAATCTGTGAACAGGGAACGATCCATGCATACACACTTTTTTACTTTTTGGAGGAATCAGGTTGGCTTGAATAACTGGCTGGCTCCATTTCCAGTCACGTATAATGTACAAACATTATATTGTTGATGACTGTACAATCTGAACTCACTTCTTCATGTGTACCACGGCCACTTACCCTGAATTTACGGAGTTGTCGATCTCAGGCCAGGACAGACGTCTCTTGCAGAAGGCCATGGTGGGCTTCTCAGGGAGCTGCTGCTGTCGTGGCACGCGCAGGGACCCCCCGCGCCGCACTGTGGCCAGCGGGGCCAGGCAGTCCAGGGTCCGGCGGCGGGCGCTCAGGGCTGAAGCCCCTTCCGTGGGCACCACCCGGGGGAACCCTGCGACACAGGGGATATTCAAATATAGCGATATCTGTAAATAACGTATGATATTGATTGTGCGCGATATTTATTTGCTCAAATCGAAAGTGTTTATAAACATAGGCATCTTAACCGCTACTTTTCTATATATTTATTATAGCATTATGTACGTCCATAGACAAATGCAGTCCTTCACAAACAAATTCCAATATTCATAGTGTCAATATCAGAAGCAATAACATTGAATGTTCCCCGTTTTTTCCTAGCAAAATTACGTAATACTTTTTTTTCTAAGGCAAGGTAAGCGTATTCATAATCAAATTCCTACTGTTATTTGAAATCATTCTATAAATAAATAAAACCCGTGAATGTGCGAGTCATTCTCGCGCACCGAGGGTTCCGTACAGAATATGGATAATTAATATGCTGAAAATCATAAATGTAATTCGGACTCGGACGGATTCGAATGTAACAAATTTAGCCTATAGGTTCCCCTTGCATTTGTATGGAAATATAATACAGCGTCATCTTTCTATTGCGTTGTAACAATAGTTTTATTTTTTCGCAGATCCAAGGGACGACAAACTTGAGTGCTCGGTATTAATTTTAACTTGATATCTCCACGCGTTGATCCACTCGTGACTCCACATGACAGACGAACATCAAAGTGGTTTCTTTTTTGCTTTTGAGGTACGGAACCCTAAAAACGTAAACTCAACCGTTAAGAGAAACGTATTCGGTTTTTAGAATATGTTTTTCTAGAGTATAAGTAAATAAATGTGAAATGTGATATAATAGATTCTATTCGCTATTATATCTGTTAAATACTATATTTCATTTACTCTTTTTTTTAAAAGTTATCATAATTTTAGTAAAAACTAACTTAAGATTAGAGCACTAAATATATGTCTCACCTCTCATGGTGGCTGTGGAGGGCGGGGGCGGTGGCTGTGCTTGCTCCTCGGCGGAGCGGTGGCGGGCAGGGGGCGCGCGGCGCGGAGACAACGCCAGGCCCGCCACGCTGTCCGCCATACCCGCCACATACTGCCCGATCGACGACAGGAAACTCATCCCCGGTTACTGAACACTCCCTCACATCGAAACGACACAACCATAAAATAAACCCTCAATGTTCACGGACATCTGATAATGAATAGAAACTGTTTTCTTCCGCAAAGAGATATGTGTAAGATTCAAAAGATTGATTTAAAATCAATTTACATTTCTAATAATAACACAAATTCGTTTAAAGCTTTTCTTTTTATGTCTGTTCACATGGTTATTAAAGTCACCATCGCTCCGTCACATTTATATCTGAAACAAGAGAAATCATTATTATCATCATGTCCATACATACAGCCTGCGACCACGGAGCGACAGTGCACTGCTAGTCATATAGATTTGTGTATGCTATATCTTTAATAATGTTAGCATTGGGAAACTAATAAAGTAAACCTGTGAAACTGTTCATACATGGTATATGAAAAAGTAATTTATAAATAACACGTCGAGTCTACTTATTGTTTTTGCAACAGGGCGGAATGCATGTAAAATTTAATTGGCTCCGTTCAGCCGTACCGCTTATTGAATTTTTTTAGCGCATATCTAAACATCTTATAATATTATTTATCACTAACATAGTGTTTGGGTCAATTTGGATCTGACGACCTGCACGTTTTTAATTCACGCCATTTAACGCGGTAGCTTGACGAAAAATAAGACATTTAAAACTTGCCGCATTTCACTTGCTTTTTCTCGCGATACCGTCGGTTTTAAATCTACGAGTAGGTGACGAAAAAAATACTCACGGTTTTTAAAACGTTTAGTTCGCGACTGTGTCACCAAGCATATACTGGTTTCGCCAAATAAATGTACTGTGGACTAAATCGTGTTTGTGTGAAGTGTTCGTATTATCATCAAGAAGGTATTCAGCTGTTCTTGGACGTACGGGACCTTCGAAGAGCGCAACAACAGGTGAGCCACCGAATATTTTTTGTGGGTTTTCAGAGATGTTCGATTGAAGTTTTGGTCAGATTTCTATTATTTGCCTTATGTCCTACAAATTTTTTAATAATAAGTAAATCGACAAATCACACAGTATGTAAAACGACTTGTACCTGACACTGTGGAGACATCTGAAATGAAATGAAAATGAACATTTCATTGGAACTGCAATTGATTTTGAAAGCGGTGAAACAATTCGTGCTATATTTCTCTCTGTGGTATAATATAATAATTGAAATCTCATGTTCATTACACTTGGAAAAATTCCAGCTTAAAATACATACTTTCACTTGCCCTACCAATCATATTCTTGAACTTTGAATGTCAGATTTCTTCATTCAAATTTTTCCCACTTAGGAATACCGATTCTCTTCGAGATCAACGGAAGATTTTCTATCCCGGACCTATTGAAACCGTCGCTGCGAGCACGATTCTACTGAAATGACTGATTTTATCTTTCATTTTAACAGCTGTGACCCTTATGATAGGAAATATTTGAGCTCATTTTATACAACATACATATAGAAACATTCATCTTCATTGAACGACATATAAAGGAAAGAATGCGGGCTATTAAAAATACGGATGAGAGTTGGAATGGCTGCAATATTTCTCGTAATAAGTCCGAGCTATAAACATTTTTACGTGTACACGAAGTATGTTTTCTCGGAAAATTGCTACGAAAATATTTTGTTTAGAGGCAAGTTCTAATTTTGCCTAAATGTTGGGCGTTTTTCATGCCAAGCCTGTTAGCTAAAGGTCAACGCATAATATGATGTTCTAAGGCGTATCATAACGCGTTTACATAGAAATGAATGCATAGAAGAGAAGACAGCAAACCACCCAACCAGCATTGACCAGTAGTGCGGCCGCTTATAAAATGATGGATTTTATTTCAATTCGGACGAAGTTGTAAACGGTTCCTAGTGAGAATCACAACTCAAATCATTCGCTAAACGTCTGATTGTCACCTTTATTGTATTGTAAGAGTTAATTAAAAGTACAATATCTAATTATGACGGCCGTGTTGTCAACAAAGGATGCTATGTCCATTTACGTTGGCGGCGACTCCCGTAAACCCATTAAGTTCGGAGCCTGATGTCGCCTAAACCGGTCCCACGCACAGCCATCGAGGACAGAACGTTATAGACGCGACACTGCCCAAAGACGAGACAAAAGACAGCCCAAAGAACTATAATTGTTGCCAACTTTCTATTGCAGTCGCATTTTGTAGCCTAGGTCGGTCGGTTAAACCGAATATAATGTGGTTTTAGAATATTGGAAAATTGATTTAGTTGGAATATCATCACATTTATTGTAGAGAATTCAGCTATACAATGATTTATATTGGTACTATTGAATAATCCTAATGGCTGCGAATTGACCTGTTATACATATTGGTAGGTGGCTGTATCTTTATGACTCACATCCCTTAGATAGTAAAACAAAAGGGTCCTCGCGTGTAACTTCTCGCACACTGTGTGAAAACATCCGAACAAAGATACACCACGTATTTTATCTAAATAAGTGATTGAAAACAAACTGAAAAACTATTCTATTTTAATCTGTACAAGCACACGTAGGAACCTACGACAATATTTGTTTCGGATTGGGTGCAATTTGTATGTATGTATCTGAAATTCGGATTTTGAGGGGAGTGTAATCGGTCGTTTCTTATAATTGGAGACCAGTCACGTTTTGACATGTTTTTGTAGTGAAAACTTATTTAGGCGATCTGTGCACTTTACTGTGTCTAAGAATTGATCTATTAATTCAACACAAAGTGATTTGCTTACAGTGAGCGACGTGACCAAGTTCCGTCATCTATAGTTTTGTATACTCGTACAATGGTGTGTCCATATGTTGTATTGTGAGTCGATGCAGAATATTGTGAGTCGGCCCTCGACCGGCAAACAGCGCGCTCCACGAGACTTGATTAACCCTGCCTTTATTGGCGCACCCTGTATTACCTGATACATACTACATTACCCTATTTGTTTAATTTAAATGGCAGGACGGAAGTAATTCTGTAGGGATTAGGCGACACTAATACAGACCAGTAGGTCTATAGTAATAATATAAACGATATCTCTGGATTCGCTATTTATTCAACATCATCATCTGCACAAATTAAACTAGCCTTGCCCGTATACATTTTTTTATTATGTTGTTATTGAACTATAGTCATCTAGTTCAGAAGTAAACATTGCTAACAGTCGCAACAACTATTACGTATATGTACAATATATATATATGTCTCCGTAAAATTGTAAATACTGTTAGATTATAATATCTCTCGCTAGATTGTGAACTGTCGAAAGATTGTAAACGGTAAAATACTGCTTACAATTGAACGCATTATTATTTTGTAGATTACAATCCATGGTATGCCACAATGACCAGTGCTGACTCCCGAGCCACTTGCACACAGCGACTCTCCGCAACACTAAGCAGGTCGTCATATTATCTAGTAGGGGGACGGCCCAGTACACGTTTCCCGATATGTGGTCGCTACTCGAAAGCTATTTCTCCCCATTGGTTATCATTCCTCGAGCGATATGTCGTGCCCATTGCCAGTTTTGTCTAGTTTTGACGGTGACCTTAGTTCTTCTACAGAGACAAAAAGAGCTTTTGCACGCTGCAGATTTCGAACAAACGATGAAGCCTTTCCGAGCTAGTGAGATAAAAAAAGTATTTTATCAAGGTATAATATAGGTCTTTTCTTTCCTAAACAGCTTTCGATTTTTTAAGCTACCACCAATCGAGTTCAATTCACACTTGACAGTTTTACATTTTTCCACCCTTTGTGCTATTTATGTCTTTGAGAGAATGTTTACCAAAAGATTTAATATCCTTAGACGTTTCTTAAAAATCCTTTGAGGACTTTTAAAAGGCAGGCGGCACTCATCTCCCATCAGATTGTATAGTTAAGTAAAACATTTTCTTATCTAATCTAGAGACTGGGGGATATTTTGAGAATATCTCTTTTGAAACCTTGGCGTAATACATAATGTCTTTAAATATAAAGCCGGAACCAAGCTTAAACACACAACCAAATTAAAAAAATGTAATATAATAAAATGGCTTATTTTTATATTTATTAACTGACGTAAACCACATTCTTACCTGATTCTTAGTGATTATATGGTCGAGAATTAAACACGTTTGTAGAAGACTATTCGCTAAATAAAACCTCGAAGATTCCAGTGCGTAAGTAAGGAATAAAGAAGTGAAACAATTCGTGCGTAACGATGGAATATCAACTAAGTAACGTAGGGAACCTGCCGTTACTCTGTTTTACTGATTGTAGAAGGGACTGGGTGGAACTAGGTCGTGTAATTCAAGCGCACAGCTAGAGATGCAATAGAGTTATGCAGGCTCGATATTTTACAATGTATATACGTTGATCTCTAATAACCTTAACTTGTTTATAAATGCGTACGAGTATATATCCTACACAAAAGAGTGCTGCGTACATTTATGGGAAGTGGAAATGTTGCGGTTATTGGATAATGTTTATGAAAAGGCGCGAGGGATATAAAAGAAACGTCGGGAAAACACCTGTATCCCCCACGGCCACGCTAAGGTACAATACCTATTTGTAAAGGTAGGATCGCACCTGCTTATTCTTTTCATCGCGAGTCGTCAGAAAGGATCCATCCCATAGATTGTAACACGCAACTACAAAATGTTTGTAAGGAGAACGGGAAAAGGTATCGCTTACTTTGTAATGAATTCAAAAGATAACCTTGTACCAGGTTCTGCATTATGGAATTAATATTATAATAATTATCTATTATACTCTGTTTGTAAGTCTTGTCTAGTAGGAAATCCTCGAGGATATATTTCAGGCCATTTAGATGAAAAAGAACCGGCATTACTTGTAGTTTTAGTTAAAATTCATCATTTACAGTTTTATTATTTTAATCGTTTATTTCTAAACTAGCTTCCGCCCGCGACTTTGTCCACGTGTACTTCAGGATTTATTCTACTTGTTCGATAGGCATAGATGGAATCTATCTCCATTTCCAGCATAAGGTACAAAATTGTGTTTATTCTGTTACGTAGGCTAATAGTTTAAAGAAACAAAAGAAATTTCAATATCTGACGTAGTACATTCAAATAGTCTTCACACTAATATTATAAACGCAAAAGTATACGAATTACATATTCTATGTTCAGTTACTAGGCAACGCGTTTTTGTTATGTCCAAATTGCCCATGTAATCCCACTAATATTATAAGTGTGATTTTGTACAATTTACACAATATGTCTTTATAAATTATAGCCTATATGTTATTCTGATGTATAAGCTATATTATTGTAAAGTTTTATTCAAATCCATTCAGTAGTTTTTCCATGAAAGCGTCACAAACATCCAAACATCTAAACATCCAAACATCTAAACATCCAAACTTTCACACTTATAATATTAGTAGGATAGCCTATATGTTATTCTGATGTATAAGCTATATTATTGTAAAGTTTCATTCAAATCCATTCAGTAGTTTTTCCATGAAAGCGTCACAAACATCCAAACATCCAAACTTTCACACTTTTAATATTAGTAGGATGTTATGTGTGTGAAAGAATAAATAAACATCTAATCTTTTTTTAACTTTAAATGTAACAACAACCATTATTTGTCTGCGCTTGATCTAGAAATTTTAATAATTTTGTAATTTTAATTTAAAAAATCCAAATGTAGTAAAATTAACGTAGTTGAGCTGATATTTAGACATAGCCGTTTTGACGCAATTTATTTTATCTATTACTACGAGTAAGGACCTTATACTAGCCAAGATATTATAGAACCGACAAGACAGTTGAAAAAGATATCTAAATTCATATACTTACTATTATTATAAAGACTCCATGTCGAATATGACGAAGCCACATCAGTTTATTTTCCACAATTATGTTTAATGGTCATTAACAATTTGCCAGAACGCTCATTTTACTCCCACAATGGGTGTATTGGGAGCGACAAACTTAAAAGATACACGCAACGAGTTGGAAATGTGTAAAATTGAGTACCACGAGGCGTCCAACGAAGTAAAAATATATAAAATTAGAAAACTTTCTGCCAACTCCGCAGGATACTTGTGAAGTTGAAGTTCTTTTTCAATGAGAATATAACTTCTGACTCCGTCGATAAAGTTATATTTCTTCAATTTTTTGAACTAGTTAGCTGTGCTTCTTCATGCGAAATTCTCTTGTAGCACAGCGTAATAAGGTCGTTGACTGATATATTCTAGGCATTTGTGATAAAACTGCATAATTTTAAAATACTGCTATTGTCACTATTGTACTCAAAGTCATAAGACTATTCAGATACCTCAAACCCTCTTCAGCAAAGATTGTTTTTGCGATTTTGTTTATGTTATGTGATACGTTAATGTTTGTGTTTCTGTGCACCAGATATGTTAGATCGGCCTAAAAGAGACCAAAATACATTATTTGGGATTTCCAAAACAATGTTTGCAAAGAGAATTGAAAGCTTATAGAGGTGAATATAAAGATACGAAAATCAAAAGCAACGACTTGAGTGTCAGTCAAGGATTGTCAGAGAGAACGCGGGCTCCCAATGGAAATTTTTGTAAAATATCTTTAGGGCTACGCAATCGGATATCCCGTCGAGGACTCGACCCTTGTCCCGGAGGGAAATTAAGTGTCACGGCGACGCACTGTGGGACCGCCCGCCGCCCGCCCGAGCAGTCTGCATGACGGGCCGTGTCGGCAACAAGTGGCGGACTGTGTATCTACTCCCACACACCCATGTCCTTGTGTCTACATGTTTGATATATCGATGCTTCTTACTACAATGAATGGTCCCTTGTTTACTTAGAGTTGCATCATCATCAACAGAAGCAAAACCACTATTAAAAACCGGCCAAGTGCAAGTAGGACTCGCGCACCGAGGGTTCCGTACCAAACACGAATAATTGACATACTGAAAATCATAAATTTACCAAAGAAAGGCTCTAACGAAAACGTAAGTCCGATTGAATAGTAAAACAGTGATTTAAATGTTAAATAATTTAAAAATTATGATTTTTATGTTTATGTCAATATTTGTGCTGCCAGACCTTGCTTCTTGCCAAATTTCATGATTCTAGGTCAACGGAAGTATCCTACAGTTGTTGATTCCTTGCGCTCACAAAGGGAATTGGTATATACGGCCGTATATTTTATTGCGTTGACTTACTCGTAGATTTTTGATTTGATTGATCACTTGGCGAACTTAGATGTTTTATTGGTAGATTCTGCTGCCAATCATGGTGGTAAAAATTCGCACTGGCTTCATAGTTCGCATCTTTTCCTCGTAAAGTAAATGGGGCGAATTGGTGATTATCATAATTATATAGTGCTATCGGTGGTGTACATTTGAATACTGCCCATTCCTAACCCGTTTAATGAAACAACTACAAAAGAATCAATCAATATTTAGTTCCTCCATAATTATCGGGCAATAGAGCGATATCAAAGCAATATGCGCTATTATCCTCACTAAATATTAAATTTGAAAAAGCTCTAGGCAGTTTAAACTAATGAATCCAACAATTTCAAGTCAAACATCGAATACAAACAAGAAGTTATAAAGCCTATTACTTTAAGTCAAATCAACCCGAGGACATTGTTCTAATATCCACGAAAAGTTGGAGTAGGTACCTTTTAAAATTACAAAGGATAAGTTAACGTCGTTCTGACGAAATATTACAAAACTCCACTTTTAATTATATTAACTTTGTAATTAATTGGCTGAAATGTTGGTACACGCTGTGGACGTATGTTTACATTTAAAATTTAATTAAATACGAACACATTATGTAATTATAACTAAGTTATGTTATTGGTAATAAAGGGCTAAACTTAAGCCGTGTTTACACATGCTGTTTTTTCGAGAATATTTGTCGGGCATCATTAAATGATTAATCTGGAGGAATTAGTGACGAAGTCTGGAGCAATTGTAATACAATGCCGCAATCGGTTTATTAACATTGATTTTAATTGCTTCATATATTGCATATGACCAACGTTATTTAAAAGTAATTCGAAGCTTTTATCGTACTACGAGAACGTACTTAATTTCATCATTTATGATATTTGATCCCTCTTTGTTTAGTTTTTAATAACATAAAATGTACCTCTAATACTCTCTTTTTATACATTGTTCTTTAGGAGAAATGAAGAATATCAAATTGTAGAAGGGCTTATTTCATTCCTATTTCATACCCATTTCCTGTCAACCAATTTTAATACAATTTGAAAATGTTCTGTTTAAAAGACTTCGTGTAGTGAAGTCATCGATTTATTTCAGATGTTTAGTGAGTTACAAAGTAAGGATTGTATTGATCACTACATAAGTACCATAACGGCCATTGATAGTATTTGTTGTCAATGGTTTGCAAGCGCCAAATTGCTGCGCCAAATGTTCTGTTTTGAAAACAAGACCACGTGTGAAGGTGTAAAGATACACAGAAATTGTATTAACTTAGTGGGTAATAGAATTGTAATACACATTTGGTTGCTACGACCAATTTTCATTTCACGACAAATTTACATTTCCCGCGAAGAGGTCTTTTGGGTGCTTTCAGAGAGGATATTGGATAGATATGCAAAAACGGAATCCACTTAGTAAAAAACCTTCCGTTTTTCTTGCACTACGCCAACGGGTAAGTAATGAAGGAATAACCATTACTCGTCAATCTTAATTTTCATTTATTTATAAATCATGAATTTTACAAGTATTGGCTTATAGTATACTCAATCCTATTCAAAAAGGTTTATCCTAATTCGATCAAATTAAGTGATACCTTAATTTAGGTATTTAATCGAAATTATTAAATGAACGTCACTGCGATTATCATCATTATTATTATTTATATGGCGATCTTCGTTAGTTACTTAAGGCTAGGCTTTGTAAGTCAATATCCAGTATTTAGCACCACTGCAAAGCGTGTGAGGTCAGGTCATAGAAATCTGCGATCTGTACCGGGTACCGTCGCCTCGGACAGCGATCCTCGATGTGCTCGACGGTTTGATACTTTTTGAAAAATTGACACTGGAAAAAGTACAGGCGCTATAGTCATTGAATAACAACATCTTTGAGGTCAATGCTGCAGTGACAAAAAAACTAGACTTCCACGACATTCTATAATAAACAATTACTTAAATATAATCTTGACACCACTGCTATGTTTAAATAAAAAAAATATGCCAAATTGAAAACGGCTATTTTTGTCTTTTACAATGTGTAATGCTGGTTCTATTATTCGTAAGGCATATAAGTTATGTAGCCCGTCACAGCCGTCACGTCGGGGAGTGCTACATGCGCTCCCCTAGGTCTCCAACAATCCGACAAGGCGCTCCCCTTCTACTGTTTTATGGGAAGCGCCATTGTCAATACTTGTGACTAACCAAGGAAGTAGTTACAACGGCCAACTTCAACCAGATGCGTTCATACGAGTCGCGCCGTCGAGCAATCAATATTTTGTTCGCGATTGTGATGTGTCCGCAGATTGAGGTTGATGTCGGTGTGGTTGTTTTTTAACGAGTAATAATTATTGTTGTTGGCAATGAATGACAATTGTATTAACCCATGGGGAGAGTGTGTTAAAGTAGATGTCTCGGGAATGCGGGCTAATCGTCTTCCCCGGTCATTCAGCTAGCATTGCACCCAGGTAGGTGAATGGTTTGAACTCAAACTTGGATACTATTTGAGTACTACTGGTCTGCAACCCCTCCTTCCAATGACCGCATGCCGGAGGGCTGACGAATGTCGGCATCTCCCCAAAAAGGTTTACGCCAATTAACACCGCAAATAAAATTTAAAAAAATATTTCATTGCTCGTTCAAATATTTGTTATTTGAACATTGTATTATTTGATTGTAGCAGACATGTACGATACATAAATTACCTTACACAAAATACCTCTAAGCGCCTACGAGCGGCCACGTTCGTGAGCACCCGCCCGGCAACTCGTTATCACACATTTCATTTCGTTTTCAATTGTTTAAACTCAGAAATTGTAATATAAAATCCTGGAATATTCATATTTATACATTTTATAATATAGAGGTTAATTCTTTAATTTTACATGTGTTTAATTTACTAGCTCCATTGACTATTAATTATTCGCTAATGGAAACTAAAATTACAAGCAAAAATTTTGCATCAAAATTTTCCTGGCATGTTTATTATGTAATCGGCCATTATTTCTTCTGTCGTTATACTCTCTTTAGTTATTTTGTTTGAGTCCAACTCTTATCCTTTGCATCTTGCTAAGTGCCGTCTCCAGTTCCACTTCTGTTCTGAACTAAAATGAGCATCATTAATTTAGTTTTGATGCGGTCTTCATAGTCTGTATTTCTCGTTGTTGTTTTCTCAGTGACAACATTATTTCTTTCCATCGCATGTTGATGTGGATATATCTGGTATATCTTATGTATTTAGACAGTGTTAATAAACTATTTTTTTATCTAATTTTCCTAATTTTCCGGGTAATATTTCCAGCCATTTAATAACTTCAATGAATTTCCCATCTCACTAAGTTAGACTAATTACAAACAATCTACGCTGTCTAAAACATTAATCTAACCGGAGTAATCCGTAATTCCGTTCCCGAGCTGTTCCCCGATGTCTAGGTTAGACATGTTACCAAACGAGGCTTGATCCAGTTGATTCTAGTAAGTCAGCAATAGAGTGAACCCTTAATCTGGATCGCACCCTTGTAACGAGGCATCCCTTTGAAATATGTGAGAAAATTTGATTGAAGCCCAGCAATAAATCCAACTGAGATACGGGGCCGATTTACACACATAAACCTTCGTTTTTCACTTTTTCTTGGGCGGAGGAATCACGGACGCGAAGCTTGTACAATAAAAGGCGACGCATAGATTCTTACTTTTTCCCTCTGTCAGCTGTTATAGCACATAGCTGAACAAGCCTTCTCCAATTATCACCGCAACGAAATATATGACAATGAGAGCATTGCTCACTTGCCAGACGTGTTGATAAGATATCAGTGAAACACAGGATCCTCTATGACTCATTCGACTTTCTACAAACATATATCGGTTTGCTTTCTGGGTTGTGATTGTACGGTTTACTTGCTAAGAAGCACGAGTTTCTCTAACTTGTAGCTAAAGTTTATCGATGGTATTATTAAATTTATCTGTATTTTAGCTGATTACTACCAACGAACTTAATCCGGCAGATTCCAGTAAGTCCGAACTGGGATGAACCCCCAATCCGGATCACACCCTTATAACGAGGCATTTCTTTGAAATATGTGAGACTATTTGAGTAAAGCCCTGTCATTGTGGAAGCGAATATTTTGAAGCAATCGAGTTAAGGTAAGATTGAACTTAAGATTGAAGTCCGTGTGTCTACTTCTCAGAGTAATAAATTAGACAAATTTCCGGGCAACCGCAACCTGTAACTAATTTGCCAACAATTGATTGAAAGTTATCACTGTGAGCAAATTCGTAATCACTTAACCCAGAAATTACTAAAATTTTCGTTAATTTTGAATTATAAATTACTTTGCGGAAATGCGGAAATCCAAGACCAATCTCACTACCACTATACCGCAATGTTTGATGATATTGTATCACGTTTCATGCGCGTTTATATTGGTTCAAACCTATATTTTAGTGTGTTTTGTCTTCTTGTAATAATAAGCAGTAATAAAGCTATCATAAGCAGTGTTGACCGTCGCCATCGTTCAGGTATTTAGTCTCTGATCAGAACGCGGATCAAAAAAGCTTTCTTTAAACATACGAACGACTACAGCGCGTCTGTATTGTTGTAACTGCGCGTACACACTCGTATTTTTTTAACCGACTTCAAAAAAGCAGGTTATCAATTCGACCTGTATGTATGTAATATTTCCAGAACTACCCAGTTTTCGTATATGTTAGTCTAATATCAGCTTCTAAACAAGTGTGCCAAATTTCAAAAGTGTATGTATGTGTATTTGTATGTTTGTCGTCGCATATCTCCGGAACTGCAATTTAGATTTAAATAATCCTTTTTTTGTTGAACAAGGCATTGTTCAACTTAGGGAAGATTGCAAGTTTCATCAAATTCCATTCAGTTGTTTTGAACGCGTTGATTTAACGTGCGTCATCTCGTTTGAAGCGCACCTGAATCACCTGTAACTTCCAGAGCACACTTATCCTAAATATCGATAGTTGGACATCAGACACTCTTTTAGCTCTTAAAATCATAAACATTGGAGCATAACTATCTATTCATGATGTTGTTATACTTTAACCAGTTGTTCGAATTATCCACTTCAAAAATCACTCCTCCAAAAGTGATGCTGTGGTTTCATGAATCTGACGTTCTGACAACTCTATTAAAATTTGAAATTGAAACATTGTTGGCCAACGTTTTCCTCTTTTGTTTCACGTTAAATACGGTCAATTATACATATACTTTGTAGGTACTAGTAGCAGGAACTCTCTTGTTCCGTCAGTGTTTCCTGAAGCGTGTAACTCGGATTTCTTTGAGACAAGGTACGAGTATCTCGAATTGATACTGTGTAGGGTTCCCAAACTAAATGTTCGTCTTTTGTCTGCCGCAGAATTATTTAAGATTTACGGTTATATACGAGTATATCACTTTGCGGGCAGAGATTATTATGATGCCGTTGTAAAAAATACTGTGACTCAAAATCCATCACAAACAAAATTTTGCAGAAAAAAGTTGGACATATTCCGTCCTGTTTGCCATTCATGGACATATTGAATCAAAATGAACCTTAATATGTCGGAGTTCATTCTGTATAGAAGTAATGTAAAAAAAACTATGTTGATATTCAGTCATTTTGTCAAATCAAAATCCACTAATGATCATCATTATCAATTCATTTTTTACTTCAGCATTTAAAACTCACTGAAGACGACTGAAGATTAAAATATATATCCAAATAAAATGTAAATTACTAAAAATTAATAATCTCAGAAATAAGCTCCTATAGAGGCTAGTATAACAGATGTTGATGACATTATTATTATTCATTCAAATTACAGAATTCTTACCATGAAAAAGATGAAATTGTCAGAGCCGTTCCGAGGAACTGAAAATTATGGCATCCTTATAAAAGGAGAAAGAGGGAGTGCTTTTAGTAGCGTTTGAAGCTAGTAACAATTCCGAATGATATATAAAGAAAGAAAAATGTAATAAAAATGGAAAAATCATGTATAAAGAATGTAATGCATTAACTGAAAAAGTTAAATATTTACTAGCATTGGGACAGTATGGTTTAAAAGAATTGTAACGAGCTGTAGAACTGAATATCTAAATCTAAGAAATAGAAACAAAAAGATTCACGGAGCCCGTTGTATGTAACTATTATGTTGAAAAATCTAGACGATATCCCGATCGATAACCTAAATTAGTTTTTATTATTATTTAGAAGAAAAAAATGAAAAACATCACTCAGTATTATAAAACTATGGCGAATTAATTTCGTAGTTATTTAAGTTATAGTTTTAAGTTGGAAAACATGACTGTATATAAGCTCACCAACAAACTGCTACTAGGTTTGACGAATTAGTTAACGTTATCCCTCTCCTCGTGCTTCCATACTAAATTTCTGTTGCCATAATCTTTTAAAATAGAGTAGCTGGCTTTGATAAGTAATTACCTAAAAATAGAATATGACATTAAAGTGTCGCGAAATGAATCTCATTAATTTACAACTTCATAGTTAGCTACAATAGCCGTTACGCAGCTAATGGTTCATAGATGGTGCTTTGAACAAGAATGAAAATTGTGATTCACTGTAAAGTTGTATGTTAATGACATTTCGCGACATCACAATCTGATGTCCTATTTTCAGATAGTTACGATACAAATATAGCGTATTTTAAAAGATTATGGCAACAGAAATTTAGTATGAAACTTTGATTGAGGTGGATCGATCGTGAAGTTTACGAATATTTTGAAATTTAAATAAATAAATAAACCGAAAAAACATGTACCATAACAGTAATTAAAACATCATTACTGTTTCTGTATTCATAGCAATTACAAACGTTACAGTAATTATTGTCTTCATTCCAACATAGTATTTACTTCAAAAATTGATGAGTCAGAAATCCATTAGTTCGATCAGCTAGTTTGATAAACTGCGCTATATATTTTATAAATTAACGCGTTAATAAGAACTAGAAACCAACTTCCACTGCCCTAAAAGTCTACAGCATTCATCCCTTTAAATCTTCGACAGTAAAAGGTCGAATTATCATAGGTTTTTTCATCATTATTTTATCATTAATTTCGATAAAATTTGTATGGGATCACCTCTGAAGTGTGCTATGCCAAACAAAAAATCATTAAAATCGATTTACATTGTCTTGTCCATTGACATTGTCTTGAATTTATCACTTACTGATTAAATAACGTTTTTGATAACTTTCAACATTTAATTTTAGTATTTTTGAACTATATGGCTTAAATCAATTTATAAATTTTTTCGAAGTTTTTTGGTTCACGTGACGTCATCTCTGGCGTCACAACGCAGTAGCGTTGTCAATAAAAAAAATTAAATGACATTACTACGTTTTTGTTGAAATAACCTCAAAAATCAAATTTCTAACGTCAAACCAACGTCAAAAGTTGTGTTTTGGTTTGGTTTTTCTAGCAGCTTGTTTTTTCTGAGAAGTAGGTAGTAGTATCGTCACATAATATCTTAAATCCAGTTTTATTTTGAGAGTAAAGGTAACATCAATGTCAAAAGTTTGACAAGCTGATTCACGCAACTTACCTAAAGTTGAAAATGTAATGATACGAGTATAATGATACGAGTATAATGATACGAGTATAACGGTAACCAATAAAAATAATAATGTGGCTGAAATAAGAGGGGCGATGATCTTAATGTAAGTATATGCTAAGTACCAAAACTACGTTTTTACCCGCGACGGAACGGAGACAGTGTATGCGTTTAGGGTGAGAGGATGTTTGTTTGTTTGTTTGTGTGTTTGTTTGTTTGTTTGTTTGTGTGTACATACAAACCAATGTTGCCACTTATCTCCAGAACGGTTTGACCGATTTACATGCGGTTTTTTGTGAAGGGTTGCTGATACGTCAGCGATGGTTCTTAGATAGGTGGTATGGCGCTAGCTCACCAGGGGGCGCTGCAATCAAGATTTTAACTCATTTAAATGAGGGACAGAGAACTTTGCGAAGGCTTATAGCTACTAGGCCGTGTTTGGGCTCTTTTGAAAGTGTTTGGTGAGCAGAACCTGCACATGAACTTTTGAGGGTCTGATGATGGATCAGAACGACGTTGAAGGGAATCTTGCGAAGGCAAATACCTAGTAAGTCGAGTTTGGGCTCTTTTGAGAGTGTTTGGTGAGCAGAACCTGCACATGTACTTTTGAGGGTCTGATGATGGATCAGAACGACGTTGAAGGGAACCTTGCGAAGGCAAATAGCTAGTAAGCCGTGTTTGGGCTCTTTTGAGAGTGTTTGATGAGCAGAACCTGCACATGAACTTTTGAGAGTCTGATGATGGATCAGAACGATGTTGAAGGGAACCTTGCGAAGCCGTATAGCTACTAGAACGTGTTTGGGCTCTTTTGAAAGTGTTTGGTGAGCAGAACCTGTACATGAACTTTTGGGGGTCTGATGATGGATCAGAACGACGTTGAAGGGAACCTTGCGAAGTCAAATAGCTAGTAAGCCGTGTTTGGGTTCTTTTGGGAGTGTTTGATGAGTAGAACCTGCACATAAACTTTTGAGGGTCTGATGATTGAGCAGAATAACTTTGAGGGGAACTTTGTGAAGGAACATGGCGAATAAACTATGCCTGAGCTCTTTATCGAGTGTTTGGTGATTAGCATCTGTACATGAACTCCTGATAATCGAAATTATACATTTAAAAAATCTCCGTCAGATAGGGAAACCATTGATTTTTAATACAATTGCTCATATTGTTTGTCATGACATGATACTTCACACGTCACGATATTTAGACTACAACATATGAATTCTCTAAAAAGCTTAAAATAAAAAATAAAATTAAAAATTTTGAAAATACCCGCGACAAATGTAAATGTTGTAATGGGAAAAGGGTTAAATAATTTTTTGAGAAACCCTCGACTAAATGGAAGTAAGTAACGAGATAAATAGAAGCTTACATATTATTACAATAATAAGTCCGAAAAAATCCGTCGGGGGCTGCCATTGCCTAATCTGTTGTCGTTTCCAATTAAAATGTAGGAGTAATAAAATAATTTTTTATCTCGTATAGATGCAGTCATTTTTTAAATGTATGATGGGTTTGCACTTGGCCTTCATTTCATTCATTGGATGGTAAGTGTCCGCACCCATAAACCTCAATGTAATGAGGCGCTAGCTATGTTACCTTTCATACCGGAACACAACAGTGCTATTAACACTGCTGTTGGGCGGCAGACTTAAGTAACATGGTGTTAGCTAGCCAGGCAGACATAGAAAATACCACCTAAAATGCTGTACCACCAACCAAACCGAGTACCGACAGGTACTGGGAATCGAATCCAGTACCTACATATTGTAAGTCCAAGTGTGTAGCCATTAGAAAATGGAGATGGTTAATAAGGCGGTATCAATTCAAGACTACATAAAAAAATTAGGTACCCAACGTAATTTCAACTAGTGTCAAATTTATAAAACTGCAAATTTTTGTTCCTTCAGGAACGGGAATGGCAGCCCCCGACGGATTTTTTCGGACTTATTATTGTAATAATATGTAAGCTTCTATTTATCTCGTTACTTACTTCCATTTAGTCGAGGGTTTCTCAAAAAATTATTTAACCCTTTTCCCATTACAACATTTACATTTGTCGCGGGTATTTTCAAAATTTTTAATTTTATTTTTTTTCTATTTTAAGACGATCGAGTAACATACATAGAAAAAATAAAATCAAATTTAGAACCTCCTCCTTTGTCGGTTGAATTTCAATTTGTTGAAATGAAATCAACAGATAAAAATTTGATTTCCACAGTGTACCATTTGAGAGTTCGTATTCCTCAGCAGATCCAAATCAAGCGTAAGTCAGCTAAAATCCGTATAAAAGTTATAAGCCATATCTTTAGCTACTCGCATGTGAATATTTGAAATTAAGGAAAATTTTGAACAACACTACAGTTCTGATTTAACGTTCGACACTCGAGCAATCCAAACAAATTCGCTTGGAAAATAAACATTGTATAGTACTGATTGACTCGGGGGCGCCATATACGTGCATAGGTAGAACGTTTCCCTCATCTGGGGCGTACAAAAGGCCTAATTACGGCTCTGTATCCTGTGGCTCGTTTAATTAAAGCCGCCCCTCTCCGTGTCCGACGCAGCCCTGATAACAGTTCCAATGTAAATTTTATTGTAGCGACAGACCAACTCGGCGCTTTCTTATTTATGTCGCAAACGAACTTACGGTGGAAAATTTTACAATAATATCACAGTTTGACTAATTTCTAGTGGCAATACAAAGACACGGAGAAACTTATTCTACGTTCAAATGACGATTACATTTGTCTTTCTGAGGTATTCTATGAAGGAACCAGAATCCTGAGCTTCTTTTTGGCACTGATATCTCAGTTGAACTATTACAATGCCTATAAAAAGGTGTCCAAAATGTAGTAGAACAACCTCAGATCGCTACGTCGCACGCGACGAATAAAAGCTGGACATCACAATTCGCGAAGTGTGAAAGGCGACATAAACTCTCTCGACATCTTATTATAATTTATAACCACACTAGCACCAGCAGCGTTGGGAGATAAGATACGTGTGTCATGTCTATAAAACTCGTTTATGACCTTCATCGTTTGGCGAGATGCATTATTTATTTTTATTTATTTATTTTTGTGTACTATCGTTCAACTGATCCATATAAAAAGTACTATTTAAAACAATGCTACGCTTCAGGATTCTCTTGTCAATGTCCGGTAACACAGCTTCAGGTGTCAAGTTAATTGGTTCGTGGCAGTTCTATGCTAATTGAAATGTTTATACAAAAAAGCCACTATGTCCTTCTGATTGTGGGTACAGTATTAAGAGGGTATGCTGTTGTCAAAGCGCCCATACAAACGTAGTCCAGTCATATTTTGAGTATTAAGCTATGAAAATCTATGAAATTTTCAAGACACAATCTAGAAACAAATATCTGTGTCGGTGGTGAGTCAGATTTTCGTTTAAATATATACTTCCAGAGTTACAGGGCGTCAAAGTATTGTATTTTACGGTAGTAAAAAGCCCCAACTTTGAACCTGATTTACAAGAGTATGAATCAGTTTAGAACAATTTGGAAAAACCACCGACATCTGAAATTTCATTAGTATACTGTATTAAAAAAATGGTTACATAATATACTGTATCCTTCAAATTATCCCTGGACTACGAAACATCCAAATAACGGGTGGATAACATCGCGAAATGTATGCTCTCGGTACGCGCTCGGGTAGGATAGGGCTCGGAGAGGGACAGCTACAAAACAATGCAACCTTGAAACCGACCACGTGGTCTTACCAACATAGCCTCTTAATGCACGAAACCAATCCAAGTGCAGAAAAAATGTAAGACAGGGTGACGTTATATCTCCGAAACTCTTAACCACTGCACTGGAAGATGTTTTCAAGCTTCTGAGCTGGAAATGACTGGGCATCAACATCAGCTGCGACTGCATTACTCACCTTCGATTTGCCGATGACCTAATCATAACAATGATCAATGACCAAACGGAAATTCCCAACAGGTAGATTAAGATGGAACGAGCTAGGCTTGGAATTTCTCTCCGAGATAAAATCAGGAATGAGGAAATCTGGAGGTGAAATAAAGTCACCGGCATACCTCAACGATTTATTCAACTGAAGTGGCAATGGGCAGGCCACATCGTTCGAAGAGCGGATACCCGATGGGAAGTAAGAGAGACCACCCGTGTGAACGTGTACCGGACCGTCCCCCTACATGATGGACCGACAACCTAGTAAAGGTTACAGGGAGTACCTGGATGCAAGTGTCTCGGGATCGGCCATTGTGGCATACCATAGAGGAGGCCTATGTCCACTAGTGGACGTGTCTCGTCTGATGATGATGTTTGCTCATCATCTGCAGCAGCCGGAAAACGACGATATTTAAAAATGGGCCCCCCATACCAGAGCTCCTGTTCAGCACTGTCATCACACTGGCTAGCGGCTTCTAACGACATTTTACTCGACGATCTAGTAAAATGTCGCAAGAAGGGTTTTATCTCTTATTCATAGACTCGAAGCTATTGGCATTAGAGGTACGGCACTTGCTCTCTTTGAAAGTTACCTTCAGGATAGAAAACAGAGTGTAAAAATTGACATATACAACAGTAAAGAAGAGAGTGTCATTTATGGCGTCCCTCAAGGAAGCGTCCTTGGCCCCACGCTGTTTCTGGTCTACATAAATGAACTATGTAAACTAGAAATAAGCGGGGGGCAGATATTTTCCTACGCAGACGACACTGCGGTCGTTTTTACGGGGGACTCTTGGGAACAGGTCCGCGCTGTCACGGAAGCGGGAATGGCTAAAATAGCAAATTGGCTAAACTCAAATTTGTTAACCCTGAACAAGGCCAAGACGAACTACATTTGTCATACCAAGTATGGCATAACCCAACCTGGAGCGGAGTTTGGGGTCAGGATTCATGAGTGTAATTTTCCTGGAATATCAGACTGTAGCTGCTCCATTATTGAAAAAGTTAATAAAACCAAATATCTAGGAATTCTAGTGGATCAGAGATTATCTTGGCATGCACATATTGATCTGATTATATCCCGAATAAGAAAACTTATTTGGATATTTAAAACTCTTAGGCACGTGACCTCATCAGAACTCCTGAACAAAATATATGTTGCTTTGGTACAGTCAATAATAGTCTACTGCATCCCTGTATGGGGTGGAGCTACTAAAACGAAGTTAATAGATGTTGAAAGAGCACAAAGGTCTTTATTAAAGGTAATGTACTCCAAACCATACAGGTACCCCACTGATAACCTTTATATAATTAGTGATTTGCTGACTGTGAGAAAATTGTACGTCTTAAAAGTCATACTAAAGCTGCACAAGTCTTTGCCCTACGACCCAGAGCTGTTAAACAAACGTAGAAGAGACATAGTAGCATTTTCTAAATCCTTCAAATCAGCATTCGCCGGCCGCCAATACGCAAGACAATCTTCGCACCTGTATAATGTAATTAATCGCAAAATTGCAATTTATCCCTTAAAGTCACACGAGTGTAAAGAATCATTAACAAAGTGGTTAAAAACGTTAACCTACGATAACACGGAATCTTTATTGAACATATTGAGCTAGCAGACGCACGTATCCTCCCTCTCAATACAATCACACCCCCCCCCCCCCCCCCCCCCACACACACACACACTCACTCACACACGCACACTCACACACACTCACCTTACACATATACACTTACACACAACTAATTTCTTTTAAAAATGTATAATTAGTTTATAACTTATACTATTAATTTTTACGTATTTGTATTCCTAAATAACTAGTGGAAGAGCGAGGCCTCCTAATACAAGTTTTTTTTTTTAACTTAAAAGGAGTGTCCCTAAAACTTTAATCTAATGTTAATGTGAAAGGAAATAAATATTTTTTCATTTTTCATTTTTTCATTTTTTTTTTCATCTCTTGGGAGGTCGGTCCGGTACATGCATTTTATTTTATAATATTGCATTTTCAGGCACATATAAATGAATATATAAATTGAACCGAGCAGAATCACCTCATCATCATCATCCGCCAGGAAACGTCCACTGCTGGACATAGGTCTCCTTCATGGTACGCCTCATTGACCGGTCCCTATACACCACAGAATCACCTATTCATCCATTATTAGTTTATTCCCAATAATTTCAAACGTAAATTATTTACAAATACCCTGAAATCACGCTAGCAAGTTAAACAGGCAAGCTATTCGTGATATCACATATTTTCTTTAAAAAATATATACGTAAAGGATATATCAAAGCTCAATCTCACCTGATGTCAACTAACGATGAGGGCGACAATGTTACGCGTTGGTCTAGAAGGTGTCTATTTATGTTATGGGAAAACGGAAACCAGTATTCATTCCATATTTTAGCTGTACGCATTATAGATGTCGAAGCGAAACGCTTGTGTTCTACCAAACCAACCCCTGGAACATAATATGCATGTACGCTGTACCTTGATGATACAACAACAGACACTGACGATGACGATGACCTGACCTCGTCATTGGCAAATGATTCGTGAAAAACTCAAGACAGTAGTGATTCAAGCAATGGAAACTTTAAAGAATTGTTATTTGTGTAAGACGGTTCTTTCTGAAGTTGTTTCATGGCAATTTGTTGGGTACACCTCGCATTTCCATGGACAATGGATTTTGTTGTTGACTTTAAAATTCTTTCGTTGCCCGTAATTTGTGTTTTGGGTGAATCCAAAATGCTAATAAGCCGTAGAGAAAGTCACGACTGGTCGAAGACAGAATAAATTTGCCAGAAAACTTGCGTCGTAAACTTTAGGTTCTCTTGGAGAGTTGTTTTTACCTCAAAATTTATTCCCGATTCTTTATATCACGGAGCAATATACCTACTTATTTCTTTCAGAAGTAAATTGTCTTTAACTACGAAGATATTTTTACATTCTGTTGAAAACGAATACTGTGTAATAGATAGTTTACAAATGTCACAGTCGACAATATCTACCTATACAATTAATTACAGTATAGGCATACCTATATAGAAAATCATATCTTTCTGAATTTTATATGACTTGAAGGAATGGCGAACAAAACGAATTCATGTTAGCATTTAGTACGGATGGATTATTTCTCCTCACATCAGCCTTAAAGAAAATCTAGACCTCGGCGGAATGATGATTATTTCATAGAGCTCACCGTCTTCATCTTGGCTTTCTAGGGTCTATAAAGGATTATTCCGATCTCAGAACCGAAGCACTACTTGAAATTATATTTAGTAAGCTTTTAGGTTTACGAAGTGTGGAAGAGCGGTGTCGATACACCTTCGTACATTTTCGTGTAACATTACTGACACGAACATCATTTAAACTTCTATGAAGCGTGAACCATTTGGAACGCTTCAAACCAACCCCCGGGCGTAATTAGAAGACGATTCAATATCAGCAATCAACTAACTTCCTGTAAATCAGGGATATCAAACCTTGTCTCATTCATGGACACCTTGTCGGGCTCAACACCTTGTCTACCGTCGTCACTGGAAATGTTACACAGAGCGTTTAAACGGTACTGTAAAAAATCTAATAACTTCATATCTTTCCCTTCTTTGCCCCTACTTGACTCAAACGAAAATTTCAGCGTTGCGGGTTAAAATTCCAGTCCATTATGCTAAGAATGACGCTGCTTTCAACCGACTTTAAAATAGGAGGACGTTCTCGATTCGATGTGTATGTTTTTTTGTATGTGTGTTGCGCGATAACTCCGCCAATAGTAAACCGATTTTGATAGTTCTTTCTTTGTTTGGTAAAGCATACTTTAGAGGTGGTCCCATATAAATTTTTTCGAAATTGATTGATCGCTCTATGAGAAAATCAACAAAAACCAAATTTTAAGGCAATTTAAGTCGGTTTTTATTTCTTTTTGAACGCGTTAATTATTGAGGGCTAGCAGATATAATCTGAACCACCATTTTGAATCTTAATTTTATTGTACTGACTATGTTGGCAAAGAAAGTTAATTATAGCTAAAATATGTGCTATGTGCTAAATTAGAACAAAAAAATTACTATACCAAAACTATTTTAGACCAAGCTAAATGTAGTCTAAGTTAGAAGTAACATTATGCTTTTACTATTATAATAATAAATGTGTATATAGAGATACATTTAAAAAAACTGTCACTTTTTTTACACGGTTTTCGTATCCGGAGGGTAATCAACGGGTCCCTATTACTAAGCCTCCACTGTCCGTCCGTCTCTTATCTCTTGTATCTCTTGATCCGTAATAGAAATATAATTTTCACAGACAGATATATTTCTGTTGCCGTTATAACAACAAATAATAAAAATGAATTAAAAATTAAATGCTAAAACTTAGCTAAAAGTAAAGTTTGTTAATAACTGCGTTTTCGTTAGAACTATTGGGTGCGTATTACCTTAACTATTATTTATTAATATTTTCAGTGTATTAACTATACATATTCTGTACGGAATCCCCGATGCGTGAGTCCGGCTCACAATTGACCTGTTTTTATTTCGAGCAATCATGGGTAATTTGCTTGAAAAGACCATATGTTAATGCGGAACGTATATTTTTTGTTCTGGTTCAAAGGCGCTTGCTAGCCTTACTTACAGGTGTAATAAAATAATATAATAAAAATATAATAAATTTCCTTACGTCCGGGCCTACATTCATCACTTTGAGAACCACTTTTGTAAACGTACACCTACTAAAAGAGCAGCCGCGTAACGATGAGGAAAATTTGACTGAAAGCGATACCCTCATAAAGCTCTGCGCATTCCTTGCGATTTTTAACCAACTTCAAACAACAAAACACACACGGAGGTTATCGTTTTGAATAGAACATATACTAAGGCAATCTCCATTGCAATCGCATTTCAAATTATTTTGTTAAGATTACATTTAGTTTTAAATCAAGGTTTCCTATTGAGAAATAAAATGCATCTATTAAAATGAAAAGCTTATTTTAACACGAAAAATTAATATTATTTTGGCTTCTTATTGGCAGTTTCAGATTATAGATTACTCTTTTCACAATACAGACATAATCACCGTTCCCCGAGCCTTATACCGTTTTGCTTAAGTTATACGGAAGCAACTTTACTTTTTACTATCTGACCAGAGGAGAAACTGGACCACATTTTTATGCTAGGCATTTGTTAAGAGAGTTGTCAACTTAAGTGTTAGAAGTTCATCAAGGTGCCCTAAGCTTATAACTGGCCTTAACGACTGAAGTCAAAGACAACATCCGGGATCCCAAACTTAACGCGCCTTCCAAAGCTTGGTTGCGCTCAGTAACCAATCGTAGAGATCACCAACCTACTGACAGACCACTCCAAACGTTGCCACCCGTTGATTAACTCTCTCAATCCTGGGCCCCGTACCAAGAACTTTGTTTCATTTCATTTTTGTTTCGGATTGCTTCCGGATTGGGTGCAAATTGTATGAGTCCGAAATTCGAATTTTAAACGGATTTCGGACGGTCATTCTTCATAGTACCGGCCTCCAGAATTGCTAAGCTATGAACGCTTCTTATATTGGCCCAGAACACTTGGACATTTCTGCAGTGCAATCATAATTTTATATAAAAGGCATGCATCAACAAATAAGCTTCAATTTCAATAAAGCTACCGAAACAATTTTTACTAATACAAGAAACGACCGATTTCAGTTCGGTTCAAAATCCAAAATTCGGATAAGTATATGCAATTTGCATCGAATCCGAAAGAAACAAAGAAAATACAATATACGCATAAAAGAAATCCGAAACGAAACAAATCTTGTAGTGTATAGCAAGTGCCCAGGGCTGGTACCATGAAAAACTACCGATCGATATCCGTTTAACATTCGAATTTCGGGTTCATATAAATTAAACCAAATCCGAAAGCAATCCGAAACAAAAACTAAACAACATTCGTGCTATGGACCCAGTCAAAAAGTTGTTCCGCGAAATACGTTGTCATATACGAAGTGCAATATTTTCTCTCGTCGACTTTTAGATTTTTTACAAAAAAAAAACTTAATTGGACAAACATATTAAAACAAAAATAGTCGGTTCTGCAGTTCTCGAGTTTTACGCTTAGCTACCCTTTTAGCCATTCATTTCGATTTAAAAATGTAGTATTAAATATTTTACGCTGGTGTTAAATTCGTTGTGTGCCAAGTTAAACTGGCACTTGGACGGTTTTTATTTAAAGAACGCGCGGTTATCGCTGCGATACAGTCGCAAGGCACCCGCGGATCCAATGCTAAGAGCGGCTCCCGCCCGTCGCCCATCACGCAGAAAGATTTATGATGATACATTGTGCAGGTGACTGCGAGTCAGTGCGCTCCGTTACTTACACGTTCGTCTACCCAACACCAAATAGAAAGTAACAGCCAGCATTTGTCGGGTTGGTTGTTACCTCAGAAAAAGTCGACAGCTATTTGCACTCTCTGCCGAGACAATGTGACAACCTTGAAAAACGTATTCCTATCAGTATACAATCAAATTTCAAGCCACACTATCGTAACCTAGTTTCTACACTCGGATGGATTTCTGGTAAGGCACTTTTCTATTCCCATCCGGCTAGCAATTAACATTCTAAGTATGCAGCCAAACAACATGTTTGGCATATTACTCGTTACAATGTTGTGTTGCGTTAATGATAAAACACAGTTGATAACTTGTGATTTCTGGGTAAACAGCTTCTATAGCGAAGAATAGCAATTTCAGTGACGATCTGCGTGAATGACGTCTTTCAATTTGGCTTCAGGTATTTATGTTCAAGGACGGATTTTTCGGAAGTTATTTTCTTCTTGCAAAAGAAAAACTTGTTTCAACGCGTTGTTTTATTTGATCTATGCTCAATTTAATGATATTTATCAATAAACTAACAACAGTAACGCATACATACCCTAACTGAAACACACGTAACAACACGTATACTAAAAACAATAAACGGAAAATAACATCTTGGCAAATATTGAAATAATTTTATAATTGAAAACTTTTTTGATTTCAAATTAATATTTTACAAATATTTTTTGTCGATGAATTTTCGGCTAGCTATATCTCTCTAAGACTCAATTCCCAAGTTAACAAGTTGACCAAGTGGTCAAAAGCAACAAAACACACGCATAATTATGATTATTTGAATTTTTTTTCGTCACAGCTAAATATTTGACGTAAAGTACAATCGGCATCACAATGCAAAAAAGTATGTTTAATATCAAACAAATTTAATATTTAGTATGCTTTTTGGGGTTCCGAATTTTCAGTCTAATCGGCTACAGAAAGAGATGAGACTCCCTTCTAAACCACCATGTCAGATTTTGTTGCCCTTAGTGAATCATACCGCTTTATGTACCTATATATACCGGTTTATGTTTAAGGACTTTGTCGTTGCCTAATCCTTAATTCTTTTCAATTAAATGAAATCATTATCAACATTAGAATTTACAAGACGAGTTACTCGGATCACAAAAAAAATTAGAGACGAGTGCTGTACGGTAAAAGAAGGCACGCGTTCTTTTTTTTTAAATTAAGCCAATCACAATAATAAGTAAATCCACTCAGAACTTAAAACCTGGAGGAACCTGTGTAATGCAGCATAAATTTTCTAATCAAACAAACGAGAACTATTTGTGCAGAGGTAAATCAAACTTATGTATGAGGATTGCATTGACAAGTTCCGCGCGGAGGTAAATCAAACTTCTGCGGTTTATGATAGCCTGGTACTTCAAAATATTTTTCAGACGTTTGTTCAGAATAATAGGTAGTCTGCGTAAAGAAACGATATTGCATGCTCCTTTAAACTTATGTGAACCTTGTATTTCTTTCTTTACTGCATATTTTTTATGTATAATCCCCTCATACGTATGTGGGACAAGTTTTGTTTCATTGATCAATTTAGTTGGTTGTTTTTAAATAATATTACATTTTATTTATTATATTCAATTAATTCTGTGTTTGCGTTGCTGTCTGTACCTCCACCCTATCAATTTTACAGCTGTGACGAAACGAAACTGAATGTATGGAATACTTAATTAGGTACCAAACAAAACTGAAACGAAGTGTCACTAACTCCTCTGTAAATTATGGTCATTGAAATTTACTAAGTTCTACAATCTATTTCTTGCCTCCTTATCAGATGTATCAATCCGTCTTAGTTCAAAATGCAACTCCTCTTAGTGGTTCCAATAAAAGTTATCCAAACATTTGACTTCTGACATCTCAAGATATCCACGAATATTTTAAAAAATTATAAGTTTCAAAAGCTTTTCACAAAACCGTTTGTGGTTCTATTTAATCATCATCATGGGAAACGTTTGCTGTGTGCCATAGACCTCTATCATGTATTCAATAACTTTGTTGATAGTAATCTAACATCACGGATAACATCACTTAGTCCTTGGATTACATCGTAAACCGCCGCCGCAGTAGCTATTGACAGGATATTCCTCCAGGTTTAACTACTACCTCTTGTATTGCATATTGATCGCTCATAATCGGCATGTATCAAACTGTTCGACCATTATTAATAGTATCATCTACGATATGTCTCATTGTGCCAGCTTAGTAACGTGATGTCAGCCAGCGACAACTTTTCTCAATAAGAAATTAATTAAACTTTATGTAACTCTTACTTATAAATTCCACCCTCTGCTCGCTTCGGGAATAAAGCTAATAAATCAGTTATGATTGTTTTCTAACTCGAACCCTAATTTTGAAATTAGTATTATAACTTAATTCAATGTAATTTAAAGTTTGTAATTTAAAAAAAATGTATTGCGAAGTTTGTATCAAACACCACTTTTACACTTTAGTGGATAACATTTTTAAAATGTGTTATTATAACTATATTCTAACCGCGTCTTCATCTGCTTGGACTTCAAATAATATTGAAGGAAAACCCTTTATCGGAATAAAACGTATATAGCCTATGTACGTAAATTTCATCACGATTGGTTATTCTGTTTACGCTGCCAAAGGTAACGCACTCTCGCATTTAAAATATTAGTACATCAGGTACCATGGAAGATACCTAGGAACCAAAGTATGTAACTAATGTTTGAAGCAATATAAGTATTGTAACATTGACTGTATTCTTTTATAATGATGACGCGATCGAAAATAATCATCGTGCATTTTCGACGTAAAATATTTTTAACTAGCTTTTAGTGTATAATTTATTTTGCAACGCAATTGGATGCACTATTAAAAATAAAACTTATGAAAATACGACTGAAATTCAAGTTTACATAAAGTATTTAGTCTTATTGAACTACGTCTTCTACAATCTGATACGAATACCAGAAAATAAACATTCTTGAAATAAAAAAGATAAAACATCCCAAGTATCAAGAAGGTAAGGGAATTTTAAAACTTACCCCGCCTCGGGCGAAAAAACCTTTTACAGCCGCGGAGAGTCCTCGGCCATCCATTAGCACTTTGTAAACAAAGTTTTGAATTCTTTGTAACTTTTGAATAATATAATGTTTGCACGAGTAATTGGAATGTGGATGGATGTTTGTGTGTGTGTGTCGCGCTCGTCTAGCTGGCGGGCGGGCGTACTCGACAGGGCACGTTGGGCGGGCGGGCGTCGCGTCGAGCGGCTGGGCGGCGACTGACGTCCTCGCAGGCTACAAGCCTCGCCCGGAACCCTCTTCCTGTTGATCGTGTACGCGACAGGTGATTTCAACGCACTTTTAATCACTTAGTCTATAGTGGTTATCGATTTCCATCTGATAAACGGGACATCGTAAACCACGTGCGATAACCACTAGAAACTGATTTAGATATTTGTTTATTAAAACAGTAGCGGCAGTTTTTATGATACAATCTTAGTATTTAATGAAGACGCTGAAAGAAAATAGTTTCAAATACATACAATACAACAGAAACGCTTACGTTTACGTTTTAAACTAACATCAATTCATGAACCATCGCAAGGGTTTCCTACAGAGGCAACTAAGGGAATACGCCAAGTAACGGTCAAATTGACCTCTCAGTGTAGCTGTCTGTCAGAATAAATTATAGATACATACTGAGTGCAATTTACAAGTGTTAATACCACCCCCCGGATCACTGATGTCTTTACTTTACTGACGTCATTTGACATCGATTGTTGTTAACTAGGGAACTAGAGTTATCGACAGCAAATACATTAGTGATATTTGAAGCTGTAAAGATATTCGTCTTTAGTAAAATTCACCTTAGTTAAAACGATACCTACACTATACAAAGAACACACCTTACAAATGTCATTTCCCAGGGCTCCTCGACTTTCGCGGAGGGTCACCACCGTGGGGGGTTCTGTGGATGGAAATTCCACATAACCCGATCCTAAGAAGTAGGGTATCTTTAAAAGATTTCCCCCTCGAAAAAAGGACCAGAAGTTTAGGCTGTGCGTTGATATATAAGTCAGTCAGTCAGGACTTTGAATTTTAGATGTAAAGATAATACTGTACGCCTGCGGGCAAGAATTTAAGATCCTATGTATTAGATAAATGTACTTCCAAGACATTATAGATTCGATATGGAGCAACTTTCACAATAATTTCAGATAGACTTGATCTTTCTAGTCACGATTTGAGTCTGTGACTAAAAACCTATAGAAAGTAGAAGGCCCACAATACCAACTAGAAAACACTTTGAGTATTTCGTTTTGCTACTGGCATTACATTACATTCTAGTCTTTACGGCCCTTTTATGTCCTTTTTATTCAACTGAATAAATGATTATATTTACAGTCTCTTCGAGATAGGCGCGTTCATATTAAGATACAAATATTGTCAAGGTAGCTTATTGAGTGATTAACTTGGGTAATAAGAAAGAACCGACTTAAACTGCTCTAAAAGTCAACAGCATATGGTTTTCTCATGGATTTCATTGTCATAACAAGATCAAAGTGAACCACACGGGAAGCACCAGTTTTCAAAAAAAAAATCATCAAAATCGGTCACACAGTCTAAAGTTCTGAGGTAACAAACATTTAAAAAATAACCGTCTTTATAAGAACCTCCTCCTTTTTTGAAGTCGGTAAAAAACGCATGGATGTCAGTGTTACCCGAGGACGACAAAATCTAAAGCTACATGGAACACCAATCCTTGCAAGCGCATCTTTAGCAACGGAGTGGTCGGCGGTTTGAACGAGCTGCCCGAAGTACGTTGTGGCAGCAGACAATAGATACAAATCCATAGTATGAATGCGTGTATGTATGTATGTTAGTGACGATTTGTTAGATTATTTTTATTTCCATACTTATATAAGCATATAAATTTAAAACATGTAATAGACTAGTGATTAGTTGTCATTAACAAATATTATTATCTAAGATCTTGTAAGAGGCGTGTGCTGAAAAGCAGGTCTACAGGCGGCTTAATTACTTCCAGTATAACTGAGCCCACTGACCGTTTTGCTTCGATGTACTTGTAGTTTAATATTATTAAGTTTGCAAGGCTACATAGAGTGACAGTGGCGCCCCTTCTCGTTCGTTTAAAATTTCTTCGCAGTAATACAATAATTCCAGAAACTAAGACGGACTTTTCGTAGTCATTGGTGGTTTACATTACAGTTTATAGAGATATTACGGATTCATTTTTAGAATATATGTACTTGATACGAATTGAGCCGCTTAAGAGTGGTCACTTTTACTTTTTTTAAACGATATTACCTGCACAGCTGAATCGATACATGAATTGGTGATGTATCTATCGTGATGTTACCACGTCCTGGTAAGCACATTTTATTCAGCGAAAGCAATGCAAGGACAAATCTCGGACATCACTCACCACTAAAGAGATTTGTGCGTCAGTATAACCAATTAACCAAAACTACAGATAGTGATATTTTCATGATACATAACAGTAAATTTAAATTCAAAATCTTAATTTCTTGTAAACTGTAATTTTTTTATCGATCTTTTAATTTCATAACGTTTTTATTAGCATGTCGTTGTTGCCTGTAAGTAGGACAGCATTTAACTATACTATTAAATTTGTAAGTGTCAATGTATATCCTGTAGATGACCTTGTTAAATAAAATAAATAAGTAAATCTATAAACCGTAAGCCATCAATTACAACAAAAAGCTTGGCTAGGTTTTTGGAATTATTGTGTGACTGCGGAGAAATGTAGAAAAGAACGAATTAGGGAGCCACTGGTGCTCTATGGAGCCTTAAGCTGTGGAGATTTTAGCAACTTAACAACGTAAATTGTAATCCCTTTGTCCATTAGTCAGAGAGTCATTCGCCTGATGGTGGGTACCATGTAAAGGGTTGCCAGCGCCGCTGCGACGATGTAACTCCGCTAACATAATTATTTCCCGCAGAACTTCGTTACTGGAATTTATTCTTCAGCGAGTGGCCGTTCGAGGCGATTACCTAAGTTATGTTCGGGGAGTGGGGTAACTTGAGCAAGTTCACGTTAGTGTAAGTAGACGGCCGAGTCGAGTGGCGAGTCATAAAAAGTAGAGTAGATCGACGTTTGCAAACTTTATCTGCAGGAGACCTTTTCGATTCGACAGTAGAGATACAAACCAAATTTAATAATGATATAATAAACTGTTTATACAAGACTTTATTGCTAAGATACCCATAATATTAATATTTTACGTAACATATATTTAGCTGACTTCAAAAAAGGAGGAGATTCTCAATTCGACTGGTTTTTTTGTATGTATGTTACGCGACAACTCCAGCAATTATGAATCGTTTCTGAAGATTTTTGGTTTGTTAGAACATACTTCAGAGATACTCCCATATACATTTAACCGAAATTGATTTAGCGCATTTTAAGAAAATCAACAAAAACCAAATAGGTACCCAGATAATTCTACCTCTATGAGTAAATACTTTAGGGGATTAATGTTGTAGATTTTTAGAACAGTTAAAGTCGGTTTCCAGTACTTTTTAAACGCGTTAATTATATTATAACATGGCGTGCTTTCGCTGTGGACAACCATCTTGCAACCTCAACCTCAACCATGGCGGATCAATGTTGAGGATGTATATTGGGATGGTGTGGTCTAGGATGGTTCACGGTAGCCTAGAAATAGCATATTAAATCTGGAACTTGAAGACATCCAAGTTGTAGCGCTCGGACAACACAGGAGCCGCAAGGAAATTCCATTCCTTCCCTGTAATCATAATAAAAGAAGAAAAAAATCACCTCGTGCGAAATGGTGGAATTCCAACTAAGAACTGAGTAGAGGCGGAACCCAGACGTTCGTCTGGTTCACCAATAGTAACAATTGAATGAAAAGTACTTTTTTTTTTTAAAAACCCGACTGTGTAATTTTTAACTTTTTATGATTTTGATATACCCAGTGTCACTCTCACAGTAAATACGAATCTCATGACACCTCCCAAGCTAAAATCTATCGAGTCGTTCAGGCCGCAAAGCGTGCCAAATAATTATACATACATACTCTCGAAAAACATAACCCTCCTTCTGGCGCAGTCGGATAAAAAGGTTGAAGTGCTGTTATCTATTTCTACATATGATTTCTAATAAGTATGTCGTTCCGCGAAACGTCATATGAGTACGTTCGCGGAAGCAAGTACGTTACTCCGTTTAAATACCACTTCCTATAAGGGGCCGTCCATTAATCACGTGATCTTTTTTTAAGCATTTTTTAACCCCCCCTCCCCCTTGGTGATACATGGTGAGGTTTAAGACTACCCCCCCACCCCCCATCCAACATCACGTGTATTTTTCGTATCTACAAAAAATCTTAAATTTTTTAGAACTAGAATTGTCTTGGGCGCGCAAGCGCGCGTGTTGAATTTATATATTAATTTGGTATCGTATATGTCATGATATATTTTTGTGTCATTTTACTATAATACATGTAACTGTCAGCCAATCACAAGCCTGGAAGCTTGGCTTCACATATATTTGATCTCCTTTTTATGTTAGGATATTTTTGAATATTATCTTAAATACATGTATAAAGTATAATCTTATTTTATTCTGAAATTAAGGACCATGATAAAAATGTCTGACAGAAAGGTTGCAGGTTGTTTTTGATTGGCATAAAAATAATAATAAACGAATGGTGTAATCACCCACAACTCATTAAATTCTTTCTGAGCGATACTAGGTTTTTTCCTTTCTTATACTCTGCAAAAAGGTCTTTATACGGATCACCTACTTTAAACATTGTTTTAATAATGCAAAACGTACTAAGGTATTATAACCGTTTACGCATGTATTCGGCGCGAAAACAACAGAATAACTGGCGATTGGCGTGCCGAGCGGGCGGTCGTCGGCGGCGCGTGAGAAGGTACTTCGTTCGTTGTCTAGCAACGGCGAGTCAAGGTCACACTACACGCCGCTTTTCGATTTAAAAATCGCGCGTTTGAAAAAATAATGAAAAAATAAATACACGTGATATCTTACTACACCCCCCCTCCCCCCTTGTGACATTTCGTGATTTTTGTCAAACCCCCCCCCCCCCCCCCCTTTCAAGCCTCACGTGATTAATGGACGGCCCCTAACCTATTGTTTTCCTAAAGTTCGCAGTGACATCACTGTCGTATGGTTCTACTTATTTGTTACGGCGATATCCTTCATACATTAGCATGTGATCTTTTCGCACGGCACCTTTTCAAGGAATCTTATATGTCTAGGTAAATCATATTGTCATTATTAATTTCAACTTCCATAATAAATAGAATCGTTTATTGTGGTAAGTTTGGTTGATGGTTTGCTCGCAGGCAGCCATGTTGATTGTACATATCAATGTAGCAAAATGTGTATATTATTAGTTATTTATTTGATTAACAGGAAAACAATTTTTTGTTCTTTATAATGTATTTCACACTGTGTACGACTTTTTATCTGAACCATTTTATTTGAAAAAGTTAAATCATCGCTTTCGAAGTCCTTTTAATCAGGTACGAGTATCGCATTAAATACTTTAAAAACATTGTGTAGCTATTTTCAAGGTATGCAACAGATTTAAGAGTTTTGCTTTAAACTAACCTGTTCATTTGTCTGATACTTCTGGTTCCATTTTGGCTGGCGCTAGTAAGCAAATGCTACTTCTAACGTCGATGGCTGGAGTGTCAGTATCTTTTCGAAAAAGTGCTTCCATGACTCTGTAGGAGTTGTATATACAGGAAAATACCTACATTTTAATCAGGTAGAGTTGTGTTCTAGGCTCCATTATAAACAATGTGGATGCAAATGTGAAAATGCGTTTCATATATCAATTATTGCCAACACTACTGGAGTATGCTATTGATATTTCGATCAGGACATGTTTATTCCAATCGAGATAGTGGTATGAGACATTTTAAAAAAACATATACTAATATATACGTAGACATCTAACGTCAATCCCTTCCTTAATGAGTAGGCATACATCTTGTCATAATCCCAACATGAAAATTTTACTAAGCTCCAGTCGTAGTAAATTGGTTAAAAAGCAACACTAAAATATACCTTACATTAACGCAATAACGAAAATTGAGTACCCTTTTACCTTCAGGCACTAATAAGGGAATCCTAACAGTATCAAGTACTCCTCAGTAATACAGGATGTTCTTACATATTTATATGTATTAATTATGTTGCTGTTGATATGTTTTCTTTCTGTTGTTGTTTTGGCATTGGCACTAAGACAAGACAAATGTTTATAATTCTACACACATGGTTACGGTTTACAATTTATATGATAAAAATTCATACTTAATGTATATATGGTTCATATATTTAATTTAATTTCAATTCATATTATTTAAATGAAGAGATATCGTTTGTAACTTTTGATGATGGAGATAATCTCCATCATAACATTTAAAACGAAGTTCTCACTTATGTAGTTTCAGAGATACAACATGTGTCAGCTGGCGACCCGTGTCACCAGCTTACACACACATATCGGCTCGTAGCTTAAACAGTTTTAGCACTAGAGATTCGAAAATTTTGAAGCTTATTGCTGAAATTTTGCCCTAAAATATGAGGTACAATACATAATCGTGACATGAATAATTACGAAGATACAGATGTGTAAGCTGGTGACACGGGTCGCCAGCTTACACACGGTATTTCGTTCGTAGATCCAACAGTTTATCAATGTGATCGTCAATTTTTTTGGCTCTCATTGCTGTAATTGTCTTTTAAATGCCTGACTATAGTCTAAAGCCCTAACCTCACTGGTTTGCCTTCCTGGCATGTGTCAGCTGGAGACATGGGTCACTAAAAACAGCTCGCTGTAACTGAGTTATGGTTGTTGCTAAATTATGAATGCTAAAGTTTGATTGCTCCTAAATTGCCTTAAAATTTGGCATGCGTAGAATTCCCCTAGCTCTATAAGGAAGCTGACGACCCACACATCAATGCCGCGACGCCCCACGACATAGACAATAAGTATCATATCAATCAGCTATCATCAATCAGTATATGAGTAATAATAGACTCGCTAACACCACCCAGAGACGATTTTCTGCACATCCTGTAAATATATTAGGGCTTAGTATTACAACGATTTACTTCAATTTAACTTTAGTGCTCATTTTACAAAGTTCGGTACAATCTCTAATGAATTTAATAAAGCCCAATATTTAGGTAACAAAGCCCAATTTAAAGAACTTTACAGCAACTCAGTAAAACCTTGTTTTCAGGCTTTTAGCATATTGTTAGTATTCAGAGGAGAGTCAAGTTCAATGGCTTCTCTAATGGCACTTCACTATTTCTTCTGTCTCGAGAAAGTCTCAACGGCGTCTATTGAATGTGTTGAATATTATTATTTTATTTAGAATTCCACAAAACAATTATTTGGTTTTTATTATATAAACTTTAAACTACTAGTAAGTATTTTTTATGTGTTTAGATAAAATTAATAATAAGTAATTCCACCAATTGCATGTTATAACTTTCATATTTTTGTTTTATACTCGTACCTACTATATTTTCATCAATAACTATTGACTTTATTTTACAAATATGAATATGTTTTATTTACGTAAAACTCATAAAAAAATTTCCTTTTAAATATTGAAATATTTGTGTTAAGTAGCTTCGCTCTTCCAGATTTAGTTGCTTAATTACGAGTAAATGTAAAGAACGATAGACACATTATATATTAATAACTTATTGAATTTTAATCAATTTCAACGAAATCTCCTCCTAATCGAACTACTATTCGATTTGTCATCTAGATTTAGAAAAAAAGATACAGTATATTTATTTGAGACTAGCTTCTGCCCGCGGCTTTGCCCGCGTGGACTTTAGGATTTATCCCATTGGATAAATCAATTACATAACAAATATGAAACTGACGTGACGCTTTCCGGCAACGAATAATTATTTGGATATTATTCATACTACAATTTTAAAATCGACATAAAATATGGGTAAGAGGTGGGGGGTAAGAGGGTGCAAGATTCACATACAAAAATTGGTCAAGCCGTTTCGCAGAAGTGCGACCACAAAAACCCATACATTTTTATATTCACCCCCATTAAAAATATGCGGAAACACGTATTTATCTGTCTCCACTCTCTAACAAAACATCAGAGTTATCATACAAAATGAACTATTAACCAATGAATTAATAACCTGTGGAACACGTATTTCTTTGTTTCAAATGTAGCCACTTACTTAGTATCAATTTTCATGATATTGATGATATATTGACTTCAAAAACAACAGAGTTCCTATACAAACTTATCTTCAAAAAGGACGGACTTTCGTACAAACTTACATCCCTTATTTTACCCTGCTAGGGGTGGAATTTCGAGAAATCCTTTTTTAGCGAATACTTTCACTTTACAAAGAACGCATACTCCAAATTTCATGGCCATAGGATTAAGCTGTCTGATAAGATAGTTATCTGCCTCCGTGTCTTAAAAATGGCAACATGTTTGTACTAACAACCTTGAGGTCCCATGTTTTAATTGATTTTTTGTTTTTGTACATACAGTTTTGACCATAAGTCCCAGTACCTATCGGTACTTGGTTTGGATGGCGGTAAGACATTTTCTCGGGACCTGTCGGTGTGTCGTACCACTAAAGAGGCCTATGTCTAGCAGTGAACGTTTCCTGGCTAATGTGAATATTGTACCGAGTAGATCAAACGTATCGAAAAATGAACCTCCAGGTCTTTTTGTGTATAAAATGTTTATATAATTTTTTGTAAACGACTGTTTGTGTTCTGAATAAATAATAAATAAAAATAAATAAATTGTTCAAAATGTATTGTTTTGTCTATAACAGTTTGGTTTGTATATTAAAATGTTCAGTTATTCGTTAAAATTAGAGTAGTGACCTAATTGCTAAATGTTCGATTCACAACCCGGAGGTCTAGGGTTCGATTCCCAGTATCTATCGAAACTCAGTTTGGTTGGTGGTAAGCCATTTTTTGTCTGCCTGGCTCGCTACTACCATGTTACCTAAGTCTGATAAGCATGATTTCTATCCAACGGCCTTATTGTCACGTACCACGTGCGTACAACTAAGCAGTGGAATTCCCTGCCGGCTGTGTTTCCCATGCGATACAACCTAGATAACTTTAAGTCCAGAGTGAATAGACTATTTCTATGCAACCGTGAACGATCCTAGACCCCATCGTCGCTTAACATCAGGTGAGATTGTAATAAAACGGAAGCCTATCGAATGTAAAAAAAACATGTTAGATGAAGGTCAAATACAAACCCATACAAAAACAACTATTTACGAACTTTTTATACAAACTTACATCGCTAATTTTACCTCACATTCCGTTAGGTCTTAGTTGTATAGGTGCTATGTAACTACAAAATCTTACTGCGATCACCAATCCGCCTACCAACAGTGGTGCTTGTTGCAAATCCAATCATAGTTTAATGTGTAGTTACACGGCAATCGCAAACTTTAACACAAACTTGCATCACATATTCTTTTTGCGGAACTATCATAAAAAGAAAATATTTGCAAAATCTCATTACAATACATGGTTTCGTCTGTCAGTCAGTCACTTTTAACGCTGAGGAAATGTTTCAAAAACACTTTAAAACATTAACCACTGAAGCACTTTCTTTTGTATTTGCTATTTGGAATTAGTCAGGCATTGTAGCCATTCTGTACAGAACCCACTAAACTGGTTTTTGTATTCTGTTATACTACCTATATCACCCTCAAACAATTTTTGGCAAACCTTCTCAATGTACAGATAGACACGTTGATTCTACAGGTGTGAGGTAGCAGAGCACCTGAGTACCTCTATTAGTTTGAGTCTCCTGGCTAAACATAATTTCTATCTTATTGTCACATACCACGTGCTTACAGCTAAGCAGTGGAATTCCCTGCCGGCTTTTGTGTTTCCTAAGCGATACCATTAAGATAACTTCAAGGCCACAGTGAATAGACTATTTATAGGCAACCGTGAATTATCCTAGACATCATCGTCGCTTAACATCAGGTAAGATTATGGTAAAAAAAAACACGTGTAAATCAATCAGTCACTTCAAACACTGAGGTAATGTTTTAAAATCACTTTTAAACATTAACCACTAAAGCACTTTCTTTTGTCTTTGCTATTTGAAATTAATCAGGCATTGTAGTTATTCTGTACAGAACCCACGGTGCTCGAGTCCGACTCGCACTTGGCTGTTTTTTTGTATTCTGTATACCCTTAAACCATTTTTGGCAAGTATTTTCAATGTACAGATAGATGCGTCGATTCTCCATATACAGGTAAGTCGATTCTACAGGTTTTTTGAAGATATCTTTTTATTGCGTGAACCGATTTTGATGAAATAAAGCTTAGATGTTGCCTTGACCTACTACTAATTTAATTGTGAAAACCGCATCAAATTTGGTTTTGTATTTTCGGAGATTAGCCGGTTCAGACAAACAGACAGACAGACAGACAGACAGACAAAATGTTTAAAAATTGTCTTATTGTGTTCTGTTACACTTCTTACATCACCCTCAATCAGTTTTAGGCAAAAAAAATCAATGTACAGACACATCGATTCTACAGATTTATTATAGTATAGATAGATAGAAGAAGATAGATAGATAGATAGATAGAAGAAGAAGAAGATAGATAGATAGATTCAAACAGTCATACTCGTATATACGATAAATCCGTTGGATGTGTGAAAGAACAGCAAGAGCCGTGGCGATGTGTGTACATGTACAGATACGTGTCCAAAAGTGGACTAATGCAGAGGACGATGATGCGCATGTCTTTATTTCGCTTGTGTAAAGCTTACTTCACCTTTCAACCAGTTTAAACGAAGATAAAATGCCTAACTGCTCATAATAACAAAATAACGGACGAGTAAATTACAACAAGTGGATATCCATAAAAATTGTATAAACGGTGAGCCTCTTGTAAGCTGTGTTGCCGACCTCAATATATTTTATAGTAAATTGGATTTGAACTTCAACTTGACTCTTTCATGATCACATTTGAAAAGCTTTGCTAAAAAAATTCATTATATTCAAACGCATCTATGGCCTAGTGGCTATACAATGCAGTACATTTGTATGGACAATATCTGGAGATCTTGAGCTCGATTTTCAGTGGGGGTACCTATCGGTACTCGGATTAATTGGTGGCATTTTCTATGTCCGCCTGGCTAGCTAACACCATATTACCTAATTATGCCGCCACACAGCAGTACGTTAATATCACTTTTTGTGTTCCGGTATGAAAGATAGCAGAGCCAACGCCTCATTTGCTTGAGGGTGAGCACGCTTTTCCATCCAACGGCCTGTATAACCGTGCTATCGAATCTGTCACCAAACATCAGTGCTAAGGACGCTTCATTGTTAACTTTTTAAATGCTAGAACTGTGAATACTTCACAATAAAAATCATCTTTATTTCACCCTATTTCTGTGCATAATATAGTTGAAGTTAGTCAAAGATAAAATAAAGGATTTATATGTATAACTAAAAGCACCGTTGTCTTTTGCCCTTGAAAGATAACATCTACACTAATATTATAAAGAGGAAAGATTTGTACCTATTTTTGTATGTTTGTAATGAATAGGCTCAAAAAGTACTGGGCCGATTTAAAAAATTCTTTCACCAATAGAATGCTACATTCTTCCAATTTGACATAGGCTACATTTCATTTTGAAAAAAATTAGGGATCCTTGGTAAAATTTGAACAATGTAACCGAAGGTGTAGAAAAATGAGTCTTAAAATGTCTTTCGTCAAATGCGCTGCCGAAACTATTAGCGATAGAACAAAATAATGTACGACAATATTGAAGAACATCATAATGTCTACAAAAAACTCCACGGTAACACATGTCCAACTATTGTAGTTATGTCACTACAACAACTTTTTCATTTTAAACATTAATGAAAATGCTAACCAAATTCAAACCATGCTATTTATGTGTTTATATTAATCCTTATCCAAATAAATTATTTTATGGTCAAGACCATTTAACTACCTATAAAATAGTTTTTAAATTATTTAAATTGGACTTTCCATTCAAAAGATATTACGAATTAAAAATTCAAACAGTAAACAAAACCGCCATAGCGCCGTGGCCGTTGTTTGCGATGCAGTCTGAAAAGCGCGCCGGGCATCGCGGCGGGCGGGGTGGAGGGAGCACTGAAATATTTTTTTAAATATATAATTAATAAATAATAATTTTTAATAAATAAAAATATTTGTGAAAAAAAAGTGTTTTATATCCAAATTTCCAAAAATAAATAATTGTCTACCCCGTGCGAAGCCGGGACGGGCTGCTAGTATCTCATAAAGTTGATGACTACAGCCTTACCGTCACTTAGGTGAGATGGCAACCACACGAAATCATAATTAATCAATTATTGTATAGTAACATCAAGCAGTAGGGCCTGTTGGAAACTCCTCGTTAACTTTCTTTGCAGGAAAGGTTTTTTTCACTAATACAAAAAAAACATCATGAAATTGGTTTGTCTGGGGAAAGAACTGTATTTCCATAACATCTATAGCCAAAACATTGCCCTAGCCAAAGACACAGTAATGGTGACAAATAGAAACAACTAAGTTACAAATTGGTACTACTCGTAAGTGCGTCTCCCACAATATAAAGTACATAACAAAAAACAACTTGACGTCAGAAGTTACGACAAAAACGATTATTGCTAGCAATAAACGTTGATGTCGAGAGCTTTTAAACAAGCCATATCACGTTTATTGCAGTTCGGTGATAAAACACCGTGGTTACTTATTATTATTTGTTATCAGCCTCTCAGGTTGAGTGCTCGCAAGATATGGATGTGTTAGTTTGAATGACAAATCCATACGCGGCTCTACCAAAAATAGCACCGCTGGTGTATAACATGTTGAAGTAATTCAGCTTTTCGACGATGGACTGTAGGGGGCTGAAATTTTCTAAATATTGAAGCAAACCTCTGAGCCCACCAAAATAAAGCTGTTGTTTATGGAGCAAAAAAGCTTTCTGCTATTTTGTGCTTGTGTTGCTATTGTGTTTTTGACGATGCGTTTGAGAAAGTTAAACACTGCGATAGAAAATTGATCGACGAATGTCTTGTTGATAATGTGACAATGTTTTCATTATATAAAAAAAGAAAAGGAAAAAAAGTTTCTTTCTTTTTATTTTCTCAAAAAGACAACGGACTTTGATGATATGTATGAAATGCTGTGTGTATCATATATTTGTGTCCCCGTAAAATCAATATTTTCATACATCGTGAGTCTGTCCCTAAGGAATAACCTCGTGTGAATTTTTTATACAAGATCCAAGGGATCTATATATCAGGTTTGAAGTACAAACAAAGCTACCGGTAATGGGCGTAAAGCTTAAGAAATAAGCCTTCCGGCGAGAGACAGTACACGTTCTTCAATTAACTGGGTTGTCTAGAAGAAGAAAAAACTGTTTACCAGCGCAAAGCAAGCAGCGTTTTCAAAAACTTACTAAATTCACCACGAAGCTAAAAATATTTTCAAAGGGCAGGTTTACCTTCATGAAATTCACCAACGCTTCAGCACAAGTACCGAACTAAGGAAATAGTTATTTTGTAGAGCTAAGCACACACAATAGATGCATTTTAAGGCAGGGTCAAAAGGACGAGAACATCTAGCAACGACGATGGCTGGATCCATTACACATTGATTGTTCGTAAATTAAAGGGGACAAAAAGCAACAACAATAAAATAAGGTTGTGGGCAGAATTGAACATTGAAAATGCTTTTTCTTGCCATGTCACTAGGGATTTCAGTTTTCTATGCCTACTATCTAATATTTCAGTTGTCAATATCAATTTGTATTATAAATATGTCGCTGGAAATTATATAATGTAAAATATATAATATATCAGATATCCATTCTAATGTTATAATTGCAAACGTCAGTTTGATTATCCTTCCTTTTCGTCGTAAGGGAGGGTCAGAATTACACTTTTTGTACCTCTATAGGGTCGGGAAAAGTCATAGGCTGCTTTTCGTCCTGACCGAGCATGTAGTTACCGTTTGTTACTATCCAAAGTGCTCGTGGAGCACGAAGTCGCGGGCAAAAGGTAGTATTTTATAAATCTATTGTCAGAAAATATTCGCGAATTAGCATTCTCTAAGAATATTCTCTTATAAGATCTAAAATCGACAGATACAATTTATTATAAGATTAATAAAATATGTGCACAGCTACTAATAAATACCGAAGCCAATCAAACTGTAGTGCACATCAATGGAGTGCGATTCAATCGATTGCGGAGCGGAAATGAGCGCGGGTGAGTGACGGGCGGGCAGCGGGCGGCGGGCGGCGGGCACTCCGCGTAAGAAGAACCAGCGAGATCTACTTCCGACTGACCCTTCTGCCGCTCACTGACAACCTGCGTTCATGTGATCATTTTAAGAAACTGTATTACTACAAATTATATTATTTGTGACCGTGACTTTGTCTGCGTGCGATTCATCATCCTAACCTCACGTTTAACGGATGTAATTAGTGAGCCGTGAGGTTGTAAGGATGTTTGTCTTAATGAAATAACTGAACATTGTCTTAATATAACTATGTTTTATTTCGGAACATTTACATAATTATAACTAGGTATAGTATTCATATGTAGATTTAAAGAATTTTTAAATTACAGTCAGAGTTCGATGAGTCGGTAAAGTCCGTTCGCTTAGAGACTAGAGTATATTTATTCCTGAGGTCTGTGAGCGGTACGGAAGGGTATGTTTACGGAACGTCAAATGCTACCTCCCGCACCGCTTCCATACCTCAGGAACAGAATACGTTAGACCGGTATGGTCGCATTTAAAAAAAGCCTCTTGTCAAACGAAGCTGACGCGTTATTAAAAAAGGCCGATGGCGGTGTACAGTGTACACCCGCTAGTGAATATGGCATTTTACATTGAGGTATCGCTGTAAGTTGGAGTTTGTGACTGTGTGGTGATTATTGCTCGTATAGAAAATGTATTGTGCTCCGTCCGTAAAATTTTATGCTCCGTCGTGTGTACACATTTTTTGGCCGGTTTAATTATTCTTGTTTCCCAAATTTACTCATCTTCATTATAATAACCACGTAAATCGTTCGGGTGTACCGGTACTAGCTAAGCGAACAAACTATAATCTAATGTGGCAACGAGCTATCATACATCTCGTATCGTATCGCAAGAGGAGTAAAAGCTCTCAATACCACGCACTCTTGTTAGATGGATCGACAACCTTCCACGAAATCGATCGAGTCTTAGGTAAGGTCCAGCTGTGGCCAGTATGTCAGGCCAGTTGGTCTTTAAAGTGTAAACTAATTACAAGTACAAGTTTTATAATCTCCGACGGCAGTTTGTCACACTTGATACTGGCAGCACCTGCCGCTAGTGATCCTTGTATTACACAATTATTCAGGACAATGTGATCTTGACCCATATATTAACATATTGATCGTGGAGAGAGGCTGCCTTGCACTGCGACTGAGCTTTGTACCGGGGTTGAAATGGACTGGATGGATGTATTAATTGTTATGGTACAATCAATCAGAATCCGTTTCAAATCGGTACCACACAAAGAAGTAGGTTAAATGCTTTCTAGGTGTGTGTAGAATATACTTTAGATATAATACAGATTCTCAAAATTCTTTAGATAAGATTTTAGTGAATCGTATTGAAATAATACAATCAATCCATCTTCAATTTAACACAAATGGATCTAACACAATTTGATTAATTGTATATATAACAGGAATGAGGGTTTACCGACAAACACAAAATAATATTTGATTGCATGCAAGGGGTATTCCGTTTCTAATAACAGACATAGGAAATAGTTCGAAACGTCAATAAAACCGCAAAATTATAAATAGCTAATTGGGAACTACATAATGCTATATTTAAATAGAAGGAAATAATGCTGAAGGGCAGGATAATTTGTTAAGTGTACATTCTAAAAGCTGTTTATATATGTGTAAAGTTAAGAACTTAAAAAAATAAATCAAAAATGTTTATTTCATTCAAAAACCTTTACATAAATACATTGTTTCGAAGCTCTCCTTTTAATTATGGATAATTCTTGTATTAAGAGGCTATGCTGTTGTCAAAGCGCCCATACAAACGTAGTCCAGTCATATTTTGAGTATTAAGCTATGAAAATCTATGAAATTTTCAAGACACAATCTAGAAACAAATATCTGTGTCGGTGGTGAGTCAGATTTTCGTTTAAATATATACTTCCAGAGTTACAGGGCGTCAAAGTATTGTATTTTTCGGTAATAAAAAGCCCCAACTTTGAACCTGATTTACAAGAGTATGAATCAATTTAGAACAATTTGGAAAAACCACCGACATCTGAAATTTCATTAGTATACTGTATTAAAAAAATGGTTACATAATATACTGTATCCTTCAAATGATCCCTGGACTACGAAACATCCAAGTAACGGGTGGATAACATCGCATAATGTATGCTGTCTCACCGTACGCGCTCGGGTAGGATAGGGCTCGGAGAGGGACAGCTACAAAACAATTTAACCTTGAAACAGACCACGTGGTCTTACCAACATAGCCTCTTAAGGGGCCCAACTCTTCCCCATGGAAAACAAATGCAACAGAATGCTGATTAATATATAATTTTAATTAAACTAAGTGTATATATCTAAATATGTATAAAACTGAAAGGTTGAATATTTCTTTCTGTTCCTTTTCAACCGATTTTAAAAAAGGAGGAGCTTCTCAATTTGACTGTATGTTACGCGATAACTTCGCCAACTATGAACCTATTTTGATGATTCTATTTGGTTTGGTAGAACATACGTCAATGGTGGTTCAATTTAAATTTTATTGAAATTGATTATGTGCTTTTTGAGAAAGTGAACAAAAACCAAATATGTACCCATATAATTCTACCTCTAAGGGTGAACAATTTAGGGGATGAATGTTGTAGACTTTTCAGGCAGTTGGAGTCGGTTTTTAGTTCTTTTTGAAGTCGGTTAAAAATATTGTAATCGTGAAATCCTATTAACAGAATTAACGACTACATCATTTACAAATCAATAATATGAAGTATTATAAAATATAAAAATCATTACCATTAGTTTTTCGTTGAAGGAAAAGTCCGCGTGGTGGACTATGGCACCCATACACTCACTGCAGTGGGAACATAGTATATAGGCTGTTGATGATTGGTGACATCGCATCAGTAAAAAAATTCTTGTAAATTGTTTTTTTTTTAAAGATATACGTTAGCTGTAGAGTTTCGTTGGCAATTCCTTTTTTACAGAACTCCTCCGAAAGTGGCGGTATATTCATTAACGTTATAGAATACTAGCTTCCGCCCGCGACTTTGTCCGCGTGTACTACAGGATTTATTCTACTTGTTCGATAGGCATAGAAGGCATCTATCTCCATTTCCAGCATAAGGTACAAAATAGTGTTTATTCTGTTACGTAGGCTAATAGTTTAAAGAAACAAAAGAAATTTCAATATCTGACGTAGTACATTCAAAGAGTCTTCACACTAATATTATAAACGCGAAAGTTTGTTTAAACGAATTAGAATAGAATAGAATAGATATAGTTTATTCGGCGTACATACAGATTAAAGTACAGTTCATACATTTATTTTAAATTTAATTTATTATAATTATATTTAATTAATTACATATTCTATGGTCGGTTGCTAGGCAACGCGTTTTTGTTATGCCAAAATTGCCCATGTAATCCCACTAATATTATAAGTGTGATTTCGTACAATTTACCCAATATGTCTTTATAAATTATAGCCTATATGTTATTCTGATGTATTAGCTATATTATTGTAAAGTTTCATTCAAATCCATTCAGTAGTTTTTCCGTGAAAGCGTCACAAACATCCAAACATTCACACTTATAATATTAGTAGGATATTAACAATTCGGATATATAAAAACGTTTATATAAAGACAATATGCACCAATGTGATGTCACTAATACGGTCTCTGGGCGTTAATATAAGCGTCCGTGATTTCGAAATTGACTAATTTACATCTTTATTCCCCTCGTGAACACCATCGAAAAATGTTCCATGTAAAAAGTAATCCATTTAAATTTATTTGATATTTAATCTCATCAATGATTACGGCAGTCATGAATGGTACACTCGATATAAAAATATGTATCCACTTTTGACTCATGTCACATTCACCTTTAATTGACATTTCCTTCAACACACTGCACAGTAACAAGCAAGAGTGAATGTGACATGGTACAAAAGTGGATACATATTTTTGTACTCGAGTGTACATGTTATTTTCAAGCAACTTCAGAAAAGGAGGACGTTCTCAACTGAACTGTATGTTGTTGTTTTTGGATGTACGTTACGCGATAACTCCGACTCGACTCCGATAATTGTGGATTGATATTTATTATTCTTTTTATGGGTTCCGTAGTCATACAAGGAACCCTATAGTTTCGCTCTGTCCGTTTGTCCGTCCGCGGCTTAACGTCGAGACCCTATGTTGTATTTCCCTTCCTCCTGAATAGCAGAATAACTATATTCATTCATCAAAATTCATTTTTTATACATTCACGACCTATCAGCAACTTTTTGATTTTTATCGAACGAGCAGTTCCCACAGATTACATTCAGGGCATTCGTCCACGTGGGCGAAGCTGCGTTCAGAAGCTAGTTACTAATAACTAGATAAATATTGACGACAAATAATTCATCTTATTCTCAATCAATTGTGAGTAAACTGTATAGGCAGGTGCGTCGTTAACATTAATGAGTTCTACGAAATGTAACACGGTTAAAACTAATACGTGTACTCATAAGCGCAATTACTTGAACGTGAGCCACGGGGTTTTGTTAACATTGCTATGACGTCTGCGAAACCACAGAGCATTGGGACATTGTGTTTTATGAATAATAACGACGATATATTTCCTGTTTTGTTCCTATGAGGGGTGCAGCGTGTCGGTGCCAGTAAGCGCGGTACATGTATTGACAGTCAGACGCGTTGACGCTACCTAGTAATACGATTAACACAAATGTTTACAAAATGTCGGAGGAAATCGTGACAGCCGACAGCTCAACTACCTGGGAGACAACTACTTTGCAAGCGGAACCTTCTACCTCGACAAGTTGGCTTACGGAAAGCTTGCCTACAGCAGTAACGGAGATCGAAGAAGTGTTTTCTACGACGGAAAATGGCAGTGTTTCAGTGGACTACCAGCAACAATTCGAAAGTGACTCGGCGACTTTGCCGCTCTTCGAAGCTTTCATTATAATTGAAATTGTTATGACGGGTATCGAGCTCTTGATATCGATCGTGGCAGCTCTCAAAGTTACCCGCTGGAGAAGGAATTACAGGAACCAAATGCTGATGCAGTTAAGTCTTGTCAGATTCATACGGCGGGTGTTTGCTCTCATAGAGTATTTTAGAGACAACAAAACTATACCAAGTTCATTTGGACTATCCACATTGCTACTCAGTTCACAGATTTATATAGACTTTGTCATAGTAATTCTAGTCCTCTTTTTTATTAAACACATGTATGATACGTTGATTGTAGTGTTAGTTAAAGTAAGTCAGAACAATTTGGTTAAAGTGCTGACTTGTTCGTGGCTCGTGCCTCTAGTGATCAGTGCACTCGGTACATCGTTGGTTTGCACTGCAGTGTTAACAGAGAAACAGGTGTATTTACTTATCTGTTTTGTATTTCGATGGCCGCTCATGTTAATAGGCACAGTCGCTTACATAATTATACTTATAAGCGTATTAAAAGAGGAAATAAGAAAGTTCGCTCGGAGTCTCACGATCACTACGTTTTTATTATGCTTTATTATAAACTTGTACCTGTTCATCAGAGATGCTATATACTTGTGGTGTATTCAATCTTTTACAACTATTTTGTTTAGTTACTTTTTAGGTTTTAGTTTGAACGTCCTAATACTCACTCTGTACATAATTTTAATAACGTTGAATTTCCAACGTACAACGAATAATAGCAGCTTATCTCGTTACCACACGAAGTCCTCAAATCCAATTGTGTCAATTTAATAAACACATAATAATGTTATAAATGTAGATTAACTTAGTTATAGCAATTATTTATTTATTAGTTTTAAGTTTTTATTATTATTGAAGTACTAATAAAGAAATAAAACCAAAATACAATGAGTTTTGGTAGGAACACGTAACTCCTACGTATTTGTAGGAATTTTAAGACAAAACCTTTTTAGATTTTCTTTGGTGTGCCTATGCGAATAAATGTCACGTATTCTGAAAGTTATCCAAACCAAGTCACAACTTTGCTACACATTATTTATCTTTCGAGACAGACGCCAATTTTGTATCCCATTACAGACGTAGCGTAGGAAAATTTCCACTTAGTATAACGCCGGGGGGTGACTAACAAACTGCGTATTGTAAACATCAGAGCTGTTGATGTAACTATACTTTCTGGTTTATGGTTATTGATAATAAGTTAACGTAAACATGGGCCTAGTTACAAAGATTATTATAGCCGCATGGTATGGCAATACCAAGCTGTTAGGACCGCGTGGTGTCAAAACGAAGCTTGAATCTATAGTAGGGGAGCCCACGAGGCTAAATGGGGATTTACTCGAGCGTCGTAGAGACCTATTGGGATGCAAAGCTTAGATGATAAGAAGAAAAAAATGTTATATGATATATACCTTTACATCACATCGGTGGGGGAAGCGGCTATAGATTTTTAAATATGTAAAAAAAAACTGTTGCCTGGACATCCTCGAGCGCGTCAGATATTGATAGCATCAATGTCCTACGTATTTTTAATAATGTACGTATGTTAATCTGATCGTTTGCATGATGGGGGTGGTTGTATTTAAGGGTTGAAAATGAAAAAAATAAAAAAATAATCGAGCGCGTCAGATTTTCTAAGGGAGTGTTAAGTGCACCAAAAAAAAGCTCTCATTCACTAATCTGACGGTTTCGATGGGACGCAAACTCGCGGCTATTTTCATAATGTGCAAAAAAAATTCGCCATTTTGAAATACTCAAGCGCGTCAGATTAAGATATATATGGTTCATCTTTATGTTCTAAACGTACTGTCTCATAATCTGACGATTATCTAGAGGGATTTGCCTGATCTGACAAAAAAAATTAGAAAAACGGTTCACCTTAAAGGCCATCCCTGCAACTTCCCGCTAATTCCATTCCGGGGTGCTTAAAATTGTACTTATGACATTTTTGAGCTCAAAATATAATTTATGTGATATTTTGAGCTCGCTGAGTTCAAAGAAATAATATTTCTATGCATTTGAGTAAGGTACTTTCACCACAAAATACACATTTCAAATTAATATCACTCATATTAAATATTTATAAACTTTAATTCACACAAATAATATTAAAATAGCAAAAAAAAGCCAAAACGTTTGTAAACAGTATGCCACGAACGAGTATTTATGATCATATGGCGTCATGGCAACAGAAACCAGAGTGGGGACGGAGTGAGAGAGTAATAGATAGAGAAAGAGTGAGAGAGGAATAGAAACGCGGAGAAGGAAATGTAGGCATCACGCAGCTGCACGCATTTAACTTTATCGACGAATTTTTGTTATTTCGGCTTGCGGAAATCGTCAGATTATATATTTTTCATTATTCTTGAATTATTTCCTTCAAAATAAAATAAAAATTAGCTACGCTCGAGAATGTCGAGATGACGTTTTTTTTTACAACTTTGTTGCCCTCCCCTTTTTTTACGTCACTCTCAAATTGTCAGATTAGTGGAATATACACTTTTTAGGATGTAATTAACTCACCCTACCTTAATCTGACGCGCTCGAGAATTTCTGATGGTCAATTTTTTTTTACTAATCTGATCCTGTATCCTTCACGGGCGGCCTTATATATGGACCTCATGTTTTGTGGAGTTACTTAACCGGGTACAAGGTATATTATATATTCCCCCTGTATATTAATCTGCCGCGCTTTAGTAAATCCCGAAATCCCCGCTTGGGCTCCCCTACTACTATGATCAGTTACGAGGTAGAATTCAGACACGCGCATAATTATTAAAACAAATTAGCAGTCATACTGAAATTGTGAGATCAACTCTGAAGTGAGTTCAGGAGGCGCATTCACTAAGGAATAACATCCTTACATCGACCATTCAAGGATGTCTTTGCTGACGTCATTCGTCATTTGATATAATATCCTAGGAATGTAGAGATATCATCAGCCAAAGTTGAGCGTGTATGATGTTTGTTCTTTGTGAATAGCACTCCTGGTTTTAAAGTGGTCGAGATTGTTAATATTGTAATTAAGATACATTTTATCGGGATTTTATTACGGTTAATTTTCTTTAATGAGTTTCCGATATTTCGGCACTGCTACAAGCGTTTGATTCCTGGTACGAGTAGGATGGACACATCATTCTTTAGCATAATTATTATATTATTAAGCTGTCTCCATTGTACTGTGTAAGTAAGCAGTGAATAAGTTCAATAATGGACTTTTCCTGGGCAAGTATGAAAATTAGTACAATAAATAAAACGAACATTAAAAGTAAAACTAATAAAAATTTAATTTAGGATCACAATAGAAATGTAAGTTGGGTTTATGATTACATCAACAAATGAATGTCATGCGTTCAAATGTTCCGTTCCTAAATGCAGTTTACTTATTCAAAAGAAAAAGCTTTTGTTATTCATTTGCCGTAACTGGAATGTATGTTATGTTTATATCATTCTTATAAATTTGATCACGGACAAGAAATTGAGTCACCGACCCCTGCTGTTTTATTTCAATTACGTTTTACACCGTTCTATCGAATTAAATTGTAATTCCACAAAGAATTACTGGGAAACCTATAAGGTACCTTGTTACCTTAATATTAATTATTCTTACAACATCAAAGGGAAAATTTGTATGCCATAATGCTAAAGCCGACAAAATTTTATCGAAACATTTGTGTTTGGTACATTCAATCAATTTTTAAATAATTATTTTACGATGCATCAGGTTTCATATTAATTCAATAGCACGCTGAAATATTGTATCGACAAATAAATCCGCATCACACACTTATTATTCCGTCCATGAATACAATTAAAACTGTTGGAACTTAATGAATACAATTTAAAACGAAGTATAAAATATGTAAATAAAAATTAACAATCACAATACTCCCATAAATAAACCCTTATTATTATGTATCGATAGGTGATTGAAAAACGACCATCTGTAGATCAGATATCAACAACTTTATTTACAGAAAAATTAATGTAAATTGGAATGTTTGTTTGTAACAAAGTTATCTTTGTTAGAGTTTGCGTGTCGGATGGACGGAGGTGACCGCGGTAGGATGTGCGCGGTGCGTTTACGCAGCGTTTGCGTCTATTCGCATGCGCAAGAGCAACGCTTGACGCGCTTCTCGCGGTGCAAGAGGGCGTCCACGCTGCGCACGGAGCGGGGCTGCATGTCTGCCGATTAAAACATTCAATATTATAATAAATGTAATGTAATTCCGTAAATATAATTAACTGTTGCAGGCATACACTTTTATTTTAAGGCCAATATAAAAAACAATATAAATATAATATAATAAGTAAAGGGTAAAGTAAACGGTAAAAGTAACATCACAATTCGAAGAAATCAGAATAAGTTTCGTGATATTGTTCTCTAGATCGGAATCCGTAAATACCTATATTAGAACAGTTAGAGCGGAACGCTTCTAGACTGGTAGCGGAGTAATTGAGCGCGAGCAAAGACTAAACATTACACACGAACATCACCGCAGGATTTCAATAACTTGGGAGCTTGAGAGCTGTTGCTATATTAGATTCATGAAATAGCATTGAACTAGAATCAAAATCTTTGAATAAAAACATTTTAGTAAATGATTGGATCGTTTATTTAAAATATGACACAGAACAGCTGCGTCTAGATATGAAAATAATGATGCAATAAAATAAGCTGCTACATTTATCGAAATACTGACTTTATTTTTTGGTCCGTCATTGTCAACGATGAAAAAGAAAGTTTTACGTATCAAATTAGTAAAAGTAAGCTTGTCTGTACATTAAATATCGTTACGATATAGAGTAAAACAACCACATGACTCATGGTAAATTCATAGACTCGGCATTATTTTTGTCTAAGGTTCTCAGACTATACGACATAATTCTTTAAAACAACATCGTTTGAAAATGATGACTTAATTTATATGGTAACTTCTACTTACAACGTGGTCTTTCCTCCATTGACATATCTTGAGGCAAGAGCAGAGTGCGGGGTGCACGCGGGGCCTGTGCGGGGGCATCCTGCGCGGGGGGTCCCTGCGCCTCGGCCTCTTGCCTCTGCTCCTCAGCCTGCGCCTGCGCTTGAGCCTCGGCCTGAGCTTGAGCTTCGGCCTCGGCCTCGGCGGCCGCGGCAAGTGTGTTCACAATAGTCTTCACCTGTAACAATAACACAGCTGTAGTTAAGGTAATACCATGTTTGGTTCAAATATTTACTTTTATGATTGTTTCAACTTTTCATCTCGAGGCCATTTTTATGTATATTTTTCGGTGATCTGTTTTATTTGGTGACTATTCAACACGTTCAAAGAAAATAACAAAACAACAACCACAGAGTACTGCTGCCACCCATGTGATGGGTCTGCTTACAGTCTTGTAGTCGTAGTAAGTTGTATGAACATAAAATAACACAACTATAAGGACAAATCTATAAACTACCGTTTGCTAACGCACTTTTCATAATAATAATAATGATGATATTTATGTACCAATCTATCTCTCTCGGATATCGGTAGCACAAAATGTTTTTTCTATGTTATGTTATTTGGCAGAAATGAACGAGTTTCATGCCTGCCATTTAGTATATAAATATAAGGTATAAAAAACAAAGTGCAAGGTTTTTTTTATAATCTCGTGGTCGCCTTCGCACAGCTGACGCTAGAATCGTGTCAATGCCCTCTGCAAATAGGTGTAAATGAGCATTAGTGTGTGCGCACTGACGAGGTCCAGTGTGTCCATTAAAAAGTATAAATAAACCTATACAATATATATATACTAATCTAAACTATTATTATTAAAAAAAAGTTGAATGTTTTAAGTAGTACCCTAAAAATAGTATTAATAAGGTCCTTATACAAATAGGATGCTGCCAGTCATTAGACATTCTTTCCTATTGGTTGCCATTGACGACTACCGCGGGATGACATAGGGTGCTCCTAGTCTACCACACCGCCACGCGACAAATACAAACATTTGCTTAAGGATATTTCAATTCAATGTTTGTGAGAAGTTTTTTTTTACTAGAGATCGATCAAGCTTGGCCACGATCTCACCTGATGGTAAGCGCGTTATTATAGAAGGATTCTGTTCACCCTCGACTTAAAGACACCCAAGTTGTAGCTTTGTGGGAATATAGACACCGGTAGTGTGTTCCACTCCCTGGCTGTACGCATGATAAAATTAGAAGCAAAAAGCTCAGTGCTCGCCATAGAGACATCGACTATTTAGTTCGATACTTGAATGCCGATTGTGACTCTTCAAAATGTAACCAATAGAAATACGTGTATGTGTATTGTGCGGTGGAGTTGATACAAGTTCTTGTGATGTGATCATGTTGGTTGATGCGTTTACCTCCTGCATATCGTTGTCCATCTGCATTTGCTGCTGGTCACGTCGCTGGCTGGCTGCAGCGTCCTCGGCGGTGCGGTGGATGACCTGCAGGTCCTCGGGAGTCAGACCCCACGGCAGGTTCATCTGCACCGGAGTGCCGTCCATTTGGATCTTCTGAATCTGTGACCAAGAGACATTGACATTGAGTAAAAATCAGTTTTTAAATATCAGGCATAGTTCCACTTAAATCTAAATCAGAGTGACATCCGAATTCCTCATAAACAAAAGTCTTCATACTGTAGTACTGTTGGATTTCTGCAAGTAAATATGATTTATTCTATTGTTTACCACTAGTTCTTCTTCTATAAGGAACCCAGTGCCTCATTTGATTGCGATTTCTGTCTATATCTTATTTAACAATCAAGGTAAACGAAAGCCAAGGTGAGGTATCTGCTGGATGCAAGCGGCTGTTGAATTTGATTCAGCTGCTGAATGTTATTATTCCCTACATATATACCTACGAGTATAAGGATCTTTTATAATAACTATACATGGCGAGGATTTGTGTTAACAAGCATCTATGTAGATAAACTTTGCTGACAGCCTAGAACACCCACGGGATGACATAGGGTGGTTCCATTCTAAAGCCAGTATCACACAGCCATAATATATATTTTAACAATTCTTTCGTGATAGCATCAGGGAAGTTCTGAACCGTTATCGTTTTTTAATGCCGAAAAGTCAATACAAAAGACATCAACGAGACCAACATTTTCTTTGCAATGGTGTGCTCGAAACTCTTTTTATAGGCCATGGCATTTATACTACAAAGTAACCCAAATATATCATCTAAAACTCACGTAATTCCTACATTCGTCTTGATAATACACATCGTGATAAAGACCGTTATTTTATAGTTCACGATATTAAACTCTTATTTTAATAATTAATAGTACTATACAAATTTTGTCGTAAAAATAGCCACGTAAGAAGGTCCCTATCCCACAGGAAAAGATTAGCGGCGGACCAACTAATAAAATTGCATGACAATGCATTATTTTATATTTTGACAAAGTTATCCTATTCTGTTGGGAAATCTTTGGTATTGCTCATCACATTTAACTTCTGACATCAGGCTTTTATACTGTCTCAGTGATCGCAGACTTCCATGCGCACTTCACGTTAATAAGTAACTTGTTTCCAGAACACAAAAATCACATTGCCCAATTGTTTAATCAAAAACATAAATCCCAAGATGGCAGATAGCCATACAAACAAACCAAGTCAAAACCGGTACACCTCCAGATTTCCTGATGGTGAGTCTCTTGGAAGGAAAACGTGCTCATTCTGAAGCCTCTTTTTATGTATGATGTGGTTGCACTTGGCCTTCATCTCACCTAATGATAATGATAAGGCTGTAGGATGCTATTAACCTTTGTTTTGTGTCAGCAGACTTAGATAACACAGTGAAATGAGCCAGGCGGACATAGAAAACCACCCAAGCGAGTTTCAGAGATAAATAATAATAAAAGCACTGGGAATCAAATCCAGATTGTAAACGGGACCCTGGAGGGAGTTAAAATGGATTTGAACGGTGTGGGTACTCGTACAAAGTAAAGGCAATTGAACTGTTCAAAGCATAGCATTCATAGCAGTCTTAAATTGTCATTGAATGGCGGCGTAAGTTTTTATTATCGCTCTCTCGTCTGTATTTTACACCTACGTTGAAAGATAAGTATGTTTTCCCGTTATAATTAATCAAGCGCCAAGATTACCTCAGGCTGTTCCAGCTCTTGAGTGGGGGCGTTTTGTGGCACGAACTGGTGGAGGACTGTGGGTTGCTGGAAAAAAGATACAAGCATTTTAATTGACTGCCTTAAAAGTAATTCTTTTCGTTCAGTCGGTTTCAAAATACTTTCTTGTCTTAGATAATTGCAAGAAATTGTAAGAGCGGGACGCGTCCAATGAGACTACTGGGCTTTAATGGGATCCCGTTCCATCAAAGTTTCATACTAAATTTCTGTTGCCATAATCTTTTAAAATAGACTAGCTGGATTTGTGCAGTAGTGATCTAAAAATAGGACATCAGATTGCAATGTCGTCTTTAACATACAACTTCACGGTGAATAACAATTTTCATTTTTACACTTTATTATTCTTGCTCAAAGGGCCATCTAGGGACCATTAGCTGCGTAACGGCTATTATAGCTAACAATAGAGTTGTAAATTTATAATATTTATTTCGCGACACTATAATTACATCTACTGTTTTTAGGTAATTAATTATCAAAACCAGCTATTCTATTTTATAAGATTATGACTACAAAAATTTAGTATGTAAGCATTCGAATAGAAATCTAGTTAACCATCAAACGTGTGAGTGTCAATAGAACAAAAACACATACGGAACTAACTCATTTTGAAAACTTTAGCCAACACCTAAATCCAACCACTGACGCAGACCTACCATTTTAATTATAAGTTTAACAGCTTGCCATAATTTAATTAACGTTGACGTGTTAACGCTTTTTAATGATTAGCACGTGAATAATATTACCTGCGAACGAAGAGAAAACTGTAATACCGTCCTGTTTATTTGCCTTCAGTCGGATAATAAAACATCCTTGCAGGCTCCTCGCAGTTTACACTTGGCAAAACATACGCTAAGATAATATTGATCGCGTCCAAATATACTAACAACTGGCAGGGTCCTCGACCTCCAGAAGAAACGCTCGTGTGAGCTTCACGTTCGTCTGAGTGCTTTGTACTGTCTTCGGTCTGCTGGGAGTAATTTTCAATTCCAATAGCCATTATGGTAGACTTTTCGTGAGACTGATAAACGTCACGTAACACAAGAGAAAAAGGATACGGCCAGTAAAAACTAATTAAAAATAAACTTGTTACACGCTTGTTACTGTATGCAGTTTTGGAAAACCGTACTACCTATTTCTGGCATACTGCTACTGAATGATTATAAAAATCTGTCTTTCTGACCTATCCTTGACTGACTTATTGAACCACTTCAGCTAGAAAGTTGGAATTGTGAACTTAGATCTCTGTGATAAGTAACCAATTAGAAAGGAGTTTTCGATATTCCACCGCCAAGGGGATAAATAAGGGTGAATTTTATATGAGCAAACCAATTGAGCTAGCACCTTGCCACATCGGTCCGTTTGAATTTCCACGCGAGCCTAACCGAGCGTATATATTTGGTAAATATATGTTGAGATTAATACTATATGCATAATAATAACGAGACCGCAATATTAACAAGTATTTTTGTTCGTATTAGAATAAATGAATAAACATCTCAACTGTATTTGTTCTACTCACGACTTTTTAGTAATATACAACAAGAAAGAAAATACTAACCACTTAACGACTCTTAGCTTTTCCTAAAATTGTCCATGTTGACATTAAACGATTAGGAAAATCATTCAAAGCAGATCTCATAGGTGCACGTAATCCATTAACAATAATAAATCCCTAATTAACATAAAAATATGAATTGTTACAATTAGACAGACAAACAGCACTGGCACGTCCTCTCTATTGTTACCTCACTTAACAAGCTGTTGCGACATTTCGTATAATAGTTGACCGTGAAGAATTATATCGTTACTATAATACATTTTAACTACAATAGTACATGAACATATCGTTACAGAGTAGTTTGCGCAGTTTGCTTTAAAATTATCTCAAAAAATATTTGAATTTGTAGTTTTAAATTATTGGCAGATGTCATTACGTTGTTCTTCCGTGTTTTGGACGTGATTACCAAGTGATTACTGGCTTGCTCGTTAGTTAACTGCTAACGGAACATTTTTTATATCCACTGTTCAAAGTTTTTTGACACCGTGCTGTTTCGGTTTATAAGCGAATGTACACATCAGGTTTGTATGTCTGGTTGTCTTGTTTAAGTTTAGATATTAAATATAAACCATCAAGTATTGAAATATTATTAGAATACTTTCGTTTCGTTAATGAATTTAAAACTGAAAAGATATAAAAATCACTATGTAATTAAGTCTATTTAAAAACTATAGACTTTTAAAATAAAAGAGTACCGGATTTTGATTATTTTTTTATTGAGTTGACAGGCTAGTTTCTAGGAGTTTTGAGATGCTTAAATTTGTATTTTGCAGTACACTTTTTATGAAAAAAGCTTCCAAAAAAATTTATTCGCCTTCTTTACCTTTTTGAGCATGTAAATCTTCAATTTTGTATAATAAATAACACTCATGTAAAACTTTGTCGAAAGAAACTCAGCAAAAAGCGTACGAAGCCGGGCAAGGTCACTAGTTAACTAATTTTTTAGGCATCATTACAAAATTTCTGAGTGGGTCAAGATTCTGACCAGTCTACGAGGTACATAATCATATAATCCGTCAAGCTGAGTCACAAACCTGATTCATGCACCCGTTTTTATTGACGGTATATACATCCGACTTATCGGTAATACATCAATCCGATAATTGATTTAGACAGTATAAAAGAACAGCATTCATATTATTTAATAGATAAAAATAACAGTATTATTCAGTTATAATCACCTGTCTTCAAAACGTGAATTCATTGAAACAGTATCTCAAATAATAAACACAGTTTCCAAAATTATGTAAGGGAGTATATTGACATTTGACACTAAATCCACTACTTATCAGCTCCATCATCACACCCTATAGTCACCAAGTGTAATGTATTATACTCGCATAAAAAAGATAAGGTCCGTAGTTCCTCAGGAAAAAGTAAGTGTAAGTCTTGTGCAAGTAGAGTGCTCGTCAATTTCAATCGCAACAAGAATACTATAGCGTGTAAATTTAAAAAATAACTTAAAAAAATACGTTGTGTAAGATAAATACATATTACTAATATAATAAGCAGTAGTAACCGTATTATTTTATTTATTTTAAACCGACTTCCTACATATGTTTACAAAAAGCGTGTAAAATCGTCATAGTCAGTATATTTGGATAAAATAGCTTTGTGATGGAAACATGCGATCGAGTAGTAAAATGAATTTTTAAAAAGGAGTTGCGGTAGAAGCAGCTAGAAATGGTGGGGACATAAGCAAGAAACGTATCGCTCCCTTACTTCGTTCTGGTCCTGTCCTTGTGGTGGTGGTGGGGGAGGCGCGAAGGGTCCCATGCTGCCCATACCGCCCATACTGCCCATACCCATGTTGCCCATATTGCCCATGTTCATGGCTTCTGGTGGGGGCATGTTGTGTGGGTTGGGGATGGCAATCACTCTCTGGACGTGTATGCGCATCTCGCGGGGAGCTCCCATCTGCTCTTCAGAGTCCCATGGCATCTGTGGACAATTGGTTTTAAATAAAAATCTGGTCATAATACTCGTAATGATCGAAATAACTACGTCCTATATTTTTATTTGGCCGTCCGCTGCTTTATAATAGAATTACCCCATTTCTCTAAAGACTAAGATCCAGCAACTTCTATGTAATATAGGTAGTCGCTGGCATATAACATGCCACGAACCTCATTCTCCGATAGCTGCCCAGCATAGCATAGTGCATAGAGCAGACCCTATCGTTCTTACTTAATTAATAATTCAGTAGGTGTCTATGATGACGAAAGTTTTAATCGACAATTTATTGCCATGTTTCAGAAAGGCGAAAATAAATAACTTTTTGCTATCAAAAATTTTATAGAGACTCATGCAATATAAGTTTTTAATTAGCAACTTAGAATTTAATACCGACGAGTCGGGGTCGAATCCCATTCTTCTACAAATGCATAACCCTGACTTTTCTTGTCGCGGAGTAGGGAAAAAATGCTGGCGTTCGTTTATTAAATCGTTTCATAATGTTTTCGTTTTTGTAGAAATTTGGATTAATGGGCTAAACCTAGATCAAGCGTTAGTTACGGCTCCAATTCAAAATCCAGGTTAATGTTTACAAGTTTATATACTCGTATGTGTCCGCTGTGTAAAGATTAATTTGCATTTATCTTTGAGTTAATTAGGAAAATGATTTTCTGATGATTTTTCGGCCTTAGGTAAAGTAATTGCAAAAGTGCTGTGTAATAAAGATTGTTTATCGATTGATGTCATGCATAATTTAGTCATCAATGATTAAATTTCAAGCCAAAATCAAGTTATACGATATGACAAAACGGCATCGTGTTCCGTGTTCCGGAAAAATTAGCTTTACATGTTATTCAAACGCCCGATAAATAGGAAACTATTAATTGTAACTTGTTTATCTTGAAGACATTTTTAAAGTATGTTCATTGTTATCAGTTTTATTTCTAGCCATCAAACGGATAAACAAAACACAAGGACCCTAACAATAAACAAACAGCACTATGGAAATCGTTTTTATTCCCTCAAATTGCGGAAATGAATGCTTCGTGCATTCTTTAAACGAATCGAAACAACAACAAATGCAATTTACTCTTCAGATCTCGACCATCTTGGCAATCTAGTAGATGTATTTATTGCACGTGTATAAAACTATTTAAACGAGAACAAAAACTGACTCCTTGGCATTTCTGAACCGAACAACGATACAATAGTCTGTAATATAACAATCAATAAATGCACGCAAACTATGATAAGTAAATTAGCATAGTATGTTCAAATTGCCAGGCAGAAGACAAAGGATAATGGCGGTTCAATCGTGTTAAGAATGAATAATGCATGTTGACTTGCGCAAACGCATCGAGTCGTCCACATGACGGCAGATGAGACGGTGACCAGGAAGCAATGACCGCAAACGCACGAGGACGCACGACCGGAGCCGACGAACTTGTACAGAGCTTCGTCACAGCTCTGTCAAAACTGTTACAACGTCAAAATTCACAGTGGTTTTACAAATAGCACGAAAAGGATTACCGTAAACACATGAACACATATTCTGTTGCTCTCCAAAATGCAAGTAAAAAGGTACCAAATATTACTTTGGCTGTGGGATCAGAACAAAATGAACAGAAGCACTGCTGTTTGTAGCTAGCTAAGCAAGAAATACCGGCCAAACAATCCTTGTTCTTGTTCACCGTCTCTAAAAATAGTGTTTTGTCGCTTTCGCCTGACAAATAACTTAGCCAAACCAATTACACGGGATGCAATACTCTGACAAGTATGATACGAGTAGAATATAATGATACAAAGATTTGTGTGAAAAAAATAAACTGCATGCGAACAGCAAGTTATTAGCGAATACAAACATTGCTGAACGTTAAGACTCGCCGTCTCTGAACCGGTATTGAATCCGACAAGAATCAAGATGCTTCAAATGTTTAGACCTAAAAAAAGATGCCAACAAAAACCAGTTCAGGTATATAAACAAAGGAGTTCGAGTATCGGTTTTGGTTAACCAATATTAATATTCCAACGATGATGCTTAGACGAATGCGGAACGAAACTAACACGCGGAAGATGTGACGCTCCGAGCCATTGTCCAGCGTCCTTGGGTTGATGGCTTGCGACTCGTGCACCACTATCACATTATACCAATGGCAGTGCAAAACGACAATGTAGGTTACCATATTTAACTGAGTAATTAAACTGAGCCTCAATTCACAATTTACGAACATGTCTAAATCAATTTTTGTCTAAGAAGATATACTCGTATAAATCTGAATCTATATATTAATACGTGAAACAAAAGCTGTGTACCACTTTTTACGAAAATTGCGCGGACGGAGGAGTATGAAATTTCAAACACTTATAGTTTACTAGCTTCCGCCCGCGACTTTGTCCGCGTGTACTTCAAGATGTATTCTACTTGTTCGATAGACACAGGTGACGTATATGACAAATTGTTATACAGCATAAGGTACAAAATAGTGTTTATTCTGTTACGTAGTCTAATAATTTAAAGAAACAAAAGAAATTTCAATATCTGACGTAGTACATTCAAATAGTCTTCACACCAATATTATAAACGCGAAAGTTTGTGTACGAATTTACACATTCTATGGTCGGTCGCTAGGCAACGCGTTTTTGTACAAAATTGCCCATGTAATCCCACTAATATTATAAGTGTGATTTTGGACAATTTACACATTATGTCTTTAGAAATTATAGCCTACATGTTATTCTGATGTATAAGCTATGTTATTGTAAAGTTTCATTCAAATCCATTCAGTAGTTTTTCCGTGAAAGCGTCACAAACATCCAAACATCCAAACTTTCACACTTATAATATTAGTAGGATATAATCTTTTAAAAAATTAGTAAATTAGTTTTGGTCGAATTTCATCCACTAGTTTTAGTCATAGTAGTTAGCATCCAGTGATTTTCCCAAATAACACAAGCGTGTTGTGATGAATATGCTTATCAATTTGTAACTGGATCTGCTCTTGACAAAATGTTTCTTGCACCAGTTGACATGAGTGGCATTTCTGTAATCGCAGAACATAATATTCCATAATTTGTGACACAATGATGAGCTCGGGCTACATTACGAGGGCAGATGTAAGCCTTTGTCAGTCGTAATTGCGATAATTTAATCTGGTACCAAGAACCAGCTCCGACCGCTTTTTCAAGATGACTGATTAGATTAATTACCGGCGTGATTGGTTCACCTCTCGGATCTATTTATGTGACTACTAACTGCATGTTTACAATAAGAATAGGGACGCTAAATGTTGTTGCGTCTTTAATAATTTAGTTTTATTCAATTATTATTATAATATTTCATGTTAATCAGTATTTCAAATCGAACAAGTAGTTCCAGTAAAATATTTTCTAAAGTCCCTGCTGATGAAGTTGAGGGGAAACGCTAGTAAACAAATAAAATAAAGATATTCAGCGTAGAGTTCTAGTATTTATTATTATAGAAGCCCATAAGTAACGGTGGTGTTTACAAGCTTCTATCTAGCTTCTTTATTGTAGACTGGAATTTAACAACGTTGCAGCCGACACGAAATATTCATTAATAAAAACATACTGTACAAAATATTTAAACTATTTTTATAGGAAGAAAAAAAAATTGGTTGTCTGTAAAGGTTTAAAGGTTTACGGACGATAATTTTACGTAATGACGTCATAAGAAAAGATATGTCACAAGCTGAACGCTTGGGCCGATCGTGCCTCTCTATCGCTTGCTCCGCGATCTCGCTTGCACGCTTGGCTCAGGCGAACGTGACACTTTTTCGTGCGTGCAGCCGGCGTTCATAGATTTATAAGACGTTATCACAAGTACGTCTATAATTAAGATGCAGCTCATGTACACAAAAGAGTTCCGCTGATTTTCTTAAGAGTAACAAAAGTTGTGAACAAAGGCGAATAAGAATTAGTACTATAGAATTTCGCGTCAGCAATGTTCCGCCATTTAAATAGAACACAAAGATGGAGCCTGTTAATGCTTTAATTGTAAAGAAGTGTTATCTTAAGGCAGGTACATAGCAAATCTTTACAAGCATACAATTCTTGTACAAATTGTTTCAAACACGCTTCCTTCCTCCGGAAACTTTGTGTGCCTGTTGCGAGCCTTCCGCATTCGAACATATCAGTATATCATTTATGTATATGCTTACGGTAATTTGCAGTGTAATACACTTGTATGTCTTGTATGTATGTATGAAAGATAAGTCATATTGGAGCTTTCATAAAATCAGAGATTTGGAATACGCGCTACGCCACCGTTGTGCTAGAGCTTGATCATTATAACATAACTTTAAGCAATAAATAGTGAGAAAGACAAACTTTGTAAAAATTTATTGGCCGAATTTCCGAACAGAACACACATTAGTGATTTCCAAATTATCATCAGTCTCTTTCCGCGACTGCTGGGTCAATATTGACCTATTAATTTGGGAGCTTATTTCTCATAAAAGTGACCCTGATTAATTAGTATAATCATTAACCGCAGCATCACTGCTGGGATAATGGATATGATTCTCTCAAAGATCTCTAAGTAGAAAGACTTTTCAACCGACTTCAAATAAGGAGAAAGTTCTCCATTCGACTATATGTTTGTTTTTTCTCTTTTTTGTATGTATGCTACACGATAACTCCAAAATTATGAATCGCTTCAGATGATTTTTTATGAAGCATACTTCAGAGGTGGTCCCATATAAATTTTAACAAAATTAAATTAGCGCTTTTTGAGAAAATCGACAAAAGCAAAATATATGCCCAGATGCCTACCTCTAAGGATGAACATTTTAGGTAACGAATGCTGTAGACTTTTAGCGCAGTTGAAGTCAGTTTCGTAGTTCTTTTTTAACACGCTAATTATGCAAGACAGGATTCACCATAAGCACCATGCTTGACTCGCGGATTGGTGATGGCAAGAAAATGACATCGATACATGTACGAGTATGTATTATATCTAATCTATGGTATTACGTCTAGATGTCTGCACATGTGAGACTGTTTCACGACACCAACGGGATAATTCCTTGTGCTCGTGTTCCGTAAACGGCTATTGTCAAAAATAATTTTTGTAATTTTCCAAAATACTGCATGTCTACCAGAAAACTTCATGCTAAATGAAAATCAGGTTTAGCGAGTTAGAGTCATCTAGAGAGGGGCGTTGAATGTTCAAGTGTTTGATTTAATTACTGAGGATTTTTCGTCGATCACCCACTTGAGACTACGCGATCGTTTATCATTATCGAGTGTGATTTACACAGCTCTTGACTTCGATTCAATTAAACAACACTGTCCTTGAAAAATGATCGCCGTTCGTGCGCCGCGACGCTGCAACTGATTATAATAGAATAATGTTATTGGAAAGTGGAATGCTAGGGTTTACGTACGAATGAAGGTATGAAGGAAGGTAGGAGACAATAAGATTTGCAGATTCTGTAAAGTGAAACAATTCGCATCTTCTTCTCTTTTCGACACAAGTACCTTGGAGGTCATATCGTCACACCAGACGATAATACGGTCTCCACCCCCTAGATATATCGTCTGATATGTGATCGGAGTGGGCCTCGGGGAAGTTTTTTAACTAAAAAGGGGTCACAATAGGTCTATCAAGATCGCAGTAATTGGTTGGGACCGGTGGACCCCCCCCCCCCCTAAAAATATCCGTTATCCGTTCTTCAAGCGACGTGGCCTGACCGTTGCCACTTCAGCTCACTGACTTGTCGAGCTATGTTGGTAACATTCGTTCGTCTAAAGATTTCAAGGAGTCGCTGGGTGCAAGTGGCTATGAACCGGTCAATTTGGCATACCATGTAGGAGGCCTATATCCAGCAGTGGACGTTTCCCAGCTCATGATGATGAAATGAAACTGCGTTCCTGATTATGTTTATTTAAGATCACACAAACCATTTCACACTCAAATTATCGCTATTGCTACGAATCACAGATCGATACGAAACAGCGGGATTTTACTATGATCACCGCGTTCGGTAGGTAGAAGCACTACTTCCGACACCGGCGGAAAAATATGGTGTGATCCTATCTATTATAAAGCCAAATAATTCTCAGACAAACTCGAAAAAACACACAACATAGTAAAATATTCATATACAATTATTGATTCGCACGAATTTCTCGCCTGTCCATAAATGATACGAGTCGGTAAACATTCCAAAAGTAACGATAAAAATATGGGATGGAAAATTACAGATGAAAAATTCTCCCGTCAACCAAAAACTTTCTCGCGGGTGGTTTCCGAAGTCCGAAAGTTTTTTACTCTTGTTTTTTATCTTGTTACCGAATATACCGCAGTATTTTATTTATTTAACATGGAAATAGCTACATATGCAAGACATAATTTTTAAAAGGGCACAGGCTACTCTATAGTAGTAGTTCCTGCGGTGTAATTACTGAATTTACCTTTAAGTTTTACTATAATTTATTAATAACTATGTATCTCTACATAGCAAATTTGTATAATATATTAATATCCTAGTTAGTACTTCATTAGTAAGTAGTTCATTAGTACATTTATTCGGTTCGTCTATTCTCCTTACGTCAGACAATGTTTATACAGCACTTCTATCTATCTAAGATCTTTAAATTCGTAATTTGTATGAAATTAATTTCTTAATTCGTATTAAATTCATTGTAAAGCTCGTGATTAAAGAACAAAGACTCGATAACCAATTCAGTAAAATATACTTACTATTAAGTTACTACAAATTAATGAAAACTGTCACGTTCTCGCGATCTATTTAGAGAGTAATTTTGTTAATAATCTCGTAGAGCTTTGAGATCTAGATTTAGCATATCCTAATTGAGTTTTAATTAATCGATATCAGCTGTACCTAAATTGGGTAGGGACTGGACGCCCCTCAAACATGCTCGCATTGCCTTGGTGACTCCGACTCAATCAGTTGTACTATAAGTAAACTTGACAGGCGAACACCTCTGGCAGAAAGATGAATCTTTCAAGCCTTAGATAATAAAGTATTACGAAAATGATGATTTCCCAATTAAGTACTCATCATCCTGATATATTTCTAAGATCGGTAAATATAGGTTTTAAATATTTAACCACAACAAGGTAACGCTTTTTTACAATTTTGATAAGTCAAGTGCTGACAGATGACAGGTCTTTGACATAACTTCCGCGTACAGGCAGTATATTATACCAAAAACGATACAAAGAAAACTATAATAACAGTTTGTTAGGTGCATCGACCACATCGTCACTTAATATCTGGTGATATTGAGTGTCACGTGTTGATTTATCCTTAACAATTATAATAAAATCACCATTCCTAGCTCGTGTACAATCGATGTAGTTATCAACTAGTTTCGGATCGGTTGGAGTGAGTGAGTGGGATGAGTTCGAATTTTATTTTGAAAATAATTGTAAACATACGTTACAAAATTGACACTCCTAATTCACAATAAAAGCCGGTTAAGCAAGCTACCGCCAAAGTCCCTGATAGTACTGCGAGTCTGACTTCCGTTCACTTTGATCGTTTCCGCACTGCGTCTGCATCCGAAACTGGATTACTTTGTTACATTTCCTCTAAATCTATAAATAGAATAAATATATATAATCCATTTGAACATAATTCATTTATTATGTCTGTAGACTTCGAGTGCCGTTCATGCTTAAACGACTTTTATTTACAGCTATAAAATATTACACATTTGTCTTATCACCTTTGTATGAAATCGTATGAAACATGTATGTAAAAAAAACACTAGTGAAAATAACTTTTAGTAGAAATTTAATTGCTCTTGAGTAGATTACTTACTTACTTTGGTACATATTTATTTTATTAAAAGACAAGGTACACTACTATCGACGTTGTAGAAAAATATGTATACCTGGGCCAGATCGTTCAACTATGTAGGTCCAACTTCGACAAAGTGATCAACCTAAGAATCTAACTTGTCTGGGCAACGTCCGGGAAGTTACGACGTGTTGATTGATAAATGAGTCTAATGTCCAACAGTGAACTCCAGACGATGAAGGTCCTATAAAATGGCCACGGAAGCCTATTTTTATGTTACTTTTAAATATCGAAACGCGTATATTTAGCGAAGCCAGAAGTCTCATATCAGTGACATAAACAAGCCTGAAACGTAATGAACCAAAATACGAATGCTCTGAATATTTTCATAGCTTTTTCACGAGAGACGCGATCGCGTGAAACCACAGACGCAAAAATGTCACATCACACTTGTTATAAAGGTTTTATTTTTCATTCATCCTGTTCATTTGTGTCTGGTCCATCCTGTCGTGTACAACACGTAACGGTACAGTTTGAAGTAGCATTTTACTTTTACACTGTAGAAAACTCTATCCAATATTTTGCTTTGCTTACTTAAGGTTCACGAATGATTACGAACAGAATAGAAAGCAAATTATTTTGTAAAATTAAATATTTGTTTTCACTAGTAATGGGATAGCAGATTCATTGTTGTGGAAAATATTTTCTTTGGTCCTCCAATATCTTCCAAAATCCTTTCGAATGTCTTCTATAGCCTAACAAGCATGGTTTTCAAACGATGATTGCATACTATTTTCGCCATCATAATACCTTTTTTCTCATACCAACTATATCTCAACCATCTAAATTTGAGTGAAAAATTCCACCTCTAATCGTATCCGAATGAATAGCATTTCTTACAATAGGCTAAACTAAATTTGAAACTAGGTTAATTATATACTTTAATATCTATTTTATCCCAAAAAAACTATACTTTAAAAAAGCAATATTTACATTACGTATTTTGTATTCAAAAAAGCAATTTAGATTTCCCTCGAAAACTCTGAATACTGTCATGGCGTCTTGAATGACGTCACAGTCTGCGAAATAACCTGGAGTAACCTGCCCTGTTGTATGAAACAACGGTGTTTTGGGTGGCGTGACGTAACACTTTCTGATTGGTGTTCGCTGTCACGTGACTAAATGCCTATTTTATTTTTTTCGATTTATTTTTTCTAAAAATATTAATAAGCTTTAACTTTTATGAAAAATAGACTGATTTTTCTTATCTACGTCTCTTCATTTATAATTAGAAACTATAAACCAAGCAATTTGTTATTAGTCTACATAAGCCTGTTTCACCTACTTCCCATTTACTCAATGATTTATTAAAACGTACGTACGTAAAAAACTGGAAAATATTTTTAAGACTTTTTGGGCAACAAATAAAGTCAATTCCTTAGTTTCGTTTGTAATATTTCAAAAGTGAAATCAAAATGTTTACAATTTAAAGTACTCTAAACGAATATCCGGATAAACTCAAGAGGATGTTGTTATTACTACACAACGAATTCAATAATTATAATTAATTTAATGACAAATCAATATTGAAATACCATTATTTGTTTACAACGTACATATCTATAGAAATTGGAATGAACGCCAAACGTTGAACATATATTTGTTTGCTTTTGGAATTTCCTAATGAAAACATTCGAACGAAGCTCTAAGGGGAGACATTTCATCGAAACACTATCCGGTAATTTCCTGGAATTTTCATTACAGTTATTTACCCTTACAATTCTCGAGATTAGGTTATTATTGGATTGGTTTTTAACAACAACCAAACAAATTACTAATATGCTATTTAGATCCTTAGACAATATCAAATGAGCTTACTAGATATTCAAAATATATTAAAGTTACCGATGGAACAATACCCCTCCGGGATTCAAGTAGCCAGTAGTAATAAATGTTAGCCAGTGTTTAAAAAGGCGGGCTTATTCCTCTTATCCTTATTTGTGTAGAAATGTCATCCATACAAAAGTATCGGTTTTAATATTGACTTGTTTTAAATACCGACTAGAAACTAACGTGTATTGATTTCTACTGGCCTGAATATGTTAATGTGAGTAAGCCATGTTAAGCTTCTCTACTGATACAAATGTTGAGTAAATAAGATCATTTGAAGCTTCATTACCATCACTAATGTTACGTCTTCACCGACTAACGTAATCACCAAAGCAAGACCGATCTCGGAAGGTCGGCGGCTTCTTAGTTTCCTGTATTCTGGTTTTCTATATTCTATATTATTTCGGGTGTGACCTCGAACCAACTCGGCACGAGTTCCGTCTTGACAAGTTTCAACTTTCTATTTCGATGTTTTTATTTTTAAAACCACTTTCGTTTATCAAGCGATCACATCCAACAATTAAGTGATGAAATATTAACAATTAATTAATGAAATATTAACAATTAATTAATGAAATATTACTGATATTTCATTAATTAATGAAATGCTCTTATGGTAGCATAATTACTGTCGTTTTGATCATTTATTATACAATGCTATCAATATTAATTATATAGTTTTTAATCTGTAAATATTCAATTTAAAATGGATGTTATTTCCCTGCCAACAACGAAGATTTGGAATTCAAAAGGAAATGTTTAATTAAGCTTCTACCTATAATTTATATTGTGTCATTCTTTACTCAAAATCAAAATCAAATCAAATCAAAATCAAAATCAAAAAATTAGCTTTAAATAACTTATTTCATTGTTAAAATCAGCAATCATCAACAGCCTATATATGTCCCCACTGCAGGGGCTCAGGCTTGCTCTCCAACAGAGGCACTTGAAATAAACCCGCATTTAAAAATAGTGGACGTGTGAACTTCTGCATAGAGTCAGACCATGTTTTACAAAAATTATCGAGACGGGCAACTACGTTCCCTGCTGTAAACTGCCAAACGTGGTAATTATGGAAGACCTATCCATGGAAAGTCATAACAAGAAGTTATGGCTTATGGCAGAACGTATACATAATTTATGATAAAATAGATCCATGTTTTTTTTCTTCAATCTAACGAAATACTTATACCTACAATGAGAATTTTATTACTAAAATTGCGGGAACAATATCTAGCTCCATATTAAAACACCTTATTTGTTATGTTCCATTTACACCATAATTATCAAAATTAAGACAAGGCTATATTCATCCCCGAGTATTCTGATCATTGTCTTTTTCAAAGCCTTCCTGGAACGAAATGCCTTAGTCCATGAAAAAGATTTCAGTTTGTACATTACTAGAACAGCATTCTACTAATTTTCTAATTTTCCCGCATTGAAAATCATATCTTCATTGTACTCTCTACCTACATCATCAAATAAATTGGAGTTCAAGTTTTAACCCAAGTTTTGTTGTGCTGGGCATTGAAATTACAATGAGACAGTTAGCCAGTCAGAGTTGATTGTTTGGATCATTTATATATAAAAAAATATTTCATTTTATAACAAAAACTATACAAGACGAATTTTGTATAAATGTATTTACTGCCCTTTCGGAGAGCTGCCGCTGTGCTGTTGCCTTGCGGAGATCAGTTTATCCCGCCACGGAACACCATATCTTAGCTTGTATCAGTTTAAATATTATCCTTGAAGGAGTCGTGTTTATGCAGCAAATGCGCAATTTAATGTGGTTATGCTCTACGTTCAAATTAAAGTTAAAAACCTTCAACTTTAACGTAATGAACACTGTGGCTAGGTTTTTTGAACTAGGACTTTATTAAGTTTGGTTTTAAGTACTTAAATTTAGGGTACATAATACTTGTTAGATTGCACTATTTAAACTTTTAAGTGACGTAACACAACTTACGAGCGGTCGCTAAAACTGCGCAAGTGCGTTAAAACGAAGTACAAGTAATCTACATTCGTTTTACGCACAATCCACATACAGATTTTTAACACTATTATTGTACTACCTTTTGTATGTCATTGTATTTATCTAGACTTCTAGAAATTCTGTACTAATTTAATTAAACGTGAACTTGTATAATTTATAATATGATCGATCTGATAACGTTATCAGGGCACAAGTTGGAGGACGCAGTGGAACAATGTAAAGTTCATAAAGTAAACACAATGATATATGACAGGATAATAGATGTGATTCGGTTTTTTATGTTTTTTAAGACAAAAGGCGCGATACTATCTATGGTATGTTCACCAGAACCCACTTGATGGTCATCTCGTCGCGTTGTGCTCAGTCTCAAGTAGAGGTAATGTCGACCAATGTAAGTGGAACAAGGTTCATGACCGTTCGTAGCCACCGGTGCATCAAATTACACAGATAATTTGTCGTGACGTCGTACACGAACTGAACCTCGGGAGCGCGCTCCCAGCACCCGCGACTCCAATATCAAGTTCAAAAGCGCTCCGCTGCTGACCGTAAATATATTCTTAAATTGGGAACGAATCGTATCGATCGCTCGCATATATATAATGTGTGTAGGAGGCGCGCGGCTCAAACATTCGACACAGTCCGCAACATGCACGCGTATCTCGCGATCGCTCTTGCGCTCGCGGCGCCCGCGCTCTCCGCGACGCGCGACCGTCTCGGGTACGAGAGGGAGATAGACGCCACCAGGTACAACCAAGTTCCCAAACTCCTGGACTACGTGCTCAGTGACGAGTATCTGGCCCAGCAAAAGAACAGAGCGAAGCTCGTCACCAAGCTACGACAGGACGAGGCGGTTGCCGCTGACAATGTGATACTAGAATCTAATGTCGTGAAGATAGTCAGACCAGCGAAGAGACACGTGGACCTGGTGGAGAATAACGGAGCAGAGCTGGTGCGTCGGCGGAGAGGATACAACTTGGAGCACGTGAATGTGCCGGCGAGGTACCCCTACCTGCCGGTGCCTAGCTACTATCGCTTCCGTCGATGGGGCTAGTGTCCGGTGCGCCCCGCGCGCCCTGCCCGCTACAACAAATGTCAAGGCTGCGCTGATGCCAGCGTGCCGGCGGCGGCGCCTGCGCATCCCGTGTTGTGAACCACATAGACTGCAACTAGTTGTTATACTATTTATATGAAGTGGCTGTGATCGAACGCTCAACTCATTGCCGTTATTTTGAACGGTCCGCAGGCAACGATTGACAGAGTACCTATTAACATTATTAATCATAGCGTTAGTACTATGGAGACTATTTCTGTAGACGTATAAAGAATATACGACTTTGAAATGTTATGACTTGTTTCTGTACGATATACCAAACAAACGAACGCATGCTCTACGTTTAAGTGCACCTTCTATTTCGCTAACAACTTGTTTCGGCATTCAATTTTGCTCACAATTAAGTTTGCGTACTTGTGAGAAGCAGGGTCCTCCGTCTGTGCAACGGGAAATGCTAAGTTTAAACGATAACGGTTACAAAATGCACAATTACCTGTGAATGCTACATTCATTCACCTTAAATATTAAGCAGTCCCTCATTTAAAATGATCATTAAAATAATTTAATAACAACGATCCTCCGTTAATTACTCGGGACGGACGAGGTGATTTTATTTAATTACGTTAGGAAACAATCGTGGAAACGGATACTTGTTTAGAATGTTGATGAGTTCGGTGTCTTCCTCGGCACAGTGTGCTGATATGACAGCACAGTATTTTCTTGGTTTTTATATATCAATAACAACAATATTGGCAATACTGTTGTCGGCAACAATATTGCATTTGTTATAGTTTCAAAAGAGATAATTTTATATTTTAGTCGATTAACGTTCTTACAAGCATTTTGTTCAAATGAAGAAAAAAAACTGCCAGAATTTAACGTCATAAACTCTCCGATGTGATTTTCAGTCCGTACTGGTACATACTAGGACTATAAATTCAAAAGTAAATTTGTTTGTCCATCCATCACGTCGTAACGAAAAGTCAAAATGACTTGTTTTGTGTATAAAGATAGTTGAAGGGTCGAAGGACATAGGCTCCCTTTTATCGCGAGGATAATTTTAAGGGCACGCAAACGAAGTAGCGAGCAAATATATTAGTAGCTAAATAAAAACATACTTTGGGATCACTGGCACCTCCGTAAAAGCTTATCTTATTTAGAAATACACAAAACACGAGGAAACTAAAAAACTGTACCTAAAGATTGTTTTAATCGGAGGCGTAGCGTGTCTGCGCGAGCGCACTCGAACCTGTCCGACTAGCCGGCGTTCATAGAATATTACTGCAATTAGAGCCTATCATTTCGTAATGGGAACAATGAAATTTAATGTATGCAAGTTTAAATGCAGTTGGCACAATCTGTGTCACGGGGTCCTGCCCAGCCACTCAACCACGAATTATTGTTACTTACTAATTGCTAAAGTTACGGTCGAGCAGTAACTTAATGTAACGTTACATACGTATATTAAGTTCACGGTTCACAGAGCTGACGCTTCCTCGGCGCTGTCGGTGACATTTGCTTTGTGTCTCCATCAAATACTAAGTCAAAAGCTTCTTATTTCAGAGCTGACTTTTTTAGACAAGGACTTCTTAGATAACTGGTTCCAATATCGAATACGAGTATATTCATTATCTTAATATATAAAACAAAGTCGAATTTGTTCGAACACTTATATCTCGAGAACGTCTGGACCGATTTTCACGGTTTTTTATTTGGCATATTTGTCTCTGTCCTGAATAGCAAAATAACTGTTAAAACATCGGATAAAGTCACCCCAAAAATTAATGTTTTTTATACATTCACGACCTAACAGAAAGTTTCAAATGACTTTATTTTTTGTAGAGGAATATTTGAAAGGCCAAGGAAAGACATTGGCTACGTTTTATCCTGATCTAACGAGCAGTTCTCACGAAATGCATTCTAAAGTCCGCGCGGGCAAAGCTGCGGGCATAAGCTAGTGTAGGAATAGAATAACAATGAATTATTGTGTGTGGATTATTATTACGAATTGATCAATCAATTAATAATTGATTGCTAGTAAATATTAATAGACTTATTTTATAAAAGTATCTCGAAAATAAATAAGGAAGAAAAATGACTTTAAATTTCAAAGCATTTACCAATTATAAAGCAATATTTCCTTCATCTCATCTGATGGCAAGTGCCAATAATACAAGACGAGCTCTAAACCAGAATTTCCCTAGAAAATGCTTATAATAATGTTCTGTGTAGCGTCTTAGAACGAAGACCGGTAAAACACCGTTGTTTGTAAACATATTTAGAAACAATTGTTATTGAGTAAGCAACCAGCCAGCCGTGATACATGACATAGACATAAGTAGCGATACTTCCGCCCCAGTCCTGGTTTCACCATCCAAGGTAACCGGCTCGGCTCCGACACACAAACTGATTAATAAGCAAAAACTTGGATATCAATTATAATATACCTACACGAACCGGCATCACTATTCTATAGCTTGTGATACAGCCTCAGAGATAAAAAGTCTGGTATTTATTAGACCCGTTAAGTAAATAATGTGTCTTTTTATCTATGATGGGTTTGCACTTGGCCTTCATTGTAACTGATGGTAAGTTATTACCGTAAAGTTACTGAAAAGTAAGTAAAAGTAGTTAAACCGCCTCCGTGGTCTAATAGATACAAGCTTGGACTGACAATCCTAGATATTTTTAAGCACAAACAAATAAACAACTCACTTTCGCATTTATAATATTAGCATGGACTCTTTTAACCGTCTCCGTGGCCTAATGGCTAAATGTTAGATTCACAATCCGCAGGTCCCGGGATCGATTCCCAGAAGGGGTAATAGGTACTCGGATTGTTCGCTCCATCCAATGGCTTTATCCAAGGCCATCAAACATGAAAATAAATAAAAAAGATATGGATTACCTGTGTTGATTCCAAAACTTGTTATATTTTCCTAAAATAGGATCCTAAAACTATGACATTTTCCTTAAAGAACATGAGTTGCAAAACTGGTATTTATTTCAAACTTAGAAATTTATGAACACCATTAATTGCAGTGAAATTTATTGGATAATATCCCCTACGTAAATATATATACCATAGTGAACGTAAGCTCAAAAACAAGGAAATTCTTTGTCGAAGAAGAAAACTAACAACATCGGACATATTGCATTTTAGGTGACGTCACCTAGCCACTCATGAACTAGAGACAAATCTATACAAAACACCATTTATCATCTGTCCAAAAAAGTGATCATCATCTATCATAAAGAGGTACAAACATAATACTTAATGCACCCCAATACGTTAACAAACTAACACAAATAACTTTGTCAGTTGCTATACTCTTGTATGAGGTTGGTATTCTAAAAATAAAACATAAATAACCTCCTTTCACTAGCGAAGTAATAAGTACAGTACACATCTGTTTTCTCTCCATACAACATTTGAGACATTCTGTAGTTAGATACAAGTTATATACGAACTATTACAAAGCAAACTGGCGTTTAGTAGACTACAAGCGTTCATCGTTACATTAACTACGTCGTCAGTTGAGCACAACACAGCTGACAGTTTGCAGACATGCAGTCTACACGAAAACGACGTCGCGCCGCGCACCGTCAAATACGGTGGAAAATAATGAGGTATACATAAGTGCACGTGGGGAAGATTTCCATAGGGGAGGTTTCGCTAAATTTCCACTAAAGAGTTTAATAATTTTTGTAGAAAATAGATATACAATATTCATTAGCATGTGGATATTATGTCAACTGCTGACCATATTGATACATTTCATGAACATAATGAATTAAAACTATAATCGACTACTGGTATAGGTTCAAGGAATTATAATTAATAGGATGTCAAACTACTGTTCATATGAATGTCTAAATTAAGTTATGGTATTTCAGTGCCTAGAAAATTTAGATTGAAAACGATAATTGGGTACTTGGCACCTAATTAGTTTGGTGTTGAATTGTATTTTATACCGTAACGGACATTAAAATAAAGCCCCCAAAATAAAAAATACGTAATAATTTTAAATTTGGATTTGGCAATAATTTAAAGTGTCAAAAATTGCGAAAAAGTACAGTGCCTCGAATAGTAAAATGCTTATTAGATATAGTTTTCTCATTGCATTTTGAACATTTTCTTATAGAGGTATAATATAAATAAATATAAATATAATACATAAAAACATTATTTTACGAGATAACTCAAAATATCGAACAAGCTTTATACATTTAACGCTCCAATATAGTAATGTGACGTCTCAGAACACGTCCGATTTATATGGAGCGTTTTAGCACCGCGTGACTAGAGTCACATTTCGGCGGGTTGTACTAAAACAAATTAGTCGTATCTAGAATTTTTTTAGACCTGTTTATCTTTTTAAATGGACTATCGAACGAGACCAATTTTTTGACAAACACCCAATTGAATTATAACTATAGATCGCTGTCTATGAGAGGTTCGCCACTAGTAAATATCTGTTTGTTGCCTTTTCACGACTAAATGGTTTAATAACTACTATTGACTGATATCTGTTACAGAAAGTAGAAGCGAATAGCTTTAGTTAATAAGACCACACGGCCGAATGAGATATTATGACTATATTGTCAAGTATAAACTTGATTCCGGGATATGCTTATTAAAAACTTTTACATGTACAATACGAGTATACTCGTATTTTGCAACAAAAAATATTTCAGTCAAACAACTTTATCGTACTCTACGCTCCATCTTAAATATTTGGCCAAATGATAGACCTGTTTACCGGCGTTGTTTACATTAAACTTTTATAGAAAACATCAGTTTGTGGACGCCCTAAAACAACGAAACACGGGGGTTCGGCGTTCGCCCTTCGCCCTTCCACTCCAACCGAATTGTGTGTACGTTGAAATATTTCCCCAGTAATAAGAAACATTTTGGTGTTTTGATAAAAGCTTTCAAAGTGTTTTTAAATATTCAGCCATTTACGATGTCTGTAAAAATAGACGAGCAACTTTTATGAGGTCTTGATGGCGAAACGTTGTCACAGTGAAACGCTTGTGATCACGTAAATGAAGAAACGTGTACTCTTTTTGCGCGATTTAAAAGAATTATTCGATACGTTTAACAATTCAACTCCTGCAATTTGCTAATTAATTGTATTTCGTATTTCATGGGAACCGCATTGTCAATCGGAACAAGAAGTATGTCATTTACTGTGTGTTACACCAATTATAGGCGCAAATAAAATAAATTGTAAACGACCATTATACATATTTTAAAGAGTGAATATTTCACTGCCATCCTTATTCCACATGTTAGTGACTTCTGAAACCTGCATTGCTTCAATGTCTGGTGTATGAATGATTTTAACCCTAATTCAATTCAGGCTTTTGGGTGAACCCGAGCACGCTAGCATGAAGACGAATTACAACCAAATCGGGCCATTAACAAAAAGTTGACACCAAACTTTGTATAGGTATATCAACTACTTTCCCAAAACATACAGTCTAGAAAGAACACCGATACTCGTACGTTGTGATGATATCCACTTGAGAAGCCGTCACGCGAGTAAAACGTCAAGTCTGCATGTGTCAGGTACAGTTAGTTACCTCTACTTGCGAGATGAGTAATTATTTTACTGGTTGACCTACTGGCATCTAATTGTCTTGTACACTCACGATTTTGTACCGCTATTCGATGTTACAAGTCACTCAGACACTCTTGTTCGATGTTCATCATCATCATTGCGGGACGTAGCGCGATCATACTGTCAAATTGACTGTACAATTTACTTCGATTATTCAATTTTCAGATATTTTGTCATATAAAACAAAAACTTAAATATTTCGCCCAAACATTCGAAATTCAATTACTTCCAGTGTTCCAGTAGTGCTGTCGAACCTCACTTTCCTTTTTCAGTCGAGAAAGTATATTGCTTAGCATTTGTCTGAGCTCCCTAATATAACTATCTACACAAACACGACCAAGCTTTACATTACACACACATGTGTTTCTGTCTTTCAAGTTAGTGCTCATTACATGGTCTGATCGTGGGATAATGAATAAATAAACTCTATATTCTTCTACGGCCAACTCTAAAACCGTAAATATTCGTAAAACTACTAAATTTCGATGGTGTCATAGCTAATTCTTTATTTAAATTTTCTCAATCATTATGTACAGATTTAAGAATAAATTTAAACGTACAAACACAAAATATGACTTCTTTTAAGCTGTTCGACGTATAGTAGATTAAGTAGGATTTATCATGATAGTTGCCCTCGGCTTATCCTTGAAATTATCAGTTCCTCATCCCGCATTCAATGTAATACTTACATATGTATATGACACCCGTATTTCCTGCATACATTTTTGAAAACGGAATTACGGAAAAGAAAAATACTAAAAATAAAACCTGACTCTCATTGAATCCCCTGTCGGTACTCGGTTTGGTTGGTTGTAGGAGACTTTTCGGTGCCTGAATTACTGACTAGATGTTATCTGTTCTGCATCCAACTAGAAGTGCAAATAATAAATTGTTCCTAATCATCATCATCAGCTGAGAATCTTCAACTGCTAGAAACAGGCCACTTCCATGGCCACGAGTACAATGACTGGTCCTAAGCCACTGTTCCTAATACATAGTAAAAACCAGGCTAGTGCCTCATTACGGAAAAAAAGTGCTTAAAGGCGTCGCAGAAGCACAAAATAAAAATACTGAAATTTAGTTCCGGAATAGTATATACCTTCTAAGTTTAGAAATTTTAAATATCAACCAAGAAAAATTAAAACCTGTTTTGAAACCTTAGCCATCAAAACTGACCTTACTTTGTGGTACAACAAGTACTACAAGATATTTCAATAAATTTTTACGATACCACCGAGGCTAGAACATTTAGTTCATGCATTTTAGTACATAATTATATAAAATACTGTGTCAGTACAAAACTACGAGTACCACTTGCACAAATAATACAGTCATATTCAGGTAAATGGCTCACTAGGTGCGCTTAATTTTTTTCGCAAATTATCCGTAGTTTGCATTGTTACTTCGCTCATAGCTTTCTATTCCTTGTTTACGAAAAAGTGTTTTCAAATAAAATTACGGGGTGTGTGTGTATGTATACATACAAATTTCTACTTTACCACCTCGTATTTTGCCGCTCGCGCTACCGTACTCGTATAGGAAAAATGGCACCGAAAACCGTTTTAAGTTGTGTATTAAAATCAAACGCCATTTCTTCAATCCATTTACTATAACCATATCTCACTATACATACGTATGTACTAATGTCATAAATGCGAATGTGAATTTGTTTGTTTATCCTTCCTTCTTTAAGGTTAAAAAGAAGCCTAGTTATATTCTTAGATACTTAAAAATTGGCCAAGTGCGAGTCGGACTCGCGCACCAAGGGTTCCGTACAGAATATGGATATTTAAAATACGGAAAACCATAAATAATATGTACCGAATCGAGGCACGATTTTCGTTATCAATTTAGTTTTGCAGTAGCAGTAGTAGACGAGTACGACACTAGATGGCGCCACTAATATGTTACATTGCACATCTCAAAAAATCGCTTGTGTTGTATGGGAGCCCCCTGAAATAGTTATTTTATTCTGGTGTTTAGTATTTGTTGTTATAGCGGCAACAGAAATACATCATCTGTGAAAATTTCAACTGTCTATCACAGTTCATGAGATACAGCTTGGTGACAGACGGACTGACGAACGGACGGACAGATGAGTCTCAGCAATAGGGTCCTTTGGGTGCGGAACCCTAAAAATTAGAAAGTCACTGTGAGTGTCGGTCTGTTTGTTGCCTTTTCAATCTGAACCGATCATTTTGAAATTTAATACACGCCTAGTCTCAATAGAAAAGAACAATCGCTACTTTTTACCTGAGAAAAAGTTCCCGTAGGATAATTTGCGAGGTCCACTCAGAGTACGCCGCGGGACAAAAGCTTGTTAATCATACATACACAACCTTGAAAACTAAATCCACAAAAATACCAAAAACTTTGATAGCGAGTGTCAACAAAAACATAATCATTGAAATATTAAGTCATCATAGTCATTACCAACTCGAATAAATGCTTAACATGACGTCTGGAAACCCGTCACAAAGAACAGTCTTTGTATTGAGGTATTGTCTATAATCACCAAACTGCTGATCTTAAAAAATGATATAAAAAAGATTCTGACAAAAACAGCAATAACGTGGATAATTAAAATTGAAAAATATAGTAATCAATTACAGGTTAACAGTTTTGTAAACAAAACTATATACCTACAAACGCTGTTTTGTCTACAACGAGCTCGAATGTGCTTACATGAGGTGCCATTCTATTTTTAACTTGGATATTGACTGCCGCAGAGCAAGGGTCAAGTTCAGCATAACAGCAAGCAATACGTAACATATTACCAAGACGTAGCACTATGCGGAACACCGAAGACAGGTTCTATTTGCAATGTGCTCGAATTATATATGCCTTGTGGTACTGAGTTCGGAAATTTGAGCATTGCGGCATGAGATTCAGCAAGTTTTCTCCGGTTCTAGACTTGCAAAGCAGCTATTCGCTGGAATACCTTCGATTGAAATCTCAACAACTTTAAGTATTACATACAGCGAGCGTAACTCAACTTTTACATACGCTATGTTGCAAATCACTAACATTGATTTAACTTATTCTTCTCCCATTTTTAATATAGCCTCCATGTGTTGAAGCTAAAAACCAGAGCTGCTGTTTTACTTTTGAACTGATCGTAACCTTCTGATACAATTTTCTTTGGGCTATATAATTTGTTTCAATTTTTAATACAGTTTCTTCCAATGTATATTTCTCTTTCTTTCTTTTACTTTAGAATGTATTTGACCATCATGTCAATTTTAAATCAATTATTGTTTGCAACCGGTGTATCTTAGAAACAATATTGTGTTTAGTACGATGCCAGCAACAAATCATCTAATTACATCCTCACCCACCTTGTCAGCACGTCAGGGCATAGTGACCACGCCAACGGCGAGTCAACATCCAATAAAAACATATCGGACCAAATGTGTGGCGTCGTGGTACCATGCCGGCCAGCCCGTATACGTGATCTCGTTATTTGATACTTTTAAGAGTGACTGTTCATTGGATTTCTTAATAATACTATAGAAAAAATATCGCTACTGAACTGCTAGCAATTCTCAAGAAAAATAGTGAAAGTTCTACTTCCATTGAAAATGTGACCCTATTCTAATGCCTGTCTTATATGTCGATATTGTGATTTCAAATATCAGTTCAAAGCTTTCTAGATTCTCACTTTCTCATGTTAGGTTTATAAAATACAAAAAACCGTAAGAAAACCAGCAAAAGTTATTGGCACCCGGCCCAGACCGTCGCGCCCTATAATAAAGCGACGCGACGCCATTCCCTCTCAAAACGGTGAGGAGTATTTGAACTCCGTGGAATTATGACGAGCACTTTACATTGTAATGAGGGCATTTTCTACAGACAGGTTTAAATCCTTGAGAGTTTTTACACACACTCGGACCGCAAGAGAATATAAAGGAGACAGATGACAACATTTAAAGAAGTGTGTATCGTATTGTTATCTGCTCTAACATTGTACCTACATTTGTGCAAATCTGAATCTAAACCCCTAATAAAGCTTGTTTTTATTTTTCGACAGTTCAATCTTTAACATTGAAGTTAAAGTCAAAGTGATGGTTTAATTTATAAATACATAAAATGGTAAATATCAACTAAATTGTATTGTATTTATATTCATAAACAGTACGGAAATAGGAAAATAAATAAGAACCTCAAACCTAACGTTTTGTTAAGCTTGGAATAATCATCTTATATCGAAAAGCAATAGTGGTTGCTTAGTTGCAGTGGTATGAATTCATTATAATTAATTCTGGAATTTTTAACCCTTCTTTACTTCGAAGAATGTATTTTGAGCATTGATTTAAATAAATCAAAAGATAAACTGATATATGCGTATAAATGTACAGCATTTTTACAAACTCTTCAAATTGTCATACCCACTCTGTGACTTCAAGATATGTGAATTGAATTAACAAGAAACGAAAATGACCGAATATGCATACAAACAAACGGCATTTCTCAGTTTAAAGTATCTTGAGCGTTGTGTGAACATTGCCCCTTAGCCAACAGATCTTATTTATTTTTGCGGAGCGACGTACGTGCCGTGCTGTGCCGCTATTGCCCACCCACTCGGCAAAATTTTAGCGGGTGATTTTTGACAGGCCTCGAACAGCCCGCAGAGTCTGAACAACGTGTTATTATCGTACGACACCCTTCGCAAAACGTGACGTGCGTGGTGATGCCCGCGGCAGAATTTTTATATTACCGGAATCTTGCATCACTTGGGGACTCTATGCTTTAATTATGTTAATAAATACTCAACTGCACAATTTCGCGTCTTCTCTTACCATACGCACTGCTAAGCAGTGGATGTGCCCGCTTCCGTGCTTCCTGAATTCTACTCGTACATACTATATTGATATCTTCAATTTCAGAGTGAATAGATAACTAGGCAAGGGTGTATCATCATCTAACACGTTATGGACTTCTTTTTTTAAACTTCTGTCGTTTTATGTAAATAACGTATGGCTTTCTCCAGAATTTTCGGTTGAACGGTTGTTGTTTAAGGGGCTACCAGAGTCAACCTTGCATTTCATTCCACTTACGGGGCTTTAAGGTGTAAAAAAATAAAAACTATGGAGCGCGCGAGCTCCGTGGCATCGATTTTAGAAAAATATGAAACAAAAAAGACATTCCCATCACACCCTGTAACGTTACACATTTCTACTCTTTTATTTTTCTGAGATAATAGTTCAATTTAGTTGATGACGCGTGGTAGAGACACAAACTTGTTACAGTAAGTGCTTTTAAGTCAATAATGTGGTATAGAATGTAGAAACTTGCACAGATGTTATTAAATTTAATTGAAGTTATTTGCTTTATATATATATAACGTAACAAGCATACCCTGGACTTAGGGTAAGTGAAATTGTACTCGCGTTCTATGTAACTCACAGAAAACATGTCATTGTGTTGTATGTACTCATATTGCAAGGCATTGTAATGTCAATAAGTCCACTATTGGACATGAACGTGTCTTATCGATTGCCAAGTTGAACGGTCGCTATAAGATGTCGTTATTGCCACCGCTTGGCGGATTCGCTATCGCAGTAAGATGTTGTCGAAGCATTGCCTGATGCTGTTTCTCATGTTTTCTCCGTCGACTTCAGTGACACCCGTTTTAGATGGTTCTATTGCTAAGCCGAAGCCATTTTATCAAATTTAATCAAATTTTATCAAACTTGTACTTGTAAAACAAATACAAGTTTATTGGATTTCTTCTCTGTCAGCGTACCGCTAGAGATACTCGTACGATACATGTAGGTATATAACAATCTGAGGACGGACCGCCGCCGGCCGCGGGCGCGAGCAGGGTGCGGACTGAGGGGTTGCAGAGGTTATTTTGGAGTCTGTTTACTGTGATCGGGGATCGTTTACATTTATTTACGCCGCTCGCTACTCCGTGTTCAATTTCCAAATGCCTTCGTTCCACCCCCCTTCATTCCAGTTCAAATATATACGCTATACAAATCATGGGTATCACGATGACCCCACCCACCTATCCAAACACGATATCCACGCGCAGGTTTAGAATGTCTTCATTAAAAGAAATTGTCTGTTCTAGAAATCTAGAACTACAACTACTCTTCTATCACTATTCAGAATTTAAGACGTGTTTGGCAGCGGATTTTTCCGACTCACAAAGGGAAACCTACTATCTATCGGATTGTGTGGTTATATTATAAAGCGCTCCGTTTTTTTTGTAATTACATTAACGTACATATGTATTTATTCACATATACTAGCAAAGCTGAAGAAAACAGCAAACAAAAGAAAACAATCTACACAGATCCATTACTCAGTATGAGTTACGCAAAAACATAAATATGGAAACATAGAAGAAGAAAAACTAGTACATATTGGCAAGGCACTAGTATTCCAATAAGGGTGATATAAATAGTCGTAATATACAGGTTTCCCACGGCCCAAAGTCTGCTACCTTTTGTCGCAACAAGACGTTTAATAAAGTGAGGGTAGGAGATGGCCTCGCCAAATTGAAACGTTTTTTGTGATTCAATCGACACCACGATACTAGAATTTTTTTCCATTAATGTAGTTCCTATGTCTATAGCAGAATCATCGTGAGGTAGCAATAAATATTTGTATATAAAGAGGTTGCTACACTACGCGTTCGATTCAAAATTGTAACGTTATGAACGTCAAGCTATGAGTATTTTGGAATTCTTTACAAGTCAGTTCATGTAATACTAGACATTATCTACTACATTACCCAAAATTTTGAAAAACATTTTCATAGGGATACAAGGAAACAGTAGAATTTTTGACACTTTAAATGCACATTACCACAACCACTAACAGGGAAACTTCCGCTACTGAACATATCCCTCCCTCGCTTCTTATGGCAAACTATAAATGAATGCTCCCGAGCAGTTTTTATCCATTTAATAGACACATGAGACATCAAATTATCCCTCAAAAATCTGACAGATAAAAGTTTACATTAAATTTTGTGGAAATAAATACTTTAATTTATCTAATCATCTTCATTTCAAGTATGTTTCCATGTCTGTACCTCATCTCGCTAAAGGCTGGGCCTCAGATGTTTCGCTTATTACATACATACATCGCATCTTAGTTCCGATATGCAATTATACGCTTCGTGTGGTTCCACCTTTACACAGCTGGCTGTAGAACTAGTTTCATTGTATCTGCGGAGGGAACGCGCGTATGTTGGGACTGTTACGATTATGGACTCATATACAATCAAGTACTTTATTATATGGATGCAATATGGGTACCATGTATGTTTGGGTGTGTTTCCATATAAATACCTACACATATATTCATACGAAAAATTGAACAACACTTTTAAAGCATGTTTGTCATGTTAATGGTCGTATAAATTTATTAATTATGATTGTGATTTCGAAAAATCCATACCATGTTTTGTAAGTTACAGTTTGAGCAAACATGGAAATAACTATATTTCGATTTCGATTATTAATAATTTTGAAGAGAGATAAAACAGAAGAGTTTATGGATATTTTAAATGAAACAAAACTACCGACGATGCGACAGTGAAATGAATTTTATGTTGAAATATATTTAAGCACAGAGGACTGTAATTATAGGTACACAGACAAATGTTTGAAAAGATATTGCAAACAGTAACAGTTCCTGAGTACTGAGTTAATAAAATCATGAAACATCTAACAGCATCTCAGCAACATGTCATTTGAAGTTCGAGGAGCAGATGAAGAATTTATTCCAGTCCTGAATAGCAAATCGCATCTCAATTTCACAACCACCTCAAAGCTCCGTTTCAAAATAACGTAACCAATTTAAGAAATGCACATAGCAACAATTCGAAGACAAGACACGTAAACATCGAACAAACCGGATCGTCTGAGGCTCCGGAAGGCTAGTACGGTCTCAAGAAAAAATACGTATCGTGGGCCTAAAATTGTACGAGTAGAATTCCATTTTAAACTCCCTAGATCGCGCCCTCAACATAACAAAGTGGTGGTGTAATGTAAGTCTCGGATCGCATTGATCCAACGCAACTTTTTTAGTTGGTAAAGAACGATGTCATGTGGACCTGTACTATAGAGGTATATATGTGTAAGGTTTTTCAGTGCTAGCACATAGCACACAATAAAGCCCTAAAAGTAATCGTTAACTAAAATGTTGTGCCTTTTCTAATTTTATTTAAAATGAAGTCTCATGTGCATCAGTGGACTCATTTGGTTGATAGTAATGAAATGATTATTTCATTTCATGGGGTACCACGATGAGATGAGAAATGTGCAAAAATCATGGTCGATCGGTCACTGCCCTCGTCGGGTCCAGCCATCAGAATGCACTTCCATTATGCAATCTCAGACGATCCGGTTTGTTCGATGTTTACGTGTCTTGTCTTCGAATTGTTGCTATGTGCATTTCTTAAATTGGTTACGTTATTTTGAAACGGAGCTTTGAGGTGGTTGTGAAATTGAGATGCGATTTGCTATTCAGGACTGGAATAAATTCTTCATCTGCTCCTCGAACTTCAAATGACATGTTGCTGAGATGCTGTTAGATGTTTCATGATTTTATTAACTCAGTACTCAGGAACTGTTACTGTTTGCAATATCTTTTCAAACATTTGTCTGTGTACCTATAATTACAGTCCTCTGTGCTTAAATATATTTCAACATAAAATTCATTTCACTGTCGCATCGTCGGTAGTTTTGTTTCATTTAAAATATCCATAAACTCTTCTGTTTTATCTCTCTTCAAAATTATTAATAATCGAAATCGAAATATAGTTATTTCCATGTTTGCTCAAACTGTAACTTACAAAACATGGTATGGATTTTTCGAAATCACAATCATAATTAATAAATTTATACGACCATTAACATGACAAACATGCTTTAAAAGTGTTGTTCAATTTTTCGTATGAATATATGTGTAGGTATTTATATGGAAACACACCCAAACATACATGGTACCCATATTGCATCCATATAATAAAGTACTTGATTGTATATGAGTCCATAATCGTAACAGTCCCAACATACGCGCGTTCCCTCCGCAGATACAATGAAACTAGTTCTACAGCCAGCTGTGTAAAGGTGGAACCACACGAAGCGTATAATTGCATATCGGAACTAAGATGCGATGTATGTATGTAATAAGCGAAACATCTGAGGCCCAGCCTTTAGCGAGATGAGGTACAGACATGGAAACATACTTGAAATGAAGATGATTAGATAAATTAAAGTATTTATTTCCACAAAATTTAATGTAAACTTTTATCTGTCAGATTTTTGAGGGATAATTTGATGTCTCATGTGTCTATTAAATGGATAAAAACTGCTCGGGAGCATTCATTTATAGTTTGCCATAAGAAGCGAGGGAGGGATATGTTCAGTAGCGGAAGTTTCCCTGTTAGTGGTTGTGGTAATGTGCATTTAAAGTGTCAAAAATTCTACTGTTTCCTTGTATCCCTATGAAAATGTTTTTCAAAATTTTGGGTAATGTAGTAGATAATGTCTAGTATTACATGAACTGACTTGTAAAGAATTCCAAAATACTCATAGCTTGACGTTCATAACGTTACAATTTTGAATCGAACGCGTAGTGTAGCAACCTCTTTATATACAAATATTTATTGCTACCTCACGATGATTCTGCTATAGACATAGGAACTACATTAATGGAAAAAAATTCTAGTATCGTGGTGTCGATTGAATCACAAAAAACGTTTCAATTTGGCGAGGCCATCTCCTACCCTCACTTTATTAAACGTCTTGTTGCGACAAAAGGTAGCAGACTTTGGGCCGTGGGAAACCTGTATATTACGACTATTTATATCACCCTTATTGGAATACTAGTGCCTTGCCAATATGTACTAGTTTTTCTTCTTCTATGTTTCCATATTTATGTTTTTGCGTAACTCATACTGAGTAATGGATCTGTGTAGATTGTTTTCTTTTGTTTGCTGTTTTCTTCAGCTTTGCTAGTATATGTGAATAAATACATATGTACGTTAATGTAATTACAAAAAAAACGGAGCGCTTTATAATATAACCACACAATCCGATAGATAGTAGGTTTCCCTTTGTGAGTCGGAAAAATCCGCTGCCAAACACGTCTTAAATTCTGAATAGTGATAGAAGAGTAGTTGTAGTTCTAGATTTCTAGAACAGACAATTTCTTTTAATGAAGACATTCTAAACCTGCGCGTGGATATCGTGTTTGGATAGGTGGGTGGGGTCATCGTGATACCCATGATTTGTATAGCGTATATATTTGAACTGGAATGAAGGGGGGTGGAACGAAGGCATTTGGAAATTGAACACGGAGTAGCGAGCGGCGTAAATAAATGTAAACGATCCCCGATCACAGTAAACAGACTCCAAAATAACCTCTGCAACCCCTCAGTCCGCACCCTGCTCGCGCCCGCGGCCGGCGGCGGTCCGTCCTCAGATTGTTATATACCTACATGTATCGTACGAGTATCTCTAGCGGTACGCTGACAGAGAAGAAATCCAATAAACTTGTATTTGTTTTACAAGTACAAGTTTGATAAAATTTGATTAAATTTGATAAAATGGCTTCGGCTTAGCAATAGAACCATCTAAAACGGGTGTCACTGAAGTCGACGGAGAAAACATGAGAAACAGCATCAGGCAATGCTTCGACAACATCTTACTGCGATAGCGAATCCGCCAAGCGGTGGCAATAACGACATCTTATAGCGACCGTTCAACTTGGCAATCGATAAGACACGTTCATGTCCAATAGTGGACTTATTGACATTACAATGCCTTGCAATATGAGTACATACAACACAATGACATGTTTTCTGTGAGTTACATAGAACGCGAGTACAATTTCACTTACCCTAAGTCCAGGGTATGCTTGTTACGTTATATATATATAAAGCAAATAACTTCAATTAAATTTAATAACATCTGTGCAAGTTTCTACATTCTATACCACATTATTGACTTAAAAGCACTTACTGTAACAAGTTTGTGTCTCTACCACGCGTCATCAACTAAATTGAACTATTATCTCAGAAAAATAAAAGAGTAGAAATGTGTAACGTTACAGGGTGTGATGGGAATGTCTTTTTTGTTTCATATTTTTCTAAAATCGATGCCACGGAGCTCGCGCGCTCCATAGTTTTTATTTTTTTACACCTTAAAGCCCCGTAAGTGGAATGAAATGCAAGGTTGACTCTGGTAGCCCCTTAAACAACAACCGTTCAACCGAAAATTCTGGAGAAAGCCATACGTTATTTACATAAAACGACAGAAGTTTAAAAAAAGAAGTCCATAACGTGTTAGATGATGATACACCCTTGCCTAGTTATCTATTCACTCTGAAATTGAAGATATCAATATAGTATGTACGAGTAGAATTCAGGAAGCACGGAAGCGGGCACATCCACTGCTTAGCAGTGCGTATGGTAAGAGAAGACGCGAAATTGTGCAGTTGAGTATTTATTAACATAATTAAAGCATAGAGTCCCCAAGTGATGCAAGATTCCGGTAATATAAAAATTCTGCCGCGGGCATCACCACGCACGTCACGTTTTGCGAAGGGTGTCGTACGATAATAACACGTTGTTCAGACTCTGCGGGCTGTTCGAGGCCTGTCAAAAATCACCCGCTAAAATTTTGCCGAGTGGGTGGGCAATAGCGGCACAGCACGGCACGTACGTCGCTCCGCAAAAATAAATAAGATCTGTTGGCTAAGGGGCAATGTTCACACAACGCTCAAGATACTTTAAACTGAGAAATGCCGTTTGTTTGTATGCATATTCGGTCATTTTCGTTTCTTGTTAATTCAATTCACATATCTTGAAGTCACAGAGTGGGTATGACAATTTGAAGAGTTTGTAAAAATGCTGTACATTTATACGCATATATCAGTTTATCTTTTGATTTATTTAAATCAATGCTCAAAATACATTCTTCGAAGTAAAGAAGGGTTAAAAATTCCAGAATTAATTATAATGAATTCATACCACTGCAACTAAGCAACCACTATTGCTTTTCGATATAAGATGATTATTCCAAGCTTAACAAAACGTTAGGTTTGAGGTTCTTATTTATTTTCCTATTTCCGTACTAGAAACATAGAAGTTAGCAAGCGACGTCCGCCGTCTCTTACTTTAATAAATCTTTATCTTTTACTTTAATAAAGTTTTACTTGCATAAATTTATAATTCCTCTCGAATTGTGAATTATATAAACTGTAAGTGAATATACCTGTATAAAGTACTATATGCGAAATTTCCGTAAATTACGCCCTAACAGCTACAAGCGACTTAAAATTCCGATTTACATTTCGTTTGAGCTTTATTACGCGATCCAAGACAATGGCTCTCAAAATTTAATGTAGAGCTTGTAATTTTTTTATTCTCATACAAAATTCATGGAGGCGGAAAATATTGCTCAAATTAGGCAATGTCGAACAGAATTCGGAAATCGAGAAATGAAAATTACATGTTATTAAGAGCCATCAACACTCGACGGTTGTTATAAAACAAAAGATAAACAGGCTGAATTAAAGAGTCGTTCATTATAATATGCCTTGCTTGATACTCGAGTTATTTGGAAGCGGGGCGTGTTATCTTCTCCGGTGATCTTGAGATCGCCAACCACTGATTGCTTCGTTTGTTGTACCTACATCATGTTTTATGGTGTACTTGTGGATATTTGGAATTTCTCGTATCGTAACATTGTTCGTATTGAATTCTTGACTTCTTGATATCGTGTGGACTTATGTAAGTAGTGTTTTGTCTTCTTTTGACACGTCCACTTCAGTTATGCCGTTAAAACGCAGGTATAAGTTGAGGACCACTAGATTCAAAAGTTTCTTTGTAGATTTTCTGTTATCATTAAAATACGTAATTATGTACTGATAATGATATTACTGGTACAGTTATTGTCAGAAAAACATAAATTCGTTAAATATACGAACCTGTTAAAACTAAAAGCTATGACAATGTATACGACCGTTTTAATTTAGACATTTTCCTTTTGATGGAAATAAAAATTTTCAAAAACCAATTACTTTTACAAACATCCTGAATGCTGAAGAAATCAGCGACAAGGATTGGTTTACGAATAACAATTTACTTATTGAATTATAAATTATGGATGAAGCGAGACAACACGTGCCAATATATTTTATGTTTAATCAGAAAATCGATACTCATCCATCACAAGGAAAATATAACGATAATAAAAAAGGAATTTGTGAATAGGAGGAAATTCTGGAAAATGTTTACCACAATATGCTAATTATGTTGTTTTGCCGAAAATAAACACGTGCTGCTAAAATTACTTGCATTTCGCCCGCGCCTTCATCCGCATAGACTTCATAAATTATCCTACGGGAACTACTTGCTCGATCGAGATAAAAATAGCCTATGTTCTTTAACGGCCCTTTAAACTATCCCTATAAAATGTAATGTGTGTTTAACTTGTTTTTGCTACGAAAACTGAAGAAGAATATGACTCTGGAGTCTTCAAGCGAAGAGTAAATAGGCAACTTTCTCGGACAACGCGTAACATTGTCGACCCCATCGCCACTTAATATCAGATGATATTGTGGCCTGACCACAGCTGGACTATATAGATATCTATCCGGACAGATAGATATCCTGGATATCCTCATTAAAAAGTGATCGGCGTTTCAAGTGAGATACTATTCAAATTGACAATGCAATCATTTTTCTTGAGGCTGCGAGAGTTATGTGTGTGGCTCGGCGGTATTGCAGTGCACACCACCGAGCGACGTTACGTTTAGGGCTAGTGCTTATGACTGCGTCTTAAGTGGTTGAGTACGTACTCAGAAGTGTGAGTAACTTGTGTCGGTCGCCGCTCCCCTCCGCCCCGGGGTTAATTCCACCCACAACCTCTGAGCGGGGTTGATGGCAATTGAACATCAACTTTACGGGCCCTGTCTATAAATCTTAATAAGTTTCGCCGTGCGAAGGACACAGGAAAGGTCCAAAAACTAATGAGGGTTAGTTAAGCGTGGGTTAATTTGATGAGTAACTGACGGCTTCTAGAATGCGGACCGACATATAAATTTTTTGAAACTTTTTCAACAAAAGGCACGTTTGGTAAATGTATTTTGGCCTAGAATTTGTACACGTCTAATTTAAAATCGGCATTATCAAATAAGTTTCTTAATTAATATTTTTGAATATTTTGTGGTGTTTTTTGTGAACATTAAATACGAAAAAAATAGGCAATTAATAAAGATGGCGTCAATGCAATGACGTTTAACGTTTTCCACTTGATTTCCACTAATAATGATTTTGTACAAACAATGTACTACTACAAATGTAATTCTAGTATTTTTATAATTGTCTTTAATTCATACTAAGTTTCTGCGGCCATAATCTTTTAAAATATAATAGCTGGATTTGTGCAGTAACTATCTAAAAATAGGACATCAGATTGTGATGTCGCGAAATGAGTATCATTAACATACAACTTCACAGTGAATCACAATTTTTATTTTTAAACACTTTTTTTCGATTATTGTTCAAAGCGCCATCTATGAACCATTAACTGCGTTAAATGATATTGTACCTAACTATGAAGTGGTAAATTCATTCATTCACTCCTATTTTAGGTAATTACTTATCAAAGCCGGCTATTCTAATTTAATAGATTATGGCAACAGAAATTTAGAATGGAAGCAATAGGGGAGGGAGACAGTGTTTATTTCACGCAAATATGAAATATTTTCAACACAACTAAAATTGACACTTTTTATTGAATATCAAACAATTGTGTAAATTTAGATGACTTCAGTTTTAATTATTTTTTAAAGCATGTAATTTTTTTTAAAGTTTATCAAAACAAATAAACGACAATGTATTGTAAGCGAATTTATACTTTTCTGTATGTCTCAAACAGGACTTACCGGCAGAGGGAAGGGTGCCAGGCGGTGCGGGGCCGGAGGTCCGAAGGGCATGCGTGGCTCCTGTGGGGCAGGGGGCGCGGGCCGCTCGGGCTGCGGCCTCAGGGGCAGCCTTACGGGCCCGGACAGTGGGAACGCGAACACTTGCGACTGAGGCTCCGGGATCATTGGCCTGAGACAAACAACAAACGCTCACAAACAATACCTACAGTCCAACATAAGTCCCTACTTATACCCCATATAGGAACAAAAAACGTTCTATTTTACAGACACACATACAATTCAAAACAAACATTAATAATGCGTCCAAAAATAGCTATGGAACTTATTTCGAGTACCAGCAAAATGTACGGCATTCATCCCACAGCTTTATCTTCAATAAATTTCTACAATAAATAAGAATTATTTAAATCAATTTATTTCAATCACAACTGGTGGAGATGTGAGTTGACATACACACACAAAACTTACAACCGAATTGAGAACCTACTAAACTTCTGCAATTAGTTCAAAGTATATTTAGAATTTCAGAAGTTTAGCAGGTTATTTAACAAAACTGGTAATAATTTAGTCACTATTGCTTGTGATTCCCAGGCCAGTCAGCAAAAATTACTGTGGAGCTGCAATTAGGATGAAAATGTTTAAAGGGCAATCTATATTTATAAAGAACCCTCATAAAAAGGATCTGACAATCGTACGTACTACAAATATGTCTGAACTCTTGAAGCCATGATACGAAGGCTTTATGTGACTTTATTTCCAATAAGCCCTCAGGATGAACTTGAAACCAAATATTTCATCACTGAAATTATTATAATTTAAACGGAAACATTAAATCTAGATTGAAATTAATCTGAAATTGATAAACAGTTAATTATATCAGAATCTGTGCTGTTTATAAACCAAACTGTCTGTCTATACAAGGTATATATAAAAAATCAGACATAAGTAGACAGCGCCGCAACTTTGATTATAAATAAATATTCCTTTAGAGGCAAACTAAGGAGAGATTTCGATAAATAAATTAGCGAAGTGTGTATGAAAAAACATTAATCACGAATAAACGGCTGAACGTAAGGTATTATACTCAATTCTAGGCCACAGAATATGTTCGGAATAATTAATTTATTCCTTTATAAATACTTCTTCGCTTTTCAAAGCATGATTCCATTCAATTGGAGCCAATTTTCGTCATTTTAATTTTTTTTGTGATGGTAATAAAATTAATTTACAGCTGTGTGATTGTGACTTCAGCGTATGACCACCAGAAGTATTCAGAAGATGAGCAGTAGCATACCTACCTACCTATGTGTAACAAAACATCAATCCGCCGGCCAAGTGTGGTGATTATGCCAAATCCCCCATGGAAAATTCGTGGCGATTTATGGGGGAGGCTCATGTCCAACAGTGCACTTATTATTATTATTCGTTTATTTCAGGTAACGAAGACCCATAAGTATACGAGTATATACAATACAATAAATTAAAATAAATTTTTACACACTACAATAATATTCTGCACATTATTATTTACTATGGCACGTTGGTGCCGCTTTGGTGGTGTTGGTCGCTATCTTCCCTCTGAAGCGACGGTACACCACGCCCGTCGGCCAGAAGTCCTCCCGCATGAATGTCTCCATATCACAGGTTGGGACTCGCACCACGAACGCCTTCAAGTGTGTATCGTGACTCCAACTGGACCACCCTCAAGAGGTACTTTATGTATGATGGGTTTGCACTTGGCCTTCATCTCACCCGATGTAAAGCCGTTGGACGGTAAGCGTGCGCACACAGTAACCTCTAGCTACTGAGGCGCTCGATCCTGCCTTTCATACCGGAACACAACAGTGCTATTACTTATGCAGTCGGTAATGATGAAGAAAATAAGTTATCGATCTCTCTTCTCATAATTCAAGTATAGTGTTTCCGTATTATAATAATTTTAGTCGACTCTTTAATTGTCCCTTGAAGAAACTCTTGCACCGGGTAGAAATAACAACACCAACCTTATTATTTGGGATATAAAAAGTTACGTAACAACAGTCATAAAGATAATTTCAGTCAGACAACTCAAGAAACATCGAGTTTCTTCTTTCGAGAAAAGTATGGTTGGCTGGTTGTAACTCAGTCACGCATAAACAGCGTAATGGATTTACATGATTTATGAGACACAGAATATATTATAGGTAAACACATTTTACACATTTTGACTTGTTAGAATAGAACCCCGTGTCCATCTCTAGGGTGTCGTTAAACGCGACTTAGGGGAGAAATATTAGATAAGCAGTAGCGTCTATGTAACGTACAATATTTACGATGACAAATATTAGATAAGCAGTAGCGTCTATGTAACGTACAATATTTACGATGACAAATCCACCTTCAAAGCTTGGTGATTATGGCAAATACTCTCATTGACAGTCCTACGTGTCGATCTGGGCGGGTCATGCCCAACAATGACAAAGTGCCAAACAAAGGCCAATACTATTATATCATACATTTATTTTACCCATGTGACCTCAGCTTTAAGAATTTCAGGAGATAGGCAGCAGGATGATGGTGGATCCACTCATAAAACCCAGTTTGATGTAGCGGCTTGTGTAGATCACTTATTATACCCGCATGAAGGCCATCGCAAAGTAAGCCAGGTGCAAACACAAGCATATCTTGCGGTGTCAACACCTGAAACCTTTAGATGTAAATTATTTACGTTCCCGTAGTTAGAGAAAGTTAGTCGGTTGCTCCCAGGTGGCGGGATTAGTTCGGATAACTTCACCGAGACAACCCTTGTCGGAATTCATTTAATACTTAGGTACTAAAAGTACAACAAGTGAGATTTTTTCTTTGTATAGTCGTGGTATGAAATCCCCCGATGCAAAAGAGGGGTGTTATAAGTTTGACGACAATGTCTGTCTGTGGCATTGTAGCTCTCGAACGGATGAACCGATTTTGAAGCTTTTTTTACGTGTAAGCAAGTTTCCTTGCGGTGGTTCTTAGCTATATTTGGTAATCGAATGATTTTATTGCGTAGGTTTTTTTTAGAAATTTTATTTTCTTGTTGCTTGTACCAGGTATTGACAAGAAAAACGTGCTCGCGTCGCCTAATGGAAAAAATAAAAACTGACAAATCTTCGTGTCTGGCTAACCGATTATTTTCTTTTACATGTTGCCTCTTTGGACACCAGTTTTGTCAGAATTACCATGAAGTTGGTAGTTGCCATAAATGTTAAGAAATGAACTGACAAATGTTTTCGGACCGCGACCGTACAATTGGTTCGCACTTGGCCTTGTTTCTGTTAGTTCATGTACGATGGTTAGTACCAGAAGTATTGTTTACTAGTTTTGCCCTGAATTCGTTTGAGTGCATTTGATGAAACACTTTACCGAAATTTATACGTATCCAAGATAATGTTATTCAAGGAGAAAGGTTAGATGCAGACCAAGATCAAGTACAAACAAATATAGAATTTTTAGTAACATTCACGTTTACATGTTGAATAAAAAATATTTGTAATTCAGTTGTTATTTTCCCAAATAGAATAGAAATCATTGCAAACATTATACAAGTTATCTTAATTATAATCATTTATACGTGAAAAAGTAAATATATGGAAATGTCAAAAGTTTTCTTTATATTTATTGGCCTATCCTGAAATGTCAAACATTACTTGTATAAACGGTATTCATTAATATTGGTGACATTAAATCCATTAATGTGTTACAGTTATTTATATTATATACCTCTACATAATCATTACAACACGTAAATGTCAAATGTTGGTAAAGGTTAACAAGCAATCGCGTCTAGGTGGATGAAGGTTAAGATGATTCACTTTGAATTGTTCGTCTCAGGTCGTTGAATAAATAAATATATCAAGTAAATACATACTCGCTACACTAACCTCCTCCATATTGTGCCCTGTTTAGACGTGTCTGTATAACGGTAGAGAACGAACGCTTACGGCTAAGCTCATGTAAACTAGCGGTTGGGCGACGTGTACCATCACATTTTAGTTGGTTTAAACAAGATACAATTGTCTATACAAACCATTTTGTACAGATATATCGTTCATCGACTCTTATGTACAGATATATATGGAAGAACGTCATATTACGAGTTTTTGTAAACTATACAATGTCAATCAGTATAGCCTCAAACAAGAAATTCAGAATTTGAGTATACGGCCCTTATCGAATTAGAAATACACTTCACTTCGGGAAGTAGATAAATAATATAAAATAGTAAAATATATAATAATAATTAATTAAAAATTTTAGCATTAAGATTTATACTAAAAGATTTACGTAACGAGATTTTTTTTTGTCAACAAACTGCTGTTGTAGTTTGGCAGTAACTAGCAGTAACGATTTATTTATTTCAATAAAATTCTTTTTATCTAATATTTGATCATGGTTACGTTTCTTTTTTATATCAATATGCGGACTAACTTGATATCTAGTAATACTCAATCATGTGTGCATTTTTTAACTTCACGAACAAACAAACAAAACATTTCGGGATCTCAGGCTTTTTTACAATTTTAGTGGTGAACCTCGTCTTTAAAACGCTCCATATGCTCTACATATGTTTATACGTAAAACCAAAAGTAAACCTACTTAGTTACTACTGACACTGACACGTATAAACGCCTTGAATGAACATATAAATATATCGAATTGAGTACAGCCAAGTATATTTTTATAGTTAAAGATCTCGCGTAGGTGATGTTCAAAGAGAATGATTCTATACGTGAATTTGTACACTTTGTAAAGATAGAAATACTGGCATCCATTAGGGAATATCCTGTTTATAGGTTCGAAAAAGCTTAATCTCCTTGTGATACAACCCAGTTATGTTTTGGTCCCCATCAAAGTACCTAAGCATAACAACATATCTGTGAGAAGAGAGCGGAGCTACTGAAAATGAGCCTAGCAGATAAATTGTACATAGCATACTTCATCTATTTTTATCACTTATATATTTGTATATAAACTTCTTCATCATAAAGAACCGTGCGATATTTTCCCGAGAAGCGATATTATGAGAAAGATTTCATTTTATTCATACTTGCAGTAGTCGTCTTACGCATGAGTACATTGACGCAAGCATTACGTAATCTACGAGTGGGTGTAATATCCCTGCAAATATCCCTTCAACTCGTTGACATTTCCTGCCAGTAAAAATATAATGTTTACATAAATTTAGTTCCAACAAGTGGAAAAGACAAGTCAGGAAATTTACTTGCTTACTTCTATTATTTACTAAAAATAAGAAAAATATATACATATATCTTTGACATTTTCGGTTTTGCCCGTAACTTTATCGTAATATATTGCAGAAATTATCCTACGAGAACACATAACCGTGATCATCAACCTAATCATCATTTGTTGGGTATCACATTGTAGTAGATGGTATTACATAAATTATTATTATCAAATGTGATACCCCGGTGAGCCACAGCAATAGAACAGGGAGGTTACGTATCATAAAGTTACATTATTAAATTTCTTAAAAATACATTACTGTTCACAAGCCACATGTTATATAACTAAGAAAGAATATCAAAAGACGAATGCAAGACATAAAGTTTAATAGGTAAGATTAATAAGATTAGTAAAGGTAAGAAAAATAAGGGAAAATAAATAAGGATAAAAGTATCACATGTGATATTACTGAACATATATGTGTGTAAAATTTAATACATATCTGTTAGGCCGTTTATATACGGAGTTGAGTCACAAACATGAAATATATCCAGACACCCATACATATAAATAATATTAGTAGCGTTAACATTTAAGGAAGCGACGATTTCGTCAACCATCATATAAGTAAGATCACAAGTTTTAGTTAAATTTCCGAGGTTTTCTATTTAAGGTTTTAACGAAAACCGTATACTCGTACGGTGGCAGTCGCTTCTCTCTCATGTTTGGAATGTTCCTTATATCATCTGCCACACCCACGGACGTCCTACTCTAAAGTGTAAACTCGCAACGAATTCCGTTGCTAAGCTGCTCATAAGGTCATTGAAGGTGTACTAGTAGGCGAGTTGGTATGCCAAAATAATCTAGCCATTATGTAGGGGTGGCATGGGCCCTCGAAGAGTAGAAACTGGGGTCCGTACCGCAAGATGTGTTTAGTTTCGTTTTAGTTTTGCAAATTGTATAAATTCGAATTTTAAACGGATTTTGATCGGTCGTTTTTCATGTTACCAACGCTGGACCCGGCAAAATATACCGAGAAAGTCCACCGGGGGCGTTTCCACCGGTATAAATACAACGTTTCGGGGAGAAACCCTAAATAAAAAGGACCCTAGGCTTGTGTTTTGAATGTGTCTCACCTGGGCTCGTCACCTCCGTGGCAGATGATGGCTATTCTCTCGGCGTGCGCGTTGCGCGGGGCGAAGGCACTCAGGATGTTGAATGGGAAGCGGCCCATCGGGTCATCGCGGCGACGCTCCACCATGCAGTTCATGCGGCCCCTACAATTGTATCAAACATGCACTTTAAATATCTGATGTGAATAATTCTTCACATAATTAACTAGTGTTCTAACTAAGTGAACGTATTACACGACAGAGAAAAATAATGTCGAAGTGTTTGTATCCAAATTCTATCCAAATTCAAATTTTCATAAATTTTTATGGTTAAATGAATGTGGGCATTACATTCATATATCACACGCCCTAAGGGCTAAGCTTAAGTAGAATTCTAAACATATGAATATAGCGTATAAGATGCATAAATTTTATTTTTTTATATTCGTTCTCCGCGATTACCATCCGCTCGCTAAACGTTGTAATTATGCAAATCCCCTCATAACAATTCCAACGTTGTGTCTAGCAGTGGTCTTTCATAGCTGATGACGAAAGCGCCCTGATGACACTATTTTCCTTCACCATCCAACCATCTTCTACTTACACAACAATTGGATAGTGTTTTTAGTTTTATGGTGTGGTTTAGAAAAGTGCATACTTCTGGTTGTTGGCTAGGAAAGCCCCCGCGAGTTCGTCCAAGTCGAACTGTATGGGCAGCTTGAAGAGAGGTCGCGCTCCCATGTCCAGCTCGTCCTCTTCCTCGGCTGAGCTGTCAGACTCTGAGCTCTCCTCACTGTTGGGGGACTCGTTCTTCAGGTTGTCATCGTCAATTTTCTGAAAAGCCAAAGAAAATATATGTTAGCTGTTGTTCTTTCTTTTCTTTTTTCAAATCTGTTATAGAGGTACACCTTACATGTCACTGGGGATGTCATGTTTGTGCTTCGAGCTGTAGTCGACTCGGTGTCAAAAGGCTTCGCACCGAGTCATAAAAATGTCAGCTGTGTAAGACACTAGCAAAGAAGTGCTTCCTGTGAGCGGGAACTGATTCAATTATATTCATCTGTATCAGCAGCACCAAGTCCACTGTCCTCAAGTCCTTTTACATCGCCAAAATCCTTTAAACACTCCTTTAGTAGTAATAAATAAATAAAGCATTCCTCGAAATTAAGTACACTCTGAAACCACTCACAATAAATATATCTTGACAACTTTTTTATATACTGCATTTGGCCTTCATCTCACCTGCTGGTATGTGATGATAATGCCATTGGATGAGTGCACCCAGAAGCCTCAATCTGATGAGGCGTTGGATATGCTACCTTTCATACCGGAACACAACACTGATGTTTGTCGGCAGACTTAGGTAACATTGGTGGTAGCTGGTCGGACATAGAAAATGCCCACCCACTAACTAAACTGAGTACCGCTAGCTGGGTTTCGAGCCCCGGAACTCTGGATTGTAAGTCAAAGCGTGTATATGTTTTGCTCAGGGGGTGCATTCACTAAGGACAAACATGCTCACAACATCTCGATTCAAAGATGTCTTTGCTGACGTCATTACATATTAATTGTTGCCTAGGTAACTAGAGATGTCTTGTCGTCAGCCAACGCCATTAATTTCAGGTATAGGTAACCTGGTTAGAGATACTTTAAAATGAGACTTTCCGCCACAAATGGGTGGATTTTATTTGACGTCACGAAAGATCACGTCTGACCCTTACAATGATCCCTCAATTGTCATATAATACGACAAGTTATTTAGGACATATGAGGGAATAGATGAACATATATGTATACGCAGCTTGCTAAAATATTAACCCAATTTTTTGATTTGGTGGTTGGGTAACATAACAGTCTATTCACACCGGTATTTTCACAGGAAAGGCATTCGCTTCTCTATTTGTTTATGCTGAATAGTATAGTTATCACTCAATAATAAAATCAGTTGTAATGAAACAACGTTATATCTCGTTCTGTGCTGTTTGTTGTCCACAATGGGCTCGGACATCCTGCGCCAACAATGCCCTCACGCTATTGTTACCGCCTCGTTTGTAAATACTGCTATATTCTGCCATAGATCCATCAGTTAATCGGCCGTATGACCTGTGCGTACCAAGATCTATGTGGATGAATACTATAATTGTTTTTAAATCATAGATAAGCTTGCCTTTGATCACAGTCTCACCTGGTAAAAGAAGAGCAATCTAATCATTATCACCTTAAAGAAATCCTGGCTGTAATACTCGGAAAACATAGAAAAGGCAGGGTATTCTGACACTAAGCAGTGCGAAAAGTATACGATGAAACGAATCTATTTTCGTATGTTATATTATCTAAGAAGTCATCGTTCTGATGTGACCAATAATAGATGTGGAAGAGTGGATTTAGGTATACCGTTTATACGTATCGAAAGTCTGGCAAATTTTCTCCGACCTGTCAACGTGCGCGCTAGGCCTTCAATAGCCAGCCCTTGGCCAGCCCAATGTTCCTTCATGCCTTCATGATAAAATCGGAAATTTTCTTAGAATCAGATCTAGTCCTTATATTCCTAAAGGCATCTAATAACTTCGCATGATGGCATCTAAGTTCAGCTCTATTTCATGTTCAGCAGTGAAATATTTCAAGCCTATAATTATGACACTCAGTGAGCACGAAAACACAGCTGCCTGTTTCCAAAATGTCAATACACAATCATAACAAGGCCTATAGTTAACAGTAGGCGTGTGCTTTAGATAGGAATGTAATTCAAATGACCTTGAGGCATCCAGAGAAACACTTGCAAAGCGACTTCAAAAGGTTCCACCAATTAAATTTAGAAACGTAAATATCATGAAAACAGAGCTTCTTAGTTATAAAATTAATGATAGTGACCAAACGTGTTTTCGTTCTGTTTCCGGGTCATATTCAAATGGCGTTATTGTGAACATCTTTGGCGAGTACATTTAATAAGATCGCGGAAAATATTTATCAACGAGACATCTGACTACCGTGTATGTATAAATAGAACAGTATGTAGGTATAATAAGTAGCACATACATGAGGAAAACCACAAGAGATTTCCACAGATTTCAACTCAGATATAATAATATGAGTACTGTGTACATGAATACACATTTTAAGTAGCTACTTATAACTTTGTTTTCTTCTTTAATAGGAAAACTCACAGATATAAAACATAGAAAGTAATGATGTACGGCTAAAAAATATGTATGTTCCAGGAATGAAAGAAAACATAACCAGTGCCTCACTCACTTGCGTCGTCGTAAAGAGCACAGACTTTCGGCTTTCGTCATCAATTCATTTCTAAAATTAAGGTTAGATGATGATAATGAGTGTAAACACATTTTGCATGCACAATAACAGCACATTTTTATAAACGCTATTTTACCGTCATGGGAAAAGGCCCTTGATTGCGCAGTCTTACATTATTTACCAATTCGACAGGCGGTTTTTGGCGCAACTACGTTTGCTTTATCGGTCCGCGATCAGCTAATCGACAAAGCACGCAATTGGGAAACGACTTAAACGTAAACAGGCGAAGTTAAAACAATGATTGAGAGCTCTATGATTATTTTGAAAAATTAGAAAAGTAGCCTTTATTAAAATATTAAGCATATTGAATATCAAATTTAAGAAATAAACATGAAATATTGCTACGTCGAGAAAGAGCAAATTATCAACGTAGGTATATATAACGTAGAGATACCGTAATTTTACGGTCAACTTTATGGGTGCGAACAAAGAAAATTTCATTGGACCGCTTTCACACGGTGCAACGGTCTCTGGCCGCAGTACAGTGCAGCGACGGCACGACGGCTGCGTCGGCGCACCAAGTGAAAGCTCGTGACGTCACACTTGCACCGACCGCGCTTCATCGCACAAACCGACGACGGCGACACGTTGCACAATACGCAACTATAATCCAACACTTTTTGCTGGTTTTAATCAACGCTCGCTGTTGCAACTTATGCAATTCAATGTAATGTTAATCTACAACTTATAAGACTTGCTTAACTTTGTGATTGTGACGCGTTAAACAAAGCTGCCGTGACAGTGCCGTAATCTAACAAATTCGTTCTGTACGCCCTGGATATTCATTATCATCATCATTATTACTTGAACACTTAAATATGTGACGCTATTGTATATTGCAATATAGGTTTGCACTTGATTTTCTTCTCATCTGATGGTAAGAGACCTCAATTTATGCCTCCTTCATGTTTCACAACCAGAAAACATCAGTGCGATTAATACTACTGTTTTGCGGCAGATTAAATAACATGGTATGAGCAGTAGCTAGCCAGGTGGACATACAAAACTCAAATACCAATGACAAAATCTAGTATTACAGATGTGCCACTGAACGGAGCGGAATGAAAAACCATACAGTTTGAAGCTGAGCAAAGGCTAGCGGATTATAAATTATATGGAGTTTCAGTCCCGCTCAGTTCCGCCTCAATGGGAACACACCCTTACGGTGCGGGACACTGGAAATCTTGAAATGGAACCCGCTACGCGGCTTACGGTTTGTGATGCCATGTGTAAACATGATGAATATCAGTACTTTGTATATACATACAGTCATTAAACTAGGGGAACAGAGGAACAGTCCCTGGATTATTATCAATAATTTATCTAACTAACTAACACGTAGAATGTTAAAATAACAACGCAGAAAACGACACACAAGTTTTTCAATATTTTACTAATAATACACAGAAATATAGTGAAAACTATCGTAAAAATATCAAAGGTTGTGTTTTGTGAAAACGCTATGGGAGTTGCATTGTTTCAAAATGGTCTTCTTGACTTTGTTTTAGTGTCTCTTTCACGTGCATAAGGATTGCTTTATCACTCGCACACATTGGCCCTCTATTGGGTAGTATAAAAAATATGTATTTGTCATAACTCCCTCCACATGGCAGGCGGGCTGGTGATCCCGGAATATTTTAAGGTATATGTTTAATCAAAATAAAAGCTTGCCTAGCAAATCACATTGGAGCTATAAGCGATATAAATCTTATAATTCATGCAGTGTTTCATCATATATTCATCTGCAAACAACATAATATAATGAAATATCTACATAGAGCATTTTGAACAAATAGCATGCATACATTGCAAAGTATTCTACAAACGTCTGCATACAATGGATACATACATACACACATATATTTTTAAATAATGGATGTTTTACGAGACATTCGAAGTCATCTGTCGAAATACCGAAAACTAAGTTTGCTCTTTTCAACCGACTTCAAAAAAGGAGAAGGTTCTCAATTTGACTGTATTTTTATGTATATTACGCGATAACTCCAGCAAATGTGAACCGATTTTGACGATTATTATTTTGTTTGGTAGAGCATATTTCAGAGGTGGTCGAATATAAATTTTATCGAAATTGATTGAGTGCTTTTTGAGAAAATCAACAAAATCCAAATATGTACCCAGATAATTCTACCTCTAAGGGTGAACATTTTAAGGCAAATAAAGTCGGCTTTTAGTTCTTTTTGAACGTGTTAAATATGTAACTGTTAGTTGAAATGGTTATTTGTGAGATACTATATGTTCAGCAGCTGAATTCTAAAGGCTTTTTGAATTTAAATCTCGTGGTCTAAAATTTTATTAACAACATCCGGGGTAGACTTTAAAAATAACCAGATTCTTATTGCACTACATTCATATTGTACTATATACTGAAACATCTCCAAGTATATCAATTTCTCTCGAGGAATTCCCACAGGCGTGCCCTTTGACATGAATGAATAGCATAACATTGATCACGACCATTTTATATAACAAAGTTACAAGCTTATCTATGGCTGGATACAGGGATCGTGACTTAGCAAATGACCATGTTTATGTACAATAGTTCAGTTGTTACGTTGGTACCATCAAATAGCACTCATTTGATTATAATAACCTCATTACAATTGCCTCGTGTCGGAATTTACGCGGACAAAACTACACATGCATTTATTTGCGTTGTTTCGGAGCTAATGATAAATTAAATCATTAAAGACTCCGCATTTAATAAGTAGCCAAGAATAAACACTAACTGACGAAGATCATAAATAGAGATTAATTAAGTTTAGTCTTATGAGGAGGATGTCGCGTGGCGTGTGATTCTGTCTATATTGTAAAGTCGTAGTTGTTTTCAAACATGTTTTCTCGTGGGTTTTACAGATGATTCATATCAACCCTTCTCCCAATCGTCACCATCTCCTGACCACTGCACGAATAGCGGCGATATATATTATATATAATGCGGGATTTTCTTCATGAACTACGACTAGAATTTCAGTAAAACGTAGGTATTTGAGACCCTGGTCAATCAAAAGCGAACGTTTTCCGTCAACACAAGTAAAATAATCATTCAAACTATACCACATTTAGGTCATGATCATCAGTCTAAAAAATTGGAAATACTCATAGAGTGGTGTAAGCCCCCAAATGTACACATACATTTAGGGGCGTTCAGCAAACCATTACCATGACAGACCTGAAAAACCCGACCCAAAAAAACCTTGTACAGGGTTCGATGACCATAAACTAATATTTAATTATAAATCGTAGATTGAACAGTACTGAAACAGGAGCCTCAACTAAAGAATACACATCTAAGTCGAGAGATTAGACATCCTCTTTTGGATACAATTGTTTATCTACCTGTAGTTTGTCTTCGTCGATCTTGGACTCTGCTTGGCTGAGCGCGTCTTCTTTGACCTGGCTATGCGCCGGCGCCTGCTGACTGGGTGCTGACGTCGACACCGGGTTTGGAGGGGGGAGTCCATGCAGGGCGTGTGCGTTGGCTATCGGTAGGGGCTCGTCCTAAAAGAAGAAGAAGAAAAACATTTTAATATCAGGAGACCGCAAATTTAACGGATGTACGAGGAAAATGTATGAAGTCTATAATCTCCAACGATTCTTCTATTAATAAATTAATACCACCAAATACTTTTTCCCGATATATTGTAGTGAGATTCACTTTTTTTACACTATCAATGGATCCGAAATGCGTATAGCATTACCTGACAATAATGCGACAGTTTAGGCGTGAAAGTAGAACATATGGAGAAAATTGCATGAGGAAATAAGTATTAATACTAATAAATAATATTAATTAATATTAACAAGTATTCATAGTTGCTGTAATAAGTATTAATTTTACTATTACATCATCGGAACCGGTTTTGATGCAATAGTACAAGTAGAGATGTGGGTATACACAGAGACGAGGTAATTAATTCTTAATTTTTATGCGATGCTATGTTAATGTACCATCGCATTGCAGAAAGAAAACATTTGTAAGCTTTACATCAAAGTAAAAGTAAATATATGTTCCTAGGCACTAGCAAACCCCACCACTTCATCCTTATAAAATATATGTAAGAAACAGAAACTATCATCAATTTAATGACTCGGATTTATTAGATATGTTAATTAAAAGCACACATCTCGCTTTCTCTCTCTCTCATCGTCTCATCGATACTCATTTGCTCCTTCAATTAATTTGAATGTCCAAACGACCGCTGAGATATTTTAATTTCCGTCATCATTGGCTGCATAAAACTTCAAGTTACTGCTCTCCGTCAATATTACACCCAAGGCAATAATAATCAGGGACAACATTAAATTCTCTACCAAGTAAGTACCCATTCAATTGTACGAGTATAGAAGGACGAACACTATTTTCGAGCAAAACTTATGTTTACTTATTCTACGATATACCTCAAAACCTTAACCAAATGGCGTTATTTCTTCGACAAATTACGAGTTTAAACCGTGGCTAACACATAACACCGCCGTTCACTTTTAGCAAAAACCATCAAAGTGCTCATCATAAAATGGCGGATGGCTTTGCATGGAGCCTCGTTCTTACGCAATCCTGAGTGCTGAATGTACGTAGGTAGATAAGTACCGGCAGGCATTAGGTTCGTCATTGTTCTACTCAATTGCCGTGTTCTCACTGCATAACCACCGTTCGTCCAACACAAACATGCAAGCGTTTAAAAAGACACGTTTATAGGAAAAGTGCAAGGTTAACTGTGTAGATGCGATACCAGTATTATCGTGTTATAGAGATTCAGTGAACCGTGAGAGCTGCTGTAGGTGGCTAGACGGTGCGCAGTTCACCTATTGTTGCTTAAAAACCTCAATATTTATACTGGTCTTGCAACTGGTTTTTGTTTATTTTTAACTCTATCGTTACTGCTTATCTAACACGCAAATTGTCTAAGCCAATACTAGTAGCAACAACTTTAGTTTTTCGGAATTTGTTGTGTATTAAATATCCCGCGTGTGTGATAGTCTGAACGAATATTTAGGTATTCGAAGTATTTGTTACTTTGTAACGAAGATACGAAACAAAGTTGTTTACAGCAAAACAACACACTTTAAATATAAAAAAATATAAAAAACCGACTGTTAGGTAGCGAAATTAATTAGGTATAATTAAATGAACGTTATTAAAATTAAGCGATATTTCAATGTATACTTAGAGTTAGAAGTGACTGTGTGTGAGTGATGTTCTTTGGACTTTGTTGATACATGTCATTAAAACTTTGTGAAAATACGTAGTTATACACACTCGTCATGACAGACTTAATTGCTCCACGCGAATGTAAAAAACTATGCAGGCAGATGCATAATTGTGTTAGGTATATGTTATATACATAATTGCATAATGCAAGTGCCTAGTACAAGAACGTAACTAGGATGTGGTCCGTTTGTTAAAAGGTTTACCAAATAAATTATCATCCACTGAGGACTATATTAAGCAGTCAGGCCTTCCAATCGTGACCGAATGAAAAACAACTAAACGATAAAGTCATTGGAAAACCCCAAAATAGAACCTGACGAAACTTTTGATATCACTTCATCTGTATTTTACTGTCATACTTATCCAAATATAAACATACTTAAAACCGTTTGAATGAAGCAATAATAATAATAAACAATAAGAAACTCGAAGGTAAACATTTCCATTCGAAACGACTTTACTTTTGAATTTGTATAACTGTTACCACACTACCCTACTTTTAGTGGAAAGAAAGCCGTACTGTTTGTCTTTTCTGGCATAAGACCGCAACATTTTCGGCGTGGATTACATAAATTTTCACTCGGGAATCATGTTCATTCGAGATAAAAAGTTGCCTATGTTCTTCTCCATGCCATAATTTAGTTCCCTTGATTGTGATTAAATCATAAAAAGCTGGCAGAAGTACATGTCAAGCTGGTAGTGGCGTGAAAATGATGTTCCGAGCTGTGTTCAGACATCAGCAATCAGCCAAGCGCGAATTTGCGACCGCAACCGCTGATAGAAAACGAGCGATTACGTCGCCCGCGCAGCTATTGTCGCATTGTACATTACACCCACAATACTTTTACTGAATTTACGAAACGTTTAACCAACGACGACGTTGCGTGATATAACGAGGAAATTACCTGTTACAAAGAAAGCAATCGGTCGGTTGGATTTAAACCGAAGATCGATTAGAGCGAGATTGGCGCGGTGTCGTTCTTGAGAAAACGTTTCACTTAGTAACGCCATGTAACTGAAGAATCCCTTTGTTCGGAAACGCCGTACCATTGTATCCGTCGCAAGGATGGTAGTGATAAGGGCCATTTAACGTCACTATAATTGCATTTTTCTTGCAAAAGGATAAGGAAATATTTTTATGCTTTTAGAATATCACCTGGGGGAAGAGTCTCATCAGTATTACTTACAAGGTCACGTAGTCTCGACTTAAGAATACAATCACGCCATGTATTGTAGTGGATATAAATAGACTAAACAAAAATTCTAGGAGATCAGTTGCTTCTATGGTCGTATCTATCAACGAAACCTTGTTGTATTACACCATTCACTAAAATAAAAATAGTTTATTTTTCTTAAAAAGTCTGGAATTTATACAATACAGTCAGGACCTCCTATTAAGTACTGATGACTTGTGTTAGGTTACGTATGGGGAACTAACGTTGGGTATGAGGGAAAATCATGCTCAACAGTGGACTTATCCAGTAGTATATATATGGTTACACGAAATTATCAGGACAATCTGAAGAACTTTCTTTCATTTAGCTCAGACTATACATAGCAGTAATTTTTAAAACAGACTTTCTCTGAAACGTATATTATAAAGGGCAAGTATCTTAATTATTCATAAAACCCAGGATGACCAAGTAAACAAAGATTACACAATGTAGAGTCATCGGAAACTCGTAAAAACTTTCTAATAACAATGTAAGACTTCAAATACTCGAGATAAAATACTGCTTCATTACGACATAATCGAAATGCACGTATCGTATCATACTCGTATCTGCAAACATTCGTCATATGATTTTCTGGCCTCGCCTTAGAATCGAGACAAAAAAGAGTCAACCCGCCAGAGGTCCTATTATTCTCAAAGGTTACAAGCATCTAAGGCCGACTTTTGTGCAAAGTTTTAATTTATTTTTAGTACTCGTAACTACATCCTAGCTACAAAATAGAGCATATTAATTGACAGTTTTCTCACATTGTCCCTTTAACTACTTGTATTTAAATTACTATGTCCCATTCATTTACTTGTCCCTGTCCCCCTCCCACGCGTCCCCCAAATCCTGCGCACGCACATGCCAACAGCAAACATTGAGCAAGTGAATGACTGTAAATGTAAAAGTTCTTTGAAGAGTCAACGTCCTACGACGTAACGTGTTGGGTATCGCAATGAGCATCCGTGAATGCAAACGAGTACCGTCCAGAACGTGAGAGACCGTGTGAAGTAATCCCCCTTTTGTGACATGACACAAATCAGACCAACAAGAATCAATAACAGTAATGAGGTTGAGGATGCGCGTCAATGGACCTCTCTTCTATTTGAGCTAGCAATGGTTTTAAACTAAGCTTAACGTTATTCCTCTCCTAATACTTCCATACTAAATTTCTGTTGCCATAATCTTTTAAAATAGAATAGCTGGATTTGATAAGTAATTACCTAAAAATATGAGAAGAAATTAAAGTGTCCAGAAATAAATATCATTAATTTACAACTTTATAGTTAAGTACAATAGCAATGAAGCAGCTAATTTTCTGCTTTCACTAACTCAGCTAACACTTTTCTTTCGATTCTTGTTCAAAGCACCATCTATGAACAATAATCGAAAGAAAAGTGTTTAAAACGAAAATTGTGATTCACTGTGAAGTTGTATCTTAATGATACTCATTTTGCGACATCACAATCTGTTGTCCTATTTTAAGATAGACAAATCCAGCTATTATATTTTAAAAGATTATGGAAACATAAATTTACTATGAAACTTTGATGTAGGTGGATCGCCTTAAGCTTATACGGATAGTCAGATTATACAGTATCCCAAAAATAGTGTCAAGCGAAAGGTCCGAAAATATTTATTGTTTTTGCTATACTTTTTAAAAGATGCTATTGGAAGTTTATGTTGCTCTTTCTTGCATTTAAAATGCTTTAAAATTGGTCATACTAACTTTCAACACAATACATTTATTAAAACTAATTTTAAGTATTACAACGTATTCGTTGCTCTTATATCTTCTTTAATTGATTAATCTGGTAACAACTTTATTACAAGTTTGTTGGTGATGTACTGAAATTTGTTGCAAAACCTATTATAAATTCTAAACAATGTTTTCTGACTGTATCCAGTTCTGAACTCTGCTAATACAGATTATGTTCTAGACTCCGATACAATCAAACACCGGGCTGCGGTTCGTCGACCTGAACCGATAAGCTCAGGCGGATTAATTAATACCTCTAATAGATTTCTAACTCAAAGTCAATATTCGAAGTTACTCTATCGAAGTCTAGGATGTAAATTACATATAACCGTTCATTCGTAGCTGAAATATCGAGAAATACCTTGACTTTTCACACTGACTTGTAATAATGCAGCAAAAACCGTCAGCAAATCATTAGCAATATAAACTTATTGCCGTTGTGAACTAGTTCGTAAAACTTTCCATATCTCGTTCAGTACTGAATTTGATGTAAATTTGAAGAAAAGTCCTTATGCTCAGACGGAGAGTATTTAACCAAAAGTTGAGTAACGAAAAATATGTACTTTGAGCGGCTTATCTTACATCAGCGATTTCGCTGAAATTTGGTATTTGGGGGTATTCGGGGCCGAAAAATCGGTCTAGATTAGTCTCATGTCTGGGACAACGCGCGTTTTCGAGTTTTCATGTGCTTTTTCTTTCGCATTATTTGACGCTAAATTTCACGCTGTAATATCACTTTAGCCGAGTTGTTCACACGTGTCATTCCGTCCGAGATATCCGCGTTCAAATCCCGGTTGGAAAATTGATTTTATTTTTGTTTTTTGTGTGTTGAGGGGCAGAAATAAAGTTTTTGTTTGTTTTTAAAGAACTACGAGCAAAGCTCGGTCGCCCAGATATTATATCGAAAACTAGAAGCTAGACTGCGAGGTAAGGGATATCGCCCTAAAGTTAGTTTTTCCGGCTTACCCAAACAATATATCCGACAGTAGTACTCGTCGATATTCCCATTTCACTGTTTTTCTTTATAAAGAACTATATGTGTTGTAACCACTCAAAACATAGATAGAGGAGGCTTGTCTCTATCTAAAATGGAATATAACACAATATTGCGATTCCGTCCCACGAATGTAAAACAAATCTCTAATATAATCGTCATCAGCTAGGAAACGTCCACTGTTGAACACAGGCCTGCCCCGTGGTATGCTCCACAATAACCGGTCGCCACAAGAGAACACTTACTCCCCATCAGTTATCCGTTCTTCAAGCAATGTCAACGAACTATGTCGATCACTTTAGCTTGTCTAAGCTGTTATAATAAACAGTTTGTGCTTCGCGATATTCCACAGAAGACAACCAACGGGATAAAATTAGTTGACAAGTAACTGTAATTTGTAATTACAGTAGGGCCTCGTTAATCCGGAGAGGCAAAAACAAGACCCTTTCCGGATTATCGAGGCGTCCGGATTATAGTATGCCATATTAAATGTTAATAAAACACATGTTTAACCTTAGTTTCTTTAATCAATTTTTAAATTATAGCATACAGTCAAAATGTACATGTTCAAAATTACATACAAACAACTATGTAAGGAAATCAGCAAGTTAAAATAAAACATTAGTTAATTCTTCTTGAAAAAGTCTGTAATACTCTTCTGTTTATAATTTTCGCACTTCATTTCGAAAGCCCGGTCTCTAAGTCGACGGAGAAACATAACTTCGTGGCTATCAAATTCGTTATCTTTTCATCATTTTCCTTCCGGAAGCCGACTGCTCATTGCCAGAGGCTAATGTATGATCTGGCAATAATCGCCAGTACAAACCAGATTCGTCAGCATTGTAAACCTGTTCCGCTGTTAATTTTTTCTCTCTAATAACTTTCTGTAACTCTAGTTGGAATGGTCCGATAGCGGCTTCATCATTTGACAGTTTTTCACCGGCCATTTTTAAACGTCTTATTCCGTGGCGTTTTTTAAATTTGTCTAACCATCCCCGGCTTGCATTAAATCCGATATTGGAGTTTGTAATCTGGCGATGAAAAATTCGAGCTTTCTCACAAATCATATCACCACTTACAGGAACATGCAATCGCCTTTGTTGCAAAAACCACGTAAACAAAGCATCTTCTAAAACAGGATTTTCCGATTTCTTTAGTGTTTTTCGTACACCGGGACCACGTTCTGTTAGGCTAACAAACTTCAAGAGTTTGTCTTTGTTTTTCTTTATGTCACCTACAGTTGACCTGCCTATACCAAACTTCCGAGCAATGACAGGGTAGCTGTCACCCTTATCTAACATTTCTATAATCCGTAATTTGTCTTTTATTGTTAATGTCGAATGTTTACGTGGCGGCGCCATGATGTTAGCGAGCGCACTTAATTGACACTACGTATTACACGAAAGGCGATAAACAAAAGACTGACGGCGCATTGGCTCATGACAGCCCCCGCACCTACACGCCGCCGGGCCTCCCCCGCGTATCCCATTGCCCGGCCGGATTACAGCGATCACCGAACAAGCGAGAGTCCGGATTACCGAGGCCCTACTGTATATCAGAGTTCTTCTGCTGACGGTACCTAGGAACATTACAAGCTAAGCTATAAGTAAGCATGAGATCTCACGCCTAGCGCCCGCCGCCTCTGAAGCCAGCCGAGCGTAAAGAATTAACGATGAGATTGAAGTTCTACGGCCAATAATTAACTAATGACGGTATTCCGCACGCAGTACGTGGACGGATGCCCGAGGACACCGATGAGTGCGCGCGCGCGGAAAATCGTCGCCTTCCGGTCTCAACTGACGTAAATACACTAACAAATGTCAGGTATGAAAAGTAAATAAAAATTTATATTGAAATTATTGTTTTCTGTTCATGAATATTATTTTTTCAGCCAAACAAACAAATTGCTTTCGATTTGTGAACATTATTACTTTGATGGGAAACTTGCGTGAAACAATAACGAGATATTTGTGTTTTTTAGGAAATTCACTGGGAAGTTTCAATTAATTTAAAAGAAGACAAAATAAAAGGCACGATGAAGAGGATTCATATATAAATATTGAAAGAATCGTGATTTTCACCTATATTTGTTATTATTTGACCTTGGTTTTTTATTGAATGTCCGCTTGACAACAACACAGTTTTGAAACGATTTTACATTTAATACCACTGTATTTACCCGTCATAAAGTCTGAAAGTATTATAAACCTACTGCTAGACGGAAGTAATGATAGCTCATCATTAAACGTTTTAGATTACATTTGGAGACTTCGTTGGAAATGGCCACTAACACACACATAGGTCCCTATAGTTCAGCCTCCATAAATGTATCGGTTCATCGAGAACCCAACTTTACGCATAATCAATTAAATAATCCATATTTGTTTCCAATAATCCATTTATTAATAAGTTTGAAAAGTCAAGTGCTGTCACTATATGGACCACATCATAAAACTAATAGACGCCACGATGAACGACCATTTCCTGGAGAACCTCTCCAATAATTAATATACTTATGCTACAGCTGGTGATCGCAAGCATATTTTAGTGGTACAAGAGAGTGCGAAGCTGTCTTTACCCCATAATCCCAAGGTTTGAAGGGTTCCGTGCTATTCATACAAAATAACATTGACGCAAGCGTAACGAAAAACATTGCACTGATCTAATAATGTTATAAACGGACGGGTTAATATCGTTACGTAGAATTAGACTAGTAGGCCAAAATAGTTATAACGCGAGTGGGATCTCAGCAGGCGAACTGGAATGATCTAGATATTCCCGAGTGGAATTACCTCATTTGTATTTTGTAATAAAAGAAATGTGCTAAAATATTTTGTAGTTGAGGTAGCTAATGTCTGCGCGTTGCGGAAGAGTGGTAAGTTCCCGTGACTCGGCAACTAAAGGCGAGAGGGATACCGGAGTGGTTTTAGCTGGTAAGAATCCTACATAACCGGCGTCTCCCGTTCGCGTTCCCCAAAGAGCCGGGTATCTTTTGAAGATTTCCACTCCGTTAAAAAAAGCTATTGTCTGCGCAGCACTTTGCAGTCGGCATTGCGTAGGCGTCGATATCGATAACTTTAATCGTTCCACATGCTTGTTGTAGATGCTATGTCTACGTATATAATCTTTAATTGTAGTTTTTGAATACAAATAAAATTTTCCTTTAAGTTTTTTTTTAAATTCATTATTCTTGTAAGATGTAAACTGAATTGAAAGCTTCTGATTACGGCTATGCTTTATTGTCATTTTCCATGAAGTGGGATGCTGGAACAGCGCAAAACTACTAATTCATATAATCCCCCATTTAACATAAGAAATACATAATACTAACAAGAACCTTAGGCGTGAGATAGAAAATCGAAAACACGCACTACAGCGAATTCACCGCTGTGAAAACGAACTGTTAACCACCGACTTTACCCAACACTTTCGAAACAATAAAGCCCATTCATTGGGTGAACAGTGGCCATCCGCTGTCTAGTAAAACTCCATCATTGTACTCAACAGGCCAAGTACGTGTTAATTTTCATACAATCGGTCACGGCGAGTGATTCAAGGACTTCATGCTGCTTAAATGTTTACATTCCACCACTCGGGGGTCTTAAATATTATTATTTCAGTGTTACTTATTTTCATCGATAGCTGATTACATGTCCTACTTTTTTGTATAACTGGAAGTTAAAACAAACTTTCCCCCTTATGCTGTCTCGTCTATTGCCGTAGCAACAGTGGTTTGTCCCCAAGTGTACCACTTGTGATGGGCTAAAATTGTCAAAACAAATGAGCACAAATCCGCCTATTACCCATTGAAGAGTTCCTATATCCACCTCCTGACTCCAGGGTCAGATCAGCTCAACGGTACCAAATTATTGTATTGTCATACGACATACAAACATTGCAAAGTTTCAAATCGATACGACAGTTTTTTTTTAAATAATGGCTTTAACCAGTGGTTATCTAGCCAATGACGAGTAAAATTAGGTGAACAAATTTTGAGGTTATAAACTATGCCGAAGCAATTTCTTCAGCTTTCTCAATAAAATGTATAATGTGTACATTTTATCGCTTAATTTGGATTCTTGACGATAACTTCAAAGGCCAGCCTTGGTTTCAACATTATCCGAAAGAATCCATATGCCGAATGTACTCGACATGATAAACTCTCCGGATCGCGTCGAAACCCTCGCAATTTTGCGTAATTGATACTATAACACTGTCCGTGACACTTTTTGCACTATATCACACCATTATAACACAAAAAACACACATAACAGTATTATAAACGAATTACTAAAATTGCAATCAACCACCATTTTACAAGTTCGCGCCAAGCCTCTCGATACGACAGTTAGAAGTAGGTAAAAATTGACTTGCTGTTTGTTTACACACATAGTCAGAACTGAGTGATGTATGTTCATAGGAAAATCAATATGAGAGGACAATGTAAGACAAAAAAAATATCCTAAAATTTTTTGTTTCATTATAGAGTCATTGATTTGACTCATTGACTTTTATAAATAGCTTCCTTATTGATTCGGATTCCACTATGAACAACTTTTACTACTAAGCAACAGTAAAATGGTAACCATATATCAACGACTCCGTAAAAATACTTCAATGTCCATACTAATCTAAAATGTTCCTGTATTCCATATAATTATAGTCCGACTCACCTACTGTTTATACTCTTAAACTATCCAAGTTAAATTATCCTTAAACTATCCTTATCTTATACGATGAAGTTGCGGTAGTCTATAGCAAACAATGACATTAAATCCCCAAACCAATCATAAACCGCGAAATAGGCTAGACTCTAGAGCTGCCTTATTTGGCTCAAGTCGGCTTAACTTAGTACTTTCCCGAAACGAATGGTCAGAACAGGACAAGACACTAGAGATTTCTAAGTTAAATAGAAACGTTTCAAAAAGAAATTAAGTAGGCAAGTTGGAGTCTTACTTTTATGTCTTTCTAAAACATGAACGAGTCGAGATCGCCGCGCGTTTACCATTACAATGAACAAGTATGAGAAATGTGTGTTAGTAACAATAAGTGAGGAAAAGAAAGTTCAGCCTTTTTGAAGACCGAAAACAATATTAATTTGTTGACGGTTAACGGTAAATGTTAAAGAGTGTCGCTGCGGAATGTTAATAACTGTTTAAGATTCAATTAACATTATTATTTCAAAGTGTAGTCAAAAAATATCGACACTAGCGGGATTCAACTGATAGGCGGTTCAAAGCGGTGAAGGATTTCAATGCGTGAGACTTACGACCCGATAGTACATATTAATTTGCAGATTAATTAATACTAACCGACATCGTCTACAAGGCGTTCGTCCTAGCTGGCTGACAGACTCAGGTTCGAATCCTGATTTACTGATTAATTGGCATCCGACTGAACCTTTGGATATTTCTATCAACATATTTATGATGAAACTAAGCTTTATTTCGGCTCATAAACACCATTTTACACATCAAAATAATCGTAATCAAGCTAACTGTAATACTAAGTAAATGTACCAACCCAAAACTGACTTAGCTTTTTGTCGCAACTAAGAACCCTGTGGCAACGTTGATTATACACGAAGTCTCAAAGCCTTTTTGATCGGAAAATCTAGAACCAGATTCTACTTGGTCTAAATAAAGAACTATACGAAATTCTTTGTAACATTTATGTATTAATCATATGATCTCATAATTTTTTAAAGGCTGTTATGTAGGGATTTCATATGGCTTATACTAAAACAGGCAAGGCTAATTGGTTTTCTACTTGATATTGGTATTAATACTTTCAGTTTATGTAACGGATCCAATAACTATATAGTCGTATTACCTCACGAGAAGACGTGAAGATAACGCCTTACAAATTTACTAATATTTTACTGTCTTAAATGCAAATGAACGTATAAATTAGAACTCGTAAATAGAGTTCATCATACGCAAATATTACTGCATCCCGTCACATACCTACCGATTCTGTTCTGTCTATTCAAGCAAACTGGAATGCAAAATGCACCGATCGTCGCACACCTACCGCCTCGCACCGGTAAGAATGCCCAGTGCAATGCACAGAATCAATCAACATTCGATCCGTACGGTTCTAGGTAGCACAGAATGGAATCGCTAGGTACGTGACGGGGCTAAGGAGTGATATTCCCTGATAGATGCTGATATTGAATGCTGGGTAAGCGTGTACCATTTTCGACCACAACGGCAAACATGATCGCTCAGGTGAGATTGTGGTCAATACGAGGTCCTATTTATCAATACAGAAGATTAAGGTGAAAGTAGTACGGGCACACCAATCTGTAATGTATTTGTTGTTAATAACTAATTTTAAAAACCAACCAACCAACCAACCAACGACCAAGGGCGAGTTGGCCTCGCGCACCGAGGGTTCCGTACAGAATATGGATATTTAGAATACGAAAAATCATAAAAAATACGCACCGAACAATCCTCTAACGAATGCGCCCAAATAACATTTCGATTTAGTTTTGCTACGCACCACTAGATGGCGTTACTAATAATTTAAAACGCACGCCTAAAAATCACGTTTGTTGTATTGGAGCCCCCTTGAATATTTCTTTTATTCTGTTTTTTAGTATTTGTTATTATAGCGGCAACAGAAATACACGTGTGATATCAACTGTCTAACTATCATGATTCATGAGATACAGTCGGGTAGCCAGACAGACGGACATCGAAGTCTTAGTAATAGGGTCCCGTTGGTTACCCTTTGGGTACGGAACCCTAAAAATTAATTATGAAAACATGAAGAAAGTATGAAAGAATACTACAAAAGTGAAGCAAAAATTGGGTCAGTAAAGATTTTTAAGGAGTACATATTTTCGTGCTATTTCTCTAGGTTATGGGTTTTAACACAAGCTTCATTTGTTTTGAATTTTTTGAGAGGTGTAACGTAATGACTTATATATCGAGTGAAGTTATATAATTTATATTTTGGTGTCAATAATTGTATGAAGAACATAATCGATAGCACGACTTAAACTAGCAGTAAAAACGTAGTTCAAGTAACGTGAATTTCAAAAAGTAACTATCAAGTATATACACATTTGTTGACTCTAGTAATCCCCACAAACTTAGAAAATACGAGTAAAAGCTCTACTATTTCCAACAGTGAAATCCCAATGTGTAATTTCCTGGCTCGCCTGCCTGCAAACAACGTAGCCTACTTTTGAATACCGTTATATCGTAGCTGACTGTACATTTCTGTTTCCTCTCTACCGAAAATTTTTAATCACAGTCGTTCTCTACAAATAATGGCTGCCGTTTCTCTACAAGCACACCGCACCATTGACATGTGATTGTTATATTTATTATGCGCAATCGTTACATGTATCATGTATTTACACAAACATCAGACTAGCCACTTTGAACAATTTCCTTAAAAATTATGTAGCAGCTGGCAGCTAGTTACAGAAAAATCTGAAACGTAGTGACAGACGGTAGTGCTTATGAATGTCTTGCGTCCATTTTATCTCCTTTAGCCAACGCCAATGTGTCTTTGGATAAGGTTTCTTGGCAAAAGACACGGGTACTGAATTTAAATCCCATTTACCTCTAAATACCTCCAGTAAAGATCTCGGTATCCCGTCTGTAAGTAAGTCAATGGTCTTGTAGAGACATGTAGATAGACACGGCAGAGATGCATCCGCAACTCGGGTTCGGTGACCGCGTTCACTGCCCACTTTCGCCATAGATAATCGCAACTCTACCCACATAGAGGAGGCTACACACAGACACGCCGCACGCCAAATACTTCCGTAAGCGCAACTTGATCGTTAATCATTTATAAGGCACATTTTATATTTTCAGTTTAAATCTAAACAATTTGATGCACGCATAAAATATTTTTCACACAAATAGAATAGAGAAAAACGTAAGAATTCAATCAAAGGCCCTCAGAGAAATATCTTACAACAAACATAAGGGCAGATAGTCATTTGAGTGTAATATGATTTATTGTAATAATAATAAACATAATAATAATGTAAAATATTTACATAAATATCAAATCATATGTGAAAAAATCATAAAATTTTTATCGGTCGTATTTTTTAAACTTTGGTGTATGGCGACCGGAATGTTCGTGTACAGTAGAAAGTTGAAATGGTACTGTTTTACAGTCAAAGGTTATTTTATAAAGTATCTGTCTTTATTATAAAGTGTCTGTCTCTATCCGTATAGAGAGTGTGTGGACATAAATCATAATACGTTATGCTTTTTTCTTTAGTACATTACATTGAGAGTTCAATCTGTTTTTTTTCACACTTTCATCTTTCCAGATGGTAATTCACCATAAGGTCGTTGAAAGTGTGCTTATTGATTTCATTTCTTTTGATACCATCACAATTTTAGAATCATTTATTACCTCTATTTGTACCTGTTTACTTGTAGTAATAGAGAAAGGTTGATCAGTCGATGGCTGCAAAGGTTGTAAATTATTGTCCTTTTTAGGGTTCCGTACCCAAAGGGTAAAAAGGGACACTATTACTAAGACTCCGCTGTCCGTCCGTATGTCTGTCTGTCCATCTGTCACCGGGCTGTATCTCATGAACCGTTATAGTTAGACAGTTGAAATTTTTATACATGATGCATTTCTGTTGCCGCTATAACGACAAATACTAATAAACAGAATAAAATAAATATTTGAGGGGTACAAACAAACAGACAACAAAAGTTATTTTTTGAGGTTTTATAGATAATGGTACAGAACCCTTCGTGAGCGAGTCTGACTGGCACTTGACCGTTTTTTAAAATTTATGAATTGTATTTTTGTATGTGTGCGTCTAATTTTTGTTTTTATCGCAAACATTAGCACCTAAACCAAGGTCATTTTGCTACATGCCCCGCGCTTGCTTGATCCGGCACGGGTTATATAGCCTCGCCTCGCCTGGCCTGAGTACTCGTCCACAGTTTTAACAAACTCTCAAGAAGCTCCTTCGGTTGAGACCGACTCGACCTTTGACTCCCACAAACTACTGCGCGAACGTTCGTTCAAACGATGGCGCAATGCGATGCCAACAATTTATTTTATAACCATCAAGTTTAAGCAAAATATGTTGCTTGAAGCACTGCTTGTTGCAAAACTAATTAAACTGCAATTTAAACAAAACATGCACGCTGCTAGTTACTTCAGTCGGGTATTTTAATAATATGAATCTAGCTCTACCTCATCTACCTCTTACGAGTACATAAAACCACTGGTATACCTCACATTTTCCCTTTCTAGCTTCTGCTAGGGATATGTGTCTGCGTGGCTTTCTAAACAGTTAATTTACTGCTACTGAATATAGAAGATTTAAGTATGCAGTATTCAAGACGGTACTGCACGATATTTTATAAACTAATCACTACTATTATGCGCTGCATTAGTTCAACTCATTGAAATGGGCACGCTCTTGTTGAAAGTTGATACGAATACATAAACAATTAATAAACAATACATGCCGTTAATGTCATAAACGTTATATATGATTATTATTTATTTATGTAATTGTATCAAATTTCAATAAGAGCGTGCCCTTGTTCAAAAATCGGTCTAACCTAAATAAGTCTTTTCAATGTATTTAATTAATTCAGCACATAGTAAAATACTTTAATTTACAAATTTTCGTGCGGTCCCTTCTTAAGAGAACTCTATGTAAATCTATCTTGATCTTAGATCAGTGTTTGTAGTTTAATAGACACGATTTAGAAAAAGAAAGAGAGAAAGAAAGAGAAACATAAGTATGTTGTTTCACGCCAACAGAGTTTCCGAACACGTAAGTTTAAAAATAAACATGGCCAATACGAAAATCATGTCAAATGTCCATTTTGCAGTTATTGTTGCAGTTGGGAACGCAACGATCGAAGTTGTCGAAGAATATGTATACCTGGATAAAACTAAACTCACTTTCGCATTTATAACATCTATATGGATCGAGATACGAATATAAAAATAGTCATTGCCCTATTCTTTTTTTGTTGTTGACTGCATTGCCTCCAAGGCCAAACCGTCATAAAACCGATTATGTTTGGGAACTTTGTCGCAATTCACAGTGCATACACAATAACAAGAGTAGGTTATGAAGCATCCGTTATCCACCATCATCGGCATTAACAGACCTTTGTAAGCTTGGGCTCAATAAAATTATGAACGCTATTTTTATAAACTATAAACGCGGGATTGTAGTCTTTGTTTAAAATATTTAAATCACTTACATTCATAGATGTTCCAAATAGTTTTTTCAATTAACTCCATACTTTTTTCGTAAACATGGTATGAAAAACAATTTTCATTATAACACAAGACTAAACAAACACAGTTTTAAGTTCAACAGCTGTTTTTAAGTTCGGTCTGAGAGCATCGTAATTCAACATCGTATGTTGGACGTCATTCCTATGCTTCCTCTAACTAAAGTAATTATTGTCTACCCCGGCCACGTCTCCTGTTTGTGCTGCACCTAACGAGTAGATGGAGTAGATTACCTCATCAATATGTATACGACACATGGTACGATTGCATGATTCTCAGTTTACACGTCACAATACGGATGTAGTATTCTGGACGCAAACCAAGCCTTATGTGTATGTACCTACTGCACATAACCTGACTTATCTTTGCCGATCACTTAGTCATCAAAGTTGCAATTCCAAGCGACAAATACACTTTACTTATTAAACTTTAATATAAGCACATAAACACTCACAAAATTGTAAATGTAAAAGTAGCAAAATTGAAAGAAAAATTACCCGAAAAACTGGAAATTACATGAATAAGTAAAAGTGCCTTTCTATGGGATTTTTGTATGAACTCAACAATCCACGAAGTGGCGCGGAAAGCTAGTGCTAAATAAAGCATCTATATAATTAAATAGAGGGCATTGTTAAACAAATATGGGTTTTGAAGGGCAAGACTGTTACCTTCCGTAAACTACTAAAGCCGTGTCGTTGTTCCCGTCCCGGTCCGGTCCGGCCTACACAACTCTGTGAGTCAAACTTGTGAGAATACAAGACCTAAACAATATAAGAAACGAATATCAAATTGATGTAACCTTCTATCAAATGCATGCGGTCGTATCATCATGGTTACGAAACAGCATTTATAATGTTGGAAATAGAGACGAGTATTATTTATTTAATAAATAAATTTTATTTTAGCACTCCACGTGACTCCACAGTTTTGCAAATGGGACCCTATTACTAATTACTGTTTTATTACTATTATTACTACTCTTTTGTTTCTTGGTGTCGCATAGAAAGTTTTGTATTGTACTATGGTCACTAAAACGACAAATAATAAAAGATTTGAATTACATTGTTATACTAGAAACGTGTTTTATCAGCGTTTTTCCTCTATGTATTCACTATTATTTACAAAAAAATCATGTGTTGGTAACGATAACGACCTAAAAATAGAGGTACACAAAGCCCTTCTATTTAATAAGGCTTTAGCTATGATTGTAATATGTGTATTATATAGTAGATAGAACTTATCGTTATCCTATTCTTACAACTTTTTGAAGTTTCAACTCGAATTAACGAGGAGTCAAACATACAACGACTATTAGAGGCGCGGCATTGTGTAACATTTGTAAAGAGATTCAAGGTGAGCGGGTCGACACGGTACCAACCAACCACTCGGACTTTAGAGTCGAAAAGAGCATTCGTTACAAACTACCTGCAGCACAGTACAGTAATGTCACAGAGAATCACGTAATTCTTACTTATATAAGAACATCTTATAAACATCCAATCAACTCGATTGTCAAAGGCGTTGTTTAATTTCTCTTTTTGTAACAACTTTGTCATGTAAGATTATAAAAAACCCTGTCCAAAAGTTCACTTATTAAGCAGTTGACGATGACTGTGATATAAGTATACATTTTGCCATGTCACTATAGATCCTGATCAGTAGGTCCCCGTGATAAATACACCCATAAAGAGGATTATGGCGACCAGTAATTGGGAGAGACGACCCCAAATAGAAATAGGGCAAGGTCGAGAAAAAATAAAGAAGAGCACTACCCGTAAAAGTAATAATAATAAATTTTGGTTACTTTCTACCCGACTACTGCGAATCATGTTAGTAATATGCTTAACGTGAGTGTAAATAATTATCCTTTGTAAGTTTCTACTTACAGCCCAAACGCTTAATCCAATCTGAACTGATTAGTTTACAGAGGTCAGTAATCACTATCAAAAGTGTCAGAAAGCGGCATTAGGGCTTCTTTATAGATTCGAATAAAAGTCAGTTATCGCAGCTTTATCTTTAATGTTATTACTGTATCCAAATCCTGATTATAAACAACTTTCTAACGGTTGTCTAGAAGATTTATAACAAGGATGTTGTTAGAACTTCCAAATGCATCACATATTGTGTGACAACATTTGCTCAGGACAAAATAACTTCAACGATTAACGATGCAAATATGGGCCGTTATTTAGTAATTTATTAATTCTTTGTTTTTTCCTTCGAATAACAATGAAATCTGAAATAAGCTGAGGCGAGGTCGAGAGTCGAGACACCAAGGTTGACAAGATTAACGGCGACTTTAGGGTTGCCAATTTGTAAACTACTCAGAATTTTGTTTATTTTGACCATTATTTAGCAACGATGGAAGCATTTTCTATTGGTGTATGTACTGAACTCTGGTATTGCTTCTAAGTAATTAAAAATATTGTTCAGTAATTATGAATATTTTTAGGGTTTTTAGAGTTCTGAATATAGTGACATATATATATTCGTAACCTCCTAAAAATTTTGACACCTTTTTTTTGCCTATTATTAAATAGAAATATATTATCAACAAATTGTTTTATTTGCTACACCTGGGGTCATTAGATATTTCAAGTAGTGTAGTAGATAGCAGATAAAGCTATATTACTTTATTTTTAAAAAATGGCTAAATTTTCTGGCGTAGCTCTATTACCTGTCGTTGTATCTCTCCAAAATTTGACAGGATGGGTTCCACACAGCCCTAGATAAAGCCATTGTGCGTCGGTGAAATTGAAGTCACCTGGTTAATTCAAACAATCTCCTCAAGAACTGAAGGCACTTAATTTCCCGATTCCCTACTCGCTTCCATGAGAGATGAAGAATTACTCAGGAACATGTAATTGAATTTGATTTGCCTCTCTGGCAACCCTGTGCGGCATCTCGCGATAGAAATGTAGATGGATGATCCAAAAATCAGTCACCACTTTCTATTACAATTTTATTTTATGCACAACAATGTGCAATTTTTCCAACATTGTTTTAGAATTTATGGGGACTTGTATGGAAATATATGGGTGTTTTCACACACATTGACTTGTCTATATATTTGTGATGATACTTTGTCCCACATTTAAATAGGACTTGATTCCGCCAAGCATTAACTGTACATATAACTATATATATGGGAGCGAGTATAACGTTTCCCTGAGTCAAAGCACAGCCTAAACTGATAGAAACTTGAAATCTTAAATATCTATCTCTGTTTCAAGAGCCAAGTGCAAAACCATTATTACATAGAAAATACTTCAAATTATCTACAGTTAAGTTGTTACGCATGAAACTACAATGATGCTGTCAATTGAGCTGTACCTGTACGTTAGCCCGTACGTATCATGGATGCAGTCAATAAATATGTATATATGAATAAACATGAATGTGACTAAATATGAATATGAATAATAATATGAAACATAAAGTAACCAAAACACTCGTCACGTATGGTTTCTTTTAGATTCGAAAGAGGATGTGAACACTTCCATCTCACAGTATTGGGTGGTACACTCGAGTACAAAAATATGTAAACAATTCACCTTGTCATATTCATATTTAATTGACATTTCCCTCAACAGTAGGAACTAGAAAGGATGAATGTGACATGGGTTCAACAGTGGGTACATATTTATACTTGAATGTATAGTGGTAGACACATTGAGCTTAAACATTGTAGTTGTAGATACGTAACTGTTTTGAATTTAATTTTTTTTTTTAAATCTCAACAGCTGTTAAATTTTTAGTTACAAAAGTTAGATATCTCATTACAGAAACACACATCATAAGTTTAGTTTCAAATATAGGGAAGTAAATGGTACTTAATTACATGAAAAATGTTTAGTGTTAGAAGGAAAGTCCGTTTTGTAGTCATAACTATGCATCGGTAACTAAAATACACGAACCGCGCGCGACAGCAAAACTTGTTGCGTACATTGTCTCAGTTCAACATGAAAGACGGGCAAAGTCAAAACTGTTTGGCTCGATACTATCTCCAGTGTACTATCAAGTGAAATGAAGGCCATGCTTATAGATAATCATTAGATAATTAAAGGAAAATGATTTTCGTTTTGTTTTTTACTTTGACGTAAGGAGAGAACTATCGGTACTTGGTTCGGCACTGCAGGATTTTATAAGTTTCAGGCGAACCCTAAACCTTCCAACCCTACTGACACCGAGAAAGAAAGGCTTAATCCACGATAATTGTAATGTATATATATATATTTAACGTACACATCTACTTCGCTTATTTCATTAGTAACAAGTAAATGCATTCAAAGAGAATTGGAAACCGCCTTCAATTACCCTAAAAGTCTACTTTTACTAAGGCAAATTTAAGATTTATATTGTTTTCTCATGGATGCCGTTGTCAGCACTGGACCACACGGGAAGCACCACTTTTCAAATAAAAAAAGAATCATCCAAATCGGTTAACCCAGTCAACAGTTCTGAGGTAGCAAACAAAAAAATAAAAAACATACCCGTCGAATTGATAACCTTTTCTTTTTTAAGTCGGTTAAAAGAGTTTCAGTTTCAAGATTTCCTTTAAATGTTCGCAACAATTGGAGAACAACAAGGTAAATAAATTTCGAATGCCAACAATAGCCAATGGTCTTATTGCAAACTCTGTGGAAATTGTAATTTGTTTGTACTACACGTTGTCAAACCCACTGTAATTTTAGTTTGCAGCACTGGGCTCACGATCCTGTCAGCGGAGATTGAAACACTGACAAGGGGCTGAAGATCGACTTTATTAATCGCACTATTATTATAAATGAGAAAGTAATCCTTTCTCTCTATTTGTTGCCTTTCACGATAAGCTGCTCAAAAGATCAAAATTAAAAGTCAACTCACGTGGCCTTTGGCTTGGTAAGAGACGGTTATGCTAGCTACCTCTAGAGATGCCATTGTAAATCCCAACGTGTTCCCGGTCTTGATTTATTGAAGTCCACACAGAGGGTAAAACCATGCTAATAAATAATAAAAATATATTTGAATAAAATATATCTGACATCGGCGTCTATTTATTATCTCAGCTTGTCAAACTAAATCTAGGTCACAAAACCAATTTATTAACCATTTATCCAACTGCGCCTAATGGAGGGTTATGTTTTAAGTGCATGTATGTATATTTCCTTGTAGCTTAAACGGCTTGATGGATTTTGACTTGAGAGATGTCGTTAGATTTGTCTTCATTTTGAAACTGACAGTGGGAATGTAAACATTTGAAATGGCCGATTTTGGGTACCAAATTATTTCAAATAACTCTTCACAATTGCGAATACGAACGTAGACGTTTTAATGGAATTTACGCAGGCAGGTTTTTTAAATATTACTTTTTATTAACTTGAAGTTAAAATATTGTGTAATTGCTGTGTGTGTGATTTATACCTATAATATGATCGCCCCGCATTATACCGTGGGAGTCTCAAAAAGACAGAAAGCCAGCTAGGTGCCAAGCTTGATGATCATGGCAATCCCCTTCATGTAAAGCCCACTTGTTATTGTGATCTATGACCGCTATGATATACGAGCACACATTGCAACAGTCGGTTTTATGGAAGTGATTACGATGATGGACTGTAATTAATGCGACTATATGTATAGCTATAGTAATCCTAATATAACTTATGATCAAGTTTCCGTCTGTAGGTAGCCATCTAATAACGTCATATCCCGTTTTCATTAGTTTTATCTTCGCCAACAAAATTATTATGAAACTAGTCGTATAATGGTAAGTGGTAAGTGAAGATATGAACGTGGGAGCTTACCTAGAGCTCCCAAGTTAATTAGAATCTGGCTAAGTACATAAACACACTGAAACAACCTAGGGACCAAGCTGTTTTATCGCGCAGTGGTCCGCCCACGGATTTTCCTGCTTGGAAAATATTTTCTTAGTGTTATTATCTACATAATCAAAGGGATATATCTCAAATGTCACGTTTGAGTATATTTATCTCAAATCAGTTGAATTTGAGGATACCTAAGTAAATAAATCATATTATAATTTACGCGTTAAAAATTACTTCAACTGCCTTAAAATTTGGTTTTTGTTGATTTTATCAAAGTGCGATCAATCAATTTCGATAAAATTTATACGGGATGTCCTCTGAAGTATACTATACCAAACAAAACAAAAAATATATATAAAAATTGGTTCACTATTGGCGGAGTTATCGCGTAACACATATACAAAAAACATACGCGTCGAATTGAGAACCTCCTCCTTTTCTTTTTTTAAGTCTGTTGAAAAGGGTGGACGTTTCCCGACTGGACATAAAATAATAATTATTTAAGGAAATAAATGCAAAAACCTGCAATAAGTAATAAAATAGTGTGCCATGTAATTATATTGTCAACTATTTTGTATGTAAGAACTATAAATAATACGATTTGAATTTTTCCCTTGGTGTTACGAGTACGTACTCTTAGTGTTTTTACCTAATTTGTACTTTACTACGATCCACATAAACCTGTCTGTTGAATATGCTTAATTGTAGCTACAAGAAAATAAAAATCTGCGATAAAAACGACCTTACTGAGAAGGTCGAGTTGATAAATAAAGGAACTGTAACCGTTTACCGTTTTACCTTCATTCTACAACTGTTAGGATGGTACAGGCAGTCCATTCCTCCCTTTGCTACTGTATCGACAAACTTATGTATATAATAATTCTGAAAATTTACCAAATTTTAGTCTCTAACCGCGTCGTTTGTTCTAAACTCTACACGAGCGCGCTGAACAGACTAATGTTTGAACATTTCCGGAGTAATATAAATAACAATTGTAATCAAACTTCTACGAACCAACATCACTGAGTCTTCCAAATGTAACACAATATTAAGGAAATTATTTCATGACAATAGCTAAATTTTATTGTAATATTACTGAATATTATATATTATATAATACTATAATAAATACCACTTGAATTTAAGATCCAGTTTCATAAACTGTCCATTTCTAATGATAAAATATATAATTATGAAAATTACTATTCTGTGTTCTAACTCCATTATTATTAGTTACTAGGGTCAAAAATAAAAATAATTAAACCTAATATTTAACTTATATCTAATACTCACTGGGAGCAGTCCATCATTTCCATAAGCTCTGCCTTCGAGTGCGAGCTCCTTATCCAGCATAGCATCCAGCTGTTCAAGCTGATGGCATGAGGCCCGAGCCGCCACCCAGCTCGAAGCCAGGATGAAGGCACCGAGGATGAAGGACGCAGCCACCACCGTCAATGCAGCGATACGCGCAATCTGAACTGACGAGGACGGCCTTTGCCTGTATGCCTGGTGAAAAAAAAGATAAATTATTTGCTAGCGTGAGACAAATATTGGAAACAAAGTACGAGTAGGTACAAAGAGGATTCGGGTCAAGGAGACGTTAAGTGTTTTTCTTGTGGATTTATGGTTGTGTTTTAGCGAGGTTAATGTTTCCATTTTAGGAAGGCTTAAGAGTTTGTAGTTCGTCTGTATGTACTATACAGACATGTAAGTTTAAAAAAATTAAGTCAGTACGGGCACTATACAATGTTTGAAACACATTTTAACTAAATTTGTACTTCAGTAACGTTAAACAGTGCAAATTTTAGTAGATTCCTAAAAACACTTGTTTACAATTTCAACACAATTTTAATATGCATCTTTAAAGTTAATGTTTTGTCAAAACTAGTAATAAATAAAGTATAGTATATAAAAGGGTCTTGTACTGCAGGATATATTACTAACGTCAGATAATATTGAGTTATTATAACAGACTATTATGTTTGGTTAGGTATCCTAGAACACCTTTCGACTATTATTCAACAGCTGGTGAAGAATAAAATTGTAATCAATGCCAATTAAACTACGATAAAAATGTTATCGTTTCCGTCCCAGCCTTGCAATGCACATTACCTAACAAACAACTTAACTATCAAAAGATAGAAAGTTGTCTGTTTGTGAAGGCTCTAAAAATTTCCCGGTGCCTATTAACCATTGAAAAGATTAGATTAAAATTCTTTATCAGAAGTTCAGTAATCAATTTGATCAATTGTTCCGTGCATTAGTTTCCGGTATTGGAGATTATAATGTCAACGCTGTAACGAAAGTGATTTCCGCATTTATTTAACACTTTCTTTTCACAACTAAACAAGGAACATCCACGTTATGCAATGGTTAGAACGATGCCATGTACAGCGGAGGCTAACGGCTTAGGTACACTGAATCTGAAAGTTCTTGAGTGATTCGAACTGTTTTCATTACAAATAAAATCTTTATGACCGTTTTCGATACAATAACTTTAAATATTGCAAAGAAAACTAAAGAAAAGAAGCAGCAAACTTTTCATATATTCAATGATTTGTTCTTTACATTATTCAAAATCAGAATTCAGAACTGTAAGAAGTAAATTGATGAAATCCTGCTCTTAGGTTCAGGGGTAAAATCAAATAAATAAGGGTAAAACAAACATGTTAGCGAGTTCAGTGTGAAAAGCCCTTTATGAACAAGCAGTCAGTCATTACAACACATATGACCTCCTCCGACTCTAACTGTGGTAATTACTTGCATGAATTTTGAACTCAATATACCACAGTCTATGGTGCAATTTCATAGAAGAGTTAATGAAGTGGTGGTTTACTAGCAACTGCATGCGGCCCGGCGGTACAGTCGAGCACATAGTTACGTAATGCCCGCTGCGGGTACAGCCGAGGAGAAAGTGTTTCGGCGATTGCATTTCAGAAATCTATCAACAAACTATTTCGTAATAGGGTTCCCCAACTCGTTTTGTAACTGAAATAACTGAAATAGGTTTCCGTTTATATTATAAATAGCTTATGCCCGCAACTTCGCCCGCGTGGATTTCGAAAAGTATCACATGGGAACTACGTGCTCTATCGGGATAAAAAGTAGTAATGTCCTTTTTTGACTCTGTAACTATCCTTATACAAAATATTTAGTGATTTTGACCATCCTTTTCGACGGGAAGGAAGGACAAACACACTTTCGCATTTATAATATTAAAAAGTATGGATGGTAAACGTTTTATTCCTTCATTTTAATTATATTTTTTGTAAAACAGTTCTATTTCCAAATGTATCCGCTATGTAGTACAAAACTAGTTTCCAGTGGATTGTCTATTATTTTTGCACATTCGAACAATGTAGAACTAATACTTTCATAATTTTAGAAGTCTACACATATTATTATTATATGTTGCTTTTATAGTGATGAAAGTTAAAACATATTGCGTGATGTTGCTGTATTCTTACAAATGATTTAAAATATGTGCTGTGGTAAATAATATGACGTAACGTAACGCTATGGTTGACAGCCCTACATGTGCAAAACGATAACAGTTTCAATCTTTACGATTTGTCTAGTTAAAATGCGTGCCCGGCCCGCGTCTGCATTCACCCGGAACGAGAAGCGCGTTTTTACATAATCGCTTTTCAGAATTAGCTCATTTATTACCGTTTTGAATTATTGCTTTCTTAACTCTAAAATTAAAAATGGTATACCTATTACAGTAAGATAAATAATTTTCTGTTTCTATCAGTTTACACGGATAATTAGATTAATGCCCATTTCTAGGGAGCTTAACCGCTATTCTACATTAAATATATTTTTACATTTTTTTAAATATAGTTACCCCATTTAAAAGTCAATCGTACTAATTGTAATTAGCGGCTGTCTGAAAAAATAAACGTTTGCTGGCAACATCGCAGAATTTTAAATGAAGATGTGGTCTAGCATGGTTCACGGTTACCTAGAAATAGCCTATTCAGTCTGGTATTGAAATATTTTAGCGTTCGGGAAACACAGAAGCCGCCAAGGAAGTTCACTCCACAACCGTGCGCATAATAAATGAAGAAGTGAAACGCTACGTGCGAAACGATGGCATTTCAACTGATGAAAGTTATATTAGATAGGATGCCATGTAGACTCGGCTTTAGAATCGGACTACCCCATGTTGTCCCTCGGTTGTCGTAAAATATGTCTAAGCGAAGCGATTCCACGATGGACGTCAGCCTATGTAACAAGAACATGTTAGTGCAAATAGCCATCCGCCTGCCAAGCGTGGTGATTCTGACTAATCCCCTCATGGAAAATCCAATATGGCGATCAATGAGGATGGGAGGCTCATGTCCAACAAACTCATGCATCCGACTATGATGGAAAGTTTGATCCCGACGTTCTTCTACCTAAATGCCTTATGCGGAATCAGGTATATTTAAGATACAATTAAAACTTACAAAGTCATCAGTAACCTTGAACAAACGCTTCTAAACTCTAAACAGAATAAATAAAAACCATTCAAGAATCAAAAGAGAACGTCGACATTCTTAACTACCTACACACGAAAATTGAAACAATTTCTGAATGAATAAAACAATTTAGAATTCTTCGACGATTGTTTAGATGTTAAACAAATGACTGCTATATCATATAACTCATAAAGTCATAACATAACAAGCTAGCTTGTTAAGTGAAACTGCTTTCTAACTGAGCCGTGGACACACAGCAGCTGCGCCCGGCTAGTGTTGGCACTACGTCCTGTGACTCAGAACGACTGACAAAGCCAACTTTATTATGTACGCATCGTCGGCAACGCAAATAAAAACTTAATTCTTGATGCATGCCGCATCTCCAACGATGTCTGAATTCATAACTGGCTTTGTTTACTAAATTAAACGCGTTGTTGTAATATTTTTTGTGTGATTTTTCCTAAACTGAGACGGTAATTAGATGAATAGTCTATAATAATATTAATAATGTTTTGTCACGGTATTTTTGTAGTTTTATGTGTTGATCAAATAAAAAGAGGATTTTTTTTCTTCAGCAGTTTTTTGTAACCTTTGTTCGTAGTATGATAAATTAGAAACAAATGTATTTCATTCTACCATAATACCCCCTGATAATAAATGATGACGTAGTCTAAGATAATACTAGCTAATAGCAGTAAACCGAAATTGTTACAAAATTACTTAATTATTGTGAAATTTAGGTGTGTATATATACATTTCTAGATCGTATAACTTATTGCTCATTCTAAAACACACTTGTGAAATCTTTACAGTAGCCTCCCTGGCTCCCTTCATGCTCGAACGAAATTATATTTATATTTCGCGATTGGAAAATAAATAATTAAATTTTAATGCACAATGAACTTACACTAGTCCTTCATTGACGCTATAGATAATAATATAGCAACCAAATGTGATTATTATATCAATGGAATGGCCACAAGGTCATTGAAGAGACACATTAAGATCATGATTGCTCGTCTATTGTATTTTAGAAGCCTCTAGATGGGTTACTCAGTTAATACACAACTCTACGGATAAACTAAGCAGAAATATATTATGCATTTGAAGCAATATCCTCGATATTCTGTGCGAATGCGTAAGTATTATCGTTAGTATCGGGAAGTGACAAAGTCACGTTTTCCAAAATGATAAAGCGTACGGAGACAAAGAACAATACCGTTTAAATGAGATGACATGTAAGGAAACGATCGTCACGATCTAAAATACGCTGTTAGGACAGAAATACATAACATTGTATTTAACATCGTCATCCATCGGCTGCATAAGTGTACTATTGGAAATGAACCTCCGTCATAAAATAATCCATACTAATATTATAAATGCGATAGCAGGTTGTCTAGATGGGCGTGTGTGATTCTAACTGACTTTAATATGACCCTGAGACCGCGTGGTCCGACTGCTCAGTCGACTCAGTGGACTTCATAAAAAATCCAATATGGCGATCAATGAGGGATGTTCATGTCCAACAGTAGTCTCATGCAGCCGATTATGATGGAATGTTACATCCCGAATATAGTGCATATATAGTCAAGCGCAATAATATGTACCCACTTTTGAACCATGTCACACGGCAACCCTTTCTTTATCTTATTTTATTACACAACATATTGAGAGAAATGTCAATTAACGGTAAATACGAGTATGTCATGACAATTACAAAAAAGTTTGTGCATAGTTTTGCCATTGACCATACTAAACACAATCTGCAGCTTTATTTATTTAATCTTATGGCAATTTCTTTGGGTGAGAGTATAAGGCAGCCGTGGGTTGCTGATCGCATAACGACACCCACGGGACTGTTACGTTACGAGCTTTACCCATGTGACTCTCACGGGGTTACGGGTATCTCTTGGGCCTATATGAATTCAATTGACATATCTAAGTGAATACTGCAAATCTATGTATAAACATACATAATAATATATGCGCTTAGCCGAGCTTTCGAGAGCATAATATGAACTATTTTTCATAAAACACAGATCAAGGCTTGATCACAATCACACCTGATGATAGTGATGACGAGGTCGACGATGTTACGCGTTCGTCTTAACAAGAAGGTGTCGTCTTCGGGTAAGGTTTGCTCTTCGTTTCAGTTTCCCAAATTATATTCTTCAGGGAACACGGAAACTGGTAGGGCATTCTGTACTTTAACTGAACGCAAGACTTCATTATTTCATTTCAAAGATAGAGCCTTTTCTATGCGCTGTATTCATGCATTAATGTGGTCTGTGGTTCAATAAACACTTATAAATATTTGATGATTTGCATATTGATCGTGGTCAACCAGCACTCTACCTTGACATCAAGAAAACTAAATGAACTTTAGAGAAAACGCTAACTTGCCATTGTAGTCGGTTTCAAATATTTATGAATATAAAATGTTTTGCTTTTATCCGACTGCTGTGAAAGAAGAGGGTTATGAGGTTCGGGGTCAGTGTTGGTGCGTTATCAATAGTAATGTAACTTTTGAGCGCTTGCATGGATTACGATAAAAAGGTATATTTTGATTTGTCTCCGATTCATGAGCGCCACTAGCACAGACAGACAAACCAAATTATATGACGTAAGTGTACTTACTTCGCGTGCCCAGTAAGCTAAAAAAAGCATAAACTGCTAAATGGGGATCTAGGTGAAAAATGTGACATACTTGGTTTACATACAGATCACGGTAAAATGCAGATAACTAACAAAATTGAAAATAAATAAACATTTTCTAACCTCCATCCAAAGTTATGAGCAAAAGCAATGCTGCAAATGCAAGCAGTAGTTGAAGTGTCTGAGAAGGACATAGGCTACTTTTTATCTCGATCGAGCAAGCAGTTCCCGTGGTATAATTTCTGCAGTCCACGCAGACGAAGTTGCGTGCAAACGCGTATCGAATATACTAATGTTATACATTATTTTTATTAATTACTAGAACTAAGATTAGTCAGTTTTATAACAAATACAAATATATAAATCGATGTCACATAGAAACTGCTAATTCGATTCAGATGTGATTGCCATGAAGGTAAACTATATGTAGTTAGTTATGTATAGTTAACTCGCTGATATTATCTTAATATGTGAAGCGGAGGCTGCGAGATGTGATAAAATAGCCACATGACACCGGCTAGGATAAAGTTTACGTAGAACGATCGATAAACGAGACTTCTAAAACCAGTTTCACCTAAATTTAAATAAAATGTAGGTGGTATATCTAGTTTCTAAAAATGTTCGGCTCATCATTATAAGATTAAATCTTTTGAAGGCAATATTGATACGAGTCACGTGATGAACATAGCTTATAGAAGTACGTTTTTTCTAACCGATTGCTTTTACAGACGAATTATAAAAGAGTTAGGATAACTAGACTAGACCTAGACTTTTCATCAGACTTTTATGATATTGGTATAATTGGTTAAATCTTGAAAATAATGTCAGGTTTTTCGAAATAAATAGGCGATCTGTTTCGAATTCTTTGGTAGATTGAATACTATGTCAGATTCTGTTTGTTTGACTAGTTAAATATGCAAATCATCATACATTAGGTTCTCGAAACGTATGCCACCGCACCGGCCGGTACCGTCGCGTCCGTCAGTCCAACCATATTATTCACTTAATTAGTCACCTGTTTTACCTACAGACACACAACTTGTTTTGTCGTAAGATCAAGAGACAAAACGTGTACCTATGATGATGATGAATTTTAGAACAGATCAATATTTACTTTACATGTATCTGGAATCTAGCTTTGTTAAAAAGAGAAAATGTAATCTTTTGCTGCAAAATGTAAAGATAAGTTATATTGTGAGCTTTCCCAACACAAGAAATAAGCTCTTACAGTTTGCACATTTCTAGAAGTTTTTAAGATTATAGCCAAACATTCTTAATTAATTGTTGGACGTTTACAAAGGTAATTAGTTGCATTTTATTTAACGTTTAACATGAAAGAAACAAAGAAACCACTTTATTTTGGCAAACTAAACTAAAACTAACTCTAGCTAAAAGAAATACTTTTTGCGACGTGCCAAAAAGGTTCTCAACTTATTGCCGCAGCAGATAGATAGCCTGTTGCGACGCTGGTCTTGACATGAAAGCTTTTATTTGTAAATTACAAATAACTGGCCTGTGGTGGTATCATCCGATGCTTTATTTCAAAATATAAATGTAAGATTTATTACATGCAAATAATATATGTATACTAATATGTTTTTTAAACACTCTAATTCTGTAACGAAATTGGTATTAATCAAAACTAGACGTTTAGAGCAATTATTAGTTTGGTTTTAATTAAAATATTAACTTATAAAAACCAATCTGATACTTTAAAATCATCTCGCACTCACTTTCGCCGCAGTCATAACTAGTTGGTAAACATTCATATTTGTTTATTTAGACGGCGCTGAAGGATGTTTCTAGTCAACATCTAAGTTCGCAGTTCGCGAGTCGGCTATGACGCAAGCGCCATTGTGTCCACTTGGTCAACTAACCAAACGATTTCACTTCGTCTGCCTGGCGAGGCTGTGATCACAGGACGGACAGGCACGTATTTAATGTTTCGTTGGTTGGTACACATATATTCGTTTACAACCTTTGTAACGTTATTGTGCTTGTAATTATTTAGACAAGAGAGAGAGAATTTGGTGTAGCTTGAGTAATAAGCATTTCATAGCGATCTATTCTCAACGTCTGTCTACGTTTTTGACGTGTTGATTTTTGACGCCATATCATCCCGAGGGTGTCTTAAAAAGCAGCTTAGGAGAAAATGGAAGATAAACAGCATCATCAACAACGTTACTGCGATCACCAATCCGGACCAGTAGGACGATAATAGCTAAACCCTGCATGGAAATTACGAGGTCGCAATCTAAATGAGAGAGTCTCATTTCCAACAGTGGGCCTAGCTGCTGATTATGATGACGATTGAAAAATCAATTACTGATTCCATTTACTACTAAACCGAAGGTAACCATCACTTAATAATGCTACCAGGTATCTAGTTTCTCCAAGCGTAACATTCTCAAATTATTACGAGTATGCACAAACGATCTACACGGAACGAGTGTTCCGGAGAAAGCGTAATACTGAAAACAAAAGAGTTTTATTACAATATTAAATTTACACATGTAAATTAAGAATTATTGAGAAATTTATGGAAATAGGTGAAGATGATATCAGTCTGTTCATTATAGTTTAAATTTGAAATGATAGATGTAGATGATACGCTTTGTTCGTTCTATGCATTCTAACATATACATACATCATACTTTCTTGTTGCCATCTTTCAGATCACCTGTGAAACTCGTTATGGGTGACCTATTGATTGATGAACGATAACATCTTAATATAATAAAAAGTCGCTTCGTCAAAGTGTCTGTTTTATATGTATATTCGAATTTAAAATAACAACACATGGTGTGCGTTTTGTAAAAGGCGACTAAGGTTGTGAGGGCAGCAGCATTTACCTAGGTTTTTAAACAACATCTTAATGCGATCAACAACATGCCAAGTATAGTGACTCTTTCCAATGAATAAATAAGGATTAGTTTAATAGCCCTAAGCTGACATTATGCTAGTATTCCTTTGGGAAAACTCACATAAACCACAATACAATGAAGGTCTTATTACAAGTTTTTTGTAATGTGTCTGTGATATCTACTAGTGCTTGTAGTTCAATCGAAACACAAGCATCTGTCTTGAACTAGAATAAGCATAATATTTGCTTTACTGCGTGATAATAAACAAGAGTGGACAATGGAACAATGATTTCCCACAGATTGAAATAGATACGTACACTCATCTTCTCAGAAAAACCTATCAAAGAGACCAACAATAAAGGACCGGAGCTAGGGCAAGGGCGTAGATATCGATGCTTTTCAAGGGAATCTACGTTTGTCCCAAAAAATGTTGAATACATTATTATGGAAAAGAAATATTACTCTCATCACAAATCCTCTATTAATACGAACGTAGACATTCAGTAATAAAGGTTTTACAATCCATATTACTCCCCTGAAGGGTTACAAGGGCCGTAAGTAGGTGATAGGCATACGTTACTGAAAATAGTATTTTGATTGCTGAGTCAACGCAAAACAGTACAGTATAAACATCCGGTTTTGTTTCTAGCCGGTTTAGAGTAGCATTCTAAGACTTGATTACCTAGTAAGTATTATTGAAAACACATTTGTTATCGTAGTATCACCATCGATCCACCATTGATTAAGCTAAATACGCCCATTGCTGAACATGCCCATGGTACGCAACAATGACTGGTCCAGCGCCACTTGCAACCAAGTCGCGTCTACCAGAACGTTAGATCAATCTCTTTTACGACTCATCGGTAAATAGATCGTTGAACTTGTATTATAATTATTTGCAACATGTCTAACTACGACCCTGCGGTATTTACCTATTTCCTTGTAGCGCTTTTTGCGCTACAGGCCGTCCGTCCTCGTCGTGAATTTTTTGTCGTCACAAACTTGCAACTGCAAATCGACTTTACCTATTCATAATGTTGCGACAGTCACAAAAGACTTTTCGAATAGCGATATGAATATTGGTTAAGAAACTTGCGTTTTCAATTTAGTCGAAAATAAATAGGCAACAGATATGTTTGCTTTTGTTTTGATGTATTAGATGTGTATTGATATCAGTTCCATCGTTCCACCTGTTGACGATACCAAATAAAACAATATCCAAAACGATCTTTAATAGTCTCTGTACCTGACTTTTACGAATTATTATAATTAAGCAAAAAAGAAAAACAAAATATAAAAGGAGTATTGTGTTTACTAAGAAATTTTTCTCGTGTATCTAATAAAAAAGTAAAACCAGGACCTACGCATCTGGTAGTCATCATCAACAGCCTATATATGTCCCCACTGGAGGGGCTCAGGCCTACTCTCCTACTGAGAGTGTATGGGCCATAGTCCACCACGCGGGCCCAGTGCGGATCGGCGGACTTCACATGCCTGTTCAAGACATGCAGGTTTCCTCACGATGTTTTCCTTCACCGTTAAGCAATCGGATAATGTACTTGAATTGAAAAACAACTCATAGGTACACGGCTGGATTCGAACCCGGTACCCTCAGATTGAGAGTCCGCGCCTTATCCATTGCGCCACCGACGCTGTTAGTAGTACGTGCCTTTTATACGTACAATTTGAAACAAGAAAACCAAAGAACAGTGTCACAGATTTTCGTGTAAAGCTAGATATAAGTAAATAAACATTAAAAACTGAGGCTAGTCTTTCAGAATGAAAAAATAAACAAGTGTATTTTTAAATTATTATAGTATAGATTATGAAAATATGGTATTTTATACCAACAACCAAACCGAAATCAAACCCGGGACCTCTGAATTGTAAGCCAGAACGTGTGGCCACCAGGCCACGGGGATGGTTGTCTTTAATTCTAACATCTAATACTACGCTGTGCTTGCTACGCCTATCACTGTGATATATCTAGGCAGTTTATGCATCTTTCAAACCTGTCATTTCAAATCTTTCGCAAACTAAACGGATAACAAACAAACAAACAAACATCCTCTCACCCTAAACGCATATACTATCTCCGTTCCGTCGCGGGTAAAAATAAACTCGTTACTGTTTACAAACTTCTAATTATGTTGATAATCTTTTTATTGACATTTGCTAATAATCCGTCTTTTCATAATTACTATCTCTAAGTTAACGAAAGAACGGAAACCTCTACTAAAAGCTTTGAAACATAATAAAATGCATATGTTTTGCTGTATCATTTGTTTGCTTTAATAAAACCTGTGTTAAAGTCTAATTGCAGCACTTAATTTTCATCCACAGAAATTGAGATTCGATTAGATATTTGTAGTAGAAAGTATCTCTATTTCATATATCACTCTGTCTCTCTCTAGCGTACTCACACGCTGTTTATTTATCAACATCACCAACTGATTTTTTAAAAGCTTTTATTTACTCACCAACACATCTTTGAGTAAAAATACGTTTAACTTTATCAACCGCTTCATATTATTTGTGCTTATTTTATTTCAGTCATCATCAACAGCCCATACATGTCCCCACTGCAGGGGCTCAGGCCTACAATCCAACAGAGAGTGTATGGGCCATAGTTGACCACGCGGACCCAGTGCGGATTGGCAGACTTCACACACACACCTTTGAATTTCTTCTCAGGAGTGTGCAGGTTTAATCACGATGTTTTCCTTGACCGAAAAGCCAATGGTAATGATTTTTATAATTCGTACATAAATCCCAAACAACAAATTGGAACTCGTTGGTACGATCCAGGATCAAACCCAGACCTCGATTGTTCAAGGACTGACGCTCTAACCAACTGAGCTACCACGGCTGGACAATGTATATTTGTACTTTGAGGCCGCAAGCGACAGTATTGCGATTAACGAATGTTCCTTACTAACGACGATTCCTGTGAACAACTCCATCCCTGGGCCATGGTCTATAACGCCGGCACAATGCGTGCGGTGCGGTAGACTTCTCACAAACATTTGAATTAATTCTCCAAATGCAAGTTTTCTTACAATGTTTTCCTTCACCAAAAAGATACTGTTTTGTATCATGGTCAGGATCGTACCTAGACCTCGATTGGTTGAGTACTGATGCTCTACTCTATTGAGCTTCCATCACAACTCCGAGCAACCACGCTTAAAATATTTTTGCAAATTCATAAGCATTTTTATGATTGTGACCTGATGCTGAATCATAATAGATATGTATACTTATATGGCAAAATATTTTTAATGGAACTCGATTCTGTAGTAGAATAAGAAAAGGACAGAACAAAATACGATTCGACAACCTTCAGTTTGAGACGATACCAAACTTCGTTCGTACTTTTTGAATTTATAAACATATATATATATGTATTTTACATTGAGATCATAGCGCTGACGCGAGTGGTATTATTTATTTTTAAATAACACACCACATACACAAAGGTCTATATCGTCCAAACATAAAACATTGTAAGGCGTACTGTACCTACAGTGACACGAACTTTTTTGTATTAATTAAGTACAAAGTCTATCTAAATTTTTGTTTAAAAATAACAACTGCTACGACTATGCCAAATCATCAGCGTAAAGGACCCTTAAGAAATGACTGGTAGTTTTGTAAACCTCGTGAAAAATCTAAATTAATGTTGGCTCGCCTTGACCAACAACCCCGTGTTTACAAACACTTGGTTCTGGTAGAGCGGCGCGGGCCCAGCCAGGCGCTCGGTGCACGAGAGAAAGGCGCTTTCGCGTCTGTCGCTTAATATCACTACGCTGTTTAGTTGTTTTGTTTTACTGACTTTATGACCACTGTTCGAGATGTCATTAAGTTTCTCTAAACATATTAATGCTCGTAGTGGGAATGTTACAGAAAACGATTCAAGGCAGTCTTGATTATTTAAATTTGTGCTGGAACATCAAACTAGGAAATTACAATACTACGTTTTAGAACAAACACTGCTGTACATGCTACTTTTGTACATGGCGGAAATGTTTAAAAGCACATAGTTATTTCGAGTACATTTAGCTATGCATAAAATATTTTACAATTTAATACGTACTGTAAGCTGTTAAAATAAATAACATACGTAGGGCTTGAAACCGTGAGCTTACAATTGAGTACAAACCAAAAGTCCAAATGACTGTGTGCTCATTATGAGATATTAAGTGAAGTAACGGGTGCATACCGGCGGCGGTTCCGACGTGCTGTACACTTCGGAGGGGGGGTATTCCGGCTTCATCGTGATCGTCGCCATGGAGTCCGGCTGGTGCTCCTTCTCCATCTTCACTAGTCTTCACAAAAAAAGTATTTATTTAAATGCTATGTTGCGCGCGCGATGTCTGACGTTCGAAGTAAGAGTGCGCCGGAGTGAGTGGCGCGAGGCGGCGCAAGCGCTGCGTGGTGGGGCCGGTCGCTGCGGCCGCTACTCCGCACAGGAGATGGTGATTGTGCGACAGTGATTGTCTAACTGATTAATAAACAAACTTTGCTGTTTGTTTGTTTATAATATTTATAATCATATGCCAGTCGCACTGGGGTGGTGAGACATTGTGTTAATTGTAGTTTAATAAGTGATGGACAAAAGGGTAGTACGATATACCTATAAATGTTAAATACCACTGTCAAGAGTGATGGTTATGGCAACTTGTCACCATTGTGACGTGTCCAACAGTGGACTCGTGCAGAAGATTATGAAACTTAGCCATAATTCGGTTGGGCATTTTTTCTGCGTTATTTCTTGTCAGACCTGAACAGCTAATCTAGATCTGCTTGAAAATATGAGAGATAGAGGGGAAAGGCCCAAAGGCCATACAATATGATAGATTCCAAATCAGTAACTTATTAGAATAAAACGGCCAGGTGCAAGTCGGACTCGCAGACAAAGGGTTCCGTATACCACAGTACAATATTTAACTTGGGGCATGGCATAAACTTATTACTTCTTCTTCAGCTCTTTCGTTGGTCATTCAAAAACCGGCCTATTGCGTGTCGGACTCGCGCACCGAGGGTTCCGTACAGAATATGAATAAATACGATAAATCATAAATAATATGCACCGAACAATCCTCTAACGAATGCGCCTAAATACCATTTTCGGTTTAGTTTTGCTACGCTTCACTAGATGGCGTTACAGTATTATATCATTATCATATTATCATATGTTCTATTATCATAATCATCAAAATTTCAACTGTGTGACTATCACGGTTCATGAGGTAAAGCCCTGTGACAGACGGACAGACAGACAGACGAGACGGACGGACAGCGGAGTCTTAGTAATAGGGCCCCGTTGGTTACCCTTTGAGTACGGAACCTTAAAAATGGTTTCATCTGATTTTTGTTACATTGAATGGAATGCTGTAAGTTAAAGTGGTGTGACATAAGATAAAGATAAAAATCACCCCAAAATTGTAGAGTTAAGGGGTTTGGTTTCTGGCACACGGATTTCCTCGAATAATAGCGGAACCAGGGTTGGTTGAACTTTGCAATTACTGCCAAAATAAACGAATACTAACGATAAAAGATACATATTATAGATTTATTTTATGGAAAAAGATATATAACACAAATTCGTGTAATGAAAATGGAAAATGAACGCGTAGGAAATGAACGTTGTACAACCATTGCCCCAGGATAAATGAAAAAAAAAATGGCGGTCGATCGAACTGTCAGTGTCACTGTCAACATCAAGTGCTAAGATCGCTGTATTTCTTTCAGAATTTTTATTGATTTGACGCAATAAATAAACTTACAAATAGAAAATATTGTAAAATGGCTTCGGGGAAAGGCACATTTCAGCCGGTACGTAAATATGCAATCAAATGTATTTAACTTGTACAAATTTTTGAGGTTATAAGGTGTGAAAACAAATGTTTAGATATTTTGAAATTTAACTATTTCAATGATGTATTTTAGGATTCAGACGTTCACATTTCGTATGAAGATCAGCAAAAGATTAATAAGTTCGCTCGCTTGAATGCTAGAGTAGACGATTATAAAGATGAGCTGAAAGTAAAGCAAAATGATATGAAGAACTTGGAAGAAGCCGTCGAAGAGCTTGGTCTAGCCGACGATACCGAAAAAATCCCTTATCTTATTGGAGAAGTGTTCATTTCAATGAGTTTAGAAGAAACATTGGTATGTTCTTGTTTTATATTATATATTAGTCTGTCACTGTATTTTTGATTAACACATATGCCATTGGACAGTGGATGTGGAAATTATTTTCTAGCTAGATTGATATTTCTCAAGGATTCAAAGTGGCCTTGTCCTTTTAAAAAATTCACCATACTGGAGATTTCAATTTTCTATCTCAATAGGTTGGGGCGACCAACAGTAGCTTATGAAACTTATGACTTGTATTCCTGTAAACCTAACTGTGGTCCATCATTTTATCACTTAATTATATTTAAAGTTTTTAAAAGTAGTTTAATTTATCTAACTTATCTAAGTAATCATCATCATTTTTAGGGCTCCATACCCAAAGGGTAACCAACGGGACCCTATTACTAAGACTTTGCTGTACGCTCACCAGGCTTCATCTCATGAATCGTTATAGTTCTACAGTTGTAATTTTTTCATAGATTATGTATTTCTGTTGCCGCTGTAACAACAAATACTAATAAAGAGAATAAAATAAATATTTGAGGGGTAAAAACAAACAGATGACAAACTAAATTCAAAATGAAAATCAAGGCACATTTGTTGGAGGATTTTTCTGGGCATGTTATTTATGGTCTTCCATATTTTAAATAACCATATTCTGTATGGAACCCTTGGTGTGCGAGTCCAACTTACACTTGGCCGGTTAACCATTATGATATAGTTTATATTATAACAATTACATCTGGAAGCCCTACTTTGATATAAAACAAACACCATGTTATGACTTTTTTGATTAGAAAAATCTTTGGCCACAATATTGCTTGCCAATGATACACATAGGTCTAGACTAGACATTTACATGAAGACTTCCAGATTGTAGCCTCACTAGCGGGGTCAGCTTGTATTGGAATGTTCACTTTAAAAGATTTGCCACACTGGATGAGGTCAAGTTAAATTGAATGCAGCCCACATTATGTATGATCAACATTTTTGGTCTCTATATATTTTGTATAGATATGCGGTCTGACGGTGCGGGTACACGGAAGGAACGGAAGTACGTTTACGGGCAGGGCAACAGTGACGTCAAAATGCTTCTGTTGCCCTGCCCGGATCGCTGACTGGTTTTATTGCCCTGACGGACAAAGTTGTCAATACATAATGCTCTGTTCAATTTGACCTGACCGCAGACCACATCCAGTGTTGTGAAACCTTAAAGTAATACTTCAAATTCAAATAATTGTTTAAAAATTCTTATGCAATGTTTTCGTATTTTGCAGACAGCTCTAGAAGATGCCAAATTAAAGAAACAAGGAGAAATTTGTGATTTGGAGGCAAAATGTGAAGAATTAAAATCTCAGATGGGTGAACTAAAAGCTCATTTGTATGGAAAGTTTGGTAGTCACATCAATCTAGAAAATGAGGAAGAATAAAATAGTTTTTGTGGTCCACCAAAATATTATTTTATTATGCTTTTTTGTTACAGCTAACATTTATTTGTGGTTTATATAAATTATAGTTTTGATTCTGGAATGCTTTCTTATTACCAATATCACTTGGTTCTAGTGTCAATCACAGAGACAAAGTTGCTGCAAATATTGTAGCATTTGTTTGATGTGGCCTTTGAATTAATAATTTGAGATAATTTGCACCAGAATCGATAACTATAAAATATTGACAATTCATATTTATTTTTAATAAAAAATAAGCAGTATATCTATGCACAGTTATATTTTTATTATAACTGAACTCAATTGAATATAGAAAAAGAAAAATATATATTCTTAAGGTTGTATTTAGTCTGATTCTGACCGCCAGTTTCTCACATTGTATCTAGAGACTTGCACCACCAACATCAGAATAAGACTAAATTTGCCATAGACTCTGTATTGCATTATCTACCCAACTATTTTAAAAATATGCAGTATCTTTTAAAACTTGAATAATGAACTGTGTAGATAATTGTGAAAAATAGAATTAAAAAATCAAAGCTCATTTAATAAACGTGATTATGCCTACAGCCTGTCTTAGCATATTAACTTTATCAAAATATTTTTACTAATACATTGGATACAGGAATGAAAGATTGCACTATAAATTAAGGTACCAATTTTCCTACGCTACTTATAAATAAAAAATTGTTTAAAAATAAATTTACGTGTATTTTTCAAAATATCCATAAATCACACAATAAATTGGATTTAGTCAATCTAGCACCAAAAAAACAATATTCTATAAAATCAAACAGAAATAAAGTATAAACAAATTAACTATTACCATAGATATCCCTAGATCATGGGAACGTTCAAATTGTGTCTAAGCCTCCCACAGCCTTTTTCAATAAAATAGCTAACCGAAAACCTGTCACAATTCTGAAAAACATTTTCTGCTAATGTAAACTGATTTAGGTCTCAGATTCGGGGAGATCCAAACTGAGCTCTATTGTTAAGACTAATCACTGTATACCGGTCTGGCCATCCCTTGTCTGTCAGGCACTGACACAGATCATCATAATATAATATATATATTTAATATGTACCTGATAGCTCTTATACATAGCCTTCACATGAGACGGGACTTTTGTTTAATCGACAGAAGAGACAGATTTCACTGTCGTCAATATTATTTATACTTTAACAAAATTTTGACATACGCAAAATATAATTTACGTCTTACCTACTTTTTACATTTACTAATGTACGGAAATAACAAAATTGTTGACCATCCATATACAAATCCATACTAATATTATAAATGCGAAACGAAGTATTTTTGTCAAAAGCTTTGCAAAAAGCTATATAAAGTAACTAAAAGATAATTATACATATTTACTATGTAATATATCATCAAAAGTGTTCAGAATTGCAATAGGCAAACCTTAAACTTACGCTTATGTACATGTCATTTACAACATAAATACAATTTGTACTGATTAATGCTGGCTTCTAGATTAAAGCAAAAAATACACCTACCTTACTAGCATAATTCAAATAATAACAACAGTTCATGGTTATGGCTTTCTTAAAACAGTGTGGCGAATGTCGTAATTGATATAAATCGCAATTATAACAAGTACAAGAGTTACAGATAAGTTTGTGCTAGCAGAGCTTTACGATTGAAGTATTATTGAATCTGTTTAGATCCACTTATAGCAGACTAGACTGATTATACTTATACATAGGTATACTCGCACCTAAAATCATATATATATATCATTTTATTTATACAACCAAAACTTATATCTTTCGTAAAAAAATGAACTTTGTTCTTGTACCAACCTTGTCATAAAACCGAATCTAAAATGATGAACCTAAGGATCAATTTTAAATACTTATTGCTAAGCGCAACTTTGGTGTGTAAATTTTAATACTTTTTCTATAATACTATCACAAATCATACAATGTAAACAGTGCATGACACTAACACTGACATTTTATCTGTTTTGAATAATTAAGGAGAAATTATTCAAAAATTGAAGCATCTAATCTCAAGATAACTATCTCCAGAGTTCTAGAATTATTCTTTCAAAGAACTCAAAGTCCTGAGCAAAAAAACTTAAATTTCAAAGGTTAATATATATAAAGGAATTGATATAAAATATAGTAGGAACCATTCTAAACATATTTCGACTTGTCAATTACTAATTTAATCAGAAAAAAACATTTTTAACTTTATAGGGATAAAAATATTGCAATTTTTTACAATCATAAGACTATATGCCTCAATTAATTATAAATTCAAATCGTTTGACAATTAAGTACATACATTATTATTAAACACATTGTATTACATTCTAGATACAGATAGAGACATTGGTAAGGAGACATGTATTTGAAAAATACATCAAAATATTAATCACTAAGAGGATGTTCACACATGCGTGCAGTAACTACCTACCCGTGTAATCAAAATAAAATGAAATATTGTTAAAATATCAAACAGAGCGGTGTCATTAAAAACATTCACCATTAATTATTATATGTGCTTATCCCACATTGAATCAATACTTACACTGATCAATAACACCGATCAAAATTCGATGATCAAAATGAATGATGCTACGTTTGTTTGAATGAACATGAATGAACATTCAACTATTTCAGAACTTACTACATATACTTTCCGACCGGAAGCGAATTTTATGTACGTATGCGCTGTAGACACATAGGTGCGGTCAACCAGGCCACCTAGGCAGACTATGGATACTTACTACTGGCAAAAATACTAAATAAAAAAGTAGGCAATTCGATTCCAACATAGGTACCATTTTTTTCGCTATTTCATTTATGTTACCATATTTTATTAGCTTCTCGTGTTAAATTTGGATTTATTTATAGGTTTATCTAATTTGACAACCAAGGAACTAACATGGAGCTAGGTCACGATGTTTGAAAACTATCAAAAGACCAGCTCTTGAGTGAACAATAAAATTTAATTAAATGCCCATAATACCACAAGCGCCCATATTCTAAAGTAGACCATAGGTCGGGAACATTGCAAATGTGTTCTGAGAAGAAACATCATTCAAATTGTTTTTAGGCTAAACCCTGAATTACTTTTATTTTATATAGATTGAATAGCAAAAAAGTTTCCACCTTCAATATCCATCGTTACATCATCTGTACTAAAGTAGTGCTTTATACTTTTATACGCCTCGCTGGAGGCTACTGTGCGAGTTACTAAGAGAGGCTTGTTGTAGGATCTCTTCTTCGTCTGTGTCGCGATCATTTGTTATCCTAATGGCTTGATACCACTGGTTTGTAAGATCAGTCATTTGGCTCTTGCAATCTTTTAATTCCTGTAAAAAAAGGCAGGAATGAGAAGTGAGTAGGTTATCGTGGTGAGGTTATGAGGATGGATGAAATACATATAACTAGAAAAGTGATGAGCATAAATGTTGATGTATACAGAGGAAGACCTAAGGTATGGATGGATTGTGTGAAGAATGATTGTGAAAGTTGTGAATACTGAGGTGACCGTTGATATAGATGAGTAAACGAAGAAAACATGTTGTGCCGATCCCGCTCCGAGGGGGATACACCCAAAGTCTTAGAGGAGGCCTGTGGTCATCAGTGCACGTTTCCAGCCGATGATGATGATGATACACCCTAAACCGACCCACCACGTGCTTCGGAGGGGGGAGTTAAATGTCACAAGATTTCACATGATTATGTGTCATCGTTATCTGCATTAGTCCACTGTTAGACATGAGCGTCGCCTCATGGATCGCCACGTTGGAATGCATGTGGGGTGGGGGTTTGCCGTAATCACTACGATTGTCAGATTGGTGATCGTAGTAGGTTTTCGATTCATAGGTAGGCTCACCATTTCCTGATTTTTTCAAATAGTCGCCTTTTACGAGACCCACGGAATGATATAGTGTATTTGTTTGTTTATTTTATTGCACGTACAAACAAAATAACAAACATGAATTGGTATAAGTACTGTACAATTTCCTTTTTACGATATTTGCGCCGGCATTCACATTGGAGCTTTTATACAGAAAATAAACTAATAGTAGACCATGTAAGTACATACATGTACAGAAACGAAAAATCCATACTAATATCAAATGAGAAAGTGAGTTTGTTTGTCCTTCCTGCATGACGTAACGGAGAGTCCGAATGACTTGATTTTTTGTAAAAAGATAGTTGAAGGGCCAGAAAAGGACATAAGCTACATTTTTTCCCTTTCGACAGATATTACCCGTGGAACAAATTCTGAAATTCACTCGGATGAAGTCGCGGGCAAAGACTAGTAAGTATCTACATATATAAACTTCGTGTTTCGTCAGTCTACAGCGTTTACAGCTCTATATACTTGTATGTACATAGTACACACGGAAATACAAGAAAACAACAATAAAGTACTTAGTTCTGAATTCAAATTATTATAAATGATAAATCTAATAATTTATGGAAGCAATCGTTTACATTTGATAATGTGATGATTGCTGAGAGCCATTAAGAAAATAGAAGCACTGTACTGTGTTTTATTTAAATCAAGGGTGATCTAAAGGTGCAGCTATAACACAACCAATGTGTTTAGATTCAAATGAATAGTTAACGTTACAGATGTAAACTCTTTTGTTATTATAGAAAAGGGCCCAACATATTGTGTAATGCGTACAATAGTTATGTTATTTCTACGAACCTGATGTGTGAACCTCCTCGTGAAGAAAGGCGTCAAATACTTCATGTCCAGCCTGACAAAACCCTTCAACCTGGTCGCGTGGGAGTAGTTCACCTGTTAACAAATTTACATGTTTACAAATATCCATAGCTCGGGAAGCCTACAATATTGGCGTGTATTATTCGTTGTATGACGGGTTTACACTTGACCTTAATCTCACCTGATGGTATGCGACGATAAGTCAGTTGGATGTCGATCTAAATAATTATTAATTTAACTGTAAACATACCTCTAGCTCCTCCTCGGTGATTTCAGACAAGTGTTCTGAATCAATGGCTTGTCCCCACTCCTTAGTCTTAGACAAGCTCACTTCTTTCTGTTTGCGCAACGACCTTGAACGCTTTTTCTTGTTTGCCTATAACAAAATGAAAGTACATTGTAATTATTTTTTAATATACACAATGGGCTTAGCTTTTATCTCACCCGATTATAAAAGACAATAAGGTAGATGTATCGAAAGTGCGGTCACCCAGAAACCTCAAATAAATGAGGCAGTGTTCAAGGTATCTTCCATTACTGGAACACAGCAGTGCTATTAACGCTAATGTTCAGCGACAGACTTAGATAACTTGGTGGTAGCTAGCCAGGCAGATAAAATAGGAGCCTACCACCAACTAACCGAGTATCGATTCACGGGAATCGATCCCGGTACCTCCAGATTGTCAGTCCTCTGTAAGCGGTTAAAATAATTGCAGACTAGCGACTGAAACTTTGTCCATATTAGAGTTACATTTATTTTAATTTAACATTTCATAACTGTCGCTCTGTATAGTCTTTGTAACAACGTATATATATTATTAGCATATACCAACAACAGTTGTTTAAAAATAGCCAAAGATGACAAGAAACAAATAACAAAGCGTCCAGACAGTGTTATTGTATTGTATGTCATTAAAAATCAATTATAAACGGAACACAAAGTTAACAGGACCATACTCAGTATGGATTCGATTTGAATTATTCAATAAATAAATTGGTTATTTGGGAAAAAACATTTCTCGAATGGCCGCCGTTTGTAAGTTACGAGGGAATACAATCGAGTGTTTTCACCCTTGCTGCTTTTTTGCCGCACGTCATCTGAAATATACTTCTCATCAGAAATATCGAAACACTTGCAAAGTCTGTTTTGTAAGGATTGACAGAAGAAAAAAAATATGAACAGTTATTTGAATTCAGAACATTAGGATTTGAAAACCTCGTATTATTCACTGTTAAATGACATTTGACATAATATATTCCTTAATCTACACATTTTGGTGATAATCCTTACAAAACATAAACTTGCAAAGTGTTTCGATTTTTCTGATGAGAAGTATATTATATTACAAATAAACTCAGGGTGAGGTATCTGTGTGTTAGTCCAAATTTTTATTTACAAGTTGTGAGAACATTTCTTTAAAAGAGGCCTATGTCACTCGTCCAATGTCTTTGTCCACAATTTATTTGAATAATTTGAGAAAGTATAGAAACGTGGAGCAACATTTTATAGTTATGAAGTCACGTTCATTGAATGTCTAAAATGTCTAAATCTTTGATCAAATATAAAGGGTAGCTAGATAATTTAAAGAAATCATCTAATTTCTAACCTAACCTAACTATTCCAAAAAAATTGTGTTAGAAACAGATTGCAATTAAGGCCGATTTGCGAATGGGATACACAGAAATGATGCGCGCGAAACCGATTAACTTACTTCAGTCCTCAGTGTACCACCACAGTGTTCAGTTTTAATTTCAAAATTAAAATATTACCCGTAGGAATTTGAGCAGCGGCATAGTGGATCCTCCCAGGCAGAGAGTTGTGAACAGCACGATGATGAGAGTAGTCGTGATGATGACGTGACGGGTCTCGTCCGAGAACCCGAGATGTAGGGACAACGCGTACGATATAGCACCTCGCAGACCTGACCAACAAATATTATTATTCTAATATACTACATGTATGAATAATTATCTTAATGTATCTACTTTACTATAGAATCACAATATCCCTGGGATAGAAACAGAAGAACGGCAGACCTTTACCCGTATACTGTTGATATTCCTACAGCTAGCACCAAGCGTTTCGCTTCCACATTTATCATGCGTAAAATATGGAATTCAATACCGGTTTCCGTGTTCCCCGAAAACAATAACTTAGTAATCTCCAAAAGAAGAGTAAACAGGCACCGTCTAGACCAACGCGTAACATCGTAGATCTCATCGTCACTTAACGTCAGGTGAGAATGAGCAGTACATATATGATCTGTAGATTGAGCGTTGATCTATTCTTTATAAAAATATACGCAAACAGTGACTAAGGAAAAGTTTCAAGAGATGGCCAGCAACAGATATCTATTTATTAACATCTTGCGATCGTCGAAACATCAAGAGTATGATTATGACAGATCCCTTCATAGAAAGACAATTCGGCGTTTGATGAAGAAGCCATGTTCAGCGGTGGACTTACGAAAAAAATCACGACGTTCCGTAGCTCTGCTGATGAGTGAAAGAAGGACAAACCAACAAACTAACTTCCGCATTCATAATATTACTATTATTTTGGTGCGACTTTGTCTGTGTCATCATCATCATCGGCCGAGTCACTGTTGCTGGACATAGGCCTCCCTATACGTCTGATGTATATACCTTTGTCTTTCTCCGAACGTACCCTTCAAATAAATTAATTCAATATAGTTTTATTGTACACCAAATACATAACATTCAACTTAAAATAAATGCACAATAGGCTGTCTTATCGCTAAGAGCGATCTCTACCAGACAACCTTTGGGTAGAGGAAATAAAGTGTAATATTTTACATGTACATGTGCACATGTAACAAAAATAGTGATAAATAATTTTTAAATAATAAATGGACACAAACATACGTTATTTTATGAATATAATAGTATTACTTATTATTAGTATGTGTATATATTGATAACATAAATGTTATATTAGTTCGATTTCTATTGATATATATAAATTCGATCTTTCTGTTCACAATATTTCGTTGACTTTGGTTTGTTAATCTGTAAAAACTTCGATTATGTCGCCCACGGATAAAAATAACAGCACCTATTAGATGTATATATATGTACACAAACATTTTCATACCTAACTAATAACTAGTTCAAGGAAATTAACTTTCACATAACATGCATGAATTGGTAGTACTAGTAATGTTGTACCTCATATTGCACAACACAAAATTGCACATTTTAAATAGTGAGTTTATAGCATATTATTGCAAATCATAATCCTGTCCATCACTCATGCTACGGTAATGAGAGTGACTGTTTATAACCGTGATATTAACACATATTATCATGTCATAATAGTCATTATTTGACTCGTGACGTAAATTGTTTTATCTGATATTGAATAGTTATACATACACCCATGCATAATTGCATGCATATACATATAATAATATTCAAAATGGAAACTTGGAAGGTTTATAGTTGATAATATGATTATTTAGCCAGGTGGATTTCAAAATTTTTTTATTCCTTAATTTGGAAATTAAAAAGCAAGACATTGAAACCTTCAATGGGTTTATATATGTGTCCTGTAAATCGCTATAAACGCTATTCTGTATAAAATAATACGAATATATTTTACCGCAATTTTAGAAACTTCATAAATTATGCAACGGTAAATATACTAATTTAGTCGGGATAAAAAGCAGCCAATACCAAATCAAGTCATTCTGACAAACATGGTAGTATGGGTTGTGGTCTTTTTATATATAAAACATACCACCGCCAGCAGCATATAATCTTTTTCGTTATCTAGTAAAATAGTCTAGTCTAGGGGTTTAAAATATTTTAATGAAAATGTTTACTAGCTTAGCAGGTGATATGTGTGAAACATCCAATAATAGTCATTAAACCATCATAATTATTACTATTAGGGTATAAAAAAGTTAACCATCATTAATTTCAATTTGAATGTAACTACTTTAAAATTATAATATCCACACTTGGCAGGAGATCGGCTTGGTAACACTAATTGTAAGATGATCCATGATAATTGGCATACCACTAAACCACATGATGAACATCATCTTCTTTGTGATCTTGTGCTCTCGAAACTTGTTGCAAAGTAGAGCGAGAGGGAAAATGTTAGCTGCTCTACCAAGCAGGCACATCACTATGCTCCAAACTACTAGTGCTGGCTCTACACGGTGTCTGAAACTGAATGTAAGATACACTATATTGCCATTCAAGAGTTTAAACTGTCAAAGGTCCACTTAATTCTTAGATTCTTCACATAATCACTTTAGAGAAACATGTAATTGATTTATTTGGTATATTTCAAATTAATTTTAATTAACAGGTTTTCTAAATAAATACAACAAACAGATATAAATATTTTTTTAAAGCATTTTATGAAAAAGGGACTGCCAAACGTTATGAAATAGTATTTATTCTAATTCTGTCCACTTAGACCATACTTTTAAAAAAATTGAAAAAATTTTAGACAATTTTTTCTTCATTTCTAAACATGTTTCAACTAGGTACATACCTGAATATAGCCAGACCCAAGTATGCGAAAACACAAGTTTCTGCAATAAAGGCAAGAGTCCGCATGGTCTGTTGCATGGTGACTTGTGTCACAGTGGAGAGATTGAAATGTGTGTAGTGGGACATGACAACACCGCAGAACAATATTGCCATTATTCCTGGAAAAAAAAATATTTTCATTATAAACTATGCCTCTTAAGCATAAATAATTATGTTTGAATTCTAACCTCATTTAAATTGCTTAAGTTTTAAGGCATCTTTGTCTCTTTTAGTAATTAATTACATGTCTTTTTCACAAATTGTAATCCCAGACTAAAATAACATCATTCTAAAACACACATCCATTAACTTAGGAAAATCGAAGAACATTAAAAGCATGTAAATGCCAAGATATTTTTATACAGTGTTATATTTATCTAACAAAATGATACTAATATTTTTAATTTACAAACTAACTAAAGGTAATAACTAATAGGATTCATTTAAAAAAAATTAGTTCAATTATCTTACCTGATAAATGAATACCTTCAGCCAACACATATGGAGCATAGGTAAATACAAGCATCATACCAAACTCTAAAGAAGGATTCTTTCTGAGATCAACATGTTTCAAAAGCAAAGCACTCACAAGTGCAAAAACTACACCAATACCTGCAGATGCAAAGAACATTAACCAGAATCGATTGATTGCAGAAAGGATAGCTTCACTCGTTGACATCAAAGGGTCATTGGAATCAAGTACAGCAGTTGTTAGGACAATAGCAACTGCATCATTCAGTATACTCTCTCCAAATACCAACATGTTCAAAACTGGATCCACATCCAAAGCATGGAATATAGCTACAGTAGCAACTGGATCTACAGCAGATATTAGGGATCCAAATGCAAAAGACTCTACAAAACTTAATTTATAAACCACTTGAGCTAGGCCAAGTAAATATATTCCAGCACCTATTACAAAGGCTGATATAGCAGTACCAACAATAGCGAACAGTAATATTGAACCAATGTTTTGAAAGAAGTTGCCTTTGTGAAGGTTGTAGCCTGATTCAAATATGATGGGAGGTAGAAGCACCAAGAAGAAAGCAGTTGGAGAAAATGCCTCTTCTTTTCTCCAATTAGCAATATTTCTAATTGACATCAAGTTAATGATCATTCCAATGAGTGCACCAAGGAACACAATAACCACACTTTCAGGTAGATAGGAAAACCCAGTTTGCAGCATGAGATGAATCAATAGTATTCCAAGGGCTAGAACACAGAGCACAAAGAATATCGCCATGGAGCTGTTATGTTCATCCTCAGCAGAACTTTTTTCAGGCAATGGTGCAGCATCAGAAGGGTTAACCTCTGATGCATTTGGAGACATAGAAGCCGATATGTTAATCTTCTCGAAGGACAGTACAGAGTTATTCCCAGGGCCGACTTCGTACACAACTTTGGGGTTTTCAGAACTTGATGATAATGTGCTCGATGGCGAGGAGCTCGAGGATACGCTCGGTTCACTAGAGCTAGTGATGTTCTGCTCACTCATACGCTTTGTTCGTAACAAAGTTTGTGGTACATATTCGCAACTTGCCGATGATTTTTCTCCAGTTACTTTACATATTTTCGGTTGCACATCGGTTTCAGAAGTCTCTCTTTTTTTGCCACAACTTATGTCGATTATAATTAATAAACTTATCCACAGCACTTCTTTCCTGACGACACGCATGTTGAAGGTTTGTAACTATTTTCTTTCACTGAAATATTACAGATTTTCTAGTAATTTCTGATATTTTGCTACGACCTTGAATAAACAAGTAAATTAGTAGTGTCAATGATGAAATGAAATTGACAAACTGATATGTCAAAATTATTGAATTCCTATTGGTTGGCGAAATTTCACGTGACGTGTTCTACTTGCGTAGGACCAAAAGTATTGTTTTGAAATTGGATAAAAAAATATTCATCTTTAAAAAAAAATTTTAACAATGCCCTCTTCTACTAAATATAACGTGATATTAAACTAAATTTGATTGGAAAAAATATTGGCAACAAAATTGAACCCTTGTGGTAGGCCATTTGTAGACATTGTTGTGTATGTAGCTTGCGTGTAACTAAACGTAATTGTCATTTCCTGGTCAACACTATCCGACCAAATAAAAAACATTCCGTATGTGACCTAAATATATCGGTACTCTCTTTCGCTCTAAGAGAAATCGCTATCTTACTAGCGCTTGCGGAAATAATGTCATGAGCTTTGAATCTCAATCTTTAAACACTCGGCTGCGATTTCTTGCTCAGTCGGTGGACTTTATTTTTGTATAAAAATTCTAGTACAATGGACACAGCATTAAGGGAACAAGTAATGATAAATCAATTTGTGTTAGCAGCAGGATGTGCTAGAGAACAAGCGAAACAATTACTACAAGCTGCTCATTGGCAATTCGAGGTAAATTTCCATAATAAACGTAAACAAACAGTAATCATGAAATGGCTGCTACATATTTGTGTTTTGCAATAGCCTTGGCTCATGATTTACGTATATATGTAGTGTTGTGGTGTCTCTTTCTGACTCGTTTTATAACTAGGGTAATTAGGAGAGACAAAAATATGTCGCAGCCTATGTACTACTACAGATCGAAGCAAATTCTCAACTATTATTATTTATTTACCTTGTGATGATTACAATGTGCTCACACAGCCGCGTTATTGACAAAAATTAACACGCAATTCATTGCGTATGTATTGTTTCTAAATAGATTGTTTGATAACAGAATAATGATCAGAAACTGTATCTAGCTTCTACATAGACCATCTACTTTTGTTCTTTTTTTATCTTGATACCTACATGTTTAGGTATGTCCATAACATTGTATACATAGAACAACGACAACATATGGTTGGAAACAATAATTTTAATACTGAGCTATGTATACGTAGCAGAACTATATATCCTTCTTATTATTACCATACAACAGGAATAGTTATTACTCTATGTATACAACATCTTTCAATGTTTCAAAGAAATCTAGGAATTAACAGTTAGGGTGCACAATGGGGAGCAATGAGACGGGACTTACAATTCATAAGATTTTTTGTTTACTCATAGAAAATCAAATGTATAAAAATATATAATAATATATACAAATAAAAATAACCATCACATTTGTAAATCATGTTTTGAAATTTATTTTGAGTTGTCAAAATTGCAGTGGGTGTTTTACCACTGGTTTATTGTTCCTTCTTAGTGTATGAAATGTTAATATCAAAATTTAGATCAAGGTTATCTTGATATCTACTGACTGACTTACTGATAATCAAATCATTCTCATTGAAATGGTATATACTATAGTTTTGAAACTTATGTTTATATCATGATTATTTTATAGAAATCTTATAAAGTTACAACTCCAGATTTATAGATCCTTATTTTTACATACTACATGAAAGAGGTATGAATGAAACTACTTTTTTTGCGTCTTTCTTCTTACAGACTGTAAGTTACAGTAGATGCAGATTTTTATGTAGTAATCTTTAATAATTTATTATTTATTTAAATAGACTTAAGATATCTTTTTAGATTTCAGATGAATTTTTATTACCAATAAACTATGACTAGAATTAGTAAGTTTGTAATCTTTAAAATGCTAAATTTTTCAATACAATTATGTAAATATAATTAATATAGCTTTGACTAGTATAATATCATAAATGGAAGGCAATAATCTTAAAATAAACCTTAGTAAAACAAAATGTGAGCAATTTCAAACACATGTCATAATTGTTGCACACAATGAAAAAATAATCTAACAAGTAAAAGAGATACATTTTCTAGGTGTAATACTTGACTGTCAAGCATTAATTGGATGACAGATACAGATTATCTTGTCAGTAAAAAAAGCCAGTTTCCCTTAAGGAAATTCGCAAAAGCTGCACTCACAGCTTATCATGGCTATGTTGCTTCCAATTTGCACTATGGTATCATTCACTGGGGCAATGCTGCTAAAGCAAACTTATTGCCAGTGTTCCACACAATAAGAAATGTGTTAGGGCAATTTTTGGTTCTCATCAAACTGACAGTTGCAGACCATAGTTTCAATAAAAATAATGAACTTACTATCAATGTATATGTATATATATTCAGGCTTGTGTGTTCTTCAAAAGTAACTTAAATTATTTCACACTTAAAGTGGACATAATCCAGGTGTTTACACTGGTGTATACAAAACAGCTTACTGCAGTAAAAGTTTTTTATGTAATGGCTCTGAGGATTTACAACCATTTACCTGACAGCCTGAAAAAGCTCCCACTTCCATGTTTCAAGAGAAAGTTTTACAATGCTCTTATTGATAAATGTTTCTACAGTCTTGATGTTTTTTTTAAATACTGACAAATTTGAAAAATTGAAAAGTATGTATTTTATGTTTGACATTAAATTAATTATCTCTAATAATTATATTGTAAGCCCAAAAGGCAAGTTATAGTGGTACTATGCTTTACTTAACCTATAACTAGCAGAATAGGATTGGATTTGATTTAAAATTAGTGCCCCCTTTTGTGCAACACAACCGAAACTGTAACATGAATAATCATAGAAAATTTTATAAAGCTATAATAACAATCAGTCAAAAAAATTGAGTATTTATTTAAAAAGTTAAAATGCACAATCAGCTTTGTGTATTATGTATGTACCTATTACCATGGCTAAAGAAATGTTGTACATATATGTATGTATATCTGTGTGTGTATGTATCTCTCCTCCCATACACTTAACTGGGGGATGAATTTTCCATTAAATTTATTAAACACATGTATATTAAATAATATTATAATGTAAAAAATATGTTGTGTTAGGAGTTAGGACATAGACATTCTTTATTGTAATAAGAAAGTACCCCCAGATCATTTCCAAATTATATATACTGAACAAATTATCTTCCCTGTTTACAGACGGCTCTTTCAATATTCTTCCAAGAAGTTGCCATTCCATCTGGAGCCAATGGTATTGCTGCACCGCATTATCGCCAGGTAATTAAATCAACTTTTAAGAAATAACAATATATTTTTCATATCTCCTGTTCATAAAGTAGGCATTTCGCTATCTAAGCAGCGGGAAGAAAGCGGTATTTTCTTCGCTAGAGACGAAAATATTTTTTTGTAATTTGTTGTATTCAGACAAATTTTTGCATAAATGTAAACAACACGAACTATTTTCAATACTGCTGAGAATTTAAAAAATAAAATGATAGAACTACAGACATGGCTTTATGATGTTTGCCATCCCTATTAATTAATACAGTATAGGTACATATTATTATGCTTAAACTTTTCTATCAAATTGTTGTTGTTTTTTCTAATTCTTTTTAAATATACATAATATTATATTATTAAATTGAAAAGTAGTGTTTAACTCGGGTGAAAGCATCAATCCCACCCTTGAACTAATTACGAGTATCTCAGGATGATATCGACACAAACAATTACTTATTTGAACATTTGATAGTATGTCAAATGTTCCAAGCACATTTTACCACAGAAAATTACAGAAGAAAGTTATGTATCAATAATATGATATAAATTCTTATGATAATATTATGTACATAATTAAAGATCTGCGTTAATTGCGTAATGGGTTAATACAAGGATCACATTGTAATAAACAATGTGCTACCATAGCATACATGCCTAACTGGATACAAATGATTCATACTTAAGTTACAACCTTGAGCTACCATGTATTATGTAATGACTGCCAATCACTTCATTGAATGTCTAAAAATCTAATGAGTGATAAATAACCGGTGAAAATCTCTTGTGTTTGATTACCGAGATTTCATACCCTGAAATACCCATTTTGTTGGGAAATAAGGCTTTATTGCCAAGATTTATGCTTTGGTCCTTTCTTGGCTTTGATTTGTCAAAATATATCTTTAATTTAAATTATATTCTAGGCGCGTACATATAATCGTCAGGCAAGTTTATGTGCCTTTATGTTTTTTCGTACGTATGTCACAGCTGTTTTCAACCGACTTCAAAAAATGAGGAGGTTCTCTATTCGACGCATATGTTGTTTTTTATTAGAGAGTATACTTCCAAGGTGGTCCCATATAAATTTGATCCTGATCTGAGTCAGGAGGTGGATAGAAAAACTCTCCAATGGGTATTGGTAAACCACTCGAATTTGGGATCATGTTGACGAGTTTATTCCATCAATAGTGATACACTTGGCGGTAAGGGTCTGATAATGAAACCAGGAAGTAGAAAGTGGAACTCTTCAAGGTATACTAGTAAGCATCTCGACTTTGGGTTCATTTGGTTTGGTTTGACGAATTTAGTCCATTAATTGGTGGGTAAGGGTTCCTTATTTCGCTTTTCAGGTAAAAATACGCTTAACTTTCTACAAAAATTTTAAAATAAAATTATTTTAAAAGAAAAACTGACAACTATACCTAAATTAAAAAGTAAAAAATAATATTTTAATTACTTTGAACACTAAAGGACCATCAACGAAATTATTAATAGATATTTAATTTATATTCAGCTATTTTTGGAGTCGGTGCCAGCCTAGAACATACATATTTTCGAACGATACTATGTAACACATACAACATAGAACTTGATTGTTAATATGCATGCACTTATTTTTAGGCGATGAACGGTCTAACTCGAAAGGGATAATAGACGTGAGTATGAATTTTAAAACAGTGAACTTATGTATTGCAGCAACTAATGACCCCTTGCAACACGCCCGCGACGCCGCCTAACTTCCCGGACGCGCTGGCGGCGTTCTCGCGGCTGTCAACCACGGGCAGCCCGGGGGCAGCGCAGCTATGTACCGGCGCCCCCGCTCCGCCCGTCTCGCCCCTCGCCACGCATCCGCCGCCCCCACTGCCCCCGCAGGTGCAGATGAATGCGATGCAGTTTCCGGGCTCACCTACCGCTCAGAACAACTACGCACCGCTATCATGCTCAACCGCGGTCAGTACTATTACATTTGTCTTGTCAAAATGCACAAGTAATTAATGGACGCGCCCTAATACAGCTGTTAGAGATCGTGCTTCGACGAGGTACCTAATCTTTATTTATTTATTATTGTCATAGCGGCTATAGTATTCTCACTTTACTCTGTGAAAAACTGTCTACCTATTATCAAGAGATACAGCCCTATGACATATGGACGGAAAGCGGAGCCACAGTAATAAGTCTAAAATTATCTACTGATTAGCATCATTGTGAGCTTTTCCTTCTTGTACCTACATGCTACTAGATTTATATTCTTATATTTTAAATATATTTCGGCTCCTTTTTTAAAGGGTTTTTAATGCGGGTCGTAGCCAAGCAAGATTTAAAAAAGCTATATCCTGTTACATATTTATAATGGTTGCTGAAGTTAAAACATTTCTATTTAGTTGGCGTGTATTTAAAATTACGGCATCTTGTAATGTTGCCATGATGTGGGTTGGAATCTGCAGGGTATCTAGGGCTATTTTTATGTAAATTTGTTATTATTATTAGTAAATATAAAAAACTTGTCAAGTGCGAGTCGGACTCGAGCACCAAGGGTTCCGTACAGAATATGAATAATTAACCCCTCTGGCGGTGTATGGCAGAACCTGTTTCAACAGACTCTTAATTGGACAGAATCAGCATTAGACAGAACCGTCTTACGGCATAATATGTCACATGTGACGGATTTTCATACTACATTGTAACTAACCTCGAGAAAGCATTGTTACAAACAACAAATGGGTGTCGTGTAACAAATGATAGGTAATTGGTTCGGTTTAAAGAATTTATTCTCAATAAGGCATTTTTGTCACTTATATGGTTCCTAACAGTTATTTAATCTGTATTCTTCACAAAAGTGAGTCGTCTTATTATTCTGAACAGTTTAGTTTAGTGAAGTCACCATTGAATAAGCCTGCTATTATTTTTTCTATTTCGAATTTAAGAAAATATCAACATTGATTCACGATTCATTAAAACCGAAAACTATCGCGAAGATATGAAATGACACAGAATTCATCCCCATATTTTAACATTAGGGGTGAAGTTTTTTATCATATTGTATATAATAAAATAATTATCAAAATCACAGACAGAAAAACATATAGGTTGAAATTAGAATCTTTTACATTACACTACATTTAAAATGAATTATTTTTTATTCCAGGTCTGCAGTAAACACATGCCAAGATAAATTAAAGATATATATTAGGAGCATCTATAATTTATTTTTCTAATGGTGCGCATTGTGAGCTGTGGAATTGTGTATGAAAATGTATATTTACTATATCGTTCACCCCACTGCAGTGTCGACTTGCTGGACAATATACACGGGGTGCTGTAGTCAATCATGTTAAATGTTATAACTAAAAATTGTATCTATTTGTACAGTGGTTCAGTAATGAAATCAATGCACAATGACACCACATGGACTTTGGTGCCGGTTGAATATTTGGTATTACGGCTTTAGATGAAGAATCTCTTTTGCACAATTTTTTTGTTAACTGAAAAAGCAGCATCACCGCAGTGTACACATTAAAAATCTGTTGTATCTTAAATACTCCTATCAACAATAGGTATAATCTCGGTTGAAATAAGAAAAATATTGCAATATACATCTTGCATTTTTTTCAATGCTAATAAACACGCTCGCGTAACAGCTAAACTCTAGGTAAGCACAAGCCCAATGGTTCTTTTTGTAATAAGATGAAGGAGATTCTACTTCTATGGTTATATATGATCAATTGCATAATACCATAATATGGATTATAATTTATGACAATCAGAAGTGACACTCATCCAACCCCGCGCACAGGCAATCGCGTTACCCCTCTATAGTATTCTGTATTCTTTATCCCAGTACAGTACATAGGCATAGTTAAACTTAAATGCGTATTAAATCTTAATCTATTAAGCATGACTTATAGAGTCATTAATTACACCCTTAAGTTTTGGCTTGAATGTCACTTCTTCATGTGTCTTCTCATGATAGTATGAATTATAATTTTCGCCTATCCTATTATTGATCAAGTATCAATAAATCGGACATAAAGCTTCATGGTTTAGGCTTTCAAAAATGAAATCAACTTTAATTTTAATATAATTTGTTAAGTGTTATAGATATTACGATCATTTTGTTTAGAATCATTATTTACTTATGGTTTTCTAGAACAAAGAAACTGATTTATTTAGTATCCAATGATCACTGCTCTAGTAAAAGACAATGTTATCTGACTTGAACAAAACCAAAATGACTATGCAGGGACGGACTAAAGATCAGATTTGTTATGTCCTATCGACTTCGTTTAGTTTGAATTTGAAGGCAGAAAATCTATTGCGCAATGATAGATTTTTCTAATTAATTAATTAATAAAAATTATATGTTTACGAACATACTCAACATTTTGATTGAATATCAATAATTTTTCCTTTAACTCGTCCCCGTGAAGATATTGATAGGTACATAATGTAATACTCATTCTATGCTGAAACAGTTTTTACTGCTGTATAGGAATAACTAGTACCCAATTTCATTTGGTCCCGTAAGCTCTTGCAATAAAAACTGCATGCGTAGAACAACTTATACGGGAATTTATGTAGGTTATACATATAAAATGCTATGTTGGTAATGAATTTGTTCATTGCGTCAGTTTTAATTGCACGGGCCCGTTCATTTTTGATGGAGTACAATTTAATTCCTGAAAAGATTACATAAGTCTCATAATGCAATGGTTATACAGACCTCGAGGCGGTTTACGTATTGTAGGGAACATACTGAAATATTAAATTATGAATTTATGATTATTTATAAATATTTTCTTATTAGAAAAAAATTAACAACATTAAAAGGAAAATTTTTGACGTTATTTAATGGTAGTCGGTGATAAAAGGAAAAGTTCTCACATTACCTAGACAGCCTCTAGCGAATGTATTCGATTTATTATTTTCATGCTGACATAAACAAGACATGAGTTTAACTATTACTAATTGCGTGCTCAAGATTTTGTGACATAAGTATATAATGTAAGAAACAATCTTTCTCCCCTAATTTTTAGATAGTGTTTAATCTTTGAAGTTATTTCCTGTAGCTACTATATTTATTAATTGTTGAAAATCATTCATGTATATAAAGAGTACCTGTCACTTCATCCACGCGTTCATGGAATTAGCATTTGATTACATATATTTGCATTATCTAAATATTATGAAATAAATTTTTACAGCATAAATAAAAATGTAATAAGTCATAAGATGTGGATTTTATTTTATAGTGTTTAATCTTCAAGTTCTTTTTCTAGTTCAGTATCTTTAGATGTGACTGATCTATTTGAAGAAAATTCACTGATGACACCAGACTGTTCGACGCTTTGCATTGGACTCCGAACATAATGTTAGCTCCTTCTAAATAATAACTGTAATCAATTTTAGGGTTTATAATTAATTTGTAATTAATAATTAGAATTATACACAAAATAAGAAAATGTTTTCATTTTGTTGTTCCGAACAACCAGTTGCGTAGAATTGTAGCACAATGGATTAAAACATAAAATTTCACCAAACACGGATGACGATGTTTATTAAATAGCTGCGAAAAAATTTCACACGAATCTCTATGAACCTGGTTTCTCTCTGTCTCTCATTTCCCAGCATTATACTATCCTAAAATTCGTATGAAACTTTTCGCCCCGCCATAAGCTGAGCTGGAGACTACGCCCACCAGAATAGAATGCAATGGTCACCTATCGACTACAACATCCAACCACGATTGTGAGTCAGTGTTCACCGGATCGGAGAGCAATGATTACCTTTCGGCTCCAAAACAACCTTGATCAGTGTCTCTTTAACCCAATCTCGGTCATTTGATTTATAGGCTCTTATCATGATCAGCTCTTGGTATGCATGTTCCAGATTTCAGTGCAATTAAAAAACTGAACTGTTTCGTTCGTTGGAAGGTCAGGTAATGAGGAATTGTATGTTCAGCAGTGTTTGTTTTCTTGATGATGATGATATAAAAATTCACTAAGTGGTCGCATATTTTCCCTTCTAAAACCACAAGTATTTTCCTAATTAAGAGTATTAGTCAGTGGTATTAGTTTTCAAGTTCCCATCATACAATGATGTCCTGTTACTACTTTTTAGAAACCTATCTGATTTTAACTTTAGTTTTTTTAAGAAAAAAATTACCTTATAAAATCTAGGTCTTTCATACACCCACAAGCACATTACGGCGGCAAAGACTACAGTAAAACAAAACAGCAGGTAGTTAGATGAAAACATGTAAGCCTTTAGAAACACGCCGCACCAAAAACTATCAACTGCCACTTGCATTTTTCAAAAGTTGTACTCATTTCCTACATTATATATTCATCTCTCTTTGCTTCACAATCACATGCTCCGAACAAGTATTTCTTGAATAAATTCAATTCAATAATATTACCTAAGATTGAATATACAGTAGATTAGTCCAAACATTTGAATTATTTACACAACATCACAAATTAGTGGCTATTGCAAGCTATTGTCAGTTTTTGCTATTGTATGTACTTAAAACTTCCTTGCTGGAAGCACAGATGTATATGTGTGTATATTTCTCTTTGCTGTATATTATTATATGCGCTTTGGCAAGCACCAAGGATACTAAGTGAAATGTGTTACGCTATCACATATTATCTACAAAATGCAGAATGCCCTAGCTTTTGCCTGGTGGACTTCAGAAAGTAATTATACCACGGGAACTTCTTGTTCAAGTTCAAACCGCCTCCGTGGCATAATGGTTAAATGTTGGATTAACAATCTGGAGGTCCCGGGTTCGATTCCCACTGGGAGGTAGGGTATTTTCTGTCCGCCTGGCTAGCTACCACCATGTTACTCAAGTCTGCCGCCGCAAAACAGCAGTGTCAATAGCACTGTTGAGTTCCGCTATGAAAGGTAGCAGAGCCAGCGCCTCATTAGTTTGAGGCTTCTGGGTACGTACGCTTACCATCCAACGACCTTATCGTCACTCACCATTAAGTGAGATGAAGGCCAAGTGCAAACCCATCATATATAAAAAAATCTCACTAAGGCACGTCATTATGTGGTGAACAATATTACGTATTTTACAAAATCCCACCAATTCATGACGTGAGAAATGCTATGATCGGGTCATGACAGACATACTGCGACAAAATTACACTTTATTTTTTACACGCTTTATATTAGGTTCACTTGTATGTATGTAAACAAATCTAGCAAGCCAATTTAAAGCCACTTCTAAACATCGTAGCGATTTGAAACTTTGCAATTATATGTAAATTGGATGACAATACAATAATTTGGCACTATCCAGTTGATTTGACCCTGGAATCGAGAGCTGGATGGAAAAATTCTAACTTGGGCCCCTCGATTTTTTTTAAAATAATTTTTCTGTCATACTATCGATACAGTCAATCAAAATAAAAAAGATTGTGGTCCCTGCACCCCTCCTCTTTCCTAGGTCCAAAAACTAAATAATCTCAGACTTCATATATCTATTCTAAGATTCCTTTAAAGACTGGATGTATAACAATATCAGCAGCAGTGAGAGAGTTCTTTTCAAAATTAAGACAATAATATTTATCTGAAATTTTATTTGCCCACATGTAGATATGTATAATTATTATTATCAATTAAACAGTTTATTTATTACACATTTATTAAAATATGAAATTAACATCAAATAGATCAGTTAGGATTTCTTTATTAAAATTAATTACTTTGGCTTTCTTCTCCTTTGATAGCCAGAGTATTTATAAGGTTACTATTATAATTATTCTATTCAAATTAACCTATTTTAGGCATTGGACCACTTGCTCATTGAACAGGCGCACAGAGATATTGTATCACCTAGGTGATAAAGCTTCATTGTAGTCCCTTTTCTGCTTGTTGTAAGATTTTTTAGGCTATGAGAAATGCTAATGTTAAATCATTGACCATCTTAGAAATTTTTTATGGGAAGGCAAATATTAGCAAGGTAGGTTGAGTTAAATGATAGTAAAGTTGACCTCCAGATAGAAACATAAATTTGAACTTTTAAGTCACACCTTACATTCATTAAGTTTCTACAATTTGTTTTGCTCCTGAATGCATTATAAGTCAAGAATTACGTGCACCTGTTGTTACCCATTTAGAGTATTTCTTTTTAAACTATGAATAAACTTAATATAAATTAATGTTTCTCCTCAAGATTTTATTGAAGACATATATTATTACAATTTGCTGAATATTTCTGCTCCATCTCCTGTCTGCAAATCTCCTCTTTCCAGAGAATGCACCTTTTTGTTGATATAGAAACCATATCAGATCCACCTTCACTTCAAATGTACATCATCTCTGCCATTGAAGACATCTTTTTGGGTATGTGAACCAAAGTTTCAAAATAGCTTGCAAGCTCATCAATTGTGACATCACAGGGTGGATTCAATGCTTGCTGAGAGCAAGAGCCTGTCTGACTGCTCCCTGCTACATCTCTGTTTTGTCTCAAAGTTATTGTACTATTTTTCCACCACTGTGTGTCGTTGCTCTCTGAAGCCAACAAGCTCTGTTCATTGGAACTTATTCTTAACTGGTTACAATTATCCACTAAAGCACATAGACCAAAATTGTCTGGGTTTGCAATTATTGAATATCTATTGCCAGACTCCTCTTCCAGTTCTTTTTTAACACTACAACACTGTTTATGATTTTGTAGTAATTTCAAGATTGGCTCTTTGAGGATTTTATTGTGTTTCTTTTTAGAAATTGTCAAAGAGTGGCTTCTTTTTAGCATTGAATATGAGCACTTGTTATTTTGTATAAACATTCTTGAGAACTGATTCCTATTGTGGTATGAAAGAGGTAATTTAATGAATGGGTTCTCTTCTATAACTTCTTTTTTTATTTTTAAAGGTTCTATTTCTAATTTTTCCAGCTCTGCTCCCAAAGATATGTCATCCTTTGCCATTTTAATGGGATCTAAAACAAACAAAACCAAATTAATTTATCCTTAAATTTATTTCATGGAATGGTGTAAATAAAACTAAAACAGGAAAATCAATTAATATTTTTGTTACTCCTTTTATTTATCTACAACAGTACTGACACCTTGATCAAAATAATTATTTCTTTGATAGTCTCGTTAATCAGAAATTATTCGACGTAAAAGGAAGTATAAACCCAACCCAAACAAATAAACAAAGTGACTTTCGGATTTAAAATATTAGTATGTATAAATAAAAAACGGACCCAAGTCCTTATCTTCAACAAATAATGTAAATATTTACACACTTTTTAAAGTGCTACCCTAGGGATGATTAGAATAGATTCGTTGTTATTTAATACATATATTGCAGTACATTTATATGAAACTGTCACTATCTGAACAAATGTAACATTAACTGATGGGGTGCGAGAGGAATTGAGACGATGCACATTCCTCAATCACTTCCATTCTCTAAAAATAGTATTGGAAGATGATCGCCTGTCCATTATGAGTAGATGTACGTACCATCTAAATATTTGCAGTCTATCAGCAGTTTTACCGCCTTTGATCGTGGTACGTTTATAAAATTATGTAGTAAACAAACACAAACACAAGTGATGAATTGAAAAACCTCTGCGTCATTAGCACTCGAAACCACAAACAAAACCACTACCTTTTTTTCTTCTTTATAGGGATTTGTTTCATACAGTATAAAGAATATGCACGTTTCGCTACTATTTATTAATAGCTCGCTGCTCGCTTCGCTACATATGGCTATCTTATATCAAAGAGTAGAGTAAAGAGTACTAAATAAGTATTAAGTCTTATATTTATATATAGGTATGTATATTATTATAGCCGATTACCCGCTTAACGTATACGAATAGGTTGGAGTGACCGCACAGCACGGCCAACAAACACCAAGAGTATGTAATATACGTATAATATAATAAGCAAACAAGTAGACGTACTTCGTATACATGTACATGAAGTATCATTGTACGGGAGTTATGTATCTAGGGACACCCCAAATCCTTGCGTTTTTTCCGTCGGTCACGCTTGGCAACCATAGACAAGTTTCGATTGTTTGACAGTTAGTAGTATGATTTACTTGCTCAGTGGTACTAATTAGTAATGATCATTCGAGTATGAAATTAGTAATTACTGATTCTTAGCGCGAACTTGAAAAATTGTGGTTCATTGCAATTTTAGTAATTCGTTAATAATACTGTTATATGTGTTTTTTGTGTTATAATAGTGTGATATAGTGTAAAAAGTTTCACGGACGGTGTTATAGTATTGATTACGCAAAAATGTGAGGGTATCGACGCGATCGAAAGGGTTTACCATGTCGATTACATTCGGCATATTGATTCTTTCTAATTATATTGAAACCAAGGCTGACCTTTGAACGTCAAGAATCGGCAAAAAGGTGATAGAATGTACACATTATACATTTTATTGAGAAACTTCAGAAGAAAATGAGAAAGTAGAGATATATTCAGAGTAAGCTGTATGGCTTTATTCCATTGCCTTCCCATTCGGGAGAATTAAACTACTACATAGTAGTTACTGATTTCATAATTGATTACAGTACTCGCAAACTAAGTTTGCCCCTCTGAAATTAGCAACAAAAGACCGCGAAGTATCAATTATTAACGTATAAATGGGAGGCAAGGCAAATTAGCGGAAGGAAAGAAATGTCCTATTGTTTTATGTCATCTAAGGATAGTTATTATCGAAAATAATACACACACATTCCGTCTGTACATGCTTGAAATTGCGGAGAGCTAGCTTCAGAGGGGTAAACATAGCGTGCGAGTACTGTATCATACATTAGTTTCTAGTAAGTATCTCGATTATGTCAATGTTCCGATTATGCCCATCACTAGGAAAAAGCTCATGTCACACAAAAAATTAGGCATAAAAATATTTCACTTATGGATTGCCCATTGAGCAAGTAATCGCTAGGAACTCCTTAGTCTACGGTTCGTTGATTGAGAGTAAGGATACGCAAAAAGTATCGAAACCTGAGAATACTCCATACTTCGATTACAATACCGAGTAATGGTTAAAGTACTCGATACTATTTAATACGACAATGAGTAATAATCGATACTTTTCACTGTATACATGATACTTTTTTGTTGTATAATGTACAAATACATGTACTGCTGTACGATTAAAGTTCTCTTTATCTTATCTCTATAGAGTTTATGGATTTGAAATTTTGCGACAGGGAAGTCCCCGGCGGAAATATGTTGTATGCTATTGCTTTCAATACGCCTTATGTGACTCATAAGTTCTCAAGTTGTTATAAGTTTTTGTACGCTTTCATTCATTTATTTCATTCGTTTGCATTGTTTTGTTCGAGTAAGTTACAAGTAGGTGAAGTAGGCATCGGACCACCGACCTAGACATGGATGAGATGTATCAATCAAGCTAACCCTGTATTCCCATTAAAATCAAACCCATTTACAACAGTGAGAAGACATGAAAACAGTGCTCTTGGGGCTATTATCACGGAAACCGCCTGTTGGGTTTTAAGGGTTAGTAAATTATTAATTTGGTCTGATTGCACGGGAGATGACTTTTGATTTTTTTTTTTAAATTTATAGAGCCTTTTGAAACTATTTTGAAGAATTTTTATTTACACTACACTCAGTGCCAAAAGAACTCGATACCTGAGTAACTCGATACTTTTCATACAAGTACAATACCAGTATCGATTACTTCTTTTGCGATACTACCACGATAATACTCATGAGTATAGTATCGATACTTTTGTTTCGATACCGTATCCCTGAGAGATGAGAGTTTCGAGTACGGAGCAAAGAATTACTCACCGATTCGGAGTAAATATAGCTATCCTTTTCTGTGGTTTTGAGAGAGCAGTGAGAGAGTAGGTTATTGTGGTCGCGGAGGGGAATTGCGGCAAATTCAGGCAAATTGCTGATGTCTGTAGCTGTGTAGCAGTCTGTAGTACACGTAAAACCGACAGACAGTGCTCTTTGACCGATAAACATTGCCTTGTCCTCCCGGGGTAGTGTAGGTGTTTGAATTTTCTTATTTATCAAGTAATTACTTCCCGAGTGCTATAATTATGTACAAATAGATTATCTTAAGGTATGTATGTTACAGGGCTGTCAAGCGTCTCTGGATTGAAGTTTTGTGCTGTATTGATTTTCACGTAATCTGATAATGGAACCAAATCCCGTAATAATTGCTGCCACAGTAAAACAAACAGCTTCGGTAAGTTTTAAGGTGATAAAATAAGTTAGTATGAAATGTTCGATCTCAGGTTAATAAAGCTTTGGTTGTCTTAATAGTCGAATAAATTTATTTTTCTCTCATTTCAGTTAATATTTTTGCACGGCCTTGGGGATACTGGGTTTGTATTTTAATATTAAATTATTTGGTTACTATACTTAATATTACAAGGATATATTTAGTATCTAGAGTTAAAAGTTTGCTATTGTATCCTTAATATCAAACTTTTAACTCTAGATACTTTATGTTAGATATTAACATCATGTCAATATGTTATCTACTTGTTTACACTTTATAAAAATATGTCTTTTTTTGTTAATAAGTCAGTAAGTATATCAGTGTGTTATTTATTTATGTACTTTTTAACAGTGTGTTATTTTAGATATTAAAAGCTGAGGTATGCAACATTGGTTTTGTGTAATGGGGATTGATACATGACATTCCATGTTATTTTATCAAATAATAATAAATAAAATCCATTTTATGGGCACAACAACACAATACCTACATTGCTTTAAAATTAATAGATAATGGATTCTTCAAATTCTCTAAACTATATTAACGGTTTTATTTTCTACAGGTTTACTATAACAGTTTGTTTATGAAATTCGATAACTTTTACAACTACTAAACTGATCACGTTATGGGAATATTATGTTGTCTTTTCATCATAACATCTACAAATGTCTCTATAATTTAATTTATGATGAGAGTAGTGATTTGTGTGACAAACTTTGGGAAGGTTAGGATGAAAGTCATCCTATTTTTAAATAAAATTGTGCTTTCTTAACAGAATGTACTGTAAACATTTCGATAAGTTTTTAGTGCTTGGTCAATCATATTTTTAGGTTTAGATATAATTTTTGCAATAGGATACATACGTTGTACATACATGTACATACAATGTACAGTCTGCCTTAAAAATTTCAATTTCTGTCTGTAATGATATGATATAAAATAAATATATGTATATGTCTAAATGAATTGTATTATAATTTCAACATTACAGCCATGGCTGGGCGAGTACTATTGCAGCGATTAGAGGTCCACATGTCAAAGTTATTTGTCCAACTGCTGCTTCTATGCCAGTGACATTAAACGCTGGGTTCCGGATGCCGTCCTGGTTTGATCTTAGGACCCTTGATGCAACTGCACCAGAGGATGAAGAAGGAATCATGAGGGCGACAGCACTTATTCATAAATTGATTTCTGATGAAGTTAAAGTAAGTTTGCAACTTTTATTGTTTTGATCGATTAGTCAACCTTGTACTTGCAATCAGTCATAATTTCTGATCTAAGTGAACTGTAATGATCTTTTTGTTAAATAAACTCTTTAAAAGAAAAGAAAGTAAAAATAAAACTAATTAAAATTTAGAAATAGTCTATGCATATAATATTTTAAAAATATGGACGACTCACTAGTCACTCTTAATAAAATATTATTTTATGTTTTATAGAAATATATATATATATTTTAATAATAATGGTAATTAAAATTCATTTGAGTTTAATAATAATTAAAATTCATTTGGCTTTTAACATATGTTATTTTGCACACTTTATATTAAGTCCACTTGTATGTAAAAAATCTAGCAAGTCAATTTAATCTACTTTAACTGTCATATCGATTTTAAACTTTGTAAATGTGAGTCGGATGACAATATAATGATATAGCACCATCGAGATTATCTGACCCTAGAATGAGGAGGTGGATATAAGAACTCTGCAATGGGTGCTAGTAAACAACTCGATTTTGGGCTCATTGGGTTTGTTTTGACTTTAGTCACTTGGTGACGAGAATCTGATGATGAAGTTACGAGACAGAAAGTGGAACTCTTCAAAGGCCTCATTTTGTTTGTACTTTTTAATGCATTACTGACAAAAGCGTGCCTAGCTTTTTTTGTTGATATATTTTGTAGTTGTTGATTTCTTTCTTCGTCTGACTAGGTGTTTCAATTTGTCAAAGTAATCCCGGATTCATATCGTGTGTGTGAGTGAGTGCTATGTCACATTACTTACATTCATCTTATCATTGTATATTGACAGGCCGGCATACCCGTGAGTCGTATACTAGTAGGCGGGTTCTCTCAGGGTGGCGCACTTGCACTGCACGCAGCGTTGACTTACCCGGAACGAGTTGCCGGAGTAATAGCGCTCTCGTGCTGGCTGCCGAGGCACGCTCATTTCCCAGATGCTGTGAAGACATCTTTGGAACTTCCAGTAAGTTATCCTTAAATTGTTCCCTTTTTAAAAAATATGTGTCAGTGTCGTGGAACACTTGGTTGGAACGAAGTTGCCTTGAACCAATAAGCGCGCACCTACGACTGGGCACAGCCAATAGCATACATGCTATGTAGAACCATCTACACTAAAAGGGTCGTGACGGAAAACTTTTTTTTTGACTAGCCCCATCCGCCATGTCCGTACCTTGCCATTAGGAATTTCGTTCCAATAATTAGGGTTAAAAAATGTATGATGAGGGGCTTGCACTTGGCCTTCATCTCACTTGATGGTAAGTGACGATAAGATCGTTGGATTGTATACGCACCTAGAAGCCTCAACCTAATGAGGCGCTGGCTGTGCTACCTTTCATGCCGGATTGCAACGGTTTTGCCTGCGACTTTGTCTGCGATAAATGCTGCTGAAAGTGGTTTTGTTTGATTGCTTAACGTCGCAACGAAGAGCTAGAATGACGTGATTATTTGTATGGACGAATTGAAAGTTTAACCATTTTCTGTAAAATCATCAATACCTTATAGATGTATATGTCCCCACTGCAGGGCCTACTTTCCTACAGAGAGTGTATGGGCCATATGGGCCGGATTGGTAGACTTCACACACACCTTTGAATTTCTTCACACGATGTGTGCAGGTTTCCTCACGATGTTTTCATTCATCGAAAAGCCGATGGTAATGATTTTTATCATTCGTACATAAATTTCAAATAACAAATTAGAACTCAGTGGTATGAGCCAGGATAGAACCCAGACCTCGATTGTTCAAGGACTGATGCTCTACCCAACTGAGATACCATGGCTGTAAAATGTAATTTCTAATACGTAGTCTGATCATAAGTTGTGTCACATATAGAAAGTTAACAAATGTCACTGTTACTGTAAACAAGTTACGCACTGCAAACGAAAGGGTACAAAATACAGATTTAAATTACAGTAAAATTATTCGTAATTGCTTGCTTCGATACAAGCATTTACTCTGCAAGGTTAGTAATCAATCGAAGCACGCACGACGTTCATGTCAATATCAACGACTGCTTTAATCAGGGATACTTTAAGACTGAACAGAAGCAAACTGCCCGTAGAAAAGTAGGTATTTCAATATGTTATTGCTGTCGCGATAATAACGCTGAATAAACTCCCCAAGTGGCCTCTGCCGCGCTACGCATAGTCGCTACCCCTCCGCCTTGGCTAGTGTATTTTTCAAAATTATAATAAACTTGACGTGAGCGTGCGTCAACCCTTTTTTTACGTTTTGAGAAATTATTGTTCGCATATTGGTTTAGTCTCGACATACTGTGGTTGTATTTGATATAATTGACTAGCAAGTACCTATCACATGTAAATACAACATAAATTATGACGTTGCCATTTTAGGGTTCTACAGTCAACAAAGAAACCTTTTAGTTTCACCATATCCGAACGTTCGTCTTCCAACGATACTCTAGGTGACCTAGAGGTGTTTTAGTACCTAGAGTGCTAGAGTCTAAAGACTAACAAGTTAAAGCGTTCAAAAAGAACTAGAAACCGACTTCAACTGCCCTAAAAGTCTACTTTTATTAAGGAAAATTTAAGATGTATATCGTTTTCTCATGGATTCCATTCTAAGAACCGGACCAAATTGAAATGGGATCACGCGGAAAGCATCAGCTTTCAAATAAGAAAGAATCATCCAAATCGGTTTACCCAGTCAAAAGTTCTGAGGTAACAAACATTTAACTAATACACACTTAACATTCCCAGTCTCAAAAACTACTGAACCGATTTTGATGAAACTTGCAGTCTTCCCTAAGTTTAACAATACCTAGGTAAACAAAAAAGGGATTATTTAAATCGAACTTGTAGTTCCGGATAAATGCGAGGACAAACATACATACACTTTAGAATGTCATTTTTTACCTGCTGTTCCCTCTTAAGTGACTACAAGTTGCGATGAGGTTTATCGCGCAGATCTTCTCCTCTAAGGACGGCCATATTTTATAATCCAAGGGATTCAAATCTGGACCGGACGAGGGCCAATCCTCATGCCTAATAAAGTCGATTCAACGGGTCGTGAGCCAGTTTTGGGTATTTTTGGCCTTACGAGCCGGCACAGAATCCTGCTGGAATACCTGTGTGCCTGTGTTCAAACATTGTTTGTTCCATAATCTGTACCCGTATTCCGATACTCAACTTATATTTCTGTTTCTTTTTTAGATTATTTATTACTGTAGTATTTTTATTAGACCCTATAGAAATTATCTAGATTTATACATGTGGAGAATTATTATTAGTTTATAGATACTCATTACACCATTACATTAGGTACATTATTTATTTATATACTATATACTGTTAGTCTTCACAAAAATTGTAAAATAAAATAATATAATCTTTGTTATATTAGGTCTGTTTAATATGCGAGAGCACTGGTTTAACTCCTTTTTCACACACAAAAAAAACATCCAAATGAGAGACCCCAAGCCAGGTGAAGATCACGCTGAACACGTGGCACTCTGTGCGCTCGCTTCTGCACTATATAGTGCATACACCATATCATTTTGTTTGTTGAAACTATCCTCATCTTTAAAAAAAATCGAAAAAGTATTTTGTGATATGTTTTTAATAGCGTGCCGCCTTTACAAAAACCTTTCGAGTCTGATCTTCTTCAGCCCTGCGTTAAAAAGGTTCTATAAGCATGCAGTCCTAGGTCTTTCAACACCCTTTTAAAGATGGTTCTGCTTTGCCCTGCTGCCCATCAGCAGAGCCAACACATTTTGCTTGGGGATAGGATTTCGTTGGATTTCAGTCTTCACTGCTTTGATAACCACTGGAGTTCGAACAGTACGATGTCGATCGCTCGTTTGTTTATCTTCTAATCTTGAATCTTCCCTGAATTGTTCAATAAATAAACCTTAGTGGAATTGTTAATTTTTTTAGCAGTTTTTCAAGTCTCAGATTGCGCGTGACCGCAACGATGATTAATTACATCGTAATCGCAATATTCGCAATTACTGCTACTCTGTCTTTATTACGCGTCCACTCTATTTTAGAAAATGAAGAAAACTCAAGAAACCCTTTCTTTTTATTTTGACCATAATATTTTTTCGGCTTTCTTTCTTAATTCGATATTTTATTTATGACCATACGTATAACTAAAATATATTATGTTTATTTAAATACGCAAACGACAAAGTCATGACACGACAGTATTTGCATACAACAGTTTATCAGGAAGTGTGGGTTAGTAACATTGCATAATAACGTTTCATTCTAAAGTGTCTGCATAATATTTACAAGTTGTTGACTTTTCATGTTTTGTTACAAAGATAGACCACAATTAAATTTTAACATAAATAAAAATATTTATGTATTGAATGATTTGTAATTTATTAAGTATAAAAATAGTATTGTAACGTATCATAAGCGAAATTTGATATGTTTATGTAAAATAAATAAATTTTGAGTTATGAGAGGCTCCAAATGGTTAGTGAAATATTACACACAGTGTTGCACGCTAGTTCTGTTAGCTTGAACTTGGCTTTGACCCACTACCGCGTGTCTAGATAGCATGTTACGATTTTGACGTGAAAGCACCTTATAAATCGATGAACGCCGGCTGCACGCACCAAAAAGTGTCACGTTCCGCCTGTGCCGAGCGTGCAAGCGAGAGCGCGGAACAAGCGATAGAGAGGCACGATCGGGCTAAGCGTTCGGATTGTGAAGATCTTTTCTTTCTTATGACGTTATCACGTAAAATTATCGTCCGTAAATCGACTTTACAGACAACCAATTTTTACATAAAAATCTTTATTCTGACACAAATTTTTTATTGGTAAGTTTCAAAAACTACGAAATCCTAGTGACGCAGTAATTTGACAAGCAACCGTCCGTAATAACTACTAAATGACATTAAACTAGCATGAAAATTGTGTATCGGTATCGCTTTAGGTTTGTTTGTAATGAATTGTTTTATAAATAAATTTATACTAATATTATAAATGCGAAAGTGAGGTTGTTATGCCTTCCTTCCCGTGGTAACGGAGGGTCAGAATGACTTGATTTTTGAACAGGGATAGTTGAAGGGCCGGAAAAAGTCAGGCTAATTTTATTCCGCTCAAGCATGTAATTCCCGTGGGATACTTTCCGAAGTTCACGAGGAAGAAGTAACCGCCTCTATAACGTAGTTCAGTACAGTGGGACTCCATAATCCCAACGGAATATAATCGCATGTTCGATCCCCATTGTGGTACAAGCACCTATCGGTACTCGATCGGGGTTATTGATAGCACACTTTTCTTTGCTTATATGCGATAAGCCGCCTATGCTATACGAGTGTCGCTGCACAGCAGTGTTATTATTAGCGTATGTTGTTTCGATAATTAAATATGACGTAGCCAGTGCTCACCAGATGAGCACACTTCCATCGTACGATCTTATCGTCATTACCCAAATAAAAGTAAAGTTCAATCCTATTGCATATAATGATAATAGTAGTCGTGTGATTAGGTTACTTTTTGTTCTAGGGTTATTTTATAGGCTACGCTGATTTTTAGGGTTCCGAACCTCCGCTGACCATCCGCCTGTCACAGGGCTGCCCTCTATGAACCATAAAGCCTTAAAACTTTAAGAGGCTATGTTGGTAAGACCACGTGGTCGGTTTCAAGGTTGCATTGTTTTGTAGCTGTCCCTATCCGAGCCCTATCCTACCCGAGCGCGTACGGTGAGACAGCATACATTACGCGATGTTATCCACCCGTTATTTGGATGTTTCGTAGTCCAGGGATCATTTGAAGGATACAGTATATTATGTAACCATTTTTTTAATACAGTATACTAATGAAATTTCAGATGTCGGTGGTTTTTCCAAATTGTTCTAAATTGATTCATACTCTTGTAAATCAGGTTCAAAGTTGGGGCTTTTTATTACCGAAAAATACAATACTTTGACGCCCTGTAACTCTGGAAGTATATATTTAAACGAAAATCTGACTCACCACCGACACAGATATTTGTTTCTAGATTGTGTCTTGAAAATTTCATAGATTTTCATAGCTTAATACTCAAAATATGACTGGACTACGTTTGTATGGGCGCTTTGACAACAGCATACCCTCTTAACAGAGTGAGTAACTATAGCCGCTGCGATAGTGCGAGTCGGACTCGCGGACCAAGGGTTCCTTACATGAATAAACATACTGAAAATCATAAATAAATAGGTGCGCCCGACGAAATGAACGATCCATTGTTAATTTACACATTACAATACAAATAACGACATAATTTTAAATACTTTTCAGATTTATTTATATACTCGTGCTGCCTTGCTTCTTGACCAATTTCACGATTCTAGGTCAATGGGAAGACACTATATGTTTTGACGCGCTTTCAAGGGAAATCGTCAAAATAAGCGGCAAAACGGCCGTCTCTTTTATTGCGTTGACTTAGAAGTTTGATTTTTTCGCAGATCAAAGGGATTGCAGACTTACGTATTTCATATAAATTTGATACCTCCACACGTTTCTGAGAGAAAAGGGCATTGACAGACGGAGAGACAACCAAGTTATCCTATAAAGGCTTCTTTTTTCCTTTTGAGGCACGGAACCCTAATATTTAAAAAAAACGTAAATAAGAAACGTGTTTTTTTTCTTCGCTCCTTGTGTTAAATATTGTGCGACGGTATGGTACCCTTCGTGGACAGGTTCGTATATTGATTTTCTCATCGCTATTATTATTTTCAGATCTTCCAAGCTCACGGGGACTGCGATCCGGTGGTCCCTTTCAAATGGGGTCAGATGACTGCTTCCTTCCTAAAAACTTTCATGAAGAACATCGAGTTCAATACATACCAAGGCCTAACTCACAGTTCCTCGGATGCGGAACTAAAGGATATGAGAGCGTTTATAGAAAGAACATTGCCAGCTAAATAAAATAAATCTATATTGTTAATTATAACCATAGTTGTCTGCACTTCCAAGTAGACAGTTCATGAATTAACGTTACCTAACTGTAACATCACAAACCATAATGAATTAATATTTCTCTTTGTTGTTGTTTTTAAGAATCCACATTGTTTGTGTCTACACTATGCTACATAATGAATTATCCTGAACAAACGTTGGACTATATTTTTGATAACCAAATAACATTACGTACCTAATGCATTTGTAATTTTTTCTCCTATAGTAAGTTTAGTAGATTCCACGTAATAAAAATAATTGTAAAATAAAACAGATTTTTAATGCTGGCACGAAACACCTGTGTTTCGTTTGACGCAAATTTTGATATATTTTTTCATCCGAAGCTTCAGCATAGAAATATACATCTCAATGAGCTTCAGCTATTTTATCAGCTCTGGAGTACCTTAAGAAAGAATCAATGAAAGTGAACAATGGCTAATCGTTAGAAAAAGTATGTCGGTATGCTGAGCTGATAAATTTTATAAAACAAGAGTGGTTGTATGGTAGAAAAGATATTTCAGTGGAATTTTTTTTGGACTCCTGAGCATATAGGCTTGAAAGGAAACGAAAACGCAGATTACCTTGTCAAATCAAGTAATGATTTGGATGGCAATATAAAAAATTTAATGCTAAAGATTAGGGGGAAAATCTAGCTCGCTAAAAACAATGAATATTTAAAACGACATTTCTATACACAAATATGTAGACTACGTTTCGGAGACTGTAAATTCAAAGCATATCTCCATAAATTGAAAATTACCAATGAACCTAACTGCCCTAAATACATCATGAAAGTTGCTCAAACACTAGATCATATTTTCTTAGAATGTCCAGCTTTCAATTTAAATCGACTGATTTGCAAGAATTATATCAAACTATCCCGCCTTCCCTTCAGGTTCTCTTATCATGCCCTGACGAGTTCAAGCTGCTATATGATTTTATAGTCGCTTGTCTTGGAATCATATGAGTTGGACACAGACTGGATTACCTTCGGATTGGACATTTTAATAAGGACTTTGAACATTGGAAACATCTCGGGTTAGACATTTTTTTAAAGGATTGGATATTTTACTTCAAATTTTATAATACAAGATGTGGTTTTCTGCCCATTTATCTATTTATAAGGGAAGATTAATAAAATTGAAGATTTGGCTTTGTGCTTTTGTAAGAAAATGAGATGAGAATGAAGAGATATATTCAGAGTAGTCTGTATGGCTTTGTTCCATTGCCTGCCTAGAATTAATTAAACTACTACTATTAAACAAATGTCAGGCTGACTGCTTATATACTTACCTCTTTTTAATTTTTATGGCCTTGGTTACATCGACGTTTACCAAAAAGAATTGACAGGATTAATGTATGAGATGAAAGAGATGCAGCCATACAATCGAGAGCATAAAATTAGACATCTCTTTCACGTATTGTTTATCTACACTGTGTGTATGTCAGTAATCATGAAACAATGATCAAAGTTATTTTACTACATACTAAATATTTCTGAGTAACGGACGTAGGGCAACATTGAATATATTTATTAAATTAGACATGTTGTAGGTAACCATGAAAACAGTGTGAAAATAAGATAAACAACATGTTTTATAAGTTGCGTGTAGTGTAAAAAGTTTTCAAGTGTGCCTAAGTAATAACAAAAGTGTTTTTATATACATGTGTGAATGTCACGTGAAAATAGTAATGGCGCAAATGTCAAAGGCAAATATAAAAACCAAGTACACACTGCCACTTGACTGCTTGTTTAAATCAAGGGATCTTGAGCTGCTTTAATCTTCGCTTTGCTGTTGACCGAATTTTATGTATAGTAAATAAACAATTTAAATTCCAAAATGAGTAAAGTCAACGACGTTGAAGGGCCTTTAAGAAAAAAGCGTCGAGGTTGCAATGGATCAGATAAGGGTGTGTAAACTGACCATAATTATCAAGTTTTACTTACTTATTAATATTCCTACCTATATATTCTACAATTTCTCTGATATTTCACTCGTAATAGAGCTTGTTACTGTGTGTGTACATACAGTAACAAGCTCTATTACGAGTTTATTACTTTATTATTTTGACATAAGTTTTAGGTTATTTATACAAATGTTACAAATACTCTGTAGCACTTTATTCATATTTATTATAGACTACAGAATGTAGAAGAAAAAAGATTAAAAAATATATTATTATTTTACAGGTTCATTGACCAATACCAGTGAAACTACTAATAAAGTAATGAAAAGGAAGCACATCCCTAAGTTTCGTTTGAAAACTTCTGGTGAGAGTGCTTCATTGGCAACTTCCACAGATGAGAGAGTGCCACTGATGCTGACAGATGTTCAGCATCTGCTCTTACATTCACTCCTTGGTAACCTCAATCTTGCACAGGCTCCACGCTGGTATACCATTGATAAATGTAGCCACCTTACCCAAACTACTTGCCTTGTTTTAGAAGGCATTTCTGTACTACATTGGGAAAAACACAAAGATAAATTTACATTAATGAAAAACAAATTTACTGAATGTGTTGAAATATTGACACCTTCTGTTTATAGTGGCTCTTTAGTACAAGAACTTGCTCTCGTTCCACTAACTGAAACAGAGAAAGTCAGTTTGATACAAAAATATGGCAGTATAAATTTGGCTCTTGAAGCAAGAAAAGATTTAATGATAATGATGAAAGCTGTATTTCCAATTGTGGATGATGTCACTGATAGTATTGATTTAGATGGCAAAGATAAATTTTCGAGGACACAATTAATTTTATCAGCTTGGCAACTGATTGAAGAGAACTTCCCATTGCCTTTGAAAGGGAAACTGAAAGATGCATATGCAGATTATGTGCTGACAAAAGATGAATACAAGCCTGTCACGGCCACCTCTCCCATGTTTGGACTGGACTGTGAAATGTGCTCAACAAATGCAGGATCTGAGCTGACTAGAGTATCAATTGTGGATGAAAAACACCAAGTTGTATATGAAACTTTTGTGAAGCCTTATAATGAGATAACAGACTATTTAACTAGGTTCTCTGGTATCACTAAAGCAATTCTAAGTGATGTGACAACAAGACTTGAAGATGTCCAAAAAGATATACAAGAGCTCCTCCCATCTGATGCTATACTTGTAGGACAATCATTAAATATAGATTTGCATGCGCTTAAAATGATGCATCCCTATATTATTGATACCAGTGTTATATTTAATTTTACTGGACAACGAACTCGTAAACCCAAACTAAAAACCCTAGCCAGAGAATACCTAAATGAAGATATACAATCTGGACGAAATGGTCACTGTTCAATTGAAGACTCGATTACGTGTTTGAAACTTGTACATCTAAAACTAAGTAGAAGTATTGAATTTGGAGACGCAGTGCACACAAATAGACAACAATACAAAGAAAATGTGATAAAACTGGAGAGAGAACCTCATGTAGCCTTGTCTATTTTTAACCATATGATAGATCAGAAAATTACATCATTGGTGATAGGCTGTGACGATATTACTGGTGATTACCACACCTATCTAACACAGGCTAAAGATAGCCTGAGTTCTCAATTGAAAAAAGGCAAACCAAAAAAAGTTAAACTGAGCACAGTGGACAGTGCAGATGATGTCATACTCAGACTATCTGAAGCAGTCAGTGAATACAATTTTGTTATGGCCCATTTAAAAGTTGATGTCAAAGATGAAAATGAGGATGCACAAATGGAGCAAGTGAATAGATGGATAACAAAAACTTGGGAAAGTGTTGGACAATCTGCCTTGTGTGTCATAGTGCTTGGTGGGACCACAAATGACAATGGCATGGCTATGATCACAGTGAAAACTCTTTAGCAGATGTTTGTATGTTCAAATAGCAACTTGGTATGTGTGTAAACATTTAGTTGTTTATTATATTTTTATTATATTAAATAATAATGTTATGAAATCGTCCATCATTTATTTAATTTCATTTATTGTAAAATTTTCAGCACTGTGAAAAAACAAGAACTTTTATTGAATTAACAACTCTTGGCATATTCTTCATAATGATTTCTCTCGGGTTATAGTAGTCCAGATGTTGCAACTATGCCCACAAATGTGTTTATTTGGTAAGCGTGTATATTTGTCCGGTGATGGGATCGACAGCAAGTGAAGGCGGTAGCTCAGCAGCGATGTCCGCAAGTGCCTCCCACCGCGTTGCGCGACTGCTTTCTGATTGACTTGGGCTGGCGATTTCTTCTAAAACTTCTCTGTCGATAAATAGAAAATAATTAAAAACTCATACTGCTGCATATTGAAAACTTAACTTGGATCCAAATACACTTTCTCCTCCTGAGTCCATCATGCCACTAAATTACAAAATTCAAATTAACGGATTGATGTAAAACGTCTCCCCACAATGATAAAATCTGATAAAAAAATTATGGTTTTTAAGCGAGACTTGAACCTGCGTTTTTCTTCAATCCAGCACGAACCGGCTACAAAGCTAAACTGGAGGTGTAGAACTGCGTGATCCGCGTGGTGCAAACGGGAACTTCATATTTTGGACTCGCTATGTCTGATGAAAAAACTAGCAACTACATAATGAGGATATAGACTTCCGCGCTTACCAAACAATCGAGTGAAGCTGGTCGCTGGACCAAAAAATCTTGAATTTTTTTGCAGGTACACGTAATTAGCGGAGAATAATATTTAACTTGTATATTCAATTATTTTTAGAGATTAATGGTCGAACCGACACATTATGACGGGCAACTACGGGACCCTAAACTACGCGTTGCCCAGCACACACTTGGCCTATTTTTCAGAAACTAGACGAAAGGCAGGTTACCTATACAAACAAAGCAGTTATACGGTCGAGAAAAAAACCAGACGAGTGCAGAACGTTGGGCGCTCACGAAGGGTTCCTTCCCGCTGTACAATAATCAAAACAAAATGTAGCAAAAAATCGGCCAAGTGCGAGTCGGACTCGGATACGAAAAAATGCCCCCTTAAATATTTGTTTTAATTTAATTATGTATTTTTAAAGTTATTAACTAAAATTCTGTGAATATTTCAAGCATCTACTTGTTGCCGTTATCAATATCAAGCATAAACGAGTAAAATAATCAGTTTTGTTGTATGTGAGCCCCCTTATATATTTACTCTATTCTATATCTGTTTTTTAGTATTTGTTGTTATAAAGGCAACAGATATACATAATCTGTGAAAATTTCAACTGTCTAACTATCACGGTTCATGAGCTACAGCCTGGTGACAAACGAGAACGGACAGCGGAGTCTTAGTAATAGGGTTCCGTTTTTATCCTTTGGGTACGGAACTCTAAAAACACGCAACCTATATATACATCCCTTTAGTTTTACACTTTATTATTAATTGTTATAACGGACTCAATTAATACACACTCTGCAAAAATTTCAAGTATAACTACCCTAACCCTATAACGATTCAGAGGAGCCTTGGTAATAGGGGTTCCGTACCCAAAGGGAAAAACGGAACCCTATTATACAACACTAACTATAACTTTTTTGACGATCATCCTGCGTTTATATGACGCTCGCTCTAGTATATAACGTAGGTCATGGAATTGGCTACCGGATTGATATACAAATATGTTGCTAACGACATATTCATTCGAGTATTCAAATTAGATAGTGGCTACATTTCGTATCTTAATTCCTTCGAATCCCACTCCCAAAACATAATTTTAATAAACATTATTATCTACATATACAATAAACTGGGTCAGAAACTGATTCAAAACCTACTTTTCTTCAATGTCTTCAGTTTTGTCGCTCTGTTCCTCGTTTAAATTATCTCCAGCGTCTCCTTTTTCGGCATTTTCCTCTTTAGTCTCAACATTCTCTTTTTCACTGTCAGGTATCTCCGAAACAGCGTCTGTTACATATAACTCTACAACTTTTTCAACGACCTCCTCCAGAGAAGAAAATTTCTCGTCTGAATTCTTTTCCGATTCTATATTTTCGGGCATTTCAGTATTATTCGTTGTTGCCACGCTATCGCCTTCTACAACGTATCCATTTGCATGACTATCTGAAATATTACAAGTAATCCTTAAGCGTTGTCTGAATGCAGAATTTATGTTGAACTTAATGCCTAGAGGTATTTCTAGTGGTCAGTTTTAAAGCAAAGTAGTTGAACTATAAAAATATCTATAATTCATCTTACTGCCCTATTTTTATTCCATATTCATTGACGTGAGCTATTAGGAGTTGCAGTTAAGTGAAAATCAGACTGCAAGGGTTTTAAATGTTTGAATTACACAACAAAAATATGAATATACACATAATAACAGTATTATCAATTAACAAGCATTTCACACTAGCAAACAGGAATCATAAATCATTAACTGCAATTAATTTGCATTTCGGTGAAATTAGATATGTATCTCCAGCTTCAGCAATGTTACACTTCCTTAGTAGCTAATATCGACGTTGTTCTTGTTTCATATATCTCGTCAAGGGGTATAATAAGCCGAAAGTGAAAAAAAAAACTTATTCTGAAACAGTAAATGAAAATTAAATGGTGTCCGCTGTCAATCACATCACATGAGATTGAAAAATTCGCGCAAAAATTTATAGTGTTTCTCTTGGAGATTTTTGTATGAATCCAAGACCAAACTATGTAAAGTACATGTGTCTCGGATCAACAAGTAAAAAACTTGTTTTATAAATTAAAACAATCGTTATTTTCAGTAGGAATAAACTTATTCCTAAACCAAACCTATTTGTTTGTACAAGAAATCAAAAATACCCCAGAATTTGCTTATTGCGTATCGATTCGAGGCCACTTCAATCTAAGTAAACAACCAAAAAGTAATATGTATTTACAAAGTTTAAAATGGTTTACATAGCAAAAAAACAGCCACTTACTTTTATATATTCAGGGAAAGAGTTACAAATCTCAGTTATATATTATGCTAAAAAGCGAATTTGTGCGCACACGCGATTTGTTTGTAGCTTGCCTTTCAGTGGAATGTTAAAGTGATCTAACACTGCGTGAGTAATCATTCTCAATCTGGTGCAAACATATAACATAACAGCTTGATGTACTAGAAAAAAGGAAATCATAAAACGTGATAACATTGAACTTCAACGTCTATACAAGTCGTATAAAAATAACAAGAAACACTTTCTATATTGAACCTGCTTTACCTTTTTCTTGTACAGAGTTTGCCATATCTACATTAGATTTATTTCTAGCTAACTGTGTAGTTCCTTCTACAATATCACTCGTTGGAAGCACATATATTGCATTTGATTCATTTTCCTTTTTTGCGAGGATTGCTTTCTTTGTTTCTTCTAATATTTTCTCTCCTATTTCATCGGGAGCTAAGTAATTTTCTGAAAAATATATGATAGCTTTATGCTTTGTTAACACATCCAACAAATGACAATAAGTAGCTTCTATTGTATATTGAAATATCGACACCCAGCCAAAACAATGTAGCTTAAACTTGGCTTAGACACTTGAAATTTGGAATATTGATCCGTTTGATGAAATCCGAGAAGAGATAGAGTACCATTAAGGAATAAATTTACACGCATGGAAAACCGCTGGAGATTCACTAATCTCGTACATAATTTAACTTATGTTTATAAATTTGAATCGTCAAAATAGTGCACGAAATAGTCCTAGATTTATCGTATAACAAACATAAGAGAACTACGAATGAAATGTATAAAATACCACAGCCCGCATTTACAAGCATAGGCCATTCCTGAAAACTGAAATCAGAATCGTGTTTGATGTTCACCACATAGCCAGCATGCCTAGTAATGACCTTACTAAACGACGGGTTAACCCCAGCAAAATGTTTAACCCTAGGTCAACCGTCAGTCCGTCCGTTACTTATCGCGGAAGATTGACGAAGCAATTTTCTCTTGACGTAAAGAAGAAAACATTATCAGAGTCACTTTCACAGGAACATGTTATCTTAATAATTGTTTAGGTACCGGTTAGAACCGAGGTTTACCAACTGTAACTGTTTTATTTGTTCGCATCGTCAGGAAACCAGACATTGGCATTGACAATGAAAATATACTCGCAGCGTGTAAATAGGGGGGAAAGTGTCAAGCTTTATACACAGTTATTATATTGGTTAGGTGGTGTACTCCATCTACTGCTACTAATCCTTATTTTGAAGTACCTACTATTTATATTCAACAAGAATCCCATAAAAACGTTACACCATACTCTTTAGACATATTTCCATAACGACGTAGTGGTCTTGAAATATTTTTAAACCGCGTACTTAAGTCTTAATTACAATGAGAGACCAATAAAAACAATGTTGGTATTTTATTTACACTAAAACTACTTTCCACACCAAACGACCAGCTTCAATTTAAACGGAACTAATTCAAAAACAGAATGAGAATAGGAATTGAAAAACCGTACCTTATCAAATGGAAATTAAAAGAACTGTAGAGATCTAAGATCAGATAAACTGAAAGGTAATACCTATAGTTTTCATTCGAGATAGTAATTTGATAACAACAAACACTACCTGAGTTTGTCACAGACGGAGACATTTTTGGAGCGCTGCTAGTGCAGCCCATGATTCATGGAGTCTTCGATTACAAAGCCATCCGGTACCGAATTATAAACAAAGTTGAATGTCTGACTTGTTCTCGGACACTGATGGACACCCTGACCGACCGGCCGCACCGACTCAACTGTTCGCTACCAGAGATCGTATCGTAGTTACTAAACTACCTATTATGGGAGGTGGGAGCCCACTCAACTGACCTCGCACCCCCATCGCGTTTTTCCAATTAAACCAACGTAGTACATTCCTCTACGTTGACGCGCATTGTTTAGCAAAAGACCTTTCTTACTTTGAACAAAATTTCATTGCGAAGGTAGTTTTTAAGGGGTGGTTCTTACCAGAGAATAAAAATGTCATCTTTATTTAAACCGCCCTTTGTTCAGACCAATTACTGCATGAATTGGGCCCATAAAGCTTGGCTAAGGTCTCTAGTAATGCAATGGTCATATATAAAAACAGTACAGAAGATAGAAATGTTGTTTTGTTCAGTTGCGGCTGAGATACATTATAGTTATTTTAATTACATTAACAATTAAAAGTATTAAAAAGATTAGGCTCGAAGATCGTCCTGATATACCATTGACACTAAAATCTTATTGCAATTATAGGAGCTATCTTTCTATTTATATTATTTTTTCATTAGTATTTCACATATTAGTATTTCAGTTCGCTCTGAAAATAATGACTATTTTCAGTAAAAAAAGCTGTATAAGTCAACTGTTGCCAACAACCATGCCATACAATAGTCACGTTAGATTTCCCACTAGAGAATTTGCTTCATCATTACATTTGGCCTGAGTTGGTGATTTTAGGCGACTGGATGTAGTTTACATTGGGAGTCCTGTAATTTGACGCGGGAAGATATCCGGATTCTATTTTGAACTCGGACAACACGTCCAAACAATGTTCCTAATATCTGCTCAGTACATTGAAATATATAATACTAAATACCTCCTTTGTTTTCCCTAGAATGTAATTAATTGTCAGAAACCTACAAATTACCCGCAATAAAAAACAAAATGTTTCTATATCTTTATTCGAAATTAAGTGTCGATCAAGGGGTAGCTATTTTCTCACTTATGATTATTGTTTATTTTCAGTTGAGTTATTTACGCCGGTCGGCACCGCCGTAAACCCTCACTTAAATAATGCTTAACAGCGAAATCGTTATAAATACAGTGGTTCTTATGGGTTCACGCAATACCACAAAGCAGGTACTAGCTAAATAAATTATACCGTCCGTCCCGCCCGCCCAACGGGCGCTCAGCCGCCGCGCGTCGCCAGCTGGCTGCTGTGCCCCTAGCCACTAGCGAGCGAGCCGTCGGTTTCACGACCACCCGCTCTAGGTCATAGTTTTAAAAATAGGCTCCTTTTTAATTTAAACGTCTTGTTGTATGATGATGTTATTAATTACTAGTTACTATGTAGCACGTAATGCAAATCCGCCCTCCAACGTTTTGCGTCACGGTCGGCGAAAGGTTTCGAGCTCCAGTACCTACTTCCTACTTCAGAAAGATTTGTATTTTAGAACAAAGAGCCTGGTTGGACAAAAGCCTTTCTCAAAGATTAATGAATATAAAAAATTTTGAGGGGATTTGCCATAATCAATACGCTTGGGAGTAGAGTTGTTGTTACATAGGTAGATGCTGCTGCTCAACTGGTAAATGATCCCTGTCATCCAGGGGATGTCGTAAAACAATATTAAAGTAAAATGAATCCTTTTATGAAATGTCCACACGTGTCGATCCATGTAGGAGGGGGTTCTGGGGCTCTCGGGCAGTCTGCGCTCAAACTACTACTTAAGAACTCGTAATTAGTTATAATATGTACGTAAATACATATCTGTTATTTTCAAAACAATATCCTTGACGCAAACAAACACACAGGCTTATATTATTTATAGTATATTAATAAGCGCTTGCATTCAATGAGGGATCGGAATTTGGTTTGATTATAATGTGCTTATTATAACTGAATCACTATTATTCATTACACTTCTGTAATGTAGAAAATCCCAGGCGAGACTGCCTTACACGAACGAAAATGCATTGCATTGTGGTGGTTTTTGATTCCTTCTACAACTGTTATATATTATAGGCATTTTACCTGTAATAAATGAATAATAAGGTGCATTTTTTAAACTATTATAAGATCCCACTTGGCCATTATATTAATGTGGTAAGTGACGATTGCATTTGGCTTGAAAGAGATTTATTCGGGCGGCGGATCCTGATATGGTAGTAACTAGACAGGATGACAGAAATTCCGCGGTTCGCTATTTTCAAGTAAAACTTAAACATAATCTAAACATACAGCATATTTTTGTTCTGTGCTTTTAATTAACGCCATCTAGTGTACGAGTACATACTTCGAGATAAATTTAGCTTGATAATCATAAAACTGAAAAATGTAACCCGAAATATACTAGTCAAGTTTTTGTAAAATCATTGTGAACATTCCAAACCGAATAATGCCGAATACCTCATAGCCCATGCAAACATTTGTGAACTTGACTTTAGCCATAAAAATTCTTTTAAGTTGTGTACAGACCTACCTACACCTACGTTCCATGTTCTGCGAGTATTTCTGATTATTTTTAATTGTGGTACGATTTTACAAGGAGAAACAATTTTCCTGATTGGATATCATTACATACTATATTTTACGTCTACGAGCAGTTCTAACTTTTATTCAAATAGCTAAAGAACGCCAATTAGTGAACGTCAATTAGTGGATACACACAAACATGAAACAATCCCAATCCAATCTAAACAATCCAAATGACAATCCAAATCTCTTCTGCCATTTATGTATTTACATATTTTTTCTTCATTTTTCTGCCATTTACATATATTTATCTCTGTGTGGACTTCAGAAAATCTTCTTCATTCTAACTCTGACTGACTGACTTATGGATTGAATTACAAACATCCAAACTACTATCAACAAGTTACCAAACCATTCGAGAATACCATAAAACATCAAATTCGGAGGTTCTCGCGAGGTTCCTTTTAAAGTACAATGCTCCTATCCGTGCCTACCTATAGTTTATTAATTTCCCCAAAATATTAGGTAGAGTGGGTTAATATACTTACGACGTATCGTATCACCTAAATATAACGACCTAAAAATGTGTTAACATTCTCTAGAAAACTAGAATATAAAACCTTCACAATTATTTATTTATCTGATTCTAAATCAATGGCTTTATAGCCGGCAACCTGTTAAAACTACACGCACATTCTGTTTGAGTTTACCGAGTCTAGTGTGAAGCGCCCAACCGTCCCGGATTCTGTGGGACAGTCCCACAATAGAGGGTGCAAAGTCTCAAAAATCCGAAAGCAATTTTCGTAAGTCATCATTATCACAGATCGCCACGTAGAGCGAGCTTCTCATGAAATTTTTTTCATCACGAAGAGTTTCATCAAAAGAGTTTCACATCACATCTTATTGCAAAAACTGACAATTTATGGATTTACTGGATCTTTTTTGGAATGGATACGATCGTATTTATTTAAGCGCTCTTTTTTTGTGGTTGTCAATGGCTTTAAATCTGATCTGTTTAGTATCACGTCAGGCGTACCGCAAGGATCGCATTTAGGGCCTGTTCTATTTAACATATTTATTAATGATATCCCAGACTGTTTCCGTCATTCTACACCTTATCTATATGCTGACGATCTTAAGATGTCGAGGACAATCGAATCGATCGATGATACTTATCTTATACAATCGGATATAGACCGTCTCGTGGAGTGGTGCTCTAATAATGGAATGAACCTAAATTCAAAGGAATGTTTTCATGTCAAATATACGCGAAATAATAACCAAATTAGCTCCCGATATCAAATTCGTGGTGAAAATATTCAAGAGTTACAAAATATAAAGGATCTTGGAGTCATTTTTGACACAAAGCTTACATTTATCCCACATATTGACTACATTATTAAAAAGAGCTCTAGAATGTTAGGATTTGTTATGAGAAATGCTAAAGTTTTTCGCGAGCATAATACCAAAAAACTATTATATCTGAGTCTGGTACGAAGCCAACTGGAATATTGTAGTGTGGTATGGCGTCCGCACTATGCGACACACAGCCTGCGGATTGAGAGGATTCAAAAGCGATTCGTATGGCATTTATCTTATTACTTGCCTCCTGACCAACGTCGCTTATCCTACTCTAAAAAACTAGATATATTTAAAATGTTGTCGCTCTCAAAGCGTCGAGATTTACTTGATCTCTTGTTTTTATATAAACTGTTTAGAAACGGAATCGACTGTCCTCAATTATTAAGCAAGTTTAACATAAGGGTTCCGAGCAGGTATCCCCGGTTCGCTATCAAGCCACTAGCCCCGCCGTCCCGCAGAACTGTTCTCGGTGCAAATTCACCAGTTACTAGGTTGTGTAAGTTATTGAATGAAAAGAGTGATGTTTGTGATATACATTTCGAGCCTTTAACAAAATTTAGAAAAAATATTACATAAAAAATACAACTTTTTAGGTATATATAAATAATTATAAATACATAAATAAATATAATACAACTACCACGCTAGCCTTAGGCGACTGTAACTGTCTTCTATTATTTTCTATTTCTATTACATTTGTATTGCATTTTTAACTGTTTTCCGAACGTGCGCTCAAGGTTTTCATGTGATTACCTGCCATAGTGCTTTAGCGTACTTAATACTAATCGCATGATGTGTGTGTCTGTAATTGGCTGTACATTTAGCTTACGATGTATATGTACTTTACTTTTCTTGATAATGAATGTAACAGCTGTTGACATGCCAAATAAATAAAATAAAAAAAAAATAAAAAAAATTGAATTTGTCATTATTCACGACGATTTTCCCTTTTATGAAATCTACGGGATGATGGGGTGTTCCAATGAAAAACCCGAGACACAGCCACCGAATTTATCTTAGCTATTATTGTTATCATCATACTACACTGTTGTCCATGAGCATCCCTCATTACACAGATTAGGTACCTCATTCATTGATCGAAACGTCAGATTTTAAATGATGGGATTTGACATAATCACCACGCTTGTCAGGCTATTTGTTTGTCAGATTAGACAGTTGTTTATCGCAATAAGATGTTGATGTTGGCAGGTATTAGCAATCGCCTATTACCACAACAGCGCGCGGGATGTCATGTCCAGACCACCCCATGTCCCTTTTGTACAGACAAAAGTTTGTGTGCGTGAAGGACCACATCACCGCGTTCATCACATTCTTTATTATTTTCAAGACAACTAGATACACCTAACGTCTATGCATTTGTACTCGTTATAAAGCAATATTTACCTATATTAATTAAGTGACCGAAGGCCCGTGGTTCACAGGTGGTCCGTGACGTCAGTGATTGATAACACTACTTGTGGTAGTTTGATTGCTTGTAGAAGGCCTAATTGGCGAATCTATAAACGAAGTTTGATATGGAAACTTCTGCAACAGCAGTTGTGCCCAATACTTCTCCTGGCGGGTAGGTATTGAGCGCTATGCCTTCCGGTCCCAGGTGCAGGATAGTGGTCCCTGATACAAATAAGAATACAACCACTGTTCTTAAGATATGGGATGTAGTAGAAGTACGGTGCCGAAAAAAATGGTTGTAAAAATAGGCATCCTCCATAGGCCATAGGGACCCAGGACTGTCCCGAATTGACTTTTTATGTAGGCCGCCCTATTCTAGGAGCAGGGTAAGGTTCTCGACCTGCGTTAATGCGAGATGCTCCAAATCAAGCTTATCGCCCTTATCTTAACTAAGTACTGTTTGTAAATAATATTAGCCTCACAAATTGCTTCAAACTGCCGTATGTAAAGGCTGTATGTATATTTAAAAAATTAAAAAGAGAATGTATTATATCTTAAAACCCTAGAACGTAAAAACAAGACTGAAAGGAACTGGGAAAAATTTTTGCTCTCTGTAAACAAATACGAGTAAGATTTTTTGAGATTCTTATCGGTAGTTTCATTCCGACGCAACCTTCTACCTAGGAGCATTTAATCACTACGTTTTCCTTCTACTTACGGACCGAATGGTTATTTTTTTCTTTCCTTCATTCAAATTATTTTGCGCCAAAACTATTTGGTCTATGAAGTCCAAGGAAGCCAGCCTACCGTGCTGGCCCACATCAGCCAGGGTTGAAAGTGAGACAGTTTAATATTTAAAACGATTTGAAAAAGTACATACTCCGACCAGTCTGAAAAGTGATCCATTGACGTCTTTTGTATATTTTTATTATTTTTAGAGTTCCTTACCTCAAAGGAAAAACTCTTATAGGTGGTGCTCTGTGTCTATCAAGACTATTTTTCTAAAAAACGAGTGGAGGTATTGAATTGAAATTAATATCAAATACTCAAGTCTGCAATCCCTTTGAGCTTTGAAAAAATCTAACTTCTATGTGGCAATAAAAACGACGATTTCTCTTGAAAGCGCATCAAATCCTGTAAGGTAATTAATTACCTGAAATTTGGAAAGAAGCAAGGTCTTACAGCACAAGTAAAGGAATAAATCTGAAGTCATCATCAACAGCCTATATCTGTCCCAATCGCAGGGACTCACTCAGGCCTACTCTCCTACAGAGGATGTGCGGGCCATAGTCAACCACGCGGGCTCAGTGCGGATTGGTTAGACTTCACACACACCTTTGACATTAAAATAGCCAGGCACTTTACAATTAAAAACTGTTGGTGCCTGTCTCGATTTTCTTCGAGATTCTATTCGTATTATTTAAGATTTTCAGTATGTTAATTATTCATATTAGGTACGGAACTGTCGGTGCGCGAGTCTGACTCGCACTTGACCGTTTTTTTTAAATTATGAACAAGCGTCCCGTTTATATTTCATATTGCAACTTTTCATGACCCATTCTTGCTAAAAGGTTGCCTAGGGCACCGAGCTTTGCTCGGATGTTTTGGCTAAAAGTAAAATTTGCTTAAAAAACTTGAATGACAAAAATTCATAAAATTAAAAATTATATACCTGTGAATATATTTTTTTCACGACGCTTATGTGTGTATGAAGCGTGTGAAATTATCGACCATATTTTGCGTCGAATAATGGTCGTCGATAAAGGTATTAATATATAGATAGACGTATTAAATTATTTCACCCGAATTGTGCGCAGAGAGCGAAAAGTCAAAGTCTTCTATAGATAAACTCTGATCCTACAAATGACCAGTTTCATTATCAATAATGAATTTGTATTAACTGAACGACCGACGAAACTTGAGGCAATAAACACAAATTTTGTTCAAATACAAAACCGATCGAGTGCGTGTCGGGCCACGCGCAGTGTAAGGTTTCGTAGTTGAACTGGTTTTATAAAAATTAATTTTAAATGAAATTTGTACGTAATTTACATTTTACCACTCCAAGTATATTTTATAATTTAGTCTCCTATTACTCTTTAACCTGTAAAGTCACCTTAGATATTCCACACAATGAGGTAGACACGAAAAAATATTTCATCCCCAGTTACGTGTATGGCCCTTAGAAACATATTTTTCAAGATTTGATTCTATCACTTCGTCGGTGTTATACCCATACCAAATTACAGCTTTCTAGTAGCATGGGTCTCGCCACTAAGCCGCAGACAGACAGAAAGACGGACACAGCTAAACTATAAGGGTTCCTTGTTTGACTATGGAACCCTAAAGAAGTCGATTTAAAAACCCATCGATGCGCTCTCTCAGAAAATCTTCCAAATACATAGAAATATGAAGAATTCATATCTTATTTTATTAAATAATGGATGACCAGTATATGGTATTCAAAAGTACATTTAGTAAACAGGATTCTACAACTGCGCAGAGAGTACCCAGAGAGGACTGGCATGGCCGCTTTAATAAAAAAAATTACCGAGAAAGGCGAACATATACCATTCAATTTCACACCATTCAAAAAGAAATCGCCTTGTCAATATTTAAAAATAAAACATTTAACTTTTATAGCTGGCAACAGATCAAAGAAAAATAACTAATAATAAAAAATCAAAAAGTTAAGTATAAGTAAGAAAGACTAATGATGCCACGAATATTCGGCAACTATTCGGTATTCGGCCTATTCGGCCACTTTTTTGCTATTCGGAATAGTACGCACTATTCGGCCGAATACCGAATAGCAAATCATGTAAAAAAAGACACGTTATTTTTCTCAAAAATATGTATTTATTTCCAAATTACAACATTTTAGTACTTAAAATTAATCAGTGGTAAGTTGTGATGGATAAAAGCGAGCTTTTCAGCATTTTCTGGTAGCAAACGATTGCGCTTTTCATCGTAAACGTTACCAGCCTCAGAAAATAACCTCTCACTATAAACGCTACTTCCAGGCGAAGAAAGATAAACTTTTGCAAATTTCGAAAGGTTCGGGTATTGTTTTTCGTTTGCTGACCACCACTTGTAAGGATCGGCCTTCCGATCTAGGCGAACTGTTTTCAAATAAAAATCCAACTCGTTTGCCACAGCATTCTTCTCCACGTCCTCCTCATCATTATTAGCATTATCTGTAGCGACTTCTTCAAAACAGTTCCAGAAACTGTTGTGTGTTTCAACAGTCCTATCATTTTCATTCAAGTTTCTTTTCTTACGCGCTGGAGAAGAATCGTTATCGGTACTACTTAGTTCATCACAACTTTTTTTTAGAGCTTCTAGAAGAATAGTTTGTCTTGCTCTTTCTGCTTGAACCAATCCTAGAAAACTCGTTTTAAATCGAGGATCCAGAAAAGTAGCAACCAGATATTTATTTTTATCATCGAAGCTGAATCGCCTTTCTAGCTCGGCCTGCAGTGAAGATCTCATCGTGACTAAATTAGGTACTATCTCAGCTGTCTCTGCTTTTCCCAGATATTTTAATAAAGTTACTGCATGTGGAATCACTTCAGAGATGCAAGAGATACCTGAGCTAGATATTTTTGTTATTTCTTCGAATGGTTTGAGGAGTTTGATACACTGTTCCAATAGTTCCCATTGAGCATGTGTCAGATTTATTAACTTTTCATGATCTGTTATGTATATCCTTTTGACGAAAAAACAATTGAAAATGAACTAAGGAACAAACTTCTTAGCAAAATAGTAATTAAGTTTCACTTAACGTATTATTTATAAACTAACAAAGCGCTCCGTGACGCAATTTACTCGCAATTGAAAAAAATACAAACAATGTTTGCTTGCACCCCGCCCCGCGCGCCCACCGTCGTCGCCTGCCGCGCGAACGCAACGAGAAAAACAGGTTGTGACTTGTCTTATTCCAGCTAGCGCGCTCCCACCAAGCATTCGGCGGCCGAATATTCGGCGCTTCGGCCGACAGCGTTGCCGAATATTCGGTATTCGGCCAATTCACTATTCGTGGCATCTCTAAGAAGGACAATTTATGACTGTCTGCAACGGTTATGAAAATTTGCACATTATATCGTTAGATTAGGATTATTGATTTTTTAAAGTAGATGTAAGTAACAAATAAATATTATAAAATTAACCCAAGTTTTTTCTGTCCAAAGAGGAATTCTTTTTGCGTCAGAAAAAATATGTTTTTATTGTATTGACGCGTCAATAAGTATGTAAGTCGTTATAAAGCTGAATTTCCTTTGTAACTTACTTGTACCAATAAATCAGAAACTCTGGATTATAAACTTAATTTCATAATTTATCCATTTCTGGAGGTTGAGTGGCGAGGTCAGGGGTTGAAAAACTTTTGGGGCTAATTTAGGTGTTTCCGCGCGTTTCACCCCGCACCGTAGTCACGTTTAAAATAATTGTAACAATTTATCAACTTGTGACATATTTGAAGGCCTTAAGAGCCGGGGCGCTTAGCCAGGGGCGCCGCAGCCGGCTCGACCTCAAAACCGGCCAAGTGCGAGTTGGACTCGAGCAGAGTTCCGAACCATGGAAAGATGAGCACAGATCTTTATAAATAGAACAATATAAATAAGCCGAAAATTATATACACCAAAGATGAATAGCTGATTTAGAGGCCATTCATATGGTACCCTACATGAACTCCGCTTTGAAATGTAGAGCCGCCTATTTTATTCCCTTCTTAAATAAAATATTTAATCAATTATTTCAGTTGTGGGTCACCATTCCCCATAAATACCCGAAATTTCAAATCAATAGCACTATTATTTGTTCAGATAATCAGTTGTGAAAGATGGACGGACGGACATACAGAAGACTGACACCAGAGTGAGATTACAAGGGCTTCGTTTTTCTATCGGATATTTGGAACCCTAAAAACGGTATATTTAACTCATTACAAGGTGGACCGATGAAAAAACTGGGGCTACAGATTATAGTAAATATAATTCAAACCACAATAGATTACAATAATAACTATAAACAACGTTAAGACATGGGCTTCAATGGTTCATGATGTACTTAAAGACCTCTCAAATACAAACTAAGTAATCATGATCAGATCACTCGTAAAATACGTGAATTTCTCATTTCGCACAGGGACAGGGGCCCGCTTCGGCAATCACTAGGTTTCCACTGAGAGCAATGGCTTCGATCTCGACCGCAGCATTCATCGGCAGCTTGCCCACTTGGAACGTCGCACGCGCCGGGAAATCCTTGGTGAAAACTAAAACGAGAATGTTTACGTTTTATTCATTGCAATACATCTGACGTTCTACATTACATTACGGTGCTTACTTCGATATTAAAGTCCTACTGATTTTTTCTCTCATGACGTTACTTGTCACGCGGAAAATGCGATTGCTAAAAATTAAGCATATATATAGAGGCCACACACACAATCCCGAGGTATCGGTACTCGGTTGGGTTGATGGAAAGTCACTTTTATAGTATACCTCTAGGTATTTCACAGGATACATTTTGGAGAGTATGCGCAGGAGCCATTTTTGTTGATTCCACCTTCGCCATTCAGTACCTATCGGTGTAACAGATGAACGGCCGACCTGTACCCGTATACTGTGGATATTTCTACAGCTCGCACCAAGCATTTCGCTTCTACATTTGTCATGCGTACAGATAAAATATGGAATGCAATACCGGTTTCCGTGTTCCCCTAAAACGACAATTTGGGAGTCTTCAAAGGGAGAGTAAATAGGCACCTTCTAGATAGATAAACGTGTAACATCATGGACCTCATCATCACTTAACATCAGATGTGATTGAGGTCAAGTTATAATCTATCTTCTATAAAAAAAAACTCGATGGCTAGCGACTTCTACGTCTGCCGCCAGACAGCATTGTAAATAGCACTGTTGTGTTCTGGTAATTAAAGATACGAATTGCAGTGATATATTGATACTAGGCGAGGATGCTGGGTAATTACGCTTTTATCATACGTCCTTATTGTCATTATCAGTTGAGATGAAGGCCAAGTGCAAACAAGTTGTCTATAGTTAAAAAGAGCTTTCCACTTAGGGCCTGTGCACACCACGTTTTTTAAACACGCCGTCGACTCGCGTTTCAGAAGCGCGCGTCGACGGTGCGGTTTTATCCTACAGAGCAATTTTTTGTCGTTTGTACACACGCGCGTCTGTATCAATTCAAACGCGTGTTTGATTTTATGCAAAGGTCTACAGACTGCGTCTTGCATGAGTATCGTGTTTGCATCGCTACAACGTAGACGGCGTTTTTAAAAAACGTGGTATGCACAGCCCCTTGGGACTGCCATAATGAACAAGTTTTTTTTACAGCTGTAGCTCTAAGCGAGCGCTCTTTACATAGGTTGCAAATCAAATTAGTACTAAACAGCCGTATTACAACCATAATTAAGACTAACAGTATAATATGGAACATTTTTTTGGCATTATCGTCAGCCACTGCTGTACATGAGCTTACTATGCTATAACTTTACATGAGGGGATTTCCCATAATCACTACTCTTTTGACATAAAAACATAATTATACTCAATACACAAAAACCTAAGCTTAGAATTACGTGATAAAAACCGACGAACTCGGGTTATTAAAGCTCGACGAGTCAATGTGCTAAAGTGGCGATGAGCAGGCCACATTACTCGAAGAACGCATAATCGATGGGGTGTAAAAGTTCTCGAGTGGCAACCACGTACCGGGAAAGGTGTTCATCCCCCTACTAGATGGTCTGGCGACCTAGTAAAGGTCGTGTGGACAGTCGCTGGATGCATGTGTCTCGGAACTACTCATTGTGTCATACCGTAGAGGAAGCCTATTTCCAGCAATGGAAGTTGCCCGGATGATGATGATGAAACAAAAACCAGGTAAATAAAATGTAAGAGTAATATAAACTTACATTCCGAATACACTTCATTAACGTCTTTGAAGTCTCCTATATCTCCTAGAAGTATTGTGGTCTTGATGACTGATTCCAGGGAGGCGCCGCCGGCTTCCAGGATGTGCTGCATGTTCATGAGAGCCTGCTTCGTTTGTGCTCTCGCACCCCCGCTCACCATCTGGGCATCCTTGTCTAAACCAAGAACTCCTGATATATACAACGTTTTGTCCGCTAGAATAGCTTGGCTGAAAGCAGACATATTGCCTTTAAAGTCGTAAAGTGTAAGTTTTCTATAGTGTATATGGAGAAAGTGTCAATTGGTGTTTAAAACCTCTTTCCAAACAAGTAGTTGCACGAATTTATAATTCCAGAGGACGGATACAACATTACCTACTTTTTACCATTTGTTCAGTCGCAACACGAAGAGAGAGAAAAATTGAGAGAAAAACAAACGACCTAATCCAAGAAGGTATAAAAATAATATAAAACTATATGTGTGCACAATATCATTCTGCATCATTTTTCAATGAAAAATTAGGGATACCTACTGCGTGTTTCACTCCCCAAGGTTAATCATCATTAGTGGCAAGAAAGTCAAGGAAGAAGTTTACACTAAAATTATTACGACTTGTTCAATTTTTGCTATCAATAGTTAGCTAGTATACTAGTGCGTATATCGGAAATAATTATATGATGGTGCATGCTGGTGCATGCAACTCTGAGTACATAAATAAATTGAACATGACCTACCTGTATGGTCCAACTGGCTTATAAATTTCAGGCGATGTGACGATTGTTTTCGTCACTTTGGTTGATTTACTCATATTGTTAAACACGTCCGACTGTTGGGCCTCCGTTCTCATCAACAATGCTCTGTATTTAAATAGTGAGGTCAAATAGGTCAGAGCTCGCTTTGATATAAATGTATAAGTCTTATCGAAGTAATAAAAAGGTAATTTCATATTGCAATCGGTATGTCACCATTATGTCAGTTATATAGATGTTTTTATACTACCTAAAAAGAGGTTAATATTCAAAGAGCTTGCACATCTTCTTCTTCTATACTATTAATTTATACTAACATAATTATAAGTCTTTTCCTTAAATAATACTCTGTAAATCCGTCTGGAAGACGCGGTGCACTTCCAACACAAGTGTCGAAAGACTACTTTCTGGAAGGCCCCTGCAAAACTCTGTAAAAGTTATTTAAGAAATAAACACTTTTTACTTTTACTTTTTTTACTTCTGCGAAACGGCTTGACCAAATTTTGTGTGTGAATCTTGCACGCTCTTACCCACCTCTTACCCATATTTTAATATCGATTTTATAATTGTAGTATGAATAATCTCCAAATAATTATTCGTAGCCCAAAAGCGCTACGTCAGTTTCATATTTGTTATGCAGTTGATTTATCCAATGGCATAAATCCTAAAGTCCACGCGGGCGAAGCCGCGGGCAGAAGCTAGTACTATAATAAATCTGTAGAATCGACGTGTCTGTACAGTGAACATATTTGACAAAAACTGATTGAGGATGAGGTCAGAAGTGTAACAGAATACAATAAGACCATTTAAAATTTTTTTGTCTTTCTGTCTGTCTGTTTATCTGAACCGGCTAATCTCCGAAGTTACAGAACCAAGTTTGGTGCGGTTTTCACAATTAAATTAGGCGTAAGTTTGGACAACATCTAAGCTTTATTTCATCAAAATCGGTTTCAGAATAAAAAGATATCTTCAAAAAACCTGAATCAACTTACCTGCATATGGAAAATCGACGTGTATTTCGGTACATTGAAAATATTTACCAAAAATGGTTTGTGGGTGATATAAGTAGTATAACAGAATACAAAAACCAGCCAAGTGCGAGATAGACTCGCGCACCGCGGGTTCTGTACAGAAAAGCTACAATGCCTGACTAATTTCAAATAGCAAACACAAAGGAAGGTCATTCAGTGGTTAATGTTTAAAAGTGTTTTTGAAACATTACTTCAGCGTTACAAGTGACTGACTGACAGCCGAAACCATGCAGAGTAATGATATTTTAACAATAGGTTCCTTTTATGATAGTTCCGCAAAAAGAATATGTGATGCAAGTTTGTGTTAAAGTTTGCCATTGCCCTGTAACGTGTATCGGGTCGTCCCTCCAACACCTGATTGGCTGCATGAGTCCACTGCTGGACATTTGTCCCTCTCCCTATATAACGACACTGTTGGTAGGCGGATTGGTAATCGCAGTAAGATGTTGTTACATAGCTAGATTCTACTACCCATCTTCTAAAAAGGCTAATAAAACTGAGACCTCACGGAATGGAAAGTAAAATTAGCGATGCAAGTTTGAATAAAATTTCGTAAATAGTAGTTTTTTTGTATGGGTTTGCACTTGACCTTCATCTAACGGAATTTTTTTAAACATTCGATAGGCTTCTTTTTGACTACAATCTCACCTGATGTTAATAAGTGACGATGTGGTCTAGGATGGTTCTCGGTTGCATAGAAATAGTATATTCACTCTGGCCTTGAAGTTATCCAGGTTGTATTGCTTAGGAAACACAAAAGACGGCAAGGAATTCCATTGCTTAGCTGAACGCACGTGGTAAGTGACAAAAAGGCTGTTGGATAGAAATCATGCTTACCCAGGAGCCTCAAACTAATAGAGGCACTGTGGCTCTGCTACCTTTCATACCGGAACACAACAGTGCTATTAACAATTCTGTTTGGCGGCAGACTTAGGTAACATGGTGGTGGCGAGCCAGGCAGACAAAAAATGGCTTACCACCAACCAAACCGAGTACCGATACCCCCATTGGGAATCGAACCCGGGACCTCCTGATTGTAAATCCAACATTTAGTACTTAGGTAACGGAGGCGGTAACTATTCTAATTTTAACGAAAACCTGAAGTCACCGTTTCAGAAACATTTTAATATTTATAGTGCAAAAATAAACATACTGTTATAGAAAAAACAATACATAGCGAGAATAATAATGTTCCAATATTCACACAACAGACTGAAAAACTAAGAAAATTATTTGTTATTGTAACGGAAATAATGTACAAATATTCAATTCGACGTATTATGAAATTGTAAAGTCCCAGAATATTCAATTTGAACACAACCTAGCCAGGTGGGCATAGCAAATGCCTTCACCATCATTATCATCGCAGGAACGCTATCTAATGTATAAAATTTCGTGAATTTCGCTTGACCAATTTTTATATGTTTTTTTTTAAATATTCGGTGGGTATGATAATCTTGCACCCTCTTACACCCACCCCCATATTTTAATCGTGATTTTAGAATTGTAGACGTGTAATTCAAGGGAAGTTCGTTGATGGAAAGTGTAACGTCAGTTTGATATTTGTTATGTAGTAGCTCAGATGAGATAAATCCTAAAGTCCACGCGGGCGAAGCCGTGGGCAGAAGCTAGTCAAAAGTAAAAATCTAAATATTATATAATAGGTCTGCACAATACAGTAGTGTACGTCTACGAGTACATCTAAAGTTATCTGTGCTCTGAATACGTTCTCGGCAAGGAATTTTTTAAGTTCCCCAGAAGCATATAATAAATATAATATGTACCAAGCTAGTACCAAGTAGATGATTGCTCGCAAGAAGATTACTTCGGTTGCGCTTGTAGTTAAAATGCTAATATATTTGTATTTCCAATACATCAGCGTGAAGACGGCTTTATTTACTTCCATGCCAAACCAACTTTGATAATTTAGAAAACGAATTATATTCGCAATAAATCGGATACGTTGTTGCGTTACAATTAAGGATATCGATTGATTTTAAAAACACATAACAAAGCCAAAAGTGATGACATACGGAACCGAAACCTTTACCGAGACCTTTGATCCTTTACTGTGGGCCAACAACAACCAACAAGCTCAAAGTCACTCAGCGAGCTATGGAACGAACTATGCTCGGAATTTCTCTACTACGAAATCCGTAGACAAACAAGGGTCACCGACATAGCTTGAGAGCTGAAGTGGAAATGGGCAGGCCATATTGCTCGAAGAACCGATAACTTTTTAAAAGTAAGGGGAGTAAAAGTTCTCGAAAGGAGACCACATACCGGGGAGCGTGTACCGGACCGTCCCCCTACTGGGTGCAAGTGGTTCGGGACGGGTCAATGTGTGTGGAGGAGGCCTATGTCCAGCAGTGGACGTTTACCGGCTGATGATGATAACAATGCCAACTAACAAATTTTTATTTTATTGACGCACACAGGAGCAAGGTCCTGCCTCAGAAACTACCAAGTCTCCGCTGAGAGCTACAGCTTCAATTTCGACTTCAGCATTCATCGGCAACTTGCCCACTTGGTACGTGACAGAAGTCGGCAGATCCTTATTGAAAACTGCAAAGAAAATTTACAAAAAAATGAACACTATTATTTGCTAAGCAGTACATTTTCCTAGCTATCTTTCTGGGTGCCACCATGCTATCGCCAAACAATATCTTTATGATACGAGTATAGCTGTGAGTGTTTTTCGCCTTTACTGCACACAAAGACAAAAATGATCATTCAATACTCTGACAAAATAAGTTTACTGACTTAATAGTTCACGTATTAAAGACGCGGTAGAGCACAAATACTCCAAGTTGCTTGCAAAAGAGAAGAGAAGGGAAGAGACTACAGACGAAGCTGAAGAGACACTGGCAGCAATGTTTCGTTGAAGCTGGAAGTTTTGAGGGAGATCTGGTGGTTTTATAAACACATCGACTCGGAGGGCCCACCACCACCGCCAGGGTACCAAATTGACTATCGTTACATCGAAGTGTTGAAATGCTTATAGACGAGTCCTCCGTCTTCACTGTCACTTTTTGACGTATTTTCCCTGCGACGTGGTTTGAATGTCAGAAATACTTCCGAAGAGGCGTCCGAACAACTTTGGAATACAATCAAAAGTGAACACGACATAGTCTTTATCTATAAAAAGCGTATATATTTGAAGAAGATGACCCTACCGATGATGAATTAACACTTACATTCCGAATAGACTTGCTTAATTTTTTGAAAATTCGACATGCTGCCGATCAGTATTGTGGTTTTGACGACAGACGTCAAAGAGGCGCCGCATGCTTCCAGCAATCGCTTTAGGTTTGTGAGCGCCTGACGCGCCTGCGCCTCCGCTCCGCCGCAAACCAAATTCGCGTCCTTGTCCAATCCAAGCACACCGGACACATACAAAGTTTCATCTGCTAAGATAGCTTGGCTGAAAATATTAAAACTTGTTCCATACGTCACTCACATTATGATGTCTCTGAACCACAGCGCTCGAAGAACCGATAACCGGTGGGGAGTAAAGGTTCTCGAGTGGCGACCACGTACCGGGAAACGTCTACCAGGCCGTCCCCCCACTAGATGGACCGACGACCTGGTTAGAGTCGCAGGGAGTCGCTGGATGCGGGTGGCTCGGACCGGTCGATGTGGCGTACCATGAGGGAGGCCTATGTCCAGCAGTGGACGTTTCCCGTCTGATGATGGTGATGAACCGCAGCGCACACTCCCGTTTTAATTCCTACTCAGAGCTGTAGGTAGTATAGGTAAAAAAAATACCTGCACATTATCCTAAATACTAAACTAAGGTCCGTTAAAATGTTTTCTCAAATCTTAAAATTGTTTCGTACACACGGCTACACATCAAGCTATATATTTCCAGTAAACGCTGACCTCTCATCAAAGACATTTAACATTAATAGTAACCTATTACTAAGTTCTATCTACCTCGCATTGAATGAAATCCCGCACGACGCTAGTTTATTTTATACTGGAAATGTGTAGCTTGACCTGTAGCCGTGCGTACTAGCACCAATTTCTATATTATATGCCAGAAAGGTTCAAAAATACTTTTCCACTTGTATTAGTACTGTTTTGAGGGAAATAACAATGAAAGGTTAATGTAAAAAGTGAGAGTCTAAATACCAAAGAATGTAACTTTTCGAGCTACTCGTATTGTGTGTATAGGTGTATAGGACACGGGTCATTGTCACGATATTTTAGTGAAATCCCGGTGAAATTAAGTCTCCCGTGACAGTGACGGGTTTTTCTAATATGTAAATCGTGGGTTTGCACTCGGCCTTCATCTCACCTGATGTTAAGTAACCCTGGATGGTAAGCGCCTTCACCCAGAAGCCTCAACCTAATGAGGCGCTGGCTCTGCTAACTTTCATACCGGAACCCAACAGTGCTATTAACACTGCTATTTGGTGACAGACTTAGATAACATGGTGGTAGCTAGCCATATGGCTAGGCGGCATATGCCGCCGCCATACCAAGCAGCGGGCACTGCATCTACGGGGTTTCAAATCGATATAACCTGTACGATCCCAAAGGCTTGTATACATCTGGCGACGTAATAATAGTCTTCTTGACTGTGTTATCGGCAGAGGCATTCATTTTCATTATTTGTTACAATTCCGACGAACAAATATCACTGAGTAAATAATGGTAAATATATATAATCAATGAATATTAAATAATCAAATTTTTTCTTCCGTTGCTTTCGTAATGGCTTTCGTCTAATCTAAAGAATATAATACTCACAAGGAGCTTTCGTCCTAATGGCGTCCTAAGCAAAGTTGTGAGTATTATATTCTTTGAAGCAAAGTCCTAAGCACAGACGTAGTGATTTACTTGCTCAGTAGCACAGACTAATATCTAACTAATATATCATAATATATGTACCTATGTCCTACGCACTGTATAGGTACATATACATATTAGTCTGTGCCTAAGCACAGATCACTATATATGGATTGCTTGGTCAGTGGTCCTAAGAAATATATAAATATACATTAAAATTTCTTTGGTTCTAATCTAAGACGTAAAACGTAGTGATTACGTGATATATGTCTGTGGATTATATGCTCCTAGGTAATTACTTGCCAGTGCCAAGACCATACAAAAGATACGAAAGGTAAATAATTTTGAAACTTAAAAAGGTATTCACCGGATATACATAATTTTAATCGGTACGCTGTGTGGTTGGTGGTAGCTAGTAATAGGAATTTTTTTATGTCCGCCTAGGTAGCTAGCACCCACCCCTACCACCCTGTATTTTTATTCATAATTTTGTTACACAAAAGTAGGTTCTAATATTTTGTTTGATTTCCTTAAAAATAGGAGGGGAAAAAATATTTATTGTTTAATGACGTCAAGTTAGTTTTCGTAAACGCGCTGGACAAGGTACATAATTATTATCTTCGCCATACTATTTCACCTTTTTTTGTTGTTGCAATACTCAACTCTACTGCTTGCCACTTTCAGTCGCCTATCAAAGTCACAGCATACAAAGAGTATATAATATACTAACCGTATATAGTGATTTGTGGTCGGTCACAGATTAAATTAAATAAGCTTTCGATTGGAGAGTTTTTGTTAGTGGTTTTGATAATAAAATATCTTTCTGAATTGTAAATATAAGGTTTCTTTTATTTTTCGGTTAGTGAATAAGGTATGTTATATACCGAAAACTTTGCTTCAGCCATTTAACTAACGTATAGATGTAAATACATAACCTATTTCGCAACTTTGTAAACTTGAGTTTCTTTTCAGGAAGGATGCAAAAAATAACATCATTAGTAAGAACATTCACATCTTTGTCAAGGAGTTTGCCAGAGAGAAGTGTGATGTCATCTTTCTTTAGTACATTTCAACATTTTATAAATAAAGATAAACTATTGGCACCAGTTGTTCCAATAACTAATCAAGCATGCGGATTTAAGGTGAAGGGTAAAGTCAGAAGGCGCTGTAAATCCTGTTATTTTGTTGTAAGAGATAGTAGACTGTATGTCATCTGCCCAAAGTCTCCCCGACACAAACAAATGGCTATGAAGCCCAAGCCTCTTAATACCTGGATCCTAACGCATGCTAGTCAAAGTCCTGTGCGACCATGGTAATTTTGTATATACGTTAAATTAATTGTAGAAATAAATGAGATAGAAATTCAACATGTTTTATTTACTTGATAATTAACATATACAGACAATTATTTTACAGATTTGTTCATATATGAATTTTTTTTTCAATCTCCAAAATGTGCAATAGACACAACTTTTTCAATAACAATAAAAATATATCTAACATTAGAAATGACTTATCCATGCAATATCATGCATTTATACATGCACAATAAGGCTAAGTTACCTAAATTAGTGACTCAAAAAGATTTTTAATAGTTACCTTATCAAAATCTATTGAGTACTATGGGCAAATCAAATGAGCCCTACACAATGTAAGGAATGTAGATATTAAAATTTGATGGAATCCAAAGAACAAAGCAAGATATAACAACAAATAACATCCTTAGAGTCATGTGTCCTCCGGTAAGTCTATTGATGAACTTCTGTGAGTTGTAGAATTCTGATGAAGATCCAGGGAACTGTAAAGTTGAATATAAGATTAGATAAATAAGAAAAAAACTGACATTATATGCCTAAATTGTCAAAAACCCAACATTCCATGATAGGATCTGTTTTGTGTAGATCTGGGGTGTAGTAGACCGTCAGAAATATATAAAAAGTGGCTAAATTTGCAAAGTGTGATGTAGTTCTGCATTTTTGGTATGTTATATTGGTCTGTTAGGATAGTGTGAATTCAAATTGAATTGAAACTGAGAAAATTTTTGGCCTATTTTCACTATTTACTTTCCAGGGCTGAAACTATGCATTTCTTGCAAAACAATTTGTGGCAAATTATAGCTCTGTTGATCCCATTGGAGCTTAGCCATAGCTTAACTAGGGTGAGTAGTTTTGCCAATTTTTCTCAAAAATGTCAGGTTTTATTAATTTATTTTGCGAAATATTGGCAAAACTACTCACCCTATTAAGAAAAGTTACAGAATATTGTTTGTAGTAGACTTAATTAGTTTTTATTAAAGCTCAAAACTAAGTCTGTTAAACTAGCAGTTCACTCACAATATATAAAAACGAAAAGAAGGTAAAATCTGTTATAGAGACAAAAACTATATATATATAAGCAACACATTTTATTAAATTATTGGTTTACCTTATTCTGTTGATGACTTCATCCACTATATCCTCTGGTGTTGAAACAGTTTCTATATTTTCATTTTGAGCATCATTATCATCATCTGCTACTTCTATTACCTCAATTTCATTTGTTTCACTATTGGCTTGACCTTCATTGTTTTGTTTATTTTGTTCTATGTTATCGGTTATTTTAATGCCAGCAATACCTATAATGATAATAAATCCATTTGTTGGTAACACAAAATTATATAAAAAGAAAAGCCCGCTTCTCAACTAAACAACACGCGACTTACTGGACCGAACTAAAAGACTGTCGCCAAACGAAAGAGATCACCCCGTCTCTCTCAAAACGCCTGTCACGCACCCTTCTCAGTCTAAATAGGAAAACCCTAAGTAGAATGATAGGGGTGCTGACAGGCCACTGTCCACTCAACAAACACATGTTTAACATGAACATTACAGACAGCCCCCTGTGTCGAGGGTGCATGGCAGCTGAGGAAACACCCGCCTATGTGCTCACGACCTGCAGCAGCGTGGCCACACAACGGGCGACGATCCTGAACAACCCAGGATCACTCCAGAAGGCGTGCAGAGACATCAAGCGTCTCGCGCACTTCTGGGAGGAAATCGGCTGGCTGGAGTAGCCACCACCACTTCCACCCCCCACGCACAATGGCCACTATATGGCTGAGTGCAGAAACCGCCCTAGAAATAAATAAAAAAAAGCCCACTTCTCATTTGAGTATCATGCTTGAATTTCTCTTAAGGCGATCCCCATCCATCAAAATTTCATACTATGTTTCTGTTGCCATAATCTTTTAAAATATAATAGTTGGATTTGTGTAGTAACTATCTAAAAATAAGACATCAGATTTTGACATCGCGAAATGAGTATCATTAACATACAACTTCACAGTGAATCACAATTTTCATTTTAAACACTTTTTCGATTATTGTTCAAAGCGCCATCTATTATGCCGTTGCCTGCGTAACTGCTATTGTAGCTAACTATAAAATTGTTAATGTTATATTATATTTATTTCTACACTGACACTATAATTTCATACCCTATTTTTAGGTAATTACTTATCAAAGCCATTCCATTTTATAAGATTATAACATAAATTTAGTATGGAAGCATTCAGATTTTTCTTACAGATATTTGAGTCAACCAGTTGGATACTGTTTCATGAATAAATCTTATACTAATTAAATCACCTTTAGCAGGCAATGTAGGAGTGTCTCTCTTTACGCGGCGGCGCCTCGTCTGGTCTCTGCTTTGCACCTGTATCATGTTCTGGAAGTCTATACAGTACAGAGCGCCAGCTAAAAGAAGTTTGCATTCACCCTCCCCAGCATTGTATGCTGCTTCTAATTCGTTGTTGCTTCGCTGGTCATATTTCCACCATCCTGTAATATTTTCATAAGGATCACTGTTTGTGTATATAACATTTACATGTGGGCGGTTTCCAGACAAATTCTTTTTGACATCTATGGATAACATGATTCTATTTGCTACTGTTTATTGTTGGCATGAGGTAATTACTAAATTAACAACTTTAACCACAATCTGCAAAATATTAATTTCCTATACCTATATCAGCTCAAGAGTTTATACATAATAGCAAGTAAAGCCTGTTACTTAGTAAAGATAAGAGATACAGAAAATCTGGAAATTTCTAATCCGAATTTACCCCTCCTTCTCAAACATCATAACTAAACCCCCCCCCCCCCCCCCAAATTATTTTGACTTCTTTAATAATCAATACATACGAACAATAATTCTACTACAGAAATAATAAGCATCTAAGTTTACGTGATCATATACAATACATACAATAAATTCCTTGCCTAATCTATTTACAAAAGTGTCAATTATATTAACTGAAACTCTTCACATCAGCTAGTACTGTACAATGCAGGTCCAAAAATCAGACTTTCCATGACTTATGAAAATCACTAACCACACTTAGACGATAGATTATTAATCACAAAAGGATGTTTTTATTAATACATAGGTAGACACGGCTGCTTATCGACTAAGTGATCCTGTTCTAAAGCTAAGACCACATGAACCAAGTGAATTGAGGTCACATACCATTTCTACCTTCATAATACCACTGGAACTCATCAGCAGACTGAGTCGTGACAGTTTCTGGTGAAATCTTCTCCAATAACACAGGATGGTTCAAGTAATCCAGAGGTATAGTAGCTCTACACATTGCACATTTTTTGCTCTGTATTGCTACACCCTGTAAAGAATAACATATTTCTTTTTGCAATTTAGCCTTAAAACCTCTCTAAAAACAATTTCATTTTGAATATTTGACTGTAAATATCAAATGAAAATAAAAATCTTAACCAATATCCATCTCATTTAAAGATTGGTGCTCATACAATGCTACTGTGCTTTTTGGACACACTTAAATTAATTTATGGACTTTCCAAACCTACCTCCACTATGAAGTAAAAGTACATTATCATATTATGGTTTAAAAAGACAAAAACAACCTATATAAATCTGTGTGCGTTAAACAAAACTTTAAGGTGACTAATTGAAAGTTCCAGAGGATAGTCAGCAATCTAATTATATCACACTGTTGTAAGATTTCATGTAGATTCTGCTTTCTGCATTTAACATGTTTTTTTTTTCAGGAAGTTGTTTAATGGGAAAATTTTAAGAATGTCTCCACAATTTATTTCTTAATCATAATGACTTAAAATATAAGTCTCACCTTCACACAGAGAAAACAGAAGACGTGACCACATGGCAGCTGTGTTGGATAGTGGCATTTTTGCAGACAGACAGCACAATCATGTTCCAGTACTGAAACAGAAATTGTATTGTTGTGATATACTTGAGATTAAATTGCAATACTACAGAGCCACAGACATATCCCGTTCTCCACGCCGAATTTAAGTGCCCCACTAAGACCACTAAGAATAATGAGGTCGAAGGTAGTAATTATTCCCGGAAGTTAGTAAATAAAAGTGGCAGTTTGCTTATAACCTACTTGACACGAATATTCCCTTAAATTCTAGCTAGGTCTACATTTTCATATCAAAGGGACTGCGCTCAGCAATCAAATCCTAGTCTTACTTTTACCTTGAGTATTTTCACTGTTCATATTGCCAGAGAATGTCAAGTTGTAGAAAGAGCTTGACAAAAGTTGTTCCAAAGAGGAAACGCCAAAATAGATTTTTGGGTTGTTTATTAAGGGATTTCTACTATACTTTCTAACAATCACCAGGATTTATTTTTATTTTATACATTTATTTTTCAAAAAGTGAGTAGTACTAGCCACACAAACAAATTGAAATTAAACTATCAAATGTGACATGACAGCTTGAGTGTTGTTCCAGTCAAATATTGGGTTGCCATATCTAAACTTGAGATTGCCGTATTATACGGTAAAATTTAAGAAAAAAACCTTATAATAAAACAATGTAACGTAATATAACGTAAATATAATGTTTATTTATTTTTACTCACAGAGTACCACCTTATCTAGAGTATACAAAAACACAACGTGAATCTTACATAGTAGGTGTACCTGTGAGAGACTGGTGGTAACCCTGTGTTACGAAATTATTGGTAAATTACAATTAAAGCTTAAATTAGATATATACTTTCCTCCTCGATCGCCTCCTAGACGTTAGAATTTTAGTATGTTTTCTCCCAAATCACCCTGAATACGTTTCTGAAGAAATCGCTTAGGTTCCCGCACTCTACAACTACTTTATTAATTTGACTACTGTCACTATTTACACCCATATCTTTATCATCAGACCCTTATCACCAAATGTACAACTTGTAATGTGTTGCAATTGTCAAAACAAACCAAATGAGCCCAAACTCGAGGGGTTTACTAGTACACAATGAAGAGTTCTACTTTCTGCTTCCTGGCTTAATCATACGATCACCAATTGTGTTACTACCTACGGGTTTACTAGTACCCATAGAAGAGTTCTTCTATCCATCTCGTTCTTCTAACCATCTCCTGAATCCTGTGTCAAATCAGCTTGATGGTGCCAAATTATTGTATTGTCATCATACTTACATACAATCACAAAGTTTCAACTCGATACGAATATAAGTAGGTTAAAATTGACTTGCTAGATTTGACTACCTACATTGTTAGTTAGTTCGATAGTTAGTTACATACAAATGAACCTAATAATATAAAGCATGTAAGAAACCGCGATTTCATACTGTTACCGCCATTCCCACGTGGTACCTCCCATCTTATGTTACAACAGATTTTAAGATAATTTTCGAATCAGGTTGAATATCTTTATTTTAAACATTTCTGTAACTTGTAGTTCAAAAAGGGTTGGGAATATGAAACAACTGTATAAAAATAAAATTGTTTTAAATCGCTCTGAGGATTGTTTTGCTTTTTTCACGCGCTATGTGGCACAAAATGTAGAGATGAAAGATGTGATAGAGGTTTAAAAATTTTAGATACCGTAGTTTTAATCTCTGATCTACGACCAAGCAGTAAGACTCTTGAAATGTCATGTGAAAGTTCTTTCAAAGCGCCCTAATGGATCTGAGGAAAGTGTAGGAAATTGGATCACAGAACACTCTTTTTCAACATTCTTTTTAAGTGTAGTGAAATAGACACTCTCGATAGTAACTTGTAGTATAGCATAAATTTATTAATACTCTAGCTTTTTGCCCGCGACTATCCCTTGGGAACTACTTGCTCGATCGGTATAAAACGGAGCTGATGTCCTTTACTGGCCCATCAACTAACCCTGTAAAAAAAGTAATTCTGTCTCTCCGTGACGTGAAGTGAGGAAGGACAAATAAATAAACAAACGCATAATACTCACTTCTATAGAGTGAATAAATTATAGATAGAGATAACACTTTTAGGGCCATACCTGGTCCAGTAACCTTTTCAGCAGATTTCATTACCAGTTATGTATGCAGATTATTGGGCCCACCCTTGGCTCTCATCTCAAGGTCAACGGGAAGTATCCTATAGGTTTTGGTTTCCTTGCATTTTGTATGGAAATGGACCAAAATACATTTACGTCTTCGAGCTATAAGTTGGATTTTTCACAGATCCAAAAGACGGCAGACTTGATTGAGTATTCGATATTAATTTCAACTTGATATTTCCACGCTTTCTTAAGAAAAGGGGTCTTTTCAGACAGACATACAGACAATGTTAATTTTTTCCTTAATATATTTGCAAAAATTTTATGATAATGCAACATGTTATTCAAAAATACGGACGTAACTGCGTTTGTATGGAGACTCGAGCTTGCTGCAGACTCTTAAGGCTTCAGTCCTGTACAGCCTTTACTGAAGGGTGCTTCTGAGTTAATTGAGAGATAGTAGTTTCCCCTTGCTCTGAAATAATTAACAACAATTTGATAAAGCAATAGTCATTTGAACAATGTCCATGGACTGTGTTTGTGCAGCCGGAATGGTATCTAATCATTACCGAGTCCGCCACGCCAGCTTACCAATTATATATGTAGTATGTACTTACCTAACCTAGCTTTAGATGCAGTGCTGCTTCCCTTACCCGCATTTTACCTAACTAAGAGATGACGTGATATATTATCATATTTTCAACCTATTATTAAGACTCCGCTGTCCATCAATCCGCCTGTCTGTCTGTATGTATGTCCGTCCGTCTTTCACTGGGCTGTATCTCATGAACCGTGATAGTTTGACAGTTGAAATTTTCACAGATGATGTATTTCTGTTGCCGCTATAACAACAAATACTAAAAAAGTGGATATTTAACTGAACTGGGCTCCCATGCTATAAACGAGTTTTTTGGTCGTTTTTGCTCGATATTCATAACGGCAACAGGTAGACGCTAGAATTATTCACAGTATATTTAGCTATATGTGCACTTTAAAAATAAATAATTACAATAAAATAAAACAAATATTTAAGGGGACATACAACAGACATAATTTTTTGGCCGTTTTTATAGATAATGGGACAGAGCCCTTCGTGCGCGAGTTCGACTCGCACTTGGTCGGTCTTTTAAAGTGGTTAAATAAAATATCACAGGCTTGGAGTTATGGACCAAATATAAATACTTATATTATAAATGGGAAAGTGAGTTTGTTTCGTCCTTCATTTTGTACAAAGAGATTTAAATATATATATAGCAGGTTATTTACAATAAAATACTAAAATACAAAAATATTTATTGGATAAAACATTTGAGTAACAATAGTGTAGCCATACAGTCTCTCATAGGGGAAGCCCTGTGCGACAGGTGTAGGCTCTCTCTATGGATGACATATTTAAATGTCTTTGTTTTTGTACAATAAACAAAATTGGAATTTATAGTATGGATTCTGTGCTACTACGCGTAGATTTCTTAGCTGCCTACGATGCCATAGAGAAGACATCAACGACAGCATTCTTTCTTATTGTAATGAACGACAGTACCTCAAATAATTTTTATGTATCTACATATCTATATGCAAAAGCTCTATATTCCCGTCTGCACCCACCGATTCTGCCACCAGTAGGGTAGATATAACCAATTAGTACCGTCTCCCCTGTGGTGGCAATGCAACTAGTGCCCCCCGTGGAGGTGGCAGACGGGAATATAAAGTTCTATCTGCCCCCACCCCACCGGTGTCTACTTATAAGTTAGTAAAAGAAGATAGACTTCAATTTTTAATATACCTTATACTCCCGTTTTTTAAAACAGTAAACAACAGAAGAGCCGGTAAACAAAGAAGCAGTTGTTGCAAACCAAATATTGATAGTCCAAATATTTAAATATTCAAATTATTCATTGCTGGAAAACGTAACAAATGTTATTTCATCCATAGTTATCTCGATTGCCTTTTATAGCCGATGTTGTATATACATTTTTGACAAAATATGTAGTATACAACCGAGTACTGAGGAGGTTTAACTAGACCTACTAAGATGACCGTATGTTTTTAAACTCTCTTTTTCAGGTGTTTTATAGGGATTTTTTAAATATAATTAGAATAAGGTTAGAAATTTGATTTGAATTCGAAACTTTTTAGAATTATCAAGTAGAAACTACTTTAAGTGACTGTTGCTGTACTTAAATGTATGTAAAAAATCTTATTTATAGGATTCTTCTGCCCCAAGGTTGCCTAAAAGAGATCGCTCTTAGCGATAAGGCCGCCTTCATTGTACTTTTTATGTTCTTTTCTGTTATGTTATGTTTTATGTGTGTATGTGTGTGCAATAAAGCTTATTTGAATTGAATTGAATTAAATGGTGATTTAGCAGATCTCCATTTATTCTTTTTGATATGATTAGTAAAACATAGACGTGATTAAAATATTCGTCAATGCTTCAGTTAATGGGATATCGCCCTATGCGGCTTCAGAGAGTTTTGAATATAGTAATAATATGTTATTTTGGGAAACTTTTCATAGTAGAAAAAAATCATGTTGAAAGTCAATGGTACGTCAAATGTCTAGTACGGGCGCGTGACTTGATGTGACACTAGACGAGTGACTTATTACCATGGTAATAATATTAGGATCAACATTTTGTTTGCTTTGTCCGGTCTAGTAATGTTAAATGTCTTTGAATAGCTTAGAATATTTTTTTCTTTATTAATTTCTATATGTGCAACGCGTTCCGGAGAAAAAGGGTCTTGACTGACAGCCCGCCTGGGGCTACAAAGTGATCCTATAAGAAGCTGAAAATGCTTAACTTATTGGAAATGCTTATTTAATACTGACCCTATATCGATGTTTTCTCCGACCGGAATAGATCCGTTTATTTGAATTTCTCCATGCTCCCAAGATGAGCAACCTCCTTCGTGTGGAGCTGCTACAAAACTGTCACTATTGAGCACCGACTCTGAATATAGCCTCCATGCGAGGTCGTGACTGCAACGGTCTGAAATAATAATAAGTAATAGTGTTGTCTCGGCTTTAGTTAGAATAGGACTACACCGTTATGTCGTAAAACGGTATTTAAATTATTGAGAAGATGACATCGAAACTTGGATCGTTATGTTGTATTTTACGGACTAGGCCATTTTCTAAATGCGTTTCGTTTTCAAGTATAGACAATGTATGGGTTGCCATATATGTAAAAAAGGGATTTTACTCGGCTGTTTTGCAGCAGAACTAGGTAACATGGGGATAATGACAAATAAAAAACATTACACCCACCGTCTGAGCTAAATCTTTCGAATCCTTGTGGACATCCCATCTGATAGCCGTTGTCCAGTAAACGTTGACAGTTGACCCAAACATCGACAGTGCCGACGGTTTTGTTAGTTCCATACTTGGACAGGTGGTAGACGTCCACGAAATCGGCGCATACTGAGTTTAAGCTTTCAGGCATTAGACAAATTTCGTCGTAGAAAGTACCAGTGGGGTCTAGGCCAGTTATTCTGGGAACAAAACAAATACACACATTAAAAGTGTCTAGGGATCAAGTACGTTTTAAAGTATTGCAGCAATTGAGGTTTATTATATTAATTATTTAGGTCGCTATTGATTCAATTTAGCACAGAGGCCTGTAATACTATCGTAATTTAGTGATTTAAATAAAAGAAAATCAACTACCAATTAATCCTACTTATATCTATAAAACTGTGTAAAATGGCGCTTTGACGTTTCAGGCAACATACTGAGAATATCGCTTTTGACACTATACACACAGTTATTAGCCGCCTTTGAATTTTGAAGCCGCCGCCGCATCACGGGCAGCGTGGCCGAACGACATGGAGGACGGATACAACTACAACGGACTAAAACACTGTTCGACGGAAACATATCACGACCGCCCACTGAATGTTGGTTTCGAGTCTCCAATCCGTTTACGTGAAGTGTTCTGCATTCCCCAAGCCCTCTGAGAGCCTACCTATAGCACCCTGCAATCGTCGTAGGGCTCGTGAACACAAAGATTGGCAGGAAAAGTCTGGAGTACTGTGCGTTTTTCCGATGAATCTACTTTCGGTATGAGACAACCACAAATTTGGAGGATCTCTAAACGTCCGTTTAAGGTTTTGTCAGGAAGTTCATCCATATGGCGGAGGAACAAAAATGACATGGGCCGCTATTTGGGTAGGTGGAAGATCTAATTTAGATAAGAGGCAACCTCGATGCTGTGATCTGATTTACGCGAAGGATTGTTTCAGACACACTAATCCCTTTGCGAAGCCGGGTGCGTTATTCGTTACAACTATCGGACGACAATGCACACCCACGCATGACTAGAGTCGTAATACGCACTTCTTTCCCTCTTTTTGAGGTACAGAACTCTAGTTAAAACTACAAAAGGTTAAAGATTGATATATCCCCATATAACAAAAACATATTTTAGGGCGTTTTTTCTTCAATAAAGCATGTCTACGCTTGTTATAAAGGTCATTGCATGGAAAGTGTGAAGATCAAGAAGCTTCAATGAGGCACTGGCTCTGCTTTTATACCTGAACAAAATATGACAGTACTATTAACAAGCAATGATATTTGGCGGCAGACTTAGGTAAAGGTAACATTGGTGGTAGCTAGCCAGGCGGACATAGAGAAAATACACCAAACAAACCGAGTATCTACCGAATCCAACTCGGGACTGTACTGATCGTTAGTCCAACTAGCCATGTCTTGTTTGCCTAATAAAAATTTAATATATTCTTACCTGGGTATGACATAACCGTATTTCATAGTATATCTGCCGGTGTATCCCCATAAATGAGCTCCAAGAGAGAAGCCCACCAAATGTACGTGAGACTCAACTGCGCCAGCGTGAATCAAATCTATAAGAAATTGACCCATTTGCTCACCAACCTGACAACAGATATACAAAGCCTAACATTTTACATGTGTTCAAGTTCATTCAACTTACTTATGCCTCCCTGACCGCCTGTACTTTGTGACCCCCTTCAAATGGGAACTAATCTGGCCAAGAGTGCAATAAAGTAACTCAGGATAAACATCCCTAGAAAGTCACGTCAGCAAAGACATTCGTCTACCTATTAGCTACATATGTGGCGGTGGCGTATCATTGGCGCCGCTTAATCGGGACCATTACCATGCCCATTTACGTCCGCTACGAGATCTCTCGCAGCAGCGTAGCCCGACGAATCATGACGTAAAAATGTTCACCTGTAGAAGTAGAATTGTCTGGGTACATATATGGTTTTTATTTTCTCAAAAAGCTCTCAATCAATTTCGATACAATTTATATGGGACCACAATAAAGTATGCTCTACCAAACAAACAAAAAAATCATCAAAATCGGTTCACAACTGGCGGAGCTATCGCGTAACATACATTTTAAAAACCATACAGTCGAATTAAGAACCACCTCCTTTTTGAACTCGGTTGAAAATCTCCAATTTCATCTCGATTAAAGTAGTGTGACTCAAGGTTTTATGCTATAAGTACGAGTTCACATGAGAATATCACGGATTCGGGAAGACTTGTCCATTTTCTGGTTCGTTTCGGGCTAGTGTAAAAAAAATGGCTTACAATTTTAGCATTTGGTACTGCATTCCACTTATATCCTACATCGTTTCCTAATCCATTTCTGGAAGCCTCTTCTGTCCAATCCAGCAGCACCACGTTCACTTTGTTCTCATTAGTCTTCAAGTAGGAACTAATCACTGTATTCGTGCAAGGAGTGCTGCCATTGCCGGAGTAACCGAATGTGTAGATAACAGTCGCCAGAGACTTGTTGAAATAATTGCATTGTAATAGTTTGTCTGAATTGTTGACAGGGACCACTTGGAATTCGTCTAAACGGCTTGAAACATAACCAAAAATTAAATATCATATATCAGTATTGAAAATCGATAACTCTTTATTCTACTTATTTTAGTAGACTAAGCTAGGTAGGTATACTTCATCATCATCATCATCAGCCGGGAAACGTCCACTGCTGGACATAGGCCTCCCTCATGGTACGCCACATCGACCGGTCCCGAGCCACCTGCATCCAGCGACTCCCCGCGCCTTTAACCAGGTCGTCGGTCCATCTAGTAGGGGGACGGCCTGGTAGACGTTTCCCGGTACGTGGTCGCCACTCGAGAACCTTTACTCCCCACCGGTTATCGGTTCTTCGAGCGTTGTGGCCTGCCCATTGCCACTTCAGCTCACTGACTCGTCGAGCTATGTCGGTGACCTTCGTTTGTCTACGGATTTCCTCATTCCGGACCTTATCACGTAGAGAAATTCCGAGCATAGCTCTTTCCATTGCTCGCTGAGTGACTTTGAGCTTGTTTATTCGGCCCACAGTAAAATACCACGTTTCGGTTCCGTATGTCATCACTGGCAACACGCACTGATCAAAGACTTTTGTCTTTAGTCGCTGAGGTATTTTGGACGAGAAGATATGCCGTAATTTCCCGAACGCTGCCCAGCCGAGTTGGATTCTTCGGTTGACCTCTTTGTCGTTCAACTAGGTAGGTCCAACTTCGACAAAGGTATACTTACTCTTTATAAATTCGTAACGTTGCAGCTCGGATGTAAGCAAGACCTGTTTTACAAAAAAATATTAAAGTAGCGCTTACACGAGCCCTTGTTTGTGCATTTTATTGTTTGTACAATAAAATGCGGCAACTTTTGCGCTAGTATTCTTTTTAATTACTCCATATTGCTCGCTTATAGTAATTACCGAATATCCAGATGATTGTGTATTCAATTTGTACAGCCTAATAAAATAATAAAAAACAAAATTAAAATAAAAGCCCAAACACGGCTACTAGCTAATTAGCTATATGCCTTCGCATGGTTCCCTTCAACGTCGTTCTGATCCATGCCTCACCAGACCCTCATAAGTTCATGTGCAGGTTCTGCTCAGCAAACACTTTCAAAAGAGCCCAAACACGGCTCACTAGCTATTTGCCTACGCAAGATTCCCTTCAACGTCGTTCTGATCCATCATCAGACCCTCAAAAGTTCATGTGCAGGTTCTGCTCACCAAACACTTTAAAAAGAGCCCAAACACGGCCTAGTAGCTATAAGCCTTCGCAAAGTTCTCTATCCCTCATTTTAATGAGTGAAAATCTTGATTGCAGCGCCCCCTGGTGAGCTAGCGCCATACCACCTATCTAAGAACCATCGCTGACGTATCAGCAACCCTTTACAAAAAAAACGTATGAAAATCAGTCAAACCGTTCTAGAGATAAGTGGCAACATTGGTTTGTATGTACACACAAACAAACAATCATCCTCTCACCCTAAACGCATACACTGTCTCCGTTCCGTCGTGGGTAAAAATAGATTACATACAATTAATTATTAAATGAAATAATAAAGAGGAGAAAATTCGGGTATCCAGACAAAAATATACGTAGTACTCAAAAAAACTTACACAGAGTAATTGTTAACATGTAGAAGACAATCCGCCCAGACTCCATACTTAATTTTTTACTACACCACTAATGTGCCGACTGCAGAGGACACAAGTGTTATAAAAACATTCTCAAAAGTTAGCAATTTACGAAGACGTCATCAAACAACAATGTAGATTGTACTGTACAATTGTACATACAACCAATAATGCAATAAAAGGACCCGACACCTAACGGAGTGTTATGAGTAGGCCACAACACTAGAACATGTTGTCAAGATGGCACCTGAGCCACACCTACATTATTGTGTCGTGAGATTCTTAAAATGTATTAATTGTATTGTACTGATCCAATAAAGCAATGTTCAACCAACACACGGAGGTTTTACGTTCCCAGAATTAATTCAGTTAATATAATATTTTTTTAACCGGCTACGTATTACGAGGCGTACACTTAGAGGGTTAACGGGATTACGCCCCATCGTTCATACTAAATTCCTGTTGCCATAATTTTATAAAATAGAATTGCTGGCTTACAGTAATTATCTAAAAAAAGGACATCGGATTGTAATGTCGCGAAATGAGTATCATTAACATACAACTTCACTGTAAATAGCCATTTTCATTTCTACACACTTTTTATTGTTTAAAGCGCCATCTACGGACCATTTTAGCTGCATAAAGGCTACAATAGCTAATAATAGAGATGTAAAATGATATTTATTTCGCGACACTACAATTATATCTTCTTTTATTTTAGTTAATTACTTATCAAAGCCCATTCTATTTTAAAAGATTATCATCAATACATATAATAAAACAGTAAAACCAGTGTGTCTGTACATTGAGTATATTTACCTAAAACTAGTTGAGGGCGATGTAAAAATAGTAACAGAATACGAATATACGATTTTTAACCTGACGTGGAACCTTAGCAGTACCAGTCAAATTAGGAGAGATATGAAAATACTGCCTTAATAAAAGTTTATCAGCGTGATGAGCATTTCCTATTGACTTACAAAAATGGAAGGTCTGGAACCACTGATGTGGAACTCCAGCAGCTCAGCTAAACTAGAAGAGATATGAATAGAGCGCCTTGGGGAAGATTGTTTAGCGTTATGCGCATTTCCTATTGACTTACAAAAATGGAAGGACTGGAACAACTGATGTGGAACCCCAGCAGCTCAGCTAAACTATAAGAGATGTGAATAGAGCGCCTTGGGGAAGATTGTTTAGCGTTATGCGCATTTCCTATTGACTTACAAAAATTGAAGGTCTGGAGCAACTGATGTAGAGCCCCAGCAGCTCAGCTAAACTATAAGAGATATGAATAGAGCGCCTTGGGGAAGATTGTTCAGCGTGATGAGCATTTCCTATTGACTTACAAAAATTGAAGGTCTGGAGCAACTGATGTGGAACCCCAGCAGCTCAGCTAAACTATAAGAGATATGAATAGAGCGCCTTGGGGAAGATTGTTTAGCGTTATGCGCATTTCCTATTGACTTACAAAAATTGAAGGTCTGGAGCAACTGATGTAGAGCCCCAGCAGCTCAGCTAAACTATAAGAGATATGAATAGAGCGCCTTGGGGAAGATTGTTCAGCGTGATGAGCATTTCCTATTGACTTACAAAAATTGAAGGTCTGGAGCAACTGATGTGGAACCCCAGCAGCTCAGCTAAACTAGAAGAGATATGAATAGAGCGCCTTGGGGATGTTTGTTCAGCGTGATGAGCATTTCCTATTGACTTACAAAAATTTAAGGTCTGGAATAACTGATGTGAAACACCAGCAGCTCAGCTAAACTATAAGAGATATGAATAGAGCGCCTTGGGGAAGATTGTTCAGCGTGATGAGCATTTCCTATTGACTTACAAAAATGGAAGGTCTGGAACAACTGATGTAGAGCTCCAGCAGCTCAGCTAAACTATAAGAGATATGAATAGAGCGCCTTGGGGATGTTTGTTCAGCGTGATGAGCATTTCCTATTGACTTACAAAAATGGAAGGTCTGGAACAACTGATGTAGAGCCCCAGCAGCTCAGCTAAACTATAAGAGATATGAATAGAGCGCCTTGGGGAAGATTGTTTAGCGTTATGCGCATTTCCTATTGACTTGCAAAAATGGAAGGTCTGGAACAACTGATGTGGAACCCCAGCAGCTCAGCTAAACTATAAGAGATATGAATAGAGCGCCTTGGGGAAGATTGTTTAGCGTTATGCGCATTTCCTATTGACTTACAAAAATTGAAGGTCTGGAGCAACTGATGTAGAGCCCCAGCAGCTCAGCTAAACTATAAGAGATATGAATATAGCGCCTTGGGGAAGATTGTTCAGCGTGATGAGCATTTCCTATTGACTTACAAAAATGGAAGGTCTGGAACAACTGATGTGGAACTCCAGCAGCTCAGCTAAACTAGAAGAGATATGAATAGAGCGCCTTGGGGAAGATTGTTTAGCGTTATGCGCATTTCCTATTGACTTACAAAAATGGAAGGACTGGAACAACTGATGTGGAACCCCAGCAGCTCAGCTAAACTATAAGAGATGTGAATAGAGCGCCTTGGGGAAGATTGTTTAGCGTTATGCGCATTTCCTATTGACTTACAAAAATTGAAGGTCTGGAGCAACTGATGTAGAGCCCCAGCAGCTCAGCTAAACTATAAGAGATATGAATAGAGCGCCTTGGGGAAGATTGTTCAGCGTGATGAGCATTTCCTATTGACTTACAAAAATTGAAGGTCTGGAGCAACTGATGTGGAACCCCAGCAGCTCAGCTAAACTATAAGAGATATGAATAGAGCGCCTTGGGGAAGATTGTTTAGCGTTATGCGCATTTCCTATTGACTTACAAAAATTGAAGGTCTGGAGCAACTGATGTAGAGCCCCAGCAGCTCAGCTAAACTATAAGAGATATGAATAGAGCGCCTTGGGGAAGATTGTTCAGCGTGATGAGCATTTCCTATTGACTTACAAAAATTGAAGGTCTGGAGCAACTGATGTGGAACCCCAGCAGCTCAGCTAAACTAGAAGAGATATGAATAGAGCGCCTTGGGGATGTTTGTTCAGCGTGATGAGCATTTCCTATTGACTTACAAAAATTTAAGGTCTGGAATAACTGATGTGAAACACCAGCAGCTCAGCTAAACTATAAGAGATATGAATAGAGCGCCTTGGGGAAGATTGTTCAGCGTGATGAGCATTTCCTATTGACTTACAAAAATGGAAGGTCTGGAACAACTGATGTAGAGCTCCAGCAGCTCAGCTAAACTATAAGAGATATGAATAGAGCGCCTTGGGGATGTTTGTTCAGCGTGATGAGCATTTCCTATTGACTTACAAAAATGGAAGGTCTGGAACAACTGATGTAGAGCCCCAGCAGCTCAGCTAAACTAGAAGAGATATGAATAGAGCGCCTTGGGGAAGATTGTTTAGCGTTATGCGCATTTCCTATTGACTTGCAAAAATGGAAGGTCTGGAACAACTGATGTGGAACTCCAGCAGCTCAGCTAAACTATAAGAGATATGAATAGAGCGCCTTGGGGATGTTTGTTCAGCGTGATGAGCATTTCCTATTGACTTACAAAAATTTAAGGTCTGGAACAACTGATGTGAAACACCAGCAGCTCAGCTAAACTATAAGAGATATGATTGGGGGGAAGATTGTTCAGCATGATGAGCTCTTTCTGTAGATGTATATAAATCAAAGATCTGGAATACTTGAAGTGGATGACGGTAGTAAAGTCAATACATCAATCAGACATCAATACATATAAAAGAACAGTAAAACCAGTGTCTGTACTCTGTATTGAGTATATTTTCAAGTAAAAATAGTAACAGAATAGGAATCTACGATTTTTCAAATTTTTTCTGTCTGTTTGTACACGCTAATCTCCGGAACTACTGGACGGATTTGAATGAAACTTTTTTTAATGTATAGCTATCTTTCTAGCTGCTAGCTGGGCATCTTTCTGAAGATCGGAATACCTGACGTGGAACCATAGCAGTACAGTTATATTATGAGAAGATATGAAAATAGCGCCTTAAGAAAAGTGCGTGCTGAGCACTTTCTGTTGGTGTATAAAAATCTGGAATACTTGATGTGGAAGCATAACAGACCGGCTAAAGAAAAATCTAAAATAGTTTTTCCTGAAAAACATTTACATGTACCTATATAATAAATAACATAAGCTGGGTGTACCTCCACTTGGTGAAGGTGGAAACAGTTTAGGTCTAATTTTCAATAGCTTAAACCCGACTTAAAGTAAGTGCTTTGCAGAGAAATATAGTCGAAGCTGAACTTCTAACTGGGTGTGGTGCAGGCGAAACAGTATGTATACCACGTATTCCACTCATTCCCAACAATTTCCCATTTGAGTTTAAACGCACACAGTTCCCTGTGACAATTTGCTTTGCAATGACAATAAATGAATCGCAGGGATAGACACTGAAAGCTGCCGGTGTAGACCTGAGATCTGGTTGCTTTTCACACGGCCAACTTTATGTTGCTTTCTCGCGGGTCATTAACGCTTAAATGGAAAACTACCAATGTTGTTTATAAAGAAATTCTATGAACGTTTCTTACGGTCATAAAGTCTACGCGAACGAAGTCGCGGGCTCCAACTAGTAACAACATAAATTTACTAAAGAAGGGTTCGGAGAGGGATACCGTTAAGTAGCAAATTAAACTAAGCCATTCTGAATTATTTTACATTATCGTGCGCGGGCTCATTTTATTTTCGTTACTATTCTAAGGTCACGACTATGTACAAGTTGGATTGAAAAACAAAACTTTGCAGTCTGATATAATATTCTCTGATACATCGGTCTACATCTACCAGTATCTATTTGACGTTAAGATATGACTATATCTCATTCTGTACGGCTCCATCATCAGACCCAAGTGTAACTCTTGTAATATATCTGACTCGTCAAACATGAACCCAAACTCGTGGTGCTTACTAGTATCCCTTGAAGAGTTCAACTTTCTTCTTCCTGACTTAATCATCAGACGATGTTCACCAAGTGTACCACCATTGATGAGCTAAACTCGTCATACCAAGCCAAATGAATTAAATGTATTGAAGGTCATCGAACTCTTCAAAAACCCAATGATTATAGAAAACACTTCTAGACCCTAGTCGATTTTCCGACACGGCTCTGAATTAGCCGCCCGCGACTTCATCCGCGTGGACTTTACAAAGTATCCTACGGGAATCTCTCTCCCACCACGATGCTAAGCGTTGATTTATCTTCAGTTTAAATAAATATAGTTTAAAAAATAGTACAGTTATACATTGCACTCGTAAAACCAAACGAGCCCAAAGTTGAGGTGCTTACTTACTAACATCCCTCAAAGTTCCACTTTCTACCTCCTGTCTTCATCACCAACTAGTACACATTGAAGAGTTCTTCTATACACCTCGCTTGCAGATTAGCCCGTTGCAATGTCATCAGACTTACTGCAAAGTTACAAATTCCTTACGGCAGTTAAAAGTAATTGTAAAATAATTTAAAAATTATACCTTTTCAGATTTATTCCTATACTTGTGCTGTAAGACCAAAATGTCAGGATTCTAGGTCAATGGGAAGTATAGGTTTTTATTCCTTCTATGTCGAAAAATGTGTCTGAATCAGCCTTATCTGTTTAATGCATTGACCTAGAAGATTAATTTTTACACACATCCCAAGGACTGCAGACTTGAATCTTTGATATTTATTTCAACTTGATACTGCCTCATCTCTCTCTGACTCATCTGAGAAAAAGGGTCTTGACAGACAGATGGACAACAAAGTGTTCCTGTAAGGGAACCCTAATACACAATAAAATTCCCAAACAACTGATACTGTGTTAGGGTTCCACACCTCAAAGGAAACCTTATAGGAAGGAACCTCCAATCTCTAGATACTACAGACATAGAAAAACAAATAAAACTACATTTAAGATTTAATTGAACATTTTATTTCCCCTTTTTTTTTACAAAATGTTGAATAACACAAATGTAATCTGGAATGAAGTGACAAAGTAAAACATTCAGTATACAATTATGATATTTTTATTTCCGCTTAACTAACTCAATTAGGTAAAAATTTGATGGGTTTACTTGTCTCTTACTTTGATAAGATCATTTAGATCTAGTGCTACGCAAATTTCCTTTGAATCTGTGCGAGGGTTACGATCCAGTATTTCCGTTATGGGGTAGTAGTTTTCACGGTTATCCACGTTCCAACCGGAATACTAAAAATAAAAACATCTTATAATTATGAAGGTCAAGAACAAATTAATTTAATAACAGTAAAATTATAATTACCACACAAGTACATTTGTGTAGAATCTTTCCATTTGATTCCATTGGTATAAACTTTTGTAACAATGCCTTCCCATCTATTTTCCACAAGTTAATTTCATCAAGCTTTGAAATAACTGTATCACCATCCCATTTTACATCGGATTTTAGCAACACAAAATTTCCAGACTGAAAAAAAAAGTCATATAAATATTTTTAGCTTAATAATATCAAACATAATTTTGACAATAGGTTAATGCACCATTACAATAATCTCTTCTTTTTTTTTCAACAATATAACAAGTCAATGGATAGTGACAGCAAATGAATAACACACATAATTACATGTAGCTGTTTTCAAGTTAAAGACTGGACATATCAAATAAGAAAATATTTTTTAAGAGTATTTATTTATTGATTATTAATGTTACTTACATGGAAATGCTTTGGAATATCTTTAGACTGGCTTGAATCCGACTTATTGCCATCTGAGCCATTTTTCTCTTCATCGGATCCTTCCTCTTCATCAAGTTCTCCTTCATCCTCTTCACCTTCTTCATCGTCCTCCCCTTCTCCCTCACTTTCCTCAGACGAATCCTCTTTGCGTTTCTTCTTGGAGCTGTTGTTCATAGCAGGCTTTGTCGCGCGCTTGCGCCCGGCGCGGGGCGCTTGTTCATTCTATCGATATGAAAATAAAGTACATTTACATAGATACTCTCACCTAAATAATAAGCAAGCAGGTAAGGACTCCGTTTATCGAAGATTGACACAGTAATCAGGTTTCTTAATACGACACTATAAGGTTAACCTATCACCCACCATTGAATACCCACAAATCACGCGCCCGACTATTCACATCGCATCAAAGTATTGATGTATGTTTTAATAATAAATACATCATGTAATCTAGATAAAACGGCAACGGTACGGAGTCACACCCATTACAACAAAAATAATAGACATAAAACAAGATTTTTTGATCATTCAACACATACCGTATCGGCTTCCGGCGTCCAATCTTCGCCTGAATCTTGGAATTCTTCTGGATCGCCTGCAGGTTCAGAACCTTCAGAGTCGTCATCTTTCTTCAGAGACTTGCGTTTACGCATATTAAAATTTGGTAATATAAAGATCACGTATCCTAAATCTGGAATTTAGCAACCCACGCCGCTGCTAATAAAGTCAAAAGCGAACGAACGCTTGTTTCCAAGCTTGTGTGCAAGCAAAAGCATAGACAAAAATATGATTATGACGCTAGAATGGCTCAGTGCGCGGCAAGGAAGAAAAACAGCGACAATTGGTGTTGCTACATTAAATTTGTAATTTATATAAAATATCAAAATCAAATAAGTTGTCAATGGTGATAATGATAAACTAAAACGTTGTAAACAATATTTTTCTTCTCGCTAAGTTATCTTTTACAAAGTAATTACGGTTAATTTAGTCATAATAATAAAAATGACTTCTAGAACTTCTTAAACAATGCCCGCTGTACATTTATTTTAGCAGCGACTTTTTTGCTGGATATCAATACAATCTTCGCGATGTACCGATTACCGATTGAGGTAAACTTTTTTTGAACCCATTACGTACACACCATAGACCTTTTTTATTTTTTATCTTTGGTAAGATTTTTTTCCTACCATTTCTTCAGTTTTCTCAATAAAATAATGTGTACATTTTATCCCTTGTTTTGACAATTATTGACGAGAATTTCAAAGACCAGCCTTGGTTTAAACATAACTCGAAAGAATCCATATGCCGAATGTACTCGACATGCTAAACCCTTTCGATTGCGTCGAAACCCTCACCAAGACACTTTTGCACTATATCACACGATAACACACATAACAGTATTATTAACGAATTACCAAAATTGCAATCATGCAATGAACCACCATTTTTCAAGTTGGCGCCAAGAATTTCGTACCATAGACCTTTTTTTGGTAGGTACCATAGACGACATGGGTTTAAAAAAGTTTACCTCAATCGGTAATCGGTACATCGCGAGGATTGTATTGATATCCAGCAAAAAAGCGGCTGCTAAAATAAATGTACAGCGGGCATTGTTTTGTTTGATTTTGACGTCTAGTGGCCGGTAGTTGTGTGTTACTGCTTTAAGATTATTGACGTATCTAGTTATTGTCATATCAGCTGATTGCGTCATTGCATTTATAGACAATAACGCAAAAACAAAAAACAAGTCGCAGTATCGAAATTGCCTGTACAGTGATCATTTCATTAGAAACAACCCGCAAATAAAGATCTCAACATGAAATTCCAATATAAAGAAGAACATTCGTTTGAGAAAAGGAAGACTGAGGGTGAGAAAATACGCAGGAAGTATCCGGATCGAGTGCCAGTCATCGTCGAGAAAGCCCCCAAGGCTCGACTCGGCGATCTTGACAAGAAGAAATATTTGGTGCCATCTGATCTAACTGTTGGCCAGTTCTATTTCTTGATTAGAAAACGGATTCACCTGCGGCCCGAAGACGCCCTCTTTTTCTTTGTCAACAATGTAATTCCTCCCACGTCGGCGACCATGGGCTCGCTCTACCAAGAGCACCACGATGAAGATTTCTTCCTCTATATAGCATTCTCGGACGAGAATGTTTACGGAGCTATCTAAATTTCAACTTCAAATTCACTATTCTATCGACCATGTGCTGAAACATCCGAACATATGGAGAAACTAGTTAATAAGGCTTTAGCTGTTAAACAATTGATGTATTATGTTTTAAGGTGATAAATATTGATCTTTATTTGCTATTTCCATATACAACATTGTGAAAACAATGTTATTATAGTAAAATTATAAAATATCTGTTTCATTATTATAATAACGATATTATTATGGGTGACAATTGATAAATTACAATTTATTTTCTTTGTTTGGTTTAGGATTCTAATACTACTTATATGTATCTCTCACAATAAATACAAAAAATAATAGTGTAGTTTTATTTCATATGGTATGGTATTGTAAAAGTTTAAAAAATAAGATTGTTATGGTTGAGAGAAAAACTATTGTTCTGTAAAATTTTCTCTCTGCCTTGAGAATTGTATATAAAAATATCTATATGAACATTCTATCTAGTTTTTTGGGATAAAATAAAACACAGTAATCAACTGTGTAAGTACTCAAATTAATAAATGCATATGGTATGTATACAACTCCACCTATTCAGCTAGTATGGGTTACTTAAGTAAGCTGGCTCAAATAATAGTTATTTAGGTATCATATATAAGTTTAGTGCATATCAATAAAAGTGTAGATCCAGTTTGGGTTGATTAATTATAACTTAACAGAATATATCAATTTTAAATCAATTCCAAGTCGTTACGCCGCGTCCCGTTCTAGCTACCAATGTCGCAGGGGTCATCCTGGAGTCTATAAGAGGTCGAGATGGATGTATATCACGATCCATTGACTTAGATAAAACATGACCATGTTTTAAGTTAAGATATATCATCAGCTAAATACTAGGTGAAAGTCCCACCGATACTCACCTTGCTTGCTCGATTTGCTGTAATCATTACGCAAGCAGCTGTTGTAGTAGCCCTGCCACCTGAGCTTCAGGTTAGGTTATGTACGAAGTTTACATCTGCTGCTTCAGGAAAACTTTATACAAAATTATTTTCCGAAAACTGTATAGAATATTAGATGAGAATGAAAAAAAAATTAATTTTCTGTCGTTGGTATTTATGTATTGGTGATTTCATTCCCACGACGCAATCATTTTAGGGGAGAATGTGAACAGGGATCACTCTATATCATCCCATCGTAATAGGCGCAAAATCAGATGTGCAGCATCACCTACCTATGTAACATCTTACTGCGATCACCAATCCCCTCATGGTATGTCCGACGTCTAATGAGCAGAGGACTTATGCACACGATTTTATAAACGCCTGCGGTGGACAATATCAAAGTCCCCGTATCAGACTTACGGGTACGAGCCTCTCTTCTCGAAAAGAATATCCGTTCGGCCATTGAAGTCGTCATTATCGGCCGGATTAGTAAAGAATCGTCATATATCGGTTGCGACATTATATATTTGTTATATATCGTGTAAGTATATTTCATTTGAATATTGTAACATGGAAGCACTCGGTAAGCACAGCATCAGTTGGAACAAAAACACGCCATTGTTAAAATTTGACAATTTTATTTCTACATAATGACAATTATTATAATAAGGTATGGAAATGTATTATTATCATCTTATACACTACACATTCAAAAATGATAATTAATATTTATTCAATTGGAACAACGACTGTCGAAACATATTCAAAATAAAAAATAATTAATACTCTAAAACATTTATTCGTATATAAGTGAAAATAGCTTAGCACATATTGTATCTGGATAAATCGCAATGATTGTCAGACGTTGATATTTTCTTCGGCCTATTTAAAATAATACTAATTCAAAACATTTAAAAGGGCATTAAAGCTATCCATATTTATCGTTAGCTTAGAATCCTTATCAACACGGCCGAACGTTCCCCAACTAAATAAACTTATGGTCTACGCCGACTATCGAGGTCCATAGCCTGAAAGTGGTAGTTCCAACACAGTCCATAGGACATGCAGACAAATTAAACCGGACCGTCACGATGACTGATACTCGACAGTCTAGCAGATGACAACTCATAAAAATCCATATACACTGTGCATGTGTCGGGACGGTGTCAGTCATGGAATGATAACTGGTCTAATGGACAGCGGTAGCTTGCTTCCATACTAGCTCACAGCTTTTTGATCAACTACTAAACTATTTGGTTGAGGAACCATAGTGTGCCGTGTAGTTCTGGCCTGAACAAGAATAAGAAAGCATTAACGCCTCACCGTCACAGTCACTTGCCTAATGAAAAAGTCGCATAGTCATTAATAATATTTAAATTATATTTTAAATCTAATAGTAAACTTCTAGTGTTCAGAACCGCATGTAATTGTGTGAACGTCGCGAAGGTCTTCCCCGGCGCATGCCTCGCCCTCTCGTCCCACTCTCGCTGTCTGTAAAACAAATGAGAAACCAGTGTTATAATCGATGTCACTACACTATATTTAGATATAGCAAATAGTAAAATTATGTTGAGGATGATTGTGTTCCAGTTAGCACAGAAAACAACTAGTAACCTAAGTAGCGTTTCTATGTGAGCACGCTTCCATTTTTCAGCTTTAAATCACTTAACATCGGATGATATGAAGACGAAAGTACCAGGACCTCATACCTAAGGTGGAGTCTAACTATAACTTAGATAAAAACAGAGGAAAATAATAATAGTCATAGCATGTCATAGCATAAGGTCTCTGTCATTTCCGTAAAATAAATGAAATCATTATCAAAAATCCGAATTTACATATGTACATTTAAAAAGCGAAGGACCGCGTTCTTATTTCAAAAAGACTCGAACTGAAGCCAATTTTCTTCGAACATGACAATGCAGCAAAAAGTATCTAATTAAACAGACCGAGATATTTGTACGGAGGTTAGTGCGGAACAGTTTTCATACACGCTCTCTTACCCTTATGCTAGGTAGTCTTTAATTGGGATGGTGGCCAAGAGTGTGTTGCAAATACTGCCCAGGCAAAAAAAGGAATTTCGGTCCAAAAACCTAGTAATTATTTTTGTTTTAGAAGGACATGAAAAACATTCCTTCAGTTAATAAGAAAAACGCACGCTTGCTTTGCAACCTTCTGAAATCAAAAACTTTTAGCACGCCAAACAGCTACAAAACGTATCATTTTTAAGCACATGTTTAAAAAAATATTTTACTGACAAAAATACAAAGGTATACACAGATACGTATATCATAAATCGTACATAAATCTTGTATTTTGTGTCTGTGTGACCCTAAAAATTAAGATATAATTTCATATCTATACCATTACCAGTAGGCAAAACACCAGAGAACATTAATTTCTAATGAATTTTTACATATATTCGTATATAAGTATTCGTAAAATGAAGATGTGACGTAACGCGTTTATTCATTAATACAATAGTGAACAAGTAAGGAGTCTTCGGCGTCTTCTTTACGTATGCACAGGTGTTCCGAATCGATATGCCTTAATAGCGTGATATTTTATCATTTAATGTTTCACGGTCGGTCAAATGAACCGGAACCGACTTCCGGAATAACTTTTGGTTGGCTGCTAAACTGAGAATCGAAACCTGCATCCGCATTTTTCATTATAATACAACTGGATTTAACCAAAACCGCGCATATTATTACGAAAACGGTTGTCCTTTTTATAAGGACGTCACGGTTTGTGAGCACCATAATAGCAGCGCGGCGTACTTAGTTCAAACTATTGCGATTTAAAAAACATAACGAACGTGCAATGAAACTCGCGCCACTTTACTGTATACTACAGGTTTATTATCTCTGACAAAGATGTACTTATGTTTGATAACGTTTTTCACCTGTTTCATGCGCTCGTTCGTTGACTTTACTATGACTTATACCGGTCATTCACGTATACACATAGGTTTTCGCTCTTTTATTCACGTCAGAATTCGGATTCTCAGCTCTCATCAAGCCTTAACCCTAACATTACCACACTACCTATTTCATATAATACATACAAGAAAATAAGGACCACTAGAGAAGTTTTACCGTAAAAAATCAACTTTTGTTTAAAGTTATATTAATAAAAACAAATAATTACCATGCACACATTATTTTTGATTAATTTCCCGTATAAACCAGTTTTAATTAACTTTTATCAATATAACTGGAAACATGTGCTGTGACAATTTTTGTAGATAGCCATTATTTTGTTTTGAGTATATTACGTGACGCTACTTAAAACGATAGTACAACATTAGATCTCCCGTCCAAAAAAACAAGCCAAAAACACATTCAATTGACTCTTATATTTAGGGCATAATAAGCATCAACAGCTACTTGAATATAGCATCATGTCGTCTAATTTGATATATCGTTGCAATTAACCTAAAAGAAAATGTTTTATTGCCCAATATCCACTTGAAATTTTTTGTCTCCATTCCTTTAGCAGCATCTACTTACCCCTCATTTTTTCTGATGGTATGTGCGATAACGGAAGTGTCCTCAACAACCTGACTAAGCTCAAAGTCACTCAACCAGCAATAGAACGAGCTATGCTAGGAATTTCTCTACGTGATAAATACAGTATGAGGAAATGCTTAAGACGAACTAGGATCACCAACGTAGCTCAACGAGTTGGTGAGATGAAGTGGCCATGGCTAGGCCAAATAAGAAAACCTAAGCGAGGTCTTTGTCTAGTATAGTTTTTGTAGCCTATGTCCTTTCTTAGCATTTCCAATATACCTCTGCAAAAATCAAGTCATTTAAAACTTTCTGTTAAGTCGTGAATGTATGAAAAAATGATTTTTAAAATGAATTTATCCAATGTTTTAATAGGTACTCTGCTATTCGGGACGGAGACAAATTCAACAAATCACAACCATGAAAATCGGTCCAGACGTTCTGGAGTTATAAGTGTTTGAACTAACCCGACTTTGTTTTATATATTACTAGCTTCTGCCCGCGGCTTTTCCCACGTGGACTTTAGGATTTATCCCATGGGAACTACTACATAACAAATATTAAACCGACTTGACACTTGCAGTCAATGAGTTCATGTCAACGAATAATTAAATGGATATTATTCAAACTACAATTCGAAAATCCCTGCATTTTAAAGCTGTAATTTATCTTCGAAAATATTCATTTACATTACATGCTGTAAAGGGCCATATTGATCTATATTAAATGCACAATGTATTGTACTTGATTGGATAAGGATTAATTCTGTATTGATTAAAATCGCTTCCGTAAATAAGCCATTATTTATAGTATGAAGTAAATATTAAAAAATGGTTATTGTGAGTTATCCCTAAGAAATAGACATATACCACAGCGTACTTTTTTGCAGAGCTTTATAAGGTGTACAACACTGTAGTACATTATTTTGATCTATCTCGTAGGGTTCAGTCAGCGTTTGCAATGCAAGCACAAAATGTGACAAAAACGACATCACATTAGAAACCTTTAAAATTATCATATCATACATAATAAATAAACCTTCCTCTTGAATCACTCTATTTATTGAAAGAAACCGCATCAAAATCCGTTGCGTATTTTTGCAGATCTAAGCATACATAGGGACAGACAGCGGGAAGCGATTTTGTTTTATACTATGTAGTGAAGATTACAGGAAAACCTAAGCGAGGTCGGTCTCTGTCTTGAATAGCTTTTGCAAAATTAAATAACATTGATATACAATTTATGATTCTGTTTCTTTGCGCAGGTCCAACTTACACTCGGCTGGTTGTTTAATATAGAGCGCAATCCGCGTGACCTGCGTGTCACTGCGACTACGTATATCTATGGTAACATGACAAGATAGTATGTTAAGTTAGTAGATAGAGTAATCAGTGTTACCTGCGGCACCCCTCATCCATCGCTGGTGGGGTGAGTGAGGCTGGGCGTGAGGAGGCGCGTGCGACCGTCGCGTCATCACCGCCGGCGGCGCGCTAGCCTCCGCCTCACGACCCTCTTCTGGTATCTGCTGAGAAAGATTTCAATACATTTTCTATCATGTTCTAACTAACGGCTTCCGTATAAGTGGATTTCAGAAATTGTCCCCACAGATACACTAATATAATACACGCTACAGTGAGTTCATCCATTAGTTGCCAGTTGGTGGTAAAATTCTTTATATGTAACGCGGGCGGCGTAAATACTCGCTAATATATAAGTTGCCTATATAAATTTACCATCGTCCTCATGTTTATGTTTCACCGTGCGTCCGTTGCCACCCAGTGTACTCTGCCTACCTACCGTACTAGTGCGGGTCGGAGGGCGGTGTTTAGTTGTTGTTATTAGTACCTGATGTGGTGAGGAGGGCTCGCTGCCCTGAGAGCTCACAGCTGCCGCTTCTTCCTCGGCGCGAGATTCTTCCCACTCGCGGGGCTCGGTGCCTTCGGGGCCTGACACAAACATTCACATTTAAATACATGTCAAATAAATAAAAAATTAAGAGTTGGAATCGCGCACTGAGTGTTCCGTACCACCACTCGTGTGTGTATTATTTTTAAAAGTATGTTTTATTTTATTGAGTTTGGCATCCTAAGCGCAAAAAAATATCATGCTCTTATTCGAGAGACCGCGTGAAAAGAAAAATAGCCCTGTCAAATATTTTTCGATACGTATGATTAGTTTTCATAGTATAACCAGTCGAAAAGAGAATCTAATCACGCGGTAGAAAAACGCACCATAGAAATCGGTACATAGGACTTAGGAGTGACGTAAGGGCTAAGCGTTGGATCGTTACAATGTACTTTTTACAATATTAACGTTTTCCTCATAAAATAATTTCGCAGTGTAATGAAACAACTAAATATAATTTTTTTAAATACATTCAAATAAGGTATTTTTTGAGATATGCTATAAAACCCAAGTAAAAATAATAATTGGATATTTTAAATTTTACATGAGTTTTATAATGCCCTTTATGGTTTAATAGTACATTATGATGCAAGTATGGTAAGCTGGATATTATAGTTGAGGTGTTTATAGGCACGAGGCAAAGCCGAGTTGTGGAGAATCATGCAGAGAAGGAAGGGTGCCAGAATCTCTACAGCTCATATATTACAATGATCATGACTAACGTGAGTCCGCGGCGGGTGTGGCGTGGGTCGGCGGCAGCGCCGCGGTGAGGTCGGCGTGCGTGTCGTGGTGGGAGGCCGCACCCGCGCCCGCGCCCCCACCCGCGCCCGCTTCAGAGAACGTGAACCGCGCACCGACAGTGCTCGCGCCGCTCCCGGATAAAGGAGACACCACCGCCTCGCCGAACCTGAGCACATACATGTATCATTCAAATAGTAACACCAACAAAATCATCTTAAGGTGGTATCGCTCGATAAAAGTATTATAATAAATTTCTTTTATCATGATCTTTTAAATGAGGATAGCTGGCTTTGTGGAGTAATTATTTAAAAATATGACATCGGACGGAAATGAGTATCATTAACATACAACTTAATATTAAATTACAATTTTCATTTTTACACACCTTTTATTGATTATTGTTCAAAACGCCACCTAGGGACCATTAGCTGCTGTCATGTAACAGCTATTGTACGTTACAAGTTTACAACAGGACAAAGTTGTACGTTAATGATATTGATTGCGCGACGCTATAACTCGATCGATAATATTTAGGTAATTACTTATCAAAGTCAACTATCCTATTTTAAAAGATAATGACAAAAGAAATTCTGTATGGAAGCATTCTGAGAGGATTCCCGTTAATTAATTTTAACTAGTTACAGCGAGCATAATGGCAAAACATCTTAAAAAAAATTGATTGAAAAATACATAGTGTCTTAATTAATGCTTCGAAGCTTCTTGCGCTTTTTTGGTTACATGGTTTTGCATTTGGCCTTCATCCCACCTGACGGTAACTGGTCAGAAGCAGAGGATGTAATAGCGCTCACCCAGAAGCCCCAAGATAATACGGTATGTTATATTTAATTACCGAAGAACAACAGCGCCTGCTAACCTACTCTATATAAAGTATAGTGCAGAGGATCGAACCCGTGTCCTCCAGATACGAGTTCTGTCCCCACTGTTAGTTAGTCACTATGCTACAGAGCTGTCATCAACAGCCTACTCTTCTACAGAGTGTATAGGCCATAGTCCACCATGCGTGCCCAGTGCGGATTGGCGGACTTCACATGCCTGTTTAATAGGTTTCCTTGCGATGTTTTCCTTCACCGATAAGCAATCGAATAATGTACTTGAAAAACAACTCATAGGTACACGGTTGGATTTGAACCCGGAACCCTCAGATTGAGAGTCCCCGCCTTATCTAATACGCCACCGACGCTTCCTACACTACAGAGAAGTAAGTTATATAAAATAGCACCAGTTTCATACCCGTCATTGCGTCGTGGCACGTAGAGCGTCGGCGTCGAAGGTACTATGCTGTCATCGGCGTCGTCAGCGCCGTTGCCGCCGAGAGACAACGCACCGCTCGCTGGACAATGTAATACAAACACTTCATCTAGCGGACTCGACGTGCATAATAGAATTATTAAGATCTCCCTCTGTTTTCTTGTGGGCATGGTTTCAAGAGACGGGAAACATCGTATGTGTCACCACATAAACACACACTGCAATCCTATCCCCGTCTGCTAACCATGGTGATCATTACAATCCACCCAGCGGTTCGGTCTCGCTATATTGATAGTGATAATGTTAATTTTTTTTCGAATGTCCTTGATGCTGCGTGGAAGGCGCTCAGCCAGATAAATTATTACTTGCTACTAGCCTAGGGGCGTCCTCGGTCTCGGCGTCGGCTTAGTGCTTTGTGAAGCTCTAAAGCGGGAACACTCGTGTGTACCTGTGCTCTGTGTCGTTTTGAGGAGGGATCGATAGTGCTTGAAGAGCCAAAGTGATAGGATCATATTTATGGTATAGCGATGGTATATGGTATAGTGATTATTCGCTGGTTAATTTCTATTCTTATGATTCCATTATTTTTAGGTAACAAACACCTATAGTTTATATAAAATACAATACAATAAATTAAAATAAAATTGTTACAAATAAAATAAAAACCTTTATTCTACTTATTTCCTAAGGCACGTGATTGCCGCTGGTGGTTTTAGTCACTATCCTTATTCGGAAGCGGAGGGCGTGGTACACCACGCCCTTCAAGTTTTCTTTCATTATGGGAACATAACGTGCTTCTAACACTGATGTATGGATGCTAACATAAAAAAACTAATAAAAAAAGTATTTATTGTACAAACTATTAAACTAAGTAACATCGCTCGCTTGGGAGAAAGTGTTCCTCCGTGGGTTATGCAAGCTTGAATTCCTTAAGTAATATGTATAAATAGGTCGTTATGTGATTTAAGAACAATGGCGGTAGCTATCCAGGCAAGCATAAAAGTGATCTACCAAACCGAGTAATAAATGGGTATCTAGCTGGGAATCGAACGCGCAACCTTTAGGATACTTGGGCGTGTGTTCTCATCTTAATCTTAAGGTTGAACAATTCTTAGGAAGTTGTCAATCAATTCAAGTCTGAAACATACAAATCTATATTTTCACTTGACAAACATTAAATATGTCTTCTCAGAGTAGGGACGGATGGCTAAAAATGTCACGATCAAACGGTAAATCTGTCAGAGAATTACTCATATAATGGTTTCATGCATTTCCACAAAAGAAAAAATTCTAAGGGAAAAAGTGTCAGTCATGTATTAATGTGTGTCAGTCATGTGTGTTTAGTACTTACTGCGATTCTACCACTAGACTAACAATTCTAATTATAAAAATAGTTAATAGCCTACAGCTACTTGAAGTTCTCCCTAAAAATATACATAGCATATAACTTGCCCGTGATTGAGATCATACTAACGTTCAGTGCCGCTGCTGATTGCCTCGATCTGCGGGGTAGGCGCGGGCGCAGGCTCGCTGTCAGCCTCGCCTGCCGGCCCTTCCCCGCTGTCGCCCAGCTCACTGCCCTCGCCCTCCTCCCCCGCCTCGGGAGACTGCACCGGCGAGTCCTGACAAAAGCACACACTTACACACACATACCCAATTTTAATTTTACTTACTTTGTTTACTAACTACGGAGTAGTTCCCTACACAGTAGCCTTAGAAAATATTCATGCGTTCAGCATATGCAAGACTAACTTTTGCCCGCGGACTTCAGAACATATCCCATGGGAACTGATATAAAGATAAAAAGAATATAAAAGGATAAAAAGAAGCACATATATAATCAACCTTTTCAGACCCATCAACATTTTTAATACTAATCATCTAAAAATCTAGCCACTATGTCTCTCCGTTACGACGTGAAGAAAAGACAAACAAACATGCTTTTTTTCGGATTTACAACACTCGCATGGAAACTAGGCCATGCCTTAATCGAATAAGTTACTGGCCATTAACACTTACTAGGCGGCACGGCAGTTGTATAATAAATAAATATCATGATGGTATCTAGCCAGTCAGACCTGTTTGTAATAGGATCACTCCATACCATCCTGTGGGTGTCGTAAGCCGGGTGGACGTATAGATCTGATTATTATGATCTAGCCAGTTGGATATACTTGTAGTACCACATGAGTATGCGATTCTATCTTACGGCTCGTCTTTGTACAGTACACTCATTTACGACTCATGCGGCCTGTTTGTGGAGCTAGTTGCCTCATGCGTGACAATGTCTCCATTTTTAAGAAAAACATTATGGAACCTTTTTTGTCACTTACAAATTGTTCATTTGTTAATATATAATAATTGCATGTATTATTACTATTAATTTATATTAAAATGTCCTCCTCTCTTCGGTATTTCTCGCTCTACCCAGGACTGCTGTAAGACATTTCTGGTAGAAATAAGCTGTTCCTTTTGTATATACTAACATATAATGTATATGTAAAAATATTTTCTGTGTTCAATGAAACGTTCAAATAAATACATAAAATGTGGTTGCCGTGCACAGTCCAGGACGTAACCATGGGTAGGCAGGTACTATCTAGTGTCGCGCACCTGTCTCTCGGCTGCGTCGGCGTCGTCCCCCTCCTCCTCCTCCTCGCCACCCTCCACCTCCTGCTCCTCGTCCACGTCCTCTTCATCCTCCTCGCCCTCCTATTACATAAGTGTAAACATATATTTCACAGTGAAAACAATTTCAAGTTTATACGCGTTTTTCTAAGCTTAAAAACTAGTTATTACTGAACGCTTTTTACTAGTATTCGCTGATTATTGAAAACGAATGTCAGCTCAAAATGATTTAACTAGAGAAAGCAAGTTTCAATGAAATGACTCGGATACAACCATAATAATAAACTGAGTTACTATATAGGTAGACCGTTAAATGAGTTCTCGCCCGCGCGGTACAGGAACGTGGGAATGAATTTCGAAAAATCTTATATTAGTAGTTTATATATAAAACAAAAGGTATGATGGGGGTTACCACTTGGCCTTCATCTCACCTGATGTGACGATAAGACCGTTGATTGGACGCGAGCAGACGTATTATATTAATTTTGTGTGAAGTCTATCTAATGAGAGGAGGAATCTATATTGACAACGGGACGATGCTAAAATGACACGTTCCTCGAATGTAAGGAGCCAAGGCCTGTTCTTGTACACTTATAATTTTAACAGGTCATCAAATAAGTAATTCAGTTACCATTTTTGTATATTTTAAATTAGTTTATTTGTACAAAAACATATAACAAGCACGAAACAACAAGACTTGACGTTGAAAACAAAGATGGCGTCGATAAAATGACATTTGATGCTGTCACTTAGTACAAAAGGAATGATTTTTTACAATTAAAATAAATGCAAAAATGTAACTCTAGTATTTTTCTATACATATTTAGATTATTACTTGATTTTTAAATAGTGATTTTTAAAACAGGTGCAGGCCGAATTTGAAACATCTATTTTCATGTTGCCATCTCAAGCGGTTAAGGCTGGGCGGGCGTTGATATATCAGATGTCAGTAAGGGAATACTTATATTAGATACTAGTAGGTAACGTACCCTGTACATAGTTCCGCTGCATCGTTCGTCGTCCTCCTCAGAGTCGACCACGATCACGCCCTCGTCGTCCTGGTCGCAGCGTGACGAGGTGGCCACTTGGTACTCCACCTCCACGGAACGTTCGAAACCCTAAACAACATGTATGGCACTTGAATATCGTCACGTAATCAAATGGTCACACGTTGCCAAGTGCGTGTCAGCTATACTCAAAAATCGCTTAGGGCTCTACGCGTTCAAAGGCTATAGGGGACTGCCGCGCTACTGCAGTGCGTCCACTATGTTCGCGGCGGCGCGCACAGACAGCTTTTATGCTGTCCTCCGAAAAAAGAACGTGTCTATATCGAGTCGAGTGCGCGCCAGCTCCAATCGTATCCTGAACACCATAGCGTGTAAATTTGACTGTCCCATTATGCGACATGTAAATAGTGTGACAAATTCAGTTTGAAAATTATTTTATGAATCTGGATGCAGGAGTCGCTGGATGCAAGTAGTTCAGGACCAGTCAATGCGGCGTACGGAGGAGCGCGTACGAACCCTTGGTGCTCAAGTCTAAATGGCACTTGGCCGTTTTTTTATATATATATTTTTGAAATGGCTAATTCCGTTTCACATCAGGACAATGACTTTCCTAATATCCTCATAAATTCCCTCGAATTAGATAAGTATTCGTTAATACATCACAACGGGATCAAAATCAATTTAAAAGTTGTCTTTATTACAACAAAATGTTATAAATGTAATATGTTTTTCAGACTTGTAAACTATTACAATGAACATCTCATTGGCATAAAACCGAATCCACTATAAAACCAAAATTGTAGTGTTTGAATATTAATAAAATAATAAATGTAGTACAAGTAACAACTAGCACATTAAAATATACGTAAAATATTTTAAAATGATGAATAATGAACATCCAGACAATATTATATCGCGTTATACCAACTAACTTTTTATGTAGTGATGTATGTGTTACATTATGTCAAGTCAACGTCTGAGTTCACACTTCTTGTGGTCTAACGTGCCAAATGTTGGTGCAGGTATAACATTTACGAATTCATTCTTTATTGTTTATTTATAAAACATAATTAAGTTTATTGACTTATTGTGCATGTACCCAATCCTATAAGGTTTATCCGTATCGTCCTAATGTAGCGTTAAAATGATAAAACCTTTTGAGATAAGTTAAACATCATTGGAAGAAACTAGCATACAAGTCACAGGCTCGGACTAGTTTGGATGCTAGTGTCCATCATTATACGTATAAAAATTGAAACCTAACTTAAGACAGAGAGATAAGTTTAAATGACAATACAATTATTTATATTTTTTGATGCTAACTGAACTCACTTGTACGCGTGTCCTCTTCGCGGTGACGGGTCTCGGCTGCAGGCGACGTTTGGCGGGGCGAGCCTCGGGCGGAGCGTGCGACGTGCTCACGCCGGGCGGGGGCTGCGAAGTGCTGACACCTGCAGGGGCTTGTGACGTGCTAACGCCGGCCGCGGGCGCGTGTGACGTACTCACGCCGGCCGCGGGCGCGTGCGACGTGCTCACGCCACCCGACGTCTGCGCCATCGACGCAGACGTAGGGGTACTGCTCGCTGATCCTGAAAGTGTCTCTTGACATCAAATACAATTTTGATTCAAATTATTCGTTGCCGTGTGATCTCCTTTAGCGTAATACGACATTTGCGACTCTCCCTATTCCTAAACGAATAACAGTTCATGTGTTATTGTATAACTTTTGTATTCCATTGCTACATCCCAAATATTATCGAAAGTAATTTTTATTCTAACTAACCTTTCAGTTTCCTCACATTAACTTATCTTGAAACATAAGGTAGCCAGGTAGCCAAAGCGTCATTAGTCATTACGTCTTGGACGCTCCTACCAAAACCTCCTTATCAAGACAATAATATCTCACCAGATAATTTTGGGGGTGTTTCCTGTTAATTTGCCTGCATTAACTAACATTCTAGCATTTCTAAGGTCCGTTTTAATCATAAGATGAATATTGTGTATATTAAGATTTTTGTAAGGTATGAAAATTAATATTCCATTTGGAATTATTTCGATTTTACATCATATATTCTCATTTACCAATCCTAAAAGTAAAAGTTTATGTCATAATTTCCAAAAGACACAATGTACATTCAATTGACTTATATTTGTTCAATAAGACTGTTTTCGTAATAAAACAGATTACTGAATCCTCAAGAGAATCACAAAACTTGACATACTAGGGACACCCTATTCATTTTATGATATTTTTTATCTAACACGTGGGCTGTTCATTTTGGAGTGTGTGAATTATGACGTCAGATGTTCACACTGTGACGTGATCAAGGTAGATTTAAAACCAATGAGTTAATCATATATCCAGTGGACGTAGAAGCAAAATATTCAAATTAATTTCTTAGAATTGTATTTTCATTCAAAATATGTCAGAATATAAGCGCTAACATTATTTTAGTTATACCCTATTCAAATTATAATATTTTCTATAGGAATTAATATATAATTGCTGCCTCGGAGTGAACTCAACGATTTGGTTTCACTTCGAATTGACCCGTTTGGTTCGGTGAGTACTTACCGGCTAGGGGAGGAGCTGGAGCGGCCGGCGCGGCACCACTAGTGACACTGGGCGCCGCCGCTGAGCTAGCCGCGGCAACTCCCGCAGCACTGCCGGAGGTAGCGCCACTCGGCTGTTCAATGCGCGGCAATACCAGGGCTACCGCCTAAAAAAAATAGTGATTAAACCGCCTCCTTGGCCTAATGGATACACGCTTGTACTAACAATTCGGAGTTCCGGGTTCGATTCCCAGTAGGGGTACCTACTGGTACTCGGTTTAGTAGTTGGTAAGGTATTTTATATGTCCGCCGGGCTAGCTACCATCATGTTACCTAAGTCTACCGCCAAACGACACTGTTGTGTACCGCTTTGAACAGTAGCATAGCCAGTGCCTCATCAGCTTGAGGCTTCTGGGTGCGCTCGCTTACCATCCAATGGCCTTATCGTCACTTACCGCCAGGTGAGATGAAGCCTAGTAGAAACCCATCATACATGGAAACAATCATGACTATATTATTGTTTATTATTATACTAAATGATGGTGCAATATGGTCGTGGAGAAGCCGACGACTGTGTCCGAGGTGGGGCGCGAGGCAAGAGACAAAATGCAGCCACTAATAACGAGCGCGGGTGACTCCCGCAGCATCTGTCTCGGACGCGACCACTAGAACGCTCGGTTTGCGACGATGTTAACAAAATGTATGAAAAATCTCTTCGGCATCGTGTGGCGGTCAGTACACGCGACTACCGGTGACCAGGTGTACAGCCGGTCTAAATAAAGTCGAAATGAATACTACCAAAGCGACTGGCCATAACACACACACACACACCAACACTCTTATACCATAACACCAACCAATATGCAAATTTTTGTTTGTATAAAGTCTCGGTCGAATCACTGGTTATTGCGACACAGGTTTTACCTACTGCAGTAATCAGAGATCCTTAACAAGCATAGCAGTAACAAAAATATAATTAGCGACATTTTATGTATTTAAACAGTGTTAATAAACTATTTTTATTTATTTTATTTATTATACCCAAGCTTAATTTTTTTTAGATTGTTTATATTTTTCTCTGACATTAACCATCGCCAGTGCTGTTAAATCAATACATTTGATATTTTTTTCATACTTGACCTAAGAAGTAAACGAATAACTTGGTTCACATGTATCTAATCCAGAAAGGCAATTTTAACCTACTTATAACTGTCATACTGATTTGAAACTTTGCGATTGTATGTAGTTCAGATGACCATACAACAATTGTCACCGTCGAGCTGATTTGACTCTGGAATCAGGAGGTGGATTGAAGAGCTCCTCAATGGGTACTAGTAAATCTTTGGTTTGGTTTGACGAATTTAGCCCATTAGCGGTGGTTCATTTGGTGACAAGGGTCTTACGATTGAACCAGGAAGTAGAAAATGGAACTCTTCAAGGAATACTAGAAAGCCTCTCGAGTTAGGGCTCATTTTATTTGTTTTAACAAGGCTACACTTAGTGAACGGTTTATAATGATGCAGTTAGGATAACGGAACTCTTGGCTGCATTATTGTCAAAAGTGTATGTTCAGTTTTTTTAAACTATAATTATATTCAAAGTAATACCTACAATCGATCACTTGTAAGGCGAGTGTCGCGTCGAGCGTCATCGTCCGCTGCAATATAGTTTACCTGTTTTGGGTCCTGTGAGTGAGATGATGGCTGTGCTGAGCTGTCGCTGGATCCAGCATTGCCCATTCCAGCTTCACTCGTGTCCATATCCTGAGTAAATAAATTAATGAACTTATTTAACAATGAAATACTCGTGTGAAACAGTCTAAATAACATGCGGTTCTCATACAATTGTCCAATAAAGTTCATAGCATCGAAAGAAAAAGCAACATGATATCTTCATGAATTTGTGGTCATTGTTTTTATTTAAAATTGTATTTCTCGCTTATATTACTTTTGACCGCGACTTCGTGGGAATTATCTAATGAACCAGGATATAAAAAGTAGACGATGTCTTTTCCTTGTATGGGACGATAAGGAGTAACAAACACACTCACTCTCCATTTATAATGTTAGACATACTTTAACAAATCTCTCTATTTTTCCACAAAAATATGTACGTTTCCTCGTCGACCATGCATCCACGGCACAAGTTACACACATGTTTATTAAGTGGACAGAGACCTGTCAGTAGGTACCTCCGACATGCCTCATAACAGGAACCTTATGAGATGAGAAAGGTGCGCGACAGGCACTTAGAGAGCGATAAAGCGGTCTCCCTTTATTATTTCACCAGCCATGACATTAATTTGTTGAAGGGCAGTGGGATTATTGGTTTGAGTCCAAACTTAACACTTTTGTCCTGGATCTCTTCCTTTCCTGTTTGTCTGCTGTGTTATGCCCGTCGTTGACCGATAGCAGTGTAATATGTATACTGCAGCTGCCTCCAGGTTAGAGCATAACGTATAACATACAAGAAAACACACAACAAGAGAAAATACATGTCTGACATTGCGCCACAGACTTTAATATTAGGTGTAAATATCATGTTTCTTATACTTACCAAATATAAAGAAACTTCTCATAACCAGTAAACAGATGGTAATCACCGTTGAGGGTTCCATTTGGATAAAGCGGATTCGCCTTATAATGGTATCAAAAATGTAAAAGTAATGGTATATAGGTAAAGTATGGTATTGTAATCGTTCTCAAAATGACCTGACCTGTGTGGACTCTGGTGGCGCGGTGGAAGCGGCGAGAGCTGCCCGGGGCAAGGAGCGCGATGAAGAAGCCGGCATATATTCGGTGGTGTGTGCATCGTGCGGTGCCGTCGGCCCTACTTGAGCCATCGGCCTGATGGACGCCAGCGGGGTCTCGCCGCCGCGACGACTTGGAGTCACACTTTGTTGCGCTACACCTACACATTACAACAATGCTTCAAATTAAGGGTCTCTCTTAGAAAGAAGTTACGACATGAGAGTGAATTCCAAAACAGTTTATTAGGCTGGTTTCTTGAAAAGCATTAACGAAACCAGTTTTTAAAAAAAGGATAATGTAATTTATGTTCTTGGATCAAAATCTTACAATGCAATGCAACTTTACTGTACTCACCAGCCATAGGCTTGATGTTGGCAGTAGGAGGATCCGTTGTGGTCTTTTCAGTAGTTGTTTGTTGTTTTGATGATGAAGATTGTGATGCTAGCTGCCTCTGTAGCATGTTCACTTTCTGCAACAGCGCTTCAACCTCTCTAGTTCTTTCAGCTTGAGTCTCACTTAATTCCTTTTCAAGTCGAGACAGACGTCCTTCGTACTGAGATTTGATCAGCGCCAGTCTGACATCTTGTTCGTCTCTGGTGCTCTGCTCAATGCTTTCTATTTTTGTTCGTGACTCATCTAATTCACGTGTCAAATTATTATTTCGTTCAGTCAATTGACATATTTTTGTTTTAGCTTGTTTCAGCACTTGTTTAGTCTTCTCCTCCTTGTCTTCCTTATCGGTTCTAATAGTTTCCAATTCTTGTTTTAGCTTCTCGTTGCTTGTCTTTTCAGCTTCTAGTTGCGCTCGTATATCATTTAATTGCTCTTCGACTTTTTTGTTTGATTCCGCTAATGCAGCGCCCGCCGCAGCTGCTTCGCCTTCAGTTTTTTTCTTTTCGTCCTCCACTGTTTTCATAAGTTCTTCATATTGACCTTTGTACTTCTTAGCAATCTTCCTTATTTGCATTTCTTTATTTCTAATATCAGCTAAAGAAGAGTCTTTGTTGGACAGTTCTTCGTTGAGTTTAGTACTCATTTCTACACTTGTATTGAGTTCAGCTTTAATCTTTGTCAATTCTTCAGTGGTTCGAGTCATATCTTCTTTAAGGATTTGCAACTCTTCATTCAATTTCTTATTATCTTCAACAAGTGAGCTTTGTTGACGAGACAACACCGTATATTGTTCTTCTAATTTACTCTTTTCTACTTTAAGAGCACCAAGCTCTTCGTTTAGTTTTTTAACAGATTCTTTCTCAGTAGTTAGCATTTTGGCAAGGGCGTCTCTTTCATTCTGTAGTCTTTTCCAATCCTCGGGACTTGTCTTGTTAGCACGTTCCACTAAAGCATTCACTCTTGTCCTCCACCTGGCACAGTCGGCTTTCAACGCCGAATTTTCAGACTGCAGCGTTTCATTTCTAGATGACAGATCTGAAATTTTATCTTGCATCGGCGCTTTTTGTTCTTCCAAAGCCTTCAGCGCATTTGCAAGTTCTTCAACACGAGCAGCTAGACTGTCACGCTCCTCTCTCAATATTCTGTTGCTATCAGTCAATGCATTAAGTGTCTCCACTTTCCTAAGAATGTCAGATTGTTTGTTCACTGTTACCATGCTTACTTCAGTTCTCTCTCTTTCAGCAGCCAAAACCAATTTGGTTTCATCCAGCTGTTTTTCAGCAATTTCTAATTGAGACCTGAGTCTCGCCGTTTCGGCCTGTAATATGTCGAACTTGGCCATAGCTATATCTTTTTCTTTTCTTAGGAATCTGACGATTTGGAATAATTGATCTGACGATTTGGAGTCATCTTCACTGACTGAAACGTTAATGCTAGAATCATTAGCGGAGTCATTCATCATACTTTCTGATTGTGACCTTGACGCATGAGCAACTGATAACTGTGTCCCCAAAGCTTGTATTTGATTGTGAAGTAAAGTATTTTGATCATTCAAATCTTTCAAACGCTCAGTTAGCTGTTCATTTTCTGTAACTAGAATCTTTTGCCTCTCTGCCCAAGAGGATTTTTCATTTTCTAATTGCTCAAGGGCATTGTTCTTCATAGCTACGAGCTCATTAATTTGATTTTGAGCTCTAGACAAATCTTCCTTGACATGAGTCAGTGTCTGAATATCAGCAGAATGTAATATCATTTCATGAGTATACTTATCTTCAGCATTCTGTACCGATTCTGATAGTTTCGTTACTTCTTTACGTGCGTCATCAAGCTGTAATTTGCAATCATCAAGATTACCCAAAGCATCTTTTAACTCTTCTTTGACTTTCAGCAATTCATTTCTTAGAGAAGCATTGCTGCTGGAATGTTCGCCGGTACCTTGAAGAGATAACTCTGCTTCCAATTCTGAGCACTTATCCTCTAATTGTTGTAACTTTTTAACATATTCAGAGAGTTTTGCTTCAGTCTCAGTTTTATATTTCACATACTCATCATTCAGGGTTTTCAATTCTTTTTCAGAACCTTCGGATATATCGCAATATTGCTTTATGTGTTCTTTCGCTACATTTAACTGCTCAATAAGAGATTTGATTTCCCCATCTCTATCGTTTAGTTTGCTTTCAAGTTCCCTTATTTTCTTAATAGTGTCAAATGACCCATCAGTATTTGGTGCCAAAGCAAGTTTCAATTTTTTGGCAAGTTCTTCATTCGATTTATTTTTCTCAACCAAGTCCTGTCTTAGCTGTTTTATTTCTTTTCTCATTGCATCAGCTGCATCTTTTTCTTCTTGCATACGTGACTTGGCAGTTTCAGTTTGTCGTTCGAGGTGACTTGCCAGCTCTCTGAATCTATCTTGTTCTTCTTGAAGTCTCCTTCTTAAAGCTCCACATTCTCTGGTCGCTTCATCAAGTCTAGATTCTATTTTAGCACGATTCTCTACTTCTACACGCTGCAAACTTGCTTTAATAAGTTCCAAATTTGTCAGGAGTAAAGCTTGGCCTTGTCTTTCACGACCAACCATTTCTTTTTCTGTTTGCATTCTGACCTCTGTGTCTTTGAGCAACTTGCACTCTAGCTTTAGATTCTCCACTTGTATTTCGGCAGCAGCAAGTTTGCTTTGAGCATTCAGAGCTTCATCTCGTAAGTGTTGTAAAGAAACTTCATGTTTAGCAATAGTAGAACTATAAGCTTTGTTCTTTTCTTCAAGTGAACTTATTTGTTTTTTGTAAGTATTTATATTTGTCTGTAGTATTTTTAAACGTTCATTGTTGTATTCTGCAGTAGAAGCACTCTTACTGTTGCTTGCTGTCAGTTTGGAGATTTCTTGTCTCATATTGTCAATTTGTTCAAACAACATCCTTTCATTTGTCATTTTCTCTTCTTTGTATGTTTTAAATTCTTCTTTAAGAAGTTCTAGATGTTTTTCAGTTTCTTTACATTTAATTTCAAATGCCGATGGATCAATAGCTGGTTTATGCACCTGTTCTGATGATGTGTCCATTGCAAACGAGTCACCCTTTTCCAATTCTGAAGCATCTAAGCTTCCAGAAGACAACTCATGTCGCTTACCTTTGACAAGATCATGGTACAATTTTTTGAACATATCACGTTGCCTAATCAGACCATTAACCATTTTGGTTTGGCGATCTTGTGCTTCAGTCAATTCCGTGACCCTAGCTTTCAATGATTCAATTTTAGATTGTAATTCTCCACTTTCAAATTGTTCTCTATTACGTTCGAGTTCTTCTTGTTTCTCCGATAAATCACGAATCAATCTCAGCAGTTTTTGATTGTTTGCTTGCAACTCTTGTATATCACTAAATGTAACCAATGTCTTAGAAATAATTCTTGACGAGCTGAGGTCAGAGGAGTTGGATGTATTAGTAGCCGTATGAGAAGAATCATGATCACCATTGGGCAGAAGTCCTCCTCGGGTATGCTCAATTTCTTTAAGCAGGAAACATACTTGTCTTCCCAAATCAGCTAGTTCTCCTTTCAGTCGATCATTTTCACGGGTGTAGTGATTTGCGATTTTAGAAGACTCACTGTAGTCATCTCTAAGTCTGTTACATTCGATTGTCAGTGATTCTATTTGCTGTGTCAATGCTAAGTTGCTTTCTAACGCCTCTTCATATTCAGATTTTTGTTTTTGCAACATTGGAGCCCTTTCTTCCAGCTCTTCTACAATTGAGGTGATAGTTTTATTAAGTTTTCTATTTTCTTCTTTTTCTTGCATTAGTTCCTCAGATACTTTGACTAACTGAGAATAAACCTGTGTAAGTGACATTCCTTGTTTTAGAAGTTTGCTAGCTATTGCTGCAGATGGAGCCAAGTCACTTACAGCCATATCAAGATTTTGAGCATTTGCAGCTTTTAATAAATCATTAGCATGTTCTAGTTCACTCTTCAAAGACGATATAACTTCGTTCTTTTTTTCCATTAATTCTTCATGATCTATTTCAGCTTGTTTATATTTAGTTTCAAGCTCTCCATATTTCTCAGTAGCTTCATTCAAGAGTTTTTGAAGTTCTGTTATTCCTTCAGTCAATTCAGAAGTCTTGTTTTCGGCGTCATCATGCATAGTCTTAAACAGATCAGCTAATTTAGTCTTGGCTTCTAATTCTTTTTTGTAGTTCTCAATCATTTTATTTTCAATTTCCCTCTGCTCTGCCAAACGCTGCGTGAGAGATTCGATTCGGTTATTCAAATTTTTATTAACTTCATTAAGTTGGTCTATTGTTTCATTTACTGAACTAACTTCGGCAAGTTTCTCTGTGAGCTGAGTTTCAACAGTGACGAGTCTACTTGTATTATTTAATCTGATTGTTTGTAACTCTGATGTGAGCCTGTTTACTTCTTCTGTGAGGCCAGCAATTTGGGAATTCAATAATGTCCTTTCTTGTTCCATTCTTTTTTCTCTATATTGCAGAGAAAGCTCCTTGCTCTGTATTTCATCATTGAGGGCAAGAGCTTCACATTTTGCGTCGATAGCTGCGCGAAGTTGTTGAGAAAGTGCAGCTTCTCCTGCAGTAAGTCTTTCTATTTCAGCATCACGCCGCTGTAAAATTCTTGTTAAATCATTCCTTTCATCAACTGCAGCATCCCTTGCACTCTTGAGCGAGATAGCTTCATTTTCAACGCGACAAATTTTATCGCGTGCCTTCTCAAGCTCATTATTAAGGATCTCAACTTGTTTACTTAGCTCTGCAATAGTTTCATCAGCTGTTAGCAACTTTGAGGCGGCATCTTCATATTTTGCCGTTAACTCAAGAATTGAACTTTCTAAAGCTGCTATTTTTTCGCCTGGAATAAATAGTAAAAAATACTATTATAATTGATAGCTTCATAAAAAACTACTATGTATTTGGAGTAATAAACGAAATTCAAAAATCAATCTAACTATATACTAACAATATTTACGCAATCAAATTATTTTATTTATTTACTAGTTACAAAATGTTATTGGCTTAAACTGCGCCTCGAGCAGTACATACAAAAATCTCTTCGCATCTTTCAAAAGAGGAGGAAAGCCTCAATTCGGTTTTGTTTTTTGAAATGTTTCTCTGAACTCCGTCATTTATGCGCCGATTGAGATGCCTTTTTATTTGAAAATATAAACTTCCAGATTGGTTCTATTTTTATGAAAATTCTCTTTTAATAACAGGATCCATGAGGACTTGAGGGAACTTCTCAAATATTACAGGCATACATATGTCGATTTTGTCATTCAAAGATTTGCATTCAGTAAGTATCAATTGATAAAGTAGAACCGATGAAGAGCATATGCCTGCCGGAATCCCTCAACCTCGCAATCAAAATTCACAGATTGTGATGAGATATTTCGACTAAGACAGTTTATAATACCATAGACCACATCCACTCTACTGTCATCCTCAAGTGTCATGTAGCCTTTGAAGCAGTCCATAATTGGGTTACACTGCAGTGGATAAAGGGACACAGTGGCTCACTAGGAAATGATGCTGAAGAACTGTCAAGGTAGAGCTCTGGGACAAAAGTGTTTAGACCTGAATCAATAAACCCTTCAACCTACTAACATTCTTGATAAAGGAAAGGACTACAAACAACATGTGACACACTGGACTGAACTAAAAGACTGTCGCCAAGCGCGACTTATATATATAATACTAGCTTCCGCCCGCGACTTTGTCCGCGTGTAATTCAGGATGTATTCTACTTGTTCGATAGGCACAGGTGACGTATATGACAAATTATTATACAACATAAGGTACAAAATAGTGTTTATTCTGTTACGTAGTCTAATAATTTAAAGAAACAAAATAAATTTCAATATCTGACGTAGTACATTCAAATAGTCTTCACTCCAATATTATAAACGCAAGTTTATATATACGAATTTACATATTCTATGGTCGGTTGCTAGGCAACGCGTTTTTGTTATGCCAAAATTGCCCATGTAATCCCACTAATATTATAAGTGTGATTTTGGACAATTTACACAATATGTCTTTAGAAATTATAGCCTATATGTTATTCTGATGTATAAGCTATGTTATTGTAAAGTTTCATTCAAATCCATTCAGTAGTTTTCCCGTGAAAGCGTCACAAACATCCAAACATCTGAACATCCAAACTTTCACACTTATAATATTAGTAGGATGACCATCACAGACAGCCCTCTGTGTCGAAGGTGCATGGCCACCGAGGAAACTCCCGCCCATGTGCTCAACGATCCTAAACAATCCAATCCAGGATCAGATGCAGCGACATCAAGCGTCTCGTGCACTTCTGGAAAGAGATCGGCTGGCTAGAATAGCCACCACCACTTCCATTCACACATAATGGCCAACATATGGCTAACTGCAGTAACCACCCCAGGAAGAAAAAAGAAGTCCACATCCACACAGTACGGCAAATTATACAGAAGACTGAAGAGTACAATCAGCCCCTGTGCTTTGCATTCATGGACTATAAGAAATCTTTTGATTCCGTTGAAACCTGGGCTGTTTTGGAATCCCTGCCACGGTGCCAACTCGATTGGAGATATATCGAAGTGCTGAGATGACTGTATGACGCCACTTTGATGACTGCCCAAGTCCAAAACCAAAAAGCAAGATCTTCAAATTAATTGAGTGGACTGGCCCAGGAATCAATATTAACGGCATGTACATCTCCCACCTACGCTTCGCTGATGATATCGTCATCATGGCAGAAACCCTGCAGGAACTGTAAAAAACGTAGATACTCTAAATGGAAGGTTCCATTTAGTATCTAGAGGTTAGAATCTGGACAAAACTAAGGCTATGTTCAATGATCTCGTCGTTCAAGACCGGTACTCTTTGATGGAACACCTCTTGAAATCGTTCAGGAATACAATATGTTTACCTCGGGCAAACGACACAGATAGGTAGAAACAATTTCGAGAGCGAAGCCAATAGGAGCAGCATTTGGGATTACGTAATGTCTTTACATCGTCGATACTACAATTCCACAAATTTAAACTCGCTCAGCGGGCTATGGAAAGGGCTATTGGTCGGGTCTCTCTGACGGACCGCATTGGAAACGAAGTAACCGACATAGCTCACCATATTAGCAAACTGAAGTGGCAGTGGGCTGGTCACATTTGCGGAAAGACCGACAACTGCTAGAGCAGACAAGCTCTCGAATGGAGACCACGCCTAAGCCAACGTTCCCCAGATAGGTGGAAAAACAACTTATGCTGCAAACACACTATCGTGTCGTGTCGCGACAGAAGCACATCGGTTTCATACATTTAGTATGGTTAGAGACACATTTGTGTGTCGGGTGACTCTCATGTGTCGTCTCTCTCTTACACGACACGATAGTGTGTTTGTGTCTTCCTAGGGACTTACGAACCTACGCCTATTCTGATTTGCGAGACTCTTGGGAATAACCCTTTAGGCGGAGCATGACAGATTCGTACTAAGTCAATTGAGGTTTAGGTCAAAGTCTGAGAAGGTATTACTCTGAGGTTGCCATTTTATTTTTATTTCGGATTCTAAGTGGGTGAGATTATAAATAGGGCAATATCTAAGTTATCCAAATTCTTTAAACGTACAATTATTAAGATGTCAAATTCGTAGCACTTCAGATTCTTACAATGCCGGATTCTGAGTAGGTCAGAAAATCACATATCCAGAATCTTAGTATGTGTGATTCCTAGTACGACCGATTTGACGTTGATTCGATTCTGTTTAGGCTTTATTCTGAGAAGGTCAGATAATACGTCAGTCAATTTCTAGGTACGTCATGCAAATGTACAGTCAAATTGATAAATATGTGAGCATCTCTAGGGCAACAAAAATAAATGCACCTACTAGAGAAATAGAAATAGGCCAGCGTCTCAGATATCTGCTTAAATGTATAACTAGTATATATGTATTGATTGATGATTGTATTGTATGTATTGTGGGACTTTTTATTTCTTTTTTGGGAGGTTTTTGTTATGACGAAGCCTGTTGCGGATGACTTTTTGTCTTAGTTTAAGATTTTTGACGAGGCCTGTTGCTGATGCTGCTTTTGTGTTACTTAGGATTTTCGAATGACGAAGCCTGTTGTGGATAATATTGGCGTTTTACCTTACAATAAAACGCTTATTAAATACTTACCTAATTCGAAGCCTATTAAATGAGAGTAGCACTTCCGTTTCCCTTTAGCATTGCTGATTTGACTTCTGTAGTCCCCTTCTACCCAACTTCCGCCCACCGCCAGCAGGTGCGAGCCGAGCCTATATAACGCGCTCGTAGCTCGCGCGCTAGCTCATTGCGGATTTGCGAATGTCCGCCAGGCAGGAGTTAAGCTATAGGCTTCGAATTAGGTAAGTATTTAATAAGCGTTTTATTGTAAGGTAAAACGCCAATATTAAAGACTGTACCGTTATTCGAAGCCTATTAAATGAGAAGTGTTTGATATCGCCTGGCGGTTGAGGACGCCAATGTGATTACAACATATTATGTTAGGTAGAAAGGAAACAACATTATGTGAAGAGAATCATACATACATTGTAGAATCAAATAATTATACATCTTTCTAAACTGATACAAATAAATTACTCAAACTTGATTGATTTGGAGTTGATTGAATTACCTCTCTGTGGTAAAATTTTCTGAATGTATCTTCGGAGCGCCAGTTGCCCTGAGCTAATATCTGATCTATTGAAAAATTATCTATCCAGTTCTTGGATGCTACCGCAGCTCTCACACTGCCAGGAGCAGCTTTGATGCCAGCTAGCCGGAGCATCGATTTAACCCAACCAGCTAAGATGGTGCGAGTAGCTGCCCGTGGTTCACCTCTAGCAGTAACAAACAGTTTGTCGCTTTTGCATGCAGTCCGTCGCTGATGCCCTGCTTCAATCAAAAGCTTTACCCAATGTACTGGATCTGTCGCTAGTTGGTTATCGTTTTTCAAAAGTTTCCAACCAGATTGTCTTTGATCTACCGTGTCTGTCTTTGATCCAAAACCTGGCCAAAGAATAATTCCATCTTGTATGTCATGTAGGTGATCTGGACTAACACTTAGTAGAGTAAGGTCATGTACACGTCGTCCCGAACAAAGCAATAATAGTGTGGCTGTGTGACGAGAAATCTCATACAAGCTGTTTGAGATTCTTTTCTTCTGCAGAAAGGAAGTCAATAATGAAACATCCCATATCGGAGGCTTTGGGTCCTTAGGTTTCTTCAAGGCAATTGCTTTTAATGCTTGCTGTACCAATTTGTGTGAACTTAGTGAACCTGAGTCGTCTATGTTACAGAAGGTAGAAACTACAGATTTATGCACTAGGATAGTTTTGTGTGCGAGACCGTCCTTCTGATGAAGGTCAATAAGATATCGTGCTAACTCAGAACCCGTAGGTTTGGCACCAATGCTATTTTCCTGCGCCCATCGGCACCAGCGTGACCAGGCCGCTTTACGAGTATATGTTTTACGGGTAGATTCTCTCCAACCCGATATCAATAGATTTTGTTGTTCAGTTGTCCAGTCAGTTAAATTCCTACTCCACCCCCACATCTCCAAACTTCCAGTGCTATCTCGGTTACATTGGGAGGAGGTGCTTGGGTTGTCGCATCTATCAATACCTGATCCAGGTTCCATATTGTGTGAGGAGGTGATAGAGCTCTGGCCTTCAGATCCGCTCGCCAAAAAACTTTCTGCCACCTGGGCGCTACTATTAGGAACACACCTCGCGCTTGGTTCATGTGATGTAAAACTCTCGGAATCAGGCATGGGGGTGGAAATACCCATGCTAACTGGTAGTTCCAACTTTTGCTTAGTGCATCGTGAAATTCCGCCCGGCTGTCGTTCAGGTCTAACGATGCGTAAGTCGGTACAACATGCGCCAACCGTGACGCAAATAAGTCGATGTCGGGATGCCCCCATTTGGCAAATATTACTTGTGTTGCCCGGGGAAGTAAGTGCCATTCCGGAAGGGGACGATGCCTTGATAGGTGATCGGCTTCGCAGTTCAATATCCCTGGCAGATGGAAAACTCTCATTTGGATTTGAAGATAATCGATTAGTGTAAAAATCTTGTATGTCAGGTGCATCGCCGCCTCCGATCGAGTACCTCCTTCGTTTCTTAGATATGCCACAGCTGTCCGATTGTCGCTCTGTAGCAACACTGACGCTTCGCACAAACCGAGATCGTATCCTCGTTCTAGTACTTTTAAAATTGCTAGCAATTCCTTTTGATTGCAATGCAGATCCTTCTCTGCTTTGCTCCAAGTACCTGTCAGACTGATGTTGTTGAGCTTGGCACCCCAGGCGAGGTCCGAGGCATCTGTCGTCAAGTAATGGGTTGGCGGCGGGATGTGCAATAGTGTCGAGCGATGACAGTTCTGAAGCCACCATGAAAGCTCTCTCGTCACTCCGTTTGGAAGCAAAAGACGCTTCCTCGGTGGTATGCGCACTAGCAGGTTGAAGAACCTTTGTAACTGGCGATAGTTCAGTCTGCCTCTTGGCACCACCAAGCTGGCAAAGTTCAAGACGCCTATCAAGGATTGTACCTCCAAGAAGTTTGCTTTCTTTCTGCGCAGTAACCTGTTGACAAAGTTTATAATCTTTTCGGTTTTCTTCTGAGGAAGACTTTTTGAGCCTGTCCATGGATCCCACATGATCCCTAGATAGTCTAGACGCTTTTGTGGAGCAAGCACTGATTTCTGACAATTGATTTGCCATCCCAATCGAAATAGCGTATCTGTTACTATCTTTGCGTGACTTTGCAGAGTCTCCCAATCCTGGTGCGCCAGCAAGAAATCGTCCAGATATACTAATATTCTTATCCCTCTCTGGCGAAGGATCTGCGCAATCCAATTCGTTATTGAGGCAAATACCCTTGGTGCTGAACTCAATCCAAAGGGTAGACATGTCATTTCTAGTAGCTCGTCTTTGTACAAGAGACGCATGAACCTCCTGTGGGGTCTGGATATTGGAAGATGAAAATATGCCTGTGACAGGTCTATTTTGATAAGATAATCCTTGGATTGTAAGAAATCTGGAATCCTTGACACATTGATCAAAGAAAAATTCTTTATAGCTACATAGTCGTTGAGAGCTTTTAAATTGAATATAGGTCTCAGCGAGCCGTCGGCCTTTGGAACCAGAAAAAGGCTCGAAAGAAAACTCGGACTTTGCCTCACTACCTCTAAAACATTTTGTTCTTTCATTGTTTGAATTACCTGAGACATCTCGGGCGTTGCATGTATTTGAAAATGACGACTTGGCATCACTAACGGTGGTTTTCTTATAAATGGTATTCGGTACCCCTGAATTACCTTTAAAATGTAAGCCGGAGCATTCAGTCGTACCCACTCGTTGTAATAATAACGAATTTGCCCCGCCCGAAACTGCCGAGAGTCAATATCTCTTACGTTTATTCGCAGATTTATTCCTGTACGAGGGCGATGCCGCTCGCTTTGTTGCACCTCGTCGTTCCGTGGGGTACGACGTGCCCGGCTGCATATTTCTTGGACGAAAGGTTGCATTGTTTCGAGAATAGGCAGCCCTTAAATTCCCACCTTTGTTTGATCCTTGCGCAGGACAGTGCTGACATAAATGATTGCCCTGCGCGGGCATATGACACTGATTCATAAAACCTTGCGCAGGCACATTTCGCTTAAAAGAATAACTGTTGGGTTGCGCAGGGGCAACCGTCGTGTGTGACCCTTGCGCAGGGCACTGTGTTTCATCACCCTTTGCTTGCGCAGCAGGGGCACCAAATTTCATTTGGTTTGGTTTGGTTAATGGCCAAAATACCTTCCTGACGCCGCCTGCTTTTTCCAGAGCGGCATTAAACTTCTCCGCTGCAAAAAGGTCCGAGCAGGATGGAGGAATCTTTCGCAGGGTGGATTTCACTAGTGGTTCTTTGACATATTTTAAAATAGCCTCACGTCTCTGCTGAACAATATCAGCTCTATGTCCACATATCATTTGCAGCGCATCCACTGAAACTTTTTGAAATTCGCCCTTTTTGAAAGTATTTTCAATTTTTTCCTGTAAACCATCACGTGTTAAATTCTCAGTATCCCCACACCAAGTTAAAATTTCTTGCAATCCTTTCTCTAATGCCTCTTTTTGTTTCAAAAAGGCATAAGTCAGAGCTGAAAAAGACTTTTCTACGTATAAAAGCGATTTATTAGTTTCATAATTCTTTACTACGTCGTTGGCTTCTAGTTCAATAAATCCGGGTGAATGGGCATAGATTTTTTGAGTCTCAGCGTAGCGAACGTCACACCATGACTGCTCATCAAATCTCTGAAGGTTCTTTAACGCTTCTAAGTATGAGTCAGGAGTCTTTGGAACGACTGGATCTTTAACACTGGTACTTATTTGTAGACTAAAATCGGAAGGGTTACGTACCACGTTTATCGAGCCATCCACAGCTGTGTTGAATAAATTGCCACTAACGTTTGAATCTATCAATTCATATTCATCTGGCGTTTGATACATGGGAGTACTTGCGGGAGGGATGTGTATTTGACTGCGTAAATCACTGACCTCCTTTAAAACTTTCTTCAAGACTCTGTGGTTGTGATGACGCGTAGACCGCGACTTTTTCTTCGATTTTCTATGTCTTTTCCGGGGAGAAGAGCTACTGTCCGAGCTTGAGGACGTTGAAGCTGAAGACGTCACAGATGAAGCAGAGCTAGAACTCCTCTTCCGCTTATTCTTCTTATTTTTCTTGCGTTGAACCCGAGTACCGTGTTCGGTGACGACATCTCTTTCATTTTGGGAAGCAACGTCCATTTGACAATTCACATCCATTCTGGGTATATTATCATTAACACTCATTTTACTGAAAGTAAATTCTTTTTAAAACGTTCTGAAACGCAAAAAGAAAATTATTTCATGAAATGTTCACATTTTGATATTAAGTTATAACACAAAAAGAAGTCAACTTGAAACCACAACTGTTTGAAATTCTACAAGTAAAATTTCAAAAGAAGTGAAACACGAACGGCAAACACCGTTTGAAAATTATTTTACACAATGCTAAGTTGTCTATGTTAAAATAAAATAAAAACTCACATGGTAGCAGCACCGTGCGGTGGTTTAGACAACGTTCTGGGCCGGGAAACAGACGCCAATGAGCTAGCGCGCGAGCTACGAGCGCGTTATATAGGCTCGGCTCGCACCTGCTGGCGGTGGGCGGAAGTTGGGTAGAAGGGGACTACAGAAGTCAAATCAGCAATGCTAAAGGGAAACGGAAGTGCTACTCTCATTTAATAGGCTTCGAATAACGGTACAGTCTTTAATAATTATCATTTTGTAATTCTTAATATTTTTTAAATGAAATAAATAATCAATATAGTATGTATTGAATATTTGTACTTTGTAGTCTTTTTTCTTGCCCATTGTACCTGGCCTTTTTGGAATAAGATATACATAGAATCTGACCTAATACGAAAGCGATATTTTAGGAATCCATCATTAAAATAATATATTAAACTCCGTTAAGGAATCGGTGCTAATCGGACGAAATAAGAAACTACATTAGTCTGAATCCATATTATTGCTAATCCGAAGTAGTACTATCATGTCACGGTACATTATACGATTCTGACCTACTCAGAAATTGGATTAAAGAGAAAATGACTTTCATATCATAAGTCGCACGTCGAAACTGTGTTGTTCAGAAACTGACCTATAGCAAATCTGACATTAACAGAGTCATACCTGCTCAGATTTTGGCCTAAAGCTCAATTGACTTAGTACGAATCTGTCATGCTCCGCCTAAAGGGGAATAACAAGTGGCAAATTTCTAGACACTTTAAGGGTAAACAAAATTAATATTCAGGAAATATTATTTGGCATCTTTATAAAAGATTTGAAAAGCCATAAAAAAAGTTATAAAATCTGACTTGTCAATATTTGCGGATGACACTAAAATAATAGGGAATCCCCATATTAATCATAAACACATTCAAGAAGATCTGGATCACATTATACAGTGGACAAAGGAATGTCTGGCTCACTAAATCCAACAAAGTGTACAGTATTATACATAGGAAGCAATAACTCAAAACTAAACTATACAAGACTCTGTGCCTGTTAAAGCTGTTACCACAAAAAGGGATGGGATGTGCATATAACTAATATTATGAAAAAGGCAAATTCTATGCTCTACATGATTAGAAAAGTGTTTTACATGATCACCAAAGAGTTGTTCATCAAAATTTACAAAACATACATTCGGCCATTATTGGAATATGCCTTCCAGATATTGAGTCCATTCAAGAAAGACATTGACATTTTAGAAAGGGCCCAAAGGAGAGCAACAAAAATGGTTGCCTCTCTTAGAAACAAATCTTAGGAAGAACACCTATTTCAACTTAATCTGACAACACTGGAAGAGCGAAGGAAACGAGGTGGCCTCATTGAAACTTATAAAATACTCAATGGACACTACAATGTGAGCAACATCAGAACATTGTTCACTATGAGCCAGTCAATTGAGGGGGCACTCAATGAAGCTCACCAAGCCTCTATGTAGGAGCAACCCTAGGAAACACTTCTTGCCTAACCGTGTAGTGCATTCTTGGAACGCTCTCTCTGAAAGTGTAATAAGTGCTACTTCAGTGAATTGTTTTAAAAACAGACTAGACAAGCATTTAGAAACATTAAAACAAGTGCAGTGATATACATGCATCAGCTTGAAGAGCTGCTTGTGTATCAATCAAATAATAATAAACACTATGAGTCCATTCAATCGGATATTCCTTCAAAACCTTGGTTCTGGAAGTTTCAGAATTTAAGTAGATTGGTTCTGTTCTTATTTGTATCTGTGAAGATCTGTTATTATTTGTATGTGTCTGGGGCACGTATATATACAATCTGTTTAAATTTATAACTATTAATAATATTAAAATTTTGTAAGTTCTTTATACATATTATGGTTTGTGTCTATTTATGTTATACTTTTGATGTAAGTAAATACCATAGTATATCTGTTTTAATAGATAAGGTAGTAGTGTATTGTATTGTGTGTATTTTTCGTATAAGTACTTGTATTTATTCCTTGTATTTTCCACTACCTAACTTTAACCAGGCCAGTTATTTCCTCTTTTCTGTTAATGCCTTTTTAACATTGTACTCTCTTTGCTTGACACTGGCCATAATTTTGAAGTTGAACATGTAGTCGTAAGTCATTCAAATAATTGAATATGTGGATAATTAAATTTGTGAAGAGACCCCTCAGGCAAGCAGGCAAGGGGATTTAGCATTGCATATTAACTCTAGAAATATAATCTATGTTACTTTTGTGTGATTATGTTTTAGGTACACTGCCTTATGGTTATCTTTCTGGGGTTAATAATTTGTTAAGTGTTTATTCGAAACAATAAATATATATTAAACGAAATAAATTAATATTGGAACCTATTTTTGATTTAACTGTAATGCATATTCTTATAGCAAAGAATCAGATTAATAAATTCCTAGTAAATGTTAATACCAAATGATTAATAACTTGTTGAAGAAATAAAACATGTCATGTTAAGGAGAAGGTTAGAATCACCAACAAAGAATGCGTAAATATAAGACTCAAGAAGGTAGACGCAGAGGAGTCTTTTTTAGACACATAAAAATGCTTAGACTTAAAAACAAACAGTTAAATTCCAGATATCCAGCGAAAACAAATAGCGACCACAGTTAACTTGCAAAATTTATAAAGCGTTGCACAAAACACCGGTTTCACTCACCTATTTGTGATTTGCTTGTTTCATGAAGAGCCTTGGAAGTTAAATACTCCTCGAATTTTTTGTCTATGTAGTTGTTGATTTTTTCCGCGACCGGGTTGGGTAAAGCAGCAATTTCTGTTTCTGATAAAACATTTTCTAAATGATTTTTCCCACCGGCTTCAACGCCCGCGGCTTCCATCTTTACTAAAACCCATAAACAAAATTTGGAGATTTACAACGTAGTGATTATATGCTCGTAGTTTGACGGGTTTGACCAAAGGGTTCGACCCCACTAGATACTTGTCTCTGGTCTTCTTTTCTTTGATCGCATAGCCAAAGGAAGTCTGTCATAACGACAAAAGATGTATATTATAAAAAGCGTCGGTGGCGCAGTGGATAAGGCGCGGACTCTCAATCTGAGGGTACCGGGTTCGAATCCAGCCGTGTACCTATGAGTTGTTTTTCAATTCAAGTACATTATCCGATTGCTTAACGGTGAAGGAAAACATCGTGAGGAAACCTGCATGTCTTGAACAGGCATGTGAAGTCCGCCGATCCGCACTGGGCCCGCGTGGTGGACTATGGCCCATACACTCTCTGTAGGAGAGTAGGCCTGAGCCCCTCCAGTGGGGACATTATAGGCTGTTGATGATGATAAAAATTATAACACTCCCAACCCCGTTTTATTGAGCGTCTCGGTGTTTAATATTATTATGTATTACTTTTGTTTGTGTACGACGAATCATGCACAATGCACATCCCAACCATAGGTTACTGTTTATCAGGTGCTTTGTTTGTTTACAGGGAAACCCAAGATAAAATGGTTGCGTTTATAGTACGAAATAAAGTCGGATTGAGCATAGGAAAGTTATTACGTCTTTGGTAAAAGTTCGTATTAGGCCACTATTATGCCTTCGGCTCAGGCCTAGATCATTTAACAAATATCTATAGTTATGTCAAATTGGCAACACTTGATGCATTCAGTCAAGTCATATGGTATGGATGAAAACGTCATTTTTTTATAGAAATTTGGGTCGTGTTGTTGCTGATTATTTAATTTTTGTATTAATTATACTTCTCATCCCAAAAATCTAGTATTATTCCAATATTAATGATATGAATTTTATCTTAAATCGTATAAATAAAATTGTAGTGAGTTTAAGAAATGGAGGAAGAACAATGCTTACATGAGTGTGAGAGCTACATCCAGAGTCACAACATTCAATTATTATTGAAGGATTGTATAGTGCAACTATGTGTAAACAAACCTGAAAATCCAGTGACTTTTTTGCGTCAATACTTTCAGAAGTTGGAGAGAGTAAGTTTGATTTTATCCCTTGTATTTTTGTACTTACACACACCTTTGTTATGTTCACTGAACCAGATTATCTTATCTCTTATCTCTGTGATCCCTATAACATTTATTATCACGGGTGGGATCTATACTTAAATATGTAGATTTATTAAAGTTACAATTGTAAAATGTAAACATATGACAACATACTGCAGCTCTTTCATTGTACAGCCTTACCAAGTATAGGTGGCATGCTCCTTTGAATATATAAATATTTTTACCACTAGGTGAGCTATAGCGAAAGACAAGAAGAGCACAAATAACGTAGGTTAACTCTTTCCTTGAGTATGTTTATTGTCTTCTCAGCAATTACCCTGATGATCCGATTACTTTAAAATATCATACCCACAACAAGCAATAATCCCTTTCCTTCATAGTTTTTCATGCATACATAACCCTACATGCACACCATACACCTCTGTCTAATCAACACACATGCATCCTCTCAAGTTCAAACTTTGTACAGTTTTCTCTATTATTTATTTTTTATTTATACTGCCTATGAAATGATTTTATTTAATGATTATTATATTCTCTTCTTTTATTTGAGATGGGAAGGGCCTATAGTTAAGATACATATCTAAATTTTGTTTAGATTAAACCCTTCCACATACTTTGCAATTATTTATATCATCTAGTTAAAATCTTCTAAATATTGGTCAAAATTTGGAGAAAATTAAAATATATATATATCTCATCCGCTCCTCCCTCTGCTATCAACACAATTTTTACTTCTAAAAGTATTTTAAAAATTCACAGTACTAGCATATATACTGAAGTGAAAAGGTAAACTGTCATGACTAAGTTGCCTTTACAAGTTAACGAGTAATAGTCGACCAAGTTATAGAATATACTAGAAGATGTCAGAATTAAAATTTAGTACAAATTCCTTTTTATTACTGAACTTATTGTGACGGGCAACAGCAGAACCCTGCACGGCGCGTGGCCTGACATGCATTTCTCTGCTTTTTATTAAATTCTTGCACCTGAACACTACGTCTCAGTCCGTGAGAGTCGTGGCTTACGAGCAGTGAGCGCACCAGCCAAATGACTCGAGTAGTGCAGTCACTTTTCATTATCATAACCATTTTTTAAAGATTACAATTTAGTAATACATTAATTAAAAATAATAAAAACTAAAATAATTACAACTAACTTGTAATTCTTTCTACATTTTTGATACCCTTGAAAATCGTTAGTGAGACTAGTGAATTTTAAATAGGCGGGAATACCTGGAAATGGGCGGCTTTTTTTAAAAAAAGAAGGCATCCATTTTATTAAAGATATATGTACTGTCAGTGTATGTAATAAATAAATTTGTTAGGAACAAGTTAAGGCAGCCGCAGCAGCCACAGCGGCATCAGAAGGGGAGGCAGATGGAGAGCTGTCTCCTTTGCCAGTGCCAGGTGGACAGCCCCCGCGGCGCCGGGGTGCCATCAGTGCCGAGCCTGTCACCGAAGAAGATGCCACTAGTTATGTCAAGAAGGTAATTCCGAAATTTCCATTGATAGGATGTACATTCAAAACACCTTCAGAATGATTATTTGCTTAGGAAGTTCATTCCTTAAATATTCTCATAAGTTTCTTTTTAAACTTTCAACATAATAAATGAATACGTATGATGGAATGAAAGGTATTTACAGGTAATTCTATTTAGAATTTAACCAAAATTTAAAGAGTGTCACCAACAATTTTTCATTTACCTTTACCATTGACCTTTTGCCCAGGTGTGGAACAGAAAATGCTAAAAATAAATAATCATAATTGGGTACTTGACACCAAATTAGATTGGGGTTGAATTGTATTTTATACCATAACTGACGTTAAAAGAAAGCCCCCCAAAATAAAAATACGTAATTTCTTTTATTTTGATTTGGAGAGAAGAATTTAAAGTCTCAAAATTGCGGAATATATGGTTCGGAAACATACTTATTAGATTTAGTTTTCTCATTGCATTTAGAACATTTTCTTATAAGGGTACATAACATATAAAAATTATTTTACGAGATAACGAGTATACGAGTATGTATAGTAATGTGACGTCACAAAACACGCCCGATTTATATGTAACGTTTTAGCGCCGCGTGACTAAATTCACTTTTCGACGGGTTATGCAAAAAAAAACTATTATAGTTCATATCGAGGGAAAAAATTCTACATCAGGTTTCCAGGTGATTACTGTTTCATTGAATGTGATTTGTGATTGAACACAGTGTTTCCACATTCCACAGGTAGTGCCAAAAGACTACAAGACAATGGGTGCTCTCTCTCGCGCAATAGCTTCGAACGTACTGTTCACACACTTGGACGAGTCGGAGCGGGCGGATATGTTTGACGCTATGTTTCCGGTGCAATGTCTTCCCGGCGAGACCGTCATCCGGCAAGGGGACGAGGGAGACAACTTTTACATTGTAGACTCGGGAGAGGTTGAGGTAAAAAACTCTTTAAGAATAATCAATTAGATCCTGCCACTTTATCTTATGTATTTAGTACAGTACAATTAAATATTCTTACGATCTAAAAATTCCCTCTAAGAATAAAAGACCTGCCCAACAAGACATTTTTAATTTATTTTTATGAGCTGGTATGCTTTGAAACTCCTTGATTAGAGCAGTTAGTCTGTTCAATACGTTAGTACTGCAGGACCCATGACGTAAAATTCTTGACGCTTTTTCCAATGTGTGGGGTAGCTGTGTTCAGTGAGTGTGCATTTCATACACTGTGACTCTGACCATCACTCCGCTGTCAAGATTCTGATTGGTATACACGTATACACTCACTATGTATGATAAGATCTGGCAGTGGCACTATTTTGTGCGCTATAAAGAAAGGCTTCGACGGATCGTCTGCTAATTCTATGTTTTATTGACTTTAGTATTCTGGATGATCAAATTTCCATCCAAAGTTGTCACGAATTACAAAATTTGTAAATATTTTATTTCTTATTTGTCTCTCTTATTCATTTTGTAAAACTGTAATAAATAAACAAATACTTTATTCTGATGGCACTGACTTTTTATTTCAGAGTCTAGAAACCGATGACGCATTTACGTTTAATTGAAAAAAACACTAATCTGCAAATTTGAAATATAAAAAAAAACATTTTAAGTGTCATGCGTTCATATAGTCGCAAAAACACCGCATTTGATCCCCTTCTTGACTCTGAAATAAGAAAAGATAAATCTATGCCATACAATTTTTTGCATATGATTGCAACATATTGATATCATGTCAGGTGCTAGTAAACGGGGAGTTAGTGACTACTATAAGTGAAGGCGGCAGTTTCGGGGAGCTCGCATTGATCTACGGCACGCCGCGCGCCGCCACCGTGCGCGCCCGGACCACTCTCAAGCTGTGGGGCCTGGACCGGGACTCTTATCGGAGGATACTGATGGGGTCCACCATACGGAAGAGGCGCATGTATGACGAGTTCCTTTCCCGTGTTTCTATATTAGGTGCGTATTGTAATATAATGTTGGGCTCTGTCATTTTTGGTTATCAGCTGTTGAACATGTGCCTCCCTGATGGATTGCCACATTGGACTTTCCAAGAGGAAAATGCTATTATAGTTTCCGTGTGTAGAAAGCGGCTGTTATCTCTCCATGAGTCTTCATCCTTCTAGACGATAGACTAACATCGTCATAGACAACATCAGGTGATAGTTGTCATTTGATCTTTTAAAATCTAAGTGTAGATCATATTATGTATTTAAATAGTCTAAACTAAAATATAAATAAATCAAAGTAAAATACGCTAACGATTTATGCTCGGAATTTCTGAAATGCGTATGAAAGCGTAATGAAATGAGGAATGAACAAAAACGTGTAGACTAATTAAAGTGACCGCAATAGCTTGACGAGTCAGTGAGAAGTGGCAATGAGCAGTCCACATAGCTCGAACGGATAAACCGATGGGGAGCAAGGTCTCGAGTGGTGACCATGTACTGGTAAACAAGTACCGGGCCGTCCCCCCACTAGATGGAGCGACGCCCTGCGGCGAGCGGCTCGGGACCGGTCATTGTGTTGGGGAAGGCCTTTGTTCAACAGTGGACGTTCCCCCACTGATGATATAAATAAATGAGTGATTTAACAGTGTTTGTCAAGAACGTTTGTGAATAAAGTTGTTACTAGTATTAGTACAATCATTAATAAATACGAGAACTTAAAATACAATACGAATGTGATCTATTTCAGAGAGCTTAGAGAAATGGGAACGTCTGACAGTTGCGGATGCGCTAGAGCCTGTTTCGTTTACGGACAGTGAAACTATAGTTCGTCAAGGAGAGCCGGGGAACGACTTCTACATTATTGTTGAAGGTAAGCTAAGTTACCTTTTGCATTGATTATGTGAATCATTTAACACGAAAAACTAAAGACACGATATTGATCTTAAAACAATTCTGTTTTTTAACTGATGGAACTCTAAAACAGGTTAATAATTGTCTAGCAAAGGTAAACAGGTCTCAGCTTAGATTATGCGTTAGCGTGATCCACCATTGTCAACAATCTTTAAAACCTTAATTATAATAAGTATAAACTGAACGTCATTAAAAAGTTGTACCAGTATGAAGCATGAAAGTTACTACACCACAAGTTACAAGAAGACTTAACTTAAAAACTAAGATGGCGTCAATAAAACAAAAATGTTAATTTTGTATTTTTCCAACAGCCTTTATATGTCCCCACTGTAGGGGCTTAGGCCTACTATCCTACAGAGAGTGTATGGGCCATAGTCTACCACGCGGGCCCAGTGCGGGTTGGTAGACTTCACACACACCTTTGAATTTCTTCTCAGGAGTGTGCAGGTTTCCTCATGATGCTTTCCTTCACCGAAAAGCCGATGGTTGATGATGATGAATGACTTTTATTATCACTACATAATATAAAACAAAGTCGCCCCGGTGTCCCTACGTCTGCGTGAGACCTTGCTTTTTGCCAAATTTCAGGATTCTAGGTCACTATATAGCTTTTATAGGTTTTGATTCCCTTGCATTATATAAGGAAGTGGACTAAAGGTACGGCTTAAACAGACATATATTTTTAGTACCTTACCTACAAGTGTGACTTTTTACAGATCTAAGGGACTGCACACTTGAGTATTCCATATTAATTTCAACTTGATACCTTTATGCTTTCCATAGAAAAAGGGTCTTGTTAGACACACAGACGGACAACAAAGTGATCCCTTAAATAAGGGTCCCTTTTTTCCTTTTTACGTTCGGAACCCTAAACATGTACAAAAATATGAATATATATAAATGTAAAACTTCAGATTAAGTAAAATAATTGAAACCCCCTAAATAAAATACTTAAGTACATTTAAAGTTTAAGAATACAAATAGGTTTAAGGATAAAATATAACATTTTATAAGAAAAATATAAATAGTAATTTGATCAGAAAAACGACTTATGTCTTGCATAAAGATACATTTACGTTTATCCCAAAATGTTTAAAAAATAAATGTCCACCCGTGCGAAGCCGGGGCGGGCCGCTAGTTCGTACATAAATTCCAAATAACAAATTGGAACTCATTGATACGAGCCAGGAACGAACCCAGAGCTCGATTGTTCAAGGACTGACGCTCTATCCAACTAAGCTACCACCGCTCGTTCTATATATGTCTATAGAATATTCCTTGATTTTTTAAATAGTATACAAGTGCAGGCCGGACTTGAAACATTCTCTCCGTACAATGCAATGCTTGTGAACTAGCATGGGACATGTCTCTAGGTACAGCGGTTGTACTGCAACAGCGCGGCGCCGACAGCGCGCCCGTTGAAGTCGGCAGGCTGGGACCGTCCGACTACTTCGGGGAAATCGCGCTTTTACTGGACCGGCCGCGAGCCGCCACCGTCCGGGCAGATGGCCCGCTCAAGTGCGTCAAGCTAGATCGTGCTAGGTAACCTATACATTTACATTTTCATCTTACACTTTGAATACTTCGAGAATGATAGGGAACAGTTGAGTGTAAATAACAAAAAATTTGGAGAGATAAATAAATCTAGGGCACTTAAGCAAGTGGGTTATTTTTTGTACGTTCAGCAAAATAACCCACTTGCTTAAGTGCTCTAGATTTTAAATAGACCTCTCATTTCGGGCCTTTTTACAATGAAAATCAAAATATATTTAATACATCCAGAATATTTCAATATATATTCTCTGTATCAGGCAATATTTAAGAATTTTGTACAATTCTACAGCGAGCCCAAAACATTTTAATGTGTGTTTTATTTTCAGATTCGAGAGAGTGCTAGGTCTGTGCGCGGACATATTGAAACGCAACATCGCACAGTACAACAGTTTTGTATCACTTTCCGTCTAAAACCTGTGCTTGTTAGAACGTAAGAAGTGTTTGTAGGTATGGTTTATCTAGAATTTCTAACTTTGATATAACTTAAATTAGGAGTGTAGTTGCTGAGGTTTACCGGATTTGTACATATTATACATCAAATTGTATTATCGATGGCACTTGATGGTCAACCAGGTATAAGAAACGGCCAAGTGTGTGTCGGGTCATGCTACGAGCGAGTAGGGTTTTGTTGTTATGTAAAATATTTCATCGGTCGACACTAATGGATATATTTAATGATCGTAAACGCTACTAAGGAGATTATATGGGCCATTTATCAATATCATTAATCAGTACCACATCACTCAAATTAATAATGGAATTAATTCGAAATTAGCTTTTCCTTAAAAAAATCATTCAATTGCTAGATCTCATATACATATAATGTAATCGAATGTAGTGACTTCCCAGATTTGAGAGAGACTCTTTTATTGAGATCTATATAAAAATCTATGTTATGTAATGTTACATGTTATCTGGTACCTCAACAACATGATTTAAAATATTTTAAACCACCTCATTAACATTTTTGGTGATAATGGCACAAATTATAAAATATTCCACTCATTGTTTGATCGAACGGACTATGTGAGGGTTAACCGAATTAGAATTGAGTTCCTTGTCCACTGTAGTAAGTAAAAAAATCATACAAGAGCGCGTCGCACTCACACACGGAGGGTTCCGTGCCACCTTACAATATTTAAAATAAGAACGACCAACAATCGAAAAAAAAAGTTTCTTGTTTGAGGATTGGGGTCTCCTTTTAAATTGTAGTAGTTTTATTATATGTTGTTATAGCGGCAATAGTATTACATACTCTCTGATAGTGTCTACCTATTACGGTTCTAAAGAGCCCTGTGACAAACTGACGTAAGGACAGAGGAGTATTAGTAAAAGGGTTCCGTTGGGCATCCTTTGACTACGGAATCCCAAAAAACAGAACTCATTACTTACTGACATGACTCCTAGTGGTACCAACATGGTAGTTGATCGTCAAGTGCTTTTAGTCGTACATAAGTTTAATCGTACTCGGAAATGCATTGTGCAAAAATAAAACACTTTCCAATGTAGTACTTGTTACTGTTCGAATTTTTTGATTCATTTTAAGTTAAATCTGTATTTATGCGTTAGATTTATGTCCACTAATAAATAAATGAATGTTGTTTTGTGTTTTAAAATTTTTATAATAAAATATATATGCGAAAAATTATTAACTAATTCATTAGTCGAATATTAAATCCCAGTTTTATGTAAAATATATAGCAGATTGTTTTCACAGATGCTGCTGCTTAAGCACCGGATATTTGATGCAGTTTTCATCAAAGAGCTATACCAAATTTTCATTAAAGGGTTTGCTTCGCTTGTGGACCACTTAAAATTTATAGAGTAATAACCAAGTACTTTGTTGTTGGCCCAAGCGGCGCGTTGTTAAGATATTTTTTTACTTTAGTAATACATGGAATGTACTTTGTTGTAAAAATATTTCTTTTTGATATATCGATATTTTTGGCGATATTTATTATTCCGATATATCGATATTAAATATCAAAAATGATATTTTAGTTTGCGTAATGCCTACCCTAAAGAGCTAATTGACTGAGCGAGCGCGAAGCGTCTACGTTTCAGCTAGGGCAACAATGCTTCCGTATGTTCGGATCTCTGGTTGTTCGTCTCAGGTCGCGTTTCTCAACCGATTTGAAAACGTACATTATGCATTCAGAAATAACTAAGAAACCGACTTCAACTGTCCTAAAAGACTATAGCATTCGTCTCCTAAAATATTCACCATCAGAGGTAGAAATTATCTGGGTATGTATTTTGTTTTTGTTAATTTTCTCAAAAAGTGTTCAATCAATTTAAATAACATTTATATGATACCACCTCTGAAGTCAAAGTCTCTGAAATCTACCAAACAAAAAAGAATCATCAAAAACTAAGTATTCATAATTGGTGGAGTTATCATTTGCCTCCATTTCGTGTTTTTAAAACATTACCTTCTTTCTGACGCTGTCGGGTAAAAAGAAATGACAATAGCCACATTTCCTTCTTCATTTTCTGTATTTTTAACCCAGCTGTTTTTGACAACTGAAATGTCTCTTTCATCTCATACATTATAAAATAAAATAAAAAATTAATCCTTTCAATTCTTTTTGGCAAACTTCGATGTAGCCAAGGTCATATAAATTAAAAAAGAACAGGGAAGTATATAATGTTATAAAGGTGTACAAAAAAGATCAGAAAAAAATATCAGCTGTCATTGTCAAAATCAGCGGATGGATAAAGCGCGCGCGAATGTTGTTCGTTCGTGTTTTACAGTGTTTTCTTCACTGTACTTTCAGTTTTACCGTAATTGTTTGAAACTGATGCCATTAAACAAGGGTATCAACTGTAATTTTAGAAGATGGACATCGTAGATCCTAATAAAAATGATAAATCTTACATAAAATTCAAGTTATTGGTTAAAAATTGGGAAAAGAACTTCAAATCAAAATTCTCTCGAACGCCATCAAAATTCGATATTAAAGAAGCTCCGGCCAATGTAAAATACGCTTACAAGAAATATTTTCAGTTGAAAAGTGCTATACTAGAGACTTCGTTGTCTATTTGTGATCTGGATGATGAAGCTATCGAATCTCCAGAGCCTGTACCGCACGCAGATATGTTTGCATGTAACTCACTTCAGTCGGAGTCAACTCAGACAGAGAATTTATTGAATTTTTTGCCTAGTGGGGCTGATATCGAGAAACTGCTGTCAAACGTTCAAAATATAGACAGAACTAAATCAGAAACAAGTAGTATACCACAAGAAAAAAAAGATAAAAGTATATCTTCACCACACCAAACTGCTATTATAAAGCAGCCAAGTCCTTTCACCAAAAATTTATCAAAGAAACTTTTTGAGAATAAGAAATTTTCGGTAAGAAATCCAAGAAAATTATCAATGAATAAATCTCAATCCATGATTGATGACGGTAAGCTAAATGATTTTAGCAAAGAATGTAATGATAATGAATCATTGACTCAGCCTAAAAGTGAAGACTTTTTAGCTACATTAAATGATGAATCATTGAACAATAGTAGTATTACTGATTTTGGTATTTCAGTTGACCACTTAAAAAGTCCAAAAGTAAGAAAGTTGAATGAGGCTTGGCTGCAAAGAGCAACAGGTTTTAGTGTCGAGGAACCAAAAGAAGACAATGCAAGTACTGAAAAGTTTGGTCTTGGAAATATTTCTGTTACAAATGTATTGAATCAATCAAATGTGTACAATAACACAAATGTAGACAAGATTTTTGACTATGTTGAAAATAGTGAATCGGAAACAGATGATTCTACAATTAACAAATTAAAACCAGCACTGAAAAAGAGAAAACACAATGAGACTGTTGATAAGACTGTATCCCATGATAGACATAATTCTGAAAATGTTGATGTTGAGAATAATATTGAACAAAGTATAAAGCAAAAGTCAAATGAAAAGAAAAGACGACAGAGAAAAAGGACACCAACTAAAATTACCATAATAGATAAAGAAGATCCTCCAGATATTGCTGAATATTTACCATTTGGGTTAAAGGAAGATGTGGCTCCGCGCCATTTACATGTGTCTGATCTTTTGGAAACTGTAAAAACAACATCTCAGATAGCAACAACTAGCTCAGCAGGAATAGATAAACTCGAAAAGAAAATACAATGTGGGACATTAAATGAAAATTTTGTCAAAATTAACATTGAAAAGAAAGTTTTTGTGAGAGGTAAAAAGAACTTTAATTATTCTAAATACAAGAAGAAACTTAACAAAGATAAGAAGGCACTACATGCTGGAATGGAATTTCCTGAATCTGGAAAGATAACGTGCTTCAAGTGTGGTGAAGCTGGTCATATGGCAAGATACTGCACAGCTCATAGAGGGGACACACTCTTGCCTCTAGAAAATTATGATGATAGTGAAATACCTACATTAGAAGACATGCAAGATATTGTATCCAAAGAGACTAATAGTCTGTCTATACCAGAACAATTGACCCAATCAGCTTTTGAACCTAGTGCCATACCAGAATCATTTTTGAAACTGTTAGCACAAACAGCTACAAATGATAACATTATTAAACCAATTTATACCAATTACCAACAAGATACACCAAGGGATATGCTCGAAGCTCTACAAAAATTTGGTCATGAATCTTTTAGATCAGGTCAAGAAGAAGCAATCAAAAGAATATTGTGTGGTATGTCAACACTTCTGATATTATCCACTGGAGGTGGAAAATCACTTTGTTATCAACTCCCAGCGTACATTTACAGTAAGCATTATAAATGCATAACCATTGTTATTTCACCGCTCGTCTCACTCATGGAAGATCAAGTTCTAAGTATGCCAGAATTTTTGAAAGCAGGTTGTTTACACACAAATCAAACTCCAACACAACGTCGTAAAATCATACAATGTGTGAAAGAGGGTGAGATCAATATTCTTCTAATTTCTCCAGAGGCTTTGATATCTGGAGACGGGTCTAATGGCTTTGGAGGGTTATTTAAGTCTTTACCTCAAATTGCGTTTGCATGCATTGATGAAGCACACTGTGTTTCTCAGTGGAGTCATAATTTTAGACCAAGTTACCTGATGATATGTAGAGTATTGAGAGAAAAATTAAATGTCAAATGCATTCTTGGTTTAACTGCCACTGCAAGTCAATCAACCATAAAAAGTGTCATCAGTCACATTGATATCCCTGATGGTTTAACTGGAGTCATAACAAATCCTTCCCTACCTGATAATCTCTGTTTATCAGTTTCTTTTGAAAAAGACAAAGACAGAGCTTTAGTCTCATTATTGTCATCAGAAAAAATCAGCTCTTTCAACTCAATTATTGTATATTGTATAAGAAGAGATGAATGTGAAAGAGTATCAGCCGTACTTAGATCATGTCTACAAGTTAGTGGTAAAATTAATATGGAAAAGCCTAACAACAAAAGGAAAAGAATGTCATACATTGCAGAAGCTTATCATGCTGGTATGTCTGCTGCTCAGAGAAAAAAGATACAGAAAAATTTTATGGATGGAACTCTAAAAATAATAGTTGCTACTGTGGCTTTTGGCATGGGCATAGATAAATCTGACATAAGATGCATAATACATTACAACACACCGAGTAGCTTTGAATCCTATGTTCAAGAAGTAGGTAGAGCTGGCCGCGATGGCAAAATGGCATATTGTCATGTTTTAATGAACAATAGCAACAATGATAAAAATGAATTGCTTAAACATATTCATTCAAATACTGTAGACAGGTCCACAATCAGGAGATTGCTACAAAAAGTGTTCATTCCCTGTAGATGCACTTCAACTAAAAGTGATGTGTCTATAAAATCTGTAAATAATCCCAGATGCAAAGGACATGAAGTTGGAATACCGATTGAGGAAACTGTAGATGAATTGGATCTCCCATCTGAAAATATTGCAACTTTACTATGTTATGTAGAGCTTCACAAGAAACAATACATTAAAGTTCTTAACAATGCATATACTATATGTAAAATTTCATCATATGGAGGACCACAAAAGATGCTTGAAGCTACCAAAAATTGTCCTCCACTAGCAATGGCATATTTGTTGGAAAGTAAAAAGGATCCAGAAGTCACCAAGAAGAGTATCATAGAATTTCCGGTTATTGAAGTGGCAGCTGCAGTTGGCTCGGAAAGTGGAATGACCAAATTTCAGTTGAAAAATTTGGAATGGATCACTGAAGGAGGAATATCAAAAAGATCACTCCTAAAAGTCGAGTTTCATACCCTAGGATTTCGAATTAAAGCTCCTGGTGATCTCTCAGCGACAGAGCTTGACGCCATTTTAGATGATCTGCATGGGATTGTTCTATCCCAAGAGAAAGCTATGCTGCATCAACTGGAAGAAAGTCACAGCGCTTTCGCTAAGCTTGGAAATTATTCTTTTGAAAAAAATACTTTTACTGAAGAAATTCTTTCTGAAAAATCGAACGAATTAAAATTAACAATCAGAAATTATTTCCAAAGAGATAATAATTTATTAACGGATATTACTTTAGAAAAACGTACACTGGATGTTGAGCGTGTCGCCTCAGATGTTCGTGCATTGATATCTTCATACAAAGACTGTACTTTCACTGGAAGAAGCATCGCAAGAATATTCCAAGGAATTTCTTCGCCCAACTACCCTGCCATAGTTTGGGGACGCTGTAAATTTTGGAGATCTCATATTCACGAAGATTTTTATGGTCTGATAAAAATAGCGACTCAACAGATTATTCAAATGAAATGATTTAAAACCTGTGTACAATTTGTATTTAAATAAACTTGAGAATTAGGAAGATGTTTTATTTGCCTTTATTTAATTTTTTTATTTTTTTTATTCTGTTAAAAGTGTTATTTGTAAAACCAATTATTCGGAGGTCTCTTGATTCGATTAACGGCAGGGTACTTGGTTTAGTTACGCTAATTTCCGTCATGTTATCTAATATATCATCATGCCAGCATACGTTCTGGTAAGCAATTAAGTCAGTCTCTCCCAGGGGGGTTCTGGGTGAACTCACTTCCGCTAAGGATGTCGTCATTTGTCACCAAGTGACTCATTAAAATAAATAAAAGAATGGATGGATATTACTTTTTTATTAACATATGTATAAAAATAAAGCTTATAGAAAATGACTAATAAAAATTTGTTCATATTGTCCACTGTAATGCCTATCTCTAGAAATAAATGTCAAGTAGAAAAACCGACGCATTAGTAAAACCAATGAAATAATAAGTATATAGTTGTTTGCTAAGTAGACTATTAGGGGGTTATATTTAAAATAACCGGCCAAGTGCGAGTTGGACTCACACACTAAGGGTCCTAAAAGAGATTTTTAAAAAACGAACAGATATTATTTACCTTGAAATAAAATCCCGACCGCATAATTCAAATAAAAATATTTTATAAATTATTTCACTTACGCCTGTGGTCACCATTACCTATAATTACACGACAGACGGACAACGAAGTTATCCTATAAGGGTACCTTTTTACCCGACTGTGCCAGAAGGAGGGTTATGTTTTTCGAGAGTATATACGTATGTATAATTGTTTATGTCACTCGGCGAGCAATTGCACGCTATGCTCGGAATTTCTCTACGTGATAAAATACGTAAATCCGTAGACGAACTAAGGTCACCGACATAGCTCGACGAGTCAGTGAGCTGAAGTGCAATGGCCACATCGCTAGAAGAATCGATATCCGGTGGGGAATAAAGGTTCTCGAGTGGCGAACATGTACCGGGAAGTAGCTGAATGCAGGTGTCTCGGGACCGGTCGATGTGGCGTACCATGAAGGAGGTCTTTGTCCAGCAGTGGACGTTTCCTGGCTGATGATGATGATGATAATTGTTAAGCACGCTCCGAGGCCTGAACGGCTCGATGGATTTTAGCTTGAGAGGTGTCATTCGATTCGTATTTACTGCGAGATTGACACTGGATAATATATCAAAAATCATAAAAAATTAACTAACCTAAAAACAACGCGTAATATTTTAGGGTTCCGAACATCCGATGTAACTGTCACAGTATTATCTCTGCAACTACTATAACTATCGACTTGAAACGCCTGTAAGCGATGAGCGTTAAAACGATTACATAAATAAACGTTAATTTTTAACATAATATAACGCAATGTATTTCAATATGACAATATTAACATCCAAACAGGTTAGTCGTTGGTTAAAAAAGCTACATATGAACTATGAGTTTATGTAGCGAGCAATCATACTCGGATCTAGGAGCATTTAATAACTATGTTTTTGCTCGGACCAGTACACACCCCACCTCGCGTACTATATCGGTGGGTACGGAATAGAATAGGTAATAAAATTGATACGGTCAATAATCGCTCATGTGAAAACGGCCGAGGTACCATGTACACTATTACACCAGCCAATGTTATCTACTGAAGATTGTACAATTGTTTTTCATGGCGACGGATATCGGATTATCACAGAGTTAGCGCCTAGACGATAATCTAGTGATAACTAAAATTGAACGTACCTATATCGAGCAGATTTCTCCACAAATTCAACCATGAAGATGACTACAAGTTACATCATTCGACTAGGCTTATACATAACAGTCAGACTGGATAAGGTATAAACAGTTTCATCAGATAGGGTCACCTACAATAAAATGTAATTTGGGTAGTCGTAACGGAGAATCAAAACGACTTGATTTGTTGTATGTATTTGAAAGACATGGTTTACTTTTTATACCGATCGAACAAAGTAGTTCCTGTGTGATAATTTCTGAAGTCGACGAAGTCGCAAGCAAAACATTAGTAAAATATCATCAAAAACTGTTTTTCAGTTTCGTTCATATTACATAACATAAAAATACCTAGATTTACGAATATTTTCAAGAACTAAATATCAAGTACAAAAATATTTAGCCACTTTTGAACCATGTCACATTCACCTTTAATTGACATTTCCCTCAACGCACTGCATTGGAATAAGAAAAAGTGAATGTGACATACTTCAAATGTGGATACATATATTTTGGTACTCAAAATACACAAAATAGTTTCTTGACAACCTCTTACACTTACAAGCGTGTACTTTTTTTTGGAGCAACATTAATATCGAGCATCCTATAAAAGTATCTTATGTAACACATTGCAAACCTATGACACGAGTTAGCAAAGAAAGTTGCTCAAAAATAAAATTGACTAGTTACTACGTTTCTGTAAACATGCTCAAAATAAACATTGTGTAATAAAATATCTAAAGCCTATGCATTAATTTAACCGGGCTTCCTATGAAAATAATACATAATTAAATGACATACAATTGCATTTTGTTTATAATACATACTTTTCATTAAAGGCAGTTGAATTATAATAAACTTCTGTTACAAAAAATTTAAAAATTCTAGTCACAAATTATTATATTCTATGAGCATAATAAAAAAATAGTTAATTTTTATGACTACATTCATCGATGGCTATTAGGAGAACTGAATGTACTCATTTAAATTATTCGTCATATTCTGTCTAACCTGCCGGTACTAATGTTAAGTTTACCTATCGTGCCTTTAGGGTCAGGAGCTAACGAGCTCCATTCTGTAGCACTACACAACTCAAATTTATGTTTCCCACAGGTTATTTGATCCTTTAAACTACTTAAAGACGAAATACAAGTTCCTAGAACGCTATAAAATTCTGTACTTAAACTATCGATCCACTCTCTCAAGTCATGGTGTACTCTTTTAACGTTAGAATATGAGATCTTTTGCAATAGCAAACTTTCTTCAGGATCAGGTAAGAACATCGAAGATTTTACATAGGAGTAATTTTTGTAAGCGTTCTGTGACCCGCTATGGATTATGTTGGCTTCTTGGTGAGACAATTCTTTGCCAGAGAAATATTCTAAAGGTGTAATAAGAAATTTAGTAGACGCAATTAAATTGGCTTGCTCAAACAGGCCTACTTTCCAAATCCCTGGCAGAAGCGGTGGTTTCAAGCTGGGTTTAATAAAATTTGTCAAATTGTTTTCGTTCACGTGAATAGCGACCATGTCAGCTACAACACCGCTCGGATCCAGCCACATTAATGTCAAATTTTCAAACTGCTTTTCTACGGGTGGAGAGAACTGATACAATAACACTGGTTCAGACAATGGGCCGAGGATGTTGGCCAGGTTCCTAAAAGTTGTCTCTTTCTGGTCATAATCGGAACTAACTTTGAATATCTTCACATTGTCTACATACTGGTGTTCAAAATTTAATTCTACATGTTTTTTCGGTTTATACCAAGTTTCTATTATCAATTCTAAACCACCTTTCACAGAGGCTTTGTGCTTTATAAGGTTTCCTTTATAGCCATCTGCGTGATTGTATGCATTGATTTCTAACACTTGATCAGGCTCTAGGGTGCAGCCTGCTTCGTGTAGTATCTTAGCATTGTGTCGAACGATGCTCCCCGCATGAGTGAGAAGTGTGTCGTCAGTGCTCGCGGTCAGATCGGCAGTGTCGTAAATACTCTGCCAATACGATTCCAAATTGTTTATTAGATGATGATCATTGAATCCAATAAATTGCTCTACTCTTGTGATTATTTCTTGGTTTATAATTGGTTCAAATTTCCTCGCAAAGAACAACTGTCGATCTTGGGTGTTTTGTATCCGAGGCCAATCTTCAGTTCTGAAATCATTCGGTGAACATCCACACCAATCCACGACATTTTTGTATTGACATTTGCAGCCCAGTTTTCTCTTCCAATTTGTGACATGTAGGTTGTTATCAATATAAGTGTTGCAGAATTTGGAATTCCGTAAAACTGTGTGGAAGAACGATTCAGCGGGTAGAAGAGTATGCTGGAATATTATATCTAGTCCCGACAGTAATTCGTCACGTTTTCCTATAATGTATGACACAAAGTCCGGCGATAAAGCTATCCAATCGCTTCCGCCGTCTATGACTATACCTTTTGGCATTTTTCTCTCTCCCACTCGCCACATGCGAGTCTCGCATTCAATGAAGGTCTTATCTAGACCCTGTTTCTTGATAAATCTTTGAACTTCGCGACCATGAGACTTGACAAAGTTCTTGCCTTTATTTGCAGACAAAAATTTCTCTAATTGCGCTAAAGATTTAATCGGGAAATCGCTTTCGCTCAAATTGATAACAAAATCCCATTTCCAGTGGAGTACCGCGAAGTCCTTCATTGCGTCTAGCAGCATTGTAAGTAACGAGGCACCTCCCCAAATAGTTGAGTGTCTTCTTGCGGCCAGTTTTATATTTGGAAATTGTTTCTCTAAGATTGATAGTTTCCTGTGTAGATAATCTTGTCTCTGTAAATAATACCAATTGATCCTTATTAATTATTATCTTATCACACAAACAATCATAAACAATATATTACGTTATGCAAAGTTATGTATGATATGATTACATTTATACATGGTGTAATAAATTAACTACAAATAAATAAATTATTACTAAACAATTGACGCATTCAAAAATAACTAAAAACCGACTTCAATTGCCTTAAAAATGATCATTAAAGGTAGAATGATCTGGGTACATATTTGGTTATTGTTGATTTTCTCGATTTCTCGATTGAAGAGCTCAATCAATTTCGATAAAATTTATATGGGACCACCTCTGAAGTATGCTCTACCAAACAAAAAAAGAATCGCCAAAATCGGTTCACGATTGGCGGAGTTACCACGTAACATACATAAAAAAACATACAGTCAAATTGAGAACCTCCTCCTTTTTTGAAGTCGGTTGAAAATAGCTTTTTTCAACTTCGTATGAAATTGTCTTAAAATATACGTTTGTATTCGTGTGTGTGTTTTTTAAACGTTAGGTGATCTACAATTTAAGAAACCATAGAAAGCGATATATTTGCAAAAATCTATCATTTTGACCTTCAACTTAGAATATCTTAAGACGCGAACACAAAATGACTTTCGAGACAACTTTTAAAACACCGAAATAAAGATTTATACAAGTTTTCAACTTATTATCTAGATTGCTAGTCCCAAATTCCTAACATATTTCCTTATAATGATATGTTATCCAAATAACTCAACTTACAGAATCAATATGAATATAAAAATAGTGTTTATTCTTGTAGAGAGCATTTATCAATCGATGAACTTGTCGTAGCGCTCGTCCATTTAATGTTAGCAAGAATATAATTCTGACATCCTCTTCTTTGTCTGCTGAAATCATTGGTGTCTGTGCCAAAAATTCTGTAATAAAATAACAAAATATTTTTAACCATCCATTTTGCTACTCATTGTGTATATGTATAGAGAGAATATTTCTCTTAAAATAACTTTAAGGATTCGAAATTTACGTAAACTCAATGTAAAAATATAATTTAAAAAAATCAAAACAACTATTGTTATACATATAAAAGTAAGTGTTATTTCCATTTACAAGACTTAATTAAGGCTTCAGCCCTACACAGTTTTTACTGAAGGATGATTCTGAGTTAATTAAGAGAAAATAGTTTCCCCTTGTTCTGAAATAATTAACAACAATTTGATAAAACAATAGTCATTTGAACAATGTACATGGACTAGTGTTTGTGTAGCCGGAATGGTAATAGTTGCCGGGTTCGATATTTGATCGCCACATCTATAAACCAGTCAGCCTGTAGTCAGTGGAGCACCTTGTATTAAATTAGTAATGAGAGTTTATTATTTAGGTGTTTTTTAACCTGATTTGTTTTATTGGGTGGTGAAGATAGGAAATAGGCAGGCAAGTATAGGAAACAAGAGATAGCAGGCTTTATCAGGAGGCAACATATGTGATCAGTGGTATTAACTTTTGGACACTAAAATAATTGAAAGCGCGGTAACATATGTAAATGTTACTTTGAGCAGCAAAAGCGTTTTGGGTTTAATTTTATGCTTCGTTGTGTACCCATTATTTTCAATAAATTATTTTTTCTAATTCATTTAAGAATTTATTATATTGCATATTATAACAAACCAATTGTGGTTAATGGTCTGCCAACTGATGTTATTGCCCAATTCGATTTGAACTAATTTAAATATTTATACATAACTCTTCATCTCAAGCAAACAAGAACATGATAGAACAGCAATCCTTACAAGCACTTATTTAACAAGTGTTGGTCGCTAGGAATATCCTGCCTGAGTGTAGCTAGCAAAATACATCAATTTAACAATCCAGATTAAAAATAGACTGGACAGTCATATACTAAAATTTAAGCAGATAGAGACGAAAATAATTAGGAACTAGTTGCTCCTCTGTTTTCTGATAATATCTAGATAACTACGTTTGTATGCATTTTCCTGTTTTTTTATTATTATTATTTGCCTGCTACTAACACTAGTTCTTAAGATTTTTGTTATACTAACAATTTATGGACTCAATCTGAAAGAAACCCTTTTATTATTAATAATAAATAAGTAATTTATGTATGTGTATTCTACTAGTAACAGTTTAGATAATGTCTCTTAATGTATTTTACATTACAAGATGTTTCAAAATTATTGAATAAAACCTCTATAGTTTAATTATGCATTACTATTAGTTTAAACATATTTTGTTACCAACTTACTATCCAATCCAGTTTCATACACATTCATAGTAAAGTATCCGCCACAAATCTGGTTAGAATCACCTGGACATTTCATGTCACAAGATTTTTCTGTAGTTTTGGATGATTCTGGAGGTGCATTTTCACCACAAAAGCACTCCGAACTGAAAAACGATATTTAAAACATTGTTATATATTTTAAAAATAATAACTTTGAAGTGTTGGAAATTAAAAACCAGTTAGTTAAAACATAACTGTAGCTTAAATAATATGAGAACTGTTGAATAAAAAAACTAAACTTTTTAAACTTTAACTAAAAAATTTTTATAAAACTAAACTTATTTCTTAGATTCATGTGTCTAGAAAATCTAATCAAATTTAACACTGTCTGTTACATAGTATCTTAACATAACAGCAAAATTGCAGACATTGTAGATGTAAATTATTTGGCCCTAAAGTATACAAATAAACAATATTACATTTGGGCCATTAGTGACATGGTACTAGCTATTAATATTACTGCAGCAAAATATACACATTTTAGTAGTTTAAGAACAATACACAAATGTATAGAAATAATAATTAACACACAAAAAATTAATCGTTTGGCAAAGGCGACATTGAGATGAATGTAATAATGTAATGAAAATTATTGAGATTATATGTATCACATTGAATAACTGTGCATGAAACTTACGCATACTGTACTCCTGCATAAGGGAGCCCGGCCTGCACACAAATATCTAAGCAAGAACTAGGTGAGTTGGTACTGGCATAGTTGCCATAGAAACTAGAAAGCAACCTCAACTTCTTTTCATCTATAAAACAGCCCAAATGTTTACCATATCTCCTGTCTTTAGATACACAACTGTTCGGCAAAGAAGTGGCATAAAAATCACCAGCTTGTATCAAACAAGTTTTATTAATAATTTGCTGTTTACAACTTTGGGTCTTTGCGCGGTGTACCGCTGAAATAGCTTCCCGGCTCTGTATGTCACAAACAGGTGTAAAATCAAGCTCTTCTATCCTTAAACTGGAAGCTGGCTTGCCTTGGGGTTTGTTTCTTGAAGAGTAATCTTCATCATCGCTAAATCCAGGGTTTAATTTTCTTGCTGAAACATCACCAATCTCCTGTCTAGCAAACGATACGTGGCCACTTCTCTGGAGTAAATTATCATTTTCAGATGGAAATAAACTCAGCGCTATAAGAATATGAATGAAAAAAGCAATCACAGCTATAATCACTAAAGACTTGGCATATTTAAAGAATATTTTCCGGAAACATAGCGCCATTATATCCTCCACCTCTTGTGTATGATATTTAAATAGCGGTAGCACAATCTTAATTCATGTCTTGCGAAAAATTTAATTTTATATAGAAATCGCAGCGAATATCCATAACATCAGTACTTGGCTGTCACCTGTCACAAACTAAATCAAACTAAGAGCCTGCGCGCACTGCGGCAGCAACCGGTGCGGTTTGCTCCCGCAAAAAACTTGTATCAAATCAAACCTGTGCGTTTTTTCTGCCACAGTGCGCGAGGTTTGATACATGTTCGTATAATGCAAACAAACCGTGCGGCGGCGTACCGCAACAAATCACAGATTTTTAGCCGCATGCGGTTGGACAACCGCAGTGCGCGCATATCCACTGTAATTCATACATCTTCGCTTTCGCACTTCTTATTTTTACCTATATAACTTTATATACAAGTTATATATATGAGCCCATACCCTCAGGAGTGCCCCAAGGGTCGATTTTAGGTCCACTGCTGTTTATATTATTTATTTCAGACATCAAACGATGCTTTAACAAATCTTACATTCTTTTATACGCAGATGACATGAAAATACTGAAACCGATACGAAATTTTCTGATGTCTTGGACTTGCAATTCGACTTGGATAATTTTGTGGACTATTGTACGTGCAACAAACTTGACCTCAATGTATCAAAATGTTCTTCAAAATATGTTCTTCTCGCGCAAGGTCAGGATCAGGTCGGATCAGGATATACACTATTAGGAAAGGACATAAATAAAGTAAATGAGATTAGAAATTTGGGGATCATTCATGATAAGGAATTACTATTTGATTCTCACATTAACCATATCGTAAATAAAGCATCAAGCAAGAGCTCTGGGGTTCTTGATCAGAACATCGGCAGACTTCCGTAGTCTAAAAACAATAAAAATTCTGTACTGCTCTTTCGTACGCAGTAATCTCGAGTATGCATGTCAAGTTTGGAGCGTATCCAGAAAAGATTTTTAGGATACTTAGACTTTAAGGCAAAACAATGGTCTGACGGCTATGAACACCGCTGCAAGCGTTATCACTTTCTTCCATTACAAATGAGGTGCTCCGTAAGTGATATTTGCTTTTTGATGAAAATTGCCAAGGGTAACATTGACAGTGCAGACATTCTATCAAAGATATTTCTTTGTACCAATAGATTTGGTTTACGGCAGAGAGCTTTGCTACATGTGCCAGCAGCAAACACCAACTACAGAGCAAATTCCTTCTTGTTGCGCGCAAATTTCAACGACGTGTCAATGGAGCTAGACATTGATCTGTACTGCACCAGCACAACTGTAGTCTGTAGTTGCTAAAAGGCTCGCTAATGCTATCTTCCAAGATAAATAATAATAAAAAATAGTATGTGTACCTACTGTTCAGTGTACAATAGTGTACATATGTATAAATTATTATTTATAGTTTCGTTTGTCTTAACACTATTTCGTTCTCTCTATTTATCTTTCTCCTAGTTCTCTTATTTACATTTATATCTATTTCTCTATACTTATTCATTATACAATGTAGAATGTAACATCATTATTTTAAAGAATAACGTTAGATTATGTAGACACCCATAGGTGGAAACTTGTAATTAGGAATAGTTTTAAGTTAGTTTGTAATTTCTTTTTTGTTTTTAGCCTGTGAGTTTTCCAAACCATACGAATGCATAAAATTAGATGTCTCTTTCACTCGTCGTCTTTTCTTCGTCGGTTATACAAAAAACCTTCAATACAGCTTTTGACGTTTTTGCTTAGACACACTTGCAAACTTTTTACACTAAACGCACACATAATATCCGAACAATATACAACAAACATGTTGATGCTGCCGTTACAACCTTACAACCAACCTGAATACGCTAGGGTTGAAATATAATTCCTATGCTACTGATGGAATAAATATGTGTCAATTGTTTAAGGATTAAAGTCTCTATATTTAAATAAATAGAGGTTATATTTCTGTAAGGTTTATATGAGTAAAAGATGAGAAAATAGATCTGTACTATATTTAATAATTATTTTTATTATATTATAATTGAGTAATGATAGAATTAATATCAACAATATCGTACGAGGTGATTCCTCGTGTAATATTTCAAAGTATTACTTTAACGTGATCAATCGTTTAGTTAATAAATATGATTACGTTACAACTCTTTTTGACAAACGTCCATGTAGCCAAGGCCATCAAAATTAAAAAAGAAGAGGTAAGTATATAATCATGTATATAATCTTATATGGGGGTAGAAATAAGATCAGCCGACGTCATGTTGTGGGTAACCATGACAACATTGTAAAAATAAGATAACCATGATCACAAAAAAAGCGTTGGCACCGTAGAATCTTTTTAGCTTAGCTATTGTCAAGGACCTTGATATTGTTTGTTCATGATTCAAATAAAACTTTATGTTGTTTCTGATGTAGAGGTATTATTATTGTTGTCATGTTGGTAGCACTACACAACTGTCATAAACATGGAAACCCTAACTGTGACCTGCCACCTCTGACCAAGGAAAAAAAAGAATGGACATGTCATACCTACGAAAAAAACGTGCATACCTAATGTGAGTCTGGCACAAAGATGGCGGCTTGCTGTAGAGCTGAGAGCATTATAATATGGATAGTTGAATTACACGATGTTTACAGAATTCTAAATTATCGATAAAGCCTTTAGGAGCAATTTACCAGATTCGCAACTGAATGCTGGAAACAGTGAATGTTGCTTTGCACACTTTTATAAACAGTCAGAAGGTGTCTCATAAGGTTTTTTCTTTTAAGGCGCAAAAAAATATTTTTATATTATGCTAATACATTTGTTTATAAAAAAATTATAAATAAAAGATGTAAATTTTTTTTTCACAACATTGTTTAATGCAATTAGCAGATACAAAAAATTAAAAAAAACTTCCCACTACCGTTCATACAGGTCAGAAGTAACACAAGACACTCATTAGCTACTTCTAGTGAATCCATATCGCAATCGATGCCGACGTTCACTCTTCCATAATAAGTCTTAGTTTGGGGATCCCAGCAAAGAGACTTTCTAATAGCCATTTCATCCAAAACCATAGCACTGGCATCTCACTTGTTTGAGCTTTGAGTTTCAAAGCATTAAAAGCCTCTGTACAAAACCCAGGTTCAGCGTTTACATTTTGGTACCACCTACTTAAAGTTCTTGGATGTGGCAAACAGGAACTGTATGTACGACGAACAAAATTGTAGGCGTTTGGAGACAAAAAATGAAGCGTCAATGCGAATTTTCGGATTTCTTCGCTATATTGTCTTTCCAAAGGCATTCCTACCGATTTCGCAATTTGTCTTTTTAGAAAATCTTTGGGGCCTGCACACTGCTCCAACAAAGCCGCATGATCTTCATTAACATAATTCTTGTTTTTTAAGTCTTTCATTATATTTTTAAAATCTGCTATTTTCTTACTATGTCTTCTCAATTTTTCATTTAATCTTTTAATTTTTTTCTGCTGATTCTCACATTTCGATTGTAATTTTTGAACTATTTCAAGCGCTTTATCCTGAAACGAAAAAAAAAAACACATTTACAAATAGTTTTCTGCAACTCCATACTAGTTTTTTGGCGTAAATTATTTTAAATTGAATTTTGACACAGTTTTACTTTTAAACTTACAATATTATATTTACTTATATTAACAAATTGTTTTAGTATTTAGTTCAGCTAATAGTCAAAGCAAATTAATACATCCTATATATTAATTGTCACGCCCTTTATTTAAGGTGCTAACTAATTAGGTACCAATCTTTAAAGAGATGTTTCCTTACATCTAAACAATCAACTTTTAATAGAAATTAAGACAGTTTTTTATTTTTTATATGTTATACAGCTTTTATATGAAATAACAATACCACTTAATATTGAGTGAGTTTGTTTTAAAAAGTCATGCTTGTATAGTAAGTAACTATAGTAACATATTATAAAAGAGAACACTTACATCTGCATAGCTAGAAGTGCTGCAGACAGGCTCCTCTTCCAGTGCTTCGTGAGAAACAAATTGTTGTTCCTTACACTCATTAAATTGGTCTGGTAACTGTAAAGTATAAAAAATAACAATAATATTTAATATTGAGTGACTTTGTATTTAAAAAAGGCCTGATTGTATGGTAAGCACCTAAAGGAACATAATTATTATGAAATATATACATACATATACAAATATATACACTTACATTTGCATAGTTAGAAGTGCTGCAGACAGGTTTCTCTTCCAACACGCTGCGAGAAACAGATTGTTGTTCTTCACACTCAACAAATTGCGGCAACTATGCAAAGAATAACCATAAATTATATTTACATTGCCAATATAATCACAAACACAAGCACACATTTGTTTAGCTTGCATTTTAACATACAATATTTTATAACCTGATAAGGTGGGTTGGGGTGCACAAAAGGGGGCGCTAAGGCGGGACTTAGAATCGTCATGTTTATTTGGAATTTCGCGAAAGGGCATTAAAGTGTACAAAAGGGCGCAAAAAATGAAAAAAAAAATTGGCGGGGGGGGGGACTTAGAATTAGAAACATTTCGAACTTATATACATACACTGCCAGTAATGTCCTCTACAAGAATCAGCCCTCAAAATGGGGTGTTATTGTGACACCGCTATTTGTTAAAAAAATCTTTTGTTTTTTCAAAATCATTTTTTAATTTTTTTACGCCCCCTTTTGTGCACCTCATCTTGTCTATTTTCAAAACTTACCAACAACTCACTTGAAGGCAAAGCATCATCGCGCAGTCTTGTTACATTTAAAGTTCGGTTAAAACATTTCTCTTCAAAATGCAGGGAACAAATGAAAATATGTTTGGTTGTCGTATTCAAATTTTCAATCCCAAGTATATCCAGCCACTGTTCTTGTCTTTCTTTACATCTTGGCAATCTAAAATAATAAAAAAGAAATCGATTTTAAATAATATTCACCTATCGATATATCGATATTTGAAAATGCCGAACCCTAACTCTATTTACTATGACGAATGATATTCTTAAAAAATCACTTAATATTAATAGTAAAACAATAAATGATTACAGGAATGCAAGCTTCTCCTTATAAACTTTCCCACAAATAGCAAAATCTTTCAAAATAATAGAAAAACCAAGATATTTTGGATGAATTCTGTTACTTACCTGTGCAACGTGTTATTGGGACGTTCTTTGTTGCTTTTCATGCGGCAGCCTAACACACTGCACCTACCCATAATAAATATAGTACTAGGTACCTACCAAGCACTATATAAATGCACAATATTCGCTTATTAACTCTAATTTTTATTAAAAACTCTAAACATTTAGTCGCTATGACAACTGATGTACTTGTTGTTGTCTGTGACACAACATGGCGACCGGCCGCAGTGAGATATTTTGTGACGTCACCAAGATAATGTTGTCATTTTTGGTAATGATAAAACTAGTGTGGTCCTTTTTTACATAAGATTACCCTTATAAGTTAGAATGAAATGCCGATATGTCAGTAACTATACTGTCGAAATACATCATATTCCTATAACTACTGTTCGTATATAGAAGTTTATGCCGAGTCCATTCTTTTTTCCTTGGTCAGAGCCTGCCACTCACTCCCTACTGAATAGTAAAGTTTGATGTTATCGGTATCGTATCGCGTTATCTTTTGAACTTTGGATTCTATACAATTCTAATTGTTATATGTAACCGTATCTTATTGATATATTATCTATAATCTTATATTTGTACCAAAATTTAATTTAGCTAAAACTTTGTATTGAGCGAGTAAATGTATTTACGTAGTACGTGTTTGTTGAGAATAGCAGACAAAATGATTAAAGTTAACCCGTACAGTGTAAGCGCGAGCAGTCCCCGCAGGTTACAGGGTAAAGTGGCTATAGTTACAGCCTCTACTGAAGGGTAAGAGATTCCAGAGAGTAATAAAATATTTGTGTTCAGTTGCTGCTAGCCAATTGAACATTCTGGATATAATTTGTAACTTATATTGTTGTTTAAAAGTTTGATTTTTAATTTTATATAACAGTTTTTTAAAATACCTTGTCAATAAAACCTACACGAAACCAAACATTTTTTCACAGTCATTGATAACATAAAATATTATGAGTTCCATACATATGGTTTTAACTATACAATATAATTAATATTTCAGTTCACTTAGAAGAGTGACATATTAATATCAGTTGAATTCTGAATCTTTGTTTTAATCTGGAACTATATTTTTGGTCAGTATATTAATAAAGAGAAATATGTTAACAATTGATGGAGATCTATTTGTTAAGTACACTATATGATGGAATGATAGTATTTATAATGAATGAAATAAATTAAGAAATAATATAATATATATATTATTCATATTGTTATATAAATTAACTATTGTTATATAATTAACTTTATGCAGAGATTTGAAATTTATATTATTTTAACATATTTTAAGTTTTTTAGAATAGGTTATGCGATAGCTAAGAGGTTGGGAGATGAAGGAGCATCTGTGTTAATAAGCAGTAGAAAAGAAGCCAACGTACAGAAAGCTGTAAACAGCCTTAAAAGTGAAGGCATTAATGTGGAAGGTGTTGTATGCCATGTAGGCAACGCTGACCACAGGAAAAAACTGTTTGAAGTTGTAAGTATGTAATATATATTATCTTAGATCACCATTCATCATCAATTTTAATTTGTGATGAAACTTTACTGTTATACACTCAACATCAGCAATACATAGGTTGGTATCAAAGTTAATTTGAAAATAATTAATTTAATTTTAGCTCTGCCTGCCTGGCCATATTCTTTATTAATTAAAACATAATCTTTTACAAATATTTGCTTAAGGTGTACTTAATCCTATTGAAATATTTATCTGTACGGTACACTATGTGACTTGTCTATTTTACAATATTCTTATATCTATCGTTAATTTTAGCAAATATATACCTTCATCTTAAGATATTAATACACTACATTGTTCACTTAGTGTGACTGGTGTGTATGTGTAGTGAGTGAGTGTAAAGTGTACATTTGTGTGTGTGGGCTGTGTACAGGCTGTTCATTTTAGTTTATTTTTAGAATTCTAGTGTAAAATGGTTTTTAGTATACATTTACAGTTTTTTGTATTAATTTGCACTCTTAGGTTTAATGGTAGTTCATTGAATAGGCTAGGTATGATATATTCCAAGAATTATTAAAGAATAAAATAGAATTAAATTATTTTTAAATGTTGGTATGTGCAGGCGTTTTCTCGTTTTATTCACTGTGCTTCGTAGGTAGTATGCATGGCTACAATATGTCAAGATATACACTTTCAGTACAATCTTACTTCTCATAGTAAGCAATGTGAGGTAAGCTTATACTGGAAATCTCTCGGGATGTATGTGTGTACACTGTTATAATAAACACGTAGAAATAATGATCGTCATTATTCACTATACCAATACCCAAAATCGGCATACAGTCACATTGCGAATGTACAATAGAAGCATCACAATTTCAAGACAAGCAAAAGCCAATCTATTCTACATATCAAAATTAGTATGTCTACTTTGTAATTTTATAAAACTGATCGGAATTTATATCAATATCCAAATTAACATGGAATAAACCACAAAGAATGTCTAGCTATATATTTTTCCAGCTTTACTGATAAATAAAAGTGTTTAATTCTTTTTTCTTCACTCTTTCATCTGCAATCATTAGCTTTAAGAAGAATATTGCACATTTTGTTCTTCATGTTGAGAATTCCTGATGTAAGAGACGATAAGGCCGTTGGATGGTTAGCATTCACACCCAGAAGCCTCAACCTAATGAGTAGCTGACTATGTTACCTTTCATACTGGAACACAACAGTGCTATTAACACTACTGTTTCGGGACAGACTTAGGTAACTTGGTGGTACCAAACCGAGTACCATTAGGTACCCCCACTGGTAATCGAAACCGAGACCCCAGGATTGTGAATTTAGTCATTAAGCCACAGAGGCAGTTAAAAATTTTCGTCCCTTTGAGCCTATTTCTGTCGATGGTCTTTTCAAACAAGTTGGTGGCGAGGGGATTCGGGTGCGTTTGAAAGCGTTTCCTATGCTAAGCTCTGCAAATATCTATTTCCTCCGCAACAGTGGCTGTGCTGTTGAACTTGGCTGACTGTGCTGGAGTCAGTTTATGGTAACCCAGTTACTTCGGTAACTACCGTGAAGATACTGTTTTATGGCTTTTGCAAGCACGTGATATTTGTATATAGTACATTGGTACATGTACAATTCTTAATAATTCATTTTTTGCAGGCAAATATCAAATTCGGCGGTTTAGATATACTTGTCTCTAATGCTGCAGTAAATCCATCCGTATCACCAATCCTTGAGGTTAGTAACTCCTTCCTGGCAAACATCGCCTCCTGCGCATGCTCTAATAGTGACTGTGCTAACGTGTTCTCAGGTTCGCGGCGCATGCGTTTCGAAAAAAAAAGTAGTAGAAATAAAATTAAAAGAACTTAACGTTAGAAAGAAAAACAACGTTGATTCTTATTATTAACAAGATACCGACAGCGCTTATCTCTTATATTTTTTACAGACAGATGAAAAAGTGTGGGACAAGATATTCGAAATAAATGTAAAATGCTCTTGGTTGTTAGCAAAAGAAGCGTATCCTGAGCTGGTGAAGCGAGGAGGTGGGAACATTGTGTTCATATCGTCCATCGCTGGATATCAACCCATGGCAGTGAGTTCACAAGTTTAAGGAGGTCAAATAGAAATAAAGCAAAATGGTTATAAACTGAAACGCTAAGCACATGCAAAGGAAAAATTAATAGTGCAATCACTTAGCCAACTTAATTTAAAGTTTATAAATATATGCTTACTCTAACTGTATTATAGATATAATTATTTATTGTACAACAATACTCTAGTGATAATGATCTCTGAGATTGATGATGATAATAAAAAAAACATGAACCAAGCATAAGCACAATAGAAGCGTATTTTTATATTCTGGTTTCTTAATAAATGTACCAAAGCTTACAAAGTTAAAGTAGGTTTACTAGTTATTTTAGACATAGACATAAGTCTATTTAAAAACCCACACAACATAATACACATTTTAAATACATAAAAAAGGAAACAAGCCATTTAAAACTAATGCAGTGGGCTAAAAATAGCAACGAAAAGAATTAACGGGAATTCGCTGATAATGCTTCCAATGTGTGGGTCGTCAGCTTCCTCATAGAGCTATGAGAATTCTACGCATGCCAAATTTTAAAGCAATTTAGGTGCAATCAAACTTTAGCATTCATAATTTAGCAGCAATCATGACTCAGTTACAGCGAGTTGTTTTTAGTGTGTCAGCTGGAGACATGGGTCTCCAGCTGACACATGCCAGGAAGGCAAACCAGTGAGGTTAGGGCTTTAGACTATAGTCAGGCATTTAAAGCACAATGAGAGCAATGAGAGCCAAAAAAATTAACGATCACATTGATAAACTGTTGGATCTACGAACGAAATACCGTGTGTAAGCTGGCGACCCGTGTCACCAGCTTACACATCTGGATCTTCGTAATTATTCAAGTTACGATTATGTATTGTACCTCATATTTTAGAGCAAAATAGAAGCGCCAGGCTTCAAAATTTTCGAATCTCTAGTGCTAAAACTGTTTGAGCTACGAGCCGATATGTGTGTGTAAGCTGGTGACATGGGTCGCCAGCTGACACATGTTGTATCTCTGAAACTACATAAGTGAGAACTTCGTTTTAAAGATCAGATGAGACCATACAATAGAAGCGTTCACGAGTCAAAATTTCAAATCTCCTGGCTGTCTAGATTCAAAGTTATAAGCAAAAAACTATTTTCCCGCCAAAAAATTCAAAATAATCGCACGGACGCAGCTGAGCGGGCCGTTGCCGTTCCGTGCGCTACGCTATTACAATAGAGTTTCAACTTAGCCGTCATTGTTTTAAAATTCATTTTAACCTGCACTTTCGTATCGATTCAATTGGTATATTGAGCGTGTTAGACCAGGAGCCGACAGAAATAAGCAATGGTATACTACCGATTAACTTTATAGAGAGACTACGAACGACCTTCACCAAATTTGAGGTCAAGTGATAATATAACCCTTCATCGTTGGTGCATAATTCAAGTCTACTAATTTAACTAATAGGAAGTCAAGATTTAGTTTAGTAATGAATCAACTTATCTGAAATAACAATTTACGGTGTGATATAACATAGTATAAGAGGTATATGTTCAACATATACAGTTTATATCACTATGATCAATAATTGTTGAGCTCGGTATTTAGTGTATTTTCAATAGCAATCCATACTAATATTATTTATAAAATAATATTATGAATGCAAAAGTGATTTTGTTTGTTTGTCCTTTATTATCGTCGTAACGTAGAGTCAGAATGATGATTTTTTGTATAGGGGTAGTTTGGAAAAGGATGGAAAATGACATAGGCTGTATTTCTTAAACTTTTATTCATAGCTATTTTCATGGAAATTGCAAACAATATTGGCACATTTTAATAAAAATTATTGCTTATACTCAGAAATTTAGATTTGCAAATGAATAAAAATCTTATGATTTGATATATTTTTATTATAAAAGTCGACTAACATTGCTTTGTCTGATTTTCATAATATCAAAAACGGGACATGTGCGAGTCAGACTTGCGCACCGAGGGTTCCTATATTTGTCCCATAAGACTTTGTTTTTTGCCAAATTTCAGGATTATAGATCAATCAAAAATATGCGTCATGCACGGCTTTGATATAAGGGATTGCACACCTGAGTATTTGATATCAATTTCAACTTGATGCATTCACGCATTCCTTAAAAAAGGGGTCTTGACAGACCGAAGAACAACAAAGAGATCCAATCTAGGGTTCGCCTAAATATATTATTTAGTCACAAAATTAACCGTTTATGTACATAATAAATATGAATGTACACAAACACATACACATACACACACACACACACACACACACACACACGCACACACACATATGAGCATAGCAAACTTAAAATAGGAACTAAGATTTTAAATAATACTGTGTAAATCCGTCTGGAAGACGCGGTGCACTTCCAACACAAGTGTCGAAAGACTACTTTCTGGAAGGCCCCTGCAAAACTCTGTAAAAGTTATTTAAGAAATAAACACTTTTTACTTTTACTAAACTAAATCTTGACTTCCTATTAGTTAAATTAGTAGACTTGAATTATGCACCAACGATGAAGGGTTATATTATCACTTGACCTCAAATTTGGTGAAGGTCGTTCGTAGTCTCTCTATAAAGTTAATCGGTAGTATACCATTGCTTATTTCTGTCGGCTCCTGGTCTAACACGCTCAATATACCAATTGAATCGATACGAAAGTGCAGGTTAAAATGAATTTTAAAACAATGACGGCTAAGTTGAAACTCTATTGTAATAGCGTAGCGCACGGAACGGCAACGGCCCGCTCAGCGGCGTCCGTGCGATTATTTTGAATTTTTTGGCGGGAAAATAGTTTTTTGCTTATAACTTTGAATCTAGACAGCCAGGAGATTTGAAATTTTGACTCGTGAACGCTTCTATTGTATGGTCTCATCTGATCTTTAAAACGAAGTTCTCACTTATGTAGTTTCAGAGATACAACATGTGTCAGCTGGCGACCCATGTCACCAGCTTACACACACATATCGGCTCGTAGCTCAAACAGTTTTAGCACTAGAGATTCGAAAATTTTGAAGCCTGGCGCTTCTATTTTGCTCTAAAATATGAGGTACAATACATAATCGTAACTTGAATAATTACGAAGATCCAGATGTGTAAGCTGGTGACACGGGTCGCCAGCTTACACACGGTATTTCGTTCGTAGATCCAACAGTTTATCAATGTGATCGTTAATTTTTTTGGCTCTCATTGCTCTCATTGTGCTTTAAATGCCTGACTATAGTCTAAAGCCCTAACCTCACTGGTTTGCCTTCCTGGCATGTGTCAGCTGGAGACCCATGTCTCCAGCTGACACACTAAAAACAACTCGCTGTAACTGAGTCATGATTGCTGCTAAATTATGAATGCTAAAGTTTGATTGCACCTAAATTGCTTTAAAATTTGGCATGCGTAGAATTCTCATAGCTCTATGAGGAAGCTGACGACCCACACATATGCTTCCATACAACTTTTTTTTTTGACATAATCTTTTAAAATAGAATATCTGGCTTTGATAAGTAATTACCTAAAAATAGGAGATCGGATTATAGTGTCGCGAAATGAATATCATTACAGTACAACTTTATTGTTATCTACAATAGCTGTTATGCACCACCCTGGCTGACGTTTTGAACAATAATGAAAATTGTGAAGTTGAAGTTTTACTATGAAGTTGTATGGTCATGATACTCATTTCAGGATATTACACTACGATGTCCTATTTTTATTTAATTACTGCAGAAAGCCAGCAATCCTATTTTAAAGATTCTGGTCAAATATATTTAGCATGAAACTTCTATCTGCGAAGTCTTGTTGTAATTGTTAGTGATTTTCTGACTGCACCTATACATTTACATAATATTTACATGAGTCTATCCTATAGTATATCTTCCAAAACAGTAAAATACAAAATACATATTCATGTATTTTTTATTTTTAGTATAACATTTACTACTTTTACATTTAATACATTACGAAATACCACAAAAAGTACAATATGAGAATGATGTTTTTGTTATCAATTTTGTATTATTTCAGCCATTGGGGCCATATAGTGTTAGCAAAACCACTTTATTGGGCCTAACGAAGGCAATCTCTAAAGAAGTTGTACATGACAAGATAAGAGTTAATTGTGTAGCGCCTGGTATCGTGGCTACGAAATTTGCTGCTGCTGTAAGTGGTTCTTCTTTATAATAAAAAAAATATAGTTTTAACGGATTTGAACCTAGCCAATTGGAGAGTGGCCACCTAGATTGAGCACTGGGTCAGCTCAGGTTATTAAATATTGACGAATTATTGATTAAAATTTTATTGTTCACCGTATCATCATTTATTTGGTATCCAAAAAATACACTTATTTACTGATTTAGTAAATGCATAGAATAATAATAAAAAGGACATCTTACAATAATTATAGATTACAGAGTCTGAAGCTGCACAAGAGAAGAGTTTATCGATAGTGCCAATGCAGAGATTAGGCAAGCCATGGGAAATCGCCGGAGCGGTCGCTTTCCTCGTCTCCGATGACGCTAGCTACATGACCGGCGAGACGCTAGTTGTGGCTGGTGGCTCCTATGCACACCTATAAACTATATTCTGAAATTATTGGTCACCTCTTGTTGTGCAAGGTGTAAAATATAGGGTATATTGGGGTCATCATTGGGTATTTATGTTTAAATACTACTTGTGACAGGATGATTTGCAAGCAAGTCTATTATGTCGGTATATTTAAATGTAATTCATATGTAAATAAATTGTGTATTTTTAATGTTTACATTTATTAACAATAAAATATGAAATATTTACTTTACATTATAAAATAAAAATGAAATGTCGTATCATTTTAATACCCTCACATTTACATTTTACAACACACTATAGTTACAAAAATATTTATCTTCATGTTCCTCATCGTCATCAGAATCCAATAAATCTGTTTTGGCAACTCCTATGGACTTCAATATGTTACTTGATGGACCTGACAATGCTCCCTCCTCTTTCAAACTTTGTATCATATTCTGATAGATTTTGTTACTATCTACTGAAGAATTTTCCAGTTCTAATTTTGATTTAAGTTCTTTATCTAACTCACTTTCTACTTTCGCATCTTCACTGTCTTCACTGTTGTCACTATCCAGGTCATTAACATCACCAGATTGTATAAAATTCATCATGTTCTTCAAAGAACTTATAAACTCTTCTGAATCAAAATCAATCTTATTATCTTCAGGTTTATCCACTTCAATACCCTCATAATCTGAATTCTGCTTTAGGAAACTGGACAATTCAGATGTTAATGCTTGAGAGGTGACAACATCATCATTTTTAAATTTGGAAGGTTTACCGTAGTGCTCATTTAGAAAATCATTTAGTTGCTCAGGATGTAAGCTTAACCAATCCTCATTATCACCCCTTAATTTGATATTGGGATCATACTTATCTTTTAATGAATTCTTCATCTCATTGTACTCCCTAGTATTCATTATTTCAGAAATATTTTGGCATACATATGAACTTACAGGGCACTCAATATTTACGAAATACTCTTTAGCTTTCTCCATTAACTTGTTGTAGTCCGCAGACCCTTCAATATAATTTCTGAAATATCCATTGTCTTTTAAGCTTTTTGTAAAACTTTTAAAGTTGTTTGTGGAGAAAATATCCTTGGATTTTTGTTTCATTATTATGTGATACCCACATGTTATTTTGAGGCCCAGTGTGCTTTTCTTGTCACTTTCTTTTATAAACATTTTTTTCAATGTTTTGACTTGTTTTGAATGAAGGAGCATTGCATAAAGGCACCTTGTAAACTTGACAGGAAGAATGACATTTTCATCAAAGCTAATATCAATGCATGCCTTTGCATCGATGATGTCGTGGTTACAGTATGTAGTTACTATTGGGGCAATTAAAGATGGTTTAATAGTCAACAAAGTAGCAAGATCTAATGGTAACTTAGCAATAGCCTTATGCATATTTTCATTGATTTTTTCAGGGTAATTACTAAGTCTCTGCTTGATAGCCATCTGAACTTGAAAAGTTTTTGTCTTCTCTGGGGATTTGGCAACAATTTTAATGGCATCTTCCACAGATAGTTCCATGTCTAAGTCTGCTAAAGTTGGTGGTATAATGTGGACATGGTTTTGATATATAAACACCTGGAATTATAGAAAAACTTACTTCAACATAATGTACACAAAGTCTATTTCTCTAATCTATCACACAATTGAAAACCAATAGTCGCATGTAAATGATGAACCACATCATTATTGCTAGATGCTGCACTTTGCATTATATGTACATCACTAACCAAATGCGATTCTGGTATTTTTATTTATTTTTACTACTAATTTCCATGTTCCCTGAAGATTACATTTGACTGTCTGGTTATAAACATTAGTGAAAATAAAGAATTTCCCTACCAGATTCCCTTAAAAGCTTACATTTGATAGTCTTCAGATATCATGGAAACTAGTAGGGTAAAATTTCATTACTGTTCATGTTTTGCTGTAGCATAAATTAGCTAACCACATAAACATCTGGTCCCTGGTGACTATAGTCACCAACTAAAGAGGTAGGTGTCTGTGGTTACTGTAGTAACCAGCTGATTTCATTCCGACTGCATTCAGTGCTTGAATCGTCGAATATGGGTCAAATTAGTTCCAGCAAAGATTAAATTTTGCATGTCCTTAGCTTTTTGTGCTATTTGTTATTTCTAATGTAGTAATTTTTCAATGGTTTGTATTGAGAACGTTGTGTCGGCCAGTGTGACACAAGCTATGATTGTCACCCAGGCGTGTGATGCTATAATCACTCACATCACGGGACGGTTGAGTGGTTATATCGGTAATTTATTGACATCAGGCCTGTCAAATTACAACATTTTGATATACATAATTAATAGTTAGTCAACTTAAGAATTTGCCACACTGGATGCGGTCAAGTCAAATTGAGAGCAACCCGCATTGTGTATGAACAACATGGTAGGTCAGGGCAACTGGTCAGCGAGGGCGAAAAAAGTGTGGCAATTCCTTTGGCCTAGATAACAACACATACATTGAATACAAGAACACAACTTACTCTGTTGTCAGTATTGTCTGGATTTGCCCAGGGAGGTAAGTAATCAGCAGCTTCAATGAGGAGAAATTCTCCATCACTGTCTTTAATTTGAATGATGATATCTAGGTGCAGTTTGGTTATTTCAAATATCAGGTACACTATGAACCATTCATCTTCAATGTTGTCTCCAAAACTAGTAGTGCTTAATAGATGAGGTGGTATGTCTAAAAGTATATACAAAACAAGATAGTTTTTAACAAAAGGAATAGCCAGATCCTAAGATATTATTGCCAATGTAAAGTTTAAGATTTGGTAGACGTCGAAAATCAGCATTGACAGTTGTTGACAAAAAATAGTAAGTTTGTACCTTTATTCTTTTCCATAATCGGTAAATGTACTTTGAATTCATCTTTATGCCATATGTATCCCTGAGATAAAGTTTCTATTGATTTGTTCACATCCTCGCACAGTGTTGTCCAGTAAGTTGCGTTTTGGTTCAAAGACGACGAAAACAAGTAGCATTCAACTGTATCTTCGTTAATGCATTCCAAGTCTTTAAAATTCGACATCGTTTCATATAGCAACAAACCACACCAACAATCTATATCTTTGAACTAATTAGAGCAATGAATATAATAAATAGAGATCCTAAATTGACGAGTCGTATTGTTACAGATCACTATATATGTACTACCCTATTGTATGGAATCACTCTGGAATTAAAATTTTAAGCATGTGCTGCAATCGCGTCATTACTATTTTATTAGGTACATATATTAGTCTGTGATTTATTTACCAAAGAATATAATATAAGGCTATTTTGATTTGCACATACACGTGATATTGACACATGTATATACAAACAAACACACTGAGCAATTAAATCACTACGTTTAACAAACACTTGACGTTTTCGCTTAGAGCAAAGAATATAATACTGCTTATTAATCCTGGCAATCCTTTTTGACAAACGTCGATGTAACCAAGGCCATAAAAATTAAAAGAGTTAAGGATTCTTGGCGCGAACTTGAATAATGGTGGTAAATAAATTTCAATTTTTCGTAATTCGTTAATAATACTGTTATGTGTGTTTTTTGTGTTATTATGGTGTGATATAGTGCAAAAAGAGTCATGGACGGTGTTATAGTATCAATTACGCAAAATTGCGAGGGTTTCGACTCGAAAGGGTTTACCATGTCGAGTACATTCGGCATATTGATTCTTTCGAATTATGTTGAAATTCTCGTCAAGAATCGTCAAAACAAGCGATAAAATGTACACATTTTACATTTTATTGAGAAAACTGAAGAAAAGATATGTTCAGAGTAGGCTGTATGGCTTTATTCCATTGCCTTCCCATTCGGGAGAATTAAACTACAACAATTAAAAGAGGTAAGTACATAATCACGTATATTATATTGTTATATACATGTAAAAATATGATATCACACATGTATAAGTAAACACTGACGTTTTCGCTTAGAGTCTAAAGCCCGAAACACACTATTGTGACAAAAGCGTCTCCAGGGGCCTGTTTCATAAAAAATACAATTGAGCATAAAAATTGGCAAATGTCAGCCATTTTCGACCCATCAACGGGCATTAAGGGTGAAAATGAATGACATTGACATTTATTTGTCAGCATTTGGTGACAAAAATTTTGACAGTCAGTTTATTACGAATTAAGGGCTTCTTTCATAAAATATAATTCATAATAAATAAACCTATTAAATTAATGCCCAAAACCACGTGCGTTTGTGCGTCATGTCGTGGTGTGAAGCACATCGGTCAATTTATTTTTATTGTATTTTTTTATGAAACAAGCCCCTCGAGGGAGAGTAATAACGCTTTTGTCATGACTGTGTCACTGTCAGTGTCACTGACCGCAAGCTTGGAGTGAAGCCTCTGGCCCCCAAGGTGGAGTTAAAAGTTGGAAAAAGCATTGCGTAAATACATAATTCAACGAATTACACATTTTTGGATTGAAATACATTTTATCTCCCGTCTTGATGTCTGCACTCTCATATCTATGTGGCTACGGATACGGTTCAAATTCTGATAGTGAAGGTGAACTAGAAGAAATAAGGAAAAGGTGTGTATTGTGCGAGTTAGATAACATATAACATTGCACCGCTCACGTATAAGACGTGCTAGCCTCTTCAGAAGTTTCAATATTATGTTTAGATATTAACGCCAAAATTATTGTGGCTTCATCACTATCATGGAAGTTTTGCCAGTGCCAAGTGCAGACTGAACAATGATATCCCAAGTATTGATACAATTAAGGTACAATAGAGTACCGATGAAAATGGCTAAAACAATAATTATTTATTAATTTTTGTTTTTAGAAGAAAGTTGCCAGCACCAGACTTAAGCAAAGTTTTAGTGGTGCCAAAAGATGATCATGTAGATGACCCTGAGCTACACGGAGGACGTACTCGTACCTTTCCACATGAAAGAGGAAATTGGGCTACCTATGTATACCTTAAATGTATGTATGTCAACATTATTTTTAATTAATGGTACTTAAACTGAGTCACTAAGATTAGACCAATGAAGGTGCTATGATTATATATATATGAGACAATATAGTAACCAGACTTTCAGTGTCAGCATGTTTTACATCAGCTGTCATATCATATTAACACCTATACCAGGTTACTTGTAAACTAGGCTTAAATCCAAAGTAATTATAGATTTTTTAAACAAAGGTATTTATATTTTTAATATTGCTTTCATATTATCATTAATTCTACTTTAGAAACATAACATATTAAAAAACATATTTCTTAATTTTAGATCCTGAAGAAGACACAATACATAAACTTGTGAATAAGTTACAGCAAGAAGTGCTTTCTATTGTAGAAAACTGTCAAATCTGTGAAGATTTCCACATAAGTTTATCAAGGACTGTTGTTTTGAAGTATCATTTAATAACACCCTTTACTTCATCTCTGCAGTCTGCATTAGAAGGTTTTAAAAGGTTAGTTTTATTCATAGGGGGCTGCAGAATAAAAGCAGCTCACGACTGGTCAGCATTGGACATGGACTGATATTTGTATTTTAAAAACTGATATAAGTATTAAAAATAGGGCAATGATCACCTTTATAATTTTTATGCTCACCTTTATAATCTTATAAAGCTTCAGTCTTATTCATGTGAGTTCAAAATTTTAAAAGAGATGTCTCAAATTCAGCCTGCACTTGTACGCTATCTTAAAAATCTTTGTCTTTGTTTTTAAAATAAAGTCTTACCGGTTTCATGCGTTTTATATATTTTTGTACAAATAAACTAAACAAAAATAGTCACTATACCACTCTTATTTGATAAAGCCTTTTAAAATTCTTAGTGTACAAGACCATTCACAGAATGTGTCTTTTGCATGATGCTTTTTATGAATATAGGATATAGGCCCTTTAGAAAGAAGATATAAAATATAGATTTAATCCTCTTAAAATTTTACTATTTTTAGTAAATTTCTTTTTTATCTAAATACACCAATAACATGATTTTTGTGTCCTATTATTAAGTTATCTATATAGATATACGCAATATTAAGTAATCTATATAGATATACGTAATATTTGTAAGCTTCCAAACATCCAATGAAAAAATGGAACCCTTATAATCTCACTCTGGTGTCTGTCTGTCCATCTGTCGCAGCTGATTATTTCACATTAGACGGGAAAATATTAAAGAAAACCCTAAGTGAGGTCTATATCTGGTATAGTTTTTGAGAAATCAACACAAAACCTTGACAATCCTGAGTACAGGAGTTCCACTCAAACTGGTACGTTCTTTTGTATATTGTATCACTATGTAACTGTATTATATCCTTTTTTTCAGTTTTGAATTGTCATTTGAATCAGTGAAGGTATATTGCAATGATGACAACACAAGAACTTTTATTGCATTGAATGTTGATCATATTAGTGGCAAGTACTTACTGAATGTAACTGAGAAGATTGATGAAGTTCTTCAAGATTACAGTCTCCCTACTTTTTATGCTGTGAGTATAAAATGTTACTGTTATATTGTGAGTCCATGTTGGTTTTATTATAAAAAAAACCTTTATCATCATCATCCGGGAAACCTTACATAAAAGGTGTTTATATATATACACATATAAGTGTAGCAGTTTTGTGATCAAAAATATATTCGAATCCACAAACAATGAATGATTGCATAAATAATGCAGTGCTATTAGTCATAACTAGTGATTATTCAAGCATTACCTTCTTTGATCATGCTCCAAGTGTTTATCAGACCGATTTTAATAATTATAAATCTTTCAGGACCCATCATTCCATATGAGTATTTTATGGCTTAGCGGCGACAAGAAAGCAGAGATAGAAAATATATTGGAATCTTTGAATGACATCCTAGCGAAACAGATAGAGAAGTCTCTCAAAATAATTTCTGTGAACAAAGTTAATTGCAAGAGTGGAAACAGATATTTTCAATATACCTTGGCATGAAATGGCAGATCGTAATATTAGCAGAGTGTACATTAATCCTAATTTCAAAGGATTTAATAGGACTACCACAGTACCACATAATAATTGTATGTATGTCAACCCTAATTTCCCACAGCAGTTAACAAGTTCCCACAGTAGTGTGTTGGGTAACAGAATCCATGTAAATCCGAATTTTATCAAAATTAATAATGCAATAGAAATCAATAAACAGCTCAATTACAATTCAGATTGTGTTAATCGTGAACAAACAAATAATGTTGTAGAAATTCATAGGAATGATACTCAAAAACTTGAAAATGTAAAGCCAATGCCTGTGTCAAAATCACGATATTGTCTGGTGAGGCAAAACAACGAAAACAAAATCCAAGCACCTGAGAAAGTAACAAAAATAACAACATACAAAATCAATAAGTATAAAACAGTAGCCATACAAAATATTAAACAAAGCTTGAATAGCATAGGAAGTTGCAAACAAAATAATGTTAACCAAACAAACCAACAATCACTGACACCAAAGTTTAAAAACTATGGAATCCCCAACTTATTTGAGAGTCGATTCAAAATAGTAAAGAAAATTAAAGTTCCAGAAACAAAAATTCCTGTCAAAAGAAGGCTCTCTAACACAAACAAACATAGCCTTAGGTTGAATTTAAAACCCAAAGTGATCAGTAGAAAACAACTTAAGAAAAATAATATTCCATGCCCACTGTTTAGAAAATATGGGAAATGTTTAAGAAATGATAACGGAAAATGCGAATTTTTACATGACAAACGACATGTCTCGATATGCAGAAAGTTTCTAAATGGAGTATGTTGTGATGATAAATGTCTTTTATCCCATGATGTTACACTGGAGAAAATGCCAACTTGTTCATTTTATCTAAAGGGAATGTGCACTAAAGAAAATTGTCCATATTTACATGTCAAGTTGAATGAGAAGACTAAAATCTGTAATGATTTCTTAAAAGGGTATTGCGAGAAAGGTGACAAGTGCAATAACAGACACATAAATACTTGTCCAGAAATTGCGGCTAGGGGAGTATGCTATAAAAAGCAATGTACTTATCCACATAAAATTGATAAAAGAATTAATCAAACTAAGAAAATTAAAAATCATACCAAAAGCTTAAATAAAAGTAAACAACAATGTTCAACATCATTGACAAGAACAAATAGTATCAGAAAAAACATAGATAAGCAAGAATTAGCCAACAGCAGATACTACAAGGATGTAGATGAAGCAAGCACAAGTGACAGTATTGAAGTAATCAAGCCAACAAGATGTAAGTTAGGTGATCTACCATCTTTTATCCAACTGTAATAATGTTTATATGTTTATGTTAAGGTGTTTTAATAATTAAATGAATACTTTTTTTATAATTTTATTTATTTCAACATTTTCAAGACACAATATGCATAAAGTTATCAGATTCACTAATGACAACAAGAACCTGTTCTATGAAAAAACTATTTTAGATAATAATAATTATATAAAATTATAAAATGCGTAACTGTAACTTTACGTTACCGATAAACATTACTTAAACCATTTTGGCGTTTTACTACTTTTATGTGGCGTTTTTGCATTGCTTTTACGAGAACTGCCAGGAGTTTCTTCGATTTTTCTCCTGCTACGTGCTCTGCAAATAAACACACCATAGTATGTATAAAGAAAAGGATAAAGCATATATTATACTTTCAATATATTTTATACATAGGTCTGAATCTTTACCTATATTTAGAAGCTAAAATACTTGCTGCATCACTAGGCGTGAGACGTGAATATATTTGTTCTCTTAGATATGGCGGGCCAGCTTGTTCATCAATCCATTTGAAATGCATATGAACACATGGCACAAATCTAGCTTCCAGTAAGGTCTTCGTTGGATCGAAAGTTGCATCTATTGGTGTCGTGTCTGTAATAGTATAATAATATGGGATTAATTGTGTCTATATTTAAACCTTACATAAACATAGAAAATCGTTTATAGTACTTACATATATGAAATTGTCTCCCTGCATTAGCAAGATGCTCTTTAATAAATACTCTTACATCATCAATTGTATTCATTGGTGTGAAAATTCCTTGCAATATGACTCGATCTGGGAATTGTATTCTCACCACGACATTTTTATATGTACTTAGTTTCTCATCGATTGTCTGCAAATGTTACATAAGACAGACCTAAGATAATATACACAAACAACTTCTTAACATAATCAATGATAGACTAATATTATGAGAAAGGGAAGTGCATAGTCAAGATATGTATCTCTTCCTCCTCCAAAGTGTCTGTGCATTTGTCCAGGGGCCTTGGCATCATAAACCGTCACATTTAATTATAACTAGAAAAATTAAAAACTATACCTGCTTATCAATTTCTTCTTTTTGTTTACTAGAAAGTAAAGGCATGTTTTCCAAATTCAAAGAACTACGTTGCAAGTCATTGTAAAGTTTTCGTACTTCTTCTATGCTTAATTCATAGAAATCATCTGGTAAATCATCAGATTCTTCTTGTGGACTGTCAGGTTGCATAAAAGCTATAGCTTTTTGTTCACCAATCTGGAATTCAAAGATTTATTTGAAGAAAAAAGTGCATACAGGAATATTTTTAGCACTCATACATTGTTGCTGGAAGACATTTGATGATGTTTAGGGGTGAGCCAAATGTGACTTCTACAATATGAATACAAATACTTCTTTTTGTTGTGACCTTTTCATGACTAAAAATAGAATTAAGCTGTATATTGTCTTCATCAATTTTGGAAGATAAACACATAAAAAAATACCTTTGGTTGGTTCTAAAAATAAGGCCTAGTTAAAAAATGATAATATTATTTTATTTTACTAACAGATTAGTTAAGAGGAGAATAGCTGGACACAAGCAATATTAGCTGTCTGTTGGACATTTTTAATTTTGGACATGTGTCTTGCTAAGGAAAATCTAGTAAAATACTATACCCAGGAAGTTATAACATGATCGTCCGCTAGCGCACGCCTCTACGCTCTGGGCCTGTGTCGAGCAATCAAAGGTGGGGGAAGTCATTCTATTAATAGTAATATTATACATATATTCTGTGATATTACTTACAAATGTAACTTCTTCATCAATTTTTAGTCTTCTTTCAAGCTCTATTTGGGTAAAGTATGTTTTTGTAGATTGGGAAGCAGCTGGTTGGTCTACTTCCATTGGTTTCTCTTGTTCTGGATTTTCTTTAGTAAATTCATCTTTAATATCGAGTTTGTCTTCTTCTACACCTTCTTGTTCTTTTTTAATTAATTTGATTGGATCAGTCTGGATATTAGAAGGTCCTGCTACAACAGGTACAGGTTCATTTTCCTTCTTAGGATGTTTATCTTCTTCAACTGGATCAGGTCGCCGATACACCGACGACACATTGGCTTGTCTGTGAAAAAGAATTTTAGGGTGGCCAGATATTAGGGGCAGCCAATCGTGTCAAAAATTCACTGATGATAAATAACAAGAAATAACTCGAAAGTGCCTAAATATTCTAACGGCTCGCGCATATTATGGCCGAACTGCACCATATCGTATAACAATAATCTTCCTCAATAATAATAATCATCACCTGCCGGGAAACGTCAAGGCCTCCTCCATGGTATGCCACATTGACTGGTCCTGAGCCACTTGACATGATTTCTGCCTTGTTCATGTTCATTTATAAACCTAACTGCTGGGAAACTCTGCATTCAGATTCAATATTTTCCTAAATCACTTTCATACATTTCATGTATAAAATGTCACATATTTATAATGTATGTAATGTATAATAAAATATAATGTACAGTTATTATTTCATACATACATGCTGTTTAGTTGCATCTTCGCTATTTTCAAGGTTACAGGAGGTTAGCGCTAATTAAATAACTAAAACCTACCACAACATACAAGTTTTATTTAAATGTGCAATTATCACTGAAAAGATTTCAATAAAAGTTGGCTATAAAGTAAATGCATTATGTAGTTCATATGATGGGCTCCGAGGAAGGGGTGTCTGTCACTTACTACATGGCCCGGGGCCTAGGGTGGCTAAAACAGTAAATCTGCTACTGTATGCAACCATATCTATCATTTACTATACTTTTTAACATAGTAAAAGCATTGTAAACAGTTACAGGGTTTATGTTTCAAAGAACTCACCTAGCTTCACCAGTTTTATTCAACAGCCTCAGGATTGCTCTACCTCCTATAAGTCCAAGTTGTCTTAATGTCTTCTTCTGCAGAGCTCCTACTCCTACCACTTCTTGTCGCATGTATAGTATTGTGGGCTGCTGCAGTGCTGTTACCTCGTTTGGAGCCAAGTGAGTGATCAGATCAAACAGGGATGTGTTTGGGGGGAAATCTGCTGTTCGTCGTTCACCTTATAAATAAAATAGTAGTACTCATAAAAACTCAAATGTGCCACCTTATTTTCATTCATCAACAGCCTATATATGTCCCCACTGCAGGAGCTCAGGCCTACTCTCATACAGAGAGTGTATGGGCCGTAGTCCACCACGCGGGCCCAGTGCAGATTGGCGGACTTCACATGCCTGTTCAAGACATGCAGGTTTCCTCACAATGTTTTCCTTCACCGTTAAGCAATCGGATAATGTACTTGAATTAAAAAACAACTCATAGGTACATGTCTGGATTCGAACCCGGAACCCTCAGATTGAGAGTCCCGCGCCTTATCCATTGCACCACCGACGCTTTCACCGCCACCTTATTTATTCACCTCAAAATAAATAATTTAAGTGTGTATTTACCATCTTCAAGCAACAGTCCAATAGTAATGTTCGCCTCTTCCCTTTTCTTGTCTACTTCCACCATTTCAAGAGTGGCTTTATTTGGCAAGTTGGAGAACCTTATTGTATTAGTCAAGTCCAGGGTGTGGTTATGATGTTTAAGGTCATAATTGCTCGGTTGGAAACCTTGTTTCTGACAGACATCCTCTAAAACCTGGAATATTGTTGAAGCATATATTAATGCCAAATATTTAAGTTATATGACAAAAAACTTCAACTAGGTCAACAATAGTTGAGGTATTGAGAGTGTAGTATATCTATATATATTCTAGTAAGGCTGTGATGATGTGATAACACTCTCTGTAGGAGAGTAGGCCTGAGCCCCTCCAGTGGGGACATATATAGGCTGTTGATGATGAAGGCTGTGATGGCAATATGACGATAACTACTTTAAATTCTCCTTTTTTAACTAACCAAAACAAGTGTTACCACACTTTTCACCTACCAGTAACCAGATGCTTATGGCTTTTTATCGGTGTCTTTGGTTAAATTACAACAGCCTACTGGATTTTACAATTGTATGTTCAGGTGCGCAAAATATGTATATTTGTTTCAACCACAATATTAGAATTTATTAATTGAAAAATGTTGTGTATGAATTTGTAATGTAAGGCTGTTGGCTGTATTAACCTGTAAAATGCTGGTGTCAGGAGTACAATGTACTTTTTGTCTTCTTCCGTTCGGAGTTAAAACAATTAAATCTTTCGACATTTTCCTGGACCTGTAAATATAGCGATACATCATGGCAAGCAGTTAGAATACAATGAATGTTCTTGTATCATCAAATTAGGTTGATTTTATTTTAACACTATTATTTCGAAAGCAGCAGCAACCTCGACTTGTAATGTTAATAAAACTACTTACAAATAGCAACTTTCTTTGTTCAAAATTTAATTAATAAAACACCACATTGGTATTCACTAAACCTTATATTGCAGGTGTAATAATAGGATCACAGATCACTATATAAATAGGATTTTCCTTCAATTTATTTTACGCCGGTTCTGTTTTTCGTACGCAATGACATGACAGATCTGATTGACAGTTAGTTTTTTTTTCAACAGCTTCGGAAATAGAAAAAATATATTTCTTTTCAATTTAAGCTTTATGGGCTATATTAAATGATTTTATTATATTCTATTCTACCCACCACATAATGAGTAGAATCTTTCATAGCACAGACTAATATTTGTAACTTTCATAGTATATACCTATAGTAGGAATTAAACACAGTCTTGTCGTTTTAGCAGTGTCATTTCTCTTTTAAGTTCGAAACACACTATCTATCGTCTCGTGGCCCGCCAGAACCATATCGGTTTCATACATTTAGTATGGAGTGAGAGAGAAAGACACAGAGTCACGACACGAAACAAATGTGTCTCTAACCATACTAAATTGAGACTAAATGTATGAAACCGATGTGTTTCTGACGCGCCACGTGTTTCTGCCATTATGTTTACCAGTAAAAGTAAAAAATGGGTCCACACGGGAAGCACAACCTTTCAAATAAAAAAAGAATCTTCCAAATCGGTTCACCCAGTCGAAAGTTCTGAGGTAAAAAACATTTAAAAAATACCCGTCGAATTGATAACCTCCTCCTTTTTTGAAGTTGGTTAATAGCAAGAAAATTAAACTAAAATCCAACTACTTCAAGAAAAGTATCAGCCATATACCATTTTTTTCTGTGGTTTTATTGTAATATATTTAAGGAATGTACTCAATACTCATGGACCCTTCATTTGATACTAACCCCAATTTTTTCTTGTATATAATTTTAGTATTTTTCTATCCTACAAACCGCCATTTAGGATTTACTTGTAAAAATATGTTGAGTAGATATGAGGGTACAGATATCATCACCAGCCGGGAAACGTTCACTGCTGGACATATAGGCCTCCTTCATGGTACGCCACATCGACCGGTCCCGAGCCACCTGCATCCAGCGACTCTAATCTAAACAGTTCGTCGGTCCATCTACGTAGTAGGGGGACGGCTTGGTACTGGTAGACGTTTCCAGGTCCCTTACTGCCCACCGGTTATCGGTTCTTCGAGCGATGTGGTGGTCAAACGTATAGCACCCCTCTTTTGTGGTAAAAAAAACCGTCCTTGACTAGGTTTTTCTAATGTTTACCCAAGGTTCTGTCTACCGTATATATTACAGATTTTACTTTTTGGAATCGTCGGAGATAGAGAATGGGGATGATGACTAATTTTTATTTAATTCCCTCATTCAAGAGACCGTGTGAAAAGATAAATAGCCTTGTTAAAGATTTGTCGCTACGACTTTTAGTTTTCCTAATGTAACCCGTCGAAAAATGATTCTAGTCACGTGGTGCAAAAACGCTCCATACAAATCGTATTGTAATAAGGCATTGAAGTTGAAAATGTATGAAACTTTTAACAATATTTGAGTTATCTGGTAAAATAACGTTTTTATGTGACCACGCCCTACAAAAAATCCTTCATAGTGTAAATAAAAAGCAAAATCTAATATAAAATTTAATTCGAACAAGTTATTTTTTCGAATTTTTGCGGGCTTTATATGTTGTAAAAGTACAGTAAAAAATTAAATAATATTAGATATTTTATATGAGTTTTATAAGGCCTTTTATGGTTTAAAATATAATTTAACCACAATCTGATTTGGTGTCATCTAGCCTATTGTATTTTTACATACACTAGTGGTCGAAATTCGACCATAATTAAATTAAATTTTTTAAAGAATATTAGCATTCTCCACTCCAAATTTCATACTCCTCCGTCCGCGCAATTTTCGTAAAAAGGGGTAAAACGTTTTTTCTCACGTAATAATATATAGAAGATTTGTCATAAGGCAGCAGCGCCCCTATTTATCAACAATATCTCACAGCCGTTACCAATGCGCCTATGAAGCGTAGCGATCTTTACAGCTGATTATGATGAAAATGCTCAACTTTAATTACTTCGGCATGTGCTATTAACGGGACTAATGTATACTCTATACCGTTTCAAACCGTCAGGGTCGTCTGTAGCTACTGTTGCTCGTCTCCTGAATTCTTCTCACCATAGGGCCCTGGGATCATGGTAGTAATGTACCTAATACGATGACCATCTGACACAGGCTGCGGTCTATTTGTAACTGTGTTTGGAGGTGTTTAGTATGACAGCGTTTTAAATAAATTATGATATGGATACACGTGAAAACGGAATACATTTGTGAAATGATAGATAGATATATCCATCAATTTATTAAGAAGAACAAATACCCTAATTAATTCTAGTTCAGGACTTACCTTGTGTATCACAGGCCGAATACTTCAAACAAACGGATGGCGCATGTAAGTACGCGCGCGACATAGTAACCATCCGTATCTGAGTCAGTTTCTTGCGGGGAGAGGTGAGGTATCGCGGATCGGCGGGAAGCGGTGAACGCACATTATGTACGTAGTACTATATTAATTATGTCATTGTATCGTCGGGCTAAGTTCCCGCTTGATCAGCTTCAAAACCACGTTGCTTGCATGTGGTGACTTAGCCGCCTTTTATTCCCTATTTAGTTAACAAGAAGACACAACCGCTCTTGTTTATTTGTTTTTATGACTTTTTGGAATAGTCCGCTATAGTTTAGAATAATTTAATAATGTATCACATTATGGCGTAACTTGCGAGAGTTTTCAAATACAGTAATGCTTTCTTATTACTTCTAGTATTTAAAAAAAACTATACAAAAAACTAGCAAGCCAGAGTGTGAGCTACTACTGTACTGTACTACTACGAAACTGACTCAAAAAGTGGTCTGACGGGAACTCGGGCGATAGAAAATTGCACTCGCAACTCGCAGATATATGGAGGCAACATTTGGGATATTTTTTCAATTCAAGAGGGTTATATTGTTCAAAACCTTCCTCCCACAAATTATTCCATTTTCACAATACATCTATAAATAAGTAGTATCAAAACAATGGATTACAGTAAAAACGTTGTTGTTTTGTATATACTTACCGTTAAACGAAAACTCGTTATGCCAGGTAAAAATAAAATCATGAAACACCACAGTATTGTCCAAAAAATATATTTTATTGTAGTAGACAACAGAAGGGCGCGCGCCCGGCGCCCAGCCCGCCCCGCGCGCGCGTCCCAACAACGCTTCGCTATCTACTTCCAGCTCTCTGTTTTAAGAATTGGAATAGTTTATTTAATAATTACAACGCTCTTTTTATCTGTCCGTATTTTAACTTAGGTATAACTAACTTCGTCTTGTATAACTTGGTGTAAGAACAGCCTTCAGGAATTGAAATAGGGTGGCGTAATACACGCCTCACAGCACTGTTTCCATTTCTACTCTTGTCCGCTCTCTGTAACAAAACATGATATGAATTGTTGTTGCTTTTCAAGTGACTTCAAAAAAGGAGGAGGTTCTCTCGCATAATTTTGTGTAATTACAGGAAAACGTAAGCGGTCTCTAATAGAGATATAAGACTTTCTATCTAGCTAGTACAAAGTTAGTTATGCGGTCGGGAAAATGAATCTTATTTCATGGTAATCTGTACGTTTATTTCCATGGTTCAGAACAATTGGTGCGCGAGTCTGTCTCGCACTTGGCCTGTTTATTTAAATCTAAACCTCAAGGGTGATCCAATTTGTAGAGTACATGGATGGAATACAGTGAGATCATAAGGGTTCCGTTTTTTCATCGTATGTTCAATTGGGAAGCTATAATGAAACAGTAAGGGTTTATGTTATTACACACCTAGATCGCAAGTCGCCGCAGGAGAGCGGACGGTCTAGATCTGGCAGCAAGTCGGCGGGCGCTTGGAGCATGCGCGGCCGTGTGGCGTCGTGCGCCTGCCCGCCGGCCAGCAGCGCCGCCGCGGACGCCAGCCGCCGCGGCGGCGGCTGCAGCCCGTGCGCCGCCAGCGCTGCAGCCAGCTGGCGCGCGCGCGCCATCGCAGCGTCGCGCTCGTGACGCGCACGCCAAATCTACACAACAAATCAGGTGGTGCAGCCTACATTCGGTCTTCATGCTGGACACTTAAGTTTTTTGTGAGTAATACTATGCTTTTTTCTGATTTTTTAAAATGTTTAACATTTTTACTCTCGCTTTCCTGCAATATCTGTAGTAGTTTCTAGAACACAAACTTCAAATAAATACAAGTTTTCACATTTCTCATATCTTCTAAACAGGTTATCGGATTTTCATAACTACAATAGTGTCACGGTACTTCTCGAAAAGTCTAGAGATAAAGAAAAGAGAGAGGCGGATCCATCTATCCCCTTCGTGTCAAATGACTAGCGTTGAAAGCTCTCGAATACTCGCATAAGGATTGTCAAGTGCATGAATCCAGGTACGGACTCAGTGCAGACTCGGAACCAGTGAGACAGGAACGTACTCTGTTTTACCCGTGATTTTGAAGATTGGTTTGTGGACTTGTGTTACCAATAAACTCCGGAACTTTGGACTCGTGTTTCTCTTCAATCTACGAACCTGAAAGCTCGTAACAATAGGAATACTAGGTCTAAACCTATTCTGGGAGGCTAAAATTATTGGAATTTTAATGTTCAACTTACGTAATTATAAAAAAATTCTAACTACATTTAAGATAATTATTATTGACCGAAGCGAGAGCGAAGCGTGTCCGTTTCAGCTTGGCCAAAAATTATTTCGCCTAGGTGAGAGGTGTCCGTCTGTTCACCTCTACAGGTCGCATTTCTCAATCGATGCTCGTGAAATTTTGTGAGCAGGTTCACACAATTATGTATTCGGAATTTCTTAATCGTTTAATTCTTCGAAATTTTTCAAAATTGCGGATATATCGGGTTAAAATCCAGTACAGAGTTAAGAACACAGCCACCCCATAGTGGTCGGAATAGGCGACTACAAGAAAATTTGAGGGGCGGACAATAACGTGTATTAAGCATCAACAATATCTTACCACAATCAAATATCCATCGTAGAAACTGCATTTGACGTGACGACCTAATGCGTGATGCGGGTGCATGTCCAGCTGCCGACTTATACATCTAATGACATGATCTGTTCCGCACGCCGTTATAGTATCCGACAACCAACCTGTGCAGCGCAGACGGCGGACCGACAATGGCCGCGATTTGCCGTCCCGTACCCCCGTGTTGCTGCCTCCACGACGGCGCCGTGGAATGATAACGATTGTCCTGAAAGTAACATCAGTTTATCACAGTTTCCATTTCAAATTTAGCCAAATCAGATGATGGTTAGTTTGAAGCAGCACTTCACACAGCTCTTGCTTGTTGCTATGTAGAGTGTTGAAGGAAATGCCAATTAAAGGTGAATGTGACATGGTTCAAAAGTGCATACATATTTTTGTACTCGATTGTACTATGTACATAGTAAGATTCAAGGCAAAGGCTATTTCAATGGACAACATTGCAAACTTTTAAATTGATCTAACTGGAAAACCATTTCAAGATTTAGCTCCAAGGTTCCTGAAAAGAATTGTTACAGAGTTTTCGGGATAGTTATTTATGAAATCGTTATATTATAAAAACTCGTCAGATGACGTCACGCATGTGATACAACAAATCTATCCAACGACAACCCACACACACACCTGCCCCATCCTAGAGGATACAGAGGAACATATATAATTTTTAACCGCCTCCGTAGCCTGATGGCTAAATGTTGGACTCACAATCCGGGGGTCTTGGGTTCGATTCCCAGTGGGGTTAATTATCAGTACTCGGTTTGGTTGGTGGTAGGACACCTTATCATCACCTACCATCAGGTGAGATGAAGGCCAAGTGCAAACCCAAATACAAAACATACAAATTTACACGTATAGGTACCCTAACAATAATTAGTTTTCGATATTTAAAAAATATCGTTATGTTTTTATCAAAATCATGAATGAAAATTAAATTATTTCATTGTCATTAACTACCCCAAAACCAACGAACATCTGCAACTAATTATTTTGAAATGTTGTCCATTGAAAATTTATAGGAGTTATGGTTTCGTGTGCAATTTGACTAGTAGTTTTTGGAGGTCTAGTGTCACCCCATCAAAGAGCAGACCATACATACCCATGGATAGAGAGACGAGTGCGCAGCAGTTCCCCGCGGGCGAAGTGGCGAGGTGCTCGCGCATGTATCGGAAGTATACATGCTCCAATAACAAGAGCAGCGCTGCCAGCAGTATGCCAGCCATTAACAGCAAAAATGCTGACAAGAACTGCTCAAGTGCGAGGGGATCTGATGACTTGTGCTCTTGCTTGTTCGGCTTACACGTGCCAGTCATCCAATATCTGCAGACATGAGTTACAAATTGAATTTGCATAATTCAAAAACCGGTCAAGTGTGAGTCGGAGTATATGAATAATTAACATATGTACTTAGAATCATGCTCTACCGAAAATGTAAGTCCGATTGAAAAAACATCTTTACTTTGCAGCTAAATTACATACCCGATGTTTTCAACTACAAAGTTAAGTTTGTAAACATAAAAAGTTACGTATTATTACTTAGTTATAATTATAAAATTATGGTTTTCATATTTATTACTGTGGTTGTGCTGTAAAATATTGCTTTTTGCCGAATTTCAGTATGTTTAGAACTAGGTCAACGGAAAGTAGGGTTTGGTTTCCTTGTATTATGTATGGAAATTGTCTAAAATACAACTATATCTTTGCATTGCGTTGACATATGATTTTTTTACAGTTGCAAAAGACTGCAGACTTGTGTCTTCTAAATTAATTTCAACGCGTTCCTGAGAAAAAGGTATTGACAGACAGACAGACCAGCAGACAACAAAGTGATGCTATAAGGGTTCCTTTTTTACTTTTGAGGTACGGAACCCTAAAAAAGAGCCAAGGAACCGACTTCAACTGTCCTAAATGTCTACAGCATTCATCCCCTAAAATGTTCACCCTTAGGGGTAGAGTTATCTGGGTATGTACTTTTGTAATGATTTTCTCAAAAAGCGCTAAATCAATTTATATAAAATTTATATAGGACCTCTGACGTATGATCTACCAAACAAAAAAAGAATAATCAAAATCGATTCATAATTGGCAGAATGATCGCGTAACATACATGCAAAAAGAAAACACAACACAAACAGTCGAATGAGAGCCTCGTGCTTTTTGAAGTCGGTTGTAAACCGCCAACAAGATCTGAAGACCGAACATACAAAGTTCTTCAGATGCAGAGTGATAGCTAGGTGGTCATCCGCCTCTGCAGGTCATTGATATGACGTATTTTTTTATACACCAAGGGCTTGTACCTAGCCTTCATCTCACCTGATGGCAAGAGACCATATGGATGTAGAATGGATACATGCTCAAGCGAAATACTCAAGTTAATGTAATTAGTTAGTCATGCTGTTTGGGGGTAGGCTTCAATGATAGGGTGGTAGATAGCCGGTGGCCATAGAAAATGTCAGTATTGTCCACTGGGTTACAGAATCGGTTAGAAACGAGCTATGCTAGGAATTTCTTCTACGATATACAATCCGGAATGAGGAAATTCGTAGACGAACAAGGGTCGCCGACATAGCTCGACGAGTCAGTGAGCTGAAGTGGAACCATTTCAGGCAGGTCACTTCGCTCGAAGAACCCATAACCGATTGGGGGGTAAAAGTTCTCGAGTGGCGACCACGTACCGGAAAGCTTCTAGGGAGGGAGAATCGAATCCAATCCAATAATGTAATTTGGTGTAGTTTGTGTATATTTAAGTTGACTCGCTTTAAGTTAAATTAGTTAGTAGCACATTGACACATTTTTTAAAAATATCTTCAATGTTTTGTATGATTTTTATTGGGTGCATGCAGTATCAGCTTTTAATTGATCATGCGCTTAAATTATAATATAATATGAATTACGAATATGAATGAGGAGTGTAATAATTTTTAAGTGATCTAATAAATAAATAAATAAAGTCTCGGGGATGATGGTGGCTCGGGACCGGTCACTGTGTCGTACCATGGACGAGGCATATGTCCAGCACTGGACGTTTCTCGGCTGATGATGATTAATAGAAGTGTAAAGTGTAATGGCACATACCTGCGTAATCTTTCGAGATCTCCATTGGCACGTAGATCTAATAATCTTTTGTTGAACAATCTGAGGTACTTGGAGTTTCTCGTGAACGCTAGTCCGTAGCCCGACATTGCGTACCACGATCCTACTGTTAAAAGTCTGCAGTCTTCGTCCTGTGTAAAGAAGTTAAAGTTAATACCTGTTAATGTTAGGCGTTCATGCGCTAGTCCTTCTGTCATGAATTAAATTCCATCAAGTGAAAGGAAACCTGCATAACTGGGACATTACAGGACCTGCAAATTGGTCTCACTTAAAAGATATATTCCACTTACCCAGTGTCTCAGATAACCAGGAATAAATACATATCTGTCTCATTTACAGAGGGTTCGTTAATAGAATAGAGGTTATTTCAGTTATAGAGGTCAATGCCTATAAAATTTAAAGTAAAATTTTTAGAAAAAGTATTCTTTAAAATATAGTCTCAGTACACTTTCCGTGTTTCCCGAAAATTACAACTTGGGAATCTTCAAAAGAAGAGTAAATAGGCACCTTCTAGACCAACACATAACATCGTCGACCTCATCTTCACTTACCATCAGGTGAGATTGAGGTCAAGTGTTGGTCTATCTTCAATATAAAAAAATAGGTAAAATACACTCGCTGTCTCAATTATAGATGTAACTATGACGATAAAATCTAAAGAATGAATCTCAGATATACCTAGAGGTTTGCTTTGTCCCACTAACAAAGAGCTAAAGTGTCGGGACCTTACCGTGAGTTCAATCTATGGAGGTTTCTCACTTATCCATCCAGGTCGAACAATGTGCACAATGTATCGGTCTGTTTTACAAAACTTAAACCAGCAGCAACTATACATTTACTTTTAACGTTTATAGAACGTTTTCTATGAAAATTATTTTGTAATACGTTATACTTGATTTAGAGCTAATAGGCGAAATCTAAAAATTATGACTCGTACTCATAAAATATGATTTTTTTAAAAATCCGTCCTTGATTACTGCTTGTTAAAACATGTAACGGACGCATTTGAATTCACTTTTCCAAAGAACGATCCCATGTTGATGGAGTTTTTAAACTTAATTTTTATCCTGTAACATACGTCAACTTACTTGGGAAACTAAATAATCGAGTACTGTGCCATCATAAATGAAGGCATCTAGTTCCCCCGTCAGGACGCCAGAGACGCCTGTGCTTACTGTGCTACGATTATACCTGAAAACGAGAAGAAAGTTTAAAAAACTAAAACCTTACTACCTATAGAAACGTAACCGTAATAGTAAAATTGAAACTTATTTTGAGGTTATACCTACATAACCTATACATTTTTGGAAGGTACTCATTAAAACCTTTAATTTGATCCAGCAGGGGCTGATGATGATGAACCCGCTGACGAGAGCGACGCTTCTAATGATAGAAGACTTATTTTTCAAAATATTACGAGTGGTGTACTTAGGATGTATGAGGGAACAGGTGAACATGGGACATATGTAACATACACACACATATTGCTAAAACATAGCCCTCCTTTTGGCTTTAACGTATATTTAATCTAAAATCTTCAATATCTTAATTCATAGTTCAAGTAATTAAAACTTACCGAGCCATGTAGGCATGAGGTTCAGGAAAGTATTTGGCAAGAGTGGCATCCGTGTGCGACCACGGCACGGTGCCGAATTTGAGTGGCGGCCGATTAGACAGGGGCCTCGCTATCCTGTGATCGTCTAGTCCACTGAGCTCGTGGAACTCCTCGCGGGTGATCATGAAGGCGGCGAGGTTGGCAGTGTAGATGGCGAGGAACACCACGGCAAACATGGCCCACATGTTCGTCATGAAGCGCGCTGTGAAGCCTCGAGGCGAGTCTACGTGGACAGACGCCTGCAATACAAACAACACGCTGTCGTCATCAAACATAATACTCGTATTGAACGGATTTCCAGAAATGAAGTCGCCTGTATAGCTAAACGAGTCAATACGACGAGGTAGAAATGATAAATGGATAATCTCCGGGTCAAGATAATTGGTTAGATAATAAGAGTCAAGTGGCGACCTCGTGCCGGGAAACGAGTACGCTCCTCCTTTCACTTGGGGAATTGAAAACCTGTCAAAGATCTCGGGGTAAACCTATGTTCAACAACGGAAGTCGTCTGTCGTCTCCTGCACATGACGATCTAAGTAGATTTTGTCCAATCAATGTGCTGACACACTTAATTTGTACGTATTTCTCACATTCAACAGAAATCTATAAAATGCGGGTAGTAGGTATAAAAACACTGCAATGAGTTTCCGCTTAATCCCACCAACTACTCCACCGCCAACAATTAAGATAATCTTAGCAATCAAGACAAAGTTAGATAATTCGGCAACTTACCTGAAAGAGCACAGCCCACACGATCCAATAAGTGCGACAGAGAGAAAAGCGATTCTGTGGCTGCCGTTTTGAATGCGAGCCTGTTGAACAATCGAAGCCACTCGGCGAAAGCCACTCGAAGAAGAATATAGAAAATGTCGCAGCTTGTATAGCGACTGCTCCCACTAGCATCCAGGACGCGGTGTCGAAGGGCTCCAAGAAAGCCGTTGGGGAGATGATCCCTGTCCGTTTGGCCACCACTATCGCAACTCCAGTTTCCATGAATGGCACGCTGAAGTCCACAACAGCTTCGCGGTCAGAGTTTATTATCAGCGATGTCAACACCTGGAATGTTCAAGCAGAATAAATCTCTTATCGTATTTGTTATTGATCACAAATGCTGCTTATGGGGTTTGGTACTTAGTCAACAAACATGAGAAACCAGCTAAGTGCGTGTCTGACCACGCGCAATGTAGGGTTCCGTATTTTCCCGTCACAATGAGAATGTGGCTAGCATTGAAAAGTTACAATGAAACTTTTTTGAAGATTTTTAATGAAATTTTTAATTATCCAAGTACGGTGGTCTACGATTACTCGTTACCGTTATCTCGCTCCTAATGCTTCCATACTAAATTTCTGTTGCCATAATCTTTAATTTTTACCTAAAAATAGGGGATTAAATTATAGTGTCGCGAAATAAATCTCAATCTCATTAATTTACTACTATATAGTTAGCTACCACAGTCGTTAGGCAGCTAATGGTTCATAGAAGTTGTTTTGAACAATAATCGAAAAATTTGATTTACTGTAAAGTTGTATGTTAATGATACTCATTTTGCGACATCACAATCTGATGTCCTATTTTTTAGTATAGTTACTACACAAATCCAGCTATTATATTTTAAAATATTATGGCTACCATGAAGCTACAAAGATGTCACTGTGCAAGTGCACAAGAAAGAGAGGAAAGCCCTCTACGTACAAGCTAGGAGGACGAAATTTAAAAAGCCGCTGGTCCGCAAATAGCACCAGATAGAGAGAAGTGGACATCATTGGAGGAGGCAAAAATTCATCCCTACTTTACGTGTATGGAGTGTGTGTTACCATGGCAAAATTATTTTTTCAACATTTTATATTACCACTTAGTTGGCGTATACCCGTGCCAAGGTATATGCCGAGAACTATAAGGGTTCTTTGTTGAATATTTGGAACACGTAAAAACGGGCAATTGTATCCCGAAAACTCGAAATCCAGAAGAATCGAATCGAGGTCAATCTAGACATGTGCGATAAGTCGGTTTTAAAATAGGATAACTAAAGAACAAAGGAGAAGAGCAGGCAGATCACCAATCCGCAAAGCCAAGCGTCACCAAGCGATGGTGAAGGAGGCTCATCATGAGCAACAGTGCTTAGTGGCCTACGAATTAAAGCCATAATAAACAGTTAGAGTGAGGTCTTACCATGTCAGTCCTCTTGTTGACAAGATCGGCGATGAGCCCGTTCCACTTCCCCTGTTGTAGGGTGCCCCAGCGACCGTCCTCGACTCGCACCAGCTCATACGTGAATCCCAGGTGCTCGGCTAGCTGCTGCAGTAGGTCTATACAGAATCCACTGCAGCATTGGTATAGCGAGCTGTTCCTGTGCGCTGTACCAGCTTCCAGACTGAACATGTGAAAAAAATATCGTTTTACACCAGTACGGCAGCGTATGGACAGAAAATTATGAGGAAAATTTTTGTATACACAAGGGATTACATTTGGCCTTCATCTCACCTGATGTTAAGTGTCAATGATATAAGGCCGCATGAAAGGAGCCTGCTCACGCAAAAACATCAGTTAATTGAGGCACTGGCTAGAGCTGTTATGCAACTTTACTGTTTGGCGGCAGGCATAGATAATATGTTCGTGTTCTTGCAAATAAACTTCTATTCTATTGTATTGTAGCGCCGCGGTATATCTATAATACCGCGGATAAAAGCTGGATGGTAGTTTGTGTAATTGCACGTCTTACCCAGCGACGGCTGTCTCCGGCGCCACCCGGCATATGACCCCCCGGTCGAGTGAGCACCGCCCGCTGATGGGGTCCGGCGGCGCCAGGTTGATGTAGGGCGGCTCCTCTAGGAACGTGATGCGCATGTGGAACTTCTCCGGCACGCCCTGCGGCGGCGTGTGACGACCCCCGGGCCACACTATGTCTTTGATGTCGAGTCGTTCTTTAGGAAACGAATTCCATGTTCCAATTTCTTCCCATATTAGCTGTAAGAGGATTTTGCCATCGTTGTATTTATTTATCATTTGGCCTTCATCTCATCTTATGGTGATGAATGATGATAAGTCATTTGTATAGAAAGCGTGCTTACCCAGAAGCCTCAAGGTAATGAGGCACGGACTCTTCATCATTTCATAACTCATGAACACAACTGTGATATTAACACAGCTGTTCGACGGCAGACTAAAGTAACATGCTGGCTGGCCAGGCAGGCATAGAAAATGCACTACCACCAACCTAACAGAGTACCGATAGGTACCCTAACTGGGAATCAAACCCGGGAATCTAATATAGATTCTGAGTATATAAGCCGCTAGGGCTACGCCATACGGAGACGGTTAAGTTCCGATAGTGTTCTGAAGGAAACCCGTCCTAATTAACTGAGAAGGAAGATTGTCTCGTTCAATTTTACTGTCACATGCAAAATTACTTGTACAGCTACCAAAAATAAAAACATTCTTTATTTTCGGTCACATAGAATGTACATAACTAATCATAATTGAGGATGTATAGATACACAACAGCTATGTGAGTGTGTGCGAGATAGGATTTCCCTAAGTTTCAGATCAGGCTGTCTCTCTCCCACTGGAGACATAACATGTATTCGGGATTGGAACCTTCAGTCTTAGTGTTAAGAGTGATGGCAGGTAAACCTACTTGATCGCCGATGGCAGGTCGCAGGTTCATAATCTTTAGCTCGGCTGCCCTGAGCTCGCCGTCCGGGGTGAACTCTATGCTTGGTCGTCCTGCTTCCCCGTCGACGCTCACGTTCCTCAGGTGACGGTAGAACCGCTCCCCGGTGGACCAGCGCGCCTCTCCCGCACCCCCGCCGCTGCACGAGAGCCGCGTGCCGAGCGGGTGGCGAGCGTTCTCAGACTCTGACACGTACGACTCAACACCGTACGCGAACACCTTCACCGCCGTGGCTATCTCGTTGATCAGCGACGAGCTAGATGTGTTGAAGTGAACGCCTGCAACAAATGAACATGTTACCAACCAAACAGACGTGTTAATAGAATGAAGAAAAAAAGAGAGAAAATGTTTATTGCATCATCTACTAAAATTGGTTTGTTTACATGTTTTTCTTTTAACCATTTTGTTAACGTCTTTTTAAAGTCGTAAGCAGGTTTTAATAGAAAGAAGAAGAAAGAAAGATTTATTTGCTAGAATACAAATTTAAAAATATCTTAATATGAATATAAGTAATTGTATTCTGTCGAACATTTCGACGTGCAAATGTTAAGTCTAGTTACATTTTAGTCTGTTTAAATATTCCGAAACACTTTATGAGCACTGTTCCTGCAACCACTCATGACAATTCTGTTTAAAATTCTATACCATTTCTCAATTTAATATATTCTCGAAGAAAATCATACCATTCAATACAAATATTATAAGAATTTAAGATGTAGGTTTTTGTATTGTGCTCTTTGCTTCCTCACGTTGACATCTACTCGTTTGTTAAAATATCCCGAGTGGGTTTTAGTAAACAGACACGTTTTTCTTATGTACATGCATGCTATTGGTAAAATATTAAACTTGCATGCTTAAGAGGCTATGTTGGTAAGACCACGTGGTCGCGTTCAAGGTTGCATTGTTTTGTAGCTGTCCCTATCCGAGCCCTATCCTACCCGAGCGCGTACGGTGAGACAGCATACACTACGCGAAGTTATCCACCCGTTATTTGGATGTTTCGTAGTCCAGGGGTCATTTGAAGGATACAGTATATTATGTAGCCATTTTTTCAATACAGTATATTAATAAAATTTCAGATGTCGGTGGGTTTTCCAAATTGTTCTAAATTGATTCATACTCTTGTAAAACAGGTTCAAAGTTGGAGCTTTTTATTACCGAAAAATACAATACTTTGACGCCCTGTAACTCTGGAAGTTTATATTTAAACGAAAATCTGACTCACCACCAACACAGATATTTGTTTCTAGATTGTGTCTTGAAAATTTCATAGATTTTCATGGCTTAATACTCAAAATATGACTGGACTACGTTTGTATGGGCGCTTTGACAACAGCATACCCTCTTAAATTGGCATGCAGCTATCTGTAAACCACACATTGGATGTTGCGCACAAACATTTTTTTGGATTACGAGTGCCTATTAACTTCTGCTTCCGTAGAGACAGCATTCTTAAGTTTCCATAAAGCAAATACAAACCTATCCCACCTAGAGCATACAGAGTCGATGTGAGATTTACAATTTAAATGTTCAATGTAGCTACCTAGGAATTTCACATTACTACTTTCCTCAACAGGACTATATTTATATTTGATATTATTCTATGAATAGCATCGTTATGTACCCCATTCCAACCCTTCACTTCAACTATGCAAAAATTCATGCCATTCTGACTCTTCGTTGCGACATAAAGGAGGAGAAAATAAAAAGAAACTTACTTTCGCATTTCTAATATTAGTATGGATTGTAATATATAACCCTTATATGGATGTTGTTTTTAGAGTTCCGTACGTAGTCAAACAAGAAAGCTTATAGTTTCGCTCTGTCCGTCCACGGCTTAGTTCAGAGACTCTCACTACAAGAAAGCTGCAATTTGGTACAGCAAATATTAATTACACCAAGAAAGTGGTAGAATAAAATAAGGAAAAATATTTTTTTGGGTGGCTCCCATACACGTCACTTGGGGATAAAATATTTTTTTCGCATTGTGATGAGTATCGTTGAATAGGTCTTTCGAAAATATTCTAGGCTCTAGTCTAGGAACACCACTTTCGATTAAGGGATCAATTTGCAAAATATTAAGCTTTAAAGCGATGTATTTTTGTTAGAGTCGAGCGAAACCCGTTCAAATATATTTAAATGATTGATTACCGAGCATGCCGCTCGGGAACTTGTTCGGTTGCTGTACAGAGCCGACGACGCTCTGCGTGACGATCCACACGAAGTTCTCGCCTGTGAGGTGTAGGTCGCCGGCCGTGGACAGGATGTCGGCCGCCTCCTCGCGCGTCGCGTACAGCAGCATCACGCGCGCCTCACTCGTCACCAGCTCGTTCAGGTCTGCAGGCTTCTTCACCACCACCGCGTTCAGGATTGTGAACTTGAAGCGGTCCTGACAACCATAACAAAGTTACGTTACGTCAAAACAGTTTGGGTGATGAAATTAGTTTACATGATCTGCAACTCTCAATACCTACTGAATACAAGGGGTTCTTGAAAGAGGTGTCTGTTAAGTTTTAGAGGAACAGCCTTTGAAGGTTTCATGCTTAGAAACATGATGATATGTATCAATTGATAGTGTGTATGTACCCGAGGGCCCCTGGGCAAAATTAAATTGGGGCCCTGTTAAACTACTAAATGTGTGCCCCTCTGAAGTTATCCACAAAAGACTGCGAAGTATCAATTATTAACGTATAGGTGGGAGGCAAGGCAAGTTAGCGGGTGGAAAGAAATGTTCTAGTGTTTTATGTCATCTAGGGATAGTTATTATCGAAAATAATACACACACATTCTGTCTGTACATGTTTGGAATTGCGGAGAGCTAACTTCAGAGGGGCAAACATAGCGTCCGAGTACTGTACGTTAAATGTGCAAAACTACTTCATAACATGGCATGATAAATATTTACGTTACGTCTTTTTGAATTAAGGAATCCACGTCAACCCTCAAATTATATTTGAAATAATTGATTTTAACTATTTAACGATAAAACAGTTTTCTTGAATACATCAATAGAACCAAGGCATGTGAGTGGATGAAGGTAAGATTTTGGGGTTCAACTAGGATATTACAAAACTTTTTCAAACGTCATTCATGGAGGCCAAGGGGACCCTTGAGCATGCGTACTAGCACCGCCGTAGCTCTGACCCGCCTAGCCTACGGTAGCTACGCCACTCAATTAATACATAGTTTTAAAGTTGTTCGTGGTAGACGATATATAGATATGTATCTTCGTATATCCCACGAACCTGCAGTGCAGAGACGCGTTCACGCACAGCTTGTATAAAATCGTCGTGTCCGGCGATAGCTGAGGTGACTACACTGAACTGGTGCCACTTGTACCGCTCCAGGATCGACAGCATCGCAGCTGTCTGGTGCTCGATGGACGGCGCCAACTGGAGGCGCAGGGACGCGTGCGACGCCCGCTTCTCCAGACCGCTATTGTCTGCGTTCCATGCGATTACCTAAAACGGATTCATACATTAGCTACCTAAAGGTTCCCATAATTGTAACCCACTTCTGAACAACAGCTTCCCCAGACACATTTAAAATAAACCTTAATCAAAGCAACCAGCTGAAATAAATTGAGGTACAATTTTTTTAACTTTTCTTAGAAAATAAACCAAGATAGCGGAAGAGCTAGTGTTAAGAATAATAAATTGGCTAAAGCTTTACCGGTATGCCTAGATATCCGGCGAGTTGTAGGAAATACTGTTCAGAGGCAGTAGAGCGCCCATATTGTTCATGATTCATAAGATAAAGTATAGCAGACACGTTGACCGCGAGAAATTCTTTACATAGCGAGTCCAGGATAGCTGAAAGTTGTAAGAAAAATTATTACAAAGTAAACTTAATAAGCCAAAGAGCATATGAACTTATACATATTAATGGCTATTTAAACATATAATAAATATTCGGAAATGTAATATGAAAAGCGATATAATGTAAGATAAGTTTAATTTATAAGACCTTTCTGCCGGATGGACTGTACGGAGAATTAATCGTTAATTATTGTGTGCATTAATAAATAATGTTTTGCCAAAATCATAAATCAGCTCAAGCTAAACAGAATGAATCAAGTCGTCAACATACCAACATCACGAAACGAAGCAAATCCTTCAGGATCATAGTTACTTCATACTGTTCCAGTTCTTAGAATTGTCGATATACAAGTGTTGGATTTGCAAAGGAAGGCAAACTCACATTGAAGTAATTTAAACCTGCTATTCAATAGAAGGATGACAGTGTTGATGAAAGATGAAACTTACACATAGGACTAGGCGTCAGGCCCTGCATAGAAAGCGTGATGTTGAGGCGTACGTGCGAGAAGAGTTTAAGTTTCCGCGGCAGTCTGGATAGAGCTGCTTTCTCGGCTTTGGTGTAGTCTCGTGCGCCGAAGGCCTTGTGCGGGACGACGAGTGCTGCGGTGATGACCGAGGGTGCGCGGGGCGGGGGCGGGGCGGGCGAGGTGCGCGTGCGCCGCAGCCCTTCAACGCCGATGCGAACCCCGCCGCCGCGGGCCCCGTCGCGTCCGCCGGCACCCCCCGCCCCGCTGCCGCCCACCTTGATGCCGCCGCCGCGCTCCGCCGACGCCCCCACCACCAGGCCCACTGCCACGGACAGCACCGCCGTCACCACCGTGCGCGCCTGCATCTCCTCACTTGATGCTGTATAACAATAATACACCTACGTGTTAGAGCGTTTACCATCTTATCGAAATATACGTGATATCATCATCACAGACGTAGATGGTCTGTCCACAGGTGGAGGTAATAAATTTTATTTATTTATTTGCAAGTCTTTTTTGGTATAAATGAATCAATCGCCACTACGAAAAGGTGTGCGCCATTTCAATCGCTCCTATCTCCTCTACTCATCCATCCGAGGACGTTCTTTACTATGCCTAGAGTCTCGGCGGGCGACAGACCGGGCGGGCGTGGTCTACCGAGAATCGCTAAAGTATACAAGTAGGTATATACCTACTCCCGGACTTGTATACTTTAGTTATTTTCGGTCATACAACCAGCCAACTGCCACTTCAGCTTACAAATTCGTTGATAACTGTGACTTTGGTTTCCTGACAGATCACCTTGTTTCGATTGCAATTGATCTGACAGAATCCGAGCATAATCATTCCTCACCATGCGACTTTGAATTTGTAAATAAACAGAAACGAAATAATTGTATATGGCTGCTAAATAAACACGACAATGAGGGTAGACTCAAAAATGTGATGCCGAACAGCGGTAAATAAAAAGCGCTAGAAAATAAATATTTTAAAAGATTAATGTAGATGTCTTCCATCCCGATTCGAATCTTCAAACCGTACGTCGTCGTTAATAAGAGTAGAGTAGACAGAAAGGATGAATATAAGATCAATACTTGCGTAGTTACTATGTATGTATATATTATTGTGCCTGGAACTGCCAAAACTGATGAATTATATACCCAGTTATAAATGTTATATGTATGTACTGCAAGATGTCATATGCGATTTCTGTAACACAAGTTAAGTAAATTCCTACTTAGATGCGTTATTACACTGACCAATCCCAATGTAAATAACTCGAAAAAATAATCCACTCGTATCATAAAAGTTTAATTATTAAGTTAGATTTTTTATACTTAGTGCTTGTCTAACTTAATGTATGAGTTGATATATTCAATTCATGCTCTTACGAACTTAATATAAGGTACGGTACACCCAACATATATGGAATATTTAAATTCCTAACTTACATAATATGGACCTATCGAAATTAGAAAAAACTAATTGGAACATTATGGCAAAGTTATTTGATAAGGGTGAATATGTGACTCGATCGTAGTATGTATAAGGGGTGGTGTAATTAAGAGTCAGGGTATTGTACCTATAAGCGCGGTAATCTGTGGTGGTGGCAGGGGCGGCGTCGCGGCGGCCTGCGAGCAGCTATCCTCATATATTCAGTAGGCGGCGCGGACCGACATCGATACGGGGTCGTTCTGGGACGGACAGTGACGCGGCTCCGCGCCGCCCGCAGCACGCGCCTTGTGACACTCGTGTTTACGTAAGCGCCACGCCCCGAGCCACGCTACGGCGCTGAGGGGCGCGGCGCGGTGCGCGTAGCACCTCCAGTCGCCGAGCGCCGACTGACCTCCCTCGCAGTCGCCGGCCCTCGGCGCGACGTCGGACAGGCACCGCGCTTGCGCCTCCCGCTTACTTACACGCCTCCTGTTACATAATAACACTAAACGACGACACAACCCTGCTCATCTCGTTAGCGATCACCCACCAAGGCTGCTCCTTGTATATATGCTCAAGGTTAAAGGTAGTGCCATCATAAAATACAATATGACCTTGAATATAAGCTGACTTTTAAACGAATGAGCCTTAAAGTCAAAGGAAATAACATTTCTTCAGATACATCCAGGTCCGTAAAAGATTTAGAACCGTAAAAACTTTTTGGGTAATAGTTCTACGGTTTTATAAAATGGGAAGTTTCGCAAATATGTATTATACACAACTATCGGAAATACACGAACTGTAGCGCTGTGTTAAGTTTAAAAGCTGAAAAGTCAAACTTCGCAAGGCAGTAACAGAATTGTAAGCGAAGTAGCAATCTAAGCTGGGCAGGCCACATCGCTCTAGAACGGACAATTGACTGGGAGTAACAGTTCTCGAGTTGCTATCCGTGTACCAGGAAATGTACACCGGACTGACCTCCAAGTGGAGTGGACTGATGATCTGGTAAAGGTCGAACGGAGCTACTGGATGTAAGCGTCTATTTTCAGCATTAGTCATTTTCCGACAGATGACTCCACATATAACACTTGGAGTCGGAAGCATTAGCCGTAACTGCACAACCAAGGCATTTTTAACTACGGCATCATATACACTTACCTTAAGGGGAGATGAAGACCAAATGCACACACCGGGGATGACACCAGTTGACACTATTTTTAAAGTGCTGTACCTACTCAAAGAACGTCTCGCGTCGTTCGGTGGTAAATTAAAACAATCCCTACATGTTTATAGGTGGTAACCGGATAACCGATGGGGAGTAAGAGTTATCGAGAGGCGACCTCGTACCGGGTACTGGGCCATCTCCCTACTACAGGTCTAGCGCTTAACTGAATCGGTTCCTGAGGTATGGTATCGGCATGGGGGTGTGTTTTCGGAATGTCAAACGACGGAATTATGCTTAAACGCGTCGTTTGACGTTGCGTTAACATCCCCACAATTGCCGCTACCATACCCCAGGAACCGACTCAGCTAAGCGCTGGACCTGTAGATGGACAGACGAACTAGTTAAGGTGGCGGGGAGTCGCTGAATGCAAGTGTCTCGGGACCGGTCAAGTGGTTTACCATGGAGGACTATGTCTAGCAGTGGACGATTCCCGGCTGACGATGATGATCTGACTTCCTATCAACATCTTACTGTGATCACACACTGATTACACTTAGCTAGTGTGTCGCAGTGTACTTTTGCAGGTGATAACGACGATGTTTTCGTATCATGCAAAAAAATATGATAACGGGAATCCGCTCAGAATGTGAAGAGTACACCATGCAGCACAACATGGTTTATAACACCGACAAGTCAGTGTACATGTTCGCCAGCCTATGCTCTGACTGTACCACCGCCACTTAGGCTATATGGTAAAGAGCTAGAAAGGGTAGAGGAGGTGAAATACCTGGGTCACCTCATCAGAAGTGACCTGCGCGACAACTCTGATATTGTGATAGCGTCGTGGCACCGCTGTGCGCGCAAATATTCTCGCGCGCAGATTCACGCGATGCAGCGACGAAGTAAAGCGCCAACTATTCCTGAACTACTACACCAGCGTGTACACCGTAGAGCTATGGTGTACTCACACGGCGGCGGCACTGAGTGACATGCACGTGCAGTACAACGACGCGTGGCGCGCCATGTTCCGACTGCCGCGCTGGTGCCGCGCCAGCGCCATGTTCGCGGACGGGCGCACGCCGGGATGGAAGGCGCTGCTTAGGCAGAGGTGCGCCACCATGCCAACAAACGTCTTCTGCTCCAAGAATGAACTCGTGCAAGCAGCGCCAGCATGGTGGGCGAGCCCCCTTCACCGCAAGTGGCAGAATTCCCATCGACCTATCACTTGATACTAATTAATTAATTATTCGATTATTTCAATATTTGACATACTATTTTAACTTAGAAATTTGACATCATTCATAATTGTAATATTAAAAAATATGGACCAATAGTCTAGATTAAATTATTTTCATTTCATTTCAAAATGCTTCCATACTAAATTTCTGTTGCTATAATCTTAAAACTTTGATTAGTATTACCTAAAAATACGAAATGGGATTATAGTCTCATGAAATAAATATCATTAAATTACAACTTTATTGTTAGCTACAATAGCCGTTACGCAGCTAATGGTCCATACGAGGGGCATACCGAAAAGATCGGTAATCGAGTACTTTCGATTTAATTAGATTAAAAACTCTTTTTGATGAATAAACACTGGTTAGTTGAAAATCGAATACAATTGACAGAATTAAAAAAAAAAATTTTTTTAAAGAACAATATCAGTTTGAAATTGATAGGTCGATAAAAAAATGGAGCTTACAAGAGAAAGTTTCCGTGCCATAATTTTTTACAACTTTCGACGAGGATTATCTCAGGGACAATGTCTCGCTGAGCTTATATCTATATACAAGAGTGAAGCGCCTAGCCAGACGACAATATATCGCTGGTATTCTGAATTCCGGCGTGGACGTGCTTCTCTTGGCACCGTACCTTCCACAGGCCGGCCAAAAACAGCGGTTACACCAGAAAATGTCGCTGTTGTGCGCCGAATGATACAGGATGACCGACATATTACATATGAGCAGATTCGGGCTACTTTAGGGATAGGTATGACTGCGATACAAACTGTTTTACATGGTGAACTGGGAGTGAGAAAGCTAGTTTCCCGCTGGGTGCCCCATAATTTGTCCGAAGAGCAAAAGGCGGCTCGTGTCAATTGGTGCCGGTCTACTCTGCAACGCTTCAACGGAGGAAAGTCAAAAGCAGTTTATAACATTGTCTCTGGTGATGAATCATGGATCTATTCATATGAGCCAGAAAGAAAGCATCAGTCGGCTGTCTGGGTCTTCGCAGGTGAGATCAAGCCAACAAAAGTTGTCCGCTCTCGCAGCGTATCGAAGAAAATGGTCGCTTCGTTTGTCGTGAAAACAGGACATGTAGTCACAGTTCCCTTAGAGGAACGGAGAACGGTTACCGCTGATTGGTATACAACGGTTTGTTTGCCACAGATGATATCCGAACTCCGTAGAGGTAACCCGAAACGACGCATAATCCTCCATCACGATAATGCGAGCTCTCACACCGCTCAGAAAACAAGCGAGTTTTTGAAGCAGGAAAACGTTGAATTAATGGATCATCCTCCATACAGCCCTGATCTGAGTCCCAATGATTACTTTACATTCCCTAGAATCAAAGATTTATTGCGTGGTCAGCGGTTTCAAGGTCCAGAAGAAGCAGTGGAAGCATACAAATCGACGATTTTGACCATGTCAACTTCGGACTGGAATTGCTGCTATAATAATTGGTTCGAACGAATGCAAAAGTGCATTAACTGCAACGGAGAATACTTCGAAAAGCAATAAAAATAAATTTAGTTATTTCCTGTATGTATTGTTTTATATTCCCGATCATTTCGGTATGCCCCTCGTAGATGAGTTTGAAAAATAATCGAAAAATTGAAATCCAATGTCCTATTTTTGGATAATTACTGCACAAAGCCGGCTTTTTTCTTTAAAAAGATTTTTAGTACGGGACTTTTATCGCTTACAGTAACAAACAAGTTTACAAATAAAAAACTTTACAGTGGATTTCCTCATTCGTCCAGGAGTAATTATGTGAGATATTATATATAGGCATGTGCAGCAGTAACTGCCTTCTTATTACCAACATCATCAGCTTATATATGTCCCCACTGCAGGGGCTCAGCCCTTCTCCGTATAAGGTAAAAATTCCACCATGTGGGCCCAGTGTGGATTGATAAGACTTCAAACACACCTTTGAATTTCTTCTCAAGAGTGTGCAGGTTTTCTCACGATGTTTTCCTTAATCGAAAAGCTAATTTTTATCATTCATAGAAAAATTCCAGATTTGAAATCATTGGTAAAGGCCAGGATCGAACCCAGGCTTTCAACTTAGGCATGTCATTACATAATAAATACTTCGCTCACTGTCTCAGTGACCTAACAAGCCAGTGTGAATGACAAAAGAAAATCCGTTGGATGGAATGGATTTATAAGATTGGCTTTACTTTTAAACCATCTTTGTATTTAAATTAATTACAAACCAACCAATTTGTCTTATAATGTTTTTGGAAAAAATTGTATGTGAAAAGTTAATCAAAATCCACCTTGCAGTTTCCAAGTCAATACTATATGTGACTCTGTTTCTTTAGTGGTATGTCTGTACACATTCTGCTAAGATCTATGGTCTATATTATATAAAATGTCTGAATTTATGGTATGTCAGGATAATACAATAAGGGGAACTATGTTGATGGTGATCTTCATATATATTATATTTTAATATATTACTATAAAATCATCCAAAGCAAAGGCTCGAGTTGATTCTTTGGTCTATAAATCTTTTGTGTATATTTTAGTCAAATTAGGTGGGAATATATCACAGATATCACACAACCACATTCAGTTGTACAAAATATAAGCATTTAAACAAATGTACCTCTGTGGTACACACACCTCATGTTTGTGTAGTATAAACATTAATATAACTGGTGTCAAATTAGAGAAGGTTTTAAAAATACTATCATATTGCTTATCTTCTCTGTTAACTACTTTTTATGAATACCCTTAGCCTGGGCACACACACAGCATGCAGTCCCTACACTTTTTCATACAGTTTGTATGGACAAGCCGCACACATGTGCCTGGTGGCGCCTACTTGCAACTGCAGAGACTTTTAGCCACCACAGGCCACACAAAACACACTGAGTGAGCCGGTTATAAATTGTGGCAGACACCTACACTGAACAAACACTCATTTGCACCCAGCCTAAAACTATTGGCTCATTATTGTTAAATAACATCTAAGATCACATTTTATAGCATAAGATCTATATTTTATAATTTAAGGTGAGCTAAATTTGGAATTTAGTTAATAGAATGTGGAAAAGCAATGTGTTTAAAACCTTTCGAACTAGAAAGTTGAAATCCCATAATGTTGAATTTCCCTGAATGTTGAATTTTTTGGTTCTTAAAATGATGATTCCTTATAAAGATGAATTCCCATAATGTTGACTTTATTTTGGATCTACTAGTTTTATCAATCACAATAGTTAAAAATTGTTCGATACACAGTAACTTTTCTAGTAATATCTACATAATCTTTTCTATTACATGTACTGCAAATCAATATTTGTCACATCAAGTCACTTATAAATAATTAGGTTGTTCCAGATATATTACCTGTAATTTTATAATTGATAAATAAATACACTTTTAGCACATTCAACATTCTGTTAATTCAACATTTTAGGACAGATCATTTTGCAAATTCATTTTGTTGCATACTCAAAATGTTAGGAGTTCAAATTTTCTGGTCCGAAAGGGTTAAAAGGAGTATCTACTATAACATTTTTTTAAAGCATCCTTTCTTGATTTTGAAATTTGAATAGGATAGTGCTGTCTAAAGTGATCTTAAATGTCCCATAATACACAAAAATCGGGATATTCGATGTGCTGAGCATGTCCCGCCCTTTTCCCACTCAGAGCGGGGTCGGTACTTGTGTTCAATGATTTGAATATTATCCTTCTTCAAGTTAAATCTTTTTTTATATACATTTAACATAAGCAAATAGATAATATCATTTTGAAATACCCTCAACCATTTCACACCAGTTTATATTACACTTTACATGAGGCACAAGTTTTTCACTGTAACTACAAATATACTTCTCATCAGAAAAATCGAAACACCTTGCAAGTTTATGTTTTGTAAGGATTATTAGAAAAATGAGTATTTTTACTTTTATGAGGTTTTCAAATGTTAATGTTCTAAATTCAAATTAAATTTTCATAGGTTTTTCTGATAATCCTTACAAAACAAACTTGCAAAGTGTTTCGATTTTTCTGATGAGAAGTATATTTACAATATGTTTATACTACATCTTCAATAGTCAATGTATGCTAATTAACAGCATAACACTGATACTACATCCCTGAAAAATAAAAGTTTTCTGTTCAACTTTCTGCACTTCACTGGGAATACTCAAAAATAGTCTCATTGCGAGTGCCTAAAATTGTCCAAACAAATTAACCGTCCCATTTCACAACACTTACAACTTCAATGCAATAAAGTTCAAAGTTCAAACACAAATTTTTATTCAGAATTATTAAATAATCAATACATCTCCGGGCAAAACAGTTTTATCGTCGATCACGGTAAGATCTGTGTGACTCACGTTCACGACTACGGCCACGGGAACGATCTGACGTGCGCCACAAGAACTCATCAACAGACCTTTCGTATGATCGTTTGTCATAAACAAGCACTGAACGTGGATAATCGGCCAAATCGTAGTACCGCGGGGGAGGTGGCGGCGGCGGCGGGGGCAGGTTGTCATACGACGAAAGCCCGCCGCCAAATCCTGGTGGAGGAACGTAGGGCAATGGAGGCAGCTGGTGATGCATTGAGCGCATGTATTCAGCAACATATGCTTCAGCTGCGGCGGAGCTACTACTATTGTACCCCTCGCGGTTGCGACCAAACCATGCTGGGAGGCGGTCTCGCATATATGGTGAGGGTGATCTGCGTTTGTATGAAGAAGAGCCAAGGCGGCTTCTGGGAGACACAAATATTTTACGTCTGCTTCTAGATGAAGTAGTCAGACGGTTTCTGTAGTTTGAGCTTCTTGATGACATTGGTGCTCTATAGGTTCTGTAGCTTCCCCCACTCTTTGGATAACCTTTTTTAGAAGATTCTTTAGACTTGCGCAGTATCGGAGTCATTTCAATGCCATCATCTTCTGGAAATAATCTGCATAGTTCCTCGGCAACCTTAGGTTCAATTTCTTGTCCATCTCTGCCAATTTTTACGGGTTTTCCTTCATTCCATGGGTTGTACAAATGTAGTGTACTGCTGAACGGTAGTTCTTTCCGGCATATCCAATCTACCTTAAACACACCATCTAACACTTTGGCAGATAAACCAGGTGGAAGTACCCATGATATTGGTGGTACATCCCTTCGTGACTCACTGCCCAAACGGGCAAATCCAGCAAATTTTCCACTTTCTTTCACAGAAAAAATCAATAATACATTTCTGGATTCTCTATATGCTTGATTCAAATTGGCTTCATTTTGTGGCAAAGTGGACCACACGCCTTTAGCTTTAGATAATGTTATATTTTCAGCGTTGTTTGATTTTATCAAAAAAAATCTTGTATCTCTGAACAAATAGTTCAGTTTCGTCATATAATCGTAAGTCTTCGTTTTGTTTGTTGCATTGGTTACGCACTTACGTTTACTTTGTAATGGGGAATGGCTTTCAGACTTCTTGCGTTTACGATTACCGCGTCTCTCTTTTGACTTAGTGCTGACAGAACTGATGCTTGGAGTGCTAGAATCGCTCGAAGAGGAACTAGACACTTCGCTCCGAGTGTCGTAATCTTTTCCTTCTTCTAACTGTTTCAATTCTTCCCCTATTTCTGCTTCAACTTCACCAACGCCAAGATTCACCGCATCAGTGTTATTGGAGACCTCCATTTTCAACACAACTTTACACTCATGTAAACGAACAAATACTGCAACATGTTTCGGTTCATTACCAAGAAATTATTTTTCAGCTGTAAAATAACCTTCAATTACACAAAATTGTAGATATTTCAAACACAATTACGTAGGAAATGTAATAGAAAAGAGAAAATAAACGCTATTTAGGCAAGCAACAGCGACACTTGCAACTTGTTACCACAGAGCAAAGAGTGCACAGAAAGAGTGCTTTGCTTTACAGTTTAACCATAGCCCATATATTAGTCTGTAGTCTGTGTAATACTACCCTCACTAATGGCTTTACCACAGACAGAGTAGAGATTCACTGACCAAGTAAATCACTACGTTTTAGAGATTGATCACAAATCGTGCTTTTGTGATCGAGCTAGTTCGGTTCACGTTCGGTTCGGGTTCCATACCGAACTCCGAATCAGGCGCATTCGTGATTTCCGAAGCTGGGTTCCATCCATTCGAATTTGTCAGGTAAGGATAGATCCAATATTAAGAACGTGTAAAGTTTCTTTAGAATTCGGAACTCGTGCTGTCACCTGATTTTAACATTTTAATGTTGGCAGCATTTATTTAAATTGAAAAAAACCGCGCAATAGTAGAGTAGTTTTTAACTTTTTAATGGAGTTTTTAATTAGAATTCACAAGTTTAGACCATCTGTATAAATTGCTTCGTGTATCTAAAATGCATTATGTTCAAAAATATCTAGAAAACTTGCCGATCACAAAGACGAAACAAGCAAATGGAAAGATACCAAACAGTGGAAAATCAAATGTTTTTCTTTATTGTAATTATTACAGTTTCTACTCCCAAAAAGTAAGTACATAGTTTTTACCAAAAGTAATTTTTTAAAATTAAAGTAAAAATATAGATTGACTATCCAATAAATTCGTAGCAATTATGTTATTGTGCACGTATACTACACCTTTGTGAATATTAATTTTGGTTGCAGGTTTTGATGGCCTTGTACGAGAAGAACGTTGACTTCGAACCGCTTGTGATCGACATAACAAAGGGAGAGCAATATTCGCCTTGGTTCTTGGAGATAAATCCTCGTGGAGAGATACCAGTTCTTAAAGTTGACAACAATATAATACCTGATTCTACAAGAATTTTGGACCATTTGGAGTTGTACTTAGATCCTGGTATATTTTTTCAGTATATTTAAAAATAAAATTACATTTTGTTTTATACATTTCATTGTATCTTTACTATTATAATTTATCTTTACAGAACTGCCTCCATTGCAAAATGTATCATCAGACATCAAAGTCATAAGTAATATAATTAAGTTCCGTGAGCTGATAGAAGCTCTTCCAGCAGGAGTCATAACAGTTGGCTCCTTCTATCAACCTCATTTAACTGGTAGACCTAAACTACCTTTCATATGGCCTATTAGGGAAATACTGAAAAGTAAGCTCTTACAAGTATTTAAATTGAACTTGGTTTTATTAAATTGTTGAAATTATTCCATATTTGTTTTTTGCAAAGAATCTGCCTTTATCTATGTATAAAATATGTCAACCTTGAACTTATGAGATGATTTATATCTTATCATATCGCGTCTTATCTAGCTCAACATACACTGTACACAATATAAATGATTACAGGTGGAGATGGCACTTCCAGAAACTTGAGAAAACTGGCTGAAGAAAACCCCAATGCAAAGGACATGCTGCTATATAAAGCCCAGATTCAAGATAGGAAGCAAGAGATACTATCGAATGAAGAAGAATTTTTAAAGTTATTAAATATAGTTGATCAGGTGTTGACCGAGGTTGAAGACCAATTAAAAGCTCAAACTGAAGGTGGGTTTTTGTTGTTGACATTTGAAGTTGTATGAAGTAAGCTCAAAATTATTTCACGTTAAAAATACCTACAATACAGTATTGATACCATGAAGCTAAAAAGATCAAATTTTTTGGGACCTTCATATATATAAATGGAAATTTTAGAATATTCAAAGTGTATTAGATCACATCAGGGTCGGATTGGATTACTGTGGGCCGAATAAAAAAGCTCAAAGTCAATCAGCGAGCAATGTAACGAGCTATGCTCGGGATTTCTCTACATAATAAAATGCAGAATGAGGAAATCCATAGACGAACGAAGGTCACCGACATAGCTTGACAAGTCAGTGAGCTGAAGTGGCAATGAGCACGTGTCTACCAGGCCATCACCCTACTAGATGGACCGACGGCCTGGTTAGAGTCGCTGGATGCAGATGGCTTGGGACCGATCGATGTGGCGTACCACGAAGGAAGCCTATGTCCAGCAGTGGACGTTTCCTGGCTGATGATGAGATCACATCGAAATTTAAAGAACAGTTTCAAACTTAAATTTAAAAAAATATACTTCAAATCTAGTAGCATTTTGCTAAAATATTTAAAATAAGGGATATTATTTCAGGTAACTGGCTGTGTTGTGAGAACTTCAGCATAGCTGACATCAACTTGGCCATCCTGCTGCAGAGACTTTGGGAGCTAGGTTTTGAGGACAAATTCTGGACAGGTGGCAAACGTCCATACATAGAGAGTTACTATGAACGTGTCAAGCAGAGAGACTCTTTCAGAAAGACAATACCTAATCTACAAGATCATGTTAAGATGGTAATACTATCACAGCCACCAGCATACGTCGGAGCCGCTGGTGTGGCTTCAATCGGTGTAGTTGTCACACTTTTGTATATCTTAAAGAAACTTATTCATTAAATTTGGTCCAATGGTGAGCAAATTGTAGTGGTGAGCAATTAGTGTCAATGCTTGTGATTACAGTCAAAGTAATTAGGGGAATGACTTATCACTGCTTTCCACTGTTTACACTTTTGTTGCTAATCGTGAATCTGAGCTAGGATACCGTCTGGGAAGGTATTTATTATATATATATATATGAATTTACTTCAAATTTTAGATTTAGTATTCATTTTTTTAAAGTGATATGTCTTGCAATATTTCTGTGAACATAGTCACATAATTAAAAAAATATTAATATACTAAATTAGTAGTATACAAGTGTGAGGTGATATGCACCTAAAGTGTAAATAAAAGATCATGATCTCTGTACATAGATGTCTTGCTTGCTTTGCCTGTTCCACAGATATTCATTACTAACCAACAGTATTAATTGAATGATTTGACATTAAAGTAGGATGTTAAAAAAAGTTATTTATTATTATAATTATTTATTATGTTAAAAGTTGTACAGGATTGCAAAGTTTAAAAATTGTGGAAAATTAGAGTACTAAAAAGTTACTGTAATATCTTATATATAAAAACATTACAATGTTGTGACACGATTTAATCCCTATCCCCTATATCTTAATTTATATAAAAACAAGTATAAATAAACTTAACTACCTATTTGCAAACATAACAAGGATACATAGAATGTCCACACCATTTTGGTTCAGTAAAAACTCTTATTTACAAACAACACCTAGTAATTCATAAACATAATTGAGAATTAATAAATTTGAAGAAGAAAATATATGAAAAGTATTAAGCCTTGCTTAATCTTATACTGATTTTTATAGGAATAGTGTCATCTAATTTACTAGTATCATTTTGCTTCTCCCTTGAAGATAAATTTCTTGACATGGAAGTGCCTTACAACAAGGACTGATGGTAGTTATTCAAAAATTTGTAATTTAAAAAATAATGATTTTGAGATGTATAAAGTAGTACATTAATTTTGATGTAAATAAATATATGCTTTTGTAAATAAACCATAGATATGATTGTATAATAAAAATAAATCAGTAAAATGCCCATCAAACATATTCAATTCAATTCAATTCAATTCAAATAAACTTTATTGCACACACACACAAAATAAAAAACAGAAAAGAAAAGAGAAGAACATAAAAGGTACAATGAAGGCGGCCTTATCGCTAAAAGCGATCTCTTCCAGGCAACCTTGGGGCAGAAGAATCGTGTGATTAAGAAGGGGTAAGTAGGTGGTGCTAAATATATATTAATAAATAAATAAATAAATAATAATATATATATATATATACACAATACATACACGATTATGAATAATGATATGATAATGAATAAACAAACAGAAATCAAAGGAGAAGAAGGGAAGAGGAAGGAAGGAAAGAAGAAGAAAAAGGCTGCTAAGAAACGATCTGCTCAAGGAAATATGTTTTTAGGTTAGATTTGAAGGATTGTAAGGAAGGGGCTCGTCTGATGGGTTCAGGGATAGAGTTCCATAGTCGGACGCTCTGGACGGAAAAGGAATTTGAGTAAAATTTTGAGGAATGAGAGGGGAAGTCGAGTTGGAGGGTCTCAGAAGAACGTAGAGGGCGAGTGAGACTTGAAGAACGGAAAGAGAAACGGTCTTTAAGGTAGGAAGGAGTACGAGGATTAAAAAGGATTGAGTAAAGAAGTGAGAGTACATGCAAGTCCCTACGGCGTCGGACTGGGAGCCACTTCAGCTGTGCGCGTAATTCAGAGACATGGTCGTATTTACGTAAGCCAAATATGAACCTGATGCAGTAGTTCTGAAGGCGATCAAGTTTATCAAGTAGCTCCACAGTCAGATCTAGATAACATGCGTCGGCATAATCAAGTATGGGTAATAGGAGCGATTGTGCAAGGGCAATTTTAGTGCTAGTTGGAAGGAAGTTACGAAGACGCCTTAGCGAACCACCAGCAGCAAAAATCTTCCTGCTGACCTCCGCAACTTGACTTTTCCATGACAGAGTGCTATCGAAGAGTACCCCCAAGTTCTTGACGGTATCACTGTATGGGATACGGATTCCGTTAAATATGATTTGGGGTAACTGTTGAAAGTTTAGCCTGGAGACGAACCAAGGACTTCCTATTATGATGACTTGTGTCTTAGATGGGTTAACTTTTAACCCAAAACAGCCACTCCAATCCAGTATTCGGCCTAGGTCCTCATTGACTACACCTATTCCGTCAGTCAGGTCTTCAAAACTCACACGATGATATATTTGCAAATCGTCTGCATACAAGTGAGAAGAGGATTTAAGATTTTGAGTAATGGAGTTGATAAAGATAGCAAATAACAGTGGAGAGAGCACACCCCCTTGCGGCACGCCAGCAGAAGTATTACTCCAGGAAGAATATGTATCATCTATGCGGATTCGTTGGCGACGCCCGCTCAGGTAACTATGAAACCAGTCAGTGGCTAAATGAGATATTTTAAGAGATCGTAAGATGCCTAAAAGAATGTCATGATCAACAGTATTGAAAGCGTTGCTAAAATCAAGCAATGTAAGGATTGTGAGCTGTTGATTTTCCATGCCAAGCCGAATGTCGTCGGAAATGTTCACTAGGGCAGTCACTGTACTGTGTCCCGGTCGGAAACCAGATTGATTAGGATTCAGGATGTTATTGGAATTTACGAATTGACTCAGCTGACGATGCACAAGACGCTCAAGGACCTTGGATAAGAATGGTAATATTGATATAGGCCGATATTCGGAGAAATTGGATGGATTTGCTTTTTTAGGTAGAGGAATAATCTGGGCATCTTTCCAAACTTTCGGAAAGGTACTGGAGGAAATTGAATAATTAAGGATTTTGGTGATGACTGGAGTTAGGACATCAATTAATGGAATAATCATATTGCGGCTTATACAGTCATTTCCGACGGCATTGGAGGCGATGGACTGAATATTATTTTTAACATCGATGGCTGAGAACGGCATAAAATGAAAGGTTGTGAAGTCAGGGGTTGGCTGTGCTGAAAGAGAACTTAGAGTGCTAGCTTTGGTGATAGCATCTAATGTGGAAGGGGTTGAAAAGTGTTTATTTAGCTGATCAACATCAAGACTTGCAGATATACCATCGTTGCGTGTTTTACCAATACCTAATGTTCTCAGAAACTTCCACACTTTTGCTGGATTCTCATTTTCAACTGACTGATGAATGTGATGGCGCTGTGCGTCTCTACAGACAGTGCTGCAGCGATTTCGTAAGCGGTGGTATTTGTTACGGTTTTTGTCCCTGGGATCAATTTTATAACGTGATTTTGCTTGATTTTTCTTATCAATTAACGACTTAATTTCATCAGTCAGCCAAGGTGCAGGTAAGTGTTTGATTTTAACAGCTCGTACAGGGGCATGAGTATCATATAACTGTATTAATAAAGAGGTAAAAATTTCAACCATTTCGTCAACTGAGGTTGCCTTGTCTAATACAGACCAGTCAATTCGACTAGCATCATCGCGGAGACTTTCCTTATCCATAGCACCAAAATTGCGCTGCAAAAGAATTTTGGGCTTAATCCTGGGAGGGCGAATTTTGTACGAAAGGTATATCAGATTGTGATAAGACAACGCGTCTGCATCAAATTGACCATGTTTGTAGACATGGTTTAGAGAAGATACTAATATGAGGTCTAGAAGAGAAGGGATGCAGTTAGGAGCAAAATGTGTCGCATCCGAAGGTAAGATATGCATGTTACTAGCCGTAACTAAACTTTTTAGATTAGAAGCGCGAGAATCTTGCTTAAGAAGGCAAGTATTGAAGTCACCCATAATAATAGAATGCTCATAAGAAGGAGCCAGATCTTCGAGGAGCTTTTCAAGTGATGAAAAATAATTGATTCTAAGAGACGGACTATAGTAAACTCCTAAAAGAATTTTAGAATGATTGAGGGTGACTTCCAAGAAAAGATATTCAGGTGTGCTAGGAGGAGGAGGCTGTGCCGATCTGCTGATAATTGAATATGGAATATTTCCTCGAAGATAGATAGCGACGCCGCCATAAGAACTGCATGTACGATCATTTCGGATAAGGTGAAACCCTGGAAGGGCATATGATGTCGACGGAAGGCAAGGCTGAAGAAAAGATTCAGAAACAAGTATGGCATGTAAGTTTTTTATATCAAAAGTGGCAAGTATATCTGTATAATGTGCCGGTATACTTTGCGCATTTATGTGCACGACATTAAAGTTATTTGTAGTATCTGAAAATTCCGTTACGAGAGAATCATGTAGAGAATGTCTTGGGCTATGGAAACTATGACTACTACTTGAGGTATCAGAAGAGCAGGATAAGAAAATATCACTGTTCGCTAGACTTTGGTTAATAACATTATCATCCATTACATATAAATAAATAAAAAATATTATAGATATATATAAATAAGTAATATACAATTAAAATAAGACTGATACATATTTTAATTATTATAAATTTAGGTAATTAGCACCACACCACTCACAAAAAATGTATACCAAGTATATAAGTGATATTCATTTAAAAAATTATATCAAAATCTTGACTGACAGTGTTTTGCTAAAAACATGCACATAATATTGTGCCACATTAACCACAAGCAATTGTATTGGTGGAATTTTTGTAGTAACTCAATACAGAAAATGTACACTGCAGTCTAGGTTGAATTGATTAATATGAATGTCACTTCAGTATGATACATACTATTCAGATATTCTTTGCTTAATAACTAAAATGTCTTTTGAATAGATTGATTTTTTATCTTGTCTCCTCACTAGGATTATCCACAACTTCTTGAACTTTATTTATGGGCATTCCCATGAAATGTTTTCCATTTGTAGAACTCATTCTTTTCTTATAAGCAGGAGCTGTTACGGTCGGTTTTTCTTTTGAATATTTGAATAAACCATCTCCAGGCAAGTTCGGTAGAATATTAGGTATAGTGTACCATACTCTATATGTCACAAACCATGTGAGTATCGCTATGACACCACTTATGAATTTCTCTACCATTATGTGGTAGTATAATATAGTGGAGACAAGCATAACATCCCACAACAGTTGCAGGAGTGCTATAGCAATCAACAATGATCTTACATATGGTGTAAATCCATCGTAACAGGTTTTCAGAACTTTTAATTCTTCAGGGTCAATATTCTTGAGAGGATTTGCTCTAGCTGATCTGTCATCTACACTGCGAGCATAGATCTCATCTCTAATGTGGTCTTTAATTCTCTCCCAACCAATTATTGATTTAGCCTCCTCTATCATGACCAAACTTGAGTATATTAAAATAAAGCAGTGGCCAGAGATATCAAAGCCATTCCAGAAGTGACCGTTTTTCAAACATGAAATTTTGTCATCAAACAGTTTTGAGTTACACCGACCATATTTTGTTTCAATCATATTGAAAACATTTGTCCATGAATACCATGCAAGTGTGGCAATAAATAATCTTGATAGGTGTGCCGTGGCGACTAATCTTCTGTTTCCGCAACAAGTGGTGTAGGAAGTCAATAGTACGTAAGGTACTGATAAAAATAGAGTCCAAAACCAACCAATCTTCACGAAATATTGATTAAAAATATTGTCACTTCTCGAGAAATAAGTTTTCGGAAAACTGAGTACATCAGCAATGAGAGATAATAAAAAGAGAGCCCCTAAATATACAGCTATTTTTAAATTTGTGTCGAAGAAAAGTACTTTCTTACAAATGTGCACAATCATTAGCACGAAAATTTCGAGGATTGATGCAGCCTCCCGAATAGGTTTTGTGCCTTTAGGATCTGTGGGTTCATTTTGAGGTTTGTAATTCATTCGAGCCCCTTTAAAACTACCACTTCTGCTCGTCATTTTTACACAATCTTCATCTGATCCCAACTCGGTAACTTTACTGCCACAATCACGCACACGAACAAACCTAGAACGAAAGGAAAGGAACGAACAAAAATTACTTGCTCAGTGGGACAAAAAAGTTAAAATGACATTCTGCTTGACTGACAGACAGACGGTGACGTTAATTCATAAACCTTTTTTTTCATATGTTTTTTGGCAAACGCGATAGAAAAAGGCAAACGCGATACCATACAGCCTGATCTTGAATATTTATGTCATGTCTTCTCGCATACAGTAATCCTACTAATATTATAAGTGTGAAAGTTTGGATGTTTGGATGTTTGTGACGCTTTCACGGAAAAACTACTGAATGGATTTGAATGAAACTTTACAATAACATAGCTTATACATCAGAATAACATATAGGCTATAATTTCTAAAGACATTGTGTAAATTGTCCAAAATCACACTTATAATATTAGTGGGATTGCATGGGCAATTTTGGCATAACAAAAATTGCCTAGCAACCGACCATAGAATATGTAAATTCGTATATACAAACTTTCGCGTTTATAATATTGGTGTGAAGACTATTTGAATGTACTACGTCAGATATTGAAATTTATTTTGTTTCTTTAAATTATTAGATTACGTAACAGAATAAACACTATTTTGTACCTTATGCTGTATAATAATTTGTCATATACGTCAGCTGTGCCTATCGAACAAGTAGAATACATCCTGAATTACACGCGGACAAAGTCGCGGGCGGAAGCTAGTATTATATAATCCTTTCTTGTATAAAGGCTGTAGCCAAGGTCTTTGATGAACTCTCCTAAAGTCCAGAAAACAAATTCATAATTTTTAGGGCTCCGTAGTCAAACAACGAACCGTTATAGTTTCGCTATGCCCGTCCGTGGCTTAGCTCAGAGACTCATATTACAAGAAAGCTGTAATTTGGTACGGGTGTACATATTAATCACACCAAAAAAGTGGTAGAATAAAATTTTGAAAATATTTTTTTAAGGTAGCTCCCCATATACGTAACTTGGGGATGAAATATTTTTTCACGTCTACCCTATTGTGTGGGGTATCGTTGAATGGATCTTTGAAAAATATTAAGGTCTAGGAATACAAATATTAGATTCAGGGCTCCGTTTGCGAAATATTAAGCTTTGAAGTGATAATTTTTATCCGAGTTGAGTGTCCCCATCTCCCTCTATCTTATAAAAATATTTCTGAATCTGAATAAATCTGAAAAAATTCACAATAGTAGTATGTACACTTAATGGCGGAAACACGTCGTATCGTGACGCGCCAGAAGCACATCGGTTTCATACTATTACGAGCTTCAGGTTCGTAGGATTGAAGAGAAACACGAGTCTAAAGTTCCGGAGTTTATTGGTAGCACAGGTCCACAAACCAATCTTCAAAATCACGGGTCACTCCAAACAGAGTACGTCCCTGTCTCACTGGGTCCAAGTCTTCTGCACTCAGTCCGTCCCTGGATTCTACGTACAGAGTATTTTGGCACTACTGACGCCGATCTGTCGCTACTGACACCACGTGACACACTAGTACACTAACACTTTTCCACCTCGATTGTACTTTCGTTCTACAATTTATAACGGTTTCCGTTTCTTCACTTTTTATCGCTGTGAACTCAACTCAACTGCCGTCAAAGCTCGGCTCGCGCCTATATATACCCGGTATTGTTTCTAGATCTTTCGCAGACATTCAACTTTCGGAAACTTCAGGAACATTCGAGAGCCTTCCACGCTTTCTTTTGTTTTGCTATTCGACACGAAGGAGACTGAGACTGAAAGAGATTGGTTTCCCTTTCGTACTTAAAAAAATAAAAGTAAAAAGTGTTTATTTCTTAAATAACTTTTACAGAGTTTTGCAGGGGCCTTCCAGAAAGTAGTCTTTCGACACTTGTGTTGGAAGTGCACCGCGTCTTCCAGACGGATTTACAGAGTATTATTTAAGGAAAAGACTTATTATTATGTTAGTAAAAATTAACCTGTTTTAAATGTTATGGTTTTCTTTTAATCTTAGTTCCTATTTTAAGTTTGCTATGCTCGTGTGTGTGTATGTGAGTTGCGAGAAGAATTGCACACTCCTATGCCCTACGGATACTGAAGTTCCTTGGGATCGGTTTAGTGTGGCCACATATGAGTGTACAATTAATGAGTATAGCAGTATGGTACCTAATTTTGCCATATTTATGTCACTCTTGATAAGAGAGCCTCAGTTCCTTCGTAAGTGAGTGTACTGAGCCATGTTATTAACGTTTTTTGCAGGTGTAACTTTGCATAGGGTATATGTTGATCAGTCTGTTTACCTTGTTATATATATAAGTAGATTGACAAGGGTATTGCCGACTAGCAAAAGTTGTTCCCAACGAGTGTGTACGAGCTACAATGTCCATCCGTCGTTTGTTTAATAAATTTTGATCAAACGTTAGAGACCTATGGACTTTGAGAAGAAGATGGAGTATATATAGCTTTCTGTTCTTCTTGTTCTGTATTTGACAATCCTTATGCGATTATTCGAGAGCTTTCAACGTTAGTCATTTGTTTGCTATCCGACACGAAAGGGATAGATGGATCCGCCTCTTTCTTTTCTTTATCTCTAGACTTTTCGAGAAGCTCTGTGACAATACATTTAGTATGGTTAGAGAAATAGTAGTAGTAGTAGTAGTAGTAGAAAATAGTAGAGTTACGACACGCCACGACCTACAAATGTCTAACCATAATAAATGTATGAAACCGATTTGCTTCTGGCGCGCCACGCCACTACACGATAGTGTGTTTGCGGCATAATAGTGAACTAAATTATACCCTGCGCGACATTTTTTTCCCTAGCACCCGCGCCTCCTTTTGAACACACTAACCGAGATGTCAAAATAAAAATTTCGTACAAATTCCATTCAAAATTACTTTTCATTAGACGTTTGAACTTATTGTGAAGGGCAACTACGGAACCCTACACTGCGTGTGACCCGACACGCAATTGGCTGCTTTTTTAAATTCAGCTGTCGATTCATCTTCTTGTGTTTGCTTGCTTGCTACTTTGCGCGGGATTTAGCCGAAGGCAGTGTGTTTAGTAATAGTAACAGTCAAGTAACAGTAGTTTAATTCTCCCGAATGGGAAGGCAATGGAACAAAGCCATACAGCCTACTCTGAATAGATATTTTCTTCAGTTTTCTCAATGAAATGTATAATGTGTACATTCTATCGCTTGTTTTGACGATTCTTGACGAGAATTTCAAAGGTCAGCCTTGGTTTGAGCATAATTCGAAAGAATCCATATGCCGAATATACTTTCGATCGCGTCGAAACCTTCTCAATTTTGCGTAATCAATACTATAACACCGTCTGTGACACTTTTTGCACTATATCACACCATTATAACACAAAAAACACACATAACAGTATTATTAATGAATTATTAAAATTGCAATGTACCACCATTTTCCAAGTTCGCGCCTAGTTCGCGCCAAGAATCGCAGTGTGTTTAGTAGGTCATACCACTGAGGATGCGTTTATGTATTCACTCAGGTTTTGACTTTTAGTTCATTCATGTTCATAATATTTTTATCCATTTTAGTTTAAATTTTCAACGTATAAATTTATAATCCAAGTCGTTCCTTAGTGTAATTATGGAATGAAATACGGTCTATTATATTTATGATATATATTAAACGATGGCCTTACCGGAAGTTTTGTAATTTGGCGCATGTTAGTCTGTGTCAATTTTTGAACGCACTGCACTTGCGCTGCGCGTCGCTGCTTGGCTTGGTTGTCTTGCTTGCTTGCTTGGCTTCTCTTGTCTGTGTCCCATTTTCGTATTGTATTTTCCATTTTGGTAAAAAGACGCACATTGTTTTCTGTGTATCAAAATTGAAGATTCAACCACAAAATTGTGCATTTGTTGTTTTAAATAATAAAATATGCGGAAAATATCGAAAAGTCGTGCCGATGACGACGTGGTGTCATCTACAAACGGCTCTGTTATGGTCGAGGATCAGGGACCAGCAGATAAGCAGAGTGAGGACGAGGCAATTCCTGAATCGGATAGCTTCGATAATAGCGATAATGAACCAGTGAAAAGGTCTAAGGAGTCTAAAAAAGGCAAGTCCAAGCGAGGCAAAAAGAAGAATGTCGAGAAAGAGGAATCCGACGCTGACGAGGAATACGAGGTATGTATTCTGCCCTTCTAAGCCGAAAAGCGCAATAGGCCGTCGGAAATAGTTAAAAAAGTGGCTAAATTCGCAAAGCGTAGTTCTGCATTTTTTGTATATTGTATACCCATACAATATACAAAAAATAGGGTAGTGTGAATTTTTAACTATTTGCTCTCTGTTTTGTACATTATGAAATTGTATTAAATTACCTAACATTGATTCTAATTACAGCTCTATTGATCCCATAGGAGCCAAGCTATGGCTCTTCAAAGATGACCAATTTTTCTCGAAAATTGAAAATTTAAGGTTTTACTTACTTATTTTGTGAAATATTGGCAAAACCACTTATCCTACGAAGAAAAGTTACTGAATATACTTTGTAGTAAATTTAATTAGATTTTTTTGAGCTCAAAATGAAGTTTATAAGATTGGCAGTTCACTCATAATATCAAAAAAATAAATGAAAAGAAGGCAAAATCTGAGAAAAAATACTAAATATAATAATATATATATAATATATAGGGTTATTGAAAATTAGAATATATATGGTTGCAAATGACCTCCTACCACCACTATTTATAACATTCCCTAACCTTTACCTACTTTTCTTTTTTATTTTGTGACTGATCTGCTAGTCGCACTGACTTTGTTTTGAGCTTTAAAAAAAAGTTAATTAAATCTACTACAAAGTAGTTTCAGTAACTTTTCTTCATAAGATAAGTGGTTTTGCTAATATTTCACAAAATAAGTAATGTCTGTGTTTGAAATGAATAAGGAGATGGAATTTCATGGAAACACTTGCAAAAGCGGGGGTACGGGGGGCAACGGTTTCCCGCCAGGAAATAAATAGGTCAGGTCAGATTTTTGACGGGTTAGATTTAGGTTAGAACTCCGTCTAACATGTGCAAGCCGAGCGAAGCAAGCGTGTCGCGGTAGCGACCGGTGAAGTACGAGATACAAACATTTTTTTGTTTGATATTTGTGTCAGAAATTTTGAGTAAATAAAGCGTTTTTTAACAAGCGGCAGTGATATTCGCAGGATAATTCATGGCGGCCTTTTGATTAGGCGGGATTTTCGTAAGGAAAATTTAAATTTTCAAAAATTCATATCTGGGTTAGGGCAATGCATCAGAGGGATACCTGGGCAACCCCCTCTACCCCCTACAAATCTCACCCACTCTCCGGCGAGGCGATCGGTTTCGAAATTTTAACCTTTCTATTAATTAACTAATTTTGTTTGTATGAGAAGTTCTTTAATCAAACGATGCAGTTGACATACATGTAGAGTTTAAAAAAATTCTTTATATTTTCTTCAGTCTTTGCAATTTAGTACAAATGATCAATTTATATATCTCTAAAAAGGATGTATCCAAAATCTTATATGGAAACGGAGTCTTCTAATTTGCGCCGCGGGACGCGCTCTCAGTGTGAGAATCGCCTCAGTAACTACAGGTCTAAGGCATAACTGAGTGTTCCAGAGGTATGGGAGCGGTATGGAACATCAAACGATGTCCGACTGAAGTTATGCGTCATTTGCAGTTATAATAACATCCCCTTTTGTTTGCGGACTAGGATAGAGGGCTGGACTTAAAGTATATTGACCTTTATAATAGAGCAAGTCAACAGAAATAAAGCAAAAAGTTATTGGGTGAAATATGTAACAACGTGTAAGAATCGAGATATTCAATTAAATAATAGTAATTAGTTACAACTTTGGCCATAGACATCTCAAGTTGTAGATGTTTAGCTATATTTTTTTCCAACAAAAATGCAACACGCCTCCCAATAGCTCATACATCCTTAAAATGTTGTTAATCCACATAACTTCTCAGAGTTGTGTGTATGCTTTATAGGTATTAAAGTCTATTGCTCTTTGGTATTATTGCACTTTAAATAAAGTTGTGTACTTGCAGGTGGAAAAAGTGGTGGGCTCCAAGAAAATTAAGGGTAAAATTCATTACCTCATTCGCTGGAAGGGATATTCAGCTGATAGTGATACTTGGGAGCCAGAGGACACATTATCATGCCCTGAATTGATTGCCAAGTTTGAAGATGAAGTGAGTTTTATTCAAGAAAATATTTATGCATCTTAAAATTTTCTTTTCTTTTTATGAAATATTTATATTCTTAAATTAACTAACAGTGTCTCAATTTAGGTATAAATACTCAAATTAGTGGCAGTTCATGTACAAAAACAGGCCAAGTGCGAGTAAACTTGTACAAACTCAGGTTCCATACATAATATGAATAATTAACATACTGAAAAAATATTTTATAAGAATAAGTAATAGGCACAGGCCTGATGAAAAATACAAGTAATTGTTGTTAATTTACACATTGAAATACATATAACGACAAGTGCTTGTAATCAGTTCATAAAATTTTATTTACAAAATAATTTAAAAGTTATTATTTTCAGATTTATTCCTATACTTGTGCTGTGGGCTTCTTGCCAAATTTTATTATTCTAGGTCAATGGGAAGAACCCTATAGGTTTTGATTCCTTCTTTTTCGAAAAATGTGGCTTAAACATCCATATTTGTGTATTGACAAACAATCTTTCAGTTTTTCACAGCCCCAAGAGACTGCAAACTTGCATATTGAATATTAACTTCAACTTGATACCTCAATGCGTTCCTCAATAATAGCTTCATATTCAAAATGGTAGATCTGTCTTCAAATAAATCAGTAACTGAACTTACTTCCCATTGACCTAGAATGCTGAATTTGGCAAGAAGCAAGGTCTTACAGCACAAGTATAGGCATAATTCTTAAAAGTATAATTTTTTATTATTTCTCATTTAAATAGCTTTTACTATTGCAAAATATCCCATTTAACAATTTTGATTTTGTAAGTCTTTGATTTTGTTAAGTTTTTGTTAAAGATTTGTATTTAGCCATTTATTTTTAATTAAAAACAGAATGAAGGTGGTTCTAAGAAAAAGGATGATGGTTCTTCTTCTACACCTGCTAGGGGAAAGAAAAGGAAAGTGTCAAAGAAAGAATCAAAATCACCTGCAAAGAAGGTGAAAACCCAATGGGACAGTGAAAAAGCCGACGAAGGTGCAGAATATGAGGTAAAAAATATATATGGGCCAAGTTCTAAAGTTATACTCTCCATTATTGTGAAAAACATTTCAGAGGACTATAAAACCGAAATGCCGTGTGATCTTGGCCCTAAACCACCCCATGTCATCCCACGGGTGGCATAAAAGGTGATTAAGGGAAAATTAGGAAATGGGCAGCAGCATCTACCTATGTATTAACAACATCCTACTGAGATAACAGAAAGTTAAATGTGGTGATCTATGAGGGCTCATGTCCAACTGTGGACTCATGAGGCCCATTATAATGATAAACCCCGAAATGTGTGAATCACCAATTATTTACTAATTTGATTTTATATGTATTATTAACTTTCCTGTTCTTGTTTAGGTAGAACGTATTCTGGAAGTGCACCACAAAAAGAATGGCCGAAGAGAATTCCTCATCCACTGGAAGGGTTGGTCTAACAAGTTTGATTCTTGGGAGCCAGAAAGCAATTTGAACTGTTCAGATTTAATTAAAAAGTTCATGGAGAAGGTAAACTTTGATATTTTAAAATGGTTTAACATACCCTTGGCCTGCATTGACTTTTCAAAAATCATTTCATGGGGAGCTTTTATCAGAATAAAATGTAGCCATCCTGTATATGTGAGTGCCATATTTCATCAAGTTCAGTTCTCCAGTTTAAGACCACCAGACTGACTTTCTTCAGTCCTCCATAAATTCATTGTGCTATTCAGTCAAAAAGTCCGAAAAGTTAACGAATTCTTTTTTTATATAAATGAGAATGTGCAACCTCCACATGGCAACCCTGTGTAGTAAGTTGCTATAAGTATGTCTGATTGAAGCGTGGTCACCCAGAAACCTCATGTTGATGGTGCTGGCTATATTATTTTTCATTCTGATTACTAGCAGGTTAGCCAGGTATTACAAAAAAAAGCCAAGTGCGAGTCTGACTTTCTCAAACACATTTTTATATATAAAGACAAACTGTTTCAGAATGTACAAATGAAGCTATTTCATAATTTGACCTAGTGACTCCACTTTGAAATTTCGAACCCCCACGAACCTGGGTCATTATTTCCCATAACCGTTTTAAATTCGACAGCATTAGTAGTTCCTGAGATAATGACCTGTGACAGACGGACACCAGAATGAAATTATAAGGGTTCCGTTTTATCATGGGATGGACGGAACCCTAAAAAGTATCATCAACAAATGTGTATCGAACCGACCTCCGGATTATAAATCAGACTGAATCTGCTAGATGTTAACAACAGTTGTAACTGTAAAATAGTTGAATAGTCTTAATTGTAAAGTATATATATAACAAACAACCTACCCTGTGCCAGGTGGATGCGGCTAAGTCCTCAGATTCCCGAGCGTTGCGCGCCAACCCAGAAACTACAAACAGATTCACGCTTCAAGCACCTTCTTCAGGGCGGCGCCTAAGCAAAAGGCGCGGTCAAAGACAGCGGTGAGGATCTATTGAACACTGCATTTTAGCGCATAAATTCCATTCCTTTGTACTATTTATTTGCACTGATAGATTTTTAGGGTTCCGCAGTCAATAAGGAACCCTTACAGTTTTGACATATCCATGTTAACTCAGAGACGCATGGTACTAAAAAGCTTTAATTTGGCATGATATACATTTGTTCATAACCCTCATAGAAACTTGAATGTGTCGATATATGAGGGAGGCTCATGTCCAGATTTTAGTGACCTTTCTATTGTAAATTTTAACAGTTTTTTTCTTTATATATTTCAGAGTTCGCTACGACAATGCAGAATAACAAGTTTATCCAGGAAAATGATAATTTGGTAAACTTTGCATTTTCTTGATGAAACCAAAATATTTTGCAGTTTTTCGTTTAAATATTCTACATAATATAGACGCTCTTTGTAAAACAAGTTTGTTGATAAAATTGGTTAATTTCATGTAATTATTACATAGGTATTTACGGTTTGTATTTGTTTGTTTTTTCTTCTTCATTTTGCAAATTGAAATATCTCTGAATTTTGTAAAAATATTAAAATAACTGAAGAATTTGATTAAAGTGCAAAAAATATATAAATCAGTAAATGTCTGAAGTCTCATAACAAAATATCTGGGAATTTTTAAAGTTATGGTTATGCCCTTTTGTGAGTTAGTTTTGATAATATTAGTATTTAATTTTGTTTTCCCCAAATTTGTTAGATTCCAGGCATTTACAACACATAGTATTAAACATAAGTCGAGCCCTAAAGGCACCAGTCAATCTCACTAGAGTGTGTTTACGGCTCAGGTGAAATTGAGGTCCAGCGTTGGTCTATCATGTAAAAGAAATGGTCGTCAATGCCGTTTTCAACCTATCCGTTACTAATGAAAACGGAACTGTCAATGCACTTGCCCTTTCTGTACTCAATATACTTGTATCAAACTTTATGGTTTCGACCTTCGCTTTTCATTCTTTTAACGGAATGGGTCAAAACGGCATGTATATTGCGACCTTAACTGTAGTTCTATGCTATATGTTAGTTTTTTTTAAATAGCTGGTAAGTGACATGTCGATGTATGTTAGTTAAGAAGTACATTAACTAATTTGGAATCGTGATAGTACATTTCATATTTTTGTGTAGATCGAATCTTGAAAGTTGTGTGTTAGCTAAAGATACTGCAATTTTTCATGTGGCTGGGTTATTTTTATGTTATATATATATATATATATATAATGTATGTTTGCGATGTAAGTTTTAGCTATACCCATGCGCACAATTTGTTTCGTTTTAATGGTCTTTAAAAAAATTAAGCACGTCTTCTGATACGAATTTGAAACGAATACGGTCGTGTGGTGCATAACAGAAAATTCATCGTGGCAAGATCGACGTTGACGATCAATGAGGAAGGTTTATGTCTAACACAGAACTCCGGTTTTTATTATATTTAAACAGCGAAAGTGCCTGTTGGTCACGCCTCGACTGATCTTTGCGGTATTCATGTGTGGCGCATTTTAGTCAGAAATATATTTATATGATTGCCAATTTACATACATATGTCAATTTTTTTATATGTTTCTGTTTAGTATAATTCATATAAATATTAAATATAACATCATAAGAGTGTTTGATGTGGTTGATTGCAAAAATAGTGTAATAAAGCTATGTATATTATGAATAAACAAAGGTCTTCATTTTTCACATTCTCCCCAGTACAAATATACTTCAGTTACTTTAGCACTATCCTATGCTTCTCAACACTTCTCAATTGCGATTCCGCCGCGTGCGGTCGTACTCGTGCTCTCTTTCTAGCTCTAGTAAATGACGCTGCTGAGTGACAAATAGAAGCATAAGAAAGTGCGATTCGGTGCTGCTAGATGTAGTCAAAGGAATTGGTTGGTTCCCATACAAAAGCTTATGCACATTCCCAGGCTAATCAAAAAGTATTTTTATTAGTAGTAGTATTACTTACGGCAAATTAATAAAATATGCAATTAATTTGATCGAAATAGTTTATATAGACACATGTTAGCTCTATGTAAATATTATCTCATTAATTTAGTCTTTAACAATACTACATTAATATAACTAACAATTTAAAAAAAATGCATGCTTATAACTATTTATTAGCAATTACATTTTATTATCAATATTATATCACAATATTTAACAGATGCCACGATCAACGTCACATGCCACCTACGGTTTGCATGTTCTTTGGTTGTATAATTTCTACAAAATCTATATGATCCCTTCGAGGTCAGGTCTAGGCGGCGCTACGAGAAGCAGGCTGTGTTCTTGCGGGGGAGGGGATGTTGTGTAATGGGGCCTGGGAGGGGGTGCGTATAACGATTCGGGCACTTTTTGCCCGCAAATGGCGCAAGTAGGTTCGACTTCGCATTCGGCGTGGAACGCGCGTCCGCAGTGTGCCGTACGTATGGCGGGCCGCGTATGTAGCCGCGCGCCGCAGTGCTGGCACCGCCCGCGCACCGGCAGCCCCCGCCGCGCCGCCCGCAGCGCGCGCGCCACGCTCTCGTGCGCTTCCCGGCCCGCCACCCGCGACGCGCACTCCCACGCGGCCCGCTGGCGCGCGGCGCACTCCAGCACCGTCAACGCAACGCGCGGCGAGTCGCACCACCTAGCGATCTGTAACAACAGTACCCACTCACGTTACGATGATAGCAGTACCTCCGACCGAGGGAACAACATTGCCTGAAATAAAGAATTATTATTGCAACACCCAACATATGCAAGACAGCCGATTGCGAATGTGTGGGTCGTCAGCTTCCTCATAGAGCTATGAGAATTCTACGCATGCCAAATTTTAAGGCAATTTAGGAGCAATCAAACTTTAGCATTCATAATTTAGCAGCAACCATGACTCAGTTACAGCGAGTTGTTTTTAGTGTGTCAGCTGGAGACATGGGTCTCCAGCTGACACATGCCAGGAAGGCAAACCAGTGAGGTTAGGGCTTTAGACTATAGTCAGGCATTTAAAGCACAATTAAAGCAATGAGAGCCAAAAAAATTAACGATCACATTGATAAACTGTTGGATCTACGAACGAAATACCGTGTGTAAGCTGGCGACCCGTGTCACCAGCTTACACATCTGGATCTTCGTAATTATTCAAGTTACGATTATGTATTGTACCTCATATTTTAGAGCAAAATAGAAGCGCCAGGCTTCAAAATTTTCGAATCTCTAGTGCTAAAACTGTTTGAGCTACGAGCCGATATGTGTGTGTAAGCTGGTGACATGGGTCGCCAGCTGACACATGTTGTATCTCTGAAACTACATAAGTGAGAACTTCGTTTTAAAGATCAGATGAGACCATACAATAGAAGCGTTCACGTGTCAAAATTTCAAATCTCCTGGCTGTCTAGATTCAAAGTTATAAGCAAAAAACTATTTTCCCGCCAAAAAATTCAAAATAATCGCACGGACGCCGCTGAGCGGGCCGTTGCCGTTCCGTGCGCTACGCTATTACAATAGAGTTTCAACTTAGCCGTCATTGTTTTAAAATTCATTTTAACCTGCACTTTCGTATCGATTCAATTGGTATATTGAGCGTGTTAGACCAGGAGCCGACAGAAATAAGCAATGGTATACTACTGATTAACTTCATAGAGAGACTACGAACGACCTTCACCAAATTTGAGGTCAAGTGAGAACCCTTCGGAAGCGTCGGTGGCGCAGTGGATAAGGCGCGGACTCTCAATCTGAGGGTACCGGGTTCGAATCCAGCCGTGTACCTATGAGTTGTTTTTCAATTCAAGTACATTATCCGATTGCTTAACGGTGAAGGAAAACATCGTGAGGAAACCTGCATGTCTTGAACAGGCATGTGAAGTCCGCCGATCCGCACTGGGCCCGCGTGGTGGACTATGGCCCATACACTCTCTGTAGGAGAGTAGGCCTGAGCCCCTCCAGTGGGGACATATATAGGCTGGTGATGATTATGAGAACCCTTCATCGCAAATCTACTAATTTGACTAATACGGAACCAAGATTTAGTTTAGTAATGAATCAACATATAAGAAATAACAATTTACGGTGTGATATAACATAGTATAAGAGGTTTTGTTCAACATATACAGTTTACATCACTATGATCAATAATTGTTGAGCTCGGTATTTAGTATATTTTCAGTAGCAATTATTGAATAAAACATGATATAGATTTCACAAACATTTAATTTTCATTTAAATTCCATACAAAGCTATGTCTCGTTTATTTCTTTATAGTATCCAACCTGTGATAATGGAACGCTAGTTTTTAGAAAAATAATTAATCTTAATGATGTTAACTAATATACACACACTTTAGAAGGCAGGTATTCTGAATTCTACTGGTTATTATATATAAGTTTCAACAAAATATGGGTTCCCATACAAAATTATGACTTGTTTACTTCTTTAGAATACAACTATCGCCTTTCAGAAGCACCTTTGTTATGATCAATTATGTACATAAGCGGTTAATTTTGTGACTAAATAATATATTTAGGCGAACCCTAGATTGGATCTCTTTGTTGTTCTTCGGTCTGTCAAGACCCCTTTTTTAAGGAATGCGTGAATGCATCAAGTTGAAATTGATATCAAATACTCAGGTGTGCAATCCCTTATATCAAAGCCGTGCATGACGCATATTTTTGATTGATCTATAATCCTGAAATTTGGCAAAAAACAAAGTCTTATGGGACAAATATAGGAACCCTCGGTGCGCAAGTCTGACTCGCACATGTCCCGTTTTTGATATTATGAAAATCAGACAAAGCAATGTTAGTCAACTTTTATAATAAAAATATATCAAATCATAAGATTTTTATTCATTTGCAAATCTAAATTTCTGAGTATAAGCAATAATTTTTATTAAAATGTGCCAATATTGTTTGCAATTTCCATGAAAATAGCTATGAATAAAAGTTTAAGAAATACAGCCTATGTCATTTTCCATCCTTTTCCAAACTACCCCTATACAAAAAATCATCATTCTGACTCTACGTTACGACGATAATAAAGGACAAACAAACAAAATCACTTTTGCATTCATAATATTATTTTATAAATAATATTAGTATGGATTGCTATTGAAAATATACTAAATACCGAGCTCAACAATTATTGATCATAGTGATATAAACTGTATATGTTGAACATATACCTCTTATACTATGTTATATCACACCGTAAATTGTTATTTCTTATATGTTGATTCATTACTAAACTAAATCTTGGTTCCGTATTAGTCAAATTAGTAGATTTGCGATGAAGGGTTCTCACTTGACCTCAAATTTGGTGAAGGTCGTTCGTAGTCTCTCTATGAAGTTAATCGGTAGTATACCATTGCTTATTTCTGTCGGCTCCTGGTCTAACACGCTCAATATACCAATTGAATTGATACGAAAGTGCAGGTTAAAATGAATTTTAAAACAATGACGGCTAAGTTGAAACTCTATTGTAATAGCGTAGCGCACGGAACGGCAACGGCCCGCTCAGCGGCGTCCGTGCGATTATTTTGAATTTTTTGGCGGGAAAATAGTTTTTTGCTTATAACTTTGAATCTAGACAGCCAGGAGATTTGAAATTTTGACTCGTGAACGCTTCTATTGTATGGTCTCATCTGATCTTTAAAACGAAGTTCTCACTTATGTAGTTTCAGAGATACAACATGTGTCAGCTGGCGACCCATGTCACCAGCTTACACACACATATCGGCTCGTAGCTCAAACAGTTTTAGCACTAGAGATTCGAAAATTTTGAAGCCTGGCGCTTCTATTTTGCTCTAAAATATGAGGTACAATACATAATCGTAACTTGAATAATTACGAAGATCCAGATGTGTAAGCTGGTGACACGGGTCGCCAGCTTACACACGGTATTTCGTTCGTAGATCCAACAGTTTATCAATGTGATCGTTAATTTTTTTGGCTCTCATTGCTTTAATTGTGCTTTAAATGCCTGACTATAGTCTAAAGCCCTAACCTCACTGGTTTGCCTTCCTGGCATGTGTCAGCTGGAGACCCATGTCTCCAGCTGACACACTAAAAACAACTCGCTGTAACTGAGTCATGGTTGCTGCTAAATTATGAATGCTAAAGTTTGATTGCTCCTAAATTGCCTTAAAATTTGGCATGCGTAGAATTCTCATAGCTCTATGAGGAAGCTGACGACCCACACATGATTGCGATGATTATAACGTTTCTGAACCAGATGGATTCGAACTGCTTCTAGAGCGACGCGACATGTTGACGTTAGCTTGACACAAAACCGTTAAGAGTGTCGTAAGTATACCGGAAGGGCTGATTGCATGCATACAGCTCAGAGCAGAAACATGGAAAAAGCAATTGACTAAATATGGTACTTAAGAACACGAGCTTTTACAATAAGCACAAGTTGGACATTCAGAGCTGGGAGGTAATGCCAAACACCTTTTTCAAGCAAAACATCAGACTTCATCCCCGAAGTTGCGTACCTGTCTGTATATGTATAAAAATAGTGTAGTTGACAGTATCCATACTGTTATTATAAATGCGAATGCGATGTTTTTTTCCCCTTTACATTGTTATGAAGAGTCAGAATAGAATTACTTAGTTTTTGTATAAGGATTGTTGAAGGGTCGGAAAAGGACATAGGCTACTTTGATCTCGATCCAACAAGTAGATAAAAGCTAGTTAGTCTACAATAATTGCGCAATATTTGTGGTTCAATTGTAGTTATACAATTATGTAGAGAAGTAACAGATTTCACTAGGAGTCCGATTTAAAGCTGTTCTGGTACATATATAGCGGTAATTTGAGTTGGTTTAAAACGATGCTCAGGTGAATGGGGCTATAATTATTTATTGCATAATAATATATAGTTGAAATTAGTTGAGTGAAGAACAGAACATGACATACAGCATGGTATGACCAGTTCAGGCAAAGTTCAGGTATGTCCTATAAAAGCTTATATTAAGAGCATTGTTGCTCTGCTCGCTGTGTGAAAATAATTCTAGGTTGACAGAAACGCGGGGAAAGTACATAAATATGTACTTGTGTAGTTGAATTGAGGGACACGCCTATCGCCTAGAAATAGGTTATTCACCTTGAAGAATTCCGTTAGCTCAGGAAACAGAAGCCAGTCAGTATGACAGATTATTATCAAAAAGCATGCAGGACCAACCAGTTCGTCTACGGGCAGGTACGCGACAGCCTCCAACAGAAGTGCAGGCGGCGCGGCTCCCCGCGCCTGTCGAAGCAGCTTGGACCACATAGCTCCCGCCGCCGGCGGCGGCATCGTCGGACCCACGCGGGCGCACAGTGAACATGCCTCCACGATCAGACGATCTTCACTCTCTACAGGAGCAACACAATTAACAATTGTTATTGTATCTACTGGCCTACATCACATCTGATATCGAAAATAAAGCCGTAAGGATAAATATATTTTTATTAGTGATTTGAACTTCGAAAGTAATTTGAATTTATATATATATTTTATTTATTGAGTGGCATGAGGACAGGGAGGTAATAATTTCAATGTAATTTTGGCTGCTGGGTCTGCGTGGACTAGATAATGAACCGGGATAACAGACGTCCTTCTACAAGCTATGATATAGGCTACGTGTTGCATGTCATGAGGCGCTAAGTGTTAACAAACATACAAAGTTTCATTATTATGAAAAGTATGATTTAATGTTGCATACTTGAACAATCTAGGTCTGGGTTCGATACTGGCTCTTACCAATGAGATACAATAAGTTATTTGGAACTTATGTACGAATGATACAAATCAAACCATATTATATACCATTACCATTGGCTTTTCAATGAAATTATTATGAGGAAACCGGCACACATGTAAGAAGAAATTCAAGGGTGTGTGTGAAGTCTATCAATATTGGTGCCGCGTTGTGGACTGTGGCCCATATACTATCTGTAGGAAAGTAGGCCTGAGCCTGAGTGGGGACATATATAGGCTGGTGATGATGATGAGGTGCATATGACTCAGTAGAACTATTATTTGGCGTACTTATTAATTAGATCAGACAAAGTGTCGTAACTGTGTGACAAAGAGTAGTAGTAGTGATAGTAAAACTGATTACTTCTCGTATATTTTTTATAACCACATAAATACGTAAGTATAATGTAAGCTTACCTTTATCAGAAGTCGCGTTGGCGGTTTGCACGAGTTTGAGTATCGCATCGAGCGCTCCTTCTAGATCGCCAGTCGCTTCCAGACAATAAGGCTCAGCATCGGACAATTTAGCCTCCTTTACAATTTCTAGCGCATCCTCCGGCCGTACAACGCCAGCATTTTTCACTAGAAAGGTTTTAACATCGCCTGGCCGAAGTTTACACAGGTTCCTTAAGTGAGCTGCCGCAGCATCTCCTTTTAGCCTGCCACTTTCAAGTAAACATTCCGCGAATTCTAAACCTTTCTCCCCGGACGTTGTGCTCAAAATTGAGATGATACTATCAGTGAAGTGATCGTTCACTAAAGCGGCGGTAGCTCGCGGACGTAACTCTATTAAAGCTGGTAAATACGGTTCTATTATGTTCTTTCCTTCGGATTCTACTCGCACTCTGAGGTACTCGAACAGTTCGTCTATGTCGAGTGTTGAAGGTGCTTCAATATCGAAGAACTCTTGAATAGCGTCTTCGTGATGGTTGAGCATTGCGTCGATTCGCCAAAGTACGCGGGGTCGATTCTGAGCAGCGTCCTTGCTGGCTGTGAGGAGGTCATTGGAAGTTCTAGTCCGTGTGACGAGTGAGAGCCAGGCCCGGTCGGCGCGCTCTCCGGCTGTGATGGCAGCCAGCTCCTGTGCACCCTTCACTATCTCAGGGTCGGCAGGGAGTGATCCCGAACTTATCTGCCCTGTGATGAACTCAAGGATTTCGACACGGTCGCTAGCCTCCTGGGGACGAAAGCATTTACCAGTTCATAGTAGTTAGAGAAGAAGGTTAAAAATGCAGTATGTAAAACCGCCACCTGTACATACGTAATAAGGGCTTAATGTGTGCGCGTTATACATGTTGTATATGTTACTGGCCAAACCCGATTTTAGGCCAAACTAGTTTTATCAGGCTAAATCAGTTCTTCCTTTATGCGATAGGATAGACTGGTACAGACTAGGCTAAACTGGTCCGTCTTATGGCCGGTAAGACAAACTAGTAACCTAGGCTGAACTGTTTGAGCCTAATATTAATAAGTACACTTCAGGATCAACTGGTTTGGCCTAGTCCTAAAATCGGGTTTGGCTGGTAACAATTGATACCGTACGTCAATTACTAAGTAACGTAAAGGATTTTCACGAAAATGTTCGCCACTAGTTGGAGCCACTGTGTCAAGAGGTCACACATCTCAGGAATATGTTCTACTTGCCGAGCGGGCCCACGAAGGGCGGGTCGCGCGGGCACTGCTCCAACATCTGCGATGTATTAACTTTGCCTCTAACGCCGAAGTGAGCGAGAGTAGCGCGCACGCCACCTTCCGCCGGTTCTACTAGCCGAGCGGGCCCACGAAGGGCGGGTCGGATGTGTGGAACGGCCACAAAAAGCCGCGCCGTAGTAACTTTACCTCTAATGTCGGAGTGAAGGAGAGCAGCGCGCGCGCTACCCTTCGCCGGTTCTGCTTGCCGAGCGGACCCACGAATGGCGGGTCGCGGGCGCACTGCTCCAAAAGTCGCGCGGCCGCAGCCGCGTCGTGCTGGACCAGCGCGCGTAGGATCGACGGTCCACCGTTACTTGCCTGCACATGCACAAAACAAAAGTTAACCGCCGGTAAGTGACTACAAAGTTTGACTCATATTCCGAAGGAAGGTCGTGAGTTCAGTTCGCAGTGCACCTATCTGGTACTCTTATTGATGGTAGGATACTTTTTATTTTCGCATATGCTATCTGAATCCGCCGCCAAATAGCTGTTGTGTTCTGATAATGCAAGATAACATAGTCTTGCCTCAAGTTTAGGCTTCTGGGCGGGGGCGCTTCTATCGTACCTACAGCTAAGTGCTCATTGAAATTGATTGTACTGTATCCCGACTGTACAGATACAGATAATACCCGCAATTGTGGATTATATAATATGTTCCTCCGTGAAGCGACCCTGTCCCGTATCTACTTTACCTTTTTTTAAATAAAAAAAGCTTTGGACCCCTTTAATTGCAAACTCATTATCTATAAAAGGAACATAACCTTATAGCTCGCCACGTAGATGTTTTCTTGAGAGGATATGTCATAATACCACACCTGATATGTGAATTTGTAACAAGTTTAACTTTTGTAGAAACAGTGGGTCGATCGTTTTATGGCACAGACCACATACCCACAACGTGGCGATAATGGCACACCTCATTACTGTGACGTAATTATTTGTGAGACATGATGAACATTATCCGTCCTTGGTTCTGTGTCCTGGTATGTATACCTCGTCATCTAGCAGTGTGAGTAGTGCGTCGTGTCTAGCGGAAGGTCTCGCGTGGTCTGGGAGGGCGCGTCCCCCCGCCCCGCGCCCCGCCAGCGCGTCCGCCGCGCCCAGCAGCAGCGCGCCCCCCGCGCACCCGCATCCCGCACCGCCACGACAAGACAGGTCCACGTACTTGAGTAGCTCGCGCATTGCACCACTTGAGCCACCTCAAATATAATATAAGGTTTCATACATAATATTACTTTATTAGGTTGGGGTATCTGGGTGAGCACGGCTTTGTCGTTACTTAATATCAGATGAGTATAAGGATCTCACACCTACGGAGGAGTTTAACCACTAAAATTGCATATGGTCTCTTCCAGTAATCCCTAATTATAACATTCTAATACTAGCATAAAATGCCCATAGTGATTAAATAATTATTATCAATAACATTCCAATTTACAAAACGAGATATACTAGGAGAAAAAAACATGCAGAGATTTATAACGCAAAACCTGTACATATAGTGCCTTTTTAGGTTTCTGAACATCGGAGGATACAGTCGGAGCCCTAATGTTTGCGGCAACTTAGTCCGTTCGTCTATCTGAGAGAGGCTTATACCTCCTAGACAGATATAGATACAGACTTCATATTTACAGATATGTTGTAGTTCAATTGTCTAACGTAAAAATTTGTCCGTACATGGGAGTGGGCATGGGTGGTTATGGTAGTGTCTACTGATAGGTAACTCGAGTACCTAGTGCGGCAGCGATTGCGCCGACGCCGCGCCACAGCCGTCGCTCGCGGGTGAACACGCTCGCGCGGTGAGGGTCCAGTGACGTCAGAGGCAGTGACGCTACCACGCGCTCCACCAGACCCGGCTCCATGTCCGCCAGGCGCTCTATTAAAGCCTGTGTCATCAACAGTTAACAGTGGATACAAAAAAGTTTCATACACTTTTACCGTAATCTTAGAAAATGGGATAGTTGGCTTTGTGCAGTAATTATCTAAAAATAGGATCAAATGTTGGGAAACAAATATGATTAACTAACAATTCAATTGTGAATTACTATTTTCATTATTGTACATAAATTGTACAATTAAAACTAAAAGCGTGACTGAGGACGCTACTGGACAGTCGCCAGACTTGATGAATGCCTAAGATTTATTTTATTTCTTTATTTGAATTTCCAACAAAGAAACACTATAACTAATCACACAATAATTTTTTTTCGTAGTTAACAGTTTCGATATTATTGGAATTTGGATTATATGATTATGGTTACTTAGTGAAGAAATAACTGTTTCCGCGAATGTACCTGAGTTAAATCTGGCGAAGGAGGCATAACAGACAGTTCCCCGCGTACCGCGGAGTCTCCCAGAGCCTCCACAAACGCTCTTTGACTTGAGCAGTTCTCCCATAAACAACTCCACAGCTCATCCCTGGCAACAAAAACAATCATCAAATCATTTAGAACTTCCGGAATGATGACGGATTTTATAGATGTAAATTTATTAATTAATAGGTACCTCAGGTCGTATTTCAAACAGAGCTTCACTACTTGATCGGACACCTGTTTATCACTCAGTATGTGCGGTCTTTCCGCTAGGACAGTTATGAACTGGTTGGCGATATTTCTGGCGTCAGGTTCCTTAGTGGAACAGAGTAGTTTTAACGCTTGTAGATAGCGTCCCGCGGTGATAAAAGCTTGCGCTCGCGCGAGGAAATCTCGCTGTCGAACGCGCACAACTCCTTTTCTCCCAAGAAGGGATAAGGCTCCGTCTGCGATGCCGGCGCCGCCCAGCGCGCTCGTGCCCGCGGTGCACATGGCGCGCGAGACGCGGCCATCGGTCCAGTGCCCCTGTAACAGGGATCCTTTAATAACATACGGCACATAGATACGAACGTAGCTGTTTACCTGGCAACCGCAAACCATATACCTAATTCAAGGAGAATACTCGCAGATACCAGAGTAGAGATACGCATCTTATATACCTACTATAGTTCCATCCGACTTATTTATGACATGGCCCGAATTGAATGGGCTAATTAGGGTGCACTTCCCTTCCCCATGCACAACCTCATTACGTGGACTGAGAGTTTGTTTCAGAATTAATCAACAGGTACTTGTCTCGTGTATGGTTGGTTGGTCTGTGGTTTTAGTGAACACTGCCATGTTCATATAACACACTAATTTTCCTTTAACAAAACTCACCTTGAAAAATGCCGATGCATACACTGGTTCGACGTGACATAGATCCAGCGGTTTGTCATAATCTTCTCCCCACAATCGCAGGTTTTCATCGACATCGAATATAGCTAGGGTGCCTCCGAGCCATCCAAGCCACAGCGGCGTCGTTTTCAACTCGACACGTTGCAGAGAACGGAGTATTATTGAGCCCCCGGTTACATTAACAGAGAGCCACTGGAGTGTTTTTGCGCGACCACAGACCAGTATCCGATCGTCATTTTCGCACCACTCTACTACGGGCAAGGTGTCGGCTGGTCCACCCAGTCTCACGCCAGCCGCCCGACCCCCCGCGACCACAATGACACGGGATAGCGTGGCTAACGCTAACACTCGAGCGTCTCTAGCCGCCATAGCGACCACTTCACCTCGAGCGCCAGAGAAAAGACAAGAAGTCCGCGCTGAGCGTACTCCCATAGGTCGCGAGAACTTTATCAACCATACTGATCCCCCCGTGTCAAGAATGAGCCCCGATGTTCCCGCCCATGTGACCCTTAGCGTACCCCAAATATCACATCCTAATGTCACCCGTCTTAGGATTGTTCCTTTCACACTCTCATGCTGACAGATGAGTCCACGCGCATACCCAGCTAGGAGTCGTGTGCCGTCGTGGTTGTACGCTAAACCAGAGACTGCTCCTCGGTCCGTGTTAGAGTCACAGACCCATCGTAAGGTTTGTTCATGAAATGAGAGCAGGTGGCCGTGAGCTGTACCGACTGTTAGTTTACCATCTCTGCCCACACTTAAAGTAGTTGCTGCTCCTGCGGACGAGCGCTCCTGGAAAAATATGTAGATACATTAAATACATCTGCTTCATCCATACATCTCTCTTGTTTGTTTGGTACGTGTTTAGCTGAGTACGTAACTATTTATATGCGGAAACCTATAATTAGTATAACTGTTTCGAACTACATTGTATGTAAAAACTGATGGTTTTCCTAAAACAGTAAAATGTAAATAATAAATAATTGATACCAATATTGTAATAGAAAATTTTATTATTTGATAACAATCGTGTTTTAATATAAACAACCTCTTAAAATAAGATAGCCAGTTTGTAGATTTATTATCCAATAATATAAATTAGTTATGTCCTACATTCACGTCGAAACGGAGAGTCGTAGTGAGTTAATATTTTGTAGAGGAATGGTTGATGGCTACTTTATCTAGTTCCCAAGGGATAATTTCGAATGTCTACGCAGACGCAGCTGGGGGAAAAAATTACTAGTGGAAAAATCATCATAATCAGATGCATAAGTTTACTGTTAGACAGGAGCCTGCCTTATTGATGATCCCATAGTCAGACTTACTTTCCTTTCTCCACGCTTGGCAGACAGATTGGTGATCGTAATATATATTTTATTATCAATAACTTCATTATCATTACTGGTAGTAGATATCAATATTTTAAAATTATGAGATGTCATGAAGTTTTAATACTAGGTATAATAAATATGTGAATGACGTGTCTGTACATTGAAAATAGATAATAATGCTTGTAATCATTTTACATTACGTTACGTTTTTCGAGAGTATGTATTGTATTTGTATGTATTCATTCATTTATCATCATACAATGTTGATTTTGTAAATTATTTATGCTTGATTGAGGACTAAACATATTTATTATTAAACTATTGCATAGCTTTTATCGCGGGCCTTGAGCGCGGGGACCGAATCGAGAAATTCCGTAACGAAAAAACCTCACGCTCCCCACTCCGACGGGCACGGAGGTGTGGCTTGAAGGCCGTGCATCGTCTAACGTCGTTTCAGTTCGGCAGTCTTCGACACGGCGTTGTGTGCGTGCGATTAGACGATTACTGTTTTATAATTTATTAAGTATAATAGTATGTAATTTGATATAGCAAAGCAAATCCGTTATGTTAGCTAAATATTGATTTAATTTTTTTTTCCTGTTTGTAATTTAATTTCAATTTTTGTGGTGGGGATATTTATGTTCGTGACATAAAAACTTTTCTTATTAAAACTTTCTTAAATAATTATAATTGCATAAGTTGATACAAAATGCTATGCAATAGCTTTACCGCGGCAGTCCCCGAGTACCACACGTTTTTTTTATTTCATCATCAACAGCCTATATACGTCCCCACTGCTGGGGCTCAGGCCTACCCTCCTACAGAGTGTATAGGCCATAGTCCACCACGCGGGCCCAGTGCGGATCGGCGGACTTCACATGCCTGTTCAAGACATGCAGGTTTCCTCACGATGTTTTCCTTCACCGTTAAGCAATCGGATAAATGTACTTGAATTGAAAAACAACTCATAGGTACACGGCTGGATTCAAACCCGGTACCCTCAGATTGAGAGTCCGCGCCTTATCCATTGCGCCACCGACGCTTCTTTTATTTATGTATGTATAATTGTATGACACGCTCTGTGGCCTGAACGGCTTGATGGATTTTAGCTAGAGAAGTGTCGTTAGATTCGTATTTACTGTGAGAGTGAATATGGGTATATATCAAAATTTATAAAAAGTAAAAAAAAATGCTCAGTCGGGTTATTAAAAATTTACTATTTATTCACATGTTAAATACAAATACAATACTTGTTTGTACAACAATATTAAGTAGCCCAAGAATAAGCAAGACATCAATAAAATAAAATAATACTGATAATAATTTAATTCTGACCTTTCCTTCGTTTTTAAATAAGTTCAGTCCGGATTCACCAACCCTCTTTTATGTGACAAAACAGTTAGGCAACAGTCGCAGAGCGGGAGTATACTTTACTCTGTAGTATCGGAAAAAGTAGGGCCAAGGCGCAGAGCCGGGCGCGGTCGGTCGTATTAAATCACAGTTAAATGTTTGAGGGAGAACTGGTGCTGCTGGGACATGATGGGAGACCATATCCAGCTGGTGGAGGATATTTTTGGAGCAAAAATGTGTATATAGTTACAGAAAGGTCTATTATAGATAGTTATTAAGGCAGAAAGCATTTCATTTGGAATTTTGTCATCACATAATTTCACAACTTAACTAATCTTGTTGGAATTTGGCATGCATATAGCCTAGTCATGCAGAGGGACATATGATATTTTCCACCACGATAAAGTGTTCTGTGGTAATTTTAAAAATATATGCAGACCAAGTCAGAGGCAAAAGCTTGTATCAAATAAGTATAACTTAACTAACTCTGCAACTGTGCAAAATACATACCTGTGCCTGTGTAAGCTGTTGGGAAACTGCCTGGAGAAAGTCCACTTGCAGAGCAGAGCATGCATGCTCTTCTATAACTTTCACAGGTTTCCTATCTCTCTCCTCTATGTCGTTGTCATCAGCTAACAGTACTTCAGCAAGTGTGGGTGCTTCACTGGTTGGCAGGGCATACTCAACTTCATCTAGCTAGTGGACAGTCAAATGATTTATTGTTTGAAACATACATAATGGTCGCTAGTAATTTATGACACATAATTTCTTATTGTTTATTTCAATTTGTATAGTATCTCTATTACTGGCAGTAGTTTTAAACACCATTGCTTTTGTTTTATTAGCATTTATTGGTTGAGGTTATGTATTGAGAATCATTTGGAGAACAGTTAGAAAAACTTTTTTAGTTTAAATCTGAGATCTTCATTGTTGAAAAATTGTGCACTAATGTAGAATTTGATTCACTATGAAGTTGCACAATAATGGAAATCATTTCCAGGCATTTACGCCGTAAATTATGTTTTTCAAGCATATGGCATTTTTGTCGTTTTCACTATGTGACCTATAAGTCTATGTTAAATTGTTTGGCCCATTGTGCCATATCTCTTGGGAGGGAGAACCGGTCATCGGGACTACCCCAGTATTTTATGTTATTCATTCATAATGTAGGTTTCACTCTGCACCATTGTGCTGCAGTTACACCATGGAGAATTCCGCCACATCTATGCAGGTATTTCACACTTCGTCCGTGTCTCGTTCGCAATTACGCACCGATGGCACCACTCATGCACTCACCTGATATGCATACTTCATTCCTCCTCGCATCACTTATTACTAAGAAAAACACAGCTAGTAGTAACAGATACTCAACATGTAATCTTAAAGGTTGGACTGCATAATATAGGGTAAAGATGAAACGGATAGTGATTTTTGAGAGTGATAGTTGTTTTTTAAATGTTTAACTTTATTTTAGTTATTTTATATAAGTATTAGGTTTAATTTTTTTTTGTAAATAATTTGAGTCACCGAATAAAGATGTTATCTATCTATCTATTTACCTGGATACTGAATATCTGACTGGCTCCCAGCTGAATGACCAGGTATTCAGTGGCCAAACAGCTAGAAGAACTTAGTGTAGTTCTCCAATGCCAATGCAATGATGCCCTTGGGGGTGTGGAAAATGCAAAGACATTTTTGTTCATTCAATATAACCTATGAACTGAATAACTGAAATTTATTGAATTTTCTAGCTGATCTTTTAAATGAGAACCTTACTGATGCTAAATATTTCAATCTATCTGCTATATTAGAGGCCTTATAATAGAATGCAACCACTTGGTGCAGGCAGTGGAAAAAAATATTATTATTTTCATATGGCTTTTATTCCTGCCTCATATTTAATATCTAGGTTAAGGAGCCATTCCCTTCGTAGTCACTCAGCAGATTTAGCTCTTTTAAACCCACACCAAATATAAAATTAAAGAGAAAAGAATGATACAGGAAATGGCAGGATGTGGCAGAGAAGAGTATGTAGCAGTTGTATTCGTGTCAATTATGTAGAAATGGGCAAATTTTTGGTTGCAATTTATAGTTATAGACAATCTACAATCACTATTTTATGGCAAAAAAGTTTGTGTACTATATGCAAAACTTTATATTTAAAACAGTACTTTCTTTTTTTTTCTTCATCTTTTCTGTTCATTCTCAATCTGGAATTTTAAACATTTTTACAACAAAGAAAAGGCAGAGCCTTTAATATTATTTACTACTAGGTGGAAGGTTACTACTGCATGGAAAATATGGCCGGATACCGTATAGGTATCGAATATCCCTATATATCTCTCCAGGGACACTAAAATGTTCTTGGTTTTTTTGCAACTGTGCAGCATCCACTTTTACTGTGCCTAGAAATCTTTGAAGGATTATTGTACCACAAAATTTAATTCTTACCTCTTCAATATCCAAATATTGGAAACTTTCAACAGACTCCAGATCTGAATCAAGTAAAGATTGAGCGGATGGAGTTTTCAACAAATCCATGTTTGTCTACTTTTATATTTGGTTTTATTGTACATCGGTACACTTTTGAAGCAAATTACAGATTTTATTTGCCAATGCGAAACATTGGTTAATTAAATAAAATATGTAGTTGTTTTAAAACAACACAGTAAAATAGAACCACCCAGCTGCCATAAAACTTTAAGTACACACAAAGTACTCAGAACTCTCTGATCTGGCGTACTCTGTGAAATTGACTTTGACAATGACAGTGACAAATTTTTATACGAGTTGATATTGTTTATGGAAGGATTTTTGGCGAGAACTTGAAAAATGGTGGTTCGAGTTAATAATACTGTTATGTGTTTTTTTTGGCGTTATAATGGTGTGATTTTGTGCAAAAAGTGTCATGGACGGTGTTATAGTATCAATTACGCAAAATTGTGAGGGTTTCGTCGCGCTCGAAAGGGTTTACCATGTCGAGTACATTCGAATCACATATGTTGAAATAGAATATCATTATCAAAGACATGGCTGTATGTTGTTTTGCCTTTGCCTTTCCCTGGCAGGACAAAATCTCACGCCAAAACACTGTTTCTGGAAGAGTCTCCACATTTGCGACTAAACTCTTTAGAGAGACAAAGACTATCTCTAAAAAGGACTTTCTTTGTATATTCTACGGAAAGTTCGTTATTTACCAAACATTATTAACAAAATTGATGAATAACGAAACGTAGTATAATTTTCGAAAAGTAGTATATTTTTAATTTCCATAGACAATAATTTTCTGAGGGTCTGAATCCAACCCTGAGTTTCACAGACTAATATATGTACCTCTGAGTTTTATATAATTATGTGCTAGTGGTTTTCGTTAGGTTTTCGTTCAGTTTCGTTCGTTCAATCAAGCAGAAGGGAGTGTTTAATTATCTATTTCTGTAATATTTCTAAATACGTTGGTATCTTGTAAAGTTAGCATAATATTACGGTATTAATAATGATAAGAAGACGTACGCAGTGGTACATTGAATAGAAGTTATTGTAAACTGAAAGTGTGTGTGTCATCCATCGTTGCAAGGCTTCGGAGTGCGCCATTTTGTGTAAGGTAATATATTTGACAAAATTTGGCTTTCTATGCTAAATCTTGTCACGTAATGGCTGAAAATTCTTCAAAGGAACCTCCATTACAAACTATGAGCGGATTACCGCCGAACCATAATCCATGGCTTTACGGGACATATCCTCAGTACCACGGGTACGGGGGAATGTACCCCAATTACTACAATCAATTTTTCAACCAAATGGGTAACAACGTCGGATTTAACAACAACTCTCAACAGTTCCAACAGAATGGGTCTAATTCGGAGTTCAACCATCCGCCACCCCCTAGGGCGCCATTGCCCCCAGCTCCTTTACTCGGCATGTCGCCACTTGACACCAATCGGCCTTTTTTCAATCAAGCTCCTATTAGGTTTAATTTAAATAATCACAGAAAACCTGCTCCCATTCCTTTAAATGAAAATCCCCTCTTGGGTAACATTGGTGGAACTAAGAAAAAACGCAAAAAATTGAACAATAACGATGAGGAGTGTTCTTCACCTGAACCTTCAGTGCCTCCTTTGCCAAATCACCCTCCACCGTTGCCACCATGTCCTCCCCCGGAAATACCTAAACCTCCTCCCCCTCCTCCACTTGATGTCCCGTTACCTCCTCCAATAGTAACTGAAGACATTCCTGAGCCGCCACCGGAGGACCCTCTGGACAGTGACATCCCCAAGGAAAATGGGTATGAGTCAAATGAAGCCTGTAATAATGAGTCTGCAAACAATATATTGAAAATATCTTCAATATCGAATGCAGCAGGGACTTGGCCTGAGAGTCTTGAGAGATACATCAAAAGGTGTTATGAAAAATGTAAAACACGTTTTGACAGAGATCAAATTGACATATGTTTAAAAGGTCGTATTACAGCAGCCGCAAACAAAGATGAGGTGTGGACTCGAAATTGGGATGAAGAACCTATACCAAGTGTTTATAGTGATCGAAATATTTTGTCAGTCAAGCCTGTGCGGGGTACATTGGCTCTGTACCAAAAGCCTGGATCCCACTCTGATAACAAGAGTAAACTTGGTACCCGTGGTAGTAATCACAAAAGCCCACAAAGGAGGAGAAGACCACATTCCAGGAGCCGATCTAGAAGTCCAATTAAAAAGAGGCATAGGTAAGCTAGTAAAAGTTGATTAAGGACTATATTGTTAAGTTTAAATATATCAGGAATATGATAAATCGTTAATGTTATGAATGATATTCTATATTTTTTACAGTGGATCCTCCTCTAGTGATGATGTTGAAGAAAAGAAATTTAAAAGCAAACCTCGTCAAAAAGTGAAAGATAGGCTTTCATTAGATCAAAAGAAACCAGAGAAGTATGGTAAAAATAAGAAGAAGGCTTATAATCATCAATTCCATATTGAAGATGCACCTGGCAATGCTGAGAAACTGCAAAAGAGAGCTGAAAGATTTGGAAATTCCAGTAATAATGTTCCCTCCATAGCTAGCTCATTGCAAGCTGGTGTGAAAACACAAGAACCAAGCATAAGAAGACCTATTGTCCAAGATTCAGAGGGTGATTATGAAATAAATAACATGCATATAGTAGGCACATGTTGTGACATAGAAAAGTCATTTTTAAGATTGACTAAAGCACCAGAAGCTTGTGAGGTCCGTCCTGTGTCTATTTTAAGAAGTTCTCTTAGGAACGTTAAAGAAAAATGGATAGAAAAACAAGATTACAGATATGCATGTGACCAGTTAAAATCAGTAAGGCAAGATTTAACTGTAAGTATTTGTAATATCTGCTATAAAATATCAGCTTTAAAATAAGATAACACTTATTTTTGGAAATGTGATGTAATTAAAAGTTATGGTTTTAAGATTTATTCCTATACTTCAGCTGTAAGAACAGATATATCTTAGGTCGTCTGGTTCATAATTTGTCTGGAAGATGAGCTGTAAATTTTAAATCTTACTTCTTCAGTTTGCATTGTTTTATTTCACAATTTGTCTGCCTTACGAATTAATACTAAAAATTGGCATTTGTCTGGATATTTCAATTTTTTTATATGTATAAATTTAAAAAAGAATCAAGGCAGGCACGAAATCTTTTTATTGTGAAACTTCTAGTTTGATTTTTTAACAGCTCCAGGGGATAGCAGGCTTGAGTATATTATATTAATTTCAACTGGATACCTCCATGCATTCTTGGAGGATTGCTTGTAATTCACAAAAATTCTTATGTTTTAGGTGCAAGGTATAAGAGACATATTTACAGTTGAAGTATATGAAACACATGCAAGAATAGCTTTAGAAAAGGGAGATCATGAAGAATTTAATCAATGCCAAACACAGCTCAAAATGCTGTATTCAGAGTTGCCTGACTGCAGAGCCAATGCACCTGAGTTTACAGCCTATAGGATATTGTACTATATTTTCACTAAGAATACATTGGGTATGTATTAATATATTTCATAAATAATCTTTTTTATTTATATTTATTTATCACTATATTTCACGCACTAGACCCATACAAATAAAAATTTTACAAATAGTACATATAAATAAATAAACTGAATTGGTAAACTAATAACTAATACACCTACATAACAGGATTGACACAAGTTTTTATTACACATTAAGTAAAGAATTGTTAAATGTATATTTCATTATCGATTTACAATATTTTGTTACTTTGGTATTAATGTAATCATATGTGATGAGTGGGTCGTCAGCTTCCTCATAGAGCTAGGGGAATTCTACGCATGCCAAATTTTAAGGCAATTTAGGAGCAATCAAACTCTAGCATTCATAATTTAGCAGCAACCATAACTCAGTTACAGCGAGTTGTTTTTAGTGTGTCAGCTGGAGACATGGGTCTCCAGCTGACACATGCCAGGAAGGCAAACCAGTGAGGTTAGGGCTTTAGACTATAGTCAGGCATTTACAGCAATGAGAGCCAAAAAAAGTGCTGTATGTAAATAAAAATGTACACATCCAATGACCCTCCTCTGTTAATGACCTTTCACTTGTCCACCAGTCAGAATTTCTTCTAGAACTAAGCTACTCTTTTTGTAAAATCAACAGCCTATATGTCCCCACTTCAGAGGCTAAGACCTACTCTCCTACAGAGAATGTATGGGCTATAGTCCACCACGCGGTCCCAGTGCGGATCGGCGGACTTCACATGCCTGTTCAAGACATGCAGGTTTCCTCACGATGTTTTCCTTCACCATTATGCAATCGGATAATGTACTTATATTGAAAAACAACTCATAGGTTCACAACACGGCTGGATTCGAACCCGGAACTCTAAGATTATACACTTTTTACTTAGCCACTGACGCTTTATGTTGTTATAAAGTGTACAGTTATTGTTATTTGGGTGTAATAAACAGTTACTGTTACTGTTGTTAATAATTATTTTTCTTCCAGATTTAACAACTATATTCCAGTTTATATCTAAAGAAGATAGGGAGAATGAATGCATCAAACATGCTCTTCAAACGCGGTGTGCCTGGGCAACAGGGAATTTGCACAAATTTTTCTTGCTATACAAAAGTGCACCACTTATGGCAGGCTATCTCATGGATTGGTTTGTGGAGAGGGAGAGGAAGCAGTACCTCAGATACATCATAAAGTCGTATGTCCATCATACTTTTATTACATTTTGAATTATTTTAATGTTGATTCACATTGAGTCTCTTACTCTGATTTTTAAGGGTTCAGCCCTGTACTCCACCTGGGTGAAGCATGGGATACCTACATGTCCAAGTGCTTTTTCTTATATTTTTTTACAATCATGTACATATCACTTTGATATCATCACATGGAAGTATTAATAAATATTTAAGGGGGCTCCCATAAAACAAACGTGATTTTTTTGGGAGACGTGTGTTTTAACTTATTAGTAACGCCATCTAGTGGCGAGAATTAGTTTTGCTAATCGACACTAGATGGCGTTACTAAAAAGTCAAAATCTAAAATGGTATTTACGGTATTGTTCGGTGCATATTATTTATCCTTTTCCGTATCCATATTCCACAACATCTGGAGTCAAATGAATATAGAGATAAAGTCCAAATAATAGCTCTTAAAAACTTCTGCTATCCTAGTACTGTAGATGATGGATATACAAATGATCAATATATTAATATAAAACTGACCCGAAAATTAGTAGTAAAAATGTTATTGAAAAAATAAAAACTAGTTATTTTCTCCTTCCCCCTGGACCCTCACAAACTACTGCATTCGACTTTATTTACTGTTCGATCCTGGGGTTATATACAATTATATGAGATGGATAATCTAGGTGGAGCACTGGGCCGACCCCGTCTTGGGGACAAATGGTTGCTATTGGCTACTATAAATAATTCGATCAATAACATATAAGTCTTATAAAAGTAATAAATACATATCACCACAAGAGTGACTCATTGGCTTCTAAAAATTTATTTTTTAATGCATGCTTCAATTACCTGGTGGTAGATTCATTTACTTTAGCTCCTTTTCAATGCAATATGTTTTAATCAGTTTATTCAGATCAATGTGTAGGTTTTAATGCAATGTCGTGCTGAGATCACTTTATGTGGGTTGTATTGTTTAGGGTAGGCCAAAAATAACTTGAGTATTTTACACTAGTTTTTGCGACGAATGGCACCTGTTGGCAAATAAGAATCATTTAATCATTAGCATATTACTTAAAGTAATATTTTAAAAAAAACTTCATCTCAAAAGAAAATCATAGGACTGAAATTTTTAGTTTGTGCATGCACATAAATGAAGCTTTTGCAATTTCATGCCATGTTGGGATTTCTTTGTGTGGGCTGAATGCTTTCTAAGGGCCTAAATGCATACATACTTTTGAGCCAGTTTCTGCTTTAACTAAAACATATTTAGTTGAATAACCATTATAAAAATTCAATTTTACGATATTGACACATCTAACTTTCAATAATTTCGGGGTTTGTATTTTATGTCAAGGTATTTAACATATTGGTTTAGTGTTTGCTCCTGACATGGTCGGTTTGAACTTCAGATATTATCCCACAGGAACTACTTTGTATCCCTGTGACTCTTCAATTATCCCTATACAATAAATCAAGTTATTATGACTAAAGGACAAACAAATAAACTCACTTTCGCATTCAGAGAGAGAGTATGAACAAATGCTTAAAGTATTATTCAATTTTTTATCATGTAACATTTCAATTTTCTATAGACCAAAGGAATAACATTTAACCAATAGATACTATTCATACAGCAAGTCATTGATGTGTAGCCAGCTCTGCTGGTTGTGTTGTATTAACAAAGTTTTTATGTGTGCAGCTATAGGCAGGCAGTACCCGTGGACTTCGTGGTGCGGGAGCTGGCGTTTGAGTCGAATTCAAAGGCTTTAGAGTTCTTAAATCAGTACCCTATTTCATACACTGGTTGCGATCAAACTCAAATCGATTGCAAGGCCAGCTTTCCAGCTATAGCGAATATTTAACATTTTCTGTTAGATAGCCGTCCTGTTATAGTAGCGTGTTGCTGCGTGGTGATGTAAGGTGTACTTCACCACACACAGTCGCAGAGTGTGCAACACGGCGGAGCTGTCATCGAGAATCGTATTGTTATCGTCTTAATTTTGATCAGCTTTAATAGGACAAATAAGACCACGCTTTATGCAGAAATGACAAGATAATTATGCAGTTTTAAGAAGATTCCAGTTAATAACAAGAGGGTACCGTCGTCGCGTCGCGTCGCCCGCCCCCCGTGAAGAAGAATCCGTTACAAGAGTTGGATGATTTACGTGTCTGTATTAAACTGTGGTCTCAAGAGACATTAAAATGGACTACAAGTAGTTGTTACTAAATGGACATTAGTGTTGTTTGTCAAAATGGTTTGTAAATATTGTAAATTTATGTTTCATGTTCTCTTTGTTTGTATCAAGCAAAATGCAAATGATTGTCAGATTATAGGTGATTATTATTAAGTACATCGTTGGTATTCTAATAGTGTTTTTTTATTTTCTACTTTTAAGAAGCACACAATCAACATTTCCTCTATATCCAACTAAACTGAGTACCATATAGGTCAGATATTCTTTAGGTATGTTTCGAGGAATAATTAAAGTGTCTCTAACACTTACACCCATATTCTAAGTCGTTTCCTTCAGATTTACTTGACTCAACTTTACTCAAGGACACCGAAAGGAAAACGTCAAAACTTTCTCAGAATCGGTATTCTAAGTCGAAACCTGAGTGCGATTTGACGTTCCTCCCGCGAGGTGGATGACGTCATTGATTCGAGTGATCGCGTCATTGTTTCGAGGATTTCATGTTTGTTTTGTTGGTAGCCTTTTGAATACGATCATGTAGTATTCGTTATACGCAATAACTTTACGTTTTCTAGCTCAAAACATGTGGCAAATAACAGTCAGAAATTAAAATACATATGAAAAATAAACAACTTTAAAAAGTAAATTGGTTATAATTAGTAAAAACATGAAAAAGATGATTTTCTAAATATTTTTGAAAGTCACAAGCTTAGTAACTGACGTGAAACGAACTGACATTGACAGTCGTTACCTCACCCAACAGACAAAATTTTTAAATTCGAGGAGATTTAATTTGACTTATCATACCATTTTGAAGGGAGTGACGTCATTTCAAGGTGAGTAAATCTGAAGGAAACGTTTAATAATACGGATGTCAGTTCCTCCACTCGACCGAGAGAATTCCTCAAGTCTAGTAGATTTTACTCGACTTATGATACCATTTTGAGTGAGGGACGTCAATTCAAGGTGAGTAAATCTGAAGGAAACGTCTTAGAATATGGGTGTCAATCTTTTTTCTTAGATACAGTTTTGGGACATGATGATAACTGAAAGATCGCTAATATAACAGACTAACACCCGTATTCTAAGTCGTTTCCTTCAGATTTACTTCACTCAACTTTACTCAAGGACACCGAAAGGAAAACGTCAAAACTCTCTCAGAATCGGTATTCTAAGTCGAAACCTGAGTGCGATTAGACGTTCCTTCCGCGAGGTGGATGACGTCATGGATTCGAGTGATCGCGTCATTGTTTCGAGGATTTCATATTTGTTATGTTGGTAGCCTTTTGAATACTATCATGTAGTATTCGTTATACGCAATAACTTTACTTTTTCTAGCTCAAAACATGTGGCAAATAACAGTCAGAAAGTAAAATACATATGAAAAATAAACAACTTTAAAAAGTAAATTGGTTATCATTAGTAAAAACATGAAAAAGATGATTTTCTAAATATTTTTGATAGTCAAAAGCTTAGTAACTGACGTGAAACGAACTGCAACTAGTTAACAGGTCAACTGGCATAAAATTCGTTTCCAATTCAAATATAATCGTAAATAGCCACTTTTAGTGCTAATTCCTTTGATATTCTAGCCACAATTTTGGACACTACTGGCTGGCTCAAGTGTTGCAGGTCCCCACTAACGATCTGAAACGAACGTGTATTCATAATTATTGCAAACCTTGTGAGATTATTACAGCTTTGTACTTATCTTATACCTTTAAACGATACGACGATACGAACGATAGCAATATATATAAAATATATATCTCGGAAACGGCTCCAACGATTTCGCTGAAATTTGGTATTTAGGGGGTTTTAGAGGCGAAAAATCGATCTAGATTAGTCTCATGTCTGGGAAAACGCGCGTTTTTGAGTTTTCATGCGCTTTTTCCTTCGCATTATTCGACGCAAATTGCTTTTATTTTTGTTTTGTTTTTATTTATTTATTCAAGTTTGTAATTTTTTTTAGTGGCACATTGTTCCACTCTTTATGGCTAACCAGGGGCAGAAATAAAGTTTTTGTTTGTTTTTAAAGAATTACGAGCAAAGCTCGATCGCCCAGATATTAATTCTTTTAACAGAACAATGATACTAGTAAACTTTTGTTTGTTGTTGGATTTGTTACATCACGCAAATAATGCCTTGAAGGGTAATTGTATGGACTATCGTAAACATAATCAATAAACTTTTCGAAAGACATGCTTAAATTCTGTTAAAAGTTGATCGAAACAACGCGATATTTACATTGAGGAATCTTCAAGGTAGGTCGGCAGGTACCTTGACTTTGACAGTCAGTTACCTCACCCAACCGACAAAATTTTTAAATTCGAGGAGATTTAATTCGACTTATCATACCATTTTGAAGGGAGTGACGTCATTTCATGGTGAGTAAATCTGAAGGAAACGTTTAATAATACGGATGTCAGTTCCTCCACTCGACCGAGAGAATTCCTCAAGTCTAGTAGATTTTACTCGACTTAAGGCGGAAACATACTACCAAAACGTGACACGACGCCACGCCACCCGACGCATGTCAGTACTTATCAATTCCATATATTTAATATAGTCAGAAGCACATAGACAACACGCTATGTGACCACACGCCGCAACATCCAACCGATTTGGATCAGCGTGTTGCCAGGAGAGGGGGAGGACACGCCACCCGACGATTCAGCGCAGTGTGTTTCTAGTTAACACCCGACGCCTCGCGTTCTTTCGAGAACATTTTTAAGGTTATCATAAAAGAAAATATATTTTTTGTTAGTTTTTGTTTAAAAATTGGTTTAAAATGTCGGATGAAGAATTAATAGAATTAGTGAAACGGTACTCAGTGTTATCGTCTGCGTCTAGTACGTCTTTTTTTTATTAGCTGTTTCTGTACAAAATATATCCCCAAAATCTGCAATAAATCTTCTTCAAAATCTTCATCTAGCTCGCCTTCAAGCAGAATCGAATCCATGGCCACGTGACACTTCAATACACTTCAAGTCTTTCGTGAGATACTACACTACACGATACGTGTTGTAGCATCGCGTGGCGTGTTGCCTGTGTGCACGACGAGCGTCGGGTGGCGACACAACACATCGCGTTGCGTTTTCATAGTATGTTTCAACCATTATGATACCATTTTGAGTGAGGGACGTCATTTCAAGGTGAGTAAATCTGAAGGAAACGTCTTAGAATATGGGTGTAAAACCGGTTCGTTTTGGTCGGTTATTACCCACGGTCTACCTCCTGAAACCACCTGGGTGTACTGTGGGAAACTTTTATTTACAACCGTTCACCTGTGTCCACCTGGATGTTCCGTGGGAAATATTAAATTTCCACCATCCACCTGTTATTCGCAGATTCGCGCACCGATGGTTTCGTAACAAAATAGCAAGAATATAACGACAGGCGCCTACAGTTTGTAATCGTAAAATGGCAATTTATAACATACTTTCAGATTTATTCCTATACTTGTGTTGACAAGACCTTGCAAAAATTTCAGGATTCTATGTCAATGGGAAGTACCTTATTGTTCAATAGGTTTTGATTTGATTCCTTGCGCTTGCAAGGGAAATCGTCAAAAGAGGCATGGCCTGTCTGTCAACTAGCCTCTCGCTTTGAGATCGGAGATAGATAGATTCGATAAGCGGTAGGGTTTAATAGGTACGGTGTGTATTAGCTGTCTCTGCCTCTCGTGAGCAATCGAGGGGTAGGGAGGCCTCCATGTATGAACTAAGGTGGGTACCATTTTTATGAGGGATTTTGCACTTCGCCTTCATCTCAGCTGATGGTGACCAAAGCCCGTTGCATGGAAATCATGCTCACGCAGAAGTCTTAATCACTAATTTTTGTGGTCAAGGTTTCGCACAAATGTCGCTTGGAGCATGAATCTGAAAAGTCCGTGGATGTTATTTAGAGCCGCTTGGGTGAAGATTGCGCTAGCATATGTATGTTTGTAATTTTGTTTACTCTTTATTTACACACATACAGGGTGGTCCAAACAGTGACGTCAAAAAAAAAATTTTAGATTCCTCGCACCTGGGTGTATCCTAAAATACCCCATGTATGTTCTGCGATTTTTTGCAGTTTAGAAGTTATGATTTTTTAAAGAAAAATTCAGTGTTTTGTAATCCACCATCTTCGAAAATTCACATCTTTTTTTGTAGTCGGTATTTTTCAGGTTTTTTTTTTGTGTGACATGATTGTCTTGAATGTTACTTTCATACGTAAAATAATGAACTTTCTAACATTCCTCCAAGTTACTAAAAAAAGTATCGAAATAAATAATTTAAGTTTTTAGTGGGATAGGCTGGAATTTTCAACTTCAATTTAAAAATACAAAAAGGAGTTTCCATAGGTTCCGGTTGGCTTTAAAAACTTAGCAGGTCTCTAGGCTATACAAAACATTAAAAAAAAATTGTACTTAATGGGCTATTATTCGTTGTAATCGGCCTTCGAAGGTGGATAGGCTAAAAATCCGTTTGACTAAAAATATATTATTTTCTTATTTTTGTCTTTCCTATGGCAGACTTTAGTGAGAAATTCTTAAAGGCATTCAAATAAACGCAAATTGACCGATTTAGATAATATTTTTTTAAATTTTAAAGAAGTAAGGTAGGTCATTTCATTTTAGTCATTTAGACTTATTCTTGTACGAAAACAAACAAACAATAGACAACTTAATGTTAAATAATTCTTTATTATAACAAATTTTCAAAATGACGTCCTCCAACTTGGATACGTATTCGACACCGACCATTATTCATTAAAAAAGCAATTTCAAATTACTTTGACAGAAATTCCAGTAAAATAACACGAGCTAGAAACGACAACTATGATCCAATGAGCTTTGTTAAACTGGTTTTGGACCCGTCATGCCAGAGGCTGGGTTTTACCCGCTACGTAACCCCTCGTACCCCTCACACCGCTCTATCCCTGATGCGTCGTCTTTGTTAGTTTAGTTTTTTGTTTTTTTAGTTTAGAAGCTGAAAGAAAAATTAAAGAAGAATATTCAAGCGCATTTAGACAATTAAAACATAACTTTTTAAGACGGTGTCGACTATGTATCCAAGTTGGAGGACGTCATTTTGAAAATTTGTTATAATAAAGAATTATTTAACATTAAGTTGTCTATTGTTTGTTTGTTTTCGTACAAGAATAAGTCTAAATGACTAATATGAAATGATACCTTACTTCTTTAAAATTTAAAAAATTATTATCTAAATCGGTCAATTTGCGTTTATTTGAATGCCTTTAAGAATTTCTCACTAAAGTCTGCCATAGGAAAGACAAAAATAAGAAAATAATATATTTTTAGTCAAACGGATTTTTAGCCTATCCACCTTCGAAGGCCGATTACAACGAATAATAGCCCATTAAGTACAATTTTTTTTAATGTTTTGTATAGCCTAGAGACCTGCTAAGTTTTTAAAGCCAACCGGAACCTATGGAAACTCCTTTTTGTATTTTTAAATTGAAGTTGAAAATTCCAGCCTATCCCACTAAAAACTTAAATTATTTATTTCGATACTTTTTTTAGTAACTTGGAGGAATGTTAGAAAGTTCATTATTTTACGTATGAAAGTAACATTCAAGACAATCATGTCACACAAAAAAAAACCTGAAAAATACCGACTACAAAAAAAGATGTGAATTTTCGAAGATGGTGGATTACAAAACTCTGAATTTTTCTTTAAAAAATCATAACTTCTAAACTGCAAAAAATCGCAGAACATACATGGGGTATTATAAGATACACCCAGGTGCGAGGAATCTAAAAAATTTTTTTTGACGTCACTGTTTGGACCACCCTGTATAAAGCATTCACGGACAAACCTCTTCATATTCATCAACAACCTATATATGTCCCCACTGGAGGGGCTCAGGCCTACTCTCCTACAGAGAGTGTATGGGCCATAGTCCACCACGCGGGCCCAGTGCGGATCGGCGGACTTCACATGCCTGTTCAAGACATGCAGGTTTCCTCACGATGTTTTCCTTCACCGTTAAGCAATCGGATAATGTACTTGAATTGAAAAACAACTCATAGGTAGGCTGGATTCGAACCCGGTACCCTCAGATTGAGAGTCCGCGCCTTATACACTGCGCCACCGACGCTTTTTCACGACCTCTTCATATATAGGCATCTATTCCAGCCAACCCGTGTTAGGAGTGATATATTAAGGAACGGTGTGCAGATATATATCGAATCTACATATATAAGGTATAAATAAAACAGAAAATACACACAAAAACATGTGAGGACATAATCAATAAAATAATTAAAAAGTATTATTGCTAATAAAAATTACAATTCAATATCAAACGGTTCCACCCATATACTTTATATACCTATTACTTACCATTAATTTTTATTTACGTAATGAAGTTTTCCTTTAAATTAAGAGCAGAAATAATAACAGATCTTTATTTTGAGATTCTTAACAATTATTTTATGCAAAGACATATTTAGTACATAGAGTACATATAATATTATCTATCCTATACTTATAAAGTATAAACTAATTTGGAATGTATGTCTGTACAATTTCAAACTTGTTTTGTATCTTGCTTAATAAGGTACTGCATGAAATTTTATAAATTAAAGTCACTACTACTGTTCACTGAATTGGTTAAATACATTGAATCGACTTTATATTTAGGTTAGCCCGATCCTTGAACAAGGGCATGCTCTTGTAGTCATTAGATACAAATACATAAATAATAGTTATATTATCTACATGTAGTTAAAAGTGTGGTAGACATACTTTCCCAGCAAATAGTTCTGAAATAACTGTTATCCATAATGATAGAACAAACAGTATATATGATATGCCAACTTGGTGACTGTTAGGAAGCTGATAGGGCTGCCCTCCGATCTCATCAACATGGAAACCCATCGGGAATATCACCGCAGCAAGACAAAACACAACCACTGTAACAAATACAAAAACTTGAGAATGTGAGAAATGTTGATAAAGATTTTAATAAATTCATTAATGTCAAGAAACTGAACTACTGTGAACATTAGACATTTAAAGTAGTACTGGCGCTTACCTATGAAGCTGACATTTTTTATACTGATGATTTTGACTTTACTAGATTCACTAAAAGTTTACTTTTGGTTCATGAAAGGATCCAAAACTCAGGAGTCTCAATCTGAGAGTTCCGGGTTCCGGTCCGGGGAATCCAGTCATGTACCTAAGAGTTGTTTTTCAATTCAAGTACATTATCCGATTGCTTAACAGAGAAGGAAAACATCGTGAGGAAACTTGCTTGTCTTGAACAGGCATGTGAAGTCTGCCAATCCGCACTGATCTACTACTGGACTAATGGCCCATAAACTCTCTGTAGGAGAGTAGGCCTGAGCCCCTGCAGTGGGGACGTATATAGGCTGTTGATGTTGTGCACATTCGAATTCAGTCCTCGAATCAGAAATTTTAGTTTTAAATAAACAAAACATACGTATTCCAAAGGCTAAAAAATTGGTTAGTTCGAACGCAATATCCATTAGTGACATTTCTTGGGTCATAGACCCTAACCCTACTTAATACTTGATTTACTAAAACTTTTCGACAGAAATAAAAAAGAAACAGTTTGTATCTGGCAAATCGCCGGTCGCTACCGCGACACGCTCGCTTTGTTCGCCTATTACGTTTTTTTTCTTTCTAAGCCGTCAAAAAATCCGACCTGAACTGATTTATTTTTTTCCTCGCCTTCGCCTCCCGTTTTTACAAGCTTTCATGGAATTTCATTTCTTATTTCAAACAGACGTTCTGTGTGTGAAATAGTGTGAATAGGTTCTAGTGCAAATGACGGCCCAGGAATGGAGTTCCAGATCGAAGCTTATGGATGATGGAAAAGAAAGGCAAGGATTCGAGGTCGATATCCATAAATCTCAAATTAAACAATATGTGACTGTGCATGGCAAAAGGTACAACTGTTGGGATATGGAGTTATTGATAGTTCCTAAAACTAGATAAAATTACCTACCTAAAGATGAAAGAAGCAGATCTATAAGTTCTACCATTATTTAAAAAAAATGTTTGAATCTGAAACTGTCAAAATGTAGGAGGGGTTCCAGTTCAAGTCCCTTAAATCCACATTTACAGAAACATCAGATTGATGCGACCGGTTTCGAAACCCAAGTTGTCTATATTAGAAAACATCAGCTTCATAGATAAGCACCTAATTTATGGATATGGTCACTTACTTGCAGCAAATCCAACCCAGCGAGCATATGGAATGACATTTCTGTCAAAATGGCTGGATGCAAGAAGGATGATTGTTGTAGTGATGCAAATACATCCAAAGAAAATGCATATCAGTGCGAGCATCCATTCCGGTTGAAGGTCAGGTGTAAAGCACACCTGTGGTCTATTATAAAGCGTTATACAAGACCACATTAACCCGAGACGTGTGTCCCCTGGAAACAATAACAATCATTAAAATGACTTTAATTAATATTTATGCCAATATTAGCTGTCTCAGTCCTGAATACATTAACAGGATTGCTACATGTCAACCTGGGGCTCTCTTTCAGGCTATGGGTGTTTTAAAAGATGTCTGAGGAAAGATAGAAGATGGAAAGCATGATAACCAATCCTTCCTGCGAGGCACAGTGGTCTCATGGAAATGACGGAAAACACATTCGTTGGTTAGGGTGTACAAAAAGTCCCGCCTTAGCGCCCCCTTTTGTGCACCCCAACCCATTCGTTTTCGAATATGTGTGCGATGATTTGGTCTTATCCAGGTGGTAAAAAACAATTATGATATCCAAAATGTTTTATATGTCTATTGGGATTTTAAGTGTACGGAACCTCCAATCATTGTTTATTAAACTGTAAATGTCAACGATTAAATTGAATATCATTTAATTATGATGATAAATGAATAAATACCTCCAACGTCCGTAATGATCCAATCAGGCATTGCAAGGCTGACTATAGCAAATACATCTGCGGCCATAAAAAGAGTTCCCGATATTACTGTTAACTTATCCATTTTGGAATACTCTTAGATAAAACAAGTGATATTAAAAGTACATCCGCACTATTTTCTCATTTTTAACGTATTTGTTTAGGTCCAACAATTGTTATAAAACCACAATATTTGTAGCCGTAATATTCTGTTCTGTGATTCTGTTTGATTGACATTAGTTAGAATTGGTTGACAGTTGACAACCAATTGATACTTGACAGTAGTAGTAGTTTAAATCTCCCGAATGGGAAGGCAATGGAACAGAGCCATACAGCCTACTCTGAATACCAATTGACATTGATAAGTAACAAATTTTTTTGGTTAAGATTTTTTACCACCAGGGAAAAGCAAAGGCAAAACACCATACACTATGTCTTTGATAATGATTTTCTTATTCTTCTTAGAATTTTAAGGTTATATAAACAAGGCCGAATCCATTTCTTCTGTTATCCCAATAAAATGTATAATGTGTACATTTAATCGCTTGTTTTGGATTCTTGACGAGAATTTCAAAGGTCAGCCTTGGTTTCAACATAATTCTTGTTGTACTTGTTGAATGTTCTCGACAATCCTCGTTTAGTTATATTATCACCTAGGACTATTGAGCTAAAAACCGGTCAAGTGCGAGTTGGACTAGCGCACGAAGGGATCCGTACAATTATCTATGAAAACGGTAAAAATCATGTCGTGTGGGAGCCCCATTAATTATTTTTTTATTCTGCTTTTTAGTATTTGTTGTTATAGCGTCACGTCATAAAATTGTAACTGTCTTACTATCACGGTTAATGAGATACCGTCTGGAGACAGACGGTTTGGGTACGGAACCATAAAATTATAATGGAAGCATCAATATGAATGCTGAACGATTTCGCCTATGATGACATCATGCTATCGTAACCGTGATTCGTGTAAATATACACACGGCGCTGAGTCGCCAGTTCTTTTTCTTGAACTTGGCTTTGATACGCTGCCGCGTGTCTAGATAATATTGTAAGAATCAATCAGTTTCTATGTGTACGTGTGGTGTAAAAAATGTGCATGTAGTGAAAATGTCATATTTTAAGGCTATGACACTCGAAGGAATCAACTATGACAGCAAGGTTATTTGCCTTAACGGGATATCTCTCGGAATGCTTCAATGCTGTTGCCATAAAATATGTCCTGTAAAATAGAATAGCTAGCTTTGTTTGATAAGTAATTAATAACCTACTTAAAAATAAGAGATGAAATATAGTGTCGCGAAATAAATATAATTAATTTACAACCTTTAATTGTCAGCTACAACAGCCGTTACGCAGCTTTTAGTCGCTAGCTGGCGCTTTGAACAATAATAATAAAAAGTGTGTAAAAATGAAAATTTTGATTCACTGGGAAGTTGTATCTTAATGATACCCATTTCGCGAAATTTCAATCCGATGTCCTATTTTTAGATAATTACTGCACAAAGCCAGCTATTCTCACAGGGATCACAATTTTCATTTTTACACACTATTTTTCGATTATTGTTCAAAGCGCCATCTAGGGACCGTTAGCAGCGAAACGGCTATTGTACATACATTGTACAACTATAAAGTTGTACGTTAATGATATTCATTACGCGACACTATAATAAGCTAGATGACACCACATCAGATTGGGGTTAAATTGTATTTTAAACCATAAAGGGCATTATAAAACTCCTATAAAATTTAAAATATCTAATATTATTTAATTTTTTTCTGTGCTTTTACAGCTTATAAAGCCCGCAAAAATTCTAAAAAACCAACTTGCTCCAATTAAGTTTTTAAGCTATTGCATAGCTTCTATCGCGGGCCTTGAGCGCGGGGACCGAATCGAGAAATTCCGTAACGAAAAAACCTCACGCTCCCCACTCCGACGGGCACGGAGGTGTGGCTTGAAGGCCGTGCATCGTCTAACGTCGTTTCAGTTCGGCAGTCTTCGACACGGCGTTGTGTGCGTGCGATTAGACGTATTACTGTTTTATAATTTATTAAGTATAATAGTATGTAATTTGATATAGCAAAGTAAATCCGTTATGTTAGCTAAATATTGATTTAATTTTGTTTTCATGTTTGTAATGTAATTTCAATTTTTGTGGTGGGGATATTTATGTTCGTGACATAAAAACTTTTCTCATTAAAACTTTCTTAAATAATTATAATTGCATAAGTTGATACAAAATGCTATGCAATAGCTTTACCGCGGCAGTCCCCGAGTGCCACACGTCTTTTTTTTAAAGTCATCATCCCTATTCCATCTCCTATTTTTAGGTTATTACTTATCAAAGACAGCTATTCTATTTTAAACAATTATGACAACAGAAATGTTACTACATTTGTTGGAAGCATTCTGAGCGAAATCCCGTTAAATAGGGTTATTTGTGGGCTTTCTTGTAGAGTAGTACACGATAGTTTCAGCATAATATTTATAGAACTAGCTGCAAAACCCGGCGTTGCTCGGGTTAAAATACATCGCATGTTTAATGGTATAAAAAATATTTGAGGATGCATTTTTTAACGTAGATAATATAGATTTCTATCTTAGATATTGAAAGACTTAGTCGACCATTAAATATGCGGTGTATAGAAAGTATATTTAATTAATAACTAATTTTTTCGGTTTATATACCGTTGGAAATCGAAATTTCTAGTATCAGAACACTCTAGAATAGTCAAATAGTTTTTACTTTTTCATTTGTTCAAATCACTTGAACTTATGTAATCACTGTTCACTCTTGGCTTCAATTGATCTTTTCGCGACTGTAAACACGGTTCAACTGACAAAAAGTCACTGATTTTCGGTTTATATACCGTTGGAAATCGAAATTTCTAGTATCAGAAAACTCGAGAACATTCCGATGTACTTAATTACGATCTGGATCGTCCGGATTAATTTCAATAGTTGCACACATTTCGGAACTTTCTAGAAGCTTCTAGATTATTCTAGTCATTTATAGAACTATCTAGAGCATTCCATATCGATTTTTACACTTGAACATAATTTTGGAACTTTCTAGATCATTCCAGAAATTTTTAGAACTTTCTGGAACATTCCATACCGATTTTAGCAGTCACACACAATTTTGGAACTTTCTAGATCATTCTAGAAATTTTTAGAACTTTCTGGAACATTCCATACCGATTTTAGCAGTCACACACAATTTTGGAACTTTCTAGATCATTCTAGAAATTTTTAGAACTTTCTGGAACATTCCATACCGATTTTAGCAGTCACACACAATTTTGGAACTTTCTAGATCATTCCAGAAATTTTTAGAACTTTCTGGAACATTCCATACCAATTTTAGCAGTCACACACAATTTTGGAACTTTCTAGATCATTCTAGAAATTTTTAGAACTTTCTGGAACATTCCATACCAATTTTAGCAGTCACACACAATTTTGGAACTTTCTAGATCATTCTAGAAATTTTTAGAACTTTATGAAACATTCCATACCGATTTTAGCAGTCACACACAATTTTGGAACTTTCTAGATCATTCCAGAAATTTTTAGAACTTTCTGGAACATTCCATACCGATTTTAGCAGTCACACACAATTTTGGAACTTTCTAGATCATACCAGAAATTTTTAGAACCTTCTCGAACATTCTAGATCGATCGTTACAGTTGTACACATTCTGGAGTTTTCTAGATTATTCCCGAAATTCCAGAAATTTTTAGAACTTTCTAAAAGTTCCCATGAGTTGGAAAAGGACAGATATATATTTTTTCACATTTTCGCCACCCACAACCACCCACCGTGACAAAACTCCCTTATTCCCACCGGGAGACCAAGGGGTATTTACCACCCCAACAGGAAGTTGATTGGAATTGGTGGTGATAGAGAAAACCCTGTCTTTACTTACGCATATTAGCCTTTCTAAAAGTCCCCATGAGTTAGAAAAGGACAGATATATATTTTTTCACATTTTCGCCACCCACAACCACCCACTTCCACCCACCGCGACCAAACTCCCTTATTCCCACCAGGAGACCAAGGGGTATTTACCACCCCAACAGGAAGTTGATTGGAATTGGTGGTGATAGAGAAAACCCTGTCTTTACTTACGCACATTAGCATTTTATATATATATTAAGATTTAAAAACACTTTATTTAGGTATAAAGTAACAGTAGTGTTACAGTAATATGCTCTGTAAATAATAAGTTCTGTAAATAGTTACATTAAATTAAACCATTTCGTTAAAAAGTTTAACAATTTAAAATATTTGTATGGTGCTAATGGTGAAATTAATATTTTCTTACTGTCATCAACATCGTATGTATTCAATTTTACCACACCACACTTGGAAGGCGAATCGTTGATTGGTTATATTAATTGGTAGCTTATTGCTACAATACCTGCAGGATGAAACACGGCGGTCTACTCTAAAGCTGAGACCGCACGTCAGAATATTAAAAAACAGCACATTGATTCATGCATTTATTATTTCCATAGAAATACGTTGAATTAAAAATAAGTAATCATTTCAAAATCCGTAAGACGCGCTCTAGTCATTTTTTAATTTCATTGTACATAAGGCATAGGCACATTAATATATCTACCTCGATTTGAGCTTGATTGCAACATATCAAAGCTTTTAAAAAAGAATCTCTAAGCAGGTGGAGCGTTGGCGGTGTTCGTCGTTGCGGTCGAGGCAGTGTCGTCAGGTTCGTCGATTTGTAACCATGGCATCCGCCGCTGCAACTCTTGCCTGTATCACAGAGTAGAAAAGAGTACAGAGTTTATTTACATACGAGTATGTTCAAATTTACGATAAATTAGCTATCGTATAGTTACTGTGTCATGTAGACCAGTTGTAGCCGACAACTTTAGCCATCTTTTTATTTTTTTAAACTTGGATGCTATATAGTAGTAATGTATACCTTTGGTTGTGCTGTTTGACGCACCGCATATTATTTCTGAGGCCCCGCCCTGCCACAGGCCCTGCTTCCCATCCCAACTCGCCGATTTCATCAACTTTGACCACTGTACTCATGAGGGATTACAGAATCTGTATCATATCTCTAACTTATGAAGCCTAGCCTTATATATAATATTCATAATGGCAACCTCCAATGGCTACTCAATGGCTACTCGTATTATATGGTCTCTTGGTCATTACATCACACATTATCTTTTTTCATTTTCATTTTACTCGCTTTTGCCCGCGACTTTATCCCACGGCAACCTGTTGTTCTATTGGTATAGCAATCCCAGTATCCCAATACAAAAGCTCAAGTCATTCTGGCTCACCTTTACGATGTGACATGTAATAAGGACAAACAAACTCACTTTCGCATTTTTATTTTTTCATGATTTCGCCATTGAATGTATTAACAGAGTAATTATTATTTAGCTACCTCATTAAAGGGGGCACATCCGATGAAATAGCGGAACTCCTTCCATGACTACAGCTTGAATCAGACGCATGAATTTTGGCACATCCCTTTGATAACAGAGTACCTACTACCAACGAAGACAAAGCCGCGGGCATACTATTAGTATTACAGTTGATTAGTATACTTAATTGAATTCTTCGTTTACCTGTATTTTGGATGGCTGATTGCGTAAACCCAAGGATCTATGCATGCAACCATTTTGCACGTAACTGCAGGAATCATGGTCACCTGAACAACAACAAACATAGTTTGGCGTTTATACTTCATATTTAAAGTCTGACCAGCAATACATATGAGGTAAGTTAAGAGCAATTACTGTTAGATAATGATAAGAATCTTAAGTTTCCTGACAGAAATTAGTTACAACAAAATTCCGCCAGATGGCAGAACCTTATATATTTCGGCGTGATACATTGTCCACACAGTAACTAATACTAGACTAATACCATATAATAAATTAAATAACTTATTAAAATTATCTGATGAATACGTATACTGCTGGACCTCAGCTTATTTTATAAATTGCCAGGACAAACACGCTTTCCCGTTCAATCCATCGTAAAAAGGCAGGGGATATATCACAAGGATAGATGATCATAATAAGATGGTTTTGTTACGTACGTAGATGCTTCTGCCCATCTCCTGATTGATTGTACCCTTAGTCTCCTCAGTCGGCCTCGTTCTATTCTAAAGTCTAGACCACACGTGTACCGCAGAGCTTGATACTTTTTTTTAAATAATGGCTTTAACCAGTGGTTATCTAGCCAATGACGAGTAAAATTAGGTGAACAAATTTTGAGGTTATAAACTATGTCGAAGCCATTTCTTGAAACTTCTCAGTAAAATGTATAATGTGTATTTTATCGCTTGTTTTGGATTCTTGACGAGAATTTCAAAGGTCAGCCTTGGTTTCAACATAATTCGAAAGAATCCATATGCCGAATGTACTCGACATGGTAACCCTTTCGATCGTGTCTAAACCCTCGCAATTTTGCGTAATTGATACTATAACACCGTCCATGTCACTGTTTGCACTATATCACACCATTATAACACAAAAAACACATAACAATATTATTAACCAATTAACAAAACTGCAATGACAATGAACCACTTTTCATTTTTTCACACCATTTTTCAAGTTCGCGCCAAGAATCCTTGAGTCATTTAAATAATATTGAACAAAGATATATAATCTGTGGTGCAAGTACCTACATAGATTATTTCAAGTTGAACATTTATATCGATTTTAGATACACACATTAATGACAAAATTGCGTTTATGCAATAGCTACATTTGCACGTCTTTTTAGCCCATTGATCCGGATTTTGACAACTGAAATGTATGTAAGTTGTACTGAAAGTTAACTAATGCAGTACCTACTAAAGAATATGTTTTTTCCGAAAAGCATTAACCCAAATGGTGCCATTCGCTTAATTTTGACACATAATTTGCGACAGAGAACAGATACATTCTGTGTTATGCCAATTCAATGATGTTAGAAGCGTGCATGTTTGTGAAAGCTATCTGTCCTGTCACTCACCCCTGGAGTCAGCAGTTCTTGGTTCCCAAATGCTCCAATGAGGGACATGACCCCGTACGGCGTCCAAGACGCGACGAACAGGAAACATACGGTCAGGGCTGCTTTTGCTATCCGAATCTCAGCTGATTGTGATGTGCCGTTTTGGTTTGCTCTTAGGGACTCTACGTTCATCTTCTTAGCTTGCTCCCTGGTACGTAAACATACATATTATATGTATAGATATAAAGTTATTTCATTGCCTTCATATAATCTTGCCTAAATCTAAGTCGACTGTCTGTTAAGAAATCGTTTAATCTCGTTTTTAGGGTTCCGTACCCAAAGGGCAAAAATGACTTCGCTGTCCGGCCGTCCGGCCGTCTGTCACCAGGCTGAATCTCATGATAATTACCATGATAGTTAGAGCATTGAAATTTTCACAGATGATGTATTTCTGTTGACGCTATAACAATAAATACTAAAAACCAGAATAAAATAAATATTTAAGGGGGTTCTCATACAACAAACGTGATTTTTTGAGACGTGCGATGTAACGTACCACTAGCGCCATCTAGTGCCGTAATCGTCTACTGCTACTGCAAAACTAAATTGATAACGAAAATCCGTATGTTAAATATGTGTTTTCCGTATGTTAAATATCCATATTCTGTATGGAACTTCGTGCGCGAGTCCGACTCGCACTGGGCCAATTTTTAAAATCAATCAATTAAACAATCAAGTAGTCGTATATAATAAATGAAAATCACTTTTTTTAGCAACCTCTCTTGCAAATTTTGACAGAAATATATTACTAAAACACTGTTATTTTTATTACCATATTGAAAAAAGTATGAAACATATGAGCATAATAAAAATAACCGGACTAATAAAACAATTTTTGGAGCAATAATTGCCAGACCATTAGTGGAGTAATTGATCGATCTGGATCAATTAGTCGAGAAACCTGGAGCAATTAAGTAAAATGCGTCAATTGTTTCGCCAGTGTTCCTTTTAATTGTTCTTACATTCCATATTGACCAACTGTATTTAAAAGTAATTCAAAATCAGTAGTAATAAGTGAAGTTTTTTAATGTGAATGTCTTTTTTAAACGTTTGTTCCAAAATCTATGTATTCCTCTTCTGTTGATAAAATGACTACAAGCCGCTACCAGTAAAACCTCGTCCATTGCCAGCGGCTGTACTATACCTTTAATTCTCTAACTCAATTCCTAGATAGGTAGGTACCTCTATGAATGTATTGACTAGTTACTGTAGATTGATCCATGTCTCCTAATACGATGTGGCGCAATATGGAGCAACATTGATGACAGTCGAATTATATCAGTAAATGGCTTGATGTGTCCGTGATGTGAGGCCACAATTGATAAAATTGACCAGATTCCGCAATGTATGTATATGAAAAAAAATTGCTAGTCAACAGAATACAACAACCTAGTATTTTTAATTAGCTATAGAAATACCACATGTATATCTTCTTTATTTCTACCTTAACGCTGCTTCGTGAGCAAACACCTGCTTGACGATGCCGCTGTAGAAGTATATGATCATAGACATCGGGAACACGTAGCTGCAGGCAAAGATGCAGGCGACGAATAGCTTCGTGTCGAAGGTGTTCGTCAGGTAGTCAAATGTACACGATGTGAGGTAGCCTTCTGTAAAACGTAGCAGTAGATCATCGTATTTAGTGTTCGGTATCTTTGTAATAATTTTTTAATAGGTCAATTCCATTCAACTTTATTGCGCACGAAAAGACAGAACACATAAAAATACAAAAAAAGGTACTCATGTACCGTTGTGGCCTTATCATATAAATATTATATATAATTAATATGATAAAATAACATGCTTTAATTCTAATTAATATATAAAAACATATTATACATATAATGGATAAACATTAATAAAAATAAAAGTGGTTCAGGAGGAAAAGAAAATCAGGAGAATGGACGAAGAAAATATGTTAGTTTTGAAGGATTGTAGTGACGGGGCTCGTCTGATAAGAGGGTCTCAGAAGAACGTAGAGGGCGAGTGAGACTTGACGAATGGAAAGAGGAGTTAATTATTCGTAGTAGAACGTTGCAATACGGTACATGGACTCCACATGCAAGATGCGACTCAACAAACCATACTCTACGTACTGGTAAAGCCCCTATTTCACAAAATTTATTGCCACTAGTTGGTTTCGAAAGTGGACAAATGACTTAAGTTTTGTTGATTAAATTTTTTATATAACATACATTACCTGGAACGTATCTTCCCCAGATCTTAAATAGTGGCAACAGGGCCCAGGGCGTGGCGTATATCCAGATGAATGCTATCATCAGCATAACTTTGCCGCGAGACAGTCGGCCATCCAAGGGTCTCGTAATAGTCGAGTGTCTAACAGTTGTTGTGAAGAAAACAGATTATAGTTAGTTTATGTTCAAAAAGTGGCAAATATACGTGAGATTTTGACTAAGAATTTGCTGTTGACCAAGAAAATTACTAAGAAGATTTTTTGTGTGTAAATCGATCTGTCGTTTTTTGCAAGAATATCAAGTCTCCTGAGTTACTACTTATATCATAATTGATTATAAATATTATAATTCAGAAGAAAAAAGTTTTCGGTAATTGTGTTGGTCAAGCCAGTTACTTTTTTTTAAAAGCTTTTTTATACTTAATTTTAAATTAATTTAAAAACAGCTGTGTTAATAACACTGTTATGTTCCGGTATGATAGTTCTGGGTGAGCACGCTTTCCATCCACCGGCCTTAACGTCGTTTACCATCAGGTGACATAGAGGCAAGGAACAAATTCATGAAACATTGTGTCTGAACAGGTTTATTATAAAGCGGGACTGGTGTTCCGCTTACATGTACATATATTATTAAAGGTGAATATGACATGGTACAAAAGTGGAGACATATTTTTGTACTCAAGTGTACTATAGAGTAGGTACTCGTTTTGGATTGTTGGTACGCAATACCTACATTGCTAAATACAAAGCAGTTGTGTTTCTACAATGAGATATAACTAAGCCAGAGCTTCGAGGCATCTGGGTGAGCACATTTCTATAATACACTATACAGCTTATTAATGTAATCTAACTTTGGGATGAATGATTAAAAGCACTGTCCAAAATATTATATTCAAGGAAAGCCATTACATGTTATCAACCGACTTCAGAGAAGGAGGAGGTTCTCAATTCGAATGTATGTTTTTTGTTGTATGCATGTTACGCGATAACTTATGCATGCAATTATGAATCGAATTTGATAATGCCTTTTTTGTTTGGTATAGCATACTTTAGCGGTGGTCCCAAATAAATTTTATCGAAATTGATTTAGCGCTTCTTGATAAAATTAACAAAAACCAAACATATACCCTACCTCTAAGGGTGAACATTTTAGAGGACGAATTCTTTAGACTTTTAGGGTAGTTGAAAGTCGGTTTCTAGTTCTTTTTGAACGCATTAATTAATACAGGAGCTTGTATATAGTTGAGAACTATATTACAGTATACGTACCTATCGTATGCAATGCAGGCATTAGTCATGCCGGCTCCGATGCCGCTGTAGGCGCCCATCAGTGCGAACACTTGGCATCCCAGCACGCCGGTCGCGAAGCCTCTGTTGGCGCTGTTGTAAATGAACAATGGCGCTTTCGCCATCATTATAAAGTCTAGTATTGACAGCTGGAGGATCAGCAGGTTGCTCGACGTCCGGAGACTTTTCGTCCTGTGCTCAAAATAGAACAATTATAGAAGTAGACATATAATTATGCATTTAATAATCTAATTCTGCACAATATTAACAAAACCTGTGATAAAAGCAAAAGCTGTTCGTAGTGAGTAAAAAAGAAGTTAATGAATGAATGAATTGATGCTTTGTCTAATCTAACGAATTATAGAAATACAGAATTAAGTTTTCATACGAAAAGAACGAAATACGAACGTATCAATCGTAGAATAATAATTTCATTTACATCATTGTCACACATATCTACCAGAACACATACACCATAGTACAGTACGAGGCCTACGTCCAGACCTCCCACCGATTCGCGATACCTCATCTCTCCCCTCAAGAAAGGGACTCGCTCATGAATCATTGCTATGGCGCGTGCGAATTCACTCACACAAGCGCGTGTATATGAACATCATCCGTTCGATGTATGAACCGATATGACGACATTTGTTTGATGTGTTCGGTCCGTGTTATTGTATCGGAAAAGGTGGTGATTATATCGCCACAGAAACACGTATGTGATTTCCCGTGATCAGGTGTTGGTCATAGTGTGGTGGTGAACTGACTGTGGTGTAACTCCGTTCTTACGTGGAAAATACAAAAATGACGAGTCCATTTCCAATGAGCGCCGCCGCCGTTAGGAATATGTACAGGAGGGCGAGGGCCGTGTGCGCACTGGCTGGTGGCGCCGGGAACGCGAACCAGTGCTCCGGCACCATCGCCAGGTCCTCGCCGGTCAGCCCAGCGCCCAGCATCTCCACGCCACCCGACTCCGACCTGCACAACCGGTATTTATGATTACAAACAAAATAGCTACTAATTCTGTAATTCGTTTCTCTTTACGTATACTATTAGGAGGAGCTGCCTGCGTAGCATGAAACGTGTGAGAACGGTGAAAGTGAGATATGTCAAAAAGAGAGTTGACGTTTAGGCATGACAATATCTGATTCTCACCGCTCTCACGCGTCTCATGATACGCAGGCAGGGATCACTACAAAAGGTCAAGAGCCAAGAAACGAATGTCGTTTTATTGTATTATCAGAGGCGAGGATCCTCTTTGGGTGGCTGAGCAAGGTAAGTAAGTAATATAACTTCAACTTCAAAATTATGGCTTTATCGTGCTGACGATTCATTTTTCCCAGTAGTTCAACTGTTGTTCCCCTAAATCTCTTCCTTTAAGGTTAATAAAAGATAGGGGCCAGGAAATAGTTCAAATGATTAATATATATTTTGACTTATAGGCTAGACTAGGTAGGCTCCGGGTGGCAAACCTATGTCAGGCACAGTCATTGTGGTTTTTTCTATGACCGCATGCATTTTTGAAATCTGTAGCACAAAAGCATAATTGTGTCGCGTAAATCCAAGATTATACCTAGTTGTATAATAATACCTACAGTAAAAGATACCTACGTGAAAAACCGCTGACAATGTTACAAGGTGTCCAAGCGGTTTAATTAGTTCAGATTATGGGATTACTAGGAGGCATGGATTTGGTACAGCATTTAAAAACTGGTCATTTGCGTGTCAGGGCACGCTCAGTGTAGGGTTCCGTAGTTTAACTGGTTTTATAAAAAGTAATTTTGAATGAAATTTGTTCAAAATTTTCATTTTGACCACTCCAGATATATTTTATAATTTGGTCGCCTATTACTCGTTAACCTGTGAAGCCAACTTAGTCGTGATAATTTTCATTTAAAGTTTAGCGTGTGTACTACTACTGTGCATTTTTTAAGATTTTTAAAAGCAATCGTTTAGAAGATAGAGGGCGGGGGACGCCGTACTCTGACAAAATATATCACTTTAAAGCTTAATATTTCGCAAACTCAATGTTTTTTTTTCAAAGACCTATTCAACGATACCCCACACAATGGGGTAGACGTGAAAAAAAAGTTTCATCCCCAAGTTATATGTATGAGAGTCACCCTTAAAAATTAATTTCAAGATTTTACTCTACCACTTTCTCGACGTGATTAATATGTATAACCATACTAAATTACAGCTTTCTAGTAGTAAGGGTCTCGCCGCTAAGCCGCGGACGGACAGCCAGACGGACAGAACGAAACTATAAGGGTTCATTGTTTGACTACGGAACCCTAAAAATGACACATTCGAGTAAGTATCTGTTATCCATCACCCCCTTGTCCTACTATCATTTCTGACATGATTATATTTCAACAAGTCAGTAAGTGGCTGAACTTAGCTGGACACTGTCTCCGCTTTTTACCCAGTGATTCATAAATATAATTTGCAAAAAAAGAAGAAACAAAGTTTACCTGAGCGGCGCAAAGTACGCTCCGTAACCATAATTCTCTGTTTGGTTTTCCATGTGAAGAGTTGGCAGCATGGTGAGCAGCCCTCGATAGTGGCAACACCCACTGACTGACTGCTAGCGGCTTTATTCAGGACTATGCATTTATACCGGACTAACGAGATTCAGTGGATTATCCGGCCGGACACCTTTGATAGGATTACTTGGCGCTCGATGCCAATGGCACAGATTTGTGATTATGGAAGCATTCCAATACGCCAAGGAATCAAATGTTTTAATTGGATATGTTTGGAAACCTTATCAGTTTATTTGAAGAGATGTAAACATTGTTTTTTTTATTCCTCAAGCTAACGAGGAGCAGGCTCTGCTACTTTTCATATCGGAACAAAACAGTGCTATTAATATTGCCGTTTGGCAGCAGACTTAGGTGACAATGTTTGCTAGCGTGTACGAGTATGTCAGATACAGAAAATGTACTACTAGTAACCAAACCGAGTACCGATAAATACTTCCACTGGGATTTGTACATGTCATCCACTAGGTACAATGTTTAATTACTTGACTGCGCCAGAAGGAGGGTTATGTTTTTCGAGAGTATGTATGTATAATTGTATGGTACGCTTCGCGGCCTGAACGGCTTGATGGATTTTTTTAGCTAGAGAGGTATCGTTAGATTCGTATTTACTGTGTATTTACTTGTTTTGTAGAACTATTTCTGACACTTTTGATTATTTGCAGAACTGCGTTGTATCGAATCTGGTAAAATCGAGCATATCAAATGTTTTCGAGTAAAATATTTAAAAATATCGTGCTGGGTGCAGTCATTGCAAACTTTCGTCACGTAAAGACCTAATTTTGAAATGAAATGAACATGCGAAATTCCTTGCGTAGCCCGACGATTCTTTATTACAATTTAGGTATCCGAACCTTATAGATCCGATCTGGCAAAGGTAGACCCACGACGAGCTTAATATGAGAGAAACGAACATATAACAAACAATTTTAATAGACATCACAACAACCATTTGGATCTAGTACATGTGGTTGATTCAATAATATACAATATATTTAAGTTACAATAAGTCTGTCCACACCTAATACTCTAAAGGTTTGTATAAAACACACTTGAATCAATTAATACAAAATAATAATCAGTCGGGTGGCACGCAGATATATAGACGGATGCAGTCAAAGAATATGAGACCGGTTATAACCAAACGTGAGTATGTAACATACACAGAAATAACTAGACTATCATACTCTTCTAATTATTAACACCTGCAGTAATATTAATTTAATCCTAGTGATATTAAACATGTGAAAGTTTTGATATTCTACCGAGAGGTATCGTGACGCATCTGTCGCCAGTAAAGTTGTGACGTTCGCTGAGATCATTAAAAAACGTCGGTTTGTGGTCTGTGTTTTAAGAGCACCCCATATCATGTCATCGTGGCTCGACTAAGGGAACATCTATTTATTTTCTCTATGATGGCTCATGAAACGTCCAACATGGAGGTCTACGAGAGAGTTTGGACTTTTTCATTTTACGAATAAATGCTTGCAAGGGAAATTTCATAGTAGAAATACTATTAAGGGTGTATCGCACGGTTACGTTCCCATACAAAAGTTTGTGTACATTCCCAGGCTAATGACAAAGTATGGTATTGCATATACATAATTATAGGTATTTGTTTGTTTTCTTTTAATAAAATAAACAAATGAAAGTAACAGAAGACAAATTGTATCTAGACACGCGGCAGCGTGTCAACGCCAAGTTCAAGCTAACAGAACTGGCTTGCAGCACCGTGTGTAATATTAAACCATACGATTTACCTGCCAAGCTCTTAGGAATTACCATTAAGAATTAGATCCGTAACCGAGGCCATGAGTAGAGTACAATAAGGTATAGGTAAAAAACTGAACTAATGAATGATGTGTGTAGTAGTGTACGTTTTCGTCTATCTTTGTGTATGTGAACAGTATGGAAAAAGATCCATTTCAAAAATGTAATATCTATTCGCACACATTACTCACAACATCAAAAGGCAATTTACTTTAGTTTTTCACCTATATGTACCTAGAAGCGACACTTTATCCAGATTCCGTGGAACACGGTGCCCATGCACCGTAGATCTTATTGGTTAGAACAGCAGCTCTAGTGCGTATGCCATATTGAAGAGTTTCTAAATTAAAATGTGGTATACCTTACATAGCTTATAATTTAACAGTACTTGTATAAAACTTAAATCGAATATAGTGGTAAAAGTATTTATTAAAAATATTGAGCTTGATGTATTATTTAAAAAAGTAGTGTCGTGACCATCTGCAGGAAGACCACGGGTTACTTTTTGACAGAAATCAATCCCTCAGCAAGTATCATATTCGCAAAGTTTATACAACTTTAACACTTTTCATGGTCGAATATGCAAATCATTCTTCCCCTTCGAAGTTGACGTGATTGATACTATACTCAAAACTAAATACAGTATCCCGCTACGTAACACACCCATTTTGATAGAATATATAACATAAGAGTATTGTCAAGACAAATGTATCTATCACGTACGATTATAATGTAAATATCAGGTTTACTATATATAGCACACAACTATCTTATGTACAATATCACAACGATTCACAAGTTAAGTACGAGTCGTAGGCACCGGGGTGAAAGTCATTATCTTATTAAACCACGCACGTGAAGTGGCTTTAGGTTGATATAATTTTATTTCTCAAAAAGAATTTCTAATTGTATAAGAGATTGTTTAAATTTTGATTTGAATTTATTTAAAGAGTTATAACCCAACCGATGCCGCTTCCATACCTCAGGAGCCGACTCAGTAAAATGCTAGACCTAACTAACTATATTATAGTTAAAGTGAGATCGTTTATTATTTGCCTAATAACGTCTCAACGGCGTAACAACTCTTGTTTAAAATTGGCACATATTTACATATATGGCATACGTTAATGGCATGTACATCTAGCATGGATATACGCTACTTCTATTCCGAGTAAGTGATCCAGTGGTTAAAAGCTGGTATTCGATAGCTAGAAGAATATACGTAACTTAAGTAGGCCCCCTTTGTTAACATTAAATAAAGCACTTAACTTGTAAATCGATGCTTTTCACCGTAATTACTCGTAAATGCTAACGTAATTTAGTAAAAATTTTAATAATCATTAATGTAAGTGCTGACGATCGTCATCAGAAACATTTATCGCACTTGAAAAATAAAATACCTATATTTTTTTAAATAAAATTGAAACTTTATACGTAAAAACGTTTAAGTTTTATAAAGTATGCGATTTATCTTTTTACAAAATTCGCTTTAATCAGTCTTTTTTACATTTAACAATTTAAAAATCAAGGTACACACAGGGTACTGCACGTTTTAAAACGAATAAATAATTAACAACTGTTAATTATACACAGTTTCAATAGTAGATTCAGTTATTATTTTACTCATTTCCGTCATTCGATTTAAGTGCATCTTTAAAATAAAGCTGCATAGGGTTAAAAATGATGAGTCGGTATAAAACATGCCTGCGTTTTAATACAATACTACAGAGATTTACTGAGATATGAATGATGATGAAAAATGATGAATTTAATAAAGTATATTTAGAAGGAAAAGGATGTAAACAATGCGTTGGAAAAGAACAAATGAACCCGACTTCATTTGACTACGAAGCTTTAATTTCTGAGCGGCTTGTTTGCTGGCGATTCGTAATAAACAGTATTAAAAATCCAGTGAGTTGTAGAGCGACTTCGCAAATAAATTAGTAATTTAAATAAGATGTGGTGAATGTTAGAAATGTTTAATTTTTTCCGCGCCTCATTTAGAGGCTTTGAAATAAAATTAGATGGGCTGGTCTATGATTTATCCGATTATTTGAAGAAAAAAAAGAAGTCACGATTTTGCAATTTTTTTGTAGACCTAGTTATTGTTGTTAAAGTACATAATCCTGTGCGGATGAAATCTCGTACATACTAAGTAATCAACAAAATTTAAGAAAATTCAATCTTATCCTGCTGTTTGTGTAAATATACGAGTTCTGAAAATCAGCATTAAGTCTTAGATGGAAACGGATAACACATCAACATTTTTTACCTTAAATCCGAGATTGTTCTAGATTTTATATTTGCAAAATACCGAAATACACGTCGCAACAACTATCTACTCGTTATAAAATCCAGTTCTTGTTTCAGTCGATATCTCTGCCCTTGTACGTACAGGACAGTCTCTAATGTTAGCTAACGTCATAACATTCATAGTTAAATGCGACCATTATTGAAACATTATTTTTCTTGCAATCGTCAGACTCGCTGATAGTCAACAATGTATTCTATGTAATTGGTAATATTTTTATATATATTTGATGATAAACATTCTATATCAAACATTAATGTCTCATTGTTCGAATACGATAGTTTAATTTGATATTGAATATATGTAAAATGAATTTTGTTATTTTATGTTTTGTATTACAGATGATATTCAAAATTATTACGCTTTTTATCGTTACTGACAGTATTTGAATTAGTATAAGTACTGACATTTATTTCGTGCACCTACAATATACTTGACATCGTGTGTACGGTACGCTATATCCTTACTGCTACGAACTGCTACGGCGGCGTAGCAACACTGCCTACGCCGCCAACATTACGAACACTCCATCAACAATACATCTAAACACCGAGAACATCCTAATAATATGTACATACAGCCAAACAACAGTGGATCTAAAAAATAGATTAATCGACGACGTTGCAAAGACACATCGAAAAGTTCAGTATAACACCTATTTACATATATAAGTACATATAATAAAGGTTAACCAAAACGTTTGTGTATATTTGTAAACGGGTTTTTATATCAACAAGCATAATTGGCAAGCGTCGGTGTCTCGACTCCTCGAGACTGTGGTTACTCTCATTCATCAGGAGGACGGGGGTTATCTGGAGGATCTTCAGCTTTTTCTTCAAGGATCGTAGGTGTATCCGATTCCTCGATGAGTATGGTGGTTTCTTTGGCGCGTTGATCTGAAAGGTGTTCAGAGGGCGTGACGAGCAGGCAGGGCGAGAGGGGGGGAGAGATGTGCTCCGGCGGAGCGCTGTTCGCGCGCACCTCCCGCTTTACTGATAAATTGATCATTTCCGCTTTGTCAGTTGACTCTGCATCGTTTCTGAAATTAAAAACAACATATAATCATCATTATCACCAGCATACGTCTACTATTGAACAAATGACTCTCTCATAGATCGCCACGTCAAGCGTTGTTTTTGGATGACGGGAATATAAAACTAGATGACATGAGTATAACATTTTTTATTTTAAATTTTTGTATATGGCATCATGCTCTTATGCTGAATTGTTGTATAGCCGACTTTTAAATATATTTAAGATCTACATACATCTGAATGCCCAAATTAACAAATAAAATGATTTGATTTTTATGAAAAAACTTGCCCAAATCATCATGCTGCGCTGGGCAGGTGGATTGGTGATCGGAGTAAGATGTGTGATGTAATTGGATACCCTGCTGCCACCCTCTAGAACTGTTCTTTAAGTTGCGCTATTTACGACACTTACGGAATGACTTGATGGTGACCATGTTTTAAGGTCAAGACCACACGGCACAAAAATCAGACACAAATAACATATGTTGATGCTATTTTATTTTAAATTATCTAGATAACCAAAAAATAATTAATAGTTTTGGCATATTTATCTTTTAAGTTCGTAGTTTTAAATACGTATTCCGTAACAAGTTTAAAATAAAAGGTCAGAGCAGCTATCTCAGCTTATTGCCAATAATTATTGGTTATTTGTTAAGTTCTTATCTTTCATCTTTATCGTTTTGATGATGATGATCTCACTTTTGGTAAAAAATATATCAGAACAACTTGATTAAATATTTTATTTAGTTATACTTTTGTCGCTAACTCCGCTTGATAATAATGTAGTACTGACCTTGATGTATTTTCTTCGATGTTATGTATATTACTTATGCTTTCTCCAGACGCTGAAATAGGAAAGAGGGATACATATTATCGATTTATTACTATGAGATTTATCTTTTTCCCGGAATGTTTTATTTGCATTTTTTCGGCCAGTGTACTAGGCAATCAGGAGTACTGAGGATATTAATTGGATCCGCTCATAGGTTCCAAGTTTATTTACTATCTGCTTCTTTAGGTATTTATAGTAAAGGGAAAGTTTCAAAATTGATTATGGTTACAATTAACATTAAGTCATAAGAACCAACAAAAACAAATTGTCATCTTTCTAATGCTAAAAAAAGTAGTGTAAAGAAGCAGATCTATTACATATAAGGAACGTATGTTAGATCTCCTGGAGCTTTATATGGAGATGGTTTCCTTATACAGAAAAAAAATGAAAGAAAAAAATTCTTTCCTTTTACAATTGTATAGCTTACTCGTACAACCAAAGTTTGGAGTTACCTGTTAAGGGTTCTACGTACTGTATAATATGTTCCGACAGTCGCTTCAATTTCCATAACAGTTTAGATACTAGAAACTATTACAGTTGGACTATCTTGACAAGGTTTATCACTGATACTTTGTTTACATTATTTCTTATTTATATTTAAAAAAACTAGTTTTAGATTATATTTATAAACGTACTTCTTTTTAGCTAAATTATTGTGACTAGAAGTTCTAAAATAACTTTTAAAGTTCATCATCACTGTCAATTTTCATATTAAACTTATATCGACCAACACTGTGTAATTTTTATGACCTAACAGAATACTGTATTTCGTATTTGGGGGCGTCCATAAATTACGTGAGATGATTAAGAGGGGGAGGGGGGTCGAGTCAAATATCATCTAATCTCACGTTGGGGAGAGGGGGGGTCTCGACAAATATCACGCCATTTTTTTCTGATTAAAACAAAAAAATAGTATACTATTTTGTTGAATATAATCCAAATTGTATGTACATGTTTAAAATTTAATCTTAAGCGTTATCGTAATATGATTAAGATTATTCACTAATTCGTTCGGAAAAAATTTATTTCATTCATACTTCGACGTTATATATCTACTGAACGGCTTGGAGTGGCTAGATCAGAACGAAGTTGAAGGAGCGGATGATTTTACTGTAAATTATATGGACATGTTGTTTCCAATAGTCTCTCTTGAGACCGCGCATAATTCTCCATGGACTGAATTAGAGTAATTCTTTTTTTTTAAATCACAGTAGACATAATTTAAGTATTCTATTGTTAACTTTTTATTACATTATAACTCTCAGCAATATTGATTACTAGTCTTAACTAGTCGTAAATAAAAGCACAAACCAAATTGTTTTTTTTTCTTTTTACAATAAACAATCTAACGCGTTTACGTAATAAACCCACATTCTGAAAAATCTCACGTGAGATTGGGGGACGGGGGAGGGGGTTGAATAAAACCTCACGACATCTCACCAAGGGCTCCCCCCTTAAGGAGGGACAGAAAATTTAAAAAAACACCTCACGTAATTTATGGACGCCCCCTTTGTAAAACTAAAAAATAAATATATATCTTCGTTCATAATACGATTTATCAGCGCTAGGAAATTTCCATACAAACCGAACTAGGTTGGTTACAAACATAAAATTGTATTTTAAAATTTACTTTAAACTTTTAAATTTATGATATTAAGATAGTATTGAATCGATAAAAAATATCGACACTTTGAAATATTAAAACAAGGCTAAAATCGTGTTTTGCTTGTCATATTTTCAAGGTCGCAACTTTGAATAGGATGAGGCTGTTTGAAAAGTGTGCATTTTAATGTCATGAAATATCATTGAAAACAATAACACAACTGACGGTGTATGGTGTCCTCCCTCAGCCGCTGCTGGCGGGCGAGTGGTCGGCGACGCGTGTTGTCGCGCACGCGTAGCGTCACCCCGGCGCACGCGCCGCTCCCGTGCAGGTCCAGCGCCAGAGACGACTGAGACCCGCACTCTGACTCCACAGCACTTGCGCTGTACATAAACATACATTTTTATCAAACATTTCACTGCTTACCTATTACGATGTCTATGATCCAGTGTGTCACAATCTGTCAGATTGCTTGGATCGCTTTGGGATGATTTTCGAATAGTTGCGTAAATATAATATTTAAACGCACCAAATACATTTAGTAAATACTGTACTTGTAAGTGATAACTTTAGTTATTAAATTTCACTGCATTTAATTGTAATGTTTTTGGAAAAGAAACTGTTATACGCATATTTGCTGGATTTTAATTTTTTCTAAAAGTAATTTTTCATTTACGTAAAGTTGGAGCCGTTTTTGCGTTGTAATTCTTTGTAGGTTTATTTTTGTGACGATTATGATATATTATATTCACCCTGTTATTACTTCATATAATCATTGCTAGTTTATTTCTGAGGACCGTCTGTAGTAAACAAAAATAAATATGATTAAAAATATAGATATTACTATCTACAGGTAGGAAGGCAGGAAAAGCAGATGAAGAATACCAAAGATGGAAGATGCTACGCTGGTACCTGACAGCGGACTGTGGCGGCTCGTCTACGGAGAGTGCGTAGCGTCGTAGCGGGCGTCGTAGCGCACTCGCGGAGAGGGGAGCGCGCGCGCTGCCGCTACGCAGGTCTGGCGCAGACCCGAACTGGGCTCGTCCCTTCACCCGCTCCGTGCCGCCTCTGTGCCACACACACGCACTGCCCTATTCTCTCAACAAGCGCTGGGCGTGATTCGATGGATGATGCAAATACGCTAAGCAGGCGAGTTTATCAAAGTAGCGTCAACAATCGAATATGAGTAGTTAAAAAGCTGGATCGGGGAAAATTCTACGTCACACCAACCGTCTCTTAATGAAGGTTTGGTTAACAGAATACAGAGCTTCAAAAAAAGTTTCTACGCTTTGTTGACAGTTGTGGAGCTAACAATATTAAAATATATTGAAAATGCACGAATAAAAATAGAATATCAAAGGTAACGTATTACTGGGATATTTAAAAAAGGTTGAATTGAGAATAGCTTATCAAAAACAAGGGGACACAATCACACAACATTACAAGATTAGGCTTAAGTTAAATAAAATGTGTCTGCTCTGATTGGAATGAAATAAGTATTGTACGGACAAGTACTATGTAAAGGTGTAGGTGTTTGTGCAGTGTTACCTGTGTGGGGCGTGTGCTGGTCGGTACCGGTGCAGCGGCGCTAGAGGCAGGGCGTGCGGTAGGGGCAGCACGTGAGGCAGTCGGTACACTCCTAGCTGGTCTAGTCGTGCAGGGGCGACGCACGCGGGCCCGCGACGCGGCAGCGGGCGAGGGAGAGTCTGTGGTCGCGCGGGCGTCACCTTGGCAGCGCTGTCACGAGCCTCGAACGTCATCACGCAGGCTGCTACTACGATGAAACCTGAAATTGATTTTTTTTAAATTAAAAACGAAATTAATTTCTGTAATTGATAGAGTGATTTCCTGAGAAATAGGTGTAGGTACATATGTAGATTATGAATACACAATCACAACACAACACGGCACACACTAAATAATAATACTCTCGCGTGTTCGTTCGGTTATCGTGTCGGATGAAATCAGTGCACAGTACTGCATAAGCCTAAGTCGGAGCCATTTTTCTTCACTTATTGTTGTTTATTTGTACGATAATGTTGTAAAAGCGTCGGTGACGCAGTGGATAAGGCGAGGACTCTCAATATGAGGGTACCGGGCTCGAATCCAGCCGTGTACCTATGAATTGTTTTTCAATTTAAGTACATTATCCGATTGCTTAACGGTGAAGGAAAACATCGTGCGGAAACCTGCATGTCTTGAACAGGCATGTGAAGTCCGCCGATCCGCACTGGGCCCGCGTGGTGGACTTTGGCCCATACACTCTCTGTTGGAGAGTAGGTCTGAGCCCCTCCAGTGGGGACGTATTATAGACTGTTGATGATGATTTGTACGATAATTGATCTGAATAAATAAATTATATATCTACTTAACTCTACGCGTTAGCGTAAAGTTTTTATTCTGTGACTATACTGCTATGTGGCCCGTGGCTTTGCCCACGTGATCATAACTTAGTATTTCTTACTATAAAAATGGTTTTATAAAACGTCAAATGTACCAATGTTTCAAATTTCAATGTGGTTTGGGCTAGGGGCAATGATATGTCAATCAGTCAGCAAGGGAAGCAGTTGCGCATAAAAATAAAAAGATAATTCGACATAAAACTACGTATTAGTAAGAGAACACTTTTTAGGAATCTTAAGAAGAATATAAACAGCTAAGGTTACTTTTTATGGTAGTCATTATCATTAGCCAGTAAACGTGGACTGCTGCACCATAGACCTATGCATGCCCGGGGTCATCTGTTAGTCTAGACAAGAGACATCCCGGTAGAAACTCATAGTGCACTAAAAAGGCTAACAAATAATGATTTGAGCTCAGACTTACAGTTGAGTGACCTTACAATACACGAATCGAAGATCTTTGCCATTTTGAAGAAGGTTCATACAAAAGACATCAACGCGACATACATTTTTCTTTTAATTTTTATTAGGTAGGCATCGGTTGGCGATAGGGCATTTTCTATGTCCGCGTGGCTAGCTACCACCATGTTACCTAAGTCTGCCGACAAACATCAGTATTAATAGCACTGTTTTGTTCCGGTATGAAATATTCAGCGCCTCATTAGCTGGAGTATTCTGGGTGCACACGCTTACCATTCGACGGCCTTATTGCACTTACCAACCCCTCATGATAAATGAGTAATACAGTTATTTTCACCAACGACGTTTCAATGGCACTGGGCACCCAAACATTACTTTTCATCAATAATTCCGACCGACGGACCGACGACCTGGTTAGAGTCGCGGGGAGTCGCTGGATGCAGGTGGCTCGGGACCGGTCGATGTGGCGTACCATGAGGGAGGCCTATGTTCAGCAGTGGACGTTTCCCGGCTGATGATGATGATGATGATGATGATATAAAATACAATTTAGCCCCCAATCTAATTAGTAGTATCAATTGTACGGGACGAGCAGAGCACTCGTCTGTTGTTGTACTCTTTTAGACTCACTGGCTTGCCTGCCAAACGCGGTGGGTGTTTCCAACAATAATCTTTAATCCTTGATCCTAACTAACAAAGAAGAGCATATATTTCCTGATATCATACCTCCAAATCCCATAACGATAGGTCCAGCGTACGAGAGGTTGTTGAGATGGAAGCCGCGCGCTTCGTCTTTTACTGATATAGTAGCGTTGCCGCGGATCTCTTCTGCCACCGATAGTGTGTCCGCGTAGTATCCTGCAATAGTAATAAAGCTGTGTTTTCAGACAGACAGTGTCCTATGTATTTAGACAAGAGTAAATAGCGACTACAGGGTAAACATAATGTTTCAGCACGACTACATTATTTGCCGGAATATGTCCATTTGTTGACCATAGGCTTCCCTTCATGTTACGCAATAATGGCGGTCAGGGGTCGCGTGAATTTAGGCGGCTCGACTAAAACCTAACAACATGGTATACTGCACACAACGTTGTATTTTTCCAAAATAACTCGGAGCATTTGTGGTCTGGAGATAGAAACGATAGTTTTTACAAAGTTCAACATTCAAAAATTCACTATACAGCGTGTATATTTATTACGGGAGAATATTTTGATGGCAATTAGTGTTGATCTTAAACAACATATTTACATAAATTTCGTTAGGTAATTGTATATTATTTTTTTCTATTTAAATTAATTGAGCACGCAATGTATTTTATACACGTAATTAATACATCTAAAGTTATGGACTGATTGTCGGTTCTTTTTACACGTTATAATATACTTTTATACACAGTTCAATAAACCGTTTATCCTTTGTCAAGTCTATTTGGACGCAATACATAGCTGCTCGGTCGTACTTTTAAAAATGATTAACTCTTTAAGCTATTTAACAACATTGCTTTCACATATGATTGGTACGGTCGTAAACTATATATGAATAAATTATTCGCTCGTATGAAATATACATGCTGTATTGCTATTTACGAAAGAAATATAGATGATGGCATATAATAAAATATAGAATTTTTTTTGCATATTTTAGTCAAAAATCTAATTTTAGCCTTGCTCATAAACATATAATATGAGAAATCACGAGATCTAAAAAATCGGTCTGCATGATCTTCTAAACATACGAGCAGTTACGAGCTCATCAACTCTTTTAAACTGTGGCTTAATATGAACGGACGCTTAATGAGCTGTTTAATTGAGTTCGCAGTAAATTAATGGTACGCCACAATTAGGTTCATTATAAATGCAAAACAGCTCGTTTAACATTCATGTCGCCCCGTTTGAGGTAATCGGACCAAAGCTCGGCACCATGTGGGCACTAGATGGGCATGGACTACTAAATATACGAATAAGTATAGCCGACAGTCTTTCGTAGTTGCTGCGCCTGTAAATTGAGCTTACGACAATTTATTAATCATTATTATTAATCCGATCGGCGGCATTAAAGTAAAAAGTACTACCGAATAACTTATTAATTCACGACTGGCCATGAAGCTAAAAATATGTTACAGTGGCGCCAGCCCGGGCGATAATCTTTCTACCGTCAAGCCACCTAACGGTAACACAAGAAAGTTAATTATCTTAATATCAATTATAATTTATACATTTCCGTGATGGATGGAAATGGTAAATTGTGTAAAATTGACATTCACACTGAAAAAAAAAAGAATAATGGATTTGCACTTGGCCAAATGCTGGCTCTGCTACCTTTGATACCGGAACAAAACAGTGCTATTAACACTGCTGTTTGGCGGCAGACTTAGGTAATATGGTGTTAGCTAGCAAGGCGGACATGGTAAATCACCAACAAAACCGACTATAAAAACCACTGAGAATTGAACCCGGGACTTCCGGATTGTCCAAGCATGTAGCCAATAAGCCTCGGCGACGGTTAAAATACGCAAACACAACGGAACATAAAGACGAAAGTTTCGTTTAGAAATTACCTTTGACACAAATTATACAAAACTTGAGATGAAAAAGTGGAGTGGAGCCGTCCATAATAAAATTTTGTGATGGTGAGTTTCATTCAAAAAACCTAGTGGAAGTCAAGGACCGATGCTGTATTCAACTGCTTTGCACGGGTAAATTCGAGAGCGTTATTTCATGATTTTTATAATAATGAGCTAAAAATACTTCATAACCATACGATTTAGTATGTGTCTTCGCTTTGATATAACTAAATTATGTAATATCCCTACCGGAAGAATATTCGTAAATATTGATGTCATTTAGATGTACTGAATGTGTTCAATGGAATGGGCATATGAAGTCACATTCAAGCTCCATCAACATGCGGCGAGCCCGCGCCGGACGCGGGAAGCCGGAAGTGTCAACGCCGCCGGAACGCTCGCTGTCAGGAAGCATTCCTCGCGCTCCGCCCCCGCCCGCACCCCGCTGTCGCCCGGCGCATTCGGTCATTAATATGACGCGGGTGTTTGTTTATAGTTGTTTCAGAGTTTCATTTGCCGGTTGTTTATATTTACGACTCCATTGTTTGCACGACCTTGCTCTACGGTTGTGTTTGTATTAAAATTATTTTTTAAATATTGTTCTAGCTGTCAAGAGGTAGTTCTGAGTAACAAGTAAAATTCACAAATATGAATTCTAGTTTAAAAAAATTGTATACATCTAAGACTTCACTAACTGATAATCCAACGTCCAGCCTATATAACATGACCAGAAACTTGAAATTGCGAACATCGATCTTTTTGACAATTTAATCTATAAGCATTGTCGGTTGCCTGGAAAAGGCCGCTTTTTTCCAGACTAGCTTCAATAATTTCTTGTTGTATGTTTTGTTTATTATTTATGTTTTATTTGAAAGAAGCAAACTTTACGTAAAGAGTTTTTGTATTGAAATTAACAATTTTTCGAAAATCCACCTAACATGGGGGTTAAAAATGTTTTTTTTTGTGGGCAACTCATTTTAGCTAGATCTTTTATTTGAGGGCAGGATTTTTCTAAGGAAAGAAGTTCCAAGAGGGATAGTTGCAGGTGACGTATTTGCTACTAATTCATAAATAAATATTTTGAGAACATGTTTTTGACAACCGAAGAAGGCTACTGGTTCATGAGCCACGTAGATTGGCACGGCTAAAAGTCTTCCCATAAGGTATTTTACCCTCACTCAGATGGCGGATGAAATAGTCCGTTGCACACATCGGTTTTTCTCCCTACTAACTACTAAAACCTAAATTCTACTTTTATGAAGAATTCTAATATTGATTCCCTTCACGGCACAGGTCCCGTACATTGTTTACGCAACGCCAGTACCGTCTTATATAACGTGACCCGTCTCGTAACAAAGAGAAATACGAGTAAGTAGAATACTTTCGCGACAAAGATTCACTCCGATTCATATAAAAATGTACAAGAAGATTACATGCTATTCAAACTTTATCACATGCACCAAAAAAATTATTATACTACGATGCATGTACATTGTACACCTATGCCAATTAATGTATGCACATTTGTTATCTACGTATTACAAATAATCAATCTGCTAGTTTCATGTTTCTGGGGCTTAAAGTTTATATTATATAGAGATGTATGAGTGAGTCTTTTTTCGCATAAATATAAACTATCCCGTGGGAATAAAAATTAGCGTATTTCCTTTTCTGGCCCTTTAAAAGTCATTCTTACTTGAAGGACAAATAAACAAACAAACTCATTGTCGCATTTTAATATTAGCATGGATGTTTATACAAATTTTTATATTTCTTCATAATCGCCTGCATATGTTCATGAATATGAATTTGTCGTAATCACCGCGTTTGTCGGGTGGATTGGTGATCGCAGTAAGATGTTGTTGTTACCATAAATAGACGCTGCTGCCTGGAATCTCCTGAATATTTTCCTCTAAGACGCTCTTCAAGAGACAAGCTGGGACATGGGATATTCTGAAGCTGAGGCCATACGGCCTACGAGATGATATAAATTAACATATTTAATTTTGACATAAATAAGAATATGACTAATTCCCTGGTGAAAAATGAATGAATATAGTCTATAATGTAGTTTAAAAAATATTTATTATTTATCTATCTTCAAAGTCAGTATGCGCATTATTATACATCTGGTGTGCAATTCACTAAATACAAACATCCTTACAACTTCACGGCTCGAGGATGTCTTTGCTGACGTCATTCGATATTGACCCTTGTTGCCTAGAAAACTAGAGATATCGTCATCAAATATATTTGTAAGAGGTGGTACATATGTTGGTCTTTAGTGAATAGCATCCCAGCATTTCCTAAAATAGCAGATGAGTTATTTTTGACAAGTGTTTTACCACTGTATGCCTATTCACTTTTGCATTATTGTTTCGCAAATACCGTGAGAAGCAGGTGTTTCCTTTTTTATAATAGTGTAAATATTGAAGTATAGGCCATGGTCACGTACCTATGACGGCCATAGCGGCCCCTAGCAGCATCAGCAGCAAGCCGGCGGAGAGAGCCCTGCACGCGTGCCACAGGCATTGAGAGCTCATTTTACCTCGCACCACCTGAAATACAACAAACTGAACTGAATTGTTGTTACCTAATATTGAAATTCGTAATTACATATGTATACATATGTATATATTTAGCTACCTATCTCATGTCACAACTCTTGAATTTTTCTAAGTAACTTTTCTAGTAAGTTATTTTATTTGTCGGTGAACGTTTTCATTATCATCATTGCTAGCCATGAGACTTCCTGATCGCCACGAGCTACTTCATATATGGAGTAACCACTACGCTTGGCAGGCGTTTGATTGTCACAGTAGATGATGCCTCGAATCTCATGGTTTCCGCTAGAAGTTGCATTTTCCGACACACATTTGATGACACGTGGTGCTCCTAGCAAATGACCTTTTACGACTAACTAAATCATTAAATAAAATCTATCGATATGATGTTAAACCAAAAGTTAAACTTGTAGATCCTTCCAAATGTCTACAAACTAAAAGTAATGCCCATGCTAAGTATTATGGGGAAACCATAAAAGGACATTATAATTTTCTTTTATCCGTCACTAAGTAAGCAGATGATAATAGTTTTAATGTATTCAAGAGAGTTGCGTGCGCAACAAGTACTCAACTCAACAAGTCCTCAGCATCTAGCGAGCGGTGACATTCACCGATGCAGAGATAAATGCCAACAGACGCTACCTACATAGCAATAATAAAACTTCTCAGAAGCACAAACTCTAGAGGGATACGGAGGTTGCTTCTTGGGTAATGGGTACGTAGGCGTAGAGTGTTGTTGTTTGTTTTGTACCTGTACGTTCCAGGTGGCCCCCGAAGCGGGGTGGGCGCGCCGCAGCGGCCCGGTGACGCTCCGCGCCCGACGCATCACAACTGCCGCGCGGCCCCGGCACCGGCCACCGCGACCCCTGCGCGCGCATACAGACTCCTGATACAGCTCACACACCTACATAACAATCAACTAATGAGATCGAAGCGTGACCGTCTCTCTCCCTAAATATCACTACGACAACACATCCAACTTTTTCAATTTTTATTTTATAGTTTCAGTATGTAGTCGGGTAGTCAATCCTTAAAATGCTAGTAGCAGCTAGGTGATTCCTGGTCGTGCTCCAGCCGTTCATTACAAGCATTGATTGTTGTCCCGGGTCGACAACGCCGCGCCGCCGGGAGGGTGTCACTGACATTTTAATGAAGTACGACCTGTAGTAACGAGCGATATTTAAATCTTGTTAAACGAGCGAGACGATTCCTTGGAAATGATTGGTAGTTATTGCAATGGTAATTGTGCTTGTACGCTCTGTGGTATCAGTTTAAGAATAGGGCTATCCCAGGTAAAAGGTGACCTAGGGAAGTAACAGAGGATGTTCAGCAGCTATTTGCATGAATCATATCTTACTGCGGTCGCCGATCAACCTCCCAAGCGTGGTGATCCACGAGAGGGCCTCATGTCAAACTTACTTTCGTCTCGAAAAATTATCACTTCAAACCTTAATATTTAGCTTCCTTCCGGATTCCTGAACCGAAAAGTGGTGCTGGCAGACCCTCAAGTTTTTTGAAAGACCTATTCAAAAATACTTTACACAATGGGGTAGACGCATAATTTTTTTCCATCCCCCAGTTACCTGTAAGGGATTCACCCTAAAAATATTTTCTTCTAGCTTTCTAGTAGTCATAGTCTCTGAGCTTAGCCGTGGACGGACAGACGGACTTAGCGAATCTATAAGGGTTCCTTGTTTGACTACGGAATCCTAAAAATAGACTTGCTACTGATGTTTATTCTGATTGAGCCCAACATAGCCAGAAGGTCATTGGGATCCCATAGCTATGTGGTAGCAACCCGGTGTGGTTGGTGATATGGCAAGTTATATGTCCACCTTGTTACCTAACCACCATGTTCCCTAAGTCTGCCGCCAAACAGCAGTGTTAATAGCACTGTTGTGTTCCGGTATGAAAGGTAGCACAGCCAGCGCCTCATTAGCCTGAGGCTTCTGGACGCGCACGCCTACCACCCAGCGGTCATATCGTCACTTACCATCAGATGAGATGAAGGCCAAGTGCAAACCCATCATACATTAAATATAGTCCCAAAAATTTATTTGTTAAATCCATCTTAATAATTGATTGACTAATTCGGGCCCGAGAAAATTAGAGTATAGAGATAGGAACCAACTGGTGCAAATTAATTTTATTTATTTCGCAAAATTCTTCATATTGGCCTCTCAAATTAATCTCCTATATTTTTCCAGAAATTTAATGCACTTCATATATGAACTATATATAAAAACGCAAATCACTTTTTTGTTACGGAGTAATTTGACAGTCAGCGCAGACAATTACTCGTTATTACGTATTTATTCCTACGAGTATAAACAAAAGCTGTATGATGATGCCTCAGATATTCCACAAAGGATAACGTAAGTCGAGCCGCAAAACCAAAATTTACTCTGAACAATGGAAGTACGATCACCTCCGGCTATCAAATAAAATATGTACATGGCAAATGCATGGTTGAGGGAGTATACAATATATACCTACTGTGAAATACTCGTCTTTGGAGGAGAACGAACGAATAGTCTGAGAATGACTACATAGTACATATAGGTTTTTGATTTACAGAAAAACTAATATTTACCGTGAATTTTTTAGGATACCGTTATGTGGAGATCATGTATTTTTTTCGGCTGTCCTATGATAGGTGTCGTTGGATCGGTCTTTCAAAATATTATGGGTGGGTGATTTTGCACATATGTTTTACAGTCGAGTCATGTCAGCTAAATGATTGAATTGAAGGGTTGTTTTTGGATATACGAAAAAAATCAAAGCAGTAGTAATGTATATAATTAAAGCGTTCAAAAAGAACTAAAAACCGACTTCAATTGCCTAAAAATTTGGTTTTAGTTGGTTTTCTCAAAGAGCGACCAATTAATTTCGATAAAATTTATATGGGTGGTCCGGTCCACATCTGAAGTTGCTCTACACAACGAAAAAAGAATTATCAAAATCTGTTCACTATTGGCGGAGTGCACGCGTAACACACATACAAAAAAATATAGTTTAAGCGTTAAAGCGTTGGGCGCTCGATATACGAAAAATGTGGCACAAAGCGCCCACGCTTTTTTCACAATAATACTAGTATTTAGTGTTCGTTCATTATTGTTTTAAGCTTATTTTATTTTAAAAATTATTTTAAACTTTTTAGTTCGATATTCTTTAAAAGCGTGTTTTTTAGTTTTTTTAAACTATATTTATTTTTCACTTTTTAGTTTAATATGCTATCAAAGCGTGTTCTTTAGTTTTGTTTCCAATTTTTTATTTACTATAGATTATCAACTATTTGATGGTAGTTTCTTTACCGACCGGTTTTATTCCGGAAAGTGAGCCATAAAAAATTAGCTACTAGGGCCGAGAAGGCAGCAGGCGCGCGAGTTACAAACGAAGACACTCGATATAATTTCTATGGACGGTGACGGGTCTTGTTCGTTGGCCGGCTATCGACGATCGTGAGCAATTTCGCTTTCCGTCCAGATAACGAGGATCTCCCTCCAGTCGAACACTCAGAACTATGTCTGTCCTATTTGCACCAATTATTAATTATGGGTGGTTGACAAGGAAGCCAGCAGGCGCGCGAAGGAGAATTACAAACTCACAAACCCACAAACTCACAAGCCCACAAACATACAGGTGAAGCTAATAAAAAGCGTGTTAAAAACATACGCGTCGAATAGAGAACCTCCTCCTTTTTTGAAGTCGGTCGAAAAGGCTAAGCAGACTTTACATGTTAACGAGTACTTTTTGTGGACCGACTTATCAAATAAGTAAAATTTCGTATAAATTCAAAATCAAATAAATTAAAACTAGTTAGTATTGTTATAACTTTGTAACGCTAGGCCACTAAAATATGACTGCGTTTATTATGACAGATAACTACGGAACCAAACACTGCACGTGGTTCGACATGCACCGTTATATGGTGTATTCTAGTATTCCTATTGTGGTCCGATTTTTTTGATTTCTCTATTGATTAATTCAAGGGTGGTCTCATTAAAATTTAAGCACATATTTTACCTCTAGGGTGGACAATTAGGGGTTGAATGCCATTTATTACAACACAAACTTTCCGTTCGCTGAAACTTACAAAAATAGTATATATTTTTCTAAAACAAATGAGGGCTTTTATTTAAATATTGTTCCTGTTTGAACTTATTAATTAGTCTATATGTCGTACTCTTATTAGGGTATGAGTGTGTAATATACTTTTGTATTTTCGTAATATGAGAGAAATATAACTGTGATCATGATATAAATGACAGGCGCAATTTCGGAGAAGTCAGGAGATTTTTCTTGATCTGGTTCATCCAATTACCGTGTAAGTAGGTACCTAGCGCCGAGTAGTTAATTGATGGTTGACGATTGTGCATCTGAAGGATGTGTCCGGTGCTCCGGTGTGTGCGGAGGAGGCTGGGTCCGCGCGGGGGAGCTGTCACGTGGAGCTCGGGGCGCCGGCGCGGCCGGGCCGCCCGGGCGCTCGGCCGGGCTCGCGGCACGGCATTCCCCAGCCGGCAGCCTGGCGCCGCGCTATGTGCGACGCCTCGCGAGACGTCGCGCGAGACGCGGGCCGCTGTGATCGGAGCGGAGCGCCCCGGGCCGGGGGCGTCATCGCCGGCGCCGCGCTGCGCTAGAGCGACGCGGTGCATGGTGGCGTCGCGGCGGCGGAGAGGCAGGTGGCGCCCGGCCCGGGCCGCAGCCGCAGGTCCGAGGTCCGCGCGCGGCCGCCCGCCTCGCCGCGCTCATGGAGCCGCCCTGGGAGCTCGAGCTCGAGCTGCGGAGGCACATAGAGTCCTGCGACTGCACCTGCGACCACATGGGCTACGGGAATTACATGGACTACCAAGTGGCGCCGGCGGCGGGTCACGCGTGCCTCTGTCGCGCCATCACCTCGCCACACGCACACGTACGTTCCAACGACGAACGACCGCATCAGTCATCTCACACACCCCATGCTGTGTTGTAGTTAGTGTCCATCTGCCTTAACACAACACACACTCACACCCGTGTGTTGTTTGTTTTGTGAATATCATTCATTAATTCATTATCATTTGTTTGTGTTCGTAAATAGAGTTAGTGGATTCAATGTTGTAGAGCAGTTTTTAAGCTTGGATGAACACGCATTTATTAAATTGTTCTTCGATCTTTGATAATAATATACAAAATACAAAGTGGGAGTGAACTAGCGGACAAGGCACCGAGAGTCCAGCACCTATGCAAGGAATCATATAGATATGATTAACCGCAATAGAACTTCTTTTTCGGCCGCATAACAGAATTTATGTGCTGTAAAAGGCTTTTGTTGATCTTAATAGTAGTAATTATAGTTAGAGACGACGTTATAGTTTACGTAAACCTGTTTCAACTTTATTTTTGTAGACTAGCTATTGCCCGCGACTTGGTCCGCGTGGACTTCAGAAAGTATTCCACGAGAACTACATGCTCGATCGGGATAAATAGTAGCCGATGTCCATTTCCGACTACCCTTATACAAAAAATTACGCCATTCTCTCCGTTACGTAATAATTATAAGCAAACAAACTCACATTCGCATTTCAAATATTAAGTGCGATAGATATGACGTTTTATCTACTCGTACACTGGAGATACAAGGAATTGTTTTGAGTAGTATTTTTCATCATATGTCGAAAACTATGCGGTACAAAAAAGTCATTACTATAGCTAATACGTAACTAATAGCTAGACCAGTTTAAAATTTGGATTTTCAAATAACTATATTATAAAAATAACGTGCCAAAAAGGGGGCTAGTCTCAGGGCCAAGCAATAGCCTTGTCTACGTCTTGTCTAATATAATAGTCCCTAATTTCAAGTTATTATCAGATGGTTGCTAAGACGAGCAGCTGTAACAGACGCAGGGGCGCAGGGACGAAAGTGTTTTTTTAATATTTGGAACCCTGATAATAGAAACATTTCAAATATGATGATAATGAGAAGACATTACATTATCTTAATGATTGTAAGGTCTAGAATACAAAGATTTATTGCAAAACATACGAAATATGCCTCGTTTACGAAAATACTTATTGTCAATTTTTAGCACTTGACAAAATATACAATTTGAATCAATGATCATCAAAATCATTAATCTGTTATTTTAAATCCACCAAAGCCCTGCATCATGCAATATAATTATCCAGTCATTTGTCACTTTTTATCCAAATTGCTGCTTTTTGGGGTTCCGTATACGAAGGGTAACCAACGGGACCCTATTACTAAGCCGCCACTGTCAGCGAGCTGTAATAGTACACAACAGTTGAAATGTGTTTATTTCAGTTGTCGTTATAAAAACAAATAATAAAAATAAAGTTAAAAAAATTGAAATATGTAAAAAAAATAATTAGTAGTAGTTTGTTGTAGTACTTAATTGTAGTTTTGTCAGCCGCATTCGTCAGAGCATTGTTCGACCTACCATATATTTATGATGTTCTGTGCGCTAATTATTCACATTCTGTACGGAACTCTCCTTGTGCTAGTCTCGACTCGCACTTAGCTTTTTTTTCTTCAATAAAAATATTTAGACCTTTGAAATTGATTTTTTTTACATATATAAACATTTTGAACAATGAATTGGTTTTGCAAAGGTTTTAAGATATAAAATTAGTTGAACGGTACTATTCGTGACTTATTTTCGTTAGTGAGTTTGAACTTGCGTTTTTTACGTGTATCTCATTTGAGAGAGAAGTCCGAAGATAAACGCTTGCACACCCAGAAACCAACATCGGTTATCTTACCTTTTGTCAAAAACAATAATGGAGCAATCAATGAATTGCCCCGGCCACTAAAAACATTGAGAACTTTTTGTTTGGCTGGTGGTAGGACATTTTTGATGTCCGCCTGGCTATCTACCACCATATTACCTAAGTCTGCCGTCAAACAGCAGCATTAATAGCACTTTTGTGTTCCGGTATGAAAGGTAGCAGAGCCAGCGCCTTATTAATTAGCTTGAGACTTCCGGGTGCGCACTCTTACCATCCAATGGCCTTATTGTCACTTACCATCAGGTGGTATGTATACCAAGTGCAAAATTAGGTCATTTTTAACCGACTTCAAAAAGGAGGAGGCTCTCAATTTGACGAAAATGTATTTAAAAATGTTATTACCTCTGAACTTCGACTGGGAGAACCGATTTGGATGATTCTTTTTTATTTGAAAGCTGGTGCTTCCCGTGTGGTCCATTTGGTTGGTCCAGTTCTGACAATGGCATCCATGAGAAAACCATACAAGTCTTAAATTTGCTGTATGCTATTAGGGCAATTGAAGTCGGTTTCTACCGACCCTTCGTTACGACGACATGGAAGGACAAACAAATAAACAGTTTTAAATGTAACGTGGTATTAAGTTATCTTCTCTGAAAAACGGAGCTCTAAAATATAATTAAATTATTGAAACATTCGTAAGACATTATATAATATTTGTTAAAAACTGCTAACGGCTAAATCGGTACGCGACCGCGACCTAGTCCCGCTCACCCTGATGGACCTCCAATAGTTTCGAAACTAGTCGGTACCGAGTTCACGTGAGTTAGACGTTTTTAACAAATGCTCTAATATATAGTTTCAAAAACGCATCCTTCAAACAAATTGGCCTCTTTTCTACAACAAAAAGAAAAGGAACCGTAAAGTCTGGAGGGCACATTATTACTCAAGAGCACATTAGGACGAGCGGACATAAAATTTAACACATGTGACATCACTCCTGTCCCGCCAGGACTCGCTCCTCCCTTTACATCTCAATTCAGCCGACACTCAATTTTATAGCACTAAGAGGGATTTACCGACATCTCCTTTAGAGTTCGCTTCGCCGAGACTGGCCGAGACTAGGATAAGGTACATGCGGGGGAGCGTATCGCCGTATCGCATAAAGACACTCGCTAGGAAATGAAATTTTCTATACGCCACATTATGGCAGCCCACGTTTTTGCGACCCATGTTCGTTATCGGATTCGAAAAATGGGGCCCTGGGTCCGAAATACGAACACGTATCGGCCTATTGTATTTTTTCTTATTTGGATTGCGTTTCCTTTCGATGAATAATAACATAGAAGGGTTGGAAATTAATTTTCTAACAAATTACAAATATACCTGTTCTAATCTTGGGATCGGAATTAAATAATACGTTTCATTTAGCTTTTTTATATACAAAATTATTCAGATATAATCAGATATATTATAATGCCATGCTATGTATATGTCGAGCGGGAACTAAGACCTTTAGATGAGTTTTTGTTCCCACTACCCAGCGGATAACAATAATGATCGGAAACACTGTAATGTTTATTGGTCATATTATCTATTTAAAAGTAATGTACAGTCGGATGAGTTATCACTAAGTCGCCATTGTAAATCGCCAGATTAATAATAGTGATCAGAAATAGTAATTAACATAGTATTTAAGTAAGTCGAGTTCCTACACCAAAGTTTCTTAACAGAACAAGCGAATGAAATAAGTGATAATTTACCTTATTTATTAATTGCACTTGTTTTGTATTTGCAATTTAATTCGTTTATAATAATAATAATTTCGTATTTGCAATGGAATTGCAATTAGCGTAGCAATGTGTACCAACTTTTGAATGTAACGCTACCGATCCCTTTAATGTAAAAGCTTTCTATAAACTAAAAACGCGCAAAACAATAACAGCATAAATACATGGATATAATAAGCTCTCCACTGTTTACGATTTATTCATGAAAAATCACAATTCATTGCCGTTTGTATTTCCTTCACGAAACTCGGCAGTCGACCCAATCCCGTACAATCTGGAGCTCATGACATTCGGAGAATATTTTATTCAGGTGGACCGCCAACAGACGGGTTGGCATCATGTTATAAATTTACACAAGTAGGTGCCTATTATTCGGCTACATCTTCACTCTTCATGCGGATATGAAAATTTAATTCCGTTTCTATATCTGTGTCCAATCTTTGCTGCAATTCCAAATATATTGGAGTAAGTGCACAAGATGTGGCGTACCGTGAAGGAGGCCTATGTTCAGCAGTGGACGTTTCCTGGCTGATGATGATGAAGTGCACAATATCGTATATACTAAAAACACTTTCTATTTCAAAAATATTTTTTTGTACGTACATACCTAAACGACAAATGTTGTATTCTATTTTAAACATTTGTGGCAAAAGAAATTTGTATGGAAGCATTCTGACCGAATTCCCGCTAGGACAGATAGGATAGTTAGTTGATTTCACAAACCACTTTGTATGTATGTATATTTTGTAGAAACTTAATTTTATGAAATTCTTCTTCCCTTCTCAAATTGATTGGTGTTTTTATTACTCTTAATTCAAAACTTAAATTTCAGGTAATATTGCAGTAACAATACATACTATGCAAGGATTTTTTTTAAATATAAGCTAGCTTTTGACCGTGACTTCGTTCGCGTGGACTTCGGAAAGTATCCCACGACAGCTACTTGCTTGATCGGGATACAAATTAGACCATATCCTTTTCCGGCCCTTCAACTATCACTATAAACAAAATGAAGTCAGCATGGCCCTCCCAATACGACGGAAAGAAAGGACAACAAACTCACTTTCGCAATTATATTATTAGTATAGAATGTATGGATTCTTATGATAATAACATGCATGCAAGTAAGTGCCGCGTGGTTTCAGAGTTATCATTGGCACACACGTGTACGTGTTGTGTAAGACCTACTCGGTAACTATCAGAAGACGAGTAGAAGTGTTTACCTATTTAAAAACATGCTACTACGGTCACCAATCGACCTGGTCCTGCCAAATGTGGTAATCATGCCAAATCTGGTAAGCCCAATCCACGTGGCCAAGCATGACAAGTATGCGCTTTCCCAAATTAACCCCATGTTCTTACATAGGACGCACGCAAAAAACATTTTACAAAATAATATTATTATTACATCATAGCAGCTTTGTATACGTCGCCGCGACAAAAAGGATGTTATCAACCTAATGTTTCCTATTGTTTGACAACAATCAGACATCAAACCCGCACAATAATAGAGCAAAAATGTAGAGGGGAAGGACAGTCTATTCAATTTGTTACCGAAACAAACAAAGCCAACCAAAAAACCATTACAAGTAGTGAAAATGTTGATCATCTGCCTTCGTCGCCGATAGGAAGGAAAACATAAAGATAAATTGTACTTGTATCTTCCTTAAACATGTCATGGAGGATGAGTGGTCCCCGTTTGTTTCCTTTAACAAGTATTTCTCCGGATCTTCTTTACAAGTCCTTTACAAATCTTTCGTGTGAAAGTTAGATGTACGAGTAAGGTGTTAGGGAGCTACAATACTCGACGTAGATTGAATAGTGCTGTGTTTACGATTGCTTTGTTCGTGCGGGCACTAAACTGGAGATACAGGCTCGCCTAGGCTTCGTGTAATAATTCTAGATCAGAAATGATATTTGAGAGATTTAAACGCAACTCAAGTCAAAAAAAATGTATACCATGGTTCAGAGCCACTTAATCTACTCGTTAAAAATGATTGAACTGAAGAACAATTGTATTTTGGTGGAAATCAAGGAAATATAATGATTTCTTCAAACATCGTATTAAAAGCATACCTAAAGGCCATAACTGTTAGGGAACCTAGAGACATCATAGTCATATGGTTTATTGCTTTATTGCTTTGCATGAGTAGGTATAGATGGTAAAATTAAATGTAAAAGTACATCATGGAGCCCTGTTAGGGCATTAAGGCGATCCACCTCCATCAAAGTTTCATACTTAATTTCTGTTGCCATTATCTTTTAAAATATAATAGCTGAATTTTCATTTTAATCACTTTTTTCGATTATTGTTAAAAGTGCCACTGAATATGAACCATTAACTGCGTAACTGCTATTTTCGCTAACTATGAAGTTGTAAATTAATGATATTTATTTCGCGACACTATAATTTCACCTCCTATTTTTAGGTAATTACTTATCAAAGCCAGCTATTCTATTTTAAAAGATTATGGCAACAGAAATTTAGTACGGAAGCATTTGGAGAGCAATTACGAGTATATACAATCATCATCATCATCAACAGCCTATAAACGTCCCCACTGCAGGGGCTCAGGCCTACTCTCCTATAGAGAGTGTATGGTATATATACAATGTAAAATACAAAATAGAAGGATCACTGAGGTTTAATAATTCGTCTACCGTGTAATATGATTTTCTTTGTAGGAATTTTCATCCAGTTAAGGAACCCAAGAAAATTGTTTATTCTTTGAGTTTATTTTTACTCTTCATCTTTACAATATTTACTAATACTTTAACTAAACTATGTGATATATGAATGATATTTAACTAAATGCGATAATGGTTGCAATAATGTGGAAGACTGGAGAAACTCTGGCAAACTAAATCATGGGTTGTACCTCAGGCATCAGTTAAAAGATAAAGAGCTGATAACTGTCTTCATAATACATTAAAGTTCTCTGTGAGAATACATATCCTGTTGTTTTGACATATTTAACTATGTAATTTTCCGTTTTTGTAACTAATATTTGATGTTACAGTTCTGAATTTCGGTCAAAAATATTTATTACTTGTGGGAACTAAGTATACTCAAAAAGTATTTACTAAAATTTATTTTAGGTTTAATTAATTAAAATAGAATATATTTTAGGCAATTTAGCTAGCACACCTCACAATTTTTGTGGATTTGGTACAATAATTTGTTAGTATAGACGGCTTGTATGCTTTCTCTATTGTAGCGTAATTGACCGAGTTAGTGTTTAAAAGTATTAAATAATTTGCACTACCACTTCCATGCTAAAAAAACTTTCATGATAGTGAATATAGTGAATAAATATTGGGAACTTGTTTGGGCAGAACAAAATCAAGATTTGTCTTACGAAAATTAAATTATCTATTATATGTATTGTTAGTTATCGAGAGCTTTTGCCTTTACGATGATAATACAGGAGTGTAGAGGTAGTAATAGTATTTTGGTCGGGTTCACCGTAAAATTCTCAGGCTATATAAATTTTGAATTTAGTTTTTAGGCTATTGCATAGCTTCTATCGCGGACCTTGAGCGCGGGGACCGAATCGAGAAATTCCGTAACGAAAAAACCTCACGCTCCCCACTCCGACGGGCACATAGGTGTGGCTTGAAGGCCGTGCATCGTCTAACGTCGTTTCAGTTCGGCAGTCTTCGACACGGCGTTGTGTGCGTGCGATTAGACGTATTACTGTTTTATAATTTATTAAATATAATAGTATGTAATTTGATATAGCAAAGCAAATCCGTTATGTTAGCTAAATATTATAATTATAATCATCAAAAATCATAAATAAATAATTATAATTGCATAAGTAGATACAAAATGCTATGCAATAGCTTTACCGCGGCAGTCCCCGAGTGCCACACGTCTTTTTTTTTATTTGATATATTTTTTTACCAAACAACAAGAAAATAACAACGTATTAATTTTGTATTGACGACATGACGGTTTTCATTTGTAGGCTCGATTATATATACGTATATATCTACATAATGTATTCATACAAAAGAAAAATGAAAAGTATAACATCTCAAGGTGAACAATTCATCTTCTTCATATACCACAAAAACTTATATTTACTTTCTTTACAAAAAACCACCGCACTTCGGTAAAGCATTGCTTGTCCTGGGGCAACGCCGAAACCCGTCTGAGTTGGATTCAAAATGATTTTCTTTATTTTGTTGTTCGTGTTAGCACAATGGATATTTAAAAGGAGATAGGGACTACCATTTCTTTTGCTTTGCCTCATATCTTAGAAATAATTTATGGCCATGGGGTTGATCCCATAAAACCATCCTCTCGACTACTTATGGGTCCTACGTAGATGGTACATTCCCCTGGGAAAGGTTTATCGCGTCCATCAGAACACGGTTAAGAAATAAGTTACCTGAAAAATTTTATAACCGAGAAACAGAAACACTTTTTGTAATCAAAAACTTGTTAATAACAGTTCACGTTTCTAAAGAGTTTTCTATATACTTGTACATATTATATAAATAACTTCGCTCTTTACTATAAAAATCTATATTAACAATGTTTAAGAGTTCCGAGATCAAAGCTATTCGTTTAACTAGGCGTTAAAATTTCCAAACAATCTGCAAGAAAATATTATTAGGTAATTTTACAATGGGAAACAGGGGGAGCGTAGCTTCATTTCCCCGGCGGTGATGGTGGCGCGTCGTCCGGGCCGCGGCCGCGGGCTGTCGATACCCGAAACAGACGTCCCATATTGAGATATCGATCTGTGCTATCTTCGTTGAATGAACATTACAACAGTGACTGCTGGACGGTGGCGGTGCCTGTAACCATCTTATTTTAAGGATGACCCAGTTAAAAAACGCGGCCGCCCGTAAATGGTTCGTGAAGAGCTAATTTTAAGTACCGATCCGGCACAAAATACCCGTTGAGAACTACGAGAGTATAGGTTCTCTCTGCAAACAAGTTGTACTTATCTGTCAGACAGGAATTAATGTTGATTTACTGCTTCCGGAATTGCCCTAAAACTAATTTATTTCAGAGTCCACCAATAATGATAATAAATACCCACTCAGATTACAAAGGAGAAAAGTTCCTCTCAGACTTTCGAGTAAAATAACAACTCTCGCTCAATGGGAATACTTGTAATAAAAAATTCAAGTTCTTGTGCAAACTTTGATCGTAAACTTTTAATATTTTACGGGACGTTGAATTTTTCGCATATCGCAACTTAGTGCGGTTCCTAAGTTAGAAGTGCGATGACATTCTGTCCTGCAATATGAATGCGGGAAACTTGAAACTAAAATAAAATTTACATAAAACAAGCGCACTAATATATAATATGAATTGTGAATATATCAAAGAGTTAGCATCCACTGGCACGTATACATGCTTGAAGCTTCGTGTTTGATTCTGAATTTTTTGAAGTACTACACCAAAAGTATATACTCAAAAAATATTACCCTGGCTAGTTTACATTATACTTTTATTTGGACGACGTTTGCTAATAGTCCACATTATAAATGGTACAGAACACAATTTAGAATATTATCGATCGATCCGAACACATTATAAATTGTTGAACTTGAGCCTTCTGCTACGGATCTGGTGACCGTGGAACGTTGTTTCGTACCCCATGTTAAATAAGCCCGACACAATACTGATGCTACTCGTATGTAAGAGTGGGGACCGACACGGCCAATCACGAACCCATATAAAACGTAAACGCACATCGATAAATCGCGTGATTCCCAACATGAATCGCAGTTCGGTCCGTAGCATCGGAATCTGCGCTGAAAGCGGCTCTGCGGGCGCTGACAGTCAACGGCTGAGGTAACAATAGGGGCGCAAATTTCACGCAACATTATGTCGGCCGGGCTTCGAGCCCCGGGACCGGGCCTGGGTTGCCAGCAGCGATGCGGGTGAGCTGCGAGGATGCCGGTGTCCGACTAATGTTGCCAGATACGTATTCACGTGAGAGTTATAACTAGCCACTGGATTGTTTACCTATCTCCTTCTACACTCAACTTTATTTATAAGTTTCAGGACGGACGATTAGATTGTGTGAAATTTTTGGTGTGATGCTTTTAATCGCAGTGAGTTTAATACGCCCAATTTATTTCGGTATTTAGTTTTATTATTATAGTAAATCTTTAACAACACGTTGGGCAGTTCTGTCGATATATAATCTTATTTTTCAGGGCCCACCCCAAATTCGCCTATAGTTTGGGAAACGCTGTCTAGACAATTATAAAATAAATGACGTACCACTGCTGGTGCGTCCACACCTGTAAACTGTACCTATGCGCGCCTAAATCGACGAAGCGTGACTCTGAGTAAGTGCCTGGCATGCAGCGAATCGATGCAGCTCCGCCCGCGACGCGACCCGACCCCGACGACGTGTTTTCACAACTTTCTCGGCTCCAGTGGTCGCCCCAGCCCCGGGCGACCCTCGCCCCAGCCATCTACCAACTCTTGAAAGCCTTGTGGCTACCCTAGTTACTTTTGTTTGTATACCAAAGCTGTTGTGAAAGCATGTGAGTGCTACAAATCTTTAGTCAAGCTTTTAACTGCTCTGTTAACAGCATTGTTGTGATGAGCGAGTCGAAACCTTAGCTTCGATTTGTAGATCGACAGTTGTGTATCTATGTAAATAATAGGTCATATTTGCGTTATAGTTTTGCAAGAATACTATTTTGTGGAGAATTTAATGTTAACACTAAACGCTGCACGAGTCCCCATCGAACGCGGTTATCGATTTAGATCTCGCTCACATTGCTATTTGTGTATTAAAATGATAGAACAACACGGACCCGTAGATATCACTTATAAAATTGTAGATATAATTAAACGACACGGACATAAGCGTGGCGACACACCTGTCTTTGCTGTTCTGATCACCCAGATCATCCGGAGTCCGGAAGGCTAAAATGCCAATCAAAATGTACCGATCGAGACGCACATGTCTACCCGCACCGTCAAGCACGCCCGGTCAGCATCCCCGGAGAACGTGCTGGCTGGTCAGAAAAAGGCGCGAATTACATACAAACTCCATATATCTGTGTGTGTGTGTGAGAGAGAGAGAGATTTGCATCAGTATGCCTGCAGTTGTGCAAATCAAGAAAGTCCGGTCTAGGTCATTCTAAGTAGATCATAACAGCAAAGACAGGTGTGTCCCCTCGCTAAGACTACCTTCATATATGTGCGATTTTAATCCTATTGAATTAGCCTGGACCGCCATTAAACGCTTCGTAAGGGAACACAATATAAAGTGCGTTGTGTTTGACAAAACTAAAAGAGGTAACAACAAATGCAATTTCGACAGTTCAGAAACTGGAGATTTAATACTAGAAAAAGGATATAGGAATGGAAAATGTTATGGAATATTTTCTCATATTAATTCGGAGAAATTAGTGACGTAGAGCTAAGTGCTTGTGGCGATGATATTGTGAGTTCATTTGATATTGATTGTGATAAATAATGTGATTCATATTACTTACTGAACTAATTTTACCCTTAAATATTTGCTTGGTTAAAATAGCGATACAAACTACTTGGTACGTGATGCCACATCACTATAAAATTGCCAAGCCGACCTGTCTCAAGGCAAGTATTAATTTTTTTTTAACAAAGGATTTTGTGCCGAAAATGCCTCATCAGCTGATACTCTTCAAACTGCTGAATAGATTTTTACTAAATACTGCTAAGTACAACTGCAAGGAAACTTGCTTTCACTTAAAGAAAGCCGCACTAAAAGAACGCATCAAAATTGGTATAATGCCACTGACCCTGACTGCCCCTCCTTTTGCGTCTGGGGTTAAAACATGAAGCAATGAAAGTTCATCCCTAACAAACTACTGAAGTATTGGTAGTTAGTCGTAACATTATATAAATCTAATTAAAAATGATTGTACGTATATTATAAAATAACATCACATTACGCTTAAAATGAAATAAACATTGATTAAAGTTTATTTTACGTCACGCGGCGCTCACGTTATCTTTTCAATTTTTTCCTTATTCTTGGCGAGTTCCGGAGCGAACCTCAGGTGGACGATCAGGGAAAAATGTTTGCCATAATAGCTTTAGGAAGTTACGTTTCGCTTTCAACATTTTTTAGAATTTGATGGGGCCGTTTAAGAGGGTATGCTGTTGTCAAAGCGCCCATACAAACGTAGTCCAGTCATATTTTGAGTATTAAGCTATGAAAATCTATGAAATTTTCAAGACACAATCTAGAAACAAATATCTGTCGGTGGTGAGTCAGATTTTCGTTTAAATATATACTTCCAGAGTTACAGGGCGTCAAAGTATTGTATTTTTCGGTAATAAAAAGCCCCAACTTTGAACCTGATTTACAAGAGTATGAATCAATTTAGAACAATTTGGAAAAACCACCGACATCTGAAATTTCATTAGTATACTGTTTTAAAAAAATGATTACATAATATACTGTATCCTTCAAATGATCCCTGGACTACGAAACATCCAAATAACGGGTGGATAACATCGCGTAATGTATGCTGTCTCACCGTACGCGCTCGGGTAGTATAGGGCTCGGAGAGGGACAGCTACAAAACAATGCAACCTTGAAACCGACCACGTGGTCTTACCAACATAGCCTCTTAACAAGGCAGGAAATATTTCCCTTTTAGGTTTACACATATGTATGTACTGTATTCTCACAGAAGAAGCCTCTCCTATTAAGATCAAATGTCAATAAAGGTATTTTTGATAAATATAAACAAAAAAGTATGCTTAGTACGCTACTCGCACGCCATGTTTGCCCCTCTGAAGTTTGTCTCTCGGAATTTCGCACATGTACAGTCGGAATGTGTGTGTATTATTTTAACTAATAACTATTCCTAAATGACATACAATATTAGAACATTTCTTTCCACCCGCTCACTTGCCTTCCATTTATATGTCAATTATTGATACTTCGCAGCCTCTTGTAGGTAACTTATGAGGGCAAACATAGTTTGCGAGTAGGTACTGTATATTGTATTAACTTGACGGAAATATTCGTAATAAATAAAAAAATCTGTGTCACTTGTCGTTATGGGTTAACTTTAGCTAATTCTCCCGATGAAACTAGAGGATCACAATTCTTGCTTGTTATCATTTGCTTGTTTGTGGCTTTATAATTATTTAGTAACATCCTCTATGACTCCCTAGTAGTTCCTAGTCCCCGTGCGTGTCCTAAAAGGAGACCAGATAACATTCTAGAATACGGACAGCGAGACGCGATTATCTGTGTTCCGCCATACTGCGATCACCTACCCGTCTCCCAATAGTGGTGATAATGGCAAATCTCATTTAATGACTTAAACGCATCAGTGGCCTAATGATGAACTGCAGCACTGCAGTGAAGATCATTCTGTTCTTCTTTTATTGCTGATGGGTTATGCATTTGGCCTTGATCTCACCTGATGGTAAGTGACGATAAGGCCGATGGATGGTAAGTGTGCGCACCCACGCTCAAGCTAATAATAATAAAGGTCTTTATTAAAGGCATTGCCCATATTCATACATCACAGGAAATGAATTAAACAAATTTTTACGTACATATATTGCATTCGAATATAGTGGCCACAATTTTGTTATTACTGCTTGCGAGTCTATTGTAGAAAGACACTTTGTGTCGCCTCATTACGGCATAAAAATCATATATACTCTGTTCTCAGCAAATATGCCAGACGCACTACACCGCCAGGGCAGGTTGAGCGTGGCCCTGTATGCTTTGTGGTAAAATAGGACGGAAGCAACTAAATATTTTGTTAACATCTTTATACAAAAACCCTATTTTTGGCAATAAAAAAGATTTTGAAAGATTTTGATTTTGTTGTACTGCACACGAAGACAACAGTAAGCTCTCTTGGTGTGCTTGTACCACAGCTGGCTAGTGTATGATAGGCTTTCAATAGGGTGCCCTTAACTTGCTTCGAACAATGGGTAAATCGTCTTGCTAACATGTTGCTTTTGCAAGCGATCCCTCTTATTTGTCGTTCTAAATCCATGTCATCAGTTATCAGTAATGACCCGGCTCTGCTAACTTTCATACTGGAACACAACAGTGCTATAAGCACTACTGTTTGGCGGCAGACTTAGGTAACCAAACCGAGTATCGATAGGTATCCCCAATGGGTATTGAACTCGGGACCTCCGGATTATCCCGGAGGCAGTTAAGACATGACTCTGCGGTCACAAACCGTCATGGAACGTCTGAGGCTCATGTAGGTACAACAGCAGTGCACTTATATCACTATGATAACTAATCATAATTATGCACTATGTTGACAAAGCTCCAACATTTAATGAAACCGAATACCTACTAAATTAGCATACAGCCTAATTTTGAACAGGCATGCTCGCATCTACCCGCACATTTGTGTATTCCACACATTTGGCGTTGTTGCAATGCAGATATACCTATGAATATTTGCAAGCTTTAACATCAGCGGAGCGAAAACAGCAGTTTCACAGTCACTAAATAAAATAGTGATCTGGCACTGCAATTTCCAAACAAAATGTTTCGGACGTTTTGGATCTTTTTTATAAACTTAAATATTGTTGTAAGAACTTTTTAGGGTAGTGCTGTCCGTCTGTCCGTCCTCGGCTTAGTCTTAGTCTCCTGACAGACAAACGGACACGACGAAACTATTAGGGTTTTTTGACTGCGGAACCCTAAAAATCAAACACATGAAAATATTTTCGTTGGTACATGCTAAATTACGTTTGTTGTAATGTTTAAAATCAATTTCTTTTTCTACACGATATTCACATCGAAAATGACTAAAGACTGATTGAATTAACAGCTTAAAATACAAGCTTTTCATCTTACTAACCAAGTCACAATAGGTTATTGATAAAGTTGGTATAAATATGTTGTAGTCCAAAAGATGCGTGAAATACCTACACTTGTGTACAAAAGCCTAACAGTACGAATACATCGTAGGTACGTATGAAGGTAATTGCTTGTTAGTTGCGGAAAAGTTAATGCCTCGCCCAAGATAAGTTTAACATTTCGCTCCTATTACCTCCCTGCCGTTGTCCCTTTGGGAACATTTCTTCCCTCGTTGTACTAAACACACCCCATCGTCACGAGATCTTTTGTTTTAACACTCTGCTCCGTTACAAATGAAATGTTAATAAGGGGTTGGCCCTGTTAGCCCAATTATCAACTCCGGATATGTGGTCCCTCCGAGAATTCCAGCCAAAAGTTAGACCGAGGCCGTGCCTCCAGTGAGGTGCGGATAAAGTGGAAAACTAGAACGAGAGCCGTACCACAGCGGTACGTAACATAAAATAATGGATTTACTTTTTGCTTGTTAAATTTTAGCATCTCTGTGTCCGTAATTTGTGAGGCTTGTCATATCAGAGTTGAGAGGCATACATTATCCGGAAACGGCTTTTTGTAGTGGTAATAAACGGTGGTTTTGACTTGAGAATACAACCACTCCATTCCTCAATTTAGCCACCTAAATACTCCACAGTATGGGGACGAAAATGGAAAAACTACAATTTACGGGGAGCTGCGCCCGCTTCTGTATATAACACTTAAATACTAAAGATACGATATGATGTCTAGAATCAAAAGGAAATATAGTTTCATGATGTTTAAAATAAATTTTTATTATGGTAATTGAGACCGTAGATAACTAATATCTAGTAAGCAGGGTTGGGAAAAAACATGTTTTTATTAAACGAACAAAACAAACAGCTCTAAATGTTTTAAACACTTATTGCTATGTTTTGATGATTAAATCATTAAAAATATGTTTAAAACATGTTCAAAAGAAATCTTGAATTCTGTATAAGGCAATTTCCGTCTTAATTGACATTTCCTAATTCATAACAATGCTACTAAGTACACACGACTAGGTGTTATCCTACGGTTCCAGCGTATGCTGTATTTGTATGTTATAGAATAGAAAAAAAACCTTGATAATCCGATGATTCTCAAAGTAAAGGAATAAATAAAGTCAGTCTAACGTTTTCTACACAAATAATCTGTTTTTTTCTTTCTTTCTTCGAAACAACAATTTTTATTTGTCTTAGGTATCACAATGCGTACAATCAATAATAAGATGAAACAGTGTATTTATGGAAAATATTTCTAAATTCTGAAATTTTAAAAAATAATTAAATCATAGACAATATATTCCTTATCATTATCATTCGAATCAGGTTAGGTACTCAAATTACAAAATTAATTCTAAACACTCAATTTACTAAACTTTTTTAAAAGAAGAAACTTAAGTTGCTTTAGTTTATATACATTTGTTAAAACACTGTTTAACATGTAAAGTATTTTGATGTTTAAAAATGGTTTAACAAACATCTTTTATTTATATTGTTTTGTTATATTTAAACAGTAGTAGCTAGTAAGGGATTATATTTTGGAAAAAATATATTAATAGGTTTCATAGATCAGTAACAATTACGAATGCAATTGAATAGGCTCAAAAGCCTTTACGATTGAAAATGTTTTCGAACATGAAACAGCGTAGAAAAAAGCATATGCGATCCCATCGGAATCAGCATCCATAAATAACCATTTAAATAATGCAAACAATTCGAGTATATTATCTAAATTGAGGATCGAGAACTGAATCAGATACAAATATTGTTCCCCTGCATAATGATCGCAAAATATGAGCAGCGAAACATCACGAGCGGAGCGGGATGAAATCCGAGCGAGGGGACTTCGCGCCAGCTCTCCCTGTAAATGGGTCAGAGGCTATTCAGGTTCGCCCCGTACCTCCCGCCTCCTCGCCGCCCCCACCGCTGTGTGTGCCCCTTGCATAATTGAACACGCGGCAAATTATTGTCACGCCTGATACCGAACGTCTCGTCTGAAGCCAGTGTACAATTGTACATCCTTGGCCGGCCGGCCGGGCACTTCGCTGCCGTGCGCCGATTACCTGCCAGAGTAGCATGAGACGCATGAGGGCGGTGAGAGTGAGATACGTCATATTTAAATGTCAAATATTTATACGATTTGACGTTAAGATATGACAATATCTCATTCTCACCGCTGTCATGCGTTTCATGCTACGGTGGCTGCTTCAATCTGATATGAAGCTCGTTGTCTTTGTATCTTTACCTTACTTAAAGTAATAACTAAATAAGTAAAACAAAATTTGATAAGTGTTCTTTTCAACCTTTTTTTTTTGAGGGGGAAATCTTTTTACGATTACCGACTTCTTAGGAGAGAAGTCGAGTTATGTGGAATTTCCATCCACGGTGGTCATTCCCTCGGTGGTCATCGTCTGCGCAAGTCGAGGAGCTCTGGGAACTCCACGAACACTCTAGTGCTCCTCTCGCGCTTCGCTCCTCCCCTAGGCGTTTCAGCCACGACAACTCGGCAGCTACGGGCGGGAACCTAGTTGATGACAATACAAAAAAAATACATTTTCGCCTCGATTTTAAGACCTTCAGGATTTCTTAAACCCCTTTCTTATGTCAGAATGTTTTATAATTAGTTGTAATGTTGAGTTATGGAGGTATGATATTGCGTTTCTGAGTATTTCTTGTTCAGCGTAAACAAGATGTGCGCGAGTCATTTAAATCCATTGTTGTTTGAGCGCGTCACATATGAGAGATTACGTTTAATCAAGGAACACGGTACCTAAGGGATAAAGCCACGCGAACATAAACACTTACGTGCTACGTGTTAATAAATACAATATTTAACGAAACAAACCCTCTGAGCGGATTTTAGTAATCAACTATGGATTCATTATGCCTTTTGTAATTATTCTCGTCTTTTATATTAATTTCAACTGTTTTATGCTTCGAGCATGCTTTGAGAATGCGATTATCGCATACTTACGGGAATAGTATAAAGTTTCACTATCAGACAGACTACTTTATCTCCCTAGAGAAAGAAAGCTACTTTATCTAAATTGTTTGGATACCACTCGGTGCGGTGTTCCAATGCCGGGTCTGTAACATTTGGATAATTAATTTTGTATGTAGGTACGAGTATATCAAATAACAAACCATTAAACTCGTATTACCTTACATATAGACTCGTAAATTATATTGTTTCAAAATATATATAAAACATCAAATAAATGTCATGTTTGTTTGTGTGTCCTTCCTTTAGGTCGTAATGGAGAGTCAGAATGACAAGTTTTTTGTGTAGGGATAGTTAAAGGGACGGAAAAGGATATTATTATATCCCGGTCGAGCTAGAAGTTCTCGTGGGATTATTTCTAAAGTCCCCGCGGACCAAGCCACGGACGGCCACAGTCAAATATTTATAGCTTCATGTTAATATCAGAGGAGGGTTGTCAAATTCAATGTTATGACTTTTAAATATCAGTTATGAACCGAGCTATGTCAATGACCTTAGTTGGTCAGGATTCCGGATTTTATCTCGTAGATAAATTAGGGCATAGCTCGGTCCATAGCTCGCCGAGCGACCGATCGTAAAATTTGACTTTATAAATAAACTAAAAAATATTCAGAAATTGAGGGACATCCTATTCCGATCTCCAATCTGCCTACCAAGCGGTAGGGACTAAGGCAAATCCCCTCATTTTCATCTGATTCCTGTACCTACCAGTATGTCTACCCAATCTAATATTGCTAATATGTTTGTTGTCAGGCGGCGGTACCAGAAGGGATGACGTTCCCCGGCCCCTTGCCAGACGTGGCGGAGCGGTGCGGCCGCTGGGCACCCGACTCGCTGTCAGCGTCGGCGTCGGGTAGCTCCGACGAGAAGCCGACGCCGCGGCGGCCGCGCTGGCGCATCGCGCTCGCGGCGCTCGTCGTACTGGCCGCTCTCGGCGCTGCGCTCGCGCTGCCCCTTGCACTCGGAGGCGGCGGACGAGCTACCCCTGAGCAGAGGCTCACTACCATCCGACGCATGTTGCGTGACTCGCCTCTCGTCGACGGTCACAATGACTTAGCATGGAACGTTCGGAAATTTCTTCACAATAAAATCGGTGACTTTAATTTGAGCGCCGGCCTCGAGGGGCTGGAGCCTTGGGCGCGGTCGCGCTGGTCGCACACTGATATACCGCGGTTGAGGCTCGGCCAGGTCGGCGCGCAGTTCTGGTCAGCTTACGTACCATGCGGCGCGCGGGACCGCGACGCTGTACAGCTGGCATTGGAGCAGATGGACGTTATCAAGCGGATAGTGGACATGAACGCGGCGCACCTTGCCCTCGTCACGGACGCTACAGAGTTGCTGGAGGCTCACCGCGAGGGGCGGATCGCCTCGCTCATTGGCGTCGAAGGAGGGCACGCGCTCGGAGACTCACTCGCAGTGCTCCGCGCGTTCTACCAGCTGGGTGCTCGATACCTCACCGTGACTCACACGTGCGACACGCGCTGGGCGCACGCTGCCGGCGCGACCGGGGGACTCACAGAGTTCGGTCGGGCCGTCGTCAGGGAGATGAATCGGCTCGGGATGATAGTAGACCTGTCGCACGCGGGAGAAGAGACGGCGCGCGACGCACTCGAGACCTCTCAGGCGCCCGTTGTCTTCTCTCACTCGGGTGCAGCGGCTATTTGCAATTCAAGTCGGAACGTGCCGGATGAGCTGCTGCGTATGATCGCGGCAAACGGGGGCGTCGTTATGATAAATTTTTACGCAAAGTTGGTGACGTGCGGCGAGCGCGCCACCGTCGAAGACGTGGTGGCGCACATCAACCACGTGCGTCGGGTAGCGGGCGTGGAGCACGTGGGCCTCGGCGCCGGGTACGACGGCATTGATGCGCCACCTGAGGGGCTGGAGGATGTGTCCCGATACCCGCACCTGTTGGCTGAGTTGCTGCGTGACCCGCTATGGAGCGAGGATGACGTGCGCAAGGTGGCCGGCATGAACGTGGTCCGCGTGCTGCAGCACGTGGAGCGCGTGCGCGACCAGTGGCGCCGCGCCGCCGTCCTGCCCAGCGAGGAGACGCCGGCGACCGCGCGCCGCGGCGAGTGCGTATACGGGCCCGCGTGACGTAGGCTGAGTGCCGCGCGCGTCCGCGGCCCGACTCGTACTGCTCAATATTGACACTCGTTGAACGTAGTTATATATGTATATTAGTGTCCAAATGTGATTTAGCGATTAATAATAATCTCTACCTGACCTTAATGCACAAATTGTTTAGCCGAGGATGCGACCGCGCCGGGCGCTTCGTTTAGAGATGTTCCCACTTCGGCGTCCGACCGGGGCCGCTGTCCACTCGCTAAACATACCTCCATCCACGCACAACTTCCTTGACGAAAGCCCGTTGCGAACCGCGAAAATTATAAAAGAAAAATGTTTATAGAAAATAAAATATTCTTTATTTATACTGGTTTGTTGTTTTTTTCATTCGGATCCTACGAATATCTTGGTACAACTTTTGAATCCCACCGAGATCCCACACGTCATCCCTTTCATCATAAATCATGCTAATGTGCTCAGAATGAAAGTAGGAATTAAATGAAAATTTACATTAAAAACATGCTAAAAACTTTACTATTCGATAAATGCTATTCTTATTATGTGACAGAATTTATAAATGATATTTGACCCGCACCAAATTATGTATTCATAATCGTCAGCATACTAGTACCTCCTCATGAATCATGAATTATTGGATTTTCAATTAGGGGATTTGCTATAATCACCACAGCCGTAATCCTAGTAAGATAGGAAACATAGGTAGATGCCACATACAAAAATTTTAAAAGCAGCCAAGTGCGTGTCCGGCCACGCGCAGTGTAGGGCTCCGTAGTTGCCCTTCACGATGAGTTCAAACGTCTAAAGTTTACGATTGTGCAAATCGTATGTGAAAGCAATTTTGTTAAATAGCTTAATTCATAAAGAGTTAATAATTTTGGCTCGTCTGCACTTTATGTGACTAAACAGACCCGGTGATGACTGCAGGGCAGAAATCCCATCGGATAGATTAGGTTTTTTTATACAGACCCGGAGATGAGTGCAGGGCAGAAATCCCATTGGATAGATTTGCATGATGAGTTCTACAAGCAAAAACTATTGTAAGTCACCTAAATTGCAGTCCTTTCATAATTTTTTAAAGTACGACCGAGTAGCAATGTATTGACTAAAGGTTGCGTCCGAATTGACTGAACTATAAACGGTATAGTGAACGGTCATGATATGACGCTCTTAAGACGTGTAAAAAGAACCGTCAATCAGTCGATAATTGTAGATGTAATTTATACATTGTGCGCTCAATTATTTTGAATGGAAAAATACACAATTAAGTAAAGAAATTGACATAAATGAGTTGTTAAGGACCAACACTAATTGCCGTCAAAATATGCGCCCGTATGAAATACACACGCTGTAGTTCTTGTAGGTTTGGTAAATGATCATTTTCATGAAGCTTACCAAATACAAATGGTAGTAATATATTTAGGCACAGGTCTCATCTAGGGAAGTAGTAAGTGCAAATATCAAGTGTGGGTGTCAAGTGACTATTGTTTAGTCTGTGTGGACAGGGAATGTCAAGTGCGGCTGGAGTGGAACAGAAGAAGACGAGGTTCTATTTCCTGACAAATTCAGTAACTCTGCCCCTAAACACTAATCATTTGCCATCCACCTGCATTTCGCACTCGCACTTGCAATTTCGCTAGAGGTCTTTACTACATAAATTAGTTTTCCGCTACGCTAAGTAAAGGTTAATAAAACGGAAGAATACAAGAGGTATATTATTCCATATTACATTGCACAACTATGAATCTTATTTCAGGCTAATACATAGCTTGAATAAAGACTTTTCTAAACATACTATTTTATTATTTTTATTCATCTTCATATTGTTAAAAGTATACCAGTTAATAAAAAGCAAATGATAAGACATAAGACACACACGAAAAGAATACTGTGATGTGTTTTTTTTCTGTTATAATTTAATTTATTTAACGTTATCTCGCTTCTAATGCGTCCATGCTACATTTCTGCTGCCATATTCTTTTAAAGTAGAATAGCTGGCTTTGATAAGTAATTACCTAGAAATAGGAGTCTAAATTATAGTGTCGCGAAATAAATATCATTACAACTTTATAGTTAGCTACAATAGCAGTTATGTAGCTAATGGTTCATAGATGGCGCTTTGAAGAATAATCGAGAAAAAAAAGAGTTTAAGATGAAAATTATGATTCACTGTGAAGTTGTAAGTTAATGATAATCATTTCGCGCCATCACAATCTGATGTCCTATTTTTAGATAGTTACTACACAAATCCAGCATTTTAAAAGATTATGGCACTATAAATTTATTATGAAACTTTGAGGATCGCCTTAATGTTTTTATTATTATTCATTTATTTCAGACATGGTGAATTATGGTCTATAATTACATCATCATCATCATCATCAACAGCCTATATACGTCCCCACTGCAGGGACTCAGGCCTACTCTCCTACAGAGAGTGTATGGGCCATAGTCCTCCACACCACGCGGGCCCAGTGCGGGTTGTTAGACTTCACACACACCTTTGAATTTCTTCTCAGGAGAGTGCAGGTTTCCTCACGATGTTTTCCTTCACCGTTAAGCAATCGGATAATGTAATTGAATTGAAATCCAACTCATAGGTACACGGCTGGATTCGAACCCGGAAGCCTCAGATTGAAAGTCCGCGCCACCGACGCTTTTATAATTTATAAATTATAATTACATAATACATTAATAATAATAGTGTGATATGGTACAAAAAGTGTCAAAGATGGTGCTATGATATCGCGATTGAAAGGGTATGTTGAGAATACGGTGTCGGAACCAAGGCTGACATTTGGAATTCTCGTTAAGAATCCAATACTAGCGATAAAAAGTACACTTCATAAATTTTATCGACAAAATTTAAGAAATGGCTTCGGCCTAATAGTTGATAATCTAAAATTCAAAGATAATATCAAAGACTTTTGTGTATGGTCATTTACCTTTCTCTTTTGTGGCGAGAGATAACTAAAAAAGGACATACAGACAATTTTTATTGAGTTTTTCAAAAAGGTTTTTAACTGAGTAATCTGTCGTATAACTGAGTGGTGCAGCACTCCTCTTTGTACTTTTGGTGCACTTGCTTTAAAAAAAGCGCCATTACTATTTTCACGTGACATTGACACATGTATATAAAACACTTTTGACGTTTTCGCTTAGGCACACTTGCAAACTTTTTACACTACAGGCACACATATAAACCATGTTGTCACGTCAGCTTAAACATCCAACATATTACAATTTTAATAAATATCAATATATTCAGTGTTGCCCTACGTCCGTTACTTAAAAATATTTTTTTGTAGAAAAATAGACTATCAATACAAATTACGCACTGTATATTTTATGTTATATTGTATAATAGTTATTGTGTTTTCTGTGTATTGTCATCTAGTTTTAATGCATTTTTTGTTTATATTTGTGTCTATGGGTTTATTGCCTGAAATAAAGAATTATTATCACTGAAATACACACGGTGTAGATAAACAATAAGTGAAAGAGATGTCTAATTTTATGCACTTGATTGTATGGCTGCATCTCTTTCAGCTCATACATTAATCTTGTCAATTCTTTTTGGCAAACGTCGATGTAGCCAAGATCATAAAAATTAAAAAAAGAGGTAGGCATATAATCATATATATTATATATAATGTTATCTAGGTGAGTAGGTGTAAAAATAAAGTCAGCCAAAAAACAGATCTGATGACTGACGTTTTGCTTAATAACTTTATTGTATATTTTAGTTATTATTATTAAATGCAATTAGATGGTTATTAGACAAGGGTAGATAATTTGTGTTGTTAATTACGAATTGTGCCGAATTTAATGAAAATACATATACGAAAATTGAAGACTTGATGTTTTCAAGGTAAGCCTGTCAACATAACTCTTTAATTAACAAGTTTTGCTATGTACAATATATATTTTCTAAAGTTGTGAGTATCTTGCACGTCTGATTCATATGTCCTATCATATTGCATGCAGCGTTGCCTTGTTCTGAGGATGGATCCTTCGCCAGGTTGGTTCACCATCAATTTACATGATTGTGCTAAACAACGAGTCGTGTATACACTATCGTTACACGTTTCCCCTCATCTTTCCGTGCCGTTTGAACGTATCATGACGTATGTAGTCTTTATCAATGTCGTTCGTTGTGGAACTGTAGAACTAAATAATTATAGGTGTCATTACGTGGATATAATATATAGTTCTATGTAATTATCACATTCACAAGCATTCTACACTCTGTCCCAGGAGGTAGTTTTTGTTCTGTAAGTTTCTAGACAAACAATTGAGTTACACATATATACAAGGTGAAAATTGGGTTGTAAATTTATATGCAAACTTTCGTTTTGTATATTTTTGTGTTTGGAAACATGCAATAGTTTTCCGTTTCCTACAGATGATTATTTAAAACAAAGTGTTATTCAAACCATTTAAGTCATGTATTAAGTCTAGATAAAGAGTATGTAGAACAAAAGACCTAACAGTATATAATTTATTTCTGTCTCTTAAGAACCTGTTAGTGTAAAGAAGATTTACAATGTTTTGTTTGATTTCAGATTCATTTAATGAGTCAGTATCATCATTATTAGAAAGGAAAGTGAGGGGTTGGCTGAGTGGTGTGATTGACGACATGAGACGGAGCAGCCCCGTGCAGCAATGGCTAGACTCACTGCCTGCAGACTCTGTGATATCAGAACCCCTCACCGAATCCTCTAATATTCCAGATGTCCAATCTGATGATAGCCAAACTATACAAACAGTTACTGATAATGCGGTTATAGAACATGACAAAACTGTGGTGGAGAAGGATGAAGAAAGCTCTCACAAGGATCAGAACCTAGACATACCAGAAGGCAGTAGGGAGCAATGGAAAAGGAAATCACTGGAGAGTGGTGTGTTAACGAGCACTCCACACAGAGGGAATGCTAGGAACAAGTTACAAAGAGATTACTCTGTGCAGTCTGAAGGCTATGTCCCTAAACTTAAAAACCCTTTATTTCGAGATCATTCTCTTCAGGTAAGTGTTTCTTATTACTTTACAGCTAAGGTTGATGCATATTTGAAAAGAATCTATATTATAACACATATTTGATGACTCATGTTGAATCAATTAGCCATTATAATATATATAAGTGAAATTATTGATGTTGGACAATGTCGTATAGTGTTCTGTTTAAATTACTCAATTTGAGTTAAGATTAATTGTGGTGTACAGAAAGATTGATACCCACTTAACAGTCAAATAGCATGAAGATACATAGATCAGGAATGAATGATGTCTTTTGAGCCAGAGTCACCTCTCACCAGTCAGAGAAGTAAAAAAATTTATATATAATCAGAATTGGATGTGTAAGCCTAGATTAATTGACACTGTCCACTTTTGAACACTCCCTCCTTGTTAAACACTGTTTCCATGATATAATTTGTCATCTCAGCACTAGGTTAGGGTCACCCTATGTCATCCCATGGTTTTAAAAATGACTAAAGGAAAAATTCAGTTGGACAGCAACAACAACAAGTTATAATTTAACACTAATCATCAAAAAAGAAACAGGCATCTGTTTCTTTTATCAAAGAGTATTTTTTTTCCAGTCTGATGCTAGTGGGTCCAGCGGCAGTTCGGTTTTAAATGTATTGGGGGCAAGGAAGGTAGATGCTGAGTCAGTTCTATTAGCCCTTGGCTTTGGCCCTAGCGAGAAGCAACAAAAATTACAGAGAATACCTGATAGATTTTTAATTCCATCAAAGGTTAGTTTTAAACATGCAATACTATTTTTAAACTAATTTTCCATTTTCTATTAATAATTTTCAACATTTGTTGCATTTGTTTGCAGTTAAAAGGGATCAGCACGGAACAATTCATAAAAAATGAACAGCATTCAATGAAAATGCATGACTGTGGAGTATTTGGATACAGAGGCCTCACGGGTAAAATTGAATGATTTAATATTAAATAACAAGGGGGTTGAAATCAGTTATATAATTTTAATATATAATAGTATCAGACTAATAACATAGTAATAATAATAATTGGTTCTGGGCATACATTATTCCTAACCTATTTGGCTATACATTTTGCTTTATGAATTTCAGACAGAAAAAACAAAGAAGTAGATTAACTCTGACTTCCTATTCTACATATATTTACTAGGGCTGTTACTGCATTTTAGTTTTACTAATTGTTGTAAATGAGAGGCCAGTCTCTATTAAAAAAAATATACATGTGTGTGTATTGTTTATACTGTACGAACATCTTTTTTTACTGGGTTTAAGATGAGTTTCATCTAATTTGAACAAAGTCTGAGAAAATAATAACTGGCCTAATATAAATTGTTAGCAGGGGATGGTAGGATTGTTCTTCATTTTATATATTTTTATCAGATTATTTACCTGTTATGATGCCTTCAGACTGTGCTTGGCCTAATGAGGTCATTTACATAAGTACATTCAATAACAGTAATTTCAATATTCTGTTACATCTCATTGATGAAGATGATTTTAATGGGCTAATTTATATTTTACAATTGCTTTGTATAAGATGAATTATGGATAATATGGAATTTCTGTGGTTTAATATTATAAACTAACTTTCGGTGTATTTATATTATTTAACTTTTATCATTATTATTAATCTTATACTATGTGTAAAAAGTACCCGCAATTCATAAATTACAGCTCGCGCGGCAAACATATTCACCTTTTCTTATTCTTCTATAAGTTGGTTTCACTGGACTGAGTTATCGTGCGAACTTTGAGGGCTATCTGACACACGTAATTACAGCAGCATTTTGTATTTCATTTTTATAAGTGCTCTGTGATCTTACTTTGTTGAACAAGCAAGCGGAAGGCGACAAAATAAATTTTGACGAATAAGTTACTTTTTACCCGACTGCGCTATAAGGAGGGTTATGTTTTTCGAGCGTACGTATGTATAATTGTTTGGCATGCTTTGCGGACATAACGGCTCGATGGATTTTAGCTTGATAGGTGTCGTTAGATTAGTATTTACTGTGAGAGTGACACTGGTTATATCAAAATCTGGGACCAGTCCGGTTTTTTTTTAATTTACTTTTAATTGACTTGTTTGGTTTTATTGAACAATTGCTGGTACTTTTTAAACAGTGTCGATCAAGGGTGCTATGTTTATAATATATTGTACTAATACAACTAACACGAACAGAACACTGCACTCCTGTATGCCGTTTTATGAAACCAGTTTCGTCCAATTGTCACAGAACATATCAAGTTCCTGAGATAGCTGTGCAGTAAGTATAATTAGCTTAATTTCAACTAGGTGTATAGCGAACTAATCTTGGTTTGGTTCTATATTATCTGGTAGTTCCATTAATTCGGGAACAATTTTTCACATACATAACAGTCACGTTACTTTGTTGTGTTGTGAGAACATTTCTGTGAATAAGTTTGTGTTATTCATGTTGCTATATGTTTTCCGCGGCTTTGCGAGTATACTATTCTATCGATAATAGGATAAGGATGGAAAGGGATAACATTGTCCTGTTCCATAGCAATCTGTATCTTTCATGATGGATGGCGGATAAAGTAGGATAAATAAACAATATCAAAATTTTGCATAGTTATTATTCAGTCTTTCGTCGGACAGTCGTTCTCGGGTTGATTGCAGTCATTAACACTCTTTCTGAACTCTTGGATCAAAAAAGTCAAGTAGTTTGCCAGTTGCAAAATTGTTCATTAGTTTTGGATTCTTGGTCATAAAAAATAGTAGTTCAATAAAAAATATTGGACGAAAAGTTGACATTTGAGTCTATATTGAACATATATTGAATACCTACGTATAGCCTCGTCGTGAGTGAACAATTTTGACGACGTACCTGGTAGTAGTGAACATTTTGACCAATTACAACAATACAGGCAAGAAGTCGCTTTTGAGCTTATCACATTTTAAATGAATTACCTAAATTAAGCAATCATATAATTTCGTTTAAAACTCTTTTAGCGCTCATTCTCGTATACTATTGAAACCGAGTAACGAATTATTTTTAAAGTTTTTGTAATATAAAATTTATTTCAGGGAATCCACATGTTCCACCGTCGACAATTGTAGCTAAAATAATGGAGTGTATACTACACGACGATGCTTGCCGCGAGGAAGCACTCATTAAAGCCCGTCACTCGATTGCGGACATGCGAAGTGCGCCAGCGATACACGCTTTACTTGCCACACGATTCCGCCATACAAACAACTGAGTCGCATACAGAAAGGTAAAATAACGGAGTGTATTTTACATGATGAGAGCCGGCGCCTGTCTGGGCGGTTATATACACTTTCTTTGACACTTAACCTGGCTATAGCGTCTGGTAGACGTTCAATATGGCCGGTTTGGTAGACAATAAAGAAACGAAATAGGCCAATATGATTCGGTAGCAATAAAAAAAACAACTAATAAATCATAATAAAAATAAACCGTCTCGGTAGCAGCCATAACGAAACCGGGAACCCAACTTGAAAAATTATCGCTTTTGGACACATGAAGTGATAATTGGGCCGTTTTTATTCAATGTTGACCAGTACCAATAAATCATTACGACTATCAAAATTAATATTAAAACACCTTTCTATGTCGAGATTATGTCTAGCAAAAAATAATTTTTACAGGTGTTCGAAGGTTATTAAACGAGTCTAATAATATTATATTCATAAATTCTTTATCGTAAAGCTCAAATGAAAATTATCTGTTTCTAAATAATTCTTAGCGGACAAAAAGTTCTTATTTATTGTTAGTTAGCACTTGTTATTGTGGTAATTAACGTGATCATTAATTTTACAATTTATCTAACGTGTGGCTATCGTTAGTGGGAATCTACTTAATTATTGTGCAATAAACGTATGATTTAATAGTTTTAGTTTAAAATAATAAGAGAAAATGTATTAAATTAAGTATGTAAATTATAAAACGTATATAAATCTTTAAATCCATGAGCTTAACAATGATGTACTGATTAACAAAACAGTAAAATAAATGCCACAACTTTTCCCTTACACGCTTGTTTAGACATGGTTGACTAATGACTTTCGACGAAAAAGTATTCGTTTTTAGGGTTCATAGTCAAACGAGGAACCCTTTTCGTTTCGCTCTGCCCGTCTGTCTGTCCGTCTGCGAGATCCTTACTACTAGAAAGCTGTAATTTGGTACGGGTATACATATTAGGGGGCGTCCATAAATTACGTGAGGTGTTTTTTTAAATTTTCTGTCCCTCCCTCCCCCCTTGGTGAGATGTCGTGAGGTTTTATTCAACCCCCTCCCCCGTCCCCCAATCTCACGTGAGATTTTTCAGAATGTGGGTTTATTAATTTTAACTTAGTGTAGTGTTACTTTATTGATAAAAAAACTTTGGTGAGACAGAAATGTCTTCACGGAAAAGAAGTGCTGTTTGGTACCACTTTGCAGAAGTGGATCAAAAAAAGGCGAAATGTACATATTGTTCAAATATCCTTGTTATTACCGGTGGTAACGTCGGTAATTTGAATAGACATTTAAAAACTGAACATCACACATGTCTAGTTTTAATCAGAAAAAAAATTGCGTGATATTTGTCGAGAGACCCCCCCCCCCCCCCCCCCCCTCTCCCCAACGTGAGATTAGATGATATTTGACTCGACCCCCTCCCCCCCTTAATCATCTCACGTAATTTATGGACGCCCCCTTATTCACGCCGACAAAGTGGTAGAATAAAATCATAAAAATATTTTTTTAAAGGTGGCTCCTATACACCTAACTTGGGGATGAATTTTTTTTTTCGCGTCTACCCCATTGTGCGAGGTATCGTAGAATAAGTCTTTCAAAAACATTGCGGGTCCGGGAACACTACTTTTAATATAATGCTTTAAAGCGATAATTTTTGTCAGAGTAGGGCGCGTACCGTACCGATAGGTGTGTTTTAAAGGCTGTGGCATTTACATTTCTTTAGTGAACCCAATGACTGATGTTATATCATCTGTGTACTTAGACTTCTATATACAGTCCTATTTAGTCTACTTATACTTACTTATTTACACTTGCCTCAATTTTTGCAACGTTAGTGAATTTATCAGTAGATATTGTATTAAAATAGAAGAAAACTGTCTACGGTGAAACTTCTTGGTCAAAATATTTCGTCTTTTTATTAATATTCACGGAAACTAATTATCAAGTAGAAGGAATACGGTTTAAATCACGTCGTTGTGGTATATAGTAGCTTTTATCTAACAACTGGTGACGTCACGTGTACTCGATCACTAACAATGCTTAAAGTTAAACAAGGCATGAAAATAAGAGAGACGGCGAATAAGAAACTTCATCAGTCAGATAGTTACGGCCCTATTTTTAATATATTATGTTTACTTAATTTAAAAAGTTTATAAATTATTGTATATCTATAAAACTGGATTTAGTTATGTAGGATGGTCGCGAAGATCACGTAAATACGTCAACTTCTGTAGGTACGTCAATCTTATACGTAGACTACAGATTCTCAATACACCATCCAATGACAGTAAACTGGGCAAATTATGTACAACCCGTTTACTATAAGTTTGGACCTGGCGTCGATGACGTCACTCGGACGCATGGATACGGTGTGCAAACCGTACACGAGGCAACAGAACGAACGCGAGGAGGTGAGCGGCGATCCGGGAGAGCCGTCACATTCCAGCGAGGTCCAATCTTTTAGTAAACGTGTTACATGTACACCCCTCTAGCTTTCCAGTTCCAGTACTGATGGTCGTCAGATTTTAAATGTTATTTGTTTTATGCTTGTATTAATAGATGCATTTTAGTGTGTTTTACTACGTGAACTTATTTTAAGAATGTAATACAATGGCTGTGCATGTTTTTTTTTAAATGTAGAAAGAGATGACTTTGTATATTTGAAGGAGACGAAGGCTTAGTGACTTTCTTAGACTACCTACTTCTGCAATAGTGCAGTGCGAACGTATGGTCAGTGTAAATGAAAATAAAAGCTTGTCTGAATCGAATGATTGGTCGGTCGAATAAACTACACGCTCGCTCGGATATTGTTGTGTTTACCTTATCCATAAACTGACCATACCACGTTAGTTAAATCCTTACCCTAATGTGATAGAAGCATTATTTGACTTGGCTCTTTTTCGACCAAAAATATTTTATAGATCTGATAATTGTCCCTTAGCTAGAATAAATATATAGGTTTTAAATGTTTAAAAAATTCTTTATATTTTACGAAATGTGATCTTTAACTGAATGAATATCAAAATTTTTACGAATCCTAAATATTTATTAGAAATTATAGATTATATAACTGGAATGGAAAGGTGTGTTGTCAAATGAAAAGTTTGTAGTTGTAGAAACAGTTTTAAATTATACATTTTGTGCCTTATGGGGTATGCACCACTTAAGTTTTGTTTGCAATTATTAGTTGTTTTAGAGATTTTTAGTTTGATAAGGGTACTACATGTTTTTATTCCGATCTGTTAATAGACGACGTTTTGTCAAACCAATTTATTAAGAAACGACACGCATACAGCAACTTACAATCGCAATAACTAGGACAATCTTGCTCAGTCAATTCGTTAGCGTGTTAGTTAAACTTATAAAATGACTATTTTGTTGTTGCTCAATAAAAACTCATTTATTGTACAGTTTTGATTAATTTTAAAGGTGAACTGGTATTTGTGTGGAAACAAAGTACATGTGGCAAATATGTCAGAATAAATTCTATTTCATGATGAAGTGTTTTATTTTTCCTTTTACGTTGTCGTATTACTAATAGAAAAATGACTATTGTCATATCTTTCCCCAACAACTCAAACGATATGGACGAAAAACTTGAAATTTAGGACTTTGATTCCTTTGAATAGTTAAAATATCACTAAGACACGATTTTCCACGTCAGCAAAAGCCGTGAACGGTTTCATCATCACCATCAGCCGGGAAAAGTCCACTGCTAGGCACAGAATTCACGGTACGACTCAATGGCCGGTTCCTAGACGCTTGCATCCAGCGAGCACTTGTAACCTTGACCAGGTAGGTAGTCGGTCCACCTAGTAGGGAGACGACTGCTTGCACACTTCCCAGTACGTGGTCGCCACTCTAGAACCCCATAGGTTATCCGTTCGCCGAGCTAAGTGGCCTGCCCATTCCCATTGCGAGTAGTTGAAATTAATGAAACAGTTTACAAATAATTCATAATTCACTATTTATAGAAGAGAACACTAATCTTAATAGTATGTCAGCATATTGAACCAACCTCCGAACAAATCTTTTCGAATGCAGTATTTTCTCAGTTCGTCGGTAACGAACATTAAAAAGGTAAATGGTACCGCCAGAAACCACCTGTAAAAACATAGTAGGTAATTAGCAAAGAAGAAGTGCGTCTTCCATCGATAATAAAAAACATGTGCGCTGAGATTAACGTGGGATTTGTTGGATGTGTGTATACATCTATTTCGTTTACAATTTTCGAAGCAGTGCTGAAAATAGGGCGGCGGCCAGGCACAGAGTGCAGACCTTAGAGGGGCGCAAAAATGATGAGGAGGATCAAGTTTTAGGTCAGGCTTGATTCACAATCTGTAGGTCCCCGCATGTGTGGGTCGTCAGCTTCCTCATAGAGCTATGAGAATTCTACGCATGTCAAATTTTAAGGCAATTTAGGAGCAATCAAACTTTAGCATTCATAATTTAGCAGCAACCATGACTCAGTTACAGCGAGTTGTTTTTAGTGTGTCAGCTGGAGACATGGGTCTCCAGCTGACACATGCCAGGAAGGCAAACCAGTGAGGTTAGGGCTTTAGACTATAGTCAGGCATTTAAAGCACAATGACAGCAATGAGAGCCAAAAAAATTAACGATCACATTGATAAACTGTTGGATCTACGAACGAAATACCGTGTGTAAGCTGGCGACCCGTGTCACCAGCTTACACATCTGGATCTTCGTAATTATTCAAGTTACGATTATGTATTGTACCTCATATTTTAGAGCAAAATAGCAGCGCCAGGCTTCAAAATTTTCGAATCTCTAGTGCTAAAACTGTTTGAGCTACGAGCCGATATGTGTGTGTAAGCTGGTGACATGGGTCGCCAGCTGACACATGTTGTATCTCTGAAACTACATAAGTGAGAACTTCGTTTTAAAGATCAGATGAGACCATACAATAGCAGCGTTCACGAGTCAAAATTTCAAATCTCCTGGCTGTCTAGATTCAAAGTTATAAGCAAAAAACTATTTTCCCGCCAAAAAATTCAAAATAATCGCACGGACGCCGCTAAGCGGGCCGTTGCCGTTCCGTGCGCTACGCTATTACAATAGAGTTTCAACTTAGCCGTCATTGTTTTAAAATTCATTTTAACCTGCACTTTCGTATCGATTCAATTGGTATATTGAGCGTGTTAGACCAGGAGCCGACAGAAATAAGCAATGGTATACTACCGATTAACTTCATAGAGAGACTACGAACGACCTTCACCAAATTTGAGGTCAAGTGAGAACCCTTCATCGCAAATCTACTAATTTGACTAATACGGAACCAAGATTTAGTTTAGTAATGAATCAACATATAAGAAATAACAATTTACGGTGTGATATAACATAGTATAAGAGGTATATGTTCAACATATACAGCTTATATCACTATGATCAATAATTGTTGAGCTCGGTATTTAGTATATTTTCAATAGCAATCCATACTAATATTATTTATATATTATGAATGCAAAAGTGATTTTGTTTGTTTGTCCTTTATTATCGTCGTAACGTAGAGTCAGAATGATGATTTTTTGTATAGGGGTAGTTTGGAAAAGGATGGAAAATGACATAGGCTGTATTTCTTAAACTTTTATTCATAGCTATTTTCATGGAAATTGCAAACAATATTGGCACATTTTAATAAAAATTATTGCTTATACTCAGAAATTTAGATTTGCAAATGAATAAAAATCTTATGATTTGATATATTTTTATTATAAAAGTTGACTAACATTGCTTTGTCTGATTTTCATAATATCAAAAACGGGACATGTGCGAGTCAGACTTGCGCACCGAGGGTTCCTATATTTGTCCCATAAGACTTTGTTTTTTGCCAAATTTCAGGATTATAGATCAATCAAAAATATGCGTCATGCACGGCTTTGATATAAGGGATTGCACACCTGAGTATTTGATATCAATTTCAACTTGATGCATTCACGCATTCCTTAAAAAAGGGGTCTTGACAGACCGAAGAACAACAAAGAGATCCAATCTAGGGTTCGCCTAAATATATTATTTAGTCACAAAATTAACCGCTTATGTACATAATTGATCATAACAAAGGTGCTTCTGAAAGGCGATAGTTGTATTCTAAAGAAGTAAACAAGTCATAATTTTGTATGGGAACCCATATTTTGTTGAAACTTATATATGTATAATAACCAGTAGAATTCAGAATACCTGCCTTCAAAAGTGTGTGTATATTAGTTAACATCATTAAGATTAATTATTTTTCTAAAAACTAGCGTTCCATTATCACAGGTTGGATACTATAAAGAAATAAACGAGACATAGCTTTGTATGGAATTTAAATGAAAATTAAATGTTTGTGAAATCTATATCATGTTTTATTCAATAATTGCTACTGAAAATATACTAAATACCGAGCTCAACAATTATTGATCATAGTGATGTAAACTGTATATGTTGAACAAAACCTCTTATACTATGTTATATCACACCGTAAATTGTTATTTCTTATATGTTGATTCAGTTGTCTCCAGCTGACACACTAAAAACAACTCGCTGTAACTGAGTCATGGTTGCTGCTAAATTATGAATGCTAAAGTTTGATTGCTCCTAAATTGATGTGTGGGTCGTCAGCTTCCTCATAGAGCTATGAGAATTCTACGCATGCCAAATTTTAAGGCAATTTAGGAGCAATCAAACTTTAGCATTCATAATTTAGCAGCAACCATGACTCAGTTACAGCGAGTTGTTTTTAGTGTGTCAGCTGGAGACATGGGTCTCCAGCTGACACATGCCAGGAAGGCAAACCAGTGGGGTTAGGGCTTTAGACTATAGTCAGGCATTTAAAGCACAATTACAGCAGTGAGAGCCAAAAAAATTAACGATCACATTGATAAACTGTTGGATCTACGAACGAAATACCGTGTGTAAGCTGGCGACCCGTGTCACCAGCTTACACATCTGGATCTTCGTAATTATTCAAGTTACGATTATGTATTGTACCTCATATTTTAGAGCAAAATAGCAGCGCCAGGCTTCAAAATTTTCGAATCTCTAGTGCTAAAACTGTTTGAGCTACGAGCCGATATGTGTGTGTAAGCTGGTGACATGGGTCGCCAGCTGACACATGTTGTATCTCTGAAACTACATAAGTGAGAACTTCGTTTTAAAGATCAGATGAGACCATACAATAGCAGCGTTCACGAGTCAAAATTTCAAATCTCCTGGCTGTCTAGATTCAAAGTTATAAGCAAAAAACTATTTTCCCGCCAAAAAATTCAAAATAATCGCACGGACGCCGCTAAGCGGGCCGTTGCCGTTCCGTGCGCTACGCTATTACAATAGAGTTTCAACTTAGCCGTCATTGTTTTAAAATTCATTTTAACCTGCACTTTCGTATCGATTCAATTGGTATATTGAGCGTGTTAGACCAGGAGCCGACAGAAATAAGCAATGGTATACTACCGATTAACTTCATAGAGAGACTACGAACGACCTTCACCAAATTTGAGGTCAAGTGAGAACCCTTCATCGCAAATCTACTAATTTGACTAATACGGAACTAAGATTTAGTTTAGTAATGAATCAACATATAAGAAATAACAATTTACGGTGTGATATAACATAGTATAAGAGGTTTTGTTCAACATATACAGTTTACATCACTATGATCAATAATTGTTGAGCTCGGTATTTAGTATATTTTCAGTAGCAATTATTGAATAAAACATGATATAGATTTCACAAACATTTAATTTTCATTTAAATTCCATACAAAGCTATGTCTCGTTTATTTCTTTATAGTATCCAACCTGTGATAATGGAACGCTAGTTTTTAGAAAAATAATTAATCTTAATGATGTTAACTAATATACACACACTTTTGAAGGCAGGTATTCTGAATTCTACTGGTTATTATACATATATAAGTTTCAACAAAATATGGGTTCCCATACAAAATTATGACTTGTTTACTTCTTTAGAATACAACTATCGCCTTTCAGAAGCACCTTTGTTATGATCAATTATGTACATAAGCGGTTAATTTTGTGACTAAATAATATATTTAGGCGAACCCTAGATTGGATCTCTTTGTTGTTCTTCGGTCTGTCAAGACCCCTTTTTTAAGGAATGCGTGAATGCATCAAGTTGAAATTGATATCAAATACTCAGGTGTGCAATCCCTTATATCAAAGCCGTACATGACGCATATTTTTGATTGATCTATAATCCTGAAATTTGGCAAAAAACAAAGTCTTATGGGACAAATATAGGAACCCTCGGTGCGCAAGTCTGACTCGCACATGTCCCGTTTTTGATATTATGAAAATCAGACAAAGCAATGTTAGTCAACTTTTATAATAAAAATATATCAAATCATAAGATTTTTATTCATTTGCAAATCTAAATTTCTGAGTATAAGCAATAATTTTTATTAAAATGTGCCAATATTGTTTGCAATTTCCATGAAAATAGCTATGAATAAAAGTTTAAGAAATACAGCCTATGTCATTTTCCATCCTTTTCCAAACTACCCCTATACAAAAAATCATCATTCTGACTCTACGTTACGACGATAATAAAGGACAAACAAACAAAATCACTTTTGCATTCATAATATATAAATAATATTAGTATGGATTGCTATTGAAAATATACTAAATACCGAGCTCAACAATTATTGATCATAGTGATATAAGCTGTATATGTTGAACATATACCTCTTATACTATGTTATATCACACCGTAAATTGTTATTTCTTATATGTTGATTCATTACTAAACTAAATCTTGGTTCCGTATTAGTCAAATTAGTAGATTTGCGATGAAGGGTTCTCACTTGACCTCAAATTTGGTGAAGGTCGTTCGTAGTCTCTCTATGAAGTTAATCGGTAGTATACCATTGCTTATTTCTGTCGGCTCCTGGTCTAACACGCTCAATATACCAATTGAATCGATACGAAAGTGCAGGTTAAAATGAATTTTAAAACAATGACGGCTAAGTTGAAACTCTATTGTAATAGCGTAGCGCACGGAACGGCAACGGCCCGCTTAGCGGCGTCCGTGCGATTATTTTGAATTTTTTGGCGGGAAAATAGTTTTTTGCTTATAACTTTGAATCTAGACAGCCAGGAGATTTGAAATTTTGACTCGTGAACGCTGCTATTGTATGGTCTCATCTGATCTTTAAAACGAAGTTCTCACTTATGTAGTTTCAGAGATACAACATGTGTCAGCTGGCGACCCATGTCACCAGCTTACACACACATATCGGCTCGTAGCTCAAACAGTTTTAGCACTAGAGATTCGAAAATTTTGAAGCCTGGCGCTGCTATTTTGCTCTAAAATATGAGGTACAATACATAATCGTAACTTGAATAATTACGAAGATCCAGATGTGTAAGCTGGTGACACGGGTCGCCAGCTTACACACGGTATTTCGTTCGTAGATCCAACAGTTTATCAATGTGATCGTTAATTTTTTTGGCTCTCATTGCTGTCATTGTGCTTTAAATGCCTGACTATAGTCTAAAGCCCTAACCTCACTGGTTTGCCTTCCTGGCATGTGTCAGCTGGAGACCCATGTCTCCAGCTGACACACTAAAAACAACTCGCTGTAACTGAGTCATGGTTGCTGCTAAATTATGAATGCTAAAGTTTGATTGCTCCTAAATTGCCTTAAAATTTGACATGCGTAGAATTCTCATAGCTTTATGAGGAAGCTGACGACCCACACATGGTCCCCGCGGGTTCGTAGATATCCTAGATTGGTGCTCGGTTTGGTTGGTGGTATGGGTCGGGTGTAGGGTATATTCTATGTTCGTCTGGCTAGTTATGTCAATACCTAATACCCAGCGCATCATTATGGCTTGAGGCTTCTGTTTGAGCACGCTTACTATCCAATGGCCTTAACATCACTTACCATCAGCTAAGATAAAGGCAAGGCGGTCTTCTGTGCTGGAAATATCTTGTTTTCCATCGACACAAGAATAAGAAACATAACTAAACACGGGAAGTATTTAGTAATTATTCTTCATACTCGAGTATAATATTACACATTACCATTTAATACGTATGGGGTAGGTGCCGAAAAACGTGTTGATTCCAGGCACGTAGCAAATGACAGCAGCGAGTACCAACTCGAATACCATACCCAAGTTTAAAACTTGGTTCTTCATTCCTACAAAACAATTACAATACTCGTATGTTATACAATCTATATTAAATAATTCGTATTGAGATTTGAGTTCAGTGACTGATTTATCAATGATCATATATTATTTACAAAGTTCAATATATAATATGTCCTTACTCGAACGAAGGAATTGAAACCATTTAAATAAAACTAGCTTCTGCCCGCAGCTTCGCCCGCGCTAACTTTAGAATGTAATCCGTGGAACTGCTCGTTCGATCAGGATAAAATGTAGCCGATGTCCCTCCTTGGCCTTTCAACTATCCCTCTACATAAAATCAAGCCATTTAAAACATTCTGTTAGGTCGAGGAGAAGATTTAATTTTTGTGTGAATTTGCCCATGACTTAATATTTATTCTGCTATTCGGGACGGAGACAAATACAACAAATCAAAAACCGTGAAAATCGGTCCAGACGTTCTCAAGTTACAAGTGTTCGAACAAACCCGACTTTGTTTTATATATTACGATTAAAATCCTCACTGCACAATGGAACAGTTCAATTACATGATTAGCAAAAAATTAGAAGAATATTTACTTAATTTAGCTTCGTTACATATTTTTATACGAGTTGGAACAAAGAAAGCGGACACAGCTCCACAACAGGACATGGATTGACCTATGCCCTTGGAAGCCGCCGCCTCCGCGCCACGCCGCGCCGCGCACTATGCTCCGACTAAACCTGTAAAGTATATTTACAATTGGTAGGTACTTACCGACGTGAAACACGGAGTTATATCGTGTCTTACAAATGACACCGTTCATCATCTGTGAAATGACGACGGCCACGAAGTAGGTGGCATGGCAGGCTCTCTCCAGGATTTTGCGGTCGGCATACGTCCACTCCTGGCCCAGCGAGTCCCGAAGGTCGCTCACTGCCTCATTGTCCCATTGCTCTCGCAAACCTGAGGACGAGACAATAAAACCACACTTACACTGCGAAAGTATGAGTTGCAGTTCTTTCTATCGAAATTTACTTCGTGTACTTTTGAAACTATCGAAATTTGCAAGTGGTTATATGAGGCTTTTGAGGTGATCATTGCTTTTTTATGATCGTAAGTTTGTTCTTGTTATCATTGTAAGTACGTGATACTTATAAGAACTCGTTATTCTCTATTGAGAAAACTGGTGTCTTAAATAGTATAGTTGGATTAAACCGTAAATAGTCCTTACAATGGTTGAGACATCATATTCTGCTTACCAAATAAATCCAACGGATAGAAACCATGCTCAGCCATGACTATGAAGTAGGAGAACATTCCCGCGGAAAACTCTATCAGTCCGATGTGCAGATATACAAGCCGCAGCATCCGGGTAGACACCAGGGGATCAGAGAAGCGAGGAGGGCGGGCCATTACGTTGGTCTCAGCTGATTCGTAGGCCAGGGCCACTGCCGGCCACATGTCCGTCCCTAGGTCCACGCAGAGGATCGTCATAACTCCTGGCGAGGTTACCAATATTAATGAGAAGATTTATAAGCCGAGTCACATATTTTTTTTTTGGGACCACGGAACCAAACGTAAGTCGAAAAAAAATGCGCGTAAAAATGTTGGATCAATTTAAATGTCTATCTCATTCACACAAACTTTACTTTCACGCTGCATCTCTACTTATTTTATTATTTCAGAACAATATATAGATATTTGTTTCTACCTAATAAAATTTCCTGACCCGCCTCATGTGCACGTGAGCACAATCAACTAAACAGATCACGGCGGTGACCGAAAACACAATTTTGAGTGAATTATTATATTGAACGACTGAGCTACTGTGCTGTTTTGACTACCTACGGTGAGCTCGGATAGCTCTTCGTTCATCAGAGAGATGCGTCTCAAGTTCGGTCGATCGGTCGTAAACGACCGAAGCCTCAACCGGGTCCAAAGGCTGGGCTTAAGGTGTCTTCTGAAGCACGGAATCGTAATACTTTTCAGACAATCAGGTGATTCAGCCTGCAATATCCTAACCAAACTGAGTAAAGCCTCACAAAGCTACTTACCCAAGGGCAACGGTATTGAAAACAGAATGAACATGACAACGGGAAGTATTTCCGGTACGTTAGAAATCAATATATAGCAAATAGATTTCTTCAAATTGTCAAAGATCCTTCTTCCTTCCTCTATTCCGGTCACGATCGTGGCAAAGTTGTCATCCATTAGGATTATGTCTGCTGTCTGTTTTGATACCTGTGGAGTATATGAGTAATTTATTTATAATGTAGGCTTGCACTTGGCCTTCATCTCACCTAACAGTAAGTGTAGTGTTAGGGTTTTATTTTACTGAAAGATTTCGTCATTTTAGAGGAAGTTCATGAAGTCGATAGACTATGTTAAATTACCACGCGTATTGTAACAGATAGGGTTTAATTAGCTAAAGTTTCGCGGCTTCTGTGATGGCGATCTATTTAGTTTGTGTACCATAATTAACGCGCCCAAAAATAACTAGAAACCGACTTCAACTACCCTAAAAGTCTACAGCTTTCAACCCCTAAAATGTTTACGTTTAGAGGTAGGATTATCATATTCGTTTTTTGTAGATTTTCTCAAAAAGCGCTTAATCAATTTCGATAAAATTTATATGGGACCACCTCTAAAGTATGCTCTACACAAAGAAGAATCATCAAAATAGATTTAGACATAGACATATGTCTATGTTTCACGAGAACTCCGCCAATTGTTCTTGAGTTCTCGTGAAACATAGTAGTTTTTATAGATAATGGTACGGAACCCAAAACCCCGGAACATGTGTTGATACCAACCTGGGAGCCAGTAATGCCCATAGAGATTCCTATATCAGCTCGTCTCAGGGCGGGCGCGTCGTTGACACCGTCCCCGGTTACTGCCACTATGGCTCCTTGACGTTGGACTGCTTCTACTATCTGTAACTTCTGAGTTGGAGACGTCCGCGCGAATACTGCAGGCAGGGATTAAAGGATTTTACTCTGTTTCTACTAACATGAGAAATTATTAAAAACAGACGGCATGTATAAAAACCTTCGATTAAAATACATCATTTTTAAGATTATTTTAAAAATCGAAGTTCGAAGTTGCTAGTCAGATTTAATAACGGGTTTACAAAATTAATTGTAGGTTAATGAATTGCATGCGTACCTACATAAATAATTTGAAGGGAAAATACATTAAAATATACTATAAACATCTAATTCTGGGTATATCGTTAGTCTCGATAAATAATTTAAACTTGATACTAATCGTATATTGTAAATAGAAAACGGTTGATTTCTCTCTCAGTAACAGTGATTAGATAGCCAATTTGATATACCATAATAGGAAAGTGAAAACCTAAGTATGCAGTCCGTATCCATACCTCACAAGTGGCTATGTTCTTAAAACTTGTTTCGCATTCTGAAGACAATAATTAAATCGTTGAACACGTCCTAGCTTTTCTTTCACAGTCACTCATAGATTTTTTCTTGCTATGTATCAATGTATAACTATGAGTAAATCCACATTTTAAAATCAAATCCGAATTTAAATGTATGACTATTAAATGAATCATTATCATCATCTAGGAAACGTCCACTGTTGGACATATGCCTCTTTCATGATATGCCACATCGATCAGACCCGAGCCACCAGATCCAGCGACTCCCCGCGACCTTAACCAGGTCGTCGGTCCATCTAGTAGGGAACGGCCCGGTAGACGTTTCCTGGTACGTGGTCGCCACTCGAGAAATTGTACTCCCCACCGGTTATCGGTTCTTCGAGCGATGTAGCCTGCCTATTGCCACTTCAACTCTCTGACTCGTCGAGCTGTATCGGTGACCGTAGTGCATCTATAAGATCGTCGTAATATTAAATGAATACCAAAATTAAAATAAATTTGGCAAAGGTTATGCATATATATTGTCATGTGTTATTGTAATTAACTTGCCTATTTCGTAATGTTTGTCTAGCGTCATGTTGAGCAGGTCCGTGGTCATGTTGCGTAGCTCGGTGCCGGTGACGACGTGGCAGTCGTGGGTGCTCGCGATGCCCACCTCGTGCGCGATGGCGCGCGCCGTGGCGGGGTGGTCGCCTGTCACCATCATCACACGCACCCCTGCCGCCCGAACACGCTCTATTGCCAGACGAACCTGACGAGGATCATTTTTATGTATAATCGTTCGTACTTGTCCTTCATCTCATCTCATCTGACGGTAAGTGACGATATACCGTTGGATGGTGATCGTGATGATCCAGGTGCCTCAAGATAATGGGGTGTTGTCTTTGTTACTTTTCATACCGGAACACAACTGTGCTATTAACACTGCTGTTTGGCAGCATACTTAGGTAACGTGGTGGGATCTAGCCGGGAGGACATAGGAAATTAACCCATACTGGGAGTCGAACTAGGGACCACTGGATTGAGAGTCCAACAGCCATTTTACCACGAAGGCGGTAAAAATTCTAAAAAAAATTCAACAGCAAGCAAAGCAAATAATACTAATTGAAAAAAAAAAAAAACTTTAAGAGAAACCTCAATTTAATTGTTGGAAAATGCTGTCTTTGCTATATTTTATTTCTGGAATGAATCGGTCCCACGACTTCCGGATTAGGTATCCAATAGTCAGACTCTAACCTAGGGCCTAGAGTATGGAGGCAACAAAAACTAGAACAAGTTGTCTGGCTGCTATTCAATATCTCCAAATATTGTGTAATGCGATATGTCGCTTCAAGCCTCCATGAGTGATCTTGGATTTTAAAGGGTTGGCTAGGAACGCCTTCAATGCCCTAGGAGCTACACCACCAGAATTGGGTAAACTATACAATTCGTCGTCTTTTCTGACACGAAATACATGACGTGAGGTGATATGTGTTTATATCATCATAAACAGGACTATGTACAGCAATGGTGGTTCATTTTGAAATCAAAAATCTCGCGGCCGTCAAGGTGTGGTTGCAATAATTTTCATCGACTGGCTACATAAAAGTGAAATAAATATACCTCTTCCCTCGGAGGATCCTTCAGGCCCATCAGGCCCAATAAACGCAAGTTATTGAGGGGGAAGTTGACGTTTTCCGTGTCGAACTCATAGTTTAGTGGAAACTGTTTAGGATCCAATACTAGATCCGCGAAAGCCAAAACTCTCTCACCTGAAAGTAGTTAACTTTGTCTTTTTTAAAAAACGAACAGCTGTTCTTGGAGTTTTGCATATTTAGCACAGAAACTTGCTTAACACATTCTTAAGAATCCTTAAGGGTTCCGAAAATCCGATAAAAAGCGGAACCCTTATAATCTATCTGTCTCTCTGTATCTCAGAAACTACTATTCAAATCGATTTTAAATTTAGAATAGTTATTGGAAATGGTGACCCACAGGTATCGCATCGAAAATAATCAAAAAATATTTTAATTTTCATTTTAAAAAGATCCAAAATTTGGGGTTGATATTTCAAAGCAGAGTTACATCGGTCAAGTGGGGTATCATAATGAACTGACTTCATATGTAGATACATTCGACAACAGATTTTTGTTTTCTGTGCTGTATTGATTTTTAGGGTTCCGTACACAAAGGTTAACCAACGGGACCCTATTACTTAGACTTCGCTGTCCGTCTGTCTCCAGACTGTATCTAATAAACCGTGATAATTAGACAAATGAAATTTTCAAAAAAAAAAAAACAGCGAACTTAATTATGCGGTCAGGAATATAAACCTTATTTCAGAGTAATAAAGTTTTATAGAACGGTCAAGTTTGTCACCTGTGTCGGCCAAGCTCTCTGTATCTTTCTCAACAATATCTGTAGTCTCCTTGGAAATATTGACCGTTTTGTTTCCGGTAGCGATGGTCGAGCATCGTTCTATAATCCGCTCCGGCGCTCCTTTCATAACGAGCACGTACCTCGACGCAGACTTGTCCAGGTGAATGCTAACCTGAATAGAGCGGTACCTATACGTTTATATAACTAGATAACATCGAAAATAACGCTAATATCATAAATTCGACAGCGATTCGTTTTGTTTGTTGTCTTTTATCGTCTCAGGACAACCAATAATAATGAAATTTGTTATTCTAGCCTATAGCATGGAAATAGACATAGACTATTTTTATCCGGGTCTATTAAGTAGTTCCCGTGCGATAATTTCCGGTCCTCGCGGGAAACACAGAAGCCAAGAGGGAATTCCACTCCTTAGCTGTACTCATATTAAATGAAGAAGCAAAACGCTTCGTTCGAAATGGTGAAATGTCAACTAAGATAGGGGTGGAACCCAGACGTTCTTCTAGTTGACCGATTGTAAAAGGGGGATGGTGGAATTAGGTCGTGTAATTAGATCGCACACTCTCCGAAGTGAATCCTGTAGATGCGCAAGTTCTGTCCCTCTTTATGTTTGTTTGTAAGACTAAATGGTTGTCGTTATACGGGGTGCGTTTAGAGTTGATGCAACTGGTTCGGGTCTGGTCGTTATGGCGGACGTACCATTGGGGGAAGCAATGCTCAGAAGTTATTTATTATTATGTTCAGCAGCGGACGCTCTCAAACTTAAGAAAATTACTGCTGTCCAGAATTGCAGTGGATCAAAATACTTATAATTAATATTATACATGTGAAAGTATGTTTGTTTGTCCTTCCTCTACAACGGAGACTCAAAATGAATAGATTTTTGTGTAGGTATAGTTGGAGTGCCGCAATAAGACATAGGCTACTTTTTATCCCGATTGAGCAAGTAGTTCTACTACTCAAATGGGACAAAGTCAAAGAAAATATGTTACTTACTTGATACTTATTACCAGAATTGAAAGGTATTTCTGCTACTTTAGGGTATCTCAGTCTAATTGCGGTTGGGTCATTGAATTGGAAGAGAAAATTGAGAATGGCGGTCTCCGATGCGTCGCCACGCACACCGCCGCTGGGTTGTAATGTAGCAGAGTTGCATAGAGCACCACAGGTCTTCAAAGAAATGCAAGCTGAACAAAAATGAGTTTTACCTCTATGTATATTTATCGAACACTATAACACCAAAAAGAATTGTTACTACTTCTATGCACAACAGGCGGTCACATCACTTTAGAATCAATCTCCTCAGATGAGTAGAGGTAGAGGTTCGGGTAGAGGAACAAAAGCGAGAAGATTTTAATTTAATTGAATGAAAAGTTAAAACAATATACCCACAAATTCACAATATATTAAAATCACAATATATTACCTTGATTTGAAGTAAGGATACCTGTGAAAATAAATTGAACTTTTATATATACTTTTATACTTAGTATCGATTTCTTATTTTTACTGTTTTAGTCCATTTATGCAAGGGGTAAACGGCAGGTAAGGTCTGTGTTCTGTTGATTAAAAATATACCCTTCCTCATCAACTTGTGGCCTCGAGACTTCTGGGTGTTCCAGACAGACCAGAGACTTCCACGTTTCCATACTTCGGCAAAATCTTCACTTTCTCCTGAGGTGAGACCAAAACCAAGTGAAAACCCTTAAATATACTTCGAATTATTATGCAAAGGTATTTGACTGGAGCTGTCATCACATTTACCATCTTTATTATTTAATTGTTTCATAATCATCACCACTGCGTAGGTTCACCGCTGGTCATGTTCCCTCTGTGGTTGACGTTTCACGTCGAATCCGGACACATGTACCAGTCTTGATGAAATTTAGCACACACATAATCTATGTTATGAAACAGGACATGGTATTCTTTTTAACCAAAGACATTTAATATTAATAGACCGGACAAAGCAAACAAACATTTTGATCCGAAACTTATTACCAATTGGTAATAAGTTACTCAATCTAGTGTAATATCACGTCACGCGGCCGTACAAGACATTTGACATACCATTGACTTTTGAGATCAAAATGTTTATATGAAACGTTTCTCAATGACCGCTCTATAACCTATTACTATATTTAAATCTCTCTGTTTTTAACACAGTGAAGGACTATCGTGAGATTATTTTTAAAGACAACGCATACGAAGTCGCAGGCAAAATGTTTGTATTTATTGTAGAATGCGTACTCGAAAACTCCTGGTCCCAAACCGAATATGTCTTATTCCACAGCCAGATATGCTGCACACACATCTTGTTCTCGGTGAGTGTGCCGGTCTTGTCGGAGCAGATAGTGGTGCACGCTCCGAGCGCCTCGATCGATTCCAAATTCTTCACCAGACAGTTCTTCTTCACCATCCTCTGCGCTGTCAGTGTCAATGACGCTGTAACTGTTGGCTGCAGACCTGCCATTCAATATCTGCTTTAGCTATCTATCAACTACAGTATCATTCTGTGTACACTACCAGTTGAAATTCCTAGTGAAATGATAATGATATTCAAAACCGCAATTGAAAATTTACATCTACTAGGCTAGTTATGGTCCAGAAAGAGGCGGCAGAACGTGACTGCATGGGCCGTGGTATGGTCTCAAGCTAATGAGATGTTGGTTCTGCTACCTTTCATATCGGAACAGTGCCATTAAGAATGCTGTTTTGGCGTTAAATTGAGATTGGCGATTTAGATAGCCCGGCCGACATAGCAAATGCCCTACCACCTACCAAACCCAGTACCAATGTACCCGCACTTGGAATCGAATATAGGACCTCCAGTTGTAAGTCCAAGCGTGTAGCCTAAGGCCACGGAGACGGTTGGTTATTAACATGGTTGGTCTAATAATATAATTTTAAGAAAGAATCAGAATCAGGCGCCAAATCAGTCATGGTTTTGTCACTTACACTCGAGAATGAACCCAGATGCGCGGATAACTAACGTTGGGTTCCCTATGGCAGAAGCCAATTAAGCCGAATATATAGTGACCTAAGCAATAAAAGAGGGTACATAAAATTTTAGGGTCGCTGCGCTGTCCGTGCTGAATTGCTGTTTATTTTTCAGAGGCAAAAGTCTTCTTCCATAATTGTACTATTCAACATGTGGCCAAAAGGTTCAATAACAGATTTCAAACGCCATCTCACCTTCAGGTATGTTTGCAACGATGATACCAATTACAAAAATAGTCGTTTCCATAAACTGGTACCCAAGAGCAAGCGCGGCGACCGCTATAAACATGCCGAGACAGATGGCCCAGATGGAAATGCAGCGCATGAACCGTCTAATCTCACGAGAGAGGGGCGAGGGGGCAGGCTGGATGCGAGCCGCTAGACCGGCCACGCGCCCCAGGGCGGTCACGTCTCCGCAACACAGAACTACCCCTGAAATATTAATTGATTTTGTAGTCACCTTATTTCGTTAGTTTAATTCTGAACATGAGTCTGTTTTTCTCAATTCGTAGTGCCATAGATTCATTTCTAGAACAGTGATTAATTAGTCTATGTTAGAACCACTTGTTAATGCTGGTTTCTTTCTGGCTGTACACAAGGTTGAATTAAGGGGAAGTGGTAGAGTTGGGGAAAAATTGGAAGGGAAAGGAGATGGGCTCCTGAATCGATTTGTGTATCAATATCTTACTGCGATCGCAAATTCGTCTGCATAACGCCATAACTATATGGCACATATGCTCAGGGAAAGTACGATGTGACGACCTATATATGAAGGAGAATGAGTGATGCAGCCGGCAGCCGATAATTATATTATTTTATTGAATGAAATAATATTGACTTTGAATCTTCTCTTTATGTACGTACCCTTAGCCCATCCTTCAACGCATTGCGTAGAGAAAAAAGCAACGTTTGGTGATTCCAGAATGTTGTCTTTACCATCAGTGTTAGAACGCGACACAGCTACGCTTTCACCAGTCAATGATGAGTTATCCACCTATTGCATGCAATACAATTTATTTACTCTAGCATCAGATATTTCAACTACGAGTACCTATTATCTAATTCTATGTTAGCTATTTTTTATACACCGTGGGTTCGAATTTTGAATGAATATCGTCTGATGGTAAATAAGGCCAGTGGGCTGTAGGCGCTGGCTCTGCTACCTTTCATACTGAAACACAATAGTGATATTAACACTGCGATACCGATATAGGTATCCCCACTGGGAATCGAAATTTGGCTATGGTGAGTCCATGCGTGTAGTCAGGCCATGGCGGCCATTTATTTAGTTTCTGCTTATTCATTAAAATCCACAAGCACGCGGCTACCGTATGTGAGTCGTTTTGCTACGTCTGGTTGGAAGGGAGCTACACAACATTTACCCACATACTGCCAGTTTAGGTTGCTAATACAAAGAGTTATGCCAATGAGATTGGTTTCTATAGCTGTATTACTTTAAATCCTTTGCTGTCTATGATCCTCATGTCGGCAGGGACGACTTCACCAGCTTTCACAAAAACTATATCTCCCTTGACTAGATCTCTAACGTGCATGTTAGCGACGATGGCACTGTTTCTCAAACAGTTCGTGTATGTCGGTATCATACTGTTGAATGTCTTCATTATCTGCAATTACAATAAATCAATGGAACCCGGTATTTTAGGAGTATTACGCTTTCATATCGGTTTAATTACTCTCCATGAAATAAATACACACTTGTTATGTCTGTATCTTAGGCGGTTTCCGCACTTAGCCATATTTTGGCTATTGTGAGTGTAAGTGGAGCCAGCCAGTCCAGCCAGCCTATCTCCAAGAAGTGCGTGAGGCGCCTGATGTCCCTGCACAACTCCTGGAGTGATCCAGGATTGTTGCCCGTTGTGTGGCCACACTGTTGCAAATGGGCGGAAGTTTCCTAGGAAGCCATGCTTCCACGACACAAGGGTCTGTCCGTGATGTTCATATTGAATTAAATAAACATTGGACTGTCTACACCCACTATTATTGAGAAGGATTGAGAAGGGTCCGTGACTGGCATTTATAAAGAGAGCGACGTAGTGTTATATTATAGTCCTTTCTACGTATAAGCCAGGATGTTAGTTTTTTGAAGGGTAATGGTATTAGGTATTGGTTCGGGTCTAACACTATTGTCCCCGAGCCCTTTCTAGCCAGTTGGTCCGCTGTGTCATTTCCGAGTTAGCCATCAGGTGAGCTAGACAGTACAACCCTGTAGCTATCACACTCAATTCACTTGAAGACATGTAGATTGTAGATGCAGTAGATGAAAACATCTATCAGACTCCCAGTGTTATGTGTTTCATAAGAGTTACCTTAGAGCTTTTGTAGTTCTGGCTGAAGCTAAAGAGTCCGCAAACGACATCAACAAGGACAAGGACACATCCGAGATATAAATTCTCTCGGCTTGAGTATGATTTCATAGAACTTTCTATAAGATACGCAACCACACATAAAACTGCTCCCAGCCATATGAGAATCGAGAATCCTGGAAAATTACATGATTGAGATCTGATGACGGGCGTCTACTACTACAAATGCAACTAGGTATACAATCATTTTATTGTTGTTGTAACCGAATAAATATAAGTTACTAGAGCGGTAACTCTAGTCTAGATAAAGTTATATCATCCGGCAAGATTGACATACTTTATTTAGATTAACCTTTTTAGTAGAAAAAATTCCATTTTACTTTTTGGTTGGGTCTGTGCCTCTTCAGATTATTGTCTTCCTGGCACGTAGAACTTGAACCCTTAAGAACCTACCTGTACACATCGACTTGAAAAACAGATACGGGCAGCCATTCTGTGTTGCAGGCGTGAGGGTATTATGGCCGTAATAGGCGAGACGTTCGGCTGCCTTAGCGCTCGTTAGACCGGTATCAGGGTCAGTATCTAGCAGCGAGTACAACATTTCTGAAATAGTTCGTTACACGTAATAAATAATGAGTTCTAGAGGACAAGTATGGCACGAGCCTCCACGCTCAAAAACTAGGAGAATAATATTCAAAAGTTGCATATATGCATCAATAGTTCGTGTAGTATTGTTCTGACACTTTCAACTCAAAACACTGAGCCCTTGGTAAACACTGAGAACTTCGTAAAAAGTAGGTACAGCTCTGTACTCTTTCGCCATCTAGTTTTGTAGGACCTTGGTAATAATTATTTTCAGCCGGAAAAATACGCAGCTTTGGGTAGGATGAGAATACCATACCATGCATTGTCCATGACTTTCGGAATATGGTACAATTTGAAAACTACTTTAGAGAGGGCGTCACGGATTATGAAAAAAAAAACTTGATTACAATGCCGACCTAAAACTTCTTTTTACAACATTTATGTAGTTTTATAATATACTTTTTAAATTGTACTTATCGTCTATTAGAAAAGTCATTTTTTATATATTGAAGACTAGCAGCCCGTCCCGGCTTCGCACGAGGTAGACAATTATTTATTTCTGGAAATTTGGATATAAAACACTTTTTTTCACAAATATTTTTATTTATTAAAAAATTATTGTTTATTAATTATATATTAAAAAAATATTTCAGTGATCCCTCCACCCCACCCGCCGCGATGACCGGCGCGCTTTTCAGACTGCATCGCAAACAACGGCCACGGCGCTATGGCGGTTTTGTTTACTGTTTGAATTTTTTAATTCGTAATATCTTTTGAATGGAAAGTCCAATTTAAATAATTTAAAAACTATTTTATAGGTAGTTAAATGGTCTTGACCATAAAATAATGTATTTGGATAAGGATTAATATAAACACATCATAAATAGCATGGTTTGAATTTGGTTAGCATTTTCATTAATGTTTAAAATGAAAAAGAAGTTGTAGTGACATAACTACAATAGTTGGACATATGCTACCGCGGAGTTTTTTGTAGACATTATGATGTTCTTCAATATTGTTATATATTATTTTGTTCTATCGCTAATAGTTTCGGCAGCGCATTCGACGAAAGACATTTTAAGACTCATTTTTCTACACCTTCGGTTACATTGTTCAAATTTTACCAAGGATCCCTAATTTTTTTCAAAATGAAATGTAGCCTATGTCAAATTGGAAGAATGTAGCATTCTATTGGTGAAAGAATTTTTTAAATCGGCCCAGTACTTTTTGAGCCTATTCATTACAAACATACAAAAATAGGTACAAATCTTTCCTCTTTATAATATTAGTGTAGATAGACCAACACTTGACCTCAATGTCACCTGATGGTAAGTGACGATGAGGTCGACGATGTTACGTGTTGGTCTAGAAGGTGCCTATTTACTCTTCTTTTGAAGATTCCCAAGTTTAAACTTCTACAGGATTGTGGTGCAGTGGCGAGTACCACAGGAGAACCCAAGGCTCCTCGAATTACAGGGATGACCATCGGGGGTTTTCGTGGATGGGATTCTACACAGCCCAGCTTCAAACCTTAGAAAACGTGTATTGTTAAAAAAATTATCCAAAGAGCGGAAAAAGCCATTTTATACATCCTCGCGGCACCATTGTTTAATTATACAGAGATCTTTTAACATGGGACACTGTTTGAACTAAGTCATCAGCAGCAGCCAGGAAACGTCTACAGCTGGACATCCTTCTCCATGGTACGCCACATTGACTGGTTCTGAGCCACTTGCATCCAGCGACTCAGGTCGCTAATAATCCACCTAGTAGGGGGAACGGCCCTAGTAGACGTTTCCCGGTACGTGGTTGCCACTCAAGAACTATTACCCCCCTTTCTTCATACGATGTGGCCTGCCCATTTACACTTCAGCTCACTGACTCGTCGAGCTATGTCGGTGATCTTTATAGTTCGTCTAAGGGTTTCCTCATTCCGTTTTTTTCTGTTGAATGTTGAACTAAGTGAGAAGGGTCAAAGGGTGAGCTGGATCGTAATAAAAAATAATGTAACCTGTAACTTACTAAGAGATATAAGATGCGTGTCTGTTTCTATTTCTTTCTTCAATGCGTCCAACCTCGAGGTGCTCAGATCTCGAGATCGGAGTTTTTTCGGGTTGTTTGGCCGAAACAGATCCGAAATAGAAGACAGACTGTGGGATCTCCCTCGCATCCTCGTTGGTATTAAGTATTCGTTAATAAGAATATTACGAAGCCTTCTTCAAGTTATTGAACTAGTAATAACTAGTGTATAGGAATTTGCTTTAAATCTAGTTGGCTTCGTTCGTCTGGTCCGTTACAAAGTTGTTGGGTATAAAAAATATAAACAAAAGTATTTGAAGTCACTTTTCATTCAGTGATATGACTCGGATTCACCAATTGTTTTAGGGGATATTAGCGTTATTGATTTTTTAAATTAAAATTCTTTCAGATTTATCAGAGTCATATCACCTGGAGTTTAAGGTGATCAAGGTTCTAATTAACGACATGTACAATCAAAATAAACTTTATTGCACCTAACCCCTAAGAACCCCACTATTGTTAAGGTGTTGACTAACTATATACAATAGATGACAGGTTTATCATCGCCATAAGTTTGTACACAGATGACTGTTTATTACATAACATAATTTCAATAGAAGAATCTCAAAAAGGAACATATTAGTTGCTTTGTTGGAACCGAAAGATACACAATAATAAAAAACCGGTCAAGTGCGAGGCACACTCATGCACTGAGGGTTCCATACATGAGAATATGTATAATGAACATACTGAAAACCACAAATAATAATAACCACCAACGAACAAACCGGTAACGTTAAGTTAACAAACTTAACTTTGCAGTTGAAAAATGAGATGTCATCCATTCATCCATGACACATACATGTATGTTCGTAATCAGAAAAAAGCTATTTTTTCTTAGCTCTTATTAACAAATTTTGGTTTTCAGATTTATTCCTGTACTTGTGCTGTAAGACCTAGCTTCTTGACAAATTTTAGGATTCTAGTTCATCTTGATAGGATTCACCAAATAACACCAAAATATGGAGCATAAATGGCCGTACCTTTTTATTAATTAGACCTACCAGTTTGATTTTTTCACAGAACTATTACACACCCGAGAATTTGATATTAATTTCAATGTGATACCTAAATGCGTTCCTGAAAAAAAAAGCGTTTTGGCAGACAGATGGACAACATAGTGATATTATATATTTTCCTTTTGTGATATAGAACCCTAAAAAGTAACTTTTAACTAATACATGGTAACAAATAGTAAATTGTTGTGATTAAATGATATTTATAATTAAAATATTTTTTTGCACCAACTTATAAATCTACAACTTATATACCTGTGGCGGTCGGGTCCACAGATACTGTAGAAGCAAATTCGTCATAACAGTTCCTAAAGTTTGCCTTTCTTATTAACAAATCCTGTAAGAGCATTAACATGGGCATCAGAAGACCAGAACTTGCTTAGTTCTTCCATTTCTATATCATTTGCCCTCTTTAGTTCATCCTGCATAGTCCTTCTAAGCAGTTTCTTGCAAGCAGTGACAGATTGTTGAGGTAGTTCAGACACTTGCATGATTCTCTCCCAAACTTTAGTCTGTAGTTCTTCAGGTTTGTATAGCTCATTTACGAAGCCACACTCTAGTGCCTCCTTGGCAGACATTTTATGACTGTAGAGTAGCATCTCTGCAGCCTGTCAAATAATTAATTGTTAGTTGAGGATTGTGAGTAATATAGAATACACACACTGTGATGAATGTTGACAGTAGTTGAGTTGCTAAACATCAGTGCCAAAGTTTCAACCACTGACATCTATTCCCGAAAGCATTGCCAAGCTAGCGAAGTGATAGCAAAATGTAAGGACAAATGCCTAAAGTCAGTATTACTTGTATATATTATATATATGAGCTGGATAAATCCATTACTGAATGATGATTCCTGAATGAATCATTCACGAGTAAGTGATTACAGGAAAACGTTGGTGATACATAGTTGTATGCTGCTGCCCTAAACTGTCATTTTCCTTTAGTTGCCTTTTACGATACCCAGTAATATAAACAAAAAATTAAAAGTTCTGAATGATGTCAAAATATTTTTTGTAATAAACCAGAAATCAAAAATAGATATATACTAGAAAAATAGATATAAAGAAACCCAATCAGTGTCACATGGTAGGTAACTTGGTACACAGTTCAGCATCAGTCTGCATTCATTTAATTGGTTACAGTTTTAAAGCAAGCAGAAGATACCTTTCTGTCCCCGATTAGTCTTGGGAATGTAAAAGTTGAACAACCCTCAGCTACAATGCCAAGTTTAGTGAATGGAGTGTAGAAAAATGACTGAAACAAAAATAAATGTAACATTATAGTTAGCAATACACAGAATTTAAATTTTACAAAATTAATTACATATTTATTAGCTTACAATTATTTACATTTCCTGGTTCATGTTGAACAGAATGTGAGACGAAACAATCAAGACATTAAATTCTGATTATAAAAATATATATTGTTGGGTTTTAGACATATACTGCTAATGTGAGTCTAAAATGTAGGATCATAAAGTTATGCTATTTAAAATTTGAATAAATACTCAGGCCTTACATTTTCTGATGCAAACACAAGATCGCACAGCGCCAGCGTGGTAGCGGCTATTCCAATAGCTGGTCCATTTACAATCGCCACTAATATCTTCGGGAAGGTTATAAACGCATCAATGTAGTTCTTCAATATGCCAAGCATAGTGCCATCCCTAGCAGTCTCCACAGCAGCTACCAAGTCATTACCACTGCTGTAGTAGTCTCCAGTACCCGTTAGCACCATCACAGAAATATTAACGTCTTCCGCGGCATCTTTGAGTATCTTTGTGACACGAAGATACATGCTAGCATCGATTGCATTTTTTCTTTTCGGTTTGTTATACTTTACTATTTTAATGGTACCTTGGCGAGACTCAACGATTGTGTCTATGCTGTTCATGTCTAACTTTTCTTAACAAATCACTGGAAATTATATTTGCAAGTAAGTCCTGCAACTTAATAAGATCAAAGTTTGCATTCAGATAAGCTGTTTACGATAAAGGATATCTACTTTTTACTATCTATATGACTTATACTTAAGATTAAAAGGGACTACTCTATTTGTACAACTGCTTTAAATACTTAAATTTATAAATTGAGTTTCAGGCTGTGACAAAAAACAGAGCAAAAAAACATTTATAGCACTGAGCAAGTAATCACTAATTTATAGTTTATTCAAATCAGCTGACTGTCAAAAACTGTTTTGTGTGTATAAATCTGTAATAAACTACAAATACCAAAAGAGAAAAAACACCTGTGTTCTTGTATAGTCCTGTCTCATTTTTGACAGTAGTTAGTGCTAAATCCAATCTCTTTGGCTAAATCTAACAATTTCCCTTTTCTTTATAGTTGGTGGATCCGAACGCGTCAATGTCATTGCAATGTCAAATATGTCAGTCAAATCAGTCAATGTTTCCTTCCTTGAAGTTCCTTCCGTTCCTTCCTTCCCAGTGTGTATCTGTCTGTGATCTGTTGCGAAAGAAATAATTTTATTGTGTAGTAATGGTAAAGCTGTTTCTCAGTTTATTAAATCTACAAAGTGCATGTCTCATTAAACAGTCCTTTTCTAGTAATGCTATAGGTGTACCTCAGTTAAGAAGTTTTCACACCACATCCGAAATGTTCAAGTCTGCAGTTTTTAACCTCCAAGAGGCATCGAAGACCCAAGTTCAACAGTTTTTGGACTCCTTTGATACAGTACTGACTGATTGTGATGGTGAGAATTAACCCATCTTAACACGTTTTATATTAAGTAGATAATGAGGATATGAATTTCAAAAAACTTTGTAAAAGTATATATTTTTTTGAAAATCTAGTTGATACTTATGAAAATAAATTTTCAGCTACATCTTGTTTGATTGGTCTTATTCTTAGCGCCCCCTTTTGTGCACCCCAACCAAATTTTTATAAAGTTTTCACAACCACAATTTACACATATCAGCACTGCATGGAAATGCACTCCATCCTCACCACATACACAGTGTGAATGGAAAAAAGCTCTGCTCATGTACATAAAATGTATTTTACCTTGCTTAATTTATTTAAAGTGCAATTGCATTCTATTATTCATATTTTATTCTTAATATAGATAACATTTTCGTTATACACATTTGAATGACTACAGGAGTGCTGTGGATTGACAACAATGTTGTACCAGGCTCTGCAGAAGCTATGAATCTGTTCCGTAAATTGGGAAAGAAAATATTCTATGTCACCAACAATTCTACTAAGATACGGAGTGAATTTGCAGCTAAGGCTACCCAGTTGGGATTCATTGCTAGTACGGTAATTGAAACAAATCTTTTCTATTTAAAATTTTAAACCACAACACCTTTACTAAAATTGTGCAATCACATCTTCATTCTTGTGTGTAGTTAGTTGATTTATGAAATGAATTTTATTGAATTTACATACTACCCTTATTTGTTTGTTTAATTGATATTGATTTTATTTGATTTCACAGGAAGAGATTCTGTCGACCGCATATTTGGCAGCCCATTACTTTAAAGGTATTGGATACAATAAGAAGGTGTATGTAATTGGTTCCAATGGTATTGGGGATGAACTGAAGGCAGTTGGTATCAGGCACATTGGTATTGGAGTAAGTATTTGAATAATCTTTGCTTTAAATTGATTATGACCCAATAAATAATTTATAATAATTTTAAGCCTGTGTATCAAGGAATTTGGACACAAAGAAATACCATTTTACATTGAGCATAATTTATGAATGTTCTGATAGTCATGTATTTTCTGAACATAGTTTAAAAATGTTATGTATATTTCAGCCAGAACATGTAAAACCAGATTTCAAGTCGATGACATCAGCAGATCTCGACCCAGAAGTGGGGGCAGTAGTGGTTGGTTTTGACGAACATGTCAGCTACCCCAAATTTATGAAGGCGGCCTCTTATCTTAGCAATCCGGAATGTCTCTTCATAGCTACAAACACCGATGAGAGGTTCCCTAGAGCTGGCTCTAGTATAGTTGTGCCTGGTACTGGCACATTGGTTAAAGCTGTAGAAACTTGTGCAGAGAGGAAGGCCCTTGTCCTAGGAAAGCCCCATGCTTATGTAAGAAAGTACCTAGAATCTTGTGGCTTAGACCCTAAGAGGACATTGATGATTGGAGACAGGTACTGCTTTTTTTAACTTTTTTGTCTAGTTCAATGACAAACAGACAAGCTATTTCCAAATGGATAATATTAGTGTGGTCTCTCCATGGACAAACAAATTGTCTGAACCGATCTTGATGAAATTTGGAATTGACATTTGTATCCTATGTCATGGAGAGACTAAAAACTTTTCTACTTGATTAATGTAGGGTCTCAGTGGGAAAATTATTGAAGTTAACACAGATGCAGCAGTAGGCAAAAATATTGTTTTAATATAAAAATCTAGCTACTTTTTGAATATAGTTTAACTTTAAAAATAGGTAGTTATATGTACACTACAAAACAGCATAGTTTAATATTTAGAACATGAATTTAAAAAAACACATTAAAGAACTGTTATTTTGAAAACTAAAACTTATCAAGCATTTTTTAGTTTTCAAATTTGTTAGTATCATCATTGAATTTTCTTAAAACTTGATAAAGCTAAAAAATCGCTTCTCTTTTCCAGGTGCAATACCGACATAGAGTTGGGCGTGCGCTGTGGCTTCCAGACATTGCTAGTTTTATCTGGCGTTACATCTGTGAAAGACCTGGACAAGATTCGCAATGAAAAAATGTCACCTCTACCAGATGTTGTTTTGCCTACGTTAGGAGATTTTGTCACTTTAGTACCTTCATAATACTTTACTATTGTTTTGTAATTCGAAGTGTGAGGCGGTAGCAACACGGACGAAGATAGTTCGCCGACTAAGTAGCTTAGTCGATGGCCGAAAACCTTAGCCGCGTGCGTCGAGCGGGACTGCGCTTTTATTTCATAGCTTTTTAAATATCTAGAATACATTTATACGATAACGGCTAAACTATTTGGTCGTTGAACGTTTGAAGTTAGACAGGATTTACATAGGGTCAGTAGCTGGCGTTAGTACAGAAATTTGTCGCTGACTCAGCACTGAGTTGACTGAGTTTGTAGTCAGCTCCTAGACTTATGCAAATCCGATCTTACTCTTAGGAGGGTTTGTTAATATTATATCGTTATGTACGCCATGAGATTATCGAACCCTGTATGTAGGTCAATTTGAATATTTGATAGAATGTTGATTGTGATAAACTTAAATTAGTGAGTGTTTTTGTACACATAATCTGCCTATGTTTGTACAGTTGTTAATTTGTTATGTAATTTTTGAGTATAATTTATTTTGTGATATAATTTTTAAATTATATATACAATGTTCTTAAAATTTATATAACACTACGCTGAAACCTCGTTGGGGTTATCTGTGTCCAGTGAGTCACTATTTATGTATTTTTCTAATCGTTTTAGTGCATATCTGCCTTTGCCGGCAATATATAATTTTTGTGGGATTGTATATAATTTTCTAGTTAAATATTGTTTTGATAGAACACGTGATTTTAACATCGCAACGTTTTTGATATCAATTTGACGTTTTAATAGCCTAAACATCACCTAAACAGGCTTCAAATATAGTAAGAGATTTATGTACCATTCGAGATATAATACATGTATGAATAGACAGTGCCGTTATAAGGCGATTGAAATTTCGAATTAGGCAGGCTAAAAGTCAAATTCTCTAGGTACACGTTTTCATATATTATTTAGCCTCATTTGTAGTTCATATTCTTGTGTTCAGTCAATAGGTCTCAATAAATAATTATAATTTTGTTACCATGTCACACTAACTCTGACTTCATATTATTATTTGTATCAAGGGAAATGACATTTAACAGTTAGTATGGCATGGTACAAACTAAAAAGTTGCGTAGATATATAAGACGCTGACTGTACTTGTACAACCTAGCCAGATCTTGGCCTTTTTAGCATGTAATAAGCTCCCGTCGCGCCTGTGTGACCCCTGTACCAGAGCGCACCGTGTAGAGTCAGGTTTGGAGCGCTATGATTGGCCCGTGACTCTACACGCCGCACTCTGATTGGAGATTGGCACGAAATTGGCCGATCGAATTGATTTGATATGAATTGATTATCGATTCAAGATTATTTTGTAGCGTATCAGGTGACGTGCTTAAAATAAGACGGTGTCTAAATATTACCGCTGTGATTCCTTTTTGTAACAGTATATAATAGTAATCTCGGGGTCAACCTAATTTTAAGCAAATTTTGAGTATAATTTATTAATAGGAATAGTCTTTGTTGGTTTGTTCGAATGTGAGATACATTTATTTATTTCTTGTACAAAACATGGTTTTAATGTGACAATAACGAATTTCAAAATATTTTTACCACTCACGCTTTATTACGAATAGTTTTAATATGGGGGTTATCCTAAAATTTTCCGCTGTTGTCTGGTACAGGCGTGATAATTTAGGGTTCTCTAATATTTACATATATAATGGATGACTTGATAAATATGAGTTTATAAATTTTACCTCCATCCACTTAGAGGACTTACACGGTTCCATTGATGTATCTAAGAATTTTTTCCCATCGCTAAATGGTAAAAATCAATTATTTCAAATATAATTTGAGGGTTGACGTGGATTCCTTGAAGAAGACATAACATACATATTTATTATGCCATGTGATGAATTAGTTTTGCACATTTATCGTATTTAGTAGTTTAATAGGGCCCCAAATTATTTTTGCTCAGGGGCCCTAGGTTACATAGCTACGCCACTGTAAATTTGACCACCTAAATTGTAATTTACTATTTACTCGTTGTTACGTAGTCACCTGCAAACTCAGTATCTGTAGATACATAAGTGTTTATTTATATCGCGTATACCTACTTAATTGTTCCACTTGTATTTTATCTTATCCTATTATTGAGTAGCGTTGTTTTTTAATGTTTTGTACCGCAGGTTGTTAAACTGTTGATAGTGAGATTGCTTACAATAAAATCAACAATGTTCGTTATTTAGTGAATGCAACACTGGAAGCGCAATTAGAAGGTGATATAATTTTCAATGTAATTTCATCTTGATTTTGGTAAACTCCCTTTTTGTATTGAAGTCTATCTATAGCCGAAGGTTAAACTCAGTATCGATTCTCTTAAATTATTTTCGTAAGATTTTCTTTGCAATTTTTGTAGCATTCATAATCAGCTGTGGATCGTCCACTGTTGGCCATAGGCATCCTCCATAGTATGCCACAATGACTGGTCCCTTACCACTTACATCCAGCGACTCTTAGCCTTATGGCCTTAGAAAATAATAATTTTGTGCGATTTTCGTGAAATTGTAGAGCCAAATATTTTTAAGTCATTTTCCAATCAAACCGAAATAAATGGCTATGTTACTGGCATTAGAATACATTAGAAGAATAGATATTGCAAGTTGGTAAACTTGTAGTGTCATTTTGGAATTTTTAAAATAAGCCTCCTCTAGCTTGAGCCCACGTTGAGCTTAATGTTTAAAATTAGAATTTATTTATGTATGTATATATCTATTTCTTTTTGGATTTCCTTCTACATGCGTTTTTTTTCGTAGCAAATTTTTATTAAAAATCCTGTAGCGTCTATTTATTCGGGGCTGTTTATAGTAGTATCCTTGTAGGCTTCATTGTATACCCAAGTAGTTTCAGAACTCCTCTGTCTTCTCATGGATGTCAAAAAAGGGATTTCAAAGGACATCAAAACTGCAATTGCATTATGCACACTGTCCATACCTTAATATGCACTCTGAATGAATTATCACAGCGAAGAATGAGTTTTCCATGAGATCTTTTCCCGTAAGCTTTAGAATAGAACCACCCCGTGTTATCCTGCAGCCGTTGTAAAATGTGACTAGATAAAATCCGGAGATAGATAGCAGCGTCTATATAAGGGTTATTTTACTATCGTGCGGATTTCATCGCGCACACGGGATTCCCCAGATGATCTATCTCTCTCTGTCTCTACGGCTCATGTTCAACAGTGGACTAGCCGATGTGATGATCATAATGCATGGCAGGAAAATTAGTGATTGCAGTAAGGTATTTTAGTGGTAGAAGGAAGTTAGAAGTGCTGCTCGACCCCTCAAATAATGGAGATATGTATGGTGGTTATTGAATAAAGGCCTCCGATAGGTCAGAAACTAGGCAGTACCTACTTCGATTCGATTTGTCGTAAGCTATTTTTAACAATTATTATGATGGTTATATTTTAAAGCCGAAACCACACACCTATCTCTCACTGCAATAATCTATGACCTATTGCCCTAACGGAGCCTGCGTACGGCCTTCAGTTGAGCAGTATTGCACTGACAAACATTACACGTATATTTCGTGGGACTGACCAACTTAAAGCAAACATACCTCATTTACAATGCACACAAGTCGTTGTAATTACATCCATCGTAACCACGTACGTGACTGATACCCATAGAGACCGGCGCATTTCCAATTAAACCGTAATTTGGAAAGCACCCTTAAAAGTGCTGTGGATACAAAATAGTGTCAATAGGAATGTTGCTTGTTAGTTCCAGTTTTAGGCCTCTATGGCGGCTCAGCAACTTTAAGGGTGTGTGTGTGAGGTTGGTCATACACCCTACACGATAATATGAAGAAGAGAGATAGCTCCAGTCGTAAATTGTATTTCCAAAAAGATCTCCCGCTAATTTACCTGCTGAAATTACTTAATAAACGGTTCTAATTATCGTCAAATGGTTTGCCCAATAAAACCTCACAATTTTTTGGGTAGAATTTCGGGAAATCTTTTTAGTCCATCAATTGATGTTTCTTTTCAACTAGCTCATGTGGTTTGGGCTAGGGCAGCCTTTTATATATGGATAGATAGATTATCCCAGTAGTTTTCACTCACTGAATAATCGACTCCTACACTCACCTAATTCTCAGGTATAACTACCGCAGCGCTTCAAACCATGATATCTGCATTCATAAACCCAGATACAAATACAATAAAAATGGGTCATACCATCTGGAACTGAATGTTTCTAGCGAGCCTATGAATAGGAAGTATGACGGGACGGGATGTGCGACGGGGGACCGCCTGGCTCGGCTGGCAGGCGGACCCGGGGCGCATGCGTAGTGAGGCGGCGCGCTCAATCTCGCTTGTATTTTGTTTTATTCGCGTTTCGCGCCAGTATCAGTGTAGCCGCGATATACGCAAACCGCGTTTCGCGTCGCCTCACCTCTCCTCTGTGATCTCATACAGAAACTCATATCCTGATTGATGTGAGTCTATATCCATGTTTATTTTATTTTATTGTTGCTGTGCTCTCCCGTATCATCATGTTTTCCAGATGTATACCTAGCTCTATATTAGATTGAGGGATGAGGGACTTATCTCAATACACTAATTGTTTGAGGAAACTGTGTTTAGTAATGTTTTTGGTTTTCCGTTGTATTAATACGATAATTTGTAAATTTTAGAAGTCTTCGTTGTCTAGGAGGACATGATTTTGTGAGAATAAATGTGATTGCGTTGGTTTAAGGGGTGTAGACGAATCCGAATTTGGCTGCTCAAAACAAAGAAATTCGAGGGGTGGAAAACGGTGGCCGCCTGCCCTCCCTTTCCCTGTAGGTAGGTATCAGTGAAAAACTAGCCGGTATCTAAAAGTAAAGCTATGCAATACATGTATGTGTTAGAATTGTTGATAGTCACGGATATTAATAGTTATTACAGCACCATTTTTAACTGATTTTCATCTTGGTCTAAAACTCTATGACGCTGAATATTTTACTCGTGTGTGTGTGTTCGAATTTAATATTAGTAGTCCACACATCGCAATAATGGACGTTGTGCGGTACATCCCTGACACTGAACTGAAAAAACTAGGTTGATCTTTTCTAAAGACGAAAAACCACACGGTTTAAATAACCATGTGAATAATAATTATAAATAACGTTATCTAAAACTGACGAACATCTTGCTTGCTTTTATTATTGAAACATTGAGGTGGCGTAAATGTATTGGCACAAACGAAAATAGGTAACGATAAAGGCAAATTAATTTGTGTTACGAAAACTTTCCCGTTATCGGGAAGATTAGTCCGTTGAACATGCAATTTATAGCGATAATGATAAGACACATTTCATCACACATGTCACAGTGGTTGCACTGACCTTCGTTGTCGCGGAAAACAACGCCGCGTCGTGCCATACCCAAATATCGTCGATAAACATTTGTCTAGCCGCTTGTATTATAAAGTCATTATTATAACACCTTTGGAAAAACATCCCTGCCTCTACTGAATTCCGCACCTCACATTTAATTTTTATTTGTCAAAATTAATTCTGACACCGAATTTCGCACCCTCAACATTAGGAGCGTGACGGAATTCTTTTTGAGATCGGATAGGGTTCTAAAACGTGCATGCGTTTTGGTATTCTTTTTTATGACGCCTTTTATGTATTTATTTATATGTATACATATTGATTATATATGACCATAAATCGAAATAATTTTTTAAAAAACCAAGCCAAGTGCGATTCAAACTCGCGCATCGAGAGATACGTAAAGAATATGAATAATTAACTATGTAATTAATCGAATATGAAAATCATAAATAATTTATGCGCCTGACTAAATCAACGAGCAATTTGTCAACAATACAGCATTAAGAACGACGACAGGCACCAACAGTTTGTAATCTGTGGTGATTTTAATGAGATCTAATTAAAATTTTAACTTTTCAGACTTATATACTTGTGTTGTAAACTTGGTTCTTGCCAAATTTCAGAATTCTAGGTCAAAGGGAAGTACTCTATAGGTTTTGATGCTCTTTCAAGGGAAATAATCAAAAGAAGCAAAAAAGCGGCCCTATATTTTTATTGCGTTCACTGAAAAGTTTGACTTTTTCATAGACTTGAGTATTTGATATTAAATTAAATTTGATATATCCACGTGAGTCTCAGAAAACGGGTATTGACAGACTGACATACAGACAGACGGATACCCACTATGCAACAATGCTAACAAGTGTTGTTTGGCAGCAAACTTAAACAACAACATCAATAGGACTGTGGCAGCTACTCAGGCTCTCTAAACAAACCGCGAGAAGGTATTCAAGTCTGACCGGAATATATAAGAAGTGTGAGGGGGGAGCTCCTGTGACAATGTCAAAAATAAGATAAGTGGGAATGGGTATAAATTAGTTACAACGAATTTCCGCAGTAAGGCGACGCCGCTTATTCCTAGTTTTATATATAAAACTAGCTTTTATGTCTGCGTGGACTTAGAAAATCATCCCACGGGCATTGCTCGATCGGGATAAAAAGTAGCATTATGTCCTTTCCGGCCCTTCAACTATCCTTACACAAAAAAATCAAGACATTCTGACCCTCCGTTGCGACGGGAAGAAAGAACAAATAAACTCACTTTCGCATTTATAATATAATGTATATGGGTGGAGAGCTAGTACCCCGCTGAGAATTCGGGAATATGAATCCAACTTTAGTGCCACTACACTAGGCTACGGATGTACGAGTAGTTATAGTGGTGTACCGCTATAGACCTGCCAAGCAAGACCTAAGTTTCACTATCAGTTTCCAGTCATTTTAAATTTATTTTCTCCTCATTGCGTACACAAATTACGGTTTAAATTGATAGCCCGTTTGCGTCCGGTTCGATAGATGATGTCATTAACGAAGTAATTGACTATCAGTACGCCGTGGCACGATGAAACTGAGTAAAAACTCGTATTCGTTGTTTGGACCTTTTTAATGAAATCTAAATGGAACTGAAGATGAGGATCTATAGAAGTAAATGCTTGGATACAGGGTGTACAGAAGATGACAACAACTGCTGTACTTTAAAAGTAATAATTTTGAAGCAACAATTTGGCTATAACTCAAATATATGCAAATATTTGTACTTCGTTGTTAGATTGAAGAAACCCACTGCTTTACTGAGCCCTAGACATCCTGTGCATCTATCTATATTCCCGTCTCTGTGGGTAGGGCATTTTCCTAAGTCTGCCGCAAAACAACCCCTCTCCTAATGCTTCCGTACTAAATTTCTGTTGCCATAATCTTTTAAAATAGAATAGCTGAAGTAATAAGTAAGTAAGGAGATAAAATTATAGTGTCGCGAAATAAATATCATTAATTTACAACTATACAGTTAGCTACAATAGCAGTTACTCAGTTAATGGTTCATAGATGGCGCTTTGAACTACACTAGAATAAAAGTGTTTAAAAGGAAAATTTTGATTCACTGATACTCATTTCGCGATATCACAATCTGATGTCCTATTTTTGGATAGGTACTACACAAATTCAGCTATTATATTTTAAAAGACTATGGCAACAAAAATTTAGTTTGAAACTTTGATGGAGATGGATCGCCTTAAGGTTTTTTGATGATTTATCAAAAATTATACTAGATGGAGACCTCGCTTACTTTCAGCCAAATTTCAGGTCGATAGCATTCGTAGTTCTTGGGGTAATCCAGTTTCACAACAGATCCAACACAGAGAACAGAGTGAGAGTTCTGTTTTTACCCGACTGCGCCAGAAGGAGGGTTATGTTTTTCGAGAGTGTGTATGTATGTATAATTGTTTGGCACGGCCTGCAGCCCAAACGGTTCGATGGATTTTAGCTTGAGAGGTGTTGTTTGATTCGAATTTATTGTAAGAGTGACACTGGGTATATCAGAATCATAAAAATTTCTCACTTGTTCATCGGATGGTTTCGGAACTCTAAAAACACAACAAAAATACCATGAATGTCTGATACCAGATTACCTACAGGAAAACAAAAGCTTCAACATGTCAGTGTCATTGGATTATCTCGTTTTACTTTACCTACGTAACTCATTTAACAACAATGGCAAACACAGCAAGAACTAGAGCCGACAATAGACTCATATGTAGTTTCACAGTTTGACTTTTTGCTATGTTGCCGATAATGATACCATTACTTATAGAAAGTGAGTGCCCCCATCATCGTTGGGCTGTAACCCCCATATAGAAACTACAAGGTCGTCGACTCCGTACCATCTAGTTTTTCGCACGATATCTCACTTTCCCGATTTAATTTCCCTCCATTTATAGCGAACCGCATCATTTTCCAGCCTTCAGAGTTGCTAGCACTAAATATAGAGCTAAAACGCGAAGTCGATTTACTAAACGATATGATCTTGTAGAATGGAAGTGAGCGTGGTGTAGAAAATTGTAAAACTGCTTTGTTACAAAATTCCCTGACTATGGTCGGATTATATATTTTTTCTACTTAATATTTAAAAAAGTATTATAGTAGACATCTTGAATACCATATTTGTCAAAATTTGACAAGTGGTTTAGGAGATATGAGGGAACAGATGAACGTACAATATATGCATAGGTTGTTAAATCATAACCCTCCGGCTTTTCCGTAGTCGGGCAATTAATCGGTGATCTTCTATTGTGATTTGGGTTCCAGCTGTATTGTATCGATAGCCTCAAGCCTATTACGACTGTTTATTGCCGCAATTTTCTGTTTAATGTCGCAGATATAGCTCGTAATGACTTCCATCTTCATTATGAAAAGCGAAGGAAAACCCCGTTTTTTTAAAATATCACATGTCAATTTGCATAGTTATTTTAAAACGAACGTCGTAGTTACAGGGAAAAATACAAGACATTATGCACTTTTCGCAAGGTTACGTTGAGTTTTTTTTAATATTCGTCACTTATTTTATTATTAGTGATCATGAATGAAAGTATTTATACTTATATGATTCTTTAACACCTTATCCGAGCTCTGTCGTCTGCCTGTTTGCTGTTTACGACTAATGTACCGATATCAATGAAATAGGTGCGTGTGCGTATGCGTATCGCATAAAATCGCGTTAACACACAATTTTTCGTTATTACTCACAGAAAAGTCAAATACACATTTTCAAGGACCTACCAAAAGTGACGAAAATAAACTTCAATAAAATATTGCATCCCTAATGCTAACCTCTCTGGGGATGGCTTTCCACCATAACTAAAACAGATAATTTGTAATTTATGCGCTAAACGTATGATAGCATTGTGAAAACTGCATTAAAATTAGTTGTGTAGTTTTGGAAATTAGCGTGTTCAAACGTTCAGATAGTAAGTTTTTAAAATCGTCTGATTGTATTCTGATATACTCCCTACAATCACCGCCAAATATTTTCAATGTACGACACGACGGTTCGACGAAAGTATAGAAGATTAATAATGCAAAGTGAAACATGGTTACGGTGGAACGTTTTCTGTGTTCGCTGTGTTTTAAGAAGATATAAAGAAGAAAATATTAAATTTGCATTCTGCCTTTTGATGCTATACCCACACACATATTTTACATTTACAAGGGATCTATGGTTCAGCGCGGAGCGCGCATCAATCACAGGATGACTGAAGAACAAACAAACAGTTTTTCTTTGGGCATGTATATAAACCTACTAATAAAATTCATATCAGTTAATCCCTAAACTATTGTCTGTTATTATGTAGGTATATGAATCATACATACCGGTCAAGTACGAGTCGGTCTCGCACACGGTGGGTTCCGTAACACCGTACAGTATTTAATACAAGATCGAATGATAGATAAAAACGCCGAAAAACAATAACACGATTCTTATACGGGGAGTCGATCCCTCAGAGTAAGAGTCGATCCCCTTTAATTTTGATCTTTTTCTAATTTTTTCATTCATTTTTAAGGTTTTACGGTTTAAAAGAGGGCTGTAGCCCTGTGACACACGGACGGGTGGATGGACAGCGCTGCGGAGCCATTGCAATAGTCACCCTATTGACTATTGCAATGGACCCTTTGGGTGCATGACCCTAAAATGCTTCCCTCGATGTGATTGATTGGGCGTATCGTATGGTCTGAAAGATACTTTAAATATGAATATGGACGTCGTTCCCTCTGAAGATCATGATGACGGTTTCACAACTTCAAAATTTTTAAATTCACGAACACGTTCCGTTGAACTTTTTGCTGTCCTTTCTTTCCTAATCTTGTTTTCCTTTTTTTTTCGATTACGACAATATTCTGCATTCGTATTCTGGATATTTGAAGAATTTTATTATAAATAATACGTTCACGTATACAAAACACCGCCGTTGTTGTGATGCCTTTTCTCAAGCTTTGTATAACGCATGCGCGCACCCCAAGCAAACTCCCACTATGCCTTGGTAAACACGAGCGGAAGGCGTATGAAGCACAAAGAGAACCACGAACATAAGAAACACTTCCTATCCCATTTTCTCCCACGTTAAATTTTATGAATTTATGTGTCTGTCTCTTTTTACTGTCACTTTTTCGTTTCTTCAACTTTCAAATTACAACGATGCCAAAGAAGTTTTCTCTTCAAAAAACATACGCTTCGAATTGAGAACCTTCTCCATTTTTGCAGCCGGTTGAGAATAGCAGTGACCGTCAAAATAGAAACAGTCTAAACTCGGAATACAAGACAATATTTTACGCAACAAAAACCTATTCAAGCAACCTTCACTTCACACATACACAATGAAACAGATAACATAAAAGTATCATCTAGCCATGAGCCTTCATGAGTCATCGCCGAAAGAGGGTTCGTTCGTATCGTACCAGTATAGACGCGGCACGTTCGCACTGTTGCTTGCTTGTGACGCAGGGTGACGTCAGCCCATGGAATGGATCACGAGTCGCTCTCCCATTCTATTAAAAACGTTGCTATTAATGCCACCAAAACTGAGTAAATGTCCGCCCTCCGCCCCATTTCCTTGTTCTTTCGCATATAAAGCTGCCTGAAGGCAGGCGCAGTTTTAGGGTGTTGTGCCGTCCCTATATAGCAGCAACACATTTTCAGCTAGATTTGATGAATATACATTGCTGTTGTAATATGTTCATCAAAAAAGAAACATTGAAATATGATATTTTCCTATATAGGTCACGGTCTTTAAATGTCAATTTTAACCGTTCCGTGCCTTTGATGCATGGTGTAACATACTTCTATTAAAAATTTCAAGAAAAATAAAATGTGAACAAACAGTGACGTATTGTCTAAGTACTATAAGATAAAACCTCCACGAACCTCCACCCCCTAAAGCGTGATTTTATCTGAATTTCGTTTTTATTAGTTCCCTGAAACTAATTTGAACTTGAACTTCTTTTTTCCGTTCGGTTTTTATTTGACAGATTGTGTAGTAATGTTTCAAGTCGTCAATGTGTCGAGGTAGAAACGACGTACTAATAATAAGGTTTCAATCTCGTTTTTTGATTCGGCGGATTACATGTACGTACGTACAAAGTCCAAAATTTATACGTAAAATCATTCCCCTGCTTCGACTAGGTACCATCACGTCTACGCAACCACTAAACACCTCAGCACAGCATTACATTAATGCAGTGGCTGTGTTTATTAGGTTTCTGCTTCTAATTATGATTTACCGTGCACAGTTCATAACAACTTCAATAGTTTATTTGTAGTTATAGAGTCAAGAGGGAGGTCGGAGCAACGTCCTGAGTTGTGTGAATAAGGGGCATGTCAAGAAACTAGGTCAGGGAAGGTGAGACCATACCCAGTGTGCACAGGGGCGCAACAGTTTTCCCATTCTCATTTAAATAATATCTGACGCTTGTTATAGTCAAAAGTTCAACATCAGGGTCAAACTATTACTAATTTTAGCGTGCTGTTGTCGATTATTATCATACTAACTTGTTTCTTTGTAATTTAAAAGTGTATACCGTAATTTACTAGATTTTCATGAAATTATATGTTTCATAAGCATTTTCAGTGTTACCATAATCCATACAAATGGTGTCTATATTTGTTCATTTGTGTATATGATAGAAGGCTGCGGATTCGACGTATTGGGATTCTATGGATTTCATCAATGTTTGATAAAACTCTGTTCTGTCTATCTAAATATTTGCAGATAGATAGATAGATTAGTATATACCTCAGAACGACGCTATACCAAAAAAACTGTTATGCCATGTGTATTAAAACTACATACAACTTTTAATTTATTTCCACCTAAAATAAAGCAGTTACGACCGATGCGCTTTATGACAGTTGTTAAAAATTGACTTGGGTCAAATGATAATTTAAATTAGGAATTATTAAAATAGCATTTTTAAATAGAAAAAAAGACAAGTAAAAGCGTTCAAAAAGAACTGGTAACCGACTTCAATTGCCCTAAAAGTCAACTTTTACTGAGGCAAATTTAAGATTTATATCGTTTTCTCATAGATGACGTTGTCAGAACTGGACCAATTGAAATGGGACCACACGGGAAGCACCACCTTTCAAATAATAAAAAAAAGAATCATCCAAATCGGTTCACCGAGTCAAAAGTTTTGGGGTATCAAACATTTAAAAAAATACCCATGGAATTGATAACGTCCTCATTTTTTGAAGTCGGTTAAAAATAGTTTTGTGCGATTAACTTTACATATTTATATTACTCTACTCTTTGATATTTATAACAGTAACTGACTAGATGTGCAGAACGTATTAATTTTATTTGACAAAACTGCGTGTACCAACAAAGCATACCACATCCACAACAATAATATTTCATTTCATAGAGTATCCAGCGGTATAATTAAAGTAAAATTTAATTTTGACGGTCGGGGCTTCCCGTTTTCATACTCATTATGCTAGTGCTAGCAGTAGTGTCTTGACCATACCGAACCCATAGAAGACAAAGAAGTGTAACGGCATTGTAGCTCGACATAGCGCCCTTGGTGACTACAATTGAACCTGTATGTATACGCAGTGCGACTATATTTATTCAGAAAGCTAACAAAGACACTTCTAGCCTTCAACCGTAGGGACAGTTACGTGGATCTGTATAAAGGCTTGCTATTACAGTGCTGATAGATATCTTCGACGTTACACATTGCAAGAAATGGTCTATCGTCAGTTAAAATATCGATATCAATGTATAGTCAGTAGTAATGTCGAACATTTGACTACATTTCGCGAATCACTGGCGCTCGTGCCTTTTAGAATACTACTTCTGGAAATCTACTTTTAGAATTCGACTCGTAAAATGCAACGAAAAACTACTACTAAAACTACATATATAATACTCTCAACGGTCAGCATCATCCATAGCTATGAAGCTAAAAAGATGTTACTGTGCCGCCCGCCCTGACGATACCTTTTTTCCTTCTCTTCTCTTTATCTTCATAATACTAACCCTCCAAAGTAACTATCGCATTTTACTGCGATCACTTCAACTTCCAAGATCGGTGGCACAGTCTGTGGTCCTGGTCGAATTCCCCTGTTGCTTGTGTCGGAGATGGGAGAAGATCATACTCAGTTGTTGATTTTTATGACTGGTAATGAAGAATAATATGTCAAGACTTTGTATTTACATGGTTCATTATTGCTTATTTGTTTACGAGATTTTGATAGCCAGGCAAGAAAAGGCAATTTGCCGGCAACAATCTGTCTTTTGCATCCTACACCCTTATTGTCCTTACCAGGTGAGATAAGCGTATCCTAAAAGTATATCTTCATTTGTGACGGACTCCCCGTTGGATCCCCGAGCGTAGTCTGGATTGGCACGCGTGGGTCACACTGTGGACGAATAATTAGGTCCCCTTCTCTTGATGATTCACGCGAGGACACTGGGACAATCAAGTACATCGGTACCTAGCTGCCTCTGCAGGTCACATCATTTAAACCTAGTCAATATACCTTAGATAGGTATCTATAAGTATAGATACAGGATGTGTAAAATGACTGAACAATATTTAGTATTTCACTGTAGTCCACCCGTAAATTTGCTCGCGTGGAAAATAATTTCTTTGTTGTGATTCAACAATCATCATCATCAGTCTATATATGTCCCCACCGCAGAAGCTCAGGCCAACTCTCCTACAGAGAGTGTATGGGCCGTAGTCCACCATTTTGATGTGTTCAAATTTCCTCACGATGTTTTTCTTCGCCGAATAACCAATGGTAATCATTTTTATCATTCTTACATACATTCCAAATAACAAATTTAAACTCATTGGTACGAGCCAGGATCGAATCCAGGCCTCGATTGTTCAAGGACTGACGCTCTACCCAACTGAGCTACCATTGCTCATTCTTCAATACCACCATCATAAGGACCATTTGAATAATTACTTCCAAGTTGTTCATTCCTCGACTAGTAGCTTCTTTTAAATATACATATATAATATTAATATTAATTATGTAATACTACAGTAAAATAATATTTTTATTTACAATCTACAAAATATCAAAAGTAATAAATATTAGCCAGTGTTGGGAAAATTAAGTAGGTTAGTGAAACTATGTGTTAAGAAAATGTATCTAAGAACATAGTTAGCTTTTGAAACTTGTGAATGGCTTTGATTCCGGTTTCACTGGTGCAGTGCAGTGGTTAGATCACAGCCCGAGGAAAGTGCATGACTGGTGATGCCTACGGGTTGTATGTACGAGTATAATACGATATACGTGTATATAGATATTTCAAACATAGTATAATGTATACACACATAATAAAATTGTATTAGGCCGATGTCTGTACATTATAATACATACTAAAACATACATTATAAAAACTAATATGAGGGGTCTTATTAGATAAACTCAATCACGCAAACAAAATTACTGCGTGGAATTGAAAGCAGTTTTCACCGATTTATTGCTAGAGGTCTAACTTAAAATCTGGTGAAAGTTTCTACGTGATACGCCGCCTAGAAGCCGAGTTATGTCACACCATTGCACCCGCGAGAAGCAAGGGCGGGGCGCTAGTTAAAAATAAAACCCCACGCAAATTCAATATTATTGTATGTATGTATTGTAAAAAGTTATGCCTATTAGAATATGTTTTGTAAATACGCAACCGGCTGGGACAAGTATAAAAGTGATTAGTACCTATTCCCTCATTGAATATTGTACTAGAAAAGCGAACGAACAGATTTACCACACTCCGTGTAGCATAGACGGCGCCCACCTCAGTTTTAAATCAGAGGAGGTGTTCATAATAGAGTATTGTTACGTGACGGCCTCCGCATAAGTCTCTATGATTAATGAATCTAGCTGATTTCAGGATTACGTCCCTCAAGGCTGAATGAGATGCCCAAAAGAGACCTGATGTCATTTCCTGGTTCTGAATTTGTTCAGTGACGATGTAGTTTTGTTATCACATTTTGCACCCACGCCACAAGATTGTGTTGGACGTTTGCAATAAAAATAATAACGGTTAACTGTTGTTTGTTGCCCATTCCCGTCTAACAACAAGTTGCGGAGATTGATGTTGTGATTTATGTTGGTAGCACTTAGTTGGTCAGAAAGGGGGTACAGCGGCAAAAGGCCATTAGCGTACACCCATAGAAACAAATAGCTTTTACAAATAGTTTTGACTAGCACGTATTTCGACTAAAGTTATATATTTTCGTAACCAGAGGCGCTATTCTGTATGAACAAAGTCACTTATCAGTGAATCTGTGATGGGTTTCTAATTTCGTATTCTGTACGCGCATGCGATCGAGTAAGTACTGAAATTAATTAAGTGAAAACTTTCGTAAAGTGAAAATGACTTTTGGGGATAGTTGCGACGTGGAGTGACTGCATTGCCGATCGCAGCGCTGAGCATTTACCGCATTTAGTAATGCCAGTGCAATAAAGCACAGGGCTGTTATCTTTACTTGTCTATTTGGCAGCAGATTAACAGATTACACGGTAGTAGCTAGCTTGTGGGAGGCATACAACGATACAAAGTATCAGAGTAGAGAAGCAAATACTGATATACTTGAATTCCTAAACCACGAATACGTTAAAAGAGTCTTCTATGCCCATTCTATGAGCATAATAATTTCTTAGAAACGTAATATGTTTAATTATATTTTAGTTCACTAGTAATTATAAATGTAGTATATTTTTTGACGTCAAAAAATTAACATTGAATAAATAATTTTAACTTGACTTGATCTAAACTCAAGTCTTCCTGTACGATGTCGCTTTAGGTACCGGCATTAGATATACATAATACTTATTTTTAGATAAGTGAAGATTGTCTGAGGTAGTGACAAATTTTTTACACGATATTCGAACTCGCAATCCTTTTACTGAAGGCAGAGATAATATCTAAGTTATGTGACAAAACAACGCACTAATCAAAAATAGTACATTAATGTCCCTCATCTCGTCTCTTTATCATTTTTAACCCACGACGCGAAAGAAAAGAAGGGTGTTACAGCTCTCGAACTAATGGACCGATTTTGATGTGTTTTTTACCTGAAAGCAAGTTTCCTTGATAAAAATCGCTTCAGCAGTTTGAAGAGTATTAGCCGATGTTAGGCATAAAATTGAATAAATTTTTATTTTATTTTCCTATGATTCTTGCGCAGGAGTTTTTAAATTTAATTTCATTCAGCCATGAAACGTCCACTGCTGGACATAGGCCTCCTTCATGATACGCTACATCTACCGACCGCCCGAATTAATTTTACTTGTTATAAAATGTAGAAAACGCATTTATATCCGCGATCGATTCATTCAAATAGTTAAACCTCATGCGTGATTGTGTCACAAATATACAAACTCACAAACCATCGTTAAACCTTTATTTAAAGTATTTTGTCTTTTCGGTTTACATACGAGTAGCTAGCCTATTTCATGGGATGAAAATGAGTACACCAAAAATTATATATATACCTTAGTTTTGTAAATAAACATTACAGTCCTCATTGAATAAATTAAGACAACATGAGACAGAATACATCTATCAATAAATTACAGATTGTGTGGTTGTAAACAGCATCTACACAATGGAAGCCTAGTTATTATCGCTAATTAATATTCGTCCTACGCCGGCGTCGAAGGGGATCCATAGCGATGAATCATGATGATGGATGACGCTGGTCACGCAGCGGTCTTGTAGCATTCGTTGCATTGGGTTTCGATCGACGCATAGCGCCACTGTCTGACGGGAATTTGTCAAAATAACACACCCCTAGCCAACATACCGTTGAATGTCGATAGTCGTGGGTAAGATAAAATATACACAGAAAATATTTGTTGGTTGCGTCTTTTATTTTCATTTTCAGACATTCGTTATCAATAGTATTCCAAAATCATCACAAATTAAAAATTTTTTGTTTGAAAACAGCTATTTATTTTTAAAAACTGTAAAAAATTAAAAACATATTCCTGTTTACGTGTTACGAGTATGTATGTATATAGTGGGCACGCCGACGAGGACTATGGTTCCTAAAATCCACCACATGGCCAGAACCACTCTAAAACAAACGAGTCCCTTTCGCTAAGCAGGAACCAATTAAGGCCCTGACACTGATCATAACGGGGCACTGCAAGCCAAACAAACACTTCACCTACGTGAGCCTGAGCGACAACAAGGTTTGCAGATTTTGTCATGATGATGAGAAAACACATCTTTACAATTTCGGGCACGTCACGCTCTGCATCACAGCAGAAACAGACACCTCGCAGGCCACACCATGACAACGGGCAGTATTAGGACCTCCAAACCCAAAAGTACGGTTTATGCCTTGAAGAGGTCTGATACATAGGGCCTAGGGGACTGTCACAATAGATTTATGAAGGTTCAAGTGACACGCAGGACACTTCGGACTGCGCCCATCATGTCCAAATAAATAAATAAAACTGACTGATAATACGTATGCTAAGATTTTCTGCAAGGCTTCTCGGGTTTAGGAGAATTCCAGCCTGCCTATTCATCTGTATATTGCATGAGTTTGCGATGTTATTTGTTTAGAACGCAGCCATTCGGATAGTTCTACCGGCAAGGTCGGTGATGTAATTGCCATTTTTAGCGGTAAAACGTGATGCTGATGAGTGACGGAATACTGCTCTACGATAACATTGTTGTAGGTAGGACATGTTTATACGATGTGAAAAATCCCGTTATATACTGGCAGCACGTGAGAAGAAATAGTGGAAAGAAATCATGGTCACAAATAGCTTCATTGGTCGGACTGGGAATGTATACAATTTTATCGTAATGTAATAGGAAACATGCATTTCGAAAGATAATGAATATTTACATTAACACAGAAAAAATTGTAGCTAAAAGAAAAATACTTCACAAGTAGGATAGCAACGACAAAGTTTATCACAATACATAAATCGTATTCCAAACTGAATCCATGGATATTTAATTTCGTAAATTTTCGTATCAAACCACTTTTGATTTTTTCAGCACGTTATATTTGGGAGGAATGATTGCGCTGCGAGACGTTTGCGAAATTCTTGAACATTTTATGTTCTTGATGGGATTCACTGGAACTTTTTCCACTTATTTTATTTCTGAAGTCATGGTTTGAAAGAAACTTCAAGGAACAATGTATTTTACATGTGTTAACGATATTATTTGAAATATTTTTGTGAATCGCTAAAAATGCTTTTAAATGTGAGTTACATAAAATCCAGGAGCCTTTTTTAACATCTTTTCAGAACATATTTGGTCTGGGATTATCCGGAACTTCGTAGTCTTTAATGTATGCCAGTGATTATTAAATAGATTATCTCGTAAATCTTAAGAGTACGATTTACAGCAAAAGGATATAAATAATTGTGTTCTCTTTATGAGAAGTTACCACTAATATGCGTAGAAGTTCTGCATATTAAAATACCAATGTTCTAGCTACACACAGTTTTTACTTTTGTTGCTTATTGTCATGCTAGTCCAGTTGTTACTAAGCGTTGGCACCTTAAAGGAACACAAGGTTGGGTCTGACAAAGTTGTTCCAAATGGTTAGAAGAAGGTCAACTGTTTAGATAATTTTCCTGTAGAACTTTAGTTTATCACGTCGCGTTACGTTATCCCGATGACATCACTCTCTGGTTTTGTTTATTTCAACCTTGACTTATTATTTCTGTAAACTCACACTTTTGCGATTCTAACCGTACAGATGACACAAAAACACACACCCTCACATAAACACACATACAAACGTGTCGTTCGCGTGCTGTTACTATTGTTTCATCTATGTTTTACATGTATAAAAATATTTGGATTGCGTGGTTTTTATGTGATAAATCAAATCAAATCCGACCCGTCAATATTGAAACAATATTAACAAATTGAGGTGTGATATTTCTTCAAAGAACCTTGTCGTTGATTGAAATCACGTGTTGAAATTAAAACTTCAACACTTACTCGTGTCAGACAAATCTCCTTACTATGTATGGTACGGATAAGGTGGTCAGCGAAGTTACTCAGTATGTGATACACCAGTAATAATAATATTACTAAATAAATACTTCGGATATATAACAATAGCTGACAGATATCAGGACAACGCAACGTCCGAATTGTCCTTACCATGAGATGACATGAAGGTCAAAAGCCAACCATACAATTATGAATTACTAAGCTCGGGACTTCGTCCGCGTGGATTACGGGAATTACCCTACGGGAACTACTTGTTCGATCGGGATTTAAAGTAGTGTCCCTTTTCCGGACCTTCAAATACCCCCAAATGGAAAATATCTGACTCCCGTTTCGATATAAAGGAAGGACTAACAAACAAATTCTCTTCCGCATTTACAACATTAGCACATATACTTTAAAAAACGGCCAAAAGTCAATACGAAGACCAATCCCTAGTTATAATTTATCAATCCTTCAGGTCAAATTACAATAATATTCATTCGCATAAGACAAACATCATATATAATATACAGTGTGTATAGGTAGGTATGTATATAAATCAGCCTTGGTAGCTCAGTTGGGTAGACCGCCAGTCCTTAAACAATGAATTTATGTACGATTGATAATAAACATTACCATTGGCTTTTCGGTGAAGGAAAACATCGTGAGCAAACCTGCACACTCCTGAGAAGAAATTCAAAGGTGTGTGTGAAGTCTACCAATCCGCACTGGGCCCGCGTGGTGGACTATAGCCCATACACTCTGTAGGGGAGTAGGCCTGAGCCCCTGCAGTGGCACTGTTGATGATAACAGGTAGGTAGGCTCATGTCTTTCTGTGACCATGGACAGGAAATATGATTTTACTCGTAGTTTACCAACTTACTTGAAACTTTTACTTGAAATGAAACTAACATGAAATATTCGTGCTATTGTGTATAACGTGGGTGAGACGCAATTTCTTTTGCATTTGCATATCGGAGAAGGATCTGACACTCATACCCGTATATCTCTATGTGCCGGTATGTACGTTTTTCATGCGTATAATTCTTATCCTTCAAATAATAATGTTGTGCACCTCTAATTCCAGAATCAAGTGAAGATGTCCGAAGAAGGCAAGTCTCAGGACGCGGTGGAGCAAGTGACGCAGGAGGTGAAGGACGTCAAGCTGGAGAACGGAGCCGCGCCCGGCGCCGGCGCAGCCAACGGAACCCCCGCCAAGAACGATGACAATGCCATACCGCTTAAGGTGCGTTTGAATCAATTAAAATGTAGATATGTCAGGCTCAACGGACGAAAACTATTCAATACAATCGCTGCATACACCGTTACCGTTCTCTTTGAAAATAGTAAAATATTATTAAAAACAGGACATCAAATTACTATCCCTGAAAATGAATGGTATCTTGTAACGTACAACTTCGTAGTGAATCGCAATTTTCATTTTTACATAGTTTGTTTTTGTTAATAAAAGCGCCATTTAGTGATTGTAGGTTATTTATTACTAATCAGATATTGACAGTGTGTAAAAAAAATTGTTTTTCGGAAATTAGTTTCACGCCATGATAATTTGGTGTGATAATTTTTTCGGTTATTACCTCTCGACTCCTATTTTTAGTGGTAAAAGGAAGTATGTACTATAAAACAATGCAACAGCGAATCATAATACTTTAGAAATAATCCCGTGAGAACGCTGTATCGGTAAGTATAAAAGGTAGGCTACAAAAAGGAGAGGGACTTAGGATACTTTTTACCCGACTGCGCTAGAATGAGGATTATGTTTTTCAAGAGTATGTATGTATAATTGTTTGGCATGCTGTGCGGCCTGAACGGCTCGATGGATTTTAGCTCGAAAGGTGTCGTTAGATTTGTATTTACTGTGAGAGTGACACTGGGTATATCAGAAAAAGTAAAAACAACACCTTTCTGCAGTAGGTTCAAACGTGAAAAAGCATAAATCAAACAGAATCTCAGTTAAGAAGAGTTACTTTCGCCTTTATAATTTGGTGATGACAAAAAAGTTACCCGTACTCTATTGCTATTTCAGAGCATAAAATATGCAATTCCTTCGAAAAATCTAAAGCCGTTGAGCTGTATCCCACTTTCTTTGTCAATTTGCCCTTTTGTATGTACTCGAAGAAGCCTTAGGGCAGTGTTTTAAACAAACAGCATACAATTTGATAAATGTGTATAAATAAAATGCCGTGTGGCTTAGCATTAGAATAGGACCGCCCCATGTCATAACGCGGCGGGGGTGTTGTAAAAGTCAACATCATCTTACTGCGATCACCAATCAGCCTGCCAGGTGGTAATTATGTTGATGGAGACGTGGCGATCTGAAGGAGACTAGACAGACGATATGATGAAATACAATTTACGAAAATTAATTGCTTATAAATGTTTTTTTTTTTAAATCACAGTTATACAATGTTTAGGTGTCAAGCTGGCAAGTGTTATCTGAACAGATTGCGTCATATAATACATTTTTAAGGACCCAAATAATTAAAGGATAAATTTGTGGTTAGTCGGTTGTTATCGGATATTCATAATGTCTGATTGATGCCTTTAACACTTTTGTTCTTTGTTATATACAATTTTGTATTTCTTTGTCTTAAAATCTATTCGTAGATTATTTTATTATGCATCGGGAACTTTTGAAAGCTAGGTTAGCTGTGGTAGGTCAGTTGGCTAGAGCGTCAGTTCTTGAACAGTCGAGGTCTGGGTTCGAGCCTGGTTCGTACCAATGAGTTCCAATTTGTTATTTATGTACGAATGATAAAAACCATTACCGAAAGGTGAAGAAAAACATCGTAAGGAAACCTACACACTCCTCAGAAGAAATTCATAGGTGTGTTTGAAGTCTACCAATCCGCACTGGGTCCGCGTGGTGGACTATGGCCCATACACTCTGGAGAGTAGGCCTGATCCCCTGCAGTGGGACAAAATATATAGGCTGTTAATGTTGAAATTTTGAAAAGTTGTTTGTGACTCAATCACGAATAAACAGCACAACAGATTTGGATGAATTTTGAATGAATAGATTCTACGTTCAGCAGTATTTTCAGACGAGCAATAATTTTGACTTCTGCAGTAAATAATTAAATTTACACCGAATTATCATTTTCCAGGACGCATTCAAAGCATTCTCCAAGTTCGGAGACCCAAAGTCTGACGGCAAGCACATTACACTCTCCCAAAGCGACAAGTGGATGAAGCAAGCGAAGGTGATCGACGGGAAGAAGATCACCACCACCGACACCGGCATCTACTTCAAAAAACTCAAGTCGCTCAAGGTCGGCATCGAAGACTATCAGAAGTTCCTCGAAGACCTCGCCAAGAACAAAAAGGTGGATCTAGAAGAAATTAAAAAGAAGCTGACGACGTGCGGGCAGCCAGGAATATCGTCACACGTGAGTATTCATTCTCGTTTAACATCATTCACCCATATAAATATTAGTTACAGTTATAAAATTCGAAACGTATTCAGTACATAACACCTTCCAGATCGTTCAGTATTCTAAAGAGACGACGCGACTTGACCGTTCTACTGCTTGACATCTATAGGATTCTTTCCGGATCAGGATTCAGGACCATTCCTGTCCAAATAAACTATTCAGTTGGTGTTGTTTTCATGTGTTCTGATTCAAGGCCTTTGTGCTGCAGTTGTCTAGAGCATTAGAGTCAGACGCGGTCCCGGGTTCGGGTCCCGTTAACATTGTTAAACATCACTTTGTGCTACTTTCCCCAGTTTGCTTAGGACATTGCAGGCTGAATCACCTGATTGTCTGAAAAGTAAGATGATTCTGTGCTTCGGAAGGCATATTAAGCCGTTGATTCCGGTTACTATCTAAGACAGGTAATAGGGTGTGTGAGGTCGGTTATCGACCTTACCAGATACACGATAAAATGAAGAGATGAGTTGGTGTTGTCAGACAATTGACCGCCGCATCCCGCGGCCCTCACAAGTGAACGTGTACTGAACAATTAGTGATCAACTGATCAGTTGAACGATTGAGTATCACAAGTTGGCCGGTGATCGATTCGGCATTGACTGAAGTAGTTGAGTTGGCCACCAGTTGTGCACTACCAACTTTATTAAACAACACACAAACGACTGCGTTGGAAAGTCGTTGTTCTTGTAGCTACATCCTAGATCGTATATTAGGGTCTTTGAAGGGTCACGCCAACTGTGTACTTATATTTGAAAAGTTTGCGACGGAATTACAAAAACTATTCGTACGTCGCATGGAGAGGTTTTGCGTCAGATAGATTTTGCTCGAATTATAGCATAAGGAGTTTTGTTATTCGCAGCTTAGAATGGTAGAAGAGTTTAGCGCCTTTGAATAGTTATTGAGCAAAAATTAAATAGAATTGTAATGTTTATGATTAAGTAGAATTTGGTTACAATCAAGCAGAAGCAGCAGGTATTCAGCAGATCAAGAATCGCTGGAGCAGACGAAACTTGAGTAGATACTAGTTCTAGGTAAACCGGAGTACGCAGCATTGTTATATGGGTGGAAATACGACTTTCGTAGGGTAGCCGGACGTATGAATGGATGTGATGAATTGAGTAGGCTAAATCACTCAGCGGACTGCCGCTTTGTACGAGATGACTACTTTCTCACCCGATGGTTGCGACGTGTCTCCGAATATGGTATGCATGGGCACATATATTTCTATAAGTATGATGGGTTTTGCTCTTGGCCTTCATCTCACCTGATGTAAGTGACGATAATGTTGTTGGATGGTAATCGTGCGCACCCATAAGCCTCAACCTGATGAGGCACTGGCTTTGTTACCTTTCATACCGGAACACAACAGTGCTATTAACACTGCTGTTTGGCGGCAGAATTATATGGTGGTAGCTAGCCAGGTGGATATAGAAAACGCCCTACCGCCAACCAAACCGAGTACCTATAGGTACCACTGAGAATCGAACCCGGGACCTCCGGACTGTGAATCCAAAATTTATCCATAAGGCCACGGAGGCAGTTAAAATTGCTCAATTGGTCTATGCTAGTAGGCTTATTCACTAATTATTTAAAGATAGACAAAATATATATAAATATTCGTAATATAATAGCACTGTATTACTACAGGTGACAAAATCAGCGGCAGCTGCAGCGACGGTGGATAGACTGACCGACACAAGCAAGTACACCGGCTCGCACAGACAGCGGTTCGACGAGACCGGCAAGGGGAAGGGCATCGCGGGCAGGAAGGACCTCGCCGACGGATCGGGATACGTCACAGGATACCAGCACAAAGACTCCTACAACAAGTCGCATTAGCTGCCACGTACACACCTTCCAAGCAAATGCCACCTCCATTTGGAGAAATCAAATTTGATCCACTGTTTAGAAATGTATGGGACTGCACTGTAAGTCTTAATCTAAAGAAATACTCGTATGGTCTTGCATTCCATTTTTGAACCGTAACTTTGATGATTTAAATGCAATTAATTCATTTACATATATTAAAATAAAAACAGCAAGAGCAATTAAAAAAAATATGAAAATATGCAACAAGTGACCACAAGATGATCAAAATTCGGAATACATAACATAATTTGCTCTCAGATATGTTCAGAGAACGCAAGTGCATGAAAGATTCGAATTCGTCGATGTCTATACGGATATCACAGAATACAAATACTCTTGGGCCCTTCATCATCATCAGCCGGGAAACGTCCACTGCTGGACATAGGCATTCTTGGGCCCTTATTACGATTTTTTAAAATGAAAGTTATTCGTTATGTAAAAAGAAATTAGGATTTTGATCACGACGTTATTTTCAGAAAAGACCTTGCTTAAAACTTTGTAGCATCGATTTGAATGGATCCGTACTTTTGCTATTTCGTGCTCAAAATGCTTCAAATAATAATTGAAGGCCAAAGAGCAAACAAGATATGTAAAGACGGCACTCTTACGAAGGTCACAAAACAAGTCTCCTACATTTCAAGACAGTTCTATAAACTAGCAACTCAAATTCTTGAAGATCTACTCCCACACGTATGAGAAAATGCAACTAAATGTACTTTCCAGTCGGTAATATTCGACAATTATACATATTTTTTAATAAAATACTTTGTAAATTTATTTATGTACATGGTACTAAGATTAGTTTAAAACGCGTTTAACATTTGATGCTTTGTATGTTGTATGGTAACGACATTCCTCTTCATGTTATTTCGGAGTAAAACATATTCTATTATTTAGAGTGTAAGGTCCAATCCAATATTTTTACATCACTATTTTTAACGAAATATTTTATAGATGACTATGATTTGCATAACTTGATTTTGATGTCTAGTCGCGGTAAAGTTTTATAGTAACTATAAATGTGAAACACTCTTATCTTTAGACTCTTTTATTAATAGCTGCTATCAAGGTGAAAAAGTCGGATATTTGTAGACGTACTATATTTTTGTTGATAAAAATGCAGCACTTATTTGAAAATTGCAAGTAATCGACTTTTTCAATTTGTGAACAGTTTTAGTCGTAATTGGTATGAGAATAATACGAATATACGTATTTAAGCCCCAAATTGAGAATTTAATATAAAACATAAATAAACACATCCTGTTTCCAAAATTGCAGTACAAATATCATCACTAAAAAGTACAATAGAATATACGATTTATTTTTAAATACTATGCTGGTACTGCCATATTTTTACACTATTTTTTGATTATTGTATGAATGAGCTTATTTAAAAATAATATTGGGGGGTTCGCAATAAGCCCAAAAACTACACGCTTCCTATTTTTATAGTAAAAGCTACTGAACGGTTTTACATGCATATTATTCCAACATTTGCGAAATAATGATCAGTAGGAGAGTGTGAGCGACATAAATATCAGACTTGCAGTGTGTTGTTTGTCAGTCAAGAACCAAGTCATTTATAAGCTTTTATAATGGTTATTCTGAATTTATGAATGAATACATGTAAGTAATTGTTTCCTCCTTTACATAATAAGATACAACTTCCATTTTGCTGTTTCCAGTACATAATTGTTACACATAACATTTTTAATGCACTTGTAAAATTGCAATGAGATACGTGGCTTCCTCAGATTTATAAGTTCCGATAACATGACTAATTTTAATATGAATGTACCTCAAGACAGTATATTTAAAAAATAAACGTTTTAATTTATCAAGTGTTTCCTTTTTCTTCAAATATTAATATCACTCTGGTTCCCCACCAAGATAATAATAATAAGTACATTTAAAAATGTATATGTCACTCACAATCCAAAAGCATTTGCTTATTTCTTGCTATCCTAATAATCCTAGACCGTTCCATAAATGTCCATGTTTATTTTCTTCCTTTGAGAGACTCATAGTCCACAACATTATGCTGAGTTAGGGCCTTTTTGCTGGCAGGATTCATTGCAGTAATCATCATTAACCAGGAAACGTCCACTGCTGGACACAGTCCTTCTCAATCAACATTGACCGGTCCCGAGCCACTTGCATCCAGCGACCTTAAATAGGTCGTCGATCCATCTAGTAGGGGGACAGCCCGGTGCGTGGTCGCCACTCGAGAACTCTTACCCGCCAACGGTTCTTCGAGCGATGTGGCCTGCCCTTTGCCACTTCAGCTCACTGACTTTTCGAGCTATGTCGGTGACCTTAGTTTATCTAAGAATTTCCTCATTGCGGATTTTATCATGAGGAGAATTTCGAGCATAGCTCGTTCCATTGCTCGCTGAGTGACTTTGAGCTTGTTTATTCGGCCCACAGTAAAGGACGACGTTTCTGTTCCAGTAAACGATGTTGTTATTGTTATTACTGACTTGTGTATATATACCCTTCTTCTTCTTTTGTGTGTGTATTAGTAAGCTGGCCAATAAAATGATTATCTATCTATCTGTAAACCAAATCAAAGAGCGTTTTGTAGTTACCATTTATTTTTATTTGACTTACATCTATAAATACACATGTTAAGCCCTAGCTTGTTATGAAAAATTATTATTAATATTAAATGATACATGATATTATATACCTACTAAAATTTTACATATTGTATATTTGTTGCTTTAAATTTAAGCTAATGTCAATGGGAAAGTTCGATTTGACTCAACTTTTTCGAGTAAAATAGTATAAATAAATGAATTTAGTGGTCCACAATAAGGTACATCGCACACGTCAGGAAGTCGGTGACATACTATAAACGAAAACATAAAATACTCATCCCTTACTATGACGTTCTATAAAAAAACGGTCAAGTGCGAGTAGGACTAGCACAACTGTCGAATATTTAACACAAGATTAAATTATTTTTTTCGCGTCTATCAGAATAGACCCCCCCTCCCCTCTCCCTCTATCTTCTTAACTATTGCTTTTAAAAATCTGAAAAATTCGTATTAGTAGTATGTATGCTGACGAGTAATAGTCGACCAAATTATAAAATATACTACGAGGTGTCATAATGAAAGTTTCGTACAAATTCCATTTAAAATTACTTGACATCGTCCTGTGTGGGCCCAACTACGGAACCCTACACTGCGCGTAGCCCGACACGCACTTGGCCGCTTTTTTTCTTCAATTTAAATTAATATTGCTGAAATCGTAAACCAAATCGACATCTCCCTGATTTCGTTTCATTAAATATATTTTTACAGTTATAATTCAGATTTCTATAATAACACAGTAGGCATCTAAACAAATAAAAACAATTACAAACATGACTTCTAGCCTTCCCTACAACTCATCTGTTTTATAGTTACTCTGTGCACATAAAAATAACTATGTAGAAGATCCTGTCCTGCTCTACATTGAATCTGAATTTTATTTTTAGTTATATTTCTTAGACTGAAAACTATCAAACTCTGAGCTGTCTTCGTGCAAAGATTTTACGTGATCACTTTACACGAAACCTTAACCCATAAGACAGATGTGATTCTCCAATGTTAGTTCTATCATTTAATTCTTAACGCCTAAATTAATCTGGGGATCAATAAACAATCTCAGGATAAATGTTTTAATAGTCTCAAGAACACTACAATCCAAAGTAATTTTAATAAAATCGAATATTAGTCCTGGCTGACTAGACTATGAGTTGCCCAACACGAACGACTAAACAGTTGGGTAACTATCGCTGCCTGATCTTTCAGTTACTCGTACTTCCCGGAACTCTTACTTCGTAGATATTTGAGTTTTCCAAATATTTATTCTGTCGTGTAGCTAAGGCCTAAAGGTAGCCAGTTTATATTCGCTACTGAATGAACCCCAAACTCATCATTTGGATTGTTTCGTTTTAAATACCCATTTATGTAATTTAGTCTCTGTGCCGTCACAAAACAGTATGTTTTGTTTTCTTCCAGTAATAAAAAGTAGTTGATTTGACTAACAGTCAACTACCGTTTTGGGGTGGTCCACTTTTCGACATTCGATTCCAGATATTTTTATCTTGCTGATATACCCCAGAAATAATTTTTTGACACTATTTTAAAGTATTGCGATTATTTTAGATAATTTATCGTAACGATTAATATATTAGTGTCACTAAACACATACATACATACATGCAGATTGCAGATGTATATATTTTGTGACACGATATAAAAGCGCCTTTTATAAGGTAGACCACCTACCAGAACTTGATGGATGGTAAGCAGAGTCACTGCTACGAGGGGCATACCGAAATGATCGGGAATATAAAACAATACATACAGGAAATAACTAAATTTATTTTTATTGCTTTTCGAAGTATTCTCCGTTGCAGTTAATGCACTTTTGCATTCGTTCGAACCAATTATTATAGCAGCAATTCCAGTCCGAAGTTGACATGGTCAAAATCGTCGATTTGTATGCTTCCACTGCTTCTTCTGGACCTTGAAACCGCTGACCACGCAATAAATCTTTGATTCTAGGGAATGTAAAGTAATCATTGGGACTCAGATCAGGGCTGTATGGAGGATGATCCATTAATTCAACGTTTTCCTGCTTCAAAAACTCGCTTGTTTTCTGAGCGGTGTGAGAGCTCGCATTATCGTGATGGAGGATTATGCGTCGTTTCGGGTTACCTCTACGGAGTTCGGATATCATCTGTGGCAAACAAACCGTTGTATACCAATCAGCGGTAACCGTTCTCCGTTCCTCTAAGGGAACTGTGACTACATGTCCTGTTTTCGCGACAAACGAAGCGACCATTTTCTTCGATACGCTGCGAGAGCGGACAACTTTTGTTGGCTTGATCTCACCTGCGAAGACCCAGACAGCCGACTGATGCTTTCTTTCTGGCTCATATGAATAGATCCATGATTCATCACCAGAGACAATGTTATAAACTGCTTTTGACTTTCCTACGTTGAAGCGTTGCAGAGTAGACCGGCACCAATTGACACGAGCCGCCTTTTGCTCTTCGGACAAATTATGGGGCACCCAGCGGGAAACTAGCTTTCTCACTCCCAGTTCACCATGTAAAACAGTTTGTATCGCAGTCATACCTATCCCTAAAGTAGCCCGAATCTGCTCATATGTAATATGTCGGTCATCCTGTATCATTCGGCGCACAACAGCGACATTTTCTGGTGTAACCGCTGTTTTTGGCCGGCCTGTGGAAGGTACGGTGCCAAGAGAAGCACGTCCACGCCGGAATTCAGAATACCAGCGATATATTGTCGTCTGGCTAGGCGCTTCACTCTTGAATATAGATATAAGCTCAGCGAGACATTGTCCCTGAGATAATCCTCGTCGAAAGTTGTAAAAAATTATGGCACGGAAACTTTCTCTTGTAAGCTCCATTTTTTTATCGACCTATCAATTTCAAACTGATATTGTTCTTTAAAAAAAAAAATTTTTTTAATTCTGTCAATTGTATTCGATTTTCAACTAACCAGTGTTTATTCATCAAAAAGAGTTTTTAATCTAATTAAATCGAAAGTACTCGATTACCGATCTTTTCGGTATGCCCCTCGTATATTTATTTGCACCAAGTAGGCGTATTTTAACTAAACTTCATTTTCTCTCCAGAAACATAGTAATAAAATTCAAGCATTGAATGAGAACGAAGAATGAGAACACTCCGGATAAATAAAGCATTGTACGGAATGTATATAGTAATCGATTATTATTATTATTGAAGTTGCCGATTATTATTTTCAACATTTTAGATATTAAGCCTTCGTGTGCGGATTTTATCTGCATATTGGTCATTAACGAGTGTATTAATCTCGAGATGGGTATGTCCGTCCACACTTAAATTTCGTGCGATAGAAAATGAAGTCTAGGTGTAGAGACATTCGAACTTACTATCTTTTAGATATTCATTAGATCTGGTTTAATTAATTCGTCCTTTAAAATCGAACATGAAGAAAGGAAATATAAAAGTAGAGTAAGTTTCATGCTAAGTCTAATTTGGTGCGATTCAAATTATTCTCACAAACAACACAGCAGCAGTGCACATAGCAAACAATATAATTCTATTGATCCCAGCTACATAACATAATTTTATTTATTTTGTAACTATATGTATACTACAATTCATACACACCGTATACAGGGTTCATTATTTATGTTTTTCATTTTATATCATAAGATTTACAAAAATGTTCTGTATATATTTTGAGTATTAAAAATGGGGTGGGATACGAAAATATATAAATACACAAATATTTCACGCGTATTTTTTGACACAGTTTTACTTTAAAAAAAGCAGTAGTGCAGTTTTAGATACACGAATGTTATAATTTTGAATTAGGAATTTGCATCTCTGTCATTCAAGATGTACAGAACATGCTAAAGAGTAAAAAAATATATATGAAAAAGCTCAAAAAGCAATAAATTATTAAAAGAATACAACAAATAACCCTGTCCCGTGTTAGGCTCGTATTAATCAATCGTACCAAGATTGAAAAACTTTTATACTGAAATCGACATTTCGAGCGCTATCTTGGGCTTGAATCAATTTTGATAGCGATCTGTTAAAATTCACCTAAATGTAACAAAGTAATAGCTCCAATAATAATCTCAATGCCAACAATTTGAACGAAAATTTTATAAGCGAAAAGTAGTAATATACAAACTGAATTTTCGAGGAGATCTTATAAAAGAAGTGGATAAGGAGATAGCTTAGGTCATAATCAAAATCCTATATAATGGTCTATATAATAACAAAAAATAAATTAATAAAAATTTTGATGTCAGGAAAATTAACCTACAGTTCAATAACATCTCTGGTCCTAAAATATATAGTCATCAATTCGAAACATAGTATTTAGAAATGATTGGTTGTAGGGTACTTTAGTAGGGTATAGCTAGGCTACCTCCATATCATCTACGTGCGTTAATAGCATTGTTGTTCCGATAATGAAAGATAACAAACCAAGTGCCTCATTAACTAAGTCTTCTGAGTGACGATGGTGCTACGCTAAGTTCTTATCGTTACACACTCTCAGTTGATGTTTAAAGTTTATAAACACACGTCATATGTTCAGGGGCTAAGAAGGTTACTTTAACTGTAAATCAGTTTTCCTAACATTCCAAAGCCTTAATTTATTCTAAAAAGCGCCATACATTGGCCAATTTGATCAGCCAATTTCGTGCCCATTTCCTATCAGATTATACCGTGTAGTGTAGAGGCCTTAATTTACTTTGACACTACACGGCGCCATTTGGTTGGCAGTTGACACGAAATCGGATGATCAAATTTGACCGTGTAGGGCGCTTTTAACAAGAAACAATTATTTAATTCCTATCTCAGTTGTCAACAAATTGTAAATCAGTACTAGCTTTTCTGATAAGCGCCTTTCTTATGCGCACCAGGGGTCATTGTTACCACTCATTCAATAATTCTGAAATAGCTTCATTAAAAAGCCAGGGAATATATATAAATTCAAGTTTCGAAGTCTGTCTCAAATCTAAACATTGTCAGTCTCTTTCACAGCTTCCTCATTAAAATTTCAAATTAAAAACTCAAAAGCATGTTTCAGAAATGTCTTATCAGCAAGCTATGAAAGACGTACTTTATACCGCATAAGTTACAATGATAAATTCTATTATAAAGTGAATATCAACAGAACCCTTGTAACAGATTCAAAGAGCCGTCTCATCTTGGACAACATAAAACTATTTGATAACATAATAATGCTATATGGAATCGAGAAATATTTTACATTCCTAGTCATATCACAAGTCCTAGATATATATATTGGATATTACATGGGTCCGTCGATCATACTTATTTTCATGGCAAAGTAGTAGACGGCTCGACTGGCGAGAAAGAATGCTACAAGGAAAGCTCCTACGTAAGCCACGTATACGCCGCCGCCGTGGCTCTTGGCCGCTGCCAGCGTCCCCAAGGTCACGCCGAGAGCAATAGCGAAGAAGATCAGGGCCAATACAGCAAATATTGTACCTTTCACTCTTGCCATGCGAGGGCCAACTGACGACACTTTCCTGCAGTGCGGGCAACGCACTGGTGCATTCTTCAACAACTGGTACTGAAATAAAGAGAAAACCACGTGTTATTGAGTACAAAATTCCTTGCATATTATTGTCAACATGCGTTGAGTGTGAGTTCAATGAACTTAATGATATTATCATATCTTTTGATGAAATGTTTTGGTTATGATTTCATTATTATGTTTTATATATTTTATTGAAACTCAGCTCAAAAACAAAGATCTGGTTATGCGTTCTCTAAAATTAAAATGCTTTTCACAAAATCTAAAATAGCTAATGGGAATTAGACCACAATGCTTTCATACAAAAAAAATTGGCCATTATCTTTCAAAATAGGCTTTGATACAGAATCTAAAAATAGGACATCGGATAATAATGTCGGGACAGGAATATCATTAACGTACAACTTTATTGTAAGCTACAATAGCCATTATTGAACAACAAAAATAGTGATACACATTTCCAACATTACAATCCGATGTCTTATTTTAGATAATTACTACAAAAAGTCAGCTATCCTATATTGAAAGATTATGGTAAAAAATGTTTTTATGTGAATCATTTTCATGTCACTAAATTTACTGCCGCTTTCGGATCAAAGGACAATAGAAACACTACACAGTTGGTCCTTTTAAAATTCGGGCCAAGTGCAAATCACACTCACGTATCAAGACTCCGTAGCTTGGAAGGAGATGGGGAACCAAAAAAAAGCATTTTGGTGGAAAAAATAATCATGCCTGTGTTTAAAAAAACCGAAACGGGTTAATATCGCTCCGATCGGACACGATCTTAAAGGTCAGATTCCTTCGCTCAACCATAACCTTTCTAAGATACGTGTATATATCGCTCGTGCATATGTAATATGCTGTCGTCTGCATACAAAAAATACCGGGTATCAACAAATCGTTGGTTTAGAGTAGAAAGAGGGTCGCAAAAAAAGAGACCCCTGAGTGATGTTAACCACGTAGGAAGTATTTATTCATCATAAAGCGAAAGTTATGCAGCATAAAAATTTAAGAAATTAGAATGTAGAAATTGAATTATATTCCTTATCTGACATAGTGAATCTACATTTAGGACGCTATTGCCATGAAAATAAAAATAATTAAATTCACTCAGTTGCAATTGTTTCTAAAATTTTTAAAAACTTTAGAAGACGTATATTATTTGAGTTTACATACATTTGTCGTTAATAACTTGAAATACCAAAAATATCAGTAAAAATAAAGACAAATAAATGTGAAAACACACCAGAAGTTAATTTTTTATCATGTTTGTAGTACTTAATCGTAATATATCCATCTTTACTTCGAAATAACTGGGAAACGTGACGCTTTAGGCCATTATGTCTTATTACATTTATTGTTTTTAACATAGTCTTCTATCGATATACAACGGCAGAGTTGTGTGCGTGAAAACCAAGATGGCGGCCAGTCACTAAGGCTTAAATCTTCGAACCCCTTTCAACTGAGTCATTCATCACCATCAGGTGACATTATAGCTATTTTTTAAAAGGCTGGGTGGGTGGTGTGTTTATAAAGGTTCTTTGTATGTCTTATCTCAATGACCTGAATTTTACATACAACTAGTTAAAAGTGTACACAAACCATTGCATAATTATAAGGAAATGACAGAATACTCACTAATAAAGTTGATTTTAGTAATAAAAAGCTTTTGCTCTAGACCTTGTCTGTGTGGTTTAAGGAAATTAGTTCACAGCAACACATCAGGATAAACAGTGGCATCTTCATGTACAATCTTCGTGCCACATTTTATTACGGTAGATGGTAATTTAGCCGTGAAAAGGCAACAAACAGACAGATAGAGTAACATGTCTGTGTCGTTAGTTTTATTATACAACCCTAAATGACAATAGGTAGTTAACAATAGACAATAGAATAAACTTATGAAATAATAATAAAATACTACAAGTATTAAAATATCTTACCAAAAAGGTATCTTGACAATGGGCACAAATAACTCTGCACATGCCTGGGAGTGACGGCACTGGCGGAGTCACAGGGGAGGGTGCCAGGTTTATGATCCTCTTGCAGTCTGCTCGAGGGCAAGCAATGCGCTGCGATGATGACTTGCAGATCAGCAAGCAGTTGCATGGGCATCGCACATATTTCTTGCCAGGTGGTGCATTTCTTATTGGCTAGAAAATGGCACATTTATAATAATAATTTTTTCAGTTTTGTGGGTTTTCACATGGCCTTCATCTTACCAGATGATAAATAATGATAAAGTACACACACTGGTAATCAAACTGTGACTCCTGGACTGTAAGCAGTTAGGCTGGTGTAGCCCATGGAGTTGATTTCATATTTGACTCGAAATACATAAAAATAAATTATTTCCAGTGAAAAAAATTTATATAAAATTTGTTGGAGGTTCAACTGCCTCCATTCTCTAGTGGTTACACACTTAGACTTACAATCCAAGGGTAAGGATTCGATTCCTAGTGGGGGTAGCTACCAATACTTGATTGGTGGCAGGGCACACCACCATATTACCTAAGTCTGATTTAGTTGACGTTTTAGTAGACGTTCCGTTACAGTTTGCTTAGTCACAGATAAATTAATTATCTGTAATTAATAATGTTGATTAGTATTAGTCATATTAAAGTCTAATTCCATGTTTGGTGAATTTATTAACAATGAGTTAAATATAATTTTGGTGGAAATCCAAAAGTAACTTTACTGATGTCTGCCACAATATCAGGGATTTGCATTGTTATAGATTAAGATATATTCTTAAGTGTACTGAATAATTAATTTTTTATAGTATTTAAAAATATTGCAGAACAGTGAAAAAATATATGAAAATTACAAACAAACTATTGTAAAAATTAAACCAGTTTACAATGCTATAGATAGATAGTTACCAAGCAGAACTAGAAAATGTACAAAATTGGGTATTTGACAAAAAAATGTGTGTAAATCTATAGTCCATGTAAATAGATAAATAACTGTATAATTTTTTCAATATGACTAATACTTTTTTTGTTCAACCCGCCAAAAAGTGATTCTAGCTAAAATGCTCCATATAAATTGGGTGAGTTTCGTAACTTCACATACCTGTATTGGAGAGTTAAATATATAAAGCTTGTTCAATATTTTGAGTTATTTAGTGAAATAATGTTTTTTGTGTTATATACCCCTATAATAAAAAGTTCAAAATGCTATGAGAAAACTAAATCTAATAAGCATTTTACTATTTGAGGAACTATATTTTGCAATTTTTGAGAATTTAAATTATTGCCAAATCCAAACAAAAAAGTAAAATTATTACATATTTTCATTTTCCTTTCTTTTATTGTCTGTTACGCTATAAAATACAATTCAACCCCAAACTAATTAAGTGTCAAGTACCCAATTGTGTCCAGTATTAATACATAATTGTTATAAATTCCACTAAGCTCTTACTTCACCTACTGCTACTACAGCAGGTGAATTGATGTAAGATTGTAAATGCTGATACCAATTTTCTAAAACTATTCCTTCCCGTGACCACACGGCCAGTTTTTTCTAAGTGCAAGATTCAAAATAATAAGATAAAACAACTTACAGTGGCTTCATTACACTCTGAACATTTGACAACATGTTGCTCTCTCTTCCCCGATATGTCTATCATGGCTTGACATACACGGCATGTTACCATCGGCATCCCGGCTTGCTGGTACGGTGGAGGCAGCTCGTCCGGACCGATCGGCGATATAGTGCTGACATTTTCCTCTGTCAAACCAAACAATAAACTCTTCAATATCATACGTAACTTCTACATTCATGTAACAGCAGGAAAATGGATTGCATAATTTAAATTTATTGTTCGATAATACACTAGCCCATTTCATTGTTTAGCAACAAAATACAACGAACTAGGTTTTGGTTGAATCATCAGCTGTCAAAGTTTAAGTATATTGTTTACGCTTACCATCTCTCAACAAAGGTTGATTTTCACTTTGTCCGTCACCCATTGTTAGAAAACACTGACTTTTATAACAAATTTAATGGTAATCTGCATCAAAAAGCGAATTTTCAGAAAATAATCAGCAAGCAGCGCAAGCAGATTCAAGAACAAATCAAGTTTTTACTTTTTTAATATGATGGGCAAGCAACTGACTGGTCAACCAACTGACTGATGGGCGAGAGACTAAACCGTATAGGTACATACATATGTATATTAGTCTGTGGGACTAAATAAATACAGACTGTAGCAGACAGACTAGAGCTAAAAGTGTCTTGAATTGAATGTGCCGAACCGTTAGTTGAGATTTATTTATGAACCAAACGTAGTGATTTACTTGCTCAGTGTATGTACCTATGATTTATCTCGAAGAATAAAAACAAATATAAGTATATATAAATATATATACAAATAAAGTTCGTTTCGTTCGATTTAATCAAATATTTATGTTCAATGATAAACATTTCGGCTATGAAACGAGTATGCATGCATTGATGCATATTATTTAAAACGTGTGTCTACATATGAGTTTGTATCAGACTATTTTTATTTTACTTTGATAAACCCGAAACACACGTGTCGTGTCGTGGCGCACAGAAGCACATCGGTTTTATACATTTAATATGGTTTGTAGGTCGTGTCCTGACTCTAATGTGTATTTCTCTCTTTCTTTCCATACTAAATGCAAAGACTAAATGTATGAACCCGAAATCCATATCGGAGGCAAGTTACATTACACATAATATTTAAAGTCGATTTCTATAGCATAACGCATAGAAATATTGCAGAATACAAAGCAATCTCCACAAACATGAACACGTGGTTTTGACATTGACATTTTATGATTTTGTTTGAGTCTGTTGTGTTCACGTTGTGTTCGAGTTTCGCCATGCTTTTTAAAAAAGCGCATTATTATTGAAAAAGCTGTATTAAATTGTTCAAAATGGCAAGCAAGGTTCACAGAGTACGATTTTATAATCCAAAACCCCAACCTATAAACTGCGCTTCATTCAACAGTTTCCTTAGGCTTCTTGCTGTGGCAAGGTTAGTCGATTTTTCAGTGATATATTAAAATATAAATGTAGTAATGTGCTTTTTGCGTATTTTTTTCAATATAATATTTACGGCAAAAATAACATTTTGTTACTCGTGATACGATTTCATTAAAGAAACCATTTTGCAGAGCGGACGCATCAATAGAAATATGGGATTTGAATCGCGCTCCATGCGTTGTAAGATTTATTCCTGGGATAGAGAACGGATCAGTTGAAGCTCTGGGCTGGGCTCAACATAGACTGCTAGCCACTGGCCTTTCTGGAGCTCTTATTGAATGGGACGTTGCGAAACAGCGCCAGAAGAATTCAGTACTACTCACAGGCTATGCGGCATGGTGTTTAGATGTAAACAATGACAGCACTCTAGTAGCAGTTGGAACAGAGCAGGGATACATTAACTTGTATTCACTTGAAAATAATGAAATTGTGTACAAGAAACTGTTTGATAAGCAAGAGGGGCGCGTAATGTGCTGCAAGTTTAATAAGGATGGAAATGTTTTAGTCACAGGTTTGTATATTGTTTAATCAATTTCTCTTCAACTAAATAATTTCATGGTTACTATAGAATAACAAAGAAGCTGTTTGTAATTTATTGTTTTGAAGTAATGTCTCAAAACTGTATCTTTTATTATGATTTTGTAGGGTTCCATACCCAAAGGGTAAAATAAGACCCTATTACTAAGATTTCGCTGTCCGTCCATCTGTCACCAGGCTGTAGCTCATGAACCGTGATAGACAGTTGAAATTTTCACAAATTATGTTTTTTTCGTTTGCTGCTATAACAACAAATACTAAAAAGCAGAATAAAATAAATAGTTAAGATAAATAGTTAATACAACAAATATGATTTTTTTGCTCAATATTGATAACGGTAACAGGTAGATGCTTGAAATATTCATATTCTCTTGAAAAATAAAACAAATATCCCATACAACAAATGAGATTTTTTGCTGTTTTTATAGAGAATGGTACAGATCCCTTAATGTGTGAGTCCAGCTCGCACTTGGCTAGTTTTTCATTTCACTGCAACCTTTGGAGGTTTATTGTGACAGTCGCCAATGGATCAAATCACCTCTCCAATGGTCATGAACTAATTTGTTTTATCAATCATATGTTATAGGCTCAATTGACACAATAAGAGTGTGGAATGTAGATACAGGACATGCCACAACTCGTATGTCTGTTACCAGAAGAAAGAAGGAAGCCATTGTGTGGAGTGTGGGGGTGCTCTCTGATAACACCATCATTTCTGGGGACAGTTATGGGAGACTCACATTCTGGGACAGTTCACTAGGAGAACAGGTAATCATTATGTAACATTGTGTGTCCTTTAAACTAAGATTACCCTATGTTACCCTATAGCTGCCATAAAAGCAACCAAATGGAAATATGAGGGCAGCAGAATGTACATTTATATAATGTCTGTCAAGTAATGGACCAAAAAGTGGTGCGAAAATACCTGGTTTGAATAAAATAATTGCAAACTTTCCAATTAGTCTTGTAAACATTTTTTAAAACAATTTATGGGCGGTTTTAACCAAGGGTTAATGTTAATGATGATTATATCAAAACCCCTTAAATAAAGTCAGTTTGCGGTGGCAATTTGAGAGATTGAGAGATGAGATTAATTTCTAAAAGATTAAATTTATGAATTTTAAATTACACAAATCTGTTTGTCATTATATGTAGATAGTCAGATCAGCAATACTTTGATATTCTATTGACAGATATACTAAAAGATTGTTGATTCATTCATTCATTCATTTAGAGCTATTTCTTGTGCATTACAGTTAGCTTTAAAGATCTGCTATCAAATATATAGCTTCTCCTAATTTACTGATGACTTATAAAACAAACGACTTATACTAAAGGCTAATTCATGATATTTACATACCTTGAACTGATTGTCTGTCCTAAAAGAAGCCAACATCTCAAAATGGCTGTATTTACTGTGCCAAAGCATTCTATCATCTCATTGTGTGTATTATAAGTTTTATAATATCAGGAATTGCAGATAAGTGATAGGACAGAAATGTAGAAGTTGCTAATAAATAACCTTAGTACTAAATATAACAATATTAAATTATTTCATTTATATCAAAGTTATAGATGTTCAACATCAGCCAGGAAACGTCGTCTTCTGGACATTGGATCATTGGACATCTTTAGTACGCCAATTTGACCAGACCGGAGCCACTTGCATCCAGTTACTCCCCACGACCTTAACTACGTCCATTTAGTAGGGTCGATTCAGTAGACATTTCCCAATATGTGGTCACCACTCAAGAACTATTACTCCCTATCGGTTATCCATTCTTCGAGTGTCCATTGCCATTCACTGACTCATTGAGCTATGTCGGTGACCTTATATCTTCTACGGATTTCCTCATTATGGGTACTTAATTTAGGCTTGACTATGGAGTCTCTGTAGGAGCGTAGGCCTGATCCCTTGCAGTGGGGACATATATAGGCTGTTGATGATGACGAAGTTTATTAGATGATTTATTACCATTACTATAAAAGTGAATTTTTATTTTTATAGATAGACTCATACACAACCCATAAAGGAGATGTATTATCAATAGCTGTGTCACCAGATGAAAGGCATATATTTTGCAGTGGGAAGGATCCTACAATTGTAGACTTCATAAAAGTTTCAAATGCAACAAATAAAAATAACAAAACCCAATTTGTAAAGCATATACAAAGGAATATACATGAACATGATGTCAGGTAAGTTTTACACGAAAAATGATTCTTCCATCCTGTGGTTTAATAGTATAGAATGAATTTGTATTTATTTATATTTATTTGGTATGTACTGCTCAAGGCACAGTTAAGCTAACAACATTTTGAAAATAGTGCAAAATTTAAATCTCTGGCAACATGAATTTAGATGAAACAGTAGTCTGTTGGTCGATCACAATTTACGTAAATCAATGTTCAATCGATTTCACTGGCCCTATCAGACGGTTCTTGTAATGGTATAAAATTTTGAGCGGCATACGAACGGATAGATTGATAGTAAAGTGTTTGCCTCAGACTGGCGATACTCACAGGGTCAAATCCCACTTGTGTAGAAACTTTTCACTATTTGCAAAGTGTATTTGTAGACTGTTCTTTTTATTAAACTGTATTGGATTATATTTTCCAGAGCTCTTGTGATGGACCGGGATACATTGATATCAGTCGGCGTCGACGGATACCTCACATTTTCGAGGTACCCGCCTAAATGGGAGATGAGAGTGCCTCCTATGATTTCTATGCCAAGGTCGTCAGTGTGTCCACTGAAGAAATTGCTTTTATTACGGTAACTTTTTTTTAAAAGAAAAATCCAGTATATTTGTGTGTGTATTTAATGTATATTCAAAATATTCCACTGTTTTTAGATTAAACTAGTTTACCACCAATCAAGTATAAACTGTATATATTAAATAAAACGGCTACGTGCGATTCAGATTTGCACACCTAGAACGATGGACATAAACATGCAGATATTATTACCTTGAACTTTTTTAAGAGTCCGTAATATCTTTAGGGAGGATGTTATTAAATTTTAAAAGATAATCAATTAATTTTAAGATATTTTTGGAATAAAATACTTCATCAATTATTTTGTGTGGCATCTGAGGGCCACCATGTCCAATAACTATTCCAGATTACAAGACAGTTAGGCCAGAGAGAGAAGGTTTACCCTTAAAAACATTCAATAATACAAACATTTATTTAATTTTTTTACAGGTACAGTGATTACCTAGAAGTATGGAAATTAGGGTCATACGGGGTGAGTGACAGCAGAATTGCTCCAGATAATTCAGTAGATACAAGCATGACTTCCAACAAAATTGATCATAACCCGACCGCAGTGAACGGTATTGCAAATGACTTGCAACAGAGCTTAAGGATAACTCGGAACCCAGTGAAGCTAGCCACGATTCGGACAAAAGGGAAGAAACACATACAGTGTTGTGATATGTCGCCCAGTGGAGAGTTCATCGTTTATTCAACTAATTCTGATACCAGGATATTGAAATTGGATACTGTGAGTATTATTATTAAAATGTATGTTATTTATGACAGGGTTTGATAGCATGCAACTATTGAATTCTCCAACCTCATCCAAATGTTACATGCTGGGAATCGAATTTACTACCTTTTTGTTTAACAAATAGCAATGGTTGTTTTTGTATTTACAAAGAACTGTTGAAAAATGTGTCGACTTTCAACCAAAGCACTTGACAATGTTGATCGGGATACAAAGTATCATATGTCCTTTTCTGACCCTTCAACTATCCGTAGTATTCTGACCCTTTGTTACAGTGGCAAAGAAGGACAAATAAACAAACTCACTTTCGCATTTATAACATTAGTATGGTGTAAGGATGACTCTTCCGTGCTTCAAGAACACAATGTATAAGTACCCTATTATTTTCAAATCGCGTTATCGACATCCGCCAGTAGCAAAAGGGGTAAATCTATTCAGTCTGGACCTTGTGACCAATTAGAAATTTTTGATGAGGTGACGAATCGAAACAGATTCTCAGTGTGGCCAAGACGTGACTAATCAGAATTATTGGAAACGTCCACAGCTGGACATAGGCTCCTCCATGGTACGCTATATGACATATCACATTACAGGACGACGTAGACGAAGATCAGAGCAACATATCCTTGTCGAAAGTGTTGTTGAGCGGGGTGTCGGGTGCGTGCGACCTCGCCTCCTTCACGCAGGACTCTCGCGGGCTGGTGCTGTACAGCGGGGCGGCGCTGCACGTGCTGCAGGTCGACCCCGAGGCGGGCGCGCTCGTCGTACAGACGATCCCTCTTGACAAGTGTGAGTCTCTATCTTTTGCCCATCAACAAATGGGGAATCAAAGGGTAATTAAGCACTTTATACGTGTATGTTATGTGTATTATACTAGATTTTGCCCACGAATTTTGTTTTAAAAAATGTCACATGATGAAGTCTTGGGGAAATCGTTGTCTGGTGTTTTCAGTGAAAACTTTTTATTATATTAATATTGTACACGCAGTAACTTGTTGTTAATTAGTATAAAACGGAAAAATGCGGTTTGGCACCTGATGGTAAGTGACCATGGTAAGAGTAATAATATCCAGAAGTCTCAAGCTAATAGGGCGCTGGCTCTGCTACCTTTAGTACCATTTTGTGTGCCTTCAAGAGAGAAACCATTAAAAAATCTTTGTAATGTGTTCGATAGTCCTTGTCATTTTGTGAGGGAAAACTTTAGGAGATGGGTAAAAGCATATTCCTGTACATCAACATATTACTGCAATCATAGATCCGACTGCCGAGAGTGATGATTACGCCCAATCACGTATCGAAACCCCGTTGGTCGTGGCGATCTATGAGGTAGACCGAGCAATGGGCATTTACAACTGATAATGATGTTGTGTTGGAACGAGCTATGCTCGTAATTTCTCTGCATGATAACATCTGGAATGAAGAAATCTGTTGATGAACTTGGGTCACCGACAAAGCTCGACGAGTCAGTGAGCTGAAGTGGTAATGGGTAGGCCAGGCCACATCGCTCGAAGAACGGATAACCGATAGGGTGTAAAAGTTCTCGAGTTGCGACCACGTACAGGGAGAAATGTACCGGGCCAGTGGCTCGAGGCCGGTCAGTGTGGCATACCAAGGAGGAGACCTATGTCCAGCAGTGGACATTTCCCGGCTGATTATGTTTAATGAACTAATATACCATACACTCTCCTCTGCAGTTTTAAGATCTCCGTCCCTGCTCCACCTGACGGTATCTAAGCAGTCGACGTCTGGCGTCAAGTACATAGCGGTGGCGGACATATTTGGCGCGATAGAGGTGCTCGTTGAAAAGAAAAAGAAGTTCACTCACCACGTGACCCTGGCCACGTATGAGTGCGTGCCCTGCGCCATGACGGTGGACTCCGACCGGGAGACCCTCATCGTCGTGTATGTCGATCACACGGTACGATATCATATAAATACGTATATGTTAGAGTTTTCCATCTACTTTGACTGCGATAACATTGGCGACCAGTTTAAAATGCTCATATCAAGATTTTGGTTATTTCGTAAAAAGTTTTGTATGTCCATACACTTACAACGAAAACGTTAGAAAAAAAATTAAAATGAAAATAACAAAATAATCTAATATTTTTAATATTAACCTCAATTAGATTTTTTGTAAACTAACCTCTAAATAGTAATGACGTTATATTTCAGGTAGTAGAATACGACTTAATATCGAAGCGGTACACGCAGTGGCGCGGTACCATTCTGCCACGGGAGTGGTACGCGCGCACGTCGCCCATAGTGTCGGTGACTGTGCACCCGGCACGCAACGCGCTCGTGCTGCACGACGACACTTCCTTGTGGACCATAGACAGGAATGCGGTGGGTACTCATCATTTGTTTATACTGTCACTGCACTCTGTGAATGTTATTTATATGTCACAGTTGGATTGCTTGATGAGCTGTTTTACATAACCGCTAGCTGTCTTATTAAACAGCTCCGTTAAATTGTTAAACTGTTAACTCCGTTAAACATCGCCAGTAAATTGGGTTTCCCGATTGAGAAACGGGATAAAGCTAGGGGAATAAATGAGGAAGGATATATGTATTATCATAACATATTGATTAGAGTTACGTTAGTTAGCCTACGTCAATTAACAGCATAATTGTTTCAGGTTGAGCCGGACGAACCGGAAATCAAAAAGAGGTCGGACCCTCAACAGACTTGCAGTTACAGTGTGATTCCAATAAAGGTATGTGCGTGAATTAAATTTGTCAAGTCATACTTAATACTACAATCTTCTCTCCAATTACTGTACTGCTTTCCCGAAATTCTTAACGGAATAATAACTGTTTTATATTTCATTTCATAATTATTCCATTTGTACAGCGCTTCTTTTTTAAACCTGTATAATCAATAATTTTTAAATTATTTCAAATGAGCCTATGAGCCTCCAGACCACAAATTATATATCACAGGGGTTAACTGATTTCGCGTAATGGCCAGGTAATGCCAATGTAACTTAGAGTATCTGATTTTTATTAGTCTAGGACTTTTAAATTTGTTTTCGAACGGCAAACAATGATGAAATTACATTCATCATCAGCCGGGAAACGTCCACTGCTGGACATAGGCCTCCTTCATGGTACGCCACATCGACCGGTCCCGAGCCACCTGTATCTAGCAACTCCCTGCAACTCTAACCAGGTCATCGGTCCATCTAGTAGGGGACGGCCTGGTAGACGTTTCCTGGTACGTGGTTGCCACTCGAGAACCTTTACTTCTCACCGGTTATCGGTTCTTCGAGCGATGTATCCTGCCCATTGCCACTTCAGCTCACATTTACAATAGAGTCGTTTTATGAGTCGTATTTACGGTGACGACATGTGGAAAGTACCATGGCCGTTACACCATACCGTTAGCCACTTGCCAGGTGGAGTTTAAACTATATAGAAATGGCTTCAGCGCTATCAACTTCAACTTCAGAATTATGACTTCATCATGAAGGTGATGGTACTGCCAGTGTCAATTAAAGAGACTGTACAATGTTAAAAAGGTATTAACAGAAAAAAGGAACAGGGAAATATCTGGGAAAAGGACTGAATAAAAACGTTCACAAACCTATCTGACACTGTCAACACAGCTGTCATGCAAATGGCGGCTTCGCTTTCTGAGGTTACGGTGTCAATTACCGCTCTTTAGGAAACCGCGCCATTTTGTTTACATAGACAAGATGACGACGATAGTGACGTCATTCATCGCTGTATGACTGCACCGCTATCCTAGGAAACGTCAATATATGAATATAAACCGACTAAATTGTATTGTCTCTAAATTTAGTCGGCTCATACTATTTATAAGTTTTCATATGATAAATTGATTGTAAACATTGAACAATGATGGGTACCTGGATGTTGGTTGCGTTGTACATTAAAGTAATAATAACGATAATGATCACATTTGATAGCTGTCCACGAGCGTAGCGAAAGAAGTTCCTTTGTCTGTTAATGAATTGTAGTTTTTAATGCTTATTATTTTACGGCTATTTTAACATCTACTTTTGTAATGAGTTAATCTATCTATGTATCATGTTTGGTTTATTTTTCTATTTTGACAGTATTTGGCGGGCTTCCATTGGTTGGGTGACGACGAAGCTGTCACCATAGAGATACTTCCTGAAAACATCGTGTCGCAGCTACCAGCGCCGGTGCAGGTTAACAAGTGGGAAGTGCGGCTCTAGCGAGTATGTAATAAAATACTTGTTATCTAGACAAAATGTTTTATTTTAATTGAAGTAGTATTTTAGTGAGTCACACAACTTTTAAAATAAACAAAAACGAACGGCTAGTCCATGTATTACTTCCAAAACATTACCTAACCGGGTTCCACCCTGCAAACCCAAACTAATGACAGGTCCGTGGACTTTTGTTACAAAGTTTTGAATTCACACTTTTTTTTTCACACACAATTCACACACAAACACCTGACATTCTTCATCAACAGACTATATATGACCCCACTTCAGGAGCTCCAACCTACTCTCCTGCAGAGATTGTGTGGGCCATAGTCCACCACGCAGCCCAGTGCGCATTGGTAGACTTCACACCTTTAAATTTCTTCTCAGGAGTGTGTAGATTTCCTCACAATGTTTTCCTTCACAATCCACATGCATTCTATAATTCTTTTGATGACTAGAGTTTTTGTCTTTTTGTATGGTTATTGTTAGTGGTAAAATTATTTATGTCTGTCTGTATAAATATGTAGTATATAATTTGATGTGTCAATTTCTGGCTACGTCTAGCTTGAACTGAGTGATATCAAGTTGCTGTGGCCGCGCCCACATCTCGTCGTTGACCTCGCACACCGCGGGAGGCAGTGTGTACGATATGGGATCCCCTTCCAAGGACCTGTGTCACAAATTTTAATATTATTATTATTATTATTGTGGCAATGTTTACGACTCTGACTTCTTTATTTAAAAGCGAGATTCTATGGTTTATTCTTCAACAATAAACAGTACGATAACCAGAGGAACTTTGCAGTTGAAAACCATACAGCGGGTATGGAATTTAACTGCAAAGTAAAGTATGTTTTGCTTGAGACGGATCACTTGATATATACTAGTGACGCCATCTAGTGATTACGAAGAAAAACTAAAGTTATATTGTATGGTCTTCAGGTGCATTCGTAAGAGCCATGAAGTAAGTACCCAGCATTGTTCAGTAAGAGTATATTACATTACCTATTATGTATGATTTTCATCTCACTTGGACGATTTTTCATCATCTTCAAGACAGGAACCGGATGATCAGACACAGTCGAGTATACGTACCCCAGAAAGAACATGGTCTGTTTGAATGGGTCGTACACCTCGCCTGGCGGGAGCGGTGGTCGCTTTGGATAGTCGCATGGCGTCTTCACCAGTTTCCCGTACCTCTCCAGCGGGCATTTTATACGATGACCGATCATTCCTGAAATTAAAGGCTATATTTGTACTAACAGGTTGACGTAGTGACTCTAGTTTGAAATGTTGTCCCTTTCTTAAATAAAATTATTATATCAATTGCGGCACCTGTGGGTCACAATTTCCTATAACTCTTCCTAATTTCAAGTTGATAGTATTAGTAGTTGCTGAGACAATCAGCTGTAACAAACGAGCGGACGGACAGAGAGACACCAGGGGGAGATTTTAGGGTTCCGTGTTTCCATCGGATATTCGGAACCCTCAAATAGGTCAAGTGGAAGAAATCGTATAGGCATTTGTTTTTATAATTTTTTTATTTATCACTTTATTTCAGGCACTAGACCCATACAAGTGCTACATATAAATAGTACTTATATACTTAATTGGTAACTTAGCTAATAACTAATACACTTACATATCAGTATTGACACATGTTAATTTCGATGACTAACATATGTCCATGCTGTTTGCTGCTGCTCTCCCAATTTCATCATTTCTTCGTTTTTACTTGTAATCATTCTATCTCTTAACCAGAATATTCGTTTTCTTATTATACTAAAAAAGGCATCTATCCGGGCCTGTGCAAACATTTTTGATGCGCTACAGAATCTAGGAAAATCCATTAGGATTCTATAGGCATTGTTGTACTGGACTCTGATGGTATTAAAAGTTCTTTTGCGGAACTTAAACGACTTAAAAAAATGACACAAGACAATATTAATGTCACTTAAACTACTTTTACTTTGTTTATTATGTTTATTTTTTATCGTTATGTGTGTCGGAACGGTCTTTTTTACCTGTGGATGTAAGTGGGAGTGGCTTAGGTGAAGGCTCTACTGTGACCGGATACTGCTTCGGTGCCAGTTGACAGTTCAAGTAACGTTTCGCAGCTCTGTATTCTTCTAAAGACATCCCTGTACAAATCGAAATATTATGCCGCCGTAGCCTTCACATTATCCTACACACGCATGCACGCACACTGCACGCGACTACACCCCTGGACTGATATCCGAAGAGACGAAAATACGCAACCAGTGTGAATGCTGTGACAGGGTCAATAAAGAATTTCATGTAGATATGTTCAAAAAAAAGTACGACGGGATCTGTATTTGACCTTCATCTCACGTGATGGTAAGTGACGATAGGGCCGTTGAATGATAGCTTGCGTACCCAGAAGGCTCAATCTAATGAAGAGCTGGCTCTAATATCTTTAATAGCGGAACACAGCAGTTAGGTAGCATGGTGGAAGTTAGCCAGTCGGATATAGAATAATTCCAAGCTTGTAGCCACGAAGGCGGTTAAATATAGCTTCGTAGTTCTTCGATTGTCGTGTGGGTGAGCCGGTAGGAGTAACAAAATGCAATTGTCTTGCCGTTTGAATAAGTTATGATGGTGGGTGACCGTTTTTTGTCACTCACCTAATTTCTGTGCCACTTCCTCCTGTATCTCTTGTACGCGAGTGTAAAAGCTCCAACTGTCCCGCCATAGCCGGAACGCATACTTCTCTTTGCGACACAATTCTCGACTGAAACCAAAAAATATACAAAGTATTTTGTGATATGCCTGTTTGTTTGACGTTATCTTTCTCCTAATGCTTTCATACTAAATAACTTTTACCGTAATCTTTTAAAATATAATAGCTGGCTTTGATAAGTAATAACCTAAAAATAGGAGATGAAATTATAGTGTCGCGAAATAAATCTCATTAATTTACAACTTTATAGTTAGCTACAGTAGCCGTTACGCGGATAATGGTGCATAGATGGCGCTTTGAACAATAATAATACATGTTTTTAAAATGAAAATTGTATTTAATGTATAGCAAGTGTTTGAAAAGAGAAAACTATTTAGGCATTAATCAACAGCAATAAAGCAGATCATTATCATAAATATTTAGTTCTCCGCCGTCAAGGCATTTTGGTGTGTCAAGGAACTTCTAATGGTGGACATACGTCAGGTATATTTTCGCTAGTAGCGACATTAGCCGTTAGAAAATTGAATCGTTCTGAATGGAACGGTTTTTTATAACACGATCTCTTTCTGACAAGATTGTATTAGTACGAAATGAGTTATATACTAGCTATATAGGACTGTTAATAGCATAATGTCAAAAATAATGTAGGTAGACTAGACTATGAAACGAGAAGAAGTACATTTAAGAATATTTTTCCTCTAAACAAAAATAGCACAAGTACTTACTATGGTAACAATTAGAATAGACATCTGGGGAATGGATGTTAAAGGAAATTTACTTTCGGTTGATTAGGCACTTTTAGGGAATTGGGCCTTACAGAAGGAGTAGACGGTTTTGTAATTGTACTAAATTACTCCTAGCGTTGACATGATTGTCGAGTGTAGATCATTAACTGGAATTTAAAAAAACATTCAAAGTATTGAATTAGGTAGGTGTATACCATGTGTATAAATCTTTGCATGCTGCCTCCGGACACAAGGTTTATTTGGTAGCAGCCAACCTACACGAGGCAATTTGTTCGGCTGATCTCGGACCTATCTCCAATCATATTGTACCGTGTAAAGCGCTATTTAGTCAACTTTTCCAATTCGAACTGGGTAATATAATATGACAATTGTCTGTGTACATATTTAGTTGAATTCAAAGTCACCCGGAAAAAAAAATAATTAAAAAAAGTTATAGAACTTCCTTAGACTATGTTTAAAATTACATTCAATTATAAATTACATGACTAGAAGCCTCATGCTAATGAGGAGCTTTTCTTATTTACTTCCATTGAGTAGTATAAGAACACTTACAGTATGCCTTGAGCCTTTACAGGATCGATTGAGGGCTCTTTGCGCCCGCCAACAGCCGCAGGTGCCGGGGGCGGATTCTCCATTTGCCACTTTTTTCGACTTTATACTCTTTAAACTGTTACAATTTTGGGGGCTACGATTCCAGAAACGACTTCGTTTCGAGCAAATTCCTAGTAATAATATTCAGTTTGTCTCCGCATTTCTTGACTATTAAGTACGGCGGAATTGATCAAATAGTAATCATGGTTACGCTTTGGTTTCGGTTGTAGTCCCTATTTAGTCAATAAGAGAACATCATACGGTAATTGAAAATAAACAGTTTTTATTTATTACTAAAAGGAAACACGTAAATAATTCAATTGGGACTGAATTATATTTTAAACAATAAAGGGCATTATAAAACTCTAAATAAATTAAAAATTAAAACTTAGACTTGGGTTTTACAAGCTATCCAAAAATGCCAAAAATCGACTGTAACTCGAAGGACAAAAAACTATTTCCATTTGGTTTTGTCATTACATCTAAAAAAATTTAATTACGGGTGTGGACAGAAAAAGCCATTATTTTACAATACAACTCAAATATTAGTAAAAGCTTAATACATTTTAACGCTATAAAACGGCGTTACGTCACAGCGTGTGACCGATTTATATGGACCGTTTTCACAGTGTTTTCTACGGGTTATACACGAAAAAGTATTGTCCGATTCGTCCAAAAGGAGGAACCCTTTTGGTTGTTGCAAATTTTATAATTTATATATTTGAAACCAACAGTACAGGTTAAAATGGTGATACGATTTTATCAGCCTCAATCTTTTCAGGTTACTTAATAATAAAAAGATAACACAAGTCGCCGGGTCCCATCCATCAATGACTAAACGATTTGTTTGAACGAGAAAAGACTATAAGCTCAGAACATCCTATTGTACTTTGTCTCGACAAATAACGTCGAAAAATCGTCTGCAGGGTATTGATATCCTTTCAATGCCACCTACGTAAACTCTGAATAATGGAACCCTGTCTATGGAGATACTCTTAAAAAGCATTTTCAATGAATAGAGGTCCTCATATACATTCTTATTGAAAGTAAGGTTCCTAAAATTGGAATAAATTTAGGAATATATTTTTACGAATAATGTGTAGTTCGTATCGGTACAATATGGCTGGTCGTCAATATTGTTAAATTATACGGTACAAGCTTTTTGCTGCATCATTATCTGCGTTTTCAAAAATCATCCAATGGGAACTCTTAAATAGGATGAAAACTATTCTACGACCCCCTCCATATCATTGTTTACGTGGGTGTCAAATTTCATCAACATCAGTTCAGACGCTTCGTAAAAATCCAACAAACGGACACAGTTAAGAGGCTATGTTGGTAAGACCACGTGGTCAGTTTCAAGGTTGCATTGTTTTGTAGCTGTCCCTCTCCGAGCCCTATCGTACCCGAGCGCGTACGGTGAGACAGCATACATTACGCGATGTTATCCACCCGTTATTTGGATGTTTCGTAGTCCAGGGATCATTTGAAGGATACAGTATATTATGTAACCACTTTTTTTAATACAGTATACTAATGAAATTTCAGATGTCGGTGGTTTTTCCAAATTGTTCTAAATTGATTCATACTCTTGTAAATCAGGTTCAAAGTTGGGGCTTTTTATTACCGAAAAATACAATACTTTGACGCCCTGTAACTCTGGAAGTATATATTTAAACGAAAATCTGACTCACCACCGACACAGATATTTGTTTCTAGATTGTGTCTTGAAAATTTCATAGATTTTCATAGCTTAATACTCAAAATATGACTGGACTACGTTTGTATGGGCGCTTTGACAACAGCATACCATCTTAATCTTGCGTTTATAATAGTGGTTTGATTATCTTGTTGATAATCCACTCATGACGTTGTTGGAATGATGGCGTCGCATATATTTATATAAATATGTATATAAATTTTTATTTAAACCTGCCGCCCAAAAACCGTGCCGACATCACTTAGGTGCTCAGCCAGCCCTGTTTGGCAGCACCGACTTTTGTTATCCTGAAATAAACTAATCGTTGTCACTAATTGTCACGGTTAAAAACTGTTCCTCAAAGATATACAGACGGTTTTCGCTGGCATTCGCATTTTTCCGCGATCTCGTTGTTTCAACTAGTACGCACGGCTACACATCAAGCTATACACTTCCAGTATACGCTGAACCGGTATCGTGTCGCGAGTCCATTCAATGCGAGGTCAGCTTATACTGGAAATGTATAGCTTGATGTGTAGCCGTGTGTACAAATTATTGGTCGGGCTTTTATGTAATAGCGAAAATGTTTTCGAAAATTTGCGAAAACCGTCCAACAGATCAAATCATACATTTTAACAGTCAATTTAGAAGTGACTATAAGAATGAAGAGACAGTGGTCTGTAGTTATCTGTGATTTATTGACAACTATTTTCGCAATGTGGAAAGTCTGTGAGACACGAAAAGTTAGACAATGAGCCAATATTTAAACTCGACTACAAACCGTAAAAAGTTTATGATTAAAGTCAGACAGAAGGTTAGAACAATGGCTCGAGGCTCGGCCCGACCGTCTAGACTAGGCAGGCCTATAAACTTCCTCCAACAGATTATTTAGTTTTCTTGATTAGCTCCCATTTTAGTGTCAACATTTATCTTAAATGAACAATGGGAATAGACTGAAATATCTCTAGCATAAGAAACTAATTGTTTCTAGGGTTCAGAGTACCCGATGAAAAAAAGGAATCCTTATAATCTTACCTATTCTTGTGTATGTATGTACGTTCATGCGTCTGTTACGGATAATCTCAGCAACTACTAATGCAATCGACTTGAAATTCGAAACAACAACAACAAAAAAACAAAAAACGTTGCATTGTGGCAGAGACCTCCAACTGCATATTCCCCAGCCGTACCGTATATTACTAAAATGTTCTTTTTAAAATCTGACGAGGAAATCAGGATGGATGGCAACAAGCAAGATTTAGACAAGCCACCTGTGTCGTCGGGCAGCAAAATACAGTGCATGAAGGCTCGTAAAGCGACGTTATTATGTTAAACGTAACGTTTATGAAATAAGAAGGTCATTTAGGGATTGAGTTACAGTTACGATGTAGGGAAAACAACGTATTGTAATATTTGTTCCGACATCTATTCACTGTTGCTATGTATGTACCTACTTTATACGCGGGGCATACATTGACATATGTTAGTCATCGAAATCAACATATCAATACTGGTATGTAAGTGTATTAGGTATTAGCTAAATTACCAATTAAGTATTTATAAGTACTATTTATATGTAACACTTGTATGGGTCTAGTGCTTGAAATAAATAAATAAAATAGTGGTGAAGGACACAAACTCTTTTAGGCACTCTCTAAGGCACTGGACAAGCAAGGGTTGACATACCAATGTGCAGTTACTGTTCTTTGATTTTCAATCGACACTGTTGTGACACTGATTTGCCGAAAAAAGGAAACAACCCTTTTCTTGCCACCTCTTCGACTTTTCTAAACTTTGGTTGCCAAATCTTCAATACGAAAGACACATTTTGCTAATTAGCTTTTTCTTTCCGGTTCAAAGCAGTACATCCAGGTGTCTCCAGGTTTATCACCTGTAACAATATTATAGACAGCCAATGATTGCCCTCACTCATTCCACATTCTACCGTACCTTCTCATACGCATGTAAAATCTTTTTCACTATAATTATTTTTGTATATATTGGAGCTCTCGGAAAAATGTACAGACTAATCAGCTTTAGGGCCTAGAAGGACTCTAAGCAGTTGAAGAAGAAGATCGTTACAAAAACAAATGATATTTAAATATTTAAAAACAACGTTAGGTGGTAGTTAAATGTAGTAAGACTATGCCCTTGTGCGTCTGGAACGCTAGTAGTAACAAAGCCGAACGAACGTAGGCGGGCTCAGTGCAAGCCGTCTGTCTGCCCTTCCGTCGCCCTTGGCTGCGTATAGCCTGTCTGGCTGTACGCAGTGCCCTTACTGACACTTCGCGGTGCCCTTACACCGACTTATTTGAGAATTTTAATATTTTACGCTAATATTTATTTAAATTATGAGATAGACCGTAAAAATCACTGTCCGGTAATAAAGGCTCAGGTGAAGGCAGTTAGTAAGGCTTTATTGGGTTCTTTATGAACAAGGAATGAGTAATTTGAGTTATACTCGGACTTGCATTATGATTACTTACAACCACAATCACAGGTCCATCGCACTTTATAATTTTTAATTATTATTTCTTGGCGCCTAAACTATGGAATAGGCATAGCATCAGTTATTTTTATCCTGTAATTTACTGTTGACATTGTCCAATGATTTTTCAGTAACACATATAGCATCAAGTTATGTGAATGAGCTCTGTGGTGACCTCCACTACACGCGTTTGGCTGGTTCCTAATGTATATGATCCATAATCTGAATCTGTCTATGTCCATTTGCTGTTCGCACGTGGACAACCAAAATGAATCTTTCCTATTTCGATCGTGGAAAAAACATGTTGAATTTTTCTCTGAAGTCGGACAATAGTACGACTCCCATTAAAAAGCACAAAAACTCGTGCAACTGAGCTGCACCGGGCTTTGTACACATTTCGCTTCTTCCGCACAGCGATGCGGGTATACGTATACTTGCCGTATCTACGAGTAACTAGCTTGTGCGTGCGCACTTGGTTGAAAACTATTAAATCAATCCTGCGGTCGTAATGAACTAGTAATGATATTTCAATTTTAGAAAACCGAAAAATGTCTTTTAAAACATTATTTTTGAATTTAACGCGCGGATCGCTAGCCACCACGCTGTGTGGACTCGTGACGTCACTCCGTTAATGAAAAATACGATTTCAAAAGACTAAGTAAAAATATTTTTAAATGTCTAGTACATTCATTGTGTTATTTGATTGGTTATTTGTATTCTTTTATATGTATACACGTTTTATTGCGTTGTTATTTTGTGTTAGTTTTAAGTGAAAATAAATATCTAGTCGACTTTGTTTGCATTGAATTTTATACACAAATTGTCACGTACTACTACTTGGCCTATGTTTGTTTCGATGGTATGTGCATGACTTTCATCTCTATTGGTAGTGCCGTAGGGGTGAAGAGGTAACAAAGAATCTCACTATCAACTTGGTGTCCGTGGACTTTAGAAATTATCCAATGGGATGCATTTGGGATCACTGTGGCCTGTCCCTCTCCATGCCCTAAGCTAGTGGTTACAAAATGACATCTTGATCGGTCGTATCATTGAGGAGCTAGGTAACAAAAACCAAAATGTCACTTTTACATGTTTTATTATATTAGTATGAGTAGTATTAGTATGAGAGTATTATATAAAGTAAGTAAAAATTGGTCCGCTCTGCCTGCGGCCATGCGCCAGAAAGCGTAAAACGGCCCGATCGCGACCTCTAGTCCGCCCTTTCAATGTTAATTCAACACAGCTGTAGTCTGGATATACGTGTTGAAGTTTCGGCTGTTATATAAATTATGAAATCCATTAAATTTATCATCCCCGCGCTTTAATACTCGTATCTACTGGGGGCTCATGATTTAATCACGCTCTGATTGAGTTGCAGGGAAAGGGTCTTAGAAGGTTAGTAGGGGCGGGCGGCGTCACAGTTTTATCATGATCATGTCGCCTATAAAAGTCTTTGATTGACTCATTCCGGATTTGATTGAATGAAATAGGCTTAGCTCGTGTTTGGTCAAAAGAAGGATATTGAATATTTTCTCGAGGAATGGGGTGCTTAATAATAGGATTATTAATTTAATCTGTCATAATCGTAATCAGTTTTAGAAAATCCACGGGCAGAAATCTCCTAAAAAAGGAAATTTACATGACAAAAGTTTCTTACAAAAATTATTTTAGCATAATTTTAAAAAAATACTTGCCAGAAATTATGCAGTAAATATCTAAATATGTACCCTCAAATTCAAATCATTAGCGTACAATTTCATTATACATTTGTTTTATTTTGCACATATTTTTTGATTATACTTAAAAAGCTCTCTTGAGGCATTTAACTGTATTAACGGCTTATAAATATTGAAGTGGTACTATATTAAAATTCATTTCCCGGCATTATAATTTTATTTTATAATCTATTTTTAGGTAAAGTAATCGGTAATTACTTCTCAAAGCCAGCTAATAAATTTGAAAGCATTTCGCTCAGATTAAAATGCTTAAAAATAAATAAGCCGTCAGGTTAGATATCGGAGTACCGTGTGACCCAATTCTCGCGTGACGTCAGCCCTTAGGGTGAAGAGAGAAGCCGGGTGCGGTGATGTGCATCGACCGTAGTGCCCGGGGGAGGTATCGTGAGGTAACCCCAAGATGCGTCACGTGATTCCTTTTGCTATTTGTACATTTTGCGATTTGTGTTCATTTTTATTTTTGTACATTCCGAAGGGATTCAGTCGTGCAAGTATCAAATACTTTATAGGTTTAATTATAACCTAACTTGGGCTTTTCACTCTATGTAAATAAATATGATTTTTTTTTCTTATCAACTGTATTAAATATTAAACATCGCATTGTTATAAAAAGTGTTGTTGAATTTGGTTCTTAATACAGACTTTAAACGTGATTGTTAGTTGATGACTACAATGCGAAAGTATCTTTGGTGGTTATTCTTCTTTCATGCAGCAATTGACAAACATATCTTTGTGATTATTTGAATATAGAGATAGTTTTTGATCTGGAAAGTAGGATATATTTTATCCCAGTAAACGATTCCCTTTGGATAATTTCTAAAGTTCACACAGACAAGTTGCAGGAAAAACAGTTTTTTAACTGTCCTAGCGAAAATTTTATGTTCCATCCTCAAATTCGTTTGTGCCTGGGTACACTGAGCTTTTATTAAAACTTATAGATACTCTTACTGTTATTATCAATGGCTAAAAGTTAGGTTTGTCAATAATAAAATGTAAGGCTGTTTAATTTCGCTTTTTCATAACAAACATAACTTTGAATGTCAGAATTTCCAAAAAGCTTTCCTTAGCAAATGAATGCGTCGTGAAGATAGCTATATTGTAGATTACAGATTTCAGAAGAAAAATCGATTACAACCACATTGAATTTATTTCAAATATTTGTTCATTATACCCAACTCCCAATATAATTTTAAAAACAAAAAGTTATCCAACGAGCAGCAATGAGTATTGTTACAGGTGACAGGTCCCATAGTTGTTCAATAAGTCCTAGGAGCATATAACAAGTCTATCTTGTAGCCACTAGCCAAGCACTAGTAAGCGCTTAGACTATCGCCGCCCGCCCGCGCTCGCCCGCCCTCGCCCGCCAGCGTCTAGACGACAACCGCCCCCGTTCTTGACGTGATAACTTGTTGATACACGCATTACAGCTTCTTGATTTTTTGGTAGGGTGTGGCTTGGTTTAACGAGATTGGTCTATGTCGTATTTTGTTTTTTCAACATACTCGTATTTGTAAATCGTTTTCTAATTTACATTTTCATACTTTACATAAAGGTTTTCATACTTAGATTTTTATGTCATTAATTATTCACTGGTTACCATTTAATCAACGCTTTTTAGTGTTCCGTACCCAAAGTGCACCCAAAGGGTGGGAATTTATGTTCGCCTTTGTGACTAAGCCTCCGCTGTCCGTCCGCCTGTCACCCAGGGCTGTATTACGTATTTGGTAGATTCTTGAAATTTTCATAGAGTGTCTATTAATTACTTACCCAGGTACCCAGTAAGTTCAGGTAAAGCCTAAGGTAGAAAGATTACGTATAAATAAATAGATATGTTATTATTAATTGCCGTCCTATTGACTGACTGACACTTTGATATGTTTTTGTGAAAATGAAAATATGTTTTTGTTAAAATATGATTTGTACAGGTAATTTAAACGTATTCGTTGTTGTAGCAGTAATAAGTTATTGAGGAACCGTCCTGAGATTTTGCAATTCACTAAGGACAAACAACAAACATGCTGACAATATCTTTGTTTTCTAGATAACAAGGATCAATATCGAATGGCGTAACGAGATTGTAAGGATGTTTATCCTTAGTGAATTACACCTTAGTACAAAAAGTTAGTCGATCAGCTGGTTTAACTTCAGTAAGCATCAGTTTCGTTGATACTTCCGATTTCACAGCGAGTGGGATTCGAACCTGCGACTCCCGCCAGACCATCAATTTTCAAAATGTTATTGACTTAATTGCGCCTCGAGCAGTACATAAAATACTAAAAAATACTCACGAATAATCTAGTTGTTTCACTACAATACACCATAAATCTGTGGACACCACATAAAGTCTATAGTGCGGTATTTTATTATTGCATTGTCATTGGATCTCTAGCTTGCAAAATTTGACCTAAACAAACCCACAAACATTGCAAGTGTTATATAAATACAAAAAATCCAGCGCTTCTTTAATTTGAGGTAGGTGATAAAAGTTTCACGAAAAAAATATGAAAATAATTGAGTTGAACAGAAATAAACAGTTTTCGTCTTACATTTTCTAATGTAACCAGTACAAAGCCTCAGACTAAATAACTTCTCACCATTACACCTCCAATGTAAAACGTCTGTTGAGTCATTATTTTAAATCGAAGCAGGTACAATAATAATTGCGTTAAATTGCCCGCATTATTACGTGATATGACGAGTTGAAAGGGTGCGTTCCGGTGATCGGTGGGGGGGCACGTGTCGCTGGTAGTACGGGGGTAGGGGGAGCTGGGGAGGGGGGGGGGGCGTGTAGGCTGTCTAGACGTCTACCACCGCGCCCGTGCCCTGTGCCTGCATGCTTGCGTCACCAATTATGTCTACGTAATGGTAATAGTGGAGAATCAAATAGACTATATATCCTTAGGCCATGAGTACACGAACGTTTTTTTCTAAATATGTTCAGTTTCACATTCTACTGGGTAAGCTCGGCAAGGAGTATGTGTGGAGAGTGGGCATGTTTTCGTTACAAACAAAGCTCACCGATTTACTGTGTGAAGCGAGGTGCGACTTATCATGTATGTAGAGGTACGAGTATGTACGTTCTCATCATCAAAGACAATCGGAGAAGTTCACACTTCACAAAGCGACGCCTTTAGCCGAGGTCTGTCCTTAGTGGCGCCTGTAAACTATTTGCAAGTCAATTGCACATTGTGGCACATTGCTTGGGTGAAGCTGCCGAGGTCGCAGGACAAATTCACACACAGACGAGAGTCGCACGCGAACATCCAGGTTTTCTTTACCGCCCTACAATATTAACTCGGCTATCGGGACCAGTCAACGTGGTATACCATCATAGAGGCCTATGTTCAATAGTCGTCGTTTCCCGGCTGATGATGATGATGATGACAGGTCATAAGATACATACATGGACATACAGACAGACAGCGGAGCCTTCGAATAGGGTCATGTAACACGGAACCTTAAAAAATCAACTTTTCAACTGCTTTTTGGGTACAACTGGAAGTTGGGTGTTAGAAATTTCTTACAGAAATAAGCTGTTCCTTTTGTTTTGTATTTTCTGTGTATAATAAATTGCTAAATAAATAAATAATAAATTTCCATAAATAATTTTTAATAACACTTATCTTGTTTTATACTATACAACCGCACACCACTTTTCATTCTAATGGTATCTAATCTACGAGTTTTAAATTATACATGAGTAGACGCAAAGTGTCTGTGGTTTGTTCATTCACCGTTTCTCTTTGATCCGTTTTAACTGGTAATCGATTCGGCGCGCTCGGTTAGATCAGTGACTGATCAGGTATCAAATTACAAATGGGATATAACTAGCAATGATTGCGGCTCCTTTACAGGTCGATTAACAAATAATTTATTTGAGCACGTTGAGTTGATGTAGAGTGTGCTTAGTTACTTTCTGTCGATATCTGCTGTAGCACGGGGCAGCAGATCCAATGATGTGAACAAATATTATTATTAATTTTAGTTATTAAAAAACCTCAATTTAGTTATAAATGAAGCCATGATAGCTCAGTTGGGTAGAGTGTCAGTCCTTGAACAACCAAGGTTTGGGTTCGATCGTGGCTCGTATCAATGAGTACCAATTTGTTATTTGGAATTGATTTACAAATAATACAATCATTACTATTGGCTTTTTTTTCGGTGAAAACTTCGTGAGGAAACCTGCACACTTCTGAGGATAAATTCAAAGGTGTTTGTGTGTGAAGTCTATTGATCCGCACTGGGCTCGCGTGGTGGACTAAAACTCGCGGAAAAATACTGTCTTGATTGTCAACATGAATTTTGTGGAATCTATTATTTTCGCATATATGTAATTATAAAACATGTTAAAAACATCAAAAAAAAAGTGGATAATGTTGTAATTTAACAGTTACATGAAATGGTGTATGACAAAAGAGTTCCAAATCCGTGAAATATCCTACGTTCAGTATAAAATGCCTGATAAATATTTAAAAAATTCACAGAAGTACATACTATAAAATGACAAAAAATCAACAACGAATGAATGGTATCATTTTATGTATGTACATATACAATTACCATCATCAATCAGGAAAAGTCCACTGCAATAATAATCTAATTATAATATCAAAATGTAACTTTTTATGTTACCTCTAATAATAAATACTAATGCGTTCGCACCGTATAAAGAAATAGCTTTGATGCTTTCGACTCGCTGTATTTATAAAAGTAATTTGAAAAACTCCGTCACTCCGTTTTTGTGTAATTGTAAAATTACAAATATACTATAGTGTACACTCGAGTAAAAAATATGTATCCACTTTTGTACCGTGTCACATTCTAGCTTGTTCCAGTGCAGTATGCTGAGTGGCAATGGCAGTGGCAAAAATGTGACAAGGTTTAAAAGGATACATATTTTTTTCTCGAGTGTGCAAGTACTAAAAGTATAAATAATAATATAATGTATGCATTTTACATCGTACTTTGTACAGAACAGAAATACGTTTATTTGACATTATTTGAATAAGACACATACAACACAATCACAACTGACACATAAGTTACATAGAAATAAGATATTATTATTAACGTTATCCCTCTCCTAATGCTTCCATACTACAATTCTGTTGCCATAATCTTTTAAAATAGAATAGCTGGCTCTGATAAGTAATTACCTAAATATAGAAGATGAAATTATAGTGTCGCGTAATCATCATCATCATCAACAGCCTATATATGTCCCCACTGGAGGGGCTCAGGCCTACTCTCCTACAGAGAGTGTATGGGCCATAGTCCACCACGCGGGCCCAGTGCGGATCGGCGGACTTCACATGCCTGTTCAAGACATGCAGGTTTCCTCACGATGTTTTCCTTCACCGTTAAGCAATCGGATAATGTACTTGAATTGAAAAACAACTCATAGGTACACGGCTGGATTCGAACCCGGTACCCTCAGATTGAGAGTCCGCGCCTTATCCACTGCGCCACCGACGCTTACTGCGCCACCGACGCGTAATAAACATCATTAATTTACAACTTTATAGTTAGCTACAATAGCAGTTACGCAGCTATGGTTCATAGATGGCGCTTTGAACAATAATCGAAAAAAGTGTTCAAATTGAGAATTGCGATTCACTGTGAAGTTGTATGTTAATGATACCCATTTCGCAACATCACAATCTGATGTCCAATTTTAGATAGTTACTACACAAATCCAGCTATTAATTTTAAAAGATTATTTCAACAGAAATTTAGTATGAAACTTTGATGAAGGTGGCCGCCAAACAGCAGTATTAACAGCACTGAGCAAGATAGTAGATCTAGCTCCTCGTTAACTTCAGGCTTCTGGGTACGCACACCTTCCGTCCAACGGCCTTATCGTCACTTACCATCAGGTGAAGTGAAGGCCAAGTGTTGTACAAAAAAGTTTGAATTGATACATCTTGAAAATGGTTTATTTTTAGAAACTGAGACCTTCCACTTAAAGTGAGTCGCTTAATAGTTATAGCGTTCATAAAGGAGTTAGCAATGCGTTTCAAGTACTTAGTTCTCGCCAAGTGCCCAACTCGCTGCATGAGTCTGAGTAACCCGAGTCTAGACATTGATGTCTTATACCCAGATGCGTTAGAATTTGATAATTTCTTATGAAATTTTGAAATTCTTCCGCTGCCAATCTTATTTAACATGCAAAGTCGAGGATTTGATTGCTTAGCAGATTCTTGAATCTTTAATTTTTCTGTGTATTTTCCTACTACGACACTTAACAACTGGTAACAAATGACACTCCAGTTATTACATGTGACCTGACATTGTTATTACTCGAGATATGTAGAATATCCATTATTTAAATACACTGCGAGTATCCATTTATTAATCATCAACAATAATAAATACTACAGGAATGCGATTCACTAAGGAGAAACATATTTATAACCTCAATCTTGGCTGACGAAATCTTTAGGATCCATGTTGAATGAAGTCAGAAAATACATCCGTGAGAAATAAAAAACAAGTGAGTTGTGAAGTGAGTATCTTAGTGAATGCACTCTCTAATACATAACTACGGACTACGGGGGTAAATCAATGGCCAATATTAATGAAATATAGTTCTGTACATAATTTGTAAATATGAGGGAACAAGACAACAATCACGTTATCAACATTATCGTGTATCGGTTCAGTTCAGTTTATTTAGTCATGAACAATATACATTGCGTTTGACTTAAGACTAAAAGGAGACACAATTTTTTTACAACAAAAACATAATACATTAATGAACACTTTCGTATATCATCATACGAACGCCTATAAGTTTAATGTCTTCAGAGCCAGAGTATAGGCGATCGCATTTTTTGATGAAACCTGCTAAACCACGACCCTAATTTTGGCTTGGCTTTGGCTAATTGTTCACTACCGGACATATGCCTCCTCCATGGCATGTCACAGTATTGGTCCCGAACCACTTGCATCCAGCCGCTCTCCGCAACCTTTGGTCGGTCTGGCATACGTTCCCCGGTACATGGTCCCCATTCGAAAACTCTTACTCCCCATCGGTTATCTGTTCATCGAGCGACGTGGCCTGCCCATTGCCACTTCAGCTCACTGACTCGTCGAGCTATGTCGGTAACTTTAGTTCGTCTTCGGTTCTAGACCTCCTCGCTGCTATTAAAAAGAATTACTTGTTTACTCTTTGGATTTCAGAGAAGATATTTTTATCAATTCTAGATGGTAAAGTTGTACTTTAAAGTTGGAAAAACTGTCAATTAGAGCATAACAATCTGTTTACACTGCCCGCGGCGAGGAGTCACTCAACCCAACCGAAAACACTTTCTCTTGGATTTAATATGCGATTGTACATCTGGCGACATAAGTGAACAAGTCTAGACGCTAGCAAACCAATTTACGATGCATTTAAAAGGCAGCAAAAGAGGCCTTCATCTCACCTCCAGACGCGCGCACGGTTCGTTTGTTGTCCTCATCTGACTACAGTCTAGACTAGACAAACATTACGACACAGTCTATACAATGCTTGCTTGATGTTTTTATATGTATGTATGTTCAAATACGTTGATCGATCTCGTCAATGTAAGTATGATTTATTGTAATAGTACAAGTTGTTGCTAGGGGGGCTAGTTTTTGTTTTATTTCTGGGGCGATCGGTACGTACTAGTGCTGGGAGGATGAAGCTTGTGGGAGCAAAGTAGTAAGAAACAAATTGCTGTTTCTTTTTATTGCGTTGACTTAGAGAAGTTTGATTTTTTCACAGCTTCAAGTGACTGCAGACTTGAGTCTTTGATATTTATTCAAGTTGATACCTTCACGAGTTCCTGAGGAAAATGGTATTGTCAGATAGACAAACGGACAACCAAGTGATGATGCTAATAGGCTTCCTTTTTCGTTTGAGGTACGGAGCCCTAAAAATCAATATTTTCGGTTAACTCAATAAAAAGATACAACCATTTATGCCGCATATTATGTCGATTCCCCGCGAAAACGCATCAAGACCTATAGGGTTTGCAGTTTGACCTTGCAGAAGCAAGTTCTTGCAAAATTTCTTAATTATATCTCAATAAAAACGTTTTTACGATTACAAACTGTCCCAACACCTGTCGGTATATTTTTTAATGTTAACAATTTCGTTCAGAATTGCTCGTTGATTTTGGTCAGAAGGCATTTTCGGTAAACCAATCCATTATTTATTATTACGCACTTAAATTAATAAATATTAATAAATAAATAAAACATCCATTTGATACAGCACACATCTATATTATACACACACACACACACACACACACACACACACACACACACACACACACACACACACACACACACACACACACACACACACACACACACACACACACACACACACACACACACACACACACACACACACACACACACACACACACACACACACACACACACACACACACACAAAAATAAAGTTAGCCGTTTTTTGCATCGAAATAGTTTATGGGTCGAAGAGTGACATTGGCTATTTTTGCCCGATATAAAACCCAAAAGGAGGTACCTACCCAACTCAAAACAAAACACCTGCCGGAGTATCAACAATATCTTGCTGCGATTACCAACCGCCAAAACGCCTGCAAATCGTGATAATATCAAAATCTCTTACCGAAAGTCCGATCGACGCCGACGCCAGATGCTCTTAAATAGATAACGATAATATGAAACTGTTCAAGTCCTTCTATCAACCAAAGAAAATGTCTCTATTAGTGATCCCCTACCATCACTCAACTCGAAGAGAGCGCAATTTAAGCAAGGTGGCATGGCATACATTCAAGGTATCGAAAATGAACTACATAACAGATATTCAAATACTTGTATATAAGCATGCTCATAATTTAATTTGCGGAATACAATATTGAATTCTTTTTATCCCGGCCAATTACGAGTCGGAGTTCTGTACAGAATATGAATAATAAATAACATGTAAGCACTAAACAGCGCTCTGACGAAAATGTAAGTAAGTCTATTTGAATAACAAATTTAACTGGGCAGTTTAAAAAAAGAACACGTTTCTAGTAAGCCCCCATTAATTTTTAATTAATTTTTTTGCGGAAATAGAAATAATCATTCGGTGAAAATTTCAACTATTATGTTATACATGGATCACGTTATACAGCCCGCTGACAGACGGACAGCGGAGGCTTAGTAGCCTAATAATAATGAAATAGTAAATAGTAACCTATATCTACCTAGTACCATTATAAAAGTACTTACAGGGGAGTTTTGGTGAATGTAGGTATATTTCTGAAAAGAGGATGAGTAAAGTTTTCGGGACGGGCCAAGCGCACCTGTTCCCCTTCCTTGGAGACATTGTTGTTAGGCGGATATATTTTTTATCGAATAATAGGTGTAATCTTTCACGCAGGACAGACTGTGATTGAATTTTAAATTTATGTGAAAGTGAGATATTGGAACGTTCGGTTGTTGTCGCGTCGGTATCTCTAAGCAACAACGACATCCGCGTGATCGATGTACATACAATTTTATGAGTTGTGATTGATTACCCACCCATGGTGCTTTAACTTACTTTGTGATTGAGCTTCCATCCTTCGTACTTATCGACAGTTGCCATCGGGTGAGACTTGTGTGTCTCAGGATAAGGATGTCGTGTGTCTTCACAATGGAACCACTCCATGTCTCACCGTGAGTGACGTTTAATAAAATTATGTATTCATAATCATTATCATCGCCCAGGAAACGTCCACTGTTGGACATAGGTCTCCTCCATGGTACGCCACATTGACCGTCCCGAATGACTTGCATCCAGCGACTCCCCGCGACCTTTCTGGTAGACGTTTCTGTAACATGTTGGAGTATGTATTATAATGGCCGAAATACCAAATAATAATAAACCGGCCAAGTGCGAGTCGGACTCGCGTACTAATGGTTCCGAACCATAAAAGAAGCGAACAGATTCCATCAGGAGATTAAATCTGAGAAATGAGCACAGCTGTTTTATAAAGTATAGTGACGATGATTAATTGTTTTCTGAGTGAAGATATCAATAACTGATCAAAAATATATTAGAGTAAATGAAGATTACATTCTAGTGTTTCAACGTCAAACAGATGAACGTGATATTGATAATTGATAAAGATATAAATATTTGGTTGTTGTCGTAAACGCACATAGCATATGTCCTGCTCACCTCCAGACGTTCGTTCGTTCGGCACGCGTTACCTAGGCTGCCTAGTCTAGACGAATTGCATTATGGAAATGTATGTACCTACCGGGCGTGTATTATAAGTATATACTCCGGCGTACCGTAGTACTATTCAGATGTCATTGGTTCATATCATTCTTGTCCGGTCAGTTTAGGATTTTATTTGTCTGTGAAAGGATTTTATTCAAAACTAGCTGACGCCTGCGATTTCATCTGCTTATTAGTACTAGAAGAACATTGTGTTCCTTCCTAGGTTGCATTACGTTCGACTGGCCTGTCAATATTCTGCATTTCTCCCTGACTTTTGCCGCTGTGAATGACTATGTTAGATGGATGGGTATAGGATTTAAGAAGGTCCTGCGAACTGATTTACTTGGTGTCAGTTGGCTTGTTCCAAAATTGAAGGTCCTTTTTGAAATCTAATAATAATAATGGTCCACAAATTGATTTTAGTCAAATTTCTCGTGCTCTGCATTAAGAGTTATAACGATTGCTTCACAAAGAATAAAGTCCGTCTGGTCTCGGTTTCAGAATGCGAGCATAGTAACCGCATATCCAAAAAACAAGGGCGAAAATATTCCGGAGCCAGTATCCATTCAACTAAGAATTCATCTTACAAACCATGCTGATTACCGCCTCATGGAAAGTTCAACCCGATTTCTATGACGGGTGATTGAAGTCCAACATTTGACTTATCATCATCAGCCTATATATGCCCCCACTGCTGGGGCTCAGACCTACTCTCGCACAGAGAGTGTATAGGCCATAGTCCACCACGCGGGCCCAGTGCGGATTGGCGGACTTCAGGTGCCTGTTCAAGACATGCAGGTTTCCTTACGATGTTTTTCTTCACCGTTAAGCAATCGGATCATCATCAGCCGGGAAACGTCCACTGCTGGACATAGGCCTCCCTCATGGTACGCCACATCGACCGGTCTCGAGCCACCTGCATCCAGCGACTCCCTGCGACTATAACCAGGTCGTCGGTCCATCTAGTAGGGGGACGGCCTGGTAGACGTTTCCCGGTACGTGGTCGCCACTCGAGAACCTTTACTCCCCACAGCAATCGGATAATGTACTTGAATTGAATAAAACTCATAGGTACACGGCTGGATTCGAACCCGGAACCCTCCGATTGAAAGTCCGCGCCTTATCCACTGCGCCACCGACGCTTCACGAACATTGGACATAAGCGCGTGATGAAATGAGTAAAATGACAATTTTTATTCAGAAAATAAGCAATGTACGCGGATTTTGTTTTGTAGATGCATCATTTTCTCTCTTCAGACCTTAATAGCTCCAGAAGATCTTTTACTTCGCTTCGCCAAAATCACCAGAATTAACAGTTTGATTGGGTGTCATAGTATGCTGAGGGTGGTATAAATAGGATGAAAGATGCCCATCCCTTGGTTATCTCTCTTAGTAGCCTTTTAAAGGTACCGTGAGATAGGTTTATCGGAACCACACGGAAACAATACCTTATTAATTCAATTCTCAATAATGATTTCTTCCCATGCCGCAACAGCAGTGAGCAAATTTTAGTGGAGGTAAAAAAAGGAATACAATTGGCCAATTTAAAACCACAATGTCACGTCTCGGACTCTGAAGGGTCAATTTGGTATAAAAACTGTCTGGGTTCGATAACAAAAGATTGACCGACTTCGCAATAAAATAAAATACATTTGGCACGGATCGGAAATAAACCTGTTTAGAAAAGTGGATCAGAATACTAAAAGTTATTTTTTGTGAGTCCTTTTTTCGTGAGTAGGAAAAGTCAATGACTAACCGCTCTGTCTCTCTCTCCTAGATAGAGCTAGATTTTCATAACAGCATTTGTATCAATACTCTTGGTACAGTAAGGTTTCAATGCTGCACAGACGCTGCTGCGGGTAGTCGTGGTTGGGGGAGATTCTATTATAAAGCCAAATTCACGCAATAATTGACGTCATCACACTTATTTCATTACTTTTAAAGCTATGTTAGTATTACCAATTTATTATAGAGTTATTAATAGAGTTATTTATAGATTTTTTACAGTACATAAACTTTATGAAAGTTGTGTCTATATTTTTGAAATATAATCCTTGTTATAATTTTTGCAGCGTCACCGCTTGCAATGCCTTTTTTCATCAAAGTTTAAACAGTAATTTTCACTTAACTCACAGTCCGCACACTTCAAAAATATCGAGATATCGGCATACATCGAACGGGTGACGTTTGTATACTCTTGCATGTGGTAGAACGCGCCATATGGAACGGTCATTTTCTGTATCGGTTCCTTGATCATATTAAAATCACTCTTTGGCCTGTGCCTTTGTGTGTGTTTAAAAATAGAAGAAATTAAAATGTCAACATCGTCACATTTAGTGTGATTAGTGAGACAATGTAGATTGTTTACAAAGTTGATGAGGTAGGTACTCGATGGGCCCTGAGCGGGTCGGGTGCAGACGTTTCGGTTATCCACTTCACCAGACAATAGACGGTGAATAAACTGCTAAAAAGCTGAAATATTATCACAATACATTCAGTACTTTGTGAAGTAAATTGGTTGCGCGTTTGCAGTGTTTCTGTCTGGATGCTTGACAGGGTAAACAACAGCATGCGATATAAGGGTAACTTAACTATTGAAACATTGTATTCGAGCGGAAGCTGAGAATATAAGAGAATTAATATATTTATGATCTACTAGTTTATTAAAGTTGTCACTTTATGAAATTCTTTTGCATTAGGCTTAAAATTCGAAGTTGTATAGGCATTATGCACACATACGCGACTTTTTCGACATACGACTAATAAACTTCTATACTTATGAGGGGTTAAAAACAAAAAAGTTTTTTGTTGACGTTACTTTATTATTGCATTGTCAATGAGCCCCAATACGACGGGTGTTATCATGGATATACGGCTACATTGAATACATTCAGTCTGCATAATCAAACAAGCTTGCTCGATTAAAAAAATCATTTATCTAATTAATCAATAGAAAATCATTGGAACTGAACAAAAATATAAAAATTCCACTCCCACTCCACACCCAGTAGGGTGGATTTGAGGAAGTGGTTCTAATTCAGCTTGAAAGATTTGAACTAAACATATATACGCGTACCTTTAAACAAATATTGCAAGTTAAATAAAAACTTTAAAAAAAAAGTTTAAAATCCCCCAAAATAAAATCAAACCGCTTCGGAACTTTATGACAGATAAAATAATTTATCCGAACCGAGCGAACTTCATTGCAATCAAGATCATTTGGTAGAAAATAAATAATATTGTGCAGTATGTAAAAAATTATGAGAGTTGTATAAACATCACAGTGACGCAAGTGGATAAAGACGAACGATAGTGACGATATAGTTTGTAACAAATTTGACCATGTGTAAATGTATTGGGTGGGACTGGCAAGTTCTTTGCAGTCGAGTGTACATAGAACAAGGGTTGATAATGGAGTCGGAGGAAATATAAGTTTCAGTGGTATTTTAGACGACACTGCTACTATGTAATACTATAAGGGACAAAATAGGTACGCTAGTCACATAAAATCAATTTGAAAGGACCTACGAATTGATACGAGTTTTGCGTAGTTCCAGTTTCGAACGTGTTATTATTATTTTGAATGTGTTTAATTTTTCGAAAATAATGTGCCGAGGAGGGAACGCGACCCCACACGTCGTCAAGCGACAGCGCATATTCCTATTTTCCGTCGTACAGAGTGTTGCTCGTGCGCAGATGCGCTGTGGTCGCCCGCGTCGCGCGGCGGTAGCGCTCCACTTTAAACCTCATCCATTTTAATTTAACAAAAGTGCCGACCGATAGCGCAGAGGAAGGACTAATTTCCGCTGACTGCCAGTCGCTAGTTCGTGACTTATTTTCGCCCAAAATCGAATGGCAGCCGATTGCGGGAAACGGCCCAGTCGCCCACGGGTTTTCCGCGTATAAAACTCTTTATAAGGGACCGATGTTTGAATTTTAAATTTCAAGCTCTTACCAATACGTTGTTTGGGATGAGCGTTATTATCTCAATCACTTTCCCGCCAATCCTCCAATCAAAACCTGGGTGATTCTGAATCAAGAAGTTTTTTACTAACGTATTTGATACATACATGAAAAATATCTAATGGAGAATTTAATGTAACCTTTATCATCCAACTGCCTGGCAAAACACGCATGCATGTAGCTTTATTTAGTTCGTATCGCTTCCATCAGTCCATAATTAAAATGGAAATGTAAGTTCTGGTAATGAAGGTAGTATATGACCCGCTGACTAACAGCATGTGACGTAAACAGGAGCATTACGTGGGCGTGGGGGTGTGTGAAATGGAACTGTCGTCCCCATTACGTCAACGTTGCCGAGCCGCGAGTATCCTATTTAGGAAATTGGTTTATTTTCGCATTATTCAAACATCATCGCTACGCACACGAGACGCGATCACGTCGCGGCACACACAAAATAGTTAATTTTATACGCACAGCGAAGATCAGCATTTGATCAGTATCTTCCTTTTCTATTAACAAATGTGTTAAATTCAACCACCAATTTCAACGGCGAAATGTTGTTAGACCTGTCTCTTTATTCTTTCCTTCATTTCCGGAATTAAATTTTTTTTCATGACACACCAAATTATACAATCTGAATCCGAAATTTTGAACCTACACTTATTACCAATTGGTAATAATAAGCCACTCAGTCTAGTGTCACATCACGTCATGCTCCCGTACGAGACATTTGACGTACTTTTGATTTTCGAGATGAAATCTTTTCTATGAAAAGTTTTTCAATGTCCGCTCTGTTTACAGGTTAACTGTTACTATATTGAAATGTCTTTGATAATTCAAAGTGATAAATATCGTTTGTTATTCACGAGCCAAATTGCAAAATATATACTTGTTTGTTATGTTATTGGTTTGACATGTGAATTTATTTACAAAAATTGATAAAAATGTCAATTTGATATTGTAGTTCAGACAAACTCACAATGTTGTGACAGGGTGAACAGTGGGTGTAGTGTAGGCATTGGCGATCATCACAAAAACAAACAAGAATCAGCAACGCACTAGTACCGTGTCTCTGAATCATCGAAAGGGAGTAAATATAGAAAAGCTAATTGTACACCACCACAATAAAACTGTTTAGTCAGTTCCTAATTATTTTCGTCTCGGAAAAGTTACAGAATTAGGTCCCAGGCTCGATAGTGAGTGAGTCATCGCACGTTAGGTATAATTATCTCTCGACACCTAGCTAGGAGAGCAATGTCGTCTGACAAGTCAGGGCTGTGTTCAAACAGTGGCACGGGGTGTTGCACGGCACTCGGGCAGGTGCCTGATGCGATGGACGCCACACTTTAACTCACTCACCTCGTTTGTTTTTCGTCTACAGACAAATGCTTACTTGAGTAAGTCAATAATTTCAAGTACTTACATTTCAAATATATGTTGACAAATCGTATTTGATTTAAAACTGCTCTCAGTCAAGCTTTTTGGGACAAACTTAGATATTTTGGTGTTACCTAGCATATAGTAAGCAGAAATCAAATGCAAACTAGAAAATGTGTACGTAGCCATATTGATTTATCTGACAGGAGCATATAGCCAAATAAAATTATTATTACGAATATATCTATTCTATCTTAAATTGGATTGAATCACAAACATTCAAATATCGGCGCATCCAAAATTATAGAATTATTCAATAATTTTGCCTCCACCAAGAAAATACTAAAACCCACTTGATTTAGATTACATAAGTCTTTCAAATATAAGTTACTTAGGCCGTATATAAACAGTCCAGGCTGTCTGAAAGGCTTTCTCCCGGGTTTAAACCGTCTGGCGACATATCGACCCGAGTACCAAATAAACACACACCAGACGCGGTAACAGCACATTTTAGCCATAGTAATTAACTAACTGGTGTCGAGCGCTTCATTTTGTCGCGTCCTCTTACACAATATCGACTGGCCATTGATATGTTTCTTTCGTGTGTGTGTGTGTATATGGATTAGATATTAGAATATTTATATATATTAATATCATATTTATGATATTTGTAACTCCACTGTAATAACAATATATCAACAGATGCTACGGAATTGTTCATAGATACTGTCTTTGCTAAGTTGTCGTTGAGTGAAACGTTGCTTTGGGGAGTAAGCGTTCACGAGTGGCAACCGTGTATCGGGAAACTTCTACCAGGCCGTCCCCCTACTAGGTGTACTCACGACCTGGTTAAAGTCGCGGGGTGTCGCTGGATGCGGGTGGCTCGGGACCGGTAGATGTGGCGTACCATGAAGGAGGCCTATGTCCAGCAGTGGACGTTGCCTGGCTGATGATAATGATGATGACTGACTTTGTTCGTAGCCTCATCATAATCATACAACTCTTGCATTAGTAATCTTGTATAACCTACCGTACTCTGCATAATCTGAAGTTTGCAAATGCTTCAGATTACGCAGAGAGTACAGTTGTATTTTTGGGACCTGTTTTGTCGACTCTGAAATTTTTCAAACTGCCGTATCTACATTCACAGTAAGTCGATGTGGCTAGCCTGTGACGTCACTTAATAGCATCTCGTCGAGACGTCGTCGTCGGACAGTCTGCTCGAGCCACACGCCAATGTACAGGCGAAGTCGCGTATTCGAGGTCTTTTTCTAGATTATCTAGAATGTCATAAGTGCGAAAGGGAAGGCGTTTGTTTGATTGGTTTATTTTTGTAACTATTTTCTCATCTTGTATTATAAGATAAGCACTGCTGCGATTACTATTGAAAGAGACGGTGTAATTTCTAATCGTATCAATAACAAACGATACGAATGATTGATTTTTTTTAGCTCAAAGAAAATGATAGTTAAAGGTACAAAAGATTCAAAGATTTTGGTCGTAGGGTTCATTGTAAAAGTTACTTTATGATTTATGAGTCCAGAGCGACTTTCAGCATTCAGCAGTAGGTCGCGCTGACTAGACTCAACTAACTAGACTCAAGTAGTAATGATTTTTTATATCAGTCAATAGGTTTTTAAACTGTCTTGAGCTTTGGACTGTCACACGAAGGGTCTTGTTCCACCACACAATATTTGACACAGAGATAAAAACACGTTTCATTAATATTATCTGTTGTTATAGTGCCATAGTCCCCTGTAAGAGACCGACGTACTAACAGACAGTGGAGCCATAGCAATAGGGTTCTCTTGATATGATAATAATAAGTATTCTTAGCTTGCGATCCGCCCTTGCTTCGCACGGATGCAATAATACTGATGCGACATAACTCGGCTTCGAGAAGCACAAGAGTGTTCGTGGAGTTCTCAGAGCTCCTCGAGTTGCGCCGAGGATGACCACCGAGGAGGTTTCAGTGGATGGAAATTACACAGTACCCGGCTTCTTTCCTAAAGCGTCGAGTAACTTAAAAAGATTTCCCTTAAAAAACGCTAGACCGCTAGCAATAATTATACAATTGTTAAAAGTGCATCCAATTTTGTGTTGTAGTTTTTGCGTGATGCGCATACAAACAGATACATAAAGTACATACAAAAACTCTAAAGATAATTGTTTTGGCTTCAATGCTCACATACAGCATTATCTTATATTATTTTTATTGAAATATATTTCACTAACTTTTGCTCGTAACGTTATCTGCCGGAACTTTAGCAATTAACCCGCAGGAACTACTTGTTTGATTTGGATGAAAAGTAGACGTCTTGGTCTTTATGTGGGGGTTGCGAAAGGCAATGAATCTCTGACCCGCTGTTAGAAATGCGGAGGTTGCCTGTGTGTGACAACCAACCCACCAAAAGCAACCATAAGTGACAGTTCGAGAAGACGACCAGAAGCATGGTGCAATAAGATTCTATGCCTACGAGTATTATTCCATTCCCGTGACAGCTGGTTGAATTCACGGGACAAGCATACGTCATCAGCTGTGGTCCTAGGTATTAAAACTCCTAATTTTCAATTATTGGCAGCACTATTCGTGACGTATACTTGTGCCAGAGCTTGTCTCACTTTCTTAAAGAACACACCTATGACTTGAAGCATCTAATTATCACTAATATCTTATTGAGATTACCGAATCCATTTGGGATTATTTCTGTGGTCCACTGAGAAGAAGTAGCGATCAACAGTGATGCTAGTATACGAATAGATCGAAGAAGTAAACAAAGTGAAACATGATCCCTGGCAAGAATGTAAAAGCTATTCCTGATATTCTACGCTGCAGGTAAGTAATAGGATAAGAGAACAATGCAATTTATCTAACAAGGCAGACATCGTGGAGGTACTGACTCAAATGCTGGTGCTCTGTAAACAGAGAGCTTGCTATTCTGAGACAATGATTCGATAAACAGTGCAATGCTGTATAGATAGCTTTACGACAACGTGTCTTCCCTGATGTAATTGATTAATTTTATCTGAAACTTTTGATGTCGACGCCCAATAAATTGCTTCTACAACATCAAATATCAAGTTATGACTATACTTACTATTTACACATACCTTTTATCCCAGCCTCAATCACGTAGCACGTTCAGCAGCTAGTTATATTGATATGATCCTAGAATGTCTATAACAATTATTCTGTACTTAGTCTGACTGTACATACATTGTCATAAAGACCATCTCCCAGTTTAAGAAATATATCTTTAACTGGAATTTCTTATTCTGGATTGAGTTGGAGCGCGTTTTCTAAACCAACTTTTGGCCGTTGACCTCAAAAATTATGATTATTATTATTTACAGCTTTATTTTCCACTGAACAGTTAGAAAAATATGACTCAAATATATCACATCGTAAATGTAAACATTAATTATACTTATGCATAAATAAATCTGTTTTTTATTTTTTTGGAAACATTTGGAAAATCGATTAACGAGAAGTGAGGGAAATTTCATCCCCTACTTTTGAAATGTTAGGGGTGACTATTGAGATACATCCTATCGAATAAGGGAAAAAATCAACTTCGGTTCTCAATTTTCAAACATAGGTTTGACGGATAGAAGATTACACGGCATTCATCGATTTTTTTTCCCTTAGGGGTGAATATTTTCGTCATATCTAAATACATATTCACAATATACATATGTGGAGATACATATATACAAAAAACATACAGCGCAAGCTAAGTACCTTCTCCTTTTTTGAAGTCGGTTGAAAATCTAGACGGATATAGACTAATCGCTCAACGTTCTAGTCATTTGCATTGCATTTAACTTGATGGTGACGATATAATATGGTCAAAAGATTAAAACATGGTCGCCCAGAAGCCTCGGCTTAATCACACATAAGATATGGTAAATTACCAAACGATATAAAGGAAATCAAATCATTTCTTCTATACAAACGCGTAGTGAAACATCACATTTCTAAAGATTTTTCTGACTTGTGCACCCACACCTAATGTCTATGAAATCTCTATGACTGTCGACTATTGTTTTGACATGTAATAGTGTAGCATTTTTTCATGTGTTTTGTTTTTATATATAAGATAGATGGATTTTAACATCCAACCTACCCACTAGTAAATAATAATTGCAGTAATACCCACTGTATCTTGTATTTCACAATACAAGTGAATTGTATTCTTTTTTGTGAAATAAATGTCTTAAACCGTATATGGTATCACAATCGGACCTTTACATTCTCATTAAAATAGTTAAGCAAAAGAAATGTACATTATTATACTCCCGATTCGTTCCCATTCTACCGGAAATTAAAAAAGTCTTGATAATTATTATTAGATGTAGTAGATTCATTCTCAGAATTCGTAACTTTACTTGGAACATAACGTACCCATTTAAAGAGTAGCAAAAAATATTTTACAAATGAACGATCCGGTTACAAATTTGAACTAGTTAAATATAGTAAAAAAAAGATTATTTGTCCATCTAAATTACTATTTGAACAAAATAATAAATATCATTTTCTCTCGTATCTAAAAAGCAAATTAGCAAGTACGAGAGCCTATTCAAAGCGGTATCTGAAAACATAAAATTTACAACAAACAATTTACCTAATTAAGTGATAACAAAAGCTTTTTAAGGACTAGCGTAACTTGTTAAGGAAATTATTGAATAGCTGTTTGAAAGCACTCTTTAGTTCTGCGGCGGGCGCTAGGCAGGCGCTGGGCGGGCGGCAGGCAGGGCGGGCGGGTGCGGTGTGACGCTGGTGTAGGGGGAGGCAGCTGGCCTTAACCTTGAACGCCGCCGTCTGACCCCAACGTCCCCCTCCCCTCCGAACCCTCCACCCCCTCGCGCCCCCTTTCCGTCTCGCCTCACAATAAATGAGGCTTAAGGGAGTGTTAAATACACGTAATACGTCTCCAAATTCAACAATTGCCACAACTTTCGGCCCATTAAGATATTGGAACGGTAAATCTGTTTACCGAAAATTAATGAGCCACGTTAAGTTACATCAACGGGTACACCTTCGCTAAGCTTCTTAGGGTTCATTTCAGGCTGGTTTCATTAGAGAGAGTTATTAGACCCGCAGTCGATAAATTTGGGAAATAAATAACCCTCTTGATTAAACGTTGGACGAGTGGCTGTAGTAACATCGGGTACACCTGACTCCGTTAGATTCCGTGTATAGATTTGTTAGTAGTTCGTTTATCTTATACTAGCTGATGCTAAAGATTCAATTCGCATAGAAACTAAACACTATTTATCTAGCCTAGTGCATTATGAAAGCTTATTAAAAATGTTGGTGAGTTTTTTTAAAAATCGGATGAGTACACTGTATGTATGATATCATGTACACTTTTAGAGACATATATTATTGTAAATAATGCTATTTGATACGGATATGTATTAAAATTTGGAAGCCCGCTTACGACTGCTTCTGTGCCACCCAGTTTCACTGTAACTATAGAATTGAATTACGAAAAGTTTTGTTTAAGACTAAGCCGATATAAAGTATTGTACTGTAAGCTACTTTAAAACTTGAAGCTAGCTTCGAATTACAAACGGTAGGCTACACAGAGCCCCAATAGAGAACGTTACATGAGTAAAATCTGAAGGGGATTTAAATTTGATACATAGCGACAGTATGTAATGTAAAATTAGAACTGTATGTCTTAGATTATTTCTAATTCTGTCATCGCATGCCACCAAATCATATCAGACATAGTTTATTGCAGATAATAATAAAAGAGGTTTATTCATCACAAATTCTTTTAAAAAAAACTAACAATTGAACATCGTATATTATATATGTATGATGAATGGGCTAATAGCTCAGCATATGTCCGAGGTTCAATACCTCGAAGACGCTGTTATTTTGCTATTGCCTAAAAATTACAAAGTTACTAAATATTGTGAACATTCAAATTTAAACTTTGATCCACTAAAACTATTTATTTATAATCAAGATACTTAATTATAATCAAGAATTAGATAAAGAAGACATACAATTAGTCGATCTACCTAATTAAACTATATACTATATACTTTTGACAATATTATTTCGTAGCCAACCTTACGATAAGGGACATGAAGGCAAGGAGGAAAACGGGAAACACTGGGGAACATCTTTTCGGGTGACTACATTCATACTACACAGTAAAAGACTTCCAAGTCGCTCAGGGTTGTAACCCTGGCTGTCTGTTATCGTAAAGTGTGCTTTTCTCATAATGTCTCTATCATATAATGTCTCTTTTCCATAATGTCTGTGTTGACGTTATGTCTCCTTATATTTTCTTTTTTTTTACAAGATACATTGTGGGAAACGGAAACGAGTGTTATTAGATATTTTTTGAGACTTTAATTAAATTTAAAATTATATATTTTACAAAATATATAATTATAAATATAAAAAAAAGAAAAATTAAAATTTTTATGAAGAAAAAAAAAATAGAATAAAAATGTAACAATGTAGTCAATCTGTTATAAATTATTAATTACATTTTTTTGTCACATAAACATTTTCTTACACTGTAAAAAGATTTTTTCAATAGCAATGTCTTAAGTTTATATTTAAAGGAATTATTATTTAGTTCTGACTTAATACTGTCCTACTCGGTTTCAAGTATCTTACTCGTATATTCTGATCGGATTCAGATTTACGACTTGTTATTGTAGGAATAGTATATTGTTACCGTCTTAGTTTAGTTGAGAATATACATTATCCAAGAATTGCTAATGGGGTGTGTCAGGTATCAGAGCGGTAGAGAATAAATGATTAAAGATGAACATATTTCTGTTTCATCGTTGGCCAAGTAACGCCATAGAGTTAAGGTAATTAAGTCATTTTCGTTCTGAGCGAGTATGTAAGCTTCAATATTTGAAACTACGTCTACCCACATATGTCTATGGGGGTACAACGCAAGCTGCAGTTTATATGCATGCATGCAGGTGACAGATGCTAGTTAATATCGAATACCGAAGTGCAACGCTCCCTTGTGCGTAGGTTGCCACGATTATGGAAATAGATGTAAACGAACACTGGAAAAGTCACAGTCCAAGTCTTCAGGCTTGCCTTCAGGTTTTATATTTACACGAACAATTTAGAGCCCCTTTTCAAACCCAGACTCCCCTCTGTTTCCGGGGCTTGTTGAGTTGCAAGACAGATTTAAAGGGGGATGGTTGCCAAAGGGAATCATTAATGTTATCAGTAATTAAGCTAATATGTGATTCTCTTTAAGGTACGGACTAGGTCAAAATGAAAATTTAAAAAAATAAGAAAGAATCCATAATCCTCCACCAAGCGACCTCCGCCAGAGGAAGGGAGTCGTACCAGTACGGGCGGTCGTGTATCTCCAGCGTAGAGTCCACAAGCGCGTAATCCATCCATCAATCCAGTCCACTGGCTGGAACGGGATGGACGCGTCATCTACCGATTGACCCAGATGCTCACGGGGCATGGTTGTTTCAGTGAGTAACTTCACAGGATAGGAAGAGAAGATACAATGAAGTGTCATCAATCAGGACTCTGCCCAGAACACGTTTCAGCCACGCCCAGCATGGAACACCGAGCGGCAAGTCCTGATCTAAATTACCGGATTTGTCTTATCTCCACCGGCCCTTATTGTGGCAATGTTGGGGAGCCGGGTGGCGTGGGATTCCGCGGTCGCATTCTGTGAGGCTGTCATGGTCCAGAAGGAGGAAGCAGAACGTGACTGAGAACGTTCCGATCCCACTCTTAGACGGTGACGACGGGGAGGCGCAATCGCTCCCCCGCGTCACAACCATATCCCAGGTTAGGGGCGCTTAAGGTCGCGAGCGGCAAGATTAGGAGCTCTGGTCGTCCTAATGGTACAAACCAGCGACTACTAGAAGGCAGCAGTAGTACGGCGTAGTCTCTTCCCGCTGCAGCCCGGAGCTGCCGACACGTCATGGCTGACTGGCTAGAAATTATTCCTCGGGAACTACTTGCTTGATCAGCATAAAAGTAGCCAATGTCCTTGGCCGGCCTTTCAACTATCCCTATAAAAAAAGACATTCTGAGACTCCGTTAGGACGAGAAAGAAGAACACAAACTCACTTTCGTATTATTATTATTATTATTATTATTTGGTTGATACACTAGCAGCTCTTCGAGCTGATGCGTGTATATCACTGCACTTGTTTTAATGTTTGTAAATGTTTGTCTAGTCTGTTTTTGAAACAATTCACTGAAGTAGCACTTATAACACTTTCAGGCAGAGCGTTCCAAGAATGCACTACACGGTTAGGCAAGAAGTGTTTCCTTGGGTTGCTCCTACATGAAGGCTTGGTGAGCTTCATTGAGTGCCCTCTCAATCGACTGTTCTGGCTCATAGTGAACAAGGTTTTGATGTTGCTCACATTGTAGTGTCCATTGAGTATTTTATATGCTTCAATTAGGTCACCTCGTTTCCTTCGCTCTTCCAGTGTTGTCAGATTAAGTTGAAACAGGCGTTCTTCATAAGTTTTGTATCTAAGAGATGCAACCATTTTTGTTGCTCTCCTTTGGACCCTTTCTAAAATGTCAATGTCTTTCTTGAAATATGGACTCCATACCTGGAAGGCATATTCTAATAACGGCTGAATGTATGTTTTGTAAATTTTGATGAACAACTCTTTGGTGATCATGTAAAACGCTTTTCTAATCATGTAGAGGATAGAATTTGCCTTTTTCGTTATGTTAGTTATATGCACATCCCATTTGAGATTGTGCGTGATGGTAACGCCGAGATCCCTTTGTGTGGTAACAGCTTTAAGAGGCACACAGTCTATTGTATAGTTTAGTTTTGGGTTATTGCTTCCTATGTGTAATACTGTACACTTTGTTGGATTTAGTGATATCAGCCATTCCTTTGTCCACTGTACAATGCGATCCAGATCTTCTTGAATGTGTTTATGATTAATATGGGGATTCCCTATTATTTTAGTGTCATCTGCAAATATTGACAAGTCAGATTTTATAACGCTTTTCAAATCTGTTATAAAGATGCCGAATAGTATTGGTCCAAGCACAGACCCCTGGGGTACACCACTATGTACATCGTGAGCATCAGATAAGGTTTCTCCCACTCGTACTTTAAATTTTCTATTTGTCAGAAAATCTGTTATCCAATTGAGGAGCTGACCACGGATTCCAAAGTGATCTAATTTGGCTATCAACCTTTTAATAGGGACTCGATCAAAAGCCTTCTCATAGTCTAAGTATATAATATCTGTAGGATGGGAATTGTCCCAGTTATGTGTCCATTTGTCAAGACATACAAGTAGGTTCGTGACAGTAGATCTCTTAGGCACAAATCCATGCTGTTCATCAATAATAATATTTTCCATGTTTATGAAAGTTCTGAGTTCAGCTGCAATTATTTTTTCCATGGTTTTGCAAACTATGCTAGTTAGACTTATCGGACGGTAATTTGAAGCAAGATATTTATCACCTTTCTTATATATCGGAGTGACATGTGCTTCTTTCCAGTCCTGAGGTAACTTGCCATTCTGAAGTGACAAATTCATGATGTTTGCCAGTTGATGACTGAGGATATTTTTACACTGTTTGAGCAACATTGAGGGTAATAAGTCCGGTCCCATTGAAGTAGTATCACTGAAGGTTTCTAAAGCTTTGGAAACTTTTTCCGGCGTGATGGACAACGTCTGTATGGTATTTTCTACGTGGGGCATCTGGACTTCAGGAATAGTCATATTCACGGGCTCTACTACAAACGATTTCTCAAATTGTTGTGCAAACAAATTGGCGACTGCCTTTTGGTCATTTGTAATAGTACCTCCGTCGTCTCTTAGTGACGGGGGAACTGAAACTGAAGACGACAGTTGTTGGCGAATGTAAGAATAGAATGATTTGGGTCCTCCTTTTACAACTCCTCTCTCAAATTCTATTCTTAATTTTCTGACCATTGTCACTATTTTGTTGTTTACCTTTCTGTAGTCTTTGTAAGATTGATCAGATCCATTTAATGTGTACTGTCTCCATAGACGCATTTTATTCTCAACCATATCTAAAACATGCTGGGTGATCCATGGCTTATTTAGATTAAGTTTTTTACGTCTAGCTTTGAGGGGTATGTGGTTTATAATAACATCTTGAGTTTTATGTAAGAAATCTGTCCAAGCTATATTTATGTCTGTGAGATTTGTGTCTAATATATTATTATCTAGGAATGCTTGACTTACTTCCTCATAATTAGCTTTAAAGAAATTCCTCCGTTGTTGTTGAGATTGAGTTTTACTGGTTGGATGACATTGTATTTGTATTGTTGCCAAAAGTACCTGATGATCACTCTTTCCTATATTAGGGTAATGTTCTACTCTTGTACACAAATTAATTTCATTGCAAAGTATTAAATCTAGCAGAGATTCCTCGTTATTTCGCTTCCTTGTGACCTTTGATACAAGTTGATTCAGATTACTGTCTGTGTACATATCTAAAAACTTTCCATGAAGTGTGTTGTATTTATCTATGTCAGTGTCACGTAATGGCCACTTCAGATCAGGAAGATTAAAATCCCCCATTATCAATAGTGGGACGTTTCCCTCAGATGCCTGTTTTATAGTTTCGAATAATAATCTATCTGTCTCTTCAAATGTGTAATGAGTAGGACGATAAACTCCTGCGAGTATCATTTTAAAGTTACCATATTTCAGATTCAGCCACAATGCCTCCACTTGTATGTTTTTATTATAGGTAGGGTGCAGGGTCGCTTGTATGGGTCTATCATAAAGCTTATTTGATACATATATGGCTACTCCCCCCCACCCTGTCCCTTTAATTCTGTCATGTCTAAATAGTACATAGCCCTTGATATCTACGAGACAATCATTAATAGTTGGTTTCAGATGTGTTTCAGTTATAATAATAAAAGTCGGTTTCAATCTATTAACCTCTACAATAAGCAAATCTCGTTTAGCCATAATGGATGCCAGGTTCGTATATAAGAATGTCAATTCGATAATCTGATTCTTAGCATTTATAAGTTTTTTGTACTGACTATCTTAGGAGTATTATTGACATACTTTATTGATATATCAGTTTCTCCATTTTCCATTCTCAACTTTAGTTCATCACGTAACTTATTCAGGTAATCACGTTGATATGGCGTTAGATCATTTTTAACATAGATGTTGGACCTGAGTTTCTTGTTGTTTTTCAGTACCCTAAGAGCAGCCTTTTTGTTGGCGAAAATAACCTTTAAAGGGCGAGGCGATGAGTCTTGTTTAGGCTTGCCAAGACGAATCACAGCAACTGGGGTTTCATGCTCCGGAATATCGGCTAGGGCTTGTTGTACCTGTGTTTTATCGTGTTGGACACGTACCTCTCTGTCGCGGGCAGCGTCACCGGACTGCAGCTTGCACTCACTGATGCCGAACATTATAACATTCGCACTACGCTTCTTCCGCTCGGCCAACTCACCCAGAACACATTCCAAGTTGGTGCTTTGATTTGGTCGGTCTTTCAATGCCTCAATTTCTATTTTGAGCTGTGCGACCGTGTTCCTCAGAGCCGGCAACTGACGCACTCCTAATTCACAGTCGGGGCACAGGTATTTCAAAGTAGGAGACTGCAGAATGACCACTCTCAGCTCCGTAGCAAGCAACCCACTACACTTCACACATATATGCCTTTCACAACCGTGACACTTTATTTTTGGATTTTTATCATCAATTTTAGGCACTTCTTTCTCGCATTTAAGACAGACAGGCATTTTAAGTACTGTTAAAACACTTGGTAGGTTATGGATTTTTGTAATTTATCACTGTGTTTTAGTTTGTGAAGGGTTTTGTGAGATAACACTCTTGCTATTGTTCCAGTTCGTGAGCAACACAATAACACTATTTTTATCAAAAAACTAGTCTATTTACTATTTTTAATCAAAAGTTTTCAGAGATTGTTATAAAAACACAAGTGCACTTTTAGACGCGGGTAGAACGAAAAAAAGTTATGTTATGGATGGGTTATTTGGGGTATACACTTAGATTACAGAAAGACCAACAGATAAAACCGTCACCTTGTAAAGCGTACCACCTAAAAGTTTTTCAAGTTTTAACAAAGGCTCATTACTAACAACTCAAGGTGATCGGTAAATAGCACAGGAGCATTCCTAAAAGCTGGTGTATGTTCGAATTGACTTCATTTGGCATTTGACTATGGCCCATACAGTCTCTGTAGGAGAGCAGACCTGAACCCCTGCAGCGGGGACATATATAGGCTGTGGGTGATGACGTCAGTCGAATATCAATCAACTACCATTCGTATTCATCTAAAATGTCTACCCAGCTGCACAGGTCGGGCGGTATACCACAAGCAGGAAGCTTGTAAATATCCTTTTGTAAAGACCGACCACAAGTCTCTGAAGACTTTTCTGGCTTTAATAATTTTCATATTGGTTATTATTTTTGAATAAACTATCAATTGGGACAGACAAAGTAATTAACGATTTTTGGAACAGTTGACTTAGTTCAGGTTTCCACATAGTATTTTTTAATATGTAACGTCACACCATTCAGGGTACGAATAATGGAGCACCCATAAAGCTTAATTTAAATTTGAGCTAGCTTACTAACAAAATCTATGTGCTTCGATAATGTTAAAGGGGAGAACCCTCGAAGCATTCATCCATATCATAAGTGTTAAAGTTTCGATGAAAATCAAATTATTGGCATCACACTGCATCATGATTCATGATGATTTTTGACGGTAAGAATAATGCGTAATTGGATGAATTTTTAGCAGTTTTATAATAAATAAGAATTGTTGGGTTTTACCAATTAAAAAAAATATTCATAAAAACATACTGTTATAATTTGTCTCTTCCATTGAATAGTGTCTCACGATCTGTCTGCAACGATGTTGTTGTACAGACTAAACAAACATGAAAACTTGTTCCCTATACTTGGACTAGTATATCAAGGCGAGCAAACACTCCGCGAGTCTAGCTGCGTAGAGCGAGGTAGGTGCCACTCTGGCACTTAAGAGCTCGTCTGAAGCGGTCCGTGACAATAGGTATTAATTTCGTGCCAACAGGCTCAGGGGATTAGTCATCTATAAGTTGACGATATTTTATAAAAATACTTTGATGGGCAAGTGCTTAGACTAGATAGTGATGTCAAGACTCAATTTGAAAGGTTAGGACGACGACGCTGTTAGAAGAAAAAAACCACTTTCGATGTAGAAGTTTGTTCAAAGTAATTTTATTGTTTAACACATGCAACTATAGAAGTGAATACATCGGTTGAAAAGAGTCAATTACCAATAAATTATTTGTACACGTAACATTATTAAAAAGGCAGAAAAATGTGAAAACTGTTTTGAATAATATTGTGCGTAAGTTTGTGAGGGTTGACGTGTGGCCTGAGGACTTTCACGGACGCGAACAACTTTGCTCCCAACAACAACAATAATATTGTGTTTAATATCTAATAGCTGAATGAAGGCTCAAAAGCTACTCTAGTACAAAAATATGTATCCACTTTTGAACCATGTTACATTCACTATTGCTTGTTCCTATGCAGTGTGTTGAAAGAAATGTTAATTAAAGTTGAATGTGACACAGTACAAAAGTGGATACATATTTTTTACTCGAGTGTACATTATATATGCATACGTAATGCAATCTTATTTGATAGATAGGTAGATCGATCACATTATTTTTACACCACCAACATATAATTAACATATTACTTATTGATATATTAACAGTTGTAACTGATGCTATGATTCTATATAAATATCTGTAGCAGCTATAAAAACAGGTCGCAAACTCAGCCTGTGCTTGCGCCACAGGAGAACAAGTTCTGGTTTTCAGTTTGTAAACCTAACCGCTAGAGAATGTGTAATACACACTGTGTGTGTGAATTTTGAATTTCGCCTTACACCCTATCTAATATAACATATTCTAACTAGGGAATTTGAAGCTCTACATTTATTGCAGTTGTCGATAAATTTGTTCTTACAATAAGTAAGGCGTGTAGTGACATACGTGCATCAGGCTAGTTATAACACATACCCAAGTTAACATTACAACAAATTAAAATCAAAACGTCAATATTCCGCATCAAGGCGAAGGAATTTCCCTTAAAGTTGCACTCCATTTATTAGTAGCCCTTATTCGTCCTTGGATCACCATTTATTTGATTGGAGCAAGTCAAATTGTACCAGTTTACCTTATACGTAGTTATCTATTGTTTTTCTTTTTGTTTGTTTACCTGATTATATCATCTTTAGAAATATCACCTTTTAATATGTTTTGTTTGAATCTTGTCAGCTTTGTTCAGTTAGTTTGGTGTATATGTTTTCGCCAGAGATTGCTTGGTTTTCGTTTTACTTTTGACCAAATATTTCGAGAATGATTATAGAGTAGGTGGTGCACAAGCTGACGAAGCCGAAGAGTAGCGTATTGTCAATCGCGAACATGCGGAATATTGTGTAGTGGAATGGACGGAGTTTCAGAAACGCTAACAAGTCTTGCAGAGTGTCGCGCAGGATTCCTTCTGTTGGCGAGAAATACGAGATTTAATTATTATTTCACATACAGGTTTACATATTTACTCAGATAAAATTAGATTACATTTAATAATTAGCAAGCAGTGTGTGAAACTAGTTCGTGGTACTTGATAATTTAGTGCTGGAATTTCAGTACAACAGGTTTTCACCAAACTAAGTTATACTTGTTTTATGTGTATTGTCTTCAGTGTGAGACAAGAACAGCTAAAACTTAGACGCTACCCATATTACCTATGTAAGTAAAACGTTTCGTTTTTTAAGGTCGATTATATAAGAAAAATCAGCCAAATGCGTGTCGGGCCGAGCGCAGTGTAGGGTCCCGTAGTTGAATTGGTTTTATAAAATGAAATTTAAAATGAAATTTGTACGAAATTTACATTTTTACCACTCCAAGTACATTTTATAATTTGGTCGACTATTCCTCATTAACCTGTAAAGTAACCTCAGTCGTGATACTTTTACTTTTAAGTTTAGTAATACTACTACTATGATTTTTTTCTGATTTTTAAGAGTAACAGTTTAGAAGATAGAGGGTTGAGGCTCAACTATGTCAAAATCAATCATCAATTTAAAGCAATCGAAAAGAGATGTTCCAAGACCCTAATTTTTTTGAAATATCTATTTCATTCAACGGAACCCCACACAATGTGGTAGACGAAAAAAAATTCATCCGTGTACGTGTGCACGGGTATGGGAGCCACCTTAAAAAATTATTCTTCAAGAGTTTATTCTACCACTTTGTTGACGTGATTAATATGTATACCTGTACCAAATTACAGCTTTCTAGTAGTAAGAATCTGAGCTAAGCCGCGGACAGACAGACGGACAGAGCGAAACTATAAGGGTTCCTTGTTTGACTACAGAACCCTAGAAACGACAATAAGACCTGCCCTGACTGGGCGACTGATAAGGCGCATGAACGAAGGTCCATACCTACGAAATGAAGATGCTCAGGCGGGCAGTGGATGTAACTAGACTCAGAAAACAAATCAGGGGACGCGCGCCAGCTACATGGTGGTCCAGGGTTTCGAGGGACATGAAGCATGCCCACTTGAATGAACAGACAACCCAGCCTAGCGCATGAGATCGAGGAGAGACGTACCGAAATATGTAATGGGATAAGGCAAACATACAGAAGGAGAAGTAACAACATAATCAACACGTAACATCGTCGGCCTCATCGTCACTTACCATCAGGTGAGGTCAAGTGTTGGTCTATCTTCAGTAAAAAAAAAGTTTCATTTCTCCGATGGTTTCTTGTTCACCTCTGCTATCACCGCATCACAATCTTGTGAAATTACTTGAAACTCTTCATGAATATATTTTGATATCATAATTTTTTCTATGGAGATATTTTGGAGACGTAGTTTGTGTGAATCTATGCATTGTGGCGGTCCTTTGGAACAGATGTAAGGTATTTTAGTTATTTAAGCAGGATACCATTCCAAGGGACCACACCAACATTTGAATCGTCCCTTACGTTCTTCACTCACTGGTCAGGGCACTCAAGGTGCATATTTACTCTTTATAAATTTTATAATAATAAAATGAAATAATATAGTTATAGTTAGTTAGTTATAGTTATAGATTCCCAAGTAGTAATTACAACTAAAGACTGAATATAAAATGAAAATAGGTACCTGTAGAAGCGGAGAGTTCTCGTTGTAAGGCTAATGTAATTTTTTCCATCTTGATTGTGATCGAGTTCACAATCAATACGGTGACGCACGATTTTCCTCCAACTACCAAGACTTCGGACACATTGAATAGAATCAACCAAATCTGCACAAAATATTTGTTGTTTTCTTATAAACACAAATAAAGAGTTATCATAGTTTTATCTACTTACACTGACGTTAGACGCAAACAAATTGTAGATACAGATGATGATGTTTGGAATTGTGGTCAACACATTTATGAACATCTGTAAAAGGGCGAAAGTATAGGTAAGTCGTTTTCTTTTAAACTTTCTCAAAGGGTAAGTGACACTGATTAAAAAAAATTGTGACTCCACTTATCTATCCAGTGCTAATTGATTTTCACTTCAGAGCTTCACTGACATCTTTAAAAACGCAGTTTTTTTTACCAAAAAGCTAATGTTAGTAAAGTCCTTTATACTCTAACTAAAGTGTAATACAATTACCACAATTTTAGCCGGCGTCTCTGTGCCACGAAGATTGTCCAGCAAATCATTATACGCCACAAAACATTTCCGTAATTCTTGATGTTTTTGAGACATACTTATTTCTCTTTTAGATCGTAGGCTTCGTTCCAGTGTCTGACGAAAGAAATTAATGCAAAACCTAAACATATCCAGCATCATTAATTGCATGTTTTGGCCTAAGTCTCTGCCCAGTAAAAAACATAATATAAAGAAATCGAAGGCATCCACATTTGAGTTCCAGAATATCAAGCCGAGGGTTACTCTGATGATAACCGAAGTCATCAACCCGAGCCCAGTTCTCCAGGTTTCTTTATAGGATGACTTAACGCCCATGGCAGTGTCAAACGTTTTTGAATCATCCTGAAACTTTTTGATATGGCCTCCGCTTGTAATTAATGTAATCATTACACCAGAGAAGTATTCTAAAATTGATATCAGTACAATAATTCGGTAGTTCGTTTTTGTATTCATCACTATGTTCAGACTCTTGTAAGATATGAACCCAGCAATTAACGCACAATATGCGCGCAACAAAAATGCAAATATTTTATTTGAACTGAACTCGTAGTAATATCCGAACATGAAACGGGTTAAAACTAACCCGGTTGTGAAATGGGTAGCTTTTGACATGTTCAGTTTAATTTTAAACACTAATTTAGTTTTGTTTACCCCTGACGCGTGTTTGACGATGTAAAAACTGAAACAAAGTAAGTATTGATTCGCCATTGTATCAAAATAAGTAATGGTAGACGAGTGGTTGTTTCAATTACATTTCTATCGTGCTATTGCTTTATCTGATTGTGATTATTATATGTCACACATGACATAATTAACTGCCTCCGTGGCCTACCAGCTTACAACTCAATAGAGGTCCCGGGTTCGATTTTCAGTTTATTTTTTTACAATTTTCGGTTTTCGGTTTGTTTGACGGTACGTGGTATTTTATATGTCCGCCTGGTTAGCTACAACCATGTTACTTAAGTCTGCCGCCAAACAGCACTGTTAATAGCACTGTTGTGTTTCGGTATGAAAGGAACCAGTGCATCATTAGGTTGCGGCTTCTGGGTGCGCACCCGTGCCATACAACGGCCTTATCGTCACTTACCATCAGGTGAGATGAAGGACAAGTGCAAACCCATCAACCATTAAATTTTTATTTATTTATCTGCAGTCCTAAAAAGCGCCCTGCGCTAGGCAATTTGATCGGCCAATTTCCCCCTGTCCAATCAGATTATACCGTGTAAATTGGGGCTTCTAAAGCAAACTTATGAAATCCTCGTCTATGGTTATTGACCTTCATTATCTTCAAACATCATCCATCATTAGCATCACAGTGATCGGATTAGGTAGTTACAATTTAGTTTTGATGACCTCAAACGTTATAAACATGTTTCTGGAACTGGCCACTGGAATAAATTATAGTTTAAATAATTTTAGTTTTAAAAACTAAACACATCCTTTGGTCACTTTCCACTTCCCTGACTTCATCGCTTTCGACCATTAGTGATAAGGGTCGATGTGAAGTATGTGTTAGACTCGTGAAAACAAACAATTCGCCCAAATTCGAGGTAATTACTAGTATTTATTGAGGAGTTCAACTTTATTGAGGTACTTCCTGCCTGAGCTACTTCCTTCCTAGCATGAAACGGTTGAGAGCGGTCTGTAGCAATAGGTATTAATTTCGTGCCAGCAGGATCAGTTGATTAGTGATCTACAAGTTGACGATATTTTATAAAAATGCTTTTGACAGGCAAGTGCTTAGACTGGATAGTGACGTCAAGGCTCAATTTGAAACTTTAGGATTAGGACGCGTAGACGAGGCTGTTTGAAAAAAGAAAAAAATTTTCGATGTAGAAGTTTATATTCAAAGTAATTTTATTGTTTAACACATGCAACTATAGAAGTGAATACAGAGGTTGAAAAGAATCAATCACTAATAAATACACTTACTATCTTGTTTATCAATGAATTTAACAAATGTTGAATACATTTACTTATACATTACTAATAATTATCACTAATAAATTATTTGTACTCGAAATATTACTTTATAAAATCATACTAAGAACATGACCTAACTCTTCCTGCATTACATTCTCTGCTTCATCAAAATTCTCCTCAAAATTATTTTCAAACGTAATGATGACGATTCTACTACGACGTTGGGTCCAGAATGCTTGTTCATTACAAAAAGGCAGAAAAGTTCGATTTTTTTAAAATAACATTGTGTATAATATATGATGAGTGAAGGCTGCATTGCATATTAGATATGTTTTACGCTATTCCTATTTCGCTTTCTACACTTTCTATCTAGGTTTCGGCTCAGGGTTCTATACTAGGACCAACCTAATATCTCATATATGTCAATGATATGTGTAAAATATTCTAGCATGGCTTTGTATATCAATTTGCTGATGACACGTGTATTATAACAGCACACAGAGACATAAAGACCGCTCAGATGTAAATGGTCCCACGACGTCGGGTTAGCCATAAATTATCAGAAAACTAAACTAATGCACATACATTCACCATACCTAAAGTGCAACTACACTCCCCAAGTCGTGGCCCATGAGCACACCTGTATGCATCAAAGCACTGCTTCCTGCCATTGTAAACCATTAGGCATTGTAAGACAACACACCTTGGTTTAAAAATAGATCATACAACTAGGTCCCACATATAGACTATGTTTGTAAGAAGCTAAGGTAAATTTTAGCGTAATTGGAAAAAGGACAATCATCATAAAATGTAGCCTATGTTCTTTTCCATCCCTTAAACTAATCTATGACTAAATGACTACTTGATAGCTGATACAGATTTTATCCCTGTAACGGCTGAATTCAAATTTTCATGGTATGCCTATATCCCCCTTATACGATAAATATCTAAAACCCACCGAGGATAAATATAGAAAATCTGCGAAACACGTTTGTCATTATTTTGAACCAAAGAGCCAAAACCAAATTTTAATGGATTTATCTTGAAAAACGACGGACTTTTCAGAAGTTAATGTATTATTTTAGCGTTTTTGTCGTCACAAAGCCAACCTACTGTGTATATGTCATTATTATAAAATTACGAACTTCTACAAAATATTGTACCACACATTTCATTCCCATAACTGATTTCACTCTATTAGGGGATGATTTTCAAAAAACGCTGACACACGTGATTCTTTATTTGAAACCATAATGCTAAATAACATTCTTTATGCTATTAACAAAGGAAGAAGTTCCTATATAAACGTTGATCCCTTTTCACACCTTTAGAGGATAAACAAAAAATCTGCGAAATACGTGTTTCATCATTTTTATTTAGGAAGTCAAAAACCAATATTCATTGATTTGTTTTAAAAAACAACGGATTTTCACACAAACGAGAATCCTTTATTTTCCCCACTTAAGGGAAATTTTTTTTTTAGTATCGGGAATTTCTTTTCAAATACGAAAATGTCATTATTCGAATATTAATGAACTTTTACATAATATTGCATCACTGATTTCACTCCCGTCACTGTTTTCGTACTCTTAGGGGGCGATTTTCAAAAAACGCTGAAACACGTAATTCTTTATTTTAAACCTTATTGTTAAATATCCATTTTTATGCTATATACTATAATATAATACACTTTTCATAAATACACTTTAAAAACGGAGAAGCTTTCACACAAACTTTGATCTCCCTTTTCACCCCTTAGAGGATAAATATCCAAAATCTAAGAAACAAATGTTTCATAATTTCTGGCCTTGATTTGAATTGATTTTCTTTTTACTTTTGACCAAATATTTCGAGGATTATTATAGAGTAGGTGGTGCAAAAGCCGGCGAAGCCAAAGAGTAGCGTATTGTCAATCTCGAACATGCGGAATATTGTGTAGTGGAATGGACGGAGTTTCAGAAACGCTAACAAGTCTTGCAGAGTGTCGCGCAGGATTCCTTCTGTTGGCGAGAAATACGAGATTTATTTATTATTTCATACACAGGTTTACATGTTTACTTAGATAAATTTATATTTAATCATTTTACATTTACAAATCAGCAAGCAGTGGTTGAAACCGGTACCTGATGAAGTGATAACTTGATAAGGTTGATAATAAAATAAAAAATTGTTTTTTTGCCCTCTCTCCACAACGTCATATATCTAGTTACATTTTTTATATTTTATACATAATATAGTAGTTGTGGGAGAGCTGGTTCCCAAACTAAGCTCGAGGCCTGTGTTGGTCTCCCTGCACGGAATTCTTGTCTCTGGTATACACAAGCACATGGTGTGTGTGTGTGTGTCCATTCTTGTTGTGTGTTACTTTACGGGATGTAATAAGTCTACTGCTTCACCGTAACCAAGAGTGAGTAACCATTGGGAGACGAGTTTTTTACACTCATACTTTGTTTTAGTGTGTAGATACAGTTTAAGGTTGTGATACACTCTATTGTATAAAAAGCTGCCCAGAAAGCAATAAAATCTGCGTGAAAAAGTGGTCTGTGGGGTGTTTGTCAAGGGGAACAAAGCACCTACGTTAACTTGTTGAGATCGGGTTAAGCTTTTCAGCGTGTTTTTGAAGAATGGTTTGAAGAATAAATAGTTTTCTGACCGACAAAACTTCACAAAAAGTATATAATTCTTTAGTTGGATAACGGTATGGCCAGACCTTTAGTACAGCCCATTGCGATCGTTCTAGTTTAATAAGATAGCTTTTATATGTAAGAGGTAATGCAACCCCAAGAGGTAATGCAATATGTTAGAAGGGATTGACAGAGAGAGTAGTAAACCTGTTTTAGGGTAATGTTGTCAACTATGGGCCTGAGGTGCTTAAAAGTATAATTAGTTTCCTAGTACGGCCTGATAGAAGTTCGATATGGTATCGGAAAGTCAACTTATTATCGAAATTTCGTTAAACGGTTGTTCATTATTCTTTCTAAGATTTTGGACAATGATGTAAGTACCGAGATGGGGCGATAGTTATTGGCGCGGTCCTTATCCCCAGCTTTGTATATAGGATGGATGATCGCTTTTTTAAATCGATAATAACACCTAAGTCCTTGTATGTATCCGTTTTTTCCAGGTTAGGACAGTGACAAATTAAAGTTCCCTTGGGATAACAACGATGATTTATGTTCAGATGGTAAGTTTGGACTGGTCAAAGAAAATGTCATGTACTTAGTTTTGCCAATGTTTAGCGTCAGTTCATTTCCCGAAAGAGCTTGAAAAATTCTATTAAAGCCTTTTTGTGCTTGTCTAAATGCGAAAATACTAATGTAGTGTCATCAGCATAGGCAAATAGTTTACCAGTCTATTTCCGTCTTACAAATGTTTTTGAAGTAGGTCAAGAATAGCGTTGGCCCAAGAATGCTTCCCTGAGTGACACCAAACTCTATTTGTAGCGGGGAACCGATGTGATCCCCAATCTTGACTTGCTGAGTTCTCTTTTGGAGGTAGTCGCTGAATAATGCGAGTTGGGTGCCCCTAATACTTATCGCTTCTAGTTTTGAGATTAGTCTAGGTATCGGGATCGAATCGAAAGCTTTCGCAAGATCTAAGAAGATAGCTAAGGATTTTTTACCTTTATCTAAAGATTTAACAACTGTTTCAACTAGGTAATTAACTGCATCGTTTGTGGATCTGCCAGTGTGAAATTATTTTTTATTGTTCTTATTTTTTATATTTTTTATACTTTACTTTATATTTTTTATACTTTATTGTGTTATTTGTTATTATTCCTCGTATTGATTATCGGAGAGAATGTTTTTACTTTCTAGAAATTTCGTTAAACGGTTGTTCATTATTCTTTCTAAGATTTTGGACAATGATAGAATAGAATAGAATAGAATACTCTTTATTATGGAAATAGGTGGTACAATGTTGTTGGGTTTGATACATTCCTTGAATCTCTATTTCCTACCCTAAGGCGTACAATAATTTATTATTACAATATTTTAGTCAAGTAATTATTCTACGGTATACAGTATCGTGTCAAAAAAATCAAAATTTATATAAAAAAAATTCTTGGGTATTATAAAAACAATTCTTAATTAAAATGTCATACAATCTGGTTTTAAATAGTTTTACATTGATGTAAGTACCGAGATGGGGCGATAGTTATTGGCGCGGTCCTTATGCCCAGCTTTGTATATAGGATGGATGATCGCTTTTTTAAATGCGTCTGGGAAAATACAAGTCTTAAAGCATAGGTTAAAAATGAATGTGAGGGGTGGAACAAGGGATTTTTTACTTTGTTTAATTATACTGGCGGAGAGTCTGTCAATGCCGATGATGATGCAGCCGCAGTATGAGTATCATATGTGAAATGAAAAAATATTCTCATGTCATTTTGCTTACGAGTGTTTTATCATCTTTGCGAACATGACGAGTGACGCACTGTGTCGGCCTTTTGGGAGGGATGTTTGGATTTTATATAGGCAGAGGACCATGACAAGGGACGATGTCAACGCTTCAGCACAGTCTCAATTGATGTTAAGTTAAGTAAGATTCACTTGCCTAGAAGGTGCATGTTGGCTCTCCGTTTGAAGATTCCCAAGTAGTAATCTTCAGGTACCATGTAAGCTGGTAGGTCATTATATTATAATTTAAATGCATGGTAAATGGTAATGGCTTTAGTAGAATTGGCCTTTCGGTAAATAAAATGACATCTTAATAATACTAATTACAAGCATACAATAATACAGAATTATTGAAAATAGAATACAACCTGTAGAAGCCGAGAGTTCTCGTTGTAAGGCTAATGTAATTTTTTCCATCTTGATTAGAATAGAGTTCACAAGCAATACGTTGACGCAAGAATTTCCTCCAACTATCAAGACTTCGGTAAAATTTGCTAGAACGAACCAAATCTGCACAAAATATTTGTTATCAGTACCTACGTATATAAGAAACAAATAAAAACTGTTTACAGTTTCATCAACTTACATTGATGTTTTTGTTAGATGCAAACAAATTATAGGTACAGACGATGATTTTTGGAATGGTTGTCAGTACACTCATAAACATCTGTAAAAGGGCGAAAATGTACTTAAGTCATTTTCTTTTAAAATGTCTCACAGTTGGGTTAGTGACATTAATAATCAAATTTTCTTGTCACTATCAATCCAGTGCCAATTCATGAGAAATTCACGGACATCTTTAAAAACTTATTGTCCTAACAAAAAGGCTTAATACAATTACCACCATTTTAGCCGGCGTCTCTGTGCCACGAAGATTGTCCAGCAAATCATTATACGCCACAAAATATTTCCGTAATTCTTGATGTTTTTGAGACATACTTATTTCTGTTTTAGATTTCAGGCTTTGCTCCAGTCTCTGACGCAAGAAATCAATGCGAAATCTAAACATATCCAGCATCATTGCTTGCATATTTTGGCCTATGTCTCTGCTCAGTAAAAAAAATAATGTAATGAAATCGAAGGCATCCACTTTTGAGTTCCAAACCATCAGGCCGAGAATCACTCTGGTAATAATCGAACCCATCAACGCGAGCCCAGTTCTCCAGGTTTCTTTAAAGGATGACTGAACGCCTATGACAATGTCAAACGTTTTTGAATCATCCTGAAACTTCGTGATACGTCCTCCGCTTGTGGCTAACGTAATCATAACACCTGAGCAGTATTCTAGAGCTGATATCGATGCAATAATTTGATAACTAATATTTACATTCATCATAAAGTTCATACTCTTGTAAGATATGACTCCAGCGAATGCCGCACAATATACTTGCGCCAAAAAGGCAATTATTTTATTTGAACTGAATTCGTAGTAATATCCGAACATGAATCGGGTTGCGATTAACACGTTTTTGAAATGGATAGCTTTTGTCATATTCAGTTTTATTTTATCATATACGAATGACTATCGCTAATTTAGTTTTGTTTTCCCCTAACGCGTGTTTGACGATGGACAAACTGGGACAAAGTAACCAAGTATTGATTCACCATTGTTTTAAAATAAGTAATGGTAGACGAGTGGTTATTTCAATTACATTCCTATCGTGCTATTGCTCTATCTGATTGTGATGATTATATGTCATCTACGTTCATACAAATGTAATGTTCTGAATGAAAACACTTCTACATATTTATATATATATACTGAAAGTTCTGAATAGCGACCTACAGGGAGCAATTTGATCGGCCAATTCCCTATCAGATACCATGTAAAGGCAAATGGAGCTTTTAAATCAAACATAATTATGAAATCATCGTTTATGGTTATTGCCCTTCATTATCTTAAAACATTATCTATTACCATACGTTATACATATAAAGTTTGAGGTCATGAAACATAAATTGCACGATCTAATCCGATCATTGTGATGCTGGTGACGGATGATGTTTGAAGGGTATATACATGCAGGGTATATACATGTACATACACACTCAAATTTATTTAAAAAATTAAAAGACAACACCGGCAGGGCGTATAGGGCTGGATACATTCTTAAATTGCAAGTACCGAGACAAAAACTTGCAGTTCATAGAAATAATTCTTACTGTATGGCAGTCCGAATATATAATAAAGTTCCGGACAAATTTAAATCTCATGACATTTACACATTTAAAAAACAATAGTTTGACTACCTGCTACAGAAATGCTATTATAAGGTTAATGAATTTTTAAATGACTAAGATTATTATTATCAATACTGAATTTTTTGGTAACAATATAAAATAATTAGTTTTAAGTAATTTTATATCGTGTAAATAACTAGGTAATATTATTATTATGTATGTTAAATATTTGCACACCTGAGATAGGTAGGATGTAATAAGGACTACAACTATATGTAACACCTATGTATCAACATGCATCCTGGCAAATAAATATTTCATTTTCATTTCATATTTCAGGATATGGCCACTACAATAAATTATGGTTTAAAAACTAAACACATGCTTTGCAAGAGTTGTCAAACCAAACCCCATAAGATAACTCGATGTCATCACTAGTATCTTTGGAAGAGTTTTACTTTCTACTTCCTGCCTGCGTGCGAAGCGATCTGTATTTTGACCCGATTGCGTCATTAGGAGGGTAATGTTTTATTCGTCAAATATATCTCATTCTGACTTCTCTCGTGCCTCTCATGCTGCGCAGGCTGGCTTCATCATCACACCCAAGCGCACTACTTGTAATTTATTCTACTTTCTACATCTTGCATGCGTAGCATGAGACGCACGACAAGACCTTGACAAACAAACTTAGTCATGTGGTTCGTAAAATTTGAAAATGATCCTTATTTCAAGATAATGAGTACGTTTCTTTTCCATGGTTCGGAGCCTTTATGTCGTGAGTTCTGTATTTTTTGTTTTGTTTCAAAAAGTACTATGTTTTAAAATGAAACTGTAGGCATTTGTAGGTCTATTATTAATTTTGTCGACTGTTTGTTAATTTACAATTATAATAATTTGAATAATGATATCAGACATCAAATTACAAAAACTGCGCTACCGCCACCACTGGATTGCAAGAAGTCATATAATAGTGGCGTATCATAATACGCAACAGTACGACTCTTTGTTACGTATTATGTACGGTATAACAAAGACTGGCGCGGGAGGCAGTAGGCAGTAGGGCCGGCACTGCGTCACGGCGGCGGCGGCGGGCGCGGCGCGTGACCGAGCGCCCTCCAGACGGTGCGACGGCGATGCAAGGTCGACTGCACTCACCTGACACGAAACGCATTCAACTTGCTTACACTCTTACACTTACATGTTTTCGAGTCAAATACTTTTTTCGAGTCAAATACGTAAAAGCTAGGTCGCCCGCGGCTTTGCCTTCATGTAAATTATTTTCAATTTGGTTATCTAAATCGTCAGTGTTTCAAATTTATAGGTTTGCTCAAGGGGTTTGCCCATGAAAACTTTACACTCTCTTCATTCCCTGGCTGGAATATCGAAAAATCCTTTCTAAGTGGTATTCTACACATACATTATCAAAGGGACCGATACACCAAAACGAATTAGCTGAACTTTAACATTATCCCTCTCCAAATGCTTCCACACGAAATTTCTGTTGCCATAATCTTTTAAAATAGAATAGCAGCCTTTGATAAGTAATTACCTAAAAAATAGGAGATGAAATTATAGTGTCGCAAAATATATATCATTAATTTACAACTTTATTGTTAACTACAATAGCCGCTACGCAGCTAATGGTCCTTCTAGATGGCGCTTTGAACAATAATAAAAAAGCGTGTAAAAATGAAAGTTGTGATTCACTGTGAAGTTGTATGTTAATGATAGTGATTTGCGATATTACAATCCGATGTCCTATTTTTAGGTAGATACTACACAAATCTAGTTATTATATTTTAAAAGATTATGGCAACAGAAATTTAGTATAAAACTTTGATGGAGATGGATCGCCTGAACACGCGGAATTGAATGAACGTTTTTCACTCACCCATGCAGCAGGTCAATGAAAAAAACAACAACACGGTTTTGTAAAACAGCGTGGAATGAAACGTCGGATTGTAAAACGTTCATAGCTCTTTATAGCATAAAACAACAATATTTTAATGTTATTTTTATTTATTTATATTGCATCATGGTCGTCTTAAACCAAGCGCATGTTGTCATTGCAGATAATCCATTCTGCAAAACGTCCAAATATGGGCAGCTGTTTTGTTTAATGCTACGGTATGATGAAATTCAGCTAGAATCGTGTGTTCGTTGCGTGTGTACGCAAAAAGTTCGACCAATGCGAGAAGATGCGCTTGGATACAAAACGTCAAACAAACTCGGCCTAAGCCCTCCATCGTATCTGCACTGCACTACGCTCGCTGCGGTTGCGACTTTAAAACAAAGTTTGGTTTTGCGAGGCACAGATCGCTCCCAAACTGGACATGAACAACGGAGGGAGTCGCCGTGGCCGCGCCCGATAAGTAGGACTTAATCGCCTGTTATGATAATGAAATCAAAGGTTTGACCTTACTCTCACATGACTAACCGATGACTTATGACCTGACTGTTTTCTTTCGTTACCAAAACGCAAAGAACTGCGTTGCTTTAACCCTGCTGGTTGGCAGCAGACATTGTGCGTGTATAACATTTTTTAAGTATTATAGCTTGTACTTGCCTTTTATCTACCTAATAGAAAGTGATGAGATGCAAAACGTACTTAGGCTGAAGGCTGACTCTGCTACCTTTCATACCAGAACACAACAGTGCTAGTTTGGTGCTGCGGTTTGGCGACAGACTTAATTAACATGGTGGTAGCTAGCCAGGCGGACATAAGAAATGCCTTACAACAAATATGGTAGGTAAATTAACAATTTAACTGTGTCTAAAAGGCGTTAGGCGCTTGCTATGAACCAACCGAAGACTGGCGATAAACGACCTTTTTGAATAATGTATAGTCATATAGTCGACTGATTGGCTGATTAATGTTGGTAATAGTGAATCGTGACGTCAGTGACGTCGGGCGGGTGGCGGCGCGCCGACTCGCTGACCGTCCGTCCTCTAGACGTCGAGCTGCAAGGTCGTCCTCTGCAGCCACACACTCTTACCTGTTACATCTATGACGCAGCCCTGCGACCCCTGACAATCTCATGTCTGCATTTCATTTACGTCTGGTCCCCTGTAACGCTCGATGGACTGTTCTATACTTGCTAAGCTATGACGATATGAACCATTAGTGACTAATTAAGTACAGTATGTTCCAAGTTTAAATGGTGTTATTTGTTTGTAGCTGTGAGGCTTACGTCGATAAACACGGTCTGAATACATAGTATGTCTTCTAACACAAACAATATTTTTACGATAAATGCTTTATTAATTGGATGTGTTAAGCTACGCTACGTATATACGAGTATACTACTGAAGGTTGAATTCAAACTTTCCAAAACATATGTCAACATACAGGATAATTCAGAGACGTAGTAGCCTGTCACGTTTGCTCATGGAAATATTAAGGACTTATTGTATACAACTTCCTTGCGTGCCTCCCATGATAGTGGCGTAGACGATGCACAAGAAGTATGGTCAATGGCACTTCTATTAAGAGGGTATGCTGTTGTCAAAGCGCCCATACAAACGTAGTCTAGTCATAATTTGAGTATTAAGCTATGAAAATCTATGAAATTTTCAAGACACAATTTAGAAACAAATATCTGTGTCGGTGGTGAGTCAGATTTTCGTTTAAATATATACTTCCAGAGTTACAGGGCGTCAAAGTATTGTATTGTACTTTTCGGTAATAAAAAGCCCCAACTTTGAACCTGTTTTACAAGAGTATGAATCAATTTAGAACAATTTGGAAATACCACCGACATCTGAAATTTTATTAATATACTGTATTGAAAAAATGGCTACATAATATACTGTACCCTTCAAATGATCACTGGACTACGAAACATCTAAATAACGGGTGGATAACTTCGCGTAGTGTATGCTGTCTCACTGTACGCGCTCGGGTAGGATAGGGCTCGGAGAGGGACAGCTACAAAACAATGCAACCTTGAACGCGGCCACGTGGTCTTACCAACATCGCCTCTTAAATAAGGTGGACAAAAGACACCAGCGAATTTAAATATTAATCCATACTAAAGTGAGTTTGTTCGTTTGTCCTTTCTTTACGCCGTATGGCGAGTCAGAATGACATGATTTCGCTTATTATGTTATTTCATCGACTATCTAAGATTCGTGATTACAGTAAGATTTTGTTGTTACATAAGTGAATGCCGCTGCCTTTTTCTGAATATTGTTTCCCTTAGGCACATAATTACTAGTACATAGTACTACATTCAGAACTGACGTTCACCAACTCCCGCCGATCCGTGATACCTCACTTCCCCCGCAAGAGATTGGCGCAGAAGATGACCACTACGTATAGCGCGCACGGACTACACACACATGCGAGTGTATACAAACGTCATCCGTTCAATGTGTGCCTTAGTCGCTTTTTACGACTCGTTGAGGAGTGTAATGACAAATGGTGGAAATAGTTCATCATCATCATCAACAGCCTATATACGTCCCCACTGCTGGGGCTCAGGCCTACCCTCCTACAGAGAGTGTATGGGCCATAGTCCACCACGCGGGCCCAGTGCGGATCGGCGTACTTCACATGCCTTGTTCAAGACATGCAGGTTTCCTCTCGATGTTTTCCTTCACCGTTAAGCAATCGGATAATGTACTTGAATTGAAAAACAACTCATAGGTACACGGCTGGATTCGAACCCGGTACCCTCAGATTGAGAGTCCGCGCCTTATCCACTGCGCCACCGACGCTAGTATCTTTTATTATTCATTTATTGACAAGTAACGTGTCCTGAAGTTATATATACAATAGTATACAATTAATTTAAAGACAAACTACAATAATAAACTTATATTTTCAACACTCTTATTTGGTAATGCACGTCCGTGCCGCTCTGGTGGTGTTGGTCGCTATCCTCCCTTGGAAGCGACTGTACTCCGCGACTTTCCGCCAGAAGGGAAGACCCATGTGAAGGTGGAAATAGTTAATAGAGCATAAATGATTTTTAAGAGAGCGCACATTGGCACTCATTAGGAGGAGACAAGAGTTACACCATGCCAAGACTAAAACTAGAGCAACAAAAAATGAACTAACAGCACTATACAAACTAATAAGTAAATACATAAAACAGGATTATAAAACTTATAGATCGAAGAATATTGAAAGACATATGCATCACACGGGAAGCTCAAAAAAGGCACTCAAAGAACTAAAAATGAGTAAACTCTGGATAGATGGCTTAAACCGTGAAGACAAAACCTTAAGTAATCGTACAGAAATCATAGAAGTAGCAACCGATTTCTACAAAACTCTATACAGTGCACATCCGGAAGAGTGTACAGATTACAATAAGGTCGACTCTACAAAGATCAAAAATGTTACACCAATTTCTGAAGAGGAAGTCATACATGAAATAAGACGATTAAAGACAGATAAATGCCCAGGACCCGACGGCATCACCAATGAAGCCATCAAAGTAGCATGCCCGCTGCTGGCGCTACCTTTAACACATCTATTTAATCATATACTAGAAACTGCTGAAATACCATCACAGTGGATGGAGTCCGAAATAATTCTAATCTACAAAAAAGGAGACTCAAAAGACATTACAAACTACAGACCTATAAGTTTACTCTCTTGTATCTACAAACTATTTTCTTCCATCATAAACAACAGAATAAGTGCGAAAATAGAAGCAAAACAACCAGTAGAACAAGCTGGTTTTCGTAAAGGATTTTCGACAATCGATCATATACATACACTAGAACTAATAATAGAAAAATACCAGGAAAGACAAAGAGATCTCTACATCGCTTTTATCGATTATAAAAAAGCTTTCGACACCGTCTCACACTCAAGTATATGGACGGCATTGAAAGACCAGGAAGTTGAACAAGAATATATAGAAATAATTAGAAACGTTTACAAGAGAAGCACAGCCAAAATAAAACTGGAATCTACCGGCCCCACTTTCCCCATCCAACGAGGTGTGAAACAAGGAGACCCTTTGTCTCCAAAACTATTTATATCTATCCTAGAGTCAATAATAAAACCACTTAACTGGGAAAAATCAGGGATCACAATTAACGGCAAATACCTAAATCACTTGCGCTTCGCCGACGACCTGGTTATACTATCAGAATCCAGTATCCAACTGCAATCCATGCTAGATTCGCTAAACGCAGCTAGCAAAAAAGTAGGACTCGAAATGAACCTTTCAAAAACAATGATTATGACAAACAGTATTAACAAACAAATCACAGTAAACAATGAAATTTTGAAATATACAGAAAAGTACACCTACCTTGGAAAACAAATTGGTTTTGACAGAAAACAAAATGAATTAGAAGTACAACGAAGAATACAAAATACTTGGAACAAATATTGGTCTCTAAGCGAAATATTTAAAAGCAACATGCCAGTTCGTATCAAAACCAAAACGATGACGTCATGCCTCCTACCCTGCTTGACCTACGCCTGTCAAACTTGGAAGTATACAACAAAAATAAAAAATAAAATTGTTACCTGCCAACGGGGGATGGAGCGTAGCATGCTAAATATTAGAAAAATAGAAAAAATTCGTCACACAAAAATCAGAGACACCACCAAAGCCACAGATGCACTAACCTACGCAAAAAAATTAAAATGGAAATGGGCGGGTCACGTCGCAAGGCTAAAAGACGACAGGTGGACTGGCAGAGTCACAAAATGGAAGGGTCCAGACGGCAAAAGGCTGAGAGGCAGACCCTACATGAGATGGGCAGACGAAATTGTAAAAATAGCTGGCCCTTGCTGGCCAGAAACTGCCCATGATAGAGAAATATGGACTTCTTTAGAGGAGGCCTTCACCTCTACCTGAGGAGGGTTCTTGCAAATTAAATACATAGATTTAAAATATACATAGTACCGAGTTAATTTATTAAGATTTACTAACAAATTTTATTTCAAATGTATCTAACACTAAACATTTGTATATTTTTTAATTTTTTTCAAACTCTGTAACCTACCTAAAAACTTCGCAGGAAATAAAAGGCTTTTTATTTATTTTTATTTTATAAATGATTTTTGAATTAAATTGATACCCGTCCGTGGCCAAATGGCACCCCATAACCCTTGATTCCAGTGGGGTACCTGTCGGTACACAACTAGGTTGGTGGGAGGGCATTTTCTATATCCGCCTGGCTAGCCACCACCATGTTACCTAAGTCTGCCGCCAAATAGCACTGTTAATAGCCTCATTAGATTGCGGCTTCTGGGTGCGCACGGTTACCATCCAATGGCCTTATCGTCACTTACCATCAGGTGTGATGAGGGCCAAGTGCCAAACATCATACATGAATATGAAATAAATATGAAAGATTTAATTTTATTACTAATCTAGGCTAAGTAGACATATACATATTTTTATTGACAAACACAATACAGAAAGACAAACAAGATTAAAGAAGAAATAAATACAAAAAAGAAGCCACAACAAATAATACAAATACAGTAAAACATGAACAAAAGAAAAGAGAACACACAATAATAATAATAAATTTGTGTTGTATTGCGCTTGTCAAGTGGGAACCGAGCGCATCGTGTGCTGCAGCACAGACCGCAGCGATGGTTTTCAGTCAGACCCTGGTGGCGTTGAGGAAGCGGAGCGAACGGATGTGTCGCATATTTAAATATTGATACCCATAATAATATAAACAATATACATACAATACAATAAGTGTACTAACAAATCTAATTTAAAATATGTATCTTTGACATGTGAATATGCAAGATGGCTTCTTCTTAAGTAAATTATTAATGTTTATTATTGTTTACAGTTCGATCATAACCTTGAACATTTTGAAATTTTTATATTTGCACATGTACATACGTCGTTAAAATAACAGCAATGCGAAGCACATAGAACATCGATAAATCTTTTTTAATGTGTCTTACAAAAATATCGTAACGAAGCAACTGTTCGTCTTTGAATTCTTTAAATGTTTTAATGTCTTTATGTTGTTGTATGGAACCTCATTGTACAAATTGGTACGATCGAAGTGTTGCATCTAACATGTTGACTTTTACTCCTTTGCATGTGTTGATATTAGCGAACTTAGCAATTTCTGAATGTACAACAAAATATCGCCATGACGACGTCGTCGTTTTGCCGGAGTTCGATGCTGTTTTTGACTGGGTAAAAATTTAAACTTATTGGATACACTTGGCATGCACTTGACTATCACCTCACCTGAGTTATGCTAGAAGCATGATCATACAGCAACCTCAAGTTACTAGAACGAATTGACATACTGATAATTGTGTGTAGATGTGTTAGTGTCTAGATTGATCGCAATGAAACTGCAACAAAGTTGTGTACCTACATACCCTGCAGCCCTAATAATGTTTTGAATCAAGCTTTAATTGCAATAGGGTAGTTTACACCAACTGAGGACGGGAATCAGTCGTATATAAACAAATATGTTAGGGAAGGGGTTCATCCGAGAAGGATTTTTTGTCAACTAGCACTTTACTAGATGCTTCCGGTGAGGAGTAAAAGTTCTCGAGTGTCGACCACGTACCGGGAAACGTCTACCGTCTACTAGGTGGACCGACGACCTGGTTAAGGTCGCGGGGAGTCGCTGGATGCAGGTGGCTGTGATCGGTCGATGTGGCGTACCATGAAGGAGGCCTATGTCCAGCAGTTGATGTTTCCCGGCTGATGATAATGACTATTAATGACATTATAATTGAAAGTCTCATAGTCGTATTTTCAAACCGTGCAGCAGCGTTTAGACTTTTTTAATGTGTGATGAATTTGCACTTGGCCTTAGCCACTTACGAGTTTAATAAAACGACGAAGCAAGCCGATAAGGTGCGATTTAGATTTTTATATTGTCCGATATAAGTAAAGATATCATACTAGGACAGTTGGTGCGAATTTTCGAGAGATTAATCGTAATTGGGACATAGAAGTCTTTAAATGTTTTTAGGGTTCCGTACCGCAAAATGAACCCTTGAAATTATAGAATGGCTTTGTTTTTCGACTGACTGTCTTCAATACCATTTTTCTCAAAAACGCGTACAGGTATCAAGTTGAAATTAATTTTAAATAAGCAAATTTGCAGTCCCTTGGAGCTATGAAAAAATCTAGCTTTGCAAGCCGCATTTTTCAACGAAGAAATAATGTCATTTGGCAAGAAGCAAGGTTTTACAGCATAAGTATAGGAACAAATGAAAAGTATAATTTTTTGATTATATCTCATTAAAATTGTACAATTTACTGTTTAAGTGTATGTCGGTTTATCCTTAGTGCTAACAATGTTTTTGCTCATTGATTGTAATCTTGCATTTTTACCTATTATTTATGATTTTGGTATGTTAATTATTCCTATTCTGTACGGAACCCTCAATGCGCGAGTCTGAATCGCTTTTTAAAAAAATATTTTAAAAGTTAAATTTGTATATATTAGGTTTTATTTTAGTGTTTTTGTATTGTCGTGTGGTGGAAAATAGCGGAATTAATCATTTATAATTGATATGTAAAGTATTTTATCTAATTACACAAATTAAAAATTTTGATTTGATTTTGAGTGACTTGTTGACTAATTAATAACTTTAAAGTCGTTCCCTGTTCAACAATTTCTTTCTTTGCCTGGCTGTTTCTTTGGGGTCGGCCCTCCGTATCATGCGTCTCCAGTTTCATTAAATGTAAAGAAAGTAAAGTTGGTTTAAAACACAGAAATTGCCGTTTTGGAGGTTACTTTGTGATTTAATTGTATAGAGCGAAGTGTAATGAATCGTGTATCGACGGCTGTCTTATCAAAGACAATATCCTCAACGTTAATATGTATTTTTTCCACGTCTACAAATCTCAGAGTTTCTCTTAAAAGTATGATCATTCGAGGCCGTCTGGGTCATGGAACCACCTTAATAAGTATACATACATACGTACTTATCTTGAAAGAGTGTACATCATTTACATGTTTGGTACATGGTTGGTGAATCACACAACATATGCATATGTGAAAAGCGTGTCATATATATAATAGTAATACAATCAGATCAATTATAATTTGTTTTAGCTCTATATAAATAATCTGCACGAAATTAAGGGTCTACCAGAGTTTCTTTTAAAAGTTGCTAAAGCGACATCTGTAAAATCGTTAGAAGAAATTTTAATCGATAACGACTGCGAAGATGCTGCTGACTCGTTAGATATATCGTATTCTGACATAGAACCTACAATCACAGAATCAATTGAGGAAGGTATCATTGGAACCTCCCAAACAGATGATAGTGAAGAAGGTAAAAAAGTTGTTCTGCAATTATGCACTTTACGATACTGTAAGTAGTATATATATTTGAGTTCATTTGTGCAAATAATTACAGAGTATGAAGAAGAAGCATCTAGTATAACGTCTGCACCGGAACCCTCCGTCACAACTGGTTGGTGTTAAATTTCGCAAGAACTGTTTTCTACCACCGCACGCATGACTCAAGATCGAGCAAAAATCCTAAAAAAAATTTTTTAGTCTCAAGGGATTTTAAAATTTGATTTATTATTTTGTGTTATATAAATGGCGCTATTAATACGAACTATTGTTAATTGTACATATAAAAATATTACAGATACAATCATAACTAAAATAAAATTGTACAATTTGAGTTGCCTATCCCTAAAGAGAGATTTCTCCCGGCACTCACACTGGAGCTTGCAAAAAATAAATAAACTGGAAGTAGACCAAAAATCTGAACTCTTATAATATCACTCTGTGTCTGTCTGACGGTCCGTCCGTCTGTCACAGCTGATTATTTCAGGAGCTACTTATGCTATTAGCTTGAATTTCGGGAAAATTACACTTATTTCAAGGTAATCCAATATCCAATAACTCCAGTGTCCGAGTCCAACTCTCACTTGGCTGGTGGTTTTCTTCTTCTATGACCTTGGACGTGGACATGGTCTTTCCTGATAACTGTTTTTGACTTCAGCTCGAACGAGAATGAATGAATGATATAGTGAAGCCGTACTAAAGAATACCTATTTGCCTATTTGAGTTTACCAAAAATACATCACAGCTGTTTCACATAAATGATTACTGATGCCTTTGTCCTCTGTCTATGAAAATACTTACAGTTTCTATTTTCTTTAAAACGTTTTTGACTTTATCGTTTGCAACGAACAATAAGGAAAACCAGAAAATAAGTAAAGCATAATCTAGCACCTAAATATAATTGACCTACACTGACCTTTCGTATGCAATATTGGATTTTCCCGCCAGTTAGACATGTAAGTCAACCCGTCATTAAAATGCAGCATCACGCCGTCGACCGTCGAGGCGGTGAGGTGGGGCGGGGAGGTACAGGGTGATGCACCGAGTTGCTAACTTGCCAGCAAGGTCGCCGAGGTCGCCGCATGCAGCGCCCTTGTCGTCCCGTACCTTCGAGACGGGCGACTTGTGCAAAATGCAACGCGCCGCTGCAGTAGCTACAAACGAATATTTACCTGACTAAATTATTCAATTGGTCCGGAAAGCGGTATTGGTTTCAGCCTAAATAAACTAATCATTCAGAGGTGCGTAACATAACGTACCATCGTTATAAAATATCTGTGCTCGTATAAGACTGCAATTCAAAATATTAGTTCTAAAGTTATACACTGTAGAATTTTCTGTATTGATATTTTCCCATTCTACAATTATTTTAGTACGCACGACTACAGGTCAAGCTATACATTTCAAGTATAGCTATATAAGCTTCATGTGTAGCAGTGTGTACAATTTGTTTCTGTACTGAAATGATGTGCACTGGAACAGCGGTCACACAAAAGAAAAACCGGTCAAGTGCGAGTCGGACTAATATTCTGTAATTAACATTCTCAAAATCATAACTTATAACTTAAGGTAAAAACCACTTAACACAGCTCTATCGAAATTTTAAGTCCGATAAATGATAACTGTGCAGTTGAAAAAATGAGATCCCATACATCCGTCTATATCTCGATCAATTCTCAACTGCAAATGTAAGTTTGTAATCTGAAAAAGGTATTGCAAACACTTTTAATGTGAAGTTTGATTTTATATGTAAATATAAAAATATTTGGTCACCTTATAAATTATGTAATTCGGAGGGGAGAGGCGCTGGATGCAGAAATAAAGCTTTTACCTAGCTCAGCAACTGATGCCTTAACTGATTATTTTATCCAACTTTTTAAATATTAGTAGTTTATAAGTAAAATGTTAAAAAATAGGATAGTAAATACGTTTATTATTATTACTATGATATTTAATCAAAAATTCTGGTTTTCAGAATCATTTCGCTGCATCGCAAAGGAAATGGTTTAATAATGCGGCTTAAACAGATGTATATGTTTATTGATATGTTCTAGAAGTTTTGATTCTTTAACATCTCTAAGGGATTGCAGACTTGAGTATTCGATATTATACTTTCACGCGTTGTTGGGAAAAGGGGTCTTGACAGACAGACGGATAGACAACAAAGTGATCCTATAAGGGTTGTTTGCGTGACACGCGTCCGAAGCCACTCACTCATAGCGCCCATACATATTACTTTTGGGTATAGCAAAAACGACTCTACGTGTCCAAAATTGGTAATATTATATTTGCTACTATATTTAGATTGTAGAAAGCGCACAAAAATATATTTAAATTGTTGCATAGGTAAAACGATCATTCCAATTTAAATTTTTTCGTTCAAACAATCAATGAAAATACATTTCCGTAGCTATGAGATCATTGTCTGAAGTAGGTACACCAAAGCGCAATTTAGACATTGAATATTATTAATAATAACACGTATAATGCGGTGTCTAGCCGAGCCGGGACCACTTGAGACCAGACGGCCATTGGGTGACGAGACACTTTTTAGGAGTTGCATACCGAGGGTCACCCTGGCGCCCTTCAAATGTATACACGGACAGGTAACTAGTAAAAGTCATGGGTAAAATGTGTTATTTTTATTTAAAGAAGGTCGAGCACTTCATAACATGACGTCGCTTCAGACAAGGACCAGCCGTCTCCACCGCAAAACGCACAAAGTCTCTAATCCTACTAATATTATCCTACTAATATTATAAGTGTGAAAGTTTGGATGTTTGGATGTTTAGATGTTTAGATGTTTGTGACGCTTTCACGGAAAAACTACTGAATGGATTTGAATGAAACTTTACAATAATATAGCTTATACATCAGAATAACATATAGGCTATAGTTTATAAAGACATATTGTGTAAATTGTACAAAATCACACTTATAATATTAGTGGGATTACATGGGCAATTTTGGCATAGCAAAAACGCGTCGCCTAGCAACCGACCATAGAATATGTAAATTCGTATATACAAACTTTCGCGTTTATAATATTGGTGTGAAAACTATTTGAATGTACTACGTCAGATATTGAAATTTATTTTGTTTCTTTAAACTATTAGACTTCGTAACGGAATAAAAACTATTTTGTACCTTATGCTGTACAATAATTTGTCATAAACGTCACCTGTGCCTATCGAACAAGTAGAATACATCCTGAAGTACACGCGGACAAAGTCGCGGGCGGAAGCTAGTCTGTAATAAAATTGCTCTCATAATTTATTCAAACACGCTAAAATAGGATTGACATCCAAACTTTGATGAAACGCTCCAAATTGGGGTCTAACATTAGATATACTTTAATGCTTAAATATATAAAAAATATTCATCCCCACGTTATGTTTATGGGGGCTTTCCTAAAAATATTTTTCAAGATTCTATTCTACCACTTTGTTGTCGTGGTTATTATGTATACCAGTACTAATTATCAGCTTTCTAGTAGAAAGAGTCTCTAAGCTGAGCGGATGGACGGACGGACAGAGCGGAACTATGAAGGTTTCTTGTTTGACTACAAAACTATATTTGTGCTGTAAGAACAAATCTTGCCATATTTAAGGATTCAAGGTAAATAGGAAAGCTGTAGGTTTTCATTCCTTACGCTCGCAAGGAAAATCGTTAAAAATAATCTACCACCACGGGTTCCTGAGAAAAACGGACTTGACAGACGGACGGACGGACCACAATGTAATCTTATAATGGTTATTTTTTGTCAATTTATGTGAGATTGTGTATTGTTTGTCCATTTCCAAAAAGTTATTTATATCCGGGTTTAGCTACTATTATACAACATTCAATAAACATAACATGCAAATTCATACAGTCGCTTAGTATCAGGAGAGAAGGGCTCAATATAACTTATTAAATATATTAAAAATATATCCCAAAGAGCGGACAATGCTATGTACTCGTATGTATACAGAGGTCACCTTCGGTACGCCGGCTCGGCACGGCACCGCCTCACGCTTGCGCCCGACCGACGCTCGCTCGGTTTGCACTTTTTGTGCACATTGCAGCCTCACAGACGACAGTAATGAGATTCCGCATGAAAAAAACAGAGGGAACCGGTCAAATATGAATATTATAATACGTCGGCAGACACAAATAAACTAGAAACATTTGTACGTATGTACGCATACGCGTTCTCCACTTCAACTATTATATTGATTCTAGGACTTCGTTACGAACTATCCTTGGTACCATATTTCCTACTTTTATACTTTGGCTATGTTATCCTGGTTTTAAAATTTCGCTTATATGTATATTTTAATTAATGAATAATTTTAATCTTTACGTGATTTTATCAAACACAATGTAAAATCAATATAAAAACATGTCTGAACCACACACTTGCAACAAAACCATATGTGTGTGTAACTAATATTTCTTCGATGACCACACCATCCAGCAAACGTGGTGGTTGTGGGAAATATTATCATGTCGAGCCCTGTAGTCGCGTCCTGACGATATGCAAGGGTAAGGTAGGCTCTTGTGAAGCCGTGGACAGCTTATGCAATTGTTTGTTTCCTCGCCACGTTATACTTCCAAGTGCCAAACTAAAAGCAACAACTGAATAACGGGAAAATTTGTCATAACCGGCCCTAACCAAGAGTTGTTATTGGCGACCGGTTTTTTGGGCTTCCTTACAGAGGAGAGTGGAGTCTTATCCTCTGTTCGTCCGTCCATCCGTCATATGGATGTATCTTTTGATCCGTAATAAGCAGACGCTTGAAACTTTTATATAGTGTATACTAACATCGTGTCGATACTAGTTCGCCTTAGGAAAGACAGGAGCGTCTCGTCAATAACTTCCGCACTAAAAAGTATGAAATAATTCATAAAATTTACGATCTGATGTTATTAAGGTCGACGCCCAATAATTGCTCATTGCTGCATTGCTCAGTCTGTTTGTACGCTCGCTGTCCGACCGACCTATCGTACCTTATACTGTTGATAGCTTTGGGACACATCTGACGGAAGTAAGACCATTGTGTGAGGTTTGCACATGTAAATACCGCTAGATGGACCGACGACCGATCTATATATTCAAAGTCCTATAACAATTAATCCACCTCCACCCAAATATTGTTACTTATTTCCTCTACCCAAAGGTTGTCTGGTAGAGATCGCTGTCAGCGATAAGACCGCCTTTTGTACATTTTTTATTTATTTTTATTTTATTTTTAACTTAAGCTTTGGTGTACAATAAAGTTATATTGAATTGAATTGAATTGAATTAATGAGATCTAGCTAAGTGTAATGAGCTCGATTTAAATAAAAAATTTCACTGGTGAAAGACTTCATCATCGTTTACAAATTGCGACGGTCCATGGCTAGAAATATTGCGTGTGCTTGGCTTTCATCTCACCTGATGGTAAGTGACAATTAGGCCGTAGGAGACTAAAGCTAATATAACACGGGCTCTGCCTCCTTTCATACTAGAGCACAACCGTGCTATTAACATTCCTGTTGTTGCATTGCATTGCTGTCGGCAGACTTAGGTACCATGGTGGTATCTAGCCAAGTGGACATAGAAAATGTCACACCACCAACCAAACCATGTACCCATATGTACCACCGCTGGGCATCGAATCCTGGATAAAATAGAAGTAATAGCTGGAAACAATAAGTACGTATCGGATGCACGCTAAGGGTATATATTCACTTCAAATATGTATTCTATTGCTGACAAAATTGCTATGTGCACGCTAAATTTAGTAACGCCCGGATGGACCGAACCAGCTTTCACATATTTATGTGGTTGGATGACAGGTACACTGCTCTGGACCAAAATGATAAGGGTATTGTATTGAATACCGAAACAATTAGAGATGCTGTGTTCGCGATATCTTAGGAAAATTTTAGCAGACGAACAGATAGATTAAATCACAGGCCGGACACTTCATATAAATATCGTGATATCGGTTCCTATTCCCATATTTCCCGGCCACTTTCTTGCGGGCAGAGGTGAGGTATCGCGGATCGGCGGGGGGCGATGAGCTTCCATTCTATAAGTAGGACTATATTCTGTGGTAAAAGCGTCATTTACTTTTAATCACCCAAGCCCTTTAAATCACCGTGAATTTTTAAGGCCGCGATACAACGTCTTTATCATGACGTGTCAGAGGACGAATGAAGGAGTCAGCGCCAGGTTCCGGAGACAAAGGAACCCCGACGACCGACCGTTCGTTGGCTCCGCATGATGAATGCACGAGCAACAGCGTTCGCTGCAGGCTTTTGTTGTCAGACATATGGGTTGACACATAAATCTTTATATCACGTGCATTGTAAAGAGGCACGTTAAAAACTGAAAATGTATTCAAGTCTTAATGTACTTTTTAAGGTGACTGTCAAAAATTACAATAAAATAATGTTTCTGCGTCTTGATTAATGTGCGAACATTTTGTGCATAATAGTAGTGAGGTTTTTTTCATAGCAATACTGTTTCTGTTTGACTGTATTGAGAGTTTAGACTGTACTTATGCGAATATGATCCAAATTAATGTAAGTGTAAGTTTCAACTTAAAAACACTTTCAACCCATTCAAAACCGTCGGGTTGTGAATGGTTGATCACTGAGCACAAAATATTATTATCAGACGACACTTCTAGAAAATGCTAGTAAGGATATTACAACTATATGCACAATATGTGTGTAGAAAGAAAATACACAATGTGACAGAGTCCAGAATAAGCCATTTCGACGTCATACTACATTGTTAAGGTCATCGCACGTCCAGCCAAATAGAGTTACTACCTTATTCTATATAATCCTTCTAGAACTCCTTGAGAATAAAACAAAAGAATAGTCGTCAATTTCTAAATGAAATCGAGTCGATCAGCTCCGGGCGAGTTCCGGCGGGCGGTACACGGCCGGTGTTTTAGCCTGCATCCGGCCACTCTCACCCAGGTACAGACCCAGGGGGTGGGTCACAGGGGGTCATTACCCACAATCAAATTTAAATAATTCTTGGATCTCGGAAATGTATATAACCCGTTAAAATTGAAGTTTCGAAAATCTGCTAAACAAATTAATTCCGTGAGCGTACTAGCACAGGACAATTGTTGTACTCTAGCTGAAGTTAAAACCATTATTAAATCAGCATTGGAAATGAGAGAGCGTATGAGAATATCAGGGCCATACAATTGTTGTGCTAATACTTACGAAAAGACACAGGGTGCCTGGACTTTTCAGCCGGAACTAGCTTTGTAAATGACCATATGCCCCCAATTTTTTTTTTACTGAAGCTTCAACGTCGCTCTGTCATGGTCTTAGGTGATGGTAAATGATGAGACGGCCGCCGGTGGTACTCGTTGATCTTAAAGGTGCCTGTTCACTCAGTGTGCTGATAGCAGTTACGATATCGGAGTTACACAAATTGTCCATTGTTCTTCCTGCTGTACCACACTTGCCGGAAGTGACCTTATTCAATTGAAACTAGCGTTGTCAATGTCCATTACCCAAATGTTGGTAAGGACTTGGTGATTTTAGCTATTGATATCGGTGCCACATAAATGGTCGCTGTAGTTCTTTCGATCTTAAGACAATGGCGATATACTCCAGTTGAACGAGCTTTGTAAAAGACCCCTCTGAACATTGAACTCGGAGCGGGCCAGGTCTCGCCACATTTCCACGCAACGTTGCCCAAACAGGACTTCCATCTTACCGGTCTACGACGCACTTCCTTTCACAGACACTTTTTATCGGTCACGTACACCGCTTTGTTTACAACGGGCACACTTGCCGATAGACACGACCGTATGTTTGACTTAAATTGTGTTTGTGTATGCGTTGAGGTAAACTCGAGTTAGCTCTATTTTTTTAGCTAAATTCAAATTATTATTCTTTATTGTGCTTAAATGCTAAGCTAAGCTAATAAAGCTAAGAACTACTGAGAAGATAATAAAATATGTATAACATTTGACTAATATTATTTGACATAGGTATAGATATCAATTAGGTACGTGTCTTGACATCATATAATTGTATAATTTAAATGCTCGATATTATTACTTTTAATTACTGTTTGCATGTCAAAACATTGACTAAATGTGTGATCTAGAATAATTTACTTGAACATCTGAAATGTACCACATTTATTGCAAATAAAGGTTTATCTTATCTTATCTAAAATAGTTGTACATGACTAGCTTCTTACCGCAACTTCATCCACGTGAACTGTTGGATTTATCACATGGGAACTAGTAGTTCAATCGGGACAAAAGTAGACTATGTACCTTTTCGGCCCTTCAAATATCCCTATACAAAAAAAGCAACTCATTCTGACTTTACATTATGCGGTGAATGTATGAGAAAATGATGTTGTGAATTTATTCCATGTTTTTTAATAGTTATTTTGCTATTTGGAGCGGAGACAAATTCAAAAAATGAAATGTCATAAACATAGGTTCTGAGGTTCTCGAGTTATAAATGTTGTAACTAACCCGAGTCTGTAATATATAGATATATATAGGTAGATACGAGTATATTAGTATTTTCCCGCGACTTCATCTGCGTGTACTGCAGAAATTATTCCACAGTAACTACTTGTTGGAGCGACTCTTCTACTATTCATATAAAACAATCTATTCATTCTGATTCTTCGTGACGACGTGAAAGTAGAAAAAATAATAACAAAATCATCGTCGTTTGATTATGTTTCTTTAGACAATTGAGTCGTATTTTGGCTATGGTATAAAATAAGCAAACTGGATTTCTCCTGTTGTTGCAATCAATGGTTAAACATTTTTATTTTATAAACATTGGTAAATATTGATGATAGACATTAAATACAACTTATTATATACATAAGAGTATATATGAGTAGTATAAACAAACAGAATTACACAACAACAATCCAGGGTGCTCTTAATTTCAAATTGTAAAACTAAAGCTGCACAAAATGAATCGACGATAATTCAGTTACAACCTGTATAAAGGTACAGCAAGTGCTGGTAAAACCGGTGGCAATGGCCAGAGGTGGGTGACGGGAGACGAAGTGCATTGTACACAGCGCGGTGCATCGAATGCATTCTCTGCCCCCTCCCTCCCTACCCCACTACAGCAGACACCCCACTGTTCCACGGTTGCAGACCGAACAACTTTCCTGCAGATGGTGAAATAAGGTACCAAGTTTTAGATATGGCTTAAAGGTCCTGTGCCATTTATTACTCGTACTTTCCTAGAGCTTAAACTGCTGAAAGGTTTTTGATAAGCTTATGGTTTACCAGTCTATTTACTGTCCACGATGACAGTAATTTAGTTTATCAAATTCGAGACATGACTTTGATATTCTTCGTTATAGTAGAAAATCACTGTTAAATAGTTATACAAGATTATTCAAAGCTGGACTGACAAAGACTTGCAAGTCTCTAAGCAAAGATTTATTCATTTCTGTAAATCACGAATTTTTAAAAACACCTTTCTTGCAAAATAGTATTTTTATTAGCTCTCGAACGATTTCGAAATCGATGCAAGTTTTTTATTTTTCATTTACGGTTAAACAATTATCTCCTAAAACAAGAAAAAGTAGAATAAAATGAGAAAAGCTAAGAATTACACTTACTGCACTTATTATAATCGGTAGGGATGAAAGGAAAAATACCATGGATCCCTACCAGTAATGACTCTTTTTCTCATGTGGTGTGGTGGAGGTGGAGGAACACTCATTACACCTAATCGGAAAAAACTCAGTTGTCCTTACCAGTGGCAATATAGTCCTTGCAGGTAGCAATAAGTGGATCACAATCTTCTATTTTCGGTATGTGGTTTGACTATATAACTAATAATTCTAAAATTCGAACCTAAGCAAATTTTTGATAGTCGGTGTACCCTTACTATCACTTACTGATGATAGTTTTAATACCCTCTGAAGGTTTGAAATAAAGTCAACTGCAGACTACGATAGTATTTATAACTGAATACCACAAGTTGTCTGGCCCACATCAAACGGCAAAATGTAGCCGTCTGAAAATTATAACTTTGCCCTAATAAATAAATATCATAACAACATAAGAATGAGTACCTGTCGTGTCTACTCAAGGATACTTGTATAAATTCACAAACAAAAGACTGCAGTTGCACCGATCTAGCGTTCTCGAATAATCCGTGCATTGACATCGCGAATGCACCCATAATCCGAACTCGGTACTGCGATATGCAGTTCATTTGCAGTCACCGAAATCTAAATAACAGTTAAAAGTGCCATTCCTTTCAAGTAGCAGTGACGCTTTTAACAACGTTATATAATTAAGTTTAAAGTAACATTATGTTCTCCGTAAAGGTGGTTACAACGTGTATAGATTTTTAACAGTCCTTACGAAAAAAAAGCAGCCAAGTGCGTGTCGGACCACGAGCAGTGTAACAGTGTAGTGTCCTAACGTTATAACATCTAATTCTCGTCAACTTGTAAAGCCAACTTAGTCGTGATAGTTTTCTTACTTCTACTACTACTTTCGTAACTTCAGTATAATCGGTCGGTCGGTCGATCACATACACTGGACATTCCCAGTAACATATACTACTACTGTGAATTTTTACACATTTTTAAAAGCCACAGTTTAACAGATATGGGGTTGGGGGATCTGGACTCAGACAAAAATTGGGATAGACGTGAAAAAAATGTCTCGTCCCCACGTGACGTGTATGGGAGATACCCTTTTTTTCGTGATTTGCTTGTTGCTCCTTGTTGTTCATGAGAAAAATTGTCTTGACACACAGACAGACGGATATCCTTCTATAATCCTTTTTACTTTTCAGGTACCATGGCGAAGGCAGCATATGTTTAGAATGGCAATAAGGGACTAATTAATTACAGCCATCCTCTCTTAATAACGGGAAGCGCCATTTGCTACCAACGTGACACTTCATTAAATTACAATCAAACACCTGTTCACAGTCGGAACAAACTGCATCAGCACTTTTTTTTCTTCATCATATTAATCTAATTTTTATATGTTTTCTCACAGCACGTAATTTATTTTTCAATGTGGACTAAACTTTCCGTTTTCTCGTTCGTCCTAAATTTTTAGGTTAAAACTAAATCATGCAAGCATTGAAGAACTAGCCATGTGACACTAAATAACTCAATATTTTATGAAGGTACTCGATCGCCAATCGTCGAGTGAATCATTATTACTGTAACAGCCATTCCAACACATTAAAATTATTTTTCTGATTTTATAAATTGAAATCAAAAAACTAATGTTTTCAAAACCGTTGCGAACTATTTCATATCCCTTAGCGTGTATCAGATTTCTGTGTTTGCTATATTATGCATTGCATGTGACGCGGGAAAACAACAGTTGACCCGAGCTGACCCGTCGATGTATTGCATGATACTTTGTTGTATTGAGATATTATGGTGATTGTGAGTTATTGATCAATGTATCGAGGCTTTGAATTCGTCAGCACATGTAAAGCGGACACCACTCAGATATAAAGTTGGTCCAAGCAAGACGCGTTTCACTGTTGCTGTCACACATTTTGTTTAGGATTTAGTTAGATGTTTGTCGCTCGCGACTTCTCTATTTAAATTGTCCCACTGTAAATACTTAGATCCTAACAAGGATATTTTCTGACTCTCCAACTACCTATTACAAAAATTTAAGTAAGATCTAACTAAACTTAATCACAGCCTTATCTTTCTAATTCTAAAGTAATAAATTAGTAAAATATTTTTAATGCCTTAGGCCATTAGCTTTTAAAATATATACGAGTACTTTTATATCGTACAAAGCGTATTACCAAATCTTACGTCAGGTTGAAACCCGTTGTACCCAGGTAGAGCCTTATCTATGTACAAGTTTTGTGTGGCATACAGTCAGGTATCTAACCGATATCGCGGCCAGACAACTGTCTGTGACTAGTTTATTTATTTACTGTTTGACCTAAAAGTTCTGGAACCGGGATAAGTACTTAAGTATTTCGAGGAAAAAACCAATGATAGAAATAAAAGTAACGAGACTTTTATGTCGGAGATGCTTTGTAGACGATATTACTTTGGTTTACCGACCTGCTTATTTTATTCTTCACAAAGAAACGAATTTTAATCAAACGACAAACAGAAAACGACTTTTTAAAATTAAAATCGGTTTATCATAAGTTTACATCCACAACTATGAAGTCAGTCATTTTAGGGTTCCGTACCTCAAAAGGAAAAAAGGAACCCTAATAGGGTGGGTCACTTTGTTGTCCATCTGTCTGTGTGTCAAGACGTTTTTCTCAGGGACGCGTAGAGATATCAAGTTGAAATTAATATCGAATACTCAAATTTGCCGTTCCTTGGATCTGTGTAAAATCAAACTTATAATTTCCATACAAAATGCAAGGGAACCAAAACCGGTACTTCCCGTTGACTGAAATTTGGCGAGAAGCAAGGCCGTACAGCGCGGTCTTATTAAATCTTCGTTTTTTTTTAATTTTTTAAAGTCTTGTGTAAATTTCTTTAAATATGACGATAATTTATTGATGGCGTCGGAAAATTAAGCTGTTTGAGATAGAATAAAATAATTCAAATTCAAATAGTATTTATTGCACACACACACAAAACAAAACAGAAAAGAACATAAAAGGTACAATGAAGGCGGCCTTATCGCTAAGAGCGATCTCTTCCAGGCAACCTTGGGACAGAAGAATCGTGTGATTAAGAAGGGGTAAGTAAGTGGAACTAAATTTATAAATAAATATATACACATTATACATACATATAATGAATAAACAATCCAAAATAATGTATGGCAGAATTATTTTTCTTTTATAGATCTACAAAAAATTCAGCGATGGCATGAATACTATACCAATATTCTAACTTCAAAAAATGATGACATATAATGTGATATTTGCCGTACCTTTTCAATCTTTATTCTGGTCGTATGATCGTAATAAAATTAAAATAAATTATAGAGTCCACATGGATGAAGTCGCAGGCAGAAGCTGGTTTGTTATACATTAAAAACCAAACTCAATTTATTTCACAACTATCGCTAACGTCTGCATTTCTAAAGTGTAGACGCATATCATTTTGCTATTTCTACAATACAATCACATCATCATCAACAGGGAAACGTTCACTGCTGAGCATTAGGGATTTACTCAATCATTCACAACAAATCTAAATCCAACAATATTCGCAAACGTCAACCAGAGCGTAGAACCGTACCTCACCAACCAACCAACCAATTCAATTCTTGATATTTATGGCAACTACCAACATCATGGTAATTCTGACAAAATCTGGTGTCCAAAGAGGCAACGTGTAATAGGAAATAATCGGTTAGCCAGACACGCGATACACTTTGAGAGGACTGAAACAAAAAGGAGAAAACTAACACGAAGCATAGTTAAGTTACTAGAGGGATTACAACTTTATATTGTTGGAATGAATAAAATTAGAAAGAGTATAAACAAAACGTGAATAGACATAAGAAACAAGAGATTTGAGATTAGAAGGACGGGGGATATTATCGGGGAGAAAATTGTAAAGCGACGATTTATTATTAGGGAACAGAAAAAAATATGGTCCGACGTACCCTCGTCTAAACCACATTCACAAATAGAAGAGTCTCTAAGTTTTTAACCGATACTATCGAGTTTGCGTTAACGCCAGATTTGAATGAAGGGTCACAGCTTCTTAAACGTGCACCCGGAGGCGCTGCACAATTCTTCATACAAATATGACGTTACCGCAAAAAACTCGCCCTAGTTGTACCGATAGCTAACAAAATTCAAGTAACTCCATTCACAGATTACAATTTATATTGCATAGGCAGTTTCGTGAGCGTGCATTCCGACTGGAGTTCGAGGGGGTACAGACAATGGGGGGAGGGCGGCGGGCCAGGACGGGTCGAGGGCGGCGGCGGGGGTGGGGGGACTGTGTGTATTTCGGCGGCCTTCCTGAAGAGCCTTCAGGCCGACGCGACGGACCGTCTAGACGTCTGGCAACTGCCGTGTCGTAACCTGCACGATCCCATTCTCTCTCGTGTCTCTAAACTAGTTTGTACGCTTTTGTTTTTTATCTTAATGATGATTCGAGAGTCTTGATATTACTCTATGTCTGCATGTAGTGTTTGTGTTGACGTCAAACCTGTATGATATTTGTGTAGAAGTGGGGTCTAGGACGTCTCGATGCTTGCACGTCTAAAACCTGCAAAATTAAATGTTAATGTTTTTTTTTTCAATTAGCATATTTTTTCCCAATCTTTTCATCTCGTCATGAAATTCTTTCTAACGTGGCAAAGGTGTCTCATGTCGAATAGAGGACTTTTGCAGGTCTTGTTTATTATTAATATTTTTAATACGTGAATATATATTTTTATTCTCAGCGCAAAAAATGTATATGCAAAGGTATAGCCTTGTATTCAAGATCATAAAATCTTCAATCAACATCTCTTTTAATAAGCTTATGAAATGATACTTACTTTGTCATGATAAGCTTTTTTCAGAGTAGGTTATATATTGTCGGAAATCATTTCGATAGCTTGACCATCCACAACTTTGCTTTATTCGGTTTAAGTTCACTGTCTAGCAACATAAAGGCGAGTCGTGCCAACCGAAAAAAAAATTGATTAAATAATCGCAAGTCAGGATTACGGTTCGCTATTTGACAATAGGGATCTATGTGGGTCAACTCAGCCCGATATCGTTGGATACTTGGATAGGTTCAGGCTTGGACGCAACGCATGAAGTTTAAAATAGACTGAGAGGTCCTGCCGTAAACATAACATTATTGCATACAAATACTAAACTTAGTGCGTTTAGACATTGTTATGCATTCTATAGTAAATATATATGTATAATAATAGTTCCCTGCTGAACTCCTCATAGATGGTAACAACGAACCATACATACAATATATATTTATGAAAAATACGATCGCTGTAAAGCCCTTTCTTTAGTTCTTACTTTCTGCAGAACGCAAAAAAGCCAATATGAATATGGCATGATGAATCATACACACAGTAAGATTTCAATGTCAGTTGGTTCGTACCCTGGAATTCTCCCTTATGCGCTCTCTACGATGCCCAAGATGGGCAAAAGAAAACGGTAGGTCATTCATTCTAAATTCGAAACCACATCTCATCTCTATTATTGTACTTAATTTTAAAATCATGCTAGACAGAACATAATCGTAACAACCCTGCAATGTTTGACACTACGAGTACAACGGAATAAAGTTGTACAATTTTAGACTTTTGATTCGTATTACTTCGCATTTCAGTTGTACGTTACCTTGTGAAAGGTGTTTTCTGGGAATATGGAATTGGCAATTAGGCATTAAATATTCAGATTCTAAAAATACAATTGTTGTAAAACATTAATTCCTAAATTTGTTGTAAACAATATACTGCTTGTATCTCTAAAGGGCTATTTTTGAAACGAACCAAAATTAATAACATTTCGTTTCAAAAGTTGACTCCTTAGTTAGGCTCAACGGGAATGAGGACAACCTTCAAAATTGTACAGTCTGAAGTAACTATAATAAAGAATGACGTGTATTGAATGTTGGCAGCTCTTAATCTATAATGGTGGTGTAACAGTTGGGTTGGTAGACGCGTAGCGGGCGTGACGCATCAATAAATCCGCCGAGACAAGGTCAGGCGGGGGTCACGGACGCGGGTCTAGACTAGACTGCACTGGTACTACATCTATTCAACTATAACTTCGCTAGGCGCGCGGAGCGGCCGGCGGCATGGCGGCGAGGCGTGCGGCGCTGTGCGCGACAGTCGATACTTTACATATTTGCCACAATTTTTATCTCCATACATGTGCCTGCTTAAAATTTATTTATATTCATATTTTTCATATTCATATTCTTGTAGTTTGCCTTTTATTAACAGACAATTATAATCCTCCAAGTCCTCTTTTCAAATAAAATATTCAATTTCAGCTTAAACTAGGTACTATATTAAATTTCATAGATGGTATTTAAAATAATTTGACACTACAGGCTAACAGTAACAATGAATGTATGTAATAAACGTAAATAATTATAGTTTAAAAAACTAAAACACGATTTACGAGTGTCGTACTAAAAAGCTTTTTAATCCTAAAACCACTTTTATACGAGTACATACGTATTTATTACTCACACAGACTTTATTGTGGAGGACGGGCCTGCAGGCGTCAACTAGAAACTGGTTTTTATTTATTAATTTCTTTCTCCTCTTTCAACTTGGTGCATAATTCTGCAAATAGTGGCTTTTGATTTTAAAATTTCTTGATACTCAGCCGACCGTGTTTGGCGGTTTCACTGACGTTCCGGATGTTCCCGTGACACTAGGTTGCTGCGTTGTTTTGTCAATCACTTATTGTACTTTAAGCGGTTCTAGTTTTTACCTACTTTATTTTATCAATGAATATGTTTTTGTTGTTATTGTATTTCGGTATGAAAGGTAGCAGCGCCGCTTTCCGAAAACGGGGTATGAAGGGTAAAACTTATATACATTAAAAAATTTAAAACGGCACTTCCAAAATTTAGCGAAATAAGCTAAATAGAAAGTTTATCACTACGCCTTCTAAATAAGCTTTTATATCTAACTAATTTTCTCGACAAAAGATCATAAAACAAAATCAAAGTTGAATATGAATCACTTATAAATAAGTAGTTCATAAGTTAATATATAATTATTGTATGTAGAGTATGTATTATTATTACTGATATATATTTGTTTGTTTTATGTATCTCGTATTTATGTAATCGTTTATTATATTTATTATATCGTATACGCCTAGCTGCCCTCCTCTCCTCACTATTTCTCACTTGACCTAGGACTGCTGTAAGAAATTTCTTTTAGAAATAAGCTGTTCCTTTTGTATATATTTTTCTGTTTTTGTGTTATGTAAATATTTTCCGTGTACAATAAATCGTTTAAATAAATAAAATAAAAATGAATTAAATACTTATGTCAATTGTCTGCTGATAGTTGTTTTTATGAAATAAATAAACCGTTAACCTTCAATTAGTTCATCGTGTAACTAGACTACTTTACTCGGAAAATGTGATGTACTCGTAAGTACGCTCCCTGAGATGATAGAGAGGCAATTACGCTAGGCCATAGGTTGCCTCTCGTATCTCAAATGCTACATATAAAACTTAAAGATATAAATCAATGCTAGAACTTTTACACAACATCAAATGTTTGAATCTGGTTCCAAAAATCCAAAATAGAATCCTGTAGAACTAACACATCAACACAATTTTCGCATTTTAACCCTCGAATAGTCCCTGGCATTTTTTTATAAATCTTTTTTCCGAATTATAGTATCTGTGAATATACCTAACGGATCGGTGTCTAACGAAATATCATTTCCTTAATACTTTTTCTAAAAATCGCATACAGCCGTTTTTGAAATCGTGACTGCCATGAAACGGTGCCACTTACCGTGGAACTTCGCTAGACGGTCTTGCAATGCGCAGTAATTTAGGGCCCATGTTGAAATATCTCCTTTTACGACATGAGCGACATTGTTTACAGCATGATGTCGTGTCGCCTCGCAACAAACCGCAGCCTTTAGAAAACAGGCAATTTGTCTTTCAAGATAAATGGTGATTACATTCGGACTGTAGACTTGCGACTCGCGCCCAATTTTCTAGGTTTAGGTCGTTACTGAACAAACAGAGACGCAAAAAACTTGAGATAAAAACTAGGCAAGTATATCCACGACCGTGTCCAATTCTTTTCAATTTGGTAAGTGTATGGCTTGTTTGGTTTGAGATTAATCTTAGGAGTTGGGAATACATTAGTTCTGCTATTTGATGACAAGCGAAAATATGTTGTTCGTTAACGTTTTTGTTATGGGAAACTGTTAACAACTTTTTTGTCTGTGTTGTCATCATACTTGTATTTGTCATCCAAAAAAGTCAACCACTAATAAACATTAATATAATTTTAAAATTCCACAAAGGAACGGGTTTGTCGGGGGCATCCCCATTTGGAGCCTGGTGTACTCGTATCAGCCTACTGATCAACTATGAGAATTGAGTAGTGCTATAGGTCATCCATTACGCTACAACACATGCGGAAATGATTCATTCTAACCATAACCACAAAACCTCTTCAGATTGTACGTATTTAAACTTATCGACGACTCTTGCAAATAAGACAAGGAAATAAAACCTCCTTGTAGGTAACGCGACTCTCATTAATTGTTTTTGAAAGTACTTACTTTTCTTTCGCTTCCTCGGCATAAGGCGCCAGTAATTTTGTCAGACGAGGTCGTCTGGGGCGCAGACCTGCTTTCCAAACGGAATTTATGGCCACTGTCTCCATCTCGCTTACTTGCTGCTCTCGTACTTGCTTTTTTAAAGGTACAGACTATTTCAGAGTTTCGGTTTCCATCTTCAGTTTCAGTAAATAATTTGTCTATTCGCCTATGAAAGAGCTCGGCAAATGACTAACGATCTGCTTTATTGAACTAGGGAACGTACAAAACTCGTCATCGTCAGTGAATTCTATTCGACCTGGCCATTCGTGTATATGATTAGGGTTCGGTAATTTGTATGTTGTTTCTTTTGCGATATTTATGTTATTGTTGTACTTATTGCAATTCTTGAGTGATTGAATACTCGGAGAATCTTTTTCTCCTCATCGATGTCAATGACTTGTGAAGTTCAGCATTTACTTGATAGTTTTAAAATATGGTACTTTGCGAATTGGTCATAAAAATATTGCAATGGCAATTTGTGAATTGGAATGGAAAAAGTATTATTGATAAAGAATCACTAAATATACTTACTACAGGAAAAGACTAAAGAAAGTAGAGCTATGAACCCAAATCGAACCAATCTGTCGAAATCTCTATTCGGGACCAACCTTTAGCAAACAGACCGCGTGTGCTACATTAATTCATGCGAGGCAGACAAGGCTGTTATCCAGTACCAATAGATACGTTATCAGAGAACCCACATACCACTTGATACGGTTAGTCTGCACACTTCAGCCTGTCTGGACAAATGTTTGAACTACATGTTTTGTCTGCGCTATGTTAATGGCCGGTTTTTGCAGTAACAAGCTCGGCTAATGATACCTAGTTGCACCTTTCTATATCAAATAGTTGCAGTTATACATGCGGTATTATATTTATATGGCTTTACATTTTTACATAGTTTATGGCCGCGACTGCGTCTGCTTTGAATTCGTAAATTATCGCAAGGAAACTACGGAAACATGTATATGTGACAAATTTTATCCCAAACGTTCAAACATACAAACCTTTTCATTTACATATAAAATAGCTTAATTTAGTTACTAATACTTTTAAAAGTATTTCAATTGTATGGCAAATAGCACAAACTCGTTTTTATATAGGACAGGATAAAAAGGGTTTTCATTAGGAACTGGTTTTGACCTGGATGTAATGTTATGAAAACATAGTCAACACTGTACCCTCGTTGTACCAAAATTATTAATAGAATAAATGGCAAAACAATAAACTAAAATGGAGAAACATGCCTGTTAATTTTAAATATATTTTAATGGAGAAGCTACTGTGAAAAAGAATATAAAGGAGATGTCTAGCCGGAATTAATTGTGTAATAGTAGACTATGCGAGCCGTAATTCGTGTTGCCGACACCGGTCAAATAATAAAGGAGCTATTCAGTCGGAATTTGATTGTGTAATAGTAGCCTATACTAGTCGTAATCCATGCTGTTGAAGTCGGCCGGTGAATAGGCCCTAAGGGAGAATTGGGCGCCCTTCCTGAGTAGCCTTCAGGTGACGCGACAAACGTCTAGACGGCTGGCGCCTACCATGTGTCGCAACCAGCACTCATAATTTTTACGCGTTTTGTTTTATACGATTAATGGAAAAACCATCTTCTAAGTAGGTGGCTTTGTATGTCGCTGAATAGAAGCCTATCTAGCTAGACTGAATCGATCTAACATCCAATCTACAAAGGGATTTAGAAGCAATTTGCTGGGAAAGTAAATAAAACTGCAGAAACCCGTTTTATCCTTAAGTTGTTTAGGCTGACGGCTCAGGATTAGGGATGTTGGTCTTACGGTTTCCAATCGCCTGTTTCAATTTTTCGGGTTGAGGGCGTGTTCATCGGTTTGTTGATAGCATCAGAAACCATACAGTTCTAGCATGTCAACAAAGTCTGTAAAAAGGTGGTGAACATTGCTCCTACGGTATACATAAATTGTACTTTCTTTTAGCTCTACACGGCACCGGCTTGTTAGAAGGTTAGAATGAAAACTAGTCTTATCTATTTAAATATACTACATACACAAATAAATATAATTAGAATACACATGTAAATTGAATGTAAGAAGATTATTATTTGACAAAATAAGAGTGTCACACTCCCAACTGAATTAAATAATTAAGTTCTACCCACCTCCTTCTATAATTGATAAAGCAGACGAATGACAGTCTCACTAGGTGTTGATATCCTACTGTTATGCTCGAAGGGTTTAGCTTCATTATTTATTGTGCCAATTGCCAATGAGTGGAATACCCTGACAGTGGGAGGGCAATCCACCCTCCATGAACTTCATGAGAGATTGTGATCAAATGTTTTCTAAAAGTGTTGATTACAGTTAGAGACAACTTTAAACATATGATAAAATTAAATTGAATGTCCCAGTCTGACACTTATAATAGTATAAGTTCATTTTTTGATGCAGTAGCGCCCGGCCATCAAAGTGTTCGCCTTCTCGATCATTATGGCCGTAGTCGTGAGCTAGAAAATAACCGTTCGGGTCTACAGACTTTTAAATCTGGCAGCTCTATTTCTGGTGGTTAATTTCGGCGCAGTACACTTTGTAACAGTGGAAATAAATATCTCTAAGTAGGAACCTGGCCTTGCCTTCTCAGACAGCGATAATGGCTGTGAACGACCTCCTGACACTCAAAATGGTTTCCACGCGTACCGCCAACGGTTTCTATTGGAACTACATAGAATTCTATTCTAATGGTAGATACGCACATTTTTCTCAGGCGGCGGAGCGTGGCGTCTAGACTAAAGCCAGGGGTACCAGTTTTGCGAAAAAGTTTGAACTTTTAATTGATTTTGGTTGGAAGTTAGATTGGAGTAAGAATTCGATCTGTGGCTGTGTGAGCAAGGTTTAATTAAGCTGGAATGGCTGGTATTTAGAGATATTGTACTCTAGAAGCCAGTTTTATCTAGCATCTACAATAGTGTAGATACTACTTCACTTTCCATATTTTAGTAGATCATCCACCATCTCACACATGGATAAGTCATTTTGTTGTTGTTGTTGAAAATATATTAGAACTAAGTCCGGGAAAAGAGGTGCTTCAAACTCGGCCTGCATTTCTACACTATTTAAAAAATCAAGAAATAAATTAAATGTGCATAGAAAAATACTAATTACATTTTTGCATCTATTTTAATTGTACAAAACTGTACTAAGTAACAACGTCAATATCATTTTATTGACTCCATCTTTGTTTTCAACATTAAGTCTTACGTGTTCCGTGCGTTTTATATGTTTTTGTACAAATAAACTAAACCAAAATATACAAAAATGTTAACTGAATGACTTTTATTTGATACTGGTCTTTTAAAATTATACGTGTACAAGACCAGGCCCTAGCGCCATACTTTCGCGCAACGTGACATTTAAATGTGTCAGAAATCACAGTGCATTTTGGTCAACGGTTTGATCGTTACAACAAGCTGAGCTGTATATTGTTTCCCTTATTCTACAGGATGCATTTTGAGGAAGACAGAACTGTTGCATGCATGCCAGCCCTAGTCCGTTAGTAAAATACTCGCCATCTTTATAATTACGTTTATTTTTGTCAAAGATAGACTTTCTCATGTATTCCTTCATTCCTTGAAAAGTCCAACATTTAACGTCATCTTATCGACTGCTTGAGTCAAAGTGCTGAATGTGAGCAGAGATCGCAACGACTAATTTCCTAAATACAATACGTGGTTATCATACTCGTAGTCATCACACGGAACTGGCGGGTTGGCATTGGCACCCCAGGGTTGAAACCTGGGATGGTTTTACTATGTCTGTTTACGTTAGTTACGCGATAGAACGAGGGTGGATATAAGTTTAGGTTCGTTGCTATATTGCTCCTTATTCTATCGTAACTAAAGTTGCAACTTATTTAAATGAATTTTCGAAGCGAGCTTTCTGTAGTACTCTTAAGAGGGTATGCTGTTGTCAAAGCGCCCATACAAACGTAGTCCAGTCATATTTTGAGTATTAAGCTATGAAAATCTATGAAATTTTCAAGACACAATCTAGAAACAAATATCTGTGTCGGTGGTGAGTCAGATTTTCGTTTAAATATATACTTCCAGAGTTACAGGGCGTCAAAGTATTGTATTTTTCGGTAGTAAAAAGCCCCAACTTTGAACCTGATTTACAAGAGTATGAATCAATTTAGAACAATTTGGAAAAACCACCGACATCTGAAATTTCATTAGTATACTGTATTTAAAAAATGGTTACATAATATACTGTATCCTTCAAATGATCCCTGGACTACGAAACATCCAAATAACGGGTGGATAACATCGCATAATGTATGCTGTCTCACCGTACGCGCTCGGGTAGGATAGGGCTCGGAGAGGGACAGCTACAAAACAATTTAACCTTGAAACTGACCACGTGGTCTTACCAACATAGCCTCTTAAGCTGTGACGCTACGGGAACCACTGGAAAACAGAGTTATTCTGTACTGAATCCGGGAAGGCCACGGTCTAAATTCAACTTAGAATAAAGCAAAAAAGATTAGGCTCTAGCCAACTAATGCGTGTGATAAAAATTCCTTTCCGAGGAATCCCTGCCGAGGTGAAAGCGTGTCTCCGCCATTTGAGTGGTGACGACATTGTTCCGGCCTGCAGATGGCTTTGATATGCCTTTTTGTTGTTTTATCTAAACGATCTCAAAAGGCCACCAAGAATCCTACTGTTCAGAGGCTTAACTTTCTAGTTTCCACCTACTTCAAATTCATTACTTTAAACACCTGGAATAATCCACCGCCTTGTGTCCTAAAACTTCTCATTGCTCTAAACAAAAACAACATGCAGTGTTGATACCACTGTTGTATTCTTTAGATTAGATTGAGGCTTCTGGGTGATCAAAGAACAAGTGTAAACCCATCATACATTTAAAAAAATTCCTCCTGTCTCGTATCCCAAATTGTATTGCCCGCTAGGAAGGAACACTGCCCTTATAAGTGTCCAAAATCCAATGTTTTCTTTTTTTTTTCTTGTCTGCCAGAAAAAATATATTTATAATCGTATTTGAAAACTACGAGGCTGTCGTCACGGAACAGGGGATGAGGTTGTGTAACATTCGAGAGCGTTCACCGGCTGCCATATAATATTTTTGTTTAAATTGTCAACAATAATAAGTGATTTTTTCCAAATCTATCTTTTATTTGAACTATATACATTTATTTATTTAACATTCGTGTGTTATATATTTTCCACAAAAAAAATAGCTGAAATAGTAAAACAAAACATAATGTCCTTTAAAAATAAAGGTTTTAACCAAGTGATAAGTGAATAGTATTGGTTACATAGTACACAGCTGGTCATTCTGAAACTGGTTGAGACTCGCATCAAGCTGTAAAACTATTTTGGTACTGAATTAATTCGCAAATATCATAAATATTTTAGGCATAGTTCATTGTGTAATTTCGTTTTAATTTCCCTAATGAGGATATTATTTTTTATTAAATAACATATACGAAGTAATTTGGAACTAAGCATCATAGACATTAAAAAATAAAGATTTGCTATTGCTGTAAGTTTGCTATATCTCTGATTTGCTATTAGTATCGGACGGCTACACAATATTATGCACAGTACATTATACGAGTATAATTATATGCCGGGAAAATAAATTGTTACAACAATGATTACATTTTGATAAGTAGTTAACCATTGAATTAACCACATACAGTTCAAAATTTATTATCTACCGACCTTCGTTCGTTAGAAACTACTACTAATGTTTTTTCTATAGCTTGCACTGGTAGTTTTACGTTTTGAACAGAAAATAGGAAAAAATATACGGGTATTTTTTTCCTAAAATAAGAACCTGAATAATGGATTTATAGACCCCAAAACTCAGTATCTGTAAATAGTAAACATTTATAAATAAGAATTGCTAGTTTTAAGCTATAAGACAAATAGGTTTTCGTTTTAGTGCAAAGCTCTAAGCAAGGCAAACGAACCTTCACAAAGTTAAATATTTAACTATACGTTGGAAACACTGTAGTCACGTTTTTGTAGCGTCCTTTTAGGCAAATGTATGTTTGGGGCATGTTAAATTGACCGAAACCTACACCTCCGCAACAACGTAACAATCAGTTCCACCTCTTCAAAATTGACAGAGTACATAATACATGTAAACAGTAATATCACGTCGGGTATGCATTTATGTTTGTTTTCCGCGGGAATTTTCCAAGTGTCTGCAAACGTTCGACAACGCTCTGGTGAGTCACTCCAGTGGACTATATTCTACAAAATATCATGTTATACGAGTATGTAAGATATACAATATGAATTGTTCAATTTCTGACATTCGCTTTGATACGTTTTCTGATGCGTCTTTCCCTTCTATACAAGGCCACAGCGCAGAGGTGTGAAACTAATCACATACTCGTATAGAATGAAAACCACTTTTTTCTAAGGTCTTCCAATCTATACAAGACTAGTACGCAAATACTCGCGTATACTTCGTAGTGACGTAACTAACTTGTTTGTTCCGCAATATACAGTGCCAGTACCCGTACGGACTAATCGTGTATAGATCGGAATAAGAGCTCCGAACTCTAGATTACAATGCATACGCGAGCAGTTGCATGCTCGCCACTTTGATTATTATATAAAATTTGTCTCTATTGTAAACACTGCAACATTTTTCGGCACATGCCATTGCTTTGTTTCTACATATTTATTTAAAAAATATGGTAAATATATTAATTTAAACAAAATGGTTACCAAAGACAGTCTTGAAGAATTTTTACTACTCGTAAGTAAATGTGGTGAATATAAACAAGAACTGTTTACAATGAGTTAGTTTAGTATCCTTATATTTTATCTATGTATTATATTTATATATGTATATATTGTTTTTAATTATTTCGTTCTCAAATCTCTTTGTTTGTATATCTTTTTCTTTTATTATTATGATATTGTATATGTCTCCTCACACCACGCCTTTATCATTCTCGTCGCCCTGGTTGACTGGAAGAGATATATCCCTATATAGGGATAAGTCCGCCAATTCTGCTTTTATTATTGTTTTTAAATTTTAATTTATTGAAGTGTTTAAGTTTTAATGAGGATACGTGTAACATTTAGCAAAATATTAATAATGCTTGCTAATTTGTACTAATACTTTTTAAATAAAAATATCATATCAGCCATTTTTTGTTTATTTAATCCTACTCTTATTAAGTTTTTCACTAAACTATATTTTTAAAACTCTTTTCACGCTTAGTGCTAAAGTTATAGTCGGTAAGGACGTTACGTTACGTTATTCACGTTACGAAGAGTGCATCTATCATGAGTTTACGCAGGTGATAACGTATATCGTTAACTATCGCTCTGTCCTTGTCACCCGCATCTAGACTGAGCAACATTTCCGATAGTATTCGATATACGTTATCGCCCGCGTAAACTCATGGTAGACGTACTGTACAGTGTACACGAGCAGTACACAAAATTCGTGTATACATTGCAGTCACAGATGTAAACAGTTTCCTGTGGCTGCGTTTTGGCCTTGTATAGTTTGGAAAGGCGCATTTCTGATGCTGTTCAGTTAGCTAGGAAATTGCTGAGCTTGAGGCTAATATGATAATATGGTGCTAGTTACATTTATGGATCCTTATGGTCCATCGGGACTTAAAAATGGATCTTGTAACCAGAGTAGGTAGTCCACAAGTACGCCGAAGCTCACTAACAGAGGCTTCATAAACATGTAAATGTAATTAGTGAATAAAAATAGAGTTATAGTGATTAGTGCTTAGTGAAAGAACACATGAACAAAGTGTCTTCGCCTTAATTATAGACTAAGAATGGTCAATGGACTGATGACTTACTTAGAAATAATGACCTATAGAAGTTTAAGTTCAATTAAAATTAGTTATTAGCTACGAGTATGTAAGCTGATTTGCAAATAAGTGATGTAGAATTATTTTTTGAATTTCCAAACTTTATTGTTTTCGATTGAAACTAACACATAGTTTTATGTAAATTATTTTCGTGTCGTGAGCTCACTTTAAATAAGCTCAATAAAATGTTGTTAACACAGTCTAGCATCTTCATCGAAAAAATAATTACAGTTTCGGTCTAGCAACTAACGTCATAGGCATGTGGTCTTATATTATTTCTATACCTAAATGATCTAATTTCAAAATAACGAAGACTCCAATATAACTGTCATAAAAGGTGACGATGGGATTTAACATTCTGGGAATTCAACTTTTACGGGTTTCAACATGATTCAAATTCAACTTGATGGTCCGAAAGGACTTTCCCCACGTATGAGGTTATTATTTTCCAAATATCTTTGTTATGTTCCTACACCGCAGGGGCACGTATTGGAATACACTTCCTTTCTCTTCGTTCAGACTCCAACCAAAATCTTTTTATTGAAATAGTAGTCACAGCAAAAAGTAAAAAGTTGTTCAATAAAAGATTGCTTTTGTCTGGTTGCTCTGCTTGTTGACTAAAACAACCATATCGGCGAAAAAAATATTACAATTTATTGAATGAATAAAAAACATTATGTTTCTGTGTTTTTACATTCTATTAGTACAAATAAGCAATATTTAATTAAATCTACTTAATGTGTATTTACAACATATTCAGAGCAAAAAATTATATGATCTATAGATTTAAATTATGATATGATTCTAGATAGTAATTATAGACAAAGATTAAATGTATCTATATTTTGAGGTGATTAATAGGTGCTTGTCTCGCTAGAAGTTAGGTCTACGAACTTAGAAACTGGTTGCGTAGGCATTTACACAGGTATTTTAATGTGTTTGTGTGTGCCTAGCTGAGCCGATGTCGAAATCCACTTTTGAAATTAGAAATCTTGACTTGTAATTCAAATGGAATCTTTTTTACTTTTTTATAGATTTTAAATATAGAAGTGTCAGGACTTAGTATCGCTATCCAAAGGGAAATGCTGTCAATTTATAGGATTTATTTTTCCACCGACTTCAAACAAGAAGAAGCTTTTAGTTAAAATGTATGTTTTGTGTGTGTGAGGGTGTTTGTAGTCGGCTTACAGTAGGTATGTACTCGCACTCTATGTTTGCCCCTCTGAAGTTAGCTACGAAAGGCTGCGAAGTATCAATTTATTAACGTATAAGTGGGAGGCAGGACCAGGTAGCAGGAGGAAATAAATGTCCTAGTGATGTATGTCATCTAGGGATATATACGAGTATTATCGAAAATAATACACATATACATAATATAATAATAATACATACATAATATAATACATATACAGAGTCTATGGAAACAATGTAAAATTTTACTACTTATCAAATTTGTTGCTAACAATCAAATCAAATTATTTCAGATATAATTTCAATTAACAATATTTAGAACAGTAAAATGATCCGAGTGTAATTTCAAACCCTGTCTTGAATATTTAACTGACGTCCCTTGGACGTCCCTGTCAAATACGGCTTCCCTCGTCGGCGCTGGTAACGAGGCTACCTTTGAGATGTTTACTTCATTTAATTTTGAGATATGTATACCTAGAATTCATTTCAAACTGTCCATAAATTTATCATTTTTAAAATTGTCAGTAGTTATTCTAGCCGTCAGAATATACGTTATTAATTTCAAATCAACATTAAATTCGAAGAGAAAAGAATCCGCTTTTCGTAAACTGTCGATTTCAACGTTAATTTTAAAAGAATATAAAAAATTGTACATTCTTGGATTTGTTTATTTGTCTTTGTAGATCTGCTAACAGAAATAGAATGGTGTTTCCAAAAACATGTAACTTTTATGGGATACGAACTAGGTCAAGGTCCTAAATATAATAAATCAATTGAAAGTGGACTCTAAAGCGGAACTGCTAACTAAATATACATACAAGAAATAAATACATAAATGTCTCTTAAAGAGTCTTGATAGTTAATAAAAAGCTATTAGAATGTTACAAAATATTAAATAACGAGAGTTTTTTCTGCCAACAAACTTTAACTAAGTTTAGCAGTTCCAATGAAAATTGTTGTACTTATGTTTTTCATGAATAAAATGCTTTTTCTTATCCTAATATTATACGTAAATGTGAAAGTGAGGTTCTGTGTTTATTCTTCCTTTATTTCGTAACGGAGAGCCAGAATAACTTGATTTTTTGTACAAAAACACATGAAGGATTCCAAAAGGATGTAGTCTACTATTTATCCCCAACAAAAAATAGTACCCGTTGGACTTTTCTGAAGTCTACACGGGCAAAGTGAGATACAGCCCGGTCTACAGTTAAAATTTTCACAGATTATATATTTCTGATGCCGCTATAACTATAAACACTAAAAAACTATTTTACTGGTAGACGCTTGAAATATTCGTAGAATATTGAGTTATATTATTCGCTTTAAAAATAAATAATAAAAATATTATTCAAGTGCGACTCCCATATAACATACATGATATTTTACCGTTTTTATAGATAAGGTACGCTACCCTTCGTGCGCGAGTCCTTCTCACTTAGGCGGTTTTTTGACTCTACATTGTTTGAATAACAAATTTAATAAGTTTCACTTCTTGGTAAGCAGGCCTCTTCACAATAATAAATAAGTGTACTACGTACTATATTTTGATCGCATATACCATAGAATATACCAATGCTTTTCATCGTCGAGTGGTCAAATGCTTCTCAACATTTTTTATGCACGATGAGTTTGCACTTGGCCTTCATCTCACCTGCTAGGATGAATAAGGGTGGAAGTGTGCTCACCCATAAACCACTGGCTATGATATTGTTCCTAACCAGAACGGAACATTACCACTGCTCGTTAACAGAAAATTCCAACATTTAGTGAAATTTTCTTTACCACTGCCTGTGTACATAAATCATAATCCAGTTAGTTTTGCACAAATATTTGTATAATCAGATAACTATAACATTTAGCATTTATTTCACAGTTTTAGTCAAACAAAGGTTAAAGATCAGCCTTGCACACAGTAATTAGTTTTGGTCAGTTTAATTCTTTTGTTAACATTTATTCCAGTCATTTTGCAACCTTCACATTTTTTTCATTCACTTTGAAGTCGTACAATTTTCGAATAGTGCATGGCGGTCGGATTTAAATAGTTTTAATCCGGACGCATCCGTTCCGAGTCGCTTCTCTACAATTTGGAAACAAAAACCATTCTCCCATAATGAGAATTGTGGCTAACATTCAACACCTATTAATCATTCTGTTGTGCGGTTGCTATGACACGAGTTTTGGTTTTTGGATACATCTAAATGGAATTTTATTCGTAGTGGTTTTGGTTAGTCGTAGTAAATATTATTTCTTGTACATCTCACGTAGTGGTGATCTATGAGGGAGGCGGCTCACGTCCCACAGTCGACTTACGCAGCTGATGACGGAACTCACATAGAATTTCACAGTAAAAATCCAGTCATTATGTCGCAACATGGGGTCATAGGTTTTCTATCTTGTATAGTTTTTGTGAAAACATCAAAAAACCTTGACAAACAAACTTAGTTATGCGGTCGGGAAAATTTTATTCCTATAAGGTATTTTACTAATATAAGAAATGTTAATACATGAATGTATTTATGATCATATATTTGAAAATTTACATGTAATAATTTATTACCAGTAGTTCCTGAGATAATTAGCTGTGACAGTCAGACGGACAGACAGACACCAGTGCGAGATTATAAGGGTTCGGTTTTTTATCGGATTTTTGGAACACTAAACCGCAATTAAAATTAGGTGTTAAACAAATTAGGGATTTAGAATTTTGAAGAGGTCGGTGAGGTTGTTTCTGTTGCGATTAAGCTTTACTTATATTTAATAATCTAATATTTGCTGCTAATCAATCAAAAGTTTTGGTATATCTTATAAAAAATAATTCAGTTTTAAACAGAGTTTTGTTTAAATAAATTCATTTATACATAAATGCAGGGCAATGTGGGTGAAGGTCATAAGTCACATAGTCTCACTTACCTTGTCTCAAATATAATTTATCGACCTAATCAGGTTTTTTACAATCTTTATTTGAGGGTTTTTATACTATGTGCATGAGAACCCTATCGTACCCAATTATTGTTATAGTTACTCTTATAGCTTAACTAAGTATTAAAAGCGTCGATCAATTTTTACAGAGCTACTGCTATCTCAGAAGTAGGGTCACACAAATTACTTTTGTTACAAGGTTTTTAATCTAGCGACGATGCCTAGCGTCGAGAACGACTAGCGACCCTCTCCACCTTCGCACAGGTAGTCGAGCTTATCCTAAATATAGCCTATGTTACTCAGGGATAATGTAGCATTCTAATGTTGAAAGAATATTTGAAATCGGTCCAGGAGTTTTTGAGTTTATTCGTTACAGACATACACATCTTTCCACTTTATAGTGTAAAAAAGTAGATAGTGTAGTGTAGTGTAGATGATGGTATTCCTAGATGGTTCAATTCGTGTTATGCCCATTTACTTTCTATTGTCATTATCAATTACTCAAAACTGCCCTGGAACTGGTATTGTGTATGTAGCACTCGGTTCACATCCGGCCACACCTCTCACGTGCGATGTTCGTTCAACGCTGCTCAATGATTCAATGAACTGCACAAATGAAAATCACCAGAGCATCTAAAATAGTCCGCTTTGATCTCTAGCGATCCAAACACCAATTTAGACAAAACTATAAAACATGCTACGCTGTTAGAATTATATAATCAAGTAGACAGAGGGCGCTCATTCAATTTTTCTCAATATTTCTCACCCATACTTATACCCATGAAGGTATAGGTAGGCCCTACGGGGACACAGTAACATCTTTTTAGCTTCATGCTTATACCACTTGATATATTGCTTGAATTTTTTAAACATATATTTATTTGATTGTTTTTTTATTTTCAATGAGATAGCTGTGAAGTTTCTCTTGCAATGTCGTCTTTACGGAGCGTTTTTGCGAAATTGGTAATTATTAAAAGCGTCAAAGTGCGAGTCGGACTCGCGCACCGAGGGTTCAGTACCTTTCCGTAGAATATAATAATTAACATACTGAAAATTGCTCACTACTGAAAATTGAAAGTCACCTAACAATAGCCTAACGAAAATTTAAGTTCGATTAAGAACAAACTTTCCAGTTGGAATTTTTGTCCCGTGTCTCCTCCTCTCCTCTATCTCTCATAAAATAGTGGGAAAGGAAACTCCTGACGTTTCTGTGAAATAGATAATAGTTTGCAGATATAATTTGATAATTATGCCTAGTAGCATTGTGTATAGTTGTGAACATAAAGGGGTACATCGTTTTCCTAAGGCGAAAAATAAACTTTAGTGGATAAAAGCTGCATGCAAGACTAGATACTTTAAAAAATTGGCCGCCGTTTGGGTAAGCGCACAATGATATGTTCGGCTTATTTCACAAAATATTACTTTGTAAATACGGCCTGGTCACACTTAGGTAAGTTACTTTACGTAATAATCTAATAAAAAAATTCAACATTAGACTTAGGCAGAACAACTGAAGCCCTTTGCCTTAATTCGTGTGACAGTTAGTCGTCTATCAACTATCAACGCCGTCTAGGTCGTTGACTGATAGCTCTTGGAAACATTCCCATTGTCATTTTCCATTCAATAAACAGATTATGGTATGAACTCAGCATTTTTTTGCTTTAAATTCTACCAAGCATTGTTAAGATAGTACAGATTATTCGCACAGATTGAATATCTTACCCCACCTTAGTCACGGTGTGTTACCAAAACCGAAATAATGTTATTGAACTCATTATTTTGTTATTTCAGTGTATCAGCACGTTATACGACCCCCATAAAACGTCTAGAGACAGCTGCCTTACCCCTCAGGAGCTAAAAATGACATAATGAATTTACAAAAGATCACAGGAAAGGGCCGTCACGAAATTTTCAATTTGTTACGCCCTCGCCTACTTCTTCGTGTAATTTTAACGTTCTCGTATTTTATAACGATAACGATACAACGCTCCATCTAGATTTTTCAAGTCTGTTACTATAGTAGTAAGAAAAAACAAATTAAATTTTAAAAAACATTTTTGATGCCTAGTGCCTATAGGCTATTTCGGTGGGTACACAGGTCGTTAAGTTACGCCACAGCAATTAAATATTATCCATGGTAAGAGAAACAAGTAATTTTATATATTTATGACGATGTTAAGTTAGGAGGCGTTGATCAAGTAACTCCACGGCACGTGTGACTGTGATAGTCAAAATTTAACCTTGGCTCTTTACAACTTTGCTATCAAAATAAACTTTGTTCTGAACTTGTCTTAAATTACTTTTGCATTTTGTACTCTCAGAGATATTAGGCCGAGGGTTAGCTTGTCCTTATAAAGGTCACCGTACATGATACTAACGTTTTAATTGCCTATTTAATTTCTAATACACAAATATAATACCTATGACAGTATTAAAGATTCTGACCTGGCAATGATAAGTTTTGGGGTAAAAGGAATTTTACCCCGGAGCATGAAGTTAGACAATTTCTAACTTTAAAAGTACTAGTGTTAAATTGGAAAATACATTTTTCCAATATGACAGGGCAGTTTAGTAACAATAGGATGCTTACGTCACACGCATAAGGAAGTCTCATTGAAATTTTTGTATGTCTGGACAGACAGACACTCGTCACGTAGATAGCGCGGTGAGTCACCCTAGTACATACATATTTTATGTACCTATACAGATAAAACGAACTGAATCATATCGATAAATTCAACTGTTCACCAAAATGTTACATTCCATACGCATTATAACCACACCACGTGAACACAGACACCCGGATACGAAATTGGTACCTATTCAAAATATAGCACTGATTGATATTGTATTTCCAACTCCACATATGAGTGGACTGACTGCACTCGTGTTTGTCACAAAATTGAATTCGTTTTTCAATTTTTCTTTTTGCCATGAAAGTTTTATTTATAAACGTTATGGAAAATTGCTACATTTTATTTATTCGTTGAACACAAAGTACGAAAACTTGTTTATTATTTTTATGCAATTTTTACGTAATCCTAAAATATCTGTTCTGTAATATACTCGTAATGGTGTGCTGTAAATTGTAATAAACGACGACGATAAGGAAGTAATTTGCAAATGTGACACAAGTTTAGATGGGATTTGCTCTCAAGTGTCAACGGTCCCTTGAAGCTTTCTCTTGTCAACAACAATCACTTTACTTTCAGGATTTGTAACCACTGTCGGGAATAAAATAAACAAAAAAGTTTACAAAAAAAACCACATAGTTATTAATCATCATCATCAGCCGGGAACCGTCCACTGCTTGACACAGGCCTCCTTCATGGTACGCCTCATCGACCGTTCCCGAACCACCTGCATCCAGAGACTCCCTGCGACTCTAACCTGATCGTCGCTCCATCAAGTAGGGGGACGGCCTGGTAGACGTTTCCCGGTGGTCGCCACTCGAGAACTTTGACTCACCGGTTATCGGTTCTTCGAGCGATGTGGCCTGCCCATTGCCACTTCCATTAGGTATTAATAGTATTTTGAAAATGCATTCATCATTTCTATGGAGCTAAAATTTAAAGGAATGATTACTTATAGATTAATTATAAAATTTAAACATTTTGGCTTTGTTGTTTCGGCTCTAGAATAATACCACACCATGCCATTCCACTGTGTTACAGGCGACTAAGGGAAACTTATTTAGGATATGGGCAGCCGCATTTGCCTATTAACAACAACATCTTCCCGCGATCACCAATCCACCCGCCAAGCGTGGTGATTATGGTCAATTCGCTATCTGGGAGTCCAACGCGGCGATCTATGAGGGACATCCATGTCCAGCAGTGGACTCAATTGGCCAAATCTGATGTTTCAACATTTCATTTGTGAGTTTAAACTTTATAGTAATTTTTAGTTGATAAAACAGCTATGAACGATTAAAGTAGAAGTAATGGCGATGATGACTCACTAATCTGTAAGTCACTTTCGATATATTTGTCATCAATGCTGATCCACAGAATAATGAAGTGATACAGAGAGCGCATTATCTCTAAGAGTTTTATGATTGACATCTCTAGTATCAGTAGTTAAGCACTAAGTACAGATGAAACACAGTATCTGTAAAAGAAATATCAGTCATGATTCACGTCGTCGCAAATAAAGTACGTGAATTCCCATTGTGAATAATCTGTTCTACGCTTTACTCGAACGCTCGCTTTAAAAGACTTGTTTCAAATTCGGCGTGCACTTGTGCATTATTTAAAAATCCAGTTATTATCTAAACATGTATCGAAAATATTATAATTACATTTTTACATATATTTTAATTGTACTAAGTGACAGCGTCAAATGTCATTTTATTGACGCCATGTTTGTTTTCAACGTCAAGTCCTACTGGTTTCGTCGTTTTAGTTTTTGTACAAATAAACTAAGCCAAGATATACAAAAATGGTAACTAAATTTTATTTGATAATGTCCTTTTAAAATTATAACTATACAAGACCAGACCAGTGTCATTTTTAAATAATATATATGTTTTATTCTGCGAAGAACTGGTGAATTTATAAGCTATAAAAACTGCTTTCGTTTTGTGTAGCAATGTGCAAATCGTAAACCTCCATGGTTGAGTGATGGAGATCATCGTGCGTAAAGTAATTCTCGGTTGCATCAATTAGCGATGATTCTAATTTGATCTGAATCTGTGTTCGCGGCCGGTATACAGTGGTGTCCTATAAGACAAGTTTTCTAAAACAAATCCGATAAGGGTTTTCAATAAAATAGAAACGTTTTGGATAGGAAGTTCGATTGTGGATATTACCACATTAAACGGTTAAAAGTGACCATAGCCTTGAGATTCAAGAAAATTAGATGATGAATCTTAAAAGGACTGTATTGCAGAACTGTCAGAATGATGGAGGAAGCAAATGCATTGAAAATTTCATCCAAATCTTCATCGTCCTTCATGTTGTGATTCAAACCGAGTTGGCTATTTTAAAACCATAATTTTCTTTGCGGTTTGCCTTTTTGATCTACCCTAGTATGTATTGACTAAAAGCCCTTGACTTTAGGATTTACAGCGCAAATTAAGTGGTACCCAACTAGAACCTAACCAGATCTTAACGTAGAAGGTCGTACTTTACTCACATTTATTTAAAAACAAAAAACGATATTGGCTTCCAGTTTAAAATGTGTAGTACTCGTTAATCAATAAGCAGAGTTCGATTGACAGACGGGATGGTCCACGGGAAGTGACCAGTGGGCCACATAGGGTGACCGCGAGTTGCCGGTGCCATATTCGGTCAGTGCACATTGTTGTTTACCGACGCGATATCGCGAGGCCGCGTGACGTAGCGTCTAGACGGGCGCCCTGCCCCGCGCGACCCGCGCGCCGCGCCGCCGCGTGCCCCTCCCGCTCCCGCCGGCCCGTGCACTGTTTCGATCACCCTGGTTTATCTTTTCAAACGGTAATGATGCAATTTACCGGTGCACCAAGTTACTAAGCGACGCCATTGTGATCATCAGATGCGATGATGATGATTTCGGACTTTATTCGTATATCGTTTGAAGGTCTTTCATTTTTTTTAATGCTTGTAGCGAATACTACGGAATTTTTCCCTGTTTGTTCTGTTTTAACGAGGGTATTTCAACACTATATTATTTTAATAATTGAGTTTATTTGTTCTGTAAATTATCGATTAAATAATTCCATAGGGAAACGAACTTTCTTTTTTCAACAACAACAAAATCTAGTGTGGCATAAATTTACAGTGGCAATAAATCTACCACATTTGACAGCGCTCGATGATAAAGCTCTGTGTTGTGTTCATTTCCTTATACATTGATAAGTATGGATAAAGTATAACATACAAACAGTATAACAAATTGCAAATTGAAATTCGTGCGTCACTTAAGTGATGTGCATAAAATCACTATTAGTGGGAAATACAAGAAATTAGTGTCGGTTGACAATGTCAACAGTAGATGGAACAACCATTGCTTACCTTAGAGATTATATGGGGAAAAGTAATAAACTTGTACATAATCGAATGAAATTTTTGAAAAAAAAAAATGTGCTTCCGTTATAATGACATGACATACATGAACGAAAAGACCTCGTTTCTTACAAAATTGACACTGAAATATCTTATTATAAATAGTCAACAATTAGTACATGTTGACCATCAACTGTAATTATTAATTTAAATAATATCCGATAGGCTTCTGTTTGACCGTTGTCTAGAATGATACATGGCTGCCTAGAAATAGCCTTGAAGACATCCAAGTTGTATCACGGGGAAATTACTGAATCAGTCAGGAAATCCCACTCCTTAGTTGTTGAAGGAACAAAACGCTTCGTGCGAAATCGTGAAATGTCAACTAAGTAGGGGTAGAACATCTGGGACGTTCTTCTGGTTGACCGATTGTAAAAAAGGGATGGTGGAATTAGGTCGTGTTTTTCGATCTCACACTCTCTGTAATAAAGCATGTAGAAGACCAAAGGCTGGACTATGTTACGCCGGTGTTCCATGTGAAACTTTTCATACTCACCATGCTTAACAAGCTGCTCCCCGCCCCCTAAAGTTTAGTTGTAGTCTTTTAAGACATCCATTGTACAATAAAATAAGGACATACGCGGGCACAAGTATACGTCACGATTAGTGCTGCCAATAATTGACAAATATGAGTTTTAGTACCGAGGACCGCAGCTGATGACGTATGCTTGTCCCGTGAATTCAACCAGCTGTCACGGGAATGGAATACATAGAATCTTATTGTACCATGACAACACCCACGGGCAGATTGGGGTTGTTTTTTTATATAAATCGAAACTGGACGGCCGTATACTGTAGTACGTACTATGTATCCCAATGTATAGCTTTATGGACAGTAAACGTATTCATTGACGTAAACCAGTATAACTCGTCTTGGTTGCTAGTTAATTTTATTTGTGCTATCAATTCTTCTAAATTGGACAAGTGTAAGGCATTCGATGTTTAGACTGCTTATTCTGGTTCAATTTCTGCTTAGTTTTTTTATCACATAACTCATAATATAATACTTGATTTATTTCGTTTCAAGAGATTCGTGTAGCTCGTTTGCTTGTAATTTTATCGATTGTTTGAAGACAACATATTATTATAGAGATTAATAACGCTAATTAAATTTACAATACACTTCTAATTGTATCTCTCTTTATCTTACAGGTCGTTCCCGTTTACTCTCTTGGATTTACCCAACATTTCTCGGACACCCGTTTTGATCATTTCAGGCCCTTGGTGAGTATTTATTTTTTGGCCCTGACTGTAAAGTCTCTTCCCATCTCTAGTCGAATCTCTCACTGAGCTCGCTCTCAACTTTTAGAAAGACTAGCAAGCAGTCGAGCGGTTCAATTTTTATTTTGACTTTTGTGTGTATCCATTGTTCAATTACATCTTTATCTGCACACCAATAAATGACATAATTTCGATTCTCATCAGCTGTGTGAAAGGGTTCGTTCTGTTTTCAACTTTTCTCTTTTATAATCGGTGACCACAGTTTCATTTTCATTGGCAGTATCTGTAAATATGGTTAGCTACCACCAGGATATACATGTCTCGTTACCCAAGTCTGCATAAAACTGTGCTCTGATATATAATATAGTTTCCTAGTGATGATGAAGAGCGACGACCAAACGCAAAAAATAACCCCAAGCTACAGTCACCGAGTTATCTCCATGTAATTTTCGACTTGTGAGCAGTTATAAAGTGTAGTTTGCTGTTTAATTCCCAATTTTCTTTGTTAGCACAAGCAGAGTAAACAGCTCGACACTGTAATCCTTCGAGAGCACGTCCTTCGTCTGAAGCACTTCACCGAGCAGCCTTAGCTTTTAGCTCATAAGGACCATTCTGCTAAAAGAACCATTATGGACTTGTCCCAAATCTTTCATTGTTTTCGTAAACGTCCCGGTCCTAACTTAGTAAACACTTTAGCCTTTATGCACGAACACGTGTAACCTTTTAGGTACTGAACTTTCTTTGACAGTTATGACGAAATGTTGGTGGAATAGACAATATTGACTGTTCTAAAACAGTGCTAATTGTCTTAACATGTTCGTAGTATTTACAGTTAGTACATTAGCTGCTCTGAACACGAACTCTAAATTCTAGAAAACTAAATTACAATTTTAGATAATCTAGATTTATAGAAAGATACTCACTCATACCCGTTCTCCTTCATCCCACGCCCGCGCCGCCGCGCCTTGCACGCGACAACTCAAAGCCAAATTTTTTGACAATTCAGACACAATAACGTCACATTGATGGAACATCTATAAAATATACTTTTTCAGATAGGTTTCTTGACCGGAATGATGACGATGACGTTTTTATTCATTGCCAAAATCACCTCACTAATTAAGGACGCCCTCTAGAACAAGGAACGCAACGGAAGGTGACAGTTGTACCAAATAGTGTTGTATCAGCAATAGTTATTCTTATGGTATCTGTACCAAAAAGTCCATAAATACCGTTGTCGCTCTCTACAGCGCGACATAATTTGTGCTTGCCTGTACTTCTCATTACAAACACAGCACTCGTGCGTGACATTACTTATTTGGAGTTCTACGAGTGTGTGTGTGTAGGTTTATGTGCATTGTACTGTATATTGTATTTGTAAAGCTCTAATCCTATCTTAAGAATGCATCTTTTTCTAACATGTCTAGATTATAATTCCCCGGTCACGATCACAATACTTTGACATTTCCACGCATCCATTTGCCTATTGTGTCTACTTTGAAATAAAATGCTATTTTAGACGTTGATTGATGAAAGAGTATCAGCTACCAAAAAAGGTCACTGATGAGTGTAGGGTCTTACGGCACGTCTCAATCGACAGTTCATGAGCCGTTTGTGTCCAGAAGCTTCCCGCAACCTCCGCCAAGTATTTGATTTGTGGGGGGATGGGGCAGCCATACAGTTCCTACAGTGATATATCTTATTATCTTATCTTAAATACATCTTTTTCAAGACGCCATTCGGCGCATTCCGGGCCGATGCTTCCCAATTCTCAAAGCTGTAAAGGTTTCTGCAGCGCATCATCATTCACTTTGGGGGAAACATTGTAAAAACTTATCCATTTCGCCAGTGTGTGGTTGCCACTTAAGAACTCAATATCTGGGCGACCGAGCTTTGCTCGTAGTTCTTTAAAAACAAACAAAAACTTTATTTCTGCCCCTAAACACACAAAAAACAAAAATAAAAGCAATTTTCCAACCGGGATTTGAACGCGGATATCTCGGACGGAATGACACGTGTGAACCACTCGGCTAAAGTGATTATGTTTATTATGAATAATGCGAAAGAAAAAGCGCATGAAAACTCGAAAACGCGCGTTTTCCCAGACATAAGACTAATCTAGATCGATTTTCGCTCCCCAAACCCCCTAAATACCAAATTTCAGCGAAATCGCTGGAGCCGTTTCCGAGATCCGAATTATATACACAAGAACTGCTAGTTTAAAGGTATTAGATATCCCACACCGGTAATCAGTTGTTCAAGCCTAACAGCCCATTACCACATCATCTATCGGACTCGTGTTAAGGCAAACCATATATGTACATTAAATTACAATGTGTACGGTATGTATTACTAAACCTTATGCAACAAATATGCAATGTTTATCACATAGCGTAACACGTTGACATCATACTTTTGTCTTATGAATTACTGAAACAGGTGTAGTAAATGATAAGAGTTATAATCATCAGCTACAGGAAATTGACCTAATTCTTTGATGACATTTATATCAATACACATCGCAGCTAGGGTTATCTGGACCACTGGCAAATTTGTTGTGATGATTAAATGAAAGAAGGAAATGCCTTTTTCATTCACAATAAAGAGTCTCGATTTAAAAAAGTACTCGCAAATTTTGGGAACATGCAAATTGCACAACTGAATTTGATCTTCACTGGCTCTGCTCATCCATGTCCCTACACAAGTCGTCTTTCTAGACGCTACATCTCTCGAGCTCTCGTCCTTCTCACCCCCTTTGCCGTTTCAACATGCTAGTCTAACGTGTGAATCTGATGCCCTAAAGTTAGCTATATTTATATTTCCATTTTTTACGGCGCTGTACTTAGACGGCTATAACCGAAGGTAATTAATTGTCTCGGCAATTAAAGTGGACCTGAGTAAACTGCACCCGCAATAAATCTTGACCGTCGCAGTTCTCATCCGAATAACATATCAAAGGAATAATGGTTCAGATACTGCACGAAATTTTGTAAATTAATGTAAGTGAATTAGTTAAATGCATTGAATTGACTTATTTAGGTTAGACCGATCCTTGAACAAAGCACGCTCGTGTTGAAATTTGATACAAATACATAAATAGTTAATAAACAATGCATAACGTCAATGGTATCTTGAAAATTTTGTTAATTATTGAGATGTCATAAACGTCATGTATTGTTTATCAATTCTGTGTGTAATTCAAATAAGAGTGTGCTCTTGTTCAAGGACCGCGCTTACCTCAATCTCTTCAATTCAAATAATCCTTTCCTTTTAGCTAATTCAGCGCATAGTAGCGGCCTTTAATTTAAAAATTTCTTGCATTACCATCTTACCGTGCCGCGCTGTGACCCGTTTACAAATCCTCCTACAATTCACCTAAAATAACATGAATAGATTTTAATTGTTAATTCGCAGATTTATAGGGTCGGTCCCTTTAAATTATACACGATGTAACTAGAATATATTTGCATATTTAATTTAAACGTGCCAGTAGAATTTTGATTTTATATTATGGTTGATCTCTAGTCGAATAATGTGAGAAATTTTATGGTCACTATGCAAAAATAATAATATTCAAAACTTTGTTGTGTGTAACAGAATCCCGTACCAAAATTTAGCCATAGTCAGTTCGGAACCTGACGGAACGATATGCATGAACAAACTAGAAGATCTTCGTGTATAACTTCGGAGTGCTAATATTGAATATTACCTTTATATATCTACAGCTACATAACATATTGTAATTGTAATTTTATGTAAGGTTTCAAGTTCATCGGTAAATACCGATAAACCTTACATAAAATTATTCCTGAAGAATGAAATAATAAATATATGTAAATTGAAATACATTTTTATGTAAATATTAATTAGTCACATAACACGATCAGCTGGGAGATGACTGCTGCTGAAATTCTAGGGTAACATGAAATTAAATGAATAAAAAAATTGAATTTTGCTATCTAAAACTGTCATTTAATAGGTATTAGGGTTGCTACTAGTCGATATATGAATCTTTGGGACCTTATAATTTTGAATTAACATTAAATATTTAAAGATTTGATGATATATTATATGCCTTGACCTTGTTTTATTTTCAAAATATCATAATACACATTCCAAATCAAATTCCATTTGTATAGCGCTGTCTGTTGTGACATTATCCCCATCAGTGGGTTATAGAGACATGGTACCACCAACGATGTATTGTTGACACACGCTTGATATAAGCCAGCCTGCGTGACAGAGGCAGTAATCGTAGCGCCCGCGCATGCCCGCGCGCCCTTCACGTGATAACCGTGCCAGACTAGTGATAACCTCCGTCGGACCAATGGGACGCGTCCGTCACACCGCACCGTGCACTATAGTTACACTGATATTAATCACCTGCCCGCCTGTCTGACATGTGAACGAGTTCTTGGCGTCAGACGATGTCTAGGTGATGCGTTGTATGGGTTGAACTGTTGGGACATGACTATTTCCAAGTTTTCCGACGTGTTTACGATGTTTTTGTGTAACGGCAGCGGTTCACGATTTGGATATCTAGAGCATCGAATTCCTCGTGCGGAAAATGTTGAATGTCTAGCTACGTACAGTTTTATCTTGATTGATTTGAGGCGCAGCTCATAAATAACAGATTTGCTACGAAGTTTTAAATCTAGTGGAATAGAGGCCAACTACTCTTTCTAAAATAAGAGATACTTCTAAAAATTAACCCAATAGACCATTTGCATTTTATGAACGAGTAATAATAATTTCCTACGCAAATTGAAAACATCAAACAATTTACCAGTATATGTATTCAAACAAGAGGACAATGCATAGAAAGGAAAAACAGCTTGTATTGTTACCTAAAGAGAACGATTTAATTTACTTATTTCAGATTTCTAACTATTATTTCCTCATAAGGTTCTTCATAAGCTAGAAGTCCCTGAATATTTTACCTTTTGCGATATTAACTCATCATGATGCTACACTGATCATTAATTATTACATTACACGCGTTTTTACGTATCTAGGTTATTATTATTATTTATATTATATAGGTATATTATTTATATTATATATAACATCGACGGACGTAAATTTTATTTTTTGAAAGCCCCAGTGTGAGTGCAGGGAGATATCTCTCGTTAGAGAAAGGCAATTCTAATTGTACAATTTTAGATATAATTGTCTTTGTAATTATTATTTTTAATTGTACAATAAATTATAATAGCATTAAATCTGATCAAACAACGAAATACTACTCCACGTTACGAGTTTGGTAACTAATTAAATATTCCATGCATGCACTTTTATTTGGTCACAAATAAATAAATAGAATAAAAAAATTATCTTTTTGAATTTCATATCATCACAACTGTGAAATGAATAGGGTGGTTGCCTACCTCCAGCATAGCAAACACAGAATTAATTTGAATATTTATAAAATTGACTTTAAAATAATCTAAAACGTAAGGATTATGTTACCACAAGTCTGCTTAAAATAATTATAATTTTAGTCTTTAGTCACTTGCGCAGTTTTTATCTGTTTGGATTTTACCGGTCTGTTTCAGCGAACATCGGTCGGTCGGACATCATCACTCTATGAACGTGACGTTAATTACCTATATTCAACCGCAGATAACATTTATATTTAAAGCAAAAAGTTGTCTGCGTTGCTTAAATATTTTCATTCAATCAAGTCATTTTTCGTTACCAAACAAAAAATGTTGGTAGCCGTTTCTTTACGTTCTGTTTGTTCTAGATCAATAGATGTATATATTACTCATATACGGTATACAATAGCAATTAGGCTTCTTGTGCGCGATGTTTTATGAGGTTTATATGGACTACAGAATGATCTAGGCGTTTTACTTAGGTACTTCAAAAAAAATTGAGCCGCTCACGGCGGCTTAACGTAAGTTGAAATTGTTTGGTCTAACCCGGTCCAACAAAAAAAACCCAAAAAAAACCAAATTCTTTCTTTCATAAATCATGTTCGAAGCTAAGGTTTAGAGTAATTTACCCGTTCTCAAAAAGTTATATATGTCTCGTCCAAGGCATACTATCGTCGGCCACATCGTCGCTTATCATCAGGTGAAATTATGGATCTTTTCTAGTTTCAAATATTACGTTAAAACATATGCACGATATAATCTAATCACAAAAATCTTCTAGAATCGAGTGTTGTCTGTTTGTAGTAATTTTACTTGTACTTTCTGGATCTATTTCAATCCATTCGAGTACTCATAACAACAGTCATATTCTCATATGACAAACCCACAATCACAACATCTTGCCTCAGACCACAACGGTTCCTTATCAAACTGTGTCTCAACCTGTCATTCAAAGTTACACCACAGAGCGCATTCGCAGACGCTATCTCATTGTTTAGTCGTGCTCCTTTTGATATCACATTACACTTATAAATACGAACAAACTAATGTCCTTACGTCGTCTCATTTTCACAGATAAATACCTGAAACTGATTACTCATAATTTTTGTTCTATTCAGAAAAATCAGAAAATGTACGTTATTATACATCTCACTTCAAAACACAGTATCTGTAAATGAGTCAAACTATTATTACCACAATAATTGTTTTTGTATTTAAGTTTTAATCTTATTAAAACTATATACTTGTTTCAATGTTGTTATGTCTTTGTATAGGACTTGTCTGTATGTCTGTTAGGAATAGTCTCTGTGCATGGGTCGAGGTTTGCTATTGTTCTGTTTCATCAGAACTTGATTAGCTGATTTCATTAGCTATAACAGAATCAAGTCTGGTTTTTAACCAGTTGTCAAGTGCATTGGGTCCTTTGCAGACAATATTCTGGTGTTGATAATCTGATTTGGTGGTGTTGGTGATGAGTATTATGATATCATTCACATGTTAATTAATAAATTACTTTATTCGCTTTCTTTTATTTTGTTTTGTCCCTTGAAAAGCTTCGTAGTTTTTGAAAAGTATTCGAATTATATAAACAATATATATCCCAGTATTTCTTGATCGAATACGAAGTTTTTCATACATTTCAAAGCGATCTTTCCTTTAACTTGGCCGCTCTGTAGGAAAATAATTTATGTTCCGTTCCGATATTATTTGACGTTACACGAGCCTGTTCCAAACGGTTATAAGATATTATTGTCTTCGCGGAATTTGATTATATCGTGTTGATAATATTGATAAATCACCAATACTTGTTATCGACCATGGAGATAATTTGCATGGATGTTACCTAGCCGTAATTTGTAATCGAGTTTGATAGCTAAGCTGAGGTCTACTTGATAATTGGTGATTATTAATTAATTATGGAAGGCTCTGCCATTTTGAAACTTGGAGTGGCGGTAGTCAACGATTTGTTAGTTTGTTTTATATCTGCAATTCGTTTTGTATGTAGAATCAAAGTTACTACGATACAACTCAAAAACACTTTAAATTTTGCTATTAAAGTCCGCTGCTAGCTAATTGGACATGACATTGATACTGTAATGAAAGGACGTAGCTCAAGTTGAAAGAGATATGGGGTTCGAGCCAACTCGACTGGAAGCAATATATTATAATATAGACAAAGTAACGATACAATTTTACCAGTGCTGCGTGGCGGGCGGACTCGTAGTCTGGCCGCGGACTCGATTATATCTTGTTACTTTAAATTCGGTGCGTGCTTTATGGCTTGCCATTCAAAACTGATCTTCGTTTGATCGATGTCACGGCAATGTGTTCCAAATGCGTTCTATATTCAAAAAAGGTCCCGCCTGCCAGTGCACGATCCAAGGAGTGCAGAACCATGGAGAGCTACTACTCTACAATACATACTTATGGATCGCCTCGTCATCCCACGAAGAGATTCTATACAATAACCGCCTCCCTGACCTAGTGGCTACACGCTTAGACTAGCAACCCGGAGGTTTCGGGATTGATACCTTTACTATCGGTAATCGGTTTGGTTGGTGAGGTATGACATTTACAATGTCCTCTTGGCTATCAACCACCATGTTACCGCCTGCCGCGAAACTGCAGTCTTGTGTTCCGGTAGGATGGGTAGCAGAGAAAGCTTCTCAATGGCTTGAGGCTTTTAGGTTACGTTTACCATCTAACGACTATATTGTCACTTACCATCAGGTGAGGTGACGGTATAGTGCAAACTTATACATAAAAAATAATCATCACGCTTGGCTTGGCGTTATCTAACAACCAAGTATATACAATGACTATGACTCATTTGTTTCTATTCCAAATATATAGTTCAGCTCATCATCGCTTGTTGATGCGCTGCTGTCACTCAAGCCTGTCTACTGAGCTTTGATTTGAACATGACTTATTTTCATAGAGTTTAATCACCTCCGAATACATCCCCGAGACATTTTCAGTTCAAAAAACTAGAAAAGTGTTTAGTGTTGGTAATTGTAATTAAAGGCTTTTTCTTTAGGATGTGGAATACATTAATAAAACTGAGATTGAACGTTTTTTCGACAGAAATCTTTGCGCGTGCGAATGTTGATGCGACGCTTTCATCTCATCTCCGATAGTAACACTAAGCTACATATATAAATTTAAATATCACAAATAAAATCAGTTGTATAAGTCCACTTATAAATAGGGTCTCTCATAGAGCACAACAACGGTTTTAATATAACGCTTGGCACGCGTGGCAGGCTTGGTGTTAGGAGGAGGCGTTGCTTTACTGCTTCCAGTCATGAAGGAGCCTGCTCTAAACTTGGAAATATTTAAGCAAGGAAAGTAGTCGCAAAAACTCATACCAAGAACTGTAAAAATTAGTAAACATGTTAACAGTTTGTATCATCCCCCCATAAAGCCTTTCTTTGCAATGAATGACGCATCGCATGCCGCCTAAAACTACGAACCACGGCACCGGGCGGGTTCGAAAAATAACGAGACGTTTAAATGAATCACCGTACCAAAAATATAATCATTGCATCGCAACAAGCGTAATGATGACAAGCAATCAAGTCATTATCCGAAGAGCGCGGATGTCACCCGATGGAACATGGGAGCGGACGAAGGCCGTCCGTCGAGCGGCGCGTACGCAGTCTGGCCCAGCTAGTCTGGTGTCTAGCCGACCATGCCTCAGACACAATAGACAATCGACAAACAAATTACACCTCACATTTTAGCATAGCTTCAAAGCGGTTCATTAAGAGTTCAAGGCGTCGATGCGTTGAGCGTTCCTTGCCCGTCTGTACTAACACTGCACCATCTGTTCGATGTGTAATAAATATGTTTTTCATGTCAATGATCTAGCCTCACGACGCTGCAGCTTGCAACTGTGTTTGAACTAGCACACGCGTAAATTGTAACTGAATGTACAAACAAAAGCAACCATGTGATCGTACCAGCTCCTAGATTTGTTTCGTTTCAGATAACGTTTCGGGTACTAAATGATTTCAATATCAATTTGGTAGATGAATGATAATTTTCCTAAACTTATTTTTCTGTAAAAACCAATTTTTATTTAGATGCAATATTGTACGTTCTCAAAATTGTATATTCATATTTATTTCTTGACAAATATTTTACCTTCCAAAAAAGGAGAAGGTTCTCTGTGAGTCATCACTTCATGCTGCTGAGGCAACGATAGAAGCCACAGCACTCCTTACCAGCTAGTATAGTTAGGAGTAATACTGCAATAGTTGGAAGGGCATTTTGTATGTCCGCCTATCTAGATATCACCATGTTACCTCAGTCTAACTAATCTAGTCCAGCGCCAAAAAGCAGCGTTAATAACACTGTTGATGACTGTTGGTGTTCGGCTATGAAAGGTAGCAGAGCCAGCGCCTCTTTGGCCAGAGGCTTCTTCTGGTTGCTCGCGCTACCATCCAACGACCATATCGTCACTTGCTAAAGAACATTTTGTCAATTAACATAGATTGAAGTTGAGATGTTTAATAATAATCTGGAGTTCAAAGATCGATTCACAGAAAGCTATGTATTGACTCTCTTTGCCTGGGCTAGCTACTACCGTGCTAAGTATGTCGCTATGCAGCAGTGTTTATAGTCTTGTGTTCTGGTAACGAAACATAACAAAGCCTGATTAATTTGAGTCTACTATAAGCACGCTTCAATCCTACGAACATAGCGGTATATTTTTAGCTGAGGTGAAGGAGAAATACAAGCCCATTAAAACATAAATGACCAACATAAGCTGGTAATTAGAACTAGGCTCATCAATCGGTATAGAAATTCAACCAAAACGTATGAAAAAAACCATTGGATCCAAACTCGGTGTAGACGATTTGAAATGCAGTAGATACATTTTTCTTACCGTGATACTTGATCGCACAGTGCTCTTGTATAGTTCGACTGTTCTGAAAAATGTTTTAAAATAGAATAACCACAATGATACCATGAACCACAATACTTATGATTCAAAAACCAAATTGAACACGTAACGGAAAGTTGTAAAATTATGATGTCATCCCGTCCCGACCGAACAATAATGCGGTCCGATATTCGTGTAAATAATACTGATAAACCAGTGGGTATTGTTGCATCGGAGCTGGCAAAGTTCATTCTCCTTAAAACTTATTCGGTACGGTACCTATTGTTCGGCCATGGATTGCATGGAAAGTGTGTCCCAAACCATTACGATCCTAATCCTTTTGTCTTCAAACCGATTCCAAACTGGGCAGTCGGAGTGACACAACGCGATGCCACTCGGTCGTCTCATTGAAGTGCGGGCGCGTGCTGATTACATATTATACGTACGTAGCCGCGACGCGCCGATGCGCCTGCGCTGCGGTCGATAGTAATGCGTCACACAGGTGAGCTGATTATATAAGGGGTTCATCATTTTAAACGCAATGATTGAATTAGCCTGGATAAACATTTTGATATCGATCTGCAAATATAGTTTTTTAAATACCAGGTTTGTTTAAAAGAAGAATTTGCGCACTAGAAAGTTTCAGTAATGTGTAAATTTTCAATTGTAATTTTCCTCTCCTAAAGTTGCAACATTAATGTTTAGTAGTGTAAGCTTTATATCCAAAACGAAAACCTCAGAACAGGCATTTCATTATTATTCAATTCGTTCATCGAAACATAATACCGGAAGATCGTAAAAGGAAAAATCAGAATAACTAGTTCAACCCCGCTCACCTTAAATTGAAGAGTGCGCCAGACGGCTTCCGAAATTTGGGTTAGGCATTTTTTTGGCTTGCGCGGGCGCCGCGGCTGAGTTCGATGCACCTTCCTCCCCCCTCGCCCGCCATCACCCCGCACCACCCGCACCCCGCGACCAGTCCAACCGACCACAAGGTGCAGCGGCCGGCGACCAACCCTACATACCTACCACCTGCCAGACACTAAGCGAGTATAACACACCCGTCTCTCCGATCAGCCACTGCCTCTACAGTACAGTCACCGATGAACAGGAAAACCAAATCATTACTGTATGCGCTACAAAAACAAAACATATCAAATTTAGGATACGGCGAAACAGTTTTTGCTGGTTGCGCCTGTTGAGGCTGAAAATATTGCGCATACATACATTATTTAGGTACAGGCTTGTATCTGTAGACACTACCAACTAATTATTTTTTTCGTAAGACGGTTTCGAAAATCTCTTAATTTTTAACTGATTTCAAGTCTATTGCGGATAATGTAGTTTAAAAATATAATTTTCAGGAGGATAGGATTTTAAAAAAAGATTGACTTGCGGTTGACCACAATCTCACAATCTTATAGGTTATGCAGCAGTAAACTTTTCATCAACAAAATGTCGTTACGGTATGTGACACTGGACTGAGTGACTTATTATTATTACTAATCGGTAAAAGTTAAGGATCAATTTTTTTTTTAATTTTTTGTTATATGTTCATGATTTGTGCCGTACTGTTAAATGTATTTGATGATACGATAAATAACTTGATAATTTGGCTTGAAATATATATTGAATTAAAGTTGCCTGTGGCTTTACCAATAACATTGCACCAGATGGAGAAATAAGTTAATTATAACGTAAGTAACGAATTTAGTAGCAAATTTTCAGACTAAGTTATTCAAAACGATCATTCAAAAACATCAATGATTTCATGTTTATTCATCACGCAAAAAGCCAAACTCTTGAAACTGAAAAATAGCTGCTAACAAAATTAGCATTCATATACATGAGCAGATTGTTAGTACAAAGCTTGCCACTGAGCAAATACAATCGAAATATATCGTTAGCGTCTCATATATAAGTATATAACACATAGACATATATACGAGGCATCGAACGTCTCGACTGCAACGTCTGCCGGGTACAACGACTCCAGATAATAACACGTTAGCTAGTCTGTCGTCCAATTCGTAGCTCTTAATTGGAGACTAGGTTTTTCTACAGCTCTTTCGTGCTGTTACGTGTTTTTTTTTGCAGTCGAGATCAGTCTGAAGATATACGTATATGAATGGTGCGTCTAGACGTGCCATCCGTCTCGGCTTAGCGGGTTATATGCGCCGCCCGATTCACGTCTCGTCTGTACCACAAATGTGCGCTGCCGCACCTAAATCTGCACTGAATAATGGATTGCAAAAACACACATGTCAATCATTACGCTAATTTTTTGCGAACCTCGTCTGCGTTCTATTGTTTGTATAAGGTCTCTTTGACGTATCTTAATATTAAATCTATCTGGCTACATAAGTGAACCCTCTCTAAAGTTTGTTCGTGTTTTACTGGTACTCCTGCTATCCTCTAAAATCTAAGTCATATGTATATTGCTCTGTCAGTGCCACGTCAATGTAATACAGAATTTACATATACAAAATTGTTGACAAAGTTGTATCTCTCTACTTTGCCATTATATGTAGATGTATAATGGAAAATAATGGCATTATATATCTTTAAGATTGGTTTTTACTTTCACATAGAAGTCCTACAAATATTTTATGCGGTATTTGCATCTCTCGATCATCATCTCAATGCACTTGAGCTTTTTTTAGATTGCTTGAGAAATTTTCGTCAACTTTTTTATTCTAGAACATCTAGTACAACATAAGTACATTTGTTCATAAACATTCAGAAATATTTAAAGAGACGGATAGAAACTACCTGCAAACGTCGAATACAAAATCTGCATAAATTACAAAGACCTTTGGTAAAATCGTTTTCAGCATAAAAGAAGCTTAAACAATGATCGTTTACATATATCGTACGCATGCAACACAAGTAAATGCGTTCAAAAAGAACTGGAAACCGACTTCAATTGCCCTAAAAGTCTACTTTAATTTAGAATTTATATCGTTTTCTCATGGATGCCGTTGTCAGAACTGGACCAAAATGGGTCCACATGGAAGCACCACCTTACAAATCGGTACACCCAGTCAAAAGTTCAAGTGCGGTGACAAACATAAATAAAAAAACATACCCGTCGAATAGATAACCTCCTCCTTTTTTGAAATCGGTTAAAAAGTGTCTACAAACTCATTGTTTTTATAGTTCTTAAGAAATGTTATGACATGAATTAGTTAAGTATTATTAATGTAATTTTCGTGATTATTATTATTGCTAAGATTTAATTTTGTAGCTAATTTCATGAGTTCATAGCTCGAAAAATGTATACCCGAAAATAGATCTCAGCTGGTATTATATTCAACTGCAATGTAACCTAAGTCTATGTACAGAATAAATATTTCATTTCATCTTCAGAAGACAGAGGTGCACTGATTTATTTACACCAATATGCATTACGGGTAGGAGAGGTAAATACTCGTACATAAGGAGGATGTAACAAACAGCAATAACTCACGCAACGAGCGTGTTTGAGGTGTCACGTCACAGTGTAAGCAGAGCGTGTCTAGACAGACCGCAGACGAATTTTTAAATCGTCCGCGGTCTCGATGAGTCTGACTCTAGATATAATGCGTAACGCGCAGTGATCGCTTCCACAGAACGAGCTCGGTACAGCTTGACAACGCCGAAGCCGTGGAGCGTTGCACCGAACTATGATGATGCGGGCTGCATAGGCTGCTTTTTATGCCGATCGAACTAGTTCCCATGTGATAAATCCTAAAGTCAACGCAGACCAAGTTGCAGGCAGAAGCTAGTTTTAAATTATATTGATTGAAATTGATTGTTGATACGATGACAACTGAATTTTCAAGGCAAAGCGTTTTAAATTGAAACAAGTTTCGTTAACTGCTACTAATTAACGGTATATCTTTATAGAAAGGTGACGCAACTACAGTCTGCAATGAGTAACGAAGAAGACAAATCGCGTCTTTATTGCTAAATAAATGGTATCGCCACATCTTCCCGCTGGTCTTTTAGACCAGTTAGACTTCAGTTCTTTACCTGCATTCCAATGTAACATCTTACTGCGATGACACGTGCTAAGCGTGATGGCTAAATAAATCACATCGTCTATAGTCGTTTTATTCGGTATAAATCGTTTTGATAGGTGAATTTGGTAAGGTTATATATGTTTCATCTTTGACAACAAACTTTATTGGGTACCATTGCAAATGTATGTATGCCACCATAGCGTGTATGTTCGTTTATTGGACACTGTAGAAGCAATTATTGGGCATCTACCTCAAAAATATCAAATTATTTTTACTTAAATTTCAATGTTCCTTGAGGTACTTTATTCTTATATGTGGATATTATTATTATTGTTTAATCAGGCAGGCAGCTGATGCAGCTGATACTGCCTACATCCAGCTATTCTCCACTTCAATCATTATGCTGAGCTTGGTTTTTCCTGTCATGTCTATTTTTTATATCAGTTGACACTGATCGTGGCGACTGCTTCGCCTGAAAGCTTATTCCAATTCTTAAGTCACGTACGAACATCTTCTCAAAATTATGTACGTCATAATGCCCGTTTAATATCTTGAAAGTCTCAACCATATCCCCACGCTCTCTCCGTTCTTCCAGAGTGAGATATTGGAGAACTTTTAACTAAGAATTGTATTTATAGGTATTATGAAAACCTATGCCCCAACTCAAATCCGCAGCAATCTCTAACATCTTCCTGAAACATCACCAATACATGCAAGCGTGCTGGTTGCAAGTTGGTGCAAGGAAACTGTTCCAGGTTACAACCGTATCATGTTTAGGAATGGACCGAAGTTTTCGCTCTTCAACCGAATTATTTTGTCACAGTCGTTACGTCGTACGGCGTTCGTATTCGGTTCAATCCGTAGTGATTACTTGCTCAATGGTTCAATCTATATTCGGCCCCTTCCTAATGAGAGTGTGTATCTACAGTAATGATACCCATATTAAAATAACTCTGCACTCATGTCATGAATGGTAAATATACGAACTGTTGACGATATCGATATTTATAGAGTATCAACCAAACCTAATTTAAAATTGAACACCCGGATATGAATAAAGTGGTATTTTCAGACTAAATCCATTTTCTATTTATTACGTAGATAATGAAACAGAAAACATTTACTAGGTACACTTAAATGTGGCATTGTCAAAAAAATTCAACTTATCTATGAGACATTTTATTTTATTTTAAGAGGCTTGCTCGTAAAGTAGCTCTTGTCTGCATGTCATCCCACGGATGTAGTTAAAGGATATTAAACGTAAAATTACCAGGAAATGGGCAGCAAAGCATCATCTACCGATGTATCAGAAACATCTTACTGCGATCACCAATTCGCTTGTCAAATGTGTTGACTACGCCATATATATTTAAAAGAAAGTCAAATTTAATCCATGAGGGTGGGTCATGTTTAACAGTGCTTATGACAATTGCTTAAAATTTTCTAAATAACTTATTACTGTAACATATTTCATTTCTGGTGATGCGAAACTAGCCACGGTAGCTCAGTTGCATCAGTCCTTGAAAAATCGAGGTCTGGGTTCGATACTGGCTCGTACCAATGTGTTCCAATTTGTTATTTGGAATTTTTTGTACATACGAATGATAAAAAATATTACCAATAGCTTTTCCGAGAAGGGAAACATCGTGAGGAAACCTGCACACTCCTGATATGAAATTCAAAGGTGTGTGTAAAGTCTGCCAATCCACACTGGTCCCGCGTGGTGGACACTCTCCCATACACTCTCTGTAGGAATGTAGGCCAGCATCCCTGCAGTGGGGACATATATAGGCTGTTGATGATAATGATGCGATAATCAAGGGACCGAACCTCTGTTCCCCCAGCATAATATCTTAATGGGTGGTTCACACGGAACTTTAAGAAACCTGTTCTGACTAAATTCCAAATATCACGTTTTGGTTTCTGTGGTTTGCGTGTGTATAAGTACATCTTAAGTGTCATATAATAGCAGTATTATACATTCTAAGCAGCTCTTTCGTAGTGATATTAACTCTGTCTCTTGTCATAATAATGTAATCAAAAACTCATTATGTCGTATCTGGAAACATTAATTTACTTGTATGAGTGTAAATACGTACATACTTGTCCACAGACGACTGATGAAAGTTACTATTTTCACCAATGATTAACTATAATTAGCCTACATTTATCACATAATAAAATAAAATAAATACAATAGTTATAGACTTGATATAAAGTAACTTAGACAGTGACGACTCCGCCTGTCAAGCATGGTGATTATGCCAAATCTCCTCATATAAAGTTAAATGTGCTAACCAAAAAATAAGGGTCTAACAACTACCACACACAATCATGAATTGCAACTTCAACGGTTCTCACTTTTCTTAGTATTTTCTTTCACTCTTTTGTTTTTTCGTTCACAGTAAATTAAAGGTTCTTGGTCAGTATGTTTCGTTCATCAGCGATATTCTAATATAATTATAAATTGTATATACGGTCTTGTGTGCAATGAATGACAGCCATGTTCTATGAAATATTTGGATTTCTTATGTCTTGGTGAGACAACAGTCACAAGCTGTTATTATATGTAGGCCAACATGATCCCAAATAAACACATCTAAAAATAAAAAGCCAAGTAATCCTCTAAAGAGTTTCACACATATGCAGTTTTTTGTACAAACATTTAGTAGCCAGATCAGTCTAGTGAGGATGATAACGCGCAGACAAGGTCGCGATTACGCCACAAACTGTCTGGCCACTCATTAAGCTCCATACCTACGCATCCATCAGTCGGTACAACCAACAACTAAAACAGTATATGTACCTCTATACTGGGTTAGAGAGTCCTCTAATGAAGTCCTCTTCTTTTCGATTGGATGTTGTTGGTCGTTGGTACAGCTTCACCCGGACTAATTGGCGAGAACGGAAGGCGCTTAGACGGTTATGATATTATGAGCAACTAGCCTAAGGGCGCCCGTTAGGACTCGACCTCGGCTTAGGGCTGTCGTTTTGTGCCACACAGTTGCTATAATCTCTATAGTAATAGGGTGTGTTTTCTTCTCCGACGGTAGAGTCGGTGTAGAGTCTGTGCAGTGTCGTTTTGTGGACGGATCGATAGTGTAAGAGAATCCTAATAAGAGAATGTTCCGTATAAATGATCGTTGATAACTAATTAAACTGCTGTGCACTAAACAATATATGAAAACCAAATATTAAACATCATTTTCAATTCTGAATGCACAGTGAAAGCTTAGGATTATATAGATAGTTATAGGAACGACAATAAAAGCAAGCAGCTCGTTATTGAGACTGACGCCTGTCTATGCGTAGGCGCCGTAAACTGTTTTGATAACATCAGTGCCCTGCAGACGGCGGGAGTGCTCCGATGTCTCACAGTTAGGTAGGTCACCTACAAAGCTTTTCTAAAATACTCAAAGTAAATATATAATAATACTCTTTCTGTCTGTCTATCATCATTCACAGCAACACGCATGCTTGCTCAATTCGTGAGAATGAGAATGTAGTACAGGAATGTAAAAAACGTTGAATATGAAATGTGTTTAGATATTTTTTACGCAGAAAAAATGGCATATAGCTATTCGTTCCCGGTTAGATTTTATTAACCATATGACTATCCCTTGTATACCCTTTCGAACGGATCTATAAGGTTCAAAATGTTCTAAGGCTTGATCGTTTAAGTACAGTAAAATAGAAAAATTGATTTCAGATATTTATGGTAAATCTACAATTTAATTTAAAAATTGTGTAAACAGCACAGGTTGACAGCAGGTTTCTCAAGTATAAATTAAGATTTTATTAAATTTTACGTTGAAGTTACCAACGTTTAATTTTGTATGTATAAGATACTATTGACCCGCCCTTACTTCGCACGGGTGCAATATACTAATATGACATATAACTTAGCTTCTAGGCGGTGTGTGTATCAAGATGAAAGTATACTTATTTTAAATAGGGAGGTCGCTGGATGCAAGTGGCCGGTCGATGTGGTATACCATGAGGGAGGCCTATGTCCAGCAGTGGACGTTTCCCGGCTGATAATGATGTACGTAAATAAGCTTACCTACTTATTCTCTCTATCTCTATCTATAATATTATAGATTTATTTTATTATTTCTTTTGACATTAAATTTACTGTTTGACATTTATTTTATATAATTTTTTACGTTTTAATTATTTTTGACGAGCATTGTACACTCTGACATTTTTATATATATTTTTTTGTAATCTTGACATTGGTACAATGAAATAAATAATCTAATCTAATCTAATCTATTTTTTACACGCTTTTTCTTAACAGCTTTAATGTACATACATCAGACAGATAAAATTTAATTATCTCTATTGATCAGATTTTGTGGTATATTGTAAGTTGAATTCGTCAATTTAGAATCTAAAATCTTTTGCGTTATATGGATTTTTATTTGTAATGTATCCCTCACGAATACGAAACTACAACTGCGGCACATCAAGACAAGTGGCTCTTGCTAATTGAAACTTAATTGAGGTAATACATCAGTCTCTCAGGTCGTCCGGTCCATCAGCAAGCACCGCGCACGGCGGCGGGCGACGGCGGCGGGCGCGGGGAAAGTCTGCCTATTTACTAGTCGTGTTTCTAGACCATGACTATGTGTCTAGACGTCTGTTCCAGGAGGTCATGAACCAACGGCTGCTTTCACATGTTTGTCCGACATCGGTGACTATGTTCCTCACTCCGTCACTCGACGAATACGTGACACAAGTTTGAATGAAGGATAGTCTGATACTATTTTCACCATCGAACTGGGACAGTGCCTTCTGGAGAAAGCTTGACATTGTTTTTATTGGGGCTGCATCCTTCAAGATTAGGTTTTGGACACGCTACCGCTTGTGGATTGTCAATCGATCGGCTCATAGTCTCATTAAAAACGACAAGTATCTTGCCCAGATCGACATTGTTGCATATGTGGTTGGAGCTGTTAGTGATTATTTATCCCAAGAATTACTACTTTATATAAAAAAATATAAACAATGACTCTCTTAAATAAATAAATACGGTCGTTTTACTATCCTACGGTCATTATTCCCATATCAGTTTCTGATACCTGGCTCTGCTTCTGAGATCTGGTCGTCTCTTGGAGGCTTTGAGTTTTAGATCTATGAACTCTGTCTAACGAGAACTGTAAAAGTTGTTAAAAAATGTGGTACATAATACATCGCATCGTATGCGATGGTGACAATGGTAACTAAAATTGTTATAATGGCATCACTGAACCCTCCGCTGCGAATACGTAAAGAAGTCTCCAATAACTCGATAAATTGCTGGCTGATACAAACACATATAGCTCAAAAATAGATAAGTGAGAATCCACCGAGCCGTGTGGAACAAAACAAGGTGTCTCTAGCATTAGTGCTGTCTGCACTCCGCAGGCTCCAGACTGGTCGCCGCAGGTGGCCACAGACACCGCTGAAGGAATTATTTAACTCATTTTTCATCATTATTGCCCGCCAGAAGGGCGACCCCAAAGAATCACCTTCGTCAGCGAGCTGCCAAACATTAGCATTAATAAAAAATACGTGTGTCGTGGAACACTCCGTTGGAACGAATTTGCCTTGAACCAATAAGCGCGCACAGCTACGACTGGGCACAGCCAATAGCATACGAGCTATGGATAACCGTCTACACTAAAGAAAGGGTCGTGACGGAAAACTCTTACACTTTTTTCGCCTAGCCCCCATCCGCCATGTCCGTGCCGTGCGATGAGAAATTTCATTACAAAAGAAGGAATATTATCATTATCTATCATTATCATAACAAAAGTTCGACGACATTTCCAGCCCAAAAATCTACCACCAAAAAATGTACTTTCCTCAAATAATTGTACCGTAATTGTCAGTGCAAGAAGTCAACTGCCAAACATAAGTCCACTAATGAACCCCGTCTTGCTGCTGCCCTAAGTTGCTTTTTACAATATACCCTCACAGAGAAAAATTTTATACGCAAAACACTCACATGCCATTTAGAATAGAATAGAATAGTCTCCAAAAAGTACTTGACACCGTTACAATCATTTCTGCATCTATTACAATTGTAAAATCTCAATAACAAATATATATCTGACACTGATTGCGTCTCTGCCTCGTCTATCTATCTAGCTCTACCACTACGTGCCTGCCTGTGTTACAATGTTGTGGTGCATCGGCGTTCCTTATTTATGACGTCGCCCGTGCCGGTTGTCGGTGGGAGCGGAGACTCGCAAAGCCGGACAGTTTGGGATCAGACCCGACCCTAGAACTTATAGAGGGGGGTGGTTTACTTTTAAAATAATATTTCCATTTTTTTCGGCTCCGAACATCCGATTAAAAAACGGAACTCTTATGATCTCAATTAAGAGTCTGTCTGTCACAACTGATTTTCTCAGCCACTACTAATGCTATCGACTTTGGAATAGTTATGGAAAATGGTGACTCACACGTGCCTCAAGTTCAAAGGGTCCAAAAATAGGGGTTTGAAATTTCAAGGTGTAATTACTAGTTCAAGTGCGATATCATATGAAAGGGTTTATTTGTTAATTCTAAAATTATTTTACCTATTTTTTATACTGTATAGTTTTTGACTTCTCATGATTAATGTGTGAAAAAATACCATCTCAGAAATTTGTGTAAAATATTTAATCATCACAGAAAACAAGCTTTTGCGTAAAAACCTAAGCGAGTTCTTTGTTTAGTATAGTTTAATAATAAAAAATCGAATTAGTTATTCAGTCGGTAAAATGAACTTTATTTCAAAGTAATAATATGCGTACGCTTCATTTCCTGGTTCACGTGGTGCACGAGTCCGACACGCACTTAGCCAGTTTTGTTTTCCAGTAGCCCCTCTTCTGTCAAGGCGCCAGTGCAAGGTATGTGCCACATTTAAATAAATTAATATTTTTTGATTATTTTCTGTTCCATTAGACAATCTACTCGTGTTTAATAGAGACAGCTAGTCGCATCCAAGTCCGCCTTCAATGGATGTTTAAAATTCACTCACTTGTAAACACCTCATCCATTTACTCAGGAAATGAAAACACAATTGGTTTTATTGTAGCCTCTGTTGGGAGGAATATTTCATTATACTAATGGTTATAATTTTATTAATATTTGGCTAAATATATCTAAACTAAACTCTCTCCGATAATTTTAAACTTAACTAAGAATGGCATAAGTTCGGTTACGTTTAGTGTGTTTAACTAAGATTGGTGTAGAGACACAGTAAGCTCCGTTGTTTGTTTTAACATTTATCACTCAATAACTAAAATGAACACAGTTTCTGGCAGATGTCCCCCACCACTGACCCTGACTGCGGACCTGTCAGCGACTAATCTCACATTCTCTACCTCACTTCAACCTTTTTGCCCGTCTGCGGTTCACTCCGACGATCCTTTGGATACAAAGTTGTCTCCCGCCCGGTTATTAACTCAGCCCCGATGTTTATTGGAGTTGAATTGTCCGTTTTGATATTGTATTTGCTAATATTATAAGTTCGCTATTCGGAATTGTTATAATAAATATCCCTGTAGCTACTATCGAAGGATCAGTGAAGATAATAATGACCACATGGTCTCGGCCTATAAATATCACCAACATATGTCATCCAGTGGTGGGTGGAAAAACAGGCGTCTAAGGGAACAATTTTACCACTCGACCAGCAACCTACCTATGTATCAACAACATATTACTGCGATCGCCAATTCCCCTACTGATTATCGAAAATCCCTTAATGAAAGGTCCGACATGGCGACCTATAAATGATGCTAACAGTGCAAATGGCCAGCTGTTAGAATCACTCAAAGATCAATTACTGATAGAATGTACTTTTCTACCATTGTATTTACACTATGAAAACCTGTTATAAATTATTCATGCAATTTAAAAGTCTCATATGAATATTATAGTCTTCTGACTCCAAATACTAAGAAGACAGCAGGTGTATCGGCTTCCAGTGAAAGGACAGCGGTGAGGGACGAGGAGGGTGAGGTAGACGCGAGGGGCGAGTGGGAGGGGGGGTCGTCTAGACAGGCCGCAGACGCATGGAGGCTGCGCAGCGCGGCCTGGCCCACGCACACTCTTGCAGCGCTGCAACACAAGTGCACGCTGCATGCAGCGGCTGGCAAGCTAACAAACACAGATTCGAGCTGCCCTCGACCGCAAAGGATACATGTAAACTGGCCATTGCATTAAGGTTCTTTGGATGGCGGCGGGCGCGGCATTCGTGCGGCCTTTGTTTAATTGTGATGTGCAAACATTATTTATATTTTACTCTTCCTTGTCTTATTCTCGTTTGCTTTTTGCATAATTTAATTATACAGACGAGAAACTTTTTCTTGGCTCTGATTTCATACAAAAAACGTGACAAGAATTTGAGAATCGAGGTGTACCGTGAAAAACAAATGTAAGGAATATTACAGATTTCTACAGATTTAAAATATTATTAAGATAAGACGCACCAGGAGATGGTTTAACTGAGTTCTATAGGTTCGGTAGCATGGAAGCGTGCCCACCCAGCAGCAAGAATTCGGTGAATTTACCGAATGGTTCCGAGTTTAGGATATAATATATTCGACTTACATGAGAGTTGTAGGAGTGAATCAAAGAATATTCTCGGTGACAACGTGGTACCACTGAAATCTTCCTGGGATTACCATCCCAACTGCCAAGAGTGATTATGGCAAAAAAAAGCTCGGGAGAATCATGTTTCGTAGCGACGTCTTCCTACTGGCAAAAAAGTTATATTTTCACCGTTCTCTCTTTTTCGAATGGACTTAATGCTGTGGTCCTGCGACCACTACAGCTTCACCCGGACAAATGGCGAGCGCAGGTGGCAATCAGCCGGCTAAGATTTTACGGCTCGACCTCGGCTTTGGGCTGTCGCTTTGTGACTATGGGATCGCAGAAAACCGGCCCGAAATGTGCCGATAATTGCGATAAGCGCTAGGATTATTGCTCGTCGTGGGGATGGTGTGTATTTTCCACGTTCGTCGGCAGAGACACAGTCGTGCGGTGTCCTTTTTGGTGAAAAGCCAAAGCGATCGGATCATTTTGTTCACAGTTCCATGAGTTAAATCTCCTCCGTTGCTTAGTGGATACACAATTCAGCACAGAAACTGGAGTACGCGGTTTCGCTTCCCAGTACGGTGTATCTCTGATACTCCATTTGATTGGCGATAGAGCATTTTTCTATGTTCGCCTGAGTAACTTCTATACCACCATATAGTCTGCCGCAAAATATCAGTTAATAGCACAGTTGTATCCCGGCCATGAAATACAACATGCCAGTGTCACTTAACATCACATAAAATGAAGACCAAGTGCAGATCCATCACACATTAAACAAGTCCTTGGAACTACCTGCCATCGATGGACAAGGATGGTACATATTAATGTGATATAACTATGCCGCAACAGAATCCCTCGTTCATGACATTATACTCTGAAATATGAGCTTTGATTTGCTGCCGCTCGCGCTGCTGTGGGTTAACGTGACAGTTGCGTTGTCAAGTACAATTTTAACCAATTGTTGTTTGCTGTGTTTTGTTCTTTGGACGTGTGTATTTTTAAACACATATAGGCATAGGGATTCCAAAAACTTGAAAAAACTACTGCATAAAATTGCATGCAACTTATTCAGTTATGTAGCTGGTTATCTAACCTAAAATTTAGTAAAAAGAACGTGTTTCATCTTGATACGCCGTTTAGAAACTGGGTTGTATAACATAATTAGATTGGGCATAGCTTGGGCTTTCTTTAGCAAACAAATTGTATACCACACGTGGAATTGGACACAGTCAATAAGGACAAACATATCTCTAGTTTGCTAGGAAACAAAGATCAATATCGAATGCCGTTAGCAAAGACATTCTCGAGCCGTGATGATGTAATGACGTTGGTCCTGAGGGTAAGGATCAACGTCATTGTAGTAAAATAAACTAACCCTAAACAAAATTCATTCATAAAACTACGAGTATAATAGAATTTGAGGCAACTTAGTGTGGCACATTTTGTAGTAATTCACTTGTTCTGGTACTTCGTTATTTAGAAGCACATCAGAGTTCTTGTATCTTTTATTATTCATTTATTGTCAAGTAATATATACAATAGTATACAATTAATTTAATGACAAACTACAATAATAAACTTATATTTTAAACACTCTTATTTGGTAATGCACGTCCGTGCCGCTCTGGTGGTGTTGGTCGCTATCCTCCCTTGGAAGCGACTGTACTCCGCGACTTTCCGCCAGAAGGGAGGACCCATGTGAAGATCTCCAGCTCGCAGGTCGGGAATCAGACCACGAACGACTTGAAGGATGTTGTTATTTATGAGTCGTCATTCAGGATTTACTCCACCGACCGTGTTACGATAAAGGTCAAAATCGTCCGGACAGCGCGGGCAGGCAGCGGTATACTAGTTATACCTATCTAGGTAGTGGTAGAATGTTGAAGCTAGAATGTATCAAGTTGCGAAGCGGTCTCGTCGCTGCAGCCAACAGGAAGTCGCTGGTTTTCGTGTTTTTTCTGATCTCGCTGCGCCGGCGCGGCCCTCCCCCGCCCCGTCACTACACTCTTTACCCCGCCACGAACCGGGTACCGTAAACAGTTCAAAAAGCGGAGCGTCTCGCCCCGCGAATGTGTGGACACTCGAACCACGCCTGGAATTTGTGCACTTCTTATTTTAAAACGTGATTATCAAATAGAAGTCTTTTAATTATCTACCATATTTGAATATTTTAGTATAGTTACTTGTAAAAACTTGTTCAACTAGGTAGGTCCAACTTCGACAAAGAGGTCAACCGAAGAATGCAACTCGGCTGGGCAGCGTTCGGGAAATTATGGCATATCTTCTCGTCCAAAATACATCAGCGTCTAAAGACAAAAGTCATTGATCAGTGCGTGTTGCCAGTGATGACATACGGAACCGAAACGTGGTCTTTTACTGTGGGCCGAATAAACAAGCTCAAAGTCACTCAGCGAGCAATGGAACGAGCTATGCTCGGAATTTCTCTACGTGATAAGGTCCGGAATGAGGAAATCCGTAGACGAACGAAGGTCACCGACATAGCTCGACGAGTCAGTGAGCTGAAGTGGCAATGGGCAGGCCACATCGCTCGAAGAACCGATAACCGGTGGGGAGTAAAGGTTCTCGAGTGGCGACCACGTACCGGGAAACGTCTACCAGGCCGTCCCCCTACTAGATGGACCGACGACCTGGTTAGAGTCGCAGGGAGTCGCTGGATGCAGGTGGCTCGGGACCGGTTGATGTGGCGTACCATGAGGGAGGCCTATGTCCAGCAGTGGACGTTTCCCGGCTGATGATGATATGACTTGTAAAAAAAATTAAATACACAGAATAGGCAACTACAGGCGTCGGTTAAATAGTAGACATGGCGTAAATGAGTTGACGTTTGGCATGAAGAGACTAATCGATAATACAATTACTTATATTTAGATATTTTAATAGCTTTGCAGTCGGATTTAATCTCACCGAGTTGTAAGAGACGACAGAAAACTGCTCTCCCAGAAGCTTCAATTTAACGAGACACTGGCAACTCACACTATCAAGTAAATGGGTCACTTTGGTTGGTTCCTCTGAGGGCACTTTCTAAATGCCAAATTCATTCATAAGTTCATCCCAACACCACTATTGTATTGTATTTTAGATTATAACTTGTGAGGGCTTCCAGAGTTTTCTAAAGCTCGTGACGTCAGTATTTCGAGTACAGAAATCATCATTCATCATTAACAGCTAAGAAAGAATAAAAATCATCTCTCTCAATATCCATAATCATCCCGATTGTTAGACGTTGATGATACGTACGAAACCTCCTGCCAAGTTGAATAGTTATGAAATACATCGTACAAAGACAATTGGAGTGGCTCTTCTCAAAGAAAATTTAACAGACTGAGAATCATTCTACAAATGAAAATGAGTGACAGTGCAATGCACACACTTATTGAATAAACAATGCACACGCATAGACAGACGTGTAAATAACGAGCGTGCATGTTTGAACAGAGAACGTAAATAAGGCGGAGAACAAAGCGGAACACCGGGTGCAGTGCGCGGCGATAACGCGCCGTCCGTCGTCGCCGACCTGGCCGTAGACCGACAAAATCCCATAGATATACCACTGAGCGACAGTTTTGTACCCTGGCATGCACGTGCTAGTTAAACAGCAGATTTTTGCCTGTGATTTTTGTAGCATACAACAACGCTGAACCACGATATAAACGACGATGTCGCTAACATTGATAAGCCCTAGACAGGCACATACGTACTACTACAGATGTGACTGTAACTTTATTGTATAACTAACATAGTCTCTCATAGGGACCTCTTCACTAACCAAGTCAAGTGATTTTACGCTGATATCGAACGTTCTGTAGAAATTACAAGCTGTAATTTGAGGAATGTCAAGGCGACAAAGACATTGGAGTGATGTCTTCAACGTCAACGTGACTTGGCTAGCTGTACCAACGCGTCGGTTAACATCTACTGGGAATGTAGTCAAATCAAATGAAATCAATTTATTTAGTTAATTTATGATTTAATTGAAATAATAATAAACATTAATCGAGGACTTTGTAAGTGATGGTTATAGTTTTTGGACACCTACTTATCACACAACAGCCGGGATCACGAGCGAGGCGAGTGCGATAGTTTTCCCTGTCGAAGGAGTCGCCGACGGCGGCGGCGCGAGGTCGTCGCTCCACACGTAAACAGATAACTCGATTGATTACGACCGACACTGCCCACTCCGGGCACAGCCGTTACACAAAAGGCGAGACGCCTTTAAAATTCGGTCAAAGCACTCGACGCCATTTCTCCACGCATAATTTGCGCGAATATTTAGGTAGCAGTCGAGACTTGTTATTTATTGCGTCTAGTGAATGTAGGTTGATTGTCCGCCCGCCCTGCTCGTAATCGCAGGGGTAGGAAATTCATCCTCCATTGCTGTTCCGCCTGCTCTATTTACGCTCCATTCATCTAGTGACATCTTGAGAGTTATGTAAGCTTCTACAAACAGCATAATCGAAAACGTATACCGTGCGATTCCAGGTTTTTCGTTGGTGAAGTTTTTTTTTTTATATATTGAAGATAGACCAACACTTGACCTCAATCTCACCTGATGGTAAGTGACGATGAGGTCGAAGATGTTACGTGTTGGTCTAGAAGGTGCCTATTTACTATTCTTTTGAAGATTCCCAAGTTGTAATTTTCGGGGAACACGGAAACCGGTAGTGTATTCCATATTTTTGCTGTACGCACGATAAATGTGGAAGCGAAACGCTTCGTGCGAGCTGTAGGAATATCTACAGGTTTTAATAAGGGTGGACATGTCTCCTATATTGAAAAATGACAAGAGATAAATACATTCAAAACGTAATCAAAAAATACGTAATTGCTACTCGTATATAACTAACAAATAATTTGCGCTGAAGACAATTGAATTTTAAGATGCCACATTTAAAAAAAATGCAAGCGTAAAAAAGCAACACATATTTTTGTGTTCAATAAATTTATCCAGCAAGTCACAATCATTTTTTTTTTCACACACAAAGGGCAAAATCTCCGCTCGCCATAAACACGTATCATTTGGCCTTATTTAGGGCCTAAAAGCATTTTTCTATGTCGGCCTCAGTGACATCGCTGTAATTTGTCGCCAAACAAAAGTGGGAATGACACTTTTCTGTTGCGGTAATCATTTGCGGTTATCCTACTAATATTATAAGTGTGAAAGTTTGGATGTTTGGATGTTTAGATGTTTGGATGTTTGTGACGCTTTCACGGAAAAACTACTGAATGGATTTGAATGAAACTTTACAATAATATAGCTTATACATCAGAATAACACATAGGCTATAATTTATAAAGACATATTGTGTAAATTGTCCAAAATCACACTTATAATATTAGTGGGATTACATGGGCAATTTTGGCATAACAAAAACGCGTTGCCTAGCAACCGACCATAGAATATGTAAATTCGTATATACAAACTTTCGCGTTTATAATCATCATCATCAGCCGGGAAACGTCCACTGCTGGACATAGGCCTCCCTCATGGTACGCCACATCGACCGGTCCCGAGCCACCTGCATCCAGCGACTCCCCGCGACTCTAACCAGGTCGTCGGGCCATCTAGTAGGGGGACGGCCTGGTAGACGTTTCCCGGTACGTGGTCGCCACTCGAGAACCTTTACTCCCCACCGGTTATCGGTTCTTCGAGCGATGTGGCCTGCCCATTGCCACTTCAGCTCACTGACTCGTCGAGCTATGTCGGTGACCTTCGTTCGTCTACGGATTTCCTCATTCCGGACCTTATCACGTAGAGAAATTCCGAGCATAGCTCGTTCCATTGCTCGCTGAGTGACTTTGAGCTTGTTTATTCGGCCCACAGTAAAAGACCACGTTTCGGTTCCGTATGTCATCACTGGCAACACGCACTGATCAAAGACTTTTGTCTTTAGACGCTGAGGTATTTTGGACGAGAAGATATGCCGTAATTTCCCGAACGCTGCCCAGCCGAGTTGGATTCTTCGGTTGACCTCTTTGTCGAAGTTGGACCTACCTAGTTGAACGATCTGTCCCAGGTATACATACTCGTCTACAACTTCGATTGTAGTGTTCCCAACCACTACCGGCATAGGTGCAACATGGACATTTGACATGATTTTCGTCTTGTCCATGTTCATTTTTAAACCTACCTGTTGGGAAACTCTGTTGAGGTCATTGAGCATTACGTTCAGATCCTCCAAGGATTCTGCCGTTATGACTATGTATGTCATCGGCAAATCGAAGGTGAGTGATGTAGTCGCCGTTGATGTTGATGCCCAGTCCTTTCCAGTTCAGAAGCTTGAAAACATCTTCCAGTGCAGTGGTGAAGAGTTTCGGGGATATAACGTCACCCTGTCTTACACCTTTCTGCACTTGGATCGGTTTCGTGCATTCATCCTGTACTCGGACGGACATTGTGGCTTTATTGTATAAACATTTCAGCACTTCGATATAGCGATAGTCAATGTGGCACCTTTGGAGAGACTGAAGCACTGCCCAAGTCTCGATTGAATCAAAGGCTTTCTCGTAGTCCACAAACGCCAGGCATAATGGCCGATTATACTCCTCGGTCTTCTGTATAATCTGCCGGAGCGTATGTATGTGGTCTACGGTGCTGAAGCCTTTTCGGAAACCGGCTTGTTCGGGAGGTTGGAAGTCGTCAAACCTGCGTGCTAGTCGGTTCGTAATGACTCTCGAAAACAACTTATAAACGTGGCTCAGAAGGGATATCGGTCGGTAGTTCTTCAGTAAGGCATTATCGCCTTTCTTAAAGAAGAGCACCACCACGCTTCTGCTCCACGCTTCTGGCGTGCAGCCTTCGTGTATAACGGACTGAAAGAGCTTCTGAAGGACTACAAGTATCGGTTTTCCACCCGCTTTCAGAAGCTCTGATGTGATTCCGTCTTCACCTGCCGCCTTGTTATTTTTGAGTTGTTTGAGAGCCATTCGAATCTCATACAGGCTGACGTCCGGGATATCTTCGGTATAGTGTTTATAATATTAGTGTGAAAACTCTTTGAATGTACTACGTCAGATATTGACATTTATTTTGTTTCTTTAAACTATTAGACTACGTAACAGAATAAACACTATTTTGTACCTTATGCTGTATAATAATTTGTCATATACGTCACCTATGCCTATCGAATAAGTAGAATACATCCTGAAGTACACGCGGACAAAGTCGCGGGCGGAAGCTAGTATTTTATAAGATTCTTGTTCCTTATAGTCATTTGTTAAGTTAAATGTAGGACACAAACCCTAATTCTAAAAAAATGCGGAAAAATGTGTTGACCTACGTCTTTTCATGGGTAAGAACAGATTCAAAGCAATGAGTCCAATCCAGAGGAAGACAACGCATTAAAATCTGCAATGAGTCATAATAGTCCGGTCAAATTAGACATTCGAGGTTACATAAAGTCCCAACAAGCTGAATTTCTGTGAAATTGTTCAAAACATAATTATAAACAATGTCTAGAAGTTCCCCATCATTCCCCTGTAAGGAATTTTTTTTATTCAAGATCAAAGGTCAAAAAAATGAGTTTTTCGCGATTTTCAGCAAAACGGTAAGTTTTATCATAAAAGTACCTCGCCAAAAATTGTAGATCATAAAATTATCTATAAAAAATGCATCAATACTTTTTTTCTTACGAGCCACCGTTTCTGAGATATAACGATTCAAAAAGTTATAAAAGTTGTTATCGTCATAATATGCACACGTTTCCACGCCACCTATGAGGTAGTGTACTTAGTGCGTTTTTTTAACGTGGTTTCCCCAGTAGGCCTGCTCCACGGGTCAGTTGTGATCCTGTTTAATGCATAATAACGGAAATTTTCAAAGATTGGGAAAGATAAAAGCGATGTAAATTTAAAAAAAGTGTTGAAGTTTATTCGTCTTATTCGTAAGTTTGAAATTCTTGTTCTTCTTCTTGATCTTCTTGTTCTTCTTCTCCTGCTTCTTCTTCATCTTCATTTTGGATGCAAGTAAATTGCGTCAATAGCGATGTATCGCATGATACTTCGTCGGAGTCAAACGAATCCTCCATTGTTTGTGATTCAATATTAGAGCACGACCGGCCTTGACAATTTGTGCATGCCAAAGAACAAGACAGTCCGACTTTTTTGCAACCACATTTAGCACTGCATCCCTTTTTGCAGTTGCAAAAAATAGTGTTCAGCAGTTTTTCCGGCGCAGGTGGAAGTAAAGTTTGAACTGGCTCTAATATATCGTTGACCAACTTCCAACCCCAGTCTGTAGGGTCTAGCTGATAACCAAGCCACACTTGAACTTGGTAATATACTCGAAAAAGATGTTGGTGAGCAGCAACTGAGGTTGGAGGAAGACAAGCTAATTGAACTTGTTTTTTATTTTTAGTATTTTTAACGAAACATGCATATCGATGCTTATCTAAACAGGTAGTTTTTTTAGGAGCTCCGTACATATAAAGAAGAAAGCGGATGCCGTTGGTAAATATATATAGTAAATATATATATTATAAAATATAACAACTCTAGATGTATATACGTGGAGTACTCATGTATATTATGACGATAACAACTTTTATAACTTTTTGAATCGTTATATCTCAGAAACGGTGGCTCGTAAGAAAAAAAGTATTGATACATTTTTTATAGATAATTTTATGATCTACAATTTTTGTTGAGGTACTTTTATGATAAAACTTACCGTTTTGCTGAAAATGACAAAAACTCATTTTTTGGAACTTTAACCTTGAATAAAAAAAATTCCTTACAGGGGAATGATGGGGAACTTCTAGACATTGTTTATAATTATGTTTTGAACACTTTCACAGAAATTCAGCTTGTTGGGACTTTATGTAACTTCACTCTCATTTTTTGGTCTAAATTGACCGGACTATAATTGGAATATCGTAACATTATTTAGATATATTTTATCGCTTCTTCGAACAAAATGAAAGACAGTAAATTTATCTTAATTGTAAAAAGTAAGTACTCTTAGTGCGTATTGTAAAAAATATGAAAACTTGAATAAGTAGGACGGCTGCCCATTTCCTTTCTTAATTGAAAGATGTTGCTTTGTCGGGAAGTTTTATCGCGGTAATAAAGTAGCTCGAGAATAAAATTTGTTAGTCTGTATTTTTGCTAACGAATTAAAGTTGAGCATAAAAAACCGCCAAGTGCGAGTCTGACTCACGGACTGAGGGTTACGTTCAGAATGTAAATAATACTGAATTTTTTTAAATGATAAGTAAGGTAACAATAAGGAACAATGCTATAACCACTATTTACTTATATTAATCATAAAAAAATTTGTTTTACTATAGGTTTAAGTTCCCTTGCATTTTGTATGGAAAAGGTCCAAAATACAGCTATATTATTTTGAATTTTCACAGATCCAAGGGACGGCAGACTTGAGTATTCTATATTAGTTTCAACTTGATATCTTCACGAGTTTCTGATTAAAAGGGTATTGACAGACAGATAACAAAGAAATCCTATAAGGGTTCTTTTTTTTCCTTTTGAGGTACGGAACCCTAAAAATGAATTTTCGAAAGAAGAAATATATAATTAATACTTAGTAAACTTAGTCTAGCCTTAGTAACTTAGTGGCTCGAGACTGGGCGATGTGGGGTGCCATGAAGGAGGCCTATGTCCAGCAGTGGACGTTTCCCGGCTGATGATGATGATGAAACTTAGCCCAGATTAGTTATAACACAAAAGATAAAATGTAACCTAACCTTTGAACGTTCCGGTCCAAAGTTCCCTATGACACCTGCCACGTTGGACGGACTAATGGACCAATATTGTATGACCACTTAACCAGCATAGTTAATAGTTATCGAAGTTTTAGTTATAAACAAAAGTAACACCGATTCGACTTTGTTATTAAACTACGATCCAAAAAAGTTAATTGAATCCATAACTAGAGTAAAAAAGTTAAACAAGATTAATATTTTTGGTATAATAAAAACAGACTTTACAAAATGTTTATGTAATAACATAAACATAAATGCGTTCATAAAGAACTGGAAAACGACTTCAATTGCCCTAAAAGTCTACCTTTATTAAGTCAAATTTAAGATTTATATAGTTGTCAAAACTGGACTAAATTGAAATGCCACCCCACGAGAAGCACCAGCTTTCAAATAAAAAAGAATCATCAAAATCGGTTCACCCAATCAAAAGTTCTGAGGTAACAATCATTTTTTTTAAAACATACCCGTCGAATTGATAACCTCCTCCTTTTTGAAGTCGGCTAAAAATATATGTATCTATTCAACCATATCACATTGACTAAGACTATGCTCGGAATTTATCCACGTGATAACATTCGGAATGAGGAAATCCGTAGACGAACAAGCGTCACCGACATAGCTCGACGAGTCAGTGAGCTGAAGTGGAAATGGGCAGGCCACAGCGCTCGAAGAACTGATAACCGGTGGGGAATAAAAGTTCTCGAGTGGCGACCACGTACCGGGATTCGTCTACCGGTCCGTCCCCCATGAAGGAGGCCTTTGTCCAGCAGTGGATGTTTCCCGGCTGATGATGATGACTATGTTAGCTAACGTATCAAGATAAATGCGTAGATATTAAGCTATTTTTACAACACTGACTGTACATTGCTGCTGCTACGATTAGGCTGAGTCTAACTCGTGTTTTAAATTTCGTCTATGCAAGTGCAAACTGAATTTCACGGCACCGCCGCTGCGCCAGACACGGGTGCAAAAAGTTGTTTATTCACATTCCGCACGACCGAAGCGATCAACTTTTAATAGACTATATAGCTAATACTTTTTTTGACCCCCGCCGCTGGTCTATTACAGCACAATACAATAATTATACCTACGTGACCTTTTTGAGTCCTCCAGGAAGGAATTGGCGTGAAAATAGGTATACAGTTTGTAAATTGGTTTGGCATTGGCGAATAGGCTATTTCTAGGCAACCGTGAACCATCCTAGACCACATCATCGCTTAACATCAGGAGAGATTGTGGTCAAACGGAAGCCTATCTAATATTTTTTTACTCGTAGCATCAAACTTATGCTTGTCCCTACAGCGTTGAAATTGGTTTGTTTCGATATTGAAGACAAACCGTGTCAGAAGAAGCGATTGATTATAAATATTATTGTATGCAGATGTATGGGTTGAAGGGATTCTGTAAGATTTATATAAGAAATACAGCTTTATGTCGTTATGAACCGTCATAAGTAGCAAACTATAAAATTGCAGAATTTTTTCCGTATCATGTGAAAAATTTTCAATCCTCAAAAGTTAAAAAGCTAAATTATTGTGAAATATACTTTAATACTGTATTAAAAGACCAAAGAAAAAGTATTAAAAGACACTTAGAAGACATTTTAAAACTCACTTGTGAATAATAGCAATAAAAAAGTCACCGTTTGATTACAGGTGTCATTATATGCGTAATGGCGGTGAAATTAGAGCCACTTTATGAGCAAGTGTGTTGAAAAAATTAATTTTATCCACTTTTCCACCACTGACATGTCCAAAATGATTTCCGTGAACGTTCGTGGAGGCGTATTATTTACCAAGTACTACAAGTTCAGACCTTATTCCATTGTAATCCGAATGTTTAGGGTCTCAATTGTAAGTGGAGTGACCCCGACCCGATCAGGGGCCGGTTTCACTGAGTTCAAGGACCGAAAATCATTATTATTTTAATAAAAACGTTGGATTTACTAGTCATTTTTGCAGTGGACAATAACAATATATTTTAGGAATTGAATATGACTCAATTTATTTTAATTTATGGGAGAATCCTATGTCCAGCAGAGTAATGTCGCAAGTAATGTCGTTGTACGTGATGGTGAAAGCAATTTTTGATTTAAATAATCTTAATATTTAAACGTAAACTATAGTATGTACTGTGATCATCGTCAATTCATATAAAAGACATCAACGAACCGCCATTCCGAATATAGACAAATGTGCGTGTTGTATCGGGAGATACATTAGTTTAAGTGATAAAAAAACGGCCAAGTACAATTCTGACTCACACCAAGGGTGTCGAACCATCAAAATAAACATACATTATTACCTTGAAATAAGGTTTATTTTCCCGACGCATAATTTATTTCAGTCTTGACGTAGTCGGAATAAAAATATGGGCTCCATTTTCGAAGCTCTCAATCAAGTTCCACTAGCTAGGTACAGATTCACCCTATAGGGGTACAAGTAAAAAGTTACCTAAAAGCAGACGGCCTACCTAAGTAATGAATGATGAATGGTTGTTGTTGTTTGATAATGCTTAACTTTGTTCGAGTAAAGAAAGTTTGCTCGAACTGAAGTTTTTGCCTAATCACAAGGTACCGCCCGCCCACTCATGTATGTACGAACACTTTTATTTTACTGAATACTCCAAGGAAATCTTTGCTACGTAAAACAACAGAATGTGGGACGTTTTACCCAGACGATCTGTCAAAAGTAAGTTTTGGAGAGTTCAAGGAAAAAGTTTATCTGATGTGATTCCAACACTCTTTACAATTGGCTGTATTGATAAGCCTCCTCATAGATCGACACGTGGAGGCTCTCCATGAGGGATTCTCCATAATCACCACACTGGGAAGGCAATTGTACACACACGTTTTTTTTTAAATTCATACAAGAATTAATGTCACTGTAGTAATTGTTCATACATTTTGCGTCGCTGCATTCCTTAATTTTCTTTCAAACAAATGTTTTTACATTCATCTTGTAATCTAACGTGTATTTTACTTTAGTTTTGCGTAAAAATTATATACCTATTACATAGATTCGACAGTCGAAAGAAGCACACTTTAATTTGATGCGACATATCTAGCAAAACAGCCTGGAATTTTTTTGGAAAATCTATGAGGAAGCTTATGTATCTTACGACGATGCACTATATTTTATGCCGACGCCTGTGCTTTCTTTAATTCCGTAAAGCATGCTAGATATCAAACTGAGGGGTAATAAAGGAAGCGTCAGACATAAGGTGCTGAGTAGTTGAGCACACGTCGTAAATAAAAAGACAATTTGTAAATTGCAGAATGTAATTGCTGTCGTACGACTGCACGGGCGAGTCGCCTCGCGCCGGACGGCCGGACGGCGACGCCGAGCGCGGCGATAATGAAAATTTAAAGCAACCGGTGCGAGATCCTCCATGGCGCAAACCACAAGCGACAACTTACAATTTTCTTAATTTTTGTATAGGACAAACAAATATACTCACTTTCGCAAATAATCTTATTATGAACTAGTAAGAGTGCTACATTCCACTGGTAAATTGTGCTAGCATGATGGAACCTGTGAGAGTACACCTTATCGGAGAAATCAGGGTTGATTACCTTTCTAGTCCTTATTTAAATGTGCATATACATATCTCATCACCATTAGACGCAACATCTCGTAACTTACTCAGGCAGGCTGCAGCGCGATGCTGCGGGGTGAAGGGTGGACGGGGGCGAGGGGGGCATATGCTCCGGTGCATCTCGACCTCGGTGCACTAACCTGCCCCCCCCCCCCCTCCTCCTCCTCCTCCGCCCCCGCACAGTGCACCGCCACCCCGCGCAACTGCAACATGCAGCCTGCAATGTCCAGTGTCACAACCCTCTACACTGAGATAATTACTCTCAGCGGCTAATTGCCATCGATATGATACGTGTTTTTTTTTTAAATATTATTGACAGCAAATCCAACAGCCAAATATAAATTTCAATATCATATAACAACCGAATGTAGTAACAGCTGACCATAAAATGTTATTCCATTTGGTAATTTTGTAAGAGACGGGAACTACGAGTATTAACGACGAGAATATATGTTATATCTTTTCCTGGATATATGATAATCAAGTTAGATAGTGGCAAAATTAAACTATGTACATATATATATATATATTTATTTTAAACTAGCGACCCGCCGCTTCGCTTATCCCGCGGATTTTCCAAAAGTGAGCTTTTATACAACCCACAATCTATTTCTATTATAAAATACAACCATTGTCCTAAAAATTGCAAACACGTTTTTTCTGTTATAAGAGCTTTTCTTGTATTCTAGCCTCCAAATGAAGACAATTTTCCAGCTATGGCACGTAAACCGAATTTAGTTGATGGTAGGTAGTCTATATAAGAGCCATGGTAGCTCAGGTAGGTAGAGCGTCGCCAAACTTAAACAGTCGAGATCTGGGTTCGATCCTGGATCGCACCAATAAGCTCCAGCTTGTTATTTGGAATTTATATATGAATGATAAAATTGGCTGTTTAGTGACGTAAAACATCGCGAGGAAACTTGTACACTCCTGACAAGATATTTGTGTGAAGTTTACATCCCTCCAGTGGCGACATTTATAGACTGTTGATGATGAGTAGCAGATAATATGAATAGAGTACTACTAGATTGGTTGTTGTAGATATTTAAATATGATTGATGATGATGATTACATTATTTTATTTTTAATTTATTTATTGGTTGAAATTTACAGGATTATTATGAACTTGGGGATTCATTTGACATAATCCTGATTTTGACATAATGTTATTACTATCCATACCAATATATTAAAAATAAGAAACTATGGTTTTGTCTTTTCTGTACGTCGTAATGGATTGCTAGTTTGGGATAGGGATAGTTGAAAGGCTCGGAGAGGGCCATATAATAAGCTACTTTTTCGTGTTCAACGGTAATAATACCCGACTCTTAGGAATTCGCCGGACGGTATCTTACGATATACCTCCTGTATCCGTCTACAAGGCCTTATCACCCTCGTTTTCCAATACCTTTAGCCCCCAATGACTCCAGAAACGATAGACTTGTGTTCTACCAAGCATAGATAACAAAGCCTCTGTAACTCTGTAACCTAAGTCCCTTATGGACTCGAACACAATATATATAAATATATATATTCCAAAAGTTTTGTAAAATTATTAAGACAGAACAAACCCCTCTTTCTCTTCTTTAATTTTTATATTTTGTTACTTATTGTTAAAGCGGCCATAGGCCAAAATCTCTGGAAATTTCAAGTGTCTACCTGTTATGTTTCACCCTGCGACAGTCGGACGGACTGACAGAGCAGCCTTTGCGTACGGAACCCAAAAAAATTGGTGATTGTAGCATTAACACTATTTGTCGTTTGAAGAATCTGCAATGTTCATAACAAAGAAGCAATAGGCAAATTTTATTGTAGCGTCTACAGTAGAGGATTTCATTCAGAAACATTTAGATTTAAATGCCTTCAATACAGACGACCGGTCCATGACCAGTGTGCCGCTATTTGAGCTGTTGAACTTTAGTTCTCCAGCAAATTTGAATGTGTAATATTCTAATTTAAATGTATTATAGGGACGCTTACCGTATCACTCAACAGTCAGGATTACGAAGTTCCAAGTGGATCAAGGTGAACAACTTTTGATACGAGCTACATTACGTCTCCTGGCCTACCTACTGCTTTCATTATCGGTTATTGTTCCTGCGTTTTATTCGTACCCATTCCTTATACTTTCAATTTGCTATCTCTCAATATTAACTTCAGTTATTCTGCAATATTTGTATGTATATTTTGGGCTGAATGAGGTTTGAGTACTTTGTATAGTTATAGTAGAGTAGTATTTTATTTAGTTCTTAATATTCATTAGATGTTTTAGATTTTTACTGATGTCTTTAAATAAATGCAGAAAAGAATTTAAAAGAAACACACACTCAGTAATTCACACTTAACACTAAAGCCATTCAAACTAATCTTTTCAAAAACTCAGAAGGTAATAAATTGTATTACCTCTGAAATAAGAGTCTTATAAATACTAGTTCGTTTGATATGTGTGTATAACTGATCACATAACATTAAACTCGTATGAATTCTTTCAATGCAAAGCAATATCTAATGAACACTGAACATTCCTGTACAGGTGTTGTTTCCCAGCGTATAAGAGAGTTCAGCGTAATGTCAAACACCTATCTATATCAGAAATAATTTTGCGTCTAAATATAAACCGTGCATAAGAATTCACAACACAGTGAGCGCGAGACAGTGAGATAGTGCGAGTCTCTGTTTCCTTGCCAATAGCAGCGACATTGTATCTATTGACACACGCACAGGCAACAAGCAACGAGCCGCGAGCAGTGGGCAACAAGCAACAAGCAACGAGCAGCGGGCACGGCACGCCACTCCACGTCCAGGAGAAGCGCTTTCTACGCGGACTATTTCGACCGTGCACGTGGTGTGGTGAGCGCGCGGGGTCCGGGTCCCTTTGCTGCCGCACAGCGCACGCGCACCTGTCGCTGCTCCTATCAATGAAAAAAGTGAATCTAAGGAGATGTGGATATCGGAGTGTAGCGCAAATGCAGCTGGTCGCGCCACCGTACATATCGCATCACCGCCCGCCCGCAATTTCGCGTAAAATTGGCAGCGTGAGGCGGGCGGGCGGGCGGCGGCAGCGGCGCGGAGCGTCGATCCCGAAATAGTGTTCGGGCGCGGTCGTGGGCTCTCGGGAGCGGCGCCCCAGTCGCCGTGTGGCCGCGCGCGCGCACCCGCGTCGCCTCGCCAGCCGTCCCGACGCCCGCGACACCCGTGACACCCGCGACGCGACAGTACCCGGGTCAGAGAGCGAGCGAGCCGGTGCACTACTACACGGTGCGCGTATTTCGGTCGTGAGAGGGCTCCGGGCCGCGTGGGGCGCGCTGCCCGCGCGCTGGCCGCCGTGCTCTGGTGGTGGTGCGTGGCGCTGCTGCGGCTGGTCGCGCTCTGCGCGCCTCCCCCCGGCTCGTCCGGCGCCGGCGCGCCGCCGCCGCCCTCCGCCCGCGCCGCGGAAGATGCGCCGACGGCGGCCGCCTGCGCGAGCGCGCCCTCAAACACCACCGAGCCGCCGTCCACTGCGACGCCGGACTCACCCCCGCACCTCGGTCAGTACACACCTGACGCTTCATTCATCCCTGTCACACACATTTATTATTGATTTAGAAAGAGCACGTGGCGGTACCGCGCGTGATGCAGAGAATCAGTTTAGCCGGTGATATATGAAGCGTACTGCTGTGAGTGTCCCAAAATAAAATGAAACCTTCGTTTCTAACAGAATAATAACACGTAATCGGAAGGTTCCATTTAATGTGCGTGATACGAGTATAGGTCACAAGGTGAATTACTCGATTAATCTGCTGATATATGCATTTCGCGGTATATCTACAACATATCTTTAAACTGTTTTTTTTTTTACTTCGACGCTTTGTTTATATTTTGACACGTTCCAAGCTGATAAATTACAGATATCATATTTTCTTTTTGTCTTGAACACATAAATCTCGATTCATTAACAATAACAAATACAAACAACTGCAACGGAGCGTATCGTATTAGGTACGCCTTATCAAATAGTAGTATTATGTTTTCCAGCTCAATATCAAATCGATATTAACACTCGCCTACCTAAATAAACATTCAAGTCTTACGAACACAATACATACACAAACAAGTGTAGATAGATAGGTACGAGAATATAAAATGTACTGTAATGTGTAAGGCATAGGCGAGGTACACATATTGTAATGTAAAGTAGCCGTGTAGATATATAATATATGTATCTAGATGAATATACATAACACGTACCTTGGTATTGTATTTACAAGATAAGTAACCGGTGGCTGACGTAGCGTGGTTGCTCGTAGGTGCTGATTAGATTTGTAAATTTTTTCGATCCCGTTCGACTGAAGAAAAAAAGATCGTGTGCCTCCAGGAAAATCAATAGAAACAGAACTCGCGGCCTCCTCCAATGACTCGTTGAATTGGTGATAGTTTCGCTTCGTACATCTTTGTTTAACCTTTTACGTAGTAAACATGGTTCGCATGAGTTATTCAAATAAACATTTAAAGACAAGTGTTTAAAATAAGCAGCGAGTTATTTGTTTGACGCAGATACTCGAACAGACCTAATTAATACATGTTTAACTGAGCTTTTGGAACGAATTACCCAAATTATTATTCCTGTACTTAGCTAACGACCCTCAAATCTCTCATACGTAAAACAACCAAAATTATATTCTTGTTTCTGAGAACAGTGTAATTTGACGGGGGAACGAAGAATCGTGATGCTTATAACGAACGTGGAAAATCACTTTTAAATTCATATTTAGACACTTTCCAGAATTGAATCACTACCCCTTATCTTATTTATTTTGATAGCTGGATTATAATTTATAAGATGCTCCTGTAAGTGAATAATGTCAATAAGAACAGGCTATACAGAAATACGAAAACATAATAAAATAAGTTACATTTAAATTTGATTCATAATCTTCTCTCGGTTCTTGGCCGCGGTTTATCTGATCCCTATACCTATGTAAAGCTACTGGGGCGGGCGGGGGTACATTACCGTAATGTGAAAATGATATAACATTTTCATCGGTCCTATGTCCGCCGAGCTAGAATGCTATACAAATGTTACCCCAAAAAACTTTGCTAGATTAACATTAACTGGTTTCAACAGAAAAAAACACCAGAGTCAGCACGCTTTTATACCGCGACCTTGCCAGGTATAAACCCAAGCCGCGTGTGTTGTGTATAATAAACACAAGCCACTATGTTCCGTATAGTGTCAAATCAAGGATGATTTTGAAAAGATATGTCAAAAAGGGTTCCTTTTGCTACATGGTATTTTCTCTTCCTATTTGTGCAGAGTTATAATTAGGGCCTAGACAGATGCCTAGTTCTCAAAATGTTTACATATAATTGCAATCTGTGACCCTATAATCTAATCGAACAAGCGTTGCGAACAATAATTGCGTAGGTACTCACATTTTTGATATGGCTATATATAACCATGTGTCAATTTTTTGTTATTGAAAAGGTAGCTAAGTATCTAAGTCATTTTTAGCTTACAGTTCTTGGTTTTAGCCGATACTTAGTCGATACTTGATTTTCTAAATGTCTGCCTACGCGTTCGTAGAGTGTGTGCCAAATCTCAAGAATTTTTTCGTAAATAATTTTCGCAGCCTTTCTACCCGGCTACACCAATGCCAAAAGAAGGGTAATGTTATGATACTTATCTTTGTTTATATGTATGCTTTGTGTATGCTGATTAGCTTTCCCCATATCACCTAAACTTGAAATTAAATTTTTGAAGGGTCATGTTTTTTTCGCGTGTTTTATACTATGTAACATAGTAAACAAATAAACGTAATACAAAATCTATATGGGCGGCTTATTGAGTATAAATTGCTGTGAGATCAATAAAGATTAAAATATCATATGTATTTGGTATCCAAATAAAAGGTCTAGATTACCTATTACATTTCAAAGAAATTAAGTATACTATAAGTTTACGTACGAAAATAATAAGAAAAAACTGTAAAACATTTGTTTAATGGCAAAAAATTTAAATAAACAAGTGTTATTCTTGTGCTTGGGTTTGAGCTTCAAAACTTTCTCCTTGTTTGACTCTAGGACTAATAAGTGTTACAGTAAATATAACATACAAAACTTTGATAGCAACTAACGTTTATCAATCGCAGACCTGTTCGAGTAATTTTAAACTGTAGCTGTAATATTATTGAAGCTAGTTCACAGCAACTGCTAGAGATAGTACGCTAATTGTCCTCCTCCCCTGCGCACTACCACCACCACCACCACCATCATCTGAATAAAACCACTGCTGAACTGAGCTGATTTACTGTAATCACCAGGCTTTGTCAGGTAGATCGTTGTGACTGGGTTGATGGGCAGTGTGTTGTTGACCGGGAATCGGAAGACGATGATGACCATCTTCTACCTTTTTTGAATAATAGTTACCTATCACGACCACCTCGGGCTATAACTTGTAAAAGAGTGTCATTTTTTACAGCGTAGACAACACGGCCACCCCTTTCTACTACGTTCATCTCGGCTCAGAATTACCGCTTTCTAAAATGTCAATTTCCCAAAAGGACATCACCCCAGATTGACGCAATAGCCTCGGACTGATAGACTTGATTTTATTTTAGAAATAATTTACAAGTTCAAAAAGAGTTAGAAACCAACTTCAACTGCTCTTAAAGTCTACAGCGTTCAGTCCCTAAAATATTCACCTTTAGAGGTATAATTATCTTGGTACATATTTTGCGTTTGTTGATTTTTTTAAAGTGCTATATCAATTTCAATAAAATTCATAAGGGACCACTTCTAAAGTTTGATCTATCAAACAAAAAAGGAATCATCAGAATCAATTCTTAATTGGCGAAGCTATCGCGTAACATACATACAAAAAACATACAGTGGAATTGAGAACCTCCTTCTGTTTTGAACTCGGTTGATCCATACGCTACTGACACCTGTGGACCTCAGCTCGTACTGCACCAGCGAAGATAATGAACCGTCGTGTCATGTTTCTCGGGATCGAAGTAATTAGATAAAATCGAAAACTGCAAGTTACAGAGGCAATTAGGCTTCGATAAAGCGGTTCAAAGAGCCAATAAGGTGTGCCTACATTGTACCGAACAATGGCTATTAAGTTATCGTTTATTTTGCCTCTTATTGCCTCCTATTATGCAATGTCTTCCCTCAGTTTCGTCAGGTATATTTCATCCCACCACATATTGTGTGGCCTGCCGATCACGACGTTTCTTTGTTGACCCAATGGTTTGGTGAATCGATGTTTATCCCCCCAAAATTGGTTACTAAAACACAAAATTTTTAACTATTGTGGTTTAGACCATGTCATAATTGTAAGAAAAGTACCATTGATATATCGTGTAAAGAAAAGAAGGAACCAAGCAAACACGTGAGGTCACCACTCAGTAGCCAATATTATTCAGAACTAGCGAAGTAGATTGGAACGGTACGATAACAATATTTACGAGTAGCATTGAATTCAACTTTTAAACGTTTTTTAATTGCATTAGATAACTTTTAAGATTAAACAATTGTTACAATAAATCAATGCTGACGATATTTTTATGCGAAGCCAATTTCGGGAAAAGTTTTGGTAATTTCCAGTCAGGTACGGTACAGACTACCTCTTACGACTCCATTTAAATAACATTAGTATCTTCAATTCGTCAGCTCGCCACAGTCAGAGCCTGTTCGCCTCGTGTGTTGACGCACCCGAGGCATGTAAGATAATGTTGTGCGATTCAATTTGCTAATTGGGACGCTCACTAATAAGGCCCAGTCACTTCAATTAGTACTCATCATAAGACGTTATAATTATGTTTATATATACATACTCGTACTTTGTGCTGAACGGATTTCAATTTCCCCAATATAATGTAGCTTTCTAAATTTTCTAAAAGCTTCGGTTTCTTAAAGCTATAATCAATTGCCTTTTGAGAACTAAACATTTATTTTAAAAAACTGTTGTTTTTCGATAGTTAGACGTCGTCATACTAATACCAATACTTAGCTATGTGCAGTGCTGATGTATTCTACCTCTAGATAACAATATTTTACAATCCCATGAAGCTAAAAAGATTTTACTGTGCCGCTCGCGGCTCAATTTTTTTAATGACGTCATGGTCAATACTCTCATATCTAACATACAATTCTGAAGAATTATGTATAGTAAAGTACACGCGGGCGAAGAAGCAGGCAGAAGCTAGTTATACTCTGTGTATATGTTTAAGAATTTGCCATTTCCTCACTTTTCTAAGGACTGCCGCGACCCTGTCTGAACGGTACTAATTTTGTTTACGTAATTATCAAACACATTCATTATTAAACGTTGACTGCCGTCTCAACTCCCAACACAATCAAACGGGAACGTTCACTCAATTAGATTACCTCCCATAACAAAGCCCGGAACTTTAGCTATTTTGGCAGATATCGCCCAAAAGGTCGCTTCTTCGGAGAATCGTTGATTGGCAGGATTGTTGCGTGCACGCTAAAGGTCCTGGCACGCCGGAGGTGGTGGGGGGAGGGGAGGTTTGTTATGGCGGCGGCAGGAAGCGCCCAATGGCACGTGTAAGAACGGCCTTGAGACGGTATCAGGTCGTCGAACGCGTCGCGCCGCGACAGACAGCGCCTGTGTCGCCCTCGGGACTCGCGGCACCATGGCCGGCCTCTGTCGCACGCACCGCAGCACTCGCAGTCTGCCGGACTGGCCGTGCCGCCGCCGTGCCGCCGCCGCGCCCACCGAACGCACCGCACCCCTGAGCTTATCGATTCGCGATCCAGGACTATCCGAGTCTACCCGATCACTTTTATTGCACCACTTAACTGCTCCACGTCGGAGAGATCGTAAACATCTGACAGTCTAAACAAAGGCACTCAACTTATGGCGGATATCGTTCGCGGAAAAAATCAATCCGATTTTGCTGTTTTGTATGCTTATACTTTTGTTTTTATTTCGTTTGGAAGATTGGTCCTTTAGAATATTATAATATTGTCCTGCTGAACATCTCGAATGTTCTTTGTATGTATACATTGTGAGTCAGAACGCAGCTATGCATCAGGTAGTATTAAACAGTACAGTAGCTAGGTAACGCTAAGAATCGCGTTTACGCCTAGAGATCAAAAAAAGCTACATTAACTCTGTCTCCTAGCGTTCATATGTAAAAATATACATTGAAACGGTGTCGCGTTTGAATCTGAATAGCCAAATCAGGTATTTTTAACAGATTATGTGCATAAATCGGGTTTAATGGTCGACACGAGTCGAATAAACATACCGTCTCGATATCGTCGCGGAGCGCTGCGGGGTCACCCCAACAATGCACTATTCAATCTGCGAGGCTCATTTCTACTTACTTCCACCGCGGAATATACCACACATTTTCTAACGGATGTATACAATACATTCAAATTATGCACAATTGAACATGTAGCTCTCATATTATTATTTAGGTTTAAACAGGTTGATTAACATATGGATACGACGCATTCATATTTTCGATGTTGTCGTGTTCATTCTTATGAAAATACTTATCCCGTTGAACTCCAACTTTAGCAGTGAGTCATTCTCAACTATTCTTCCTGCAATGGTATCCCATTGGTGTGATTTTGTAATTGGAACCTATTATACTTTTTTCGACGTGATAACTTCTTATAAATCGATGAACGCCGGCTGCACGGACGAAAAAATTTCACGTTCTGCCTGAGCCGAGCGTACAAGCGAGAGCACGGAACAAGCGATAGAGAAACACGATCGGCCTAAGTGTTCGGCTTGTGATAGCATTTCATCAATGTTTTCTTATGACATTATTACGTAAATTATCGTCCGTAAACCAACTTTACAGACAACCAATTTTTTAATGCTCGCCTCACCATAAGCATTACCACACTCACATCACCAGCCTATATATGTCCCTACTGCAGGAGCTCAGGCCTACTCTCCTACAGAGAGTGCATGGGCCATAGTCTACCGGGCGGGCCCAGTGCGGATTAGTAAACTTCACCCAATTCTTTTGAATTTCTTCTCAGGAGTGTGCAGGTTTCCTCGCGATGTTTTCCTTCACCGAAAAGCCGATGGCAATGATTTTTATCATTCGTACATAAATTCTAAGTAAATTTGGATAAGTAAATTGGAACTCATAGGTACGAGGTTAGGGCCCAGGATCGAACCCAGACCTCGATTTTTCAAGGGCTGACGCTCTACCCAACTGAGCACCACGGCGACTGACTTCTGTTCAATTAGAATTAATTAATATATATCTCTTTAAAATTTGTTAAGATTAATGTCTACTGAATGTCAATTCACCACGTACGGGGTACATTATAAAAAGCAGCCAAGTGCGTTTCGGACCACGCGCAGATTAGGGTTCCGTGGTTGAACTGGCTGTTTATAAAGTAATTATTAAATAAAAGAGTTATTAAATAAAGAGAGAGGAGATGCGAATCTCACATAAATTATCAAGGTAAAGCTTAATATATCGCCAACAGATCTCTGAATCGAAAAGTGGTGTTCCTAGATCCTCAATTTAAAAAACCTATTCAACGATACCCTGCACAATGGGGTAGCCGAAAAAAATTCATCACTAAGTTATGTATATGGGAGCCACTCTAAAAAAATTTGGAGTGTGTTGTTGTTGACTTGCTTGACAACGGAACCCTAAGAATGGCCTCATTCAACAATTATCTTTTTCTCACAGAAGCAGCGTCTGCTTGGACTTGTACAGAAATTAATTCCACGTGTGAAATTATCACATAATTGTATTTATCCCGCATTACAGAGATAAACATATGACATGTTCTAAACCGCAACGTATTCTATGTGTGTGTCAAATTTTGTCCAAATGCATGTAGCTGTTTATGCGTGATTGAGCCACGAACATCCACACTTTCAAATGTATGTAATACAAAGAATTGAGTAATATATATGTACTAACATTTCGTCCGCACTACGTACGCGTTGATTTTATAATTAACCAAACACTTTGACAGGGCAATAATCAACGCGTTCAAAAATAACTGAGAAACTGACTTCAACTGCCCTAAAAGTCCTCCCCCCCCCCCTGCGCCACCACCACCATCATCATCTGAATAAAACCACTGCTGTACTTGAGCCTTCCTTAAGATCGTTACGAAGGTTTGGATTTCTATGAAGGGATTTACTGTAATCACCAGGCTTTGTCAGGTAGATCGTTGTGCCTGGGTTGATGGACAGTGTGTTGTTGACCGGAATCGGAAGACGATGATGACCATCTCCTACCTTTTTTCTATCATAGTTCATTTCGGCCCAGATCTACCGCCTTTTTAAAATGTCAATTTCCCAAAAGAACAACACCCCAGAATGACTCAATAGCCTCGGACTGATAGACTTGATTGTAGAAATACTTTACATGTTCAAAAAGAACTAGAAACCGACTTTAACTGCTCTAAAAGTCTAAAGCGTTCGCCCCCTAAAATGTTCACACTTAGAGGTAAAATTATCTGGGTACATAGTTTGCTTTTGTAGATTTTTTTTAAAGTGCTTTATCAATAAAATTCATAAGGGACCACTTCTAAAGTATGATCTATCAAACAAACAAAAATCATCAAAATCAATTCTTAATTGGCGAAGCTATCGCGTAAACATACATACAATTTATTTATTATATCGTACACGCCTAACTGCCCTCCTTTCTTCAATATTTCTCCTTAACCTAGGACTGCTGTAAGAAATTTCCTTTAGAAATAAGCTGTTCCTTTTGTATATATTTTTTCTGTTTTTGTGTTATGTAAATATTTTCTGTGTACAATAAACTGTTTAAATAAAAAAATTATAAAAAAAAACATACAGTGGAACTGAGAACCTACTTCTTTTTGAAGTCGGTTGAACAGGTTTATATGTATTATATGGACATGATTGTTCCTGCATACAAATTTGTCCAACCCCATATTGGGCGTACGTTGACGTACTAAAGGAAGGAATATACGAGTATCTCCATACGTCCACTCCTTGTAATGACTACCTCTGCATAAGACCATTTCTGAATTTGACCACTTCGTGTTTAGTCTACGCAACAGAACACATGTTCAAATTTGTACTTTATTAAGTAAACAGACACTTAACATACGAGTATAGATGAATATTATTATTTATTTCAATATTGTGAAATTGTGGGATCATGTCACACACAAAATGATAGTTAAAAGAAGAGAGAATCTGCTATTTCATCCCGTCTGCTATTTCATCAAATCTAACAATAATTTCTTTGTGTTGTCTCAAGAGTGTTAGTTTCAAGTTCTTTTACATATACTATGTTAGTGATAACAATAATAATAAACAGACAATGTATGAAACAAAACTACTGACTAAAGTCGACGCCAAAATTTCACGGACTACTTTGACAGTGCATCGGACACGATTGCTGCCAATTTCACAAATTCAATGAAATATTGTCACCGTTACATCTCTTTTTAAAATTTACACTTTTATACAGTCACTGATGTCAAGCCAGTCCGTAAAATTCTGGCGTTGACTTTAGGATACGTCGTCTTCTAGATTTCGACTTTATGTGCACATTTAACGTATTCTACCCACTGTGACAACACTCCCCGGATGGCCACGACCAACAAATAACAAATTTGCCCGCCGTTGTTCATCATTCATTTCAATTTCTTGTTGACAAAGTAAATACCAATATTCACAAATAAACAATTTAACTTTCTTGTCATTGTTTGTTTGAACACGAAACGACTCACACTGTTTACCTTATTCACAATACATACACGACATTTTGTTTCCTTACATAACTTACGAGTACCATCGTAATAAACTTAGCATTTCGAAAAAAAATTGTGCGCAAATATATTTATGTTTTCGCTTAAAAATATATCTATGACACATATCTTATGATACAGGGCCACTATCAGACACTCTGATAGGTTTTGCGTAGAGATTATGTTATTACTTTGAATATATTGATATGCGATGTCAAGTAGATCCACGTTCGAATTTTGTCTGTAATAGTGATTTTGCAGTTTTTTTATTTATAAACAGACTATATCATGGTGATAGACCGTCATCTACTGTAGCGTTACTTATTTAGAAAGCAGAGAAAGAATAAGAACACTAATATAATATTATAATTTTTTTTAAAAGAAAGAGGATAGGTAAAAAAATCGGTTATTGCCTAGGGGGCGACACTCCCCTGAAAATTCCCGACGTCGAAGAGTCGGCGAAATAATCTTCACAGCGTCCTTATAGGTTCGGACCCGAGTACGGCCCTGTGCAACACGTGGCCTGAAGTGATGGAATGTTGAGCTGACCACCTGCTCCTAGTCGAGGAGGCGTTCGGTTGTAGAGTGCTCCTGATTTTCAGGATACACCTCGTTCCCAACAGAGGGGAATCGGAAGATCACTTATTATTTTAAATTAACGCGATAAAGATACTTTTACTCAATAGGGTTCAGAGCGAGCAAGTAGTGGCCCGTTCTGGCCGAGGCTGCGAAAATTGATAGCAATTATTGATCGTTTTTGAATCGATAGTTTTAGACTAAAGATTTATTTTACCGATTATGATAAAATAACGGTACACTACACAAAGCGATTTGTGATTTCTACCATCATTATATTTATAGTTAAAGAGTTACTTGATCTAATATATAGTAATAATAGCTAGCCTAGTCTAGCGTACGTACAATAGAACGCCCTCCGGCCAGGAGTGTAGCCCGAAAATTGGGCACATGTATGGCTGGAAATTTTGTAGCGCCACGTACTAATTGCAAACGATAGCCGTAGCCCCGCAAAATCTATAGAAAAGTACTTGTCTGCCTACGATAGTTTCCTACAATGGAAGAGCAGAAACAAACCTAGTTATTTTCTGAAAGTGTGTTTTCGGCGTATTTCTCTGAACTAGCCAATTCATTCAAGCCCCGCATGATGCATGTGGTGCATGTATCCCACGTTAAAAAGTATATTTAAAATCAAACATGGTGTTGATATCAAAACGTACTGTAACCTGATGTTTTATTATTTTTCCCCGCAAATGTGCTGAAAAAAGTCGTATGAAACTCGTGAGCTCTGCTCATTACACACTTGGCTGTATTACGCACTCGCCAAGGCTCGGGCGCAAATCACAGCATCGTGTGTAATGAGCAACTTAGCTCACTTGTATCATAATGTAATATTATTAAAATGTGGATTCTACTGTATTTATACTGACGGATAAACTATTAGGTATACATTGTATGCGTACGAGTTATGCTTAAGTTTAATAAATTGGTAAAATTGAGTTTATGTTATACGGAACCGTTTCTGACTCATCATCAAAAAATTTTGAAAGCGTCGACCATTGTGTATCTTGTTTCATAGTGTTATCGTACATACAGACATACATAAAACATTCGTGAAACGTGATTGTTTACAAAATATCGTGTCTGTCGACGTTTATTGTTTGACGATCCAAATGACTGTATGAGGCCAGAATAAAAACGTTTGTGTGCTGTCCTCCATTGTTCCATCCTTGAACTTCAGACTGGGTTGGTACTACTTGTATCTAAACAGGTGGCCGGTGCATTATTTATGAATATCTGTAAACATTTATTTACTCATTTTAAATTTTAAAAAAGGAATAGTTAGTTATTGAGTGCATTGAAATTGAATAACATTTTTTTCTGACACAAACTATGTATTTAATTTCACTCGACTTACCTTATCAAGTTCCTTCTATGATTCGGCTTATATAATTTTACTCGAAATTATATTGTATATCGATTCTAAGAAGTTCATCTCGTTTCTGTAACGTGTTGATAACAAGCATAATATTTCAGGAAATGACTTTTACAATATTTTTCATACATAATCTTCTAATCCATAATTGGAAAAATGCAATTTCTTAGAACACGTTATGAATCTTTTTTATTTAAAAAATTAAGTTTTTCTAATTATTTTTCTGATATTTTGAAACAAGAGAGATGACCACTTCAAGAATAAATTAAGGTCGCTACTAATTGGAAAAGCATATTATACAATAAAGGAATTAATGGATGATAAAGTTTGTATCTTTGTTTAAGATTATAGTATAAAATTTGGCATTTAATTTATTATTGTATAAAATTTGACTAAACTAAAACTTAAACTCTAATGACTCTATGTACACTAAAGTACAAAAAGTATGTATCCACTTTTGTACCATGTGACATTCACTCTTGCTTGGTCCTTTGCAGTGTGTTGAAGGAAATGTCAATTAAAGGTGAATGTGACATGGATACATATTTTTGTACTCGAGTGTACATAAATGCAAATAAACCGTGATTTGATTTAAATTAATGTAGCTAATTATAAAACGTTATTTTCCTGCGAGCTATCAATTAGTGCGATACATCTTTTCAATGATCTGCCAGAATACATTAAAACTATCACTAGCTCAAAAGAATTTAAAAGTAGCCTTAAACGCCTTCTTTGGAAAAAAATACTATTACAGTATAGACGAATATACATCGGACATATTTTAATGATTCTTTTTAACTTTTTTAACACTAAGCAAATATGGAGGAGGTCTGTGTCTAGCAGTTGACGTTTACCAGATGATGATGATGTCAAATACAATCGTTATTGTTTCTATGACTAATAAACCTGCATAGTAAACTGAAACTAAAGCTATAACATTAGATTGTAATATGTTAAATTGAACAACACCAATTCAGAATGGGTTGTAAATTAAATTAGACAAACAAATAAACAGCGAGAATCAACAGAAACGTTGAGGGCGGCGGCGGCGGCGCGGTGTGATGAAATTCATTATTTCCTTCTAACACAGTTGCCTGCCATTTGGGTATGACATACATATATGTAATGTACACTAAACATATAATAATAACAAAAACTTTCAAACTATTAAAATCAATAAAATAAGGTCATAAAGCTCAGACGAAACTGCTTGAGCTAGAAACCTGAAATTTGTGACATTGATCCTCAGAAATTACGCTATATCTGAAAATTTATATGTTTGTCCTTCCTTCACGACGTAACTGAACGTCTGAGTGATTGATTGTTAGGGTTCCTTACCCAAAGGGTTACCAACGGGACCCTATTACTAAGACTCCGCTGTCTGTCTAGCCGTCTGTCGCCAGACTGTATCTCATGAACCGTGATAGCTAGACAGTTGAAATTTTCACAGATGATGTATTTCTGTTGCCATTATAACAACAAACACTAAAAAACAGAATAAAATAAATATTTAACGGGGCTACCACACAACAAACGTGATTTTTTGCTCATTTTTGCTCGATATCTCTAAACGGCAACAGGTAGACTCTTGAAATATTCACAGAACATTTAGTTTTATACACACTTTAAAAATAAATAGTTAAATTAAAATAAAACAAATATTTAAGGGGGGCTATCATACAACCGACATGATTTTTGCCGTTTTTATAGATGATGGTACGGAATCCTTTACGCGCGAGTCCGACTCGCACTTGGTAATAGGGACAGTCGAGGGGCCGAAAAAGGTCACTTTTATCTCGATCTAACACGTAGTTCCTATGACATAAATCCTGAAGACCAAGAGTTTTGTGACAGTGTATTTGTCTGAATAAAGATCTATTGAATCATTTTAAGAATAGAACTACGTGATATCTTCCCGTAAGGATACATCATTGTCTACCTATGTACCACGCACGACCAACCACTGTCCCGCTTGGCTAGCGTGATGGTGACAAGTGACATGGGTGCTCGTTTAATTGTGTGCTATGTATCTCATATAATACAGTAACTCCACTCGCTCATCTTCAACTGAACCGGCTAATGAAAGCTGTACAGAAGTATAAATTACGTGTATTCATCACTACTAATAATACTAATAATATTGAGGAAAAAGAAAAGTTACGTTACGTGTGCCACAAATTTTACGAACAAAGTTCCAAATATTCGTGGAACGTTTTAAGGAATTTTTATTATCTTTATAATTTGATAGCTTCAGACTTGGGATACTCGAGGGCAGTGAAGTTACCTCAGTAATAAAAATATCGAATTATTATCACGTATAATTCGAATTCCTGTCCCTGCTTTTGTAATTAAGGCTAGCTGTTAATCTTAATTATCTCACGCAACACAAAATATTATCCGATCTTAAAAGCTTGTCTCTTCGTATTTTGACATATTGTGCTTAATTTTTTTAAACTTAAGTCTAATTTATTTTAGTGTTTTATATAATATAATACCATTATAAATGCGAGAGAAACATAGTTATTGTCCGGTTTTTCCTTCTTCCACGTGTCGTAGGGCGTGAATATTTTTTGACAGATATAGTCTATGGTATAAGAGTAGTACTACTTTAGATCCGGATGAAGTGTTCCCGTGGGATAGTTACTGAAGTTCACGCAGACCAAGTCGGAAACTTGAATCTCGTTATCAGCTACAAAAGTCTACTGTTGATAAACCTAACATGGATATAATCACCACGCTCTTCAGGCGGCTCGGTGTTCGCAGTAAGGGTAAGTAATACTACGTGACTTGTTTGGGGGGGGGGGGGGGGGGTTAGAAATACCAGACTTAGTCACAGGGGCGGGGGTGCGGGCGTAGGTCTTCGTCACGTAGTCAATATCCTCTAAAAATGGCTGCTAACTCCTTCAAAGCTTTCTTATCTTGTAATTGTAACTTTCTGTTTGCAAAAATGATTTAAAATCATATTTTTAATTACCACCTGAAAACTGGAAGTACCACCATACTACTGATGGTAACAGAGGGGTGGGAGAGGGTTAAAAAATGTAAAAAATGGGTCACGTAGTATGGGAATGTCCCCTAATATGTCGTTATTATGTTACACAGGAAGATGCCAATCTCCTGATTGTTAACCGACTTCAAAAAAGGAGGTTCTCAATTCGACGGGTATGTGTTTTGTTTTTTATGTTTGTTTTATGTTCCTCAGAACTTTTTATAATGGCGTCCATGATTTGCCTTAATAAAAGTAGACTTTTAGGGCAATCGAAGTCGGTTTCCAGTTCTTTTTGAACGCATTTACTTGTTTTCCCTTAGTCTATATTTATATTATCATTGGGTTTCTATACCCTTGTTAGCTCGTATCGTAAATATTGCAAATAATGTTTTAGTACTCCATTTGAGTACGTTCATTTTGAATTATTAGAGAAATACTGCTCCACTACTTCACTCGATTAAATTTTAGCCATAGGCTAAGCATAGGCACATACGCTTACTTTTTTTAAATTCTACGTAGAGTAGAATTTTAGTGAATTAAACAGCTATATGAAGAAAGGAACATAGTGTCTAGCATAAATAAACTAACTTTACTTTTGGTCCACTGTTGTCACAATACTGTGATTTAACCCTTTATAGTAAATGTTTACCATATCGTTTTACATTAGAAAATAGTTGACTAAATAATTAACACGTTCAAAAAGAACTAGAAACCGAATTCAACGGACCTAAAACATTATCTGAGTACGTATTTGGTTTTTGGAGATTTCCTCAAAAAGTGATATATCAATTTCGATAAAAGTCGACTTGAGAACCTTCTCCTTTTTGAAGTCGGCTGAAAAGGAAACACTGTTACAAACATTACACACCCATATGTCTGGAGTCTAGATTATTCCACTAAAATGCCTAAATTTTCAGGCAATATCTATGCCTAGTGAACCATGATGAATAGGTCATTGACCTTACCTCAGATTTACCTAACAATATGTACACTTTGCCACTCCCACCACCCTTCCCCTCCCTCTAGATACAGTCTGTACTTCACCCCCGCGATAACTTTTGTGATTTTAGGAATCCTAGAGAGACCCCACGCGTCTGTGTGTGTAGATATTTTTAAATATTTTTTACGCATTTTGAAGAATAGTGGGAAAGACTTCATGATTATTGCACGAGCAAAGCCTACTTGTGAGTGAAATTGAAAATTCCATTGAAAATTTTTGTGTACCACCCCAAAAATGAAAAAATATAGGTACATTAGTAAAAAAACATTGCGAATATTTCTTCATATTATAGGTAACATGGCTTGCGGTGTTCTTTGTATCTATCTACACTTAGAATATAAATAGGTACCTTCGCAAATATTGTTCCCAAGATTCTGAACCACTTTTGTTTATGTCTTGTCATAAAAATTTCATTTACATAGATACGAAATAGAGAAGCAGACGCCATTTCCCGATGCAAATACTTATATTCAGCGTACGCATATAGATTGCAGACGGATTTTCTATATACGTATGTTTCCTTCTCTTTATTACAGATATTTACGTGTGTACATCTAATTTTATAGTACTTTTGCTTTGATCAAGAATACTTGATTTTTAATGGGTATTTGTAATTGATATGGGAAATATGTAACAATTATGGCCTATGAACAATTTCCAAAACATAAAACTACTAAATATTTAATTTTGTAGACTGAGAAAATTTTGATCAAAATATGACATTATAAGAATATTACTATCGTCTTATACATACGTAATAAACTATTGTTCTATTACTATACGGTAATAGACCGTTTCATTTTAAAATTGTAGAAATAAAATGATGATAGAAGACATTATCAATGTATTGATTATTAAAATTGTTGAATTTTTTATGTTATACATCGTGGTTTACTTTATAGCAATAATAAATGTTAGAAGTGTCCCATTAAAAAACTGCAGAAAAATACAAGTAAATGAACAACGCTGGTGTTATTTTTTGAACAATAGCAAATATATATGTAATGTGGAACCCATCATACGAGTATGGCTACATTTTTGTTTTCAGTAAACTTTGATCTTTCATTCGAACGTGAGAAGCCCTCAAGGACGAATTCCCTATTAAAACATAGACACAGACATCCACTGAGACTGAGTGAGGCAGATCCTGATTTAGGGCAGCGGTGTGGGGGTATTATTTTGGAAGCAAAGTGGGCAGGGCCACGTTTCAGCTGTAGCTTTAGGCTCCGCCCAAGATTTTTGGGCAGGTTTTGTTGATAGACGATGTGAACTAAATGTTTCTTTAGTGCTTATCCCGTCTGGATTTTTTGTTTAAGAATACAGATAATACAATTTACGTTGTCTGTAGTGTGCTAACCCAATATTTTTTATTGAATTAACTTCCAGTCTACTCACTGCCCTTGTAGCTAGACTACAGTATTTTTGTTAGTGTTTTATATTATTCGTAATAATTTAATTTCCCTGTAAGGTTTTAACTAAACTAATTAACTTTGTAGACACTTGTTGTGACATTTCGTATTAATTAAACATCCGATCTTTGGACCTATACATAACAAAGTAATTGAATTAATCTCCACCAAGTCAACCAATTAGCTAGCCAGTGCTTGCGTACCCGGCAGGCAGGCAGGCAGGGTATCTCGACGCGACGTTGACGGCAGCGAGCACTTGTTGTTATCACACTGATAAGGGAGCGAGGGGGGCGCGCGAGGGGGACCCGGGGGGGGGGGGGGGGGGGGGGGGGGGCAAGGGGAAGTGGGTCGCGGGGCCGTCGGCCGCGCCCGGCCTCTGCCGACGACCTCCGACCGACTCCTCGCCTCGACATTCCGCCTCGAAACACAGACTATCATAAAATTCTAGCCCAAAAATGTAAATTACCCGTCTAAGGGTCCCTAACCTAAAATTCTCTTTTGCATTTACTCTAATGTTCATTCAGAGTCGCCATTTTTGTTGAATGTAGATTCGCTGAAAGCCGCGTTCTTTCTGAATGCCGGATTTGTTTTTCGTCGGCTTCGTCTCACAATCCTAAAACGGAACCGTGTTTAGGTTAACCGTAATTGAGTCGCTGAGAGAAGCCACTTTTGACAAATTAGTAATCAAAGGAACCTCTTGATTCGAATTTCAGAGCCTTGCCTTGTTTTGTGATTAGGTCTTGGACGAGATTAATTTTTGTTTATCAAGTGACAACTTTGAACCTCTCAATGCTACAAAGTTTAAATAGTTACATTTTATTTTACCATCACAATAAACGGTCTCAGCCCGCAGTCTTGTCGTAATATTCGTAATAATAATTCGTCGTAATATTAATTCTACTGTAGAGATACTAAACGGTGAAGTTATACGCATCTACGGTTCTTCGCGCAGTGAATCGACGATCAAATATCTCGAGTAGTGAGTAGATACTCGGAGTGGTAACGTTTGCGGACAGTCGGGCCGTCGGACATGCGTGTGCGTCTTGCACCGCGCCGCACGCGCCCGAAATAACCCGCGAAACACGACGAAAACAATCGAGACCGCGCTTCTGCCCTCACGCGCGCGCAAAAATGACGGGAAAATATGCACGCCAGCCGAGCCAACACCGTCTGACGCACGGTGAAAGTGGCTGCGCGCACAGGTCCCACCGGCGCGGGCGCGAACACGTTCCAGTTCCACTAGTGATTCATGCGGCGTTGCATCGTCCCCGAACGGCCGCGGTCAGCCGACACGACAGTCGGCACTGCACCGGTGCATTCCAGACGTTCAACAACGCAGCACGCCGCGCCGGACGAGGCCGGACACAGTCACTATCCAGTTCACACCACAACAAACGAATTTCGATTGACACCATCTTCTTGTTCCAGCTTATATGTCCAATCTTTATTTTAGTTAAACTATAATCATGGGGGTTTTACCCCTTTAGCCTTTACCCTCTCATGCGTAGCACCACATTAAACGTAGCGCTGTTCAAACACGCGGGTTATCTTGCACAGCAATATACAGTGCTGCAATCCACATATGTATATACTCTCCGCCAGATTAAACAGAACCTCGCAGTATAATCAGTTACTATCCTCGGAGCGTTAACTACCAGAAAGCCTCAAGAAGCAAGGCAATAGAAAGAAAGGGTGCCGTCATGTCCCCAAAACTCTTCACCACTGCAGTGGAAAATGTGTTCAAGTATCTAAATTGGAATATTGAGCGTGTATAAACATATATGGTGCCTACACAGCTCATTTTCGATTTGTCAATGCAATGACATAATCATTATGGCAGCATTCTGTGAGGATCTGAACACAATGCCTAATGACCTCAATGAAATATCCCAACAGGTAGTTATGAACATTGACAAGACGACACAAAAGCCTTTTATCTGCGCCTGTTGCCATAGCTATACGGGTGTCATAGGCAGATCACATCACGAGGTGATCCGACCACTAGATACTATATATTTGAATCAACTACCTTGTAACGAGCGGGTCAGGCACATGCAAGCATTTTCGCGGACCATAGCGGAGGCCTATGTTGAGCAATATATGCTACCCGGCTGATATTTTTCAACTGACTTCAAAAAAGGAAGAATTTCTCAATTCGGCTGTATGTTGTTGTTTTCTCTTTTTATGTATGTTACGCGATAACCCTAAAAATTATGAATCGGTTTTAATGGTTCTTTTTTGTTTGGTAGATCATACTTCGGAAGGAGTCCCATATAAATTGTATCAAAATTGATAAAGCGCTTTTTGAGAAAATCAACAAAAACTACACCAGATAATTCTACCTCTATGGGTAAACATTTTAGGTGATGAATGCCGTTTTAGGGGAGTTCAAGTCGGTTACTATTCTTTTTGAACGCATAAATTATCCTTAAATTGTGACTGTGAAATTACTAAAACTAAGAACTCCACCACAACCACAACAATTAAGAAGAAATACTCTAAATAACACCCTGTATTATGTACAATTTTAGTGAAAATATTTATGGGCATTCCAGAAATCCTCAATGTAATATACCACCAATTCAGGCTATACTGAGGTAGCCCTCGCCAAACTTTTAGTAGCTTTAAACAAAAGCTGAATCGCGTCACCAGAAACAACATTTATGATCGGTACGATGAACAGCAACTTCAGAGGCAACTTAAATTCTGAAGGCAACACAAACGAAGTCGTTTTCATCAGCAGTAAACAAATGACGTTGCAGTGCATGGCACTCAACGTAGTACAAGTACGCTAGGTATTTAATGTGCAAGTTGTTGTTGACTACAATGTTGTTATACGCTAAGGATGTTTTGTTGGGCGGGCGGCGCGGGCGCAGGTGGATCGAAATAACTCTGGTTATTTATTTGGCTGGTAATATGGCGTGGGCCGCTGTATGGCTTTGTCTCATAGACATTTGTATACCTTGTCGCTGAGTGTGTCTCCTAATTTTCTGTGGGACAATATAACTTCGCATGGGTTCAAGTTCTTCAAGTGCTTCGCAAGTTGGTCGAAATATAATTCAGCTTATTTTATGAAATCAGAGTACTCTATTTCAGTCGTGTTAAAACCTATTTTGTAAAGACGTATATCGTCGCGACCTGATGGTTTGTTGAATATGAGCCACTACGTCGATCGCCACGTCAGACATTCAGTGATGAGATTTCCGATTATCTCCACGCTTGTCGCTCGCTTGGGTTGCTGACCACAAAAAAGTTTTTGTAACGAAGGAGATGCTGCTGCCCATTAATTATATGATACCTGTTAGAAGACATGGAATGGTCTTAAAAGCTTGGTGGTACGTAGGTGTACATCTGACATACAGACGCAAATAAAACACAATTTCCACTTTCCCCGGCGCGGCGCCGTGCTACGAGCACTTGGGGGATACGAAGAAAGTGTCTAACCATATATCGATCGAAAGTTCTTTAAAAGGCCCTCGCACCATTCACGTACCTAAATTACTCGTACATTACGACTATATTATGATCTAAACAATGACTAGATCGACAATGTAATGATCTAGCATTCACTTAGAACTATAGACAATAGGCACTGGCGATTGTTTCTCTTCTAACAATAGATAATTAAAAAATATTTCCTTATTTTTTTGCGAGATGAAAATTCCTCTTAAGTGAGGCTGTTTGCATAGCTATGAAAATGAACTATTCTGTAATTAAATTCTTTCGCATAAAATTTATAACAGTGCTTTAGTCAGCATTTCGACTCGCACAGGATTATTTCGCAGTTCTTATGAATCTTAAATTTTTCTATAAAGATTTATAAGCTACCTAGAAATACATATTTCAAATAAAAGTTTTATCACCCTTCCCAAAAATCTTAATTAATATTATATTTTTTATTTTCAGGCATATGTAGGTAGAGAAAAGATAAATACTTAATACTTACTCAAGTATATACATGAATAATAAAATTTATGGCACTTAACATGAAAATAAACCAATTTAATTATTCATTACTTGAAATGTCTATGGAACATTACTTGCTCTCAGGGCCCTTAGCGCACCCCGACACAACATAGCCATTTTTTTCTGATTTGTCCAAAAAACCTGGATATACGACCTACAATTTTCATTGTAAAGTCCGAGTATACTATACAGTGGCACTGGCACGCCGAACTCTAATCGAGACGACACGTCGCGACGACGCAACGCTCCTCGCTCCTCGCACTTATTTATAGGCCTGCGCATGGGCACACTTGACGTTGATAAACAACGAATGCTAGATCAATATGCCTCTGTACTATTGAGGGGACAATCCATCTACTTTACAAAAAAAATCCAATGCTTACATTGTATAATATAAGAAACCATTAACTGTTTGAACTATTCAGTTAAACAACAGTAATAGTATTCTGTAAAATATCACCGCTGAACTCACGATGAAAACATCACACAAAACATCACTTGAATATCGACATCGAATGATTTGACATTTTTGAATGAAGTTTTCACCGCAGTTCCAGCGCTGAAAGTTTACAGAATAGCACTTCTGAACTTGCGATTACTGTTGTAGGCAGCAACGAATCCAAACCGCAATCGACAGCATAAACGTAAAACTTTTTATTTCAACATTGCTTGTAGCAAAACATAGGGAGTATTTGTGCTGTGTTGTGTCTCTTGTATTTCTTCTGTGCCATGTCTTCTGTATATTTGTTTCTCTTTTTGTTGACTGTTCTGTTGACTGAGTAACGTATATCGTAGCCGTGTGGTTTTGGTTGAAGAATGCAACCCCCATCCCATTAATGTTGTACACGAGTATGACTACCTACTAGGAAACAATCCAAGGAACAGGCAGCTACTTCCAAAACCGTTCCGCTAACACAAACCTGCCCTAGAAATGATGTGATTATGCAAACATTCCTAAGAAAACACTCGTTCTTCGAGGTTATTTAAAAGGTAGGCTCATGTTCAGCTGTCTTTAACTGTTCACGTGATGTAAAGCGTTGTTTTTGCAAAAAATTGAAGTGAATTAAGGATTCAGTCACAAAACAATACTAAAGTATAATACGTTCCATTTTATTTCTTCTAAACACGACACTAGACAAAATACAGTCTATACACGTCATTGAACCATTTGGAGGGCACGGAGCAACCAAATGTGCCGACAAACAAAATCTTAACACATTCTTAGTGTGTCCGAATAGAGGAACTGGATACTTGGCAATTTAACTCAATTTGTGTTGATCCGCCGGTGGCATGAGATCTCGGGTATAAGGTCACCTTAGATACTGTCTGGCTAAATGAAATGAACGTTGTGTAAGCACATTTTCGCTGGATATTGCTTAAAAATATGAGAGCTTTGAAATAAAAGACTAAGGCTCTCGAAAGCACTCAAGTTTGTAAGTATTTCTTAAGTTATTTCTGTGAAATCATAGTGGTTCAATATTCATGAAGTTGACAAAACCAGATCTTACAGTTAGATTACTACTGATTTAATACAAAAACATGGGTAATTGGGGGTCATTTATCAATAATTACATCTGTGTCCTAGCTTCTCATAAGCGACTGCATCTCATTGATTGCCACAGCGGAATTTCCATGAGGTGGTTCGCCAATATCACCACACTTGGAAGATGACACTTAATCGCAGTTAGGAGGTGTCGTTACCGCCGCTGCTGACCGTCCCATGAATATATATTTATTTCCGTTAGTCTCCTTTCCTTGCGACACCTACAGGATGACATGACCTGCTTTGGATTACCAAATATGAATACAGTTAAAGCTATCGTTATTTTTTCCAATTTCATACAATAAATATGAAAAGATCCTGTAAATCAGCACTTATCATGATGTATACGAGCAGATATAATAACAATAGCAGCACTCCAGGACGAGCTGAGCAGTGCGTCATAATTGTTACAGAAACTATAAAGTACCTATTTTACGTCTCCTTTTGCACCAGTTTACAACATATATTGCTTTTAAAATTGTCTCTAACTTAGCAAATCGCCACTCAATTGCCACGGCATATACCCGAACATTTTTACATTTAAAACAAACCAAAGTCCCAGATAATATTTTTTTACAAATCTAATATCTAGTATAATTATCGAAGCATTTACGAAATCAGCAAAGTAGGTAATGTATAAAGTACAGTAGACCTTCATATAATTGTTTATTGTTCACGTTTGAGTTTCTCATACATACCAATTAGACAGACACCTAGACAAAAAGAGACAGATGAACCGTGCGAAACCTAAGACAGATTTCTATTGCTAACACGAGTAGCTACTGAAAGGCAGAAAATTAAGGTTAACGACATTTAAGATCCGCATCTGAATACTGTTTAATTAATGTGCCCGAACGTGCTTATTAAATTTAATTTGGGCAAAAAATACGAGGCTCGCCCGGTCGCTGACGATAACTGACCACTCGGACACGTTATTGTTACTAAAACATGTTAAAAAATACGTTGTTTAATATTTATTACAACATAAAATTGCTATCATACATGTTTTTAGGGTTCCGTACCCTAAGAGAACAGGGCCCTCTTACTCAGCCTACTACGCCGCCTATTGCCATTTTGTATGTTCGTCTCTCCACCTTAAAAATGGCTTTTACTTCTGAACCGGTTGAATTTTTCACACTGTATCTGTTATTATGGCTAGATACAGGGTTTCCATTGTTTGCCATAGACATTTTTAACGTTTTCTTGTAAAAACGTCAAACCTAAAAGTGTCAAAATTTGAGGGTTCAAGCTGATATAAAATTGATAAGAGTTGATATAAAAAGTAAAAATTACTGCAATAAATGTTAAAATCCAGTCAAGTGTGAGTTGGGCTCACGCCAAGGATCCCGAACTGAATGTTGGTGAAGGTTGTTGGACAAATTATTCTATTCTATGAGATAATTTAAAGTAATTGAACATTAAGTATAAATTCCTAATACTGTTCGTGTAAAGTGCAATCAATAAATGAATAACGAAGAAAAATTAATAAAAACAAACGGTACGAAACCAAGTCGTGTGCGACGTGGCTGTTACGAAGCACTCGGTACGCGAGTGAGGTACTTTAACGCAGAACGAATTGTTTTGTTTTTGCACTTATCTAAGTTTAATATAGCTAGAATTGTAACGTTCTTGGATCAAATCTGTAAAAAACAATAACTGAAAAAAAATTTAAATAAACCAAAATAATATACTGTTATTTTTGGTCATACTAATGAAAAGCAGTTCAAAATTATGAAGAAATTTTATTCAATACATTTCACGACATAAAGTTGTCGGGTATAAGAAAATCATTAGTTTTGTTTAAAGTCCTCCTGAAAGTGACAAAATATGGAAAAAAACATTTTATACAATTTATTACCGTAGGTAGGTACTTAAAACATCGAAGTGGTGTACTTACAATATAACCTAATTTTAGTGCCTTTTACGTTTATCTTGTTTTTCCCGGATATAATGTACTCAGTGACTCCAAGTGTTGGGTTCGAGGTCGCACTCACAATATAGATTAGGGACTTGAAAATTTTATAAGGGGCTCTTATGTTACGAGTTAGTAAAAAGCCAGTCCCTGTTTTTACAATAAACATCTCGTGAAATCAGAAACATTGTGACCTTCAAGAAGGTATCAAAGCTGTTATACGTGATGTTATATGTGAGTGTCATTATTGAGGAGCAACTTCACCATAATTACAGCGGCTTATTTTTTAAGATGAGAATCGTACACAGATTGCAATATTGATGTTGTTTTGATAAAATTGAAACAAAATTGAAGGAAAAATAAAATATTTGTGTCATTAACGCTCAATTCTTACAATGATTTAAACATTTCCGTACGGAGCCATTAATTTTACACATTTCCTGAAACAAATTAAATTTTACATAAAAATAGTATATTTTGCGAATTTTTACACGACGACAAAAAACTCAAAATTATGTCATACAAACTGTCCATTAGAACTGAAAGTTCGGTTCGAGGGTTCGATAACATCAAAAACGTTAGCAGTCTATAATATGAGCTGAGCCTGTCCAAGGCAACACCGCGCCGCCCGCCGCCCACTCGACGGCGGCGCTCACCTTCCTAATTACGCGTCTGTCTAGACTAGACAGACAAATCCCGACAGAGCCTACTGCCTGTGCCTTGCCTACCACCCATCTATACCACCCGGCTCACAGCCCCCTTAGCAAATCAAGATTACAGACGCATTAAACTGAATACGCGCACTTCATAACAAAATCGGGCCGTCTGAGGTCAGATACCGTCGCCATGTTCCACGTAATACAACGCTGCGTCCCACATTGGCCTCAATCAACTTCGCTTGGCGTTACCTTGTCTCTTGGGTACAAAATAGGGTACGACGGGTATTCTTTTCTTTCACATCAACGCTACTTCGTATTAAGGAATATTTTTGAGAGAACTCATTTGATACAGAATCATATTTAAATTAAGTTCTTCAAATAGTAAAATGCTTATTTTAGATTTAGTTTTCTCATTGAATTTTAAACATTTTATTATAGGTGTTATTTTTTTATTTTAACACATAAAAACATTATTTTACGACATAACTTAAAATATCGAGCAAGCTTCATACATTTTAACGCTCTGAAAACACGTATGACGTCACATATGTCACCCAATTTATATGGAGCGTTTTAGCACCGCGTGACTAGAATTACTTTTTGGCGGGTTGAACAAAAAAGTATTAGTCGTATCGAAAAAAATACCTTGTTACATGGACTATGGAATGAGACAAAAATATTTTTCCATGTATCTTCCCCATTGTGTAATACTTGTGTTGTCTCTTTTTTTAGCAAGGTCCAAATTATTTGTGCGAGGGAATTCACAGTTACTTGTTAACACAGAGATAAATAAATAATAAAGTTTATTTTTCTTAAAAAGACTAGAATTTATACAAAACTTTCAGGAGATTTGTGAGACGAGACGTCTTTACGATTTCATCGTTACTTCCTTGTATTTTTTATTTCTGTTCCCAATTTTTGCCCGTATTTCTTTTTACTCAGCATTTTTCCTTACAGTGGACCTTCTCATAAGTACTGATGACTTGTGTTTAAAGTAAAACTTCCTATTTTTGTAGTTTAGTTATATAAATTATAACGAACTTAAATTAATAAATTATTATGTATATTATATACAAATGATAATAAAATAATCCGATTTCTAATTTGTATCTATTGAAAAACTTATTACCATAAACAAAGTATAATCCACCATACCCTGATATACTCTCGTAACACCCATAAAGTATACGTATAAAGTTTCAACATAAAACTGCCAAGCCTCACTGCGACGCGCCACTAAAAATCTAGTCTATACAGAACAAAAAGGAGTTGAAGGTCACGCATCAAAAAAATAAACGATACACGTGTAGGACTCGGAATAGTGCTTCCTCAGTAAAGTTGTCCTCTAGACTCCCTATCTAAATGGAACTGCTCCAAGTTATGGAACGGCCTCCAGTTTACGACCGTTTGATGGGTCCCAGTCGAGAGTCTCTCCTCAAATGTTATTTTCCGGCTTTCAAGCTTTATGACCTACTCAATTCTGGATCGCGCTACAATTGGGAATAATCAGATTAAAGACGCGTTAGATAGCAGTTGTACATTTAGACGGCCTGACGGAATATTAGATTATTGAAATAAATTGGGAAAATAGATATTAAATTTTCTACCAATTTTGCGACCTTTTTTCTCATATATGTTTCTTTTAAAGTGTTTAATTATAAAACTGTCAAGTCAACATAATTAAGAATTCCCCGAATGTTTGGCTTTTAAATGTAATCCAGTTACAGAACCTGTACCTAAAATCCAAGTAAAAATATATAACGTAGTCAAATATAGCTCCAATAATTAACGCGTTCTAAAAGAACTGGAACCGACTTCAACTGCCCTTAAATGATGACATTGTCACAAGGACCCAATTGAAATGGAATCATCAAAATCGGTTCCCCAGACAAAAGTTCGGTGACAAACATTTAAAAAATACAGTCGAATTGAGAAGAACCTTCTCCTTTTTTACGTCGGTTGAAAAATGACGGTTTCTCATAAAGTATAAACTTATAAAGTCCGTGACAAATTAAACCAATTAGTAAACCATAAGGACTATCTAAGGGTAATCGGATCATCATTTCACTGGTTGACGTTCGCGGTGTAGGCAGTGCGGCATCATTACTGCGCGCCGCACCGGCCAGTCAGCATGACTGGCGCGACGGACCACGTACCCACGACCGACCTACAGACCGACCCGACCGACCGTTCAACACGAAACGAAGGAACACAACAATATCTAGAAGACGGTGGTGTATGCTGTCTGTAAACAAATGATTAGTTAATTTGGATGTCGAAGTGTTGTAATAGTACATTATGATACAAGTGAGCTAAGTTGCTCATTACACACGATGCTGTGATTTGCGTAATACAGCCAAGTGTGTAATGAGCAGAGCTCACGAGTTTCATACGACGTTTTTCAACACATTTGCGGGGAAAAACAATAAAACATCAGGTTACAGTACGTTTTGACACTTTTTAACGTGGGATACATGCACCACATATATAATGCTGAGCAAATGCTAGTTCAGAGAAAAACATACTTGCATGCCTGTATAGATGTAATTTAAGATGCTGGTCGGGGTGCACAAAAGGAGACGCTAATTCGTGTACTGTGTACCCTTTTTATCCTCGAAATATTTACAATGAAAACATATTATTCTCTGCCAGAATTGTAGAATGTACGTTATTTTAACATATGCAATAATTGCCTACCAACACGCGCAAGGATGGTTTAAGATCCCGATTATCCCGACAGCGATCATAAAGCGTAATGTTCCTATAGAGTTGCACCATCCGGGTGTGCTATCTTCGCATCGTTACGGATAGTGACCTGGTCAGTCCAATTTAAATGTTTGTAATAAAAATCCAATTAAATGGCGAGATAATTTAAACTATTGTTATTATCACGCTCCCAGAAGGTTGATAAGAGTCGCGTGCCATCCACGTGATTAGCACTGACACCACCTACTGTCCTGATGCCTGTTATCTTGTACGTATCTGCTGCACTGTACATACTGTACACTGTACTACATACGCTACAATATATCAAAACATGGCAGTGCTCCCTCCAGACAGAGAGGTGTTTCTTTACTAAGTAATTCGTCAATTTTAACAACGAGTGTGTTAGTGTGACCCCTGAAGATTTGCACGGGATAGTTCAGATCCGTACAAGGACAGATTCTAATTACGCCAGTTTCTAAAATGGTCGGGCTAGAGTTAAACTCTTTGGTACTCGTAATATCCAGTAATGTGCATTCGTCACCTTGCAGTCTGTGATATAGAGCACGAGGTATGGAAACAATCGGGAAGAGTGCGTAGCGGAGACTTAATGACTACGTATATATTCATAGACTAATCTGTACCAAAACTATACATTAACATTTATAATGTCGAAATACTAGTTAATGCTGTATAAATGTAGAAAAAAAGCAGCTAAGTACGTGTTGGGCCACGCGTGTCGCGCAGTGCAGGGCTCCGCAGTGTCTAATACTCGTTAACTTGTAAAACCAACTTAGTCGAGATAGTCTTCATTTTAACTTCAGTATATATACTACTAATTCGAATTTTTAAACATTTTTAAAAGCAACAGTTTAACTGATAGAGGGAGGGGGACGCTCGACTCGGACAAAAATTATCACTTTAAAACTTAGTATTTCGCAAACAAATCCCTGGAACAAAAAGTAGCGTTCTTAGACCCTCAATATTTTTGAAATGTCTATTCAACGGGGTAAACGCGAAAAAACGTGGGGAACGTTACACGTGGGAGCTACACTCAAAAATATATTTTTGTTATTTTATTCTACCACTTTGTTGACGTGATTAATCTGTATACCGGTACCAAATTACAGCTTTCTACGAGTATTAGTAAAAGTATCTGACCTAAGCCTCAGACAGACGGACAGAGCGAAACTATAAGGGTTCCTTGTTTGACTGCGGAACCCTAAGAACATGTTTGTACGACAAGGAAGTCAGCAAATCGTCTCTGTGTTGGCTTCCAAACCACCAATGACTAGCCTAGACCCGATGCATGCGTCACTGCAGGCGCCGCATGCGTCATAGAATTTGTTTTTTAAGTAAAATTGTCGTGTTGGCCATGACCCGCGCGCCCGCGCCTCCGCACCGCACCGTCGTCGCGTCTCTACATCAACAGTCTAGCGTCTAGATACGTATACAGGAATCCTGGCTGAAATGCATGTTAATCAACTGTCGAGACACCCGACCATCGCACACAACGTCCAACTCACAGATTACGTATTAGCATATCGTTTACATTTGTATCCAGACGTATTTGTATCACTCTAGCAATAACAACGGGTGATTGGAGATTTATTGTCCTTTTTTTTTTTTTTTTTTTTTTTTTTTTTTACGGAGTGGAAATCTTCAAAAGATACCCGTCACTTCGGGGAAAGTAGCCGGGTTATGCTGGATTCTTACCAGCTAAAACCACTCCGGTATCCCTCTCTCGCCTCTTTTTGCCGAGTCACGGGAACGTACTACTCATCCGCAACTCGGCAGGCGGCCCCATACATCCCTTACATTCGTGCATCCGTCACTTCTCCTGTGCAGCAAGCACATCCAGCCGGTCGCTAGCTAGATGTGATTGGCGCACACACACACACATCTACTCTATGCGGATAATGACAGGCCGATCGCAGCATGTATGACAGGTAAGCACACACCCTGCCCCGTCCCGCCGCCATCCGCACCAATCATTCGTCCTTTCCTCAGTGGGCAGGAGCGCGATGCCTGGCACGTTCGCTGCCCCATTCCTGCACCTTTCAGTCCTCGCCTCTCCTATCATCCATCCTATATCTATTGCACCAACCGCATCCAACCAACCCCGATGCAACCCTAATGAGGAAGCAACGGTATCGATCGGGCACGGCTGGCGCACATCCCTCATCTCAACTGTGCGTGTAGCGCCGAGCCGGTCTCAGTCCGGATGACAGGTAAGCACCCACACTGCCCCAACCCAGCACTACCTACACCCCTCCTCTCTCCAGTGTGGGCAGCGGCGCGTGTCAACTCGCGCCCGCTGCCCCATTCCTCCATACCGTACCATGTATCAGTCCTTTCATTCCTATTCCTTTGGCGGCGAAATACGCCAGCCAGTCATACTCCCGTTCGTACTTATTCTTCTTCTTCACCGACTGTATCAGGTCAGACCGAGTGCGGACGCATCTATGCGGACGCACCCTGTCCGCCCGGATACCGTCAGTGCACATCCATCTCCTCAACTGCGCCGGTGGCATGACGCCGACCCGCGTTCCCTTCTCCCCGGTTGGGCAGAGTGCTCCACACACACTGCCCTATTCCTCCGTTCCTCCTCTATTAGACTCCATTCATCTCCTTTCATTTCAGCGCCATGTCGGGAGACTTGACACAGCGCTGAATCACCTCTGCTTCGGACGCAGGACCTGCCCCGGGTCCCGCGCCCGAAGCCACGTTTAGGGCGGCAGACGACGGTCCCCTGCCAACCGACGGCCCTCACCCCTTCCCCTCCTCCATCGCCTCGTCGGGCGCTCCCCCTCCCTTTCTCGTTGCCGCTCCGCATCCTCCTTCCGCGACATGACCACTTCCGCGAACATGGAGACCGCCTGCCACGCCCTCTCGTCGCCAACCATGGAACGGACCACAGACGGCAGCGAGAGATCAGTGCGGCAGTGCCAACAATCGCGACCATCGCCGCCCTCTCCTCCGCCCACGCCGAGCACACCGCCAGTGTGTGTTGCGCCGTATCTTCGGCACAATCACAGTGATGGCACTCCGGCGTGGACTCCGCCCCTGCCACCCTCCACAGATACCTTCCGAAGCACCCGTGCCCCGAAAGGATCTGCGTAAGGTGGAAGGACAGGACACCGTGCTCCCTCCCAACCCATCGCTCAAGGACTGGTCGCACAGCCTCGATAGAGTCTCGGCCAGCCGTAGGCTCTTCGAGCGCCCGCCTCCATCGAGCGAGGTAGCGCCTGCGGATGCGGATGCGCAGGCGCAGGATCTCCTCGCTCGACAGAGGCTCCCCTGACTCCCGGTGCTCAGTGACGCTGTCGTACACCACCGTGAGCACACGGGCGTCCCAGATCCAGGGAAGCGACCCAGCCAGCACGCACGCTGCTTCGTAAGACACCGTGCGGTAGCCATAGATGGCCCTTAAGCATATGGCCCTCTGCGGCGCGGCCAGTTGCGCTCTATTTTCCCGCCCCAGCCGGTCCTCCCACACAGGGGCCCCGTATAGTGCCATGGACCGTACTACCTGCGCATATAAACGCCGGCAGGCCGAATTCGGACCACCGACGTTCGGCAGGAGACGCCCAAGAGCACCGCACGTAGCCATGAGCCGAGGCGTGAGCCGCCGGAAATGCTCGCGGAAAGTTAGGCGGGAATCGAGAACAATTCCAAGGTAGCGAATTTCTGACCCGACCACGATCTCCACCCCATCCGCCACCACACTAGCACCGCCTGGCGGCCCCGCCCGCGGCCCGTGGAAGCACAGGGCCTCACTTTTCTGAAATGCCACCTCCAGACCAAGCTGTTGTATGCATCGCACCACGCACTCCACCCCTTCTGTAGCCCGTGCAGCTGCCTCCTCGAAGTTGGCACCACGGGCGGTGACCAGCGTGTCGTCCGCGTAGCATGTCACGCTGACACCGTCCGGCAGTGCGCTCCGCAGCACCCAGTCGTAGCCAATGTTCCACAGGGTGGGTCCGAGGACTGAACCCTGCGGAACACCTCGCGACATGGACCTCGTCTCCCACGCCTCCCGCCCCGAGATTTATTGTCCTGTGCCAATGCCGTTAGCTTAACCCACTTAGTACTTTACGACGTGACACGTCTCTTTATGACATAATGATCGTTGTTCGAAATTACATTTGATTTTATAGTAGTACAGTCATTCATAGCTACAGTCGTAGTTTTTCAAAATATTTGGTTCCTAAATTATATTCAAATGTAAAATAGAATTTTTCATTTTCTGTAAATCCTCAAAATTAAACATATCCTTGCAATTTGTAAGATGCTTTTATTTCCAGAACACGTTAAACATAAACGTGAAATGCTGTGTGCTGTAAAGTTTTGCGGAAATCCGTAGACGAACTAAGGTCACCGACACAGTCAGTGTGGCGTAGCATGGAGCAGGCATATGTCCAGCAGTGAACGTTTCCAGGCTGATGATGATAATCATTTTGGGTTTTACTATAAGAAATTTCGTTGTATTTCCTTCTCTTTGTTTAATTTTGAACACCATTTTACAGACACATTATGTGTCCATTTCCCTATAGCTCGATGTGTAATCTGGGTTCTCCACAACCAATGAGATAACGGAAAGCTATTAGAATCACTCTCGCGTGTGTTCATCTGTTCTGGCGCAACATACTTTTTTATGTCTCCATTTATATGGGCTTGCACAGCTACAAATAAGCTAGCTAAAAACAGCTATAAATAATGCATACTAATTATTCCAAATAAAAGAACCATTAAATATTTATATGTTCATTTGAAATAGGCTGACATGGAGGGGTTGAAATATTAAAGTGTCAGTGTGTCTAAGCATATTGGGGTCATACGAGTACATCACATGAAATCGCTTCGCTTCATTTATACTTTATACATAGGTTTATTTTTATGGCGAAATTTTTTCGACTTACAGTGAAATGCAATTAGAATACTGTTTCTCCCCTAATTATACATATTGTAAAGCGATTAAAATTGATAGCGGTTAATGTTAAATTTGTATTTTTTGTTTGTTGAAATGATCAAAAATACTTTACAAACAAACACCGTTTTACGATCCCATGAATGAACTTTATTGCGAGCTATAAATACCTAGTGTCCTTCCACGGTGTAGTACGGAACCCTAGATAGATGCGCGACTGTCGTGTTGCCGGGTTGTCACACAAATTAAGCTGATATACAAATCCGCCGGATAAAACCCCAAAGATATCACTATGTAATGTCGTGATATTACTCTTAATTATGATTTAAAAGCAATTTAAAAGGGTTTAATATTGAATGTTACGTGAACGTCATTTATTTTTCGCACACTGCTGCACAAGGTAACGAATGGACTGTGAATTACATTTCGTTGTGTAAATACCTAGAATGCATCTATAAATGGTTCTCGTACCTGGCTCAAAATTTTATCATTTAGAGATAAAATACGAGATACTGTTGATGCTCCTTATAAAATATAATAAAATAAAAATATCTTGGCTTTTGTGCGTGCTGTCTGTTTATATAATATTTATCACATATTCCAATAAATCAATAATAGACAGATAATAGCTGGCAATACATGACAGATAAATATAATTAACAACTTTGTTTCACGTATTAATAATAATTAAGTAGTTTTATAAGAGGCAGTCTAAAGGTAAAGGGCATCAGAGAGAATAGAATCATGAAAGATGTGCAATGATGTTTTAATGTATGTTCAATCGCGACACGACTGTTATAGTCTTATGTATAAACATACTAGTCCATTCCAGTCATTCGTCTACAGATGACGCTGGTATTCATCTAAATGACGATATAGACCTTGTTTTTATATTCCTTATTAAATTAGACTTGCCACAGAACCTGTGTTGTTGTTGATTCTTTGCAAGGGGGATCAACACTTGGTGGTTTCTGGAGATTAAACAATGTATGTCTTACAATAAAGTAATATTGAATAGTGATAGTGGTCGCCTAGTGGTCGAAATTCGACCAGAATAATTTAAATTGTTTATGCATTTTTTTTAAATATTAGCAATCTGCACTCCTTCACTATAAATACTGTCCGCCCGTAGTATATACCTCCGTCCGCACAATTGTCGCAAAAAGGGGTACAAAGTTTTAGCTTCACGTATTAATACATAGATAAAAGTAACTAACGCCTTACGAAATGCAATATCACGCATCGTTCCGAGCAGTCGATTCGCGTTGAAGAGTTGTTTATATGTCTAGAGTAAGGAGTATGCGTAATGCGTAATTTAATGCGTAAATAAACCTACAGCACGCGTCATGTCTACAAATTGATATTAATAATAATACTATTTTAGGAATATATCGTTCCCCATCAAATCCAAATGCTGAACAATTTATAAATTCTCTTAGCTCACACTTGGAAACATTAAATGTTAGAAGAAATATTATTGTGACAGGCGACATAAACATAAATATCATCCCTAGACCTGTTCAAAATTATGACTACAACAATCGAAGCAACTACCTAAACATGATGGCTCTGCATGGCCTTCTTTCAGGCCATTGCTTTCCTACCCGGCATGACAGTTGCTTAGATCATTTTTTCCTGAAAATTAATAAAACCCAATGTGAGGCCTCAGTGGCTGTCCTAAACACAAGTATAACAGACCATCTGATGGTCTACTTAAACCTATCATTCAATAAAATCAAATACATATGTCAAAGAATAAAAACTGTAACTAATTTTGAGAATGCCCTAAACTCATTAGCTGAAAAAAATCTACCCTCTTTACTTCTGAGTGAAGATCCAGATTTCGTTATTGAACAATTAGTGACTAAAATTAGGGAATCAATTTCTGAAAACACTAAGATAGTTAATATACCGTCATCTAAACGGATAATTAAACCCTGGATCACTTCTGGCGTTCTAAGGTGTATTAAAAATCGAAATAAAATGCAAAAAGATCTAAAGATAGATCCAAATAATGACATAAGTAAACTGACATATAGAAGATATAGAAATTTTTGTAACCGTCTCATCAAAAAACTAAAGAGAAAGTATGAAAGGGATAATTTGGCAAAATCTACGAAAAACTCTAAACAATTGTGGACCAATATTAAGAATATTATTAATCTATCTGGTAACAAAAGTGACAATTCAATACTACTTACAATTCAGTCATCACCTACAGCTTCTGTAAATTACGTTAATGACTATTTTGTAAATATCGGGAAAAAACTAGCAGAGGACATTATATCAAAAAGAACTAGTAAGAACAAAAGTAAAGAAATGCCCCAAATAGAAACCCACTATTCATCGTCATTTGCCTTGATGGACACATGCCCTGAAGAAGTAAATAGGATTTTATCAAGCCTTAAGACTGATAGTACTGCAGGATGGGATAAAATCAATACCAAATTTCTCAAGATTGCAAAACCCTTAGTAGTACCTATCATAAGTCACATGTTTAATCTTTGCTTCATGAAAGGCGTCTTTCCGGAAATGCTTAAGAGATCCCTAATAACGCCGGTATTCAAGAACGGGGACAGAAATGATGTCAACAATTACAGGCCGATCTCACTGCTTCCTTCCATATCAAAGATTCTAGAAAAACTAATAAATAACAGACTGACTAGCTATTTCCAAAAATATAACATACTATCTACCACACAATTTGGATTTAGGCAAGGACGATCGACTGAAGATGCGGTAGCCACTCTAAGCTCTTTTCTCACTGCAGAACTTGACCAAGGGAAAAAATGCTTAACGGTATTTTTGGACTTGAAAAAAGCGTTTGACACCGTTTCTGTCCCCTGCCTTGTAACTAAGCTGGAAATGATAGGAATTAGAGGTATACCATTGAAGCTGCTTAATGACTATTTGTGTGACCGAAAACAGTGCGTTAAAATTGATGACTGCTGTAGTGAGTATACGAAAGTGCAATATGGAGTACCACAAGGGAGTGTACTTGGTCCTACTCTGTTTTTGGTCTATATTAACGACCTCAGTGGACTACACATACACAATGGTCATATCCTCTCCTATGCGGATGACACGGCTGTGACCTTCACAGGAGACACTTGGGAAAACGTTTTTAAAACTGCTGAACATGGACTGGTAAAGATTGCTGACTGGCTTGAGGAAAATCTTCTAACATTAAACACAGACAAAACAAACTATGTTTGTTTTTCTATTTGTAATCGAACTCAGCCAGACAGCAATCTCGCTTTAAAAATACATTCATGTGATAAATTAAATTACTCATCATGCAGTTGTCCATCACTTAAGAGAGTATCTTCAGTGAAATACTTGGGAGTCATGATTGATCAGCGACTGTCCTGGCATACACAAATAGAACTAATTACGGCAAGGACTAGAAAACTAGTTTGGATATTCAAGACTCTACGGCATGTCGCTGATCAATCACTTCTTACCAAAATATACATCGCACTAGCACAATCAGTTATAATCTATTGTATAAGAATCTGGGGAGGAGCAAACAAAACAAAATTTATAGAAGTGGAAAGAGCACAGCGTTTACTACTTAAAACTATGTTGTTTAAACCGTACCGGTTCCCCACAGCTCAACTATACGCCATTAGTGATGTACTGTCGGTAAGAAAACTGTACATTGTAAACAATGTTCTAAAAACGCATAGATCATTACCTTTCGAATTAAATACTTATTTAAGAAAAAGAAACAGAAATATTATCTCTTATTCGCGTAGTAACACAATGTTCGCAAAACGACAAATATTGTTACAGTCTGTTCACATGTATAATAAAGTTAACAAATTATTGGATATTTACCCCCGCACATATTTTGATTGCAAACATGCCATACAAACCTGGATAAAGCCTTTGGACTATGAAGAAACAGAAAGTATTCTCGAGTCAGTAACATAGTAAAATAATGATCCACCTGCCATACGTCACACACACACACACACACACACACACACACACACACACACACACACACACACACACACACACACACACACACACACACACACACACACACACACACACACACACACACACACACACACACACACACACACTCTGAAATATTTATTAATTAATTAGATTTAAATAGTATATACATAAGTTTTTGTTTATATTGTATAAGTTTTATAAATTTAAAACACGGTGTAAAGCGGAGGAGCGGGGCTTCCTACCACAGGTATTTCTATGCCTAACAGGAAGCTCCAGCGTTAAATGTAATTTACTACTTTGGTTTATAAAATAAAATATTTTCATTTTCATTTTCATTTTCATTTTCATGCGTAGACATGAGGAGCGGCAGCGAGCGGTGTCCAGGTAGTCGAGGTCCGTAGGGCGAGCAGGTCGCCACGTGGCCAGGTATCGCCAGCTGGAGAAGTTATTTCTGTATTGGTCGGCAGGCCCCGGCAGACCGACACCAGACGTCGGCGCCGCCCCCGCGACGCCCCCGCGACGCCCGACAACACTAAAAATAGCCGCACTGTGCATTCTTGGGCGAACGATGTCGAATTTTTGTCGAGTACGCGCGACCACATGCCGTTTGTTTTGGCCTCAGCCACACCGCGCTGTGCCGATGCCGACCACAGCACCGCTCTCCGACGGACATCTAGCTACTGCTCTGGAGCCTTACAAGTTATGTTTTAAATGTGTCTATGATAGGTCTTGGTGCTAGTTAATCCCTTTCAAAACATTTACGTCACGATTTTTCAAATGCAACTAGTGTATATGACTCATCTTTTAAAGATCGTCTGTTCATACCTATAATCATTCTTATATATATTTTCTCTATTTTGCTTCGCAGTCAACGATGCGTACTGTTTTTAATGTATGCATAATCTAACTCGATTTATTTAATTATTAAAAAGTAATCAAGAAAAGTTGAAACATACTACAGATTTAAAATTATCTGGGAACTGGAATAGCCTTAGTATATAATACACCATCAAAACATTTTAGAATTTTTATAAGTCCGATAAGTATCTCATATATCATTTTAAGTTTAAATTATTAAAATAAATTATTTCCAAGTGAAACAACTGGATGGCGAGCTTATTCCATCGACCCGCAACTGCCCGCAAGCTTGTCGGGCGAGATTATTCCGATTAAAGTTCGCTAAAATTAGCTCGACCACGCAAACAAACTCCATATAAAAATAGAACCACGCATAAATGCACAAGTCTCTAACGATAAACTCCACTTTTCAACTACACTAGTGAATATTTATCGGTTTCTGCGAGTGAGACACGACATTTTCTCCCAACTTCGGTGATTACGTTCGGTCAATAAATTCGAAATGGGCTTGGAAAGTTGATTGAATTCCGTATACCGAATCATAGGCATGTTATGTACGACGCATGCTAATAACAGTATCTAAATCGACTACATAGGAGATCGAATATTAATAACATGTAAGAGAAACGCATCAAGACACACGGTTATTTTTTGTGTTGGGTTCACGATGGAAGCTCTTCATCTTACCGGATGATCACTGCGCACTTGCACAGTATCATTTATCAAAAAGGGACAAATTACATCTGATTTGAATTCTATAACGTTTTCGTCATATCCCTGTAAAGATGGATAAAAAGATACTTACTATACACAATAATTTAAAGGTATGAGTATGTAGATTTCAAAATTTTAAGCCTGTAATATGGTTACAGATTACAATAAGCGTCGGTGGCGCAATGGATAAAGCGCGGACACTCAATGTGAGGGTACCGGGTTCGAATCCAGCCGTGTACCTATGAGTTGTTTTTTTAATTCAAGTACATTATCCGATTGCTTAACGGTGAAGGAAAACATCGTGAGGAAGCCTGCATGTCTTGAACGGGCATGTGAAGTCCGCCGATCCGCACTGGGCCCGCGTGGTGGACTATGGCCCATACACTCTCTGTAAGAGAGTAGGTCTGAGCCCCTCCAGTGGGGACATATATAGGCTGTTAATGATGATGAATATGGTTACATATTAAATTTATTATATTAGTAGCTTTAACATCCGATATTGGAACCGGGACCAGGGACAGTGAATGGTAGCTTAAATGAATAAAAGTTTTTTTAAAGAAAATATTTAATTTTCAAAACATTTACATAAAAACTACAAAAGACAATATACATGAAAAGTGGCAAGTGAACAATAAGGCCGAACTCCATCTGTATTTGGTTTAGAAATGCTTATTTGTATGATTTGTTTTTGTACTTGTTGTACGTGTACTCTAGTACTTGTGAATGCGTCACAACACGCAATTGAAGTCATTCAAATATCGGTTTCAATCAATTGATACTGTAGATTTTCATCTGATCCCATCGGTTTACTGTCGTCACGAACCAAATATGTTATTTGATAACGGGTGTGACATGAAAGATTCAACAGTACTCGCACACGTTTAACTAAACCAGTTTAAACCAGCTGTTGCGATGACATTTTAAATAATTTTCGCACGGAATTACCGGTATCGCTAACAAAAAAAAACTGCTTAGGCGTGTGTCATCTGCAATTGAAATGATTTTCTAATAGCACTTGAGAATGTTTCTATCAATAACACCAAAGTTAATTGTTGTCAGTTTTACACTCAAAAACACACCACAGTGATCACAAATCGCACGCATTTACACCTTTCAATCTCACATCTCACTTTACCCCATCACACAGCCTCGGCTAGTATGGTGTGCATTGCTCCTTAGAAGGTTTATCGAAACTTTTAAAGCGGGAGCGGGAAACGAGAAGAGTACCCAAAACTGAGGTTTACTCCTTCCTTGGGTATGATTCTCGTCTTCTCAGCTCTCACACTACACACCCTCTCACACCATACACGCACACTTCTAAGTAGTTTATAAGTAAAATGTAATGTTACAATTTTTGGGAGAGAATAAATACTTTTATTATTACACTATTACTTTTGAGCTATTTTCTACAAGTCCGTCTCTTTAGTACTCAGTACTTTTTGTTGTATTTTGTTACAACGCGGAAACAAAAAAAGACTGTAAATTGACAGTTTATGCATCCTTGAGTTACACGTGTCTCACTCGGGGCTTATGTTACGTAGTATGGATGTATGATGTTACCTATATGACGGCCGGCGCAGGCATAGCATGTTATGAGTATCATTGCCTTCTCAGAGCACGTATTGCAGGCGAAATAATTTTTTTCTTCTATTGTGGCCAGATTGTTTACTTACTTAGTTATTTAACGCGGGCGTGACGTGATTACTTATGTGGTGTTAAAACTAGTATGACGGCCACTGTCGGGCTTACTTGTGGCAATATTACAGTTTTGCGACTCGTCCTAGCCAGAGTCCGTAAGTTTGGTACGAGTATATCGGATATATTTCAGGTCTAACGTTGTCAGATGCAACAGTGACTTCTGAATAAATTTTGATGGAGAACAAATTTTTACTATTGCTGCATTTTTCCAGTAAACTTGAGTACGCTATCAAAAAGTTGTTTCCGCCACCCTTTCCGTTTTTAGGCAACAGTTTGGTGCCACCCTCTAATTATCGTGTAATTTTACATAAGTGTTTGTCATTTTTTTAGTATACTTAATTTTAGGGCAGTCATTGGCAGAAGACTGATAAAATGTTACATGTCTACATAATCGAACTAACGTACTCTTTTTTTACGTAACATTAAACTACACAAGTTGATACCAAATCAATCATGATCACTTATTTTTCAACTTGTCTGACTTTTTCTTCATTCCCGACTAAGCCCCACTGTAGTTTTATTTTAAAAAGCCATTATAACTAGCACTCAGTTAGCTCGAGCAAAATAACATCAACAACCAATTTTATTCAGGCTTACGAATTGAATTGACTTGAATCAAGCTTGAAACCGTATCAAAACAACTGGGAGTCACTGGCTATTTAGATTCTAAACGTGAACAATAACGCGGTTGCGAGGTAGCAACCGAATAGCATCAAACACAAAGCTATCTACGAAACAGGAAGTTTCTCGTGTGACCTTGTGCGTCCGCGTCCTACGTTAGACAACCTAGCAGCCGCTCCCCACAATGCCTAAGGTATAATCCGCACAATGCAAAAACCGTCAACGGCAGAAGTTCAACGACCTTCGACACGTGTAAGATGTTATTTTGTTTCTATCCCGTTTTACATAAACTATGCATGCCATCTAAATAAAAATACAATTGAGGATCAACACACCTAGCTAGTTCTAAGATTCCTATCTGGTTTTAGTATCGCCGCAAGACATTGTTAATTACCATAACTATATGTACTCATAATATGGTTATTCTACTTGAACTCCTCTACATTTTAGTTTTGGACCACACATGGGTGTCGTGTAGTAGAAATCCACTGGAAAACCTTCCAGGGGCGTGCAGCAGCGTCCTTAACTGAATCATCATCATCAGTCCCCGACCGAGTACCACCAATATATTACGTGTACCGCTAAGTGAGGTGATTACGGCAAATGCACTCAAGGAAAACTCGTTAATTCTTCACGAATAGACAGTTTATTAGATGAGTTGTCCAGGTGATAATGATGAGGAGTGAATAAAAATCACCTCCAGACTATTCAAGCGAAAGTAAAGAGAAAATACAGCACATTTTATAGCCTAGACCGGGCTTCATTCATAACTTTAGCGCTAAAAGATTATTTTTTTCGTCCTTAAACTTTTTTTAATTTTTAACGGAAAATAACTGAGTTTAGAAAAGTAGTCAAGTTTCATAGTAAGTGAGGATCGGGTGTACCTCATAGTTATGTCGCAAGTGGTGATGAGGAAATCCCAACGAGTTGTGAAAACTGTATGGTGCCGTGACCAGGATCAATTAAGTATTACAATAAAAAATTCATACATGGAACTATGACAGATAATGATTTAGTATTTGTACAGGCTCAATCTTTATTATAAACGCGATTAAATTGTGACTCCCTGTTGTCTATTTTATGGATTGTGTAGAATATCTTCGAGATGGAATAGGCGAAAACAGACGCTCGACGGTTTTATTGCGATCCAAGCCAATCCTGCATAACATAAACATATGTCAGCATTTCAATTTGATTCTAAATGTTGACACTATCCGCTGGTTTTTCGTCACAAAATAGAGTGTTGATTACAACATTCTTAGAAACGTGCATAGGTATAAATGGTAAATATAAAATGGTACGTTTATAATTCAGACATCTTTATGTCAAAGATGAGTACCTAGAATATGTACGAGTATGCATCAGTCACATCGTCACATACTCCCACGAAATATCGTTACGAAGCGTTGTTCGATTTGAGATTTCTTTATTTTCCAACAAGCGTATATTTTGTTAAAGAGGTTTCCGAATGTATTATATACTGTATTTAATTATATATTTTGCAATATGAAACCCCACAAAAAGCGATATCAATAGCACATATTTTGTCATTTAACTATCTTTAATATGTGCAAGTGCTAGTGGGAGTTGTGTGTGACGTTGATGTCTTTTGTATGGAATATGTTGACAAAGTTACCACGTTGAACATCTCTGGCGTTGGTGTAATTCGTATGCTGTTTATTTTACTACTAGTGTTAGTTTATTCTTATCCAAGTGAATCAGGGTACATACCGTCTTATAAGTCAGAGGCATTATTTAGTAACAAATTATATTTATAATTTAAATTTTGGATTTTACTTAAAAATATTTGCATTACATTAGTGAAACCCCTGATCATATTCCTCGGTAACTACTTAGATCATCATTTTTAACTACCTGCCTCATACGTTCACTGCTGGATGTTCCTCGATCAATGAGGGGAATTGCTATAATCAACTTGCGGATTGACTATTGCATAAAGATGAATTGTGTAATGGCTTTTTTAAAATTGAATTAGACGCTGCACGAAGCCTATCTCCAGCAGTGCTAACATGAAGGCCACGAGATAATTTTGACACGCCATTTTGTTATGCATAATGTCGATATCTCCCTATCTCGTGGTCTTCATGTTAGCTCTTAGGTGCAATGCACCAAGGACGATATATCTAGTTTCCTAGGAAACAAGGGTTAATATCGAAAGAACAGACATCCTCGCCCCGTGAGGATGTAAGGATGTGTGTCCTTGTGGAATCCGTCCCCTGGTCTTCCTCTGTCGCTATTTATGACGCCGGCGAGATAATATGGTGCACCCGTATACGATCTTCGGGATTACATAGACAAACATATACATGTAACTTTAAAATAATTTATCCACTGTTATTGCTACCCTATATTTTCCGTAGCCTATTGTCGAAATGTTGGACTAACTATCCGGAGCTCCCAGGTTCGATTCCGGTTTGGCTGGTGGTTATTACTAACTTAAACCTAGGTAGTAAGTTCATTTTAGAATTCGCGCTATGCTGTCATTAAAAATGTCAACATCCAGGACCTGGCCAACGAGTGTGTTCAATAACGGCACTACTCGGGCAGTGGGTGCGTTGTGATCGCGGCGCGTGCGCAGGTGCGCAGGGGGCGCGAACAGCCGGGGTCAACTCGTATGGAAGTTAGCAGAGCCAGTGCCTCATTAGCTAGAGGCTTCTGTGTAAGCACGCTTACCATCCAGCGGCCTTATCGTCACTTACCATCAAGTGAGATTAAGACCAAGTTCAAACCCATCAAACATGAAAAATAAAAAAAACATACAATACGTACAAAAACAAACAACACAGCGAAGATCATCAGTATGTACCAACCGAAACGATAGTACTAGTGTTTGCCCACGGCTTCGTCTGAGTGGACTTCAGAAAGTAATCCACGGGAACCGCAATGAACAAACTCACTTTCACATTGATAAAATAAATTAGTATAGTATAGTGGAGATACATATTAATTTACAATTTGAAGCAAATAAAACTGAGCCACTCTGGCTCCTTTTATCTACCCTGACTTTTGTCAGATGCTATTAATATAAGACTATCCTTCTTGTCGTTATTATTCTAAGTCGTTAATGTTATAAATAATAAAACTTTCATTTTCAACAAAGTGAACAACTTGTCACATCTTCTCGCTTGATCTAGGACTACTGAAAAATTATTTTAGAAATAAGCTGTTCATTTTGTGTGCATTGTTTTCTATGTGGTAGTTTCATTTTAATACTATTTTTATAGACACATATCTAAATTAAATTAAAATGTGATAAGATAAGCAGCATAAGTACACGAATACAAGATATGAAAAACGCGATATGACGCAAATGCATCAAATGCAACAGAGGACCTGTTGACCTTCCTTTACTTTATGCTAAACATAGATGCGAAGCTATATATACTTACCTATAAGTTAAATAAATTCATTATACAACACAATCATCTCTCCTATCCTGAATGTAGGTATTTCATTATCTAAACAGCGGGATGAAAATCGCATTTCCTTCCCTAGAGAGAAAGTATATATTTTAATTTGATGCGTTCAGACTGAGAATTAAATTCTTTAGCTGCGCTTTGCAACGAAAGTTTTTAATGTGAGCATTCATCGATGTAAAAAGGTTAAAAAAACACGCGAACAATTTTAAATCCAGTTTAGATTATTATAATCATTAGATATTTATTGTTTAATAATTATTATATATGAGAAATTATTGAATATTATGTTTAAAAATAAATATTTACAACTAAAGACATGGCTGTATCGGGAAGCGCTTAGTAGGGGCTCCCCGCGTGTTCGTTTAAATGAGAAACTGCTTGTTATATTACTGAGTTTAATTGGAGACACAAGGATTTCATTACGACAATATTTTACATTATTTATCTACGACGTGTACATCCAGAAGCTTAAAACAAAAACGCATCTGGTTTTAAATTCAAAAGTGTTGACATCGTTTTGTCCAGCCAGCTACCTCCTCGCGCACCAAGGAGGTGGCACGCCACACTACCCTCACAGGGAAACTGAAAGGCCAAAGGTCTTTCAGAAGAAAAACTAAAAAATTACAACTTATGTACAAAAGTTCATAATTAAAGGTTCAACACTTCTCTAAAGCGGACTCTTCTGCCTGACCTTGTAAATACGGGGGTAGTAGCAGTTCCATCCGAAGTTATTCGTTGGGTAGAACAAGGCGATGACGATTTAACAGGAACGTCAGAGGCGACAGTTGGACGTGAAGAAAAAGAAACGGAACGATTCAAAGGGGGTGGACAACTCGAATCAATGTCCAAATAAGCAGGCTTAATACGATCAATACTAACGACCTGCCTTTTACCTTTGATTTCCAAAGTGATAGTTTTATCACCCCTGTCCAAAATTTTATAAGGTCCAGTGTATGGCTGTTGCAAGGAACGTCGAACGGTATCATCACGAAGAAAAACGTGAGAAACAGATGACAAATCTTTAAAAACAAAAACTGATTTTAGACCGTGTCTTGATGCTTGCACAGGTCTAATTGAAGACATAATATTCCTAAGCTGAACAACAAAATCACAAGGTTCCTTAGCTATTCTAGAAAATGCCGGTGAAAAGAATTCTCCAGGGAGTCGTAATGGCTCTCCATAGAGTAGTTCCGATACAGAACAATTAAGATCCTCCTTAAAAGAAGAACGTAAACCTAAAAGTACAAGTGGCAGAGCCTTGCACCAAGAATTGCCATGGCACATCAAGGATGCCTTTAACTGACGGTGAAGTCTTTCTACCATACCATTTGCCTGAGGATGGTAGCTAGTAGTGCGGATTCTATCGGTTGCACAGAAATCCAAGAGTTTTCTAAACAAGTCGGACTCGAACTGACGACCCTGATCAGTCGTTATCCTCAAGGGAACACCGAATCTTGAAATCCAACCGTTGATAAATGTATGGGCTACCTCCTCAGCAGTGCTAGTGACCATTGGCAACACCTCAGGCCAGCGTGAGTATCTATCAATCGCTGTCAAACAATAATTAAAACCACATGAAGATGGCAGGGGGCCAATAATGTCCAAATGAACATGACGGAACCGTCCGGAGGGAGTGCTAAAATTCCCTAGAGGGGAAGAAATATGTCGCGAAACCTTACTACGCTGACAAGGAATACAGGCACGAGCCCAATTTGCACAATCCCTATTAACATTAGGCCAAACGAAACGCTCAGTCACCAAGCGTACAGAGTGTCTTACACCGGGGTGACTAAGATTATGCAATTTATCAAACGCAGCTCGTCGACAAGACGAGGGAAGAAAGGGGCGAGGTTTGCCAGTTGATACGTCACAAAGAACTGAAGTATCAGTGCCAGGAATACAAACCTTTTCTAACTTCAAAGATGAATCTGATAGGTTCATCCCTTCAAATTCTTCACTTTGTGCCTTAGCAAGGGCATGGAAATCCTCAAGCATAGAAATGGCATCTACACGAGAAAAGGAATCAGCCACGACGTTGTCTGCACCTTTTACAAACTGAACGTCGGTAGTGAACTGACTGATGAAAGTCAACTGATTAAGCTGGGCAAGAGGCAATTTGTCTTTTCTTTGCGAAAAAGCATGCAAAAGAGGCTTGTGATCAGTATAGATCGTTGCATTTCTAAAATATGCCTGAAATGCTGAACGCTCTCGTAAACAGCTAAAAGTTCCCTATAATAAGTTGGGAGGACCTCCTGCTTACTAGACAACTTCTTACTAAAGAAGGCAAGTGGCTGCCAAGCATTATCTACACGTTGCTGAAGGCAAGAACCAACATGAGTAGAAGAGGCATCAGTGAATAATCCCAATGGGGCTTGACTGTCCAAATGTACCAAAAGAGTTGCAGAAGCAAGATGCTTTTTGCAAGCCTCAAAACAACCATGCAGTTCAGGTGTCCATTCAAATGGCTTTGCACCTTTACCTTTGGAGGCTGCGACTGCGTATATGAGAGGCGCTTGGAAGCGGGCAGAGCTAGGTAGGCATTGTCTGTAATAGTTTATCATGCCGAGAAATCGGCGCATACCTTTAACGGTTTGAGGGGGAGGGAAATCAACTAGAGCCTTAATTCTCTCTTCGGGAGGACGAATGCCCACAGAATTGATACGATAACCTAAAAAGGTAACCTCTTCCGCGCCAAAGACACACTTGGAAGTGTTAATAACGACACCATAATCTTTTAATCTCTGGAAAAGCTGTCTAAGATGCTCCTCATGCTGAGCTCTATCCTTGGAAAACACCAAAATGTCGTCAATGTAAGCATAGCAAAAATCTAGGCCACGTACGACCTCATCAACGAATCTTTGAAAGGTTTGACCTGCATTGCGAAGACCGAAGGTCATGAATGGAAATTCGAACAATCCGAACGGAGTTATAATCGCTGTTTTGCAAATATCGTCGGGATTGACGGGTATCTGCTGGTAGGCTTTGACCAGGTCGATGGTGCTGAATATAGTGGAACCAGCTAAGTTGTAGCTGAAATCTCCTAACTGCCTGACGGGATAGCGATCAGGAATCGTACGAGCATTCAACGCTCGGAAATCGCCACAAGGACGCCAGGTTTCATCCTTCTTAGGAACCATATGCAAGGGAGATGACCAAGGGCTCTCTGATGGTCTGGCAGTACCTGCCCGAAGCAAATCATCAAATTCCTGCTTGGCAGCGCGTAACTTATCAGGTCCAAGGCGACGAGGGCGCGAGACTACAGGTGGACCGTCGGTGGTTCTAATAAAGTGTACAGTTGAATGTTTTATCTCGCGGTTGATTCCCGGAGGACGAGTGATCTCCGGAAACTCAGCCAAAATGCGACCAAAAGAGGAGTCATCACTAACGATCTCGACCTTTACACTGTCATGACTGACTGCGAACAGATGCGCAGTAACAGTTAATCCGGTCTTTCCATCTACCAAACGCTTGCCATGTAAATCCGGCAACAAGTTGTAATGCGACAAGAAATCGGCTCCTAAAATTGCCATACTGACATCTGCAACCACGAACTGCCAGGAAAAATCTCTACGTAATCCTAGATTTAACGAAATGTTAATTGTTCCATAGGATTTAATTGGACTTCCGTTTGCTGCGCACAAATTCAGACCGCTAGCAAAATGACGTCCATGTAACCAGTTACGCGGGAAACAACAAATGTCTGAACCTGTATCGACCAGGAAACGACGTTTTGTAAAGAAGTCGGTCACAAATAAACGACGGCCGATCATATGGCAATCAGGAACCGTCCCTACTGACTGCCGGGCTGGTTTCCCTGACTACCATGGGGCATCCATGAACATGGGGAAGAACAACGATGTGCCCTATCTTTAAAACGCTCATGGTAAAAGCATAACGTGGTCTTAGGGGCTCGATTGGGTGACTGTTTGCGACGATATCGGTCAGCGCTCCGAGATCTCGGTCTGCGCCGCCGATCCCTAAAATTATTCTCGAGAGCGCATGTTAACGAGGCGACCTGTTTAGTTAATTGATCCACCCGCGAGCGTAACTCCAGGCTGGGCTGCTCTGAGGTTGATGCGACCTCATGAGGTCGAATGCCTGGTGAAATGAAGGACGGCGAGACCTCTAAAATTTTATCAGCTAACGCAGCGATCTTGTCTAGCGGCAGCTCCGATTGAACGGCGAGAATGGCCTGAATGTTATGGGGCAACTTGCGCATCCAAAGCTGTCTTATTAGGCTCTCATCAGAGAAAGATCCACCTGCCAAAGACTTAAGGTCCCGAAGAAACTGGGATGGGCGTCGGTCGCCGATTTCCTCGTCTCCGAGTAACTGCCTGACCCTCTGCTCCTCCGAAACGGACAACCTACGGATCAACTCTTCCTTCAGCTTATCGAACTTGTTCTGAAGGGGGGGCTTGATTATTATATCCTCGACCTCACCGATGATACTCGAATCTAACTGTGAGACGATATAATCAAATTTAGTACTGTCCAATCTTATCCCTGCTATTGCAAACTGAGATTCTGCACGAGCGAACCATAACGACGGACGATCAGGCCAGAAAGGAGGGAGCTTCACCGAAACACCGAGAATGGAAGGATTTTCAAACGCGGTAGACTCACCTACAACCTCGGCTGATTTAAGTGGTGGCGCTGGACTATCTACAGACATTTTGTGCAATATAGCGTGAAATTCTTAAACTGATTTTACAAGAACCAAACGTTTAAATATGCAGGCTAACTGCTATATAAAATACATTTTACAGTTTGTAAGTGGTGTTGTATATATGATACATGCGTGGTTGTCAATCAGTATGCGAGATATGAATAAGTGTATGAGCTGCATCAGATGCGGCCGTGCGGTGTAACTGTGACGTCAGCATGTAACGAAAATGTGCATGTTACGGTATGGGTGGGTTGTATCTGATGATACAACGGGTGGGTATAATATGTATTGTGTAATGCAACCTAACTGTGGTGTGTTTACATACCTTATAAAAGTTATTCACAACCTATTCTATTTACATTATATACATTATATATATAAAAACGCGTCAAATGTTCGAAGATGGACGAATCCAGCGACGGCGGAGTTCGTAGGACGGATGTACAGATGCACTGAATGCTGCCTGCTCTTCGGATGTCCTCGTCACAATCTCCAGCTCCAGGTGCACGGCGTCTCGTCAGCGTATTAGCGCGCGACACGGCGTTCGCAGAGCACTAAAGGAAGGCGCGCAGCGAAGGGTGGCTATGTGGCACGCGGTGATGAAGGCGATGGGCAATCGGCGCACGGCGTTACAGCACTCGGAAATACGATGCGTAGCAATGGGCGCGCGGTGATGTAGCCCGCGAAGGCCCGCAGCGCGCAAAGATAGAGCGCGACATGCGGTGAAAAACGTGGGGCGCACAACGAAGGGGCGCGCGGCACGCGGCGTAGGGCGCGCAGCGCAGGGTGCGCGGTGGCTGTACGGCCTGCGTGCAGCAGCGGCGTTTGCGGGTGCCGCGGTGGTGGTAGGCTAGCTATGCCGCAGATCCTCGCGTCTTCTACACAATTTCACTCACTGTCGTGGGTCACCAATATCGGGATTATTCACTCATCACGTCGGGGTCACCAATATCGGGAAGCGCTTAGTAGGGGCTCCCCGCGTGTTCGTTTAACTGAGAGTTCGTTTTCGAGAAACTGCTTGTTATATTACTGAGTTTAATTGGAGACACAAGGATTTCATTACGACAATATTTTACATTATTTATCTACGACGTGTACATCCAGAAGCTTAAAACAAAAACGCATCTGGTTTTAAATTCAAAAGTGTTGACATCGTTTTGTCCAGCCAGCTACCTCCTCGCGCACCAAGGAGGTGGCACGCCACCAAAGATAATATAATTTTCGTGGCTACACTCGTATTTTACTGTCAATTTTCAATCGCTATTTTTGAACATACATTGTAGTTACTTTTATATATAATTTTTCATTAAGACACATAAGTATATAACTAAATGCTATCCTAATTACAGGCAACAATGACCTGCTAATATGATTGTGTTACGTAAATACAAGATATAAAATATAAATATGTAAAGTTTGCAAGCAAAAATTGATTTCTTAAGTTTACTATTAGCAATTTGGTTTTGGTCAATGCAATATATTGAAGCACAACTGTTTATCGGTGAGTGATGTCCAAGATTCGTCCTTGCATTAGTTTTGCGAAATAAAGTGTACTTATTATGTCACGTATTCTCTATTTCCTTTCCTCACAGTCGAAATGAAAAGTAGAATGTTTACCGCGGATGAATTAATTCCTAGCTTCGCTCGGGCACCGTACATATCTCGGGATGCAATTGATCACGTTCATCCCTTGTGTAACAATCTACTATTACATAAGAGATTGATGCTGTATGTTTACTATTTTCAAAAAAATTCTTTCGGATAAAGTTATATAAAAGATTGGTACTGCATTTTTACTGTTTCCACTAAATTTTCCTGCGTATAAAATGCCTTTATATGAAAGAGTAAGTAGGTTAGAGTCGCAGGGAGTCGCTGGATGCAGGTAGCTCGGGCTGAGGGAGGCCTATGTCCTATTTGATCACGATCCCTAACAAAGAACTCACTCATAAAACAAGTATATACTTTACTTACATAGCTAAAACAACATGTGAAAATACTTATAAGGGCCCAAATCATGATACATAGCAATGCTATTCTATATTCACTAAAGTTAGTTAAGCTTCCGACACTCAGACCATAACAAACTAGGCGGCTTCTCCCACTTATCTCCTGATATTTTATCTGTGACGATAAACAACCGACAAGCATTTTTCAACCGACTTCAAAACACCAAAAGAGTCTCAAATCGACTGTATGTTTTTTGTGTGTGTATGTTACGCGATAACTCCCCGAATTATGAATCGATTTTGATGATTTTTTTTTTCGATTCTTAGCCGCCAAGCATGGCATTAATGTAAAATCGTAGGGAAACTAAAATAGATCTAGGAAACTAAAAATAGATCAGAATTAAAGGGGACCCAATCCAGTGGTGCACTTTATGGAATGCCGGAGGCTATACGTAATATATTTTCTTTGAGGACCGTTAAAAGAAACAGTTCTGAGCATTGCACTGTCCCCCATGATGGTCCCGATACGGACCTATTCATGCTGATAATGACGATAAGAAAAGAGATAAGCCTCCGGTCGATAATGATGATAGTGTAATATTATACTAGGAATCACCGTTGCTGAGTTTATTTATTTGTTTAGGATATAAACAGTCTTACGATACATTTTACTAAAGAAATGCTTGCATCTTTTTTTTAAATTCTGAAACACTGAAATATCCAATGATGTTCATGACAGTTTTAGAACTTACACTGTAAAATGAAACTAATGCAGTACCTAATACAAACAAATAAAATAACAATTCCCTTACTATAGACAAACACAGAATAAGAATTTAGACAGAGAGATTTAAATATAGTAATAGGTTATAGAGCGGTCATTGGGAAACGCTTCATACGAGTTTTTGATCTCAAAAGTCAACGGTATGCCAAATGTCTTGTACGGCCGCGTGACGTGATGTGACACTAGATTGAGTAGCTTATTACCAATTGGTAATAAGTTTAGGATCAAAATGTTTGTTTGCTTTGTCCGGTCTATTTAATATTAAATGTCTTTGAATTTAGACCACCCTGATTTTGTGAGCGTTCCCTGATCTATATGGTTAAAGTCAACGTAATTGTTACACTTACAGAGTGGTGGTGGGTGTGCGCATGCGTGGGCGCCGCAGTGCTGCTGTGCGCAGCGGGCGCGCTGGCCCGCCCGCGCCTGCGCAGACGGTACGCAGCCGCCGCAGCCGACACCGACAACCCCGTGAGTACACATCGTACCGTACAGACAGATCAACGATCAATTAATGTATCACCGTACAGTAAACACTTTTAGAACGACAAGCGTATCGTGATACAACAAACGTATCACCGTAGAGTAAACACATTTTAGCACTACAAACGTATCATTGTATGTACAGAAAACATATTTTAGAACGACAAACGTACCATTTTTTTATTTTATTTATTGATCAGCTAACAATTACAACACTTTAATATTATATTTACAAGTTACATTATTCTAATTCTAGTGCGTAACCTATTACAAGCTGATACTGCATGCACAAAAAAAAGTTATATAATAAAATTGAAGAGATTAGATAATAATATATAAATATATGTCAATGTAGAACTAACTTAACTAACTAACCTAACTTAAAGGAAGACTTAAATATACTAAATTACATTATTTGATTATTTTTTCGTACAGTACAGTACACACATTTTAGCACGAAAAACGTATCATTGTATGTACAGAAAACATGACGACAAATGTATCGTGGTACAACAAACGTATCATCGTACAGTACACACATTTTAGCACGAAAAACGTATCATTGTACAGAATAGTACATTTCAAAACTACTGCGAAAAGTCTGTAAATTCAATCGGGTTTTGACTATTATTGCCCGAGACGCAGTCGAGGGCGAACCAGTCAGAACGAGATTAAATTTACATTTTCGTATGAGTTTTGAACGACATTCGACAACGACAACGAATACATTGGCGAAAGAATATAAAAAATATTAAAAATATGATGAAGATTAGTGTGTTCCGGTTAGCACAGAAAACATAGCTAGTAACCTAAGTAACTTTTCTAGGTGAGCAGGCTTCCAATTGTCAGCTTTTAATCACTCAACATCGGATGATATGTAGACTACAATACCAGGACCTCATACCTAAGGTGGAGTCTAACTACATTTTCAAAGAGAGAAAAAGAGATAGACATAGTCATGACACAAGGTCTTTGTCATTCCCGTAAAATTAAATAAATGAAATCATTATCAACATTCGAATTTACATATGTACATTTAAAAAGCGAAAGCCCGCGTTCCTATTTCAAAAATACTCGAATTGAAGCTAATCCTCTTGGAACATGTCAATGCAGCAAAAAGTATCTAATTAAACAGACCGAGATCTTTGTACGGAGGTTAGTGGGGAACAGTTTTCTTCCACGCTCTCTTTACACTTATATGTCAACCTGGTAGTTTAAATGCTCTTAGCTGGTAGCCTGTTATGAGATGGTGACCAAGAGTGTGTTGCAAATAGGTGAATAGGAAAAAACACTAATAATGATTTTTAAGGGTATACATGAAAAACATTGTGAAAAACATTCCTTCAGTTAACAAGAAAAGCGCCTTGTGTTTTTAGACAATCTTCTGAAATCACGAACTTTTAGCACACCAAACAGCTACGAAATGTATCACTTTTTGAGCACATGTTTAAAAAACATATTTTAGACCGACAAATGTATCGCGATACAACAAACGTACCACCATAGAGTAAACACATTTTAACATGACAAACATATTACTATCATTTTATGTACAAAAAACATATTTTAGAAAGACAAGCGTATCGTAATACCGCAAACGTATCATTGTAGAAAAACGTTTGATATCATAACGAACGTATAGAAAATGAAAGAAATCATATTATAATAACGCAAATTATATAATCGTGCGACATGGACATGTCGTAAGTACTACGAACTTGTCATTGTATAACGAGCGTATCATTGTAAGATGAACGTATCAAAATTATTAAATTGCGCAATATTACAGCATTGGAACAGCGGTTGTCGTGGTTGTTATTATAAGCCTTTATATGTCTGTCAGTAGAACCGTAGACGGGAAACGGATGATTTCAACATTCATTTTTTAAAATTTAAACTCGACGACCCTAAAACAACATAATTATCACCCTTTAGTTATTTTGATTATGTAGTTTTTATGAGTAGGAATATGTAATTTATGGGAGCTGTTAAAACAAATTAGGTTTTAAAAAGGTTACCGTTTCTTTTTTTAGAGTCGAGAATGCGTTGGCGGATGGTAAATTTAATTTCGAATACACAAATTATATGCGAGTAGGTACACGCTCACATTTTTGTGTTGTACGCAGTTATACATAATCGTATTCGTACTGTTATGTTATGCGAATATGAAACATGTCCGCTTTCCTTATTGTGTTGTATGCCGATGCTGGATCAGGGAACCTGACGATTGATCTTTAAAAGCGCTACAATTCTCTAAACAACCATTGATCTTCTAATTACATCAATATATTTGTTCATATTCCTTAGTCGTCGTCCTCGATTTAGAAAGCATTCCGATTTTCCAGTATTATCTTGCCTATGTTAAAATTTTCTATTGCCTACAAAAATATTTTAAATTAATTGAAAAAAAAATTAATTTTTTAGGTTCTTAAATTATAACTAGGTACTCGTATTTGTCACTTAAGCGCGAAGTTATACATATGAGTAAAATTACTTTGTAAAAGCGTACGATGAGCACATGAGTGAAGAAACGAACGTTACTTAGTTGACGGATCGATAATAATTCTTAAATAGTTAGTTATTGTTCAAAGAAATCGTTAATCAAGGTGTGCATAAGAACGAAGTGCATAAAATTTCCTTTAGGCTACATAACTGTACAAAGAACATATATTATACACGTCAATACAAATCTAAACGTCACCCACCTGGATGTATATACTAGTTATGTATGTCCAAGTCCATGTATACTATGAACCCTACTCTTCCCAGTGTTAGAGTCACAGGTTCACAGCGACAATTCCTTTCGCGCGATAAGTTCGATTTGCCTCTAAGAAATAGCGCCACTTTCCGCCTTTAAATCGCAATTGATAAAATCTCTAATCGTGCGAGAGTGGACCTGCTCTTTTGTTGAATATTTTCAGTAGAACTCAATCGTATATAATAGTACCCTCAAATTTTTAGGATACCGTACAAAAGTTGTCGAGATCTAAGTTTTGTTTCTAACAACCACGGCCAATTATATCAACACTTGTATACATATACGGTACCTAATTAAAATTTAAGAAAGGTATTATTGTATTATTATTGACGAGCGCGAGCGCGAGCGGAACTTCTTCGCTTCAGCTCAAATGATTTTGTATGTCCGTCAGGTCGCATTTCTTAACCGGTTGAAACACACACAAAACTTTTTTGTTACCCTTATTAAGACGCGTACACTTCAAAGGGTTCGGGGTGTGAGGGGATGAAAAATAATGTAAAAAAACTTTTGCTTTAAGGTGCGCGGTGAACAAACACAGACTCGCGAGCTCTACAGATCGCAGATCCACTAGTTTTTAATTGTTATTATAGACGACAAAGAGTTTTTTTATGTATGCACTTAGCCTTCATCTTATAGTGATGAAAGCGTGCTCAGCCAGCCTCAGGTTAGTGTGGTACGAGTATTAACAGGACTGAAAAGTATTATTACTTTATGACATACAGTTCTTTGTTTGCTAGATTTTCCTTGAATTCGCTAAAAGGGAATCGTCAAATGTCAAGTGGGACTTTATTATAAATTATTATTTGTATGTGGCGACGTTATTTTAATACTTTATTCAATTTAGTTTTGGGGGTGTTGAATTCTTTCGTTATTTCGAAGGATACAGAATGCAACGGCAGGCGGTGCCTCTAATAGCTTTAAAAGAGAAAGAAATATAAAATAACAATTGCAAGTGGGAACACTCAGCGTCCATGTGAAACCCACTCTTGACCGATTGCTTGCAGCTTAAATGCGTTTCAATGAACCCTGAGCTCTCTGAAATCTCCAACCCAAGTCGCGTCGTCGTCGTCGTCGCGCGAAATATGAAACTTTATCAATAAACATCTCCATTACATCCACACTCTACAGGGATAAGATGTTACGATAATTTTAAATTTTTCAATTTCTTCACTTTTGGCAATAAGATGTATTTATAATATGTAAATTATATGGTATTTTCTAGGGATAAAATTTATCGCTAGTTTTGGATTCTTGAAGATAATTTCAAAGGTTGGTTCCAACCAGAGAGATTTAAATATAGTAATAGGTTATAGAGCGGGCATTCAGAAATGTTTGTACGGCCGCGTGAAGTGATGTGACACTAGATTGAGTAACTTATTATCAATTGGTAATAAGTTTAGGATCAAAATTTTTGTTTGCTTTTTGTTTCCGGTCTATTAATATTAAATTTCTTTGGTTCCAACACACAATTTGAAAGAATCCATATGCCGACTATAAAACTTATACTCAACAAATTTTCCGTAAATAAAATCATATAAGACTCTCATACCGTACCCGGAAACGTCTACCGGACCACCACCATCACCATTGCCACCAGGGCAATACTCGCAGTGACATTGACATTCAGTCATCACTATATGTTTAAAAATAATAGTATCATATTTTATTAATTTTTAATTATTTATTCTATATAGATTCTAAAATATTTTACGCTACGGTGCACTTGCCATTTGCACTTGTGTTGTCAAAGAGATTTGTGTTATAGTAATTCTATCCCTCTTTGATTGTGTTCATAGAATAAATAATAATATTTCAAAGGGGTGTTTCAGGGTCGGCCTGCACTTTTAGACTATTTAAAAAATCTAGTAATAATCTAAATATGTTTAGAAAAACACTGGAATTACATTTTTGCATTTATTATAACTGTACAAAACCATTCTTTTTGCACTAAGTGACAGCGTCAAATATCATTTTATTGTAGCAATCTTTGTTTTCAACGTTAGTCTAACCTGTTCAGGGAGTTCTGTATGTTTTTGTACAAATAAACTAAACCAAAGATTTGAAAAATTGCAACTAAATCACTTTTATTTGATTATGGCCTATTAAAATTCAGATTTCTACTGATTTTCGTTCGACTTAATTTGGTATTTTTGAATCGCTCTTCTGCAACGAGTGGTCGGGACCACTCTTTGCAGAGGCGAGCGATAGACTAAACGTCATCGTCAAACACTGACATTACCACTGTTGTCTTGTAAATTTTTAACTAAGACATTTTTCTAACAAAATTTTAATTTGATTGTATTAGCTTATATTCATAGGCGACTTTATAAATAATTATACTATCTTTTCACGCATGATTTAACTTTTTTCATTAGATTGTTTACAGTTTGCCTTTGATTTTTCTGCAGTTAATTTACAAAAATGTCTCGATTCACTGTGAACTCTGTTCAAGGCAATCTAAAATGGCACAGCATTGCTAAAACTTACAATAATTATTTATTTTGAATAGCGGTAGCACTACTATGTCTTGGTATTAAAAATATCTAGACTACCGAGTATTAAAAAAAATATTTTCATTCTGAGAACAAATTATCCGTAACGTGTCTGGTTCAAGAAGTCAGTTTTGAATTTGAATTGTGAATTCACCTAACTGCGAATGACCTTAAGTATTTCATGCTTGTGTTTTATAAAAAGAATCCTGAACCAAAATCACTGTAAAAAATAATAAACATAAAACGAAAGATATAAGCAGTCAATTCCGAGGTTTAATTAAGCACTTACTGCACTGATTAAAAATGTTACTTTATTATCAAACTGCGATCATTAAGTTTCGGCATGGAACTCAGTCCTAAATTCATGGTTTTTACCGTTTTAATATTCCAAGCTATCGTCGACTTCCATTTAAGAATAGTGGCAGTAAGATAAGTGGCATTTTGTGAAACATACCTGCAGTTTAAACCCTATAAAACGACGCTGAAGGGACTGAATACTTTTTAGCGTTATTGGGAGTTGCCGTTAAATGGCGGGTAGAAAAATTATCATTTTTATTCGCATATTAACACATTTATTTGAAATGTCGTTTGTGAGCCACAAAGAATAGCTTTACTGTTATTATAAATGCAAAAGTTTGTTTATTTATTTGTCCTTTAAAATTTGAAATTAGATCAAATAGTAGTTCTTTCTTTCTTACAATGATGTTGTAACAGGTATGTACGGCTGCCTATTTCTTGAATATTTTTATTATTTTTATATAAGTCGTGATATACTCACAAATGTCATGTCATTTTCACCCATAGCATACTCGACGAAAAGTCGAAAATGGCTGACATTTGTCAGTTTATTACGAATTTTATTTTTATGAAACAGGCCCCTGGTGGCTTATTCTAAAACCAAGACTACACAGCCATACAAAATTACGATTATAGTTTGTTGTGCTTAAAAACTTATTAGTTTTTAAATTATTAAATAAAAATGTGAATATGATATTCCTTGCCGTGTGTGCTGTTCAAAATATGGAAAAAATGACTCTACATTTTAATATAAAAATCAGATCTGAACATATTTGTCATGTCATTTTCACCCATAGCATACTCGTCGAAAAGTCGAAAATGGCTGACATTTGTCAGTTATTACGAATTTTATTTTTATGAAACAGGCCCCTGGTGGCTTATTCTAAAACCAAGACTACACAGCCATACAAAATTACGATTATAGTTTGTTGTGCTTAAAAACTTATTAGTTTTTAAATTATTAAATAAAAAAGTATTCGTACTGAACTGGAATATTTTTATGCAATGATAATGAATTCGTCATTTTATGTGTATGAAACAAAAATGATGTTAATATAAACTATTACAATTTCTATTTTAACTAAACAAAATACTATAGAATTCAAGTAAGAGTCTTATTGAAATATGTATATAAAAACAGAGTTTACATGTCTACACAATGTGTACATTATTCTTTATTCATAATCAAAAGTCTTTCTTGTTGGGCTAAGATAAAAAAAGTTAGATGGTTCTTCTATATATACCATAGATTTAAATAAAAAAATACTTCGAGTTACACGATTTGATTAATGTAAGTGTAACTCTTAATGATTACACTGTGAGTCATTTTATTTTGTGAGTGAGACGTACCGAGACATCTTTCACACCACGACTGGCCATTTTGTCTGGACGTGTTGATAGCGATGAGAAAAGTTAGTCGATTGATTTTAGACTTGTGACAAGTGATCACTCTAAAAGTGTTTCGCTACAATTTGGTGATCGTTTTTTGTAAAATTATGGGACACTACGCGACTACACTACAGCTCAATCATTGAGCAATGCCAACCGTCCGTCTCGTCTCGCGAGCGAGCCGACAAACGCGTCATCGCTCACTATTACAATTATAGGTACGCATATATAATATACACGACCACAGTGGCACTGGCACAGCAATCGAGCTTGATTTACATGTGTGGCACGACTCATGTGAACACTACCAACACTACGCTCACTATCACTAGTTGAACTCACACTGTTGCGACTCAAGCCCGACCCTACTCGATATCGAGCACACAAGCTCAACTAGACAGATCGTGTACTTGTGTGTGGGTATGTTTTTACGTGGCGCAGCTACATCTGTGTGCGAGACATCGGGGCAGCCGGTGCACCGCCCGCCTGCCCGTTCCCCCGCTACGCGACTGCGAACACTGCGTCGCGTCCGCGTCATTGAACAACAAGACTCGCTCGATGGCAGGCGTACTCCTGCCAATATGAGAAAAAGAAGTAACTCTACCACAAAGTACGCGATAGTGGAATTTATATGTTATCTTTATTTTATAAATAATTTATTTTTATAGTGTTATTACAATGAAAAACATATTTTTATTTATTAGTGAATGATAGTCAAATTAGGTGTAATAAAATCGCGTTACGGGTGTTATTAACTCCGTTTACATATTACTCTGTGATTGTTTTAAATGTTAAAAGCTGCAGAAAACGAAATTGCCAATGTCAGTGTCAGTGCGGAATACAAACAAGTTTAAAAAGTGAGTGATCGATTATTGAGTCGATTTGATTGTCATCGAATACGGTACAACACTATCTGTCAACCTGTCAGGAAACCTACGAGAATTGTGGACGACACTGATTCAAATAGTAAGTAAATTGAAATCGAAACTAATAATTATATAAATTGAACACGGTAAATAAATAACCAAAAAATGTTGTGTCTTCTGTGTAGACTACTTTAAGATAGGCTAGGGCGTTGCACTGTAAGAGTGTCAAAAGCATCACCCTAATGAAATGTATGTTTGATGTGAACGTGAAACATAAATGAATCTGTGCGAGGTTCGGTTCGGCTGCTGTGAGAGTATGTGTTGTGATGGTGGCGACTGGCGAGCCGAGTGAGGCCCGAGCGTGAGCGCGAGACGGCGGGAGCGTGCCAAGTGATAAGAGGCGCGCCGATAGCGACGTCACACCCAGACGTTGTTTGTGTGAATTTAAATAAATTTTCATGACAGACAGTTCCGTAATCACCTCTAGCCGTATCACAGTCATGACATGACGAACACGTTATTATGTGCACACAAAGCCCAATGCGAAACTACATATAAACATTACACTGCACTCAAGGTAATCTAGTAATCCTGACATCTTTATGTCTTGCACACTGTATCTAAATATATGCCTCGTTTAAATACAGTTATAAACTAGTGCAAAAACAATCATTTCAATATTTCAATAATTTCATGTTTAAAAAGTTTTAGTTTCCATCTATGATTGATAAATTAGAATTAGAATATTTATGTTGAGCTCTGTAATCAGATAAGTTCAATGAATATTATTCTTTGTACATTCATTATTATTACACATTATTACATATATTAATGAATGTCCAGTACTAAATCACATTACCTCTGTTTTAAAGGTTATATTACTTCATTATTACTATTAAATTATTTACCTGTGCACTTATTTAATACACATTCATTTAATTTTTAAATGCCCAGACATTAATGTAGTGAATTCCTATTTTAGTTCAACATCAAAAGTCCATGGCTGGACAAGTTCCTACAATTTATATTAAATGTAAAAATAAATATTCAAAAATTGACAATAATGTCTCAAATAGAGCATTATTGTCCTTATATTTGTGTCTGATATGATAAAGAAATAACAAAGAATATGCTATCTCTCTTGCTTCCACTAACACATCTTTTTGTTATTGAATGAATGATTGACTAAAAAATTTAAAGTATTTATTACTTCAAGAATATGTTGGTGTATGTGCAAATAATGTTTTAATGAATTGAGTACTGTTTTTTATTATATTGTTACTTTTATTGTTTGCAAATGTAAATATGCCTTAAAGTCAAAGTCAAACATGAGACATATCTGCAAATATATAATTAAATGAATTTATTTGATGCCTAGGAGAGATAATCCAAAGAATCCCCTTTGCAAAACCATAACTTGCAATTAAAAAGACAAAAAAATTGCTTAGTGAGACCTGTCGTAAAAAAAATTGATGTCTGCAGCTAAAATTGAAGAATCTCTGTATCAAAAGCAAATTTAACAATAAATGATAACTTTTTTGTACATTTATGTCATATCAGAATTACTGTTTAATTTTACTATTGGATACTGACTTTGCAATTTTTGGTACTTACCTTAAAAAATCAAACTCTTAATGTTTTTAAATAGTGCATTGAACTTTAAAGATTGAAAGCACATATGTAGTAAGATTTTCATATGGTATGTTAAATGATAACTAAAACATGAATGGTATGTTAAACTGTACGCAATTGGGAATAACAAATGAGACAAATCCAAAACGAATTTGTAAACAAATGAGGTAACAAATTGGTCTCTAAGGTCATTTATAAAGTTGTATAGTTTAAACATAAATTATTTCCTATGTAAAAAAGTAAATATCTTAGCGCCCCCACTAGTGCACCCGAACTGGTAAGAAAATCATGAACATACCAATGGCAACCCCTATTAAAGTCATAATAACAATTCATACATTACACTAGATTACATTAAATGATTGAAACCTGTCTTTATAGACTTTAAGATACCTATCTTCATATTTGACCTAGTAGAGAAAATAAGCTTTATCACATTTAAGCTAATGTCTCTTCCAAATCTTTCCTGTTATTAATAAAGGAGACTAGAAAGTTAAATAGCTTTTAGACTCTTAACTAGCCAATAAAACCAAATGTGATAAAAATCAAACAAAATGCAATTATTGTAGATTATTCGGATATAAGATGGTATTTTTTTAAGTAATTTTAGTATGCCATTAAGATGGGCAAGTGTTATTTATTTTATTACTATTCCAATATATACCAAAATAAATATATTTGACATTGACAACCCAAGACAGATCATCATGACACATACCTACAAGAAGGCCCAATATTTCCAAACAGAATTGGGAAAGAGCCAGGAGACATTAGTATTCCAAGTTTCAAGTTGATATCATTAGTAGTTTATAAGATAAGCAACAGTGACAGATGGATGAACGAAGTCATTCTTAATCCTAAAAACTAAATATAATTATTTAATAAGAAATATATTATGGAATAACACAATTAAACCAATACAAAATACTTGCATATATTTAAAATAACTGTAATTTGTTTTTAACTTTTACAAATATACTCGTAACAATTACTATTTTTTTATATGTGTTGAATAAAATTATTATCTATATAGTTTGCAAGGCTTGAAATAATATCTAATTTCAATATGAATTAGTTATAATATAGTAGAAAATAAGCTTATAAGTTATTATACAACAAATAATTTGCAAATAGTGTAGGAAATGAATGTGAAATATTATACTAAGATGATTGGCTTAAAACTAGAACAGTATACATACATACAAAGGTGTAGGTAGGTAGTAGAAGGTAGGTTACTGAACTACATATTTCCATATTATTGTCATGCATACTAAAGCTAAATCTTGAGAAATAAGGCCACCGGAAGTGTAGAAGACGACAAAGGACATTATCTATAAAATTATGATAGTACGTACAATGTACACATAAATGTTTACTGACTGATTCTTAACATATATATGTAAACATGTTTTCAAAGGAATTCATATAAAAACTAAAAATTATTTTGTCAGTACATTTATTGCATTCAAATATCTTTAACAGGGCTTGTTGATTAATTAACTAAAATTGATTAATTAAAATAATTCACGACAAATGATTATTACATATGTATTAGTTCTATGGAAACATTATTTGATTAACTATTTATTTTGTTTCTTTAACTATCAAATTAATTACGGATTTCTTTCATTTGCCTTAAATAATAAGCCAACCAATTTGCATTCATGTAACATTAAGCAACACTCTGGTGTCTGTATGTCTATCCATTCATCTGTCACAATAGATTATCTGGGGTACTACTAATGCTATTTAAACTTACTGCAGCTAAAATTATTGTTTTTTTTTAAATCTTTATAGTATTCCAAATTATATAATTAACTGTGACAGATTGACAGACAGTGGACACAAAATTACTGCATTCCATTCTGACCTGTTGTCCTTCATCTCAACTCATAGGATAGTGGGTAGTCGAAAGCTAAAAGATTCAAAATAAATGCGATATCTGTGTCGCTAGTATTGGCATCTTCCAAGTGATAATCGTAAATATTTTCTTTTCAATGAAAATAGGTGAGACAAACCTAAGTCCATTGTGGATAAAATAATAAAGTTATATTATTTTTGCATATAAGTGGACCTAAAATTGGTTTTTTATCAGTAGCTAATATTTAATTAAAAACAAATAGCAATGTTAAAAAAACACCCTTACTGACCACTGTTTATAGACAACCATAGACAACCCATATGGCGTCTAGAGGGTGGGTCATCCAAGTCATAGTATAAATCAGATGATGACGAAGAAACAGGTGATCACAGCACAGTGCTACCATAAAGAATTCTCAGTCGAGTCATTTAAATTTCTATTATAAACTGGATCAGCATGATTGACTATTTAGTATAATAAGTAGACTCTCTTATTGGGAATTTATAAAAATTGTTAAGCAACATTTATTTATTTTTAGGTGTACTTAATACTTTTTCGCCGTTACAAAGTACCTCCCTATGAGGCCAATAATTTGTATAAGTGTAAGTATTTTGCAGGCACCACATCATATGTCCTTAAAGTACTATTTTTTTATTACTAGCCTGTACGTTTACCTAAATCAAATAAGTTCTTACAGCCGTGGTAGCTCAGTCGGGTAGAACGTCAGTCCTTGAACAATCGAGGTCTGGGTTCGATCCTGGCTTGTACCTATGAGTTTCAAATTTGTTTTTTTAATTTTATTTACGAATGATAAAAATCATTACCATTGGCTTTTCGGTGAAGGAAAACATCGTGAGGAAACTTGCACACTCCTGAGAAGAAATTCAAAGGTGTGTGTGAAGTCTACCAACCCGCACTTGGTCCGAGTGGTAGACAATGAATAAGCCTGAGCCCCTGCAGGGGGGATTATATATTTCCCCGCTGTTGATTAAATAAATTATAATTAAACCACTGTAGTGTTGATTGTGAAACGGCAGGACCACATAAGTGAGAGCAGTGTGTTGTGACTTGCAGATGCTCTCGGTACAAGTGCCGGGGTGCGCGGGCATGGAGCGGCTGGGCGCGCCGGGGGGGCCGCGCCTACGGCACGATCACAGGCATCACCATTCCACACTGTGAGTAACACATTACAAACATACATACACTTGTTATATCAACGTCTTACTGCGATCACCAATACGCCTGCTGTAATAGTGTGGTGATCGTGGCAAATCAACGCCTCATTTCAAGTCCAACAAGAGGCGCATGTCCAACAGTGGCCAATTAGCCAATTATGATTGCTATCATTACCTTCTTACATTTATTATTTAAACTAGAGGTATTTTATAGATCAATGCTCATCTGAGACCCAATTACACATTATTTCTAATTAGTTTCGGTGATATTTTTGTTAAGTATGTGATGGGTTTGTACTTGGCCCTCGTCTCACCTGATGGTAGGTGACGATAAGGCCGTTGGAAGGTAAGCGTGCGCACCCAGAAGCGTCAAGCTAATTAGGGGCTGGCTATGATACCTTTCATACCGTAACTTGCGGCATGGACTTCAGAAATTATCCCATGGGAACTACTTGTTCTACCGGGATAAAAAGTAGCCTATAGGTGGCCTTTTCCAGCGATTCAACTTTTTTCCAAATTTACCCAATTCACAAACAAAAATAAAGTCATTCTGACTCTCCGTTATGACGTATAGGAAGGACAAACAAATTCGAGTCAATCATATACCATACGTAACGTAATGGTAAGCTCACTACCTACCCTTAAAGTATCAAATTTTGTAAACAAAAAGTTATGATATTGTAGCGTCATTGATTGTGAAATGAAAAACATGGAAAATGTCACACTAACAAAATATTATTTTTCTTCTTCGCTCGTGTCTTCATTTTTTAGGGTTCCGTACCTCAAAAGGAAAAAGAATCCTTATAGAATCACTTATTTGTCCATCTATGTCAAGACCCTTTTTTCATGTGCGCGAAGAGTTATCAATTTGAAATTGATATCGAGTACGCAAACCTGCAGTCCCTTAGATTTATTAATAAATTGATGTTCTAGGTCAATGCTTTAAAAAGACACGGCTGTTTGAGCCGCTTTTTTGGACGAAGAAGGAGTCAAAACCGATATGGTACTTCCCATCGACCTAGAATCATGACATTTGGCAAGAAGCAAGGTCTTAGCACAAGTATAGGAACAAATATGAAAATTATAACTTTTAAATTACATCTCATTAAAATTTTACGATTACAAACTATTCCAGCGCCTGTCGTTATTTGTATTTCTAATTTGTAAATTAACAAAAATTGCTCGTGTTTTTCGCCTTTAAAAGTGTTATAAAATATGATTTTTAGTATGTTAACTATTAATATTATATACGGAACTCGCACTTGACCGGTTTTTTTTTCTATTTTCGCTGTCGTCTCAAGTGTCTGTATTCTATTGTGTGTGTATATATATATATATATATATATATATATATAATAGTAACCATCAGATTACTATTTTAGTATTACTGTTTCTGTTAAAAAAACATTTACACATCACATCTTCTTTGTATTCCATGGTCAGTCGGATAATTCAACTACAGGAGCGTGGGGCGGGGCGGCCACTTGCCACCACAGGCAACCACCACACACACACATAGTAGTTGTCTACCACATTAAAAATAGGGAGATTTACCATAATCACTTGACAGGATTTAATGTCAGTTATTGCTGAAAATATGCAATTTATATTCAAAACCGGTAAACACACATCTTGTTTAAATGGACTATGGACTTTGGCAATCTTGGATATCATAATGTGCTATCTGTCTCATTGTCAAGATTGTGTGACGTCACCTCGTAATAATACGTGTACTAGTATCGCTCGTTACAATACTGTCATGGATGCATGCCGTAAATCCGACAGACAGACAGACAACCTCGTTTCTATCGCCCGATCAGGCGCCAAGCAAAGAGATTACAAATACAAGTCTATATTGGTTTATGGGGCACGATCATTTTGACCAAACAATTATTATAATGATTTGAGGAAATTGATTAATGATCTAAATAATATATTTATTTACCTATCTACTAAAAAGATTACTTTCATGTCCTAAAATTACTAAGATATATAGTTCTAATTTATCAAATTTATTTTAATTCCATATGGAAGATGCGGGTGAGCTAAGCTCGGAATTTCTATTCGTGATAAAATTCGAAACGAGGAAATCCATAATAATAATAAAATCTACAACATAGCTCGACGAGTCAATGTGCTGAAGTGAAAATCCGATAGGGAGTAAAAGTTCTCGAGTGGCAACCACGTACCGGGGCCGTCCTCCTACTAGAAGAGCCGACGACCTAGTTAAGGTCGCGGGTAGTCGCTGGACGCAAGTGGCTCGGGACCGGTCATCGTGACGTACGATGGAGGAGGCCGACGTCATTTTGCTCATTCTAGCTGGAGCAACAGTAACAATGACAATTCGGGAGTAAAAACGTAGAGTGAATTGTCACATTGTAGTATTGTAGTAGGCCAACATGTAACATCACTTACATCAGGTGTTGTGGACAACCATTGATTTATCAAATAATAAACGTCAATGTAAACTGGATGCAGACGATCATCAGTTGTACCAACAGCCTGCTTTTCGTCAAATAGTAGTGTGTAATATTGTAGACATATTGACTTGCTTATACAAGTATTTCCTATGATTTTGCAACTTTGTCTTCCATTGATTGAACTAAGTCGAATTGAAATTACACGAAAATTATAAAATTGCAAATTTTACGATTTGTCCAACATATCACGCAAATATCGCAATCAATGCTATACCTATCAGGTTGATAGCCGTGACGATGTTGTCTGAGCTGTCTGTTACAACAACTTATCAATGCCAAACTGTAGCACGTGTAACATTCCTCTCTATCGCTCACTACAGCTCTCTCTAATTGACATTTGTGTTTATTATAAACATTATCCCGTTTGAATTTATAGTTTATTATCGTGCTGATAAGTTAAAAATAAGAAAATAATTTGTTTTTGACACCACTAACATTAAAGTTGGTACTTACGACTTTTTTAATGTAGTACTTCTTAAGAAGTAAATAATGTGATACGATAAGTTTTAAATACAATAGAAAGTGTTTATGTAATGACACTTATAACATGAATATATACTTCTCATCAGAAAAATCGAAACACCTTGCACTTGTATATTTAAGATGAGAAATGTTGTTTAATAATGAATAATATGAGGTTTTCAAATCCTAATTCTAAATTCAAATTAAATTTTCATAGGTTTTTCTGATCATCCCTACAAAACATAAACTTGCAAGGTGTTTAGATTTTTCTGATGAGAAGTGGTAGTTAGGTAGGTAGGTGGTAGGTAGGTAGCCAAGTAGACAAATATAAGTGCCTTACCACCAATCAAATCAGGTACAAATAGGTATCCTACTGAGAATCGACCCATTACCTCCGTAAGCTTACCGCAGTAAGCTAAGAAAGCGGTGCAAGTCTCATCATCATCAACGGCCTATATATGGGTCGTAGATCACCACGCGGGGCCATTAGTAGACTTCACACACACCTTTGAAATTCTTCTCAGGAGTGTGCAGGTTTCCGCACGATGTTTTCCGTCACCGAAAAGCCAATGGTAATGATTTTTATCATTTGCATATAAATTTCAAATAACAAATTAGAACTCATTGGTACGAGCCAGGATCGAACCCAGACCTAGATTGTTCAAGGACTGACGCAGTGCAAGTCTAATAAGTAGAATTATTGTAGTAATAGGTGGACCCGATAAAGGTTTAATGTCAGTCTTGTAATGTTCCAGGGAATGGGAAAAGCAGCAGAGGCTGCAGGCTATGGTGGGACGGCTCCAAGAGATGGTGGAGCAAGAGACGCGCGCGCGATCCGCCGCCGCGGCCGAGCGCCTCGGACTCCCTCCCAGCATACAGCTGCCGGACGGCGAGTACGGCCAGGACGCGCATCTACAGTTGCGAGCCCCTTATCAGGTACCCACCCTAACACTACACCCTAGTAGCACTCACTTCCTAACCCAAAACAATACAAGACAACCCTTATGACACTCGCTCTCACAAACACTCCCTCATTTTACTTATCAAAGGCACACCACTCTTTTTAAATTATTTGTTGTCTAGCTCTCGCACCCACTACTCACAAAAACTACCTAGCCTTCCACTTATTCAAGGCCCAGGCCCATTTTAAATGATCATGTTGTCCACCAATCAGTTGCCGAGCCTCTGATCAGGCACTCTACTCGCATGTACTATTCGCAAACCATCTCTGACCACAACTTATCCAAGCCAGTAAATATTATAATTAGATTCCTAATGGTCTGCTAATTAGAAACATGTTCGAAAAAGTGTTTGCTTTATCTGGGTGGAAAATAAGAACACAGCGCTGATCGGCAGATGCGAACCGCTTACGAGTATGATATTTGCTCTTACTATTCGTTGCACTGCCTGACGTCCATAAGTCCAAACGAAAGCATCTTTCCAAGGGTTCACTTGTGCCCCAATCAAAATCATGTTTGAAACCTTACTCTTGCTTATGCATGGAAAGAAATATCTGCAGTTCCGAGCCCCTCGCCTAGTATTCGTTTCGCACCCACTGTCCTCAAACAGCGATACAGCCCTCGAGATTTTAAAAGGCCGTGTTGTCCACAAATTTAAAACATTTCAATTTCGACCTCTTTACCCTACTCTCATTAACTATCAAGCAACTGTTCCCTAACCTTGACGAATCCAAGCTACAGCCCACTAATACATTTCAAAGGTAATGTTGCCACTCTGGAAACTCTGGTACTCTGCTTCCACTGATTATTATTTACAAACGCACCTTAACCTTTCACAGAACTTAGCCTAGCCCCAGTGACTTTTCAGTCCATCAAACCAATTATAAATAGTAGTCTTTTTGTTTAGACGGTCCCAAGAGTAAGTCAAGGACGAGGATCTGCGCTTGCAAGCCTCGTACCAGGGACTCTACTCGCACAGGCTATTAACCATAAATAACACTGCTCACTCTATTTGTTATAAGTATATTTCGTTGCTTAGTATGTGCAAACCCCTAAACACTGTCTGCAGATTTCCTAGATAATGTTCATACGTATTCAGAATGGAATCGCATCTGGCTTCATTTCACCTATTGTAACTGATGATGAGGGGATATATAGAATCGTCGTTGTTCAAGACATGAGTGATTTCATCATACGCTTGCAACCTTCATATTGTTTTGTATTGAATAAAAGGTGTCTGATTAAACCACACTTCCCTGAGTCGATTATCGTAGTCGAGGCATGTATTGCTTGCCTGGAAGCTCACACTAGTCCCTTATCAGGTACTTTAGTCTCGGTAGCGCTTTGAATGACATTATCGTGTGTCAGGCGGCACGGCACGGCACGCCTTTACGTAAATGAACGCACGTTTACAGGTACGTAGTGTTTGGAACATGGAGATACGAAGCGTTCATGATAATGCATGCAGGTAAATCGATTTCAAGAGAACTTCATCTACCACACATGATTACGTGTAACGTGGTTTGATAACGTGACACGTAATTAGCAAGAGTATATAGTAGTTAAGTAACGACGACGATAGCATCGTTCCAATAATGTCTAGAGTGCGAAATGCCAAGTTACGTTGACAGTGATGGCGCGGTGTTGTACAGAATGGTTGTGCACGCCAAGTATGTTTGTGCATAGTAAGCAATGCATCTATTGATGTGTGTGTTTGTTTTGTTTCAGCAAGACGAGCTGACGAGGAGCAGCGTGCAGCCTCCACCGAACAAGTGCGTGAGCGACGTCCCCGAGTGGGCGGGCGCGACGGACGCGCGGCGCGGCGGCGCGGGGAAGAAGGACGGACTGCTGCAGAAGGCGACGCGCTGGTGGGTGCGCATGGGCGCTCCAAGGCCTCCGCAAACCTTCCTGCCGGCCAGCGGGCCTCCGCCCTGCGTGATGGTGCCGCGGCGCGGGCCCTCGCCCCCGCCCGACGCGTGACGCCGCCCCTCCGACGCCATATCACGCTTACATTCCAAAACCGGGACGCTCGGCCTGGGGTCGACGGGCCCGACTCCGCGCCCGGGGAGTATTATAGACATGGTATTTATTTATTATGGAGGCGCGCGGCGTCGCTGTGATATGCTCGTGCTACGTGCGGTGACAGTGCTCGGTGTTCGGCGGCTACGCCCGCGACAGTTGCTAGTCTTGATACTTTAATCGGTTTACGCGTAGAGGTAATTGTTTCTATTGAAGATGTGATCGAGGTGCGACGTGCTGCGACGACTACTGCCGGCGGCGGCGCGGCGCTCGGCTCGCGGCCCGGCCCGTGTGCAAGTGTGCTACCGTGTTCCTCGCACCGTCATTGAGTTTCGCTAAAACTAAGACTGAAATAAAATAAAAAAGATATAACACTATAAAGTCTACATTGAATAATGTTGTCTTAGGTAAAATTAATTCAAATAGAAACAATTAAAGTATATAATATTTAATGAATCTTTCGATTGTAACCTTCGATGATATTGTATATTATGGAAAAGGTCAGTCTGTCAATAATAAGCTGATGTAATACAGTGCAGTGTACAGTTTCATGTTTAAGTATCCTATTTTAAAGTTAAATTCTATCCAGCAGCTATGAATCTGTGTTTAAACAACTTTTATATTCATTGGAAACTATGTAAATGAATGCATATCAGTACCGTAATCACAGGAATATTGATTTACAACGCATAGTTTCTATTTATTGTAAATATTGTCTCTAATTTAATGTTAGATTAATGGTGGCCGATTGCCAAAATCCGAGTGTTGTTTTCAAATGAGTGTTTGCTACATTCCATATTTATGTTGAAATATTGTCAATACTGTGACAGTAGGCTGCTGTGCTTCCCTCCCTCCACCCTCCGCGGAGTGCGGCGCCGACAGACCGACCCGACAACACGCGAGATACCCACTACAGTCATTCAACGCATATTAATAGAAATCTCATTAGGTACATAATATATTGTTTAATAATGAACTATATTGGTTGAATTAGTTTTAAATTAGATATTTATTATTTATGTGACGAGTCCGGCAACTCAAACCCTAATGAACAATAACAGTACCTACCAATAATCGTAAATTATTATATTATGCGCAGGGTTTGAGTTGCGGGACCTCCAATGATTCTCGCAAATTATTAGCCGGGTCTAGTACAATACAGTACAGTAAGTAATTTTGTCAAACATGCATACTTTATGTTTTTGATGTAGCATGCTTTGTAAATGTTGCGACTTTAATGCCAAAATGGACAAATATCGCAGGCGAGGTCTCGCCCGTGTGCGGTGGTACTGATTGAGACTGTCGAATAAGATATATTAGTGAGCGAGCCGTGCGCCCCGCCCCGCCTCGCCCCGCCCCGTGCGTGACTCTGTGTCTCGTCCGCCGGCGACCTTGTTGGCTAGACGCGGCTGATAATAATAACGCTCAACACGACTGAAATGCGCCATTCATTGTTGAAAATGTTAAATTTATAATTAATTACGTCGAACGCGCATTACTTTTAATTATAACGTAATAAGACGACCATTAAAAATCAACCACTTAATTATGAGTAACGACATCTGTTCGCCTTGTATGTTGAACAGTGATACAAGTACATTTAAAACACACGTTTACAGTTGATTCTTTAAATTTAAATTATTTCGTTTTGTCGCCGACTTTTTGCGTAACGATCCGCTCTGCTCGAAGGCTTGCAATAATTGCGCGGAACCAGCGACCAACACATTGAAATTCTTTTTTGGCAGACGCTTCTTTGTACGTGTGAAATGTTTTTGGTCGGCGTGAATGGATACTTAATATATTTTTATCTTCCGACAAAAAATGAGTTAATTTTTCCTCTGCAACTATCTTACAATCATTTTACGTTTCTTAATTAATTAGTTACAGTAAATTTAGCAGCTAGCTATTACATTAATAATACCCCGTCTACCTTTCTGAAACCGGGTAAGAAATATTATATAAGTTTTGTTTTACGACTCTTGTAATGTAATCAAATTAAAATTGCACACTATAAAAATGTTAGGGCCAACACGTGCCCGTTACGTATTCAGTGGATGAGTTCTATCAGATCACTGAACTTTGGGCACTACTTGAAGATGAGTGTGAAATACTCTGGCCAAAATAACGCCTAAAGCTTTTTTGTTTTGCTTTTCTTCGTTACAAAGATATGAATAACATGTAAACTTTAGCCGGTAGATTGGCCTGAGCATAAATAAGGCTGATATTCGTTGAAAAGTCTCTGCAAAATTTATGTGTCTAGATTATTACTTCGAATATTGGCATATTCTCTATTACATTTGAATATTACAAAATTGTAATAAGCGGGACGCGTGACACTTTATAAACATATAACTATTGTTTACTTTTATAAGACGTGTTACTAAAGACCCGATGTATTTATATGTAACATAGAAATTTAAAAAGTGATCAATTTCAAATCTTTTTTATTAACGAGGAACACATAAATGCCTTCGGATCTTACATCAATTTTGTTAATTTGATTTTGTAATATTTAAATGGCATATACTGCAGATATTTTTACGTATGAATGTGCCACATTGATTTCCACAGAATGAATTGTGAAAGCGAGAATGTCTGCTTGTAGTACCTTATTATTATTATTAGAGTATGAGTTTTGATTTTCTTTTCGAGCGAAGTTGACCTTGTGCGGAATGATGATGAAAATATAAAAGTTGTTTAAAATAGTATCACAGAATAGATGTTATAATCTAGATATCAAACAATATTCCATTTGTCATATTAATAAGTAAAAACAGAAGCCAATGTTTAATGGTAAAAGAGAACTGCATTAAATTATGACCTACCAATAATGAAACAATGATTTTTATTTAATTCGTTTATTATAACAGATGTGATAAATTCCTATTTTCTGTTTTGCAAAGAATGTGTTCGATTCGTCAATCCTGAAAAAAAATCATTTGTGGTATACAAACTCGTCTAAAAATCGAGAAAAAAGTCGTTGTTAGGGTTCTCCCAAAGTATAAACTGTTTTTTTTAAATTAGGGTCATACTTGTGATAAATCCCTATTTTATTTAGCAAAGACAATCCTGAAAAATCTATTGTTTTATCTTTGCCTATCAATCGAGGAAAAAAATATTTAATGTTAGGGTTCTCCCAAAGTATTCAATTGTCACAATAAACAAGGCAAAACCTATCCGTTCTTATTTTTAGATAACTTGAGAATAATTTAATTTTCTTTGGCTTGAGAGTAGCTGAAGAATCAAACTGTTCAATTATACAAAGCATTACATTGGGGTAGCGGGTCTACTGACGAATATTGTAGTGACGGTCGAGCCCCTTTGTTTTGTTTAGAAACTCTCAAGTTTCCCTATCACACTTCCCAATATTTGAGTATCAGGGTGAAAAGTAGCCTACATCTATCTCCGACCCTTCAATTATCCCTATACAAAACATCAAGTCATTCTGACTCTCCGTTACGATGTAAAGAAAGGACAAACAAACACAGAAACTAAGAAAAGCAGCGCGGAAGATGTCATGAAGCTAGTCCTGTCTGCGCGTTCCTCGTGCGTAGTCTGCAGGACTACTTCTAGGTAAGCATGTACCTTCCTCTACCTACTACATCTACGATCCCATCCCTATAGGTTTTGATTCCTTGCGTTCGCAAAGGAAATCGTCAAAATAAACGGCAGTGTTTTTGTGAACTTTATTGCGTTGACTTAGAAACTTAATTTTTTCACAGATGCAAGGGACTTCACACATGAGTATTTGATGTTAATTTTAACGTGGTACCTCCACGCATTCTTGAGACAAGTAAATGCGTTCAAAAAGAAGTGGAAACCGACTTCAATTGCCCTAAAAATCAACTTTTATTAAGACAAATTTAAGAATTATATAGTTTTCTCATGGATTCCATTGTCAGAACTGGACCAAAAACCAAAAAAATAATCATCCAAATCTGTTCATCCAGTCAAAAGTTAGAAGGTAACGAGCATATAAAAACATACCCGTCGAATTTATAGCCTCCTTTTTTGAAGTCGGTTAAAAAGGAATATACCTACTGTACTGTGGTATGGATCTCAATAAGTAATTCAATAACTCGCATTCAGTTGGTTTTTAAAATGGCTTAAATCTTAAAATAATGTAGACTGTTGAATGGTATAGTTTAAGACGGATTTAGAAATACTCAGCTAGGAAAATTCAATGCGTCGTCATCGCATCGCAAGGGGACATACCCCTTAATCCACAGATTAGGTACTTATGTACCACTGAAAGGTCGCACAAAAACCCTACAAGAAATAGCTTTAAAGCTGCTTTTAAATAGGTGTCTGTGGCGGCTGCTGTATTGCGAATACAACGGAAAACGGTAGCGGTAGTGTCGTGCGTGCGTCGTTGTGATAGTCATAATTTTGTGTGTGAAAATAAAATAAAAAAATTTTGCCGAACAATATTCGAAAGGAAAAAATATAAATAAGGAGGAATTATGCAAATCTATATTCATTGGTGAGTAGAAGTAATATAATTATATACGAAATATTAAACTCTAATGCTAACCTATAAATTAAGCCAAGAGCAATAAAGCGCTGCAAGAAAGCGTAAACTTTATTTAACCATTGTCTAACAAAAGTGGTTGGAATATGTTAGAAAATTATTTAAATATCTTTAGTTAGTAACAAAAAAGGCTTTAGAAAATTGGTACATAATAATAATTCTCTCAGTCGCACTTCTAACCAAGGCATTGTAAGTGGAAGTAAATATTAAATGGGTGAGCATTTTGTTTTTGTTTTTCCATATTGAAATAGCGAATACATTTTTGAACGTAGCGTAAAAACGTCATTTTCATGTGAATACTAAATGCTGCCAGCTTTCAAGATTTTCCCATGCTTAATGGGATTTTTGTAAAATAATATTTTATTTTCCTTAGAGCTCCCTGCCCCGCCCGCGCTCCCTTGATGGACAGAACATGAATTTAATATGAACTATTGCCCATAGCCCTTACCTACATAACCGAAAGCTTAACGTTACAGTACAATCTGATTGGACATTGGCACGAAATTTGCCGATCAAATTGCTCTAACTATAAATTGGCCAAACTATTGACATTTTACATTTATGATTGTCTATTACAATACATACATCATAATCATTAAAGTGTGTTGTTATTGGTTTGAAGAAAGTACATTTTTACGGTTTGTTAGAAAAATGTATTACCCAGCTCCATACTTTTTTGAAAATATCTTTCAAAACCATTTTTAGAGATATACGGATGGACCTTATGTATAGAAATAGCAACACTGTTTAACTGACAGTGTTAATCTAATCTAACCAAAAATAAGATAACATCTATTAGTCACTTATTTGCTTGCTGTCAGTTGCTGTGTTTTGATATTTGTGCAAAGTATTTATTTGGTATTTATTCACAGACTAGTTAGAAGACACAAGGTATTTATTTGAGTTGTGATTCTGATTAGAATTATGGGATAATAAGATAATTCGTATTGTGTGTTTATCTCTGTAAGAATATGTAAACAGAACCGAATGAATTCAGTGAAACATATCTGATTTGATTATTGATTTCGAAAGTAAGTAAACTATTACATATTATTTACCTTATTACATTTTATTGTCTATTTGACGACATATAGTGAATCTTTAAAATTATTTCAGATTCGACAAAGACCGAATATGGGACCTCCCAAAAAATTCAAGAAACATGACTCAAAAGCTGGAAGTGATCGTCCAAGTAAGTACCTACTAAATTGCAACAAGTTATAAAAAAGCTGGTTTTGTTCAACTTAAATGTGCAACATGGGTATGAAAAATATGTATATTTCTATTCTATTTATTTACACCACTCTTCATATATTTGTAATCTATATTGTTATAGCAAGAGTGGGCCTGTAATAGGCTAGTTGACTAAATTTGAAAACTTGGCTAATTATATACTTTAATATCTATTTTATCCCAAAAAAACTATATTTTAAAGAAAAATCAATATTTACATTACGTATTTTGTATTTTAAAAAAGCCATTTAGATTTCCCTCGAAAACGCTGAATAGTGTCATGGCGTCTTGAATGACGTCACAGCTCGCGAAATAACCTGCTCTGTGATATGAAAACGTCAACAACAACAATGATGTTTTGCGAGGCGTGACGTCACACTTTCTTGCGCCGCGTTCTTCGTGTTCGTTGTCACGTGACCTAATGCCTATTTTTTTCGAATTCATTTTCTAAAAATATTAATAATCTTTAACTTTTTTGAGAAATAGACTGGTTTTTCTCACCTTCGTGTCTTCATTTATAATTAGCAACTATAAACCAAGCCATTTGTTATTAGTGGACACAAGCCTATTGTTTTGTCAAACACAACCTTTGGCATTGAATAAAGATTTCACATTGCAGTCCATAGCAGTGCCATATCTTGTGTAATTAATTAATTTGATGAATTTTATGTAATCTCTTTACTAGGCAAGAAAAAGAAAATAGAGGAGGACACAATTGATCTAGTTGACGATGATAACACTGAAAATGTGGGAGTGCCTGGAGCGGCCATGCAGGATGCTGAGAAAAATGATCAGGTGCCTGAAGACGAGTTTGGAGCTAAGGATTACAGGTAAACACATGCAACAACATTTAGAACTTGGTTATTGCAATGCACTATCTTCTTTAATTAACACTATGTTATGGTTTTACAGCAACATTCTTGTAATTGTTTCCTGCCACCGTGATGGATCTTCTTAGATGTAACTTCTTAGTTATGATTATTTATGTGTGGTTATGGCATGAAGTTAGAAATTTTTTGGAGTGGTAACCACACGATGTTAAAAACAAAAGGGAAGGACAGACAAAGAGATGGATAAATGATATAAGAAAAAATTTGAGGCGCTACCTGGCCTAGAAATCTAGAGACAGAAATGAGTGGAAACAACTGAAAGAGGCCTATGTGTCACAGTACACACTGATCTCTAAACTGGAAAACCCAATGGAAGTTTTACACTGTCACTGAATTTATTTCTACTTTTAGAATATGAATTTTTACAGTAGAAATATTGGTTATCTGATTTCATCCAATGTGTCTATAAAAATGAGTAAAAAATATTGACCATATATCAATACACACATATATATACAATACAACACACAAACTTTAAAGAAGTTAAACTAACATTACTACTGTCACTGACATTTCCAGGAGTCAAATGGCATTGAAACAAGATCATGGGAGCCGACCCCTGTGGGTGGCTCCAAATGGACATATATTTCTTGAAGCATTTTCTCCTGTCTACAAACATGCACATGACTTCCTCATTGCTATCGCTGAACCTGTGTGTAGGTGAGTCTGATAGCAGTTAGTTTACCACAACAACATATGTGCAGACCTTAGAATGCCTCTCATCCCAGGTGAAAAAAGCCCATTAAACCCCCAAGTAGAACCCTGCTGTAATAATACAACTGCTGGCTCGGTGGCTAAGTCTCATTTATTGTATTTACGATGAAGGTATTTGTTTATCGATAACACCTCAACATCACTATTTAGACTAATACGTATTATAGTTCTCTGTGCTAATACTAATATAATCACAGGGAAAATTGTGTACATATACATAAAAGTATGAATGGACTGAACATCGAGTTTGTATCGTTGCAATTCCTTCCAGTTTGAATGACATAATTTGGCCAGGTCTTCCAATATTTCAGTTGCTTATATGCTATCAATGAAAATTTAATTATCTTAATTTGCCATAAAGTTTAATTTTATTTATAATATACAACACAAATAATATAAAAATTCAGTTCCTAGTTAAAATTGTTTTTACTTGGTGAAGAAAACGCGATTTTGGCGACGACATGAAATAGAAATATTAGATACATACAGGTCCAATTAATAAACTCCCTTTATAAGTCGGTCCATAAATGAATGTGAACCAAAGCATGTTTAAATTAACTAGTTATAAAATGCAGCGATGAACTAGTGAGATTGTCCTTGTTAAATTTTAAATTCCAAACAATTCTGTATTGGACAGCATCAATTTTATAAACATCACATTTTTATAAACTTAAATCAAAATTTTAATAAACCAACATTCTTATAATTTAACTGCAGCAGTAAGATCAGTAATGTGGTGTCATGCTTGAGTAATTTCATAAAAAATGTATTACATGATCATAAAAACTCATACAAAAATATGTTTCAATTGAAAATTGAAGTTTTTGAATTGTGTGTGTTTGCATGTATCGCAGCCCAGCCCTCAGTATACTAATACAGTACTATTTCCCAACCAGACCACAACACATCCATGAATACAAGCTGACAGCATACAGTCTGTATGCAGCTGTATCAGTCGGACTCCAGACTAATGACATCATAGAATACCTACAGAGACTGAGCAAGTGTGCAGTACCAGCGGGAATTATTGAGTTCATACAGTTATGTACATTGTCGTATGGGAAGGTGAAGCTGGTCCTCAAACATAACAGGTCAAGTGATTATTTAAATTATTTTTCCATGATAAGTATTACCTAGACATTGACCTATCCCTGGTTGCATTATTTCCATTCAGAATCAGAATTTATGATGATAATCGATCAGTTCTACACCACCATCTGCTTCTCTCATGTACTCACTGCTAAACTCAACTTTCAACCGCCTCAGTGGCTTAATGGATAGAGATTAGATTAGATTTATTTATTTCAGAGTACCAATTTCAATTTTTTTTAAAACATAAAAATGACAGGTACAATGATTTCTTGAATAATCTTCAAAATTTAAATGTTGGATTCACAATCTTGAGGTCCTGGGTTCGATTCCCAGTGGATCTATCGGTTTGTTTGGTGGTATGGTATTTTCTATGACCACGTGGCTAGCTAACACCCTGTTACCTAAGTCTGCCGCTAAACAGTAGTGTTAATAGCACTGCTGTGTTCCGGTATGAAAGGTAGAATAGGGTACTTATAATTTATTCTAGGCACTATGTATGCGTTGCATGGTTCTCTCACCATAATAGTTTTATCCTTTTGTTTCGCCCTTTTTTATTTTTATTTTATTACTTTATTTTTATGTTCTTTAGTGTGATAATTCTCTATAGCCAATTAGTATTTTACTTTTTTTGGGGTATGATATATCTAATCTATGGTATAATGTATGAGGGAGACTTTATAGCAATGCTTGTAGAATGGCCGAAAATAATAGTTAAAGTATCCCCCAGGTACTTAGTGGAAAGTAAACATGTGGAAGTTCTACAAAAGCTGTTGAAGGATCCGATCATACAGCAGTGCCGGTTGCGCCGCGACGGTGACGACGATCTGCTATCATCAGCGGTGCCAAAACCTGTCCCGGGAACTTCCAAGACAGGTACATTAGCATCATTTGTATTTACCTGTTTATACGTACGTATTTGGCTGCAGGGAATATAACACGGGGACATAATCCGTTTGTGTGTCGTTGAGTAATAAACATTCAAACTTTTGCATTTATAATATGAGTACGATGGAAGATCAATTGGGGCTCACATAATAGGGGGAAGGACAACTATTTTGCTACCAACTATGTTTATAACCTTTTGTGAAATGACGAAATAACACTAAAGATAAACTATAAATCAGAGCATTAATACATTACAGGAGATTACGACGGCAAAAGTTCAATATTACATTTTGTTACCATAATCTTTTAAAATAGGATTTTTTAATTTTTTTAAATTACTTTGTGCAGTCATATTATCTAAAAATAATATCGACGGTAAGTTACATTTTTTTAATGTATGATGGGTTTGCACTTTGTCTTCATCTCAGTTGATGGTAAGTGTCGATAACGCCGTTGGAGGGGTGCCCTGCGTACCCAGAAGCCTAAATCTAGTAAGGCGCTGTCTCTGCTACCTTCATACCGTACAAAATAGTAATATTAAGCCAAGCGGACATAGAAAATCTCCGCATTGTGAGTCCAAGTGTAGCCACAAGGGCGGTTACTTCCCCGAGGCTTCCCTAACGTGTATTAAGTTTTGTATATGTATGTATAGGGGAAGAGAAAGCTCCCGGCGCCGTCGGAGTGCCGGACGACATCAGCCAGTTCTACCAGCAACTGGACAAAGATGACGAAGAGGATGAGAGCACCGACATCGCAGCCAACACGGCAGTTGCGTTCGAAGTCGACCCAGACAAAATAGAGGTACCTACCTTACCTACCTATTTGACACGTTTTAACGAATATTGGACGTAGCTAGTACATAGTCACAGAATCAAATAGTACGTACAGAACGGACATGCACCGCCTCCCATCCATTATTTGTATGATATAATAATAAAAATGATGGGTTTCAGATTTATTCCTACATTTTGCTTTCCTTGCTTCTTGCCAAATTTCAGGTTTCTAGGCATCTAGGACGATGGTCATAATAAATCTATCATGGTCGCAGTAAATGGTTGGGCCCGGTGGACCATCCCCCTTGTCTCAAATAATAATAATAAAATCTAGGTCAATGGGACGATCTTCCTTACACTCGCAAGGGAAATCGTCAAAACATGAAACACAAACGGACGTATATTTTTGTTGTATTAACTTAGAAGAACTTCACAGATCCAAGGGATTGCAGACCTAAGTATTTAATAATAATTTCAACTTGATACCCTCTCCACAGGCTCCTGAGAAAAGGGTATAAAAAGATACGTCCGTTTATGCCACATATTTAGACAATGACTGACCAATATCAAATTGTATTCTACTAATCTAAGCTAATCTGTTTTATTTGTATCACCTGTCAGGTGATACAGAAGCGTTGCATCGAGTTGGAACACCCTCTGCTTGCGGAGTACGACTTCCGCAATGATACAGTGAACCCGGACATCAACATCGACCTGAAGCCGACCGCGGTACTCCGACCGTATCAGGAGAAGAGCCTCAGGAAGATGTTCGGTAACGGACGAGCGAGGTAATCCAGCACACACATCATAACTACATAATACAAATATTATTCGCATTCATTCATTCATTTTATTTTGTCTTGTAAGGTTTGCGTTGCAAAACATCGGCTGCTCAATACAAACGAACTGCTCTTTCGTTTGTTTGTTTTTCCTTTACGTCATAAAGTTGTCGGTCCATCTAGTAGGGGGACGGCCCGGTACACTCGAGAACTCTTACTTTCTATGGATTAGCCTGCCCGTTGCCACTTTAGCTCACTGACTTGTCGAGCTAAGTCGGTTACCTTAGTTCGTCTGCGGATTATTCGTTCCGAAATTTATCACGAAAAGAAATTCCGAGCATGATAAATTCCGAGCCTAGCTCGCTGAGTAATTAATTCCATACTAATATTATAAATGCGAAAACTGTACTGTCGGCTACAATAGCCGTTACGCAGCTAATTGTCCTTAGACGGCGTTGTAATGAATAATAAAAAATATTGTGTAAAAATGAGAATTGTGATTCAAATGATACGTATTCGAGACATAACAATCCGAGGTTATACTTTTTCATATTACTGTACAAAGCTATCTTGTTTTAAAGATTAAATTGAAATAAATTTAGCCTGCAACTTTATCATGTGTGTTTTAGATCTGGCGTGATCGTTCTGCCGTGCGGTGCGGGCAAGTCCCTGGTGGGGGTGACGGCGGTGTGCACGGTGAGAAAGCGCGCGCTCGTCTTATGCAACTCTGGCGTCTCCGTCGAGCAGTGGAAGCAGCAGTTCAAGTGCTGGTCCACGGCAGACGACAGCATGATATGCAGGTACACCCTCTCCACCACCCACTCATGGCGGCTAGACGTTCCGTCTGTTCTATGAGGAGTGGGCGCTGTAGGCTAAAACACAAGTTTTACACTAAGTTTAACAGCAGTCGCTTTAGGATTTAGCGATGTAACATTTCCTAGCCTAGTTAGATTCAAGTTAAAAGTTGTACTGGGTAATCTCCCTGCGATGGACGAACGACCTGGTAAGGGTTGCGGGGAGTCGCTGGATGAAAATGGCTTAGAACAGGTCATTGTGGTATACTATGGTTATTTCTATTTATTTCTCGTTGTCCTGCTGATAGTACAACCATTATACCTACTATTTCCTTTTGTATTGCTTAATGTGGTTCGTTTTTTGAACACATTCATGCATGCATGATGAGGTGAGTTACGTAAGTTGTGTGTCACAGATTCACGTCTGAGGCGAAGGACAAGCCGATGGGGGCGGGTATCCTGGTGACGACGTACTCTATGATCACGCACGGCCAGCGCCGCTCGTGGGAGGCCGAGCAGACCATGAAGTGGCTGCAGGCGCAGGAGTGGGGGCTGGTGGTGTTGGACGAGGTGCACACGATACCCGCAAAGATGTTCCGACGGGTACTCACCATCGTGCACTCGCACGCTAAACTCGGTGAGCATACAGCAGACCGCTACAAATTGAACTGACTTTCGGTATTATTTCTTTGGTTGTTCTGTGAGACCTTGCTACTCGACAATGATATGATTGCAATGATTCTAGCTCAACGAACAGTACCATTTAGTTTTGGTAGATGTACCACACTCGTAAATCACAGCACCTTTCGATTATTTTGATTAAGAAGCTGAATGTTTTATACCTCCAATATATTATAGTATTTGAATTAGATACCTCAAATCGTTCCTGAGAGAACCTGTCCTGTACTGTACGTTGTGTGTGCGCGCAGGTCTAACTGCGACCCTCCTCCGCGAGGACGACAAGATAGCAGACCTCAACTTCCTGATCGGACCCAAGCTGTACGAGGCGAACTGGCTCGAGCTGCAGGCGAACGGGTACATAGCGCGCGTGCAGTGCGCAGAGGTCTGGTGTCCCATGACCCCGGAGTTCTACAGAGAGTACCTCATACAAAAGTAATGTACCCACACAGAAACATTTACATATGACAGCAATACGCTTATTTTTACTGAAGATACGATCAACGCCAGTCCACGATCTCACCTGATGGTAAGCGACGATGTGGCCTACGATGTTTCGCGTTGGTCTAGCTAGAAGGTGCCTGTTAATCACCCCCGACTTGAAGACACCCAAGCTTTGCGGGAACATTGACGCCGCCAACCCCTCAATACCGAAATGTTGTTTGTCGACTCAACGTCAAATTCGCCTCTGCGTGTCCGCTCCCACTTCCTACGTAAATGATAATTATTGAATTTATTCTATTAAATTATTTATAACTGTTCTCAATTTCAAGTCGATAACATTGTTGGTTGTTGAGAGATATTTGTGACAGGCGGACATACGAAAGACAAAGAGTGAATAGATATTTCTAGGCAACCTTAAACCATCCTAAAACACATCAGTGCGTCTACCATGAGTTTACACAGGCGGTAAGATATATTGAATACTATCGGAAATGCTGCTCAGTCGAGATGAGGTTGACAAGGACAGAGCGATATTTAACGATACACGTTATCGCCTGCGTAAACTCATGGTAGGTGCACAGGTGTGATTGTGGTCGGATATAAAAAGCAAAAAAGTTATTTACTATACATTATTTTCAACAAAACGTTGAAATTGTTTGACAAAAAGATTTAAGATTTTGTTATATACTCCTACATATGTATTTATAGTGTATATTTTGCCTGCAGAATAAACAAGAAAATGCTTCTGTACGTAATGAATCCGTCGAAGTTCCGTGCGTGCCAGTTCCTAGTGCGCTACCACGAGCGTCGCGGAGACAAGACGATCGTGTTTTCAGACAACGTGTTCGCGCTGAGGCACTACGCGGTCAAAATGAACAAGCCATACATTTACGGGCCGACCTCGCAGAACGAACGAATACAAATACTGCAGAACTTCAAATTTAACCCCAAAGTCAACACGATATTCGTGAGCAAAGTCGCTGACACGAGTTTCGACTTGCCAGAGGCTAATGTGTTGATACAGATATCGTCGCACGGCGGCTCTAGGCGGCAGGAGGCGCAGAGATTAGGTGAGTACATTATAAAGTTAATCCATGTTATTTGTCACTTCATACGAAGATGCTTTCTTTTACTGTACAAAAAGAGTAAAAATTTATTTCCAAAAAAATCACTTACGTTCAAATCTATACTCACCGCCTGCACTGTACCCAACTTGTTCGCATAAATATCTACCGATGCACGATTCATTATATGATAAAATTTAATCACAAAGTAACCTCCAAAACGGTAATATGTGGGTTTTTAAACAAACTTTATTTACACTTAATGAAACTATTGAAAAATTAGTCATAAGTTTAAAATTAATTTCACAGCTTTAGAATTTATTTATGTCATGCCAATAATTTTTAAGAAATTAATCGATACAAAAAGCTGTCGAAATCGAGATGAGAGTCGATATGGAGCACTGTTTCCTATCCTTTACGTGTTATGATTAGTGAGGAAGTGAGACCCAAATCTGAATTTATTATAGGTCACGGAACGGCCTTAAGTTGAAATATGTCTTAAGTGTATAATCACAAAAAATTCATCAACGAACGAATATTCGTCCGTTTTGGAGCCCAATTGCTAGAAGAGGGGTTCTGTGGCCTAGTGGATCCAAAGTTGGACTCATGATCCGGAGGTCCCAGGTTCGGTTACCAGTGAAGGGGTAGGTTCCTGTCGATATTCGGTTTAATTGCTGGTACGGCACATTTTATACCACCATATTACCTTAGTCCCGCCATACAGCAGCGTTAATAGAACTGTTGTGTTCCGGTAAGAAGGGTAGCCTCATTAGCTTGAATCTTCTGGGTGGGCACACTTACCATCAAGTAAGGTGAAAGCAAATCCAGTATAGATATTTGTTACAGCGAGTTGTTCTTGATTATTAAATTCGATGTCATTTTAATTGTTAATACATAATCTTTTCTTAATGTGTTGAATAGACGCTTTTTGAATTATCAGGTCGTATCCTGCGAGCCAAGAAGGGCGCCCTAGCGGAAGAGTATAACGCTTTCTTCTACACGCTGGTCTCCCAGGACACGCTCGAGATGGCGTACAGTCGGAAGCGACAGCGGTTTCTCGTCAACCAAGGGTACAGCTACAAGGTGAGCTCACTCAGAAAATAGTGGGGGTCATTGATTGACAAGCCTTTTGGTGTTTGCTATCGTAGCTCTCAAACGGATAGGCATGTTTCAATGCAGTTATTATTGATGAATGCATTAGATGGCGGATATAAGTCTGAATGAAAATCTCGCTCATTTTTATCCGACTACGGCGAATCCAAAAGGAAAGTTATGTTTTAGCAAACTTTGCATGCTCATATTTTGACAAATGGGATATTACTGAAATGATTAATTAATTGTTATTTGGTAGGTAATCACCGAGCTGAAAGGAATGGACCAGGAACCTGATATGTTCTACGGAACCCGAGAGGAACAGGGGATGCTGCTCCAACAGGTAAATAAACTTTTTACAATAGAATACCAACATTTCCGTGATCTATAAATGTAAACTGAATATGACCATTTTATTATTATATGTCCATTCATCCTGTAGTTGTATGTTAACCTACCTGTGACCACAGTCGCATCTGATCTGGACTGACGATGTGGTAGCCTCATCCAGTTTGCAGCGGTTGCGGAATTGCGCTCCTTACTAGCACGAAAATAACAGCGGTGCTGAGTCGGGACGGCGTTCCCTAAGGCGGTATCTTAACAAACGAGATTTTCACGAGTCCGTCCATCTACCGTTGTGTGATCTCCGCGGTATAATATCGTATCGCCGCGATGATATCGTCTTCTGGAGTCAGCCCCATAAAATGTGTCTCGAATCTCGATACTTTCGGCGCGATTCTCTCGTCTGTGGAGATGGCGATTGGCGCCTAAATGTAAAAGGGCAGTAGAGAGTAGAGTTTCTATAAACCAAAGTACTGTGTATATGTCAGTGAATGGTTAAACTGAAGCTTCAGGACAAGCCGACCGTTACATGACCTTATCATGGTTCACCATCAAGTGAGCCAAGACGAAAACATTCCGGCGATTAAATTGTTTTTTGAAAGTAAAATCTCGCACTAGGTGAGCGTTTCACTTCCACTTAAATCATGCTCACCTCTTCGGCCGTCTATAGAGCCTGAGTTACGGAACTGGTTCCGTACGAGACTTTTAATTTACTTGTAACTGCCGGAACTCGTTCACCGAAAAACGCTTGAACGGCTGTGACGGTCTATTTTGTATTTTCTCCAAGTTTCGTCAAGATGCGTTGTAGTATTTTCGTGAAACAAGTACTTCAGTCTATTTTAATTCTGTGTCTTCAGTTCCGTTCATGGCTGATGGAATACGATAACTACTTGATTGATTACTTTAAATTAAACAGTTCCATACAAGTAATTTGAAAGCCTCGTATGGAACCAGTTCCGAAACTCCGGTTCTATAGATATGGAATACTCTGCCAGTTTTACCATTTGAGAGTCATGAACGCAAACAGGCTTATAAAAAAATTTAATTGTTAACAATACTCCAGGGATGCGGTAGACAAAAATGATTTGTTATTACCCATTGTCAGGTGCTGGCTGCCTCGGAGACGGAATGTGAAGAGGAGCGTGAGGGTGCCGTGGGGGGTGTGGGGGGCGTGCGACGCGCGGGGGGACACCTCTCGTCTCTAGCGGGCGCGGACGACGCTCTGTACATGGAACATCGGCGCGCTGGCTCCCACAACAAACACCCCCTCTTCAAGAAGTTCAGATATTAGGTATTTAATAACACCATTATCTAAAACGAATACAAAGAGACTTCACAATAACATTGATCTATTCAAACAGTATATCTTTTTGAGTAGGGTCAAAATATTTAAAATTGATTTTTTGTTGCAGGACGTTTTTTTAAAACTTCGAGATAAACGAGAAAATTAAAATTAGTTCTTCCATCACAAATTTTTCTTATTTTCCTGTTCCTTACCAAGTCACTCATCTCTACATATTAAGAGTAAATTTTAATCAAAGTAATTGTTTCAGTAAAAACGAAGACGAAAAGGGCGTTCCGGAATGGGCGATTGTGGAACTTCAAGGGCTCATCCAAATAAAGAAAGAGCTGGAAGGTCCTACCGTAGTCGGAGATCTAAACTATTTCAATAGAAACCGACACCCTGTCTTAATCCTAGGACACCACGTCTTGAACGGAAAAGAGGTGAAGCTAGAACAACCGATGGCTGTCATTGAAAAAGTAACAAAAGACGAAAAAACTGAATACAAAGTGAAGGCTGTCGTAAAAAAGAAACTGTTATTTAAGTCTAGACCTAAGCCTATAATTTCTGATGTTGCTGACAAAATATGATTGTTAATAAAATCTAAATCCGAAAAAGTTTGTTTGATAGAAACGGTAGCAGTTGACATGACGTCACACACAGCTATCAAATACCTATAGTACTGCAACCTCAAATAAGAAAACACGCCCTCAAAAATACATTTTAGGGTTGGAATCGTACAGAAACACCGTAAATCTTTATTGTTATATTTTATTAATACATATACTTAGTTGACAATGTGGGATATGACAATATTACAGACACATGATTTTCGGATTCAGTGACCGGTTCGTCAAATTTTATTTACACCATGTACCGGTAAACGTTTACAATATTACAGTATCTGTGCAGTGAATCTGGTGATTTTCCGAAACGATTACGTTGTTTAATAATTAAACGAAATTCATATCAAAAAAATGAAGTCAAGATATTTTGCCCAAATCCCCACTTTCATAGAAAAACAGAATAATGACGATAAGCGCCGCTTCACCAATGTGACAATTTAGTGATTAGACAATTGCAACACATCACATAAACATATATTTTACGACATTGAATCTAAAGTGACCAATTATGCAACAATTCAGTGTAATGTGCTACAATATTACATGAACAGGTTTAGGAATTCAAGTTTCAAGGTATTCCATTTTATAGTTTAGCTGTCTGTAATCGAAAATAATTATTATATTCAATAGATCAAGGTTCGTTCGGCAACACAAAGCATTTTAAAATCTAGATGTTCAAAATCCTAATGTGAATGTGATAAGTTATGAAAGGCACTTTAATTTCGATAACTAAAGAGGAAATAAAATTACAACTAGATATCTTATATATTAGTTATAGGAAATAAATCTATAGATCCCATAAACGAAACTTATGATCAAATTATAATAAAGGAATGAATCTACCTAAGTATAGTTATTCGTAGGTATACTCGTCTGCAAGCGTAGCATGATGTGGGCAATACTCAATTTTTCTTGGAGGAAAATAAAATTCATATATTTTTATGTAGGACTAAGATTCTAGTCCACACTAAGTCACATTTATCGATAATTTTAGGGAAAGCTGTTGGTTTCAAAGACTATTAACCACTATTTACATATATGAAAATGAAAAATGAAAAAAATGTTTATTTTCTTGTATATGATTACCTTAACACTACAGTTTTTGGGACACTCCTTTTAAGTTTAAAAAACTTGTATTAGGAGGCCCCGCTCTTCCGCTAGTTATTTAAGTTATACAAATACTATTTTTATTTATTTCATAGGTGCTACTTACAATTAACGTGTGTGTGTGTGTGTGTGTGTGTGTGTGTGTGTGTGTGTGTGTGTGTGTGTGTGTGTGTGTGTGTGTGATAACTATGATACTACCTCTAAAAGAGCTTCGGTTTGTTGGTATGTTTTTGCTTTAATCCATTTGGTTAATGTTTTCTTAAATTCATAATTAGGTTTATTGTGTAAATTAAGGTTCCTGTTGAGTCTATTGTATAAGAAAGCTGATAGTGTATTGTATTGGTTTCTGGCAAATCTAGTTTTCACTCGTTCTGTCTGGATCACATTAGTTGTCCGCCTTCCAGCAGTGGCATTACACCTATACGTTACATTTTTATGACGCTTTAGCAGAGCTGCAATTATATAAATTTGTCTTACTGATGGGACATCACTTAGATTATATAGTTCGGTGGTTGAGAATTTATAGGGTTTGAAAAAAATGACTTTAAGAAGGGCTCGTTGAGCTCTCTCTAGTTCTAGGAATTTAGTTTTAGAGGCTCCTCCCCAGGCAGGGATACAGTACTGTATAATAGATTGACCGAGAGCAATATATACCTTTTTGAGGAGTTCAGCTGTAGCGACGTGTCTCAGGGTTTTAAAGATCCAGATGAGCTTCCTTGTCCTGCCCGCGATTTGCTCCAGCTGTGTATGCCAGTTTAGTCTCTGGTCTATGATGACTCCAAGGTATTTTGTGTGGGCAACTTTAGTGATGGTTGGACAGTTACAGCTAGAATTTTTGAAATCTTGGCAAGAGTGGATCCTAATATTAAAGTGTATTGAGGGCTGTGAAGAGTTATAAATTGAGAAACAGAGGAAGTTGGTTTTTGAGGTATTTAATGTTAATAAATTTATGTTAAGCCACTTGGCTATTTCAGCCAGGCCGATCTCAGCACTCCGCCGCACAGCGTCCCAGGTGTCACCGTAAAAAAGAACTGCTGTGTCATCAGCGTACGAGAATATTTGACCTTCTTTAACGGGCATATTGCACAGTTCGTTAATGTAGGCTAAAAACAGGGTTGGACCAAGGACACTACCTTGTGGCACACCAAAATTAATATCCAACATATCACTGACATGTTGACCGATTTTAACACATTGGGTCCGCTGTTGCAGATAGCTCTCAAACAGTGATAGTGTGACCCCCCTTATTCCCATTGCTTCGAGTTTTGTGAGGAGTATTGGGACAGAGACTGTGTCGAATGCTTTCTTTAAGTCCAGAAACACACAGATACATTTTTTCCCTTTATCTACTTTGTCTACAATAAGAGAAGTGAGGGCCAATATTGCGTCTTCAGTAGAAAGACCTTTCCTAAAACCAAATTGTCTATTTGATAGAAGATTATATTTATCTAGGTAGTTGAGGAGTCTTCTATTTATAAGTTTTTCTAGGATCTTCGAGATTGAAGGTAGGACTGAGATTGGACGGTAATTGTTAACATCGTCTCTGTCCCCACTCTTAAATACAGGTGTCACACATGACTGTTTAAGCGACTTTGGAAAAATACCATTCAAAAAGCATAGGTTTACTAGGTTTACTATAAATGGGATGAGGGTAAGTCTAGCTAGTTTTAGGAACTCATTGGGTATGTTATCCCAACCTGGGGAGCTCTCCGAACTAAGTCCCATTACGATACGTTCAACTTCAGCATTATCGGTATCCAGTAAGACTAGTGAAGATGGATGGGGTAAAGATACGTTTAATTTCGAGTTTAGACTGTGAACTACTGTATTTTTGGAGATAATGTCATTAGCTAAGTCAGAACTTATTTTTGCAAAAAAATTATTAATAAAATTAACTGAGTTTTCAGGGGAAGGTTTTAGATTTAGTAAGTTAGTGTTTGACGATTTTTTTGTTTTGAACTGTGTGATCTCATTTATATTGTTCCATAGTTCTTTGTTGTTTTTGTTTTTTTGTGATAATTTGTTTCGGTCATACTTCCGTTTCAGATTTTTAATGAGATTAGTACAATAGTTCCTGTATCTCCGAAAAGTTATTTTAAGTATCTCATTTGAGGGGTCCAGTTTTAATGATTTCTGCATTTGGTTGCGATTTCTAATACAGCGAAGGACTCCAGCAGTCATCCATGGTTTTAAAAACGTATTTGTTCTAGAGATTGGTAGTATTTTAGTGTGTATATGTGTATATATGTTAAAATGGATAAATTTACCCGCGTTTCAAATGGAGAAAATATAGTTGAAATGTGTCGCACGTGCTTTTTAAAAGCTTTTATTTAACTTGCAATGTTTGTATGTATGTTCGGGTCAAATCTTGCAAGCTGAATTAGAAGCACTTCCTCTTATCCTAGGGAGTTGAAATTTTTATTTTTGTTCCTGGTTCGTAGTTACAAAACAGACTCAATTCCCCTCTCTTTCTAACACTCAAAATGTATGTACGGTCAGCTTCGGTAAATATATACGTATGCCTTTGTACCATGTCATATTCACCTTAATAGCTTCAAGATTTACCTTTCTCTCAAGGCACTTAATAGCTCCAAGTATGGCTGAATGTGACATAGTACAACAATGTGTAGATATTTAATTATGAACCTAACCATCTAGATCCAAGAAAATACCATCTACATCCATGAGTCGACAATTCTTAATCAAAGTTTTGTTTACGAATAAGTTATTAACTACCTACACAAATAATAATTCATATACATATAATATACATAGACAGGGTTATTTGTAAACCATGTTTCCACTTCACATTTTGATAAAACAATAAATCGAATAAAAATTCATTCGCTCATTGGTGGTGGTGGACTAGAATCATATACATTATGATACGTTTGCAGGATAAATCAAAAATAAAAGGGACCGACGTACATTTTTCTATCATAAAAGACAAAAATAATGCGCCGATGCAGACTTTGGTTGGAAACAGAAGTTAATGCAACAGTCTATTAGTTAAATCATAAACTCATGAATGTCAAACTAAACAAAGAGATAAACAATTTCATCTATAACATAACATAGTTATCTATAACTAATATAATCTAATAACACCTAAACCTAAAAAAGCTAGTTTCCAAATTCAGTCTGAAAATTTCCGTCGGTATTCAGCCACAATTTGAGTTTAATTTAAAGATTTAATTTCAACACCAATTCATTGAATTTTTCCAAAAATCTGCCATACATTTTAATCACTGTTGCAATATGCAAACCGGTACAAATATTATAAATTTTGAGTTTGATTACAAAAAAAGGCTAATTACAAATGAATTCCACTAAAACTATAAACTTATGTCGATATAAGATGCTAAAATTAAAAATAATTTTGCACAAACTGGAACGGAACGAACGTTCTTACAGCTCTGTATATAGAACGTTTCAAAAAGAAAAATATGCGATTGTAACACATGATACTGGACAATGAAGAAAACTTAATTTCCATATAGCTTACTGACAGTTCACTAAGAACAAAATATGACATCAATTAATGAAAGACGGACAACACTATTTTCACGTCACGCTTACTCCCGGTGAGGTATGCAACCAGAGATGCTACAATTTGATGTTCCTGCCCGACTGAAGTTACGCGTCGTTTGACGTTTCGTAAACACACCCGGCTCTCATACCTCAGGAACAGACTCAGTTATGCGTTAGACCCTTAGTATGTACTCTAAACTACACCTCGCAACTCTAATCAGTTTTTTCAGTCACGATTGATTTCTTGCGTTTACAGTATAAAACTGCAGACGACAATACTCACATTTCTTAGTGTGACACGGCTACGCATCACAGTTGAAACTTGTAACACGTCTAATGTTACACGCAACAGATGTTGAGACGATAATTCTCCAAATCCAAGTGGATAGTTTTTTTTAAATATTAATTTCGTCGTCAAATGTTACTACACGGACACAGTTATTTAACTTCACACACATTCTTCTTCAAATTTATTTTCAAGAGTAAATTTTCTTACGACGTTTTCCTTCAGCGAAAAGCTAATGGTGACTTTTACCATTCGTGCTCTTCCAAGAGCCAATGCAAATAATTCCAGTCTGACGTTCTACTAACGAGACTCCCTTTAACAAAGGCTTTTTAAATTTAAGTTTTAGAAACTGTTCTAACGATTACAATTGCAATAAAAAATGTTAAATGTTGACAGGAGAAATCAGATTTAGAGAAATAATAAAATAACACCCCATTAGATCAGCATCCATCCAGATCAAGCGTGACGTAAAAAACAAACATGGACCCAATAGACGACGCAATATTATAAATGCGAACATAATTTCTTTGCCCACAACTCCATAAGCCTTATAGGACCAGAATATTCAATTGAAATGACACATTTCATTGAATCAATCTATTTTGTTTTAAATTTTTGAGCTTCTGGTGTCAGGGATTTTTCAATTCTTTTATGTTGAAAGAGGTAAGTGTCGAAGATTGCGAATCAATCAGCGTTAAATGTTGCACGCAGCAACTCCTGACCCTCGACGGAAGTCCAATAGTTCACCAGAAGGTCGCGTTCAGTCTCCAGGGTGGTCAAGAACTCATCAGACTCTCCCTTCCTCCTCAAACACAACAGTTGCTTCTTCAGCAGCACACTCTGTAACAACGATTTCATAATTTTAGAGATATTTCAAGTTTCTGAAAAGGACACCTATCTTTTTTTTCTCTCGATCTAGCATGTAGTCCCCGTGGGATGTGCTTGTCTTATATAAATGTAAAGAACAACACAAAAAGTTCAAGAAACTGACAATTTATCCGTCCGTCCATTTGAACAAACTAATTACCCATTTGCGGAGGTCCATATAGCGTCGTCTGAACATCGCAGCCTGATAAGATATCATACTAGGTTACGACCTAATAGTTGTCGACTGAGCCAGGGATATTGTTGATACATCTGTTCACTAATGCGGACTTACAAAGCATTCTTATTATTTACTTTCTGCGCCTACGCAAGTGGCGCCAGTGACGAAGACGAGCCTGAATTGTTTTACTATGGTTTAGTAAGTATGATTTTAGTGAAACATAACTGTAAAAGATAACGCAGTCATTAGAGTTTTATCGTAGTTATTATTTCTCCAATACAAATGAACGCATTAATTGCAAACTAAAAACGGATAAAATTCAACCGAAAACTCATCCATAACTGGTAGATAAAATGCAACATGAAAAATAACAGTGGAGACAATTGGAGAAGATTTTTTTTCACACACAATGCAATACGAATTCAAACACATTCATTAAATTCCGCGTGTTAAGTCCAGGTATTACGATAGCCGCTTAACGTCGTTAACTGTTTTACATAACGGAGCTGTTCAGTACAACAGCTAAAGGTTATGTTAAACAGCTTATCTAACTGCGACATATGCATAACGCGGTTTAGTTTTTACTGGGTGTTTTGTTTCCTTTCATAACAAGCCGATCAGCTAATGAGAGTTTGCATACGTATTCTAGGTTACTTTTTTAAAATTTCAAAGAGTTATGTGGTACTGATTATATGATCGACCAGGAAGAGAGCGAGCGCAGTCTGCCGGCATGCTCCGCGCGGCAGGCATGCTCTGCGCTGGTGCTGCGATATTGGCGCGCGCCAGCGCTGGTGCGCCTGTGCCGCTGCGCCCGGCGCACGCGATGCGATGTTCGCGCTCCGCCCTCGGCCCGCATACACATCAATAACCGCGCATTCTTTCAGGTACTATGATATATCTCATAATTTTTCGAACATATTGTGTGTGTCAAATTTCATCCAAATCGGATTTCATCCAATTTATATCGGAATAAAATGTTGTATCGTGTCGTATTTCGTTCGTAACAAGCTAAGCAACAGAGGGCACAGTTACTTTCGAATTTATAATATTAGTATGGCTACCGATATTATAGTCCTATGTCCTATTTTTAAATAATCACTGCACAAAGCCAGCTATCCTAATTTAAAAGTTTATGGTAAAATAAATTTAATATGAGTATTTTATCGGCGAAATCGTCTTAACATTATACGTTACAGTTATCCAAATTTTAATGTTTTTCTGACGAGATGGTCATACAAACACTTCTATAGAACTATTTTAAATTTTTAATAACTAATAATTTTGTTAAATATCCAAACCACTTGTTTCACTTGCCTACACAGCCTACAAAATAAATACGAATAATTTTTAACATGGTAATTCCGGATGCAATGCTCATCCATCCGCCTCATAATATTCCCTATTAAACTTAATTGTTTCTGATTCCACATCCTGCCTGCAGTTCTGCCATCCCGTCACCGACTGGCCCGAGTGCTCCATCGGGGACACGCCCCTCGCCGTGGAAACGCTCTACGACCGCATGAACCCAGAGGAACTAGAGGAAATGCACCACAACAACATGCAACTGGTCCCGCCCAAAATTACATTCCAATGTCGATGTCGCGAACCAAACTATTGGAAACTGAAAACTATGGAACCTGACTCAGTACAAATGTACCAATGTAGTTCCATGCCGCTATGTAAAACGGGAGACTTCTGTGGTCACGTCAACTATGACCTGAATGCCCTGCATCAGTCCTGTCTGTGTCCTAGACATCACATATGTGTGCACAATGGTGGTATTACAAATCTATATATTTCAGAATTGCTATACCGTGGTAAGGGATGGAAAGCTTACTGTCTAAATGTTGGTAATGATTACAGTTACGAGGACTATTCATAACAATTTAAACATACGTTAATTTCGTTAGCAAACGTGATTTGTAATTCTACATTGTTGCACTAATATTGGAATATTTTATAATTAGTAAAATATTGATTAGTTAACATAAATACATTTAATGTATAGTAATAGATTTAGTTGCTCAATTGAATCATGAGCTGCAGCTAGGTTAAGGAAGGCTAAATTGTATGTACATAAAATGTGTGATTAGATCCCAGTCATTAATGTTTGCAGCTGGCTTGCAGTCGAAATGCAGACCGCCTGAATACAGCCTTAAACTCACGTCACAGATCAACTCGTTTTGGATAATTTGGATTAATAAAGAGACTAAGCTTATTGTTTAATAATAAAAAATTGCCTCCTTTTGCAAATTTTAAGTTGGCAAAAAAACACAGGATACTACAATAGCCGATGGTTTTCCATATAAATAAATAAATGTTTAATACGTAACAGGATTATAATATATAAAAACACTCGTAGCGTTGTACGGCCAAAGAATTAAATGTTTAGAAGACTTGTGACTGTTTAATACTCACGGGATTAAGTGGTTGATGCCAGGAGACATGCTACTTACAAGGTGACATGCGAATTATATTACTCGGAAAAGTTGAGCTGTTTTGAATTTGTTAAACTATTAATTTCCTCGAACTTATACAGAAGGCACATGTTTGACGGTGTATATAAGATAATCTCACCTGTGCAGGCTGTGAAGCGATATCTCTAGCAAGATCTCGCACGTGCTCGTGGGCACGGGCTGCCCACACGGTGCGACTTATCAGGCCGCATTCCAGTGCCTCAGACGCTGACAGCTTACGACCAAATACTAACAAGTCTGTAATCTGAAAACAAAATGTATACCCCTTTTAATGACTATTATTATTATTAAAAGATAAACTACAATGTTAGTACTGTACCCCTCTGCTGGAGAAAGTCTACAATATTAACTAACACCTTTGTCTAAAACATCTAAAAAAGTTCGCTGTTGGACGAGAGTCCACATAGATGGCCTCATCTGACTTTTTATGAGGAGATTTGACATATGATAACAGTAAGATTGTATTGAATGTTGGACATGAGCCGTCCTCATAGATGGCCTCATCTGACTTTTTATGAGGGGATTTGACATATGATAACAGTAAGATTGTATTGAATGTTGGACATGAGCCGTCCACATAGATGGCCTCATCTGACTTTTTATGAGGGGATTTGACATATGATAACAGTAAGATTGTATTGAATGTTGGACATGAGCCGTCCACATAGATGGCCTCATCTGACTTTTTATGAGGGGATTTGACATATGATAACAGTAAGATTGTATTGAATGTTGGATATGAGCCGTCCACAAAGATGGCCTCATCTGACTTTTTATGAGGGGATTTGACATAATAACAGTAAGATTGTATTGCATGTTGGACATGAGCCGTCCTCATAGATGGCCTCATCTGATTTTTTATGAGGGGATTTGACATATGATCACAGTAAGATTGTATTGAATTTAAATAATTTTTCCTCAATGTAAATTTCCTGCAAGAAAAGCCGAAATAAACAATTCTTTATTGCCGACATCATTTTATAGTGACATACTGAAGTCACAATTTTACGATTATATTAAAACTTATATTCATATATTTATTTACACTATTATTACAATGAATATCGTCAACAGTTTTCAGTGTATACACTGAGATATATTTTTTGTGTATGATGAATTTGCACTTGGTCTTCATCTCCCCTATTGTTAATTGACATATGGTATGTGTGACCCAGAAGCCTCAAGCTAACGCTAATAAGACTGCTGTTTGGAGGCAGACTTAAGTAACATGGTGGTAGCTAGCCAGGCATACATGAAAATCAACCAACCCAACAGGTACATCCGCTAGGAATCGAACCTGGGAGCTCTAGAATGTTAGTCAAATATAATTTACCATCGATGAAGTCAGTACAAGTGCAGCGACTCCGGACATTGGAATAGCAGCACCGAACTCGAAGGTGGCTCCTTCGGAGGCGACCGCCACGTCACACCGAGATAGGAGCGCGAGCGCCGCGCCCCTGCAAGCACCCCAAACGCCGCACACCAGCAGCTTTGTGTGGCGCTCCGCGACACATAGCATTGTCCTTTAAACAAACACATTTGTGGTTACATTTATTAAAATATTTAATCGTTTTTAAAAAACTCCAAAATCCATGCTTATAAGAGATATAGTTATGCTAGGGGATTACACTCTTGAATTTTTCATCATAATCTCAAACTATTTTGCACATGCATAAAAGAAAATCAGTAAGAACTTATTAAAAATTAATGTCTTGTTTATTAATTATATTATTATATCTATTACAATTATACTTGCAATTATTACAACTATTATTATCTAGACACGTGGTAGCTTGTCAAATCATGTATATTTTAACACAATAGCATTAGTGTTTGCTGAGTAAGCAAGTGATGAGTCAGGAAACGTCCACTGCTGGGCCATTCAATGTAAATAGAGGATGAAATATATCATTAGACATATGAAACCTTGTAGCATGAGACATAGGATAACACAGCAAACAAATTTTAAATGATATAAAATGGAATACATCTTACCGAACAGATTCAGCTATTTCATATGCACTATTAGTTCTGGTCTGCAAATTTTCATCCAGTATAGGTGATAGATTTAACTCAGAGCACAACGACCCACATTCAGAAGTAAGCAGTGTCACAGATATTTCCTTGTTACTGTCGATATAAGTGAGAGCTTGCTCCAATTCTTTTAATGCCTGCAAAACAAACAAAATATATTAAGCAATTCTGTATCATTTATGAATAAATATCAACTTTCTTTTCATAACTAAAACTATCAAATTTTTTGATCTAGCATTAGTTATTGTTGTATTTAGTGATATTGTAGATAAAATATGTTGGAATAAAAGTAATTTTCTATAAGCTGATAACAAGTAAAAATGTTTCTTTGGGGCTTCTAGCACACTCAAGTAAAAAAATATGTATCTACTATTGAACCATGTCAGTTTCACTCTTGCTTGTTCCTATGTAGTGTGTTGAGGGAAATGTCAGTTAAGGGTGAATGTGACATGGTTCAAAAGTAGATACATATTTTTTTACTTGAGTGTACAAATATATAAGTGACAGCATTAAGCAGTTATAGCATTCTTTTACCAATCGTTACTCAATTACATAATCTCTCAAAACATACCTCAACACTAGTCACTGTGTTTCTCATATGGATTTCAGCCAATCTTTGATCAAAAGTGACAGATAAATTCTTGAAATTAGCAATTTTTTCAGCTTTTATGTGTTCTTCTTTATCTTTAGACACCCTTTTCTGTTTCGGTGGTTTATCTGTTTTGCTACTCTCTCGTTTTCTCTTATTCAAAGCCTGAGACAGTTTAGAGTTTAATTTTATTTTCATAGAGAGGCAGTCATCTTTGTTTATTATTTCCTTGGTTGTATTATTAACATTGTCTGCTAAGAAAACAGTCTCCGCTGTATGGTCACCACTACCATCTTCTGCTTGGGTTGGTGACTCTATGGGTTGCTGGGAGGCACGTACACCTTCTACATCACTGAGACGACGTGGACTCAGGCAGGTACTGGAGTAAGAGCTAGATGAATGCCTTCGATAAATAATAGAGTCATCTGCACTATGAGTCTCGAAATCTTCACAAACAGATGGTGATTTCACAGAGCTGCTTAGAGATTCCCTCTGCTTCCCACCTAAAATTCTTTTAGCTTCATTTTCCTCTGATTTCTCCTTTTTTCTCTCCCTGAACTTCATTTCCTTAGTGTCAGGTGTTGAACTTTGTATTTTTTTTATAAATTCCGCTTTGGTCCTCATATTTTTCTTACCTTTGGGGGCTTCAGGTGTGAGCTGATATATCATATTAACTGCACCTTCATCCATTAACAGTTTATCTACTTCACTTAATCTTTTGTTTGTTTTGCAATTACTCTTAGGAGGAGGCTTTTTCCATGCCATTTTAGAAACAGGGGACTTTGACTTTGGTCTTGGGGTCATGGGTTCTGCTTTATTCTTTTTAGGAGGTGGTTGCTCCTTTTCAGGATTCAATTCCTTACCCTTATTAACTGCTTTGCTTTTGGTGAAGGTGTCTGGGTTGTCAGGATCAAATATGACCTTCTTCTTAATCACTCTGCTCTGCCTCCGTTGTGTTTGCCCCTCATCACTGCTTTTGTTTGATTGATTTTCATTTACAGGGGAATCTATAGACATTCTGTTCAATGTTTCTTCTTGGCTTGCTTTCATATTTTCGGCTTTCACTAGATTTTCAGTTGTTTTTAACAATGGATCACTTTCATTCAATGATTCCTGTGATTTGTTTAGTTCAGGAGGTTCATCATCATCCCAATCTTTAACTAGCACATTGACAATACTGTCATTTTCTTTCTTTTCTTCTACTGTTTCCATGACTTCTTCTTCATGGCCAGTAACATCCTCTGTGTTATCATCTTCATATTTAATATTCTCTTTGGTCGGGCTGCTGTTTTGTGAATCACTTTGATCTTTCTTTTTTCTTGGTTTTCTTTCAGTTTGTTTCTTTCTTTCAACACTAACCTTTCTTCGAGCTTTCAATTTAGAAAGTTGCTTCATTGCTATTTGTGCTTCTAGTATTTTTTTAGTGTTGGGATCTGTGTTCTGTAAAACTTCAGGAATTTCGGATGACAACACATCATTGCCTTCTAAAATATCGAGTAGCTCTTCCTTGTTAAAAACTTCCGCTCTTTCAGTGCAATTATTATTTTCGACATTTTCAGCTGTGTCCGATGAACGCAATGCTTCACTTAACTCTATACCCTGACTTAGGTCACCAAGTGTGTAATTTTCCTGATGTTCTTCAACAACAACTTCGCTTAAATCATGACTAACATCAGTATTATTCTCAACCACTATTTCAGTTTCAAATGTAACCGTAGATGGCAGGTCACTATTTACTAATATTTGATTACTACTAACATCCAAACGTGACTGCCCCTCGACGGTCACATTATCTGGTTGAAGAACTTCTACACTTTCAACTACATCTTGGTTAATGTCTAAGGGTTTGCTATCACTAATAAGATTTTCGACAGCAACTGTTGTTTCCATTTTAGATATATCTCCTGAAGTAGGCGGCATTCCGTCGACATCTGAAGCACCCTCAGTCATAGTCGGCGCGTCTGGCACAACACTCGCCTCACTCGCAGCACACTCATTATTTAGTACCTCCGAAAGTGGGACATTCGCACCCAAAGAGGGTATTTCAGCCGACTCTACAACTCCGTTTGATTTCGGACCTATATCCGTTTCTAGGGAGTCTGAAGTGCCTCCACCGCTCATAGCATTCGCCTTACCGTCGTCTACAGCAAAATGTACCGGAGGCTCTTCTACAGCTTCCATTTTAACTCAGAAATTGTTGATACGATTCGCAAACTATAACCTATCCACAAATAATTCAAACAAGGCAGGGTAACTATTTACAATTTATATACTACCGGTTCACATTATACTAGTTAAAACAAAACTGATAATACTAAAATGAAAGATTTTTATAGAATTTTCTAACTAAAATTGAGGCGACACTTTTTATGCGTCCATTGAAAATTATACTCACTCATTCATTCAACGTAATTACACGATTCGTTCGTTCATATAGCAATCGTTCATTCATAGATATATTTTTTGTCCCCACGAGGAAAAGGTAAAACACCATACAGCCATGTCTTTGATAATGATATTCTCTCTTAGAATTTTAAGGTTATAAACAAGGCCGAAGCCATTGCTTCAGTTTTCTCAATAAAATGTATAATGTGTAGATTTAATCACTTGTTTTGACGATTCTCGACGAGAATTTCAAAGGTCAGCCTTGGTTTCAACATAATTCGAAAGAATCCATATCTAGGAGCATTTAATCACTCACTCAAAGAGTAGAGTAATAAGGGCAGTACACTCACTCCATATGGCGAATGTACTCGACATGGTAAACCCTTTCGATCGCGTCGAAACCCTCACAATCACAATAGTATCAACTAGCAGCCCGTCCCGGCTTCGCACGGGGTAGACAATTATTTATTTTTGGAAATTTGGATATAAAACACTTTTTTTCACAAATATTTTTATTTATTAAAAAATTATTATTTATTAATTATATATTTACAAAAAAAAATATTTCGGTGCCCCCTCCACCCCGCCCGCCGCGCTTTTCAAACTGCATCGCAAACAACGGCCACGGCGCTATGGCGGTTTTGTTTACTGTTTGAATTTTTTAATTCGTAATATCTTTTGAATGGAAAGTCCAATTTAAATAATTTAAAAACTATTTTATAGGTAGTTAAATGGTCTTGACCATAAAATAATTTATTTGGATAAGGATTAATATAAACACATAAATAGCATGGTTTGAATTTGGTTAGCATTTTCATTAATGTTTAAAATGAAAAAAGTGGTTGTAGTGACATAACTACAATAGTTGGACATATGCTACCGCGGAGTTTTTTGTAGACATTATGATGTTCTTCAATATTGTTGTACATTATTTTGTTCTATCGCTAATAGTTTCGGCATCGCATTCGACGAAATACATTTTAAGACTCATTTTTCTACACCTTCGGTTACATTGTTCAAATTTTACCAAGGATCCCTAATTTTTTTCAAAATGAAATGTAGCCTATGTCAAATTGGAAGAATGTAGCATTCTATTGGTGAAAGAATTTTTTAAACCGGCCCAGTACTTTTTGAGCCTATTCATTACAAACATACAAAAATAGTTACAAATCTTTCCTCTTTATAATATTAGTGTAGATTACGCAAAAACAAATTTGCGTAATTGATACTATAACACCGTCCGTTACACTTTTTGCACTATGTCACACCATTATAACACACACAAAAACACACAACAGTGTTATTAACGAATTACTAAAATTACATTAAACCACCATTTTTCAAGTTCGCGCCAAGAATCTCATTACTAAATAAAACTATAATCAATAAATATAGCGGTGGTCAGTTAGAGATCATGTATGCCTATAAATGCCTATATTAACTAGTATGTCAGCTAGTCTATTTTTAAAACTGCATCACGAAAATAAAGAAATATCGATAAACAGGGTTTTATTTCTTCGTGGAAGTCAATTTCTCGGAAGGTCGCGCTCGGTAACCAGCAACAAGTTTCGATTGTTTTACATATTAGGACTACTAAATAGTTATTCGACTATAAAAGTAGGAATTCCTTTATTTTCATTATCAAGTACCATTCATAAATAATGAGTAGATAACTTGATTTTATCAATGTTTCGATAATGCCAATTGGATGGATGGCTGTATGGTTTTTGTGTTTTGCTTTTTTCTAGTAAAAAAAATACCTATAAAAAAAAGCTCTATGGATGGAGTCAATTGGAGTCCCCCAAACAAAGAGGATATAAATAATATACTGTGAAAACCAATCACAATAGTTGACTCACTGAGCAAGTAATCACTACGAGTTGACTGTTGTGGACTGTTGCACAGGACTGTTGACAATAGTGATCTGTGATTAAAACGTAGTGATTAAATGCTCCTAGACACAAACCAGACAATATAGAATTATACAGAATTATTTATAACCTTTGGATATAGCCAAAAGTACTACCATATGTGACCATACCATACCCGCAAAGGTGCATCTAATATTAGTCTGTGCTACCATACTATCACAGCATTACAGTCTAAAACTTCATAATCATGAATATTCTTCCTAAGAAAAGGTATGTAAGTCCATCAGTGAATTTGAAACTTTAATTATCTGTATGAAATTGACAAGTAAAATATGGGTTAGGGTGCATAATAGGAGGCGATAACGCGAAATCTTCCAAGTTTTTTTCCCCTCAGCGTCTCCTTTTGTAAACCCTTACCCGCTGCTGCCTATCTCCTAATATTATTGGTTGCTTTTTACGCCACCATTAAAATTTAATTATACCATATATGATTTTTTACCTGATTAATTAAACCATACATGCAATGTATTTCCCTACAGATGGCATGTAAGGACCAAGGAGAACATTGCCCGTGTTCGAAAAGATGAAGCAGAAGCAGCTGAAAAAGAAAGACAAGAGAGAATCCGGATTGAAAATGCAGACAGAGAAGCCAGACTGAACATTCTCAAACAAAAGAGCAAGGAGAGACTGTCAGAGGCTGGTGTACCAGAACCAGTGGAGGAATACAAACCAGTCAATACTGTCACGGAACACATAAACCTGTTTGCAGACTATGATCACACTATAAAGATTACTAATAAAGAACATGATAAAGAAGTAAAAGATAAAAATGAAGAATATGAAAAAAAGATTGGATATTTGACATACTTAGGTCAAGACACTAATGAAGCCTTAAAAAAGAAGAATTGGTATGAAGTTGCTCCAGAAGCAGCAAGATTTTCAAGATCTGACAATATAAAAGTTACCTATGATAAACTTGTGTTAAAAGATGCAGATGGAAAGCCAAGAAAAAAAGAATTAGATGAGAAAGATGGTGAAATTGCTTGGAAAGCAAAACAGAAGTTGGATCCTATCAATGCTTTTAGAAAATATTGTCATGAAAAACACACAAAATTAAGTAACAACAATCTGGAATCTACTCAAAGCAAATTAGAGGAACCAACAAAATGTACTCAGGATTATATAAGTATCATTGGAAATACAGAAAAACACAAAAGCAAAACACAAAATAAGATACATAAAAAAGAAAAAGCCATGGAAGAAAAATTGAGAAAATTGCAGAAATTAAGAGAAGCTAGACTTAAGAGGGAAAAGCAAGAGAAATACAAAACTGATATGTTCTTATCAGGTCTTAATGGAAATGCAACTGCTAAGAGTACTGAAGAAAAAGATAAGAAACTACAACCGAAATATAATTCTCAGTTTAATCCAGAACTTGCAAGACAAAATTACAGATAATATTTATAATAACACACAAATTGATAATATAATATAATATGTAATTTAATTATAATGTCAGAATATATTATATAATTTGTTTGTACTACATACATAGCCTATTATTTTTGTAAACTATTTGTAAGCAAGACTAATGGCAGTTTGTCTTCCAACTTTCCGAATTTGAAATTAAATGTTTCACAAAACAATTCCAATATCCTCACTAAATATCCACCATCGTTTGAAGTCTCTGATGTCTTGGACCTAAAAAAATAATGAAATAAGTATTTTCGTGATTCAAAGAGGAAAACTGGATTATATATAGGTGTTTAATATTATATTTACTTTGACATTGTAATAGTTCTAGCATAGCTGCATAAGAAATCTGCAAATACGTCAACATTTTCCGTTTTAGTTTGATGCAATAAGGTATAAATCCCCACTATCATCGGATAACCATCTATGTTTTCTCCCGCCTTTCTTGATATCAAATCTCCTAAAATGAAAGTTAATACAACATTAGGTACACTCGAGTACATACATATGTATACACTTTTGATCCATGTCACATTCACCTTTAATTGACATCTCCCTCAACACACTACATAGGAACAAGCAAGAGTAAATGTGACATGTTCAAAAGTGGATACATATTTTTGTACTCTAGTGTACAGGTACAACCACCACCTCACCATGATTATGAGTTTAATTGTGTAATCATTTATACAGACCAGTAGTATGGCATATTTGTAGTTTCGGTAGCTGTGATATCAATAGAACTGACAAAATTCGACCGATATCTGGATTTGAAAACTCTTGTATATTCTTCACGTAAATCTTTTCAAATGGATCATAAACACCACATCTAACCAAATATTCTTCTAGATCTCGCAAGAATATTGATGAAACTTTCGGGTCTGCTTCAGAGTGTTGTGTAGTTTTTAGTTCTTTAATTAAGGCTCTGAAAGCAGATGCATAGCACATGGTTAGTAGTTTAAAACTTTTCAGTTGAGAATAATGTTTTTATATCATATAGATAAATGGTCTCACTCATTCAAAGCCTTTACAGAAGCTTCCAAATGGGCGGAGTCGAATTTACACGACGTATTCAATTGATGGGCAATATGTTTTCTCAAAAGCTGCAAGCTTCCAATTAGAACAACCACTTCTGATAGCTGTTGCAAGATTTTATGGCTTTTTGTGATAATCTGTTCTATATCTTTGGGATCTGTGTTCACTTTACCCACAACAATCTTATCATGACTGCTTCTTAAAAGCTGCTGAACAGTCTGCAATTGATTTTTGATCATAAACGCGTATAAAGTGTCAAGTCCGTGCAGGCCGACTACTCCAATAGCGTCATTTAGTTTGGCGAATGTCTTCGTATTAACAATTTCATTTTGATTTTTAACGTCGAACCATGCGGCGCATATGTTTATGTAAGTGCACACTCTGAAAAATAAAATAGTTGAACCTCTGTTAGTTTTGTACTGTGATGTGATTATTGTACTATTACTTAGGTGCATAAGGAACATACCTGGCATCAGTCATCTGAGCTATTTGCCTCGCTAGACTCCCCATGAAACTAGCAGAAGGACTATACAGTGTTACACCTTTTCTCAAGCTTATTTCCTTTGCAACACTTTCATTTATGATGGTAGATACCTTAAAACGACAAAGTATTTCAAGCAACTGCCAAGTAATGAGCATCATTCGTTATAAATGTGACAAAATGGTGTTAAGCAGTGGCATAGCTACCGTAGGGATAGGTGGAGCAGTGCCCACATGTTCAGGGGGCCTCTTGGTCTCCATGAAATGAAAAATAGTTCGACAGTTCAAAGTGGAGTCACTAGGTCAAGTGGGGTATCAATCAATTCAATAAACCGCCTCCGTGGTCTATTGGTATACATATGTATATAAAATCAAACCTGTTTTTGCCATATCCTCAGTCCATGGATGTTTATATAATCTTGTATATACTCCAAAGACCTCTTGTAACCATCCATGCTATCCGCTAACTTTTGCAGTCGCGGCAACAAGTTATTTGACGCCAAAGGCTTCTTTGATGGAGGTTCTAAAAATTCTATAAACTTTTTGCTGATGTGTTTATCTAATTCCTTCAACAATCCTTCTTCTAACAACTCTGCAGGATCCACTCTTATCACGCCTACTAATGTAGATCGCATGTCCAAGATTCCTGACAAGAACAGAAAAATAATGTTGACAAGTTTAGTGTCAATAAAATTATTAATAGATTATTCTTGTGGTAGCAAATGGCCCTTTAGTCTCGCCTTCAGAATAGTACTACCACATGTCATCTCGCGGTTATCGTAAAAAGCGACTAAGGGAAATATATTTAGGGCATCTACCCATGTAACAGCGTCTTCAGCCAAGCATGGTTTTGGATTGCAAATACATTTTTGTTTGTTTGTTTAAAACATTTATTTCACATTAAGATAATAAATCACTACATGAAAAACAAAATAAAACATACAGTAACAGTAGGGTAGTTCAATGGTAATACAGTGATTACCATTATACACAACAAAGTTGAGGGTATAAATTACAGTTACTGAACAATGATGACTAGTCGGACGGACATAATGTAAGGGTGCATTCACATTGCTATTTTTATTTATTTACCTACTATTAGGATAGCCTTCTAAAATTTAATGACAATGAGTGACCGGACTTTCTTTTACACTACCTTAGAAAGACCGTCGTGGTAAACTATATGTGAGGGTACAAAAAGCTATGCTTTTCAGTCATTTTCAGAGTCAAGCTATACCAATATAAATCAAGTATCAAGTTGGAACATACCTGTGGTAAATGTAGATGCAGAGTGTGTTAATTTAGCGACCTCCATCCTGTGTTCCACTTGTGCATAATCTCTCAATTTCTCCTTTTCTAATCTGGTGGGCACTTCCTTGATCGTCCACGTTTGGAGGTCTATTATTTTCTCTACAATACTAAATACCATTTCGGGAATTATTTGCAGTACTTTTTGAATATATTTGATCAGTTCATTACTGTAGTATTGAGATACGGATATTAAATCATCGCTGTGGGCCTGGTTAATTCTAAGCAGAGGTATCTCCATAGCACTCGCCAGTTTTAGGAATAGAGCTCTAAGCCTGCTAGTTACAGCTGGGTTTTCTTTGATACTGTCTTGCATGAACTTCGTATATAAATCAATGGTACACCAGGCGTAACTTACGTCAGCGATTGTTTCCAAAGTTACTAAAAAATCTTCTTTCAAGGATGCGGCTCTTAGAAGATTTTTCAAAGCATCTTTGCTTTCAGTAAGAAACTGTACAATCGTGGAAGTGCTCTTCATTCCATGGAACTCTTCAACTTCATCTAAAGCTTGTATTAATTGAGTTATTTTCTTTATAGATTTACTAGTTATATTTTCAGCGAGTGATGAAATTTGTTTACCGATATTGTCGAACCAAAGCTTCAGCTGTTCATTTTCTTGTATTTTTGTAACTGGTTTTGCTCCAGAAAACAGTTCAGAAAGGCTGTTGATAGCTTCTAAAGCGAGAGCCTTATTTGTATTCCATGCTTCATTTCTGGTTTCGAGCAATTTGTTCAATATTTCTCTAACTTTAAGTTCCAGTTCTGCTGTACTAATCAGCAGTTCAAGTAGCTTTAGTTCATCATAATTTGATTCTCTTAAGACTAAATCTTTCAGTTGTTTGCTCTTCCTGTTATTGTCATAGAATATAACATCACTGTTATGTAAGAGCAGCCATCTTATCACAAGGTTGGAGTTCAAAAGCAAATTCAAAATTTTATTGATATTGTCTAGAACAAAGTCATCAGTCAGGGTGCCTTCCTTTAACAACTGTTGACTTTTGCTGATCAACATTGGAACTGAATTGCCCCTTTTGGAAAATATTTCTTTCACCATTTTACTGGTGCATGTGTTGTTGAGGGCCTGTTTTGCTGCTTTAAAATTTTCCCAATAGTCAATCATGTTTATGGTGACGCCCATGTAAACAGGTATTACCCAGTTGCTGGGAAAGAATTTGTCGGCTATTTCTCTCATTTTTGATGTCTCGGAGTGTAGATAGTGCGGCGCGAAGAACAAGCATACGACCAGCATGCTTGCTTGAGTCGCGAGGGCCGACGCTTGGTGCTCAGGTATCGTGTACACAACAAGTTGATTGTAAATATCTTCAGATCTCAATTTTCCGATAACTTTTTCAACGAAATCAGATCGAATACTGACGCGACTGAAATATGAGAAAAAGATTTAAAAAGCAGATATTCATATCATTCATATATGGATGTTATTTCATCATCATCAACAGCCTATATACGTCCCCACTGCAGGGGCTCAGGCCTACTTGCCTACAGAGAGTGTACGGGCCGTAGTCCACGCGGGCCCAGTGCAGAACGGCGGACTTCACATGCCTGTTCAAGACATGCAGGTTTCCTCGCGATATTTTCCTTCACCGTTAAGCAATCGGATAATGCACTTATATTGAAAAACAACTCATAGGAACACGGCTGGATTCGAACCCGGAACCCACAGATTGAGAGTCCGCGCCTTATCCAATGCGCCATCGACGGATGTTATTTCATTCAAGAGAATTGTTTATATTATTTAATATATCGTTGCAGAACTAGTACTAAGGGTAGCAGGAGTTTGGTTCTCGTTTTGGTGCACATTCTAGTCCAACCATTACATCTACAGATTTCAAAACAATATTTATAAATGATTTTTCTTATAATATTTATTTATTATCAAAATTAAACAAAACTAAGACATAAGAGTGACTCCAACATACCTGAAAAACTCAACAGGATAATCAACAGGTCTTTTCCCATGTTGTTGGTCGTAACCAGTATCCCGTAACAGCTTGCAGACATCATCAACGTTGGACTGGGACTGACTGGTGCTGTAGCGGTAGAATGCGACCAGTAATCTCTCCCGCACCGGCCCGGGGATATATAGGTCACACAGCAACATCATGGCGCCATATAAGTAGAGAGATTCACACTAAAACAATACATGTTTTATGAGAAAGTCAAGAGAGAGATTCGAAAGTTCCATATGACTGATGAAATAACTGAACCCTACTTGATTAGTTTCTTGTCAAACGTGATTATCACATCAACTGTTAATCCTGCTGATTTACTGCTGCTGCTAGTTTAAAATAATAACAAAATAACATTTTATTACAGGTCTAGCGCTCAACTGAGTCGGTTCCTGAGGTAAGGTAGCGGCAGAGCTTTTTGTAGATAATAACTTTTGGCCGCGACATCGTCCGCGTCGACTTAAGAAATTATCCCACTGAAACTACTAAGTGGATCGGGAAAAAAGTCCCTTATGTTCTTTTCTGACCTTAGACTATCCCTATACAAAAAAAACATGTCATTCAGTCTTTCTGTTAAGACGTGAAGGAAGTACAAACAAACAAATAAACAAACTCACTTTCCCATGCCCTCCATCACACACTCCATCCACAAAAGTAACTTGGAGGCCATATCGTCACACCAGACGATATTAAGGTCTCCACCCCTAGAGATAAATCATGTATTAATACGGCCATTAAATGTTAAACCTGGTCATCTAGATACCTTGATTAAACAAGGGTCTGGCGCATTTTACATAAAAAAATTAATATTTTATGAATTTTATCAATTCATCACCACACAACATAGCATATAGGACATAGCCATAAGCATACTTTACCATTTCCGATGTAGCTAATGGTCCGAGGACCATTCGTGTTATGGGCCCTCGAGTTTACAACAGGCTGCCAAACCAAATTAGAGAGGCTCCGAGTCTGTACTCTTTTAAAAATAAACTTTAAAAAATGGCTTGTCGAGCAGTGTTTCTATAAAATAGATGACTTCTTCAACTATACTTCATGACTAGTAGTAATTTAATTAACTTAAGTTTAGTAATTTAATTTTGACTTTTGTGTATGTGATTGATTAATAAATTTTTATTTAACTTTAAGATATTGACTTGTACCAGCAGTACCAATAAATGATGATTATGATTATTCGATGAACTAACTTACCAACAGTTGTTTCCCTTCAATGTCCCTCATGACAGTTTCAATGTTCTGCTGTATGAATGCTCCATCATTTAGCTGTTCAACGAAGGAGTTAAGATCAACAATGTACTGGTAGATATTCTCAAATAACAAGTAGTATCTAATAATAAGTTCCAGGTATTTCTCTTTCATATCATCATCTAAGTCTTGGAGTTTCTGAAATTTTAAATACATTTTTATGGCAAAGCCTCCGCTGCCGCCAGCACGATAAAATTACATCATTGGGCTGGCTAGGACTGCAGGGAAAAATTTGAATGAAATGTCACAAACAGTTGCTATAGTATGCAGATTCTCAGATTAATGTCATTTTTTGGCTTAATAAGTCCAGTATGTATAAGTAATATGTGATAAAGTCCGGAATGAGGAAATCCGTAGACAAACGAAGGTCACCGACATAGCTTGACGAGTCAGTGAGCTAAAGTGGCAATGGGCAGGCCACATCGCTCGAAGAACCGATAACCGGTGGGGAGTAAAGGTTCTCGAGTGGCGACCACGTACTGGGAAACGTCTACCAGGCCGTCACCCTACTAGATGGACCGACAACCTGGATAGAGTCGCAGGGAGTCACTGGATGCAGGTGGCTCAGGACCGGTCAGTGTGGCGTACCATGAGGGAGGCCTATGACCAGCAGTGGACATTCCCGGCTGATGATGATGTTTAGCTTATTGAGCTATCCCAATTTTTTGATGGTCAGTAGTTGCTGTTACAGAACACACCAAACTTCTAGTCTGCTATGTATTGGTAACCACTGCAGGACTATATCAGCTGACAGAACCAGTACAATTAATGGCTACCAGTGCTGGTGGCCTATAAAGTGGTACCAAATAATAATTTAATTGGAAGGTCTTGATGAGCACATTCTGAAAATACAGATGTGTGTATACATAAATGGCAAAAAATCAAATTTTTATTCTAAGGCTAATAAGATTGTAGTATGTAGTTGGGTTTCAATTTTTTAACTTTCTTTTTGTCTATGCACTCTTTACTTACAATAACTTTCTTGTGTTAAGATTTATGTTTTTAATTGCTGTAGCAGCAGTAAATACCACCAATTAACGATAAAACAATTTCAAACTAAATAATCATATTTAAAAACCAAATAACTAGTAGAGTCTAACTGGATGCAGGTGATTATCAGTTGTACCCACTGCTTGACAGTCTTTTTTTAATAAATGAACAGGGCCACATAATTAAGAGCACTTATGTGTGATAAAAGGTTTTACACATTTAATTACTATCTACTACTATCCTTTTATATTGGTCATGTTAATATTTCATAATATAATTTAATAATGTCAGAGAGAAACATAATAAAATAATTAAATGATTTGTTTTAAAAATATCTGTTTTACTAATCGTTCTTAATTATATGACCACCACTGTATATGTGACCTGCAAATTCATCTGCATGGACTTCAAAAATCTCCCATGGAAACCCTTGTTAAAAATTATCCAATGAATGTCACAAACTTCAACAAGATCGGTTCAGTCCTTTTCATTGTGATTATTACAAATTCCCATTGTACAGTACTCACAAACTAAGTGCTGAAGTTAGCTACAAAAGGCTGCTTAGTATCAATTATTAACATATAAATGGGTGCCAAGGCGATGTAGCTAGTGGAAAGAAATTTCCTAGTGTTTTATGTCATCTAGGGACAGTTATTATCGAAAATATTACACACATATTTTGACTGTACATGCGTGAAATTCTGGAGAGCTACCTTTAGAGGGGCATACTATAACCGAGGGTCAGAATGACTTTATACCTTGTGTATAGGGGTCACAATAGATCTATCAAGGTCACAGTGAGTGGTTCTTCCCAGTGGAACACCCCCTTGTCTCAAATAATTATACGTTGTATAGGGTAATATACACTACTTTTATCCCAATAAAGCAAGTAGTTCATGTACTTTCCGAAGGCCACATGGACGACGACGCGGGCAAAAGCTAGTTTAATAGTGTGATGAGATGAAAAATGTAATTAGCACCCCCTTATGTCCATACCCACTTTATAAAATGTAATAATGGTAAAAAACTAATCCTGCCTTAGTACGTTGGATATGCCTACTGGTTTACCTCATTCATATTTATTTTCTTTTCTTGAATATCTGAAATCTTAAAATAACTGAAGTCCAGTATAACATCTTGATATTTCTGTTGCAGTTCTTTATTGTTTAACCTGTAAATAATTTTAATGCAGATTATTACAACGATTATCACGATATTACAAAAATTATGTACTGAGAAATAGTATGAAGTATCATGTAAGTATGCAATCGTTAGCAAATTAATTAACAATGGAACTTACAAGTAAACTGATGGTATATGGTCCTTTAGCCTCAGGACCTCCGCTATTATAGCATTACCGTGTGAAACTAGCTTTAACAAGTTTTGAGCACAAAGATTGTCTTCTGCCATGAAAACTCTCATTGTATTTCTTCTTCTTATCCTTGATTATTTTAAATTTCTCTGAAGACTTGATTACCTATTCGCGTAATATGTTCTCTAATTATACAATAACAAGTAGCAAGTTTCTTATATCTATTTTTATGGAAAATTTATTATTCTGTTTATTATTATTTACTTTATATGTATACAAGAATGAGTATATAACCCAAAGGTTTGCAGTGACGTCAAGAATGACGTCTGTCACTGTCAGTTGAGTACTTGACAAGTACTTATAGGATTCGATAGATGGCGCAGAAGAGCACCCTTTAAATACCTACTCAACTGAAAGACGTCTCATTTAGTGATTACTTGCTCAGTGGTCTCATTTTTAACGAAAGGAATTTGGAATGCCACAAAGATTTAAACTTCCACATCCATCTCGCAAAACGTCTATCAAGTGGCTATCTCACTGGGCCAGCGCTGGCCCATCGTGAAAAGGAGCCACATTTTGCCCCACCTTTACCCTATCTCCCTCCCCTTTGGTGTGATTTCATCATCATCATTCATCTCGCTCGCGCGTCGCGCGCCGATTGTTTTGTTATCGACTATCCGACTCAATACGACTGTGTCGGTGGACAAAAAGTACTTTTTGTGGACCGTGGACCTTCATTCAAATCATATCATACTACAGTCACCTACAGTATCATACGATCACGTATGCCAAACCACACGTGTAATAACTTGCACACATCCACACTGTTACTTTGTTGACTTTATTCTAGCATTGTAATGATTAATTTTTTTACCCATTTACAATGAGCAACGTCGAGGCGTAATTCCAAGTGTGAGAAATAAAGTATACAAATTATTATTTTAAACAACGAAATGGTTTCTTCATTGCTAAGTTATGAGACCCTAGTGCATGCTATGGCTGGAGCCACTGTAAGTTATGATTTATATTTTATATCTTAATATTCTAAGTGAATTTCTGTGTCTCAGCGGCTCAAGTAATATTCGTAGCCTATGCCATGGAGAAGGACTTATTCTACTTTTGATCCTAGTTCATAAGTCGCGGGCCAAACGTTTCCCAATAATTATTTTTATCCTGGTCAATAAGTGGTACCTTTGGCATATTTCTGATATCAACACAGAAGTTCAATCCAGATATTCTGTACTAATATTATTAAAATACAAGATTGAGTTTGTTTGTCCTTCCTTCACGTGGTAACAGAATGACTATGTCTGTATAGGGATAGTTGTAATATAAGATAAAGGCTAATTATCCTCACTTTTCTGTAATTTCTGAAGTCCATACAGTGATGTGAGGAAAATAATTGCTTTGATTTTATTTTGTAATATGGTGACAATGTATATTTTACAGGGCAGTGTGGTGGGGATGGCAGCATTTTATCCATTAGATACAATAAGGTCACGGATACAAGGTAATAAAATAAACATGTAAAATATATATATTTATAAAATATGACTATGATGCTAATATTAGATTTATAAAAGTACATAACATACAACATATTGAAAAACTGTTTCCTTTACTTTTTTGACCAACAGGCATTAAAAATATTTTTCCATTATTTAAATGCATTTAGGAGATCATATATGTATTATATTGTTCTAAAGAAATCTATTCAAGTTATTATATGGATGATAAATGTTGTATTTAATGTTGTCCGCGGGTTGTGGGCTACATGACGTCACATGAAATCCAAAATGGCGGCTTGTAGGGGCATAAATAACTATAATTAACACATTCAAAAAGAACTAAAAACCGACTTCAACTACCTTCAATATGTTCACCTGTAGAGGTAGAATTATCTGGGTACATATTTAGTTTTTGTTGATTTTCTCAAAAAGCGCTAAGTCAATTTTGATAAAATTTATATGGGACTATTTCTGAAGTATGTTCTACCAAACAAAAAAGAATCATTAAAATCGTTTCACAACTGTCGGAGTTATCGCTTAACATACATACAAAAAACATACAGTCGAATTAAGAACCTCCTCCTTTTTTGAAGTCAGTTGAAAATATAGATCAAGTTATAGTGGTTATAGGCTTCATTTTGTCACAAAAAATTAAAAATGGTGGCCTACAGGTAGGTAGGCGTAAAGTAGTACCAAAAATAATTTAAGATTAAAATATCGTGTTTGGTATCAAAAGGTCTTAATGAGTATAGTTCGAAAATATATACATATAGGTAGGTTTGTACACACCCCAGAAAAATTAATTTAAAATATTTATTCAATGGTTAGTAATTATCTTGTAGTTTTTAACTTTCTTCTTGGTTGTAGCTAGTTTTATTTCAAATATTCATATTATAACTAGCTGCATAAGTCATCTTCTTCATAGATCACCATGTCAGCTTTATTATTGTCGTGTATTTAATATTTTAGAGCATACTTTCTTTTGTTACCAAACACGATATTTTAACCTTAAATTATTATTTTGGGTACTATTTTATGTCCTCTATAGGTCTTCATTTTGGATTTATTGTGCCAAAATGTAGATTATAACCCGCGGACAAACACGACGCCTTCACTGACACCTCACATTTATCAAAAATCTATGAGTGATTCAGGAGATATGAGGGAACATATATACTTACATACATACAAAGGATACTAAAATCATAACCCTCCTTTGGCTTCACTGTATTTGGTTAAATAGGAAATTAAATTATTAATAACCCAGGTTAATTAAATATATAGTCCTTTTTCGCCAGATTCCTTTTTGGAAATTCTGGTTTGTTTGGACAAACTCCTTTTTCGGTAGAATTGTATACATGTGATATCAATTCATCATTCCGATCAGTGAGGCAACTGATGCAACGTAAAATATATCCTATCATACGTAATAAGAATTGTAGTAAAGATAATCTTATCAATTGGTCCAAATAATTTAGTAAATTTTATATATATCTTTAAATTGACATTAAAACAAGATTTCCGAAATAGTTTGTGATTTCATAGTACAGTATTCATGGTACAATTTCGAGTTAAAAAAACCTATAAGAATTTTGCGGAAATCTGTTTTTATTTTATTATGTAAATAATAATTTTCTCAAGTTAGGTGGCGTCCAGACCGTGATTAAAAACAAACTATATTGTCCACAGTTGAAGACTCAAAGAAGCTACAAGGGTCAGCATGGGAACTTCTACTGCAGCTAGCCAATGAAGAGGGTATAGAATCCTTGTACCGTGGTCTCTCTCCCGTCCTGCAATCATTGTCCATCTCCAACTTTGTGTACTTCTACTCCTTCCATGCTCTTCGCAAAACTTTTGTGAAGAACACAACAGCAATTCAAGATCTCATGTTTGGTATAGTGGCTGGTAGCATTAATGTCCTCATCACCTCTCCTCTATGGGTGGTTAATACTAGGATGAAGTTTGAAAAGCATGCTTACACCAGTCTTATCGGAGGCTTGATAGAACTCTATAAAACGGAAGGAGCAAAGGGGCTATGGTCAGGCACTGTACCTTCTTTGCTGCTTGTATCAAATCCAGCTATACAGTTTATGGTGTATGAATCTGTGAAGAGAAATTTGGCAGCCAAAGGTCAATTTGACACTTACTCAGCATTCCTAGTTGGTGCTTTGGCTAAAGCAATAGCTACCACAGTCACATACCCCTTACAATTAGTTCAGTCGAGGCTTCGAGCTGGCACGAGCTTAAAACCTCTGTGGAAGGATGTCAAATCTAAGCCACTGACATTGTTCCGAGGGTTGGAAGCAAAGTTGTTACAAACTGTGATGACTGCTGCTCTTATGTTCCTTATTTATGAAAAACTTGTCCGTCTAGTTCTGACAATTATGAGGGTCAGAATGGCTAAACACTAATTCAGTGCTATTATGTAGTATGTACTGTGTAAGCTAGACCATTGAGTTTGTCTAAATTTAAAGAGCAATTAGGTAAATATTAGTAATTCGTAATTGCTATACAACTGGTTTAACAATATTCATTCTATTTACAGTCAAATGGAGATTGAATACTGTCATAGAAACGCATTTGCATTGCATATATCATGTAAAGCTCGTTCGTTGTATGTATATGTTGATCTATGTGGGAGGCTCATCTGTCTACTTTTGTTGTCATTAAATGCCATATACCTTACCATAAGGTAAATAAGGGTATATTGAGAGCCTTTATAGTACGTAATAATGACATAATCTGAGGTTTTAATGACTCAGTTTAACCACTTTTCAGAATTCCAATAACAAATAAGAAAACGCAATTCATATTTACTATAAAAGTATGTGACTCCTGCATCCAAATATAAATTACTTTTTATATAATATACATTGTGACAATTATTAAAAACAAAAGGCCGAACGACAAATAAATAAAATATAACTATTTTAATTTTCTAGCTTAGATAAATTAGAAAAGATTTGAGACTTAATTCGAAATTAAAATCATGTCCCAATGACCTGCGGCATGTAGAAGAGCTTAAATAATGTCCCGTTTATGCAGGTCGTAATAAGGTCTTAGAATAATAACATCCCAGAAAGTTAGTCCACGCACGCAAGTTAGTTTGCCTAAGAATCCGTCAGTTGTCAAGGTCGAATCTTAAGTACATTTAGGTTCGGTCGTTTTCTGCAATGAGTTATGAGGCTCACAATAGAACGGAAAATATAACCGATATATACGTGTTAAATTCCGCTTACACGTAATATTTTTTTCCTTCACTCACAAATTCGGTTTATATAAGACTATCTTTCTTGTGAGTTACTATTCTAAGGTGCCCTAAAAAGAGTTTATGCAGGCCGTATCCATTAAATGATCGATAGCCTAGTCGTAAAACTATAGGCAGCCCTAACTCTGCCGGATATTTACATTATTCATGATTCGAGTGAATTAAATTATCACTACTAATTAATTTTTCACGTGAGCGTGACAAAGCGTTATCTAAAGAGAAATTAGCCTGGTGGTGGATAAGGTGATTATTTAGATTAATATGAGGGCTTTAAGAGATAGTATTTTGTTTTTATGGTAGCCAGTGAGATTATCATGTACCCTACACGTGTCAGGATAAAAAAACGTGATTGCTCAATCACAGCCACAGCTCAAAACTGCGCCAAAACAAATCAAGCATAATATTTGCGTCTCTCTATTTTCGGAACATGACGTTAAATTGATCTCCGAAGTACCTTTGTTCACGGGTTTTTGTTCAAATTTGTATAATATAATAATTTAATGGGGGTTTTATATGTTCACTGTTTGTTGTTGATTTTATGTTTTATATAGTTTATTATACTTACATGTGATAATTAGGAAATTATATGATTTAAGTATGTGGATAATAAGTGTTAGAGCACATTGTAAACATATATTTGACAGTTTTGAGTACATTAAAGCTATGCCAATTGCGACTTCCGGCTTATTTATTATTATGCTTCCGGTAAAGAGAAGCCCTCAGATGATATTACAGTATTACACTTGATTTACACGCTTTGTGAACACACCAGCTGAACTATTGTCTAATATTAACATTTTTGAATGTAGTACGAAGTAATTAATGTTAAGACCACATTATTCTATCCATTTGGATTTTCTAGGGCGTCGACTTTCGAGAAGCTTTCGCGTAGAATTATAACCTTTTCCTTTTTGAAGTCGGTTAAAAAATCAGAATTTACACACTCCTCGTTTTGGTTTAATGATTTTACGGTTAACAAACAACATACTACGGTAAACAATTTGTATTTCAATCAAATGAAAAGCTGGGCCGTGTTTCATAAAAATACAATTCGTAAAACTGAGAAATGTCAGACGAAAATGACAAGACTTTTGTCAGTTTATTACGGATTGTATTTTTATGAAACACAGCCCTGAACCTAGCTTTAGTGATACACGGTGACACACAAATTCATAAAAAAAGCCTACAATGTGCTCATTCATACCCTTACATTTTCAAAACAACAGATTTTATGTTACTTACTGAAACTGCTATACATAACCAGACCGCTGACGAAGTGATTGTGGATATACTTTTGTAGAACATGCGTTATAGATCCAGAGCAGAAAACCAAGACAATCACTAACAGTGGTGTTAATCTGATAAAAAAATTAAGCCTTTTAATTATTTCTATTTGTTTAGAAGTCTGAAATGCCTTTTGAACACAGTAAACGTGTACAATTATAGTGAGTTAACTTGGTCTGCTCTGAGTATATTACAACCTTATTTTTATGGGACTCGGGTAGGTGAAGATAAGTAACATGAATAATGTATATTAATTCATTCAAAAATTTGTTACTGTAATAGTTATTAACAATAAAATAACAATAAATTGGAAACACATTCTTTTTATTTCAAAATTAGCAACTTACACCTAATTTATGATTATTCATTACAATAATATTAAGTATACCTTACAGTCTGATAGCGTGCGTTATTCGGGCCACTTTCATATCTTCAGATATTCTGATAACCACTTGAGTATACTCCTGCACCAAACTGTTTATATCATCGTAGATCTGAAAAAGAAAATATTGTATATGTACCTGTATTACATGCGTTAAACTACATCCAATCTATTCTAAAACCTTTAAATGATGGTTTCGTGCTGATCGGTTAGTTACATGGTTCAGGCGTGACAGAGTACCAAATAACTTTCACTTTACAATTTTAAAGTAACCAATTAGACTTAGTCGCTTGTACATAAGTGTACGCTTGTCAAAATACGATATTTATTTAATAATTTTTGACTAATACTGCGGTAAGAGAGAGAGAGCTAGCTGTTGTTTTATATGACATGCGCTTACACTTGGCCTTCACTCACTCTCGATGCTAAATGACAATATGGCTGTTGGATAGTGCTGGCCTCAAAGCATCAAGTTACGGGGCATTAAGCTATATTAACTTTGATGACCGACACGCAGCAGTTTCATGCAGTAGCAGGTATCTCTCAAATGGACAAATTAAATGTCGTACTCGTATAACTGATACATTATTTTAACTTCCAAAATTTGTGGTGATAGTGTTGCAAAGTGAATCGAAATTATATTATTTCAAACTTCACACAAGTCTGAGAAATTAGTTGACAATAATAGAAGTGAGTAAAGTTTTAGTAAACGGAATTCGTCTCGTAATTAACATCTCGAGGCAATCTCGAGGAGTATAATATATTCTTCATATTTAAATGGGACCACACCATTCAATATAAGATAATCATTTAAATCGGTTCATAACTGACAAAGACACTGTGTGTTTCTCACACACACAAAACACCTACTAATTGAACACTTCCCTCGATTCGTAGGTGTTTTGTGTCCATGCGGACAAAGTCGCAGACAAAAGCGAGCTCAATATATTAAAAAAATTCGCTGCTCGTTTACATATTATGTCAATAAGTGGTTAAATCATCGTTAGCATTGACTTCATGAGCCGTAATACCGCCATTGTTTACAAACAATGACTCCCGCGAGGTCGGACCGGGGCAAATATGCAAACATTAACAGCACACCTGTACTACTTTTAGGAAAGTCGTTTATATTATCATACATTGGTCTAAGTTCATATAGATTATAATGGGTGTCGATGAACTCATTATACATCAGTTTGTTCTACTTATGGAACTAGGTTGGGTTTTTTATCATAAATCAACAAAATTTGAACTCCCGAGGGCATGTACAACTAAAATAAGTAGGTGATGAAATTAACGTATTACATGTTGGGTGTGAATACTTATTCTTTGAGAAAGGTATGTACACTCGAGTTCAAAAATATGTATCCACTTTTGAACCACGTCACATTCACCTTTAATTGTCGTTTCCTTGAAACAAGCAAGAGTAAATGTGACATGGTTCAAAAGTGGATACATATTTTTGTTTGTTTGTTTGAATACTCTTTATTCATTCATATGTCAACTTAAATAATTACATTTTAAAAACAATAACAAAAATATTTTTGTACTCGAGTGTCAAATTGAAATGTCAAACAGTTTCAGACCTTAGGCTGGATTGAGTGGTCGTGTCGTCCGCAGCTGTCGTATTATAAATCAACTCTGTAGTGTTTGTTAGAATGGACCGTCCGGTTTTAAGGATTAACTTTTAAACACATTAACTTTTGGCCTGTAGCAGCACGCTTATATCGCAAAGCCTAACCGTCACTTACCATCAGATTAGATGAAGGCAAAGTGCAAGGTCATTGTGTTTAAAACAAACTGTTCTTATTTTATATAGATCAACCACACCTGATAGTGACGGTGTTGACGGCGACAGTACAGGATTGTTATAAATAAAAGCTTTTAAAAAAGAGGTTACATTGGCAAATAGTCTTATTACTCGACATGAATCGTGTATGCATATAAACCTAACTTGGTGGCTACAGACTTAATCGATTAACTAATGTCAAAGTGTGATGGAGTGACCACATTGCACGATTTAAATTATTATTTCTCTGTCTGCATTTGCATGCCAAAAAACAGATGACAATACATTGTATACCATTCATATAGGAACCAGCAATCAGAAAATCGTTTAAAATATCGCTCGTAAACTAAACATAACGATATCCGAAAATTGTCGATGTAATTTGTATTTGTAACTTTGCCTGTTCTTCATCTTATCGTGTCGGTTGTAAGGTCGATAACCGACCTCACAAACCCTAGTTGTCAGAGTTGTTGAGCCGCCATTGGCCTCTGACATCGCTCATGTAGCTACTACCTGTCGTAGACAGTAACCGGGACCAACGGCTTAACGTGCCTTCCGAAGCACAGAATCATCTTACTTTTCAGACAGTCAGGTGATTCAGCCTGCAAAGTCCTAAACAAACTGGAGAAAATGTCACAAAGCTGTTTTTGACAATTTTCCCACCGGGAATCGGACCCGGGATCTTGCACGTTTGAGTCTAACGCTCATACAACTGCGCCACGGAGGCCGTTTGTTATTGCTTTGCCTATTGACATAGGGTTTAAAGCAGTGGGTTCCGCACGTACCTCTTTGTACGCGGGTTGATCAGTGTGGTGGTATATCTCGGCGAGCAGCAGGTCGGCTAGTGCTAGGGGGGCGGCTCGCGGCGCCGCCGGCGAGTAAGGCTGTATAGCTATGAGTGCGTCGCGCACCGCGAGGCACCACACAGCGCCCGCCTCCAGAGCTCGGCCGCCGCTGAGGAGGGCGCGCACACACCCAGCACCGTCTACATCCTGTGTAACATGTTTCATACTTTACATATTGTTCACTTCCGGTTATGAAAGAACGATTTCCATCACTAATATCGTCACTTACCATCAGGTGAGTTATCAATAATGTAATTAATTATCTAGAGCAGCGTTTCTAATCGTTTTGCATCCACGGACCCCTAGGAAATCAAGTGCAATTTTCAAGGATGCCTTAATATAAAAACAGCAAAAACATTAGGATCATTTATTTTAGAACTCCAAATATAATACGTCTTTTGTTTTCGTTATTATAAATAAATAAAATAAGGGACCCACCCATAAATACACTCGCGGGCGGAAAAACTGATCTACAGAATCGTTAATAGATTTCTTACTAGTAAAAGCTTAGTAATAACCGCCTACGAGGCCCAATCGCTACATGCTTGGTCTAACCATATAGAGGTTCCGGGTTCCATTTCCAGTAGGAGTACCTGTCGGTAGGTGGGACGTCATTTTCTATATCCGCCTTGCTAGCTACCACCATGTTACCAAAGTCAGCCGCCAAAGGGCAGTGTTAATAGAACTGTTGTGTTCCGGTATAAAAAACACCAGAGCTAGTATCTTATTAGCTTAAAGCTTCGGGGTGCGTATGCCTAGCATCCAACGGTTTTATAGCCTTCCCAACCGTCACCCCTAGGGAGGGTCGCGCACGGATTTCGAGCTGTAGTCCGTCATTAAAAATATATTACTTGATACATACGTCAATTGATAGCCGACTGACCATGTATCTGATGAGGAACCACCGCGGTAAGAACTGTCCGGTGCCGATGGCTCTTTTGGTCACCTCCAGTAAAGTCTCAGCGTCCGCTTCCTTCAGCCGCGAATATAAACTGTCGAAATCGATGTTTTCGCCACCTGCAAGAATATAAAGATATTTACCATCGCACAGGGGACTTCGGAATTGTTCGACCGAGCGTGTAGCCATTAATTTGGTCTCTATAACGATATTTGTGAATACACAAGGTGTTGATCGCTTTCACACAAAAAGAATGAATATTTAATAATTTTAAATATATTGATACCTGGAATTGCATAATACTTTACTTTTAACACATCACTGCACCCATATTCATCAGTTAAGTATAATTTTCAAATTGACATTATATGACTTTTAAAATTTCATTGTATTGAAATTTCGAGTGACCCTGTCTTGATGTCTGTCTTACTGACTTAAATTTGGATGAGTTTTTTTTAAACCAAAAAATGAGTACAAATATTTACTAAGTAAAGCCTTCTTCACTGGATCCATGGAGTCGGGATCCTCTTCTCGGAGTTCTGCCGCCAGCTCTTCAGGTCCGATCACCTATGATTAATAAAAGATCTCGATTATTTACGTCACACAAGTCTTCAAGCCAAGGTCATTAGCGCACAGGGAAGATTTGAATTTTGCGACCCCCTAAAAATGTTATTATAGGGACATAGAGTATACAATAACTTTAAAGTCTAATTTTAGGTACAAATTTCTTTCGAGCAACTCAAAAATAACAAAGAGGTGAAGACGAAATCACATAAGAGCTACTGAAAGCGGGTGGAAAACAGGTACTTGTGGTCCTTGAGACGCTCTTTCAGTCCGTCATACACGAAGGTACCACTCCAGAAGCGATGGTCGCTCTTTTTAAGAAAGGCGATAATGCCTCATTGAATAAATACCGACCGACATACCTTCTGAGACATGTTTATAATTTTCTGTTCGAGAGTCATTACGCACCGACTAGCATGCAGGTTTCAACCTTTCAATCTCACGAACAAGCCGGTTTCCGAAAAGGTTTCAGCACCGTAGACCTCATACATACGCTCCGCCAGAGTATACAGAAGACGAAGGAGTATAATCGGCCTCTATGCTTGTCGTTTGTGGACTACGAGAAAGACTTCGATTCAATCGAGCCTTGGGCAGTGCTTCAGTCCCTCCAAACGTTTCACATTGACTATCGCTGTATCTAAGTGTTTTCAACACTTCCCAAGTTACTCAGCGAGGTATGGAACGATCTATACTCGGAATTTATCTACGTGTTAAAATCCGAATGAGGAAATCCGTAGACGAACTAAAGTCACGGACATAGCGACATAACGAGTCAGAGAACTGAAGTGGCACTGGGCAGGCCACATTGATCGGAGAACGGATAGCCTAAGGGGGGTGGCCTAAGGTCCTCTAGAAGATAGTGCAGGTCGCGCCAAACTTTATGATGTAGTATCGTCACCACAGACAACAGAATATAAGGAGATGAGACAAAACAGTAAATCACTAACTTTCAATCATGTCTGTGTTTGTTAATCGAGGTGGTTATGTCGATCAATGGAGGACGCTAGAGTTCATCACTTGACATATACATCTGATAATAAAGATGATGATGGTATTGACCTGTAGGGCGTGCCGTCCTGGCCTCGCGAGGAAGGCGTGCTCTGGGCGTGCCAGCCGCAGACAGGTGAGCGCCGCGGCCAGCCAGCGCCTTCGCATGCGGTCCGCCTGGTCCGTGCGCTCCGACGCGCAACGAGCCGCGCGCTCGTACAACACCGCTGCGGCTGTACAACAAATTAACAACTACTAGACTTTGAAGCAGAAACATAAGCTTGCGCCTATTAGAGACCAGTTAAACATCGTGCTTATTTAATATCATTCCTATCCCAATATCCCTTTGCATATGCTACCACATGAAAAAAGATACATGATCCGAGTAACCATTAAACGATTTCATTCCCTGACACTTTTTAACTTCCGCAGGCAAAAACAGATATTTTAAGTTTACTGAACGATATTTTCCCGAACCGGATCAGAAACAGAGATAGATGTAAAGAAAGTTCAAGGTTTTAAACTTTTTTTTTAATTTAGAGATTCGAATTTCATTTGTTCGCTGTTTCTAGAAAATGGTTTATATATATGAAGCTAGTATTCATTACTAATAATACTAGTATTTATCGTACTTGATAGGAAGCATTCGTCAGCCCTGAGGTATAAGTATATAACCTTAGAGCGGAATTCACTATACATATAGGCACAAAATATGGTACAAACATAAGAACGGACGTTCACCGCCTCCCACCGATCCGCGCTCAAGGACCGGTAATATGGCGCGTGCGAATTCACTCGCACATGCGCGTATATATAAACGTCACTCGTTTCATGTATGACAATAGGAACTTTCTTCTTAATAGGAACCGATATCACGACATTTGTTTGAAGTGTCCGGCGTGTGATGTAGGGACAACCCATGACACTGGTAAATAAAGATCGAGATTGGCAGTTGGATTGAATTGTCACGGTGTTGTGTTATTACCTTTCCGGTAGTGGTTCCTGGAGACGTGCAGTGCGTACAGGAAGTCGTAGTAGGGGTTATGCGCGTGCGCGTCGTGCAGCTTGGCGCGCGCCGCGGCCGCGCGCTCCGCCTCGCCCGCCAGCGCGCCGCATGACACCAGCGCTCCCAGCTGCTTGCGACTAGCTGATGACACACACACTCGTTTATATAAGAACGAACATAGTACACATTGTAAACAAATACGGGTACTGTAAACGAATACAATTATTATTCCAATATATTTTGATGCGACCGTGGTGGTTCAGGCGTGGTTGGCGATGATGCCCCTCATCTTTTGCAAGACATATCGTAACGAGTACCGCTAAGAAGTGAGAGATTTTTTCACAAAAAAAATATCTCATTATACAATCATAGAGTAATCCAGCTACGGTAGTAATTGCTACATTAGACGTGCCTGTAGTAACTCTTTAGGTCGTTAAGAAATGTACACAAATATTAATAAGTTTACCTATTTTCATTTTTTTCTCATGATGTTATAATACCTTGTATGTAATTAGTAGAAAAACTCTTTGTCAATGTTTATATTTATATGTCAATATATATTTTATTTCATGTTTTCATGTTGTTTCAAGACTGAACTTGCGGTCCCGTACAGAATATGAATAGTAATCAGCCGTATCTTTAGATTGTGTTGACTTAGAAGTTTTTTCCACAGCTCAAAGGGATTTCAGATCTGAGTAAATGATATTAATTTCAATAGAACCGCTCCACGCGTTCCTGAGGAAAAGATATTGACAGACTAACAGACAACAAAGTGATCCTAGAAGGGTTCCTTTTTAGGTACGGAGCCCTATATACATGTTTCCAGGTGATTGTAGTGTATGATCTCACCAAGGGTGGTGAGTAGCGTAGCTGCGGCGGCGGCGCGCGCGTGCGGCGCCGGGTTGGCCGCGGCGGCGCTGAGGGCGCGCTCCACCCGCCCTCCCTGCAGGTGCCACTTGAACACCAGCCATTGGAACATCGCCTGTACAACACACACAGGCTTAAATGTTTTGTAATATTGTTCTGTACAAAGATTTTCATCTGTTGAGACTTCTCCACTTCTAGACAGTAGACGTAACTTGACAATGCTTCACTCTACAAACAAATATGCACGTACATATAAGAGTTTCATATAGAAAATGCTATTACCAAGTTCTGGTCATCCTTGTCGGCGATGCTGATGGCTGTTTCCGCTAAGCGCACCACGTAAGCTCCAGCGTCGTGTATTTCAAACAGCTTGATCACCTGGAATCGTAATAATCGATATTCTTGAAGAAACTAGTTAAGCAACAGGCGTACAACTAATGGTTGGTCCCAATCATCATACTTGTCAACCGGATTGGTCTTCGATGTAAGATATCGGTGACACATAGATCGGTATTCGGTTTGGTATGTCTGCCTGGCTAGCTACCACCATGTTACCTAAGTCTGCCGCCAAACAGCAGTGTGAATAACATTGTGTTTCGGTATGAAAGGTAGCAGAGCCAGCGCCTCATTAGCTTGCGGCTTCTGAGTGCGCACGCTTACCAACCAACGATCTTATCGTCACTTACCATCAGGTCAGATAAAGGCCAAGTGTAAACCCGTCATACATAAAAAGCAAATAATATCGTCACCTTCATGTAGTATAGGACGAGTGCCTGGTGTTGTGTGAGCGGCGCATCGGGCGAGGCAACCAGCTGCCTCAGAAAAGGCTCCGTGCTGACGCCCTTGGCCGCCTTGCAGAATGCCGTATATGCACCCTCCGGATCTTCCAGGTCCAATAGCGATAGGCCCAGGATGAATTGACCTGTTGGACACGTTAGTCTTAGCATTCCATTTTTAAATTTACAATAAAACCTACTTGGCATTCTGACCTCCTCTCCGCTCCCACTGTTATTCCTGTTTTTTATTTCAGCCAGGATCTACAGCGGTACACTTGAAACGCGTCCACTGAAGGTGGATGAATTTCCTACGGACTCTAAAGCTGTCTTGGGACCCCAGACTCGTTTAGGATAAAGAAATAGGGTGGAGTAGTAAAGACGTTCCCACTCCCCAATGGTAAATGGGAGATATCGAAAAATCAACCATAAGGTCACCTACTAATGGGAGGACGGCCGAGTGAAGCCCGACCGCCCGGTTTTGCAATACACCACGGACAGCGCCATGCAGTGCTTGGCTACTTGGCAGTGAAAAGTTGAGTAGTGAGAGGGAGGCCTTACTCAGCCTTGGAAAGGAAATTTCTTAAAGAATATAACAAGTAGTTAACATACGTGAACAAGCGTTCCACTCGCACCAGGGCTCCAGCATGGCCACGTAGCTCTGCACGAGCCGCGGCTGGTTGATGTGGGCCAGCCACCACCCAAACTCAAATCCGCCGCTCACAGCCCATCTACGTTACTGGTTCAGGTTAATCATTGGTTTACATTTAAACGAGCGAGCTATCAGTTTACGCAATATCATGCATACTTCATATAAAATATATCACAATAATATACAGCCTTTATTGAGATTCTGACAAAGAGATCAACCCTGAGCCTAAAAGTGTAAACAAAATTTGATTGAGATTTGTCAGGGCAAGAAGTTATTTTTTAGAAATTGAAACCCCATACCAATGTAAAGTTTGGGATATAAACTATACTTAGATATAATAGATATGAAGCTTATTATTTTTAGGAATTCCTTAAGCTGACATTGCAAATTCCACGCGGACAAAACCGCGGGCAAAAGGTGTTTTATTTTTAGGCTTTTGTTGTTGCATGGACTTCATAAATTATCATAGGAACACATTATCAGGATGAAATAATTACATGTCATCATTATCAGACCATATTTTATCTGTGTACTAAAATTTCACACACATCCGTTCACAGGTTTTATCTTGACTGAGTCACAAACTTTCACATTTATAATATTGGTAGGATTCGTAAAAACATCGGCAATATCATAACCATCTTCCTGTCCTTATCGCACTCGTCTTTATCAACCGTCATGTCAGAACTCACATCTTTCACACACATTAATATTTACACCATCCATCCATTATCCATACCTTCATATATCCATCACCTATATAAATCCATTTAATTTGTAAAGGATACAGCTGATGTGCGAGATGGTAGGTGATGAGTGGTAGTGCTTGATGCCAGTGCGTGGGCGCGTGGGCGGCGGCTAGGTGTGCGCGCGCGCGCCGCCCGCCCGCCGTGCGAGCGTATTCATGCACAACCCCCTCCGTGCACACGTGCTCCGAGGAAGACGGCAGGTTGGTGTCCGCTCCTAGCGTGCTCAGCTTCAGACGGAATGCTTCTGCTGTACTTGCTACTCTGTAATATGTTAATCAGTGTTCAGTATAATAGGTGAAATATCGCGCAAAGAGGCTTATTGGAACAGATTCGCTCGTGGAGCCTCCTCCTCGAAATCCTCGGACGCATAAGCACGAGACGGACGCATACGTACAGAACTGACGTTCACCAACTCGCACCGATCCGTGATACCTCACTTCCCCCGCAAGAGACTGGCGCAGAAAATGACCACTACGTATAGCGCGCACGGATTACACACACATGCGAGTGTATACAAACGTCATCCGTTAAATGTGTGCCGATATCACGACAGTTGTTTCAAGTGTCCGACGTGTGACAAGTGTCTTGCATCTATATAGTCTATAGGTTACATTTCAAAGAGTTAATTAAATTTGAATATGTATACTAGCTTGGTTTAAATTCGCACCTTGATATAGGTGTCTGGAACTAAAGTTTATAAGACATATTAGTCAGAAGTGTTGTCTGAAAGTGTGCATCTTGCAATAGGCCTGCAATAATCACATCACTAGCTAAAAACAGTTCCATTTACGTAGGTCAATGGTTGATATTACTTGTTATGGCTATGACTTACGTCGGATGTAAGGTCGCAGCTCTGAGCCACAGCAAGGCGCGGTACGCCTGCCAGTGTACGGCGCAGTGTCCTGCGCCGGGTACCCCACCCGCACCGCAAACAGCCCCCAGCGCCGCCAGGGCCCCACGCACTATACGAGACCTGCAGGAAAAAAACAATACACGAGGTAATTCCACTGCTGCGTGAATCTCTTCGTAGGCCGAGAGATTTGCCACAATCACCAGACTTCGAAGATGGGTTGGTGATCGTAGTAAGATGTTGCTGATACAAAGTATGCTGAAGGAATGACAGTTTTGCGAACTAATAACAGGTGACCTTTGTAAAAATTACAACTATCTGTTACTATTTCAGTTCATCTTGTAAAATGTTTAACTAAAGGTGGCCTCCAGTGTACATAGTTGAAGATGTGTATATTTTACCTCATCTCTGCCATTTGACGTATGGCTTCAGTGACCACGGACACTCCTAGGTCACTTGCAAACAGGCTGTCGTATTCACTAAGCTCTTCTTCGCCGCCTGTAAATACAATTAAATAATCACTGTAAAATTATGCAAAAGTATTTTCATTGGTTGGTTTGTCTTTGTTTGGAGAAACAATGTTTTTCTTCATAATAAACAGTGTCGTCACATAACATTAATATCGTAACAACGTGTAGAACGGACGTTCACCGCCTCCCACCGATTCGCGATATCTCACCGCCCCCGCAAGAAATTGACTCAGTAATGACCGTTAGGTTACACCGCAGCCGGACTTACACATGCGTTCGATGTGTGCAGATATCACGACATTTGTTCGAAGATGTTAAGACTGTGGTTAAGGGTACTTTATACCACAGTAAAGTGCACGATTCTCGTGGATCGTTGCTTATCACTTATCCCACTTCTTACACTTATCCCTTGGCCGCATTGTCACTGTTACTTGAGATGAAGGCAAAGTTGAAACGTATTGTGGATAAAAAAGTATCCTTACATGTACTTGTGTCCACGTCAGGACCATCTAGTCGGAGTGCATCATTCAGCTCTAGTACCGCGCTTTGCAGGTCTTTGATGGGCTCCAAGATCGAGGTCAGCTCGTCTATCTGTTCCGGAGTTAGCATCTGAAATGTATAGATAATCTCGTTTATACATTTGATTAGCCATGGTAGCTCAGCGCCAGTCCTTGAACAATCGAGGTCTGGGTTCGATCCTGGCTCGTACCAATGAGTTCCAATTTTGAATTTATGTACGAATGATAAAACCATTGGCTTTTCGGCGAATGAAAACATCGTGAGGAAACCTGCACACTTCTAAGAAGAAAGGTGTGTGTGAAGTCAACCAATCCGCACTGGGCCCGCGTGGTGGACTATGGCCCATGCACTCTCTGTAGGAGAGTAGGCCTGAGCTCCTGCAGTGGGGACATATATAGGCTGTTGTTGTGATGTGATTAAGATGTTTTTATTACGCAGGAATATTATTCTTTTAGTCGACATCATGGTCTGTTCTTATCCTAACACCGAAAGCTCGGCTAGTTCGTGGACAATTAAATTAGTCATATGTATAATACATGAATTTTTACTTTTTAATGTGTGTTTATATTCGCACATGTACATACTCACAGCATCAAGGTTTACATGTAAAGTATAAGCTGACCTCTATTTGTACGGAAAGCTTATACAATGCGAGGTCAGCTTAAACTGTAAATGTTTAACTTAAAGTATACGTATCGTTATATAACATTAATGAAAGTAACAAAGAAATAAAACAAATAAATTAATATAAAAAAAATTTCATAAAGAAGCTTTTATTTAAATGCTCTAAAAAGAAGAAAATAAACTTTAAATTAAATCAAACCCATCAATTGATTACATTGAACAATTTATATGCTATAAAAGCTTGTCGCGTGATTTTAATTGTATTGATGTCGATGTGGCGTACCATGAAGGAGGCCTATGTGTCGATGAACTAGAATACAAGAATTATGTAAACTGATCTAGAGAAAAAGTATGTATTGTATAAAATAGATAAATCTACATACATCTACACTAGTAAATCACGCGACAAGCTTTTATAGCATATAAATTGTTCAATGTAATCAATTGATGGGTTTGATTTAATTTAAAGTTTATTTTCTTCTTTTTAGAGCATTTAAATAAAAGCTTCTTTATGAAATTTTTTTTATATTAATTTATTTTTTATTTTTTAGTTATCGACGTGTTTCTTAAGACTAAAAAAGTCTAGTTAAGTTACTGAATCTATTTCAATTTTAAAAAGCATTGAAGTGCAAGTTAGGCCCACCCAGGACGATGTAAAGTAATTTTGATTGGAATTTGTACGGAACTTTCATTATGGCACCTCGAAGTCTATTTTATAATTTAGTCGACTATTACCCATTCACCTGCAAAGCCAGCTTAGTCTTGATAGTTTTTCTTATAAGTTCAGTGTACATACTATTGTGAAGTATTCAGATTTTTAAAAGCAATAGTTTAAAAGATGTACGGGGGGAAACGCGAAACTAGTTTCGAACGTCATTTTTTAATAATACATTTGCGAAAAAATATAACAATAGTAAAATTATGATGAAGATGATTGTGTTCCGGTTAGCACAGAAAGCATACCTAAGTAACGTTTCTAGGTGAGAACGCTTCCATTTGTTGACTTTAATCACTTAACATCGGTTGATATGAAGACGAAAGTACCAGGACCTCATACCTAAGATGGAGTCTAACTACAACTTCAAAAAGAGAAAAATAGATATATAATACCTTGGCATAAGGTCTCTGTCATCCCCATAAAATTAAATGAAATCATTATCAACATTCGAATTTAAATATGTATATTTAAAAAGCGAAGGCCCGCGTTCTTTTTTCAAAAACACTCGAACTGAAGCCAATCCTCTTGGAGCATGTGAATGCAGCAAAAAGTATCTAATTAAACAGACCCCGATCTTTTTTCGGAGGTTAGTGCGGAACAGTTGTCTTACACGCTCTCTGACACTTATGTCAACCTGGTAGTCTATTATTGAGATTGTGGCCAAGAGTGTGTTGCAAATACTGCCCAGTGACTCGGCAAAAATACTAGTATTGATTTTTGAATGAAAAACATTCCTTCAGTTAATAAGAAAAAAAAGTACTAGTGCTTTTGGCTTTATAACTAGTTAATAAGAAAAACGCACGTTTGCCTAGCGTTTTTAAGACAAGCTTCTGAAATCACGAACTTTTAGCACGCCAAACAGCTACAAAACGTATCACTTTCTGAGCACAAGTATTAGAAAAACTATATATATTATTCCCAAGTTACGTGTATGGGAGCCACCCTTAAAAATATGTTTTGCAAGATTTTATTCTACTACTTTGTCGGCGTGATTAATATGTATACCCGTACTAAATTACACCTTTCTAGTAGTAAGGGTCTCTAAGCAAAGCCGCGGACTGACAGACGGACCGACTAACAGAGCGAAATTAAAAGGGTTCGTAGTTTTACTGCGGAACCCTAAAAACAGAAGTGACAGAAGTTGAGCGTTCTCATTTCAAAATATAAGTTTTACTCAAACCCGCGCGGAATATGTCATTAACTTCTTCTGGTTCTGATAACCTGGTAGTTCAAATGATTTTTCAATAGTTTGGTAGGAAATTAACCTGCGCTACAAAAACGATATTGCACGCTCCGGTGCACTTATGTCAACGTGGTATTAAGATGAGCCCGTATTTGAGGGACCATTGAAAAGTTCTTCTTTATTTCTCCTGGCTCCAGCATCAGACCAGGACCGATGACCTAGTTAAGCTCGCGAGTAGTCACTGGATGCAAGTGGCTCGGCCCTATCACCGTGCATGTGTGGGCGCGCCATAACAGGGAGACTCATGTCCAACAGTGGACTTCTGCAGCCGATGATTATTGCATACGCTGCCTTGTCCAGCCTCAATTGAGTGACACTATCTTGTCTTAAATTTATTTAGAAAACCATTGCCAAACTAACATAAACACACGCTTTTTAGCTGTATTTTTGGCATTTATGCATGACATTCAGCATTTACACAGAGGATATAATCACAGACTTTGCACAGACTAGGTATATAATATAATAGGGATATAATGCACAATCACGACTTGTTTTGATTATGTGGTTACTCTTTCATTCCCTTGGGCCAAAAAGAGACAAATAGCATTTTGAATCTAAAACACTTCAACTAAAGTCTAAAGTTAATGAATCTATTTAGATTTAAAAAAAAAAGAAGTGACAGAAGCTACGCGTTCTCTTTAGTAGAATAAACCGCGCGTAATATGTCATGTGAGCTAAATCAAAACTACTTCTGTTTCTGCTAACCTGGTACTTCAAATGATTTTAAGTAGTTTGTTAGGAATTAACCTGCGCTACGATACGATATATAGAAACGATATAGCACGCTCCCTTGCACTTATGTCAGCCTGGTATTCTGATTTTGAGATGAGCCCGAATTCGAGGGGCCTATTGAAGAGTTTCTCTTTATTCCTCCTGACTCCAGCATCAGACCAGCTCGCTGGTACCAGAAAAACGCATTGTCATCGGAACTGAACCAACGTGCAAAATTTCAACTCCCTAGGATAAGAGGAAGTGCTTCTAATTCAGCTTGCAAGATTTGACCCGAACATACATACATACATACATACATACATACTTACATACATACAAACATTGCAAGTTAAATAAAAGCTTTTAAAAATATATGCAACGTATTCTACGTAGCTTAATTTAGGTACGTCTTATTTCATTAAAAACATTGTTTTGTAATTCTAAATATCATAAAAGCTTTATTATGTTTTAAAGTAGTTATTGATCGTAATTTAATTATTATTAATTGACTTAGAATAAACCTGCTCTACAGCATTAAAACACTATTAAATAAATACACACACATATATCTTACAATATTTTCGCACCATATCTCTTAACTATTTAATCTTTGCATAAAATGTTTTAAATTGCATTCCTACACACATAATATATAAGGATTTAAAAAAAATGTTAATCGTGGGATTAACTATTAATCACGCTATCACACAAAATAAATATGATAGTACCATCATTCACGGAATATAAAAGTGATATTTATAAGATATTATTTACAATTGCACTGCGTTTTGTGCAAAAGTCAAAATGCGCTACGCAGTCGCTTTTTTGGCCGTGGTTGCCGTCGTAGCGGGTAAGGACTTTATACTTATATTTGCACTACACCTACAGCTATCCCCACCTGTAAATTCCTTCCGTAGTGATACTCTATATCAGCTGTCGTTAACAGGCGTACCTTGGACCAACTTGCAGCCCCAAATATTGTTAAATAACTCACCTACCTATTCAATATAAATAATATTTTTATATCTAGCGCTCTTCCCGTGACTTCTACGTGTACGTGGACCTGTATTATGTGTTCCCGCGACATTTTCCGGGATAAAACTTCTCCAGGCCGTAGACTAAGTGATTGACTAATTTTATCGCGACTCAACGTATTTGCCTCTGCTATATAACATCAAAGTTGATACAGGACCCTAAAACATATCTTAAGTAAAAGTGACCTTTCATCTGAGGCCAACTCGTTGTCATCATCATCAGCCGGGAAACGTCCACTGCTGGACATAGGCCTCCCTCATGGTACGCCACATCAACCGGTCCCGAGCCACCTGCATCCAGCGACTCCCCGCGACTCTAACCAGGTCGTCGGTCCATCTAGTAAGGGGACGGCCTGGTAGACGTTTCCCGGTACGTGGTCGCCACTCGATAACCTTTACTCCCCACCGGTTATCGGTTCTTCGAGCGATGTGGCCTGCCCATTGCCACTTCAGCTCGCTGACTCGTCGAGCTATGTCGGTGACCTTCGTTCGTCTACGGATTTCCTCATTCCGGACCTTATCACGTAGAGAAATTCCGAACATAGCTCGTTCCATTGCTCGCTGAGTGACTTTGAAACTCGTTGTACACTGTTTTAAAATAAAGTAAGGTAATAAAAATATGGGAATTACTTTAAAAATGGTAACGATCAGATTATATGGATAATTTCCGTGTACAAAATGCTTTCTGCATACATTTTTGAAATCACCTTTATAATCAATTTTACACACAAACAACATCAAAAGCTAAAAAGCACCCAAAACTGACCATACTATCTAAAATTGTTTGTTTATTGTACATATAAAAATATTACAGAGACAATCCTTAAAGAGAGATTTCTATCGGCACTCACACTGGAGCTTTCAAAAAATAAATAAACTGAAAGTAGACCTACATACATGTACATAAACAAAACAATATTACAGAAGATCACTCAAATTTGTTTCCTTCATCAAACCCATACGCGTGGGGTGTCTATGGAGAGGTCTTCAAAAATGATATTGAGGTTTCTAATATCATTTCATTCTTCACACTTCCAAAGTGGTAAAATGTGTGCCCCCCCTCCCCCCTGTAACTTCTAAAATAAGAGAATGATAAAACTATAAAAAATATGATGTAATGCAAACCATGCATACCATGCAAACTTCCACCGAAAATTGGTTTGGACGAGATCTAGTAAGTAGTTTTTTTTAATACGTCATAAATCGTAAACCACAATTTACCTTTCATTCAATCAACTCTAATACAACGAACTACAATAACTTTTAAATTATTTTACTTGCTGTTACGGAACCCTTCATGGGCGAGTCCGACTTGGCCGCTTTTTTAAATGTTCCGATAGTTCTACAGTCGCGTATGTCATTTGGAAGGGTATTCCAAACTCTCAGTGCATGAATAAGAAGGAGCCAGAGTAAATGCGGGTGGTGTGGGGAGTGAGCGAGAGATCAAAATTATATATCGAATCTCTTAATTTTGTTGTAATGTGAGAGATATGTATATGATGTGTGGGATGCTGAAGTTATAGTTTCCTTATGTTGTGATCATAATAGCCTCCATAGTCATTCTCATAGACAACAACATCGATGGGGCGTTCCTCGAGAGCCATTGATACGTATGTAGTAGACGCCGCTAAACATCGAACATTTTCTTGGTATCAACTCTACAATTCTATCAAATATATTTTACTGGGGTCACCAATCTTCCTGCCTATTGCAGTAAATATTGCAAATGGAAATTGAAGTCATTATGGAAAAAGTGCGACTTGGTGATCCATGGGGAGATTTAATTCAAAAATGAACGAGAACATCGCGAAAAAATTAGTAAACGTAGTTTTTGTTGTCTGCCTCTGGGCTTTCCTATGCCTCATGCTTTGTATTAATTTATCAATAAACATTATGAAGATCATGTTTTTCTCGCAGCGTTGCCAAGCAACCCTGAGCGCATCGTCGGTGGCTCTGTCACCAACATCAACCAGTACCCGTTCGGAGCGGCTTTGCTACACTCGATCACGGGCGTTGTCTTCATACAGGCGTGCGGCGGGTCGATCCTTAACACTAGATCAATCCTCTCCGCGGCACATTGCTTCGAGTGAGTTGGACTGTGTTTAGATTCTATCCATTACGTTACGTTTTGAGCCCATCAGTATGTACATTGAGTATTGATGTTACGATCTACAGATAGCGTCATATCATGTAATATATATCTACGCGACTTGTTAGTGTTACTTTTCTTGCTACACTCAGTAAAATCAAGCACTACAATTAAATACGACCTGGGACAATAGTCACCACCGCTATTGTTTCAAAAAGCCTACATTTTATGTGTGTGCTCTTGTAATATATTCGATACCTCGGCACTAAGTTATTGACGAAATTCATAGAGGAAGGTAGTCGGGAAGGAAAGGAATTTCAACGTCGAAAAATATATTAGTCATGCTCTCACCTTTCTAAAAAAAATCCATTGTTTAGGGGCCCGTAGTCATAGTTGTTCAACAAATTATAAATGGTATTTATTTAAGGTTAGAAAAAGTGAGGCTCGTGTGCTTGGGGGCGCGCGACCGACATCTACACTCCCTGCACTTCCCCTCAGATTGCATGAAGACTGCGTTCAAAGAGCGCGCGCTAGTATTTTATTTCTGTCTAGGCTTTGATGTAAACTTTACCGAAATATAGTGGTGTTTATCATAGCTATAACAATAAGTTTATTAACGTTGTTGTACAGTGGCATTGGTTACAACGCGGCCCGTAACTGGCGTCACCGGCTCGGCTCCACATGGGCCAACTCCGGCGGGAGGGTCCTCAACACAGCGCAGATCATCAGACACCCGCAATACAACACCCGGACCCTCGACAACGATGTCGCCATATTGCGCACCTCTACCGCCATAGCCTACGTCAACAATCTTGTGCAGCCAGGGAGTATCGCTGGCGCCAATTACAACCTCGGCGATAATCAAGCGGTGTGGGCTATCGGATGGGGAGTTACTTCGGTAAGTTACTTCAATTTCTAACTTGAATGTTAATACTTTCATCCGCATTTCTGTGTACTAATGGTCGCCCAGTGGTCTAAATTTGACCATAAAAAATTATGCATGATTTTAAAAAAAATAGCGTTCTGCACTCCTTCTCTATAGAATAAACTATTTGTGTGCGAAATTTCATACTCCTCCAGCCGCGCAATTTTCGTAAAAGGGGTACCAAGTTTTTGCTTCACGTATTAAAATATATAAGATAAGAAGTCGTACCGACTATCTAGTCATATCGCGACGTAGTCCTATAGATATTAACGCGACATTTTACTGCACTTTCTTCTTTAATTATACTTTATTATCCCCTTTAAAGCACATACATCCTAAAGATAACGGGGTCTTCTCTAAATTGAACTCATAGTAGAAGAGAGACAAGATCTAATTTCCAAGACCAGTATCATTGGAGAAACCAAGGCCGCCAGTATCTGCTGTCTGGGTCACGTGGAGAGGGTGGGAGACGAGCGCGCAGCGAAGAGAGCGTACATGGGACGACCCAGGTAGCGCTGGAAAGATGTCGTCGCGCGCACGGAGTATAATGGTGTCGAAGGCCAGGATCACTGACCCATCGGAGTGAGTAAGGAGAAGATACTTTATATAAACGTGTTGTTTCAGTCTGGCGGTCTACCATCTCAGCAACTCCGCCACGTACAAATCTGGACGGTAAACCAGGAGGTGTGCAGACAACGGTACGCCGCCGTCGGCAGCACTATCACGGCCAACATGCTGTGTTCCGGGTGGCTGGACGTGGGCGGTCGCGACCAGTGCCAGGGTGACTCCGGGGGGCCATTGCTGCACAACAGGGTGGTAGTGGGAGTGTGCTCGTGGGGCAGAGGCTGCGGTCAGGCGAGGTTCCCCGGCGTCAACGTGAGGGTGTCCAGAGTATCCGCATGGATCCAGGCTAACTCTTAACACGGAGCTGACTCACGACTGCTTCACGGATTCCATTGATGTTTAATATACTTTTTCAACGAAACTGGGCATTATTTATAGCTGTATCTAAATCTGATTGAACACAGCCACCACACATATGGCCACAGAAATAGAACACATGAGGTATTAAATTTAATAGTTCTGCCACCTTTCAAACCAGAATAAAACAGTGCAGTGCATGTAACAAGGTGTGCAGGGGGAAGGAATGCACGTTGATTGGCCTGATGTCCTGAATGGTCGGGACCAAACTCGGTAACACAAATAAGCCTGAATGCCTGAAAACGTTCGCCCTGTGTTATTTATGGCATACGAGGGGCATACCGAAAAGATCGGTAATCGAGTACTTTCGATTTAATTAGATTAAAAACTCTTTTTGATGAATAAACACTGGTTAGTTGAAAATCGAATACAATTGACAGAATTAAAAAAAAATTTTTTTTAAAGAACAATATCAGTTTGAAATTGATAGGTCGATAAAAAAATGGAGCTTACAAGAGAAAGTTTCCGTGCCATAATTTTTTACAACTTTCGACGAGGATTATCTCAGGGACAATGTCTCGCTGAGCTTATATCTATATTCAAGAGTGAAGCGCCTAGCCAGACGACAATATATCGCTGGTATTCTGAATTCCGGCGTGGACGTGCTTCTCTTGGCACCGTACCTTCCACAGGCCGGCCAAAAACAGCGGTTACACCAGAAAATGTCGCTGTTGTGCGCCGAATGATACAGGATGACCGACATATTACATATGAGCAGATTCGGGCTACTTTAGGGATAGGTATGACTGCGATACAAACTGTTTTACATGGTGAACTGGGAGTGAGAAAGCTAGTTTCCCGCTGGGTGCCCCATAATTTGTCCGAAGAGCAAAAGGCGGCTCGTGTCAATTGGTGCCGGTCTACTCTGCAACGCTTCAACGGAGGAAAGTCAAAAGCAGTTTATAACATTGTCTCTGGTGATGAATCATGGATCTATTCATATGAGCCAGAAAGAAAGCATCAGTCGGCTGTCTGGGTCTTCGCAGGTGAGATCAAGCCAACAAAAGTTGTCCGCTCTCGCAGCGTATCGAAGAAAATGGTCGCTTCGTTTGTCGCGAAAACAGGACATGTAGTCACAGTTCCCTTAGAGGAACGGAGAACGGTTACCGCTGATTGGTATACAACGGTTTGTTTGCCACAGATGATATCCGAACTCCGTAGAGGTAACCCGAAACGACGCATAATCCTCCATCACGATAATGCGAGCTCTCACACCGCTCAGAAAACAAGCGAGTTTTTGAAGCAGGAAAACGTTGAATTAATGGATCATCCTCCATACAGCCCTGATCTGAGTCCCAATGATTACTTTACATTCCCTAGAATCAAAGATTTATTGCGTGGTCAGCGGTTTCAAGGTCCAGAAGAAGCAGTGGAAGCATACAAATCGACGATTTTGACCATGTCAACTTCGGACTGGAATTGCTGCTATAATAATTGGTTCGAACGAATGCAAAAGTGCATTAACTGCAACGGAGAATACTTCGAAAAGCAATAAAAATAAATTTAGTTATTTCCTGTATGTATTGTTTTATATTCCCGATCATTTCGGTATGCCCCTCGTATGAATAACTAACAATACGAGTATAGAATGTAATCTCCTTAGTGCGTGCCCCACACGTCGACTCATGCTACTACACCTACTTCCCCTCTCACCCCGCAATGCCCCCGATACCACTAGGGCTGATACATATACGTTGTCAGAAACGAACAGACGCAACGTGTACGAAAGAGCAAGAGGCAACGCAAGCAAACACTTACTGACTGGTTTTTTTGTTTCATGTTATCATGACCTGCTTGAATGCGTCCGGAGCGGGAGTTTCATTTTCATACTAACTTGTCATCATCATCAGCCGGGGAACGTCCACAGCTTCATGGTATGTCCCGAGCCACTTGCATTCAGCGATTCCACGCCACCTTAACTAGGTCGTCGGTCTACCTAGTAGGGAGGAGCTGCTCGAGAAGTTTTACTCTCCATCGGTTATCGCTTCTTCGAGCGATGTGGCCTGCCCATTTCCACTTCAGCTCACCGACTCGTCGAGATATGTCGGTGAGCCTAGTTAGTCTACGGATTTCCTCACGTAGAGAAATTCCGAGCATTAGCGCATAGCATACTAACTTGCATTATTAGTTATGGTAATGTTATGGGTGATGTGTTACCGGAGTGTCGGTCGGGCTGGATGCCTGCGCCGCGAGCAGTAGATGCAGTAGTCGCGGCAGTAGCCGGTGCTGGGGCGCCGCGCACGCGAACAAACGTCGCTCCATCTCCCCGGCGCCGGCGGGCGTTGTCTCCCGCTCCCAACGCGAGCCCGCCAACACCACGCGGACCGACTCCTCTGATAACGAACTCTCTAAACAAATGTATATTTATATTTTATTACGTGTGACAAACATGACTACAATTTGCGAAATAACTACAAATACATCGAAACACTTGACTTGAACCAGACCCTGGTTCGAGACTATTGCTTCCCAAATAGGAATAATACCCGTGCTCTCTAGCAAATGTATTAGGAAATGTACACATTAGTTCAATACGATATCCAAATACGGATGACGTTTCAAATACGGCCTGCAATTTGTACACTATTTAAAAATCAATAAAAAAATATATTGTCTTGTTAGAAAAATACTAGAATTGCATTTTTTGGAAATATTTTGGTTTTGCAATAATTATTATTTTTGGTACTCAGTGGGAAAACTCTGTCATTTCGTTGACGCCGTATTTTTTTTTGTAAGTTTTGCCTACTTTTTGCTTATTTATACGTTTCATTTATTCAGAATCAATTATTGTTTACAGTATCCATACATAATAATAATGTAAAAAAGTAGATCAATTAATAAACTAAATCGACGATTGCCCTTTTGCTCGACGTTGAGCTTGTTTCAATATAGAGATTAATACTGTCGTATTCGTTTATGGAAATAATTTAAATAAAACCGCAACAATAAAACAATTTATTGTACCAATTTAACACTAGTCAAGTTTCGCAGTTATAACAATTGATCTAAGAGAGGGACTGACTAAACACGCTAGCAATGCCTCGCCTTATGTCGATTGAGCTGACATAGCAAAACATGACCAGTCCCGAACATTAAAAAATAACTAAATAAAACAAGTGAATGAAAAGTACATTTGATACATGATTTTGATATACGACACCTCTTAAGCTAAATCCATCGAGCCGTTCAGGCCGCAGAGCGTGCCAAACAATTATACATACATACATACACTCCAAAAACATAACCCTCGTTCTGATGCAGTCGGGTAAATATTAAACACTTTTCTTGATGCCGGTGCTCCCATACACTCGCGGAACGTGTATGTAAAAAATACGTGCTCCAGTGTTATAATTAAATAAAGCAACCGTTATAAAATGGTCAACATAAGTTGGCAAGATCTGCTATGGTTTGGTCAGTGGTAGAGAGACCCAACATACCTGCCCCAGCGTCGATGTGAGTGTATTCCTGCGACAGCATGATACGTTCGAGCGGCTCCAACTCCCTCACCAGGGATATACCAGCTCGACGCACCACGGCGCACCACCACCCGTTCTCTAAGTCCGATATCTGAAATAAAACCATCACATGGTATCGTTCCTAACCACATTAATTAATTGCCCTATAGGTTTTGGTTCCCTTGCATAAAATACAGCTGTATCTTTGATTGAGTTTTACATATAAGTTTGATTTTTCACAGTTGCAAATCTGCGGTCTCAGATTTGCGTCTTCTATATTAATTTCAACTTCATACCTCTACGCGTTCCTGAGAAAAAGGTCTTGACAGACGGACAACAAAGTGATCCTATAAGGGTTCCTTTTTTATTTTGAGGTATGGAAGCCTAGAAAATGAGCCATTAGTTTGTAAACTAAAATTATTAAGCAATTTTTAAAAGAGTTGAACATTTTATTTTCTATGCTAATCAATACTCACATGATTAGCCACCATGAGTCCGAGTGGCTTCTGTAGTCCCTCCATATACTGCATGCACCAGCTGTACAAGTCCGACCAGCATCTGTTATAAAAACAATATTGGAAATTGGAATATATAAAAATAGGATGGTCTTTAAATACTTAAACAACATAAAATATATTAAAAGAAAAGTAGAAGCAGTTCCATCGATCGTCCCCACACAAAATCATAACGTGCATATAATAATATGTATACATTCCCCGCCATAAAATTTTATAATTTTCTTTTAATAAATAACGCATAATTTGTACAATATATATTTGTCCAATATACGGTTGGCAACTGCGGGGCAACCGCATGCGCCCTCCACTGGTTATTCTGCTCCGTGGTTAAACGTTTGTATCGATATTTGAGTCATCTCGTAAAATGTTTTTTGTGTTATACATCTCATATAACAAAATGTTAAAAATGTAATAAAAAACCAAATCTAAAGCATTTTACTATTCGAGGAACTATATTTTTCGCAATTTTTGAGACTTACAAATACCAGTGAAAAATGAAAATTATGACGGTTGTTTAAATAATTATTACGTCTTTTTATTTTGGCGTTACGGTATAAAATACAATTCCACACCAACCTTTTTTTGTGTCAAGTACCCAATTCTCATAATTAATTGATCTTCTGAAGTTTGTTTTTTAGAAACTTTCAAAGTCGGTTAATCAAAACGAAGATTGTATACCCGGTTGCAACATTGGCATAAATAAAACAACTGTAATAACACAGAATAATGTACGTCACTTGTGCATGAGATGTGAGTGGTCGGAGGACGGAGCTCGTGCGGCGAGGTGCCTGAGCCGCGCCTGCACCGCGTTGACGCAGCTCTCACCCAGGTCAGAGCCCTCGGCGATCTCGCTGCTGCCCCATGTGCGACGGTATATCTGAACAATGTCACACCGACTCACAAACCTTTCATCAACGGATATATTTAAAAAGATATCCCTGAATGTATGGTAGCTTGATAGCATATACAGGAAAAATTTACCTGCAGGTTACCATTGGAGTGTCATCATAATAATCAGCTGCATGAATCCACAACCTCAAAACACACCCTCCCGTATCGCTCCCATAACTCAAGAACAGACTCGGTTATACGTTAGGCTTGTAGTAAGTACCTTTTCTCTTATATTTACTGGGCAATCTGAATTTACTGTACAAAAACCGTATTGTTATCGGCGGGATATATTCTTTCAAAAGCCATACTTTTTAAATACCGTAATTCCGTCCCCCGTCCTTTCGACGCTATCATTTGCTGCGTTTATTTGCGACACTAGTTTATTATGAGTTATCACGTGCAATGTGGCCTCCCGTAGATAATTACTAGTCAGGCCGTCATAAGAATATATTTTTTCCAATTGGTAGCAGTCGACATAAACGTGGTACATTAAAGTGTCAAAATAAATGAATGTGATGTAGTATACCGCGAGGGCCTTGTTGACGACAGCGGGCGGGAACAGCCCGGGCGCCAGCAGACGGTCGCGGTACTGCTGGTGCGAGGATAGCTGCGGCAGCGGAGCCACGCCCTCGCGCCCGCACACCGCGCGCCATCGAACCTCCGCGCCCAACGCGCTACCTGAATATAAATTAAAAAATTATAAATTGTAATTAGCTAACCTTTACGTATTATGAGATACATAATAGAGAAAGAGAGCCTACACCTGTCGCACAGGGCTCCCCCTTTGACAGACTGTACGGCTACACCATATTAATTCAATTGTTTTGATCAATATTTTTTAATGCCCTAACAGATCTCATGTTCCCTTAATGTTACTAAATGGGAGTCTACAAACGAAGACTAAATATAAGCCAACGACATCGTCTATAGCACGCTTAACGGGATTTCGCTTCGTCAGTTTCATACTAAATTTCTGTTGCTATAATCTTTTAAAATATAATAGCTGGCTTTGTGCAGTGATTATATAAAAATAGGGCATCGGGTTGTAATGTCGTGAAATGAGTACCATTAACATACAACTTTACAGTGAACCACAATTTTTATCTTTACACACTTTTTACTATTCTTGTTCAAAGCGCCATCCAGGGACTATTAGCTGCGGAACTGCTATTGTAGCGAACTATAAAGTTGTAAATTAATGAGCCTTATTTCGCGAAACTATAATTTTATGTCCTATTTTTAAGTAATTACTTATCAAAGCTAGCCATTCTATTTTAAAAGATTATGGCAGCAGAAATTTAGTATGGAAGCATTCGGAGAGGGATCCCGTTAACATCTGATGAGATTGTGGTTGCGATATCTTTAATAATACAATGCATAAGACAGGACTAATTTGGACAATAATTGATTATTGGTTTAGTCAGAGTCTTATTACAATCTGATTATAATTAGCAACTCACAACTCAAATTAAATATTTTAATTGAAAAACCGTCCTCTCTCTCTCTCTCTCTCTCTCTCTCTCTCTATATATATATATATATATATATATATATATATATGTGTGTGTGTGTGTGTGTGTGTGTGTGTGTGTGTGTGTGTGTGTGTGTGTGTGTGTGTGTGTGTGTGTGTGTGTGTGTGTGTGTGTGTGTGTGTGTGTGTGTGTGTGTGTGTGTGTGTGTGTGTGTGTGTGTGTGTGTGTGTGTGTGTGTGTGTGTGTGTGTGTGTGTGTGTGTGTGTGTGTGTGTGTGTATTCCTGAAAAGCTACAACTTGGGTGTCTTCAAGTCGAGGGTGACGAGGCACCTTCTAGACCAACGCACACCATCATAGGCTACACCGTCGCTTACCATCAAATGAGATTGTAGACAATCGTAGATCTATATTCAGTATGAAAAAGTACTTACAGTACTTCAGTTGTGCGTGCGTAGAAATTCGTCAGTGTAGGAAGACAACATACATTACTACACAGGACCCACTGAATGGATCGGGATAAACGTAGCCTTAGATGTCCCTCTCCATGATATGTGAGCAAGCCGAATTTCATCACGATCAGTTATGTCGCTAATGCCATGAGACAAAAAACACACTTTCATATTTATATTTCTTTGATTTATACACAAGAAATAATCGAAAATTAGCTCAAAGTAGATAAAACGTTTACGAAAGGTTTAGCTTATATCTAGAATCTAGGATATTAACAAGAACTTGAATAAACAAAAATAGTCATTTGTTTACAAAATTCTAAGGGTCTAAGTTCCCGATCCTTTTTAAAGTGCAGATCCTTAAAATAATCAACTTGTGCCATGAATTGTTTATTTATCAGTAGTTGTTCATAAGGAACTGTGAAAGACTGGTAGATGAATTTCATAGTAAAGCTTACTTGTGATGACTGTTTCTCCATCAGGTTGACTCCAAAGTGCCCAAATCACATTGCTTCCTTCTCCGAAGCCGATAGTGTAGTCCAATAAGTCCAACTGAAAGGCACATATACAAAACTAGATTTTGGAACAAAATATAATTCAATAGAAATGAAATAGACCTACTCCAAAGCGTAAAACGTACCAATTAATAACGAATACAATACTTTAAATATTTTTGTTCTCGTTATGTTACGGATATCATTAGAAACACCTCAATGCTCTTTGCGCTGTATATCATAAACATAACGCCATAGGATGTCAGGAATGCCGAACTCAAATGTGAATAGGCGGGTTGTTTTATTGTTTTATTTATCGAGATGTTGAACATGATTGTGAAACTCATGGGAGGGAAGGTCTTTGTCCAGCAGTGGGACCAAAAGTTAAATAAAAGTTTAAGTATTGGGGTGGGGGTGATTTATAAAAATAGTATTCCCAGTTAATTTTTATTTTCATCATAAGAGCCATTGTAAGTTATGTTACCTGTGGGCCGAACACGCGACAAATATGTGAGAATCTGACTGCGCCCGTACCGCCATCTTGCATTTCCATGACGACAAACTCGCACTCGCTTGGAAAGGAAAGGTACGCCACTAGGATTATATTCCCGTCGCGTCCAACCTTCGCAGCCTTTTGTAGCATATGCCCATGAGCTGAAAAACATAATTTTAGAAAAAGTTAAAACACAGCTGTCTGTAAACGTAGTTCTTATCTACCGGCACAGATGGCGCTAATTGTGATAGGCACATTCGCAGCATGTGAAAGGAGACTTCGAGTCGCGTATGCTTGGGGGCGCGCCACCGACTTCGACACTCCCCGCACTGCCCCCGCAGATTGCATGAAGACTTCATTCAAAGAGCGCGCGCTAGTGTTTTAAGTATGTCATGTATGGTCTAGACTTTGATATAACTGTGGTGTTTATAATAGCTTTTACTTATGAATCAGTTTTTGGAGAATAAGGTGTTGTATTGACATTCAAGAATGATCTTACGGGGTGGTTTCGGTCTGACGAGTGTCTGTGAGAGTGGCGGCGTGACCGCAGCGGGGGTGCCGCCCTCGTCGAGCATCCAGGCGCGCAGACACGTGTCGCCGCACACTGCCACCACCATGCCGCGCGTCACTATCACTCCGTATGTCTCCACGCCGTCAGTACTGCTTTTACCTCTGCAGCAATTACAAGTTGTATGGAGAATCCCTATTTTTTAAACAACATGGAATGAGATTGGTAGAAAAAGAGTTGCTGCAACTGCACTGCACAAAAACAACGACCTTCGTGACGCAGTTGCCTGGTCGTTAGGCGGAAGGTCTCGGGTTCGATTCACGGTGTTATGTCACAAGCCAATGGCGGCTCAACAACTCTGACACACCTGTGAGGTCAATTAACGACCCTACAGTCTACATGATAAGATGAAAACAATATGTATAGTGCTGTAATTGCACTGCACACATGTTCTTTTTCAAGAAGTTGTAAAACCTGAAAATCAACAAACAATTTTTTATAGGACCATCCCTAAATACAATGGAACAAAATTAACCCAAGAGTAGTTACAAGTTAGGTTAGTAGTTATAGACTGAACACCACATACACCACACATTCTTCCAGCTCAGACCTACTGTACTTTGGACAGTAGACACCTTAGCTGAATGCCACATAATATGACAATGATATATACCAGTGTTGCTCTTTAAAGGTATAACTCTCTTTTACCTGAGCGCTCCGGTGATACCAGACAAGAACCGTGGCACTGTGGACTCTCTCTTTAGCTGTGTAGTGACAGCGGCACCGGTCACTGGCAATTTCACCAGCAACAAACCGCCTTCACCACCATGACCAAAGGCGAGGGCAAACACCGCCTCCCCATTGTCGCGAAGAAGAGATGCACAAGTGTGGGCCACTCCTGTAGCTGCAGGAGAAAAACCTAATTATTACTGTTAAAAAAAATAAAGTACAAAATAAAAATACTGGACAAGTGTGTTGGACTCAGGCACTGAGTACAGAATATGAATAAATAACATACTGATGATAATCATCTTGTATGAGAATAAGTTTCGTCTGGCGAAAAAACACAGGCAATTCTTAATTTTTTTATTTTTAAATTAAATACAAAATACGACAAGCACTGGAACAGTTTGTAACCATACAAACGATTCACATGAGATATAACTAATAAATTATACTTTTCATATTCCTATATTTGTGCTGTAAGACCTTCCTTCTTGTGAAACAGGATTTTAGGGATTCTAATGTGAAGTACCCTTAGGGTTTTATACACTTCCAAGGCAATATTTCACTTACTGCAGACTTGAAGTCTTTGATATTAATTTCAACTATGTACCGTCACATATTCCTAAGAAAAATGGTCAGACAGATGGACCACAACATGATTATAGGATCATGTTCCTTTTAGGGTATGAAGCCACAAGAAGATTTACTTGGCATGATATTATAATAACTCCATTTAAATAATAATACCAAACTTACTTGGGCTTGAATACTGGTTCAGAATATAATAGTTGCTGGGATTGTTGACAGAGCTGGTATCATGGAATATTGATGGGGATGATGAACTCATTGAACCAAAGGTGGACTGAAAATAATAATACACATATTTATATTTACTCTGACCTGTTTCCCCAACAATATTGTTTTTAAAACTTGTAAAATAATTACATTCTAATATATTTATGGGGGCAGGTTCATGTCCAATAATACATAATTTTTAGCAATAGGCTAATTTTGATTTTGTTAACGTTTTAGCATTACTCATATCAACAAAATAAATGTTAAATTTAGCATGCATGTAGTCAAGGCATGGAGGACCTAGGCAATTTTTTATTATGGCCTTTTAAAAATCCCAGCATAAGTACTAATTATTTATCTATAAATTACATTTACGTTAAGATCAATTACTGTACAGATTTAGTAAAGTCAAGAATATAAAATCAATGAAAATTTTTTACATCAAGGTACTGCACAAAATTTTGTAAAATAAAGTCCACTATGATGCATTGAATTCTTATGACATCTCAATAAATATCATTTTTCTAGATGTAATTGCATGTATTGTTTATTAATTTATTTCTAAATCTGTATCAAATTTTAACAAGAGTGTGTCCTTGTTCAAGCAGTGGGCTAAACCTTAATAAGTCATTTCCATATATTTAATTAATTCAGTGCATAATAGTGACTTAAATTTACATAATTTAGTGCAGCACCTTCTTACAGCTATTTAGTACCTTTTTGTCCAAAATCTCAGGATGTGGAAAAATCAGTCTGTGCACGGATGACACTGTAGCAGCCAGTATGATGACCTCATGTGTCGAAGTACGTTCATAAACTGTCATATTATTTAAAGGTGGAGTACCAGGTGCCACTTTGCATCTCAAGTGTGCTCCAGACAGATTTATGTCAAGTGACGCTTCAGACAGCTCTATTGCATCTGGTGTTGTTTGCCTGTCAATAATAATATTTGTACAAATAGTTTTTAAAAAAATGGTACTTTGACAAAAATATAACTGTAACAAGTATCAGAGAATTTGCTAGAATTTTTTTAAACCAACCTCTGTCTATAATGAATTATACAATCATTTTGATTTGATTACAACCCATATGAGGGATTGAATTTTGGATCTCTAAGATATTCAATCATATCTGACCCACAAGCATCATTTGCAATCAAAGAGCAGACAACAGCAAAAGAACTTACAAAAATTGGGCCTTTGGTCCCGTCTTTGCACCCCCTTTTGTACACCCAACCTTAATTTCTAGTAACTAAAGTAAGGTCAGGCCATTGGTAAAATACATTTTATGCAAGGCTTTATTTTCTACATAGTGTAGGTAGATCGGAGTTGATCAGTTGAGGGCTAAATATTTAGTGGTAAAGGTAAATAAATGTTAAAACTTATAGTTACCAGTATATGAATCGATTTCTCGTTATAGGTTTCATTAAATCTCTATACCAATATCCTCCGGCTTTTTGAGGAAGTTTGATGTCTTGTAACGTGCTATGAGTACCTCCTGCAAATCAGTTTTCACATACAGAAAATTAAGAACAAAAGTGTCACGTAGAAAATTGAAAGAAGTAGACAAATCAAACCTGTATTTAGTATAATTTCTCTCCATTTTTCAGGAATGTTGTAATTTGGAGTAATTTCTTTAAATGTTACCGGTATTGCTTCAAGCTCCATTTTTAAGGAAGCGATATCTCTAATTGAGATTAATCGAATTTAGATATATACTTTATAACGCATCAAGCGAGATATATATTGTTCCCGCAATTATTATTAAGTTTTAGGTTATTTATGCTAACAAACAGACAAACTTTTAAAAACACGCCATTACTATTTACACCAATTTACTTTTTTTTGTAAGATTTTTCAGGAAAAGGCAAAGGCAAAACACCATACAGCTATGTCTTTGATAATGATATTCTATCACAGAATTTTAATATTATAAAAATGAGGCCGAAGCCATTTCTTCAGTTTTCTCAATAAAATGTATAATTCTTTTCTTGACGATAATTTCAAAAGTCAGCCTAGGTTTCAACATAATTAGAAAGAATTCATATACGTGCCATATACCGATTGTACTTGACATGGTAAACCCTTTCGATCGCGTCAAAACCCTCACAATTTTGCGTAATTGATACTATAATTTCGTCCGTGACACTTTTTGCACTATATCACAACACCTAGGAGCATTTAATCACTACGTTCTACACAACACTATAACACCGGACCGGTCGATGTGGCTTATTATGAAGAAGGCCTATATCCAGCAGTGGAACTAGTGGAAGTTTCCTGGCTGATGATGATGATATAACACAAAAAGAACACATAACAGTATTATTTACAAATTACTAAAATTGCAATGAACCACAGTATTTCAAGCTCGCGCCAAGAATCCATGACATTTACACATGTATATAAAAACAGATTTGACGTTTTCACTTAGACACACTTGAAAACTTTTTACACTACACGGACACATATAATCCATGTTGCTTTACACAATGTTGTCATGGTTACCTACAACATGACGTCATCGCGAACAATATCCAACCAATGTTACTATTTTAATAAATATAAATATATTCAGTGTTGCCCTACGTCCGTTACTTAAAAATAACATTTGTTGTAGAAAAATAAATGTATCTTATTGTTTCTTGATTACTAAAATACACACACACTGTAGATAAACAACAAGTGAAATAAATGTCTAATTTTATGCACTCGATTGTAAGGCTGCATATCTTACATCTCATACATTAATCCTGTCAATTCTTTTTGGCAAACGTCCATGTAACCAAGGCCATTAAAAAGAAGATATAAGTATATAATCACGTCTATGTATCACATGTAAAAATAAGGTCAGCCTTAAAACCATAGACTAAATAGATTTTTTAAGCTAGAAGCTAAGGTAAAGGACATGTTTTAAATTCGGCCTGTACTTGTACTATTTAAAAAATCAAGTAATAATCTAAATATATTGTATAGAAAAACACTATAGTTAGAATTTTGCATTTATTTTAAGTGTACAACATACAAGAGACCACGTACCGGGAAACGTCTACCAGGCCGTCCCCCTACTAGATGGACCGACGACCTGGTTAGAGTCGCGGGGAGTCGCTGGATGCAGGTGGCTCGGGACCGGTCGATGTGGCGTACCATGAGGGAGGCCTATGTCCAGCAGTGGACGTTTCCCGGCTGATGATGAAGTACAACATTATTTTTTGTACTAAGTGGCCTTCGCGCGTCATTTAGTTGTTGTTTTTTCATAGAGGAATGGGTTATGGGAATGTTTCCAAGAGCTACCGAACTACCAATCAACGACCTAAACGGCGTAGTTACTCTAATACAGTTTACTGTCAAACGAAATGAGGCAAAGAGCTTCAGTTGTTCTGCCTGAGTAATGGTATAAAACTGCCAGAAACCAATACAATACACTATCAGCTTTCTTATACAACAGACTCAACAGGAACCTTAATTTACACAATAAACCTAATTATGAATTTAAGAAAACATTAACCAAATGGATTAAAGCAAAAACATACCAACAAACCGAAGCTCTTTTAGAGGTAGTATCATAGTTATCTCACACACACACACACACACGTTAATTGTAAGTAGCACCTATGATATAAATAAAAATAGTATTTGTATAACTTAAATAACTAGCGGAAGAGCGGGGCCTATTAATACAAGTTTTTTAAACTTAAAAGGAGTGTCCCAAAAACTGTAGTGTTAAGGTAATCATATACAAGAAAATAAATATTTTTCATTTTCAAAACTATGTTTTTAGGGTTCTGTGCCCAAAGGGTAAAAACGGGACCCTATTACTAAGACTCCGCTGTCTCTCCATCTGTCTATTTGTCCTTCTGTCACCAGGCTATATCTCATGAACTTTGACAGTTAGATAGATGCCATTTTCACAGTTGCCGCTATAACAACAAATACTAAAAAACAAAATAAAATAATTCTTTAAGGGAGCTCCCATACAACAGATATGGTTTTTTGTCGTTTGTCCGACTCGCACTTGGCCATTTTTTAAATGTAGCACGAAATGAGTTGGCGTGCTTGATATGCTGATGCTGATTGATTCGTGTTTGCAGAGCATATTTGCTATGTTTATTCGATCAAATGTTCGATCGAGTATATACCAAAACTCGAACATAAAATGTTTTTGTTGCATTGTGTATGGACGGTCATTCACTCATATAAGTATTCTGTGAGACAGTGGTCAGATAGGGAATGAATGAAATTATTGAAATCTGACATATTCTATTATCTTTGATTTGACACAGCTAGGAGTATATAATCTGTGACGCAGAACGACGACGATAACGAACGCACGCAATTTTTTTTTGGTCACAAATTCAGAAATGGAGTTTGAGGGAGCTTGGATTTGTTGAGATAAAATAATTATTTTTTTCTTATTATTCAGATGTTTGATAGTGATAAAACGAAGAATGTAATCTGGAATATCAATATGATAGTGATTTTGTGTCCTGAAAAAACAGTATAGGTGAGCGTAAAAATCATTGATTTTTTAAAATTCTTTTATTTTAATGAGTTGAACACGAGTAATGGTCGAAATATAAACACAAGTGAGCTACCAGTTTTCGCCTAAATTAATTAAACGTCAGGGAGAAGTGTCTCCAGACCATGTCTAGACTATCATATCAAATGTAGACCAAGAAAATTGTATGTAATACTTTGATCAACCATATTTTTTTCTTCTCATTTGTTTTCTTTATATAATAATTGTATTACTTGCATGTATGGTTTGTTCCCCCAAAATAATGTTCCAGTCATAACAGTACCTTTTTTTTGCTATCATAAGAACATAAAAACTATTATTACTGCTACACTGTTATATTATTATAACTAACACATTTATGCACCCAGGTTGTTGTTATAGAAAAATGACTAGGATATATTCTTCCAAACTGTCTTATGTTAATAATTTATATTTTGTGTATTTTTATAACTTTTATACCAAGTTTTGTAAGTTATTAGTTGTAAGCTGCTTATCAAATAATTTAACAAATTCTCTTGTAAATTAATTAAAGAAGAGTGGACATCATGATGTGATTTGAGAACTGCTATAGACAGCCTGCCTTACTCTCTATTGGTCATTGGTGCGCTCGCAGCTAGAATATGCCTCCTCCTGTATTTGGAATATTCACAGTGTTATTTATCTTAATAAAATTCAAATATTTCAGAAAAACTGTACCCGAGTACTCTATGGAAAATAAACTTTCTGCTATCTCTCTTACTGAAACCTTATTTTAGAATACAAATTACTAAATATGAGTTAAAGAAGTAACCTCTTTGACAAGTTTATGCAACATTTGTAAAAGTAATTTAAATTGTCCATTACTCAGATCACCTCAAACATTTGTAACTTCAGACATTTGTAGTTACAGAAGCACCCCTTAACTGAATGTGTCCTTTTAAAAATAGCTTTATAGGTGTGGTTATCTTTCAATCATCCCAAGAGAGAGCACACAACCTACTTATCAGTTCATAATCTGATGACCTTGTACATTCTTTAACTTTTTTATGTCCTTATTTTCATGGCTAATATAGCCAATTATAAAACATCGCTAAACACTCAACTAAAATATTCCTCAAGGTACTGTTTTCTATTGTAAGTAACAGAGGCACCCATTTTGCACACAGCTGTCACATTCCCAAATTTTCAGTCAATATGTGATGTCCAGCACTTATTGTAATGCTTACCACATCTGCTACCTCACTTATTTTGAATTGATGGTCATCCAATACTAATTTATGGATTTTCTTAGCCATTTCTGGTGTGGTTACTTCTTTTGGTGGACCATTATGATGTTTGTCTTGGCAGCTGGTACAACCTCATTTAAACTCTGCCACTGCATATTTTACTGTCGTAAATGATGAAGCAGACTCCCCCAGAGTTGTAACCAGTTCAGCTGTTATATTTGTTAGAGTCGGAGACCTTTTAGATGAAAGTATTGAGTCACATACCAGTGACCATATTTAAAACTTCACTGACAGCATTCACTATTGCTGGCTAGACAAACTAAAACAAGGAAACTGGCATCTTCTTTTTTTAAATGTAATGTGAATTGTATTTTCGAATGCAATAATTTATCTTATTACAACCACCATCTCAAGGTCCTTTGGAATGCAATAACCTATACTCGGAATTTCTTTATGTGATAAAATCTGGAATGAAGAAATCTGTAGATGAACTAGGGTCATTGAGCCGAATTGTAAATTGGTAGGCCACATCACTCGAAAAAAGGATAACTGATGGGGGTGTTAAAGTTCTCGAATGTCGACCACATACGGAGACATGTGTACCGGTCCACCTCCCACTAAATGGACCGACGACCTAGTTAAGGTTGCTGGTAATCGCTAGATGCAACTGACTCAGAACCGGTCATTGTGGCATACTATGAAGAAGGCCTATGTCCAGCAGTAGACATTTACTGTAGGATGATGATCTCCAGGTCAGGTACTTCTGTGACCATTCTCGTAACTTTCTATTTTACAATTTGGTGTAGTCTATGGATTAGTTAGTAGTTAGTAATTATTTGCCTTCTAATAATAATTGTGTGACAAATCTTTTGCGCGCATTTGCTACGTATATTGAGGAAAAGCATCTTAAATATTTGGACTGTTATGTTGTAGGAGAGAATAATTGATGTATGTTTGAACTGCAGTATCGCGGTGGCGGGGTGCGAGCACGGCGCGGGCGGCGCAGCGGGCGGCGGGGGGCGCGGCGCGGACACCATCCGCCGCGTGAAGGTCAAGATGTCTTCGGTGTCGGCGCAGGGTGTCGTGGAGCGCGCCTCTGCCGAGCTGTCTCGCCGCATCACCGGACTAGGACTCCGAGGGCGCAAGCGTTCGCCCGGCGTAGTGGAGCGCGTCGCCAACGCCTTGTGCGGTCCCGCTGCTGCCGCAGCCGCGCCCAGAGTGCCGCGCCGCCGCCGCCCCTCGCCCCGGCCCCTAGTTTGGACACAGTTCATTCAAGATGAAAGGTTCCTCGAGAAGTTCTTTCTTTACTTCACGTCGGGGGAGCGCCGCGTGCTGGCGCAGGTCTGCGGCAAGTGGCGGGACGTGCTGTACGCGTCTCCGCGGTGGTGGAGCGGGCTGGTCGCGTCCCTTGACTGTCGCGAGGTCCGCTCCGTCACCGGCTGCTGCACGCAGAGGTTCTACAATTCTTTAGTTAGAAGAGGTATCCGTGGTGTGGTGCTAGTATCGGCGGCTGACGACGACATTAATGAATTTATAAAGCAGTTCCCGTTGTCCGCTCACCATGTACATGCTATTAGCTTAAAAGGATGCATGATAACCGATAGAGGGCTGGAAGCTATTTTGGATCATTTACAGGTTGGTGATCTACATTTTCTACTGAATAACGTGAAATCTCTATTTTGCTAAATTTCTCTCTTCTTATATCAAAACTTCTTCAATTTTTAGGTTCTGTTTGAGCTAGAATTAACTGGATGCAATGAAATAACAGAGGCTGGTTTGTGGGCATGCCTAACTCCACGAATTGTCTCACTCACGCTTACTGACTGCATTAACATTGCTGATGAGGCAGTAAGTACATTTATTAAATCATTTTAAAACATTCTGTCGATAGGTATCTGCAGCTTACAATATGTAAATAAGATACAGTGCATTTAAAGGGTAGCTAAAATGATATTCTGTTCAACATATTTTAAATTTTGAAAAACCTGTTTTCTTTTGAATAACAATTTTTGTACCCATAAATTGTGGTCCTGTAATTCCTTATACACTAGTTAAATCTAAATACTAAACCTACTCTAACATATCATACCCATAAATTGCCCTTCTTCCAATAATGCATAATATATGTTTCAAAATATTACAGTATTAAGTGGAAACTATTAATTTCAAGTGTAAATACATGTGCATGTTTAGTCGGGACACTTATGCCTGTATCGCTAGCTACCAACCTGTTATCTAAGTCTCACGTCAAACAGCTGTGGTAACGGTAACATTTGAAAACATACCCATACTTCTATCATATATAATAACACTAGGTGAGATAAAACCCCATTATAATGTCGTAATGCCACAATGTGACGTGTTCAGGTAGGAGCAGTGGCTCAACTGCTGCCATCGCTGTACGAGTTCTCGTTGCAAGCGTATCACGTGACGGACGCAGCCCTCGGGTACTTCTCTCCCAAGCAGAGCGCGTCACTGAGCGTGCTGCGCTTGCACAGCTGCTGGGAGCTCACCAACCATGGCATCGTAAACATTGGTATGTAGCCGTGTAAACTGTACATTCTTTATAACTCTCCTTGTCGTCGTGAAAACTCTACAGACGTTGAGTTTTATAGATCTAGCTAAATCTCTACTATGATTGAGCCTGAGACACAGAATAAATAATAGTATTTCGTACATAACGGAAGTTTACCGCCTCCCATCGGTCCGCGATACCTCACCTCCCCCGCAAGAAAATAACCTAAATACAGATCGTTATTATGGCGCTCGTGAATTTACTCACACATACACGTGTATATAAACGTCATCCGTTCGATCTATGGAAATGGAACCGATATCACAACATTTGTTTAAAATATCCAGCCTGTGCCTGAGATTGGTCAGCATTATGTGATGCTGATTCGCAGTTAAGTGATCTCAGTAAGATTTCATTAGTTGCCAGTAGAATGCAATCATTCTGTTTTGTATTTTTCATGAATTTATGGCACTATTTATAGCACACACCGCAATTTACAACAGTTTTCAGACTGTGTCGGACCCAGCAGCAGATAATTTATGTTTGTAACTTGCCGTCTACGTTAGTGATTCGTCCACTAGGTTGCGGTGTATTTCCAATAAATATGTGAAATTCGGATATTTGACATAAAATTCTTATTACGGTAGACAATACCTGATCTCAATGATCTAAAGTAAATGCTTACCGAAAATTGCAAAATCCCTTCTCCAATAAAATTAATATATGAGAGTGGTGGTAACACCGTTGGGTAAAGCATCATTCCTCGAATAATCAAGGTTTATTTAGTTGTTTAGAACTAAAGTACGAATAATAATAAAACATGAAGGAAAACACCATAAGAAAAGGAAAATTCACAGTTGTCTGTGAAGTCAAACGCATGCATTTTAGTCGTGTGGTAGATTATGACCAAGGAATGGTGTTGCTCACATCCGCAGGAGTTGAGAGTAGCACAGCTGAGCGATCGATAAACTTTGGCTATCGTCCACTGCTGAACATAGGCCTCCCGCATTGTACGCTCAGCGCGACCTTGGCCAGGTCGTTGATTCAATCAACGGTTATCCGTTCTTCGAGCGATGTGACCATCCCATTACTTCAACTTATTGATTCGTCGAACTATGTCGGTGACCTTAGTGCGTCTAAGGATTTCCTCATTCAGTATATCCTCATCACATAGATAAATTCCGAGCATAGATCATTCCACAGCTCGCCCATCCAGAGTGTATACTTTAAATTAAATTTAGTTATTTGATTTAGCTTTTCTTCAGAATGCTGTTGTCGTGTCTTTACGTTGGCTATACTCGTAACTATGTAGTTAGTGGCACCTGCACTACAGGGATTCATTGTAACTTTATATAACATCAAGTGTGGGTAAGTAAAAATTGACGCATTTTTAAAATCAATTTAACGTTAAGCTGTCATTTGGGCACGATGCCCAGTAAGCTAACGACATTTCCATGTTGACCATTCCAGGCGACTGCGTCGTTCAAAGGATATTTAAAACACTCGTTTCATACGAGGATTCAATTCTCTTTATAGTGTAACAGAAGTTGGAGTCGATTTTTAACTAAGTCAGTGATCCATATTTTTTAATAAAATTGACATATTTTACTCATAAGTGTTAACTGTACAGATCAACGCACCAGACCTAAGTGCATAAGTGATAGTCGAAATCGGGAAGTCAAATAAAATAATTGCAGCACAAGGGATAAATAAGACATAGTTCATATTTTATGTCGCCATTCATTTCATTTCAAAGTTTTCATAATAAATTAAAGCTTTATTAAGCTAAATAAGCTAAATGTATAGCTAAATAGCTTAATTAAGCTAGCTTTATTAAGCTAAATAAATTAATCCGACTAGTCATTGTTCGTTCGACGCTAATTTTCAAAAATAAAGGTCTGTATAAATACCACACGTATTCGTCTCGTCTTCACGGCTAGAAGACAACTCCCAATTATTTCAAGTCGTGTATGTATTTGGGTCAACACGTCGTCGTCGCTGCGGCGTCTTTGTATTGGATGAAAGAATAGACTACAAACTCGAGTCTTGCGTCAGGAAAATTCTATGCCAAGCAAATAACTCGCTATATTTACCTACATCGTATTGTGCCTCGTGATAATGAAATGGAATTAGTTTACGTGAAAATAGCTACGTCACGACGATGAGCGATTCCATACCGGTAACCGTAATATGGCCATAAAGACGATATTAATTTAAATAATGTAAGTGTTCCTAGTCATTTCTTTAGGAATATAATGTTACTGAATAATATTGAATTTGATAGCTTGAACAAATACATGATATAAAAAAGTAAGATTAGAATTCGCGGACCAAGGGTTCATAACCATGGAAAGAAACGTAAAAAATTTTTTTCCTTGACATAAAGTTCATTTTCCCGAAACGTTTTTGGCTGATTTATCAAGAGACATTGCTTAGGTTTTTCCACGTATGACCACGTGTCAGTTTTTCGCGCTGAGCTCAAGTGGCTCCCTATCCGCCTTCGTAGAAATGCTCATATCCTTCTGTACAATATCCTGAATAACCCTTCTTATCCTAGCTACCTAAGTGAGTACTCGCATCCTATTGACCAACCTTGTCGAGCTCACATTAGGACAATCCTATCCATCCCTTCCCATCACTCCGATTTCTTTTCCTACTCATTCACAGTTCATGCAGCCAGATTGTGGAACTCGTTGTTTCACACTAGGCGACAGCAAAACTGTTTCCGCCTTTAAGAAAAACGTCAAGGAACATTTTCTATCACTATAAGTTCATAAGTTAATGTATAATTATAGTATGTAAAGTATGTATGTATTATTATTGATATATATTAGTTTGTTTTTGTATCTCGTATTTATGTAATCGTTTATTATATTCATATTATATCGTACACGCCTAACTGTCCTCCTTTCTTCACTATTTCTACTTGACCTAGGACTAGAAGAAATTTCTTTTAGAAATAAGCTGTTCCTTTTGTATATATTTTTCTGTTTTTGTGTTATGTAAATATTTTCCGTGTAAAATTAACTGTTTAAATAAATAAAAATAAAAAGAGACATTGCTTAGGTTTTTCTGCAATATATGTTACCGGAAGATAACAAGAACCGAAAGTTTATAAATTTCCTAGGAAATTTACGAAAATGTGGACGTAAAATAATACAATATATCTCTCGTTTAGAATCTTTTTTAAAATCTTTTTTAAAAATTTATAAATTTGCGGTTCTTGTTAGTTTCCGGTGACATACACACATAATGATGTCTACTATAATTATTTAAGGCTAACGTTTTGCCCGCGACTTGGTCAGCGTGGACTTCGGAAAAATTCACACGGGAACCACATGCTCGATCGGGATAAAAAGTAGCCTATATCCATGTCCGATCCTTCAACTATCCCTATACAAAACATTCATTCTGACCCTTCGATACGAGGAAACGGAAGAACGAACAAACTCACTTTTGCGTATATAATATTCGTATGAATTCAAATTTAGTATTAAGTAATTCAAGCCTTCTGTTTGAGAGCATTCTTTCAAATGTATTTTCGTCACTTACTACCAGGTATCTGAAGGCAATAGCTGCAAGCTTTCCTGAGCAATTCCTGATAATAAATGCGTAATATCATATTTGTATGAAAGCTTGGCTTATCATTACTTAATAATGGTTTTGCGAAGATAAAATAGGTCCATCCGCGGTAGCATGATATAATAGAATCGTATTCACATTTGACATTTAAAAATTGCATATCTCACTCTCACGCGCCTCGCCCAGGTAGATCATTAGAAAAACAAAATGATAATAGAAAAACATGAATCTATTTTAGTTTACTGCTTTTAATAAGCGGAAAATTCACTCTGCTTCTACTGCTCAACCAAGGTTAACTTGTATTGTTTACTAAATACACTAACAAAAACTATTTGTTGCTGTTATTTAAATCGGAATATTTAAATCTATTTACGTTTATTAATATGAATGTATAAATCAAATCACATATGTCAAAAGACTGACTACTTTGACCTTGATCATAGTATTGATTGTCCACAAATACCTACTTTGAATTGGATTTGAGACTTCAGTCAATGTTATTATGCCAGCGATGTTCGCCGAGCATACCTCTAAGTTACTGCTCAATCCTAACATGCTAAGTCATATTTAGCCATGTTCCCTTACAGGCACACTTTTTGGGGGCCGTTTAGAAAGTCACGAAGTTTTCGATCAAAGTAATAAATAAGCGTCCCTAAGGTAAAGATGAAACTGATTTCAATTTTCATAGAAGTCATCATTATCTGCTGCATTATTTCACAGATATACATTAGTTTTCTCCTCATAGATCGTCACATGGACGGATTTATTTTTTCTATAACCAAACCCTTTGGCAGGCTGCACGATCAATAATCTCGAAGTACCACGAATCTTCTAAAATCTTGGCTCTCAATATTTTTAAATTTACTCCGGGCAGTACTATGTACTGAACAGACGTTCACCGCCTCCCACCGATCCGCTATACCTCACCTCCCCCGCAAGAAAATGACCTAGATACGAATCATTATAGCGCGGGTGAATTTATTCACACACGGACGTGTAAACAAACTTCATCCGTTCGATGTATGCGGATTGGAAGTGATATCACGACATTTGTTCGAAATGTCCGGCCTTTCACATAACTTTAAATTAGCGGTCTTTACGTACTGACAATGACGTCGATTGCGTTTGTCCCGCAGTTCACTCGCTGCCGAACCTTACGGTGCTGTCTCTGAGCGGATGTAGCAAGGTTACGGATGAGGGCGTGGAGCTGCTCGCCGAGAACCTGCCGCGCCTGCGCAGCCTCGACCTGAGCTGGTGCCCGCGCGTCACAGACAACGCTCTAGAGTACATCGCCTGCGACCTAAACCACCTAGAGGAACTCACTCTGGACAGGTAATTGATTGTGTATCCAGAAGGGTCTTTATAACAAACGTAAACTTCTAACAGTTAAGAAAAGGTATAACAGAAGTCACACTTCCGGATACACGTTTTCACTTTTAATCGCCTCCGTGGCTTTCACTTGGACTCACTTGGTCGCGGCTTTGATTCCCAGCGGGGTACCTATCGGCTTATATAGTGGTACTTGGTTATTCTGCATGCATGACGGCGCAGTTGTCTGAGCGTCTCGGACGCGCAACATAAGCACAGGTCCCTGGTTCCATTCCCAATGGGGACATTGTCAAAAATCATTTTGTGAGACTATCCCCAGTTTGGTTAAGGCGTTGCAGTCTGAATCACCTGATTGTCAGAAGTGTGAGATGATTACGTGCTCCGGAAAGAAAAGAAGATGACCTGGCATAGACCACCATGCTATCTAAGTCGGCCGCCAAACAGTAGTGTCTACAGCACCGTTTTTCCGGTACGAAAGGTAACTCTAAGGACTCTGGGTGAGCGGGCTTTCCATCTAACGGCCTTCTCATCCCTTACTACCAGGTGATGCACCAAGTGCTAACTTATTAAACGTAGCCCAACTGGCGTTCTGCTCTCCCTGCAACACCGACTAGCCCTCCATGTTTGCGAGACCCCGACCCCTCGTATCGAGTGACGAGCGAGCACAGTTCAGTGTTGTATTGACAGTGAATAACCATAATACCCAAATTTTGTATAAATTTCAATGTTATATGTTTGAAATCATTGCAGATGCGTGCACATAACGGACATCGGGGTGGGGTACATCAGCACAATGCAGTCGCTAGTGGCGTTGTTCCTGCGCTGGTGCTCGCAGCTACGTGACTTTGGCGTGCAACATTTGTGCGGCATGAGATCGCTGCAACTTCTATCTTTAGCTGGTAAGATTGTCAGACAACATGTAACGGTGATGTGTACTGTAGCATTTTATGAGGGACGTGGCACCAGACCAATCCGGTATTTTAAAAGACCAGCACCACAAAATAACTATGCACAATGCCACCTGGAACGCGTAGACTGTCAGTAAGCCTTCGCTTTTGGGCGTTCTCCTTTAAAAATTACGACGTGCCCTTAGCGGCATTGTCTATAAAAAATGTTCGTCTTCTTTATAATTTTCACAACCGTCGTTTTCCAAATTTAAACAAAGATTCCGCCTGCCAGTATACTCATCAAAGGAGATCTCAACCATGTAGAGTGACTACAGTATCTCTATAAATAAATATGTCTATCTCTAAAATGAAATCTTTATAAGTTTCATGAAATCTGAGTATTGTTTGTGTGTATATGTTTCTATACAAAATGGTAGTGATGGGTTAGTAGATATGGATTCATTTAAAGCCACGGGCTTAGTTTATATAGAGCGAAAATTACAATTTTCCATCTATTTTACGCACATCGTTAAATTGCTCTGAAGTCGCTGATTTAACATCCCGCGCGAAGACGACTAAGGGCCAAAAATGCAGCTGGAGTGCGTTTAAATTGCAGTTTGCAACTTCATCAGAACTGCAATTTTGCAGTTGGCTTGCGGGTCCAGTACAAAGTACCAACATCTTACTGTGATCTCCAATCCGCCTGTTAGATTTATCCAAACGACGTGTCAGTTAAAGTTTAAAATGTCAAACTGGATCGATACGCCATTTTTGCTTTCTGCCTGGGTCAAGTAAGATACAATTACGATGAAGTATGTGCCGGTGCTACATTTATTATGTACTAGCTTCCGCCCGCGACTTTGTCCGCGTGTACTTCAGGATGTATTCTACTTGATAGGCACAGGTGACGTATATGACAAATTATTACACAGCATAAGGTACAAAATAGTGTTTATTCTGTTACGTAGTCTAATAGTTTAAAGAAACAAAATAAATTTCAATAACTGACGTAGTACATTCAAATAGTTTTCACACTATAATATTATTAACGCGAAAGTTTGTATATACGAATTTACATATTCTATGGTCGGTTGCTAGGCAACGCGTTTTTGTTATGCCAAAATTGCCCATGTAATCCCACTAATATTATAAGTGTGATTTTGGACAATTTGCACAATATGTCTTTATAAACTATAGCCTATATGTTATTCTGATGTATAAGCTATATTATTGTAAAGTTTCATTCAAATCCATTCAGTAGCTTTTCCGTGAAAGCGTCACAAACATCCAAATATCCAAACTTTCACACCTATAATATTAGTAGGATTTAAATTAATTAACCAGTATTATTTTGTTAACGGCCAGGCTGCCCCCTCCTAACGTCCGGCGGTCTGTCGAGCATCATCCAACTGAGACAACTTCGCGAGCTGGAGCTGACCAACTGTCCCGGCGCCTCTCCTGAACTCTTCGATTATTTGCACGAACACCTTCCCCGGTGCACCATCATTGAGTAAGGTTTGTTGACTACTGCTGTACAGTCGGACAAGGAAGTGGTCTATCAGTTTGGGCGGAACTTACTAGCAAATAAAAATATCGTTAAGGTTGGTTGATATTATTGAAAGAGATGGACGGTATGACGTTACCACAATAACTAATAAGGACACCATTCATAGCGATTACTTTTGTCTGTGAAAATATACCTTATTGTTTTAAGACGTGTAAAAGAATTTCAACCTAAAGTATGGTATACTCTCACCACTTATTTGATCGATTGTACCGTGCACACGGATAGTAACGCTGGAGATAAACAGTTAGGCGTCCTACATGCGCAAACTTCAAATAACCACTGCAAAACATGGCTTCTCGTGACGTAAATGAAATAGCTGAATGATGTTGTTTTGTAGCCATTTATAAAATTCGGTAGGGTTTATGGATAATGGGCCAAATACTTAAGCTAAATCGTTAAGATGTCCCTGTCCTTTTCTTATTTGATAGTGAAAAGAGGGAGATGTCAAATACTATGTTTTGAGCAGAGCAGTCAGAATACGTTTCAGAGTTTAACGACTGACTGAACGCATTCTTGTCTCTGGGACAAGGGCATCTTAAGTGATGTCAAACAATTGTCATTTGTTATAAGAATCAAATACCCATCAAATCAACACAATAGCACCTATATCACAGGTATAAACATAAAACTACCAAAACCATTATCTTCAATAGACTAATAGATACGTCTTTATATTTTAATTAGTAAAATACGAAAAGGCGAACAATTGAGCAGCTTATAATAGTGATATTGCATTGGTCAGCTTATAGGAACCCGCCAAACCCATTTCTTATACAGCTATAAAGACGTGGTCGTCAAATTCTTTATCATTTCCTATCGAATATTTGTTACAATTAGTTTCAAATTTTTCCAATTTAGAAATTCAGAGATATATGTTCATTCGTGTTAAATGTTTTAAATATTAGTGAATTCCTTAGGTTAGCTCTACTCCAAAAGATCTGATGTCACCTGTTCCAATTGATGTTAAATATTTTTCCTTCTGATATTAATAGAATATTCATGTTTATTCAAGTGTTAGGTGATTGTACTTTTCTCAACCCAAAGTACTCTAGTACTCGTCTCAGTGTAAGGTTTTATTATATATTTTATGTTAGTTCCAGTTGTTTAGGAACCTTTTGTTTCAAGAGTTACTCTTGAACATTTGCTCAAATATGTTTGATATGCCATGTCGGGAACAGTGTGTTAGAGTAAGATTCACAATTTGTGTATTTTTTGGGTTCAATATAATTAATAAGATACAAACTAACATTTACGGTAAGACTTTTCGTCTGTATGACTATTGGCACACAGCGCAGCACTATACCCATTAAAAATTACATACAATTTTCAACTGGTATGGCGTATATAGCGTGCTGTATGTTTATTATGTAATGATATTAATTGAATCTAATTTTAGTTTAGACATAATTTGTGTGATTTTTATAAACTTTATTGAGTTAGTGCTAATTTTATGGAGAAAGATAATTTTCTATGTGAAAATGATTTAAGGTTTTATTATTATATTCTTATTTGTAACGCACCTTTGTCCATATCCTGTATATGGAACGTTGTATTTTCTAGTCGAAATGAATGTATTGTAGACTCTGCGTATTTTACAAAACAGTGTTCCTTATGTACCGACCGTACTAGGTATGTTCACCTTCATTATTGAGAATCATCTAGTCAATTTTTGAATGATTTATTTATGTACAAATTCGAAATCATCGTACTGACATAATATACCCATCACTATCGTCATGTAGACTTACGGTAAAAATAGCGTATATAGCTTAAACTATATATACAACAATAGAACTGTAGTGGGGTGCAATGTACGCGGTACACTTTAAGGCGGTTCCATGACCCAGATGACACTGAGATTTGTAGACGGGAAAAATACATATTAATTTTGAGGATATTATCTATGGTAAGACAGCTGTCGATACACGATTCATAATACTTCGCTCGATATAATACTAATGTAGCCTCCAAAACGGCAGTTACTTTATTTACACTTAAAGAAACTAGGTCGAAAAACTAATTATAAATTTAATAATAATTTGGCAGCTATATAATTTCTATATCTTATGCCAATAATTTTTAATAAAGTGAGACAGAAAGCTATCGAAATCGAGGCAAAAGTCGATGTGGCGCGCTGTTTCTTACCCTTACACTCTTACGATTTATGATTACAGGTATAACGCATAACTGAGTCTGTTCTGGAGGTATGGGAGCGGTACGGGAGTATGTGTTTACGGAACGTCAAACGACGCTTAACTTCAGTTGGGCATCACGCGACGCGACACTTTCCCGTACTACTCCTATACCTCAGTAACAGACTGAGTTATGCGTTATACATGTAGTGGGGAAGTGAGGCAAAAAAAGTTGAATTTATTGTGGGTCAGGGAACGGCCTTAACGATACAATTCGAGTAGACGGCAACAGCACGGTGCGGCATGTCAGCTCAGCGCCAAGCATTTAGTGTATCATTATGGTCGTCAAGCCGAACTTGACAACAAGCGAAATGAGTTTATTTGTTTGTCGTTCCATCCCGTCGTGGCGAAGGGTCAGAACAATATAGGAATAGTTGAACGACAGGCTAATTTTTATCCCGATCCAGCATGTAGTTCCCGTGGGATACTTTCCAAAGTCCAAGCACACGAAGTCGCGAGCAAAATCAAGCTATTTAAAAGAAAACAATTGAACTGAAACCTAGTCATGGATATTTATAATAGACCAATGGGTCGCTCGCGTCTTTGCCCGTCTCTAGAGTAAACCGTTATCCTTTTTTAAAGTTAAAGTTTTATGGAAACAATTGAATACTTACTTTAAATAACAATCTTGGCTTCTCTTGTATGCAAGTAACTTGCGCATTCATTGCTCCAGTCACTACGATAACACTTGCTTGTCTCATTTGGGTTGTATCTGTACTGTAGTCGTAGAATTTTTTTATTCAGATGCGATTTATCTTATGTGAAGAAAGAGTAGCTTACGCATTTTTACTTTATTTTATGAGTAAAACCGTCCGAATTATATTGTGTGCATGTGAGAGAGATAGTGTCATATTGTGTATATTATTTATATAATATGTATGTATTCACAGACTTATGTGTGTGACCCTGTGCTCAAGAAAATTAACATATGACTAACTTTTTAGTAACAAACGTCAAATTATCCAGTCTGCATTTACAATGTTTGTATTTGTGCATTTTCAAATTTTTAAAACAATATTATGTCGTGCATAATAATATGGATTTTGGGTACATAAAGAGTCTTGACAATGTATATTTTCTTGAGCCTAAATATTTCACTTTTACCATACATTTATGATAAGAGCTCATTGTATCAAGACGCATCGCAGTTGAAATGCATGTACTTTGTGTATGTCTGTGTCAGAATTTCGACTGATTTCACCGAGAAGTCTTAGAAGTTTTATATACAAACACTGGCAGCTAAGCTAAGAATACTGATTGCGCTACGATTGCAATGTGCCCTTATCTACAGCGTATATTTCATACGGACGTATATTTTGATGGCAATTGGTGTTGGTCCTAAACAACACAATTACATTAAATCTAATTTAAAATATGTATCTTTGACATGTAAATATCATGACATTGAATAAATAAATATTATTACATAAATGTCGTTAGATAATAATTTTTTCATACAAAATAATGAGCACGCAATGTACTAATTACATGTAACGTTATCGTTTGCTCGACGGTTCTTTTTTAACGGCATCATGACAGTTCAATTAACCGTTTATCCTTTAAGTTAATTTGGTCAATACATTGCAGCTCGGTCGTAGTTTTAAAAATGGTTAACTTTTTATTAATTAAGCTATTTAACAAAATTGCTGTCACATATGATTTGTACAGTCGGAAATTATATCTGGATAAATACGCCCGTATGAAATATACACGCTGTATATGGTGTACACCTTTATTAATATTTAGTATTTACGTACTGATGACGGTTCGATTATTTGAAATAATAGATATAATAAATTAGAGTTCAGTATTGATGGCAGTTGTTGAATTCTGTAGGAAAAAATTTTAAGAGCACAAGAGATCACTATGTATTTATTTTGTAGTTTCATGTAAATATATTGACCGGATTCGACTCTAGCGTCTCGTTCTAATTAGCTGTAGCATCGATTGCAATCACGTCAGTTTTGTCCCGGTCTTGCATATAATGTGTGATAGCGACGGAATATTTATGTACTGTATTCGTGTAAACGTTGCATAAGTGTTGCCAATTAGGACGATGCGTTAAAATATAAAGTACCAATATTTTCCCCTAGACATAAAGTGACGTAACACCATTCTTCATCTTGGAAAGTTGAAAAACGCGCCCGAATATAATTCCTAACGAATCGGAAGAGTTTTTCAACTTTTGTAGTTTAATATAAAAATTATAAATTTTTAATTGATTTTGAAATTGCCTTTATAACTCCTTAGGAATATTATATCATCTGTGGGGCATCAGTAATAAAAGTGACGTATGTGGGTTTGTCAATTTGAAACTTGGGACTATATTTACTTCACTGAACCATGGATGGTATAAAGTATTCGTATATTTGTATAATAATGATAAATTGTCGAGATATGTAATATTAGAATATAATTAATAAATTTAACGAGGTTATATCTGAACTACTCAGCAATTATGGTTGTGGATGACTGGTTATTCTGTAAAATAGACATGTTAGAAGAAAAACACTATCACATGGAGAGCCGGGATATAAATCAGCAGTCCACTGCTGGACATAGGTCTCTCCCAAAGTGCGCCACTCAATTCGGTCCTCTGCTCTCCGCATCTATTCACATCCGGTTACTATCCTTACTTTTACTTACTTATTATCAAGGGAACATCCTACACAACGTTTGCTTAGACGTGGCCTTCACTCGAGGACTCGAGTGGACACACAAAAGTCTTCAATCGGTGCGTCCTACCCGTGATGACTTACGGAAAAGGCTATGCTTGAAGTCTCTGATGGACCGCATTCGAAACGAAGTGATCCGTCAGAGAACTAAGGTGACCGACATAGCTCACCGTATTAGCAAAGTCAAGTCAGCCGAAGTGGGAATGGGCTGGTCATATTTGCCTATGGACCGACAACCGCTGGAGCAGACAAGTCTCAAAATGTGCAAAACTCAAAATGTACAAGAAGGGATTGAAGCGACATCGTTTCATCGAAATACCAGTGTTCAAGGCGGATTTGAATATGTTCGCAATCGCGTAGTTTATCATTCAAGGGTGACTTTTAGTAACTTCTAGACAAGTCTTTGTATAGATAAACCAGTCAGTCCATCGAAAAAGTGGTTGTTATGAAATCCAAGCAATACACTGTTACATACATTATTATTAATCTGAATTTTGTAAAACATTTTCTATGAGTTATTTTTTCTGATTACGAAGCTTATAAAGTGTGTATTATAAATTATAATAAATACTGGAAATATTTTTGTACAGCTTTGAAAAAATGGGTTATTGGGGCTTATCCATGGTCTTGAAGCTTTGTAATCCAAGGTATGTAATGTCTAAAGATAATATACCTTTTGATGTATTTATGTACGTAATTCCTTTCCGACCTTTTGTGTATCGTTTGTATTTGTTTTTGTGTGTCGTATGCACCTGCTAGATACTTGATTGGCGTTGTGTAATATTTGTGTTTTTAGTATTATTATATAGTTAGTCTGTTTTCGTGACACCCGATCTGTACAATACCAAGTGAGATGTTATAGTGCAATATAGATGTACTGTTTTATTGTGTAGTTTTATTTAGGTGAAAATAATAGGCGAGATAGCGTCGATTATATTACAAACACAAACCTAAAAATATGGAGATCTTGTAAATGAGGGAGGCATTAGACGAGTCATCGCAAAACTGAAATCGAAACGTCTGGAAGCCAACAATGTCTAGACTTAAGCATATTACTTTAATTAGTGTTGGCCCTGAACAACACGGTATCGACGCATAACCACATCTTTCGGCCAAGCAAAATGGCACCTACGCGAAATGACGCCTACGCGAGACATACGCTTAAAATTTATAAAGCGCCTAAGTGCGAATATCGTGCACCCTAAAAACTTTTGCATTGTAATTTTTTTGCATTATTTGTGCTATAAGACATTGCTACTAGATGGACCGACCACTTGGTTATGGTTGCGGGGAGTCGCTGGATACGGGTGGCTCGGGACCGTTCGGTGTGGTGTACCATAAAGGAGACCTATGTCCAGCAGTAGACGTTTCCTGGCTGATTATGTGATAGGTTTTGATGTGTGGGTCGTCAGTTTCCTCATAGAGCTCATAGAGCACTAAAAACAACTCGCTGTAACTGAGATATGGTTGCTGCTAAATTATGAATGCTAAAGTTTGATTGCTCCTAAATTGCCTTAAAATTTGGCATGCGTACAATTCCCCTAGCTCTATGAGGAAGCTGACGACCCACACATGGTTTTGATTCCCTTGCGAGTGTGTCAAAATATGTTGCATAATCGGCCTTGCGTCAAGGGACTGCAGACTTGAGTATTCGATATAAATTTCAACTGGATACCTTTACGCGTTCCTATTACATCATAGCAAACAACGGGGGCGCGCGGGACTGTGTCGCGGACACAGAAACAAACCCCCTCACCCCTCTCGCCGCAGCTCGCTCCGGCCCCACAGACCGAGTGTCTGCCAGACTTCTCTTTCAATATATACTGTGCAACTACCTTGACTTTATGCAGGCGACAACGTATATCGAATACTATCGGAAATGCTGCTCACTCGAGATGCGTGTGACAAGGACAGAGCGGTAGTTAACGATATACGTTGTCGCCTGCGTAAACTCATGGTAGATGCACTGAGTATAGTGACACCCACCATTCATATTGAGGAGTTACGAATCGATCATAAACAAAACATTACTGAAATGTAAACAAAACAAGCCCAGAAACAAAAACTCAAAATAATTTTTGTACGATTTAATGCGTTAACACAGTCTCACATGACAAATTAGTGGTGATAAATTCAAATAAGACACTAAGATGGTAACTTCGAATTAATTATAGCCCATATACATCACAATTTTGACTCAACTTGCATTTTAATAACACTAAAGGCCCTATAGACAGTCGAAGTACCTAATTTAGGCGCTACATCAAACCGCATCGCATTTCGAATACTACACATCAAACCCTACAAATGCAAGTTAATATGTTTTATACACTAGAATTTACGACTTTACAGAGTCAGTAAAAGCATACAATAAATATATTAATAATGAAAATAACGTGGGTCCATAGACGAACAAGGGTCACCGACAAAGCTCGACGAGTCAGTGAACTGAAATGGATAGGCCAGATCGCTTGAAGAACCGCTAACCGGTGGGGAGTAAAAGTTCTCAAGTGGCGACCACGTACCGGGAAGCGTCTACCGGGCCTTCCCCCTACTAGAAGGTTAAGGTCGCGGGGAATCGCTGGATGTAAATGTGGCATACCATGAAGGAGGCCTATGCCCAGCAGTGGACGTTTCCCGGCTGATGATGATGAATTAAAACAATGACATCACCCCGTAGGTACGTAGTATACAGGCACTGCAGACAGTGGAATTTTATACGAAAATTAAAATTCATTATATTCTACATTTCGAAGTTACACTTCCAGAAAACAAAAATATATTTACCTAATTTGTGTTAAAATTCCTCCTGCCCACTTGCCTGTCAGTAAAAGAAAACGAAACAAACTAATGCACTCAGCACCATACAATAATAATATGTAACTCGCAATAGTATCTAAATATAAATTAAAATAATATTTATACACATTTACAAAATCACCTTGTACTTTTTAGCTCTGTCAATTAAACAAAATCAAACTATAGTCCATAGAAAAAAAGAGCAATCACAGGATTATTTCATGTGAAATTTTACCGGCACAGTAAAATGCAATGTGTAAAATCAACACTGGAAATTAAAGTCACAAAATATATTGTGTCCATTAGTACATTACACTCTGCAGTGTTTACAAAACATTAATTTAAATTATAATACAATAACTCCCGTATAAAACAATAAGAATGTCACTGAAAATAAATAAAGCTAGAGCTAGGTTGAGAAACCATGTAGTCGATTGAAACGTAACTGTGGATTTCGTTGTAGTTTCAGTCTTTTGTCATTTGGTCCTGAAAAAAAAAAGAGTATAGTTACAACAGCAAACCTGGTAGGAGGTTGATCGTTGTGATGAGTTACGAGAAAGCCGAGGGTGTCCAGCAGTGGACTTACGTAGCTGATGTTGATTTGTCACAAACATCGATAGATATCGTTACAGATTAAATATTTTTTATTTATTTTGATTTCCAACAAATAAATACTATAAGTAATCACACAATATCAACGACTTAAAATAACAATAAGTGCTCCTTCAACGATAGGAAACCACCGCATGCAAACAATAATTGAAACAAAACAACAACAAATTAATAGAAAATATAGCTAAAACAAGTGAGGTCAAGTGTTGGTCTATCTTCAATAATAAAAAAAATAAGTTGATCACATTCGCGCATCGGAGACAATTTACTGCGAAGTTCAATAAATAAATATGACAAAATTAGAAACGTCATAGTCAAGCTTAATTTTTTGCAAATTCATTAGCCCAGTAAAATGTTACTGTTGACGGTGGAGCCGGGACCAGGGTAATTTAAACAAACGAGTTTATGTTGGAATTTAAAAGAAAACGTTTAATTTTAGGAATATTTACAGAACAACGATCACATATGAATTTATGAGAAGCAAATTGGAAGCAGAAGTGAAAAATAAAACAAAAGAATATCAAAAACGTGTTCTAAAAACTATTTCAAATATTTACAAGTGGCCAGCGAGCAAGAAGGCGGAACCACATCTGTAATAGTTACGTATATCATTCATCCATACAAAAATTATAAATGCGAAAGTCAGTTTATTTGTACTCACTTCACGCCGTAACGGAGACTCAGAATTACTTGATAGAATGGTTGATCATAGGCTAGTTATTATTCCGATCGATAGTTCCTGCGTGATAATTTTCCTGAAGTCCACGTGGACCAAGTCGCGGGTAAAAGCTAGTAATATTATAATAAAGCCTCCCTCATAGATCGCCACGTCGATTATTCTGAGGGGATTTGCCATAATCACTACGCTTGGTCCTATTCTAAACCAAATACCAGTTTCTGCGCAGTTCAAGAATGTTGTACTTATTCTTGCGGCAGTTAGTAATTATTAGAACGATAACAAAACAAACCACATACCGTCGCGTGGTGTTGCATCAGTGGTAGGACTGTAGGTAGGTGGTAGCGGCGGCGAGGTCCCGACGTAGCCAGGCCGCGTTGAGGCGCACCGTCTCTAAGGCCTGCTGCACCGAGCGCTCGGTGCCTGGCGACTGGTGGTCACGGAAGAAGTCTTCGATCTCCTGCGCGGCCGACTCGGACGCAAAGTTCTCCGTCGTAGACTTCACTAGGCGCGCCAGCAGGAACCCACCCTAAAACAAACAAATATGTATGTATATGCGCGGGGCGGCCGGGCTTCGCTTCAGGACGCTAGGCTGCCGGCCAACCGCTTGTACACGCTCTCGTAGCGAAGGAACGTATGGACCACGTATCGACCTTCGTGATCGCGGCGGCGAAGGGAGTTCTTAGAGAAGAGCGGGCGGACGAGCAGGGGTTCACCCTTGCTAATAATAAAACTTCATTTCACTGACTTCACTTCATTGACTACAAACAAACCATTGGTACCCTTCAACAGGGCAGCCTGTCTTTATTGGCATCTCTTTTCCAAGCATTGAATGAAGATAGCGCCTTCAGTGTCTCAAGCAATCCTCTTTAAAATGTAGTCTCACCTGATATCGATTCATGAACTCCTGCCAGTGTTCCTGGAAGAACCGCCACGCCAGGTCGCGGCCGTTGCGGCTTACCGCCACAGATACGATCACGAACACCGTGTCCTGAGACCGAACCTCGTCCTGAAACACAACACAGTATATAATATTTATTTATTTACTTCGGAATCTCAATATTTAAAAAAAATACGGTAATAATAATCTGGTAAATAATAATAGACACATCGCTCGAAGAACCGATAACCGTTGGGGAGCAACATTACTCGAGTGGCAACCAAGTACCGGGAGGCGTGTACCGGGCCGTCCCGCAACTAGATGGACCGACGATCTGGTAAGGTCGCGAGGAGTCGCTGGATGCAAGCGGCTCGGGACCTGTAAATGTGGGATAACATAAAGGAGGCAGTGGACGTTTCCTGGCTTATGATGATGATGAAATAATAATAATTGACATACAAAATACATATATGTACTCGTATATTCTAAATCCACCATTATCATTAGCCGGGAAACGTCCACTGCTGGACGTAGGCCTCTTAGCTTAAAATCTGTGTGAGACTCACCGAAACAGCGAAGTCTAGCACTTTGTTGAGCAGTGCTGTGTCCTTGACAGCCCCGAATGCGCGGCTGATGCGGTCTTTCTCCTCGTGAAGGTCAGCGGCGCGGTACAGCTCCAGGAAACGTTGAAACGTGCCTTCATCCGCATCCGCTAGCACGGCGCGGTAGCACGCCGAGCGCAGGTCCGCCGGGAGAGTGCAGTCGCCTGACATGTGCTTCTCGAAGCTAGTAGCGAGGGCATCAATACATACACTATTACTAAATACATCATAGTGATAAAAAACGGTCGAACGTACAAAAATACTTCATCGTACACACCTCATTAAATACACAAAGCAACTTATCCATGGAAAATGTAATTTTTAAAAAGTGTTATAAGTACCACTATAAGTACACAAATTTTTTAACTGCAAAGTTTGAACTTCAATCAGGCATTTTTATTAAACCTTTGCTCAGTGGTTGTCACCTATTTATGGTTTTCAGTATGTTAATTATATTTTGTACGGAGCCTTCGGTGCACGAGCCCGACTCGCACATAACCGGTTTTATACAGATTGTGTAGCAATGCGGTAGAAATCGACGTACTAATAAAACGATTGCAATCTTGTTTTTCATTTAGCGGATTATGTTTGCAAACGCAGGATAGGTTTACAGACGCTGGTTAGATTAAATTTTATCCATAAATTTATTATACTATACATTAACTTTAGCATTTCATCTGTCGCGTAGTTCTTTAATCTGTGCGTTAATACAAAGCGCGTGACGTCAGACACAGGTTACACAATGGAGTAAAGAAACTTCAAGCTACAAATATAGAGGTCCAAGTTGTTATTTAACAGTTTTTGTTGTCTAAAGCACCGTGTTCGGTACGGCATACCGATGAATATTTTCAGTGGTGGCAGTTTTCCGATTGATAATGAATTAATTCCTAGAGCAACATAATCGGTTTAAAAAGATTAAGAAAGGTATTTAGTCTCACCGGCTTTTGGCTTCTTTGATTGTCTCCGGATCCTCAAAGCTGATCATTTTGTTGAGCACCAAACTTCTGAGCAGGGTGTCAAGGTGACTCTCTTTCTCCTCAGCGTCCCAGCCCAGTCTCTTTGTAACGTTTGCGAACAGCTTACGACCGTAGTTCTTCAGTGGTTTGTCGAGGGGAGTGTGCGAGAAAAGTACACTCAGCTTCGATATACAATTGGATATCGAAGACCAGACGGTGAAGTTGTTTTCGTTGGTGAACGCCTCCATCAATTTCAGGGACTAGAAGTAAATTGTTGTTATGAACATTACAATCACCAAATTTCATGTGTTTATACTGTATTAAGTTATAGCAACGATATGATGACAAAAGTGAAAAGTCAGGAAAGACAAGGAAGAACTTTTTTGGTTATAACCACACAATGAAACTAATACAATGTAACTTAATCAATTCAAATCAATGTCAATTGCGTTTCTGTGTTGTGTTGTGTGTCTTATTCAAATAAATGTATTTCATTCGTTCTAAACTGACTATTTCCTGACTAAATATAAACAGATAAACGTAAATCAAATTTGATGGGAGATTCAGTACCGTAAAATAATATCTGTAAAATTAGACAGTCTGGCAAATTTTACATAACTATGAAAACGAAATGATTGATAGAAAAATTCACAATTTCAGAGTATTTGGTCGATTTCTGACGATCTCGTAACTTGACAAAAAATTACAACTCTACTTGTGGTAAATTTCGCGCGCATTTCTCTACGCGGACATGCTCTATCTGTAAAAAATCCTGTAATGTTTTGCTGCAATCGCTTGTGTATGTAATCATTATGAATTCTAGAACAGTAAATAACGAAAATTTTACGATTAATTCACATTTATGTTTCTAAGATGTAAAAAAAGTAATTAAAGCTTTGTTTTCTCAACAAAGTAATTTATTTTTATTTTTAAGAAAATAAGATTTCGGGGTGAAAAGGCCTTATACGCCAATTTTTACATACAAAGAATTTTACACTGAATTTTTGTCAATTAATCGTGGAAATCCGGAGAAATGGCTGAAAATTTCTGCATTTACACAAAGCACTAAATTTCTAATTTTCAAAAAATGCAAACAAGAAGCAAGCGATATATTACCTCGGCGGTGTGCGTATGTCCAGCCTGTACGAGCGCGAAGCAGTCATCCAATAGTCCGAGTCGGTCGAGCGGAGGCAGCGAGCCGTCTCGCACCGCCGTCACCAGCTGGGACAGCATCGACGCCTGGTAGCGCGTCCGGTAGTACCCCACCTGACAAACGTAACATTATATAATCACATCATTATAAATTGAGCAAAACGCCATATGTATTTTTTTTAGTTGGTGCCTCTTTTTAACATATTTATTAAAAAAACAGACTATAAAATATATAATAATTAATTTCGATTATCAGTGTGAAAAATAATACATTAATCGCTTCATATGTAATAACACGTAATTATGCAATTCAATCTGCTATTTAAACAGTTGCAATTAATCCCCTACAAATAATTACTTCCGCCACTGTCAATATATACATGAAATATGTCTCACTTTAATTAGTAGTTTGTCTAATCATAAAAGTGTCTCGAATCTAAAATAACACATGTTGGTACAACTGCAACAACTGAAAGTCTCAGAGTTCTGAAGGTTATAATTACCGAACTCTGCCAGATTATGGAGCATGCATTAAAAACCGTCTCCTGGCATATCTGAAAGCTAATGATCTCCTCAATAACAGCCAGTTCCGCTATTCAACTAAACAGACGAGCAGCTCGCACTATTCGAACTTCATTAATCATGCTTACAGCCAAGGAGTGGAACGAACATCCAGCATCTGTATTTCCACAAAGCTGTATCCTAGGTGTCGAGGGTAACAGGCGCCTTCTAAACCCAAAGCTTTACATCAACACCATCAGTTGAGATCGTGGGCAAGTGTTGTTCTGTCCTCAGTAAATAATTAACGCGGTCAAAAAAAAACGACTTCAATTGCCTTAAAAATTTGGTTTTTGTTGATTTTCTCAAAGAACGATCAATCAATTTCAATAAAATTTATATGGGACCACCTCTGAAGTATGCTCTACCAGACAAAAAAGAATTATAAAAATCGGTTCACTATTGACGGAGTTGTCACGTAACACACATACAACAAAAAAACATACCCGTTGAATTGAGAAACTCCTCCTTTTTTGAAGACGGTTGAAAAAAACATCTAATAAAAATAAACTTATTTCTGCTGCCGGTAAAATGAATATTGTGTATTAATAGCATCGTCGATCACATCGTTATTTCAAATCCAGTTTGATTGTGGTCGAGCATTTAACCACAATTAACTTTAAATATTAACTGTTATGTAAACGTCGACTATTGTTCACTCCAGTTACGTGGGCCGACACGCACCGCACTTGGACGGTTTTAAAGCTAAATTGAAGATTAAATCGATGACTATATAACCTACCGTTCCAGGGTTTAGTTTGACCCATGAGTTCTCAGAAACGTTCGGCAGGATGACCTCTTGAGACCTTTTATCCAAGACTGTAGATAGTGCTACCTGCAAAATAAAACATAGGTACAACTTATTGAATGGAAGATTTTTTCAATTGTTATGATCGATTTGCACTTGGCCTTCATCTCACCTGATGGTAAGTGATCATTGGTTGTATTAAACCTAATGACGCGATGGCTCTGCTACCTTTCATTTCGGTGCTATTAACACTGCTGTTTGGCGGCAGAGGTAGCATGGTGGTAGCTAGCCAGAAGGACATAAAAATGCCGTACCACCAACCAAACTGAGTACAGACAGGTACTACCCCCACTGGGTTCGATTTAACTCATCCCGGGTTGTCGGTACAACATTTAGCCATTAGGCCATGGAGGCGGTTAATTTAATAATTGGTTTCTAGATAACTCAATTAACAAATTTGACCAGACAAATAAATATTGCCCTGGAATAACCCTGTGTTTAAAAAATTCAGGAAAAGTGATGATTTTAGGCTGACGTCACACTCCCCGCGCTGCCCCCTCACTTTCCAGCAGATGACATGAAGACTTTTGTTGAGAGGTTAAAGAGCGCATTTTATGCCTGTCTAGGCTTTTATATATGTATTACTCGTAAAACTTTATAGAACTAAAATAAAACCGTTTTTCCCCCAAAGGGTAAAAAACGAATATTTAGGTTTCAGCCGAAAGGCTTGACCCACTGTGAGATAAACCCTTCTGAACATCAGCGCCATCTAGTAGTTTCATAGTGCAAATACACAGCGCGTCGGTGATTGGCTGTGCTGTAACGGTAGTGGGAGGTGTCAGCGCGGCTGTCAGGCACGCGAGTCGCGTGTCTCTTCAGTACCGAACCTGTAAGAATCGGAAGCGAGGCGGAAGCCGGCAAGAGATTATTTGGTGGGTCAAGCCTTTCGGCTGAAACCTAAATATTCGTTTTTTACCCTTTGGGGGAAAAACGGTTTTATTTAGGTGTTCGAGCCTTCCGGCTTGACCCACTGTGAGATGTTTATTATCTGCCGGCGCTGACCCAGCGTACTGTGAATTAATTGTGTGTGGTTTGTAGGAAACCGGTCCGAACATATGACTTCAAATTATATTTTAAGCTGATCTTCCCAAAAATATATATAAATACATGAAGAAGCCTGTCTTATACAAATCAAGTAAATACCAAAATCTCAAAAACGAGTACATTGTATAACAAAGCCTCAAAATCGGACATAGTAGGGCAGGCCCTCTTGCTGTTCCTTGATCTCACTTCCTTGAAACAGTCCCAGAGCGTTTGAACTGTTATGCCAATTTCCCTTGCGTAGTATCACGCACATGTCGAGTTTTGTTAGACCAGTTGTCTGAAGCGACTGCGGCTCGAAAACTACCAAGAGAGCCTTATATGTTTGCGTTTCTAAATATCTATCGAAGCCGGACAGCTATAAAGATACTGAGGCTGCTTTCACCTTATTTCCGGTGGTGATAATTAAGTTTGTCAAGGTTAGATCCGCTCTACGTTTTCTTCTTCTTCCAATATATGGATTAACATAGGGATCCAAGAGATCTAGTTTAATTTCTTTATTCTTCAACAGACACCAATCCGGCTGACCATAATTAGTCCTGTCCGTTTCAGAGCCGAAAGACGGCCATAATATGATTTTGTTTTTGGAAATAAAATGTCGGTCTTAGTTTACGTTGAATAATGTCAAGACATGAATGCGGCGGCCTGAGGCTAAGAGTATTAAGGTGCTCTGCGGCTACGAGTAATATGTCACTACGTGCTGAAATGCTTAATATCAATTGGAAACGTATATCAACGCTTATTTGTAATAACCACATGAAAAGGTCTGATACATCCTATACGATGTTGTAGTTTTTTTTTTCCTTTAAGGGGTTTTCCACAGAATTTCTCTGTCTCCTTCATTAGCGGATGTAATCTGCTCACCCTGCGAAGGTTTTATAAGCGTGGCAACTGTTGGACTGTATGGACAAGTATTGTTTCGGTGGCTGGTAGTATTTTCCTGGTTTTCAAAAAACAAGTTCCGAAGGGCTCACGGCCGTAACTCGTCGATCGTAAGATCGTACGTCTTTGAGAGGCTCACCATAAAGCTTTCTCCCGTCTCGGTGCTATAAAGATATAGTGGCCTTGGGAGATGGTCACTCGTGGAATCAATGCTGGCGTGGGGAGAAAACACCTCCAGTTTGTATTTCCATGGTTGACTGAAGGCATCCGCGTACTAGCTTTCGGTGTCCTTGTGCTCATCGCTCATATATTAGAGCTACATGTACATGAATGTAAATAAAATGATTTGATTTGGATAAAGAAATAGAATATATATTATTTAGGTTACTTTGAGATCGTAAACTAAACTAGTGCGGATGACTGCCCGTAGGAAAACATCTATTTCTGGGATTCCCATCCTCCAGGAAATTTCTTATTTCGTGGTGTCTAGGTGCCACTCTTGCTGGGGCTTCAGTATGGACAGACTGTCTGCGAGGCCATCGCATCTGCGTGGCAAATACTTTGGTACCACTGTGGTATTATGGAAGTCGGCCAAGTGTTAAGATTTTGAGCCAATATGGATTAGTATTCTTTCATCTCGTTCATCCCTGTATTCTGAGACTGCTATCGGATTGTCAGTTTGGGAAACGATCGTTCTTCCTTGGAGCTCCCTCCATTCTGATCGTAAGACTTCTAACAATTATGCCAATTATTTTGGTGTTCCAGCCTAAACCGAGGTCTGGTGCGTCGGTGGCCACAAAAGCTGAAAGTGGATCAGCCTGGAGCCATCTATATGTGTTGGAGTCACCAATGTAGTTCTTCATTTGCTTGGTCAGGTAGTCAGAACGATTTGTGTTTTCCCATATCATGTCACGATGTTGCTGCGATATGTGTGAGCCTGCAGCATAGAACATGCCGTGGGGCAACGTTTCAAGCAGGCCAAAAACAAAATTACTCAAGAGTTACTTTGCATCCTCCTAAATCCGTCTGACTTTTATAATTGTACCTGTGATAATAATAATATTCTTGATATTTGTTTTTATTTTCTTTCACTTTTGAGTTAGGTAAGAGTTTTTTTGTTAGAAATAGTATTCCAGTTGAGGCCCAAATATTCTATTTGTTGCTTATGCACTAAGTCAGATTTTGCGGTGTTTATGTTCCAACTTAGCTTTGTCAAAAGGCAAATGGTCCAAATCGTCTGTTTTTCTAACATGGTTTTGTTTTGTTTATTCATAGGCAAAAAACAACAACAACATCAAGATAGACTATCACTCGAATTCCATTCTGGCGAAGTATAGAGGCCACTCAATCGATCGGGCACTTGATAGCCAGGGGGGTAAACGGCTAATATTATAAATAATGCCTTTGAAAACGAAGAAGTACCTTCTGTGTGGTTTACAAAAGAGTTTACCCAATAATCATATTTTTGTATCGATTGAGATACCTGTTTCAGATTTATCATTCGAACATTTTGGTGGCCGTACAATGTGGGAAAGAATGCCCGAGCCCCCGCAGTGGGGACCCATATAGCTCGCCGATGATGACGATGTGGGAGCCGTCAGCTTTTTCTCTTAAGAATATTAAAAAAACCCATAATGGAACACCTATGTACAACCTATGCTTACGAATAAAGATTTTGACTTTTGGAAGTCCTTTTCATCTCGAAGCTTTGATATTTATTGAATCAATATCTCAGAGGTTCTCGGTTCGAATTAGCTGCAATTTTCGACTTTTAATATTTCGTACGGAGGTTTTATAAGAAAGGAATATACAGTAGCCTTCCAGCAAACTAAGAATTGCTTGCAGAGCAACCAGTGAAAAAGTTCGGGCGAATCTGATCCCGTACTTCACCTGCATGCAAATATCTAGATTAAGGCATCCTTCCGTTAGCCAGGGCAGAACTATTTTTGTAGGTACTGCTTCTATTGTTCTCTGGTTTCGGTCGAAAGTTTCAGACGTTTTCTTTTCGATCACGGTGCTTTTTTGCTGATATGCCCATTGAGTTTTACCTGAATTATTATGTGCCGATGCCGGTAGAAATTTCTTACCAGTTTTGCGACTGGGGCTTGTCGTTATCGTTAAAACGTATAGCGCCCCCCCCCCCCTTTCTGCCTCCGTTAGTTCCTCTTCCTAGAAGAGATAAGTATCCAATGGGGGAATATCAGGTAAAATGACATTGAGCACCTTATTCGGGCGTTTATGTCTATTGTTTGGTCTCTTCTACCATATGTGTATTGCAGCGAACCGTCACTAACTTTCCTGAAAGCGCGTTGTTGATTTAGTAAGTTTTTCTGGATCTCCAACTGCAGATTTGGATCCAACTTTAAGCATTTTTCATGAAAGGTCAACTCCAAGATCAAGTCAGTCCGTTCCAGTTGACAAACTGAGTTCCAGGCGGGTGTTGATGTTGCTTGGAGACTATTCAGCTTTAGTCCGGCGAAAAACAGGAGTTGCATGGAACGTCTCCTGAGCCTCGGCGTAATGGGCGTTGATCCAGACATCTTTGTTTAAACGTAAACATATTCAACCTGGCTTAAACAGTTTTGGATCAGTATATGCTAATTTCAGCTCAGCTTCAGATTTACGTGGCGTGAAGTTACGGACGACAATAGTGTCTGTTTCTGAGGCTGTAGCTAACGATTTTAGTTCATTCAGCTTCCTTTGTGATGACGCAATTTGTGCAGTCAATATATCTTTTCCTGTTTCCTGTCTCCACGGGAGGTTTACAACAGTTTCCTGCGTACCTGGTTACGCTACATAGAAAGAAAGTGCTCGGAAAATCTTTGGGTAGAATGTTATCTTCATCTGACTCCTATGGTTCATCCCACTCTGAAGTGGGTTTGATCTGACAGTAAGTGCATCATGCGTTCGAAACAGGAGGTTTGCATGTCGGTGAATGTTTGTTCCCGACGGGAAGATTTGGTAGTGGGATGTCCCAATGGGGACTCTCTTCGTTTCCTTGAGGAACTGGCTTTTGAAGTGCGTCTCGGGTTGAGAAGTTGCATCGTGCACATAAAAAGCTCATAGGACCTCGCGTAAATCCTCACCATGACTATGTGTAGAGAGTACAGTTCAGTAGAGGGTGCGTCCCAGTAGCCAAACGCGTGGTATCATCCTAATGCACCGGTATTTTTTCTCTGACAGTGAGGTATCGTTTGGTGAGGGTCGATCCCTCTTCTGTAGGGACTGCGACTCGCAGCTTTGCTTACGTTGACAGTGAGAGGGGTTCGCCGAACAGGTCCGACTGGGATAAATCTTCGACCTCCTACGGCATCCAACCACCAAAGTAGTTGTCGTCAATGACTACCAAAATCGTTCTCTTCTGTTGGAACAAGCCTTGGCAGTTAGTCCATGACCATAGGTGCCATGATTTGTACTGAAGCCAAAACATCACAGTCAGTGAGACGTCATTGTGATGTGATAGAATGCTTGCGACGTGCTACGTGTTGTATGAAAACGTGAGTCCAGTCGTATCATTGATACGACAAGGACTTATCAATCAATGCGTTTGGTCTCATCAATAGATATCTCAAGAGTCGGCTGATGCGACCCGAAGCCTTGGCAGGTGTGACTAGACGTCTCGGATGATGCGACCGAACGCCTCGGCTGATGTAACTCGGCGTTTCGGTTGACGCGACCCAACATCTCGGCTGATACGACGCGGCGTCTCAGGGTGATACGACCTGACGCCTCGATCAATGTGACTGTCGCCTCGATCAATGCGACTGTCACATCGGCTGACGCGACGTGACTTTTCGGTCGATACGACTGTCGCCTCGGTTGATGCGACATGAAGTCTCAGTCGCTACAACCGTCGCCTCGGCTGATGCGACGTGACGTCTAGGTCGATACGACTGTCGCCTCAGTTGATGCGACATGACGTCTCAGTCACTAAGACCCTCGCCTCGGTTGATGCGACTTGTCACCTCAGTCGATACGACGTCGCCTCAGTCGATACGACGTCGCCTCAGTCAATGCGACGTCGCCTCAGTCAATGCGACGTCGCCTCAGTCAATGCGACGTCGCCTCAGTCAATGCGACGTCGCCTCAGTCAATACGACGTCGTCTCAGTTGATACGACGTCGTCTCAGCTGATGCGACGTGACGTCTCGGTCGATGCGACCAGACGTCTCAGTTGATGCGTCTCACAACGTTTGGTGCTTTGCAACAACCGAGTTGGTTATTGACTTAGTATCGCTCGTAATGAGACGATAATGGCGACACCCCTGTGAAGCCTGCATGTGCCAGGGGCGACATGCTTGCACCGTTGTTGGTCTGAGTATCGTTCTTAGCAAAACGATAACGGCGACACCATTGTGACGCCCGCATGTGCCGGGAGCGACATGCTTGCACCGTTGATCGTCTGAGTATCGTTCTTAGCGAAACGATAATGGCGACACCATTGTGACGCCCGCAGTTGCCGGGGGCGACATGCTTGCACCGTTGTTGGTCCTAGTATCATTCTTAGCGAAACGATAACGGCGACACCGTTGTGACGCCTGCGTGTGCCGGGGGCGACATGCTTGCATTATATTTAGGTGTTTCGTTGTGGATTGTTTCCCTATCCAACTAAGGAAATCCACAACAAGTTACCATGAAAAAATAATAATAAATGTAGGTATGATTTTACCTGTAATCCTTGTAAATCAATGTCGTCGATGAATTTTCGTGTTGCGCACTACTACGACGCTGAAGATTCAAAAGCGTACTGAAGAGACACGCGACTCGCGTGCCTGACAGCCGCGCTGACACCTCCCACTACCGTTACAGCACAGCCAATCACCGACGCGCTGTGTATTTGCACTATGAAACTACTAGATGGCGCTGATGTTCAGAAGGGTTTATCTCACAGTGGGTCAAGCCGGAAGGCTCGAACACCTAAATATGATATACATGTATGATAAATTTAAGTATTCGTTTTAAATACATGTTATTGTGCTCATGTATATAATTCTTACTATATATTTACAACTTTTAAATTTTGTTTATTGTTTTTTCTTTTTATATCGTGTTTTTTGCATTAAATTGCTTAAAACAACGTAAATAAAATATACTCAGTTACCTAAAATATACATAGTAGATATAATAAATCGTATTTTATTTACTTGATGATCCAATTTCGATACTTCCAAATTACACAAGGGTGAGACCAATTGTTGCAAAATATTACACTTCGGACTTGAACATGGATAAGCTTCATCTGAACATATCCGTAGCAACTGTTCACATGAAATTTTTAATAAAACTGTCATCCAAGAAGATTTAATGTACTCCGTAATCCAACGTTGGACTTTTAATCCTGAAGTCGTGGTGCCTATGTCATATTTTGATTCCTTAATCATTACACGATATTTTACACAACAGTTATTCATTGACCCGCTGCGTTGACAAATGTAAAACATTTATTCAATTTCGCGTTTAAAGCTATTATGAAAAATCACTTTAGGTCGTTGAGCCGTTTAGTAAACCAGCCAGGGGTTATGTAAATCAGATTATTAAGCAATCCAACTATGCCTCCAACATCTGTAAGGCTAAGAGGATAGACGGCTATGTTATGTAAATCGACTGCCGATCATATGCCCAAATCGTTACCATCTGGTGATGTGATAGCCAAAGTACATTATGTACAAAAAGGTTTTATGTGTTTTCCCTGTATTGTTATCCGTGGGTGAAATGAAACGTACCTATATAATATTTAAAATTACTGTAAAAAAATGGGACACAATCATAGAAGAAGACCAAGGTATATACACAGGGCCAGTAATGTCTTAGTAAATAGGAGCATACGAACGATCAGAGCTAACGGAAATAAGATAAGTATCTGTGTAGTCGGAAACGCGAGAACTGGGTCAATGTCAATACAATCTTGACACAAATTGCAATTCCAGAGCCAATGATAAGATAGTGGTACAAGTATTTTGTGACAATTGATTGTTAAGGTTACCTTATCGCATCCGTGTATTATTAATTTAAAGATGTTCCGGCCAAGTTACATTGTATAATAGAAATAAAATAAATACATATTAGCCATATTTAAGCCTACAAAATATTTTATTTCTTTTGTTTTAATATTTCTGCTCGAAAATTCAGTTTTTCCTTTCTACCAAAATTAATTAAAAACTATCTGTCCTTCTGTTTGTTGCGTAATCACGACTAAATAGCTCAATCAATCTTAATGAAAGTTGACAAGCACATCCTAATGGATGGAGATCATAGACTATCTATCCCAGTAAAGTGTCCCTGTAGGATAGTTTCTGAAGTCCTCACAGACCAAGCCACGGCCAAGAGTCTATTAATATGGTCCTAAGAAAGAGGAGATTTGGCTCTAGCTTATATAATGATTTTACCTTTGCTGGATGCTCCTGTGTGGATATAGTTATTGGGATCATCCAAGTTGTATCATCATCAAGGCTGCCATCAGCACAGAACTTCTGCTGAGTCATCTTCAATACCCTATCTGACCCCCTTTGTTCAGACACCACCTAATAAGAGACAATTTATCCATGACTTAAGACCATCGCCATAAGATTGAGCAAACGATTGGCAACCAGCATCTATTGTCTATTCATACTGTTGTTTATGGTTTTTAAGGAAAATAATTAAAAGTTGTTTTGACTATGTGTGTCTGCATTAAATTTTCCTTCTCTTGACTCCGACGTCCTCGCTTTGGGCCAATCCAGTGCTACTCTTCGGAAAACATCTTCTTACAGAAGAAACTTTGTTTCACATTAATATGTAATTATTCTTAAAAACCATAAACGACATTATGAATAGACAATAGATGCTCGTATCCAGCACAAACAATAGATAATAAATTAGTCAATCATTCACAATAGGGTGAATCAGATCATGAAGACAGTCTTTAATAAATATTAAACTCTATTGTTCTGAAATGACAACATTATGCAAATATAACACTTAACAAAACTGAATTGATTGATGTATATGACCCATTTGAATCATAGTAATTTTATTTTAGGGGGTTTGACAAAAATAATTAATGGTTAACCTGAACCATAGGGAAGCCCATTTGTTTAGTCCATGTAGACATAACAGCTCCCACTGGCTTGTTTGATGCCTCTTCAAGTGCTGCCCACAAATCTTCAGTAAATGTATTTTTGTACTGAAAAGTAAAAAACGATGATACACATTTTATACCCGAGAAATGTTGATGGTCAACATTTGATATCTTTCTTTGATATAATAACGACTCATAATCTTAGTCAGTTCAATGGTGAGGCAAACTGTAATAATAGAGTGTTAGACTTGGTTTTTTCGAACGGATCTCTTACACTACAGTCATGCACTTCACCTCTCATCTCCGAAGATCCGCATCATAAATCCTTAAGTATTGTGGCAGACTTCGTGGAACTACACATGTTGCAAGAGGAGCCTAGGATTAAGTATTTGTACAATCGCGGTGACTATAATGCTTTGACAACTGAATTGATTAGTTATAACTGGAGTGAGCTCCTAAAGTCCGGGACCCTGGAACACGCTGTAACTGTTTTCTATGAGATATTGGTCAGTTGCCGTGATAAATACATACCAAAGAAGATGTTTAAGCCAAACAAATATCCGGTATGGTACAGTCCAGCCCTACTCAAAAAACTAAAAGAAAAATATAAATTCTATCAAAAATATAAAGTTTACGGGAATATCTCAGATTATCAATCGTTTTCTTTATTGCGAGATAAAGCAATAAGTTTAGAGCAGAGTTGTTTTGATAATTACATTAAGAAAATTGAATTGCTAATCTAAAGCGTTTTGGTCATATGTTAAAAGTAAAAGGTGCAATAACGCATTTCCTAATGTAATGCGGCTTAATGATATATCTGTTGACAACGGTAACGATATAAGTAATCTTTTTTCTACATACTTTCATTCAACATTTTCGAATCCGGATAATAGCTCTGATGGTCAATATTCTCAGTCGAATCTATGTGAAACTAATGTGTCGGCTCTATCCTATATCTCTTCCATTCATATCAACCCTGAGATAGTATTACAATTACTTAAATCCCTAGATCTTTCTAAGTCAGGAGGCCCTGATACTATTTCTCCCCAGCTCATAGTTAAATGCGCAGATGCTATAGTCATTCCACTATGTATTCTATTCCATCGTTCTCTAACTGAAGGTCATGTTCCTACGTTGTGGAAGTCTGCATTCATTACGCCTGTTCATAAAAAGGGAGACAAGTCCAGAATCGATAATTACAGGCCTATATCCAAATTATGTCTTTTTGCTAAAATACTCGAAAGATTAGTTTACACTCAAGTTTACGCCGCACTTAAATCTTCATTTAGCGAAGAGCAGCACGGCTTTCTAAGGAATCGTTCAACAGTCTCTAATTTAATCCTCGCTAATGAGTTTATAACTGAAGCTATGGATCAGGGCGAGCAGGTGGATGTAATATATACGGACTATAGCAAGTGCTTTGACCGTATTGATCACAATGTCCTTTTGGAAAAACTTTTGAAAGCTGGCATACATGGCGATTTATACAGGTGGTTTAAATCATATATCGACAGACGCACTCAGGCAGTGGTTTTGAATGGCCACACGTCTAAATGGATGCAAATTCCTTCAGGTGTCCCTCAAGGGTCTATCCTTGGTCCCTTGCTGTTTATTATTTTCATCTCTGACATAAAAAGCTGTTTTCTAAAAAGTAAAATTCTTCTTTTCGCTGATGACATAAAGATTCTAAAAAGAATATCTAATTTAATTAGTGTCAAGGAACTGCAATCTGATTTGATCAGGTTTGAACTATATTGCTCCAAAAATAAACTCCAACTTAACGTTTCAAAGTGCTTTTGCTCGACTTTTTCACGTAAAACAACAATTATCGATAGTAATTATAGTCTACTAAGTCATCATATCACAAGGATCAGTCAAATTAGGGACTTAGGAGTGATCCACGATAATAAGCTGCTCTTCGACAATCACATTGACCACATCGTTAAGAAAGCCTCCTCAGCCCTGGGATTCATTATGAGAACGTCCAGTAGCCTTAAACAACTTAAAAGTATAAAAATTCTCTACTGTGCTTATGTGCGAAGTCATCTTGAGTACGCCTCTCAAGTATGGAATCCCCAATATGACTTCTATATATCACGATTGGAAAGTATACAAAAGAGGTTTTTAAGATTTCTCGACTTCAAAGCCAAACATAAGTGTTGGGGCTACAGAGAACGATGCGAGCGCTATCACTTTCTGCCCTTAAGTACACGACGTAACATAAGTGACATCTGCTATCTTTCAAATGTTGTCAAAGGGAATGTTGACTGTCCAGAGATGCTATCCAAAATCAGCTTCCGAACTGATTTATTACAATAGGCTAGTTGACTAAATTTGAAAACTTGGCTAATTATATACTTTAATATCTATTTTATCCCAAAAAAACTATATTTTAAAGAAAAATCAATATTTACATTACGTATTTTGTATTTTAAAAAAGCCATTTAGATTTCCCTCGAAAACGCTGAATAGTGTCATGGCGTCTTGAATGACGTCACAGCTCGCGAAATAACCTGCTCTGTGATATGAAAACGTCAACAACAACAATGATGTTTTGCGAGGCGTGACGTCACACTTTCTTGCGCCGCGTTCTTCGTGTTCGTTGTCACGTGACCTAATGCCTATTTTTTCGAATTCATTTTCTAAAAATATTAATAATCTTTAACTTTTTTGAGAAATATACTAGTTTTTTCTTATCTTCGTCTCCTCATTTATAATTAGAAACTATAAACCAAGCAATTTGTTATTAGTGGAAACAGGCATATTTAGGCAGCGACCCATATTGTATGCAACACGAGCAAGTACCAAATATAGAAAAAATTCATTTCTGATACGTAGCGTCAATGAATTTAATAAAGTGCTGCAGCGACACGATGTGGATATATTTAATACCAGTACATATGTACTAAAGCGACTACTGACCCGAGAATTCTTTCCTTCTGTAATTAGCAGTTAAACAATTAGTTAGTAATAATAGTAGTCTGTATTTGAACCTGTACTTAGTATATATATAATCTGTACCCGTATTCCGATACTCAACTTATATTTCTGTTTCTTTTTTAGATTATTTACTACTGTAGTATTTTTATTTGACCTTATATAATTTATCTAGATTTATACATGTGGCGACTTATTATTAGTTTATAGCTACTCATAAGATACATTATTTATTTATATACTATAAACTGTTAGTCTTCCCAAAAATTGTAAAATAAAATATCACACACTAAATCCAACGCCAGTAGATTTTTTTAAAATTAATGTAAATTTTAAAATAATAAAAACATTCCCCAAATAAAAAAAACATTGCCTAAAAACTGATACGAGACCAAGACTATAACATTTTAAAAAGAATTGGATAAATTTTTTTGCTAGTAATTATACAATAAACCAGGAAAATGTAGATAAAGGGGTAAAATATCAATAAAATGAAAATGTCATTTCCAGTGTCACTCAAGAACTCACTAGTCATTAATTATTATTAAAAAGTTTTATATTTTGAAGAAAAGTTTAACAGACAGTCTTGTAATGACAAATTGTCAAAAATACCACTCCCATGTTTTTGGATACCAAGACTATACTGACAGAAAAACATATTTTAGTAACTTAGTAAATCATTTTCTATAAATATATTTCAAATTTTAAAATAAAATATAAAACCATAAAGCAGTTTTCAGGGTTCCAAATCAAATTGGTAAAAAGGAACACATATAGTGTGAGTGTGTCAACCTATATTTCAAGCATATTCATCTCAGCAACTACTATTGATTTGAAATTGGAAATATAAATCCTGGAAAGTAAAATAAAGTAACAGAAACCACACAGTTTAAGATTTGATAAACATGAAAATTAAAATGGAAATATGTCAATGAGAATGTGAAAATAGTTCACCTGATGTCTTGTGAGATAGATGTTCATCCCTTTACGGAAGTCATCATCCCCAATGTACTTATGCAGCATACGTATAACTGAGGCTCCCTTGTTGTATGAAATATCATCAAATATTTCATCTATCTCAGATGGATGACCAACAGGCACTTCAATGGGATGTGAATTTTTCAAACAGTCCAGTTCCAAAGCTCTGAAATGAATATTTATTTCCTGAAGTAAAAACTAACCATAATTCAATTTTAGTTAAGTTTACACAGGTATATGTCCTACAAATAAATATGTGAGATCTCAAAAACATTGCATTATACTATACTATACTATATTAAATTTAAACAATTATAGATAATACATCCCATAACTTTTTGGATTTTTTTAAATTGTGCAAGATAACATGACTTTCTACTTTGCAAAGTGCACATTCACAATAATTGGCAAAGTGCCAAAGATACAAACTCAGTTACAAAACAGTCATGTTCAAATAATAACACAAAGAAATAGTAACATTTTATGAAACAACATTCTTACCTGATGTAAGTCTCAGTAACAAACTGTGTCCAAATATCATATTCAGGGAACAAGTGGTTGACACACAAGAATTCAACAAATGAAGCGTAGCCCTCATTCAGCCACAGATGTGTCCACCACTCCATTGTCACCAGGTTTCCAAACCACTGGTGAGCTAATTCATGTCCCACCACTAATGCTATCCACTGACGACGGACTGCTGAAGTGTGCTCTTCATCAACAAGCAGACAGGTCTCTCTATATGTCACCAATCCCCAATTCTCCATTGCACCAGCAGAAAAGTCTGCTATCGCAATCAAATCAATTTTTGGTAGAGGGTAAGCAATATCAAAATACTCTTTATAGTAGGGGAGAACTTTAGCAGCCACTTCAAGAGCAAACAACCCCTGTTTACTTTTCCCCACAGGTGTATAAACACGCACTAACACACCATCACGTGATTTTTTTTCAACATAATCATATTCACCCACTACAACTGCTACTAGGTATGTAGACATTATTGGAGTAGTGTCAAATTTGACCAATCTTTTGTTACCATTTGTTTTTTCTTCTTTGACTGGCATGTTTGAGAGAGCTACTCGGTCTTCTGGAACCTCAAGTGAAATATCAAATGTAGCTTTGATGGCTGGTTCATCCCAACATGGAAAGCATCGGCGCGCGTCTGTCGCCTCGAATTGCGTGACAGCCGCATAGCGTTCTTCGCCAGCTGGAGTGACGTATTGGCTGCGGTATAAACCCTTCATCTTATCATTGATCTCGCCAGTGAACTCGCAGTACAATGTGGCCTCACCACATGTGAGAGGCTCCTCGAAGATCAGCGTCGCGGTTTCTTCAGTAGCACTAAGACGCACCTCGGCCGGCTCCCGCGCGGTCTCCGGTCCTGCATCGCTGTATCGCAGCTTCACACTATTCAACTGTAGATCTAAGCTGTTGAGAACTATTTCACTGGTAGGACTCGCGACCTGAAATTGAATACGTCGACTTGGTGCGTCACATGGTAACGAGATATTAGCAACAACACGTTATGATGAAATTTCCTCTTACCGATACTTTCACTGCTGTTTTCCCTGTGAACGTAAACTTATTCAAATCCGGAACGAGTTCCAAATCGTAATGTTTAGGCACCACATTTTTAGGGAGCCGCTGAAATTGTTTGCTTTCGGGCATTGTCACTTTTTCTTTCACGACCGCAAATGTGGGACGCGCTGTAGAGAAATACCGTAATGACCGAGTGACAGAGTGAACTCGCGATCCAACCGTGGCGCCGACACGAGCCCCCCGCGCGCGTCCGAGCCCCCACTCCGATTCTGGATAACGGAATTCGCTACGTAACAACTTACAATGGCGATGGCGACCGAAATATCTGCAATTTCCGAGCCGAAATGCAAATGAATTACGTATGACACTAAGCAACTGTAGCGTCATGGAAAGCAGTTATTATGACGTTGAAATGCAAGTGAAAGTTTTTAACTTTCATACCTTGCTGCCTTGCTGCAGTCGTGCGAATTACAAGGAGATGGTATCTTCAAATTTTGTAAAGAATTATAAATATTTCATTTTGGGTTAATATTTATGGAGTTTTTTTAAACCGTATTCTGCATGCAGTTATACAGAATAGTAACTAATACATAATCTTTGATGCAGATGCAGTAATGGATTGCAAATAATAACCATAACCAATTATTAAATGGCTGACTTTATTTATTTTTACATGGGAGCCGTACCTACACATATATTAGTCTGTGGTACCTAACATTATATACGTAATTATCAATACGAATTGACAGGATTAATGTATGAGATGAAAAAGATGTAGCCATACAATCGAGTGCATAAAATTATACATCTCTTCCTCTTGTTATTTATCTACACTGTGTGTATTTCAGTAATCAAGAAACAATGAGTTGTCTCATTTTTTCTTCAAAAAATGATATTTGAGTAATGGACGTAGGGCAACACTGAATATATATTTATTAAAATAATAACATCGTTAGGTATTGTTCGCGATGACGTCATGTACTAGGTAACCATGACAAAAGTGTTAAAATAAGATAAACAACATGGTATATATGTGTAAGTGTAGTGTAAAAAGTTTGCAAGTTCAAAACTGTTTTAATATACATCTATCAATGTCAGAAGCATTCAGTTTCATACATTTAGTATGGAGAGAGAGAGAGAAAGACACATTAGATTCACGACACGACACACAAATGTGTCTCTAACCATTTTAAATGTATGAAAACGATGTGCTGCTGGTGCGCCATGTCACGCCACGGCTACGTCTAGGAGCATTTAATCACTACGTTTTAAGAGACGGGACTCCCATACTAGCCAATCGCATTCAGCGACATGGCACTTATACACCAACCGCGTGCCAGCAGACCATAAACATCAGCTGGCTACCTGACAGGATACGTCAAACAACTGAGGTACCAACCTGACGGACCAAGTAGAGCTGTTCCGTTTGATCTTTATCGATATCGATAAAATATACAGAATGGAAAATAGGGAACCCATGAATCAATATTTTTTTCAAACCACAGGGTTGAATCCACATTCATAAGCCTAATGCTGCACAGGAAAGATTTAGTGCATTAGACTTAAAAGTATACCCACGATAAAATAAAAGTTTTTTTATTTTTTATTCGATTAGATACAGAGCTAATTTGATGGTACATACACGAATAACTTTTACTTTTCTATCATAATAAAAAACTATTAAATAATGCTTTTTCCTTCAATTCACACCTCATCACTTCTTTTAACAACTTCGTGACGATATTGTTCATTTTGCAATTATGCCTTTTACCACAAACACTGATTTGTCATTGATTACTTGCATCTACAAAACCTTCTTCTTTTAATGTCCTAAGAATGTAGATAAGACGATTCTTCAAAGCTTCACTTCACACAAAAGCCTCCTCGCAAATCATTTACTTTATATTATCTTTCTTAATCGAGATGTAACTTCCAACTCTGTAAATATAATAAACATTTCAATTGAAGGACAGACGTATTTCTTTTATTATTAAAATTATAACATTCTTAAAATAAAAGTTTTTATTTTTTACATATAGAGTTTGTGATGCGGACGAACAATGGGTATATATTGTAGCTTGTGTGACGTCATCTATACATCAACCGCTTGCTCGGCCAGCCGTCCGACAAACCAACATTAGAGACACCACTAGTCTACTACGGTCAGTAGTTTCCGAGATATGACTGTTTTTAGTTTGACAGCTGTCATCAAAAATGAAGTTCTCGTCGAGACCTTTGACTTTGCTTAAGACACCGCTAGTCTGCGGTGAGTAGTTTCCGAGATATGACTGTTTTTAGTTTGACAGCTGTCATCAAAAATGAAGTTCTCGTCGAGACCTTTGACTTTGCCAAAGACACCGCTAGTCTGCGGTGAGTAGTTTCCGAGATATGACTGTTTTTAGTTTGACAGCTGTCATCAAAAATGAAGTTCTCGTCGAGACCTTTGACTTTGCCAAAGACACCGTTAGTCTGCGGTCAGTAGTTTCCGAGATATGACTGTTTTTAGTTTGACAGCTGTCATCAAAAATGAAGTTCTCGTCGAGACCTTTGACTTTGCTAAAGACACCGTTAGTCTGCGGTGAGTAGTTTCCGAGATATGACTGTTTTTAGTTTGACAGCTGTCATCAAAAATGAAGTTCTCGTCGAGACCTTTGACTTTGCTAAAGACACCGTTAGTCTGCGGTGAGTAGTTTCAGAGATATGACTATTTTTAGTTTGACAGCTGTCATCAAAAATGAAGTTCTCGTCGAGACCTTTGACTTTGCCAAAGACACCGCTAGTCTGCGGTGAGTAGTTTCCGAGATATGACTGTTTTTAGTTTGACAGCTGTCATCAAAAATGAAGTTCTCGTCGAGACCTTTGACTTTGCTAAAGACACCGTTAGTCTGCGGTGAGTAGTTTCAGAGATATGACTATTTTTAGTTTGACAGCTGTCATCAAAAATAAAGTTCTCGTCGAGACCTTTGACTTTGCCAAAGACACCGCTAGTCTGCGGTGAGTAGTTTCCGATATATGACTGTTTTTAGTTTGACAGCTGTCATCAAAAATGAAGTTCTCGTCGAGACCTTTGACTTTGCCAAAGACACCGCTAGTCTGCGGTGAGTAGTTTCCGAGATATGACTATTTTTAGTTTGACAGCTGTCATCAAAAATGAAGTTCTCGTCGAGACCTTTGACTTTGCCAAAGACACCGCTTGTCTGCGGTGAGTAGTTTCCGAGATATAACTGTTTTTAGTTTGACAGCTGTCATCAAAAATGAAGTTCTCGTCGAGACCTTTGACTTTGCCAAAGACACCGCTAGTCTGCGGTGAGTAGTTTCCGAGATATGTCATCCAAGATTTCATATTTGAGAAAATTCTACTTTTAACCAACTTCAAAAAGGAGCTATGTTTGTTACCTCAGAACTTTAAAAACCAAATGTCTTAAATGTATATTAAGTATTAATATATTTTATGAATGTAGTAGACTTTTAGGACAGTTGAAGTCGGTTTCTTTTTAACGCGTTAATATATATGGGTGAAAACATTGCCCTACTTCTGACGCAGTCGGGTAAAAATGAAGTCCACGCCGACGAAGTAAAAAAGGTAAAGATACTACTTCGGGAATAGCTCCAATAAGCATAATCATTCATATAGACATGATTTACTTTTATATTTTTGTGCTAAAAGATAAATTGCCTTAAAAGTATCGATAGTTAAAACTCATCACTAGTCACACAATAAAATTGAAAATAACTTGATTGTTCGTAGACCGATTTACTCAGAAATGGACCAAAACATCTAATTTAATGCTTACCGGACCTCACCCAAAGGATATTTTTGTATTAAACATCATTTTGTAGAAATTTTTGCGACTAGCTCGATGTCCACTAATTTCACAAGTTATAAACTATTCTTCGGTGGCATTTTTATTAAACTTGTTTACTGAACAATATTAGATGCTTCTCACTTATTTAGGTAACAAAATAAGCATAAAATCAAATATTAACTGTGAAAAAACTGCAAAATTAAACTGACATATAAATATTAACAACCAATATGGCAGACGGCTGACACAATATTGAAAAGAAAGAGGAAATACACAAATGAGTTCTATATCAGTATCCGGCATTTTGTACCTCAGATATGTATCTTTTTCTGACATAATCAAAGAGTATCAAAAGGAAACACAGTTATTCGTGTAAATCCCATAGAATAGGTTGTTTTCTTCCTACTTTCACCAGACTGGCTACGTGTGTTTCTGCCTTTACTCGAACAGAGCTTGCTGTCAGTCAACCGTAGTGATTATATGCTCCTAGCTAGAGTCAACTGTCACTACTGTCAGTGTCAAATTAGTCTTGCAACTTTTCTGAACATTCGACTCGGACGGATTGCTTGCTTTGCTTTTTTTCAAAATTCCTGTTTACGTACTCATTTTTATAAAGCCTTTAGTCCCCAATGGCGTAGATGATTAACATTTGATTTGACCAGTTAAGACTATACTGTGTGGGGAAGCGACAATGAATTTTATATTTGGATCGAGTTTTGTGTTTTTAGCAGGTTGTTTATTGATTTTTCGTAACTTTTTATTATTAGTGTGTAATATCGTTTATTTACTGTCTTTCTTTGTATTCCAGCTCTTTCTGGAGTGTATTCTTCCAGAGTACTGGAGTTAAGTGATAAGTTCATTGACTTCAGCAGTGATGGACTCTGGTTTGTGAAGTTTTATGCGCCGTGGTGCGCACACTGCCGCCGCTTGGAGCCAGTGTGGGCGCACGTCGCGCAGACTCTGTATAACAGTCCCATCAAAGTGGCCAAAGTAGACTGCACTCGTTTCTCTTCAGTTGCTACACATTTCAATATAAGAGCTTATCCTACAATACTGTTGTGAGTACAAATTTCCATATGTTTAACTGGTTTTTGGTCGGTGACTACATAAGATTTTTTTTTAAATTCCACAGAACCATTCTGTTCAATGGTATTCTGTCTTAACTTATTGCATGTTACTTGCTCAATAGGGATAAAGAGTAGTCAATGTCCTTCTCCAACAGTTCTATCCCTAAAAAAACTGGTCAAGTGTATTGGACTTGCACACTGAGGGTTTCATACAGAATATGAACATCTTTTTAATCATAAATAATAGGTAAGGCTACTAAACTATGCTCTAACAAAAAAGTAAGTATAATTGAATCATAAAAGTGATTTTAATTTTGTTTTAGTTTATAAACTGTGTTTTTATATTTGTTCCTCAAAATCATTAAAATATGCAGCATAAACAGCTGTATTTTTAAGCATATTGTATTTATGATTTTTCTCTATTTTAAATATTAATATTATGTATAGAATCCTCAGTGTGTAAGTTTAGTCTGACTAGCACTTGGCTGGTTTTTTCCTGTATATGTGATCCTCTAAGGGTGAAAGCCTCCTCTATCTCTATCCATTTCTGTCTGTCAGTACAAATGTTGCTCTAATTCTGTACTGAAATCTCTATGATATCGTTAGCCCATCTTTTGCTTTGTCTTCCCATATTCCTTTAACTAAGTGGTCCTAACCATTTTCTTGATTGAAGAGACCTCTTGTCCTCATTTCTTGCTATATGTCGGCCCATCTCTATTTCTGATGTAGGCTAAACTGAAGTTATGCCTTATGTGCCATTACAAAGTGTTTATCTATTTGAAATTTAATACCCATGTTTTTGCTTACAGTTAACCCAGAAAGATAAGGAAAACTAAATATTCTGTTGCCAATAATTACCTACAGATGCAATATCTACTTATATTAAATACTGTATAACATTAAATATCTTAATATTTCAGTATAAAAGGAGCATTCAGGCATGAGTATACAGGTGAGAGAACTAAGGAGGACATGGTTACATATGCAATGCGGATGTCTCAATCTGCTGTGCAGAGGGTAACACATGCTGATAGCATTGGATATTTGAAAGAAACACATCCTGTCTTTTTTGGATTCATTGGTAAACAACATGGACCCCTATGGGTAAGATCACATAAAATTTTTATTTTGCGAGAATAATAATTGAAGTAATTAATGAAATCGTAAAGTAAATCTATACTTGCAATTGTGAAAGTCTGCACTATAACAATACACTAAACTTGACAAGTTTGCACTTGATCTGTGGTTGTTCAGTTTCATGGGATACCAGCCACTTCCACAGAATATAAACACTTTTCAATAAAAAATCCACACATTAGTATTGACCTGGTCTGAAAGGGATAGTACAAAAGTAGCATTTCACTTGACAATAAATAATATTACAATTTTAAATTTAGATTTGAAATAGGTGTAATTTTTTACATTACCTGTTGTGCATAACTAGTGATTGATATCAGGTAGTTCCAATAGTTCGCCTGACATAAAATCATTATGTAGAATAAACTTAAGATTTAGTGTGTAATTGTATAAGTTATTTTAAATATTATGTAGCTTTAGTGAAACATTCATTATTAAAAACCTCATACTTTTAATTTTTTATGTTTACTCCAGTCACAATAAATTTATTATTTTTGTATGTTAATTTAATTTATATTTAATAAATTTAATTTTTTTAAATAATCATTTGCTTAACCATACCTTTTGTCTGTAGGACATGTACACAATTCACGCAGAAAAATATCAACCACATTCCTGGTTTTACACAATGACACATGAAGTTGTAAAACACTATTTGGAGCCACCTAATGAGACAACTGTCTTTGTTTACAAAGAGGATGAGGCTTTCTTCTTTGAAGGTATGTAAATAAGATCCTAAGGCTCAAACCAGTCACCTTTACATATATAATATTATAATATAATACATACAATAATCATTTTATTGCTGTAAATGTAAGTATACAGATAGGTATGTTCGTTTTGTTTCACACATTTAGTCGTATCATTCAAAAGAAGTAAAGACAATGTCATTTGTCTTGAAATTTAATTTAGGAACGCCGCACGAGTGATGTCCTTGTAGCAATTTTAAAGTCAAGGGATAGTACACTGAGAGGGGTGGCGTTCACTGGCTCACTTCAAATATCTGTTGAAAGTTTTTTGCGAGCTATACCTATTGAATACCGAATTATTACGTAAACACACATTGGTAAATTTCTAATATTTAACAAAAATATTATGAAGTGATCTATTTGGGAAAATGAAGTCCAGCAGTGGGCAGTGCTCTCAAGATTGGGACATTTTTGGTAAAGAAATGGGCACCGTGGAATCCCAACAAATCAAATTTATCAGTCATCATCAATAATCTATAAATACAATTGTATATGATATGTGTACATGACATAGGATAAATTTATTCAAAGACGAAAACATTATCTTTAGCATTTTAGTGTGTATGTTTGTACGCGCATCACGCAGAAACTACAGTCGTATTGCTGGAGGTCTAACTTAAATGTTGCTAAAAATGTGACGCGTGTTTCGTCTTAATACAAGGCCTAGAAGCCGAGTTATATCACATTAGTACATTGTAACCGTACGAAGCGAGGCAAGTTAGTCATCAATAAAAGTATACAATCAAATTACAGTAATTTTATGTAATATTAAAAAAAATGAAAATAATTTGTGTCAAACATGTTTTTGATAGTTTTATCGCACTTGATATTGTTATTTATATTTCTAAACATCTGTATTTACAGCAAACCCAGCCATACTTGAAGACAAAGACATCTTAAATGTAACATTAGATAAATGGATCAATAAAGAGAGATTTGGATTTTTCCCCAAAATAACCAGATCAAATATAAATGAACTCATGGACACTGAGAAATATATAGTAGCTGCTGTCGTCGCAGAGAATAAATTGGGTGAGATAACTCAAACTGAAAAGGACTTCAAAGACATGATAGAGAGCATAATCAAGTTAGTATACATATACATTTATCTACTATAAGAATATCTATGCATCAGTCTGACATAACAAATATGATCCTTTTTAATGTTACCCACTATATTCTTTCATTTTGTATTCAGATAAATAATATCATTGACCACATCATCACTGAACTTTAGATGTTAATTTATAAAGTTCGTGAGTACTTCATCAAAAGCAGAATGAAAAAAGCAAAACTAAGCGTTCAGCGAAATTATGCATTTATTTACATTTAAATGTGTTCATTGTGTTTGAAACCACCGCATGCTAAATGAAGGCTGGGTTCTTAGCGAGCCACCGCCGCTGATGCAAAAGCCGCAAAAAAATAATTAGCTCGTTTGCTTTGGTTAGCCCGTGGTAGCTGTGGCCGGTGGCTCGTGTGCCTAAACGTAAAAAATTTAAAAAATATTATTTGTAGGGTTCCTTAAAAGAAAAAAAGGAACCCTCTTATAGGATCACTTTGTTGTCCATCTGTCAAAACACTTTTTATCAGTCTGTAATCCATTGGAGCTGTCAAAAAATCAAACTTCTGGATCAACGCAATAAAAATAAAGGGTTGTTCTAGATGCATTTTTAGACAATTTCCTTTGCGATATAAGGCAATCAAAACCTATAAGTGTACTTTACGTTGACCTAGAATACTGAAAGGGGTTCGAAGATATTTGTTTGAAGTTAATATCTTCGAACCCCTTTGGCAATAAGCAGGGTCTTACAGCCATAGAAGTATAATTTTCAATGCTTACAGCACAAGTATATGAATAATAATTCTAAAACTCTGAATATTTCAATTATTCCAAGGTTACAAACTTGCATTTGCAGTTGAGAATTGATCATGATATAGACCGCAAAGTTAAGTTTGTTCTTAAATTACACTTACATTTTTGTTAGACCTTTGTTCAGTTACTTATGATTTTCAGCATGTTAATTATTCATATTCTGTGCGGGAACCCTTGGTGCGCAAGTGTTGACACGCCACCTAACCGTTAAATTAAAAAGGCGCTGGGCACTAAGCTCTGGTGTGTAGATAATTTTTTACAATTAGGCACTGCTTGTGAATTCGGCAAGTTTTCAGAAAGCTTTTATAAAATTATTTGTGACCTAAAAAAATATAAAACATTTGTCTGTAGGCAAAGGAAACGAGAACTCCACCATCGTTTTCAGTTTGGATGGATTGGTTCCACGGATTTGGCTAACTCCATAGCCATGTACGAATTAACAGTACCTCACTTATTGGTGCTCAATTCAACCACAAGCCACCACCACATGCCTGATGATGACCCCGTGTTGATGACACCAGAAGCTGTTTCCATCTTCCTAGACCAAATAGATAATCAGCAAGCAACTGTACGTTCATTTTATTCATTTAATATGTTGTTTAGTTAATCATAGTCAATATTAGTGGACTACCGTGGACGTTGAATCCTGTGGACGGTTTTTATTACTTAACCCCAAAGTCATTTTCTATAAGTAAAACATGTTACCTACCTATATAGTTACCTAATAGGTATTATATGAATATTATTTGATAAAAAAGGTATTGGATTGTGAGTCCAACATGCGGTCAAAATTTAAAAAAAATTGACAGTACAATACCCAAAGACATTTAATATTAATAGACCGGACAAAGCAAACAAACATTTTGATCCTAAACTTATTACCAATTGGTAAAAAGTTACTCAATTCTAGTGTCACATCACGTCACGCCGCCGTACAAGACATTTGACATACAATTGACTTTTGAGATCAAAATGTTTATATGAAACGTTTCCCAATGACCGCTCTATAACCTATTACTATATTTAAATCGCTCTGGTAATACCATAACTAATAATTTAAATCTCTTTGCTAATACTATAAGTTAGTATAGAAATGAAACTCTCGCTCCGGATTCGTTCAAGGTCACGATAACAGCCTGTTTGATGTTTTCTTAAACAACAGTAAAAGCTAGCGCGCGTCGCCTTGCCTTCGCTCGTACACTTTGAGTCCTTACTTTTCTGTCAAACCGTCCTATCTTTTACGTCACAACCATTTCGTATAAATGTCAGCCCCAGTGGGATCGGGGGCATTGTGGGGTGAGAGGGGAAGTAGGTGTAGTATGAGGCGCCGTTTGGGGCACACACTAAGGAGGTTACATTCTATATATACTCATAGAGTTAGTTATTCATATGGTAATACATCGAATGACTGTTATAAATCTGGGACTATGGTATTGTTTTCAGACATATGGAGGGAATACTTGGCTTGTTCGTGTGTATAGAGGTTTTTATGAAACCCGTACAACTTTGGTAAATATGTGGCGCGGGAATCCAGTGCTGACTGCCCTGGTGTTTGGTCTCCCGCTTGGATTCCTGTCTCTCATCTGCTACTCCGTTTGCTGTGCTGATATACTAGACGCCGAAGAAGAGGAGGTTTCAGGTAACCCAAATTAGTATTTGATCATCAGTCGAAATATCATCATCAATCTGGAAACATCCACAGCTGAACATTGTCCTCTTCCATGGCACAATGACAGCGGCTCGCTTGCATTCAGCGGCTCTCCGCTAGTAGGCAGAGGGGACGTCTGGTACACGCTTCACCACTTGACAACTCTTAGAGATCGGATATCCGTGGTCTTCGAGCGATGTGGTTTGCCCATTCCCACTTCAGCTTAATGACACGTCGAGCTATGTCGGTCATTTTGAACGTATTTATTCAGCCAATAATAAATATAATACAAACAATAATATAACAGCCAATAGCATTCTGTTTAGCTACCTTTCATGCGTCAACCGTTTGCTATATGTACGAACTCGAAAGCCTTTAATCAGTGTGTTGCCTGTGATGAAATTTCTCGACGTCATAAAATCGCGATCGAGGAAATCCATAGACGAACCAAAGACACCGTCTCGACCGCACGAGTCAGTGGAGTTCAAGTGGAGTGGCATTGGCCAGGCCACATCGCCCCGCCCGCAGAAGTGATTCCTACAATTCGTGTGTAATGTAAAACAAACCCCTAGACTAGATCCATGTATTGTCAACGACACCACTAAACCACACCACTGTGGTGTCGTTTATAATTGTTTTATATGTAACCACACCATTTCCGGCTAGTGATGTGTAATGTGTATAAAAATAATTCGTTATAAAGAGATCATCTATGTCATGTCGTAATCTTACGAATGATAAATAAAATTGGTATATATAAATGCATAAACTTCAGTACGGTGGTGTGGTTCCGTGGTGTCGTTGACAATAAATGGTACTGATGACCTGGTAAAGGTCGCGGCTTATCCTATTGACATATTTAGGCTAACTAATTCACATCATTTAACCTTAATTAACTTATTGTTTCTTTTGCAGATTCTCACGAAAAGAAGGATTAGCTAAATACTTCCGCAATAAATTTGCTTGAACAGTATTGTTTGCATTTAAGATTTTGGGAATCAAATGTCCATTGTGTATTTCTAATTTTAGAGTAAACTAATATGTACTCCTAAATTGAAGTACGTATTTCGTATTGTATAATAAAATCTAGTCATATGAGTTTGAACAATTTATTATTTTGTACAGATCATTTTATTATTTTGGTGTGACCAAATATATGTATTATTTCTAACGACTGTTTTTAATGTAAGTTTATTCGAAATGTTTCTGTGAACATGGTGTCAGTTGTACCCACAACAATGTTTTTATGAAAAAATAAACAAATCAAAATATGAAAAATGTTTTATTTTAGTGTGTAAGACATGCTGCGAATTATTTAGTTGTCAATTTCGACAATTCATCTATGTAAGTACTGAGTTCAATTTGTTTGGTTACATATTTGAGACGATTGTACCAATTAACATAGTTTTGAGTTAACTCCTGCATGTTTGACCTTTTTCTAGTTTGTTTTCTACTTAACTTGTTATGTTTAGTTTCACTTGATACCATAGCTTCATTCTTGGAATTGATGGGTTTATTTATCAAGCTGTTTCCATGCTTTGATCTTTGATTTTGTGCTATCGTCTCAAGACTTTGTTCGGAATTTACCGGTTTCACCAAAGATTTCATGGAGTTATTTTGTTTATTTTTAGAATTTAAATTTTGTTTAGGTATTCCATCAAGCTGTACATCATGATTTAGTTCAAAACAAACTGAGTCTAAATCACAATTACTAGCATCTCTTAATGGTTGTTGTAATGTTTTAACTTTGTTCTTTTTTAACCTGTTATATTTCGTTTTTGAACTGGAAAATGATGTCGGGAGTCCCGCAGCTATCATTACTTCATTCATACTTGTATCTTCAAAATATTCATCAACATAATTGTTATTGCCATTTATTAACATTGAATCTTCAGTGTCCTTATAAGTGTATTTATCTTCATAGCTATTTATTTCATCATTGCCAAGATCTCCAAGTATGTTAGTAGTTTTTTGGTTATCAACATTATTTTGTAATTTCCCGTAAGTGTCTCTCTTATGTACATGCAATGTTTTATCTGTTGCCTCAGAGAACTTATTACTTGCTTCACATATATTTCTCGTTGAAGTGAAATATTCTTGAGGTAAAATTGGTACCTTCGAAATCTTACATTCGCTTTGTGTCCCATTAGCTGTAATTTCTTGGCTAGATTGAAAGGAATCCATCAATTCAGCAAATGTTTTAATACCTGAGTCACCAAACTTTTTGAAGGAGTCACATAAGTTTTCAAAACTTTCAACTTCATCAGAATTGTTATTTTTAGATTCCTGTGTGAGAATTGACCACAATTCCTCAAATTGTTTCTCATTTCCATTTTCTTCTTCTTTTTGCACTGCTTCCTCAATGATTTCTGATGACTGTGAAGAGGTATCCTCGTTTGTTGTGGTTGATGTGGTATTCAGATCATCCATGTTAAACTTTTCATCACCCCAAAATTCTTTTATAATCACTGGTACATTCAATAAACTCAACAAACCATTAAATTTATTAACTTCTTTCCCTTCACTGAGTATAGAAATAGCCATACCATATGAACCAAATCTGCCTGCTCGTCCTATTCTATGCAAGTATGTCTGCCATTCATGAGGTAGTTCAAAATTAATGACTAAATCTACATTTGAAGCATCAATTCCTCGCGCAGCTAAATCTGTAGCTATTAATATTCTACATTTATACTCTTGTAATGTTTTCAGAGCATTCAAGCGATCAATTTGTTCTTGCTGACCATACAGTGGTACAGCAGGCCATTTATGCCTCCTTAGGAGTTTGTGTAATTCAGCAACTCTAGCTTGATAATTGCAGAATATGAGGCACTGTTTGAATGGCTTCTTTGATAATATTTTCAGCAGTTCCTCAAATCTGTGATTGGTTTGTTTAACGATGTGATTGTTATGTGTTACTATTGTTACTTTTTGTTCCACACCCAATAAAACATTGTTAATATCAGGGCATATATGTTGAGCATCTTGGACATAATGGTCAATGAATGATTTTGTGATGTCTGGGTATGTGGCACTACTGAGAATGACCTGCTTTTGTTTTGGTAAAGCAGAAAAAATATAATTAATATCTGGCAGGAAACTCTTCTCCATTAACTTATCAGCTTCATCTAGAACTACCAGCCTAACAGTACACACATTAATATACTTGTCCTGAATCATATGTCTCAACCTTCCTGGACTGCCAACCAATATGTGCACTTTTTTATTTTTAAATTTTGCAATATCATCTTGTACTGGTAGGCCTCCCATCACAACTTCTACTTCCAAGCCTGAAATGAATGAAAATGAAATATATAATTAATACGTTGAAAAAGAACTACTTAATTTACCCACACAATTTTTTAAATCAAAAACTTTTGGTAACCTGGCACCTTTGATGCTGAAAATATTCAAGACCACTGTCAGACCTATAATTGAGTATGCTTTCCAAGTTTGGAGCCCACTTTGCCAAGGATATTGACTGCATAGAGAGACTACAGTGCAGCTTCAAAAGTACCAAGGCAATTCAAATGATAAGATTATGAAGAAAGACTAGCAATACTAAAGATAACTCTGGAAGAACAGATACAGCATGGTGATATGATTGAGATTTTCAAGATTTTATACAGGCATTATGACAAACATAATTAGGCTAAGTTGTTCATATGTGACACCAATGCCCGCTTGAGAGGAAACCACCTTAAGTTGAAAAGGAATCCATCACACAATAATCCCCACAAACACTTTGTTAACAGAGTTAAGAAGTGGAATAAACTTTCAAACAAAGTAGTCGCCATGCCAAATGTCAACTCAAATAGACTGGACAGAATAGAAAAAAACTCAGCAAGAGTAACTGAAGTGGAGAATAGCTGGATGCAGGCAATATCAGCTGCCTGTCTGATCTACAAGTTTGGTTAGCTGCATTCATCCCCTAATTTTTCACCTAAACTTTTGTGTGCAAAGGAAATACAACATCCAACTACAGAAGAGTTGCAAGACTTGTCTAGCATTAAACGATGGCTAACACCAGCCATAATTATGTATAAAAAAATACAAGACAAATTGGAAGGTAATGTTTTATTCAAATCTAGTATTTTTGCACCATTATTTTTGGCCGTCACTTGACATAAAGTTCAAAAATACATATTATACAAACAAATGTGTGAAAGACAAGGCATAAGAGAGAGAAAGTACCGTGCCATGATTATACCTCTTCATAAGTGTGGCCATTCACCATCACTTCCAGTTTCAGAACCTGAACAACTTAAAGCAAAAAAATGGGACAGCCTCAATGATTTTGGGCACTGAGTCATGTAGTGAAGACAGATACACTAAAAGGTTATTCACAAACAGGCATGCAAAATTTGCAAATAAATCCTTTTTTTATTTTTCCTAAACAGTTAACAGAATTTTCGAAAGGTGTGCAGTATAAAGCACATATGAATCAGTTTGCAAACAATAATTGAAGTAACACAGAAGACGGACACATAAAGGTATCAAGTTGAAATTAATACTCAAGTTTTCAATCCCTTAGAGCTGTCTAAAAATTCTTTATGGAGCTCTTGGTGCGAGTTTAACTTGTACTTAACTGTTTTTTTATAACTTCAAATTATTAAGCAAATAACTTGTATGGAATAACAATACATACTAGTTTATTTTGATATGTTGATAAAATTAAATCACCTCACCTTCATAAAATGATCCTATTTGTTTTATAACATCACATATTTGCGCAGCAATCTCCCTAGTTGGTGCCAGTATTACTGCTTGTAAACCCTTGCTTAAATCAAGCTTTTCTAAAGCGATAATTGTAAAGACTGCAGTTTTGCCGGTACCGGACTTGGCTTCAAGTAACAGATCTGAAAACGAATTGTACTGCAAATAACTACAGACATATTCAATTATGCTGAATAAATTTTGTTTGATATGAAATCTTTACCAAAACCGCATTTTCCTAAAGGAATGCCAAGCAGCTGCACAGGCGATGGTTTGTAGAAACCGGAATTCTTCAAACCTTGCAAAGTATATGATGTGAGCAGCATTGAGTCAAAGGTAACGTTTTGAGAGATTTGTATATCTTTAGTTCTTTGTCCTTCACTAATATTGTGTGCCAGCACCATTTTCAGCTCAATATAAATATTTTTGGGCAAAGTTTTATAGTATATTACACTGCACAGACTAATATATGTACCTATTTACACTTTACACTGAACAAGTAAAGTATATTATTGTAATACGTGATTTGATCACAGATTACTATATAGATTTGATAATACCAAGTTTTTTTTATTAGAAGCATTGGCAAAGTTACCGTCAGCTTAAATATTTTACAAAACAGCTAGACTTCAGTTTTCTCAATAAAATGTGTGTACATTTTATCGATTGTTTTGACGATTCTTGACGAGAATTTCAAATGTCAGCCTTGTTTTCAACAAAATTCGAAAGAATCCATATGCGGATTGTATTCGTGATATACGTGATATTTCGATCGCGTCGAAACCTTCACAATTTTGCGTAATCAATACTATAACACCGTCTGTGACACTTTTTGCACTATATCACACCATTATAACACAAAAAACACACATAACAGTACTATTAATTAATTACTAAAATTGCAATGAAAATGAACCACCATTTTCCAAGTTCGCGCCAAGAATCTAATACCAAGATAATATTTATTACCACAGAAAAGCAAAGGCACAAACCAAAGAGGATATAAAATACACAGCTAGCTAGGAGCAAATAATCAGTACATGTACACAGATCCTACTAGATAAAATAAAAAAATCCATTCCATACACTTGTATCTATGGCATAAACCATAGAGTAGAAATGAAACTAAATTTGACATTTGTGTAATCGTTGAAAAATTGGGATTCTACATTCATTTTCCTATTTAATGAAAAACAGTTTTTGATCATTTTCGTTACTTTACAAATAATGCCGCTTTAAATAATTTTTATTTTTGTATTAAACTGAAACTGATATAGTTTATAGCGTTTTACTTGAAACAGCTTTGAAAATTTAGATTTAAAAAAACTCGTCGCAAAATAAGTTTTTGAACCAAATTGAACCAATCTGAATATTTTGTGAAATGGCGAAATTGTGACTCTCTCAATCAATCTATTTTTCGTTCGATAATTACAATTTTATAACTAAAATAATGCAATTTTGTTATCCTCCTTATGGTATTTGTTGTTATTTATATTGAGAACATGCTTAGGACTTATTGACTTCAGTTTAATTATGTTATATGAAACGTTGAGTGCTACGGTGTTGATTTTCTGTGCTGAGTTTTAATTTTATACAATTTTCCACGTAAGTAAGCAATAATATTATGCTACATAAACATTACTGCAATGGGACTTGTCCATACATTGTATTTCTTTATCTCATTGTGGTTGTAACATTCGTACATATTGTATTAATGTAGGTCAATCTGATACTATGATTTTTATTGAATTTACTAATGCGTAATATTTATTAACATATAGCGAGATCTTCTATTATATTCAAAACAAATTAATTTAGACCGGTGCATTTGCCGTAAATTTTTTAAATTTTAGTCCTTATAACAGTTCCTATTAGAAAACTGCTTCATGCACTCACTTGTATATATATAATAATTTGAACACCCCTTTGGTGTAGTGGATTCTCAGTCGGACCAGGATCCGTAGATCGCAGGTTCGATTTCTAGTGTGATTTCTCTGATGCTTGGTTAAGTTGGTGGTATGGCTTTTTTATTGTCTGCCTGGTTATCTAGTAGCTACCCCCATATTATATTAGCCTGACACCAAATGGCAGTGTTAGTAGCACTGTTGTATTCTGTTAATAACAGAAAACATAGCCAGTGCCTCATTGACTAGTAGGTGTTTAGGTGAGGACACTTTGATCCTATTGTCACTTTACTATCATGTGAGATGAAGGTCAAGGATGAACCGATGGTCTTATATATATATTTACATATATACAGTAAATTTAAAAGGACTTTACATAGACATAGAAGCATACAAAAAACTAATAATGGAATTTCTTATGCATGTGCTCTACACACTACTTCATAAATAACTACTTTCCCTCTTATGCATGCAACATCCTCCTACTGTCAGCCTAGGGCTATTACATTTAATATTTATCATTTAACTGTGACTTCATGTGCATGGATTTTTGGAATATATCCCATGGGAACAGTTACTGGGATGTGATGTCTTAATCAAGAACATATTTTCTGTGTGCCAGCATCATCTGCTGGGAAACGGCCTTCTCTCCATAACTGCCATATTTTATCTAAACCACATTTTAACTATAACCAAAACTTTCTTTTTTGGTTTTATGTATATAAGTACGTATATGGATATACTTATTAGGTTGCCTATATGATATTATCGATATATACTCAGTAAGACCTCTCATTTTATAGCCAAATCCAATATTTTCTTCTTTGTTTGTCCTTCCTGTACATTGTAATGGATAGTTGAATTACTTTTTTAAAAAATAGGGATAGTCTAAGGGTCTGGAATGGACATAGGCTACTATTTATCATGATAAAAGTAGTAGTTCCTGCAGAATAGATTTTAGTCATCAAAGATAAAGTCGCAGGATAAAGCTTATGATACTATATTTGTAAAAAAACATTGAATATTTTAAAAGATATGAGGGAGAGATGAACATATATATTTACAAAGCAGGCTAAAATCATTATCCTCATTTTGGTTTTAAATTTATAGTGATGGTAAGGCCGTTGGGTGGAAAGATGCTCACCCAGAAGCATCATGTTAATGCATTTTCCTCTTCCTTCACCCATTTGGAAACACTGTTGAGGAGTAAAAAATAAAACCTTGAACCAAAAATGAATTTTCTTGAAATCAGTAAATTACTTTCACAACAAATTTACTTATGTATGGGCATAAGTCCTATCTTATATGTATGCTATAAGGTATGGAACTTTTTCGTTGCATGACTCCATCAATCTGCACATTGCCGTTTTTTTAGCCTGAGGTCTTCAATTAAATCCTGAGAAAAATCCTAAAGAAAAAGTAAAATCTTTGCTACCTACAGGTCACAATGAATAATTGCGGGGGTGGGGTGATGGGGGCGGGCGCAGGGATGCAGCCCTACGACGCCAAGATAGCTGGCCTCTATGACCTATTGGACACACTTGGATCCGGACACTTTGCTGTTGTTAAAATGGCCCGACACGTGTTTACTGGAGAAAAAGTAGCAGTCAAAGTTATAGATAAAAGTAAACTGGATGAGGTCTCCAAGTCACATTTATTTCTAGAGGTGAGAATGTCATGTTATGAGTTTTTATATTAAAATTTAGAGTAATATTAATGCATTTTAAAATTAGCCAGAATTTTAAATTTTTAATAAGTCAAGGCATGGAAATATTACCCTCTAAAAATGACAAGAAATTACCTTAACACTGTAAAACATTCTTGATGCACTGATTGCAGTACATCACAGTTTGTGCTGACATAGGTATTGGTAATCTTAGCTTAGAGTAGTAGTTATGCACTTTTATCTCTGTCTCACCCACTTGTTTTAAGAGGAAATGCGGGCAGCGGCATATTTAAACAAAATGTATGGATAATATAATTAATGAAACCAGTGCTTCCTGTTCCGGCGATTAAACATTTTATTTTTACTAACTATATTAGAAGAAGATTTGTCTGTATGTCTTCATTTTCTTTAAAAAATTGAGAATGTTTACAGTGGTTGACTTTTGATGTCATTACACAAATATAAAGATTATTTTTTATGGTTTACAACAATGGTATCTTATAAATAACATAATAAAAATTAGAACGTAAAGAGATCTCAGTAAATTTTTCCTATACTGTGGCATATTATGGATGCTTGTAAGTACAAAGTGCCGCCAGCGTGTCCTCATAAGTACCGTACCATATAAATTGTTTTAATTTTGTTCTCCCTAGGTCCGCTGCATGAAATTAGTGCAACACCCAAATGTAGTGCGACTCTATGAAGTTATAGACACACAAACAAAGCTGTATTTGATACTGGAACTGGGCGACGGCGGCGATCTCTACGACTACATAATGAGACACGAGTCTGGCCTGTCTGAATCTCTAGCTCGCGACTATTTCCGACAAATCGTGCGAGCTATCTCATATTGCCACAGGTAATATTATCAAGTATATTTTTAGATGCATATTGATGAAGATTGACATTTCAGTCATTTCAGGGCCACACAGATGTATACTTTTATTTTAAAGCAATGTTATGGTTGGTTGAATCAGGGGATTGTTTTTTTAGGAAACATCAAATTACAAACTTTTATACTATGCCATGTTACTAATAGTTTTTCAAATTAGGAAACTGGTATACTAAAACTAAGTTTCGCCTTGACATAAGTTTACATACTAAATTTATTTTACCATAATCTTTTAAAATAGAATGGCTAGCTTGCTTTTATAAGGAATTACCTAATAATAGTACATCTGATTATAATGTCGGGATCTAAATATCGTTATAGTAGTTTAAACGGCCTACGTGACCCAGTTGCCTGAGCGTAGACTCACACGCGCAACACACGCAGAAGGTACCGGGTTCAATTCTCAGTGGTAACATTTAAAAAAAAATCACTTTATAAGACTATCCCCAGTATGGTTAGGACATTGAAGACTGAATCACCTGATTGTCTGAAAAGATGATACATGCTTCAGGTTGAGTTTGTATGGAATTTTGTATGGAAGCATTCTGGGTGAATTTCCGTTAATGTATGGGGATAAAAGTAGCCTATGTCCTTTTCCATGCCCTGGGCTACCCGTATGCTAAATTTAATCGCGATTGGTTGGGCCGTTGAGGCGCAAAGTGCTGAAAAAAAAAGTACTACATTGAATAATGAATTTATTTAAATTAAACATATTTTCAAAGGTTTGGTAGTGCTATTTATTTAATCTTTCTTTTTGTTATGAGAGTTAATGTATTATGTCTCAGTGTTTGCTTTGATGGACCCAGAAATCCCGGAAAGATCCTGATAATATAATCAATATTTCCATAATATATGATTATGACTAGACGAATAAAATGTATATGTACTTCATTTCTTTTTCAGGTTACATGTAGTACACAGAGACCTTAAACCAGAAAATGTAGTGTTCTTTGAAAAGTTAGGCGTAGTTAAATTAACTGACTTTGGTTTTAGTAATAAATTTTGTCCTGGACAAAAGTTAGAAACATCTTGTGGATCGTTAGCTTATTCAGCCCCTGAGATATTGTTGGGCGACTCTTATGACGCCCCTGCCGTGGACGTGTGGTCCCTAGGCGTCATACTGTACATGCTAGTCTGTGGCCAGGCACCTTTCCACGAAGCCAACGACAGTGAAACATTGACCATGATCATGGACTGCAAATATACTATACCATCTCATATATCCAGCGCTTGTAAAAGGTAAGCTTGATACAAATTAACAGTCAGGTTAGACATGTTAAGTGATTCAAATTTTTCTTTATCAAAATGAACTCTAAATATTTGCCAATTCAATTTACATATTAAAATTAGCTTGTGGTTCCATAAGTGTCATGTATATTATTATGAACTAGCCTTTGCTCGCGAATACGTCTGCGGTGATTTCAGATATCACTGCATGGGAACGCTTTCTCGGCATAAACAGCAGCCCATATAACTCTCCGACTCATAAACTGTCGCTATTGAACTGCTAATCTAATATTACAATCAACAGAGAGAGTTGCTTCTCGCTTTAAATTTTTTCGCTCCTAACCTGTGGTTCACCTCATTAGTCCACCTGAGTGGACCACGGGAATTTTTCTTTTCCCGTGGTTCACGTTGTTATTAGACCGTCACAGTTTTACGGTTGCTAGTGGCATTAAAAACTATTGAGTCTTTTGCGATGCCTGATTCACGTGCGAAAACGACGAAGACATCATGAACAAACAGATGCGATTAATTAATAAAGACATTTTCTGTTGGTTACGCGTTTAGAAAAACTACAATAGTTTGTTTTAAACAAGTGCTAGTTATTTAGTTGGATTCAAACAGGTAAATTCATATTTGTTTCCAGTTTTACCAGATAATTTATGTTAAAATATATTTGAATTATAAAAAAAATAGTATTCATACGATAAGGTTTAATTTAAAAACACACGATGAAACCAGCATTTATCATAGAGTATTAATTTGCTATGTAGACGCAAGTGGACCATGTCACATACATATAAAAATACACATTCGATTGAGGTGAACCAACGAAAAAAATAATTGTTCATGGTTCACCTAGACCAAGAGGGTTAAAACAGCCCCGGGTTGGGAGCGATTTTTTTATGTATATGTATTTGTTAAGTATGCAAATCCTGTAAACCGCAACTTACTGATACCATCTTTCAGGCTAATAGGAAGAATGTTAGTTAGGGAACCGGAAAAACGTGCAACGTTGACAGAAATAGGAAAAGACCCGTGGGTTACTGCCGGCGAAGGCATTACGGCGGAAGACTTCGACACTCCCCTAGTCGCTAAAGAACAGCTGTCAGAAGAAGACCGTAACACCATCATACAGAAAATGGTAAACGGCAAAATCGCTACTAAAGAGGAAGTGTTGGATTCACTAGAGAAGAACGATTACAACCACATTACTGCTACTTATTATTTATTAGCCGAGAGTAAATTAAGATGTAAGAGGTGAGTCAAGTTGTTCAATTTTGCAGCAGCATAAATTGTTGTTCATGGTTTGTTTCATGATTGATAATGTATTTTATTTTATAGACAAAAGAATTTTGATGTGGCACAAAATGTCTGTAGAGAATGTATCTGGAACATAATAGCTGACAAGTGTACAATACTCCATGAAACTTTTTTTGTATAATTTGTGCACATTAGGTTAAAAAATATAATAATTACTTTTAATTCTAGAATAAACGAATTTCCGAATTGTATTTCAATATTTAAGGGTTGTAGGGATTTCGAATACATTGTTCATTGTCTTCCACCATTATGTGAAATATTCATTTCGACTTGAGCGATTCCCGCTTCGAAAATAGTCTTGGTTTTAAGGTTTACCCTGATCAATGGACGGGATGCTTAACTTACCATCGACACCTTACGTTCTATTACTACATCACAATCTCACCTGATGTTTAGTATTGATGTAGTCGGCGATGTTACGTGTTAGCCCAAAACGTGTGTATTTACATTGTTTATCACTCTCAAAAATATGGCAGTACTCATATAAAAAGTTGAATGATGTTTTGTAACGCAGGCAAGAGGAGCGCTCGCTTGCGCGTCGTCCGGAGGCGCTAAGCGTGTCGCGCGGGGGCGGCGGCGCTGGGGGCGCACGGCATGGGGCGCTGCTGGCGCCGCCAGCGCACCACGCTGCGCCGCGCACGCCGCAAGACGTGCCGCCGGTCTGTACATACTATACTAATACCTTGTTTATCTCTCTCTTGCCAATAATTTATTAGACATGAAGTTTTAATGTGTTGCGGCTCAGACGATGGCTAAATGAAGACCGTAAGCAGCACTATGTATAGTTACTGTACATCTTTAGATAGATAGATAGTCAATACCATACATAATGGTTTATAAATGACTTCATCTACGTCTACGAGATAAAAAGTCTAGGGTACTTTTATAAATAAATAATAATATCATTTTCTGACCCTTTATACACCCTATAAAAAACGTCAATCTGATTTTCCGTTACCACGTGAAGGAAGGACAAACAAATAAACGAACTCGCTTTCGTATGGATATATATGATGATATCAGATAAATAAAGTGATAAAAAGGGGGTACTGGAAATCTCTGCTATATGATATCCTATTTCGATGCGGTTTTTCTAGTATTTGAAAGTCAAAAAATGTCAAAAACAGTTAAAAAAGTAGGAAGTAGAAAATGTCGAAAAAGTCTAGCTTTTAAGCTAGCATGCACCTAATGATTCATAGCAGTTATAAAAAGTGAGTAATAATGATGACATAAGCCGGGAATACTAATTAATTTGCCACCTGGATGAATTCATAAGGATAGGGATTTATAGAGCACCTGGAACCATCTCATCACAAAACTAATAGGGCTAAAACCAATAGGGAATATGCATGAATTTTTTTTATGTCTTAAATTAATCATTTACATCTTTATAACATAGAAAAAAATATAAATAGGCTTGAAAATAGTCAAGTTATTTTTTAACGTGAAATTTAAAACATTGAATAAATTTGAGCCGTTCAAACGCCACCATTTTGCGCGCGCTTATGATGACGTCATTGGTCATGTCCTGTTTGTTTACTGTAGTAGCGTTTCAGTTACTTAATACTTATTTTCAGTTTCAATTGCTAAACAAATCATGGAAGAAGTTAAAAAACCTTCTTACAAGTATTGTATGGTACCGAAATGTTATATATGTATGGTACGAAACTACCATTATTACACCAGATAAAGTGTTTTTTTCGTATTCCACGCGATGCAAAATTACGAAAACAATGGTGTAAGATGTTAATATTAAAATAGGTATAATGATATAGACGTAAATTAGGAGTTTAGGAACAATTTTAAAGACAAATGGTTATGTATAGGTTATGTTTTGTTGTATTATTTAAACGAGAACAAAAATATATGTTATTTACTAATATATACCATGTAACATAATAATTACCTTGCAGCTTTCACTCCTTTCATCTCTGCGCTCGTAAAATCGAGATTTGATGCATAAAATGCTGACATCATAAATGCATCTATTTTCGGTAGATTATCCGATTGTGCTTTGACAAAACCAGTTTCTGTCATAGTCTTAGATTGACTACAAATTAATTATTCACAAAGTAACTACACAGAAATACAGTTTTAAATAGTTTTTCTCACAAACACTATTAACACAGTATGAATATCGACGCCGATAGATGCAAGACGGAACCATTGACGTCACATTTCGTTTCGACCAATACTGACGCGTTGTGTAAGTTTGAATTTCCCTCCCATATTTTTACTTTTTATATAATATTTTCTGGGTTTAAATAATAACTAAATAAAAAAATACATTTGAAGTATAATGTAAAGACAATAAAGAATCTAGAAAAAAATATTCGAAACAAATTTAAATTTTATGCATATTCCCTATTACATCTTAGCGATAGGTCTGTACTGGGTGTTATTTATGTCTCAATTTCGTCAATACATAAAGAGCTACTAGTTATACATGGATTTAAATAATAATTTGACTTTTGGACTTGAATTTAAGACACTTAGGATTATCAGTACTGATGTAAGTATCGATAGAGTGGGGCTTCCCAAGTTAACGTAACTCAAAAAGAGTATTACAAAAACTTGTTTGTTTGTTGAACGAATGTTCTTCGGGACTATGATCCTGTGACTTTAGTTATATTAAGAACCCCGGGGCTAGACTTAATTGAGGGTCATGCGTCAGAGTGTAGCTTTGTGTCTGATACCGATAATGAGAAGAGGATAACGTGATATGATTGCAGAGGTCCCGCAAGTGCAGCATAGTGCGTGAGGAGGAGGACGACGAAGAGAGTGCTGTGGGAGGCGGGGGTGGGTCTCGTGCTGGGGACGCGCGGCGCGGGTCGCGCTCCGAGGGCCGGCTGCACGTGGCGGCGCGGGCGCAGCCTCCGCGGGCCGCGCAACTAGCAGACAACCTCACCAAGGTGGATACACCCGCTTGTACTTACTGTAGGGACCTAGTGTCGCAAACGGACGATTTATCGTTATCGATTTTGTTTTTTGGTGCGGAGGCCGCCCACGCTCACGGTAGTTTTAGGGTGCATGGTGTAATTCACAATAGCGGCCTTATATGATATGACTCCATTAAAAAAGAAAAAGTGTAGTTGGAACAAAATAATTTGTTGCTAGACAGCAACCTATTGACTAGTGCCGAGGCTGCCTCGCGCGCTAATCATTGTGTCATATCTGAAGCTGCCTCGTGTTTCTGTTCGCTCAGTCAGTACACGCGGGTACGAGCATACTGACGTTACCGAATACGGTCCTCGCCTACATTTGATAATTGTCCAACTTCCTAGCGGGTATCGAGTGGTGATTTCTTTCTATTTTTTGAATAATAGACTTGTGCATAAAACCTAGTACCGCATATTAAAAATACCATATTGTAATTTATTGCTTTCCCTAGGTGAATCTCGATGACGGAATAACGGTAGAAGTGCCGACGACGAATTCTCTCCGACCGACGACAGCAGCGCCGGTTCTGAGCGAGTCGGCAGGCGAGGGTCTGCCTAGGGTCCCACCGGGTGCTCCGCCCCCCGCCCGACGACAGCGCATCGAGTGCAGGCGACGTCGAGCGCGCGCTGGCTCGTGCTCGTCGTCGGATCTGTCTGACGACGATTCGGAGAAGAAGAAGCGCGCGGCGGAACACACGGAGGCGCCGGCAGAGCGCGCGCGCAGGGACTCGCATGACGATTCCAGTGATAGTCAGGAGCGGGGCGCGGGGGCAGGCGCCGCCACACGATCCTCAAGGGGGAACGCAATCGAGGTCAGTGTGAGCCTCAGAGTGTGTTTGCTTTATTATTATTCTTAAAATAAAAAATTTTACTGTCTACGTTGACATATCAACACCCAGGCATCATAGAATACAAAAACGGAGTAGTAAAACAATGTTTGAATAATAATAGTAATATTAAAACCTTCGTTCGAAAAGTTCGCACTTTTCAATTTCACAGAAGAATAAACGATTTCCTGAGATTTGTTAATGTATTGTTTTTTAAAACTGTAATACTTATGATTATGACTGATATCACTGCGATGTCAGAATAGCATACATACAGAGGTTAATTGTAAGATTTTATTTTAAAAACATTATTACCAAAAATAAATCTGTACCGTACCTGTGGATAGACTTACATAGAACTCGTTTTCTTCTACTCTTTTTTTATGTTGCAGGTGAGTCGGAGCACGGCGTGCGCGGGCACCGGAGGGAGTGGTGGAGGTGGCGCGGGCGGTGGGGGTGCGTCGGGGGACGCACGTGGCGGGGGCGCGGCCGGCGGTGGACGCAGGCGCAGAGCTGCGCGCAAGGAGAACCGCATGCGGGAGTCGCGCTCGCTAAACAGGATCGCTGAGGTATACAACCGGAAGGACATTATCACTCCAGATTATATTAAGGTTTCCGCCCCTGCAGCCATCGTCCGACACATTACCGCAGTGGGCTTGGGGGATGTTCTTTAAGCACTTTAGCGTAACCTTTTAAGACTCAGTAAATATCTTGCTTCAAATACCATTTTGCATAGTATATTCTCCCTGAGTTGAAATATGCGTTAATAAGTTGTTAAATGTCCTGTGTTATCAGGTGGAGGAGGCGGCGGCTGCCCGCTGGGCGGGCTCGGGTCTGGTAGCACTGTGCGGGCGTCCCTTCCTTCGTCTGCTGGGGGCTGCGCGCGCTGCGCCGACGCCCGCCCGGCGACTGCACGGACTGTGCTAGCGGCGACGCACGGTACGCGCCGCAAACTAAAGTACCAGTACCGTAATATTATCGTAATTACGATCATTTTATACAAACTGCGGAACGTACGTCTCGGGGTGCAAAAACCCCCTCCCGCCCCTCTCCCCGAATGAGACTTCAAACAACTACTTGACAATCAACTCTAATTGACACTCGAACTTCTGGCTCTCTGTGAACAAATCATTTGGTTAAATTAATTTGTATTGACATTTCGATATCGAATTGAGTGTAACACATTGTATTTGTATATAGAGAGCAAAATGTCTATGTTATGCCTTGAATACTTAGCGTTGTACCAACTACTCCCTGTATAGAGTATTTCCTATATAATATTCATCGTGGAATCGTACCGCGTTATGATCGGTTCCACGACCGCGTCGCCCCATGTGCCGCCAAATTAGTATATTTTAGTATTTTAGAAGAATTTTGTAATAAGATAGGTCCAAACTATCTACTCCTAAAACGCGAATGTTTGATTTCAGTGTTAAAAGTCGTATGCATGTTATAGTGTGCGAATACTCCGTGTACACCCCACCCAACTGATCTTGTCAATCGTTTCGAATAAACATCGCATTTATGAATTTATTCTAGGTAAACAGGGTTTTTACATAATTCGGTTCGCGTGTATACCCATTTTAGACTTATTTACCGATCATTGTTAACGGAAGAGTAGCGATAACATCTTCCTGCAAGAGCTGGCAAATGTGGCAGTGATCATTTTTAATGCAAACATTTTTGAGTGAAAATTCACAAGGTGAAGTGTTAAGAAGAGCATTTTGTGCATAACATTAAAACTTACGAACCGGTTGTTCCTCGCTTTCTTCATCCGTCGAATGTACTGCTGTTGACTGTTTCTTGGGGGTATCAAGTGAGATATCTTGATTGTGCGACTACCAGTTTCAGCTAGTTGTATTATAAATAATCATATAAATAATATTCTAGATCCCTTTACATTCTTTCACTAGATGTGCGGTCGAAACATAACTTGGACTACTGTTACAAAATGACTTGTACTCGTAATTGCATTAGAAAAAATCTTATATTTGCATTGCAAGGCAACGAGTACGGCCGCACGCAACTCGCTTTTCGGTGTTAAAGAAAGTTGTGCATTTTCATAAATGTTAGTTGAATTAGATGTTTAACTGTTTGGTGTGAAATGTTTTTGTTTGATGATTTGTAAATTGTATGCAATTCCGAGCGGGAATGTTAAGAAAGTTAAATGTTGTGTATTAAATTATACTATGTACATATTTAAATTGTTGTAAATACTTATATAGTCTATCTCAACTCTTGAAAGAATCAGTTGACTTTGAATACTTTAGTTAGTATGTAATAATGGTGAAGTGTAGCTGGTCGTGCGTCGTATATCGCGCGTCTTCGTACATTTATTGAACTTTACGTCAGTTTTGGTTGTTGTTCGTTTCACTCGCTCGAGTGCGCGGGTGGTATAAAATCGCAATAAAATAACAAGACCAAAGATAGATTGTGTATGATTGGGTGCATATATGTTTGGTGCCAACGATGTGTAACTGTCCCTCCTATCTGACCTGACCTGTGCAGTCCCTTCTGTATTGGTGCTTGTTATTTGTACAGGGAAAGTTTTAAACAGATTTATATATTTGTGTGATTTATGAATTTTTATTGAATGTATTGCAATACTTGTATTTGGATGAATTTGTTCGAGCAAATTTGAATTTACAAATGTCCCTTGCGGAATATATAGCTAGAGTTGTTGTTATTTTATTTATGTCCGTAACATCAAATTTGTCACATTAGATGTGTTGCTGCACGGTTTTTGCAATTTACGAGGAATGAAACTTGCGTTTCAGTATGTTATGTCCTGTCCGCAATATTTAGACTATTTTGTATCTACCTCACGATTTAAACATTTCTCTTATACAATAATGACTGATGATTAGGACAAAATAATAGTTTTATTCAATTCGAAAACAATATATGTATACATATGGTCGGTCAAAATGTGGTCATAGTTTATTTTACCGAAAAACTGGTGTCCGTTCATTGGATTTTTGCCTAGAATATCGTTAGAATTTTGGGCATCGATATCAGATATCGTTACGTACGTTTGCCATTTGTATTATTCTATGACATTCAACGCTGCCACTATTTTGGCCGAACGTACTTAGGCTTCGAAACGTTTCGCATCGCAATTTAGAATCCACAGATGAAGCAAATTTTTAATTATAAAAAATTATGTACGATTATCGTTTAGTAATATTATAAGTGCTTTTTACTAAAGTTTGTTTGTTTCTTACTCGTGTAGTTTTGAAACACAAAATCTTTAAAGTTGTTTTAATGCTTCGTTTTATGTCTGGCGCCTTTTTTGATTACAAAGTCAGATAGAGACGTCGCACCATGGTTGCCCTGTTTGTTTATCGCGACAATTATGGTCTACTTTTAAAATATTCATAATTATTAACATGACGAAGAGAACGTATTTTGCCCTGCATTCTTATCACACATTTTTTACATTGTTTACAACTATCAGGAATATTTTTTTATTGTTAAATATGTTCTCAATGTGTTTTCTTGCTTCGTTCGTTTGCCATTACAATGTATAGAATCAATTAATATAATCTCATGGTACTGAATTAAATATGCAGTTTGTTAAGTGCAAATCGAATTGAGCTATTATAACTTAATTACAAGGCTCTGTCGTATTATAGTTGTGGATTAACGTCAATCCAGAATGATTTAATACTAAGTTTATTTTACCATAATCTTTTGAATAGCTGGCTTTGAGAAGAAAAATAGGACATTAAATTCAACTTTAATGTAAGCTGCAAAAGCTGCTATGCAGCTAATGGGGGGGTTGACCAATTATTGAACAGTCAAGTGCGAGTGAGAATCGTTTAGCAAGGGTTCCGAACCACGGAAAGAAAGGTGCATATGTATGTTATTACATTAAACTTATACAAGATTAAGATATTTTAATGATATGTCAAAAAACCGGCCAAGTTCGAGTTGGACTCGCGCACCGATGGTTCCGTACAGAATATGTATGATTAAAATATGGAAAATCATAAATAATACGCACCGAACAATCCCCTAACGAATGCGCCTGAATATCATTTTCGATTTCGACCTTTTAGTAACGCCAGTGTCGAAACCAATTCTCGACACTAGATGGCGTTACTAATACATTTGAACGCACGTATTAATTTTTAGTATTTCTTGTTATAGCAGCAACATAAATGCATCATCTGTGAAAATTTCAACTGTCTATCACGGCTCATGAGATACGGCCTGGTGTCAGACGGACAGACAGCGAAGTCTTAGTAATAGGGTCCCGTTGGTTACCCTTCGGGTACGGAACCCTAAAAACTATGCATTGAGGAAATTATTAAAAATTGGAATGTTTTAACAAAGACCTTTCATGTTATACCTCCCTGTTTTGGCCACTTATTCAAATAAAAATATTTTATTTTAATAAATTACTAGCTTTCTATTTCATGAAACTTTCTAGAAACTATTTCATGGGAACTAGACATAAAGTACCTATAATGTCTTTATCTGACCCTTTAACTACCCCAATTCAATTAATATTCTGACTCGCCGTTACGGCTTAAGTAAGGACAGACAAAGACACTCACTTTAGCATTTATGGATTTCAGTTGCGTCACCTGTGGGTCGTTATTTTCTGTAAAATTAGTAGTTTCTGAGATAATCAGCTGTAACAGACGGACGGTTCCATTTTTTCATCGGATGTTCGGAACCCTAAAAATAGAAAAAATAAAAATTTTGATTCACTGATAAGTTTTAGGTTAATGATATTCATATCCCGGGGTTACAATTCGATGCCCTATTTCAGATAAATACTACACAGAAACGATTGGTTTATTTTAAAAGAAATGGTGCATCCAAAGGTCATAGGACAAGAGAGGCATAACTACTGTCAGCCATCTTGAAAAAAAAAACACCATCATTTTTGAATTTAGATCACATCCATTAGATTCCTATTTCGTCAGAAGCAGTTTTTTTAAATAATTTCAGTGCAGTTTCGTCTTGAATGACGAATGTGGATAACATCTAATGACCCTTTCGTCAGATTCTTCTTTGGGAGAAATCAAAAACAGACCCGAATCAGAAAATAATAAAAGTTTTGTTTCGTATATCCCACTAACATTATAAATGTGTAAGTTTGTTTGTACCACAATCGTGCCGAAACGTCTAAACATGGAATTTTTGCATACAGATATACCAATGACAAAGACATAAGAAAATTTTATATTGAATTTTATAATGATATTTCAATATTAAGGCGAAATCTGCAATCTAAGGTGACGAAGTCCCGGGCATAGTGTCATGCGGTTTGAACACCCACGATATATAAAGCGGAATCTGACGAACGAGGAACCACGAGAATTGCTGTTTCGTCACTAGTTTCAAAATTCAAATCACAAAAACCTACACGCACACGTAGTAAATAACTACTAAAAATCTACTATTACAAGTTCGCGACATGAATCTGCTGAGACATGTAATATCCATATAACTTTTGCCTTAATTATTCCGGATTGATTTTAGCAAAATATTGTAGGTTTTCACAAGTTAGAAATTTCAAAATTATGACTTTCAAGTTGGCGGGTAGGTATGGCAGGCTTCATACATTTTCATGGCCCCTAATCGTGCGAATCACTTATAATTTTAAAGAATCATGTATCTAGTTACATTAATATTACGTTTTCCCGGAAGGGTGAAAGTGATTATTAAATTTATTCGTATCTCAGTGCAATATATAGGTAATCAGAGCTTTGTGATTTGTACATTTGTATAACGTTTATAAAGAAAGTACTCCAGTTAATATAATTATATAGCTTAATAGCAATTTTAAATTGATATTCTAATTACCTGTGTACCTGGACGCCATCTGTATTTGGCAATAAATAAGCTTGTGCAAGTCATTCGGAATGTGTAGTAGGCTCTCGATGTCTGTGTCCTGTCCAATGTGTATCAATAACTTATTTACTTAGATCTTATTTATTATACTTACGTCCAATATTTAGTATGAATTGAGATTTTCCATTCTAGAATTCGTCTTGCCAACTTTATGAAATAAACAGAAATTATGATTTAACAGTATTGTGTGTAATATTTAATATGAACTATATTTATTGACTTTACGATCATTATATGAAACGTTTTACGGACAAATACTTAGCACTTGAATATTTTTTTAAGTTTGAATGTTCTAATATGTTTTGTGTCTCAAATAAATGTAAAATGTATTTATTTGGTTTTTCTTTTATAGCCTTTAATTTTTAAGCGAGATACCCTAATTATGATTAGTTGTATATTAATACGTGAAGCAAAAACTTTGTACCCCTTTTTACGAAAATTGCGCGGACGGAGGAGTATGAAATTTCGCACATTTATTTATATAGACAAGGAGTACAGAATGCTAATATATTTAAAAAAACCACATAAAAGTGCATTAAATCAATAAAATAAACATTACCAAAACACTACCAAAGAATATAATACTCTTAAGGAGCACACTACCATGTATTTGACACACAGATATATATATTATTGTATTATATATTTTTAAAAGTAAAAGTTAAAAAAAGTAAAAGTAAAAATGATTTATTGTCCAAAACTACACCAGTTATTAATGCATTAACATACAAAACAACAACATTCATACAAATTATATGAGTTTTTCAAATCCTAATGTTAATGTTCTAAATTCAAATTAAATTTTAATAGGTTTCGTATTTTGTTTATCAAGTCCACGTCCGCCACCATAGATGACCTTTTTTCTATGCAGCATTGTGCAAGGCGTTTTCCATCTTTTCTGTACACCTTGTTCCTTCCGTCGTTACCATGCGGCATAATTTTACACTCATCAGAAAAGAGGACTTTGTTCCACTGGAGGTATGACCATATGGTCTATAGCCTAGCCAAACATAACATAATAAATTCATTTATTACAATATATATTGTCATATTTGTATAATATATACAAATGCAGAATTGATTTTGTTACATTTGTACTGTACAAATTCCTCAGTATTGTACAATTTGTAGGAAGGAATGAGTTTTAAATGTACCTTAGTGAAGATTTTCTGAGACTTTACAATGAAGAAGAACCCTTTAATCGAGCTCTATTGAAAACTGATGATACTTTGAATGTTGATACTTTGTCATGTCAGATACTTGGTTTACCTGTTCCCACATACTCGCAGAGAGTAGAAGAAGCAAATACTATTAATGTAATAGAACAAGAGATGCTGTTTGTATTATGAAACTGCAAATATTGAACAGAGTAATCTGATTCATTAAGTGATTCGTGAAATTTTGTATGTAGAACCTTAATAATGTTCAAACTTTTAATTTAATTATGGCCGAATTTAGACCACCGGTCGACCACTAGTAAGTAATAAATAGCTTAGTGGCTAGCATCAAAATGTATGACTAGGTACATATATTAGTCTGTGGCTTTATTTTGACATGATATCGGTATCATAGTGTGCAAGCAAAGACATTTAACATTAATAGTGATTTGATTATGAACCTATTACTATATTTAAATCTCTTTGGCTGCAAGTAATTTAGCTTTTTACCCTACTGCGCCAGAAGGAGAGTTGTGTTTTTCGAGAGTATGTATAATTGTTTGGCACGGCCTACAGCCGAAACGTCTCGATGGATTTTATCTTGAGAGGTGTCGTTAGATTCGTATTTACTGTCAGAGTGACACTGGGTACATCAAAATCATAAAAAATAATCACCGTTGTGTTTTTTTAAAATTTACTTTTCATTGTTGCCACTAGTTACCACTATGAAGTTCTTGCTGGGATTAGAACTTCAAAAGTCTTATGACAAATGAGTTAGAATTCGACAATAAAAATTCACGTTACGACAGTATTATTGATTTATTTACCTTTGCTAGTTATACATTGGTAAAAATATTAATGCTATGAAACAATTTGACTTAGCATTTGGTTTGTAACAATAGTTCGCGCGTAAAGGACAAAGGGAGCTAAAGTGTATAGCATCATTGCTTAGTAGACAGCCTTCACAATGAACACTGCCAACAGCTGCATTATATGCATATTCATGTCTGAAATAAACATTTAGACGATGTGAAGCTTCATAATGATCCAGGAGTACTTTATCTTATGTGCCTAAGAAATAAAAATTTCCTAACGTATTTTACACTTGATCATGTTAACTATAAGAAAAATTAAGCAATTTTCTCTCACATCCATTACAAGATGAAACAAATTTAAGTTTATAGAAATAAGATATCAACCCTTAAATTTCTGAAATGGTATTATGAGGTATGTCCATACTCATAAACAGTTCAAACACTTATGATATTGCATTCGGAGTCAAAATTAAGATTCTGAGATGAAATGTTAATGTAGTATACTAGAGAGATCAGCCATCTTAATTGGAAGTATATAGGTTTGCTCCTTTCATAAATGGTATCCTTCAATGCTTAGATATCTGGGGGTGGATTTGTAAGAAAGTTTAAAGAGAAGGGATTGACTATCGAGAAATATCTGCTTAAACATACAGTTGCTGCTTATAAGTATAGACATGAACTTACATCACTTACCTAAAAATTATGATGGTAGAACTAGCCTTAATTATACCAAAAAGCAAGTAAGTTTAACTCTTTAAAGGCCACAATAATTTAGGTAATATGATAAATAAATCGGTGTTACCCTTCAAGTGGGTACTCTAGGGAGTAAGCCGATAGAAAAAGAATTCTTAAAAATTATTAAATGTCACCCAATCTACTCATACTAAGCAGTTTCGCTGCAATAGACTTACACAAAAATAAATGCATCAAGAAATACATCAAGGGTGAAGATCGCAAAAAGATAATGTATTAAACTAAAAGAGACAAACAACGAGGTGTTGCAGTGATGCAAGAGACAAAGTGAATATATGAATATCAAGTAGATTGGGCATGTTGAGACGTGTCTGAGTGGGACAGGAACTAGAAGGTGCTTCCCTCGGGCGGCTGCGAAAGCTTCATGTTCTCCTTGAGGGTCATGAGACGTCTCAGCTCCTGAAGAACTGTCTTGATAGTGTAGTCACGTTGCCATCGCGCAAGGATCGGGACTTGCCTGTTGTCCACCTATACAGAGGATAGGATATGTATTTACATACTTGTGTACCCATTCAGTCAATACTTAGCCTTCATAGAAGCTGATGGTAAGCAACGATGGATGACCACACAATGGAAGTGCAATATAACCGATTTTATCGGAAGTGAAGTTTAGAATAATGTGGGCGTTTCCAAACGTAAATTACACTGTAATATTGCTTCCAGACAGAGTACCCGGTGTACCACTTCTGGAATCGCCTCTGGACCACCTTTGCAATGGTGAAGACGAATAAACGTGGAGGTTAAATGTATTTATATCAGTGACCTTACTTAAGGTTACTCGCTCGATAAAAGTTTCATACTATGTTGCCATAATCCTTTATAATAGGAAAGCTATTTTTGTGCAGGCAGTAATTATCTAAATATAGGACATCGGATTATAATCGGTGGGAGGCCTCCAAGACCTACTTGCGAACTGTGAGCATTATAATAATTAGTTGAATGTGGTGTGTGTGTGTTATTATACAATGCTACAAAATTATCATCAACAATCAATAGTGGGACAATGGAATTTATATACTTGCACAGACTAATCTATTAGTTTATTATTAATAAGTTTTTCAGTAAATTTATAGTCTAGGGAGTGCAGAAAGTTTTTAACTAATGTTTTACATTTAAAGTTGCCTAAAAATGGGAAGAATTTATGTGCCAAACATAGTTTTGTAGGATAGAATGGTCACACTCTATAAGTTAAACGTTTTAGGTTATCGGGAGACTTTTTGTAGGGAATTTGAGCATGTTTTTAACATGGTAGAGAGAATGAATAGCTGATGTATGGTTAGGACTTCAGCAACTTTATACAGTTTTGTAGGGTGAGTGTAGGGGTGGAAGTGCATCACTTTTAGGGCCGCTCTCTGGGCTCTCTCTAGCTCGACCCCAGGTTGTGAGACAAAATAAGAGACTAGATTGACATAATGCACAATATGCTGCCATATTTACCTTCTTATCACCCACGTGGCGTAAGTTTTAAAAGATGAAAATCAACTTTTTGACTCGTGAAGAGACAGGTCATACAATATGAAGAGACATGACATCTACAGGAGGTGCCCGCGACGACTTCACATCAAATTAAGTTACTACAAGTTACTCAGATAAATGACTGAATGATACTTACATTTATTTAGTTATAAATGTTTAAATAATATGCTTTTGTATTTTGATATCGTATATTTGATTCTATGATTTATTAACGAGAATGATTCATATTGTATAATATGTCGTCGGCACTTAGTTCCGGGGAGAAGGCGCAGGCGGTACCGCAAGCGACGCTCATTTCCGATACGCCGCCTCAACCACCGCAGTTTATATAATTTTAGGAACAATTATGTCTTTAATCAATATGTGCATTTAGTAACAAATATTGAATATTATACACTTTGGAATTTGAGTATTAAAGTAATTGGTTATAGGGATTAATTTATATTGTATAATTGTGTCTGTTTTGATTCATGCAACTTCATGAATTTTCAAAGTACGAACTAACAATGGTGGAAGCTATGGAGATCATATTATAAAACTGATGAACATGCATTTTGTAAACCATTCCTTTTTGTGATACCTGTTGAAATAGTACTCGTAAACGTTACTCTGGCCTTAAGGTGTTAAGGAATTTACTGAAGAATATACAATATACATGCCTGATGGATTGAATCGATTAAGAGTTTTATTATTGAAAAACAGACTGCACGCACATTGTCCTTATAAAAATTGAAACATTCTGAAAGGGTATTATGACATACAGATTTTTTTTTAAAGATTCAATTTAAATAACAATTCATATTTGAGAAGCCACTATCTAAAACAGCAAGGGACATCAATCCTTGCAAGTACTTTCTTGATAACAGAGTTGTGGGTGCTTGGGACAAGCTGCCTTTCTGGTCAGAACATACTGAACAATTTCTTAAAATATACTGGACAGCCATAAAAAAATCTAATCACTAGTGGAGTCTGACTGGATGCATGTGATTATTAGGTTATACCAGCTGCATGCCTGTCTTATAATAATAATAAACAGGCTTCTTGAAAAGGAGTGGCTCAAGCAATTTAAAGAGATACATAAAAATAACTACAAACTTTACAGAATTTAAATTATATTAGATATATCTCTTTATTAAATTCTCTTACCTCTTCAATGAACTGTTTGCAGTAGTAAACAACATTATTAAACTATACTTACAAGTCCAGTCTGACTGTTGACACAGTTCATGTTGATTCTAGAAATAAAACGTGCAGTAGGAGGTTCATCTGGGTACCGAGTGCCACATTCAATTTTAAGAGAATACATCCTATTTTCATAAGGAGTCTGAAACAAACATACATAAAATATAGAAAGTGGGTTTACAAATAGTTATTTATTAATAAAAAAAATTATTCAATGACTCAAAGGTCAAATTTCGAAAGTCATGTCAGTCTCATGTTTTTTTAATGTGAGAATCGGTTTTAGGATGTATGCACACATTAATTGATTAAACCTGACTTGACCTAGTGACTGCAATTTTAATTTTCAACCTCCCTATTTTTAAATATTTGATTTCATTTGCTACACCAGGGTATCACTATTTTTTAAAAGATTAATAAAATTCCAATGCTTTTATTAAATTACTAATATAAATAAATAACTCTATTAGATTAAATTTTTTCCTTGGATGTTTGAACCCTAAAATTAATAATCCAAAAGTATGCATCTCTGGCAAGGCAAAACAGCTGCAATAAATTCAAGTCCATCACCCTAAAAACCCCATATTCACAGAAATATCACATTGAGGTGACTTAATATCAAAAAATCCATGATTTCCTTTTGTTTTCATTATTTTCCATATTAAGTACCCGGCATGGCTAGGGATGGGGGGTTAATTTGAAACTTAACCTTCTAATACAAAATTGAAGTGATCCAAATTTGATATAATAATTAGCAATTTTGAAAGACTAGTTTTGTAAACAACCAGAAACAGAGCCTGTTACTGGCTTCCTAACAGTGACCAAATACAAATAAAATTACCCTAGGAGGTCCAATAATCATGCCAGTCCAGTGAGTTAGAGTCATATCATCATCGCTCTCCAGTCCCCATGATATGGTGCCATCACCCACTCCCTTTTGGCCTTGCTCGAGCTCTTCTAGAAGACGAAAGTTGCGCGGTACCACTGCCGGGTAAAAGAGTAATAACAAGATTAATACATCTAGAGAATAGCTAAATGTTAAAAACCACCTAAAAATGTTCTGTAACTAATTTCTGATTATAAAAATAAATCAAAATCTCACCAACGCCTGATGACGGATTCGCCATGATCACAGTTTCACCGGCGCGCACTACCGACAACTACTTTGTTCACAAGTCTAGAAATTTGGCATTTACCATTCAAAATCAAGGTAAACGCTTTTTATAGCAATTTTCAATAGCGGATGGCTGATTTAAAATAAAATATTTCCATTTATACGACAAATCCTCTACCAAGCAAGGAGTAGGTTAGCAATTTTTTTTGCTGACTTTGACAAATGTCATTGCTCTATAGTCTATGGTAAATTTAAAAAAAAGTCCATTCTTTTCAGTGTTTCCGTTTAGTTTCCAACATATTTACTAAATATTAAATATTATTTAGTAATCGGACTAGAGTGTATATCCTCTTTGGTGGTACGAACATGGAATCGGCCATCGGCTAATCTTCATGATTTGTCTATGGTCAAATGTCGTCGGGCTGTCCTGTCCGTGTTCGGGGCTACATTTGCTTTCCATTATATTTTGAAATACACATGGTTACGAAATCTTTTATGGAAATTTAAACATTTGCCACTGCGGATAACTGTTGGTGAGCATATTAAATCATGTGTCGTGCTGTGATTTGATATCGTGATAGTGCAGTTTTGGAGGTAAAATGCCCGCTTCCATTTGCGACCCAGTATCAAGCGCATTGCGTTTATCTCTTAGTGCAGACGAAACTCAAAGCTCATCGCTATTAGACAGTAGACTATACTCATCGGCTAAAAGTGGTCTTCTATCGAAGATAGAATTTGAAGAGTCTGGTGATTATCAAAGCAGTGTTCTTGACGGGCTAAAGTCAAAGTACGTGGTGATTCGACCTAAAAAGCAAGTTCTCGAAAGCAAACTGCTTAAAAAGGAAAGCAACGGAAATAATCAAACATCGGGTAAGTTATTTCGTAATTAAATATGTCTTAGAACGGTCTTGCTTCTAATCGTTTCGAATTGAGGCTACAAATTATTTATAGGTTATATTTTTCAAATGCCGTCAATATTATCAGTCAGGTGCGTATGTATGTATACACGACAATCAAGTACTATGCTGGTGCTGCACCTTATGCAGTTGCAATAAGCAATATGTGGCATTTGTATATAGAAGCAAAGTCAAGTTTTGCTGTAAATTTAGTTTTTCTTTTGAAAAAATTGTTATTTTGTTTGTTGTATCCCAAGAAAGAATTTTTGTAATTCATGTAATGTCATGGAAACGTCTTGTGAAAATTAATGATATGTTAATGACCAGAAACCTTTCTGAAGTATGTCACAGATTTATTGTCAATTATGAAAAATGTTTTTGCTTTTCAGAATCTTCAAAAAATGGTGAGGATGGATTACCACGGCCCAAACATGTGCTGTTTCCCTTGGAGAAAGTACAGCTGGGATGGCAGAGTGCATGGTCGGCAGGTGCAGGCATGCAGAATGTTGGCAACACTTGCTACCTGAACTCCACTTTGCAGGCTCTGTTTCATGTGCCTGCATTTGCCAACTGGCTAGTTTCTGAAGTTACCCATGCTGAGAAGTGTGATCAACAAGGTATGTATCAATTGTTAGGTTTACTCAAAAGAAAATACTTATTGCCCATCCCCAAAAATTGAGAAGAAAATAACAAAATCGTTGTACAAACAGGTGGCTAAGAGAGATCTCTTCCAGGCAACCTATCGGTAGATGACTGATGCTTTAATAATAAAGGTAGATGGAGTAACTTAATTTTTATTCACTTAAATTGAATCACACATTAGGATGTAATCAAATTAATAATTTTAAATTGTAATTCTTAAATTACAATTCAATGAAATTGTAATAAAGAAAATACTATAAAATTCAAACATGCTATTACAGTTTACACTTTGATATTTCCTTATTATTTTAAAGATTTAAAGATTAAAAGATAGAGATATTTAATCTTTGACACTGTATGATTACATTTATCATAAATACATGATAACTAAAGTTATGTTATCAAGATTCTTGCTCTCAGTGATTATTTTATTGTTTAAAATAAACCTTGCTATTAATTGCAGTTTAAAAAAAAGACAAGTGTCAACAATTTTCTTCATGGTGTAATCATAATATGGATGTTTATGCAGAATTTATGACATATTCAAACTATTCCAGAAGCGTGTGTGATCTGTGGGATGCGAGCCACTCTCATGGCGACACAGAAGAGTGGGGGCGCCCCTATCAAGCCATGGCAGGTGTACTCCAAGCTACGGCTCATCTGTAAGCACCTCACTCCTGGGAGGCAAGAAGATGCTCATGAGTTCCTCAGGTACTTCCTTTACACATTGTTTTATTAGTATTGTGTAGTGTTTGAAGTCATAGTGTTAGTTTGATTTAATAGGTTATTAGGTTGGAATATATAAGAATAGAAAATGAATGAATACCCTTGTAACATGAACTTAACTTTGAATTTTTAATAAAAACTAATAACCTAGGTAAAATATGTGTTATTATCAATAAGTTACTTCTATCACTAAAATGACTCCCTTCGTCCACATTCGTAACTATGATTTCATAACTGGTTCTAAATAAGGATTTTTTTCACTGTTTCATAACCAGTTACTGAACTAGACTTTTTACATTTTTATTTCATTCCATTTTACAGGTATCATCTGATAAATTGACATGATATGTAACACTTTTTCGAAAGAATAGTAGATTCATTGACATCAAAAAAGATTGGAGTTAAATCAAAAAGATCAAAGTCAACATTTTTATTCAATTTGGTAACAAATCTTTTTCCCCTACCTAACAAAAGGTTGGGTATCAGACCATTTTGAATAAAACATGAGATATGGAAGTAGAGCGCTCATTTCATATTACAAATCTTAGTTTTTGATCTTGGAATCCTATGGTGTGCTCTGCAATGACCAAAAAAGTTTGCTCGTCTTTAAAAGGAATTAATAAAACTATTAACAATTATGTTCATCTAGTTTATCACTTATCGTCAAGTGAGGCTAAGGGCAACCCAACCTGGCTAGGAGCCTAGCTGTAAAGGATATGATCATCATTGAACATTTGAGAATGTTGAGGATATTCTCTATTTCAGGTACTTGGTGGAGGCTATGGAGAAGTGTTACCTGTCACGTCTCATGCATGCTGACAAGCTGGATCAATACAGCAAGGAGACTACACCGCTGAACCAGATACTTGGCGGCTACCTGCGATCCACCGTGAGGTGTCTTGCATGCCACCATCTGTCAACTACATACCAACATTTTGAGGTTACAAATTAATTCTTTTCTATAAAACATGCATGTTATGTTATGGATTTTTAGGTTTTAAATACCAAACAATCTCGACATCTATACAGAGGTTCAGATGTTTACATGGTCAATTCATATTCATAGCTATAAGGCTGCCTTATCTACATAACAGCAAATATCCCCATCTGGCTTAGAATTAGTGGTGTCAAACCACATCATATTCTTAAATTTTGGCTCATGACCAGATATTGTAATTAAGTAGTATCATTCATTTTGATAAGTATTTTATTTAATTTGCTCTATTAAATATATGATAATAATAACTACTCGATACTACCAAGTGACAAATTCTTTTTTGGTGTGCTGACATAATTTACGTTTATAATATGTATAATAAAAAATGTTTGAAATATATTCTTTTTGTTTTTCAGGATTTGTTGCTGGACATAAGGAAGCATTCAACCCTGGATGAGGCACTGGACTCATTTTTTTCTCGAGAGAGGCTGGAAGATTTAGGATACAAATGTGAAGCATGTAATAAAAAGGTAGAAATTAGTTTATTTAAAACATAGATGCCATTTGCAAAAGACTAGATAGTTGAATTCTTTGATTTCACATTCGAATCAACATTGGTATGATGAAAATAAAAATATGTATTCAAAACCTTTTTAATGCAATATAAATGCAATCAATAGTGAATATGTTATTGTATATTTCATGAGTATAATATATAGTTAACTTACAACGTATGCCAGTGGAGTCCCCCCATTTTTTCCACAAGGCTAGTAGAATGTTGGGAGTTTCTTTAAATTCAACAACTTTTTAATTTTCATAGTTCATTCTTTAGTTTAGGCTGGCTAATTATGACACACAACGAGCGATAGAACGAGTTATACTCGGAAATTGTCTACTTAATAAAATCCGGAATAAGGAAATCCGTAGATGAACCAATGTCACCGACATAGCTCGACGAGTCAGTGAGTAATAGTTCTCGAGGGGCGACTACGTTCCGTGTAACGTGTACTGGGCCGCCAAGCTGATGATGATTGATCCGTTAGTGAGTTTTTTTTTCTACGCTACTAAACAAGACAATCTATTGGTAATCAGTCAAAGCTATGAAACCAATTCTTAAAATGTTTTATTGCTAATTTTGTTATAACTTGTGGTAATGGAAGTACACTATGGATGTCGGATACTAGTGCTAGTTATTTAAATACATGGAAGATATACCTAAATTACCTATCTCTGTCTCCAACTATATTTTCATGATAGTGTCACGGAGCTCGAAAAAGTCTAGAGATAAAGAAAAGAGAGAGGCGCATCCATCTATCCCCTTCGTGTCGGATATTGACAAATGACTACCGTAGAAAGCTCTTGAATACTCGCATAAGGATTGTCTTGTGCGAAAGGGAGAGCAATTCATCTATCTCCTTCGTGTCGAATACTCTCCAATATTCCTGAAGGTTCTAGACTGAAGGATCTAGAAACACTACGGGGTATATACATATAGGCGCGAGCCGAGCTTCGAGTCAGTTCAGTTTGAGTTGAGTTCACAGCGATAAAAAGTGAAGAAACGAAAACCGGTGGAAAAGTGTTAGTGTACTAGTGTGTCACGTGGTGTCAGTATCGACAGATCGGCGTCAGTAGTGTTCAAGGACTCTGTACGTGGAATCCAGGGACGGACTCAGTGCAGACAACTCGAAACTAGTGAGACAGGGACGTACTCTGTTTGGGGGGACCCGTGATTTTGAAGATTGGTTTGTGGACTTGTGTTACCAATAAATTCCGGAACTTTGGACTTTCTTTCTCTTCAATCTACGAACCCTGCAAGCTCGTAACAATAGGTTACGATATAAAATACATAAAATTGATTTCTCTCATGAGTTCTCCATATTTCGAGTGTGGGTGCAATGTCAGTACAGTACTCGTTTGCCCCTCTGAAGGTAGCTACAAAAGGCCGCGAAGTATCAATCATTCACGTATAAATGGGAGACAAGGCAAGTTAGCGGGTGGGAAGAAATGTCCTTGTGTTGTATGTCATCTAAGGATAGTTATTATCGAAAATAATACACATATTCCGACTGTACATGCGCGAAATTCCGGAGAGCTAACTTCAGAGGGGCAAACGTAGTGTGCGAGTACTGTAATTGTAGTTGCTCTAAGGATTTGCTGGGTATAGGGCCAATCACATGTATACACTAATTTGGTTTAGCAGAGGGACTACTGGGTGCCCTGATCGCTCGTAATGTGGGAGGTATATTGATAGTTATTATTGTAGGTCATATAGTATTTATGTTTGTATTGATGTATATAACACAGGTGTCGGCGACGAAGCAGTTCTTTGTGGAGCGGGCGCCCATGGTGCTGTGTATCGCGTTGAAGAGGTTCTCGCTGGCCGGCGGCAAGCTGTCCAAGCACGTGCAGTTCCGCAAGAAGATCTCTCTACACAAATACATGTACAATAAGGGCACACATACACACCTGGTGAGCCTTCTTATACGAATTATTTATCTTTTTATATATAAACAAAGTCAGGTTAGCTATTCCATTTATAACTCAAAAATGGCTGAACTGATTTTTATGATCTTTAATGTTTGGAATTTGTCTCCGTCCAGAATAGCAGAATAAAACATGGGATAAATTCACCAAAAAATTTTAAAGTCCACCCGGGCTAAGCCGCGAGCATAGGCTAGTTTTTAATATTATTGTTAACACGTCCTAAGTATTGATGTGATATAATCAAGATGAAACATCAGGACACTATGCGCGCCTGCCGCCCCTCTCTATATCCCCTTTGTCGCCATACCCCATGTTTTACGTAAATCACTGATGTCTAAGGACTCTAAAGAAAATTTATTATATTTTAGGTTTAATTACATATAGCGCAAGAAAAAACGGAAACAAAAAATATTCAAATATCCCAACGCTTCTCCTGACAATATGGCGACTCATGTCACGTGGTTGTAAACTTTAGTTGTTGCCTACTGTATACACGCAACTGTTTACAAGTAGTGACGTCATAAACCACTCGGCCAATCACAGTCGTTTACGATCACGTGACTGAAGTAGACAGAAAATTGATTATGTCGATTTTCACTTAACTGACTAAATAGTTGCTTTCCAAAATTCATATTTAATATGGATGCCATCAATAGATCATATATTTTACATGCTGTTATGTATGTTGTTACAGTCGTACAAGCTGGTGAGCCTGGTGACACACCTGGGACAATCTCAGAACTGCGGTCACTACACGGCCATCGGACAGGCGCCCAACACAAACTACTACCAGTTCGACGACAGCTGCGTGCGGCCGCTCCCTCTCTCCGCCGTGCTCGGCACTAACGCGTACATCATGTTCTTTGAGAAGGACAGCTCCGCGGACGAACCCTCCTGCTCCTCCGCACCAGCTTCCTCCTCCTGCCCTGTCTACGGACCACAACTACCTGATATCCTCAACAGAGACAAGAGTCCGCTCAAGCTCACCTTCAACCGAGCCGACGACAGAAAACAAAACTACAACACCTCGACGGAACACAAGTCAGAGAACAAACCTATCATACTGAACAGTACACTCAGCAAGTCCACGGACAACGGTCACTCGGAGCCGTGGGTCGTCAAGCAGAACGGTGACGTGGAAAAAGTTACCAATAAGACTTATCTTAATGGTAACGAGAAGAGTTTCAAAGCCGAAGACAAAATTAGTTTTGTTATCAAAAAACAGAACGAAGATCATTTGAAGCAGAAACTTTATAAAAATGAGCCTGAAGTTAGGATTTCTAAAGCGAAAACACCGGAAAAATACGTGCCGTCTAGTAAACTTGTAAAACAGAAATCGCCATTGGAGAAGTTGGAAGAGCAAATGAATAAAGGCGATGTCTCGACGCAGGCACAACAGAACGGTAGCTCGAGCTCGAAGCTGGTTCCTTACGACTCCGAGTCTGAGGAGGAGAGGATCGAGCGCGCGGTCGAGGATCGTCGGAGGACGGATGGTCCCAGGGACGAGGGACGCAAGCCCAAGCCGAGTCGCTGCCAGTCGCCCCAGGGTCTCGTCGTCACCACTAAGGGCATGCACGCGTGGACCGTCTCCAGTGAGAAGTGCGGACCGTTGCTCAGTCCCAGCTTGAATGGTGTCACCAACAAGAAGTAAGTACTCTCTTGTTTTACAATCTTAATCTCTTCATCATGTCGTGATATCGGCACACATCTACCGGATGACTTTTGTATACACGCGCATGTGTGAGTAAGTCTGCGCGCGGTAATACGCGACGGTCATTATCTGAGTCAGTTTCTTGCGGGGAGAAGTATCGCGGATCGGCGGGAGGCGGTGAACATACTTTATGTACGTAGTACTATATTAATTCTGTACTTTCATTGCTTATATTAAAAGACTCGGCCCTGAGGATTGATTTCAATAAAATCACTATAATTACTAATAAAAGAAAATTGCTTTTCCAATCCTTCTCCACAACCCCTGAATATAATAGCACTTTAGATAATGGATAAAACAGCTAAAGTCACTATCGGTTGGCCCTTTAGGGTCTCCAGAGGTAACAAACCGTAACTCACTTTCGCAGTTACATTGATGGGGCGGTGATACGTTTGCGAAGTTCTAGGTATCAGATATCTCACAATTGATATATTGAGATACGGTTATTTAAAAATATATACAAGCATTTCACCTGCCTAACTATTATCTACGTGGCCCTGCAGAGTCTCGCCCTATGCCTCCTCGGTGAGACAGCGCCGGAGGCTGGGCCCTACCACGGCTATATCTTTCAGCAATCCCTATAGCGCGACAAGAACCGTGCGGCCTACGACAAACACTAAGTGATAACTACTCAAATGTGTTTTCATACGAGATATGTTTCTGAATTTAAAGAGGCGGTCGATGAGTTCCTTTTTATTCGTATCATGTGTATTAGATATTTTCGTAAGTAGGGTATTATCTGTACTAAATTTTCTATAAAGCATGGAGCCAGCTTTGTTTTGTTTTTTAATAATTCATTGTCATTTTTCTTGTGTAACTTGGTACGATCTGGCAGTGATGTTATCACTTATTTAAATTTTTATAGTTCCCATAGATTTTGTAGTATTTGATGCCCAGTCAATTATTTTATCATTTCTAAGTTGTAAAAATTCAGTGCTTGTAGGTTTGAAGATAAAATTACAGATGTTTTTGTACAATGCTTTTAAAACTTGTCTAGGGTTTTAAAATGATTTCGAATGGCTGTCAATTTTATTTATAGATTTTTAAGATTCGTGTTGATTTAAATTTTACAGTTTCACAAAACTGTTTCAAAATAAATTAATATAAATTACAACTTGTACAATTATTTATTTAATTAAACATGGCATTATGATGGTTTTGAATGTGTATTATTAGTATTTTGAGTATTATTTGTCTATATAGCATATTACATAATTAGGTAACGTCAGGGATTCGACTGCTGGGTAGGCTAGTAGGCTATCTATAGTCTGCAGAGGCGGATATGTTTCTGTATATTTTGGTCACAAAGCTACTTCTTCGTCATTGATAGATTTCGTGTGAAACCTAGAAAACAAAGGTTTAAGTCTAAAATTTGTTAACAACAGCAATGTACAAATCCTTACCACAGTCGTGTTTATATGTTATATTTTATATTTTGTTTCATCTATTTATTCTATTCATCGTGTTGTTTATTTTTGTGTTGTTGTCCAAACATTTTGCTGCTCAGGATTAGTTATTTTTCTCTCTCAACTTTAGTTGTTTATCTCTTTATAATTCAACTTCAACTTCAGAATTATGGCTTCATCATGGAGGTGATGGTACTGCCAGTGTCAAGTAAAGAGACTGTACACTCTTTATAATTAAATCAGATTTTTACTATTTTTGTTTACTGTCTTGTCAAACAAATTTCAGACATGACATTTCTTAAATGTCAATTTCATCTGAGTTTAGTCCAAAGAGAAAAATTATATAACCTCTTTCACTTTTTATTTTACTGTTACAATGGAAGAAAGGTGGAAGAAAGCAGGAGGTCGAATGAAGTTCATTGCAAAATGGTCCGTCTTTTGTAGATTTATTTTTGACAATATAATTAAATTTTATACATGGACTTATGTACGATAACATTTATATAATCACACCATTAAAATTTTAACCAAAATCAATGTGATATGCGTTGATATTTAGTTAATATACTGGGTATGCCAACGGTTCCATCTGTGATAGACGTGCATAAATTAGATATATGACAAACTCTGTTTGTATGCTCTATAATGTCACTGATTTCGTAATCAGTATCTCGCGTGTGTCAGTTCTTTTAAGACAATAATTAATTATTCTAAAGAGATCTGTTTTTTTGTAGAGTGAAAGAGAAAGAGGAGCGTCGTGGCGACGAACATAGCCCTAACACGAGTGTGAGCAGCATGTCTCCGTTGTCTGAGTGCAGCGAGGGCGCGGCTCCCCCCGCAGCCGCCGCGCCCGGCCCCGCTCCCGCCCCCGCCCCACCGGCTGCATCATCCCAAGTGGAGACAACGCGACATCTGCACCAACAGTCTCACCGCGGGTACGGCGCCCCGGTCTCCACGTGGAACGGGACACATAGCGCTATGTCGAGACAGGTGAGACATATCTGCCGACACATAATACTATTGCTAAATGGAAACTATCGCTTCGTGACAATACATTTAATACAAAGCCATTACCGAAAACAATAAAGAGGCATTCAGATTGCACTCTCTTATAGAGCGGTAAATCAGCCCGCGGTTGCTGCGCGGGGTTCAGGCAACTGGAGCTTTGAAACTGTATGTCATGGCACGACCTAAGGATTGCCCATATCATACAGTTGCACCGATCACTTAATGAAATGGTGGCAATTTATGGAATATTACACGGCTACTTCATGATATGTTCAAACAATAATAATACACAATAGAAAATAGCAGCGATTTTATGCAATTCATCATGGCCGCGCCAAATCATTACAATTATATTTTAATAATAATCTTGTTTTGTTGGTACAGCTACTTCATAAAATTAAAATAAATGTCAAGTAATAAGTTAATTGTTTTATTAATTTATTTTGACGGGCTTATTTTGACAGGCAATTACGGAACCCTACACTGTGCGTGACCCGACACGCGCTTCACTGCTTTTTATTTATTATATATTTATTCACAGACCGTCTGTTTTTTTGGAAAATAAATAAATTTACATGTAATATACATGTAGTAAAAATTTACTTTTGTTTTACCTACCTTTTTTCATACAAATGTCCGCGACCCCAAAGTGGCCTGGAAAAAGTCGTTGAAGCGATAAGGCCGCTTACTTGTTCCGTTTGATATTGATAAGCTCCATCTTACATCTCATCAAATCTTACAATAAAGTATATTTTGATTTGAAAGTATATCATTGTTAAGTTTACCATCGTTTTAGTTAGTGAACTTTACTTGCAGGTGTTTGAGGAGCAGCGGGAGGAACGCAAGCGCGCAATGGAGGAGACGGACGAGATGGACCGCGGACGAAACAAGAAGATCAAGAAGTTCCACCACTACAATCGCTTCAACAACAACAGGAGCCACTACAACCCCTTCCAGGTACGCAGACCTACCTGCCACGATAATGAGGAGACCCTTTATTTTGGTCTCTCGAACAAAATTGCTCTATTATATTCTTTTTACACTTTGTTATGCTATTGAAGCTATGCTACCTGACACAGGTATTTTATACTTAACAGGTGACTCCAAACTCTAGTTGTAAGATATACAATAGGAAAAGAAAAAAATTGCTAACTACATTCCTAAATTTCCAAAAATTGCTTTTGATAAAATTAACTAAAAATATATTTAAATACATAATAAACATGGAAGTAAAATCGCTGTTCTGTTGAATAGAACGATAAAATTATTCTTAGATTATAAAAAATTGTTTTACGCTTTACTCATGATTTTATGTCGTTAAATTTGTTGTACTTTTTTACTTTTATATTTATCTTTAATAATACCCGGGAACAGAAAAAACAACAACTAGTTATTTTCAGATTATATTCAGAATAATCTAATCAGGTACCAGTATACTGCTATAATATCGATAACTCAAGGGTCCGTAAATTTATGCACTCCATCTCTATGTCATGTTTGTTCAAGAGATAAAGGTAACGGGGTGTAGTCATGAGTCGTACGGATATCCTGACCGTCTCCTGAATATTTTTCGCATAGTCTTTACGAAATCCGCGGGATGACCTGGGGAGCACCTATTTTGAAGCCGAGACAACCTGATGTAGTAATTAAACGAAAGATATAGTAATCTACAAATATCGTAAATGTGAAAGTTTGTGGCCGATTATGTTTAAATCACGCAATATACTCAACGGCTTTGTATGAAATGTAACAAAATGTGTGCCGTAATGAAAGACAGATGTAACGAATGCCACATGCAATGAATACCACATTTAATTGTTTCAGGACAAACAGAACAAGCTCCACTGGGGCGGCGGTAACTTCAAATACCGGGGCGAGCGCCGCCCCCCGCACCACTACGACAAACATCACAACAAATACAAACGATTCAACAACAGGTACATTCATTAATCACAACTATTTGTATATATGAAAGGCTTCTCTGGTTGACTTACCAAAGCCCGGCCCAAAATAACAACGTTCAGACCAAACTGTTTGGGCTATAAATATTTTATATGCATATTTTAGGGCATATCACTTAACGATGTTAAAGGGATTATTTACCATAATAAGAAGCAAATCAATTCGCACACCGCTGCGATCGTAAAATCTTATACATCTTCTCGTTATACCACGTACAGTACTCGCACGCTATGTTTGCTTCTCGGAAGTTAGCTCTCCGGAATTTCGCACATGTACAGTCGGAATATGTGTATTATTTTCGATAATAACTATCCTTAGATGACATACAACACAAGTACATTTCTTCCCACCCGCTAACTTGCCTTGCCTCCCATAATTGTAGCCAAACTTAATTTGCGAGTACTGTAACTAGTATTGTTTTTGTTTCAGATACAACGGTCACATGTACTCTAATAGACACCATTGACCCCGGCTGAGTCCGCTACTGTGCATGTAGATGAAGTATGGACTTTAAAACTCCTTAGTTAGAATAAGCCGATGTCGAATGCGACACACAGAACTACGACTCTACACCCCGCTGCCGCCCGCCAGTACCACTAGTTAATCAAGTACGCAAATGTTGATTATAATGATAGTGTGAACGAGATGAACCAGTCAGCCTTTATATACTATACATGTAGCTAGCTAGCCGTCTGTACTATACGTACGCATATTATACATACAGATACTGCCTATCTATAGTGAATATATTCCTAGTACATATGTCCTATTGATCCATACAAGGTTAGTCCGAGTCGATACTAAACCGAATAGGTAGTTGCCATTAAAATAATTTTCCAAATTAAATAAGCTGTTCAATATATAGGTAATCGAAACAAATTGTGCATTTAAAAAATATTTACTTAGAAAATTTACAGCTACTACATTTTTTTTATTAAATTAACTAAAACTATTTACTTAGTTTATTTTCGACTTAGTACTAATTTTTTCGACTAACATTGTATAACGTTTCGTTTTGTACTAGTTGGTCTTGGTAGGGACGCCAGGACGTGAGCAATTATATGAGAGGCTGTGTAAGTGTGTAGTGTAATTTAGATATGAATTTTGTGCCGCGATGTGACAATTTGCGTTAAAACTGTCGTCGGTCTTTACCAAGAGCAACGCATTAAGACTTATTACCATAGATACGAGTATTTAGAAAGTTTAAATATTACAACAATCGGTCCTTTATTAGTATATTTTGATTCTTTGGTACGATTGGCTTGGCTGTATAGATTTTATTGATCAAAAACCCTTTATTATTACTAATACTATTTTTATTTTCCTAAGTACCTAACTCGTCAATCTACCCTAGCGTAGACATAGTAAACATATTTTATTTCGTTTGATGGTATATTTTACTCTACTGATCGACAAAAAGGGCCCTCAGGCTCCATAAAAACTCATTTTGTCTCTTTAGCATTGACTCATATCATATTCGATTTACGGACTCTGAATTTCTGCCCCGCCTTCTATTTTTTATGTTCATTTTTTTGCTGTGTGTAGATCTGCATATATGGTTTTGTATGACACACGATTTTTATCGTAACTGTAGAATCGAATGGTTGTTTTGTTCGCATTTCAGTAGGGTTTATTTGATCTTATTTATCATATTCTTCAAGAAGTTGGATGGTGGTTGGTTTAACTGCACATCAATAACTATTAGGTATAAACAATGTCTTCATTTTTATTTTAATGCAAGGGTCGAAATGCGTTGATTTATTGTTTTCAAATTTGTAAATAAGCTCGCACGCAACGTAGTTTGCAGGCTTGTTGTAAATATTTAAAATAATATAATTATTTTTATAAAACTTACGCCGGTTATACATCAGGATTTGGCGTCGTCAGTCTGAGACCTTATGTTACGTCATCGGAGACATTGTTCGGTATCAGACCACCACAAGTGTGAAAAAATAACTCTGTGCTCGACGATGCAAGATCCTGATGTGCAATAGCGGACGCGACGACGTCAACTATCTATGCATTGGTCTATGATAAAAGTCGGGACAGATGGTAACATTGGCACTTTTGGCAATATGTCTAGTGTCGCGCTGTACCAGTGTACAAATGCTTTACAAACAAATTAGAAATCATGTTCAAATTGGTAAAGAGTTTGATTGGAAATGTCATTGAATTGAGTCTTCACAATATCTACTTTTTGTATCGATATTGATCATTTATAGATCGTTATCGATCTTTAAGTCATCAAGTTTGTAACGCTACCCCAGTTCATGCTCATATTGGGTCTACAGCAGTCCGACATTGATTATCTCGGTAAACGCGTGTCTGCATCTAGCTGTGTGTGTATGGACGGGATAATTATTGGCACGGCACTGTTATGGACCCAGCATTGAGCTGGAGACTTCGAAGCGACGACACCTGTTACTAACTTCTCGGTCACAAAGGTCTGTCGCGATTTCTCTGGGTTGTTAAGACTCAGGTGCAACTATTAAAGATTTTCTAGAATTCGCGCGCTATGGCTAAATGAAGAGTGCACGCACCGTCATTTTGGGTGAGCTGATTGGATGTGTGAGGATATTAACTATTAAAATTAAGTGTGCAATGACGCTGCCGGCCGTGTCATAAAGTCATACAAAACAACCGCGTTGCGGCGAATTTGCGACTCATCGCATCATTCTTATTAGTGAATGGAATGGACTGTTAAAGTTGTAAATTCCTATATTTTCAATTTAGTTTTAAACAGTGAATGAATTTTTAAGTATATGCTCTTAACGAAACCGAAAGAAGTTTCGAACGTTTACGATTAGATGGGAACTATTCTGTTTTAGTTAATTAGCATTTAGTCGTATTATTGTGATAGATTATATTGATTTATAGGGCACGATTCTGGAACGCATTGTCTAAAGCTAACTAAATTTGACAGTTATAAAATATTGTCATCCTTATTTGATCGCAACGACATGAAAAGAAAGCCTTTACTTTTATGTCTGTCAAATCCAGATTCGATTTAGACTTGCTGTAGTTTCGTCCTACTAGGTGATTCCCGAAACTTATGATTTCATTTTCGAAAATCGAAATTTGTTTTCTCTTTCTTTTTGCATTTTTATTTATTGATATCACAACTGCAGAGTTTTGTAGACGACGCAAGAGTAATACATAATAAGCGAATGTTACATGAGCACTGTAATGAAGTAATTCTAATTTTAGCTTTCTTTATTCTTAAGATTGCGTTAGTTAGATTGTTTTAATGTATATTGGACTAGGGAATGTTTATAAGCAATAACTATTTCGTTAGTTAAACGTTGAGTTCAAATACATTGTTTTAAGTAGTTGAGGAAACGGAAGTAGCTTTATAAGCGTAATACCAAGAAACATGTGGAGTGTAACCCTTGTTTAAGTTGTCCGTGGCCCAGGCCAGGTACCAACCACTTATCAACACCTGTCATCTCATATAATTATATTGTATCATCTAAGACGTTAGCAAGAAGAGTAGCTAAATTTTTAAATTCCTAAACATTTATGAATGACATGTTGTAAACTTAGCATAGAGACTTATTACTTTTTTAATGTTGTCTGTCTGGTTTTGCCAAATTAATTATGCTTAATCGTTTGTAGGTTGTTAACAAACTAAATAAACACTCGGAATATCGAGAACCGCAACTATAAACAGCCATGTAAACAGAATAATATTGGTATTACGTTTGCATTGAATGCACTTCCGTTTTTCCCAGGAGCAAGTCGAGTCCGAACGAAGCGGTCAGTGGCGATGCTGCAACAAACGATTTCTGGTTCATTGTGGGGACAACGTAACACTTTTGTCCCAAAGTTTACTCTTCGCTGTTTTGACGTCCGTCCTCATGCATACTCTAAAATGTCATTAAATGTGTACCCAGCCTACAACTTAAGCCGATCACTCACGTGTGCACAAATAACGCAACACAAATTCTGGGAACTTATATAGCAAATGACTATACCTTATAATGTATTCGTAGGTTCGTAGGACTATACACAATGATGAAACGAGTAATTTTAAGACTTAATTACAATAATTGATTTAATGATTTGATTTGCCATACACGTAGAACCGAAATGTTCCACAACGAACCAGGGTTTTTACTCCGAGCTATATATTTTTTTCCATCATAATTCGTTTTTCAGTTATATACATTCTGCAATCCGAAAAGTTTCTCGGTGCAATGGCCTTATTTCATCAAGGCGACATTTGCCAATTATTAAACAGAGAGTGCCGTATTTATGAAATAAAGCCGTTCTTTTGTAACACAGTTTTTTTTGCAAGCGCCAGCCACTGGCATCGTTTAGGTATTTAATAAACTTTCAAATTTAGGAAGAATACATGTAAAATTACTAAGACATTTGTAAGTTAAATGTGGGTAAAGCATTTTGTAATATCCACTAAAAGAGTAAATAAGACACCTTATGACCAATGCCTTGTTTTATTATTATTTTACGTATCCCTAATAGGTACAACCCGCAGAAGTTAACTAGGCCTCTCGCTCTGTGACGTCATAGCGCGGTTGTTTAGGGCGAGATTGGTGGGCGGTGGCGGAAGCGTTTTCCTCGCACGTGCCTAGTTGATTTCCGCGGGTTGTACACATCTATCGCTCAACAGTCACAGAACGCAGTTTTTGCTTTTCGTAAGTAAACCTAATGATTGTCTGAGTACTGCACTTCAGCCCAGCATTAGTTTTTTATTAGGGGTTCCGTACCCAAAGGGACCTTACTAAGACTCCACTGTCCGTCCGTCCGTCTGTCAACAGGCTGTATGTCATAAACCGTGATAATTGAAATTTTCACAGATGTATTTCTGTTGCCGTTACTATAAAAATACTAAAAAACAGGATAAAATAAATATTACATACAACAAACGTGTTTTTTCTCTCAATATTGATATAATGGCAACATGTGACGCTTGAAATATTCACTTTAAAAATAAATAATTCAATTAAAACAAATATTTAAGGGGGGCTACTATCAACAAATGTGATTTTTTGGTCCATACCTCAAAGGAACCCTTATAGGGTCACTTTGTCAATTTTCTCAGAAAAATCAGGTCAACGCAAATAAAATATATAGCTGTATTTTTGGACCATTTCCATACAAAATGCAAGGGAACCAAAACCTATAGGGTACTTCCCGTTTACCTAGAATCCTGAAATTTGGCAAGAAGCAAGGTCTTACAGCACAATCAAAGGAATAAATCTGAAAATCAGGAATTTTAATTATTACACGAAAAGTATAAAAAACAAGTTTGTAGTTGAAAGCTAATCGCTACATCGGGTATGTAATGTAACCGCAAAGTGTCCATAATCCAAAGGAGGTCAGTGTAGTGGCGTCTGTATATCAGCGTATTGCCGCCGCTGTTGAGTTATCGGCTAGCTGTTGTGTTAGCAGACGCAAGCGTTAGATACTATGTTGATCTCTTTCTATTGCTTTGTGAGCAGTAGTGTCGCCTCGCTCTATCTGTTTGAATGTGATTGATGTAGGAATATGCTTGCTTTTGTATTATTTAGCAGCAGTGATATCCTATCGCGTATGCACTCCTAATATTTGTTACGGATTAACCTCACAGAACTTTGAATTTAAAAAGCGTGTTCCACTTTAAATTTAAACTCCCTATTTTCAACACTTTAAATAAAATATTTCATTAATTATTACAATTGACCGATTCCAGACATGATTCAACAAAAAACAAATAGATGGCACTGTCCATAACCCATGAAATTTATGAACTACATACAAGGAACCGTAAACCTAGCATTAAGCAGCATAAACTGATTGTCATTTCGTAATGTCACGTAATAGAAATATAAAATATTCCCTATGGTATTGTTAGAAAAAAAGTTTATAATATTTGCTGGCATTATCAGTGTAACCACTTTTATGACACTGCCATTTATGTTAGCCGCAGATAAGGCGGGAAAAACGCCATCAATGTTTTTCACAAATACATGTTTTTGATGATATTTGAAAACGTTAAATGCTCCTAGTTTGAAACGATGAAGTAAATAAATGACAAAATCAAGAAGAACGTATCCAATAGCATAACAAGGTGGAAATAAAATAATTTTGTATACTTTTCGTCTGTGAAAACTAGACTCTCTGCTGTTTACGCAAGAAAGACAAGCCCAAAAATAAAATCACATTTAACCATGAAAACTTGATCAAAAACTTTTTTAGATACAGAATTATAAAAGTCCATGGACAGCGCCTTCTATGGAAAGTTGTCTATTGCGGCATCTGTGTGTCACTATCTCCCTATGCCAAATTTCAAGTCGATAGTTATAGTAGCTCTTGAGAGAATCAGCTGTGACAAAAGAACGGTCAGACACCAGAATGTAATAAGGGTTTAGATTTCTTCGGGTTTTCCTTACCCAAAAAAAATCGTAATGGGGTCCAAACTTGCTCACACAGTTTCTTTCGGGTACTAGCGTTTTTTTGACGCAATAGAAAAAATGGGATATAATTTGGAAAAAAAAAACGCTTGTCCTACTTTTCTTATTTTGTATTTCCAAATAGTTAGACCCCCCCGCATAGAGGCACGTTGGTGTCATTAAATAAAAGGCTTTTTAAAATTGTTATTATATATCAAAAATATGAATACATATGTGAGAATACATAGTATATTTAGCATAAAAACTGACAATAAAGCTTCAGTATCTTAACAATTATAAGTGCTTATGACAAGCTTCATTTCCGCAGAACTATTCAAGTCTTCCATTTTGATTATACTAAATAATGATTTGCAATAATCACCGTTCCCATGTTCAGCAGTGGACATATTGCAGGGATTTTGTATACATTTGCATAAACTTATCCACTTAAATTATAACTTCATTATTTCAAAGCGCACCATGATAAACGAAACAAGTGCAAGTAAGTAATTTTAACATCTGCGCCTCATGTACAAAAAAAGCAGTTTTGCACAAATCAATAAAGTTCCACAGTATTTGTAAAAATTCAATAACAATTATATATAAATATACATAGAATATTGTACCTTTGGAGCTTAGTTATTTTTTTCTCCATCAAAGCCATTCAAAATCCCTGTTTGTAAGCTCAATGCATCAAAAGAGGATGGATTCAAAGTTAAAGTATTATTCTGCAGCAATGAAACACATGTATATTACTCGGATGTCACACATGCACCCCATGTCGTCACGTAGTAGGTGTAAAAAGCGACAAATGAAAAATCCTCCAGCTAAACGTGTCCCCTACAGAAATTCGTATGGTCATTCACCATGGAAGATGCCACACGGTATTCCTATTTGTAACAATACTCTATTGCGATTTCTTATGAGTTCGAATAGTCTGCAATGACTAGACCAATAGAATACACGAAAAGTGACGACTAAGGTCAATACATTTTACATTAAAAGCTACCGTTTAAGAATTAAGTAAAACCAACATTTGTGATTTACAAATATAATCGATTAAAAACAGATCATAAAATGTTGCATGGTATTTCATTAATCAATTTCCCGGGTTCCATAAATTAGTTGGATATATTTTAGTACAACTAGGTAGTACGTTAAATCTAAACACTGAAGTTTAATTTTATGATGGGATAACCAAGGAAAGTTTATCGCATTCAAATGAGATTTCTAGACGACGACGCCTCCCAAGTCGCGAGTAGCTCATACTCAGCTATTAGCTGAGTCAGCTAGTACATTATATTATTCTTTATAAAGTCTATTGACATTAGAACTGGGCACTATATACAATTAACATTTATAATTACGTAACTAAACCAGTCTCAATACTCACAATACAAGCTATCGTATCACCGCCAATCTCTATATGTTATGTTCAGAAACGGCCAAAGATGTAAACGAAATGAGTTCAGTCGCAAAATAAATGAGAATTATATGGTAAAAATTAACAGACTCAGTATTTAATTATAATATAACGTTACATACCCTTGGCTTACTTAGACTTGGCCATTTCTAAACAAAATTCATTATACACTCGTACTTATCCTAAAACACTATAACGCACTGCAATTTTTAAAAGCTTTTATTTTAAAGTACATAACAACATACAAAAGTAACAAAAATAAGATACCTACTGGGTGGTCTGGTTTAATAAACGGGCATAATGTACAAATGACCTTTTACCGTATTTATCTAATCAAATGGGTGAATTGGCAACACTGGAGCGTTTTTTGTTCTCGACGCAGAAATGAGTCATATAACTGTGCGATTATAGCTTTCAAACAGATGAACTGATCTTGAATATTTGATTCGAAGCAGCTGGGGTTAATCGGGGTGGGTTTTAGCTGTTAGATGAAACCGGTTCAACCGGTTTAAAAGCTATTTTCCTGTTGGGCGTCTCCTAGGAACTCAGCCTCAGCAATTTGTGTTGTAAGCATTATTTTTATTGTTTGTTTTGCCAGCATACCATTTTACAGATTTGTATAAATATTGTATCGATAATATACATATTTCAATCAAGCTGGTCTCGCTGATCTTATCAAATTAGTTGCACCATTTAATCATGAAAATACATGTATTTGTGTAGCCCTGTCTCATTGGATTAATTTTTTTATGTGTATAAAACTCGTATTCATTTGTATCTACTTAGATTTTTTGATGTAATATATTTAAGTATGTCGTCATTGTGCAACTGCGCAGGCGTCGTCGGTTGGCACATTTTGTTCGGAAGCACTTTCAATAAGTTTCTCTGCTGCGCGTCATCAACGAGGGTTCGCCATTGGTGGTTTTTCTGTAATTTGACAAAATAACTAGTTGAGTGATTTTACTTTTTGAATAAGTAATTAGTTACAGTATTGTAAAAACAGTTAAATATCTCAGCATAAAACGGACAACGAAACAAGCTCTTTTCGCTAAAATATTCACAATAAACTCCCGGTCTAAATCTAACTAACGGTCAACTGTGTAGGTTTCTGCTGTAGTGGAGCGGTGCAGGAGGGTGTGTGTTATAATGAGACAGTTATTTTACATTACAATGGGACCTCCCCTCCCGCACCGCACCGCCCCCCTGCGTCAGGGACACACTCAGTAAAGTATGTATGTACGGAGGTGTGTGTGTACTAACGAGCATGGCGTGAGGGTTGAGGCACACTAGGAGCGCGTGCCTCGCTCTCGTGAGCATCACGTTCATGCGCCCCGTGTCGGTGAGGAAGCCCACGCCCTGGCTGCGAGCCAGCGACACCACCACCACGTCGCGCTCCTGACCCTGGAAGCTGTCCACCGTGTTCACCTCCACGAACGTGTCCGCGCTGAAACAAATTCATTGTAATATAGTTCACAAAAACAACCTTTATATGACGTCGCGATGCAACTCTACGAGTCGCCGCGGCTACTACTGAGGGGCGTTGCGGACTATATGAGTACCTTGGTATTAAAGTTATTCTTACTATAACCTGTTTCTCTAGGTTATCTAATGGTGAAATACACTAGCTTAGAGGCAGGCTTGTTAGCTCAGAGATATTGCGATGCCAGACAATAGCCGTAGCGACGCTATGTAGATTTAGACAAAGCAACCCCTTAGAGATTAAATAGAAGTTCAAAAGTTTCTAAATCAGCAGCAAATATACTAATTATTAATTTTATTATAACGGGTTCCGTTGTGTGTGAATCCATACTAATACGTAAATGCAAAAGTTTGTTTGTATGTTCTTCCTTCCCGCGTAACGGAGAGTCAGAAATGACTTGATTTGTATAAGGATAGTACAAGCCCTGAGACCGCGTGGTCCGACTGCTCAGTTCGATTACTCGGACCACGCGGAATTGAGATTCCGCGTGGTCCGACTATAGAGATACGAGAACTTTTTACCGTCGGATCGATCGATTAAATAAATCTAACTGTGAGAAAGACAATACAAATTGGAGATTTATTTTGAATGTATGTAGTAGTATATATCTATCTATCGAGGGTTATAGAAATGTGGCTATTATCGCGGGTATCATTTTTTCGTGAATTCTAATTTTGCTAATACACTGTTTTTAAATGTATATAGAAAATACTTTATATCATTCTAAAAATCTGTTTCAATATTTCAAAAGTTAACTGCCCATATCTTGACATACTGATCCTAGACTTACGGTGTCTTTAGCAAAGTCAATGGTCTCGATGAGATCTTTATTTTTGATGACATCTGTCAAACTTGAAACACTCATATCTCGGAAAATACTGACCGTAGACTAGTGGTGTCTTTGGGAAAGTCAAAGGGCTCGATGAGATCTTCATTTTTGATGACAGCTGTCAAACTTGAAACACTCATATCTCGGAAAATACTGACCGTAGACTAGTGTTGTCTTTGCGAAAGTCAAAGGGCTCGATGAGACCTTCATTATTGATGACAGCTGTCAAACTTGAAACACTCATATCTCGGAAAATACTGACCGTAGACTAGTGGTGTCTTAGGGAATGTCAAAGGGCTCGATGAGACCTTCATTATTAATGACAGCTGTCAAACTTGAAACACTCATATCTCGGAAAATACTGACCGTAGACTAATGTTGTCTTTGCGAAAGTCAAAAGGCTCGATGAGATCTTCATTTTTGATGACAGCTGTCAAACTTGAAACACTCATATCTCGGAAACTAATGACCGTAGACTAGTGGTGTCTTAGGGAATGTCAAAGGGCTCGATGAGATCTTCATTTTCGATGACAGCTGTCAAACTTGAAACACTCATATCTCGGAAACTAATGACCGTAGACTAGTGGTGTCCTTGGGAAAGTCAAAGGTCTCGATGTGACCTACAGTTTTGATGAGAGCTCTTAAAATCAAAAAGACCACATCTTGAAACTAGTAATCCTAGACTGGAAGTGTATTTCATCTAAACTAAAATTGAGGTATTTTAATTTAAAATTGCAGTGCTCCTGAAAATACGCCTAAAAATGTAATGCCTAAAAGCTCTCGCCTCCACCCAAATCCTCCTTACCGGTACCCATCATCAGCATCGATAAAAATTTATTAATAATGTAACTTATGCGTTTTGTTAGCTAAAATCCTTGTAATCTAAAATAAAACTAGACCTAATCAAGAATAAATTAAATATCGAAAACGAAATAAATATCATTTTTGTACAACTAATAAATTACCTCAATTATAGGTAATGTGTATGACACTTGACAATTAATAACATTTATTTTCTAAAAAGGTTTGATGAAACTTTGATTTAGGTCTTCTTTGTCATAGCCTGTTCTCATTTAAGTCTGCTGTCGGACCACGCGGTCTCAGGGCTCATACTGCATCAAGACATGAGCATTCTTTCATCAAGTTTAAGTTTTCGCGTTATGGCTCTATTTAGTTTGACATCTGTCATCAAAAATGAAGATCTCATCGAGTCCTTTGACTTTAGTAAAGACACCACTAGTCTACGGTCATTAGTTTCCGAGATATGAGTGTTTCAAGTTTGACAGCTGTCATCAAAATGAAGATCTAATCGAGACCATTGACTTTGTCTAAGACACCACTAGTCTATGGTCATTAGTTTCCGAGATATGAGTGTTTCAAGTTTGACAGCTGTCATCAAAAATGAAGATCTCATCGAGACCATTGACTTTGTCTAAGACACCACTAGTCTATGGTCATTAGTTTCCGAGATATGAGTGTTTCAAGTTTGACAGCTGTCATCAAAAATAAAGATACCATCGTGCCCTTTGACGTTGTCAAAGACACCACTAGTCTACGGTCAGTAGATCCCGAGATATTAGTGTTTCAAGTTTGACAGTTCGATATATTTTTAATTATTTAGCTAAAATAAAACTACATTGAAATTAAATCTCGTATTATTTTTGTCTTTCTCACATTTAGATTTATTTAGTCAATCCGACGGTAAAAAGCTCTCGTATCTCTATAGTCGGACCACGCGGTCTCAAAAACTGATAGTCCGCGTGGTCCGATTGAGCAGTCGAACCACGCGGAAAAAAAATTCCGCGTGGTCCGAGTAATCGAACTGAGCAGTCGGACCACGCGGTCTCAGGGAGTACAAGGGCCGCAAAACATGGTAGCTTAGTTGGGTAGAGCGTCAGTCCTTGATGTCTGTTTTCGATCCTGGCTCTTACCAATGAGTTACAATTTGTTATTTGGAATTTATGTACGAATGATCAAAATCATTACCATTAGCTTTTCGGTGAATAAATATATCGCGAGGAGACTGAAAACCTGAGAAGAAATTCAAATGTGTGTGTGAAGTCTACCAATCCGTACTAGTCCCGCGTGGGAGTCGGCCTGAGCCCTTGCAGTGGGGGCATATATAGGCTGTAGATGATGAAGGGCCGGAAAAGGTTATGTTTTATCAAGAACAAGTATGTAGTTCCAGTTGTATAATTTCCGAAGTGCAAGCTAGTTGTATATATGTCTGATGTATGAACTCACGGATCCAGCAGCATGCGGAGGTTTTTCTTGATGAGGTCCTTGTGCGCGTTGTATGGCGTGATTACGGCCAGGCTGAGGCCGCGCGCGCGCAGCTCCCCCGTCAGCGCAACCACCAGCCGAGAGACGCCCCACGCCTCCATCTCGTTCGCACCCGACACCACTGACAACACCATACTCACTCACTCACAAAACTATACAGCTAGTTATAATGAAATATAGAGGAAATCCACGGGTCGGCAGTTTCCAGTTATTATGGCAACTCTTGCAGTGATATCATCTTCCATCCCAAAGGCAAATTGTGGACCTATTGTGCGTGTGGGGTATGGAGCATCGCAAAACATACAAGATTATATTTAGAATTTCATGTTTTCCTTTCTTTTTTAGTTTCAAGTGATTACTAATTCATTCAAAAAGCGTTGGTAGCGCAGTGTATAAGGCGGCGGACTTTCAATCTGAGCGTTCCGGGTTCGAATCCAGACGTGTACCTATGAGCTGTTTTCAATCCAAGTTCATTATACGATTGCTTAACGGTGAAGGAAAACATCGTGAGGAAACCTGCATGTCTTGAACAGGCATGTGAAGTCCGCCAACCCGCACTGGGCCCGCGTGGTGGACTATGGCCCATACACTATCTGTAGAAGAGTAGGCCTGAGCTCCTGCAGTGGGGATGTATATAGGCTGTAGTTGACTAATTCATAAAAAAATATGCCAAAAGCCAAAACATACAGACGTCGCGCCTTTGTTTCATTTACAGTGACGTCACGAAACGAGGCTCACGACGAGGGGAATACAATAAAATTACACTTCACTTTTCTCATACAGCCGTGTGGTAGTAGCCAGGATGTGAAAAATACTACATACTTATATAACTAAATGAATGGGACTACATAACCCACCGTTTGCAGTCGCACAATAAGACATTACAGGCGCATTGATTACAGATGCTGCCGATCTGAATATTTTTACGCTACCCTCAGGATGACATGGGATTGTCCCATTCTAAAGCAGAGAGCACACGGCACGCCTAACTTGATTACGGAATGTGAAACGTGGCGATCCATGAGGGACGCTCATGTTCAACAGCCGATTTGCTGCACCAAAATAATCTAATATAAGACTAGATTAACTGTTATTACTCGTATTTTAAATTTCCTATGGTGTGTAAATAAAATTACTTTTATTCTTTATGCAACCGATTATGGTGGTGATGATGAATTCTTTTTATGTCTGGGTTCGCACTTGGCTTTCATTTCACCTGATGGTAAGTGACGATAGGGACGATGGACGGTAAGCGTTCCAGAAACCTCAATCTAATTAGGCGCTGGCTCTGCTACCGTTTACACCGGACCACAACAGTGCTATTAACACTGCTATTTGTTAGCTAGCCAGGCGGACATAGGAAATGCTCTACCACCGACCAAATCAAGTACCGACAGGCACCCCCACTGGGAATCGAACGCAGGACCTCCAGATTGTAAGTACAAGTGTGTAGTGCTACGGAGGTGGTCAATCAGACAAGTAGATGATAATAAATATGAACCTTGTCCTTTGTCGCCACTAGAGATGCTGACGATGGCGTACGGCGGGAGACACAGATCCGGCCGCAGCTGCGTCACCGTCTGGATGCGGCCCGCGTAGAAGGCGCGGTTGGGGTAGTCGGCGATTTCGCTGTGCATCCGATACTGCTGGTTGAGCAGCAGGACCGGCGAGCCCTCGGACCAGTGTTCCGTGCTGGACGACAAACGAGAGAACAGGCTCTCACCTAGGCCGTGCTTTTTGGCGCGCTGCGAATATTACATAATAGCTAATTAATACCATGCGAGCGGCAAAGCTGTGTCAGTGTGGCATACCATGGAGGAAGCCTATGTCCAGCAGTGGACGTTTCCCGGCTGATGGTGATGATGAGAAGTAAAGTGAGAGGTAAGACCATCCAAACTCTACGGGTTTACTGTAAGACATCATTCTCTGAATTACAATTAAGGAGTTATCTTAAGATATATAGATAGCGCTATTAACTGCAACGAAAAACATTTGACACAATTGAAGAAGAAAGAACATTATTTCTAATAGAACAATGCTAGATAAACTACTACTAAACAGGCTCTATGGCCTGTCCCCCTCGTCCACGATGCAAATGATGATGACATATACGATATAGTATCACACACCTGTGAGCAGATGTACCCCGGCAGTTGTTGCGGGTCGCCGATGAGTGTGAGGCGCGTGACGTGTAGCGTGAGGGGGATGAGAGTCTCCGGCTCTATGGCCTGTCCCGCCTCATCCACGACGCACAGGGCGATGCGACCGATCAATCTGTAATCAGGACGACATGTGTAAAATCCAAAAATACTTATTTTGTATCAAAAATAAATAGGTACGAACCAGTAAAAAAGGTTACAACCCGTTATAAGAAACCGTTGTAACAAACTTATAAACTTCCATGCTCTACATAAGGTCGTAGTTGAATAGATTTTTAGATGGTAGATGTCTCATCGATGGTCTTTGTCTCTCAAAGAGTATGTCTGGAGAACACGTGAACGCGTTTTTGTTCTGAACAAAATTCGTCGATTTACGGTGGGAGGCGAGGTAAGCTGCGACAACACTAATGTTCATGTCAGTGTATCGGACAAGGACAACACGAAAAGTTATCAACGCGCGTGTCTGGGAAATGACAATTAGATCATTTTATAAAATTTTATACCTGTGAAATATTGTTCCACCTTTTGTGTAACTTAAAATTGTAGTACACATTCCAAGCAATTACATTTTATATTTTGCTTTTAATAATAAAGCATAATTTGACTTTTGAGTATTGAATTCCTCGCGTGAGATCAAAATTGCATATCGTATGCGACTCCGGGGCCGCGCACTCACCTTCCACTCGTTATTCTACTCTGTGTAGTCTCGATATATATATATATATATATGCGTCATCATCTTACCCGCGCATTTTCCTGTTGTGTGCGCTTGCTAGCGTGGTGACGATGATGTGCGCCCCCTCTATGATGCGGCGCTCGACTTGCGCCAACTGATCGGGACGGATGTCATCGCAGCCCACACCGCCACGCAGCTATTGTCATACAAAACATATTTTTAAGTCTCTGCAGCAGTGGCTACACAAATTGACAGATGATATAAGCGTGTACAGACATATAATAATAATAATATAGCCTTTTATTCAGATCACTTTTCACATTTCACATTTGATTCTTATGTAACGAACTAACATTGAAAACTTATAATGAATAAAAAATTTAATCTAACATTTGTTGCTTCGTTATCTTTCCTAAATCTGCTTGCCATTTGGCATAGGCATAGGCCGACGATTTCATCATCTAGCCTTATCTCGTTTCTTAATCGGGGTCGGTATTGTCGCAAACCTCTACTACAAGCTTCAAAGCTTTTGCAAGATTTTCGGTCTCTACGACTGATTAATTTTTTGGCTATAATAAAAACGATTTTATTTATATATTATTTTATTGTCGATGTCCCAGTAGCTATCGGTATTCGGTTTGAACGGTGGTTTCTATGTCTGCCTGGCTAGCTACCACGATGTAACCAAAGTCTGCCGCCCAAAAGCAGTATTAATAGCACTGTTGTGTTCCAGTATAAAAGGTGTCAGAGCCAGTGACTCACTAGTCTGAGGCCTCTGGGTGCATACGCTTACCAACCAATGGCCTTATAGTCACTTACCACTTCTATATTTTATATGCTGTAACATGCTATGCTGTTTCTTTCGATAGAGAGACGGAGCCTGTCATAATTATATTACTTACCAGCGTGATTCTTTGTGCCAGCTGCGCGACCCGCCCCTGGCAGTACGCCACGCGCACAGAGTCCTTCGCATCCTGAGCCTGAACTTTCCACATGTTTATTTTCGCTTCCAGGTGCAATATCTGAAACAATATTCATTGTTTCAGTTACTATTAATTGTTAACATCGATGTCGTAACTAATTTTACGAGTAAGATGTAATGGTTTGTAACAATTAGTTTAAAATGAGTATTCATTATCATTGTCAGTTACAAAGTCTTCTGGATCATGAATAGCTACATCGATCTTTTAGGCGGTATATGCTATTAGGCCTCTCTCCAATTGTTTACCTTAGTCTTCATCCAACGGATGAAGAAAAAACATATCAGTTAATTTCTTTAATAGGTTTGGGAGAAAGTCTTTTCGCATTTGGTATGTATGCGTATGAAGTTGTAATAAAATCTCTGTAACTAAGTGTCTGTAACTGAGTAGTCAAGTAAGTGTCTGTGTAAGTTGTACTGTCTGTAACTAAGTGAATGTGATGGTATCAGCTAGGTAAAAACAATAAAGGTAACATTTGAGAAAAAAATCCAATGATGGTTGATAGAAACGCGTGGAAGAAGGAATGTGCCGACTGCGCTCTGAGTGGGATAATGGCAGGAATATGATTTAATAACACTTGTCATTTTTATTAAATTCATATTGACGCGTTGTCGTCGTCATCTCACCTCTTCAGAGAGCCCCGGGAGCACGGTGTCCACGCGCTGGTGTCTCGCGTCACGGATGGCCAGCTGCTGCGAGCTGACCTCGTAGGCTCGCGGGTGCATCGCTTCAGCGCGTCCCACGCGCACCATGCGGAACCGCTCCTCTAAACAAGTAAATTATTGTCAAGTGTGCCCGGTCATAGTCTAAGGGCCTTATACTAAACCGCTAGTATGCGGCTGCGGGGCGGGGCGGGGCGGGCGCGCCGCAAATGCGTCGCAATCACGCCGCGTCTGCACAGCGAGGACGTCGCGGACGCGTGGCAGATACGTAACGTTTTCGTCGCATACTTGTACCGACTTAACGACGTACAATACATTTATTAACAAGATGGATTCAGACGAGGACAGACTGCTGTTGGCTTTGTTACTTCGAAGACGCCGGAGACGAAAACGAAAGCATCGGTGAATTTGGGAAGAGGATTTGACAAGGTCTGTCTCGTTCCATCTGCAAAGAGCCTCACGTACCCTTGGGTAGTTTCTGTCGTATGTCCAACAGTCTGAGGACGAGGTCATCGACCGCCGCGTTGCTCGTCGCACAGATCAGTATCTTCCCTCTGTTCTGCTGTCTCTTTCCTTGAGCGTCGTAGAAGTATGACATTACTATTGAACATATCACGCTCGATTTCCCTGAAAGTTAAATAAAATGATAAGTTTTGTTATACCTTTGCTCACATACACCTAGCATCACATCTCTACAGTGCTCGCTGTGTCCAGCCAAGACCTGGCACTGGTTACTCCCCGAGCTATAGAGGTACTATACAGGCAAAATTTGCAAGGCCATTTCGGTTGCTGATCACCTTCACACGAGAGAAGAAACCTAACGTTTTTATTTCGATATTTAATACTAAGTGTATTTTTGTTATTCTTATATTTAATGTAAGAAATTGTAACTTGATCTAACAGACATACTGCATTCGTATATTAAATACGTACTGAAGTACGCTATTTTTTTGTAATGATACTGATTATTCTTTATCCTGTGTTGTAATACATGCTAAGTAATGCCCGGGACTTCATTCCCGTACTAAATCATCATGGTGTTCATCCTTATGTGTCGGCACTTTCCGGGCCGATCCTCTCATCATAAAGCCACAGACCTAAGTCGAGGCCGTACCCCAAGCAGGCTAGTTTCTAATAAAATAATAATTGTCTGAGCGCCTTCCGCGCCAACGTACTAGTTCTAGGTAAACTTACCTAATTATTTGGAAACCTTTTCAATTTCCGAGGCTAGACACGTGGCATGCTTGAGTTGTAAAAGAGAGTTTAAATAACCAGAAAGATTGTAAGTTTCATTTAATAGTTTCAGTTCTCCTTACTTAGCCCCTTAAGGAACACACTTTTAAAAAAAACCATGTCTGCATTGTAAAATAATCTTCCTGCTACAGTTTAGTAGTTCTTATAACATAATATTTCAGTTTTCCTTGCTTATTTAATTTTTGGACCCTCATTAATTAGTACAGGAATTTAAGTAGTTTTTGTAAGAAATCCAATCAAATTTCTGTAACTGGTTAACGTTGTGTCTTCCACACTGTCACTATACTTAAATGTACCTGTCCCGGGCGGGCCCTGCACCATCTGTATACAAGGCTTGTCACCGAGCGCGGCCGACACCGACGCGTTCACCGCTTCTTGCTGACTGGGATTCAGTATTCTCGTCCACTGGAACATGCGACATCATCATACCACGCCGTCACTTGTCAGTTACCAGGCGAGATCGTTGATAAGGGATACTATAGTATTTAAGAAAATTAGTTTATTGTGAACGTGTACCGACCACCCACTGGACCGAAGACAGCGGCTCCAGATAAGTTCATTGAGGCGTAGAATATAATATTTTTGTCACTGTAAAATTTTCAGTCAACATAGGCCTTCTACATGGTATGCCACATTGCCCGGTCCCGGGCCACTTGCATCCAGCGACTCCCCGCGATCTTAACCAGGTCGTCGGTCTATCTAGTTGGGGGACAGCCCCGTACACGCTTCCCGGTACGTGGTGGGTTACAAACACAAGTAATAGATACAAAACTTTTACAATAATCGTGAGGGTACTCGTACATACAAAATATATATGAGTACAATATAGTAAAATAAAGTTTTAAAATTCCCATTTCATGTATTCATCTACTGAATAAAATACATTTTCAATTAATAGTACTTTTAGTTGCGGCTGAAACTCAGGCAGACAATCAGTGTCTGCGCCACGGAACACTTCACATAAAAAATTATATGGAACGCAACATAAAAAATTCGTTCCGTTCGTGAACGCGTCGCCAGCCCGACCGATGCCGAGTTGGCGGCCATATTGGACTACCTTCTTCTAAATTTTGTAAATGGACTGACTGGTCGACCGTCCGCATATAATTAAGATTAATTGTAAAACTTTAATAATTAAATGTTGTAAGAAGCAAAAAAAAAAACCTTTTGTTTGGCTGAAGAAGCCTGGACAAAATTTGGCGACCGTGACAGGACTATTGTTCGATCTATGAACAAGTCAAGTTTCAGATTCAAGGGCGGACGAAGGTTATCGCCACGCAGCGCAGCGCCGTTTTGTTGCTGATCGCCTGTACCAGCGCACACTGCGGCACCGTGTCGTGCATCGCGTGCAGCCAGCCACGTCTGCGCAGAACGACCGGGAATACTGCGACTACGCACGCCGAGAGAAGACATCTCCCTGCGACCTCATTATCGGACAACGAGCTACCACGGACCACGTCCAGCTTGTCTGGTCATCAAGTGAGCCCGTTCCTTTTCATTCCCGTATCGTTCCCCCTTGATTTGTGTATTCAGAGACCGCAGTTATTTCATTGATAGTGTGCTTTCTTACGTGCTATAATTCTCCAGTGTGGCTATTCTGTTCCGTCGGCTAAAGGTCAACGGAATCATTCTTTCACACTCAGGCCTATATAACACGCATATATCATTTGCATTGTCAATTAAAATATATTTTTTTTTTCATCAATAAATCACATTCGATCGAGCGCTTGCGTGAACTGCATCGCCGTGCACAGCTGATTTCGCCGGCTTGCGCTGCGTGTTGCTACGGAACGAGGAGCGTCGTGCGTAATCTATTTGTTTACTTTTACGGAGTGACTTCGTTACGAAGTGACTTTGTTATCGAGTAGCCGTACTTGTTTTTACAATGCCTGAAACTGAAACTGGGAAGTCTGATCCGCGATTAAAGGATTAAACTTCTAAACGTAGCTCAATTAAGGGACGTGTTACCAAATTTAAAAATCATTTAGAGTGGCTACAGTCGCTAGATAACATTTCTCCATTAGAAATAAATCAACTTAAGCACAAATTACCTAGGTTCCAATCATTGTTCTCTGAGTTCGATGACGTTCAAGGTCAAATCGAAGTAATCAATATCGCCACTCAAGATGTTGAATTATCCGTTAGGGAATTATTAGAACAAGAGTTTTACTATTGTATTGCAACAGCTCAACAAATAATTGAGGACAATACAGACACAGACAAGAGCAACGAACCTCATTCCTCTCGCAACAGTTCTCATTGTCGTCATCAAGATGATGATTCTCTTGGATTTAAGTTGCCAATTATTAAAATTCCAAACTTTGATGGAACATATTTTAAATGGCTAGAGTTTAAAGACACATTTGTCTCCTTGATTCACGAGAATGCTAAGATCAAGGACATTCACAAATTTTATTATTTGAACTCCTATTTAGAAGGAGAGGCTGCACGGGTGATCAGTAACTTAGAGGCAACAGATAAAAATTACTCAGAAGCTTGGAAACTTTTGTGTGAGCGGTATGACAATAAGAGGCAATTAATTAACAATCATATGAGATCTTTATTTAGCTTGGAAACAGTACGTGAATCTGAAAAGTCATTGCGTTTCATCATTGATCACATTTCCAAAAATTTAAGAGCCCTCAGCTCACTAGGACTTCCCACTGAAAGTTGGGATATGGTAATAATTTATATGGTTTCCGAAAAATTAGATTCCAAAACATGTTTTAAATGGGAAGAGGCACGAAATTCTCTGAGTGACATACCCACCTTGTCAGACTTTTTAAATTTTTTGAGAAACCGCGCTGACGTTCTCGAGACGGTCTATAAGAAACGGTTTAGTACCTCCGCTATAGATCCAGCGCCACGGCCTAAGACACAAACACGGACAATGGTTGTATCTAGAGAGGAGCCCTCTAGCAAAAGGGTTTCTTCATCATTCCCCATGGCCTGTTTGTTTTGTAAGGGCCAGCATAAACTTTATGAGTGCTCTGCATTCAAAACAAAATCTTTAGAGGACAGAATGTCGTTTGTCATGTCTTCCAAGCTGTGTCAAAATTGTCTACGCAGTGGTCACGACGCTCGTCGTTGTAGACTCCCGAGTGTGTGTAAATCGTGTAAATTACGTCACAACTCATTACTGCACCAACCTTCTGCGGCTACTGAGACAACGACATCTGAATCCATCAATATGTCTGCTATGTCTTCTGTAACTTCTACTGAAGTTCTTCTTTGCACAGCAGAAATTGATTTAATAAATCCCAATAATAATAATACTGTTACAGTGAGGGCGCTGCTAGACAGCGGGAGTCAGACATCTATTGTGACCGAGCGGGTTCGGGACATCCTTCAGTTGACTCCTCAGCATTCCAGCACCACTATAATCGGCATCGGAGATAAACCTGTGAATCTCGTGCCTGATCGATGCGTTTTACGCGCTCAATCCAAAAACAGCTCATTCAGTGCTGTCATGTCTTGTCTAGTTTTACCGACTATTTCCGGTAAGTTGCCTAAGGCATCTTTTAATAGAGAGCATTTTAGCTTATCTGGTTTTAATTTGGCAGACCCTAGCTTTAATGTGTCTTCTTCTGTTGACATGCTCATTGGTGCTGACATCTTCTGGGACATAATAGGTTCTAAGCAGCATTCATTGGGTAGCAACAATCCTGTTTTGCGAAGCTCTAAGCTAGGCTGGCTTGTAACTGGGTCCATTTTCCCTATAAAATCGGTTTCTAAAAAGCAAGTACATTGTAATTTTTCTCGAAATGAAGATATATCTAATCTTAACCACGATTTGGCTAAGTTTTGGGAGCTAGAAAAGGTTCCTAGTGCGTCGACCCTATCTGAAGAGGAAAGGCTTTGTGAACAGCACTTTCTATCTAACACTACACGTGATATTGATGGTCGATTCTGCGTCAAACTTCCACTTCGTGATGATAGGGATTGTCTTGGTGATTCATTTCGACTAGCTAAGAAAAGATTTATAAATATTGAATCGCGTTTTAAAAAACAGCCTTTACTTAAGGAATTGTATTTTGATTTCATACATGAGTATGAAAACTTAGGTCATTTATCAGAGTATAATGTTACTCAGCCAGAGGTAAAATATTATTTACCTCACCACCCCGTATTCAAAGGCAACAGTGAGTCTACCAAGCTGCGTGTAGTTTTCGACGCCTCGGCTCGTACTTCTTCGGGGTTTTCTATGAACGATATTCAAATGACAGGGCCAACAATACAGGATTCTCTGTTTAATATTCTCGCTCGTTTTCGATTGCATAAATACGTCCTTTCAGGTGACATAGAAAAAATGTATCGCCAAATTACTGTTGATGATTTGGATCGTAGCTTGCAGTTGATCCTCTGGCGTGACGATGAGTCACTGCCTCTTCGCACACTACAGCTCAACACCGTTACTTACGGGTTTTCCAGTGCTAGCTTTCTCAGTACTCGTTGTTTGTGGCAAGTTGGTGAAGAGTGTAGGGATCCGTTCGTAAAGGATATAATACAAAGGGACTTTTATGTTGACGATTTGTTGACAGGAGCGCAATCGGAGGCAGAGCTACAATATGTTCAGCGATCAGTGGCTGCAGCGCTTGCTGACAGTGGGTTTCACCTCCGCAAATACAGGTCGAACCTTTCTTCAGTGCTTCATGCAGACGACGAGCATGGTGATCTTTTGATCAGTAATGCTACAAGCACTTTAGGCATCGGTTGGCTGCCTGAGTCGGATCATCTCAATTTCCCTGTTAAACCCCCTTCGTCTTGCTCAACTACTAAGAGAACTATATTGTCAACGACCTTTAAGGTTTTTGATCCTCTCGGACTGCTTTCTATCTGTACGGTCAAGCCGAAAATGCTCTTACAGGAGCTTTGGGCAGAGCACAAGTTAGGTTGGGATGATCCAGTGCCAGATAAAATTCATTCTGCTTGGCAGAAATTCGTAACAGGCTTATCCTGTATCTCTGATTTGAAGATACCTAGACATGTCTTAGTTGACGACCCTGTAAATATTGAAATGCATTGTTTTTGTGACTCTTCTGAGAAGGCGTATGGCGCCTGCATCTATTTAAAGTCATGTGATGCACAAGGCGTCACAAAGGTTAGTTTATTGTGTGCCAAGTCCCGCGTTTCTCCTGTCACGCCTACTACGATTCCACGGTTGGAGTTGTGCGCTGCGCTATTGGGTGCACAGTTGTCATCGGTCGTGACACAGGCCTTGCGGTACAAAATCAATCGGCACGTGTACTGGACAGACTCTAAAGTAGTTTTGAGTTGGTTACGTACTACCAAAAGCGTTAAAACATTTGTGGCTAATAGGATTGGCGCTATAAAGGAGCTCACCGATTCATCCTCCTGGCGCTACGTTCCCACTTCACTTAATCCTGCAGATCTCGTCTCGAGGGGCGTGGACCCGCAGCAGCTAGCCGACGCTACGTTGTGGTGGCAAGGTCCTCCCTATTTGCATCACGATGAGGGTTCCTGGCCTTCTTCAATGTTGCCGGAGTGCAACGAAGTGGTGGATTTACCAGAGGTAAAAGCTAATGTCGCTTTTGTGGGGGAACCTTCTCTCGACCTCTCGAGAATTTCTAAAATAACTATTGTGCAGCGTGCGTACGCACGCATTCTTAGGTTATTTCATAATGCTAAAAAGTCTAATAAGGACAATATATTAACAGGTGTTTTACAGGCTGTAGAACTTGAAAAATCTATGAATTTGCTGATCAAGCTATCTCAGAAAGATTCTTTTCGAGAGGAGATTGCTTTACTTTCACATAATAAGCCACTTAAACCGAAATCTAGTATTGCTTCCCTCAATCCCTTCATAGATTCGGAAGGTTTGCTTCGAGTGGGTGGGCGAATAAGCGCTTCAGATTACTATGAATTCGACAAACGTCATCCTATACTCCTACAATCCTCCAATCGTTTCACAAACCTCCTTTTTAAGCAGGAACATTCTCGATTAATGCATGCTGGCCCTCAGCTCCTTCTCGGGGCCATAAGAGAACGCTTCTGGCCTATAGGTGGGAGAAATTTAGCCAGACTTACTGCTCGTAACTGTTTCGTGTGTAGTCGATTTAGAGGAAAGACTATGTCTAATATCATGGGCAATTTACCTCCGGAACGCGTAGTTCCCGATTTTCCCTTTGTCAACGTAGGCGTCGATTTTGCGGGACCATTTTCAATAGCCAATCGAAAGGGGAGGGGATGCAAAATAAGTAAGTGTTATCTTTGCATTTTCATTTGCTTTAATTACAAGTGCATACATTTAGAAGCTGTGAGTGAGCTCTCTAAGGATGCCTTTCTTTTAACCCTTAAACGTTTTATTTCGCGTAGAGGACTGCCCAAGAAAATATTTTGCGATAATGGGACTAACTTTGTGGCCGCAGCTCGTGAAATCAAGGAGTTCTTTAATGTAAAGGACAATCAGAACTGTATTTCAGACTTCTCAGCTCAGCAGGGCATTGAATTCAAGTTTTCCCCCGCCTACGCTCCTCATTTTGGTGGCTACTACGAGGCCGGCGTCAAGTCGGCGAAGCACCATCTCCGTAAGACCATGGGGAATGCACATTTAACCTTTGAGGAGCTGTGTTCTCTGTTTACACAAATCGAGGCAATCCTCAACAGCCGTCCTTTATGTCCCCTCAGTCCGTCACCCGATGACCTGCAACCCCTTACCCCGGGACACTTTTTGATTGGCAGGCCTCTTGCAGCTCTCCCTGCGCCTGCTCTCATGGACAACAACCCTCACCGCCTTGACCGGTACCAGCGTCTTGAACAAGTGCGCCAGCACTTCTGGTAACGCTGGTCACGCGAATACGTCGCAGAGCTCCAGCAGCGCTCCAAGTGGCGCGCTCGCTGCAAGGACCTGCGTGTCGGCGACCTCGTCTTGATAAAGGACGAGAGTGCGCCCCCTCTCAGCTGGCGTCTCGGCAGAGTGAGCACACTCTTCCCTGGTCCAGACGGAGTACCGCGCGTCGCTGACGTCGCTACCGCGCGGGGCATAGTGCGTCGCGCCCTCAACCGCATCTGCCTGCTTCCCGCTGCGGGCGTCAGCAATGGTTGAAGAGATACATCATCCCTTCAACGGCCCGGAGGATGTCTGCGCCACGGAACACTTCACATAAAAAATTATATGGAACGCAACATAAAAAATTCGTTCCGTTCGTGAACGCGTCGCCAGCCCGACCGATGCCGAGTTGGCGGCCATATTGGACTACCTTCTTCTAAATTTTGTAAATGGACTGACTGGTCGACCGTCCGCATATAATTAAGATTAATTGTAAAACTTTAATAATTAAATGTTGTAAGAAGCAAAAAAAAACCTTTTGTTTGGCTGAAGAAGCCTGGACAATCAGCGTTTCTGATATGACCTGACAACTTTACAAAGAGGGCTGGTCCTATCACAATAGGACTTGGTCGATTGGACTTTCTCGGAACCGATTACGTTTTGTTTCGTACCAGTGGGCGAATCCTCTCACGAATCTTTGCAACACACTTGGCAGAGGCACCGTGAAGAGCTTACCGGGAAATGCGTGTTAACAACAGTGTTCTGTCCTTTATTAGGGAAATGTTTGGGCTGCGGTCGCAGAATGATGTCGCTGAGGGGCGAGCCCGCCAGCTGCTCCATCGCCTCGAACAGGCTCAGCTCCTTGTTGATGTAGGCCAGCCGACGTCCTGTCAGCAGCTCGCCCTGCTTCAGGTACTTCATCTTGTCAGTGTAGCACGCTTGCAACGATATCGTGAAGAAAGAATTGACGTTATCTGAAATAATGTTTTATTTCACGTGTAATACCATAAATTATGGCAAGATAAAATAACAATTTGGTATTTGATAGACATTATCGGCTACAAAACCTAGAGAGATTTCCCATTCCTCTAGAATTCTAAAATTTGCAAAAAGCAAGGCAAAAAGTATTCTATTTTTGTGACGTAAATCTTGATATCACTATTAATTTGAAAACTATATTTATTTAGTAATATTACATTAAAATAGCTTTTTTTACAATTAAAAAGAAATTTGTAGTTGTATTTTGATTGTGCTATAGACGGAAGTATGGGATAATAGATTTTCAACTGCAAAGTTAAGTTTCTTCTTCAATTAAACTTTCATTTTCGTTAGAGCATTTTCCGGTACCTATTATATTACCTTACCTATTATATATGATATTCATTATGTGAATTATTCATATCCTGTGCGGGGAAATCACGGTGCGCGAGTGTGACTCGCTCTTGGATGATGTTTAAACTTAATTGTATTATATTCTTTTACCCTTTCATTTTGGGTGGAATTGATTCAATTCGATATCTTTAATTCAAAACATCTTTATTGTACACCAAATACATAATAAAATTGAAAAATTAAACTTCAAATAAATGTACAACAGGGGGTCTTTTCGCTCTACTACAACCTAGGATTAGTTACTGAGGAGATGCGACTTAAAAGTGAAATTTGAATGTGGCCTAGATTTGGCTGGTCTGATGTGTTGCTCAGGAAGGGAATTATTTAACTCTTTTGCATTCCTCCAAAGAATTTACTCTGATTTGTTGCATTTCAACATCAAGAAAGAAAAGAAAGAAAATAAATATACTTACTAGGTGGTGAAGGCAGAGACCTAACATTGTGAACAAAGAAAAATCTGCGGTTTCTTGATTCTTCAGGACCGAATGTGATGAGCATAATTTCTCCCAGCCTCGGTACATTTCTGGCTTCAGCACTTGGAAGTGATACTGAAATAAAGTTCCATATTTAGATCACCATACAAACAAAAAGTATTTATTTTCCAAAAATGTGTGTGTGGTTTGAGAGGGCATGTTGTATGGGAGCTGGGAAGACGAGAATCATACCCAAGCAAGGAGAAAACCTGCGTTTTGGGTACTCTTCTCGTCTCCAGCTACAGCTTTAGCAGTATCGTTACCCTTATAAAGAGCAATGCACACCATACTAGCCGAGGCTATGTGATGGGGTACAGTGAGATGTTGTGAGATTGAAAGGTGTAAATGTGTGTGGTTGGTGCTAATGTGTGGTGTGTTTTTGAGTTTAGTTTTTTAAAGTCTTTACTTATGTGAGTGTCGTACTTAATCTTGTATATGTGAGTGTAAAATAAGAATAATATAATTATACAAATAATATTAGCATAAGTGCGTGTGTAAATTGTAAGAGTCAGTAGGGTTCATGTTATGTTCTAAGGTGAAGGAGGGATCCAGGAAACTAATGGATGATGTTCATTGAATAGTCTGAACTAACAATGATACAATTTATTTAATCACTTCATATAAAACTATAACATGGGCGTGTTACATATTTGAACTCTATGAACAATTTTAATTGATTTTTAGTCTCAACTGTAGTTTAGCTGTCATGATGTTAGCATGATGATGATAGCTTACAAACGATTTTATTTTCAGATAACCATATATAATCAAACATACTTACAATTAACGCTGAAATTGAAAAGCTCGTAACATCTGTCTTGAGTAGGTACTGGGGGCATGGAGTCTATTCTCAGTTGCAGGTCGACATTCTGATTTCGTATACGCATAAACCCTTGAGTCAGACATTCCCATATCTCCATTAGAAGCAGGTCACCGACCAATCTAAAATAATGTTTTTAGATTTCATTATCAACTAGCTTTTATGCTGTTGAGGTGCCAAGTGATCACATTCAGTTTCTAATATTTATTTGTAATAATATCACAGAATTAAAATAGTACCACGTACAGAATCAACGTTCACCTCCCCCCACCGATCCACAAAACCTCACCTCTCCCCGCAAAAAAATGACCGGCTCAGGCGTCGGTCGGTTGTATCGCGCGGTACTCACTCACACATGCTCGTGTATACATGTAGTAATAGTATAAAGGAGAGGAGAAAGTGTAATTTCCATGTTGTGTGTATTAAGCTCGTGGTGCTAGGTGACTTTATTATCTCGGTGAACAATGTACTAATCTTCTGGACACCATATACACTTTGTAAAATGGCAGTTGCATTGTTAATCTATTTAAATAAAATAGAAACTTACGACACATATTGGCTGTGGTTGTTGAAGGAGTGAAATATCGTCATGGGTGGATTGCTATGGCCCAATATCGGCGGAGGATCATTATTGTTTATTTGTTCTTCTAACCAATGGGGATTCCATCGCAGGATCTTCATCAATGTTATCTTTTCTAGTGAAAAAACTGGAATTGGCCGCTTGTCTACTAATGTTGTTCGAACCAAGCTGGTCTTTTTCATCATGTTTCCTTCCTCTATCTCAAACAAACGCACTGTTGGAGCTGCATCAGAAAACCTGACTTTCTTTTTAGGTTTCTTAACGTGTATGGGCTCCACTTTAGAAAATGGTTTTCCTGAGAAGGACTCCTCACTTTCAGTTAGGGGTTTGAGGTTTTTTAAGGGTACTCTCGATTGTTGTGAATTTGATTTTTTTAGTTTAGATGAATTTTGTGAGATTTTTTGTTTTCCTTTCTCCTTGGCGGAATCATGCTCCTTTCTTTCGGCCTTTTCAGTTCTTTTTTTCTTGTTTTCAACATCTTCATTTGACTTTACAGCTTTTGTATGTGCTGGTGACATTTCTGAACTTTTTTTATTGGTTTTGGGGCTATCTTTCCTCTTCTCAGGTTTAACAACACCTTGTGCAGCATCAATTAAGAATGCTCCACGGTTGGAACTAGTCACCTTGACATTGTTCAGTACTTTGTCTTGTTTGGAAGAGGAATGTTTACTTGAAAGATGTTCGGTGTCAGTTTTCTCCTTGTTTGCAATATCTTTCAGTTTTTTTTTCCGTTCTTCCTTTTGCGAGTTACTAATGTGTTTTTTCGATGAATGCTTTGTATTTTTTATGGATTTGCTTTTTCCTATAAAAGAAAGAAAATGATGAAACTTTACTATATAAATAAAAGTTTTGGGATGCAAAGATGTTATCATTACTGTGCTTATGGGTACTGGCCTTCATACAAATCTATATGAATAATATTATAAATGCGAAAGTGTATGTTTGTTCTTCCTTTACATCGAAATGTAGGGTCAGAATTACTTGATTTGTTGTATAGGTATAGTTGAAGGGCCGGTACAAGCTATAGCCTACTTTTTATCCCGATCGAGCAATTAGTTATCGCGGGATACTTTCCAAGTCCACGCAAACAAAAATCTTGATGATTCTAAGCCTGATATGTTTTCTGTATTTTTAATGCAAGTGATGTATTCTTTTATTATAAGATAGATATATCGTTTATTCTATGGAAAACACAGATACAGAGAAGAAAAAAACATACACACATAAGAAAACGAGATATTTGCCACGCATATTGAGTGAAGTGCCGCATCCAGTGATCTGGAGTGGTACCATCAGGTGAGATGAAAACTAAGTGAAAATTCTAGATTTCCTGTCGCACTGGTATGACGTCATTGACAGGATGTATCGCGTCAGTTTGATGTTTGTTATGACGTAGTTCCCATGGGATAAAACCTAAAGTCCACGCGAGCGAAGCCGCAGGCAGAAGCTAGTTAGTTGTATATTTAAAAAAACGGCCAAGTGCGAGTCGGACACGCGCACGAAGGGTTCCGTACCATTCTACATAAAAACGGCAAAAAATCATGTCTGTTGTATGGGCCCTTAAATATTGATTTTATTCTGGTTTTTAGTATTTGTTGTTATAGAGGCAACAGAAATACATCATCTAGAAAAATTTCAACTGGCTAACTATGATGGTTCATGACGTACAGCTTGGTGACAGACAGACAGCGGAGGCTTAGTAATAGGGTGCCCTTTTTACCCTTTGGATACGGAACCCTAAAAAGACACAGACTGAAGATAAGTTATATTGACAAGAGTATTTACAAAACATCTACGGGAAAAAGCAAATGAAAATGACTCACTTTCAAAAGAAGTTTTCTTTTTGGGCATCTCCAATGCATCTATCATTTGAATTTTTTTTGATTTTTCATCCAGTTTATTCATATGATTATTTCTGATGCTATCAACTTCATCACTTGTTGTAGCTGAAGTCGCTACAACAAGGGATGAAGCAGTTTCCATGGAACCTTCAAGTGAAATGATATCATCCAAATATCCTTCAATTGCATTTACGCATGCTTGTGCACGATCAATAAAGTTTACATTATGTTTTCCTCCTACAACTTTGTTCACTTCAGAAACTTGATGATGTGGCACAGGTGGGATTGTAATTAAATTGTCAAATATCTCGTCATTGTCATCAGAGAGGAAATCATCTATTTGACTGTATGAAAATTCTTCACGTTTGGTCTCAACTTTTTTTTCTCGTGTGATTTTTGAAAATGGTTTTCCAGGAGAGCTTTGAGACAGTCTTAAAAGCCACTGTTCTGATTCACTGTCACTGTCGCTATCAATTTTAATGGGTTCATCATCATCATAGCCTAAATACTCCTGTTTAACATTAAATGTCTCAAACTGAATATTATCTTTTTCAGTTTTGATTTCTTCTTTAATTTTTATCTCATCATTAAGAAATTCCAGTTTTGGTTTTTTTGCAACTGTTTGTTTCACTTCATTGTCACTGTCTGAGAGAATGTTTATCACATCATCAATTACTACAATGTTAGTTTTATCTGGAAGCTCCTTTTTTATATTTGTTTCTAACTTTCTTTTTAGATCTGGTTTTAAAGTGGTTTCAATTTCTTTTTCCTGATTTTTGAGACTAAGGATTGGTGACTTGGTTCTTATTTCTTGTGGTCTTTCATCAACTGTATCAATAACAGACTCTTTTTTTTCACAGGGAATATCCAAATTTCTCTTCAGATCTGGGTTTGATGTGATGTTCTGATTTTCTGCACAAAGTATTGGTGACTGAGGTTTTTGTGGTGATATTTCATTCACTCCATTAATAATAGATACTTTAGATTCAACGTCTTCTAATTCAGTGTCACTCTGATATATTATTCTGCTAGATATTGAGTCTCTTGTTAGTTTGAACACAAATTTATCTTGATCATTTATTTGGGCATAATCAGGACCTTTAGTCCAACCAAATCCAATAACATCAGAATTCTTTAATATATATGGGGTATTCGGTGGTATTTTGACAATTCCAACATATGTGCCATTTGCACTCTGTAATAAAAAAAAATTATTTTATTTATATATGAAGTTTTGAATGTGTGGTTGGTCCAAGATGATAATTAATGCTTCTAGTCTAGAATAGAGTCTCAAACTATGCAGCCAAAAACTCTGCCTTAGAATGTACAAACGAAGACCTTTTTTTATATAATAATTCTACACTTGGTGATTCTATTACAGGACCGCTTAAACAAGTCTTCGCCCGTACAGTTCAGGGGATCAAAGTGACAAAGGGGGATCTAGATAAGCTGGCGGCAGGCGCAGCGCGGGGATAGGCGACATAGGGCACCCTGTCAACCGCCCGTCTCTCGATGCCCTTTGTCGCCTACTCCCGTGCCCCTGTACCGCACGAGCAAAGACTCAGTTAGGCAGTCTACTTAAAGAGTACCACAGAGGTCACTATGGTCTTTGATGATAGACATTGGTCTATTAATCAAGTAATGGAGTGTGTGGAGGTAATATTTTTTGTCGACAACATTTAACATTAATATTCTTTGCATATTATAAAATTTGCTGTCTTTTTTATTCCAATATAGCATCTTATGCAATTACAGAAAAGGGATGTTCTGAACCTTACAATTATCGAATTATTGTAAAAAATCATGCCCTTAAAATGAATTTACAGTAATGGGTTAAATCAATAAGAAAATGTGATACATGAAATATCTGATTGATTTTATTTAAGTGTAGAAACATCACAAAAACAGCTGGCTGAAATGTCACTAGCGCTTCAAATTCAAATAGTTTTTCCAACTCATCTATGAAGATTTCAGAATTCATCTGACGGGAAATCCCAGTTCAAGAGTGACAAATAGCAATTCCAAATGGTAGCAGGACAAGTAGCAGTAGTGTCCTTTTCTGGACCTACAACTATGTCAATAAAAAATCTATTCATTTATGACTCCGTTACATCATGAAGGAAGGACAAACACAATTTCTCATTTATAATATTAGCATGGATATTTTGAAGACAGGGTAAGGCTCTATGGAAAATATCAGCTTTAGATATGATAATGACCCTAACACTAATTGTATACCTTGATAAATTTTGATAGGTGCATAGCCTAAATGCCAATGTAGCGGGAAAAAGTTTTAGTGTGTTAACATGGGATAATTTTAGTAGTTCACACACAGGTAAAGGGTAGCAATTGTAATATGCGCTTCTAAAAGTGCGTAGAGATGATGATATTCTATCATAGGTTGGTAAGAAAGAAATCCTGGAAGTGCCTTGAAGTAAAGTGTACATAAAATGGTTATAATTACCTTTAGGTCAGTGATGTAAATTTTATCCCTCTGAACATTTAGAACACAGTGGTTTCTAGAGACTACTAGACTCGACAGGCATATTGTACTGTTAACAGATCGTCCCACTGTTACTTCCTCTCCTTCCAAAAGTGTGTATTCTTCTTTCCCACACAATTGGCGGCATAGTTTCCATTTCGCCATTATAGCTTACTGAAGTTTACTACAACTGTTATCAGACAATGGACATTGATTTATTATCCATTTCAAAGCGTACTTTCTTTCTCTGAACCCATCAAATAACCAGTAAGCGAGTTAATTTTTGAATAAGGCTGAAATCCAAACAGTCGATCAGAATCTCATCTGTTAGATTTTTTGACTTTGACATAATAAGTTTTATTGAAACTGACAACGATCTTTACGTACATGTCGTGTTCGTACGATGAAAATACTTGTCAAAAACGAATTGTCTGTGTGTTTGTTTGGGCATAGCTTGGGGCAATATACAGGCTTTATTTCATAAATATCGATTCACTGAATAAATAGGTCTCTTTTATAATTTAAAATGTTAAAAGTCTGTTGTTGAACAGACTCGTGTAACAGCAGGGTTGGATTCAGACCCTCAGAAAATTATTGTCTCTGGAAATTAAAAATATACTACTTTTCCAAAATTATAGTACGTTTCGTTATTCATCAATTTTGTTATTAATGTTTGGTAAATAACGAACTTTTCCGTAGAATATACAAAGAAAGACCGCTTTAGAGATTGTATTTGTCTCTCTAAAGAGTTTAGTCGCGAATGTGGAGTGCAGGCATCTATAATAAAACTTTAAACAAAAATTTTTTTTAAATAATAAAAAAACACAATCCCATCTACACTAATATTATAAAGAGGAAAGATTTGTAACTATTTTTGTATGTTTGTATGTTTGTAATGAATAGGCTCAAAAAGTACTGGGCCGATTTAAAAAATTCTTTCACCAATAGAATGCTACATTCTTCCAATTTGACATAGGCTACATTTCATTTTGAAAAAAATTAGGGATCCTTGGTAAAATTTGAACAATGTAACCGAAGGTGTAAAAAAATGAGTCTTAAAATGTCTTTCGTCGAATGCGCTGCCGAAACTATTAGCGATAGAGCAAAATAATGTACAACAATATTGAAGAACATCATAATGTCTACAAAAAACTCCGCGGTAGCATATGTCCAACTATTGTAGTTATGTCACTACAACAACTTTTTTCATTTTAAACATTAATGAAAATGCTAACCAAATTCAAACCATGCTATTTATGTGTTTATATTAATCCTTATCCAAATAAATTATTTTATGGTCAAGACCATTTAACTACCTATAAAATAGTTTTTAAATTATTTAAATTGGACTTACCATTCAAAAGATATTACGAATTAAAAAATTCAAACAGAACAAAAAAACCGCCATAGCGCCGTGGCCGTTGTTTGCGATGCAGTCTGAAAAGCGCGCCGGGCATCGCGGCGGGCGGGGTGGAGGGGGCACTGAAATAATTTTTTTAAATATATAATTAATAAATAATAATTTTTTAATAAATAAAAATATTTGTGAAAAAAAGTGTTTTATATCCAAATTTACAAAAATAAATAATTGTCTACCCCGTGCGAAGCCGGGACGGGCTGCTAGTTCGTTATAAACTAACAAATGTCACGACATTTTCGCCCATACTGCCCGTTGATTGGTTGAAAATTCTAAAATGTCTTACATTAGTCAGTTTATTACGAATTGACTTTTTGTTTAACAGGTCCCGTGACTATCGGCTTTTTTGCTGGCTAATTCGATTTTGACATACATACATAACTTTCTAATATTGTAAGGTAATAAGAAAAAGCAAAAGATTCATCCAACTAAAATTTTCAGTCGAGCTGAAGGTAAAATTATGGTACATTTGCGTAGTATACTGGCATTACGATACTACATACTACACATCATGAAATTATGGTACAAATAGTATAATTATACTACTAAATCCAACCCTGCGTGTAAGTGTAGTTCGTATAACAATAAAAAATTGGTTTATTCGGTCCATTTTTTAAACCCCGACACAAAAATAGGGGTGATATAAGTTTGACGCTAATATCTGTCTGTCTGTGGCATCGTAGCTCTCTAACGAATGGACCGATTTTGATGTTTTTTTACGTGAAAGCAAGTTTCCTTGCGGTGGTTATTAGCTATATTTAATAATAAATAGCAGCAGCAGACAGATTCACCCTTGCTTGTTTCTATATAGTGCGTTGAAGTAAATGTCAACCAAAGGTGAATGCGACATGGTTCAAAAGTGGGTACATATTTTTTTACTCGAGTGTGCATTGTACATACAGAAAAAATGGCCCAGTCAGAGCGCACCGAGGGTTCCGTACACAATACGAATACTTAACATATTGCAAATCATATTATATGAACAAGCGCCTGACTATAAACTTATTCATATATAATATATATGTATATAATAAAAAATCCTTTACGCGAATACCATATGCGAATTTGGGAATATTTATTAAGACGGAAATTGTCTTCTACAAAATCCGCGGTTAAGTTTTAAACATGTTTAAAACACGTTTTTAAAGTTTTAAACATGTGTTCAAAATAGATCAAAAACGTTATTTGAAACAGAAGAACAAGTGTTTAAAACATTTTGAAGAGTTTGATTCATTGATTTCATAAAACATGATTTTTTCCAACCGCTTCCCATGTCGTAGGGTACCTATGTGCTAGACAAGTATCATCACTTTTGATCAAATCAAATTAAATAAATTTATTTGTCCAACATTGGTTACACATTACAGATCTTATATGAAACAACGGTCGCTATGTTGAGCCTTGCGGCGGACAAATATTCACATATTTATATGTAAAAAATAATTTTCAACACGCAAAATAGGCGCACCTGACGTCGAGTTGCGGAAACCTGCCCCGATTACGAATACGAATGTCAAAAATAATATTAAATTAAATACAAATCAAATACTGGTAATAATAAAGTCCAATTCAATTTAATAAACTAATAACAATAACAACAATAATAACTAATATTCTTACATTAAATAGTTATTTATCGCTGCACTTTATTGAGGAATTCATCAATCGTGTAGTAAGTGTTTTCTGACAAGTATTTAGTTGAACAGATTTCGTTTAAACTCTTTTAAATCTTTAAGCTCTCGTATGTTTTTTGGAATGTTATTGTAATTTTTTGGAGCCATGAACATTACACTTTTCCTGCATAAAGCCGTTTTGTGAGGGTTGGTTTTGAGGAAATCTTGGTGACAACTGCTACGGATTATTGGAAATAACCCCGCATTTTTATAAATTTGATTGTGCTGTTGTGGCGCCAAGAGATGGCTAACAGACTAACTTTAATTTCTAATCTAATTCTGTCCGCCTTATCCCCTGCTGATTTCACGATCTTCCCGATTTCTCGCTTGACCCAGGAATGCTGTAAGATTTTTAAAATATAAGCTTTTTTCTTCAGAATTCGTGTATAGGATTCAATAATTTAATAAATTCATAAGTTTTCATTTTCACACTGAATCCAACCGAGAGTGGGGACAATAAAACCCCCTCGACGTATCACAGGAGCCGCGTCGTCGTCGGACGTGGAGAGAGGAATGTTTTGTTGTTGCGTTGCGCAGAGAAAGGTCTGGTGGTCGTCGGTCCGCGAGCGGGGTGGGCGGCACGGCACGCGCGCAAATAGCGGCAGCGCAGTCGGCAGTCTCGCTCGGCCAGTCCGCGCCCGCGCGTCTTCACGACGCTCCCGAAACGCGCCACGCTCCCACCGGAGCCGACCCTCGCGCGCGACACCTCACCCATGACTTCACCGGCCCTACAACACACATTGCCGACGTCCAACAAACTGTAGTCATAACAAACCACACTGTGATCGACATCGTGTATCTGAAGCCCTGGCTGCTCCAGGTCCCACGGATGGACCCTCGGAGAGCACGTGGCCACTGAATCGATAGCAAGGATAGCCCCTCCTCGTCTTACCCTCCTCAAGGTCACTAGGGGAGGTAAACACCAACTCTTTCATTCATAATTCTCAAAGCAATAATTCATTTATGTTTTTTTGTAGAAAGCTCAAGTTATTGCTAATACAGAAGATTATGTACATAAAGACATTGCTACTGTTGTGATTAAATTGTGATAGATAACTTATATGTTAATAAGACGCGAATTAAAATCCTCGTCAAGTACTCTTGAAAGTTTGAGAAAAGCTCGTGAGTTCACAATCGATTTGTGTAAGTGCATGTCATCCAGTGACCCATTTTCGCAAGTTCGACATTCGGCAACCAGCGGTTGGCAATAGGTACGTGGGACAATTTCGCTATTCTTTGAAGATATTTTAAGAATTATGTGTCACAATGACACTCTCTGTGAGAGTAATGCATGTAGGACAGCGGCTCTCTATAAATTAAGCCAAATGGCTGTAATTACATATACTTACGTTATTTTTATCCTCAGTCAGATGCTTAAAAACTTGCTTAATTTTTTACTTTAGTTTATATCTTTATTCATGTAGCAGTTCCTGTACAAACAATGATTTTAAATAGAAGCAAAACTGAACAGAGAGGTCGAGAAGTTTCATTGAAAATATATCTTTTATTGTTTTTTCGTTGTTGTTGTCCGTTTGCTAATGTCTGCCAAAATAAAAGCTCATATTATGCTTGTATTCTGAGAGTTGGCTATCATGTGGTTGGGTGTAATTTTGGATCCCTGAAGCAGAGCAGAGGCGCTCGATCGATGCAGCTTCAGGTGTCGCCTTGCAACATTGTGTCCATTTACTTGTTCTCATACTGGTAATAGTTTTGACAAAAATCTCGTTTCTTCATATGTGTTAGCGCACTTTGAAAACAACGTAACTAACGGAATGCTTTATAAACATTACTACTGGAAAACAAAGTCTATGTTACTGATATAAGGTGATTGGTTACCGTGAGTCATAAAACTTATAATCGATATCGGTAAATCCCTACTTGTCGGGATCGTATTCGTCTACGGTTTAAATACGTCGCCTTTGATATCAATATCACATTTTTCTTGTTCATCACGGATTAAACTCGAAAGATGACACGGACACAAAGTTAAATTTTTTGCACTACAGCAATTTTCTCTTTTATCCAAAATCTAAAGAGAATTTCAGCGACGAATATCCTTAATGTATTTAGAATTTTTTCTTCACATGTTGACTATTATGTATAGCTTTACTTCGAACAATTATATTAATAAACAACCAAAAGTTGTTGATTTATAAAACGGTGCTGTAACATATATATGTAATATGTTTGAAAATGGAATACAAAAATCTAGGAGAACGGAAGCACTCGTATCTACGAGTGCTCTATTAATCAGCAGTGGCTCTAGTTCTCGTCCGTGAGTGGTCGTTCGATCGGCAAATACTGTTCAACAAATACCTGCCTGCCTTCTACCCCTGTTTGCGTGCATCGCTCGTTGTGGCTGCGTGAGGGATGGTTATCTATATAACACTTGCCTATTACGTCTGCAGTGGCAGATACGATAGCAAAGTGTTAAGAAAGAGTTATAATGATAAAAAGGTGCCTATCGAACGAAGTTAGGATCTAACGATTTAGAATCTAGCGGAAGTTTTGGAATGTCAGTTAACTGGCAAGCTTGCTATTTTATTTATTTATATAAGTACAACTAGCGTTTTGCCCGCAACTTCGTCCATGTGGACTTCAGAAATTATCCAATGGGAACTATTTACCCGGTTGGGATAAAAAGTAGCCTATGTCCTTTTCCGGCTCCTAGGAAGGACAAACAAACAAACAAACTCATTTAGAATATGCAATCTACTTTTTCAACTTACAAAAGAAAAAAATGAGTTCAATCATTTAAGATAGAATCAAATATTCGAGGTTATAAAACATCCAATCGTAAATCTTAGTTTCCCAGCGAATTTGATTGTGACACAAACACAGAAATTACACTTGATAAAAGAATGAAAAACAAACGAAATAAATTACTACGAGTACTTCTGTCTATAGACAAGAAGTTTTCAAAAAAGTTCATTTTATCCAATAGGTATTGCGACAAAAAATAAAAAATATTCAATAAGAAAACCATTTGCCCGGAACGGCGGCGATAACCCGAACAAAGCGTTTTCGCATCCTGTAGATACGGTGAAAGAACTTTTTTACGCACGACACGCTACACAAGGGCGGAAAGGTCCCGAAAGGTAACGCTGTATCGCTAGGGAGTGACATGTAGCCGTGTCGATCAAACCCAAGTAGACACGTCGTTGCTACGAAATGTCCGCTACGATAAGGATCTAGTCTTTAGAGAATAACTAGAAATTGGCTTAATTGAATTGTATTTTCTGTGTCCTTTGTCACATAAGCCGAAATTTGGTTTGATTTTTAAATTTCCACATTTATTTATATATTAATATTTTTTCATTTTTGTGTAACGGTCCCGAAAGGCAACACTTTGAAATGACGAACATGGTGTCTGTGTCGCTATAGCCCAGCCAAATTACATACAAAAAGTGGGCTATGTGAACTTGGCACCCGACCTTGAAAAAATTTAATTTTTTTTGCGCTATTCGATAGATTTACGTTTGTAGTTGTTTGTAGTGAAACTATTTTCGTTTGTAGTTAAACCAAAAAAAAGTTATGACGAGTCAAAAAAAAGCTGGCACCCGACTTTGAAAAAATTAACTTTTTTTTGTGGTTATCGGTAGATATAGGTTTGTAGAGGTTTGTAGTGAAACTATTTTCGTTTGTAGTTAAACAAAAAAAAGTTATGACGAGTTAAAAAAAATTCTCTCAAACTTTAAAAAATTAACTTTTTTTCGTGAGTTTCGATAGATATAGGGCAGTAGAGGTTTGTAGTGAAACTATTTTCGTTTGTAGTTAAACCAAAAAAAAGTTATGACGAGTTAAAAAAATTCTCTCAAACTTTAAAAAATTAACTTTTTTTGTGATTTTCGATAGATATAGGGTAGTAGAGGTTGGTAGTGAAACTTTTGCGCTACTACAAACGAATTCGAGTAACTACAAACGAAATCCCATCTACTACAAACGATTTTGACCTACTACAAACGAATTCGAGTAACTATAAATACTCGTATTCGTTTGTAGTAACGCAAAAGTTTCACTACCAACCTCTACTGCCCTATATCTATCGAAAATCACGAAAAAAGTTAATTTTTTAAAGTTTGAGAGAATTTTTTTAACTCGTCATAACTTTTTTTTGGTTTAACTACAAACGAAAATAGTTTCACTACAAACCTCTACTGCCCTATATCTATCGAAAATCACGAAAAAAAGTTAATTTTTTAAAGTTTGAGAGAATTTTTTTTAACTCGTCATAGCTTTTTTTTGGTTTAACTACAAACGAAAATAGTTTCACTACAAACCTCTACAAACCTATATCTACCGATAACCACAAAAAAAGTTAATTTTTTCAGAAAAAAAATAATTAAAACGAAAAAATTAATAATTTTTTTTTTTTGAAAAAATTAACTTTTTTTTGTGGTTATCGGTAGATATAGGTTTGTAGAGGTTTGTAGTGAAACTATTTTCGTTTGTAGTTAAACCAAAAAAAAGTTATGACGAGTTAAAAAAATTCTCTCAAACTTTAAAAAATTAACTTTTTTCGTGATTTTCGATAGATATAGGGCAGTAGAGGTTGGTAGTGAAACTTTTGCGTTACTACAAACGAATACGAGTATTTATAGTTACTCGAATTCGTTTGTAGTAGGTCAAAATCGTTTGTAGTAGATGGGATTTCGTTTGTAGTTACTCGAATTCGTTTGTAGTAGGTTAAAATCGTTTGTAGTAGATTGGATTTCGTTTGTAGTAACTCGTATTCGTTTGTAGTAGCTAAAAATCGTTTGTAGTAGATTGGATTTCGTTTGTAGTAACTCGTATTCGTTTGTAGTATCTCAAAATCGTTTGTAGTAGATTGGATTTCGTTTGTAGTTACTCGAATTCGTTTGCAGTAGCTAAAAATCGTTTGTAGTAGATTGGATTTCGTTTGTAGTTACTCGAATTCGTTTGTAGTAGCTAAAAATCGTTTGTAGTAGATTGGATTTCGTTTGTAGTTACTCGAATTCGTTTGTAGTAGGTCAAAATTGTTTGTAGTAGATTGGATTTCGTTTGTAGTAACTCGAATTCGTTTGTAGTAGCTAAAAATCGTTTGTAGTAGATTGGATTTCGTTTGTAGTAACTCGAATTCGTTTGTAGTAGCTAAAAATCGTTTGTAGTAGATTGGATTTCGTTTGTAGTTACTCGAATTCGTTTGTAGTAGGTCAAAATCGTTTGTAGTAGATTGGATTTCGTTTGTAGTAACTCGAATTCGTTTGTAGTACCTAAAAATCGTTTGTAGTAGATTGGATTTCGTTTGTAGTTACTCGAATTCGTTTGTAGTACCTAAAAATCGTTTGTAGTAGATTGGATTTCGTTTGTAGTTACTCGAATTCGTTTGTAGTAGCTAAAAAACGTTTGTAGTAGATTGGATTTCGTTTGTAGTAACACGTATTCGTATGTAGTAGCTAAAAATCGTTTGTAGTAGATTGGATTTCGTTTGTAGTAACTCGAATTCGTTTGTAGTCGGTCAAAATCGTTTGTAGTAGATTGGATTTCGTTTGTAGTTACTCCAATTCGTTTGTAGTAGCTAAAAATCGTTTGTAGTAGATTGGATTTCGTTTGTAGTAACTCGAATTCGTTTGTAGTAGCTAAAAATCGTTTGTATTAGATTGGATTTCGTTTGTAGTAACTCGTATTCGTTTGTAGTAGCTAAAAATCATTTGTAGTAGATTGGATTTCGTTTGTAGTTACTCCAATTCGTTTGTAGTAGCTAAAAATCGTTTGTAGTAGATTGGATTTCGTTTGTAGTAACTCGAATTCGTTTGTAGTAGGTCAAAATCGTTTGTAGTAGATTGGATTTCGTTTGTAGTTACTCGAATTCGTTTGTAGTAGCTAAAAATCGTTTGTAGTAGATTGGATTTCGTTTGTAGTAACTCGTATTCGTTTGTAGTAACGCAAAAGTTTCACTACCAACCTCTACTGCCCTATATCTATCGAAAATCACGAAAAAAGTTAATTTTTTAAAGTTTGAGAGAATTTTTTTTAACTCGTCATAACTTTTTTTTGGTTTAACTACAAACGAAAATAGTTTCACTACAAACCTCTACAAACCTATATCTACCGATAACCACAAAAAAAAGTTAATTTTTCAGAAAAAAAATAATTAATTTTTTCGTTTTAATTATTTTTTTTCTGAAAAAATTAACTTTTTTTTGTGGTTATCGGTAGATATAGGTTTGTAGAGGTTTGTAGTGAAACTATTTTCGTTTGTAGTTAAACAAAAAAAAAGTTATGACGAGTTAAAAAAATTCTCTCTACTAAAACTCTCTACTAGATTCGTTTGTAGTAGCTAAAAATCGTTTGTAGTAGGTTGGATTTCGTTTGTAGTTACTCGAATTCGTTTGTAGTAGCTAAAAATCGTTTGTAGTAGATTGGATTTCGTTTGTAGTAACTCGTATTCGTTTGTAGTAGCTAAAAATCGTTTGTAGTAGATTGGATTACGTTTGTAGTAACTCGAATTCGTTTGTAGTAGCTAAAAATCGTTTGTAGTAGATTGGATTTCGTTTGTAGTAACTCGTATTCGTTTGTAGTAGCTAAAAATCGTTTGTAGTACATTGGATTTCGTTTGTAGTATCTCGTATTCGTTTGTAGTAGCTAAAAATCGTTTGTAGTAGATTGGATTTCGTTTGTAGTTACTCCAATTCGTTTGTAATAGGTCAAAATCGTTTGTAGTAGATTGGATTTCGTTTGTAGTTACTCGAATTCGTTTGTAGTAGGTCAAAATCGTTTGTAGTAGATGGGATTTCGTTTGTAGTTACTCGAATTCGTTTGTAGTAGGTTAAAATCGTTTGTAGTAGATTGGATTTCGTTTGTAGTAACTCGTATTCGTTTGTAGTAGCTAAAAATCGTTTGTAGTAGATTGGATTTCGTTTGTAGTAACTCGTATTCGTTTGTAGTATCTCAAAATCGTTTGTAGTAGATTGGATTTCGTTTGTAGTTACTCGTATTCGTTTGTAGTAGCGCAAAAGTTTCACTACCAACCTCTACTACCCTATATCTATCGAAAATCACAAAAAAAGTTAATTTTTTAAAGTTTGAGAGAATTTTTTTAACTCGTCATAACTTTTTTTTGGTTTAACTACAAACGAAAATAGTTTCACTACAAACCTCTACTGCCCTATATCTATCGAAAATCACGAAAAAAAGTTAATTTTTTAAAGTTTGAGAGAATTTTTTTAACTCGTCATAACTTTTTTTTGGTTTAACTACAAACGAAAATAGTTTCACTACAAACCTCTACAAACCTATATCTACCGATAACCACAAAAAAAAGTTAATTTTTTCAAAGTCGGGTGCCAGCTTTTTTTTGACTCGTCATAACTTTTTTTTGGTTTAACTACAAACGAAAATAGTTTCACTACAAACAACTACAAACGTAAATCTATCGAATAGCGCAAAAAAAATTAAATTTTTTCAAGGTCGGGTGCCAAGTTCACATAGCCCAAAAAGTGAAGTGCGAGTCCGACTCGCGGAAGAAGGGTTCATTTTCCCAACCGCATAACTAAGTTAGTGTGTGAAGGTTTATTGCTGGTTTCTCAATATACTAGAGTCTATACAAGATATAGACATCGATTAGGTTTTCCTGTAATATTTACACAAGTTCTGTCTATTATGATTATTTAAAATTTTCCTCTTTGGACAGCTGTGACAGAGGGACAGATAGACGCCAGAGTGACATTAGGTTCAGTTTTTCATCAGATGTGAGGAACCCTAATAAGCGCAGATACTTGATGACAGGTATTATTGGTATGCACTGCGTGCTGTGACTTACGGAATAGGTAGGTATTGATATTGAAAAATTCAATCAAGAAAACACGCGGACCTAATTCAGTTTAGTTATGAAACAAACTTCGATTCTGTAGTGCGCCAGACAAATGCAAAATGTACCTTACGGAACTGCTCACCACTGTGGCTGCGGGGCGGCTCGATAATGTTGTTATAAATCTTTTGGCAAATTTGAAAATGGAACCATAGTTTGTATGGAATATGCGCAAACTGAGGGCCACGGGAAGGCCATTCTTATTGTCTGTCAAAAATACATGAAGGCCATTTGTTCTCCTAAACGCTACACAATCGCCTGAAACAGAATTTCACAGAAATTATCGATCGAAATGTCGTAGTTCAGATCACGTTAGTGTTGTGGCGACACGGAGTCTGTCGTGGGATGATACAGATGACCAGCAGCGACGAATATCCTTAAAGTATTTAGAATTTTTTCTACACATGTTGATTATGTATAGCTTTACTTCGAACAATTGTATTAATAAACAACCAAATGATTATCTACTTTAAGTTGTTGATTTATAATGGTGTTGTAATATTTTTGAAAATGGAATACAAAAATCTGCCAGAACAGCACTCGTATCTACGAGTATCTATTAATCAGCAGCAGCGGCTCTAGTTCTCGTCCGTGATTGGTCGGTCGGTATATGTAGGAACAACTTATATATAATAATATAAACTTTATAAGTATAAGTTGACCCTTGCGAGGTCAGCTTAGATTGGCTAAGCTTAATATGCAGCTGTCTGGAAGATACTTGTTTTGTATCTTGTTTAAGTCTTAAAAATAAGCACTTCGCACTTGGCCTTCACCTCATCATGACTATCGTCAGCTTCATAAGTCCATAGTTGTTGTTATTGGACATGAGCTTGGCTCATGGACCATCACGTCGGAGTTTATATAAGTGGTTTTGTCCTAATTTTATCTGGTGGTAAAAGAAGGTCATAGGATAGAAGCGTGCATACCAAGATGCCTCGAGTTGATGAAAGACTCGATACTCGTATGTTCCATTTTATTACCTAATACTGTTTGGCGGCCAACATAGGCGTCATGATGGTAAGCCAGGGCGCAAGTAGGCGAGGTTTTTTTGATGTTTACTCGCGTAAATTTTTTAACAAAGGGGAATCTTCACAATAACCCGACTCCATAGGGGATGAGCAGAGATATGTGGGATTCTTACCCACTAAGCCCCTTTCGGAGGGCTCTGGGTTTTCAAAAGAACGCCTCCAATGCTCTCGCCTGGCTATAGTACTCGCACGCTGCTTGCCCCTCTGAAGTTAGCTCTCCGGAATATCGCGCATTTATAGTCGGAATATGTGTATTATTATCGATAATAACTATCCCTAGATGACATAAAACACTAGGACATTTCTTTCCACCCGCTAACTTGCCTTACCTCCCATTCATACGGTAATAATTGATACTGCGCAGCCTTTTGTGAATCCCTTCACAGGGGCAAACTTAGTTTGCGAGTACACATACCACTGTTACGTAAGTCTGTTGCTAAACAGTAATAAGGGATTTGGGTAATGAAAGATACCATGGTGGATACCATAGCCAGGGTGGACACGTTTTACCTCCAAAATTGATTTTTCATAATTTTACATATATATATAAAGTGTCCTACCAACAACCGAACCTAGTAACGACATGTACCATGCAGTGAATATAATCAGAGACCTTAGGGTCATCTATACAACGCGCGTTACACCGTGCTCCGTTGTTTTACTATCAAGTTGTTATACTGTTGGTAAGGCTTCGTCGAAAGCTCCAATCCCTTGCTATAATACATAATGTACAACAGTTATTGACTACGTGCAACTCACGGGGCGTAGGTACATAGCTATTCCAATATTGATCCACGTCTTACGAGCGTGTCTGCCCTGGATATCTATTATTGATTGCCACTTACATTTGTTGTATTGCCCGTTTGTTGATGTAGGTATCTACTTGTATTATTTGTAATTGTTTCACTTAGGCTTAGGTCAAAGCTGGGCACAAGCCACGTACAAACTATATCACAAGAAACATTCATTAGAAAACTCTTAGTTGGATATATGTGTTTGGAAGTGTAGAAATTAACAGAAATTAATCTAATTACCAAAGAAGAAAGTTGTGTAATGTAACTATAGCATCGGAGTTCAAAGAGGGCTCGAAAAGTAATCTCATACGAGGAGTGAACCAATTCCCTTTTGGTCCTGACGGAAGATCAGCGCTGCAGCTCTGTCTGCAGCATATGCTGAGTCAGGACCAGTTCGTCAGAAACACAGATCACAGGATGCGGCACTTACGTGACCAATGTCGGGTGATGTTGTCTTGTTTATGTGTGTGTTTGTGTGTATTTCTGTTTATGTTTCTTCTCTGTATCTGTGTTTTCTGTTGAATAAATGTTATATCTATCTATCTATTGCAAAACGAGTACAAGTCATAAAAATAACTAATTTATCTTATGTGCAATATCCGTTTTACAAGAACTTGGCATAGCACACTGTAAGATAATGATAAAATGTACTCTTTCCTATTATTTCCTGTTTCATGAAACTTGATGGTCAATCGCAACTGAAATATGAGTAAACTGAGTTAATTTAACAAAACCTGCACCTGAAACATATTTTATTGCTACACAAAATTCCATGTTAAAGGAATTTTAATTAAGAGTTTTTTTAACTTTAACAAAGTTGTATCACGTAGTACTCGTACTACTTTCAATATAAATTTTATTACTTTGTAATCCAGCCCGGTAATGCTTCCTATTTTACTGCCTTTAATATACGTGCCTACCTAAGACACTTAGTTTCGGCCTCGTCGGGGATGTATAGCATAAAATAATAAGATTTTATGAGTTAATTCAGCTTACGTATTTGGTAAAATATGGAGTTAAGGCGATCCACCTCCATCAAAGTTTCATACAAAATTTCTGTTGCCATAATCTTTTAAAATATAATAGCTGGATCTGTGCAGTAACTATCTAAAATTGGACATAAGATTGTAATTTCGCGAAATGAGTATCATTAACATACAACTTCACAGTGAATCACATTTAAAACACTTTTTTCGATTATTGTTCAAAGCGCCATCTATGAACCATTAGCTGCGTAACTGCTATTGTAGCTAACTGTAAAGTTGTAAATTAATGATGTTTATTACGCGACACTATAATTTCATCTTCTATATTTAGGTAATTACTTATCAGAGCCAGCTATTCTATTTTAAAAGATTATGGCAACAGAATTGTAGTATGGAAGCATTAGGAGAGGGATAACGTTAACATACGGAATGTTAGTTAGTTCATTGAAGTAGGGGGTTTCTCCTGGCTCTAGGCCAACATGCCAGCCGTGACCTGTGTCGGAAACGACTCTATCTATATACGCTAAACTTTTCCAATGATATTGATAATTGCAACATCACTGGTTTTTGGGTGTCTGCCCAACAGGAACTATTGAACGGTAGAAAACTGCTGAGCGCTGAAAGATAACTACTTCCTCTGCTCTTCAAATTACAGCTTCAAATGTCATACACGTAGCCCGAGAAAATATCTAGTTGAAAACAAAGTCATTTTAAAACTCTCTTCATTTTATCAAGCAAAACAAGCAATACATCGCAAATGAAATAGTTACTATCTGTTGCAAAGAGTCACGCTCAAAGCGGAACGTGGTCTCTTTTTGGTACTAGACTTTTGGTACCTTAACAGATCATAGGTATGCCTGATTGATTATTATCAACACGCTGAAGATTCTACATGACATCAATGTAAGTGCTCTAAGAAGGTTCTATAATACGGCTTTTGAAATTCCGTCGCGGGTAAAAAGAATACAGTAAATTATTAACGGAATTATTACTGATATGATTGATATTTTAATCCAATTTTATTTCGCAAATGCTCTGTAACTTTTCAATTTCGACAACTTGCAAATTAAACGTCATACGGCCTTCTGCAATTTTGGCAATATTCCAGCGGGTCCAACCTCGGTGACACACTGGTGACCCGTTTCACCCTCCCCGCCCCGGGCACACCCCTGGGATCCATTCGGAATCATAATACAAATCGTAACAAACAAGATTTAAGAACGTCGCAGTGTTGTTCTGACGGGGCAGGGAGAACGAAAGAAAAGCTTATGTTACATGTTTGTACAAGATGGGATTTCCGTGACAAATTGTCTTCTGGTCACGTAAACATCCTTTAAACTGTGTGACCCGTATTCATTTGCTGCTCCGCTTTTTTACATGTTTCTTTTTTTCATAGCAACTTGATTTTAGAGTAAATTGGAACGAACGGTTCGAGATGCATATAAATATCCAAAGCTGCGGTGGAATGTGTGATGTTGCAGAAAATAAAGAAAGTATGTGTAACTGAATTTGGAAAACCCAATCTCAAGATTTTTGTTATTGTGATCAAGATTTTTTCCTAATTACTATTATTAATATTAGCAGAAAGTTGTTCATTGGCAACTTGATAACTTAACTGGCGACCACCTCTTCTTAACGCTACGTCTCGATATTAATGGTTTAAGCAAGGCTGACGAGATGTTTTTTAAAAAATTGTTCGCCACGCCCTAGCTGTTAGCTCCGTTTTATTGTATCTTTCCTATAAGCTTACATTAATTTTATTTGTGGTACAATTCCAAACAATCCTTGTTCTAGAGTTTCTTTACTTTCTTTTAGGTTTAGAAGAGAGACCGGTCCAAGTCGCAGGAAATGGAAACGGATACAAACTAAAACCTAATTAGAGTTTCCCGACAAAGGCTGAGAGCTCAGCTACTAGTAGACAATATGAGCCGCACCAACGCCCGCGTAATCGTTGAAAGCTTCCGCAAGCTTGTATTCAATCGGCGGTTAATGAAGCTTCGAATTTAGTTATTTATCGTGAGACAGTGGGGGTAATTATCGGGCTTATGTCGGACGATAAGTGTTCGTGAGCGGATATCGATCGTGTCGGGTCGGCGAGAACAAAGGGCGTGCGGCTCGGGCTCGGCGGTCCGCCGCCGCCGCCGCCGCCGGCCACCGCCGCCCGCGCCGTGCTGTGACACACTCGACACCGCACACATTGATGCATACTGTCCTTCGTGATGTGACGTCCTCAAATACTGTTCTATTTTTAAACCGTAAACCGATATTTCATGATAATTTGAGTCGCTTGAGAGTGAGAGATTTCCGGTCCTATCTAACTTTACAGATCATTAAGGATTTAATCATTGTAAGACTACATACAAGAATTACATAATATTTACTACTTGTGTGTGTCAGTTGCTGTGATGATATTTCGTAATGAAGAAATGTGAAAGACATATTCATCTTAAGATTTGTCTTCAATTTATTAGGAATTTATTTTAGTGAGTTAAATATGTACTCTGCAAGATTATGGAGCGTGCATTAAACAACCGCCTCCTGGCATATCTGGAAGCTAATGATCTCCTTAGTGACCGCCAGTTCGGATTTCGCCGTGGCCGGTCCACTGGGGATCTTCTCATTTATGCCACTCACAAATGGAGCGAAGCCATCGAGAAACACGGTGAGGCTATTGCCGTGTCATTCGACATTTCGAAGGCTTTTGATAGGGTCTGGCATGATAGCCTTATCAGTAAACTTCCAGCTTATGGGGTAACTGCTGGCTTGTGCCTGTGGATATCGGACTTCCTGAGGGGCAGATCGATTCGAGTAGTCATTGACGGCTGCTCGTCTGATCTGCTGAGCATCAATGCTGGTGTCCCTCAGGGATCTGTTCTCTCTGCTACTCTATTTTTGCTGCACATCAACGACCTGCTTTTAATGCCCGGTATCTTTGGGTACGCAGATGACAGCACAGTAACAGAGAGCTATGTGTCCACCGCACAGGCCAGTAGTCTGAACACCCGATCCCTCAGAGAGGAAATGGTAGAACGTGTTGAACTGACGCTGAAGGCCGTGTCGATTGGGGCGAAGCCAATTCAGTTAGATTTAATGCGTCGAAGACACAGGCGTGTCTGTTCACAGCGAAGCGGAGTCCATTTCATCTTGCTCCATCCTTCCAAAATGTATCCATACCGATAACAAACCGTCTCGAGCTCCTGGGATTGGAAATCGCGTCTGATCTCAATTTCGGGAGCTACATCGAGTCCATAGCAAAAACTGCGGCCAAAAAACTAGGCATCTTATCGAAGGTCAGACGGTACTTCCAGCCATCACAGCTCTTGAGTCTATATTGCGCTCAAGTAAGATCATGCATGGAGTACCTCTGCCATCTTTGGGATGGCTCAGCTCGCTATCAACTAGCTGCTTTGGACTCGGTGGAGCGTCGAGCTATGAGACTGATAGGCAACGATACGCTACATAAGGCAAAGTTCCAAAGCCTCGAACATAGGCGTCAGGTTGCCTGCCTTTCGGTATTTTACAGGATACATTTTGGAGAGTGTGCGCAAGAGCTATTTTTGTTGATTCCACCTTCGCCGTTCAAGTACCGGTCAAACAGAAGAACAGCAGACCTTCACCCGTACACTGTAGATATTCCTACAGCTCGCACGAAGCGTTTCGCTTCCACATTTATCGTGCGTACAGCAAAAATATGGAATACACTACCGGTTTCCGTGTTCCTCGAAAATTACAACTTGGGAATCTTCAAAAGAAGAGTAAATAGGCACCTTCTAGACCAACACGTAACATCTTCGACCTCATCGTCACTTACCATCAGGTCAGATTGAGGTCAAGTGTTGGTCTATCTTCAATAAAAAAAAATATAATAATTCTAGTTTCATTCCGTCACAGTCACATACTTTTAAAATTTAAGGGTTTATTAATATCAAAGTTTATTTATGAGTAAGTAGTAATCAATTAAAATAATGCCACTCAGCAAGGAAACTGTCAATTAAATAAATTTAATGGAATCATTTTGGAAATCAATGGAACTATAAAAAGTTTCAAGTGTCGTATTTAAGATGTATTTAAGTAGAAAACTTGCTCAAAGTTTACAGAAATAAAGTGGTCTATAAAGGTGTTTGCTAATAAATAACTATATGATCAGTCAGCGGTGGAAAATAAACAGTCACGGACTCATGGACGCTTATGTACGCGAGTTTAAACGCTGCGTAAAAATGAAATGGACTTTTAATGATTGAAATAATATTTACATTACATCCTTTATTTATATGGTAGACTTCAGTTTTAGGTTCATTATTTCTATGACGCCATGCCATTATCAAAATGTAGTGGTGGTAGTTCAGTTAGATATACCGTCAGAATAATCCATGTCATACCATACCATCATGCCCCAAAAATCACGAAGGAACCGGCACACTGCACTCCTGAGGAAAAATTCAATGAACTGAAGGTATACTACGCGGGTAGACTATGCCCCAGTGACGATGTTACAAGAGTTGACGTCACGGAGCAGATTACCTAGCGGAGGGTGCATGCGGAACGAGTGGGGTGCAGTTGCCAACCGTATGCCCATTTTGGGTAAATCGAGTGCTATATGAAAATAAAGGGTTTTATAAATTGTTTACAGAAATACATAATATATATTATAAAAATCACTGGTATTGTGGCATTTTAAAAGCATATAATCCAAATGACAATATCACATGACGTCACACGTCCCGACCAATCACAAGCGAACACGTAATATTAACGTTATAACCCCATCACTGTCATTAACGCGTCAAGCTTTTCACGCTTGCCATCTGAACTCAATGCGTTCACACACGAATTGTTTATTATTGTTAATTTACTCATTCTACTCATATAGAACATGATACTTTAATCAGTTTACAAGAGGTTTTGTTTCGTTTCGCGAATCTTTAGAGACGGACTGGACGGACATCAGTACATTATCAAATTCAAGTGTTTTAATCTTTGGTTTTCATTGAGATTTTAGAACAAAAACATTAAGTACGCATAAATAACCAACATTTAACAAAATTTATGACATTTGACGTTATTCATTTATTTAGTACAAAAGTGAATCATTTTTTACAAACAAAATACAACCAAAAATTCAATATTATACTCTCGATGTTTAGGTTTTTCTTAGATATTTTAAAAATTGTAAGATCGGGCCTTATTTTAAACGTCTCTTTTCTCCGTTTTATCTAACTAACTCTAACTAATAAAATAAGGTAGGTCATACTCTTATATGGGTTGGTTTTCATATTATTATTATAGTAATTGTATGATAAGCGGTACTTGCCCAGTTGCGTAGAGAGCAAATCCTCAAACAATCAAGGTCTGGGTTCGAAGTAATAACATGTATTTCATATGTATAGACGCAGGTTAAAACCTTTTTCGTTTTTAATATGATCATCAACAATATATACATACATTGACGAAAAACTAATTTCACAAACGTCGGAGCTTCACAAAGCAGTAAATATTCAGAAGAAGAAAAAAATTTAAATCGGATAAGCAGTAAATGGCGCATAAAATTGGTATTTTAAATTCTACAATTTCATACCTTCTTTAAATCTTCCATTCAACCAGTATACGTTACTCTATCACGTCAGTAGGTACCAAACATCTCAATGGAGTCTTTCGCGAACTTGTTAAAGTTACATTTAAACTTTACTCGTTTTAGCTCCCGAAAACATCTAATCAAGATCACAACTCCAGGCACAGACATTAGAAACTTTGTGAAAAGGAATTATGTATATCTCTCGGTATTAGCCGGCAGGGTTCGTTCTGGCGCAAAGTGGCTTATCCAATATCCATGGCGCATCATAAACAGCTGAATAAGTCCGCTATTGGACAACAGTTTTCCTACAGTTGGTGGCTCTAAATATATGTAAGCTAACGTTGATGCCCGTTCTCTGAAATTTAGCCTTAGGAAGGAGTGTTTTACTCAAAAGCTGCAAAAGGTCACGGCAGAGAATAAAGTCGTTGCTAAGTTAAATGCTAATAAAGCTTGGCCGTATAGTACGTTATGCACTTTTACTGTGGCTCAGGTTGATGACTTGCCGGCCTAAATGCTTCAAATATCGAGCAATAAACGGCACCATCAAATAGGCAAATAATCGCCGAGCGGTCCAACCTCGTTAGCATTCCTGTTGAGGATGATTGCCAACTGCCAACTCTATGTTTACATCAAGCTTGCCTATTTATCAAGGTTGGATGTTTTTAAACGGGTTTGATTGAGGAAGTTTATATTATTTTTAAACTGAAGGGTTCTTTAAATTGCGTCCATTTTCCTTTTGTTGTTACTTGCTACGTTTTCGTTATCATATCATGCCGTTTTATTTCACAAAGCATATTTTTATAGCCTTTGACTAAGGCTCAAATTACTAACTGAATAAATCTATTACTGGGCATTTAATTAAGATTGAGACTACGAACGTGGTATTCGCGAGCATTTTCCGAAATCATCGTGCGTACGAGTGGAAGGCCGATCGTTGTTTGCTATAAAATGTTAGTCAACCTTTTTTTGTTAAAAAAGTATAGTCCTTCCTACTACCTTCAACGACACCCACCCGCGAGTAAATCACACACACACACACGCACACATCGAGATCACACAGTTAAGTTACTATTACGTATTATCCTCTTTGAAATTTACAAACAATACTTATATCGCAGAAAAAATACATACTAAATAAATAAATAATGTTGTTAAATAAATATAGGACGTTGATGACAATCTTGGCAAACATGAGGACTTCAAAACTAGGTTGACTGAGAGCACTGAAAACACCAATTTTATGTAGATTTCTAAATCTAAATTTAGATTTCAGTGACAGCGAGAAAATGTGATGACGATTAGGTGCCAGTTTGTTTTTAATCCGCCAATGAACCGTCACAATGGAATGTTTATCACTACACACTTTATATTAGGTTCACTTGTATGTAACTAACTATCTATCTAATTAACTAACTATTGTTAGACTACTTGTCCCCTGGTTTAAAATATCTGCAGTTTCGTGACGAATGTATTTATTTATGACGAGTTTTATATATACGAGGATTTGAATTTCAAGTTAATATTTAGCCATCAAATATACTTGGATAGTTAGAGTAAAATCTGACTGGAACGCAAAAAAAAATTTTTCCTGACAAATATGAACCGTTTTAAAACTAAAATGAAAAAGACGGATAGAGATTTCCCCTAGGCTAGGGAAAATTATAAGGGAATTTTGAAAAGCTGTAGACCCCACACTGTATTACGTATATTTGCGTGTATACTTAGCGATCTGAAGGTAATCAATTTCATATTACTATCATAGCTCGTAGTATAGGATACTGGCCGGTGCCGGCGATAGCGTGGAACAAATAAACAAGGTATTCTTTTATCAGGCTATTAATGGAGATAGTCGGCAGATAGCTGAGGTGAGCGGCGGTTGTAGAGCGGCAATCTAGGCACGCTTAAAGCTGAATAGTTATGCAAATCAAAATGCACTTCTTTGATGCATCTTTGTTGTAAAAAAAGTCGCACTTGAACCAGGACTCTCGGTCTCACTGTTCCATACATTGACAAAACTAAGCAGCAAGTTATTTGTACAACTTTATCTTAGGCCAATATAATTGGTAATAATGCTTTTTATTTTTATGTTCCATTTTAACATGTGCCAAATCTATACCTTTCTTCGTGCCAAATGTTGAGATTCAATGTGAAGTACCCTATATTTTTGAATGAGTCAGTCAGTTTACAAACTTTTATAAAATGGTGTTTTTTTTTTGCGGCAGCGGCCATCTTGAAATTCTCTGCATGCCAGTGATATTGTAGATTTTCATGCTGATTTAAGTTTGTGAATCGATAATCTTTTCTAAAATTATTAAAAGTTAAATTACAAATTAAAAAGATCCCAATATTTGTAGAAATGCTGATGCTGAAATCTTTAAAATTGGAGAACAGATCTATATGAATTATACCGAGCCCCAACTAAATTCTTTTAAAAAAATTCGCTCAGAAATAGCTCTATCATAATAAGAGCACAGCGCCACAGACATAGACAAAGGCAGGCAGGCAGTTTATATGTATGTATGTATATGTATATTTATTCATAATTTATATATGTATTTTTATATATGTATGTAATGTAAATCGAGTTTTTATTTATTGTTATGGTTTTTTAAGCTATTGCATAGCTTCTATCGCGGGCCTTGAGCGCGGGGACCGAATCGAGAAATTCCGTAACGAAAAAACCTCACGCTCCCCACTCCGACGGGCACGGAGGTGTGGCTTGAAGGCCGTGCATCGTCTAACGTCGTTTCAGTTCGGCAGTCTTCAACACGGCGTTGTGTGCGTGCGATTAGACGTATTACTGTTTTATAATTTATTAAGTATAATAGTATGTAATTTGATATAGCAAAGCAAATCCGTTATGTTAGCTAAATATTGATTTAATTTTGTTTTCCTGTTTGTAATTTAATTTCCATTTTTGTGGTGGGGATATTTATGTTCGTGACATAAAAACTTTTCTTTAATTTAAGCCGAAAAATGTCACTGGCCACTTAGACGACACATGAAAATATTAAGAATAAAAACCTCACTTTTTTTGTTATAGAAAAAGTCTATACGTGTTTTAGCTGTACTTGTAAAATTTGTGTATAAAGTGTTTTGAATATGAATGAACAAAGTGCATTTATTATTAATGAAGAAAGTCACGAAAAAATAGTGAAAGAAAATGAGTGAGTACTCTATATACATACATTTTATTATTATCACAAATGCAGTATTAATTTTGAATTGAAAATATTATACTGCTATAAAGATAACCTAAATTTTTGATATTAAAATGAGCGATATTAAAAGTAGCCCTCTTTTATACACACAAACACACACACGCGTATAGTTTAAATTCTCAATTTAGATTCTCAATATGTATATATATAAATTTATTCTTCATTATGTATATATATTTGCCAATATATTAATATCAAAGAAAAAGAAATACTGCATAAATAAATAATTGCATAAGTTGATAAAAAATGCTATGCAATAGCTTTACCGCGGCAGTCCCCGAGTGCCACACGTCTTTTTTTCTACATTATCATCTCTAATATATACTTTTTTGTTGTTTTGTTTATGTACATGTATGTAGGTCTACTTACAGTATATTTATTTTTTGAAAGCTCCAGTGTGAGTGCCGGGAGAAATCTCTTGTTAGGGATAGGCTACTCTAATTGTACCATTTAAGTTATAATTGTCTTTCTAATTATTATTATGTGCAATAAACAATAAATAAAGACAGAGAGAAATGCAAAGGCTTGTTGTACTCTTTTCATGAATGAAAATTTTCGATAAATGTTTGTAAATGTTTTCCGAGGTATGGGACCTTAACAAAGGTTTTACTTTCGGAACAAATTACATCGTATTTTATCATTTAAAATAAGTCCTTAGTCGACTTCTGGCGTCAGCATCTATTATTACAACGCTTATTGGCGGAAAGACAAGCCCAGCTTCGTTACTGGTTATATACATTTTAGTTTTAGTTGTTTTTCTACAACAGCCGCAGGAGCAAATTACGCCCTATGAATAATTTACATTTCACAATTTAACAAAACACGGCCGATGGGTTAAACCACGTTAAACCTTACCCGAATATAAGACACTTTTTATGTTTCTGCAAATATGTTTGGATCTTTCTGATCCCTTTATTGAATAGCAAAATACAAAACTTACGAATGACGTTCCATTATTGCTTAGAATTTCATCATAATAAATTTCGTAACGTAACATAATTTTACTATAAATTCCAATAGTTTGCCTGAGAATGAGGCACTGACGTATTGGCTGTAACATTGGCGTTCAAATATCTATTTTATTGCCTTTTCTTTATTTTTTGCGGTCTTTATTCCCTATCAGCCGTGAGAGCATCATTCCAATAAATTTTTATTAACCATTCGTTCGAGAGAGCAATAATAATAAAGAGATTATGTACTATGTAGGTATTACGAATTTAGAGGTATAGTTGCCTTGAACGATGGCGTCGAAATCTAGTGATTACGATGCACAGTTTAAAATAACTAAGTATGACGAATAATGTCTTTAGTACGGGGTTTCAACTACGTTGTCTTCGTCCGTAAATAAAATAAATGAAAGTCAGTGTCCATAACAGGATATGGCCCGCATTGGGCCATCGTCAATGAAACGTGTTCAACAGAATATTTTATCGGTTGATTTGGAGAACAGTTTCAGTACATAATAATTTTAATATTACTAGCTGAATAAATAGCTTAGGATTTTTACACTGTGACTTCCAATCAGTTATTATTGTACGGTTGGTGTAAAAAAGCTTTTCATCTGTCTACACGTGCTAATTTTCTCCGGCTTTAGTTTGAATGGCATTGTGACAGAAATATGAACTGAATGTGCATTCTTAATAGAATATCTTATTAATTACCACACTAACACTTTTCCTTAGATCACATCACATCAACAGCCTATATACGTCCCCAACTGCAGGAGCTCAGGCCTACTCTCCTACTGAGAGTGTATAGTAGTATTACACTGTTAGACAAAACGTTACGCCCTCGAGCAATAACTCAATTATAAGACAAGGCCGGAACGAGCTCTACACGAAGGATGTATTTTGCCGTTCCCGTGCATTCGTTATTCAGCGGCCAGCCGTGACCCATTTGTGAGGCCTTCAGAGATGCTCGAGTAAGATATGGCCGAGCCCACGGTTTTATTACCTCTTTCCGACCTGACCTGCCCGTCGCGGACAAGAGCTCTCAAACTGATCGAAAGGTTATTCCATGAAGATACCTCCAGACACTCTTAATAGGGGTAGGTTACTGAATTATGTAAAGCTTCGACATTTTTTGTAAAGGCCAAACATTACTATAACGGTAACGGTATAAAATAACGCGGCTATGAATAGATTTCTTTGACGTAACGGTTTCCTGAACAGAATTGCAGATTCCGTAATGTCCAAAAAAGCAATAATAGACAATAGTGAATTAAGACTTACAAAGCTGTGTCAATAAATTATTTGTTCATATGTTTTCCAACATTATGGGGTAAAAACATTTTTTGATTTGAAATTTGCCCATTTTAGACTAATATCATAAAACGAATAAATGCTGGTTTGATAGGTATAGTAAAGAATTATCCAGTCGGTCATACATTTGAAATGATACCCTGTGTAATATTTAGTAGACATTTCACTTCACTTCAGTAATAGAATATTCTAGACACGTAGCGATTCCGTTACATATAAAATTGTCGGTGGGCGTACCTAGCGGCGATAGATCGATACCGCCTGCTGGGTCAGAGACAGACTGACTGCAGCGGCTCACCCAGTTGGCAGCCGCGTGCCTGGCAGCCCACCAGCTGAGCCCACGGTCTCAGGCCCTAGAATGTCACTGCCTGGTGTATTTATATTCTACTCGTCATATATGTAATTAGGATGCAGTTGTGCTAGGGCAGTTGAGCTGAGTTACGTCTAATCTACATTTAGCCCATCCAATCCATACGGTGTTGCGTCACAAATCTCTGTCATTGCTGTAATAGCAGTCGTGAGATGCTATTGCCGACAGAGTGTTGATATGAGGGCGCTGAACTGCCGTACAGCATCTATTTTCTGCTCGGGGGACGTTTGTAGAAAGGGAACGTGTTGTCAGCTGGCACTGTTACATTAGACGTTTTAGGTTTCGTGTATGTTATGGCTTCGGCTAGAGATGTGAAGACCTTATTGTCACATTAGGTGAGATGAAGGCCAAGTACATTTGCTATTACCAAGGTCATTGTACACTATTTTTTTAAAAGAAAAACATTACATTCATCACATTAAACAAGCACGCGTTATGCTAACGATAAATTCTAGATTTTCTATGTCATAGGGTAGTTGACGTAATATTTGTTTATTTATGAGCAGCTATTGCGGCGAGCCGCAAATTAGTTGGCATCCAGTAAATAATTTCGTAAACGGTGACAGCGGAAAGTGGCCGCAGTTCATTTTACTTTCAAATGTGACGTGGGCCATGAAAAAGCTACAAGCTCGCCGCTACGCCGCACCACCGCCGGCCGGCTACGAGAATGCTACGCTGGCAGTGAGCTCGACCGGAAAAACTCGACTTACTCTAGTGCATAATGCGAGAACAAAGGAAACCTTTCTCGCTTTGTGTGCAAACATTTTACCGATTTTGAGATAAAGGCTTTTTAGAAATATGCAGTCTATGCCTATTCATTTACTGTGTTAACTTTAGAAAAAAACTTTATTTAGGGGTAAATGATTAAAGTTATATGTCTGCGTGATAAATAACTTAGTTTTGGTTAGTTTTTCTAAATTATCTGTCATGAATAAGTCACAATTTTGCGTCTTTTTAAAACACGTTTATTCATTTTTTAAAGTACGTAGCAACAACGCAACTCAAATAGCGCTATATTTATTACGAAAAATGGACAATATTCTGTGGTTATATGGTTGTGTCCCATGAAGCGTCGGTGGCGTAATGGCTAAGGCGCGGACTTTCAATCTGAGGGTTCCGGGTTCGAATACAGCCTTATAACTATAAGTTGTTTTTCAATTCAAGTGCATTATCCGATTGCTTAACGGTGAAGGAAAACATCGTGAGGAAACCTGCATGTCTTGAACAGGCATGTGAAGTCCGCCAATCTGCACTGTGCCTGCGTGGTGGACTATGTCCCTACTCTACACTCTGTAGGAGAGTAGGCCTGAGCCCCTGCAGTAAGGACGTATTGTACTGTTGATGTGATGTGATAGGGACAAACCAACACAGATTTTTAAGATAGGATGCATTTCAGTCAGAATGCTAAAGTTTAGGTAATTCTGACCTCTAAATCGACCGTTGTAAAAACAGAAAGTGAAACTTGTTACCAAAAATACTACACAAAATAATACAAATTTTAAAATATCTACATTACACAAAACATTGTATTGTCAAAACCCCCCAATTTTTTTAAAAAATTATGTTTTTTTTAAAGTGTAAAGTCTTCTGTTTGAATAATCCCATTTTTTTATAATTATTTATTTTTTATTAATTATAATAATTTAATTACCCCAAAATTAGATTATCTAGATTTAAAAGTCTAATCTTAGCATGTCTCGAAATGAACTTGGCCTTTTTACCCGAGAAGGTAAGCCTGTGTGGCTATGCGGCACTATTACCACCGCAGCGTTTCCTCGTGAAAAATAAAATAAAATTGAATTGGCAAGTGAAGACTAACATGAGTTGATAATTATTGCAATAGTCATGCTTATTTAAGACTTGCACGAACAATTCGTTGTATATTTACATGTGTACGTATATATGAGGAAAAGCATTCAGTTTTCACAATAGAACTACGAAACAAAATCCATATTTCCACAAAAACCCCAAGTATAACCTCGTTATAATGATACAACTGCTGGTTCTTTGGAAAAATCTAATTTAGTATGTAATATGAGACGGAGGTCATTGTTCGGCGACAATACCTCAGCACCGCCATTTATTATATCAGTAGCGACATCTATGTGAACCAATGTTGTACACTTGTATAGTATCGACTGAACAATCGATTACGGGTCAGCGAAGAAAGTTTCCGGTGGTCGTCGTCGCTTCGGAAGCGGGATAGCCGCGCCCGCCCGCCCACGCCTGCCAGAATGCACCGGGAGATGTGCAGCTGTACCAAAGTTTCCGCTCCGAGCTGACGCGGCCGCAGCCGGGAGCGACGATTACCTGGCCGCCTGCCAGCCTGGGGGCTCACTACTAGGGCTGACAGATACTCTCAGGAAATACTTTACGATTTTTTCAATACAATCGGGTTTGCAACCTGTGTTCTGTGGGTGATAAATAAGAGTGCCTTGAGAGTACTATGTATCTATACGAAAACTCAAAACAGATTTGATATAAAGATTACACGAACTATATATATAAATGTAACTACTATTTCTAGTCTCCATTTATATATAGTTCTTGTATTCTTGTTATTTGAATTTAAACGAATAACAATAACGTCTCATCGAGATGTGATTCAGATGAATCATGCCATTAAAAATGTATACATACCATAATTTATTTTCATTATTTCTGTCTTTACTTTTTCCAGTATTTTTGGATGACAAAAATGTGGAGTACGCATAGAAAGCTTAATTTCTCTGGATTTCTTATTTTTATCTTATCCGACTCTGCAACAGGCGTGATTCCGGTGCCTGAGTCCCTTGTTGGACAATATATATTTGTTGTAGTTGCATAGGTAGATGCTGCTGCCCACCCACCCTACATTTCCCTTAGTCGTCTTAATATGAATTCAAAAATTATTTCAGCGGAGCTATTGTTCGATCGGGATAAAACGTTGTCTATGTCCATTATCCCGGCCTTTTAACTATCCCTAAACAAAAAAAGCTAGTTATTCTGACTCTCCATTACGACGTAAAGGAAGGACAAAACATTAATCTCACTTTCGCAGTTATAACATTAGCATGGATTACTCAATTTGAATCTGTACTTAGCCCATGATACGTATGTAGAGTAAAACAAAGGAAAGGATCACAGCGGGAAAAGCCGCACGCGACGGTCCAGTTTGATGTAATGTGGTTGGCAGCCCTACTCACACCCGACACTGGCACAAGACAAATCCAACACATATATCAATATTTTATTATTTTCTGGCGTCGCTTGGCTTTGAGATGAAGTCAACTCAGAGGTCAATATAATTATGTTATTTAATTATTAGACAACAGCTAAAACTTCAATATTCTGTTATATGTTATATATAAAGCGGCATAGGACTTAGTCCGACCTAAAAACAATTCACGATTTATCTAACGTACATAAAACACCTTTATGCAGAAAATGACATCGTAACGAGTTCATTATTAAACGCTTTTTACCCGACTGTGTCAGAAGGAGGGTTATGTTTTTCGAAAATATGTAATTGTATCTATGAATAATTGTTAGGCACGCTCTGTGGCCTGAACAGCTCGATGGATTTTAGCTTGAGAGGTGTCCTTAGATTCGTATATACTGCGAGAGTGACACTGGGTACTGTATATCAAAAAATTACGCAGTCGGGTTTTTTATAATTTACTTTTCATCCACTTGTTACTGTTGATTGTAAACAGTTGGTTGTATAGCTCTAGCTTTAGAATAGATAGGGTCAACACATGTATGTTATATATAAGCCAACTTATACAAAATTTGAATGAACATAATACTCGTAAGCAATGTCTATCTTTTTTCCGAGAGAATTTTTAAAATAAATATTATAGAAAAAGACGAAAATTAAAGAGAAAGAAAAAAAAAGACGATTATACCCTCTTCGTACGCGGAAAGCTAATCTCCAATAGTATACAATATGGAACAGATGATGACGGTTGCATGCAACAGTAATCATAAAGCTTGTTTTAGTGTACTTCTTTTACGTATTTGTACTGTATCTTTTATCAACTACGAAATAACTGAAGATGAAACCGTTGTATCTCGACTACCGATTCCCCTTTCAAACTGGCGCACGCGCTTGATTTGTGAAAATAAACGCGCTCTATTATGGGCTTTAAATATAATGAGGTAATCCCTCATTAACATCAAACGCTCGTCCGTGCTACGGAATATTTATGAAGTAAATGCTATTTAGAATATTGACTGTGCTCTTACCGAGAATATTCCGCTGCCTTTCAATTTTCTTACATACGAATGTAGGTACTGCAAATCACTTCTCGACGGAAAACTATTACTAAATTACAGAGTGGGGGAACGATTCAATTGACTACTCTTAGCTTGTCTTTGTCGTAGCCATTTTTCACCATTATTTTCATCACACTTTTAAACCCTCAAATAACAGATAAGGTTAACTATTTTTGTTACGATAATCCATACTAATATTATAAATGCGAAAGTGAGTTCGTTTGTGTTTCCTTTATGTTGTAACAGAAAGTCAGAATGTCTTTTTGTATAGGGACAGTTGAAAGGACAGAAAGGACAGTTTTTATCCCGATCGATCAAGTAGTTCGTGAGGGATAATTTCTGAATTACACGTGGACGAAGTCGTGAGCAAATAATTGTAATGAATGTGTCTTATACAAAACTATTATCCATTCAGATAACATAACATAAAGAGGCGGACACATTTAAGACGATGACGTCGACAAACGCGCGGTAATCTTTGCACGCTTTGATGGTTCGTTTTCAATAGTTTTTGCGCTAATTAGCGAGGTTTATAGCTCGAGCGAATGTCAATGGTTATGAGGCGGTCGTTTCAGTAGCTGGGTATGATTCACGCCTGAGCGATTTGTGAAATACGCTTGCAATTCCGGTGAGGCAACTGTGTCTGTATTACACTAATAACTATGAAGAACTTTCAATTCTTCCAGTGGGCTGTACGATGCTGAAAGAAATCAGTAAACAACGTAGTTCATATTTACAACTACCGCGAAAACCAGTAAATTCGATATTCAAATTTCGTCCCCGTTCTAAATTCATTCTCTAATTGTAATTTTTCACGACAATGTTTGAACCTGTGAGGTTACGAACTCCAACCGCAACATCGAATGAATTGGACGATCACGCTTAACATATTTCCGTTCTCGTGCTTAAAATAGATTCAAATATTTGCTTGACAGACGTGAGTTCCAAACAAATAGACGTTGAAATTTTTACATACCCAGGCGGATCACTGGGGCAAAGACGAACAGAACGAATAACCGTACGTAGGCAGTTTGATTATGTAAGGATGTGGAGTTTCTTTGAACTTTCTCCATTGCAGAACGTCTTTCCTCTCTCTTTACCGCCTTCGTGGCTACACAGTTGTCTCACAATCCGGTGGTCACACGTGTTCGATACCCAGTGTGGGTTTTCTCTGATACTCGATTTGGTTGGAAGGAGGCAGTGTGATTACACTGTCAAAAATTTCGTGGGAAAAACAGTTGGCAGTGCTAGATGTGTTCACACAAACAAATAAGGGTGGTCGATAGCCTCGCCCCCTCGGAGGCGCAGCGCCGCGCCGCGCCCGCCGCTGTGACAAAATCGTCTGATATTGACACGGTTCACAGGCTTAGGGGCCTCCGGGGCAGTACAAATTACCAGAGGACTTTGCACAAAAGCTCGTAGGATGTTGAGCCTTCAGTCTGCTGTTAAATGTAGTTCTCCTTGTTATATCATTAGAGGTTTATGATTTGCGATTGCTAGGCACAAAAATTTCTGGAGGATAAGACTACACTAGAGTTCTAAAAATAAACTATTTAGTAAAAAGGCATGCTAGTAAACTATCACTCCGGCACTCATAGTGCCGGCAAATGACTCAGTGACTGTTGAGTTGGTGCCTTGTAAGTACAACACTTGCATATTAGCTGAAAGTTTTTTGTCTATCTATATTAATATTATAAATGCGAAAGTTTGTTTGTTGCTTCTTTTTCGTAACGGAAAATCAGAATGATAAGATTTTTTTATTTGTAGTTGAAGGTTCGGAAAATAACTTAGGTTACTTTTTATCCCGATTGAGCAAGTAGTTAAATACGTAGTTTTAGGGTTCCGTACCCAGAGGGAAAAAACGGGACCCCATTACTCAGACTTCGCTGTCCGTCTGTCTGTCACCAGGATGTATCTCATGAACCGTGATAGTAAGACAGGTGAAATTTTCACAGATGATGTATTTCTGTTGCCGCTATAACAACAAACACAAACATAATAAATTAATATTTACGGGGGCATCCATAAAACAAACGTGATTTTTTTTCTCGTTTTTATTAATAATGGGTCGGAACCCTTCGTGCTCGAGCCCGACTCGCATTTGGGCGTTTTTTTATTCCGTAAATTCCGTACGTCTAAACTATGCCGTTTGAGAATTGTCGACCAAATAGCAAAGCTACTCGTACCAAGAAATACGAACGACTTCCATTAAAAATAACAGAATGCAGGAAGTATCCCCAGAATTTACATATTGTACCAAAACAGCTCGTCTTTCAACGTCTGGAATTTTATAATCTAAAATCAATTCTTTTGATAGATGGATCGAATTTATCAAAGCCATTTTTAGAATTTGATTGCGTTGCCTCACGATAACACTTAGGGGAATAAATTTGATTAAAATAAGGTTTTGACATTTGTGTATCTGGATCAAATCTGGATTACTTTTCACTGTGTTGTAACAATACTTATGAAGTTCTGTAGTTATGAGGATACGTTTTGAGTTTGGAATAAGTATATATGTTATGGTATGGTAGTCTGTCCCTTCATTATCACATAGTCGCGACTTGCATTGAAGGTCCCAGCTCTCATTATATATATGAGAGAGGAAAAATTTTCCGTGACCACGGATAACAATGCTTCTTCGGTAATATTTCGTTCATTGTTGCCATATTATTGTATTGTCGGATGAATTTCATTTTTTGATACGATGAATTACATTTGATTTTAATTTTTTGTGTTAGATTTGTTTATATATACATGTACTTACTTATATATAAGTGAACCTAATAAAAAGTGTGTAAACGACTTGAGTTGAATTGATAACTTCATTTTTTAAAGTCGTGTCGAAATGGCTATATACAGAATAGAATACTCTTTATTATGGAAATAGATGGTACAATGTTGTTGGGTTTGATACATACCTAGAATCTCTATTTCCTACCCTAAGGCGTAATAATTTATTATTATATTATTTATATTACAAAATCTTACCGAAGTAATTATTCTACGGTATACAAAATTATAACTTGTCAAAAAATTCAAAATGTATTATATAAAAAATTCTTGCGTATTATAAAAACAATTCATAATTAAAATGTCATACAATCTGGTTTTAAATAATTTTACATTTAAATCTTTTATAATGTCACGTAAATGATTATACAATTTTGTTCCAGAACATACTCGTATATATACATACTCGTAATAATTATAGAGGTAATAAGTGGGTCATTATCATATACGAACGAATACTACGAGCAACGAATATAGAATTTTATTATTTTGCAGTCACTCGCGTTTATTGGCTGCGTACATATCGACATAAATGAGGCGTTCGCGATAAAATTAATTTTAGATTTCAATAACCGAATACTGTTTATATGCGGTACCGGTGCGAATATCGATTTTGTATGTATGCATGTTTGTATTTACATCCCAGTATCCGGACTTGTGGAGTTGAAGGATCCTGAAATAACTGTGTTTGTTTATTTGTCAGCGCGCAGCTTCGGGTGTGAGCCTATAGTGACGTTTTGACATACATTGCGTCATTCAGGATCCACTTTGTTGTCCATCTGTCAGTCGAAACTTTTTTCTCAAGAAAGCGTGGAGGTACCCAGTTGAAATTAATATCAAATAGAATCTGCAATCCTGCAGCTGTAAAAATCAAACTTCTAACTCAACACAATAATATATTCCTATACACCTAGAATCTTGAAATTTGGCAAGAAACAAAGTCTTACGTCACAAGTAAGGGAATAAATATAAAATCCATAATACTTATTAATTTTCGTCATTTTCATTTTTATTTCAAGCATTGATGTGAAGTTAATTGCATTAATTAATTTGCAACGTATACTTTCATTAATAAATTTCCCGTAAGTAAGACAAGTTTTTTGTTAGCCAAAATTGACTGTCCACATAGTGCTCCTAGTGCGTGAGCAAACTCCCCATTCAAACTATTTACATACTGGTAAATACGGACATTGCACAAAGTTTGGACTTACGAGTAATTTACAGATCTAACGCATAACGAGGGGTGACAAGTGGCGACTGAAGTTATACCTCACGTACTGCTCCCATACCTCATGAACAGACTCAGTTATGCGTAATAAATTAACAAAATAATATTCCTCAGTTTTAGCACGGGTATTAGTTACTTTTTACGCTTGAACCAAACCAGCTCTTGTATTCAATTATCGGTGTACCACTTGAGATCGGAACGCGCGAAACATTAGTTCTCTATTCATTTGTGTGACGCGGCTCCCTGTTTACGTTTGATTTACGATATTACGTATTTAAAGGCACCAATAAAGCATATAGCTCTATAAACAACGCGAAATCTAAGGTCGCTCATCCCGTACTACCGAGCACCAAGTAATTATGATGTGTACAATAAATGTTGCTAATTCCAGTTGGGTAATAGCTGTGTTGTGGTTTTAGTAATAAATTCACAGTAACGACTCGTACAGTCGGAAACTGCTGCTAATGTATGAATGAATGGAGGGTCTTATTCAGAATGAACACACCAAAACGACGGATATTCTAGATCATTTACTGAGAACGTTATTTAGGAGCACTTTGTTTCGATTTTAGAATATAGGTTTTCCTTTTATTTTACAGCAAGAAACAATACAATATACAGACAATTATAAATATTGGGTACAGGAAGGCGGACTTATCGCTAGAAGCGATATCTTCCAAGCCATCTTGAGGCAGAACAAGTTCTTTTTTTATAAGAGGCAAATCGTAAATCGTAAAAAATCGTAATTTCCTGTCAAAGGGTAGTACGAGTAGCAGCAGCCTCTTACTTTATTTCACGTTTTACTTCGATCACTAACCATACTGGCAAGCATTGTGATTCAGGTAAATCCCCTCATTGATAGCCAGCTCTGTGGCCAAAAAGTTGGACACAATTCATGACGCAGGATCATTTACAGCAATGCAGTCAATAATAATAATAAATATTCAATGAACACATGACGATTAAAATACATTTTTCTTTACTACACTGTAATATTTGGAGTGTATGAAGCTGCATGTTCGTCTTCCTTTCTCTGCAATAATTAAATAACAGGACCATTGCGGTACTGAATACGGACTTTGTATTTGTGGTTACTCCGTCAGACGTGGTTATGCAGTCTGTGGTTAAGATTATTCTATTTCAGGCGAAGTTCCACTAACTTAATTTGGTTAGTGGTAGCCTTACCACTAAGGTTAATGAATAACAATTTGGAAGGAAAGATTGATATGAATGAATGAACTGAAATGAAGTAATTATTAATAATATAATGTGCCTTTATCACAATCCCACAGAGAAGATAAGAGTAGATATACCTTTGGGATCAGAGATTTCGGTGTACAGTCCCGGGAGCAAAACCGTAAATATACTGAACACACTTGACTTTATAATGACGCCGGGAGCCATGACGCTTGACATTTCCATTGGAGCTTACTGACATTTTCCTTGCAGGTATGCCGCTAAAATATTGTATTTGGGTGAGCGAAGCACGTTGTAAAGATAAAGTTATTGATGGGTTATAAAATGTCATTTGTTCGGATACATGTGTTGGCTTCCGAAGAATTAAGTGAAATGTCAGGTTTCCTAATAAAGCAGGACACTTTTTTCGGAAATCAGAAAACTATTTGCGGAACTAATCGAGTCATCAAAAATTTAGATAATACTTGGGACTTATTCATCTTTATCAGCTGCTAGTAGATCCAACAGACGTCTTGCCGGATCTTCAATATTTTTCTGGACAACATTTTCTATCTTGATGGGAAGGCAGCAGCCAATAAACCTGATTCTGAGTATAATGAACATTTTAAAATAAGAAAAAAGCCAAATCGGCCCATCCGCTCTCAAGTGACTAGCTTACCAAAGCAGTTTAATAGCACACATATAGGGTCGTTTTTAAATGTGATCATATTTTCTCATTTCCATAATTCTAAAGCTACCTATTTCAACTGACTACCAGTGACAACATAGTGTGACTGCAATTTCTACGAGTTGTTTTATCTCCCGCCGCGGATTACGATGAAGCAACGTGCTCCTATTGCGTCTCTTTGTTAGACACGTGACATTTAATTTAGGCGGATGCGACTGGAGTCGGGAGTAGGCTCAGGGAGTTTTAATTAGTTTCTGCGTAGAGGCAATCCTGCCTGCGTCCGTGCCGCACCCACCTGGAAAGCTTCGGACGACGATATAATGATCGTTATACTAGGTAACGTGACTGTGCTAGAACCAGAATATGAAATAAACTGTGACTATAAAATAACATTAGAAAACAAAGGGAGCAAACAGTTGCTACAAGGTGTAACGCATAACTGAGTTTGTTCCTGAGGTAAGGGAGCGGTATGGGAGGGTTTGTTTCATTATCAGCCGGGAAACGTCCACTGCTGGACATAGGCCTCCCTCATGGTACGCCACATCGTACGGTCCCGAGCCACTTGCATGAGGGTGTGTTTACGGAATGTCAAATGACGCCCAACTGCAGTTATGAGTCGTTTGACGTTCCGTAAACACACCCTCCTGTACCGCTCCCATACTTCAAGAATAGACTCAGTTATCTTTTTGCGCAGTAACGTTTACGCCATCGGCGGACTTTTCCAGCTACGAGTATTGTAAAGTGTGAAGAACAGCTAACCTGAATTTACAGTTTCGACTACTTTTTCTACGGATTAATCTATCAGTTATTATACTATAAGCTATGAGGGAAACATAATAATGTTTAGCCTGATCGAAAGACTGGTACAAAGGTAGAAGAATAAAGTTGACCTGGAGAATATATTCTATCTCTGAGAATACAATCTCTAGTTTAATAAGTTAAAATCTTTTTTTAAGGACATTCTGTATTGTTTTACTATTTAAAGATGGAAGTGGAATTTTGAAACACACAATAACAATTTAAAAAGTTGGAGTATGAGAGCTACATGAATAGGTCGCGTGATTCTCATACTATGACGAAAAAAGCCTTAAATCAATAACATATATTTTTCGGAGCTTATTTAATTTTGTAATGGATAAAATACTGCAAAATATGAGACTGTAATCAGTCTCACATTTTGTAGTATTTTATCTTGGTGTCCTGAGACCTTGATAGCCGAAAGAATGACGAGTTATTATTATTTTCTATTATCTAATCTAGTGGCATGGTATAGGTACGTGCTAGTACATACGCCAGTTTGAGAAGCGCCTGGGACACGGAATTAATATTAGAGTCGCGTGCCGTGCCGCTTATATCCATAAGCGAACACGTTCAGCGTTATAAAGTACATTCGTGATGTTTTATCTGTATATTTTATCTTTACTACTGCACTTCCTTCTGGGTATATATTTCAATAAAATATGCCTACTAAGTTGATTTTAAAAATGCTTAGTGTACAGCTACTACACGTTTGTATTCAGTTCTTCTGCCAGAAAATGCTTCTGAAACTGAGTCATTTTCTAATGTCACAATCGATTCGGTCCACTAAAACCCCTATTTCCTTTTCACATAACTGTTTATTCGACTGGTAATGCACCTTTAACATTTTTAATTTCATTTTGGTTCTAAATTAGCGTCTGTACAATTTTTACAATCACTGCTTGAGGTGGTGTGCTGAAATGTAAGGGTTAAATAAATTCAACAGCCCAATTTGTACTACTATTTTTTTTTATTTGACCATCCGATAAAAAAACGGGTCCCGTATTATCTCATTCAGGTTTAAGTCTGTCCTTCACAGCGGATTATCTCAGCAATTATGAATTATATCGACTTGAAGCTTGGCATTACGTAAAGCTTTTCGACCTTACAGCGAAATGCTAGTTTTCTAGTCAATTAGTCAATCCATAATAAAATAATTAATGTCTCTGTCAATGGTTATTGAATTATAAATAATCCATAGAAGAAACTAGAGAGGTTTACTGCTCAAATAACTATTATGTCCTAATATATATATATAAACTAATTAAATATCGATATAAACATGTAAGACATCCACGTGGTATTAGAAATCCCTTTGAAACATGAAAGAGACCACTTAATCGATGGAACATCTAATCGAAAGATTGACGATAGGATAATATCATGAATTCCATTAAGCCCTCCATACTGTACCTATATATAAGTTTAACGATTAAATTTCTACGAAGCAGTCCCCAATCCCCATCCGCGCGTTCACAGAAAGAGCTGCGGTTAATCCGACGCTAATAGAGCTAACCTTGACAGTCTAAACGTTTATAACATCTTCACGGCGGTCAGTGTGAATGTCTTCTAAATATAAGTTATGTATCTGTTTACTAAACAATCTTGTCTGAAATAAGCACCCGGTTTTGGTGTTCCATATACAATTCGACGCTCATTATTACACGAGTATCCCGAAGTGTACGTTCCTCTCGTCTATTGGATGCGAACTTCAGTTACGCATGCGCCGTGTTAGTGTTTTGTTGTGCAATTTATAATGTTCCGTCCCTGTATTTCTTTCGCTTGATTATTAGCTGTAGTAGCGTCCCTAAGAAATAGCTACGTCGGACTAGACGATTTAGGACGTGAGAGGTTATATGATACCCTAGTGCCTAGTGACCCCACTTTGAACTTTCAAACCCTATTTTGGCCCCTTTTTAAAATAAAAATATTAATATATTTGTACATTATCTGTTGCGTCACCTGTGGATAACCATTTCCCAATAACCTCCGGCGTGTATTTCGGAAATTATTCCAAGGGAACCACTTGATGAATTGGAAAGTTATGTCTTATGTAATCTTAGAAACGAAGAAGTAATAATTGTTGTGTTAATGACTAATAAGTGTCGGTAATAATAACAATCAACGTGCTTGTTGCTTACACAGATCACAAACTTTAAGTGCACTCGCCAAACACACTACAATTGCATACTAAATTGTGTTAATTATACTGACGTAATACTTACACTCTATAAATTATAACAATTTACAGCATACAAACATTCGGGATATTCATAAATCATCATTTAGATAACACATAAATTTACTATGTAGGTGTTTTGAATCCATCGAAATAAATATACCAAGAGGTCATCTTACATCATTGTTTATTAATAGGTTTACATTTTCTATCTTTAGTTTGAAGATATAACGGGGCAGTGTTGATTGAGCCTCATATATTTTTATTTACACTTACCACAGCTTACAGCAAATTTAGTGCGAATATACTGAAAACTTCTCGCTGCTGCTACTAAACAACTACTAAATTATAATGAAATATTTTCAAAGAGGTCATCTTCGAGTTATACAAATACTGGCAATCAAATACAAATCACATCAAATAAAATATCCGAATGAGGAGATTTCATATTTCGAACTAATATTTCAAGAAGGTTCTATGGTATTGCATCTGCATCTATATCTGTATCTTATGCAGTTTTCTTAATATTTTTCTTAATTATTAAACTCTAAAAATAAAACATTCATTAAAAGTTACTTAAGCTGATATCAATGATCTTGATGTCTTTCTATCTCGATCTAAAGAAGCGAATCATATTTTTGGTTTTTATTACGTTCACTTCAGTTATTTTTTCTTGTAAACAAACATAAATGAAATTGGAAAGTTAATCGGTACAGAACGTGTGTGTCGAATGTTTTGATTTTCTGTAAACGAACTTAGCCGGGCGATGTGGACGAGTGTCCATTGCTCTCAGACGATATCGACACATACAAATTGATCTCTTTATTTGTCTGCTAATTGCATAAGTACGAGTAACAGTATGTATATGTTAAAAAGTCCAAGGTTACGTATGACGTAGTAAATAACTTAGAAAATAAATCATAGCTCATAAAACTGTATAGTTTGCATAAAAACATTTGAATAGTAAATAGTTAATAAGTTTATGATGTTCATCAGGAATGTTTAAAAAAATATTTTGTTTTGTTTAGACGTTAATGCCTTTGACAACCACAAATTATTAATCATAAGTTCTTGCTAAAGCGACTTTTATGCAATGATAAATCAACGATGTACCAATAAAACGTTTTATTTATTTATAAATCTTTGTACAATCCTATAATATGAAGAATAAAAATCAGGTAATGATGATAGATACGGAATAAATGAAATGAAATAAGTATACATTCGCTTCAATTTTGTTATATATATATTTCATTCTAAAACGTATTTAAAATCGTGAGTTTACTTTGTTTGTTTATTGAGTCCTCGTGACGTACTGTTATGGTATAATGAGCACACGTGAATGCACCGGCCGCTTGCCAATGTGCCGTAAACTGTCGGGATAGCGTCGTAAATCGCTCATTATTGATAGCCATCAAATTGGACACTTTACGAGCGAGGTGACGGCAGGCCAGGCCATGCTGCGGCCCATGCTGTCAAACAGTCAAGTTCATTATAACATACATATCAATGGATCTTTTTTGTCAGCTAGTCCGATACAAAACATGAGATCCCTAATAAATAGGCACTAGAAGTCCGACACTATATGTCCTACGCTGTGCTACAAATGCGCTTAGATTTGGCGTGGTGCTTACCTTTAGGTACTTACTTTAGTATATATACATAATAAAATGAGTTTGTGTATTTAGTAGAGCTTGTAAAAAGATGTGGATTAGTTCAACATACAGTAAAGAAAATTGCTGAACCGAACTGAAAAGTGAACTGAACTAAAAAGGGGCGAACCCTGTGTTTTAGAGCCTTTTCACTTTGCTTCATTTCGATGGTCGATACAAAGGAAGGATTGTTATTCGATATGAAATTGGATAATAATTGAAAAATCCTATTTGCATTTTACACTCGAAAGCAGAATCACACTAAATCCAAATTTACATTTCACTACGTACAAGATAGAAGTAGACTAGACCATAACTCCACAATGGTTATAATCTACCTATATTGTAGATGCATATATAATGACTTGATTTTTGAATGATTTCTAGAAGAGGTAGAATGTGTATTTTTATATGTCTATTTAATAACTGAAACAACTGAGTGAATTTGTAATTTTCTTAGCAAATTATTTACACCATCTCTAAAAACCAAAGTGTTTAGAAATAGTAATCCTGCGGTCGTTGTAAACCTAAATAATATATTTATGACCGGATGACATAAAATATTATATAGCTCTATATTTAACTATTGTAACAAGTTATCGGAATACAAGCATTATGTCTCAGAAAACTGCTACCATGTTTACATGTTGTAAATATTTAATGTCATTTTGTGTCTAGGTTGACGAGACTAACTTAATAAATTATTTTCGCTTCGTCTAAATTTTCCAAATATACTGAGAAACAGGATGACTGCGTCTATAATCCATTAAAAGGTCATTGTTACATTAGCTACTGTTTATTTTTGTTAGAGTACACATTGTACAATAAAGCCAGCGATATTAAATTTGCCAAAGATAAAAATTGTGTCTCTAACAAGAAAGACGAAACCTTAAACTCTATAAACTTCGAAAAGCAGAGACCGTTCGTTTTGTCAGTCTTTTGTTACTTCGCTTTTGTCATTTTGTAGCTATTTTCGCGGGCAATAAAAGGTTTAAATACAATCTCTGGTGAAATTAGAAGATTGTTTCGTTTAAAACTACAAACGTGCAGATGCGAAGCGCGCATTTTAAAACTAGATGATTACAAACTTTTACGAGCGCGTTCTAAGAATATGATTACCTCTCGTGTCAAGGAAAATGATACGTTTCTTCATAAACGATATCTATGATAATGAGAGCTGGTTCGGGAACAATGTACTGGGATTTGTTGTATTGGGATATTTTAACTAGAAACTTTTTTAGTTAGACACATGAACCTTAGAACGCAGTATATACTGTCTGTAACTCGGAAATACTCGTATTAGCGATAAGGTTTCTTTTTGTAAACACGACTATTTTAGTTGTGTTAATTAGTAACTTTATGTTTTTGGTGTATTTCAATAAAATTGTTGAAGCTTGTGATCCACTGTGGCCCAAAGGCGTAATACTCAACTCAAAGCCTTCTAACGTGCTTTAAAGCTTTTTGCACCAAAAAGTATTCTCTTATAACGTAGAATGCAAGAAGGGGCGAAGTTTCACCATTGAGCATATAATTTTTTCCCGTTGTAAATACCGGCAAAGTGCCAGTCGGTTTTGAAGACAGGGATTATTTTTTAAACATGATCGAGCATAAAACACCAATAACACATGTATGGGGACCCCCATAATTTTAAACTTTTCTATTATTATTTATAATTATATATAGCGGCCATATAAACATTAACTCTGTGAAAATTTCAACGGTCCCTTGGTCCAATAAAGTCCAGATTGCTTTATCATCCTTTCTAGTAGAGAAAATTGGAGAAAATATGTTAAATTGGCTCTGTCGCGTTCACTAGCAAAGAAAATAGGAGACAAAATATCAAATTTGCTCTATCATTCTTTCTAACAGAGCATATTGAAGAAGAATATTCAATATTATCTATTAGTAGATACAATCGTAGAGCATAATTTACTTCCCAATTTTTAGGCATACTCAATACTCAATACTTTGATTCATCAAAACATGCGTAGTGAATAGTCGCATGCGCATCACTCCGACAGCTGTGTCGGCAAAAATATCCCCTCGACTTATATCGGTATGAGGCGTGCGCGGTGCGCGGTGCGCGGTACACACCGAGCTGAACTGTACACATGTGCTACTAATGCGATCTACTCGGACAAATAGATAGGTCAATGTCTCGAGCTAGAGCTGGCGGCCTCGTTACGTGTTTGTTACTGCTGTTAAGAGATTGTAGTTAGTACTGATTCGTATACTCTTGCTGGCTTGTAGATGATAAACAGAGTTGTTTTAGACAAAATTGACATGTCGTTCAAACAAAAATATATGTCTGGGTAATGCTCGCATGGAACCGTAACAAACAGGAAGGGAGTGCAAATAACCGTCCCAATCCCAGCTGAAGGCGTAGTCAGGTTATGAATGAGCACACTTATTATATTCCGCTAACGATGCTGCCCGTCCCTTGGGTAGTTCTATATACATGGTGTTATCTGGCATGTTGACATGGCAGAACCACAACTGTCAATAAAACGAACAAGATTAGATTGAAGAACGCTTGGGGTAGTCTTCAATACATCTCCTGATCCATGATGTAATGTGCCCTTAATCCGTCCCGAATCAATCAAGAACAGAGTGACAGAAAACAAACATGTGTTTTATGGCAAGTAAGTACCTTGTTTATCGAAATGTTAAGAGGTCTTCAAACCGAATCGAAGACATAAAAGTCTGGAAACCGTCAAGAGATTACAAACTTGGAACGATATCGACATACGCGGGAACTGACGAAAGAGTTAATATTAAACTGACTCGTATGATATGCGGTAGCCCTGTATCAAGGCGAGGACGAAAATACTCGTCTTGACCTACGTCGTCACCACGCGGCGGCGGCACGGCACGGCACGGCACGCGGCGGGCGCGTCGCGTCGCCACGTTATTTCGGACACGAGGAACACTTAGCCGTCGTGGCGTGTCACTGCACGCTTACATGTAAACTATCGTGTCGATGGCCTCCTTTGCGATTTTACGGTACATCCGCGTTTTTACAGGCTTTTACTTAGGTATTTCTTCGCATCAACATTCGGCCTACGGGCGTCTTCTTTTACAGCATTCCAATGCCGCTATTTAATTTACTCACTCTTTCTCCGTGGGATTCCGTTACTGATCGCGAGAAAAAGCATGTCTCCGCGGCAAATCAACTACCTATGAAGTAGTGTAAAGCAATTGTCGTATATTTTTAGTGAAGTCTAGAATTTGGTCTCTGTTGTTGCAATGATCATCCAAATAATGGTTGAAAAAGAGTAAAACCTTGTTTTGCTGCTCTTTTTCTCTAGTTTCCTTTCAGTGTTCTCGGCAGGCGCTGTAAATAATTACAGAGCGAGCAAATGCATTTTATTATAATTAATGCAAAGCGTTGCCATTCATTATAATAGAAGCGTATCATGCAAACAGAACAAGTAAGTCACTCGTCCACGCTAATGAGCCACGACATTGCCGGGGAGAGCTCCCAGGGCACAGCGAGAGCAGAATAAGAATCAACAGTTTGTTATAAAAAAATATGAACGTTTGTTTCATTAGCGTGCGCACAATCTAAATGTTAAATACCTGTTGAAAGCAGGCAGGTTGTGTTGCAGCAGACAAATGGTCTCCGGATCTTCGGACGCGAGCTTCGACAAAAAACCGATGGGGTGTTTAACAAATTCATGCACGCGACGCGCAAACCGGGCTTTATGCAATCGTAAATTTAGCCCCGGGAAGGCACGATCTGTGGGATCGTTACATGCGACGTTATGGCTGAGTATACCCGCTGCCCCCAGTTTTTGCCAAGTTAAGAATTTTATGGTGCGTTTGGTTGCGTAAATAAACGTTATTGCTTTGCGGTTGTCCCTTAACGTCAGTACGGATTGTATTTAATCCTGCAATGACTGGACAAAAATCACAAAAGGAAATAATAATCTCCATAAACAATTTAGTAAAGCGGGACAAATACATAGCAAATTTTTGTACGTTAGAAACATATGTTAGTAATAAAACTGACTGTCGAAATATACATGTTTGCATTCTTTATTTGTAATGAAACATAGGTATGTCTTTTTTCATTTTCACTGGAGTGATCATTAAGATTTTATGTTTCTCGGGAGAGACGGGAAACGCTTTGACACACATAGCGGTTGCGGTTGTTCCGTTTCGTTTCGAGACTTTGTAGTAAATGCGGGCATTGCGTGACAATACTGCGAACGAAACGGACATAACTGGCAGAAAGCGAGACGGGCATACGGGAGACAACGGGAAGAGCTCGGGAGCATGCCAACTGCCAAGAACACTCGCTAAATGCGGAGGGACACGTCAGACGTGACTCGAGAGAACTGTCGCACGGCGCGCACGCACACGCACCGACGCACCGGAGCTTCCTAATTACCAACACATTTACACATGCTTTTCTTTGTCTTACTTGGCTAACGAACCTCACAAGAATGCTAGTTTGTTTACTATTAGTCAGTGTTGTGTTCAAAAAGAAATATTCGGAAGCAAAATCTGTCATAAACAGCTGTGAAATATTGAGTCTAAAAAGTATGTGGGCGAATCAAGTTTAAATGTAATTCATCAAACAATGAATGTAAAATTCATAGTCTTTCCACTGAGAGATCATCGTGTGATTTACGACTCGAAGTAAACAAATAAATTACAGTTAGAACGTTTCAGTTTGTACATTTCTGATGACAGTGCCAGTGTACCTTACGATTCCAAATATACTTTTACACTTTTCACTACCAAGTTATTCTGATAATGACATGACTGGTATTTATAATTATAATTATAATGTGAGTATAGACAAAGCACATAAGTAGAATATGTCAATGTTTTATCGTAAAAAAGATATATGGTCCACATTTCAGTGTACGCGTGTTGCGTATTGATTTTCCGTGAGGCGACACGTTGTCTAAAATTTCATACAATTTAGTGTGTGTCGATGGCGCCACAAAGGGACAGATAAACAAACCATAATTGCCGTCATTACTTCGTAGCACTCGCGCTAATTCGGAGAAGTTTAATGGGTGGAAAATGTATTCCACTGTCCACGACTCGACGCTATCGTCTGAATTAAGATCATATCGGGTCGAGGAAGGGCCGGGGGAAGGGAGGGGGTGCCGCACAAGGAACAATCAAACGATATTGTGCGAGACGTTCAAGCTTTGGAACGTGAAATTGAAAAATTATGACTCGCAAGTTTTTTATATGGCGTCACCACAATTTTTCCTACAATACATACATAACATAAATACCTAATATACGTCTCGTGGATAGTCCAAAGAGTAAAAGCTTGCACTTAGAAAATGTTTTGAAACAATCCGACAAAGTTCATAAGTTTTTCCGAATTAAAAATAACTAGCTTTTGCTCGCAACTTCATCCACGTCAACTTTGGAAAGTATTCCACGGGAACTACATAGTCGATCGGGATAAAAACTTATTTTCCAGCCCTTTAACTATCAATACAAAAAATTAAGTCATTTTGACCCACCGTTACGACGGGAAGGTAGGACAAACAAAAATTTCAGTTTCACATGTATAATATTAGTATCGATAGTATGAAACGATAATAAGTATTCATTCAAGGCCATTACTTTCAGTGCCAGGCTCATATTACTTAAAAAAATGCTATTACATACCTTTTGAATCTATTGCCTTTAAAAATTGATCAAAACATCACATATAAGCGAAATTTTTGTGTGTTTCTCTACCCACATGTACCATCATCGTAGCTACACCAGGCAAGGTCGTTGCTGAAGGTTATTCTATCCTGAATATAAAAAGCAACTTGAAGCAATTAAAAACACAATTAAACTTTCTAGATTAAAGCTTAGTTACCCATTATGCAGGACGCGTTTCCGCACTCCATTAAGTCTATGGCTGAATAACGGCGATGTAATTGGCGTTCGATCGTTTTCATTATATTCCGATCATTACAGTGCAGAATTTTAATAGCTCTAATAGCCCCTACTCGGATATAATGCCGTATATTATGTGTTCACTGGAACTCCCATGAGGGGAAACTTTATTAAAATGTATAGAATCGTTTCGTACTGTAATGGTTAAGAGCTCTTTGGTGCCGGCGAGTTTATAATGGCGTCGTAAACAGAGTAAACCCTTTTGTCATATGTTAGATATTCGTGTGTTATCGACAGTACAGTTTAGCCCATACGGCAGATATGTGATGACCTTACTCTAATCGTCAACATCATCAACTGCATAATCCCTCGCCTGGTCTAATAGTCTAGATTGAATTGCTTTCGAACACAAACTCACACATCACAATTTTGTGCATTCACTGACTGCAGGAATGATGAAGTCATCACCAACAACAACTGAATTAAAGTGTTGTAGATAATAGTGATCTGTATCTCAAACGGCGTTGTGCCATAGTCACGCTCATGGCAGGATGATTGACGATCGCAGTCGGATGTTGTAGATACACAGGCAGATGTTGCGGACCATCTCTCACTCGCTCGGAGATCAGAGTCATACGGCTGCACACCTACGTATGAGCCAAATCTTTCTTTTTTAAATATCAAAATATCAAATAAATTTAAACATAGGTCTTCGCTATATGAAGCCTCGGTCGCTATGTAGAACCTTGCGGCGTTCAAATATTCACATATAATATTGTCAGAAATTATGAATTTAATTAAAATAGTCATCAAAACAAAATAACATTTTTTTTATTGTTCTTTGTAGAAAGCAGTGCAACAGAAACTCCTGTCAAAGGTCGCTGGCACATGTGTAAGCCTGCGTTACTCTGAAAGGTTCCTATTAAAATGGATTATTCATGCACACGTGCGCTACATTCAATAACTGGTGTGGGCTAGGGTTTACACATCGACCATAAAAATGGGCATTAGAATTAGTGATTAAAACATTTTTCTGGGTTCCGAACATTTTTATAGAAAATACTCTTACAATAATAATAAGTTGGTGCCACTACCCGATGGGTGCGGGTTCAATCCCTAAAACAGCTCCTATCAGTACTCACTTTAGATTAGGGAACTTTTATAAGCAAATTTTATCTTTTTATTTATATATTTATTTAATTTTATATTTTTATATTTTATCTATTACTAAGACTCCGCTGTCCGTCCGTCCGTCTGTCTGTTGCCAGGCTGTATCTCATGAAACGTGGTAGTTAGACAGTTGAAATGTTTACAGATGATGTATTTTTGTTGCCGCTATAACAACAACAAATACTAAAAAGCAGAATAAAATAAATATTGAAGGGTGACTTTTTGCCGTTTTTATATAAAATAGTACGGAGCCCTTCATGCTCGAGCCCGACTTGCACTTGGCCGGTTTTTTATAGCTACCACTGTTGCCAAAAAGCTGTTAATAGTTCTGTTGTGTTCTGGCAATGATATATAGTTTAACCACTGCCTTATCAACGTGAGGCTTCTGGGTGAACATACTTCTATCGCCATTTACAATCAGCGGAGATGAATGCCAGGTTTAGACTCATTGTGTGTGAAACAATGTTTGAAAAAAAAAATGACTATGTACCTACGGATAAAATATTACGACATAGAATACTATGCCAAGCGCAATACTGTTTGAAATTATTTTACCCAATACTTATATAATGTAGTTTTGCTAGCCACTGTAACTGTAATCGAAAACTAAAATGCATAAGGCAACCCTATATTAAGCTGGCACTAATCGGAGCGCGAAAAGGTCAGAGGTGAGCGCTGTAGCAACATGCTACGGGAGCGCTACGGATCGTAGCTTCTGCTACGGACTGGTATTGCTACGCGCCCGCGATACTTCAAGTTTCCTGGAATAGCTAAACTGTCTAGTTTTTTTATAGTGCAATAAATTGCTTCCTTTGGTATGTTTTAGACAATATTAACTGTGAATATGTATAAGAGTATACGAAATTATGCTCTAAATGCCTTGGCCATTATATACTTTGCCTACTTTGTTATTTAAATTTTTTTGTACTATACGTGTTCTGGAATTCATTGACTTTTATTTATATTTATTATTTCACACTCAGTGACGGCACGATTACATAAATGACCGAACACAGATACTAGTTAAGACGAAAATGAATTGATTTTATTTTTTAAATTGTTAAAATTACAAATACTTTGTATGGACCAATTCGATCTGATTCAAACAAATTTTTATTAAGAAAATGATAAATAATTTTAAACCTATCCGAAAAACATATCCTAACTTTATATACGTAAAGTATATAGATTAGTACTCGTAACGCGATTGTACTGTTGTGTATCCAAGTAAAAATAAACTAAATATCAGAAGATGAATATTTACAAATTATCCAATGGTAAAATTTCATCTTAATAAAAAGTATCCTGCATCCCTTTCCATGTCGTAAAGGTCGGTTGATTTATTTAGTCATGAAAAGCTACCAAACAGAGAAGTAATTATGTTACTTTCACATTTATAATAATATCGTAATGTGTGATTGGCACAAAAGGTAGGTAGGTGCTATTCACTAAACGTACATCCAGTGTTGTCTAAAGTATGTTCAGGTAATCATAGACGTAGAAGCAGCAGTTGACTCAAACGGAAGTGAACTCAAACTTATTATTAATATAAAAGTTTCCTCCAAATTACTACCGCACGTAATATTCGGGAGAAAATGTCGCGACAATATTACAAATTGGGACAAATTACTATATGGCGTGGTGCCAACGTCTATAGTTATGATTCAGCCACTTTTCACTGCGTCTCTAATGTTCCTGCTGACATAATGGTAGTTCTTTCGTGTACTCGTGGACACAATCTGCTATCGATCGACTTGTACAATTGTGCGCAGACTGCGATGTTGTTCCCCTAAAAAGATAGTTAAGAAACTTGATGTGACAGAAAAATATATTGAACTTTTAAATCCGGATGCCTACATTATTCTCTGAACGTGTGATTTTATTAATAGACTTTACCATTCTTAAGAATTAAGAGACCCCAAAATAACTTAAATGATAATATTGCTGTTTGGTTTCTCTTAATTATAATCACTTACATCTTCAACGCGATCTATTAATGGAGTTTTAATTTTGACAATGTATAAAAAACTGTCGTTTCATTTCAAGGTTTACTTTGTCGTTGTCCCATGTCAAATAATTCAGAAACCTTTTCCAGTTAAGTTTTGCTTGCGTGTGAGATATATGGGATTTGGCACTTGAAAATGAATTTTTCCCGAAAAACCATTTTCGGGAAAATTATAAATTGTCATGTTTGTTTTGATATATTTTATCATTTACCGGTTTTGAAATTTTCACATGAACATTTTTTGTCAATCATTTGGAGCTTAAACAATTTCAACATCATATTTCTATCAATATACTTATAAATATGTAGATGACGAGACAGGCGGGTCGAGTAGTTTTGTCCAAGACAAAGGAAGGTCTCCGATGTCGTATATTTGAATAACGTGGTACCTCTGCGGCGCGCGTCCCCTTCCCTGAATAATTGAGGACTTTGTTTAGACAGGCGCAGATCGGTCAACGCGTTTATAATACCGGAGTAGAATTATGTCGTTTCATTATATGCCTTGAACTTTGTATATAAGAGCTACCCTGACATATTTAGCTTCAGCACCACAAACAACTTCCATCAAATACTTGTAGTAATTTGTGAGTCTCGAGCCGTCAAAAGTTTCAGTTTACGACAGCATTTGTACGAGTAGCAAACCACACGCCACCACCATTCCGAAATATAATTTTAACTAAGACTAAAGATAAAACTTGATGTTGCTCTTCCACCATTCTTTCTCTGCAGAACGTTTCTCTGAAAGGGTATTATTAAATTAATAGACGTCCAAAAATATTTGCTACTTTACTTTGAATAAAATTGTTTCTGGTGATTGGTGGTGATTTTAGTGGTAGTTGCATCTGACACGGTTTGGTCACCGCGTTCACTCGGTAGCTGTGTTGGTCTCTGTAGAGCATGACTTCAGTTAAACGATTATACAGTGGTGGCTAATTGTTGCTTGTTGCTAATGCTTGTTCCCCGAAGTTTCCTTCTACGATACTCGATACCTTATCATGTTCTAAATCTGTGTGGTCGATGGTGGCGTCCTCTTGCTGACACAATTCCAATTAGTGTGGTTTTACAGTGACGCTAACCGTCCGCGCGGGTGGTAAGTGCGGTCCGTCAGCGCGCGGATGACTATGTAACGATCCAAGAGACGCAAAGCTCGTGGCGCGCGACGCTTACCAACCGCACTGGTGAAAGCGTCATTGTAAAACCACTCTTTAGTTTCGAGCGGTTATCGCGCGCTGACGGACCGCGCTTACCACCCGCGCGGACGGTAAGCGTCACTGTAAAACCACACTTAGACAGCGATATCGACCGACGTTTTCTTTTGAGCTTGCGTGACCACAGTGGATGATAACAATGCCCTCTTCTAGATCCGCTACTGTTGAAGATGATCCAAAAACTATTGTAATATAATTAATCTCCATTAGCGCGTGCTACCATTTCAATGTTGACTGTAGTCTCTGCCAAAACTAATAAAGTAGTGCTAAAACAAACGGCACAAGTTGATGGGGAAACTTTGTGGAGTGCCCGAGACGAGCTATTTACAAGCACGCCGCCGCCCCCGCTCCTGAGATCAATAATACGGAGGCTGTCTTCTTACGATATCAGTCGAGCTGATAAAACATTTTATCTCGCTGTCTCGCTTACACAATAGCTTGTACTTTTAAAACATGAATAAATAATCAAAGTCAGGCGATCTTCGCAACGACCATACAACTCGTGAAAATACCTACTGCCACACTGCCACCCCGTGGTGGTTTACCGATGTTGAAAGCCGCGTCAGGAGAGATTAAGAGTTACGTAGAGTTATTTGGTAGAAAGAGACGGTGCATATTATCTCGGCGCATATATCTATTCTTACCTTGTGATCCGTCAGTAGTAAGTACTATTTAGTATTATGCGTCACGACAACACTTTTAATTTCTGTATGTGTCATAAAAATGGTTCAGGTGTTGTTCAGGTGGTTAAAAAGATATATCACGTAATGTCACAGACTATTGTCCTTCTAAAATTGTAAATGTGAAATTAGGACGATAAGTTTCAGAGTAAATATTTTGGCACAAAGAAAATATGTTTGTTCCCTATTGTCTGATATCCACGACGACGAAGTCACAGACGTTATGTAGGTACTGTGTAGATTATGCAGTATATTTAACCTCAAGATTGCTTTCATGTTTTACGAACCTAATTTATGAAAGCTCCCATTAAAAGTCCATCTCTTTAAAATGTGACAAACGGAACGTGGTTCTCTTGACACATTCCATTCTCAGAACACTTATTAAATTCATGCTTGAAGCAGAAATGTGACAGAAAATGATTCACGTTCTCATATTTATTTCGTGAAATTTTAAAGGGAGACACGTGATTATATTAAAAAGAACAGCCTCAGATCTCGAGAGAGATTGTGTCACAATTCACCAAAACAGCTCCCCGCCATGAAGGATGGCGAGCTGTCGGTCGTAAATAACTCCAGTTTGTTTTTCGTAACTTGAGGCTCTTTGAACTAAGACTTTAACTTTCTCTAGCCGAGCGGGCGTTTGGAGGAAAACCATGTAGATTTATGTAAAGTCGGCGCACTGTCATCGCGCAAGGTGGAAAACAGACGGAGTGGCGCCGGGGGTAACGAGCTAGCTTGTTATTGTGGGGAGTGATGTGACCTACTTATCCACCTTTACTAGTTCACCTTCCGCAAGAATGTTTTTGTTTCTGGGCATGATGTTTGCTGCCCGGCACCGGTTAAATATAATATTATTGCTCTATTTTAGAAGACTCATTGAATTAAGTAATTAATTATTATTTCTGGGTCGTGATTTGTATTGCAAAGTGATTCGACATATTTAAGCTGATTCCAGCGATGAAAGCTTCATACTAAATTTCATTTATTATTATATTAAAATAGGGTAACTGGCTTCATACAGTACTTCTCTAAAAATAGGAAATCGTATTAAGATAGCGGGAAATAAGTATATGTATTTAGCGTTTAACAAAAAGTTAAACATATCGTCTAGCTCTGCTGCAGCGAATAGTGCTCTATTCTTAGATTATGTCGTTTGTATCCTCGACTGAAGGCATGATAAGCTCGTCCGCAGGGCGCGCCACGCGATCTCACAATCGATTGTACCCGCCCGCCCCTCTTCACGCTCTCTCACAAATAATATCCTTGTAGATAAGCAGAGACTATAGGGGAATGTTCTAATAAAAGGAAAAAAGGAACCCTAATAGGATCACTTTGTTGTCCGTCCGACTGTTTGTCCAGACCCTTTTTCCCGGGAACACGTGGAGATATCAAGTTGAAATTACGAGTAATATCGAATACTCAAGTCAAACTTATAGGTCAACGAAATAAAAAGATATAGTTAGTTGTATTTTAGACCACTTCTATACAAAATGTAAGGGACCAAAACCTATAGGGTGCTTTCTGTTGACCTAGAATAGAATCCTTAAATAATGGTAAGAAGCAAGGTCTTACAGCAAAACCATAAAAAAATCTGAAAACCAGGATATTTAAATAAAAATATAAATTAACTAGCAGCCCGTCCCGGCTTCGCATGGGGTAGACAATTATTTATTTTTGGAAATTTGGATATAAAACACTTTTTTTCACAAATATTTTTATTTATTAAAAAATTATTATTGACTGAGCCGCGCGGCTACCTATCTTACAGACGTGCACGCCCCACTCCTGTATTTCAGTGCCCCCTCCACCCCGCCCGCCGCGATGCCCGGCGCACTTTTCAGACTGCATCGCAAACAACGGCCACGGCGCTATGGCGGTTTTGTTTACTGTTTGAATTTTTTAATTCGTAATATCTTTTGAATGGAAAGTCCAATTTAAATAATTTAAAAACTATTTTATAGGTATTTAAATGGTCTTGACCATAAAATAATTTATTTGGATAAGGATTAATATAAACACATAAATAGCATGGTTAGAATTTGGTTAGCATTTTCATTAATGTTTAAAATGAAAAAAGTTGTTGTAGTGACATAACTACAATAGTTGGACATATGCTACCGCGGAGTTTTTTGTAGACATTATGATGTTCTTCAATATTGTTGTACATTATTTTGTTCTATCGCTAATAGTTTCGGCAGCGCATTCGACGAAATACATTTTAAGACTCATTTTTCTACACCTTCGGTTACATTGTTCAAATTTTACCAAGGATCCCTAATTTTTTTCAAAATGAAATGTAGCCTATGTCAAATTGGAAGAATGTAGCATTCTATTGGTGAAAGAATTTTTTAAATCGGCCCAGTACTTTTTGAGCCTATTCATTACAAACATACAAAAATAGGTACAAATCTTTCCTCTTTATATATTAGTGTAGAGTAGATGTAGATAAAACTAGCTTTTATACCATACATCGGGTATGTAATTTTATCTGCAAGGTAAAGTTGGTTTTTCAATCAGAATTAAATTTTCGGTAGATCATTGTTGGGTTCATATTATAATATGATACAATGATCTACCAAAAATGAAAATCATAAATAATGTAAATATTTATTTATGATTTTCAGTATGGTAAGTATTCATATTCACTTGGCCGATTTTTGTATTCAATGCATTACTAGTATATTAAACAATTTTTTGAATGATAGAACATGGTTTAATCCTTGTATTTCACTTGTGTTTGAAGATTGATATTTGTAAAAAAATATCGCTCAGTTTTCCTTCATTAAATAACTCAAACACGCGATATATTTTTATCAATTTGACTTATGTAAGAAGCAATTCAAAAAGTTAGGCCTTTCTAAAAGCAACCTGTGATTATTCTAGGTATTTATTTGCGTTCGTGTTTCTAATCCTCATATATTATTATGGTAGATTTATTCGCAGGTTGACAATCAAATCACGAAACTTTGTTGCCTAACTAACATAAATAACAGATGATTTGACGTCGGGTTTTATATTTAAAAGTAAATCCTAGAAGATATTGGTGTATATTATGACATTTGTATTATTATTTGGTTAGCATTGTAACATATTTCCTTTATATATGTAGCAATTTAAAATAATTTGTATAATAACTTCGATATATTCGATAAAATCGATGTGCTTACGTTTGAAAAGGCAACATTTGGCGGAACTACCTACCTGTTTATTCATAAATGTAATGCCAACTGCAATTTGTAGCCGAATTTAAACAAAATAAAAATTTCAAAAATGAGCCATAAACAGTAAGGTTTAAGTTATGTTTTTCCTCTAATCGTAAAGTAAGTTTAAAACTCATACGCTTTTGAACCATAACTTCAAATAAAATGGTTTATCTAAACCCGCATGAAATCACACACACACCTTTGATCGTATCTAATGACGATATTAGAGCTGCGACCCTCTGTGCGGCCATTAAAGAGAAAGTACCCACGAGACTCGTAAAATATACCTATTTGCGAATAACGTCCTCTGGGGACCGCTAGGGAAACGTCGTTCCAGTAATTTTGTTGAAAAAGATTGCTTTGAGCCTATTGGAAAACACTAACAAAAATTAAAATGAATGTTCTTCTTTGTAACCAACAATCTGGTAACACAGAAAAGAGTCAGTATAATATATGCAAACGAACAGCACCGCCACTGTAAAACCTAGTTTTTTTATACCCGGCTTCATCCTCGACCCCTCGTGAAACATTTTTATTGACTCCTGTGAAAGCCACCTTATCGATCGGGACAAAAAGTATGTATGTGTTCCTTCTCCACGTCTAAAAATAATTTTTTAAGAGGGAAGGGGAGGAAAGATGGAAATTGGTAAAGATATTATGCCTTCAACATACGAGTAACTATGGATTGGATGTGTATGGATGTATGGATTATCTTCAGCAGTCGATGTTTCCCGACTGCTGCTGCTGATTTTATGCTTGATACGTGTATATAAATTTATTATTCACTAGCAGCCCGTCCCGGCTTCGCACGGGGTAGACAATTATTTATTTTTGGAAATTTGGATACAAAACACTTTTTTTCACAAATATTTTTATTTATTAAAAAATTATTATTTATTAATTATATATTAAAAAAAAATATTTCAGTGCCCCCTCCGACCCGCCCGCCGCGATGCCCGGCGCGCTTTTCAGACTGCATCGCAAACCACGGCCACGGCGCTATGGCGGTTTTGTTTACTGTTTGAATTTTTTAATTCGTAATATCTTTTGAATGGAAAGTCCAATTTTCATCAATCAAATTTAAAAACTATTTTATAGGTAGTTAAATGGTCTTGACCATAAAATAATTTATTTGGATAAGGATGAATATAAATACATAAATAGCATGGTTCGAATTTGGTTAGCATTTTCATTAATGTTTAAAATGAAAAAAGTTGTTGTAGTGATATAACTACAATAGTTGGACATATGCTACCGCGGAGTTTTTTGTAGACATTATGATGTTCTTCAATATTGTTGTACATTATTTTGTTCTATCGCTAATAGTTTCGGCAGCGCATTCGACGAAAGACATTTTAAGACTCATTTTTCTACACCTTCGGTTACATTGTTCAAATTTTACCAAGGATCCCTAATTTTTTTCAAAATGAAATGTAGCCTATGTCAAATTGGAAGAATGTAGCATTCTATTGGTGAAAGAATTTTTTAAATCGGCCCAGTACTTTTTGAGCCTATTCATTACAAACATACAAAAATAATATATATAAACCTTCCTCTTGAATCACTCTATCTAAGTATTTAAAAAAACCGCATCAAAATCCGTTGCGTAGTTTCAAAGATTTAAGCATACATCCAGACAGACAGCGGGAAGCGACTTTGTTTTATACTATTTAGTGATGTAGATGTAGATTTAAATACATACATATACACGGTTACATGCAATTACGTTAAATAATAATAATATATTATGTTCCGAATGGCAACAGTCGTCAATCGTTACTCTCAGCAGACATATATTTTGTCTTAACTCAACTTAGTTTTAGTAGCGCCCTACTTTTAACATATACAAAATTATGTATATGTTAAAAGTGTCTCACGTTGGGCTGGAGTGAGGCTCAATTTTGAAAAGGGGCAGGTGTACATGGCGTGAGTGGAGTGTGGAGTGGCTCATCTCCGTATATACAACATGCTGTGGTTGTATCGTGCGCCGCTGAACTTATAAACTCATTTCGTTGCTGCCACAAGCCGTCACCATACTGCATTTGAACTAACAGTTTAACCTAGAAACGTTCGCTCGACGGGGGCTTCCACTGAACTACTATCGCATACTAGTTAGCAATTTGTTGTTTCAGATCGGAAATTGATCTGGGATATATGATCGCCACCTGAGCTTCCATCAGATGCACGTGTAGGTTTAATAGACAAAGTGAAACAACAACTTTACTCTGAAGCTGGTGAAACTTTGTTAGAAACTTCATCAATAATCACTCTCAAGAATAGTCTAAGAATACCAAAAATTGTGCTGCAATGTTCCCATAAAATGGTTTATAGCAGTGGTTCCCAATCTTTTTTGACCAGGGAACACTAGGACATTCTATTCGGTGTAAAATTCAGAAAATTAGAAACTAGACAGTCAGAACTTTAAGTTAAGCAATGTTATGGCTTATGTCCGCGGCACTACCACTGCCCGTAGATCTATGACAAACGAGCTTACCATGACGTGATTAGCCATTGGACTCGATATTGCAAATGTAGTCGTTTTAGCCTATCTCTGGGATTTCTTTGTTATTGTTGTCATCATTTGTTACGTCATTGAGTGAACTTACTCTAAGCATGAAATCACACGGCATATTGTAATATGGTCCAATGAACGCAGAAGTTCAAGGTCTCATTTGACACAGATTAGCGATCCTCGTCCGTCAAACTGTCTATCTGAATAAAGGCTCCATCTCCCAGTCTCAAAAGTTAACGGAATTCGGGGCATTCGAGCGACGTCGACGAGACGCCCGCCGTATTCAGCTTGGCAGTTATTAAATTATGATTTGGTCCGGGACGTCGACGCTTCTCTCGCTTACCACGCGAGATCGATCGGGAAGTATTTCTTTTACTTCGACGATTATACGATAATTAACTGTCATTAAAATGTCTGGTTTGTATTTATATATTGAATTGACTCTGAGTGGTGCTTGGTGCTCCGAAGCGAAGGCTTTCTTTAAAGTGCTCTGCCGCCGTCTAAGGGAAAAGGGGTGCGATCCCCGCTCCGGATCGTACCTGGCTCAACGTATCTCCCTGGCCATTCAGCGGGGCAACGCTGCCAGCGTCATGGGTACGTTTGAGACGGGTAATCGATCCGGTTTCATAGATTAGTTTTTAATTATGTTTTTTCAAAGTGTAAAGTCTTGTGTTTAAATAATCTTTTAATTAACTCTGAGTTAATTAACAAAATGTTATGATTTCTATAGAAAGTTTTGACATGGGCTTATCTAGAAATTTACCGAAGCGTAAGTTTTTTACTCTATGCTAGAAATATACTAAATCTTTGTTTAAATTTTATGTATATTTAGTTTCATCATTATCAGGCGGGAAATGTCCACTGCGGGCATACGAGTAGGCCTCCTTGGCATGCCAGAATGAGTTGTCGCGAACCATTTGCATCCAGCGACTTCCTGTGGCCTTAGACCAATGTTCGGTGCCTATTATTTATGAATTTCAGGAAGTTAATTACCATATTATGTGGTAGTGCCCAGTGGTGCACAAATCCGACTCTCATTTGGCAGATTTTTTATAATGCCTTATCAAATGAATTGGTATACAATCATTGAATGATCCTGTTGTAAATATTTTGCGTGTAACCTACAATTGTGACTAAGAGGTGGTTTCTTTGCTCCAGACCGCGTTGTCACGCGTGCAAGTGGAGGGGTGCGGGGCAGATGAAGCGGCGGCGGCAGTCGCCATGAGCTAGCGGGCATGGGGGGCGAGGGGGCGGGCCGCGGCGCCGCGCGCTGGAACGTGGGCGACTCGCCCCCGCGCGCGCCCATGGGCTTCGCGGCGCCCGCGCAGGATGCGCTGCTCGACCGCGGCCTGGCGCCGGCGCCGGCGCCCGCCACGCCCGCCGCAAGCGCCGCGGCGTTGCAGCGGGCGCACTCCAGGTACCGACAGATACATAAATATCGACTACTCGTTATAGAAAATCCGACGTGGCAATAAATGAAACATATATCCCATTCGGTATATCCCATTCCGTTCAATTCGTAGTCACGATCAGTAAGAAATTGGGTTGGATGTGATAGACACTCAGACAATACAAACAATAAACAATTTCAAATATTTGCATGACTATAAAGATGGAATGTGAGAAACTAAAATTTTCTAACAGTCAACATATTACCGCGGTCGATGCAAATAAACTTATATTTATCTAAGACATAATAAGCTACCTTTAACGAGATGTACTACCACGGTCAGATTTAAAAAAAAAACAATTTTCATCCTAGTATATTACACGTCTTCTTTGTTACAGCGACCTTATTTCATTGCAACTACCTTTGATTTGCCTTCAGCGACAGTATTATAGGTCTTTGTGCTTACAGTTACAACGATTTTCCGACCCCGATGGCACATGAAGATGTATATGAATTAATAGGCAAGAACACACTTCAAAAGGACTCCCCTGTTATATTTCAGGTCGATGTCGTCGCTACCTCCGGAGCCGTTCATGATGCTCCGCGCGAAGGCATTGAGCAAGCGCGTGATCATCAACGTGGGCGGGGTGCGACACGAGGTGCTCTGGCGCACGCTGGAGCGCCTCCCCCACACGAGGCTCGGCCGACTCAGAGACTGCAACACACACGAGGCAATCACAGAGATATGCGACGACTACTCCTTGCAGGACAACGAGTACTTCTTCGATAGGTCAGCAGATACTATACATTCTACAGCATTTTCTATTCAAATTATGATAGAAATTTTTACCGCAATTCTTGGCTCAGTGGATACATAGTCGGACCTACAATCAGGAGGTATCTGGTTCGTGGTTTTTACTATGTCTGCATGATCAGGATGTTACTAAATCAGCCCTGAAAAAGAAGTATAGTGCTTTATTAATTTGAGGCTTCTGGGATTTCCATCCAATCACCTTATAGTCATATCAACAAATGATATAAGGCCAAGTGCAAACCCATTAATGTACATACGAATGAAAAATGAATAGACTTTTCGCTCTCTGTAAAAAAGTTGAATTTTGTAAAGTTTGGATATCCATGAAAATTATCAATTTTTCCTTTACCTGATGGGAAGTAAGAGTTCACGGGTGGCGACCACATACCCCTACTAGATGGACCCACGACCTCTGGTAGAGGTAACGGGAAATCGTGACATACCACGGGGGCGGCCTATGTTCAGCAGTGGACGTTTCACGGACGATGATGAATGAACGATCTATCAATAACATCAGAATTTAATTTGTTACAGGCACCCAAAAAGTTTTAGTTCAATCCTAAATTTCTATCGGACTGGTAAATTGCATTTAGTCGACGAGATGTGTGTGCTGGCGTTCAGCGACGACCTCGAGTACTGGGGCGTGGACGAGCTGTATCTAGAGTCGTGTTGCCAGCACAAATACCACCAACGGAAGGAGCATGTCCACGAAGAAATGCGCAAGGAGGCGGAGAGTCTCCGGCAGAGGGAAGAGGAGGAGTTCGGACAGGGCACGTGCGCTCAATATCAGAAGTGGCTCTGGGACCTCCTCGAGAAGCCGACCACCAGTATCGCCGCCAGGGTAATGTATACAATGTTGATATAAAGAGACTGTAATTTTAACTAATTGTATCCGATGTCACTTTAGCAAAGCTGCCAGGATTTTTTATTAGTTTAAACGAAAGGTATTTTTGTATGATGGTCCTTTCTGAGTATTATTTAGATGCTTCTGTATATTGTGATCGAGTCTTGTCAATAGTCTAAGGAACGTTTATCACTAACTGCACATGAGTACTGTAGCTGAAATCAGTTTGTAGATATAATTGACTTCAAGCACAAATTGTCTGTACATATTCTCACTTTACTCTTGTAGGTACACTAAACACTAATTCGTAATGAATATACTTATTTACTAATTGTACACTGTGTATGTTGGGTGGTGATTCGAAATGGTCTTATTCAGATAAAAGCTTGTTTATAAAAAAACTAGGTTTTGCCCGTGACTTCTTTTACATGGGTTTGAGAACTTATCGCACGGGAGCAGTTTGCTGATATTACATTACCTATCATTTGTGTTATGCATAACGTAAATTATCTGTGAACCTAATTCATCCAAACCAGTTAAACCTTGGTTAAACCGTTTATACGTGCTTGAATCACAAACGTCTAAACTTTCATGTTTATAATGTTGGTAGGATAAAATAAGAAAGTTGCAACAATTTCAAATTAGCTTCAATTTTCCTATATCATTATTATTTCTGTATATGTGAAGAGAAACGGCGTTTTATTACTTTTGAGATAGGATTAAAAAGTTTTACATCCACCCAGATACACGTACGTATAACCCATCTTTTTCTTTGTTATTGCAATATTTCCACATCTGTACTTCCTAATATGTAAAACTTTTGTTAACAACCTAACATGTAAGTATAGTAACTTCTAAACCTTGCACATTTTGTTTTACACTTAAAAGCTTCAATCATAAATGTTGATAGTATTCTATATATATAATTGTACATTTTTTGGTGTAATATTTAGTAGATTTGTTTGTATAGGTGACAGTCTCTGTACAACTGTAGGTACTATAACGGTAAACGTTTGTGGTGCATGAATAACATCTCTCACTGCCTCCGATGTGGATGTCGTGTTACGCGCGGATGTTGTTATGGAATGTGGTGTTGTGTTCCGATGTCGTATATCGAGATCATGACGTGCATCGCTTTTGTCGAAACCCGCGGGTGTCCTATCAGCGGTCCAGAAGGAAGAGCGATTGTCGACCACACTATGAGCGTGTACATCTTAACAATTTAAAATAACTGCATACATTAATATAAAAAACATATTTCAAAATAAATAACGCGTTCAAAAGGAATTGTACTAGAAACCGACTTCAACTGCCCTAAAAGTCTACAGCAATAATCCCTTAAAATGTTCACACGTAGAGGTAGAATTATCTGGTTTCGTTGTTTTTCTCAAAAAGCGACCACCTCTGAAATATGCTCTATAATATATAATATGGTGTACGGGTCTGCCGTATTTACCTCCCCGTTCGATTAAATAGTTGACATGATGAACTAAAAAAAATTCGACATATTATCATTTGTAATGTTATTATTAATTAATGGTTCAATGTCTGCAGTTCAGGCTTCTTGGCAAAACCACTTTTCAAAATGTAGCACTGACTCATCAAAGTAAAAAGTTAAACTTATTAATTAAATCCATATTTGGATTACTATGAATAGGGCTAGGACTCTTTCTATAGACATTTAAATTCTAACAAAATACTTTCGATCTTTTTACAAAAATATAATTTTACTGAATTATTAATTGCTATTTTTTGTATTTATTTTAACGATTTCGGTATTACATCTCAGTGTGGTCGACTACCGCTTCCACTGGACTATGTAACTCCATTTTTATATAATTGTTTGTTGTAAATGTATCTCATTCATACTTATTTGGGCTCAGCACGATCGATGAAATAATTAGACATGAAGAACCAATGGAAAAGCCGCAGTTACATTTCTATACTTGCCATAACAATGTTTCGATAAGTTTCTTCATAGGTTTCCCATTGTATTTTGTCGTTCGTGGCTCTGTATGGCAAAAAATAGCATCCAAAGCAGAATGTAGTTAGTCAAAATTAACGAATAAACCAAGTAATATGAGTGCAAATGACCTCAATTTAAGAGAAAACAGTGATTCAAAGTTTTTTAAATTGATATTTAATCATGCTCGCCTTACATAAAAGTTTTTTGTGGTTGCAAATAATCCATTTTTCAAAAACTTCTCTAGATACTGTAAGGCTGTGTTACATAACGGGGCTGTTACTGTTTAAAACTGCATAGAAATCCAACTGCGAGAGATATTACTGCGCATGAGGCAATTGACCTTCTATGCTTACCGCAATGGCACCAAGTTATTGGTACTAAAACCTCAAATCAACATAAAACCTAATTCATTCACAATCAAATATTAAAATAATATTTGAAGATACTCTTGAGAAAATGTGACAATGTATCCATTTCTTACGGTTGTAAAGAGCAAAAATGCGACAGTCAGTTTTTCCAGTTGTCTGCCAGTTTTTGTTTTGAATTCAAACCAACACATATTTTCCTCCACTGTGCTGCGATCATAATCCACCATGCTAAGCCCGAACAAAGCCAGTGTCCGTTACTCATGCGTTTTCGACAATAGTGGTACAACTACATTGTACGTAAGTATATTATGTTTACTGTATCATATATTTATTACTTATTTATTACATTATACGAAATTATATAAATATTTGTTTTATATACATATTATACGTATTTATATACAACTATAATTTACACTTGTTCACTTATTTCTACAAAGTTTGGATGAAGTATAACGCAAAACTTCAAAACACTGCTGTGATTGTATTATTGCGATATTACCAATGCACTGTCAATGTAGTGCGATAAGTTTATTGAGTTTGTTGTAGTAACTAACAGTGATCGACACATTTCCAATATAAAAATATGAAGGGATTTTTACAAAAACAACACAACTTTTTAGATATAATTTCACAGGAAATAAAGAAAACTCTCTCCAATCCATATCATTTGTTGCATAATTAAAAAATTTTGATCATTTATTCATTATGATGTATTTAATTGATAGCATAACATTTTTCACTATTTAATCCCACGATTGTGGAGAAAAATGATAAAATGTAGTATGTACTAGTGTTATTTTTGTAAAAAAAATGCACTAATGTTATTTTTGTAAAAAAAAAAGTAAAAGTTTAGAAAATTGATTAAAAAACATGTTGTAATTAAGTTGTTTATTAGAAATCAATCATATATTAAAATATCCTTTATTCTTCTCCTCCACTTACATCTTCATTATCAACCTCAATGTCTTCTCCTTCTTCTGTTATTTCACATAATTTATCATAAATAATCATCTTGTAGGGTTCACTCAAATAATGTTTCAATCTCTGAAGATCATTAGCTTTGTTAACATTTAATGGAATTTGAGCCTTGTATAATGGACTAAAATTTAGTTCTGAAGGCAGTGGACGCTTTGTCCGTACATGGATTCTAGTCCATTCTCCAGTAAAGTTATATTTGACAAAGACGAATGGTGATTCTTGATCTATTTTAATCATTCTTGCATCTTTAATTTTCATTGCTGGTTTACAAGTTTTTAAAAAATAAGGCTCTAGTGCCTTTTTAAGATCAAAAAACATGTCATGAGTGATACTTTTTGTTTCAAAAGGTGATGGATGTTTGCGTGCTGTTTTTATCAGATCTACCCATTCTTCAGGTGTCTCTACAGTATGTTTTTTTTTTAAATTGCCAATCAAGGCAAAGTCCTGGTCATTGGGCAGGTATGAATGTCCGCGTATTGGAAATACATATTTCACAGATTTAAACAGATGAAATACATGAACTAATATGTATAAAAAATGTATCATGAGGTAATTTTTATTTTGACCAGGACATCCATCACTGAAGATTATGAGATGCTCACTGGTAATACTGTGTTCATTAAAATATTTTAATAAAAGAGATGTAACATCACATTGCCCCTTTTTTCCATCTGTCTCAAGGTATAAGTTCATGCATACTTTATTTTTACCAATATCATGTATGCCAAATACATACATCCATAGTTGACGGGCAAAGAAAACATCCCCTGTACGTATATGGGGCAAGGGCAGATTTTGCATGTAGTCGAAACTAATAGCCATCACATTACCTTGCTGTGCTTTAAGTTTGTACTTCCTTTTTATTTGGTGAAACTTGTCTGCTTTTGCTAGATGAAGTTTATGCTCAACCTCCAATATTCCCTTTGTTTCTGGTAATACAGCACATTTAATTTTCAATCGATAACTATCACAGACAGCACAAGTATCTGTCCTAGGTAGCCCAAATTTAAGATTGAACTCATTATTAAATACAGACCAGTATACCATATAGCTTACATTTATTCTGTACATTTTCAAAAATAACTTGTGCATTTTTCTGACACTTAAATCTTCTGGCAAATAGAAAACATTGGGATTATCACGACGTGAATAATGTGACTGTCTCGATTTAAATGATGCAATATGGTCACGTATTAAATTTAAAATAGCTTTTGGTGTTTTCTTCGCTCTATTTTTGGTGTGTTTGCCTCTTTGATCCTTGGGTGTCAATACGTTGGCAGCTATTAAGCTTTGTAAGCGTCTGACACGACCCACAGATATACCATGAAAACTGCAAAATGATTGCATGCAAACATTGATATTTTCAAGCCCTACTCTCACTTTATATTTAAAAGTACTCATTCTGAATTTTCGCGGATTAGAAACCGTGTGTCTAGCAGCTGGGGCTGATGATATTAAACCCATTAAATATGCATCTTGTTCATTCTTGTTATCAAGGTTATTGAAACTGGTTAAAATCATTTCTCGATCTCTGGCTGACACTCTATCAAAACATTGATAGTGCTTGCATCTGAAACAATGTAAAACTGAGTTAGGCCTACTATTTCAAGATAAACGAACAAAATAAATGAAAATAGTTATCAAAACAAACCTGCAATCAGGACCGGTTTTCCGAGCTGCCACCAGTTTGTTTTTATGGTTAATGTGTTCCTCACCCTTAACTTTCTTGTTTTTAATAACCGTTTCCTTCTTTTCTTTGCGTTTTCTTTTTAAAATTGAACGAGAAAATTCCTCACTTTGCGCGCAATCCGACATTTTGACAACTATGAACTGACGTTTTACTTTTTCACAAAAACAACTTAACTGCGTTCAGAAACGTCATTTTTGTAAAAAATGCACGCAATTATGTAGTTTTTGCAAAATATACGTTTTTTTCTCTCGTGATTCTGTGCTAATTAAGCTGTTTTTATAAAAACGAATTTAATCATTTAGCGTAACTTTTTCTGTAGATTACATTGCCATCATTGAAAAAATATCGTAAAAAATGTTAGTTACGTAGTTTTTGTAAAAATCCCTTCATATATATTCAATAGCATTTTAAGAGTATTTCCGAAGATTTTTTAAGACCAAAAATATTTTGACGAATAAGTTTTTTTACTTGGCCTTTACAGGAATTAAAGGCCGGCTTTAAAGGATTAAAAAATACGAAAATAAAGATAACTGAAACAGTAAAAAAATTAACACATTTTTTTTCATTATATTTTGAAAGTTTTTACAAAGACATGGATACATAAAACATAATTTTACGAGATAACTCAAATATCGTTAAAAGCAGTATACACTAACGCTCCATTTCACGGCGTTACGTCACAGCGTATGACCAATGTGGATAGTTTTGGCTAGAATAATTTTTCGAAGGGTAATATTAGAAAAAGTATTTAGTCGCATCGTAAAATCCTTTACTGGGATATTTATCTTTTGACAAGAGTGTCTTGAATGGGAGAATGAATTGTTTAGTCAACTGCCCAATATATTAAATGAATCCCCAAAGAATGTAGAATGGAATCATTCTGTACAAGTATCTGAATTAAATGAATTTGAAATTTTGCGTTAATTTCATAACACGTACTGAATGTTGTATATCACACACATACACATAATTTACATAGCATACATTACAATATACTATATATATTTACGTAGAAACAATTCGTGTTAGTATCTTACAAATGGTTGAACTATATGCAATAATTCTTTTTGATGAAGAGGTATATGTATTTATTTCAATTGTCATGACATTAATACCTATTGATTTACCTACTTACTGTAAGTTTTTGTGTCTTTCGTTTATTAATTCGTGGCATAAGACATAAATCCCATCAACATTCTCTATTAAGTTGTTACGTCACTGTGCAGCTTTATGAGTTATGCCATGATGAATTAGGTTTTTGTGACTGTTTGAAACAGAGTCCGCATATTACGTCACCTCACAGTTTCTTCTTTAGTTCAGGCCGTGCAGAGCTCTAATAACCGAGTGGCACTCTGTTTCAAATTAAATTTGTCCTTATATATTTTGTCCCAAAAAAATTTTTCTCGCAAGATTACGAAATCGTGAAATTTCATTGCCAGGACGTACACACCTGTTCTATACAATTAATCTTTATAAATGTTCACAGCCGCGTCGATCGTTCTCCAATCGGGGAACATTTTATATATAAAAAAACAAAGCTTAATTGTTGTCGTAAATTCGCAAAGATGGGATGGGCTTACGCGATGTGACCAGCCGCCGCCCGCCGACGCTCGAGGCCCGCGTGCGGGGCGGCACGGGACGGTCGGCGCCCTCCGGACACGGTCCGCAGTGCGCCCCTGCGCCCGCGCCGCCCCCCATCAAGGCTGAGCGTCGCTCGCCGCCCGCCGCCACCCTCCCTGTCCCCCTCACTCCACCAGTGCTTATGCTTCGTGGTACTTATCCGACTAACCGAGCGACACGTGCCGTGGACGGACGCGCGCGCGCTCCCGCTCATTCACTGTCTCGCTCCCGCGTCCGTTCACCCTATTGTAAACTAAACTACCTAATCACACCTCGATCACACAACACTACTAACATAATAATTACACGAATAGATGTTATTTTTACACCAAAATTTAATGTTAAGACGATCTATCTATTACATATTAAGATATTGGCTTGAAACCTACTGTAAATACATACAATTAACTACATAATATACAACTATTATCGTAGCATTACCATTGTACAAACGTAGGAACCGTAGCTCTGTATAGACACTGGCATACATGTCGTTAATGTATGTACATAGGTATGATACCAGTAAATTGGTTAACTAGGTACCTACCTACTAATGAGCGAGACACATGTGTGTGTGTCCTCGTCTGACGTCGACGTGGCGGTGGTGGTTGCAGGTGATCGCGGTGATCTCGATCCTCTTCATCGTGCTGTCCACGATAGGGCTCACACTCAACACGATACCTCAGATGCAAGTGTACGACGAGAAGGGCGCGCCCATGGACAACCCGCAGCTCGCCATGGTCGAGGCCGTGTGCATCACCTGGTTCACGCTAGAGTACGTGCTCAGGTTCAGTGCATCGCCGGATAAGTGGAAGTTCTTCAAAGGTGGACTCAATGTGATAGACTTGTTGGCTATACTGCCCTATTTCGTATCTCTTTTTCTACTCGAAACGAATAAAAACGCGACGGACCAGTTCCAAGACGTGCGCCGTGTCGTACAAATCTTCCGTATTATGCGAATACTGCGCATCCTCAAACTCGCTCGCCACTCCACCGGGCTGCAGTCGCTCGGGTTCACGCTCAGAAACTCCTATAAAGAACTCGGACTTCTCATGTTGTTCCTCGCTATGGGAGTGCTCATATTCTCCTCACTGGCGTACTTCGCCGAGAAGGAAGAACCGGGGACTAAATTCATATCCATCCCGGAAACGTTCTGGTGGGCCGGCATCACCATGACCACAGTCGGATACGGTGACATTTACCCCACGACCCCGTTGGGCAAGGTCATCGGCTCAGTTTGCTGTATTTGCGGCGTGTTGGTAATTGCGTTACCCATCCCCATTATCGTCAACAATTTCGCCGAGTTTTACAAGAATCAGATGCGGCGCGAGAAGGCGCTCAAACGACGCGAGGCGCTCGAGCGTGCCAAGCGCGAGGGCTCCATCGTGTCCTTCCACCATATCAACCTGCGCGACGCCTTCGCCAAGAGTATGGACCTCATCGACGTCATAGTGGACACAGGTCAGTAGCGCGCTCACCGCCCCGCCCCGCTCGCTTCACCGCTTCTCCATGTCATGTGTTTTCCGCTCGTTCTGTTCACTAACGCATTCACGCATGCCGTCCTCGTCGCTCATACGCATTCTGTGTGGATACGTTGAGTGTGGAATGTGTGCACGTGTCGTGGCATCGTTTAGCTCTCCGGACTCGCAGACATCAGATCACGTTACATCGCAGCTACTACTAAGTATTATGTTCACGTGTTACTAGTTAGCGGAGGGAGGCGCACTCAAGAGTTGTTTTATTCATTGTCTTCAGGTGACAAGTGCGTCCTCATTGAGGCGAGAGACGACGCCAGATGAGCCACTCTCTACTATCGTACAGCGACCCCCTCGACCCCATGTTATTATATCGGTACCTACTGGGGAGGGAAGGGGCTCGCGTCGTCGCTACTCGCGTCTAGCTTGCGATGTGCGACGAAGACTATTCTCTAAGGTCCTTACAAATAAATACATTGTCAGCGTAAGGCTAACGCTTATACCTACATATAACTAACATTCCTCTATACCAATGCTGTGGACTGTCCGATGTGTGTATCCGGAGGACGCTGGACCTTTGACTGTTCGTGCTGAATGTGTGTTGTGTAGTTCACGCCGCTATGTTCTTCTTCCTTTGATGTTACATATTAGTTCGCTGAAACCTATGAAATCTACGAAATCTATGCAAGTTTTGTTATTGGAAGTTATCGGAGGGTGGTGTGGCAAGCGTCGCTACTTACGATGGTGTGTGTCTCCAGGACACAACTTGTCGCAGGGCGACGCCAATAGCCTGGAGGGCGAGCACCCGCCTAACACCGGCTGCTACAAGCAGTTCGAGCACGCAATCTCCGATAAGATGCCTCAGAGCACTGACCCAAACCAGGTGAGAGTCGATGCGGTCTGAACTGACGGGTGCGTCCACTACACACACAACTTCACCCTCTCACCTACATGGTGCGCTTGTATAATATACAACGTATTTATATTGTGTATATATTGTTTCTATGCTGTAATTATACCTATCATTATTACTGATCAGGTCATCACGACTTTTTTCCTTAAACTAGTACTTATCTTCACAGACTGATATAACTAACCTATAAAAACAATAACGTTATGTTCCACGACAGAAATGATTCGCACACATACTGGCACGGACGCACCCTCTCTACTTACTTGACAGCACGGCAAGCTTGCTGATAACACAAAGTCACAGTTTCAGAGCAGCCCTCAGAAAGAGCGTCGCTACTCGACTGAGGGCCCGGACACGCCGGAGAAACGGCTGCTCATAAACCCAGAGCCGTCGCCTGTAAGCCACATCGATATAATATGCTAACACCGCCCGCCCTAGAAATCGCCGTATAACCACCAAAACCTATAAGATTGCCTGTATCCTGTATATACGTAGAGCTATTGCACACGGTAAATAGAAATAATTCAAAATCACGGCGATGTTGAACGCGATAAGACACAGGGAAAGTAAACAGAAAATTTTATTTGGGACAAAAACCGGACCGCTACAAGTGTACCAAAAGGTTAGAAATGGCGTATGATGCTGACCACATTGTATTTAATTATAATGACATCCCCTAATCTGTGAACCCTCTCTAATAAAGATTCATTCGGCCACTTGGGTGTTACGAATACATTAATATACTACATAGATAGCACCTCAAATGTTCTCAACTAATCTAAAACCAATAAAAATGTAATTTGATTTGAGAAACATTTCGTTGATCATCTTCCCCTATTCTCGCAAAAACCAACATCGTGTGACATCGTCGATGATTACATATTAACTATTTAACCATTTAGGGTAGTAGGTGATTACGTAGCTACTAATGATTTCTCTTTTTCTAGGAAAAGAAGATGGCTGACAAACAGCTAGACTTGGATCAGCTGCCTTCTGAGTTTGAATGTTGTTTTTGCACGTTCAAGGTACTAAGATACTAACTACAACTGTACATATAAGTATGTATTCATTTAAATAACAATGAGATTAATATTTTTTGTTACATTACATCTTAAGTTTAATAAATTTCTATGATAACCTTTGTACCTGTGTGAGCTGAAAATACTAACAACAATATTCCTTTAACCAGCATTCGTAAGTATTGTTGCATATCTGTGCTATTACACAATTTATGGTATGTATTAACACCCAGTGTCACTAAAACTCTTTTATACTATAAAATAATCACACCTGATTCCAACTGGATTCAAAACAATCTGACAAGTTAAGAGAGAACAGCGCATCGTAGTATTTTGATTTCCTTCCATTCCATTCTTTTTGATGGCACACCACTCTAAATTATATTATAAATCCAAAAGATGCCGAAAAGGCATTACAAATGGTATCGAGTATCAGAAGATTAAACACGATTACCTTTTACTCCAGGGTTACAAGGAGTTCATAGACGCAGAGCAGCTGATGCCGATGTCGACGTCTGACCTCCGGCAGCCCGTGTGCGTGGAGCTGGCGTGTCTGGCGCGCCACCCGGCACCCCGGGCCTTGCCTGAAGCCACGCCCAACAGCCTCGACAGTCCAGGTAATTAATAGCTCCTCAATCTCTTACATGAGCAAATGAAAACAATTTGTATACTCAAAACTGACATCGCCGGCCGAGAAATGTGGCGGCATAATGGATACAAAAGGAACTTTTATTTTCTAATGCATTTTTATATACAAACACTGAGCTTCGTTCACACTCGCATCCACACACACGACATTTACACTTTAAAACGCTTATTGTTTACATTTGTTCGACATTCACCTCAAGATGTAATACGTACTTACTTAGGTAGGTACTTCAATGTCTTCTTTGCAGGAATTATCTTTGTTGATCCCTGTGTAGACTTGACCTTGTATTTCCTATAATACACTGTACTGACGTTTATTCACTGCATACACACATAACTGCGGGGCCGTTGTAGCACGATAGAAACGAGCCTCCAGTACCCAGCACCCGGTGATGTTAGGAATTCTTCCCCTACGAAACTAGCACTCAATCCAGTCATGCGTGACTCCATGTTCGTCTTATGTCTTACATTGCAGATACATTTGCATCATGCCTTACGCACCCTTTTCCTTCAGAGGGCGACATCGCATGCGAGAACGACTCGTCAAACTTGTATGTGAATCCTCTGGACGGTAGCGGCGGAGGCGGCGCAGTCGGGGCGGGGGCGGGTTCGGGGGCGGGGGGAGTTGGTGCGGTCTCTGAGTTTAACGGGGGGGTACGCAAGAGTGCGTCAGGGGACGGGAGCGTGTTGTGTGCGAAGGGTCCGCAGGGTGAGGGCTCGCCGCGCGGCTCTCGGGGTAGCTTGACTGGCGCCGCCGCCGCCGATGCGCTCAGCCCGGTGGGCTCGGGCCCGGCGGCCGGCACGCGTGCACTCGACGCCTCGCGCATCAGTCTGCCACCGCAGCTTGAGGAAGCGCCCGTAGCCACTGACGACGCCAAACCGAAACACAGGAAGGCGCGCTTCCAGCAGGTAAGTCGAGCCGCGCCGATCGTCTAGCTCCTCCGTTGCGGTTCCAAACGATACGAGTTTATACAAGTTATCTCACGTATCACTTTCTCGTTTCCCTGTAGTTTTGAATGCAAATCATACCTACTGTTATTTCCTAGCACAAGTCATACGTGACATGTACGCGTTTTGCACTCTTTCTTCTTCTTAGTCGGTCCAGTTAATATCGTCTTTAAAAACATCGATATTGAACACTGATTTTAAATTTCAGGATTGGTCGGAGGAAGAGAAGAGGCCGCCGAGAGGGATAGCCACGAGGATTATCAATCACCACATCCTATTTGGTAAGAATGTTTCTGACGGACTTTCAATTTGCCTCATGGTAAGTGACGAAAGCAAATGGGCTCTCCATTTCGACTGTAATCAGAGGACATTTCCCGGCTGATGATGAAGTAACGAAGTCATTTCATAAAACGCTGGATATGTAATCTTTCATTATAGGGATTTTTAGCAATAGATTAAAATAAAATGGTGGTCGCTAACCACCCAGCCAGATATTTTTTCCCGACAACTAAATATTTTAAAATCCGGTTATTACTCCGATAATTACAAGTGTTGATGTTCAGGTAAGAATGGCAACAAGCGGGGCGGCGGCTGGCCGCTGGAGAGCGACTCCCGCGCACGCTCCATACTCAAGAACAAGGAGTCGCGCGGCACCGACAGCGAGCTGCTGCTGCAGGACACCACCTCCCTAGGTGCTAACGTACGTACATAGACAGGACACGCAACTTGTTAAACGTATGTACATATATCCTATATCACAACAATAAAATTTTTTTGTGACCAAGCTGAGCTTGACGTGAACGATATTGTACGGGTTTTACTACTGACTAAATGAAGCGGTGATTTTCCTGAAGATGAGGCCTTTTTCAACCGACTTAAAAAAGGAGGAGGTTCTCGATCGAAGGCACTTAAACGTGTTAATTATTATTTAGTCTGTTTGCCTTTGTGGAAGTCGGCAAGGTTATGAGTGTTTCTTGCATATTCTCAATTACTCTTTGATTGTATACCAAGTGTTACATGACTGTATGAAACAGAAAAATATTTATTTAACTAAAACACACATGACATGGTAGTAAGGCTGAACCTATAATTTACAGGGCGACTCAGGCAGTGAGTCTTCGCCGATACGACTGAAGGACTTCAAAGGGCAGAACCACAAGGGCGGTGCGCCGGAGAGAGACCACCTCGTGACGTAGACGTCCGCGTGCGTCCGCGCAGACCACACGATACTCGCTTAATACTCCCGTAGCGTAGCAACCCTCGCCCCGCCTCGCCCCGCCCGCAACAAGCGAATATGACATTAATAAATTAGAGCGCAATAACATTTTGAATATTGAAAATAATTTTAACATATCATTGGGCGATTGTGACTGCTTTTTGAATAGACGATTTTCATTTCGTAGGGTTATATAAATATTGTAAAAAAATATATAATATTACTTAAATGTAATAATCGTTCATTCCAATCGAAACGTTGAGGTATCTATTTGTTAAGTTTTTTTACGTGCAATTATTAATTGCTAATTATAATTTTAAGCGATATAGTTTGTACAGCATAGTTGATGAAAAAAGAAGCAATTATTAAAATTAAAGATTTTCTGAAATTGTTAAGGAGTTTTTCTATTTCAGCTAAACAATGTCATTGCCCTTTTACGTAATTACTTTGTCCGTAAAATAATTCAAATTATCCTCCATATCGCCTATGTACGACTAGGCAAATACTTAAGTCATTCTAAAAAGAAATTTAAAATGAACACTACGTCAAATGTAATGAAGTAATGAAAACAAAGAAAATATATTCCTTAGTAGTCAACAATGATATTTATTTGGAAGCTAAATTCTTTTTCTATTTTAGTGTACAAATATAACATCCAACATTAGGAACGCAAGATACAATAATAAAATTATAATGAAAGGAGTCGGTACAAGAGCCTCAATTTTAAAATATACAAAACGTACGTTTCTATAATTCACAAACCAAACAGTTCCCATTGGAACTACACATAATATCACAAATCACATAATTTCAATTTTAAAAACGCTCTTCATTACGTACACATTTATATAATGGTCCAAAAAATAATACTCGCCGTCTTCGAATTAAATCTAACAATAATTTAATTAATACTATACAAGAATAACAAAATGACGAAAATATTTTTAAAATACTTTGGTTCACAATGAGTAACAATTATGTACTAGGTTGGTTTTAGGAAAACGAAGAAAGAGGGTTTGTGTTGTGCCCGCTAACTAACTAACATCAATACAATTCATAATAAACAATATTTAAATATATATACACAACTAGCTTTCGACCACAACTTCGTCTACATTCAGTTTATCGAATCATAATTCAGTTTATGGGGTGCTACTGGTATTTGTAAATACAGAAGATATGATTTCTGTGTACCAAATTTCGTCCAAAGCCCTTCAACTGTATCCAAACGTCACAAACATCCAAAATTTCACAATAATAATATTAGTATGAGTTTAGGCGTAGCAAACCAGAGGGGTAGAGGGAATCAAATAGGTCTGTAACAATCCAGAAATGTCAGAAATATGAATTTATTCCACGAAGAATTTACAGCCTGGCCTGACTTACGTCTGGTTTCAAACAGGGATCACATATACACTCTTATAAGAAAAACAGAAGATTAATTTTCGTTAACGCGTTGATTCATTAGTTCTAAAAATTTGTTTTAAAGGGATATATCTTGTCATCAATTGAATGTTAATTTTTCAAATATTCGGCTTATAGAGGCGTACAAACATGTTTAAAAAATTCTAAATATACTTTCACTTAACCTTTATGTAACTAAACGGATAAGCGAATGCACCTGATGGTGGAAGCGTGCTCACCCAGGAGCCTCAATTAAAAATATACAACTTAAGTCATATTGGACGGGAGCGGAGTATACCAAAAGCACACTCCCGTCCCTTACAGTTTTAATTTACGAACCTCAGTCATATTTGAATTTTACGTTAACGCGTACATGAATTCAGAATTATTAAAACATCAACGCAAGCGAAATGTAATTTTGAGAATCGATATAAAATGTATATATAATATCAGAGTCTAAATAAATATGGTATCACTGTATGTATATGGTATAAACTTTAAGGCCAGCAGCGGTTGAATATTTAATTTCGATAGAAAAATACATTAAAAATTACAGTTATTTTCATTTTAGTGTTATTCAATATAAAATAGTTTAGCTGTTTCATATATTAAGTCACCAAGAGTTCTGCACTTACTCTTGATACAATACCATATTTATTTGGACTGTGAATAAGCTAGACCAAAGCCAGGATAGACATTCCCCGTGAGATAGCTTAGCGCTATCGCGAGATAGGAAAGCAAAATTTTTTGTATATTATAAATCACATTACTACTTAACTGGAAGGCTACAGAATTGGACAAGGCAGTCCAATAGATAAAAACTCTAGCTATGCTTATGTTATACCTGGAGTGTATTCATGTAAGTCGAGTTCGGATTTCAACAATGCCTATTATATTAATAGCACAAGATTATCTGGCTACTGTCTGACGGGTTCTTCATACAATACGTTAATAGTATAATTTATTTTCTGTCTAACTGCATAGTTTTCAAAGTTATTGCTGCCGATTTGAAAGTCATATGTCAGCAATTACTGTTCAAATGTCGCGGTATGCACCTACGTTTTATTATTATTCTACGTTCTATTAAATTTTTAAGGTCATGAAAATTACAAGAATGTCTGCTACGAGTATTCGAGAATATAGAAGAAAACTGACGCAATTAAGACGAGGTACGACTCAGAAATATCTTACCGTAAGCTAAATATGCAAGACAGTGAGAGCACTTCATCAGTTCTCAATGCGGAAGTAGGAAAGGTGTAATGCAATGCTGCCCGGAGTAAAATAACGTAAGCGACAAAACAAAAATAGAGAATTTATTAAAAAATTGTTTCGTGTAGGAGGAATCTTTAGTAGGTACTGAGTCTAAGCCCCTGCAGTGGGGACATATGTATGTATATAGGCTGTTGATGTTTACCCGCGCAGTTCTGACAATCCAATCTTAACTTACACGATTACATTACCTTAAAGTGTATCAACAAAGACAGTGTAAAATCTATTACGTAAAATAATTATTGTAAAGTACTTTCTTATTAATGAATTTTGGGCTTTATATTACATACGAGTTTGTTTTATGTACACGTAATATTTATTAATGATAAAAAACAAGTATTATTTACAAAAACAGGATCATTCTCCTAATTACAATATTCGTAAGGTTTTCAATGATGGTTAAATCAAAACAATTCCACGCAGATTTTACACTCATTTTGTTGCATGTTGTAGAGGTATTTATGTACGTACATACAAAAGAGAACATTTATTTCAGACTATATTGACTTCATAAGTTTCTGATAAATCGAATAAAATATAATTATTATTATCCACATAGTACTTATATCTGAACACACAGGCACCTTACTTTATATATTCTTGGCAGTAATCATGGCACACGACATCTAAAGTTATTATCATGTAGCTCTCATTGCCTTCTTTTGTCTTTGCACAAAACACTATTACATTGACGTGACACAATTCCTGCTATATAATTCGTTAATGACATGAAAACATGTACAATATTTACCAATTTAAAGCTTCGAATAATAATAAAAATTATCACAAGTAACTTTGTCAATATTGTTGTGTCAAATTAATCAATATGAGATTGAAAATGCTTGAAACTGAGTATGAATAATATACACGATGTAACAAACAAATTTCTTAATTATGTCGTAATTGATCCATTTCACCTTCAATACATTCATCCCCTTGAATATTAAAAGAGTGGATACTCAAGAGACTGACTTAAATTAAAACATACGATCCAAAGTCGCCACTAATCCGCGGGTAACTTCAAAACGGAGACTATAAGCCCCGTCCCACACCTACCGATTCTTTTCTAGGTAGAATTGAAACTGGAAGGCTAGAATGCAATACAAAATATACCGATAGTCACACACCTACCGATCCGAACAATCAAGAAACGTTCCGGACTCTTCTAAGTAGAACAGAACAGAAATGTAGTGACAAGGCTTACAGAGAACCAACACGGAGTCTGCTTAACAGATAACAGTTCCAAATAAACATTTTCCTGTAATTTCCAATCAACCTTTCATAGCAAACGAGGCAGTTACAACGTGCACCAATGGATACAAAATACAATCTGTATAAAATCAGTCTTTTCAAGCTCATATTGTTAATTCAACTTTAGTGTCAAATCGATCAAAATATAAAATCGTGAGTGCATAATTATAAAATTATAACTAATTTAATTTACGGTAGTGATACTCCATATTCTTATAAAATATCCTCTGGCGTCATTCACTCCGCCGCTAAGTAATGTGGGTGTTCCTGAAAACGTAACCAATTATGAAGTGATTGTGCGTGTTCGACATGTGTTCGATCGACTTCATGCTAACCATCGGTCGACCTGCGTGCACACTGGGATCATATCTAGCAAACATATGCTTCATTACATTTAGAAAATAATATTACATTAAAAAAATCAAAATGGAGTAGTATAGCTAAGATTTCAGAAAACACCAGAAGTTTGCAACTTTTTTAAATTCTCAAATTTTTTAACTCGAATTTTTTTTGCAAATAAATAAAAATAACGTAATGAACCCCTTGATTCCCTTACATAACCAGCACTGGGAGAGGACAAATAATTCATATTTAAAACCTAATTTTGTATAGGGATTTTTGCTAGCCAGTTTTGCGCCGGGATGTCTCTTTCATCCATTCAATTCAATATTCAATATAACTTTATTGTACACCAAAGCTAAGTTAAAAATAAAATAAAAATAAATAAAAAATGTACAAAAGGCGGTCTTATCGCTGACAGCGATCTCTACCAGACAACCTTTGGGTAGAGGAAATAAGTAACAATATTTGGGTGGAGGTGTGACAGATATTGATAGATTATAATTAAATACTTGAATAAACACATATGTATACTTATATTAATAATATATAATATTAAATAATAATAATAATAAATACAGACAAATTAAATATACGTTATTTTATGGATACAATACATACTAGTACATAGGATTACTACATAGGATTAATTATTGAGAAAATGCGACTTAAGTTGGAATTTGAATGTGGCCATAGATTTGGCTTGCCTGATAGCCTCGGGAAGGGAGTTCCACAATCTAACGCTTCGCGCAGTGAAGGAGTCAGAGTAGAAGCTGGTGCGGTGGGAAGGGATGTCAAGTGTGAGCGTTTCTGAGGAGCGGAGGACACGATTAAGATTAGACGAGTGAAAGCTGAAGCGTTCTTTGAGATATGAAGGGGTACAGGGATTAAAGAGGACGGAATAGAGAAGGGAGAGGATGTGTAAGTCCCTACGGCGACGGACTGGGAGCCACTTGAGTTGAGTCCGGTATTCTGATACGTGATCAAATTTACGTAAACCGAATATAAAGCGAATACAGTAATTTTGAAGGCGCTCTAACTTACTCAGTAGCTCCTCAGTCAAATCAAGGTAGGACACATCTGCATAATCTAAAATGGACAGAAGAAGAGTTTGTGCAAGTAAAACTTTGGTGCTGGTAGGGAGTAAGTTACCTAATCGCCGAAGCTTTCGCTTTCATCGTGCATTACCGATCCCCGACGTTGGTTCTAGTAGTTAGTTGTAGTAGGAATTTGCTTCCCTCGTACATGACCGGCTCATGATGTTGGTTTTGTATAGGGAAACAAAAAATACTTGTACAAAACTCGGTTTAGGAAGTGGAGTGCTCTTTATGTAACTTGGGTATGTACGGGGAACAATGGTAATAAATGTACAACGTTGTTATAGTTACCCTGAGCGTGCTAGTGGATCGATGACCAGCGCTGACGTCGATCGAGCATTAAATGCAGTCTGAGGCAATATCTAAAACGTGTTCAAATTCAACTGTTATCTTACAAACATGATGATACAAATGACATCTTCGACCAAAGAGACAGAGTGTATAAAGTTTCCAGCGTTTCTAATAACAGGTATTTCTTGTTTTACTTAGAATACTTCCATACAAAATTGCTTTCGTTTTTAAAAAATCTTTTAAATAGAATCTATATATCAAATCAAATCTCTAATCAAATCTTTTAAAATAGAATAGCTGGCTTTGATAAGTAATTACCAAAAAATATGAGAACGTAAAACTTTGCTAATGCATATTGGATTAAAAATTATCAAAAAGTTTGAAAAAATGAAAATTATCAACAAACATCGTTGATAATAGCAAATAAAAAAGACTTCAACTATGACTAACCTATAGTAGCATCAAAGATTCAAAAGGCATTTTCAATGTCAAATCGTAAATCATACTAATTTTGACAATACCAAACGAATCAATTGAAGGTCATGTTAAGTAGTATTGGTTATTGATTCTCAACTACACTAGCGAAGTTTATTTGGTGAAAAACTCGACCCGACACAAAATGTTTACGATATAAATTATATTCGTGTAGTCATTATCAAGCCAAATGGCTAGCATAATCAAACTTGCTCAAACACAGTTTCAATTTTCAAATTGTTTTAGAGTTCCTCGTTTCTCGTAATATAACCTATCTCCATATTAACTATGATACACAAATATCACACATTTGATTAATTTTATTTTATATTCATATTTGTATATTAGTAGTGTATGTTATGTAGTGCATATTTTGTCTATAAGATCATTTAATTTAAATGTTGATTTCCGTAATCATTATTACTCTTTATTGCGACGTAAAGGAAGGACAAACAAATAAACATTAGTATTTATAATATTAGAAGGGATTAGTATGGAAGTTTCTAGAACTAGAAGTAAGGTCTCGCTTCCACCTGCAATGATACAAGCATCATCCATATCAACATGCACACAACTACCTGTGCCACGCTATAGTGAGCGCGGTCCTCATCTTGCCCCACAGCCACGGGTAGAGCCCGCCGCCCCGCCACGCCGCGCGCGCTACGTACTTGACGTAGTCGTACAGACCCCAGGGGGCGTGCCCACCGTTCACGTAGTACACGTACGTGAACCCGTCCCGGCACCGACCCTTTATAGAGTAGTAGTACGGCAGGAATGAGTGAAGACGGAATCTGAAATGTAAACCACAACATGACCTTAAGTACTTGCACACTCTGTTTGCCCCTCTGAAGTTAGCTCTCCGGCATTTCGCGCATGTACACTCGGAATACCTGTGTATTATTTTCGATACTAACTATCTCTATATGACATAAAACATTGGGACATTGCTTTCCTCCTGCTGGTCTTGCCTCCCATTATACGTCAATAATTGATACTTCTAACTAGCTAATTTGAGAGGGGCAAACTTAGTTTGCGAGTACTGTACTTAAGTAGCGATGTCGTCTTAATGTTAACAGTTTATTTAGAACTAGCGTTTTACCCACGACTTCGTCCGCGTGTACCTCAGAAATACCCAAGGGATCTACTTGTTTGAACTAGATAAAAAGTAGTCTATGTCCAACAAAAAAAACGGCAAAGTGCGAAACAGACTCGAGCACTGAGGGTTCCGTACAGAATATTAATAATTAACAAAATGAAAATCATAAATAATAAGTAAAATGCCTGACTTTTAGCACTAAGAATAAACCGACAGGCGCTAGAACAGTTTGTAACCATCAAATTTTAATGAGATATAATTAAATTCAGACTTAATACTTGTGCTGCAAGACCTTGCTTCTTGACCAATTTCATGATTCTAGGTCAATGAGAGGTACCCTATAGGTTTTGATTTCTTGTATGTCGAAAAATGCGGCTTAAACAGCCATATCTTTTTAATGCGTTGACCTAGAAGCTTGATTTTTTTTGCAGTTCCAAGGGTCTGGAGATATTTGATATTAGTTTTAAGTTGATAACAAAGTGATCCATTTTAATTTCGCATTTATAATATCAATATGCATTATATACAGTTTGTTAGCAAAAACACAACAACTCTGTTTATAAAATTTGCTCAAATAGTAGATAAGATAAACCTATGTGTTGTTTATACACTCGGAAGTATTTTAATGTATTGAATTGTACAATAGCAAACGAATGTGAAAAAACAGTATTTAAAAGTGTGTAAGAGTTGATGGATCAGACAGAGACTTTATTTCAATTGCAATAGGCAGTGTTATCGTTTAGTTATTGATAGTAATGATAGTACATATTTACAAAGCGTTGTCGGTAAAACGTAGATAAAATTCTGCACCGTCATAAATGTGTCCACGGTTAGTCATATACACGCAACTAGGTCATTGGATATTGCGAGGTATTCTGTCAATAGGTATTTAAGTCGAACACGAGTTGATAAAACGTATTGATTGCCAAATATCGTAAATATTGTTCTACAAATATCATCGCTTTTGAACTAGAAATGGTTGTGAAGTTGCTACATAAAAAATCGTAAAAATGCAATAATTTTCCAACCGTAAATCTTAAAATAAATTTGAAATATGTAAGAGTATCTAAGGAATACGCTGCATTGATACACGAATTGTTTTCTTAACTTAAAAACAATCTACATAGCAGCCATTAGATTTGCTATCTCCTAAACACAAAACAATAGCAAACATATATAATTGCCATAATATTTGTTATGTCTACGCAATCTTACTCTTGATTGGTAACATAACACGTATGTTATACCGCCTCCGTGGCTTAATGACTAAATGTTGGACTATCAATCAGGAGGTCCCGGGTTCGATTCTAAGTGGTACTTATCGGCACTCGGTTTGGTTCATGGTAGGGCATGGCATTTTCTGTCCGCCTGGCTATTATTTACCACCATGATACCGAAGTCTACCGCCAATAAAAGTGTTAATAGCATATATATTCCGGTATGAAAGGTAGCAGAGACTGCCTTCATTAGCTTGATACTTCTGGGTACGTACGCTTACAACCCAAAGGCCTAACACCATAATTTTTTTTAAAGATATTCAAGAGTTTTGTTGATGGGCAGATCTATCGATATGCAGCTGGGCAGATCTAATTTAATGTCCAATACAACATTTATTTGTTACTGGATCAGCTTGTACTTCAAAAGCACAGAACTTTAATTTCCATGGCCTCTAACGATATTTTTTTCAAGGCGTAACATTTATTTCTATTATAATTTCCCACAAACACGTGAATTTTACCAATAATATACACGTCACCAGAGAAGTTTCATTGTTACAGTACAGGCAGCAAGGACAAGTTGAATGGACATGAATATATAATTTAGGAGAATATTATAGTTTTGTGCGTTCGACCTTGACTATCTATGAAGTTTGATTGCTTCTATTTAAACTAGAACTGACAGTGATATGATGTTTGGATAAAGCATCAGCAACAACAAACGACTTCATGCACGCTTTTTATGTATATTGGATTTGCTTTTGAGCATTATCTTACGACGATAGGGCCGTTATATAAATAGTGTGCTTACCGAGACGCCGTAACCCAGTGAGGCGATAGCGATTTCTTTTGTCATACCGGAACACAACAGTTCTATTAACACTGTTGTTTGGGGGAAGACAGGTAACATGGTGGTAAGTAGCCAGGCGGACATATAAAATAACCTGCCATCAACCACACCGTGTACCAATAGGTACACAGGAATCGAACCCGGAATCCAGATTGTGAGTCCCAACTGTATAGCCTAGTCCAGAGAGGCGGTTAAAATAACTAATATGGACAACACAGACTTTCAGGTCTTCGCAAGTAACGATACTGACCGTAAATTATTTAAATACTCGTACTCCAGAATTAAAGTAGGAACGGAAGGTAAGGTTAGATTTTTTAAAGAATGTTTCTAAAATTGTAGAACAGGAAAGAGGCACCAGAGACCAGGAATCATTTAATTAATGTATCTTCCTTAACAGAACTGCCACCACATTAAAGTAAAATTAAAAGACAGTTTACTTCACCTGAAGGTTACTATTGGGATGTATTCAAACGAAGAGTAAATCGGAACATTCTACATAGAAACACGACCCTTTCAATGACAGCTAATTCATCAAAATACAATGAGTGGTTTAATAAATATGAGGGAACAGATAAACATACATACATATAGGTTTCTAAAATCATAACCCTCCTTTGGCATCGCTGTAGTCGGGTAATTAACATATATACAAGATGGAAATAATTTAAACAGGAGAATAGAGACCTAGCGCTTGGCGCCTTGCCAAAAATACGATCAATCTCTTTGAAGACGATTTGAGGCACTGACCTCCTTTGTTCATAGAAGAGTATTGCTTCATTGTTAGTTGTGAGTACATGAAGGAATATCGCCTTGACGCGGTGCTCGTGCGGCGGCTGCGGCATCGGACCCGACAGATGGTTGATCAACACCTCCAGTAGCATAGTCGCAACGCCGGAACGACGGTACGACCGCGCTACCCCTGAAAATATTTTGATGAAAATACACTAAAACATTACACATATAAGGCTCATTACAGACGGTCTGCATTTGGACCACAAGCCAACTTCATTGCGATCCAAATGCAGTTGCCATACAATTATTCTATATAGTTGTACAGACTGCATTAAAACTTGAATGAACCTATATTCCCGCTGCATTTTTGCAGTCTATCTGTTTTAGCTCTATCACTAGGGTAGACATGAGAGACCATCCCACATAGATCGAATAGTCGGACTTCACACGAGGAGAATCAACACGCTTGTCAGATAGGTAGATATTGTTGCCCATCTCAACCCAATAGTTATTTTCGTTTAGTCGCTTTTTACGACACCCGCGGGGTAACTTTTATATTGACAATATGACGCTAGTGTAGATAAATATAATACAATGTGTAAATTAGTAATTTCAATAATAATAAAAGGAAATACCACCACGTACGTAAACAGATCTTATCGCTCTAAGTAAAAATATATTTAACTATGTAGCTCGACGAGTCAGTGAGCTGAAATGGCAACGGGCAGGCCAAAGTGCTCGAAGAATTGATAACCGAAGGGAATTAAGAATTTCCGAGTGGCGATCACGTAATGGGAAACGTCTACCAGGCCGTCCCCCAATAGACGGACCGACGACCTAGTTAAGGCGAAACCCATTCAGAATAACTGAGACGGAGGGTTGTCAATTTGAGTAAAGGCAATATCGCTGCCACTTACAACTAGAATATAGGGCATAATTTGAAACTGGTTGCAGAAAAAACATTTTTTTTTAGTATCGTTTGACCGAAAAGCTACCTATTATTGTATGTTGAACAGAGCTCAGACATAATGATAGCCTGGGCGCAGTGCATGGTTGTGATACGGCCTTGGTAAGGACATGGGATTATCAAACTAAACCAGCTTGAAACCACTGCACAGGGACTGTCAGACACTAATTAAATTCAGTTTAGAAATAGTTGTAACCAAGTTGTAACATCAAAATAATGATAGTCAATGGTGATCGTTTAATAAGATCTCTTGGGCTTAAGATTGTTGTTATCAATTCAATTTAGTAATTAAGCCAGACAATACTAATTGTAAGCCTAATCTAATAATAAGTAGATGATTATTTTTATTTCGAGATGATTTTTTTTGAGTAATCTAAAGATTTTATCATATAGATCTCACACCTTTTTTCTTTTGTGTATCAGCGTGATATTTTCGGCAGAAATGTAGGAAATATGGAGATAGAGAGTAAAAAACCGGTCAAGTGCGAGTCAGACTCGCGCACCGAGGGTTCCGTACAGAATATGAATTAACATACTGAAAATCAAGCTCTACCGAAAATGTCAATCCGATTGAAGAATCAACTTTATGGTTACATAACATACCCGATGTATGACTCTTAACTGCAAAATTAAGTTGGTAAACATAAAACATATGTTTTTGCAGTGTAATAATTTAAAAATCCTGGTTTTAGATTTATTCCTACAGTTTGTTTATTGTACATATAAAAATATTACAGAGACAAACATAGCTAAAATTAAATTGTACAATTTGAGTTGCCTATCCCTAAAGAGAGATTTCTCAGTTGTGCTATAAAACCTTACTTCTTATCAAATTTCATGATTCTAGGTCAATGGGAAGTATAGGGCACTTCCCATTGAGGTTCTGGTTCCCTTGCATTTTGTATGGAAATGGTTTAAAATACAGCTATATATTTTTATTGTGTTGTCCTATAAGTTTGATTGTTTCACAGATCCAAGGGACAGCAGACTTGAGTATTCAATATTAATTTCAACTTATCAATCTCACATATCTCCATGTGTTCCTGAGAAAAATGGTCTTGACAGACGGACAGCAAAGTAATTCTATAAGGGTTCCTTTTTTTAAAGTATGGAACCCTAAAAAACGAGAAAAACATTCAATAACCGATTTGGCTATCCTTCAGGTTAAACATAATAGTGTGAATTAGGAATTACATTAAGAATGTCACTTACCTAAAGATAATATATAGGCTACTAGTGTATCCTTTGAAGCAAACCATCGTGACAGAATCCCTCGGTCTTCAGCATTCAATTTGAGATACGGTTTAATTTCAGCTACAATCAGACCAATGATCTGAGACTTGTACACAGCGGCGAGGGCAAAGAATCTGTCTGAAGAGGTGATGTCTTCATACCATGACTGTGGATACTCTATCGGAAACCAGTCTCTACATAGAGATCTTACCTGTAAGTTTTAGAAGAGTGAATTTTCATTTATAACCTAAACATATGTAATCAAATCTGCTGACTATTTTTTTTTAAGAATAACCAATTTGTACATATTAAAAATACAGCAATTTTGAATCCTTACAAATTATTATGCTTCTCCAAAAATTTCATAAATAAACATTATTTTAAATTACATAACAGATACATTTGTATCAAGACATATTTACAAAATAACAATAATAAGTGTTAAAAGTGGGTGTTTAATTTTACCAACTAGAACAGCTTATGCGCTTATAGAACAAAGTCTGAAGTAATCAATGAAGTACAAGTAGCACACACAGAAAGAAAATTCACGAATTTCAGTTTGAATAAAAAAAATGCATTGTAGTTGTCTTCATAATCTGTTTGAAAAAGCCCACTACTATAAGAAGGCATATCATGGGGGCGCATAGTGATATATATATATATATATTGGTTTTGTAGTTGAGCAATATGTTTAATCGAGCCCACATACTCACCCAAGTTGATGCATTTATACTGACATAAACCAATGAAAAATAATATTTGTAAAAGCTTTTAACTGATTTACACTTTTAAACCAATATATATACCCTACATAGAACAGGGGATTATGTTTGGCATATGGCTCAATTAATTAACTAACTATGAAACTCACCTCTTCCAAGTCATCAGGGCACAAGAAACGCAACTGTATATCCTTTAGAGAGCATTTTGCTTCTTTCGACTTCTCAATTATTACTTGGAAGCCTTCAGAAAGGTACCTGAAATATACCATCACAATAATATTGTGATAGTGAGTTTCTCTGTTTGTTACCTCTTGATGCCCCAACATCACAACTAATCATGGTAAAGTTTGATACACACAGTACATGGCAGGATACGATCTGGTTTTCATTCAACCGATTTCCAGTTCACCTTATTTTTATCCTGATTTAAGGTCCTTGCAGACGAAGTCACGGGCAAAATCTAGTCTGTCTAAGATAACAATGAACTAAGCATAACGAGGTCCTTATGTGCACCCCAACCAAATTATAAATAACTCTTATGCCAGAGAATTCTATTTTAAATATTACTTCCATAGGAACATATTACTGCCAACATGCCATGGGCTAAACTTGTGCCAAATTTCTTTAGAATTCTTCTCATCATCAAATTGTATCAAACTCAATTAACCTTTAAATTTTAGCACAATAAATATAATCTTTAATGAATTCTTTTTTTTAAAACTCAAATTTCATAGTAAGTAAAAAGAAATAATTTTCATGTGTTAAATATTATTTGAATTTTAAATAGAGTTGCAAAACAATAAAATAATATGTTCACATTACAAGGAAGTTTATATGAGCTTTTATCACATTTCATAAACAGGGATGACACAGTAGGAAAATAATTTATTTATACTTATTTGCAATATAAATTCGGAAAACTATGAAACTGAAATATGCGAGTATTTCGAAACATCAAGTATCATATTCCAAACCGTCCAATACCGTCTGACACAGATATCGGACACATTGGTCGTTCAATTGGACAATTTAATCCAATTATATAGCCCAAGGGAGACAATACCGACGTACAAACAATTACTATCGTCGCGATGAATTCGATCTCAATTTAGCAGTGCGAAAATTACGTTAGTTGCAACTCACCAAGTGAACCCAGCCATTCGGTAATTTGGCCATTAATACTACTATACTAAACACTAATCACTGGGGAATCTTTTTATCATTGCACGGTGTTATCAATCTATTAAGACTACGATCGAAACGATAACATTTTTCTTCGTAAGATCTACAAAGACCACCGATGAAAATAACAATTTTGACAGTCAATTTAACAACCGAAACTGACAGTGACAGCTGACAGCAGTTGTTAGTGTTGCCTGTAAAATTGACATATTGTGAAGCGCAGTCCGAAACGTGCTCACGCAGCTCTTTACAAGATATAATACAGTACAGTGAGTGCGGAACAAATGCTCCTAGTGCGGAACGACTATCGATAAAATGACTTAACTTGGATTTTAGTATATTTTAGTGTAAAAAGAGGTGAAAAAAAAATTAATTCATTTCAATATGTAAATATTTTTCAACAAAATATAAAATAAAACAAAATTAAACAACTACACTCGCACTCAGATTTTTGTACATATTACGTAGTTAAATGCAGCCGGTCATCTCAACCTGAATATTTTTTGGGTTCCGTACCCTAAAAGGAATAAGGAACCTTTATAGGATCAATTCGTTGTACGTCTGTTTGTGAAGACCCTTTTTCTCAAGAACGCGTGTAGGTATCAAATTGAAATTAATATCAAATATTCAAATGTCTAGATCCTTGGACTTGTAACAAAATCAAGCTTCTAAGTCAGCGCAATAAAAAGATACAGCCAAACATACTGCATATTTCGACGAAGAAGGAATCAAAACCACTAGGATACTTCCCATTTACCTAGAACCATGAAGTTTGGCAAGAAGCAAGATCTTACAGCACAAGTATAGGTAAGTATATAAAACTGAAAAGTATACATTTTTATTATATCTCTTTAAAATTGGATGATTACAAACAATTCCAGCGGCTGTTAGTGAATTCTTAGCGTTATTTTGTTAACAATTGCGCATTGATTTAAGTCAGGCATTTTACCTATTATATTTATGATTTTCAGTTTATTAATTATTCATATTCTGTACCGAAGCCTCGGGGCGCGAGTCTGAATCAAGTGTGATTCAGACTCGCGCCCCGGGGCCGGTCTTTTTCAGACGACACCCGCGGAATGGCACGGGGTATATAGTACTCCATTGTTAAGTTATGATGGTTATTTATGGTTAGGTATGATATAAATTAGCGCGTTCAAATGTAACTAGAAACCAACTTCAACTGCCCTGAAAGTATACAGCATTCAATCCCTAAAATGTTTACCCTTAGATGTAGAATTATCTGGGTACATATTTGTTTTTGGTTTTTGTTGATTTTCTCAAAAAGCTCTGAATCAATTTTAATAAAATTTATATAAGACCACATCTGAAGTGTCCTCTGCCAAACAAACAAAAATCTTCAAAATCGATTCATAATTGATAGAGCTATCGCGTAACATACATACAAAAAATACACAGTCGAATAGAGAAACTCCTCCTTTTTGGATGTCGGTTGAAAATAACCCAAAGTTTATAATCAGGGAAGGCTTCAATCAATAAAGAAATTGATGTGCAATAGATAAATCAATAAAGCGCAAATTTTAAAATGTTTGCTAGTTAGGATATTCTTAGAAAGTGCAGTCGTCTTAAAAGATCTACGAATAGATAGAGTATACGTTCTTTATAAACAAGAGCAGATGTAGGAATACATATAAACTATAATACAATTTATACCTACATATAAATCCGCACATGTTACTATAGTTGGTAGAGTACTTGTGCCAGAGGATTTGATTTCCATCTCGTCGATGTTGGCCAGACGCTGCGGTGTCGACTTACAGTGGTATCTCCGCTGGGGACGAGATTCACACGGACTGTCTCGGAGTCTCAGGGCAACCACTTGAAGTACAGTACAACTGGTGATTACTAATACCCACGTCAAGCCTTGTCGACGGCTTCATCAAATGCAAATTACCCAATTGAATTTATGTGATACTTAGTTTATAGGTAAAAAGTGATCGTACTGATCGGTAAGTTAAAAAACCGGCCGTGTAAGTCGAAATCACGTACCGGGGGATCCGTACAAAATATGAATAATTAACATGCTAAAATTTTAAAACAATGCTCTAACGAGAACCGTAAAAAATGATTTTTGTGTGATAAATTTAAAAGATATGGTTTCCAGCTTGGTTTCTACATTCTTGAGGTAAGACATTGCTTAAATATCTCATCCTACATCAAAATATGGGGCACAAACAGCCGTATATTTTTATTGCATTAATAGTCTAGTCAATAAGTTCAAAAACGTGAAAAATAGAGATAAAGGTCCTAAAAATATGAGCGATAGCTCATTGGATTTGGAATCACCTCTAGAAAAATGTTTTTGAAGGATTTTGGTGCAGGTAAAAAATTGCAATTGTTATTAACAAAATAAGACGAAAAAAATGATATTTAGTTTTTCGTTAATAACTCAAAAAATATTAATATTTAAGGAATTTGGAAAAAAGTTTGTTAAAGAGAAGAAAATTTCCGATAAAAAAGTTCCTACTCATGGAACTCTATCTCTATTATTTATAATTTTAATTTGACGTTGAAAATAGGGCTCCGCGCGGCTGTTACGGTATGCGCGCTCCACCGCTAAAATGAGTTCATCAGATAAAATAATTTTTTTATAACATAAAATGTGATTTTAAAAATTAGAAATTTTTTTAACACTTGAAAGAATCGAGCCCCGTTGGAAAAAATGTTTTATCACCATTTTTCAAAAAGTTATTCAATTGTTAACTAACACATTTTTTCCTAATCTCCGTTATCATAAATAATGGGATAAAAGTTATAAATAGTTGGCCTATAAATTTGAAACTTCGTGGAGCCCTTTTGATATATATACTTTATAAGATCCTGCGATTAATGTTCATAAAAGTTTATTAATTTGTTAATTATGATTTTTTTATAACTATTGCAAAATTAAATGTCTAAAAATGTTGATAAAAAAAATTTCAATAAATTTTTAGCTATGCCCTTTTTCACATTGAACAATGGCGGTAATTTACATAGGTTATGAATTTTTTACGTTATTTGTTTATAAAATGGTTTTAAACAAATAGAGAAATTCAATATTTTTGAAATTTTTTTTGCTATTTTGTTGTTAAGAAAATTTCCAATAAAAAAGTCCGTACTTTCGTCCGGACTTTTTTATTGGAAATTTTCTCCTCTTTAACGAGCTTTTTTCCAAATTCCTTAAATATTAATATTTTTCGAGTTATTAACGAAAAACTAAATATCATTTTTTTTCGTTTTATTTTGTTAATAACAATTGCAATTTTTTACCTGCACCAAAATCCTTCAAAAACATTTTTCTAGAGGTGATTCCAAATCTAATGAGCTATCGCTCATATTTTTAGGACCTTTACCTCTATTTTTCACGTTTTTGAACTTGTTGACTAGACTATAACCTAGGTGTTAACGACGACGAAGGGTAAGTGTGACTTGGTGGTAAGTTAAAACACGAGTATAAAAACGAATGGACTGTATTCTATATTTTAAAACGACATTTTACATGAAACGAAAAAAAAGCTACATAGCGACACAGAAAAACCAAAAGAAGACAGACATTTTGACATAACATTTTTTTCTAATAAAAACAAATTTATAAACAGCCAGCAACACTAGGAATTCGATTTTTTCACAGATCCAAGATATCGCGATATTTATTTCGATTAGACACCTTCATGCATTCCTGAGATAAAGGATTTTGACCGACTACCGGGCGTACAACAAAGTGACCCGATAAGGGATCAAGGGAAAACATTTCTGAAAACTTCACCTCTATTCACAAAGAAAAGTACAGGTCCATATATATGACCCTCAAAGCTCCTACAAAATATTATCAGGGAATAACATATTTATTTCGGATTTTTTAAACTTCTAAATGAATTAGACTTTGTATCTTTGTTCAATTTCCTCAAGACACTCGTTGAGCTATATTTAACCGAATTATATGGTTCACTAGCTTCTGCCCGCGGCTTCGCCCGCGTGGACTTTAGGATTTATCCAATTAGATAAATCAACTAAATAACAAATATGAAACTGACGTGACGCTTTCCGCCAACGAATAATTATTTGGATATTATTCATACTACAATTCTAAAATCGATATAAAATATGGGTAAGAGATGGGGGTAAAAGGGTGCAAGATTCGCACATAAAAATTGGTCAAGCCGTTTCGCAGCAGTGCAACCACAAAAACCGTGAAATTTTTATATATAGATAGTTTCATAATGTGTGAAACTACGTCACACTTAATTTTTATCAGTAAGGCTAACTACCCATTTTCATGCTGCTGACTTCGGCAAACACAGAGTTCCCATAAAAACTTTCAACCCCTATTCACCTCCATTAAAAATATGCGGAAACACGTATTTATTTGTTTCCACTCTCTAACCACTTAATAGTTTTCTTGTTATTATCTTCAAAAATGAGGAACTGAAATTTTAATTTGCATCCCTGATTTCACCCTTTAGGGGAAGATTTTTCTAAAACACAAAAAACTGAGTATGAATTTTCATGCAGATGACTACAAAAACATCAGAGTTATCATACAAAATGAACCACCCCATTAATAACCTGTGCACGTAGTACACGCATTTCTTTGTTTCAAATCTAGCCACTTACTTAGTATCAATTTTCATGATATTGACTTCAAATACAACAGAGCTCCCATACAAACTTTCATCCCCCCTTTCATCCCCATTAAAACTTCGTGAAACACGTATTTCTTTATTTCTAACAACCACATACCAATTTTCATAGCACTATCTTCAAAAATGGTTGACTTCCAAATAATTTTGTATCCCTGTTTCCACTTTTAAGGGGTTGATTTTTTAAAATCGCTAAAACACGTCACTCTTAATTTTATTTCACAATTTTCATAATATTGACTTCAAAAACAACACAGTGCCCATGCAAACTTATCTTCAAAAATGACGGACTTTCGTACAAACTTACATCCCTTATTTTACCCTGTTAGGGGTGGAATTTCGAGAAATCCTTTCTTAGCGGATACTTTCACTTTACAAAAAACGCAGCCTCCAAATTTCATGGCTATAGGACCAATGGTTTAGGCTGTGCATTGATATATAAGTCAGTTAGTCAGGACTTTGAATTTTATATAATATTCATATCAAAATGTGTACCTAAAAATAATAATACGAGTACTCGTACCTATTGTTTAAAAAACTATCTGCCTCCGTGTCTTAAAAATGGCAACATGTTTGTACTAACAACCCTGAGGTCCCATGTTTTGATTGATTTTTTGTTTTTGTACATACAGTTTTGACCATAAGTCCCAGTACTTATCGGTACTTGGTTTGTTTGGTGGTAAGCCATTGCCACTGCCTGGCTCGCTACCACCATGTTACCTAAGTCTGCCTACAGCTAAGCAGTGAATTCCCTGCCGGCTGTGTTTCCCATGCGATACAACCTAGATACCTTTAAGGCCAGAGTGAATAGACTATTCCTATGCAACCGTGAACGATCCTAGACCACATCGTCGCTTAACTTGATCGACATTGTAATAAAACGGAATCCTACCGAATGTTAAAAAAATCATGTTAGATGAAGGTCAAATACAAACCCATACAAAAACAACTATTTACGAACTTTTATACAAACTTACATCGCCAATTTTATCTCTCATTCCGTTAGGTCTTAGTTTTATAAGCCTTTTTAGAAGATGGGTAGCAGAATCTAGCTATGTAACTACAACATCTTACTGCGAGAAAGGAGAAGAATAGAAAGAAGAAAAAAGAAGAATAGAAAGAATAAGAAGGAAGAAAGAAGAAAAAGGAAGAGCAAGGAAGAAGGAGGAAGAAGAAGAAAGAAGAAAGAAGAAGGAAGAAAAAGAATAGAAAAAAAAGAATAGAAAGAAGAAGAATAGAAAAAGAAGAAGAAGAAAAGAAAGAAGAATAGAAAGAAGAAGAAAGAAAAAGAAGAATAGAAAAAGAAGAAGAATAGGAAGAAGAAGGAAGAAGAAAGAAGAAGAGAAAGAAGAAGAGAAAGAAGAAGAGAAAGAACAAGAAGAAAAAAAGAATAAAAAAGAAGAAGAATTGAAAGAAGAAGAATAGAAAGAAGAATAGAAAAAAGAAGAAAGAAGAGGAAAAAAGACGAATAGAAGAAGAAGAAAAAAGAAGAAGAATAGAAAGAAGAAAAAAGAAGAAAAGAAGAAGAACAGAAAAAAGAATATAAAAAGAAGAAGAAAGAAGAAGAAAGAAGAAGAAAAAAGAAAAAGAAGAAAAGAAAAAGGAAGACGAATAGAAAAAAGAAGAAGAAGAATCGAAAGAAGAATAGAACGAAGAAGAAAGAAGAAGAAGGAAGAAGAAGAAAGAAGAAGGAGGGGAAAAAGAATGGAAAGAAAGAAGAAGAATAGAAAGAAGAAGAAAGAAAAAAGAGAAGAAGAAAGAAGAATAGAAAGAAAAAGAATAGAAAAAAGAAGAATAGAAAAGAAGAACGAAGAAGGAAGAAGAAGAAAGAAGAAAGAAGAAGAAGGAAGGAAGAAGAAGGAAGGAAGTAGAAAAAAGAAGAATAGAAAGAAGAAGAAACAAGAATAGAAAGAAGAAGAAGAAGAATAGAAATAAGAATAAGAAGAAAAAGAAGAAGAATAGAAAGAAGAATTGAAAGAAGAAGAATAGAAAGAAGAATAGAAAAAAGAAGAAAGAAGAGGAAAGAAGAAGAATAGAAGAAGAAGAAAAAAGAAGAAAAAGAAGAAGAAGAATAGAAAGAAGAAGAATAGAAAAAAGAATAGAAAAAAGAAGAAGAAAGAAGAAGAAAAAAGAAAAAAGAAGAATAGAAAAAGGAAGATGAATAGAAAAAAGAAGAAGAAGAATCGAAAGAAGAATAGAACGAAGAAGAAAAAAGAAGAAGGAAGAAGAAGGAAGAAGAAAGAAGAAAGAAGAAGGCGGGGGGAAAGAATAGAAAGAAAAATAGAAAGAAAAGAAGAATAGAAAGAAGAAGAGAAAGAAGAAGAACGAATAATAGAAAGAAGAATAGAAAGAAGAAGAAAAAAGAAGCAAGGAGAAAGAAGAAGAATAGAAAGAAGAAGAATAGAAAGAAGAATAGAAAGAAGAAGAATATAAAGAAGAATAGAAAGAAGAATAGAAAGAAGAATAGAAAGAAGAAGAAATAGAAGAATAGAAAAAAGAAGAAGAAAGAAGAATAAAAAGAAGAAGAATAGAAAAAGAAGAAAGAAGAAGAAGAAAAAAGAAGAAGGAAGAAAGAAGAAGAGAAAGAAGAAGAAAAAGAAAAAAAGAAGAATAGAAGAAAGAAGAGGAAAGAAGAAGAATAGAAGAAGGAAGAAGAAGAAAGAAGGAAGAAAAAAGAAGAAGAAAAAAAGAAGAAGAATAGAAAAAAGAATAGAAAAAAGAATAGAAAAAAGAAGAAGAAAAAAGAAGAAAAAAGAAAAATAGAAAAAAATAGAAAAAGGAAGATGAATAGAAAAAAGAAGAAGAATCGAAAGAAGAACAGAACGAAGAAGAAAAAAGAAGAAGGAAGAAGAAGAAAGAAGAAAGAAGAAGGCGGGGGAAAAGAATAGAAAGAAAAATAGAAAGAAAAGAAGAATAGAAAGAAGAAGAAAAAAGAAGTAAGGAGAAAGAAGAAGAATAGAAAGAAGAAGAATAGAAAAAAGAATAGAAAAAAGAAGAAGAAAAAAGAAGAAAAAAGAAAAAAGAAGAATAGAAAAAGGAAGATGAATAGAAAAAAGAAGAAGAAGAATCGAAAGAAGAATAGAACGAAGAAGAAAAAAGAAGAAGGAAGAAGAAGGAAGAAGAAAGAAGAAAGAAGAAGGCGGGGGGAAAGAATAGAAAGAAAAATAGAAAGAAAAGAAGAATAGAAAGAAGAAGAAAAAAGAAGAAAGAAGAATAGAAAGAAGAAGAATAGAAAGAAGAATAGAAAGAAGAATAGAAAAAAAGAATAGAAAGAAGAAGAATAGAAAAAGAAGAAAAGAAAGAAGAAGAAAGAAAAAGAAGAAGAAAGAAAAAGAAGAAGAATAGAAAAGGAAGAATTGAAAGAAGAAGAATAGAAAGAAGAATAGAAAAAAGAAGATAGAAGAGGAAAAAAGAAGAATAGAAGAAGAAGAAAAAAGAAGAAGAATTGAAAGAAGAAAAAAGAAGAAGAATAGAAAAAAGAATAGAAAAAAGAATAGAAAAAAGAAGAAGAAAAAAGAAAAAAGAAGAAGAAAAAAGAAAAAGAAGAATAGAAAAAGGAAGACAAATAGAAAAAAGAAGAAGAAGAATCGAAAGAAGAAGGAAGAAGAAAGAAGAAAGAAGAAGGAGGGGGGAAAGAATAGAAAGAAGAATAGAAAGAAGAAGAAGAATAGAAAGAAGAAGAAAGAAGAAAGAGAAGAAGAAAGAAGAATAGAAAGAAAAAGAATAGAAAAAAGAAGAATAGAAAAAGAAGGGAAAAGAAGAATAGAAAGAAGAATAGAAAGAAGAAGAAGGAAGAAGAAGAAGGAAGAAGAAAGAAGGAAGAAGAAATAAGAGGAAGATAGAAGAAGAAGATAGAAGAAGAAGAAATAAGAAGAAGAAAGAAGAAGAAGAAATAAGAAGATAGAAGAAGGATATAGAAGAAGAAGAAGAAGAAGAAGAAGAAGAAAGAAAGAAAGAAAGAAAGAAAGAAAGAAAGAAAGAAAGAAAGAAAGAAAGAAAGAAAGAAAGAAAGAAAGAAAGAAAGAAAGAAAGAAAGAAGAAGAAAGAAGATAGAAGAAGAAGATAGAAGATGAAACCTAGAAGATGAAACCATAGAAGATGTGGATTTCAGACTTATCCAAAGGGACTAGTAGGTTGATGGGGATAAAAAGTATACTATTTCCTTTTCCTGACCTACAACGATCCCTGTACGAAAAATTGTCTGACTGTTCGTCAAACAAAACGTAGAAGAAGGACAAACAATCAAACTCATTTAACATGTATAGTATGGGTTATGTAGATCCATTACGCAGATTACGAATAGCAAGTAAATACAATCATTAGTTGCATACGCTACCTTAAAGTTCGCCACCACTGCACACACAGGGTTGGTACTTGGCTTGTACCATGAAGGTAAAAAGATTATCGCTCGCTTTGGGCGGGCGGCACAGTAACATTATGTTACATCTTTTTAGCTTCGTCGCTGGCAGCGAACAACCGATCGAAATCCGTTTAAAATTCGAATTCCGGGTTCATAAAAAATGCACCAACTCCGAAAGCAATCCGAAACAAAGCAAAGTTTGTGGTACTGGCCCAGGGTCGCTATTTTGTCGCATAGTGAGTACTATGCCTGTGTAAATTGTTGATTTGATACATCACTTACGGAATCGGGATGACATCGCCATGTCAGTCGATTTAAAGCCGAGACCACACGGATCAATTCCGAATGCGATTAGGTAAAAACAGTGAAAAAGTGAAACAAAAAAGCAACAGCGAAGATAATTGTGTAAAATTGAGCATGCTACCCTCCGCCCCAGTAATTAATATCTCATGTGTTGAGTTACAAAAAGAGCTGTAAACTGTACGGCATCAATCCGTCTGTCGGTGGGTCCGTCTGTAACGCGAGCCGCTTGCGCACGCGCTGCGTTTCGCGCGCCATTGGCATCCAATCCTAATATTCTTAATATTTCAGCCGAAGATGCATCATTACTTAACAACAGAAGCTTACTTATTATAAGTTTTGTTTTTCTTTAGCAATTTTGAGGAAACTGGTTACAAGGATATCGTGTCATGTTTATATGTCAGAGTTTTACTATTTCATTTTTATATATATTTTTGTTTTAGGTGTATTTTTAATTTTGTGTTAAAATAAGCATGAAAATATATGTATCGTCGAGCTTAAATTTATGATCTTTACGTATATATATTTTTAGTTAGTCTTCCATTCAGTCAATATTGCTTTTATTTATTGCTGGTAATTTACTGTTTTATTTTCTGTGTGCTCTGGGCAGGGCAGCGCCCCCGCCAAGTCGAGCTAAAAAGCGGCACGGCCTTTTCTCGAAGCAGTTCAGGTCCATTTTCGATTTTTTTTCAGACTTTATAACTTCGTTGTGGATAACAAAAAAGATACTTACTAGTTACAAGAAAATATTAAAATTTTTAAGAATTTGAATACCAGAGAACATTAACAGAAAAATATTCCACATTTATTGAGTATGTTTAGTCATAAGTATCTAGATTGCTCGAGGTTACAACACCTTTTGATAAATCACAATAAACCCTCTGTTCCCATTGCTGAGTATTATCATCAGTACGCATATAATTTGCCTTAATCATCGTCACAACTGTAATAATTTCAATTGATAGATTAGCGAACGGATGCATCGAGATGACATGTGCTTATCACGTCGGCGACATTAGAACTTGGAGATAAATCAACTGTACCCATGAGGCGTAATTACATAATTTGTAGATATGTTTATTGGCCTCATTAGTGCGGGTCGCGAAAAATGTGAGAGTGATAAGATAGGGGGTAGAACAAGGTAGGCTTTGTGCTCGAGGGAGGGCGACCCGGCCGGAAGCACGGGCGGACTGGGGTCGGACCATATCGTACGTTTCATCCCGCCAACATGTCGAGTATACCTAAAGAGGATAACGTTTCCAAGAATGTTCTCGATAAATATCCGAACGAGAGCAAAGTTGCTGTTAATTTAGTTAATTTATTACGTTTACTCAGAGATATGAAAATATTTGTTTAGCCTTATACAAAGTATCTTACTTTAAATAACAGGATAGGAGAAAAGTGTTTTGTCAGAACCACTGCTGGACATCGGCCTCCTCCATGGTATGCCACATTGATCGGTCCCGAGACACTTGCATAGCGCGAATACGATAGTTAAAATTAAATAGCGTATTGATACTAAATAGACTAACGCTAAATCATAATCCTACGCAGTACGCACAACGGTAGTAAGGGTTCTAACTTTGGATAAATACAGATGCATTTCATACCCTAGGTTTAGTTCTACATTCACTGTCCTTCCTATTCTACTGGATGCTATAGTTTACCAAATAAAACGGAAGAATTAAGCTTTGAATCGAGCGAGGTAAGCATTAGCTATCAGCAGGAACAAACGCATTTTCAACTATTATAGGGTGCCGAGCCTAGAAGACGTCCAATGACGAAACCGAGTCACCAGTCGATAACCAGCAGCGCTTGTTTGTTTGTTCAGTGGCAGATCACCTGTTTGAATTCTTCTTCTGTTCTTGAAATGATAACGGTCCATTGATCGGCGTTGTCTCGTGACTATGGGAGAGGTTTCGTATGCGATTCAATATGATATATATGATAATACTGCCTTAGGAAGGCAGCGTGTTCACCAAATAACTGATCTCATTATTGAAATTTATTTTAAAAAATACTAGAGCACAGGCACCTGTGCAGTGTGCGCTCCTGCGTAGTGATTATTATGTACTGTTAATTTATATACTTACTTTGTTTGACTGCATGTTTCTTGAATTATGACTTGTATGTTAATGTAAAATGAAATAAAAACGATTTATATATTTGACTTGTCGCGCCAGAAAAGTGACTTATTTGGCCTATAGAAGAAAATATTCTCAAGGACTATTCAATTGTTTCATCCTCAATTTATCCATCATTTATTTGCTTAAAATTACAGTTGGTTCATAAATTATGACGTACAATTCTGGTTTCACAATATTCAGATAACTATGAGCATACATAATATAATATTACAAAATATAAAAGTGAGAAATAATGTACCAAAAAATAGAATAATTAAATGTCAAAATAAATAAGCATTATTCTGGTTTAGACTTTTGACCTCTATCAAACTTTATTTGAACCCCACGCTTTTCTTTATATCATTGAGCCCATCCAATTAAAAATTCAGAGTAAAGTACAGAGTTGTGGGTGGCTTGTGTATAAAATAAATAGAGATTCATTAAAAACATTTTATTTAAATAAAATAACATTAAATTGTTTTTGCTACAATTAATCACAATTTTACTGGAAACTTATTTATACTTTTCACTTTCTTACACTCTATTTACTTTGGAGCCTGAGGAATTATATAAAATAATTAAAAATAATAACCATCTTAAATACAGACACATCATAAACACTACATTTTGGCACGAGTCTAGAAAGCATCTCAATCTCGGAATAATAATAAAAAAAAGAAGAAGCCCAATTTAGCAACAAAATAGACAAAACTAATTATAAGGAATGAGCTTCATCGGTGACGGAAGTATATTTTAAAGTATAAAAATGGGTGAAAAACGGCGGAGCACGAGTCGAGCACGAAAATAAGATATACCATACATCTGTCTATAGCACACTGCTTCAACTGCCATAAAACCCGATAAAAAATAATTATTTCAAGTATAGTATTTTTGTATAGCTTCTCGTAATATGTTCGACTACATCATTAGGTATCTAATAATGTTTAATTAAACTATCAAAATCAGTATTATAAGTGTAATTTACTACCCTGAACTGAGAGAGTGAGTTCTAAAAATGCGCCTACTGTTGGAACTTATCAAAATAAGTAGATAAACTAAACGGAAAAGGCACAGCGTTCCCATTGTTTTTTGGGCTGAGTATACACGCCTCTACCAATCCTGTAGTCTACCACACTAAGCCTTATTAATATGAACATCTTAAGTCAATGTAACACAATATTTTTGACGATAAATGATAAAAAAGTTACGAGCATTATATTATTTAAACAATTTTCTTTTGTACTGCTCATTTTGCCTCCCAATTAAAAACATTATTTTGATCTAATGTATCAGATTACATCTAAATTGAACAACGATTAAACAAAGAAATTGAACATTCTAGCCAGAAGTTGGTGTGTAAATGAAATACGCAGAACGATAAAGCTTTCGCGTTTAATATTAAAGTGTCGTGTAAATCAGACATAATTTTTATTACTAGATAAAACGTTGGTCTGTTGATTGAACGCACGTGCGCTGCGGGGCGGGCGGTAGGTAGACCTCCAGATGGTGGCACAACATATTTACAATGCCTATAGCTCGTGACCTACTTCTAACCTATCTATAAGATATATCTAATTATAGACTTAACCAAATACATAACATATATAAAAGATAGCTTTTTGGAAACTTTCGGGTTCCATTTGAGATAAACACAGGCGTGGTTAGATTTGTTTAAAATCCTGAGGAGGTGAATTGTTTCAAATGTTCAAAGACTCTTGAAGCATTCCAAAATGTTCCTTTTAAATAAGGGTTTTATTCAATGAGATAGGTTGGATGACTATCTGATGATTGAGTGAGACAACCTGCGAGAGAGAACCTGACCTGTACATCATGTCTCCACCCAGCCAACATTTTATTGTCTTTTAGCCGGTAACCACGCCTGTATAAATAAATGCGAACAAAAGTAAACAACTCAATAGTTGCGAGTAACATTAAGGGTGGCTCGAATAAGACCAGTCTGGACACGAGTGAAGATGGGGGTGTACAGGAGCATAGAGAGGGGGAGGCGCGTGGTGCGCAAGAGTGTGGGTGGGGTATCGCGGTTGAAGCTCGTGATACTCTGGTATAGGAGCTGGTTTTAGATACTGGTCCAGTTCAGCACCGTCTGGGGGTCCATCAGCTAACAGTGCCCCGTCCACCTCTATCCGGGAGAAGTCTATCGAGGGAGAAGGCTCACGCTTGAGTCTCGCGGCTGAGGAGGCGGGCGGCGGGGGCTTGCGGCGTCGAGGCTGATACTTGTAGTCCGGGTATTCCCGCTTGTGCTGAGTCCTCAGTTTGTCCGCCTCTTTTATGAATGGAAGTTTCTGTTCTTCGGTAAGGCTTCTGTAAAGAAATAACAATAAAATTACAGTATAGTTAGCTGCCTTTCTATTGTTTGAACACGTATGTATAATTAATCGCTTCGTGACAGAAAAGTTATAATTATTACATAACAAACTTTTTATTGTACGTGAAACTAGCTTGTTATCAGACACCGACTGATTTTGATAAAAGGTAATTCTTATAGCATTTAGGGACAAATGCTCGCAATAGGTGGTAATAGGCTTCCGGGCATGTGGCTCAAACTATAGAATTGGGTTCATACTCGTACGTAAATGCCAAATCAGGGAGAATTTCAGCAGATGCGATAATAGTGCGAAAAGTCTGTGAATTCAATCCAGTTTTGACTATTGTTGCCCGAGGCGCAGTCGAGGGCGAAACAGTCAGAACGAGATTAAATTTACATCTTTGCACGAGTTTTTAACGACATTTTTTAATACATTTGCGAAAAAATATAACAAACAGTAAAATTATGATTAAGACGAGTGTTCCGGTTAGCACAGAAAACATAGCTAAGTAACTTTCTTGGTGAGCACGCTTCCATTTGTCGGCTTTTAATTACTTAACATCGGATGATATGAAGACAAAAGTACCAGGACCTCATACGTAAGGAGGAGCCTACCTACAACTTCAAAGAGAGAAAAATAGATAGTGGCACAAGGTCTCTGTCATTTCCGTAACATTCGAATTTACGTATGTACATTTAAACAATACTTATTTAAAAATACAGCAAAAATAATCTAATTCATCAGACCGAGATCTTTGTACGGAGGTTAGTGCGGAACAGTTGTCTTACACGCTCTTTTACACTTATGTCAACCTGGTAGTCTGTTATTGAGATGGTGGCCAAGAGTGTGTTGCAAATACTGCCCAGTGAATAGGCAAAAACACTAGTAATTATTTTGAAGGATATACATGAAAACCATTCCTTCAGTAAATAAGAAAAACGCACGCTTGCTTTGAAACCTTCTGAAATCACGAACTTTTAGCACGCCAGCTACGAAACGTATCACTTTTTGAGCACATGTATTAAAAACATTTATTTATAAACAATATTTTGGTTCCCTCTTGAAAAAAATTGAAAGCCCGTTTGTGTGGCGATCTGTGAGGTTCATGTCAAGCAGTGGACAGATGACAATGATAAATTATGAAATAAATAGCAAAGTCAAGTTAAATAATTCCCAACATGATAACAGGAAGTCTGCTACAAGAATGCTGAATCACGAAAGAATGTGCAGTTTTATTGGGTCGAGCCGCGGCGTCGGTCGTAGTGGTGTCGAGATAGCATCGACGACGCCGGGACGGGACTATTTCCAGATGCGGCCGGTGTCCGACACTCAATGTTCCGTAAGCCCTGCTATGATGTGCGCGCACGCACCCATACTGTGTATGTCGGTATGTATGCAGCTTGTTGATTTACTGCAATGAATATTGCATACCCCTACCACAGCCCATACCTACAAAGCATAATGCACTCTCTACTTGCGTATATTGCGACCAGTGATGACAATTCACTTGTAAATATTATTTTTCTCTCTTTGTCCTCTGGAGAAGTTCACAGTTGAAAGCCTTTCATTCATCATCAATCATTAACAGCCTATATATGTCCCCCCTGCAAGGGCTCAGGCCTACTCTCCTACAAAGAGTGTATGGGCCATAGTGCACGCGAGTCCAGTGCGGATTGGTAGACTTCACACTCACCTTTAAATTTCTTCTCAGGAGTGTGCAGGTTTGCTCACAATGATTTCCTTCACCGATAAGCCAATGGTAATGAATTTAATCATTCGTACATAAATTCGAAATAGCAAATTGAAACTCATTGGTACGAGCCAGGATCGAACCCAGACCTTGATTGTTTAAGGACTAACGCTCTACCCAACTGAGCTACCACGGCTGTTTGAAAGTTAAACTTATATAAGAAAAATTAAACTTTAATAATACAGATAAACGACAATTTGCCCGTAGAATTTGCTGAACAAGTCTCCTTCTATAACCTACTTGTATAAAATCATCATGTAAGAACAGTGATGTGGGATGTTCTGATTCCCTAACAAAGTTTCGAAAAATACATCAAAAAAATATTTTATCTAATTTTTACTCCATATTTGTTATGTGTTACGGAACTAGCGCTATACAAATTGTACTTCACATACTGTTCACATTGTATCCTTAGGTAGGAATCGTTCTTTATTGCTTGTAATTTCTGAATATGCTGATACAGGTACACAAACTACACAATCCCTATAAAAAGGTAAAGTTTTGTAGTTTAAAAATATGTAAGTGTATTTATTTACTTATCGAGTATTCTTTCAGAATGCTTTTATACAATATTTCATCTTTTAAAATAAAGTAGTTAGCGTGACTTTGATAGGATTTAATAGCGGGAAATAAATTCTCTATATATTAATATGTAAAGCTTTGAACCCCTTTTTAAAAAAATTGCGCGGACGGCGGAGCGAAATTTCGCACACAAATAGTTTATTATATAGAGTAGGAGTGCAAAATGCTAATATTTTTTTAAATTATGCATACAAATTTAAATTAGTTATGGTCGAATTTCGACCTTAACGTAAGCTACAGTAGCCGTTACGCAGCTAGTGGTAGGTACCATGGCGTATTGAACAAAAACCAAATAAATAGTGTGTAACAATGAAAATTGATTATCATACCCGTTTCTCATATTCATTTCCCGATATGGTAATCCGATGTCCTATTTAAATTAGATAATTACTGCACAAAGCCAGATATACTATTTTAAAAAATTATAGTAAAAAAAGCTTTTATCTTGCGAATAGCTTTTTGATGTATGTGTTCTGTGTAATAAATGTATCTTTATTTCTTATGGATTTAAGATATCGGAAATCGTGACCCAAACCTAAGCGTTGCCTGGGCAAATGAGAAAATATTGAAAGATTTTAAGTAAGTAAGATTGTAAGTAAGATTGTAAGTAAAGCATTGTTTTAACATGATTTATTACGAGGGTGATGTTTAACTAACATCGTGTTAGGTTAGTTTTTTTAATGGCAAAACCTTCATCTTTTGTTATAGTCAAAGGCACGCAAAAAAGTCATTAATCTCCATTGCCTACGCTCAACATAGCAACTATCCATCACTGTAGTTTTTATCGTCGCGACATTCAGATATGTTTACGAGATGAGCAGTGACCGTATTACGTTCGTCTGGACCAGCGTCTGCTACTCTTATAATTAGTCTTCTTCCAGATAATTTATGTGCGTCTGCGCTATTATTCCATTAGGATTGTTTTACACATGCCTCCACAAGAAGCTAGTTCGCGCATGTTGAAGTATATTTCATTATTCAACGTTACCTACTTCAATGCCACTATATTGTCTCAAGGACGTATCTAAGTAACATGAGAATTAGAAAACCGGTACCGTCACGCTCTATTATTCTGCTTATCCTGTCCCTCAATAATTAAACCAACGACGTTACTAAATTCGCCCCTGTGCAGTCCGTCATGGAGACCTTTGACATTGCTAATCTACAGTATAGATCTGCACCGGGCGGCGCTGGCGCATGCGATGACAGTTCGATAGAGGGCAGACCAATCACAACACAGCAATCAGCCTCTCTTCACCGACTGTTTTCTTTGATGATTCAAGAGTTTGCCTCGCATAGTCATGTCATTCTCGTGTCATAATACTGATCTATAGCGCAGAGCGACGACGCGGTGAGCTTTGGTGCGCGGGTGGCCTCTCCACAAGGTGCTTTTATGACTTCTACGGTATGCTGCACTTGCACACTGCACTCAATACACATTTGTTTGTGATTCGTCCTAGTGACATAGAGGAGTAATGCTTTACATAGGTAAAAGCTGCGTCTGTCCGGGATATATCCTCCTATCTCATTTTCTCATTCACTATGATAGGGCGATGAGTGCAATGCAATATTGTTTATTAATTGATGATGATAGAGTTTTCTCATTTCTTATTTTGTTTGTAGTTCATTCTCGACATATTGCTTAGATCTAGGTTTTTGTTTTAACTTTAATTGTACAGAAATGTTACTTTATCTCGACTGTAACTTATCGATCTCTCAGTTTCTCCGTATCACGCGAATTGATTTCAACAAATTTTCTATTTGAGCGGTTGCCGAATTGGTCGAGTTTATAGACAGTTAGAGATGTTATCGCGGCGGTTAGCGGCGATAGTATTTTAATGAGTAAACAATCGATGCACGCCGCTCGGCTGGGCGCCGCACGCGCAACTCCCCCTCCTCTCCCTACCTCCCTCCTCTTTCCTCCTATTACTGTATACTTTCACGGCCCTCTTGAGCTTTCGGCTTGTGATGGAGACTCTTGACACCGCTCGATTTGAAAATTGAGAGATTTGCGCAAGTAGATCGAAACATTTTCGAGAGTTAGATCCATTGTGCGATCTCTCGATATTACGCAAAATTTAAATACGGTTGAAAGTTTCAGACGTGTTTTTGGAAGTTATTTTACTCTTTTTGGCTCAGGAATAACTTGGTATCAGAGTCTTCAATACCTCCACCACATGGTATGCCACATTGATCGGTCCCGAACCACTTGCATCCAGCGACTCCCCGTGGTCCCAGGTCGTCGGTCCGCCTTGTAGGGGAACGGCCCGATAGATGCTTCCCGGTACGTGGTCGCCACTCGAGAACCTTTACTCCCCATCGGTTATCGGTTCTTTGAGCGATGTGTCCTGTGGTATGAATTGCTATAGTGCTTTAAAATAGCCTTTTTACAAATATAAACAAAAGCGTCTATTGCTTTTATTGCGTCTTAGAAATATGGCTTTGCGCTGCTATCAGCGGCACCCGCGACCTTCTTTGGTTAATCTTGCGGGGGATTGGTCCGGTGCTCGTTTTCTGGTACAGTTAGCATCAAAAGTTTCTACGCAACTTTATACCTTACCACCCTTACCATATTAAATCTGACTTCATATTATTGAGTGTATCAAAAGAAATGTTATTTAAACGTTGAAAGACATGTTACACAGTTGCGTAGATACATACGATGCTGACTGTACGTGGTCGTCACTAGATAATTCTTACTACCTTAAATATTCGGACGATTGTACTAACTTCCACATAGTTCCCAGTGACTTGCTGAGCTCGGCGTTGTGCAGCGACGGCTGTTGCTCGGACAGGCGCCTGCGCATGGCCTGCGCGAACACCATGAACGCGTTCATAGGTCGCTTGACGTGGGAGCGTCGCACGCATCCGCCGCCCCTGGCAACACAATACAATCAATCATCACCAATCAGAATATGTCAACTGCTGAGGATAGGCAGAAAGAAAGAAAAATTTATTTGCCAAGTACATTGTTTTTTTACACGGTGTTTAGATAGTAATTTTAATTTGTTCGATGTACTTAACCTGTCCACAGGTGTGCAAATATTATGAACATATGTAATAAAAATAAAATAAGCAGTCGAAGTATGTTAGGTGCTTTAATATAATTATTATTATTAATTTATTTCATGTAACAAGACCCATATACAATACAATAAAATAAGATATTACACACTAGTATAATAATGAACCTACATATATTATAAACACTCTTATTTACGAAGGCACGCGGGTACCGCTCTGGTGGTGTTGGTTGCTATCCTCCCTCGGAAGCGACGGTACACCACTCTCTTCCGCTAGAAGTCCTCCCTCGTGGAAGTCTCCAGCTTGCAGGTTGCACAAACGCCTTCAAGTATGAGTCATGGCGTGACTCCAGCTGGTCCACCCTCAAGAGGTAGTTGGCCTTCTTTATGTATTCTGTGACGTCCGGCATGGTGGTGGTGATAGCCACGCAACCAAAACTACTCGTATATGAAATTTGAATCTTTTGATCCTTTCAGAAAGGCTTACACAGAAAGCAGAAGAGCTTGACTAACTATTCATTGTTTATGTATGGGTTTGCACGTGGCCTTCATCCCTCGAAGTAAGTGACGATAACGCCGTTAGGTGGAAAGCGTGCGCTCATAGAGACCAGACAGAGAGAGAGAGAGTTAATGTGAATTTGGCTCTGCTACTTTCATACCGGAACACAACAGTGGTATGTTTGGCGGTAGACTTAGGTAACATGGTGGTAGCTAGTCAAGTGGATGTTCAATCATTATTAATATATACCTAGTTACGCATTACTTACATTATTCATTTTGTTCTAATAAGCGTTAGTATTCCTAATAGTTGTAAAAACACTACTAAGACTGTGTGGTTTATGATTTAGAACCACCCCATACCATTTAAATAACTCAAGGAGCACTATTTATCCCTCATTTAAATAATAGGCAGTTTATATGTATGTATGTCTATATTTATTTATAATTTATATATGTAGTATTATATATGTATGTAATACAGTAATGTAAATCGTGTTTTTATTTATTGTTATGCTTTTTTTCTACATTATCTTCTCTAATATATACTTTTTTGTTTTGTTTATGTACATGTATGTAGGTCTACCTACAGCATATTTATTTTTTGAAAGCTCCAGTGCGAGTGCCAGGAGAAATCTCTTGTTAGGGATAGGCCACTCTAATTGTACCATTTAAGTTATAATTGACTTTGTAATTATTATTATGTGCAATAAACAATAAACAAACCATCCCTTGGGGTTCGTGAAAGACGACTAAGGCACATAATTAATATAGTAGACACGTGTAGTGATTAGATGATTATAAGTGACGCGATTTGATGAATTTATGACTTTCATAATTATTAATTTATCAGTACTGAAAAACACAAAATTCTATTGAAGACCGCGTCCGTGGCCTAATGGCTAAATGTTGGACAGACAATCCGGAGGTCACGGGTTCCATTCCCAGTAGGTACCCCCCTATCGGTATTTGGTTTGTAGGGCATTTTCTATGTCCACCTGGTTAGCTACCACCATGTTACCCTTTGGGTACGGAACCCTAAAAATTAAATTTTATTTGGAGCGTGCTCTGAGAATGGTGCGGAACAAAACCTAATGTTGACATAATAAAGTGTAAGAAATGAACACTTGAGCAGCGCAGGCCGCGCCCGCGCTCCGGACTCTAATGGCTATGAGTTTCGGCGATAATTACTTCAGCTCTTGAGAATAATGAAAATAAATTAAGTTACATGTTTAGTAATGGTGCAGTGGTCATGTACCACCATGTACACTGTACAGTGTGTTCAGTTTATATCCCGCATCTTTTACTTATGAAGGAGGTTGAGAAAGTGACAGTTATAATACTCGCACACCAAGTTTGCTCATCTGAAGTTAGCTCTCCGCAATTTCAAACATGTTCAGTCGAAATGTGTGTGTATCATTTTCGATAATAATTATCCCTAGATGACATAAAACACTAGACATTTCTTTCCACCCGCTTGCCTTGCCTCTTACTTACACGTGAATAATTGATACGCGGACTTTTGTGACTAACTTCAGAGGGGCAAACATTGTTTGCGAGTACTGTACCGGCTGATGACACAAAGCGAAATACCACTTGATATCTATTGCTGTTCCTATAGGTTTGCCACTAGGTTTTCGAAGGGATAATAATGACTTTTGTTATCCAGAAAAAATAATGAATTCGAAATTCTAAAACCATATTTTGAAATTATAGATGCTAGTACTGGCCATATGTGCTACGAGTACAAGTATAATTATTATAAGCCTCACGAATGAGTGAATGAATCAGCTGATCATTCACTTACTGATCTAATCACCAGTTATCGCATCGCAAAATTAAGCGTCTACAGCGTAAGTGCAATAGTCTCAGCAATAGTACATACACTTCCATATAATATTGTAAACAGTCCAAGTGGTCTGGCTGGCCTCACGTCATCTCTACGCTCGTAAACATTTCTTATTTTATTACGATACGTTTTTATTTATTCTCTCCTCTAGTGCCGCGGCGTTGTGTTTCCTCGCGATCTCAACTCAACGCTGACAATAAATTATACCTTTTTTCAAACGCTCTGACACGCCACTAAAACTCGATCGATTTCTAACGGATTACTCTTGGAAGCAATATGAATATGAGGCGGCATAATTACCTACTAGCTTCGCCGAACTACGAGCGGTTTCCTTGTTTATTAGTCAGAACCACATCAGAACGGAACTGGTTCTGGTAGCTATGTGTATTTTGAGAGTTCCACTTTACTATCAGAGTATCTGGGAACTTTTTTCCATTTCAATATTATTTTAATTTGTAAATAACTTTTAAGGCATTGTGTTAATAAACTGTGAAAAGCTATATATATATATATCCGATAGTTATTGAACGAAAAAAAAAAGTAGTCGAGTGTGTGTCGGGCCACGCGCACTGTAGGGTTCCGTCGTTCCAAGTGAGCCCACACAAGACGACGTAAAGTAATTTTGAATTGAATTTGTTCGAAATTTTCATTTTGACATCTCCAAGTATATTTTATAATTTGGTTGACTTATTACTAGACTATCTATACTACACAAAAATCGTTGCGATGTCGTCTTTTTTGCGATGCTGAAACACAACCGCAGACTAAGTTTACCGACATATGTAGCTCGACGAGTCAGTGAGCTGAAGTATCATGGTGAAGGCCACATCTCTCGAAGATCGGATAACCGATGGGGAAAAAGTTCTCGAGTGGCGACCATGTACCGGGAAACGTGTACCGGGCCGTCCCCCTACGGCAGGAAGTCGCTGTATGCAAGTGTCTCGGGACCCGTCTTTGTGGAATACCATGGAGGAGGCCTAGGTCCAGCAATGTGATGATACAATTTTTTATTTTTTATATTCCTTTTGGTGCTATGCATTCTTCTTATCCTCTTTAGTCTTGAGACTGACTTTTTTCTACTGATTTATTTCTACGAAAACAGAGGGTACAGAACACGTATAGAATTGCAAATTTTAACTCATCTTTGGTGCATTAGTCCAATTTTTAAATACGGATTGTGGTCAACTTTTCCCAAAACAACTCAGCAATTGGAAACTATTACCACATACATATTATATTATTATTAGTAGTATTGTAATGCGAAGTTTACATAATTCCAACTATTGGTAGTTCCCTGCTGGTTTTTATAGTTCGTTTAGAAGACAGGACCTACCGCGCGCCCGACATCTGGTTAGTAACATCTCGTTCCCTGACAATCGCAGATAATGCTCGCTTGAGCCACTACGAGCTTCTACGAGTAGGTACTATACTTTTCACAACAAACGAAACAAGTCGTGTGGCTGGAATCACAAGCATATTTGTATTTCGGGGTTTCGTGCAATATCTCTAGTTCCTTTTGGAAAATGAAGAACTTATTTTTTACATATTTATCTAATCTACTATGTAATTAATGTTATGTATGTTTTCACTTATTCGTTACCTACTATTTGTAATTTTTCGTTGATGTATTTGTAGGTCTACTTTAAGTTAATTTTCTGTATGAAAGCTCCATGCAAAGCTCATGCAGAAATCTTTCAAAGGAATGGGCAATTCAGATTGTTACAATACATAGGTATGTAATTTCTTTGTTTAGTTGTATATGTGTGCAATAAACAAAACTTATCGAAAAAATGTGTCTTAATTAACTGGAAAGGACTCAAAGTTGATTTTTGGAAGGAACTGATCAACTGCATGCCCTACTATTTCCTTTGCGAATTGCATTTTATAGCTCAGGCGTATGTCACTCACTGGGTATAAGAAAAATCTTTACCATGTGCTTAATTGTATCTCACATTAATAGCAATTCAATGTTTGCAAGTGAACTTGTTTGACATTTACCGTGGCATCAAAACGAATATCAATAGGATAGGTAAGTGTAACAAAACAAATTAACTACCCAGAATGCTCTGACTATAATGAGTTGAAACCAGAGGCAAAACCACCCGAACTTCAGCTTAATGGTAAATATGCTTAACAATAAGCCAAAATATAATGAATAACTGGTCTGTGGGACCTACATACTCGTATTATTTTTAATAACCGGATTACCATCTTACCAATAACTTTGCTGTGTGCCGGAGACTTAGCTTACATTTTTGGAAGTAACTGTCCGTCTATAAGTCCTGCTAGCGATTACCGATGTTACTCTTTCCCTTTGGCAATCTATCCAACGGGAAGTTCTTGTAGTAATATGATTCAACTTTATTGTTAGATAAGAAAGTGTTCCCTACTATGCTGTAGAGTATGTTAAAAATCAAGACTAATTAAAAAAGTAACCATCCTGTTTTATTTAAAAAGGGTTCCAACTCGTCAACATCACCCGTGACGACAAAAAGTTTTATAGTCGCGCGCGCAGTGATTTACAACTGATTTCATAGGCACCTCGCGGCGTGCGGCTGCGGCGGCTATACAAGTTACAAGTATTGTTAGTTATTATTTGTGTTATACAAGTAGCTATGGTTTCACGTGGTCATAAGTGGTCCCAAGTACCTGACGTACGCCTTCTGAAATGATATGGGCACGCTCGACGCGAGTTATGGATTCATAAGTACCAATAGTATAAAGCGATAAGTAAAAATGTTATCGGGTTGTTTTTGTTTAACTTATTGTAAGTAGAATAAGAATTTAAAGATCGGTGAAGTGCGATTCGGACTCGCTCACCGATTGTTCCCTACAGAATGTGAATAATTAACATACTCAAAATCATAAATAAATAAGTAGGTCACATAACATTGCTATTAACGAAAATGTCAGTCCGATTCATTTGTCCGTCACCGTTGGCCTGTATAGCACATTTATGATATGTTACAGTACCAATGTAATACTATGTATAGTTCAAACGATCAGCACTGGTGAACAGTCAGCGGAACCATAGTAATAGGGTCCCATTGAATACCTTTTGTGTACGGAACCCTAAAAATAACCAAAAAGTCATCCAATTAGTTATAAAATAAAATAACCTGCCCGCGACACGCGTCCCGTATTGTTTGACTCCATTGTTTTGCTTAGTTTCGAGATTGGGGTACTTGTCAAAAGTAATCGTAAAAACAATTTTATTTACTACTGTAAACATAGAATAGGATAGTTTCATGGAGCTGTAGGTAGTATTGCTGAAACAAGAATACTATAGATTTGAGCTAATCTGTACATAAGTTTAGTTCTAGTAAAATAATACGCCGCATTGAGATGAATATCTAAGTAACAAGCCAATTTCTGCTTCTTCTTTATCCGAGGCAGAAGTCCACAGATGTGCGTTCATGGGCTTCTATCTCATATAAGCAAAAACTTGTTCGAAATTGATTGCTGATTTATAGGTACCGGAATAATTGTCTTTTGGCATGGGGTGGATAAAGCCCGTCTAGAGTTTCAATATCAAGAACCTATTAGAATCAACACAATTCTATGCTATTTCAATACATTTGAAATGACAATTGAAGGCCAGTGCAAACCTATTAATACGTAAACAGACGGACAGAATAAAAAATAACATCGTTTATTTTTGCTTTTTGTAACAATTAGGCAGAAAATGCTTTCCTTAATTTCAGGTCTAGCTGATGGGACCAGGAACCTGTTTGTCTAGATCTGGAGTGTCATCAGAGCGGAGGCCATTGGCTGAGGAAGTCATAAAGCGTGCGGGCAGCTGTCATCTGTGACGGGTCCGCCCACGCTATTTCTGCCTTTCATTGCGCCGACGCAGCCGCCCAGCGCTCTACTGGCCACATAAATTTGCGAATGGAACATTACGATGGACAGTTGTCGGACAAACTTATAGTTTTAAACGTTTACGCTTCGTGTTTACAACTTTCCATGTTTTAACTTTTAAGTGGGCGGGGTCTCTCGGACTCGTAGAGACAGTGATCATCATGACAATCTTGACATTCATTATCATCATTTATTCATGAACAACTTTAAATTGAGTTTGAAAGAACATATAAAATATATGTAAGTGAATCTCTAACAGTAAATATATGTCAAGATATCTTAAAATTGCCAAAAAATTAGAAATAACTAATCACATCAATACAATACAAACACTTTTTTTGGAAAAAATGTTTTAAATTTTTGTTGGAAATGTTTATATGCTACTTATGCTACTTTATATTTTCGCTAATTTTGAACCACATATGAAGGAAGTCTTCCTTCTGGGTTTATTAAATTCTAGTTAGCAGATTTTAATAAAGTTGTAAATATACTATTTCAGATCAAAAAAAGGGAGGAGAGTAGACCTGAGCCCCTGCAGTGGGGACGTATGTATATAGTCTGTTGATGATCATGACAAAACTTGGTGCACATTATAAGGCTAAAGTCAAAATTTATGGCAAAAAATTAACCAATGTTAGTCATTTATATTAATTCTGTGAAAGAAACGAACTTCACATACAACTAAAAGTAATCTGTAGTAGGCAGGCAGCACTACGTGGCCTTGTTTTATTATCCATCAATCATTCATTAGGAGACTGTGTTTACAGTACAAAATACAACTGGGCAGTAAAACACCCCTGTCCCCAACCACTGACTTATATTGTTATAAACATCCCCTACCACAGATATCTTCACTCCGATGTAACGACCGCATTAAACAATTAATGGTGTTGTAAAACAGCGTTACTCCTTGTAGCTGTCGCAATACCAAATCATTATCCTGCCATCATCCTGCCACTCGACACCGCTTTATCGTGCTACTGAACCGTGTAATTACCCTGGTTTATAGATAGGTCCCTGTCACCTGGTTTCAATAAAGCCTGGGAAAATAATTTTATAAAGCAGACCTTTTGCGTTATACCAAATAGTATAGATCGAATGAGGCCATCTTTAATCGAGTTGAATTGTGGAAAAACAAAGAAATGGAGTTTTAAATTTTGTTTTTTTGTTTTAATTTAATTAAAAATTAGTGATTAGTGAAAAATCACTATTAGTAATGGCCCGAGAGAGAATCGATATTTCACTCTTTTGAGAAAGAAAGAAATACTCAAAATTGCGCATTCAGGTGTTATTAATTAGCACCTAGTAGCACGCTATAAAGTTTATTTGCGGAACCGCGACGGGCTAGACCAACACGTAACATCGTCGACCTCATCGTCACTTACCATCAGGTGAGATTGAGGTCAAGTGTTGGTCTATCTTCAATAAAAATAAAAAAAAGGCTACGTCTGTTTTAAATTATTTTTAATCATTTTTTATTTAACCCCTAAGGACATGAAATATATGGTGAAATAAAAAATCCCCGTCTGAGATATGGAATAAAGGAATTTCACAAATATCATAAGTCAGAAACTATGGTCACGAAAATAATTGTTTTACAATGTATACAAATAAAGTTAAAATGGTGCGCTATTTGACCTACTTAAAAATCCTTAACGGTAAACAATAATACATATTGGTGAGGATATCAAGCACTTATCATGTATTGGAATTCTAAACAGTCAATGATTATTTCACAGATAAGCTCCTCAACACTTTCACCTGGCTTAGATTAAAGCATGGGAAAATAGGGCGCATACGATGAGGAAAAAGGGTAACTTACGATTATCGTGTTTAAAATATAAAAACTTATGATTATCGTGATTCAATTGCCCTATGTAATACTAACTTTATCAATCCGAAATTGAAAGGGGAAAAGTTTCCCAAGAGCGTCAACACAGATAATGTAAGTAAACTTTAGATACCTTTACTTCAACTAAATGGTTTTAGTCGTTAGCTCACACAGCTATGCGGTAGTATGGAAATGCGAAACGAGACCGAACTGATCTTGGATATCGTTCGTGAGCAGTGTCCTTAGTTGCAAAGCTTAAAATAAACTTAAAGAATAAATAATTTTATATAGGATTCTACGTCCGAAAACTCTGTGTAATTACTTTACAGTACAGTCATTCCAAACCGGGGCCAGAAAGATCGATTTTCGAAACAAATTTCGTTCGTATGTAATCGAACTGTTTGTTCAAGATAGTTGAAAAATGTATATTTAATCATATTAAAACACGCTCAGTCACAGAATAAAGTCAGCCGCAACTTGTCTTTCTTAGTGCATACTGCATAACTATTGTGATAGACTGGGCCAATTCTTTTCCTTGCCCTTGTCCTTGCAAAAAAAATTATTTGTCAGTACCAAAATCTGTAGAGACCACAAAATCATGACCATCTCAACAGATAATCGAGTGACTTTATGGCCGTTTTAATAAGTCAGTCCTTGACTCAGATTTGGCTCTCGTTGTTCAATTAGTGCGTCAGAAGGGTGCGCATACGCAGGCACGGCCATCACAGCGCTCAGCGCAGAGTATGATGCATGCAGGAACACATCTGTGTCCACATTACCATTGATAACGTCCACTCGGACTGATAGGACAAGTAGGTGGGACTTCTTATTGTGATGTATGAGGCTACTTGAACGCATTACTGATAGCGGTGTAGGCCGCAGTTTCTGTGGCTAAATTATAGTAAACATGTTATGTTAATTTATTATTGCAATGCGTATTGGTTTCACACACAGCTGACTGGAAATGGGTAAAGTATCTTTATGTAATCTTTATTTTACAATTCTAAAATGAAGCTAGCGGTCCTCAATGTATTCCAGCCATAGAGCTGCGTAGTTGTGCATCCGAATCGTCCCCTATCTTGACACGCTTGTTCCGTCTCTTCTCTAAGCAAGAGTCAAGTCCCCATCCCTGGAAACTTGCGAACGTAGAACCAATTCAGTTTACTAGTAATTATAGACAGTCTGACGCAACTCAGTTCCAAATTACTTCACGAAAAATTGTATGAAACATGGCCAAACATAAAGGCGCTACTAGCGCACTGTTAGTGCCACTGTCTAGTCCACTTAAGTATGGTAGAGAATGGATGTTGATTTTACCCCATTTGAGATTTGGTAGGTTTATTTTCGCTGTATGGAGTCCCGTCTCTTATTACGTCGTATACGTATATTATATACTCTTTGATTATAGGCCAATAAAAATCATCTCCTTAACATGTAAGATTATTGAACGAATGGAGCGTGTATTGTACAACCGGGTCCTGTCTTACCTTAAGAGGGTATGCTGTTGTCAAAGCGCCCATACAAACGTAGTCCAGTCATAATTTGAGTATTAAGCTATGAAAATCTATGAAATTTTCAAGACATAATCTAGAAACAAATATCTGTGTCGGTGGTGAGTCAGATTTTCGTTTAAATATATACTTCCAGAGTTACAGGGCGTCAAAGTATTGTATTTTTCGGTAATAAAAAGCCCCAACTTTGAACCTGTTTTACAAGAGTATGAATCAATTTAGAACAATTTGGAAAAACCACCGACACCTGAAATTTCATTAGTATACTGTATTAAAAAAATGGTTACATAATATACTGTATCTTTCAAATGATCCCTGGACTACGAAACATCCAAATAACGGGTGGATAACTTCGCGTAGTGTATGCTGTCTCACCGTACGCGCTCGGGTAGGATAGGGCTCGGAGAGGGACAGCTACAAAACAATGCAACCTTGAATGCGGCCACGTGGTCTTACCAACATAGCCTCTTAAGGACAACAAACAGTCTGCTTAGTAACCAGCAGTATGACTTTCTCCGTTTGCCGGTCTACTGGAGACCTGGAGGAAACATGGTGAGGCCCTTGCCGTGTTTCACGACATCTCTAAAGCCTTTGACAGAGTCTGGCATGATGACCTTATTAGTAAGCTTCCTGCTTATGTTATTTCGCCCGGCCTGTGTAGCTGGGTATCAGATTTACTGAGTGGTAGATTAATACGAATGCTAGTTGATGGATGCACGTCGGACCTACTCGGTATCTAAATGCCGGTGTCCCTCAGGGGTATGTTCTTTCTGCGACTCTTTTTCTGCTAAAATAATTACTTGATATCTTTTTCCTTTTAGATCAGCGTTTACCTTGAAAATCGATACTAAATATAATTTCACCTTGAAATAACGCAAAACAATTATTTTGTATTCTCCTGAACTTTCAGTGCTTTCTAATTTGTCACGAAACCACTTCAAAGTAAAATAAATAAATTCCGTATGTAGTAAATATATAATATACCACATGGAAACGCACGGTACGGCATCGCGAATAACATTTAGCGCATGGAAGCGTACCAAATAAGTAGGCATGCGGTAATGAAGAGCGGTGCTAACCGCGCGCATTACCGCGGGCTCGCTAAACACGCCGCTCGAAGATTACGTTCTGTCAATATCGGACGCCCGCCGCGCCCGCTGCTCTACGTCCTCCGAACACTCCGACACTCGCTGCAAGCCCTGCCGACTAGACCAGGAGATATTTTAGATGCACTTTGCTACCTTATTACAGTATAGCATGTTATGATACTGTATAATATGTTATAAAGTAGCTCTACTCTATATTATTGGAATTGTCCCTTTTTCTATCCTGTGTAAAGTGATTGTATGTGATATATCTTTGTAATGATTTAAGGTTTGTGAACTTTTATAAAGGCTTGGGCAAAGATCTACGTTTGGGCTTTTTCTAGATCAATGTTCGATGTACAATTGTGACACAATTTGTTGTAAAAAGTCTACTAGCCAATTGTCTCAGTAGAATAAATGCCCAGTTAGCATTACGATCATCAATGTTGTTTTTACTTTAAAGCCCAACAAATAGTCCTCGAAAAATCTATAGGTTTAGAATTCAGATGTCAAAGTGCACACAAAAGCAAGGAACGGTGCGAAGTGAGTGGCTGAGCCAGGGAAGCAAACAGGACCGCGTGTTCCTGGCGGCTTCTGCCGGCACCTGTGAGCAATGTTTGCGCCCCCACTTACGGGGTAGGCTAGAATCACCGGCGCAAACCGACGGCGTTGGTGTTTGCCCGCACCGGCACCGGCACCGGTCGCTGGAGGCGAGGAAATCTTAATCTGTCGGAGCTTTGAACTCCGACAACATAATGAATCCAGCGGCTTTCGTACTTTATTGGAATGCTACACAAATTGTAAAACAAATGGTGCTCTAAAAGTTTATACGGTGAAACAAATAGCCACTAGAGTTATAAACATTTAGATGTAGATGTATGTCTTCTCTTAATTTTTAACTTCAGTTTAAGTTTAAGATAAACGGTTAAAATCGCAAATATTTTTATGGACCAATTCGATCCTCTTTTTAAATAAATTTGAATGATAAATAATTTTAAACCAATTTAAGTAAAATATGAGAAAACGTGTAAATGACTTCTAGTTGCACATTTTTTTTGTATAGTTATATCAACCCAGCTGTATGTTTTCCAAATACATTAAAGTAAAAATAAAATGCAAAACGGCACAAAATAGAGTCAGTATTCCGACATTCTTACCAAAACTCATGTATGCATAAGTGTGAATCTAAATGATCGCGATTGGAGTAGTAAAATTAATAATGCCAATTTATTTTTATATAATTGTCAATTCTGTTACAATGTCATTATCTAGTCAGAAAAGTATTTCTTTGCATATGCAGAAGGAAGACATACCTTTTCTACCTTTCTTTCTTTGACTACATGGCAAACGGGCATATGGTAAGTCATTTGTTTTTGACGTCGAAAAATGTGAATGGACATAATCGTAGGCATAAAGTAGTTACTGGCTACGAATTGTCTGCCTGGAAGGTAACCCCGGGCAAAAAGAGAATGAAACTAAAGTGAAGTTTCTATCGTGCATGTCTTGTGATTCTTTTGGTTTCTGAAATACCTCAGTACCTTTATCACACGTGATATAGACTCAATAGATCACGGCAAGCTAGTAATCGTCAGACACATGGACTCTGTAGCATACATACATAGTTGGTGCTGCAATTGTTTGTAGGAATTCCCTATTTCTGCAAGTTGTTGTTGTTAGTTGAACACCCCCGTTATAATATGGTTTAAAATTTACAAAAAAGAAGAGTCTTCTGTAATATGGTGGTAATTGAATAATATATTAGGATTTCTTTTACCATAATCTTTTAATATAGGAAAGCTGGCTTGTTGCAGTAACCATATAAAAATATGATATCGGATTTAATGTCACGAAATGATTATCATTAACATCCAACTTCATAAGGAATCACAATTTTCATATTTATAGACTATTTTTCGAGTATTGTTCAAAATGCCATTTAGATTAGCAGCGTAACGGCTATTGTAGCTAAGTACTATAAAGTTGTAGGTAATGATATTCATTTCGCGACACAATAGTTCCATCTCCTATTTTAAGGCAATTACTTATCAAAGCTATTCTATTTTAAAAGATTATGGCAACAGAAATTTAGTATGGAAACATTCTGAGCGGAATCGCGTTAATGTTTTTCTCGCTAATTTTATAAAGTTGTTTTTACTGTGAGCCATGACGAGGGTGTCGTGGGGAGGCCAATGCGAGGGTGATAAGCGCGGAGACCGACAATGGGCTGTTTGCGCAGGCGCATGGTGTCGTCACAACGCGCGGAAATAAATCCACCGGCAGGAAGAAGATAAAGATTGTCTCACGGCGGCGCGGTGGGGGAATGCCAGTGGAGTTCGAATGTAAAGAGACCATAGGCATAGTTTTAACTATTGCTTTAATGTATTTTTTCAAGTGATAAAAGAGGTCCTACGGTATAAATTCCGAAAAGGCTTATTTTTGAGATCGAGCTTTTTGTTACTGTGCTAAAGATACGGTGTCGTCGCGTGACTGATGGAATATATCGAACAAGTATTACATTAAAAATACCTCTCCGCAATAATCATACGAAAAAAGGAAATTATTACATTTTATGCCGAAAAAGCTGATACTCTTCAAACTGTTGAATCGATTAATCGATTGAATCGACCAAATACAGCTAAGAATCACCGCAAGGAAACGTGCTTTCACTTTTTTAAAAAACGCATTAAAATCGGTCCATCCGTTCAAGATCTACGATGCCACAGACAGACAGACATACATGGGCGTCAAACTTATAGTTTTCCTCTTTTTGCGCCGGGGGCTAAAAATATGAAATTACAAACAGTTTCTCTCAGATCCCGAAATGGCGTCGTGAAATGTTACTATTCTATCCAATAATAGAGAAATAAATCATGATATTATCTACTTTTCTATCTATCTTCTGGTCAATATGTTAGATTCACTAGTAAAAATATTTGTTTACGTCAGTGAATATGTTTCCGGGAAAGAATTCTGCGTCCTCACATTTTGGTCGTCGTAATAGCGAGGGTAGCTTCGTTGATGTCTTTTATATGAAATTGTTTTATGCGGTCTATTCGTAGCCCGTACTCATAATACGATTCGTGATGTTATTGCCTCAAATTAATCTGCCGCACGATTAAATAAACATATTACATTTTTATGTCCTTAACATTTAATTTTCGAGCTTAGTTTAGCTACAGATGTTTCTGAATGTAATATGTCATATTTCCTAGCCCAGTTTGTTCATTTTTTCATAAATAAATTTATTGCTATCTATCCATATATATCAAGAATATGTTGTATCAGAATGTAGATATTTCATTCCTACTAATCGTCACCAGTATAAGTTTATGTTAGTAAAAATTGGGATATAAATGGGAAAGTGAGTTCGTTTGTTTGTTTGTTCTTTCTTCCTGTCGTAACATTAACGACTTGATTTTTTGTATAGGGATAGTTGAAGGGACGGAAAAGGACATAGGCTTCTTTTTTCACCGATTGAGCTTTTAGTTCCCTTGGGATACTTTCCTAAGTCCATGCGGACGAAGTCACGGCCAAAAGTTAGAGTAAAATAATTCAACAAACAACAGCACCTGAACTAGAAGCACGATATTGTAAGGAGACGAACTGAATATATTCAAAGCTAAAAACAAACTCAAACAAGATGTAAAGCCCCGACAGTCGATAGTAAATTAATAAACAACCATAGATAACGGACATTGGGTACCTCCTTCACAATTAGGCGGTACATCAAGTGTCGTTTTTATGAAGACCGTACCGCTGACCTCGCGGTCACACTGCGACATGCGTCCTTATCCTACCACGGAGGTTTAATTAGGGTGTCACTACATTTAAATACTCTCAACCAACTTAGGATTGAATCTGCGTACGGTTAGAAAACGTCGGAGCTAATTTATCGCCAATTCATTGAATTAATTAAGCAACAGCGATATTTTAGACTATGGCTTGATTAGATTATTTTAGTATATTTATGGATTTTTTATCATTGACAACTGCATACATTAGTCATATATGATCGACACGAGTCTCTTATGGATCGTCATGTCAAACTTTATAAGGTGACATAATCAACACGCTAGACAGGTGTAGGCGCTTGGTTATGTTTAAATTTGAATATTATTGTGGAGAACTAGTGTTTATTGAATTTCACCTACTACCCGTTAGCCAATTTATCATAAAACTTGCAGTTAATCCCTTTATAAGTTCTGTAACATGCCTTCAACAAACCAACTACTAAATACTTTGAGACTCAAGTGTTTCAACCTATTCTCTACCTAAGTTGTGAACACGATAAACATACATGAGGTCGGCAGTAATTACCGAAAAGTTACAGATGGACATAACGATCTATAGTCACCGATAAATGTAGTGAGTACCTAAAACTTTATTTATAACTAATTACGGAATAATTTCTTGTTATTCGGGGTCACTTCAGCAATAAGCTCAGCTTAGTGATATGATAAATGATAGTCGATTTGCGTTCTCTTTTCTCAGAAATAACTTTGTTATCTTACAGGGGCCATATCATTATAAATATGTACATAGGTCTTTTTAAATTTGTAGTGGGAGTACATAAATTTAAATTTTTAATTTATTTTTAAAATTATGATGTTGAGTGGCTTTTTTAAAAGGCAATTGGACAGAGAAGTTTAATTTTACAATGGGGAAGATGCATGGAAGAATATTTTTGTCTAAATCGATAGTCCATGTAAAAAGGTAAATACCTCAACCATTTTTTCCCGATACCACTAATACTTTTTTTACTACAACCCGTCGAAAAGTAATTCTAGTCGCGCGGTGCTAAAACGCTCCATATAAATCTGGTGACATTTGTGACGTCACACGTGTTTTAGAGCGTTAAAATGTATGGAGCTTGTTTGATATTTTGAGTTATCTCGTAAAATGTCTCGTTTATGTGTTATATACCCCTATAATAAAGTTTTCAAAATGCAATGAGAAAACTAAATCTAATAAGCATTTTACTATTCGAGGAACGAAATTTTTGAGACATTTAGTCCTTGCGAAATCCAAATAAAAAAGCAAAATTTTTACGTGTGTTTATTTTGGTGGGATTTATTTTAATGTCCGTTAAGCTATAAAATACAATTCAACCCAATCTAATTTGGTTGCATCTTCCCTATTGGTAATAGTAAATTTATCGACACAGTAAACGTTTTAAGGGAAAGTGTAGTTAGTTACTTAGTAGCAGTTATAATTAATATTCAATGTGGTCACACAATGTGAACACAACACAAAAATGAGTGGTTTTATTACCTTTTTTTTAACCTTTATATCGATGTTTTAAATTGGGTCACGTATACGTATAGGAATTAGCGTAAGAGCACGCAAAAGAAAAATATGATCAAATCGCTTAAAACTTCATTCATTTAATACGATTAAGTATTTTAATAATGTATAACTTAGTTTTTATTTATTTTGATAGTATCATGCATCCTCCTAGAATAAATCCACCCTGTGCATACATAGTAAGGAATAATATTTAATTTAGAAGCACGAGCTTGTTTCAATTATGTCTTCTTCTTATCTTAAACGAGTTCAAGTGAAGCATTTGTTGTAATTTATTGCCTTTTGATCTTTTTATCAACTTACCGACCGACGATGTTTATTATTTATTTTATTTGCAAACAGTTCTTTTAGTTAGTTCATAGTAAACCTACGTACGTACCTACGTATGTAGCTTACATATACATGTATATACATATTATAGGCTACCTTCACTGGTTGATATATGATAGATAGATCTACTCGTACTTTAACCACTTAGATTACACACATGAAGTTTGTAGCTGATTACATAGTTAAGGTACCACTAAGGAAGAATTTTCGATGCGAGGCAAGCCGCGGGTGACCTTGTCATTTCCTATACTATTATTTTCCCCGACTTCGTCTACGTTACGTGGAGTTCTGAAATTATTCCACGGGAATCACTGAATAGATCGGGGTAAAACTAATCTATGATGTTATCCATGCCCTTGGCTACATCATGCCAAATCATCACGGTCGGTGAAGCGCTAAAAGATAATCAACACACAAACAAACTCATTTTTACATCAGTATGATCAACGTAATAGAAGATGGAACTTGGTATTTTCACATTATGTAAATATGGCGATCTCTGTAAAAATATGATAAATCGTAAACAGCTTCATATGTAATATTTATTTATTTACTATCATATTTAAACCCGTAACTTTATAGTATAATATAGTTATTATATCATCGTTATCATCGGCAGGGATACGTCCACAGCTGGATATAGGCTTTCCCCATGGTAAGTCACAATGATACTAACGACTACCCGCGACCTTTATTACTAGGTCTTCGGTCCATATAGGAGTGGGACGGACGGGTATACGTTTCCGTTAAATACTTATAGTAATATTATAAATACAACACTGAGTTTCTTTGTAATACCTTCCTTTAATTCGTAACGGACAATTAGAATGACTTGAATTTTTTATAGGGATAGTTGAAAGGATTTTATCACGTAGAGAATCCCGAACACAGCTCGTTCTATAGATCACTGAGTAACTTGGAGATTGTGAAATTTTCCTAATATTTAAAAGTTTAATAATAAAATAATTACTAGTAAAAGATCGCGTTTCGGTTCCGAACTATGAAATTTAATGTTTAACTTATGGTTATTGCTATAAACGTGGTACAAATCAGAAGCCTTCAGGCCGAGAGCACTTGATAAAAACCGTTTCCTGCCCATCGTGCGCACGCGCATAGAGCTTTAAATTAAAACCTCATCGACCGCGGATCAAGTTACAGCTAAATACATGTACTTGGTAACTTTGTTTTTGTGTAGATCGATAAGCTGAACCCAATGAGAGTTCGGGCACGTGTAAGAGTATGGAACAAAAACGTATGGAAATCAAAGTACGGATAAACATCGGCTTTTCAACCGACTTCAAAAAAGAAGTAGGTTCGACTGTACGTTATTTTTGATATGTATGTTTCGCGATAACTCTGCCAGTTATGAATAGATTTAGAGTTTTTAGAGATTTTTGTTTCGTAGAACATACCTCAGAGGTGCTATCATATAAATTTTACCCAAATTGCCTTGCATGCCTTACATATTGTACCCAGATAATTCTACCTCTACGGGTGAACATTGTAGGGGTGCTGAATGCTGTAGACGTTTAGGACAGTTGAAGTCGGTTTCTATGTCTTTTTGAACTCGTTAATGATTAGTAGTTAACTTTATTCGCGATGTTTATTAATCATTAGTCTAGCGATCTATGATTTTTATCGTATGGCTGCTCATTATAATCCGTAAAGGAACTAAAATCAACGATCTAGGTCGAGTAGTCAGCAAGCTGAAGTGGGAATAGGTAGGTGACAGGCCACATCTAAGAACGAGCACCGATGGAGGATTAGAGTTATTAATTGGTGATTATACACCACAAATATTTGTAGCGGGAAGGCTATATGTATGTATGTATATGCCAACACTTTATTTGTCACTAGACTACGCGAGGAAGGATTGTATTCGTGGCGCTCTAGAGTATCGATTTTTAATGATCTTGCGAGTGTCACTAAAACCGTGACAATAATCAAAATACAACATGTTGATGACCAGCTAGCCACCTATAAGCAAATCCGTAATGTTCATGGACGCATGCAGTAGGGTGCAAAAGGGGTTCACTTACAACCAGGGGGGTGGGAAAGAAAATATACAGAAAAATGAGACCTTTTTACAAGGTAAAATAAGCAATGTGATGTTATAGTTGGTAGATACAGATGCACCTCTCTAGAAGTAGTTCTGGCGGTACCCGTACTGTCACGTTAAAACAAAAATGTATAACCACTACGAATAATAACCTTTATCTCCATCTAAACTAAATGGTAGACTAACACCGTTTAAACTGCCTCTGTATACTAATGGCTAAATACTGGATTCACAATCCGGAGGTCCCTGGTTCGATTCCCAGTGGGGTACCTATCGGTACTATTACTGGTACTATCGGTTTGGTTGGTGGTAGGGCATTTTATATGTCCGCCTGGCTAGCTACCACCACGTTACCCAAGTCTGCCGCCAAACAGCAGTGTTAATAGCACTGTTGTGTTCCAGTATGAAAGGTAGCAAAGCCAGCGCCAATGGCCGTATCGTCACTTACCACTAGGCGAGATGAAGATCGAGTGCAAACCCATCATACATTATAAATATACAAAAATGTATATAGCCTCTTTACCTACAGCTTTACGAAACTCGATGCAATGGAGAACCACGAAACATATTGGTTTTCAATTAATCTCATTTCAAAATTAAAACATAAAGAAACAAATTCGACTGTTTGTGAGTCTGCGATGCTTTGTTCTGCATCTGCCACTTACAGAAAAAAGCATCATTGCGGCATTGTGAAAGAAGCCTCAGTCCTTTTTGTACATTTTGTGTTTTGTATATTCTGCTCCGAAGGATTTTGAGTTAGTTTTAAAATTAACACTATCAAAAACTTTTTTATTAAATTGTTATTCGAATATGTTTATTAATTAATCTTGTTCAAATGAAATGAAAAATACTTCGGGATCATTGCTGATTACTAATAATATTAATAAAATATTAAGTTTCAATGGACGAATGAAATCAGAACATTTCGTTATCAGCTACGTAAGTTCATAGTTGATGAGCTCCCTTAAAAATTTCCATTCTCTACGTCGGACTTTCTATAAGGGGATTTGCTATAATCACCAGGCTTGGCATTTGCAGTTGGGTTGTTTATCTCAGTACATATTACTGATTTTTGTTACATCTGATGCCCATTTTCTGTATTTTTTCTAAATCGTCTTTAATAACACTCGCGGGCGGGATGGGGTGGTTTTATTCTTTAGAATAAAGTTTTGATAGATGAATAATATTTACGCAGAGTACATCGTTCCACTTTCAAGTTTTTATGTTAGATAACTTAATAGAGCTGAACACTTCTTTTTAAAATCCGAAATTATTTTGTCATATCCATCGATATTATAGCGAGGCAAGAAAACTATTTCGACTTCATTCCATTATTTTTACATTAGTAACATACATTTATAACATACATAAAGAATCTTTCCTGAAAAGGCATGTCGATTAGCAGGGACTTTATAAAACAATAGCATAAAGCAAAATACTAGTAATAAATGGAATGTACTTACTTAGCTGGCTGTGGCACAATCGTGGAGTAATTGAAGTTCTGCAGCAGCTTCCCGACTGCCTCGTTGATCTCCACCTTGTCACATGGTCTATGGTTCCAACTCATGGTCACAACAAAAAAAGCAGCGAGTTACAACAGAGTTCGTGTTTACACGCGGGATGAGCGCGTGCGATCCACTCGCGCGCACCAGTATAAAGAGTTCCTTATGCTCCGAGCATAACTATAAATGCCGGACAGAAGGGGAGCGAGCGAACAGCTTTTGATACGCCTGCTCTAGTAGTTGTTTACTTCTCGATTAGGAATGAATAAAAATTGACGTAATAAACACGTCTAAAGTTTGGGAATCAAAAGAAAAAGTACAAATGATTTTATGGCTTATTTATCACTTTAGTTGTTTCTTTGTTGTTTTAATTATTTATCAATATTTGGTTCTTATTTCAAAGTCGCATAACAAATTAAACACTACGATTTATTACATGCACTGCGTTAAAATAATTCGAATAACGGATTACAGTTTAGTTAAATAGATTTAGTGTAACACCATCAGAGTATGTGACAAATAAAAAATTTGTTAAACTATTATAACTTTGGAATTAGGTTCATTTTCCCGACCACGTAACTAAATTTGCTTGTCAAGTTTTTTTTAATGCTTTTTTTTAAAGTTTACAAGACAGGCACATCGCTTACGTTATCCTACAGAATAAAATTATATAACTAAATTATTTACTGGAGGAATCAAAATAGTAACAATAACATTATTTTATAAGTATTTTTATCACTATCTTCATTAGTTATGAACGGGAAATATTTATTTTAAATCTTTTTAAAATATGTGTGTAAGATAACGATAATCCAGACGTACATACTTCACTATCAACTTGAAAATATACTTATTATTGTAATCGCTAAAAAAACAAATAGTTTAAAATTGGTGTCCAATGAATAAGTTTATTTACCCAGTAAAGTAACTGTATTGTAAAACGGATAATAAATTATGACATGAATTTTTATTTATTTGTTGTTTAAAAATAATTGCTCTCATAAGTTAAAATATAAAACAATAGTTTTTTTTTCATGTATATTTATATTTTTCATGCATAATGAGAATCTATCAGTTGGCCTTCATCTAACCTGATAGTATGTGACGCTAAGGTTTAATTGTATAAGATAGATAAGGATTAGTAGAAATATCGAGATATTGTAATAAAGGAAGAATACGAACTTCGCTTTTGTTTAAATATTATTGATGAAGATTTTGTGAATTATTTCTTTACCGCAATACGTGCTTAAATTTTACAGTTTCTATCTTTTGACCTCCAACGCAAAAATTATAAGTTGGTCGCCAATATCTGTCTGTCTGTGGCATCGTAGCTGTCGAACGGATGGACAGTTTCCTTGCGGTGGTTCTTAGCTATATTTGGTATAGGTTTTTTTAATTTTTTATTTAATTTGATTGTAAACGAAATCGTAGTCCATATTGAATGTTTTTAATACTTACAATAATATGGATTAGAATCTTGACAAATATTTTAGGGAACATTCTTAGTTTAAAATTAAATGCCTTGACTGCTTTTATACAAAAGCTAATGAACCACAGACTATATACTTAACATCATTCTAGCATCGATTTTCATACGCATACTGCATGCAATCAAAACGGATACACAGATCAACGATAAAACGTAAACATCGGGAAGCAGTTACAGTTACAGCCTGCGTTCGTTTCCATTGGGCCGCGTGATGGCTGCACATTTTTCCGAGTTTTCCTCGCGGCGGGTAGTGGGCGGTGCGCGAGCGCACGATAGCGCCCGCCTCGTCTCGCCATTGGCGCGCGCAACTCGCCGCTGTGACGTCACGCCGCTCCGTTTATCTCAGTACCTACCGGAGAAACGGCGCGGTCCAAGCCTGAGGTGACACATCACTCAAATCATATTACCTCTATATACTTACATACATTTATTCAGTTATAGAGTAAATGGGTACGTATAGTATGTTATGTATTGTCTTTCGATTTCCCAGAATATTACTTTGCTAAATGTTACTCGTACCTTTCGATGGTAAGGCATACTACATAAAAATGGGTGGGTTTGCACTTGGTCTTCATCTCAACTGACGGCAAGTGACGATAAGGCACCGGATTGTAAGTACACATGCGCGCCGAAAAGCGTCAATCTAATTAGGCACTGGCTCTATCTGCATTTCATACCGGAACACGACAGTGCTATAATGCTATTAACACTGCTGTTTGGCGGTTTGATTCTGTCGGTCTGCTGTCAGTTTGATCTAATTTGACCGAAAAAAGAACTTTTACAATAAATCACTAACTGTTAAAGTCTAGAGTGCGATACGATACTATCGAAGAATCTTTTTACGTAGAACGAATAAAAACTAGCCAAGTGCGAGGCCTCGCACATGAAAAGAAATAATAGCATAGTGGTGGCAAGATGGTGCCAGTTCACATACACTTTAGTTTTCTTTTAAAGCAAGCGGCCATCCTTCTCATGTCCACGACATACGGCCGACGGAAAACAAAAGGTATACTTACTTACAAACGTACGCCAGCCATTAGCTGCTATTTAAAACTTCAGTTGGCCAATTAGCGCGATCTGATTTTGTAGTTTGGTACCAACTAGAGCAACCAATCGAATCGCTAATTGAGCCGTCAAGGTACGAGTAGAATAAATAATTTAAAATACTTAGGCAATAACATTCATAATAATACAAAACTGCGCGAGCATTATGACTATTGATGGCATACATATGAATGACTTGGTCCGTGACCGTGTAAATTATGTTTTATAAATATCTCCAATGCTGACTATGGAAACTTACGTTTTTTGTTGACTATTTTTGTATGTGCTGTTTACGCTGATATTTTTGGTTGGTACGCACGGCTACAGGTCAAGCTATACATTTCCAGTATAAGCTGAACAAGCACCGTGCGGGGGTCCATTCAATGCGAGGTCAGCGTATACTGGAAATGTATAGCTTCATGTGTAGCAGTGTGTACATCTAAGAAGAGGAAGACCTAAAAAGGTATGGATAAATTGCGTGAAAGGTGTGAGTGTTGGGATGACAGTTGATAGAAACAAGTGCAAGAAGAAAACATGTGCCGACCCCGCTCCGAGTGGGATACGGGCAGGAAGGTTCTATCGATGTATCAAGAACAACTAGATGTTGTTGTTGTTGAACTTACTTCGAACACCAATTCATAATGCGTGGTGATTATGGCAAATAGCCTCACAGAACGTCAGGCGTGGCACTCTACGAGGGAGGCGCACGTTCAACTGTGGACTTATGCAGCTATATTGACGAGTGTATAAGAATATGTAGCTTTTGTCAATATACAAATAGCCATTAGTAAACCTGTAGTTTGAAAAAACTTAAATGAAAATTATTATTCTGCTCCGTTCTTTCAATTTTGCGTACAGTTCAGTACATATTTATTTTGATGTAAGAATGTAAAATCGGACTGTATTCAAATTATTTATGCAACTGCTGTATAATGAAGGGTTTAAAACACGTGATGCTAGCATTACGTGTGTCGTATGTAATTTATATTATATTTATAATATCACTCGATCGGATGCCAAAACGGTTAGTACGATTATGATACTGGTTGTTGTAATACTGATAATAAGCTTACGATTTCAGGACACCTTCTACAAGCTCTTAGAGCAAGGGGTATTATATTCAACTGCATTGCAATTTCGCAATTCCCAATCGCATTGCAAAATCGTTCATAATTTTTTTTCATACTAAAATCGGTACTATACCGTACGTACGTACCCTTCACAGAATTGCTTTGCTTTCAAATTAAGCATTTTTTGCCATTTAATTCATCATCAATCCCGGGGTATTTTCATTCATCCTTAAGGATGTCATGCTACGAAATAAAGTCAGCCAGTTTCGGCATCGTAAACTGAGCTGTAGGTATAAATTAATAAATTAAAAGTAGTGGCCGTGTAATATAATTATTTTATCATATTCAATTAAGTCGATCCATCTACCTTGATCAAAGTTTCATTCTAAATTTCTGTTGCCATAATCTTTTAAAATATAATAGCTGGATTTGTGTAGTAACTATCTAAAAATAGGACATCAGATTGTGATGTCGCGAAATGAATATAATCAACATACAACTTCACAGTGAATCACAATTTTCATTTAAAAACTTTTTTTCAATTATTGTTCAAAGCGCCATCTATAAACCATTAGCTGCGTAACTGCTATTGTAGCTAACTATAAAGTTGTAAATTAATGATATTCATTTCGCGACAGTATAATTTCATCTCCTATTTCTAGGTAATTATCAAAGCCAGGTATTCTATTTTAAAAGATTACGGCAACATAAATTTAGTATGGAAGCATTAGAAGAGGGTTAACATTAACCCGCGGGTGTCGCAAAAGACAATAAAGGGAAAATTATTGAGGAGAGGCCTAAAAGAATACACGGCCATTTGTCGTTGTTAGCGCGTTGTTCCAATCGAACCAACTTTCAGGCATGTGAGCGCTGTAAGATATAAACGCCAAACAGACCGCGGCCCAAAGAAAGCAAGGCCAAATTCCGAGCAACGTGAACTCGCTGACGCTCATTCGGACCGACTGTCGTCGTGGTAATACTGATAGCAACGTGAATCGGACCGCGCCCTTGGTTGGTTGGCATTGGCAACACTGTTTATAACATGGTTTATAACATCCTCTTTGGTTTATATTTATTATAACAGTTTATAGACATATATGTATAGTGATTACTTTCAGTACTTTCTCACAATCTCAGTGGACATATGATATTTGTGGTTTATAGTTTAGTTTATAACCACTTTATTCAGGGTACGATTTGTAAATTGTAAACTAGAATATATTACTTAATTAATCTTAGTTTAAATTTTTTGGGTTAGAGGTACACTTTACTTTACTTTTTAAATTTTAATGTTGTGCTATATTTAAAAATTTTTAATATTTTATGTTATTTTCCTTAATTATTTATAAATAGTTTCTGTTTGTTTTGTAAAATATTTAAGCTGATGGTAACTTTGCCAATGCTTCTAATAAAATAAAAAATTAGTTTATAACCTATAACACTCATCTCAATTTGCGGGTTATTATGATAATTGATTTTTGTAAAAACATGGTGAAAACTGGTTTAAAGTTAAATGCTTCAAGTTGATGTAATAGGTAATTCAATAACCTAAGAGTTTAAAAGATATTAAACAAAAAATTAAGGACATCGACCATGAAAATCGCTATTGAAGGCTGTGCCCACGGAGAGCTGGAGACTATTTACGTTTGCATTGAAACCCTACAAGAAAGGGAAGGTATAAAGATTGATTTGTTGATCTGTTGCGGTGATTTCCAATCTGTACGCAATGCTGAAGATCTGCGATCCATGGCTATACCAGAAAAGTACTATGATATGTGTTCATTCTACAAGTTAGTAAGATTTGTTTGTTTTATATGGTTTTTAAAAATCGTTAAAGGTTTAGATGCAAATAAATTGAAAATTATTGTTCAGGTATTATAGCGGCGAAAGACGAGCGCCAATACCGACTTTATTCATTGGTGGGAATCACGAAGCATCCAACTATCTGCAGGAACTTCCCTATGGAGGCTGGGTGGCGCCAAATATTTACTACATGGGTAGAGCTGGCGTTGTTAGATTTGGAGATTTGAGGATTGGAGGTAAGATTTTTAATTCCACATATTCTTATTAGACTTTGCATTGAAAATTGATAGTTCTCTTGTGCACCGCAGGAAATATGTATGCTGTCCCTAATTGGTTTGTGTGGTCAGGACAAATACACTTTTAGTAATGTCATTGAAGTATGAAGCCTCAAGCTAATGAGGGTCTGGATATGCTACCTTTCATACTGGAATACAACTGTGAGATTTATGAAGCTTCCATCATATATACCACCAACACCAACTTTACCAATATTTAAACTATATTTTTCATCAATTTCAGGTCTCTCAGGAATTTTCAAAGGGCATGATTATTTACAAGGGCTCTGGGAGAGCCCTCCATATAATCAAAGCTCACTACGCTCTGTTTATCATGTTAGGTCATTAGACATATTCAGATTGATGCAAATTAAAGAGAATTTGAATGTTATGCTATCTCATGATTGGCCTAGAGGCATCACAGATCATGGGGATGTTAAATTTTTGTTGGAAAGAAAACCGTTTCTAAGGTGAGTTTTGTTTTCTTAATCATCATTGTCATCTGCAAAGTTGACCAGTAAAACATCAATCTTACCTCACTAATGGTCTTTTTCATGCTCTGGTAAGTTATGTTGCTTTTTATAATAACTTATTCTTTTCCAAATGTAAATGATTACAAATGTTACTATTTTACTATTATTATTTTATTACTGAGAATTTTTTTTCTACTGATTACAGAGATGATGTTGAATCAAACCAACTTGGAAACCCACACACTACAAAGCTTCTACAGAAACTAAAACCAGATTATTGGTTTGCAGCCCATTTGCACTGTCAGTTTGCAGCAATAGTAAAGCATGAAGATAACTCAGAAACTAAATTCCTAGCTCTAGACAAATGTCTGCCACGAAGAAGACATTTGCAGATTTTAGACATTCCAGAAGAGTTTGATGGTGATAAACTATTAAGATATGATGTGGAATGGCTGGCCATTTTGAAAAATACAAACCACTTATTGACTGTAAAGAATGTTGATTGTCATTTACCTGGACCCGGTGGAAATGAGAGGTTGGTTGTTAAATTTATTGTAACATTAATGCCAAAGTGGATCAACACTGCATATAAAACTAATCCAGCGTCTAGAATATTACAGCAGGGCTAACATGAAGGCTATGAGATTTCAACATTATGCATAATAAAATGGTGTGTCAAAATATATAATATTGTTGGGCTACACACTGCCACACCATGCTAATCTCATAACTCTTGAGTCTTTTTTGTCATAACTCTTAGAATGACAAAATTTTGGGTATAGTTAAACAGATGGCAAAGGATAAAGGCTACTTTTTATCCTGATTGAACAAGTTCATTTGAGTGGTACATGTGCAAAATTCTGGAGAGCTGACTTCATAGAGGCAAACAGAGTGTGCTAGTACTGTTCATACTTGTGTTTTCATATTTTAAGTTCTGGAAAATGGTTCAAAAATTAACAAAAAGGTTCTATGAAACTAAGGTTTCCATTCTTTAAGTTTCTTACTTTTTACTAATTTTCTCTTTTTGGATTTACATTTTGTATAATTCGCTTGTTGTTTTCATAAATAAACTTATGGTTTACTATCTATTGTGTTAATAAGATATAATTCCTGTTTTCCCAGATATGAATTTACACCAACATTGGAGGAAAAAGAAGCAGTTTTACAAGCAATGGACGATTTGATCATAAGAGATGATAGCTTTGTCAAAACTGCACCTATTTACCAACCAGGCAAACCATGTACTCCTGGAGACCCTATAATGAACCCACAGACGGTAAACTTATGTGAAAAACTGGGTATTGATGACCCATTACAAGTCGTTATGGCCAGATCAGGCCGTGTCATGAAACAGCCCATTGCAAACCCTGTGATATCTACTACTCCAAAAACTGAGGTAGAAATTCAAACACCACTAAAATTGAAATTGTCTTTGCCTGCACCAGTAACACCAAGTGACAATGAAAGGGATATGTCACAGAATGACATTGAAACATCTTCAAGTCAAGACAAAACAGCTGTATCGGAGAGTGGGTGCAATACTACTATAGAATGTGAAACTCCAATGTCAGCATCCAAAAAGACTTTTAAAAGGCGTAATTTGGCGATGTATACATTAGAAGCTAATGAAGATGACACTTCAAGTTCTTTTTTAGATGATAGTTCTTCTAGTAGTAAATTGCTTAAAGGATAAACTGTAAATACGAATGTCCATGTTGATCTCAGACACCAGAAATATTAATTATTTCTTTGAAGTAGCTGATAAGTGAAACTAAGGCTATATTAAGTGTACTCAAGATTGTGTATAGAAGAAAATTCTGACATTTTATGTATCCTACTGAGACAGTGTCACTTGTGACTTTTACAATCTTTTACTTAATACTTTTACTCTAAATAAATTATAACATAATACTTTTACTCAAATGGAACTAAACTGTATTATCTCTATGGTTTCAGAGTTGAAAAATTTAGAAGAAAAACTATCTAGAACCTAGATCAATTCAGGGAAAATACAAGAGCAAAAGCTATAATTTTTGTTATATGTGTTGTGCATAATACTATTGCAATTTTACAAAACTTGTATACATAAATGATCAATTTTATAATAATAATAATGTAATAATGATATTTTGAACATATGTTTATGCTCAATTTAGTATATTCTAGAAAAATTATAAAGGAAATTCAAAATATTTTTATTTTAAATAAAATTTTAGAAATGCAATTTATCTTTCACTTGACTCAGCACCCCCTTTTGTACATTGTATGGTTTCTTGATAACTTAATCATCTTTTTCATGAGTTAGCAAATGTTCTTTTAGTTTGGGCATATTTTTAGGCTTAAAACTACACTGATTGCATTCTAGTGGAGTTCCCATCAAACTTTTATGTAACTGACTTGAAATCTTCTTTATGCAACCATTTTCTTTCAATTCATTTAAAACATCTGGAAAATAAAAACAGGAAAATTTGCAATTTGGAAAAAATACTGGCTATACATACTTATAAATGTCCCCCACTAGATGCAAGTGTCTCGGGACCGGTCAGTGTGGCATACAATGGAGGAGGTCTATGTCCAGCAATGGACGTTTCCCGGCTGATGTTAATACACCTTTATTGCTTTACTTACCACTGTAAGGCAAAAAGAACTTCGTTGTGAAACTATTCCAGTGTATTTTTGTTTTTAAACACGGAGAAATCATATCTGTACTAATAATATGCATATGAAGTCTGTGCATACTAGGTACTGCATGGAAGCCCGCTCTAAGTATGGCAGTAGCATGCTTTTGCTTTAACTTTTCATATAGCTTTCTAAACTCGTCCAATAGACTTATGTGCGTACTATTGAGTTTATAAATGCTACTGATTTCTTCGTATGGCAGTACAAGATAATGGATTTTAGCTTTTGGATATTTATCACGAATGACAACGGCACGTTCGTTTTTCGTAACTATTAACCCTGGATCGTTCATTGATTCCACTAAACCTAGGGACCACAGAGTTGGTTTCTTCGCTGTAGTTACTTCTACGGACATTGGTACCCGTTTCCTCATATTTTTAACGAAATAATGAAATAATAATTTCCCATTTATAAATTCAAAACACAATTCAACTTCAATTCAATTCAATTCTTGACATTTATGGCAACTACCAACTTCATGGTAATTCTGCCAAAATTCAACTTCAAGTTGACACAATTCAAAATACAGACAGACAGAATGTATCATAAGCATGTCAATCAAATGTCAATGTCAATCTGACGGTCTAGAGTTAGGGCTGCCAACTCAAGATAGAGATTTGTCCCAAATTTTGTCATTTCTGAGGTTTTGCACTTGGCTGTCAGATGGTGACAATAAGGCCATTGGATGGAACAAGTGATTAAATGCTCCTAGGGATGGAATACGGACTACTTTGACATAAAAGTGCGTAGAAAAGTGTGGCCGCCGCTGGTAAATATTCCAAAGTAAAAAAATTAAAGCTAGGCTATTAGTAGATGTGGTAGTAGACAGGAATTTGTGTTAATATTATTGTCCGTATAGGTACATATATTAGTCTGTGATTATTGTCGGATGAAGGTTGAGCTGAAACACTGTTTCATTATTTATATTTTACACTAATTTATTTTATTTAAGTTCTTAACTAATTAAATAATACTATTAATTTTCTTATACATCAATGGCTATTTTATAAATCGACAGTCATGACTGAAAAAAATTGGAAGTCACTTTTCAACAACTTGGATTTTTCAGTCATAAGTTCGTTGATAATGTTTTATTAAAATTATTATCTAAAATAATAAATAACTTACTTAATTACATCGTAGCCTAATAAATCTAAATGCGAACAATTTCCAATACTTATCATTAACGTGAGCGATATTTACCAACAAATTAACAAATTGTTTGGTTTTTAATTGAGATTTCGATTGACATACCTGTTATAATTTTTTAAGAATATCTAATTATTTTTATTAAAATAATCTCCTCACAGCTTGGATGGAAACGTTTAAAACTTGTGATCATTGTACGGTGGGCCGGCCCGTGTAGCCGGTGTCTGGTAGAGAGTGTTGTGCTAGCTCTCGCAGAATCTGTTCTATACCTTTCACCGAAGGCCCCTGCATGCTGTTGTTCTTCAGCATCGTTGAGTTCAGTTTTGTCGCTAAGTAGCACATCTGTCCAAAAATTGAAACAATTATAAATAGACATAGGCATACATATATTCCGCATTCAAAACACTACACACACAACAAACACATAGAAAAATATTTTTAAACTAAAGCTATGAAAATAATATAATTTATAATATTAAGATAATTACACACAAAAACATGCCAGCCATCGTGAGTATGTCGCTACCGGCACCACATAGTGAGCCTTTAGACGAGGGTCTTCACTCAGCATAAATTTCACTTCAACCGGGTGCAGCTGATGTGCAGCACTGATTTTCAATTAATATGTATTCAGCTCAAGGTGATCGCAGTAAGATGTCGTTGTTAAACAGGTAGATGCTGCTTCCCACCTCCTGAATATTTTCCCTTAGTCGCCTTTTACGACACTCGCGGGGTAGTCCTATTCTGAAGCTGACCACATGTCACGCGATTTCACACGGCATGACAAATGCGATAGCTGGGATTGAACCCGGAACATCCAGCTGTGAATCCAAGTATGTAGCCACGGAGGCGGTACTTATATGGTAATGGTTGCGTTTTCTTTTTTTATGTATGATGGGTTTGCACTTTGCCTACATCTTATCTGGTACGTGATGATAAGGCCGTTGCATGGTAAGCGTGCACACCGAGAAGCCAATGAGGCACTGGCTCTGGTACCTTTCACACCGGACCTCAACAATGCTATTAACTATTACTTAGGTAACATGGTGGTAGCTAATATGTCCTACCACCAACCAAACCCAGTATTGATAGGTACTCTCACTGGGAATTGAACCTCCGGGACCTTCGGATTGCTAGTTAGCCATTAGGTCACGAAGGAAGTAATTTGACATACAAAATATGTTAAACATTACCAGCAGCCCTGACATAAAGAGTAGCGCTCCTAGCACGACAGCCACCATCATGGACGTGGCACAGTTCCCCTCTGGGGGAGTCCTGTGGAACAGCTCCCCTGGCATCACTACAGTATACTCCAGGTTCTCCTTGAACCGTGTGAAGGGCGTGGAGTTGTTGTCCGAGACGAGGGCAGCGCTCGTGATGTTGTGCGTGAGTGACGCGTCGTCGGGGAGAGACCTGCGTCGGCGTCGGCGCCGGCGACCGTGGCCTGTGGTGAAAACCATGTATGGTCATGAGCACTGAGGATTTATTCTTTACCATCTGATTCCTCTCGATTCGACTTACAGACTCTATAATCATGTTATGGTTTCGTGATAGGAATTGTATATTTTGAAGAATGAAACAACATAATCCTTATTTCATAAGAAACAGGATGAATTGCCACTTCTTGTATTGAATAGCAAGATCCTCTTTGAGCTGATCCAGATAATTTTATGCAAATTAAAGCGTAAACAGTATTTTATGCAATTCTAAAATAATTTTTTCAGAATCAAAACTTCAACTGGCGAAGTGGCCATAAGCACTTTTAATTTAAAAAATATAGTCAAATGTTTGTTATGGTACCATACTCAGTAACGTTAATGCTCATCTATGTCACAGAATATATAATAGTTGATGTGCTTGCTATATGTAAGTAAGTAAGTGTTTCGAGGTCCAGTCAAATAATATTTGCCCATAAAAGTTTGGTTTATTTAGAGACAACTTTGGAGTAAAAAAGTCCTTATAGCTAGAAAGTCAAAAAAGAAGAAAGAATTGCTGAGAATAGAAGCTACGATCAATAATTGGAAGACTTGATATTTAAAATCTTGCTTGGCGGTCGCCAGGCAGGGTCTCGTTATTTTGTACCGTAATTACCAGATGGCTCGAATAAATCAAGGCAGTAATCAGGTTGGCAGTCAGCGGCGTCCATGCAAGCCTTGATCTGCGAGTGTATCCACAGAGTGGACCGCTCCTTCATGGAGGCCAGGAGGAACGCTTCGAAGTCCAGGAACACTTCGTTGTGACGCTCGCGATATCGAGCTGGCTGGTGAGGGATGATCGAGGCGAAGTCGCGGTTCCGGCAACTTGATAAAATCATATTAACACGTTAATTGAATAATTCTTGGTCCTAGTAAAAGTAACATCGTTTGCAGTTTTATTAACAAATTATTATGCTTTCACTGTTTCTATGTATATAAAATGTTGATATCGAAACCTTTAAGTAGCCTTAATAGGTACATGCGATATAGTCAGTTCGACATTAACTCGAATATTTCGAAATATAAAGGTCATCTAACCCCCGGAACGACTTTTTTTAGGAAGTTAAAGGCAGGGGGCGGCATGATTAAATTTTTATATTATTAATTAATATTTTTCCCAAAGTCTTTTCGATACGCGCGGGATAGTATGGGGTGGTCCAATTCTAAAGCTGAGACCACAGGGTCCTTCTGACAAAGTTGCAGTATGTTACCCGTCTTTAACCAGGAGAACGGCCCCCGGAGCGTGTGGCCGGTCCGGGTCGGGGGATACGGCCACTTCCAGCAGCTTGATGTGTCTCCACGCAGACTCCGGGTTGATGCGCGCGCGCAGCTGCAGTTTCGTACCGATTGGAACCGCCTGAAACAGGAATAGTCATTGCTGTGTTTATTGCTTATCAGCGACAGAAATTTTTAGAAAGTTTTCAGTATCTACCTTACCTTTTTACTGAAATTTCTATTTTAGGAAGTCGGTGTAATTAGAATTGTTCGCTTTGCCCTATATCGATTGCTGGCCAAACGCTGTCTCGTGTGTCTATAGGTTGGTGTGCAAAATATCCGTGTCAGAGTGTCAATAACTGACAGTTCACGAGAGCCGTGGATGAGTGCGACTAGTGATCTGTGGTGCAGACGATTACTAGTACCTAACACAGGGTATTACCGAGCCAGTGATATACAACGTAATATAAGGACCAACTCCTACAACAGATATCTAAATACCAACTATATACAGTATGACTTTCACAATCCTTATTTTCATAGGTTATTTTTTAAATTACATATGTATTTCATATTCAAACCACGCATTAGGGATTTTTTCTGTAAACAGCGAATTATTTTAGCATATTACATGTTAGATTAACTATTGATAAATTATATCATATTATATGTAAACGACGTACTTCTACTTCTATTTTCTTAATGTTTTTCGGTAATCATCGTGTGTCATAAAGTAGGTACGAATTCCTGAATTCCAATGATTTATAGATGACAAATCTAATATCTACTACAGGTCAAACGCATAACTGAGTCTGTTCCTGAGGTATGCGAGCGGTACGGGAGGGTGTGTTTACGGAACGTCAAACGAGGTATAACTTTAGTCGGGCGTTCTTCACATACCCTTCCGTACCGCTCGCATACCTCAGAAACAGACTCAGTTATGCGTTAGACCTGTAGACATGGATACATATAGTCGGGTCCAATTGGAAATTCGGAGATTGCCGAGGGACAAAGAGAATAGAAGCACTGTACTGTACTTCTAGAACATTTACTTTTGGTGAAGCGATAATCAAGATACTGATAAAAGTAAAACGTACAGTAGTTACCTGATCGACGGGCATGTCTACAGAGTGGTTGGAGTGTCGTGACACCGGCGGCGCCTCCTTGTACAGGGCCACCTCGTACTCCAGACGGCCTGGTGTCTCTTCCACCACGCCGGACACGCGAGCGCCGTGGGGACTGACGAAACCAGTGGAAACACATTAGTTTGATGATAAAGAAAAGAATGAAGACAATACAAACTGCAAACAAAACATGAGGCAACAAAATGTAGCCTTTTAGGTAAGTGTTTTCTATGTAACTGTCTGTCTATATTTAATAACGTGCCATATAAACTATTTTTTATTAGTAAAACAAGAGCCCGCTAATGTGCCCCTGAGACCGGTGGTTTAGACTGAGGACTGTTAAGGACTTTCATGACGGGATATGCCAATGCACATTGGTGATTGCGTAAATTCACTGTTACTTACCATAACAGGATTTGCCATAATCACTACCTTTAGCAGATGGATTGGTGTACGCAGTACAATGCTGTTGTTACATAGCTACCCATGATGATGATAATAATAAATTTTAGTATGATAAAATGTGCTAGATGATACTCACAAGCTGCCAGCGAATCCTGCGGCCTTGTTCTCTATGATGGTTGGCTCGGGAGGCTTGCACATTATGATGAGCTCCTGGTCTGACTGCATCACCACCCCCGGGAACTGAGGGAACCACACGCGGACGTGGACGAAGCCCTGAAGTAATATGAATGTGGTTTAATTATAAAACAACCAGAACTATGATTCTTGAAACAGTGCAGTGCTGAAATGTGGAAAGGACACACCCACAAATGCATCGTGATAGGATCTCATCAAAAAACATTCAAAACATCTTTATTTGTAAAATTGTGATATTTTCATATTTAATGGACCAATCAACTTTCCCCTAAAAGGGCATTAAAAATTAGCTTTCGCCTTACAAATTCGCTTAAATGTGAAAAGTAGCTCGAGTAAACTCGGGTACCTTAAAAATATAAATTAAATTAACCTATCTTTTAATACATATAATAATGCAGCGTTCCAATATTGGCTCAGGCGTGTGTTCCCAGCAATTCCGCTGGAGTTGCCCCGCAACTGGTCTGCTGGGAATTTTATTACCAAAAGTTCCGTTACTCATACTACTGCGGCCAGACACATTGTATAGTAACGGAACTTCTGGGGAAAAATCCCAACAGTCCAGTCGCAGGACAACTGGGAATACACGGGCACTGATGGATCTCGACATTGCTAGAAATACGAATAAGACCATCTACGAGGTCCAAAAAAACTTGTCTTATTAGTTTTAAAATAAGAATTTTTCGAATTGTAGTTATTTCACCGTCCATATAGGCATTTTTTTACTTTACAAATATTTACATTATCGATTGAGAGGTGAAAAATATTCACTTAAATAAGTGACTATCTACAGACATTCAAAAATATTTATTTTAAAATTGAAAGTGAATTACAACGACCAATACCGAGTCCAGCTTGCATTCAGCGTGTCCCTGCGACCTTCACCATGTTGTCAGTCCATCTAGTGGGGGGTCAGCCCGGTACACCTTTCCGGTACGTGGTCGTCATCGTTCATCATCACCATAATTCATCAAATAATAATTAATAACAATCAAGTATATCTAGTTTTTGTTGAACATGTAACTATATGGTTTTTCTATTAATTATACTTTCTGGCTCTGTTTTCAGTGTTCTATTAAAATTAAAAATTTGGGATAGGAGACTTACAAGAATAATTACTAAAATGATAGTAGATTGGGCCCTTTATTCTTCTAAAGAATGTGTGACATATATTCAAGGTTAAATTTTTTCAAGGTTCAAAGTTCATCTCTCTGCTTCTCCTTTATTGGGTGATATTTCGTGTGTGTTTATCATCAAAAACACACCGGTGTGTCTGCGCAACTATCTAAGAGTAAATCTACTCAGGTATTCTTATTCATCGACGTAGTGCATTCAAATCTTGCACCATGACCTAGACAAGAACCGGTTCATCGTCCTCCCGTTGATAAAAACATATCTGTAGAGTGAAGCTCAGCGCAAGCGCAGCCCACTCATAAGGCATTACATAAATACATAAAATATCGTGAAAACTCTAATGTTACATTCGTATTGCTCGCGAGGCGTATGCTAAGGGAGATATTTTTTTTGGAAAAATTAAGCTCAAAACAGTTTTAGTCAGCAATGTTCTATATATACGTCGTATAATTTTAGTTTTCTTCTTTAACTTTTGCTTGTTTTTGTTTTTAGATTTCTCAGATCTTCAAAACAAGATATCATTATCATCTTTTACAGCTTGCGGCGGTTTATTGTCGGTAATAGCTTACATCAAAGGCTTCAGCATGTTATAACTTGGTCCTCAAACAAAAGAACGACTTATAATTTGTTTGGCCCGATATTTTTGAAAACGTGGGTAGGACATATTCCCGTTACTACTTAAGTGTCAGTTTGGGGACTGTATATCACATTATGGACATACGCGAGAACGTTATTTCATTCGCTTTTCTGCGCTACTACTACTAACGGCACCAGTTATTATGGTGATACAACACCTCGTAGACACTAATAGACCGACAATTTGGAGAAGCACCATTGTTGAACATCTGACCCCGTCAGATGTAATGGACGTGGTAACTATTATATCGAAGTCCAGACAGGCACTTGAAAATATGATGAGAGCATGGCGGAATTTTTTTGCATCAGCGTTAACAAGTGTGGAAGGTGTCCGAATATTTCGCGTATGGACGGTTTATTAAATGAATTAGAATGGGAAACTATTTAACCTGATTTAAAAATCTACCTAAAATCTTACTATAATATAATTAAAGCGTTCTAAAAGAACTAGAAGCCGACTTTAACTGCCATAAGAGTCTACAGCATTCGTCTCCTAAAATGTTCACCCTTAGAGGTAAAATACATATAGGTACATATTAGGTTTTTTTTATTTTCTCAAAAAGCGCTGTATCTATTTCGATAAAATTTAAACGGGACCACGAAGTATGCTCTACCAAACAAATAATACAAAAAAAACAACAACATCAAAATCGATTCACAATTGGCAGACTTATCGCGTAACGTCCATACAAAAACATACAGCAGAGTTGTGAACCTCCTCCGTTTTTGAAGTCGGTTGAAAACTCGATGATCGTGCTAGCAATTTGTATATAAACTATATCGGTATAACTATTCGGTTTTGCATAAGTACTAAGATAATATACTTTATAAGATCACATAAATATTCCATCAAAGCGATTACCCGTCAAACATTAAACAAACCGCGAATTAACTTCATACCTCATTTGCCCTGACGTGAAGTTGACCACTTCACAGCTAAGCTGTGTGTGACCACAGGGGGTTCAAATTAGATCTCATTTCATAAACGTGTTCGAGGTAAACGACCACATAACGTGATTCGCGTGCGGTGTGATTCGGCGATTAAATATGTACTAGTAAAAAAGCTGAAGTGGCAATGGGTTGGCGACATCGCTTGAAGAACGGATAATCGATGTAAACGTGTTGTGGGCTGATCCACCACAACATGGACTGACGATCTGGTAAAGGTATCAGGGAGCTGCTGAATACAAGCGGCTCGGGTTCGGTTATTTTGGCTTACCATGGTAGAGGCATATGTCCTACAGCGGATGTTTCCTGATTGATGATGTTGATGATGACAAAATATAGTTCATATTCAGAACTAAACATTTAACTGATGAAACATTTAAATGATATTGTTTATAGTGCAGTGGTCTCACAGTCAACTCTTTCAACTATAAAGCGAATGGTGTCATTAGATAGTTAGCTCAATTTAAAATGAATCTAAACAGATCTTTTTGGCGTCAAACCGGGACGGGAAACTGCTTTTGCATTCTAAGGGAGCATATTTGTTTGTAAATGAGAATAATCATGTGTGGTTCCGGCTTTAGAATCGTATCTCCCCATATCATCCTCAATGGGTAATTAAAGAGGTATAATTAAAAAAAACTAACCACGATTTTATATAGTAATGCAATAAAAGGTACAAGTCAAAACAAATAAAATGAGCACAAATTCGAATGGTTTACTACTCGTAATATCCCTTAAAGAGTACAACTTTCTACCTCTTGACTCAATTACCAGACTCTCCTTTTAACGAGTTTTCAAGTAGGTCCTCGTAGTAAAAATTATTTTGTAACTGCCAAAGGAAAAAAAGAAAGTGTAAATGAACTCACATTCCTCTTGAGTACCCCACATCTTGTGAAGTCTGTAATCTTGAGCCTGTAAAGTAGGCCGGTGGGGTCCTCGCTCTCCGGCCGTATCTGGCAGATGGGGTCCGCAACAGGGTCAGTGCTGCGGTCGTCGGCGAACAGCGGGGACCCCCGGAACCCCTCCGGCTTGCGCAGGAGTGCCGATACTGAGTCCCGGATCCCTGTGCCTCCGCTAGAGAACGTACACTGGATGTCCGTGACTGGAATAAGGATAGCCAAATTATATTATCATAAGGTTATTATTTTACCATTTGAAAGACAAGCAGTTGCTACAGCTGATTATAAATATTTAGGTTTTTATTGTATTGTATAATCGCCAGCGTCCATTGCATTGCTTGGTTTTTAGGGTTCCGTACCGAAAGGGTAACCAACGGGACCCTATTACTAAGACTACTAGACTTGTTGTATGGGAGCCCCCTTAAATATTTGTTTTATTCTGGTTTTTGGTATTTGTTGTTATAGCGGCAACAGAAATACATCATCTGTAAATATTTGAACTGTCTATCCCGGTTCATGATATACAGCCTGGTGACAGACGGACAGACAGACAAACGGACAGGGAAATCTCAGTAATAGGGTCCCGTTTTTACCCTTTGGGTACGAAACCCTAAAAAGCTCGTAATTCGTGTAAACTGTAGTAAATACATTGGTATGTAAATAGAAGCTTAATATGAATGAACCAAGAATGAACACATATTTCTGTGCAACACATATGTTTAAATGTCTAGTAATTTACGTCATGTTCTATAAATTTAAATAAAACACCGTATAATTTTATTACAAGTACAGTTCTGTTCATATTTATTGCGGCCTAGCGAACGGTTTCACTTTTTCATTGGCTAGAAAATGCAACTGTAAGTCCACGGTAACTATCCATTAACCTTAATGAATTATAGAGGTAGACTGCTCTCTCTATCTCTCTCTTCGTAAAAACTACAAACACATATATCCTTGTCGGCATCAAATTAATTTAATGTCATTGATATAGGTTAGGACTACTTGTACTTTACTATTTATCTGTTCCGCTAGGGTTAATTTCACACTTATCTGTAATGAATCAAGTGTCCGACAGAGAAATACACTTTATAAATAAATGTACTTTTATCGAGCAATTATAAGGTCTGTGCACAACTGTACACCAACCGCCCGAAGCGTTACAACTCGGTTATTTCATTAGATACTTGTAGTCTTACGGACTATGAAATGATGACAGCTGTGCCATAGTAACAGGGTCCAACGGAACCCTAAAAATGAATAGTATGGCAAGTGACGACAGAAAGCATTATTATCCATTATGCTTGAATATAACTCTAATAGTGATATTAGTACTGCTGATTGGCGGCAAAATTAGGTAACACGATTGTAGCTAGCCAAGCCACCTACCAAACCGAGTACCCACTCGGATTAGCACCTGAACCTCCAGATTGTAAGTCCATGCGTGTAGCCACTAGGCCACGGAGGCGGTTAAAAAGTTTGATTGCACTTTATACTAATCTTATCTGAAAATTACGTGTACCTAGTCCCTTTTATTTTAAATATAATTCCAAAATTACGTGAGGCAAACGATCACGTTTAAACCACATCATAAAAGCCGCGGTGCGATCGGCATTGTGCACGGAGCTTTAGACCTTGTTTTTGCGCAGAAAAAGTATCGGTTACAAAAAACATTATCTTGTTTCATTTAGATTAGTCTCTTTCGTGATCTAGGTTTATTGTTTTCGGACCTCATTCACACCGATTGTTTGCTTTCATTTTGATTTGCAAATTTAGTTGAGAAGAAAAGCTGTTCCTGATAGTGAAATTATGTTACTTTTTGTGTCAGACTAAAAAGTGAATGTTGAAACAGTTTTTGCTATTCGGTTACATTCAATTTAATTCGTAAATCAACCTACACGTTTCGAAACCTTTCAAGTTGTTAAAGTTGTCAATGTTAAGTGGACTAAAAATTTAAAATGGTTCAATTTGACAGTATTGGAAGCGATAAATTGAAATAAGAAGTTAAGTATGCTGGTATTATTATACCAATAGGTACTGGGGAAGTAGAACAAGTTAGTTTCAAGTAGTTTGATTCGCAGTGGGCCTACCTACGTATCTGGTATTCGGATTGAAAGAATTTAGTGACACACTTACTTGATATTTCTGGATAAGCGCGCTTACTATGGCCCCTATCATCACTTATCATCATTCGATCATCAATTATGATTGGGAAATTCCACGTCGAAATGAGATAACTACGAGTAAGAAAAGGACAAACTATCTAGTGCATCTCTATAGGTGAAAACATTCCAGTGGGATGATATAAAGTCTGTTTTTTGATCTGATCAGAAGAAAGTTTTTCTGATACATTAAAAACCTGGTAACATAAGGCGTAGGTTTTGTAGAAAAGAGGTTTTAATAAACTTACCATCGTAGTCTTGCGCAAGAGCCGAGCGTATCTGCAACAAAGAGCATTCTTTGAATTAGGAAGGAAGAGCAACCATGTAATTAAACGCCTCAGTGGCGTGAAGAGCGGACTGTATTTGATTGAATTCATGTTTCGAAATATTCTTACTACGAACATTACTGACAGACAATTAAAAACTCATTTGTTTGATGAAATCAATCTAGGCGAAGAAGTTGAAGCGTGAGATTTAGTTCAGATCACAATTAAGCCCTAATTGAACATACATGATATTAATTGTGGAGTAAGTATGCATACACCTAGATTTCTCATTCGCCTTTATGGCCATTTATTATTCAAAGAAAGGCGTGTAATTATATTTGCTAAGATAATGGTGGTTAGGGGATACTTATTTAACAACGAAAGTTTAATTTAAATACAACAATGTACATTGATTCAAATTCTAGTCGCTGACATGCTGGAGAACATAGCATATCGACTTATGTAAAAGACATTCGTTATGTTATATATTCAAACAAAATCTGTAATTATTTCTTGGTCTTATATGTACACTGCTTTAGGTGCAGTTTGCCACAAACAGTGGGAAAATTCGACACGAGCGGGATACGAACCTGCGTCTCTCGCCAGTCCGGGCCATTTAAACTATTGGTCGCTTGACGTTTCACTATTTAAAAAATAATATAATTGTTTATAAATATATGAATACAACTTGTGGAAATGCTGATGCGATGCTTCAATTTCTGAATCAAACTTCAATCCTTCGCCTCCTAATTCAGCAATGGACTTGATGATAACATGAATATTGAAGGCTTATCTAAGGCTTATCTTAATAATATAGGAAGTTGTTGTTTTTAACCTACCTATCCTTTTTTTACCTACCTATGTATCAGAAACTTCTTACTGCAAGTTCGTTGTGTATACAAAAATTTCTTCTTCTTATTTCTTCTATCATAACCCACCGGCAGGTGTGGTAATGGATAAGATAATATTAATTCATCACACAAAAAGAAAAAATATATGCATTGAGATACACACACACGCCACAAGTTAGATGGGGACTTTTGGTGGATGCTCCAAGTAGTGGACTTTTTTTATCAAAGAATTCAACAAAAACTTTTTTCGCAAGGGAACATCCATGGTAGAAATTTCATTCAAAAGAAGATATAATGGCCTAAATCAATGTAATGGCAGTCGTGACTAAGGTTGACCGCAAATAAAATGCCTGCGATTATCTCGAGAAATGGAGCGTTTTTTTCGTAATTTTCATGCCTACAAAATCTTTTACGTGACATTAGATGTCAACTCGATCGTTTTTTATAAGTTGCACGTGTAACTCTATCTTTATAATCTCGAGAAGTATAGTTAGTGGACAGGAGGAACACTCGTAGCTGTCATTAAACACATCGCGACGCGTTTATATGCGAATTTGAACGTTGACTATTTAACTATTTGATGTTTTATTTATTTATATCAGTTTTGTTCATTTGTTCCTTCAGACATGCTACCGCCAACGTGTATCCAGTTTTCTGTTTTGTTAGTATTTAAGTAAAATAATACCTAGTTACACGTTTTTTCCCTGCAGAACATCTTTTTACTTACAAATTAAGTTACAACGATTTGTCATACATTATTTTTAATATTTTTTAGATATTTTATAGAATACCTATTATTATAAATTCGGAAGTAATTCTTACCCTCTGGTATCTCAGTCTCTGTCTGTTTGTTGCCCGTTTACCACTAAATGGCTGAACCGATCTTTATGAAAGCTAATTTTTATCCTGATAAAGAAATATAAATATAAAATATAAGAAATATAATTTTTAAAGATAACAAAGATGAAGTCAAGGTAATAAATAAATAGGTAAGTGACTTTGTTATCTATTGATTTCTTTCTTTCTTTCTCAAAATATCAAAACGAAACAATCTCAACTAAGGTGACGATATGGCCGCTGGATAATAAAAGCATGCTCACCCAGCAGGATAGGATATCTTATAGCTCTTAATGCCCGTTGTTCGTATTCTTTTAGTTGTATATCATTTAAACTCAACAATCACCTTGACAATATTCACCTCCTTCACGCAAATAAACTTTTCAAAGCAACAATATTTCTGCAAACTGGACGGACCGCAAATTTGTTTTTTGTTTTGTGCAAAGAAGAATAAACTAGCGAAAATGCCTTGGAAAGTTTATCAAGTGAAAGCTAAGTATTAGAGTGACAAATAATGATCATTTTGTGTCAGATTGATGCGAGACCGCCTCGTGTAAGGCTGAGCGAGTGCGGTTGCGGTTTGTTTTAAATGACGCTCACCGTCAGAGACTTACAAAAAGTGAATGTGGTATAGTAGCTTTCTATCAAACCTCTTTGTTGTCAAAACATATAAGATGCTTCTCTCTGGTCTCAACTTAATCAGTTCTTGATTCGTTCGTTTGTCTTTCGATGAATTCGATGAGTTCAAGGGTGCAATGCATTAAGGAATATTCTTACAACCTCGCGGCTCACGTTTGTCTTTTCCGACGATATCTCTAGTTTCTTAGGGAACAAGGATCAATATAATATGACGTCTGACGTCAGTATAGAATAGGAGAATTGACATGACATGAGGCACGACATAAGCATATGAAGCCAGATGTATCAGAGGGTCAGAGTTACTTCACAGCTTAGGTAACAATAGATCTATCAAGGTCACCTCCTTATCTCAAATAATAATACTTCATAGCTTTGTACCATGACATACTAACTTTTCAATGTTTCTCGTTATACATTCAATAATTTAATGACGCTGCCTGTTTTTATCATGAGGTGATCAAGATTAGTAAACCTAATTTAGGTAATAATTTATCTATATTTCTAACTGGAATAGACATTTGTGACTATCCCAACCTTTTTTAATACTATAAATAATATTGTAAAAGAGATATTTATTTTTGACACTTTGGTGTAGTGACGTGTCTATGTTTGCAAGTCAACGAAGCCATATCACATCTATCGTCCGTGACCGAGGTCGGCTGATGCCGTCGAAAGTAAGTCGTCTTCGGTCTTCATCACGCTCCAAGTACCGACAAATGCCGTAAACACACCTTCTACATGGTGTTGCAGAATTTGTGCCGAATAAGTAGGATATACGCAATTATACTTTATCTCATTTCATCTTAACATCTCTGTCATAACATAAGCAATCCGTCAGAGAAATAACTATTATGAGTAAAATACGTGGAAGTAACTTTCTGTAACGAGTTTTTTTTAAATCTAACGGGATCCCTCTCCGAATGGTTCCATACTAAATTTCTGTTGCCATAATTTTTAAAAATAGAATCGATGGCTTTGTTACGTAATTATCTAAAAATAGAAGATGAAATTATAGTGTCGCAAAATAAATACTATTAATTTACAACATATACATAAAATGATTTGAATTTGAACATTATTGTTAGGCAGCCGTTACGCAGCTAATGGTCCCTAGATGGCGCTTTGAACAAGAATAATAAAAATTGTGGAAAAATGTAAATTATGATTGTCGAATTTTGTTAATTGTTGTTAATTGAACTGTGAAGTTGAGACTTTACAATCCAATGTCCTATTTTTAGATAAGTATATTATGTAACCATTTTTTCAATACAGTATACTAATGAAATTTCAGATGTCGGTGGTTTTTCCAAATTGTTCTAAATTGATTCATACTCTTGTAAATCTGGTTCAAAGTTGGGGCTTTTTATTACCGAAAAATACAATACTTTGACGCCCTGTAACTCTGGAAGTATATATTTAAACGAAAATCTGACTCACCACCGACACAGATATTTGTTTCTAGATTGTGTCTTGAAAATTTCATAGATTTTCATAGCTTAATACTCAAAATATGACTGGACTACGTTTGTATGGGCGCTTTGACAACAGCATACCCTCTTAAAATCCCTTGCACTGAGGTATGCCGAAATACTTTTTCTCTGAGATGTTTCTCAGAACTTACGCAAATCTTAAAACGGTTTAATACAGCGCAGTCTGTATATTGCTTGGTATTTAAAGACTGATAAGGAATATAATACAGTAAAAAGCAGTGGTAAGTAAAGTAGAAAAGTAAATCGAGTCAAAGTTGAACACCGAAACTGGGGTCACACCACACCGTTGACCCAGGCACGTCACCAGGTTGCCGCGGGGGGTCCTAATCTATATTTTTATTAGATTTTAAGTTCAGATCCATCACGATCATATCTTGAAACCTTGCGTGCACGAAATAAAACATTGGTGGTGGATTTCGTGTAGTTTTTTATTGGTTGCAAACCGAGCTGTTCGACATTCCGGTTTATATTTGTGTTTATTTTATTTAAGTTCAAGTGGTGGTTGCATAGAGCGTCAGTTCCTGAAGATTTTTCCAGCTCACACTAATGAATTATGTTTAGATATTCGGTGAAGGAAAACACTGTAAGGAATGCATTGCTCCTCTGTTCTCAGTAGTTACTGCCCGTGCCATATACAGTCACTTTCGACCTCTCAGCATGTAAAAAATTTATGTTTTGTATTCTGAATAACGTTTTTCTTTATTTAATCTGGTTACGTCCCTGGTAAACCGTACACGAAGCCTCGTGCGGAAACAACGATCGGATGTGGATAGCAGCTTGCCTGAATGCTTGTATGCTAATTTGTGCGCAGACGGATAAACGGTTTTTTTTATTTTAAAACGGTGTTGCTCTGATTACGAGCCGTGAAGACTCTCCTAAATACTTACAATGACTTAATCGTGCGTGGGTCTCGTGAATGGTGGTTTTTGCGGGTTTTTACACAGTTGCCGTTGTCACGGAACTTCGCGGTTGTTCGCGTCCAATCTTGCATTTGTTATACTCGTATTTATAGGAAATAGGTATTTATAAAACATGTCGAAAAATGTGATGCTCTACATCATTAAAGGCAACATGTATCATGTATGCCACAAATGGGGCGTAAACTGGAAGTCATAAATTATTCCAGTTAAGTGTGCGCTAAATTTCTTTTTTCATGGAGACTGGTTCAGTCATTCTAATCCAGAGAGATTTAAATATAGTAATAGGTTATAGAGCGGGCATTGGGAAACGTTTCATATAAACATTTTGATCTCAAAAGTCAATGGTATGTCAAATGTCTTGTACGGCCGCGTGACGTACAGTGACACTAGACTGAGTAACTTATTACTAATTGGTAATAACTTTTTGATTGCTTTGTCCGGTCTATTACAATTAATGTTAAATGTCTTTGTTCTAATCATGCAAAAGCGCTCGTTCGTGTCATGTCGGTATAATATTATTGTACATGATAATTACACATATTCGTATTTTTTGCTGATTGGCTTTGGTTGAAAACTGAAACAAAATACATGTACCATGATCGGCTGTTGTGTTTTAAGACGATGTCTACGCAATTAGACGTCAATGCGTTGAGGATAAGACATACTCGTATACGTACTTTATCATAACCGTATGCAGTATACTGTAAATTTCACAATCAAGTATTAAACTCACAACTCAACACAAGGTGGAGGCAGTTGGATGAATAGGCTCGTAAACATAGCGGAATATTGACGCGCGTTTCCGATCTCACCGACACTCCATCGACCGAACGCACGTCGGTGTAGGCTGGGTTTTGCTTGAAACACATAGTAATGGCATTCCAGAAAAGACATCACTTTGTACGATCTGTAAGTTGTATTTTGGATTAAAAAAAATAAAATTAAAAAAAATCTCCTAACCGCCTAATGGCTGCATGCTTGGATTTTATCAATCCAAGGCCCGTACCACGAACTTTAGTTTCGTTTTTGTTTCGGATTGCTTTAGGATTTGCTGCAAATTGTATGAATTCGAATCTCTAATTTTAAATGGATTTCGACCGGTCGTTGTTCATGGTACCAGCTCAGGAGTCCTGGGTTCGAATCACACCAAATGTGAACACTCAGCATAATTTCTAAAGTACAGCGCTCCCCAACTGAATCAAAACCCTCCATTTTTTTACAGAGGGGAAATTTTGCAAATGTATTCCGCGTGTCGGTAAAAATGCTGAATTAGCCGGTGCTCCTTTTTCGCCATGTTTGCTGAATTTCGGGAACATATGTTTTTTTCGCGACTCAGTTGGCAACCCTATCAGTCACTTCTCTATGTATCAATCATATCTTGGATTTACCTTTTCGACCTACTCAGACCTAACCAAACTTATCCAAACCTACCAGCTTAACTGAATGCGGTCGGCACACATCCACCTGTACGGGTGACACCGGGCCAACCACGGTGTGGAATCCAAAGCCTCCTAATCTAACTGCACTGCCCGAGATGGAGTTGAACCATCAACGGTAACCGTTCTTTAGATCATGAGACCATTCATTCATTACACATGACCATATTTTATCCAAGTTTATTTTTAAACGATACATACATACGTTTTGCATTTTTACACAAAAATTAAACCTGTTTAATTAGACTAGAAGCATATAACATAAATATTTTTAAATCGCCTCCTCTAATGGCTACACGTTTGGACTAACACTCCGGAGCTAGCTACCACCATGTTACCTAGGTCTGCCGCCAAACAGCAGTGTTAACAGCACTATTTTTTCCCAATGTGAAAGGTAGAGCCAGCATATTATCGGCTTTAGGTTACTGGGTGTGCACTCTTACTATTCAACGGCCTTATCTTAACTTACCATTAGGAGAAATGTTGGCCAGGTGCTCCCAACTCATCATACATTTTTAAACGGGATCATGATTTAGTTTTTTCTTCAACCAAGCAACTACCCTTTGTTACAGAAGGTCATTTTCATTAACAACCAAGCCACGAGCTCTATCAGGTGAAATCGTGCGTCAGACTTCATCTCAATAATGAATATGAAAAGCTGTCAGCGTGGTCAGAATTGTCTGTTAACCTCAAGTTAACCTCCATTTCTGAATGTCTATAGTTATGTGAAAATGGTACCGCATCTTGAATCGCCCATAAAAGGGAAAGTTTGTTCTTAGAAAATAGCGAATTAACGTGGTGCTTATGAGGTTGGCATATCATAGAAATCGACATAACAGTCTGATATGGATCGCATTGTTCTAAACTGTAGCAAATTATAATGCCATGCCGTTTTGAAGATGTAAAGTGTTAAGGTTTCAAAAACTCTCTTTTCAACGAAGAAACACCGCAAGAAATATTTTGAATAAGAATTAATGAATCTTCAGTTATTAGATCAACGAAATAATTATGTATATGGTTTTAGATTCAGAATATGACGTGTAAGAGTTGGCCCCTACGACGTGATATATCACTGCATTGGCTCGGCAATGTCTACATGTTCGTTACAAACTTCCATACTTGCCTTCAGGCATCGATACTTTGACTTTTAGCAAACTAACTCATAGACACACAAGGCAGTGTGTGTATGCTATGGTGCACACACTGAAGAACGTTTCCATGTTTTCCTAAGGGTGTTGTAGCGTGACTAATAGACAGTTTTAAGGTACGGGAACACCAGGGGGTCGCATTCAGTAAGGACAACCATCTTTACATCCTCCAGGTCGAGGTTGTATGATTTTTGTTCTTAATAAATAAAAGTAAAAATAGCACCTTCGCCAGCCAATGTTTAGTGATAAATATATATTCTTAAAAGCTTGTTTCTGTCGATTAGTGATAAAGAATAATCGTCAGAAATTTTCCGGGTGACAAAGAAAGATAAGTAAAGATAAAAATGTTGAAACGATCGAAGTGATGAAATAAGCTACTACACTAAAATGTTTATAGACATTTACGTCACCAACAGAAGTCTTCATCATCAAGTATTCCAAAAGTCAACTTTTTACATATTCGTAAGCCTCCAACTCCAGCACTGATCACCGCGTCAGATTTTCCATGAGATGATTTTATTTTTCTTATATGCACATAGGTAGATACTGCTGCCCATTTTCAGATTTTTAGGGTTCCGAACATCCGATGAAAAGACGGAACCTTTATAAAATCATGTCTTAATACCCCTTATTATACAACTGTTGCATAAATAACTATTTTAAGCGTCCTTACACGGAGTAAACTTATGTTTATCTATTATCCCACGGAGTAGTCGGTGTTCCCAGGAGATGGGAGTAGAGTGATTGCAACTATAATTGCGCACGAGCATCGCGGAAGCCATCTCCATAAGTGAAAATGATAATCTCTCGTCAGCACAAACAGAATAGCTCGTTTATTTTAAAAGCTGTGCGTGTTGAACACTTCATTAAATTAATTGTTTAATACACTTACTTTGATGATGCAGGAGAATTATGTGTTTAACTGCCTTTATTCTGTGAGAAGTTGTTACGTCTAACTCTAGCAGTATAGTATTTCGACCATCAATCATTTCACCATTAAACACGTAACAATGGGTTTGATGACATTTGTCCCCATATAGGAATAGTACATCATCGTCATCATCATTTTATTCATAAACAATTTTAAATTGTGTCTAAAATAACATGTAGTAAGTCAATAGTACTAGTAATAGTAATAGGACTCTCAATCTGAGGGTACCGGGTTCGAATCCAGCCGTGTACCTATGAGTTGTTTTTCAATTGAAGTACATTATCCGATTGCTTAGCGGTGAAGGAAAACATCGTGAGGAAACCTGCATGCCTTGAACAGGCATGTGAAGTCCGCCGATCCGCACTGGGCCCGCGTGGTGGACTATGGCCCATACACTCTCTGTAGGAGAGTAGGCCTGAGCCCCTCCAGTGGGGACATATATAGGCTGTTGATGATGATGAAGTCAATAGTAAATAAGTCACATGATAACACTCTGCCTTTAAAAAAACTGAGTTTTGCTTTTGAAGTAGGGTAATACGTAAGCAATGAATTCAATTTAGAACTTTAAGCTTAAAGCAGACACTGCCAATAGCTTTAGGCTTTTGGGTGCGCACGCTTACAATCCAACGGGCCACTTTCCATCAGGCTTTCCAAGTGCAAACCCATTGTGCACTAAAAAATAGAATAGGCACAGTCAATTTTTTCCTGTCAATTGATCGACAGTCTGATTGCTGCCTGTGAAAGCACAAAAACCTGTCCAAGATCTGCCACGAATCCTTGCAACGTCGGCGAACATAGCGAAAGAACGGCAGCAAATCCCGTCATCATTGGTCTGGCAAAAACTAGTTTAAATGGAAGTGCTCTAGTAAAACATTATTGCGCTTTCACTGAAGATTTATGTGATGGGGATTTAGACTGACTGATAGACCTTTATCGTTTACTGTTTTTTCAAACTTAAATCGCTGTTGGCTTCGAGGCCTTAGGATAACTAATTGTAATATTAAATTTAAATCTCTTAAATTTGAAGTGTGATTGATTTAAATATAGCTCCATTTTTAGGGTTTAGTACCCAAACGGTAACCAGCGGGACCCTATAACTAAGCCTTCCATGCGTCCACCTGTCAGCGGTCTGTATCTCACGATCCGTAATAGGTAGACATTTGAAATTTTCACAGAAAGTGTATTTCTGTTGCTGTTATAAATAATATAAATTAAAATCCAAAGGTATGAGAATACTAGAAACGTGTTTTTAGGATTACTAACTTTAGGTTGCAGTTGAAAGCCATATATCAGGTATGGAATTTAACTGCAAATAAATTTTGTTTTGCTTTAGAAACTCGTTTTAAAGAAAAAGTGGCGCCATCCAGTGACGCGGAGCAAAACTAATGTGAAAATGTTTGTTATTTAGGTACATCGTTAGAGCTGGGTTCAGTTCATATTATTTATGATTTTCAGTATGCTAATAATCCATATTCTCTACGGAACCCTCCATGCGCGATTCCGAAATTTTATTAAAGCTTTATTATTCGAATCAGAAGTATCCAAAAATATTATCGCAGCTCGCTAATCAGGATATAGATTTGTTTCAAAATATTAAAATTGTAACTCAGTGTAGGAATCACACAAATCAATCGATATGAACCATAAAAAGCATCGCGTGTCGTGCGACTGACGAAACGAGCGTTAATTGTAATCGCGGGCGCACCTCGACACGCACGCGCCGCGGTTCATCTGCGGTGATCTACACGTTAACGTTACTTACACCTGTATTATCGTTGCATACTGATCACCTGCGCATTCATGAGATCAATGATTCCTTTATTGCTGCAAATAGCGGCAGTTAGAATCATGCACATACATAAATGAGTGAAGCTTTTATCTGCAGTGACACACAAACTTTGCAGGCTGTATGGTAATCTGTCCCAGACCGTTTAAGGCTTCTAACAGCTCTATATGCCCATTAAACTCTCTATAACGATGTGTTAATTTTGTTACAATTGAGTCGTACAAATGCATCCAATATAATTTTTGGGAATACTTACTTATTACATAGATCAAATATATTTTTAGCGTTTAAATATGGGGGTACTAACTATTCAGTTAGATCGTTGCCAAGACAATCGTTTGCTCTGTAAAATTTCCACTTTGTCAATGCTACACAAGTGTAAAAAAGGTATGACAGCGTTTCATTTCATTAAATATCTGAAAGCAACGGAGGTCCACTATCTACCATCAGGTGGTCTGTCCGTCTGTCCAGCCTCCTTTGGCAAAAAATGAAATCATGGCAGCAATCGAACGAGACCATTGATGTGAAATTTAGACTGCCCATTGTATAAGACAGGCGAAAAATGTAGCAAATTGTCTAAACTTTTTAAGCTTTTTTCTGTGCGCTTAACACAAATCACCCAAGCGTGAAATTTAATTTTGTAAATCGTTTCCATTCCGTGTTCGATGCTCGCGCCGCTTGCAGGTCAGATGGAATGTTTTACGGTTGGCTTTTACTTTGATAGTGGTCATTTTGTGTAGAGCCCTTTTGCGGGAAAGTGGGAAAGATAATGAAGAAACTCACTCAGGCCTTTTATGTGGGCTTTGTGGTCAACTGTATCTAATAGATGGGTATTATTATAAGTAACTCCTAGCTGTCGCTTCGAATTATCTGTGAGAGTGCAAAGAGTGTTGATGAAAGGCTGTCTTTTTATATAGGAGGTTATATCATCGTGTGACATCCAAAAGGAGTTTAGAATTTAACTAATAAAGGCTTAGGAATAGTAATAAGTGTGAAAAGAAAACTCGCGAGTACTAGCGCGAAAATAGCCGATTAGAGAAAATTACGTGGTTAGTAGGATTGCAATTTGATAGTAAGTCTCTTACTAAATATTACATTTCAATCTTTGCCATATTTCACTTAAGAAGTTAGAATTTTGACATTAAGTACATTTCCATACCAATTCAATATCTCTACACTTGAAGTTTATGTGTGCATTTCGTAGGTTCTTGATTTGATTTGAAGTTGTTTTTTTGAAGAAGCATTCATTAAACTAAGTATTTAGTTGGATGTATTTGCCTACTTAACAACTAACAAATCTGAATTAATTTACCTTTATCTTATCTTTGAAACGCTCTGAAAACACATTTTAATTTTCCGTTGGCGTCTGCCTAAATTAAACACCGGTCAGACATATCTTTATGAGTGGTTTTTGCACTTAATCTAAAATAGTTTCGTTAAACATACCAACAAGAGCAGCACAAGAGCGCAGTCTGCGGCGCTCGTCATGCTTGCGGCCTGCACACTCGACCGAGGAACCAACCGTTAAACCTATCTGCCCCGATTACCTTACTGACGTTACAAAAAACTGTGTCTTACTATACATAGACATTCACTAATTATCGATCTATTATTTGTCACTGACACAATATGTTTAATTTACATAAGTCCGTGGGTGCGTTGATCACACGTAAAGCCGGTAGCCGCGCGGGTCTTGCGGTGCGGTGTTGTGCGGGGGAGCGCGGGAGCGGCCGCGTGATGCGCCTGCGACTCTAGACGGGACTGTGCGGTGGCGCGCTCGGCTTGCGCCGTTGATGATGGTGGAACAGTTAACCATCGCCGGGGAGGGCACCACCTGCTCGACTGTACTTTATCGTTCTCACGACACTATCGATTGGACAGTCTCATGATCTACATAGTTGATTGGTATCGGATTAGGGAATTGGGTTCCACAGTTTACTGCGGATGCGTCCACCGGCGTGACATTCGCGTGGTGAAACCACCGGGTATCAGTGATTGAGTGGCAGTCGGCGCGGTGCGGCATTCGCGATCGGGTCATCGATGTTATGTTTGGGTCGCAATCTTGCCAGGGCCGGGGCGGTGCGGTCGACAGAGGCGATAGGCAAGGAGCACCTGTTTAGTAGCACCCACATATATATTAATGTATTAGCATGATATTTTTATGGTTCCGAAAACAAAAGAACCAAACGGTGATCTATTATCAAGGCTACAAGTCCACCTGTTTTTTCAGAAGCTAAGGTCTGAGATTTTCATAGTATATGTAAGTACGTTGGCGCACTGACAAAATTGTGTAATAAATTATATTAATAAAATTTGACATTCTAGGAATGGGAAGGGAAATTATCAATATTAAGAACTATTTCCAAAAATAGTGGAGTATCATTGAATAACTCCTGGACAAAATGTGAATAAAAATATTTGTAGGTGCGAAATTTAAGACTACTAGCTGAAATATTGTTAAAGAAATAAAAACTTCTGGTGACTATCAATGAATGTAATGAAGCACTGAGTGTAATAGGCGCTAGTTCGTCGCGGGCGCCTGCGCCCGGCGGGCCCGGGGCGACAGTTCCCTGCGTCCGCGCCGCATCCATCGATGACTTTGAGCGCTGGAAGAGATCGCTAGATAAGATAACTAAATAGCTTTATATTTGACCGCGCTCATTGAGACTATAGATCGATTCGATTCAGAATTAGAACCGCTATAGAAAGTCAATCAACTTCGTAGATGAATACCAGATAATTTTCTTATTTACCTACGATGTGGGTTAGGACTTTTTTTAAGTTTATAGACAGTCATGAGTAGGCAAGGCAAATTGAATTCAGTGACTCATTGAATTATCGCATGCCTCTATCACAAATAGTTCAACGGTTTCGTTTCAGAAGAAAGCGAGTACGTAGTAAATTTGAGTAGTACGGAATGAGTAAGTCCTCCTACTTTTCGTTTCTTTTTTATCGTCTTCGAAAACTAGATTCTTCTTTTTTGAATTGAAATATAAAAACTCCATTATATTTCATTCATAATGTGAGGATTTTGGAGTGAGCAGCGTTCTATCCAACTCGTCGTCACTTTGCGTATCATTTACCATCAGGCGAGATGGAGGTTTTACTTAGGAGATTAAACTTCTGTGCAAAACTACCTCATCACACGGCATAATAAATATTTACGTTAGTTCATTTTGAAGGAATCAACTTCAACCTTCAAATTATATTTGAAATAATTAATTTTAACTATTTAACGATGGAAAAAGTTTTCAACATCAATTTGACTGTCTAGGGCGGGCATCTGACTGGAAGGAGGTAAAATTTTTGGGTTTAACTAGAATATTACAAAACTTTTTCAAATGTCATTCATGGAGGCCGAGGGCCCCCGGGGCAGGAGCCTAGTTCTACGGTAGCTACGCCACTGGTGACCATCCTCCGAGTGTTAGTATAGCGCTAGTAACCGTCACGACAGGCAGGTGGTTTCGGCAGCTGATAGTAAAAGACCGCGGGGCCCCGGTGCGTGACCATGACCGTTCGGTCACGCCCTTCTTTGCTTACTTAATCACCGCCTGCTAAACAACGTTACTTGCATATTTAATCGTTTCAGCGGTCTTCATTAACGAAGGTAATCATTATTGAATAGTTGTATTGTACATAATAGATGCCTAAGTTAGTAAGCCGTGACCAGGATACGACTTTAATTAATTTCGGTTTTACTTTGTTTTTAATAAATCATTATTTAGCTAGACCAACGTCACCGCTAGGGGGTCACGTCATAGTAAATAATATTTGGAATAATTTTTAGTATTTGTATTTTTTAGAATTGTATAGTATTATATGCAAATGCTGTTACCTAAAATAAATGAACAGTTCCACCATGCTCATGCGCATGAGCATGTTAAAATGTAAGGGATAAATCGAAACGTGAAAATACGTTTCATTGTAATTATTATATTCACTGTACATTTATTTTAGGCAGTAATTGTAAACAAATATTCACGTTTCGTCACTTAAGTTTTAAACATATTGCTGTAGCTTGGTTCTCAACAAGTCAAAAGTGTGTTCCGCCAAAAATTGATTTTTAGCTGTATCAATGATGGGGCCTACGAACTCGATCACAAAAGTTGCTCGCTATTGCTCGAGACAGCAAAAACGAAACCAGACCTAATCAATACCATTGGTTATTGGATCAACAGTCCACTATCGGAGCTAGTTTTTGCCGCAGCGTTGCTGTGTGAGGAGATTACAGTAAATTCAGTAAGCAGTATAAACGGATATGAATACAAGATACCATTACTTCAAATAAATATTGCATTATTTTACTCCTAGCAGCATATTCTTTTTAATTTCATTCAGTCGAATCAAGTTGGCACTATTACTTAACGGGATCCCTCTCCATCAAAGTTTCATACTAAATGTTGCCATAATCTTTTAAAATAGAATAGCTGCCTATCTGCAGTAATTATCTAAAAATAGGATATCGCACTGTAATGTCGCGAAATGAGTGTCAATAACATACAACTTCACAGTGAATCACAATTTTCATTTTTACATAATTTTTATTATTATTGTTCAAAGCGACATCTAGGGACAATTAGCTGCGTAACGCCTATTGTAGCTAACAATAAAGTTGTAAATTAATGATATTTATTTCGCGACACTATAATTTCATGTACTATTTTTAGGTAATTATCAAAGCCAGTTCTTCTATTTCAAAAGATTATGGCAACAGAAATTTAGTATGGGAGCATTCGAAGAGGGATCCCACTTTAGCAGTACTTGGCTCTGGAGTATCACAATAAACGTTGCACTTTAAAGTGCATATTTTACGCTGACACACATTATGAGAAAAAAAAATTACAGCTCTAATGTCTGTTGTAAAAACAGTAAATTGAGGCATTCATCTCTTTTAATTGAACTTATTTTGGAGATAATCGAAGAAACAAATAAGCCTTCCCCGTCATTCCTGACCCTGTATAGGATTAAACCTAAAAGCTATATTTTTAAATTACATCATATTTACGATTCAATCGGACTTACATTTTCGTTAAAGCATTGTTTGGTGATCTTACCTATTTGAACTTGGCTTGTTTTTCATGGTAAGTCAAAAACTATGCATGAGCTGGAGAATAGCTTATTTAACTATGCATGAGCTGGAGAATAGCTTATTTAACAGCCCAAATCTCATTTTGTAACTGTTGTAAGTAGACCTGATAAAATGTATAGTGTCCGTAAAATTAAACGATGCGGTAACTGTTTTCAAGTTGAATTGTTGTGGAAGACGCTGCAGTGCAGAGGATGAAAACGGTATCGCGGTAATATACTACTTATGGTGAGTATCAGTAATACTCGTATGTACAGTACATATGCATCCAAGTTATACTAGTTAAGTAGTACTGATTAGTAACTGTACTACTCGTTTATAAAAATATACTCGTAATATACACAAAATGTGAAGTCCTGAATCATATCGAATTCAAAGGATTTGAAGAATAATTTGATTTAAATAAACGCGTAAAAGAAACTAATATTTTGAGGATTTTCAAAAGCTGCCATCATTGGTTGGTTTAAGTATGGAAATTATCATTTAGATAATGCAAGATTCCAATTTAGAGCTACCACGAATGGAAAGAGTAAAAGCGTTGCATCAATCAAAGACAATCATCTTCACAAAACAATGTGACAGTGGCACATGATACGAAGCTGGACGTCACGGAAGCGCAGTGACAGTGCGGACAATTTAGCAGTCATGTGCGCCCGCGCAGGTGACACGCGTCAACCCTGCCTCGATTGTATTTACATAAAGTGCTGGACGGTGGTTGACAATAATTTAATTTCTATTTCGTATGGTGGAGGGGTTTCTTTTAATTTTCCTTGTCCACCGCTGAGCCCAAATTTTGTATAACTGAGTAAACTTACTGTTACGATATGCGGTTTGGGTTTAATTGTATTTGTTGTATTAAAAGTTAAAAAATTACGTAAACCGATTCTCGAGATACTGCCGGCTTGTAGGATACTGCGCAAGAAGAGCACTGGCAGCTTCTACTGGCGTGAACCACTTTAGATTAGTAGCTTTAGTAGGTTGCTGCTGCTGTAATTGTAATCAGGGACTTTAATAATCAACTGCCTTAATACTCCTGCTTTAATACTACTCATATCACTACATCAGACTTTCCAGAGCGGATTTAACCTAATCCCTAACCACCACGCTTGACTGGTGAATATGAATTACATCGCATGTTTTTGAAACATAGGTAGACACTGCTTCCCATCTTGTGGTTTTCTACCGTTGGTGTCTTTTTACGCCTCCCGCGGGCTGGGGCTTTTATGCAACTAAAATAAAACCGTGTGGCACATACTTCATAAAGTTTGTACGGAACCAAAGCTCTCAGGCTTCTATTTGCAATTATCCTGCTTTTTTGTAGAAATATAAATACTGGGACAAGATAATAGTCACATTCTGTCTATTGTATTGTACCTAAAATTTTCTTCGTCGTACAAACTAATCGCTTCAGTTTTGAGCTTTTTTTTACCAAAGTGCAGTTTTCGATAGTATTTATGTATCTTATTAGGACATGGTTATAAATTGCCGCGGCCTCAATTTATAGGTGCACTGGTAAATAGAGAATTATTCTGGTTGGTATGGTAACAAATTAATGTATTGCTTGCTGTTCACATACAGAAGTCAATGTCTTTCTCTAGATTTAATGAAGATAGTTACAGTTTACTATGTTATTTTTAAAAGTGATTAATATATCACTCAACTACCCTAAAATCAAAGCGAGAGTATGGCAAATCTCTAGATAATCGTTTTAGTGAACTCTTTCATTGACTATCAAAACGTATGTTCTTCGCAGTAGTTTAGATAATTACTTACTTTTAATTTACTCGATATTTCTCTTTGCTACAAAAGAAAATTTTGCCGTAGTGTTTGATGCTTTTTATGGAGAATTTTAATTACGATATTTAAAATTACAAATTTTCTTGGGATAGCTCTCGTTGATGTCTTCTATATATGTTTACATTGCCGATTTTGCACTCACAATGACAACTACTGGGCTGGGCACTTCAGTAGAATAAGCGCTCGCGGTCTGGGCGTTCACATTGTGATGTGCGCTTGCTCCAATCGCCAGTAGTGGTTTAAGACATGTGTGAAGAAAGTTTATTTCATAAAAAGTTAGGCGTAGTTTAAATAGTAGTTAAATCCTGAATTTTAGCGTGTATAAAGCTGTCACAAAATTCAGATTTCAAGTCGATTTATCTTGTTAAATACAGCCCTCACGATATAAACTCCAGATCACAAAAAGGAAATACCTAATAGTTGTCATTTCATTTCTGATCAACGTGAGAAAATTCAGAGCTGCGAGTGAAAATGACAACCGACGTGTTATAAGTCAATTAAAATTAAATGACACTGATAGGACACATCTCTTGCTCAGTGACCCATCTGAAAGTGTATCGTCGTGTATGTGCAGTGTAGTGTCCAGTAGTGCCTGAGTGGGGGGGAAGCGACATCGTCGGCGCAGTGGACGCGCGTGCCTCCAGTTTTTGCCTCCATTATGTCCGGCTCTGCAAATCGAATCCTATGATTGATGATCTCGTGCCTTCCGCATGCTGTCGTGACAATACTTCGGGCTGGACAGGGCCTGCATTCATATATAACAGTTATTTTGAAGTAATTGTAACACAATGAAAACTTGCGAGTTGTGTCTACGCTCTCTGTTTTAGGGGTCTCCGGTTTCGGGGCTAAATAAAATCAAATAAACGTTACACGCTCAAAGTTGAGACCAAAAAGGGACACGGTTGAATAAACACTTGAATAGTGTGACGGAGATTTCCTATATGCGAACTCATTGTCCGCTTGAAGATTCTTACATGACAATACAGTAAAACACTAGTGTAATAACCTAATACGGCTCTGTAGTACTCGTGTGTCTTGTGTTCCAAAATCGTAGTGAACAGTAAACAGGGACCCGTTACGCAATGCCACGAGCTCCGGTAATGGCGGTGTAGATCAGTCAGTTGGAGCGTTATGTTTATTTATATTGTGTACCACAACAGTGTTCTCTCAGTTTATCAATTGGATAACTGCATATCTTCCTGTGGGTGACGCAATAGGCGATCAATAGTCGATAACGAAAAAGTTCTCATCGTTCGTCAAAGCTTTTTTTCTAGAATGGACTTGATGATGTTGATCTCCCCACCTGTCTGCCTTCTTCACGCGATCAATTTGTCGAGTGCGGTAGGCGCTCTGCCGGTAAGATTTCACTAGAAATTAGCCTAAGGGCGCCAGCTTTATAAGGGCTGTCGATTTCAGACGAAGGGATCGGATAGAATCGGCTCGGAATGTGCCGATAGTTGCGCGGTGTGCAGTGTTAAAGTAAATCATCGGGGTCGGTCAAAATAAGTTCGATGGTGGTAAGGTATTATCTATATCCGCCCGGCTATATATCACCATGTTATCTAACTCTACCGCCAAACAGTAGTGTTAATAGGACTGATGTGTTCTGGTATGAAAGGTAACAAAACCAGAGACTCATTAACTTGAGGCTTATGGGTGCGCACGCTTGCCATCTAATGTCCTTATCATCACCATCAGGTGAGATGAAGGACAAGTGCAAACCCATCGTATATAAGAATAAAAATTTATAAAAAAGTTGAGGCCCCCTGTCATGTTTAGTGTCCATAGATATTATCGCCTCATGGATACTCGCGCGATGCGGTGTTGTATGTAGGATAAAAATCGTGTTCAGCAGTGGGCTTTTGGCTAATATTGATAATGATATGGATAGCCGTTATTAGTTTGTTTAGTTGCACAACCTTACATCCATGTACAGGTCAAAAATGAAATCCATATCAGTCATAAAAATGCAATTTATAAAATATTATTATCCAATCAATATGGCAATGTAAATTATGAAATACATCATCAGCATCGGCCGGGAAACGTCCAATGCTGGACGTATATCTCCTCCATCCTATGCCACAATGATGGTCTCTTGCCTCCAGAGACTCCCCTCGTTCTTTACTAAATCGTCGGCCCACTTAGTAGCGGGACCGTTTGGGGATGAAAATGAAAATAAATTTATTTCATAAACTTAAATTATCGTATTATACTTTATGTTGGAGCTTCCTGATAAGTATATAAATACCTGGAGTAGGAAGCCCCGCTCCTCCACATTAGACATTTATTTATTTTAATTTATGAAAATTATATATTATTATATTATTAAAAGAGTATGTATATTTGGGTATGTTGGTATGAAGAAGTGAGGATATGTGTGTAGGGTTTAAAATACATGTCATTTTTATGGCGATGGAACTGGGTTTTTAAACAAACAATAATCAGAAAAGTTTTATGGCTCACCTGATGGTAAAAGACGATAAGGGCGATAATCAGTGAGGCAAGCATTGTAAAATCGAAATTTATTGTAATTAAATTATATTGTAAATGTATCATATTGTGTATTATAATATAGGACATTATAATATCAAGCTTATTTATACGAGAGTATAACACATAAGTTATAAATATTAGAAGACGTAAAGCGACTCACTAACCTTACATTTGTTGTCGATCGATTCTCCTTCACAAGTGCTTGTTTTCACATTGGAACTTTAAAAACTCCCACCCCAGCAATTTACGCTAACCCAGAATCCGAATCACAAATTACACTTATCCGGATAAAAGTCACAAAAATTTGTCACCAAATATTCACAAACCGCGTGAACTGTTTTGATAACGGTCCGCAGCGTTCACACGGCCAGCCATCCACCACGGATGACCGCTCAGTATTTGGACCGAACTAATTGTAATTTCAGACCCAAGAAATGGGGCAGAGAGCACGGGCCGGAACAAGGGGGCCAAGCTCTGCGGCGAAAATTTGAATAATGACGATCTAGCGGAATGGCTGTTCTTAACGCTACGGTGGCTGCGCTTGCTTAGGCGATGTCGTTGGTTGTATGTAACTGTTGCCTGCTGTACTGTGGGCCGTGTGTATTATATGCTCCGACATGTTAGTTTTGATAACAGTAGTTATATTCGTTTCAAAAATGTGTACGTCTCTGTGACTCATCTAGCAACACGCTCCAACACACTCGCAGACTCACAAACACTGCCTCACGATATTTCCAGTGTTTAAACGGCACCGTTTTATTTACTAGTTTTAAGGGATCATATTTTGACAATGATTGCAACAGCTCCAGCAAACTGAGTCACACGCCCCATAAACCACCCTGTATACCATTTTATAACTCTGTACTTTTATTTTTGTTTTGTCAATACTTTCGATTGCTGCGTTGTATTTAATTTAGCTTAATTTTAACGCTTTGTCGCCTGATATTTTTTTAAAATTAGACAGTCCGTTTGACCACAGCCTCACCTGATGATGTGGTCTAGGATATACACGATTGCCTAGGAATAGAAATAGACTTGAAGACATGCATAACGTTCTCAGGAAACACAGAAGCAGTCAGGGAACATTTTTATAATTATCGTATGTCCTATAACGGTTAACAACAAGTATTCTAAGGCGTCGGCAAGGCAAGCGTCGGTGGCGCATTGTATAAGGCGCGGACTCTCAATCTGAGGGTTCAGGGTTCGAATCCAGCCGTGTAACTATGAGTTGGTTTTAAATTCAAATGCATTATCCGATTGCTTAACGGTGAAGGAAAACATCGTGAGGAAACCTGCATGTCTTGAACAGGCATGTGAAGTCCGCCGATCCGCACTGGGCCGGCGTGGTGGACTATGGCCCATACACTCTCTGTAGGAGAGTAGGCCTGAGCCCCTGCAGTGGGGACGTATATAGGCTATTGATGATGATGATTCTAAAGCGGAGACCTCATGCCTTTGTATGTGATACTGTATACGTAAGTACGTATTATGGAGTACATTTTTACTAAATGAGTTCGTTGCATTGAAACATTTTTACTATACAAACTTCTACGTATAGGATGGATGGTACAGAAACTTTGTATGTTGTACCTATTGAGCTCAATACTTATTATCTTGTATAACAGTGTCAATGACTTTCCACTGTATCCATGCGAACTTCCTAGCTAATAGCTAATTGTCCCGTGGAATGTGGAGCATGCGGGACATAATACTAGTGCGACAATAACGCCCTCCGTCCCGCTGGATTGCCTTGCTCGCCTGTTAGTATAATGCCCGTTGCTACCTGCGCTGCGCAAGCACATATCATCAGAGCCTTGTCAAGGCCTGTGGTTCAAGACCATTTGTGCGTGGCTATGCTCTACTAGGTAGATTGGTTGTGCTCTCTTTGACATGCAGGGCTTTCGCGCTGTACCATCCATTGTTCTTTATTGAACCAGTAATGTGTAAGTCATTCTCTTTTTTAAATTGAAATCTTCCTTAAACCGAAACCGAGAAGTCATTATTAATATACATATTAATCTATTGTACTCAAGATTGAGTCGACTCCAAGGTTACTCAGAAAATAATAACTTGTTAAAATTGTGATTGTTAAAATTTCTAGTCCCTAGTAGTTCTGTTGAGTAGTTTCATGACACAACTACTAATAAGGTCCAATTAACACACATCAATGTTTGAGCACCCATTTAATGTATGGTCGTGTTTTTCGGAAAACTCACAAGTAAACTTTCTCATCAAACATCAAACTTATTATTATTGTTGATCATCATCATCATCATCATCATTCAAATCTTAATCAAGGCAGACGTCATAGCTACATATATTAGTCTGTGGCCAAAGAGATTTAAATTATATTTGGTCTGTGGCAGACTACCAGTGTACATTCTAACATCTCAAGCGATTAACTTCCACTTTCAATTTCCATAATATCTGAGAGCTACAACTTGGGGCTCTTTAAAAACATCATTTGAGATAGTGGCCAACCGTGGATCTATATTTTTATACCTCTAAAGGTGCTTACAAAAATCTACATCCAAGAGAACCAAGGCTCCGTAAAACAGCATATAGACACGATTATAAAGTAGTCCGCAAAATACTGTAGCGCAACGCCCACACCAACAATATTTCCCAGACATTTAAGGTATATTGTTTGCGTGCAATTAATCTTATACTAGGTAAAATACGTCTGACAAGAAGTCAACTAGGAAGTATTATAAAGACTCTAGAAAGGTTTAACATTGGCTTTGAAAGTAAGCTACACTTAATTACGCTCTAACATCTGAAGATATATAATAATTTTCATTTCCTAGCAATAAGATTACATTGGAACTTTAATACTTTTTACCTCAAGCATTTATACCTCACTTCTATGCATATGCTGCATCTAAAACAAAATCAGTGCATATTATTTTAAAGAGCGCAGCTTTACCAAAATCTTACTTGATTAGAAGTGACAATGCGGTCGATTGTTATGCTTGTTGGAGCCATTTTTCGTTTTTGTAATGAGTTAGTGCTAATTTAAGGATTAAATACTAACTTTTGCACACGACTTCGGATGCGTGGATTTTTGAAATTATTATACATATGCATATCCTAGACTTCCGTCGTCGTAGAGAGATAAAATGTATAACAGTCTAATCACAGGCTTTTGACAACAAAATTACATGATTCCGTCCAAAAGTTGGCCTGAAAATTCGTTAGTTTTGGTGCGGGAAAACTTAAACACAATAACATAGCCTTTTTGTATAGAGATAACCATATTTTTAATGTACAGATATATTTTCTAGAAAAGAAAGTAGTTGGATACACTATTTACTGTAATTAAATTTGATACACGATTTTTTTTTCTTTTATTTATCTACTTAACTAACTAACCTACTAAATAATGTAAAGAATTCTAACGGTCCCATCGTATTTGCTGTGGTGGATCAATAGGACAAAACGAGAAGAGGTCACAATTATACGCTAATAATTCGGCAGAATTTAAAGATAATTACAATATCGGTACAACCATTTAGACACAGTTGTGGATTGGAGGCCGCTGCGCTGTATTGTTCTCGAAATAAACGCCGCGCCCCGCGTAAGTAGCGAGCCGAGAGAACCTCTTCACAGTTCACCTAGTTACCTATATTTTAAGTAGATCTTTAAGTGGATAAATGTCTTAAGTCACGAGTCATGTAAATTAAGCAATTGAAAAGGAAATGAAAAATATATTTCGTACGTCCGATACACACGATTTTACTATTTTTACGGTTTAGTAACTCAAAAGGAAGGTTGTGGTATGCCACCGTTGATCGTGTATTGGACGGGAAATATATTTTTCTTCTTTCCTGTTTGGAAAGTAAGCATTCTATCATCTAAAAAGCGGAAAGAAAATAGCATTTCCATCCTCAGGGATGATTTTTATTTATTTGTTTCGTTCAATTAACAATTAACAACAGTTTTTAATCTTAGCGTTCACTAAATGAAAATAGGTAAAAAAATATCTCTGGGTCTAAAGACCAAAGTATTTAATCAGGACGTGTTGCCAGTAATGACATGGAACCGAAATGTGATCCTTTCCTGAGGGCCGAATAAACAAGCTCAAAGTCACTCAGCGAGTTATAGAACGAACTAAGCTCACAATTTCTCTACGTTATAAAATCCGGACTGAGGAAATCCGTAGACGAACGAAGGTCACTGACACAGCTCGACGAGTCAGTGAGCTGAAGTACTGGGCAGGCAATGGGCAGGCCATATCGCTCGAAGAACGAAAAACCGATTGGGAGTAAGGGTGCTCGACTGGCGACCACGTAACGAGAAACGTCTACCGGGCCGTCCCCCTACTAGAGCGACCGAGAACTTAGGTCGGGGGGAGTCGCTGAATGCAAGTGGCTCGGAACCGGTCAATTTCACCAAGGAGGAGGCCTAAGACGTTGGCTGTATGAGGTTATATGTGTTAACATAAGGAGAACGGCAAACGGTGTAATTACTCAAATACCATTAGCAATTTTCACAAATTTTCTTATTAAACCTAAATTGTACTATGCCACATTTTAAAGTTTATTTTCCTTAGAGCCAAAATGAAAAGCACTCGGCTACCGCCAGCCGTAAATATCTCGGTAAGCAATTGATTACTTTCATGCCTTGACTTGGTTAATATATTTTACATATCTTGTCCCATTCACTACCGCCGCCCTAAAAGTATACAGCATTCATCACCTAAAATGTTCAACCCTTAGAGATAGCATTATCTAGGTACATGTTTGGTTTTTGTTGATTTTCTCAAAAAGCACTGAATCAGTTTCGATAAAATTTATATGGGACTACCTCTGAAATATGTTCTACCAAACAAAAAAAGAATCATCAAAATCTATTCATAATTGGCGAAGTGGTAATTTACATAACAAACATCCAGTCGAATTGAGAACCTACTCCTTTTGTTAAGACGGTTGAAAAAATAAGTGCAGTTGACACCACAAAACGTATATAAATAACACGTCCAAAACATGATATAAAAATGTTAAATTTTTGAACTTCTTTAATTAATACTTAATGTAGTTTAATACGGCAATAAAGATTATAACGACGACGTTAAGTTTCAGTCAATGGGACTGTACGGACGTGACTGATGTCGGCTAGTGATAAACTAATTTGTATAAGGATACATGTCTTTGAATAATAAAATAACAATCGTTATAACGGCGTAAATATGACGTAGCGACTGACTCACGTCTTCTGTATGCTTTATATACGTATATACCTACTGCAAATAAACTTACAAGGTATCTCTTATGTATCGCTACTTGAGAATTGTAAAATAATATACAATAATTACTGTTTTGCTTAAAACATATCGACTACATACACAGAAACATATACATATATACAGTATGTACGGACATATTTTCCTGAGCTGTAAGACTTCCCCGTGCCACACAGTTAGTGACCTAGGTTTACATCTTCAAAAAAAAGTTTATACTTACAAATAATAAGATAAGTGTATCTTTAAATACTTATATGGACGTGTAAATATCCATCCATCCATTAGTTCCAGACGTAAAAATAAATCATCTATCTATTTATAATCCCCACGCTAGACAGGCAATGGTAAGATATTGTTGTTACGAAAGTAAATGTTTCTGTCCATCTGAATATTTTTTCCCATATTCCTCTTTTACGACACCCAAGGGATGATTTGGGGTGGTTGGTCTTATTATAAGGCGCGTAACGGTCCTATTACATGACGCGTAAGGCATCAGCAAATTATCGAGACTCCATACCAATATTACATCTATCTATACTAACATTATAAATGCGAAAGTGAGTTTTATTGTCCTTCGTTCGTAATAATAACGGCCAGTATGACTAAGCCAGTTGAAGAATCAGAACAGAATATAAGCTACGTTTTATATCGATCGATCCTGTAGTTCCCGTTGGTTCCCGTAGGATTAATTATGAAGTCCACGCAGACGAAGTAGTGGGCAGCCACTATTAAAAAATAAAATTTATTTGGATAGATTGTACCAATAAAGGATTTGAGGGCTAGATCCGAGCCGGTTGGTTAAGTGCTAGAAGATAATCAATAACCTTATTGGTTATTGGGTGTTAAGGTTAATAAAGAGCAAACATAATAAAAGATATACGTCCAAATAAAATATGAGTTTTTCTGGGGCAAACACTTAATTTTCCGCCTGGTGGATCGTTGTCGATAGTCTTAAGATGTATGTACACACCTTTGCCAATTTCTGAACGATTAATAAAAAGTGTGAACTTATTTTTGTGTTTCCAGAAAAAACTTTTTACCATTGTTATTGTGAATTAAATCATGTAATGACAGAATAAAAATAAATATACTATAAAAATCAAAGAGATCAAACCGATCTGACCGATCCAATTCAAAAGATGAATAATCATTTCTTAGAGAATATTTACATTGTCATTCGTCAGGGGCACTTTACACTTTAATTTTTTTTAACAGTTAAAAGTATCTTAAAACATAAAACTGTTTAATTTAGTATAGCTGTAACGTGGATTCTAAAATCATAACCTTGATTTTCATTTACAACTATTTGGGTATATAAATTTAATAGCTGTTTTTACGTGACTAGAAACAATGTCGCTTCACAAACTTCAAATACTTATTGCCTTCATTGTGATAATTTGCTCTAACCATAAGTTCTTTCTCTTCTTCAAAACTATGTAGACTATTTATATATACCTACTATGGTATATATGTATTAAAAGTCTCCATATGATTACATCGTGTTGAAAATCTCAAGATATCAAGAAAAACCCTTTCGTAAACATGATAAATTTAATATAACGCGTTCAAAAAGAACTAAAAACTAACTTCCGCCGCCCAAAAATGTTCATACTTAGCGATAGAATTTTTGGGTGGTTGAATCAATTTCGATAAAATTTATGTAGGACCACACCTGAAGTGTCCTCTACCAAACAAAAAAAGAATCGTTAAAATCAATTTATAATTGGTGAAGTTATCGCATAACATACGTATATATTTTAAAAACTTACCGTAGAAAATTGAAGCCTCCTCCTTTTTTGAAGTCGATAAACAATAAATTCAATACAATATTGTCAATAATAAAAGAGTTGATACTCATTATACCGGTACACTGCATATTGATAATCGTATTATAATAGAGATATATTTTTATGAAATACCCTTATTAAACAAATTGAGTATAATATTAATAAACTCTATGGGGTACTCGAGAATACGGCTGGCAGCACTGCCCTTATAACTGTCAAATTGACAATCTTCCTCATAAATTCTTTGACGAGATTCGTGTTGTAAACATGTGGATTGTATAAAAAGAATTTGTTGAATATCTTTGACTTATTTTGAACGTAACACGTGTTGTAATATGTGCTACAATAATATGTACTTAGAACTGTAACTGTTTACTTAAAGTTATATATTGTAACGATGATTCCTGGTTACGGAGCAGTGACCCAGGCCCTCTTAGGGACCTTACTGACGTGGGGACTAACCGCTGCCGGTGCCGCTTGTGTATTCTTCATCAGAGGAAAACATGTGAGTGTGATAATTTCGCTTTGCCTTGTAATAATACACTAATTCCAAGGTCTTCCAAGGTCTCTTACTTAATTCCGATATAAATCATTGGTGGATTAGGTATTTATTGAACTGATATGAAATAACAATAACATAGATTTTAAGTGATTTGGGATTGTTATCTGTGACAGCATCCTGCATGCATTATGTAGGTAAATTATTGTCACTGTGAAGTCAGTCATATTTTGAATTTGTTCCATTTTGTGTTAACGTCACTTAAATTTCATCTTCATAGTTTTTGTAGTACTTCTGATTATACCCAAAAAATATCACTTAACAAGCATATGTAGCAGCAATATCAAATTCTTCATAATTATGTTGTATCTATGCATTTAATGATTTTTACTGCTATCAAGAAAAACCGATGTGTTTGTGAAAATGTAATATTGTTCCATTACTGTCATTCTTATCTATTTTTACTAAATTTGATACAAACATGTTTGATATATAAATTGAAATATTTGTGTTACAGAGGAAACTACTAGATGTTTCACTTGGCTTCGCTGCTGGTGTAATGACCGCAGCATCATACTGGTCACTCCTAGAACCTGCAATTGAAATGTGCAGAGACTCCGGGATGTATGGAGCAGAAGGACAGTTTGCATTTTTACCAGTCGCTGCAGGTTTCTTGTTCGGAGCTGTGTTCGTGTTTGGAACGGACAGGTTCTTGGATTACTTAGGAATCAATTCTGCTAACATGATGATGTGTAAGTATCTTTTTTTTAACTGAAGATAGATCAACGCTTAGCTACAGCTTCACCTGATGGTAAGTGATGATGTTACCTACGATGGTGCACTCGATCATAGTTTTATTACTGCATAATATTGATTTTATATTATATGTACCAGTTGTATACATATGCTGTAAGTATTTTTGTTTTCACACATTTATGTGTACCAAGTTTAAATATTAATGGTTTTGTTTCCATAGCTGCAGAAAGTCGTACATGAGGTATTGTTTTACTTTGAAGGTCATTTTCTTAATGGTTATAATACTTTCATAGTAATTGGAGGAATTAGTTAGCAGTCTCCATTATAAATATATATTTTTTTCATATGGTACTACTGAGTCTATTAGCTATACATTAATAATATTATTAAGCCTTTTATTCTGATCTACAAAGTTAAATGGACTTATTGAATGTGCTTTGGTTTCCTTATAAAATGTCCCATAGTTCAGTTTCCACTGGAATCTTTCTCTTGCAATCCTTATCCAATAAAATGGTGTCCCACTGTGTGTTTGTGTTTTAAGTTGTTTTTCCATCTTATTTGTTGGTCAGACCATGTAGTTTTAGCTTTAGAATAGGACTATCCCATGTCATACTATAGGAACTGTAAAAAGTTAATCTAAGCATATATAACAAACAACATCTTACAGTTTTATACAAGCTGTCTGACAAGTATGTTGATTATCTCAACTGCCATCATGGAAAGTCCTAAGAGGATCTATGAGGGAGACTTATGTCTAACTGTAGCCAGCGACTGATTATGAAGATGATTGCTTGGTTAGATTAGGAGCATCTCATATGTCTTTTGTCCATTGATAAACATGCCCTTCTCCTTTTCTGATTGAAAACATCTTCCATGCAATGGTGAAGTGTTTCAGGCATATAACATCACCCTGTTCTGTATTACACCTTTCTGGATTGAGATAGTTTTTATTCATTCACCTGGTACTCAGATGAGCATAGTGGCTTTATTGTATTCATATTTAGAGGTTGATTACTGCACTCGGTCTTCTGTACAATCTGACGGAGTGTATGTATGTGGTATATGCTACGCACCCCTACCATCCAATGGCCTTATCGTCGTTTATCATCAGGTGAGATGAAGACCAAGTTCAAACCTATCAAACATAAAAAATATATTTATACATCTGATGGTGATGTTAAATGTTACACTGGGTATGCTTTGCTAAACATGATTTATTTTGACATTCATAATGTCCTTCATGCATCATTGACTGAACATACTACAATGAAGTTGTTCACCTAGATGTACTTTGTTTTTTATTATGAGGGGACCTTGCAGCAATGCCACATAAAAATAGTTATCCAAGATAGCATTATTAGTACTTTTTGCAGTTTACGGTGTCCTCGTGTGTTGATGCGCCATTGATAGTATATTCAGGGTTCCATACCCAAAGGGTGCACAACTATTATTAATATGGTTCTGCTGTCCGTCTGTCATCTTTTTAACCGTAACAGCGAGAAATTTGAAATTTTCACAACATGTGGTCACTATTAACGAAAATAAATAAGCTAAAAATTTTACGGGGTCCCCCATATGAGAAAAGTTTTTTCCGGCGATTGTGTATTAAATACTGTACAGTGGTATGGAATACTGTGTCCTGTCTAATCTTTCTTACCCTTGGCTGGTTTTTATATACATATATATATATGTATATTGAAACAGATAATGAAGTGATAATGCAATGAATCCATTGTATTGTATTGGTTATTTTTTCATACATTCATTTGTTATTTTGCTTACGATTTCAGAGATTATCCCAAGGGAAGACTGGTTCGAATGGAATAAACAGTAACTTATTAGTTTCTCTGACCCTTCAATTATCCTTATACAAAAAACTTAGACTCTGACTATCCGTTACGGCGTGAATGAAAGAGAAACAATCAATCTCTTCAAAAATTTATAATATTAGTATGGACTGTGTTATTGATTTCCGCACTTGAGTTAATTTTTTGTTGAAAACAATTTTTTCTGTGCTAAATCATTTGTGCAGTTAATTTGCTTCTATTAAATTTGTTGAAAGATCAATAAATATATCCACTCTCTACGAGCTGTTCTACAGGCATTCTTAAGCCCGAGTTTGACTATTCTATTCATGTGAATCTCAGGTTCATTCAAGCAAAAACGGACTTGAATCAGTATTACAAAATCTTATTCCAATTTCGATAGTCATGGTTAAATTATGCACAATATACGTTTAATATGTGTGTCGTTGTTATTTTAAAATATAATTACATTTATTTACATAACAGAAACTCTCATTATGAAGGCATTTCTATTTAAAATTAATTGTTCTGATGGATTTTTTTGTGTGACTTATAGAATTGTATAATAATGCGTTCATTGTGCGCAATAAAAACTTATAACTTGAGGATATTTATATACAAATTGAATGTTTGTAGTAACACTATTGTTCAGTTTTATCTGTTGGTACCACGTGTAAACCCCTCATGTTTTCATACTTTATTAATTTGTAAGAAAAAGAGCAAATATATTAAAAGATTTATAATCTTATCTTAAAGACTCGACTTGCTTTAATATGCGGTATTTTGTTATCACTGTCGTCAATAAATGGCATTATGTTATATTGCTGTCGCTATTGAAGTATGATAGAATGCCGTTTAAGATTACTCGGTTTGCTCTGGCTCCTGTAATTAATGAATTAACATTTTATTTGAATAAATAAAAAATATCACTTCATCACTCTCCTGAATTAGAAACCTTGAAATAATTTGATAAAAATTTACATCATTGCTACGGTTTTGGGCTGTCATTGAATCTATTCTTGGTTTGTCATCCATGATATGTTTTTACTCATAGCTCTATTCAAGTGATAATATGTTTAACATTTTCTATTCTAAATATTGTAGGATTATTAACATATATGTCTGTTGATCTTGAGGCTTTAATAACTTCATAGTTGAGATGTTATTCAAGAAGAATCTTAAGTAATATACAATACCATATTAAAGGCATTATTGGGCGGGGTTTCCATCCTGGAGTTACTGGCTCTTCTTCCACATAGATGCAAAAAGGAAATAAATGCTTGATTTTAGTACATTTATTTTTAACTGTGTACATATTTGTACTGTAGTTATAGTAGTTTTAAAGTGTCATTTTTGTAACTTTTTATGGCTTTTTATTATTTATTTACTATTGTAGACTTAAAGCATAATATTTATAAAGATTATCATCCATTTTGTTTCGGATTTTAATTGGAGGATATTTATTTCTTTCATCTTCTACCTACATCAATACTAATAAAGATGTTAGAAAATAATTGTATATATGGCCATCTCAGGTGCCATACCATAGAAAGAACCAGGAGACCGCATCTTAATATCTAAGCATTTTAGCTTCTGTTTTTGTAGGAGTATAAATAAAGAATTTGTGTCTATCATTGTTTTGCCATAAAAATAAAAATATTATATCATTTGTTCAATAGTACAGTCGAGTACAAAGATATGTATCAACTTTTGAACCATGTCACATTCATTCTTGCTTGTTCCTAGATAGTTTGTTGAAGGAAATGTCTATTAAAGTTTAAAGTGACATGGTTTAAAAGTGGATACATATTTTTGTACTCGAGTGTACAAATAAGTTGTGTTCGGACATAATATATGTTCATTACTGCTTAAAATAGATTTTGGTTGTTGTTGTTGAGATGCATTTATACATGAACGAGTTTCAGGGTATGTACACCTAGCCTGCACGCATCAGGCTTGGCCAAGGCCACGTGAATGTCAAAGAAATCAAACAAAATGTCATAATGCCAGTAGAATTGCAACCACGATACATTAAAATTGTAACATGTTGCATTGTTTGTTCCAAATATATTGTCAAGCTGTAAATTCTTCGCCTAGTCAACAATCTTTTTAAAATTGTAATTTTTACCTCATTGCATTTTACGGAGTCCAGTAGTTTGTTATAAATTAGAACTGGTGGTGTTATCTTTAAATAACCCCGTTGGTAATCGAACCCGGGACCGTCGGATTGTGAGTCCAACTGTGTAGCCACTAAGCCATGGAGACGGATAGATCTAGTCTGTACAGTAAATGTTGATATATTGGGCTATGTGTTTTAGAAAGAGATCTGAAAATGACGTAGCTCGAGTGGCTAGAAAAGTATGAGACTCAGTTCTGGAAAAATATTATTATTAAACTTCGCATACACATGTCAATTAGGATGAATTTGTTTTCTTTAGTCTATCTCATGGGTTTGGGATTCCGGGGTGAGTGTGGGTTGGCGTTGGATGGATTTGTAGTATCACATGCGTGACGTCATATGCGAGTTTTTATAATGTAACTGTTTTCTCCAAAATCACTGCCGAGAAAATTATGAAACACCTTTTTTTAGATTCCTTTGAGATAAATCTCAAATTAGATCAATTTAAAAATTTTGCAATGTTGCGTTGCGTGCCAATTGTACGAATCCGAAATTCGAATTTTAAACGGATAGCCCTCGTTGGCCGTAAGAGAATCTTGAGTTGACACTGTCTTTAGACCCTTTAGTGCAATGGTAAATGATTTAGTTTTTTTACGAACAACTTATTTATTTAACCAGTCTTTAAATTAATTTAGTCCATTTGAATTAGATTTTTGGGTAAATAGTTTTGGTAGCAGTTTAGACTGGCATAAAAATATAGTGTTTCAAGCAATGCATAGCTAGTAATAAAATACAAAGTAGTGGTAGGAACTTTAGATAAACTAACCTGTTCCTGATGCTTCTCGTTAAATTGTGAATGCCTAGACAGGCGATTAGCCAAAAATATTTACAAGGTTTAGTCACCTTACAACTTAGGTCGGTTTACTCTTATTTGCCTTGTTTTTAAACCAGTCTTGTAATTTACATACACAAGGTCACACAGAGGAAGGCGTATATGTTTTAATACTACAGACCCCATGTTAAAATTGTGCCTTGAAAATCCCCAAATATTATTGGTGCTTTAAATGCTAATCGTTTAACGATTTATAAATTAGTCTGCGAAACAGTCAACGACCCTAAGAAATTATGTTTGCTGGAAGGAAATATTTATAAAATTGTTTACCATATTATATATAATCTTTAACTTACCTTATGTCCTGATGTAAAATCGCCGTGTTAAAAAAATGTATTTGGTTCTGTTAGTCATACGTATAATCGTCAAGTGCAAAAATATGTATTCATTTTTGTACCATGTCATATCAATCTTTAATTGACATTTCCTTCATCACACTTGCACAGGAACAAGAAACAGTAAATGTGGCATGGTACAAAAATTGGTAATAGGTTTACCCAGTGTACCAGACATAGACACTATCTGTAAATAAAGATATATACATTTACTTTACCTTTAAAGTACCATTTAGTTTAAAAAAATCATGTTAATACCGCGATTGCTCTATACATGTACAATAATCAAGAAAATTATGTAATTCACGTCTACTCTTGAACAAAATACGCCGGAAAAACACAGTTGTTGTATTGGGAACAGACAGAGATGCCTTAGTAATAGGGTCCCGTAGGCACCCTTTGGGTACGGAACCCTGAAACAACATTATATTGTTTCATTCATTTGTTGTGTAGACTAGTATAATAACCGACGTGACATCATCTATTTACAGCGATGACGAAATCGAAAGACTCTAAAGAGAAGCTGGAAGACCTGGAGATGATGACGGCTCTGAACAAGCGTCCGTCGAACCCCACGAGTGTGGTTACCATGGACGGCCCTCTGCCCGCCGAGTTCACAGACTGCATCAGCAATCAGCACACCACGCAGCGGCGGCGCGGGCACCATCACTCCCTCAACTCCCTGGTCAGTGTCCTATTACATTACGTGCATCAAATTACATTTGATACATCGGTTCCTATTCCCAGACATCGAACGGATGACGTTTATTTATTACACGCACTTGTGTGAGCAAATTCGGTCGCATCATACTCCCTGAGTTCGGAATCTCAATTCCTCGTGGTGTGACTGTCGGAATTCGAGAACTTTTTTCTTGTTGGTTCGACTAAATAAATTTAACTGTGAGAAGAAAAAATAACAATATATTCATTATTTAATTAATGTTATGGCATAATTAATATATTGTCTATATCATAGTATATATGTAATGTATTATTTAGTAACTTTGTTTTTATTTTACTATGTCACGATATATAGTTACACATTGAGCGGGGTTGAAAGATGACCTTTATTTGTAACCGAATTTATGGTAAAAATACAACATGTTTTCATTTTCCGTCCTCGTGGTCAGATAATAATATTGTTATGTTTTTATCAAATTCATGAATGTAAACTAAATTATTTCAGTAAATAAAAACATGGGTACATTCATTCGTCATTTCCTACCCCAAAACTAAATAACATTTGCAACCTTTTATTTGGAAAACGCACACAGAAATTATAAAAACAATTATTGCTACATTTATGCTTAGGCGTCATGAAAATTGTATAAATAAATTGAATATCATTTCAGGCGTTAAAACCCATTTAAATTTTTCAGACATGTTGTGATACTGGTGTCTCTGAGATTTCTTTCTAAATTGGATCGTTTGCTCTCCTCCATTCACGTCCGGATGCCTTACACACATCCGTTCTACCTCACACTGTTTCATGATACACTGCTTGACGGAGACATCTATACTCTATTCTCCTGGGTCCATCCATCACGTCCTAAAGTCAATCTCCACCTAGACGGAGGGCTTTCTACGATACTTTCGCATAACGTCTCCATTCGAGGATTCCCCGTCTGCAGCACTTGTCGATCTGATGATCAGATCACTATCTCTTAAGCTTACTAAGCCTATTATCAATGTCGGTCACTTTAGTTCATTGGACAGATCTCTTCGCATCACAGAGACTCCAAACGTTTATCATAGACCACTAAGATACTTGGAATTCGTGGATCAGTCTAGCCGTTCAGGCGACTTTTGAGTGGCGTTTATATAAACTAAATAAGTTTTGATGTGAAAGCGTCGACCAAAGAGCACCAATAGACACAACATTGGCTTTGTCGATAATGTCACTCTCAAAACTGGGATCTGCTGCGTTAAGAGGGTTAATTTTTGTATATAATTGTCCGTGTGGTCTCGGCTTTAGAATAGTAGCACCCCAAGTTATTCCACGGTTGTGGCAAGAGGTAACTGGGATCTGCTGCGTTAAGAGGGTTAATTTTTGTATATAATTGTCCGTGTGGTCTCGGTTTTAGAATAGTAGCACCCCAAGTTATTCCACGGTTGTGGCAAGAGGTAACTGGGATCTGCTGCGTTAAGAGGGTTAATTTTTGTATATAATTGTCCGTGTGGTCTCGGCTTTAGAATAGTACCACCCCAAGTTATTCCACGGTTGTGGCAAGAGGTAACTGGGATCTGCTGCGTTAAGAGGGTTAATTTTTGTATATAATTGTCCCTGTGGTCTCGGCTTTAGAATAGTAGCACCCCAAGTTATTCCACGGTTGTGGCAAGAGGTAACTGGGATCTGCTGCGTTAAGAGGGTTAATTTTTGTATATAATTGTCCGTGTGGTCTCGGCTTTAGAATAGTACCACCCCAAGTTATTCCACGGTTGTGGCAAGAGGTAACTGGGATCTGCTGCGTTAAGAGGGTTAATTTTTGTATATAATTGTCCGTGTGGTCTCGGCTTTAGAATAGTACCACCCCAAGTTATTCCACGGTTGTGGCAAGAGGTAACTGGGATCTGCTGCGTTAAGAGGGTTAATTTTTGTATATAATTGTCCGTGTGGTCTCGGCTTTAGAATAGTACCACCCCAAGTTATTCCACGGTTGTGGCAAGAGGTAACTGGGATCTGCTGCGTTAAGAGGGTTAATTTTTGTATATAATTGTCCGTGTGGTCTCGGTTTTAGAATAGTAGCACCCCAAGTTATTCCACGGTTGTGGCAAGAGGTAACTGGGATCTGCTGCGTTAAGAGGGTTAATTTTTGTATATAATTGTCCGTGTGGTCTCGGCTTTAGAATAGTACCACCCCAAGTTATTCCACGGTTGTGGCAAGAGGTGACTAAGGGAAAACTATTCACGAGATGGGCAGCACCATTTAACTATGTAACAACAACATCTTACTGCGGTCACCAAACCATCTGCCAAGCGTGGCGACTATGGTAAATCTCCTCAGATAAAGTTTAATGTGGGAAGTTGGCGCTCAAAGCAAATGTCCAACAGTGGACCCATTCAACCGATTACTAATCAAAACAAAACATGACAGTAAAACTCAACAATAAATTCGATTTTCAAAATAGAATCACTATCTTACATAATTGGCTAGCGATTACATCGGCGTCGGCCAATGATTTGAACATTGAGCCTGATTCAGACTTGTTGATTGAATAAGTATATTGATAACCAGTGTATATGGCCTGGCATCGCCTTGACATTTCACGGTTACATTTTCCCAAGTTGTCGTCGTTACATCACAATAACTCCACGACTAACGATTTCAATGATAAGATTTGCCACAATAATGTAATAATGCCAGGCAGGTTCTTCTTTTAAAGACGTACAATTTGATATATGTATTCCAGAATTTAGCATATAAGAAGATACGAATATATTTTTATCATTATTAAGGTTTCCTGGCTCAACATCACGATCTATAAAAGTTATGCCATGTCTAGTGAGTTTGACTTGAACAGTGTCCTTGTATCTCACCTGATGGTAAGTGACGATAAGACCGTTGGATGGTCAGCGTGCGCACCCAGAAGCCTCGAGCTTGCCTCGAGCTAATGAGGCTATGTCTCTGCTATCTTTCGTACCAGAACACAACAGTGCTATTAACACTGCTGTTTGGCGGCACACTTAAGTAACATGGTGGTAGATAGCCAAGCGGATATATAAAATGCTCTACCACCAACCAACTGACTACCAGAATAATTCATAAAACACAAAATTCTAATAGCGAATTTCACGCCTTAGCAACGGAATAACTAAGAACATTTAAAGTATTTGTATGAAGCGATAACGTACGTTGCTTGATTGCTCACGTTGATGATTCTGTAATTTCTAAAGCCTTAACGAATGCTTCTAAGTGCCGCCACATACCTACCAGTCCGATCTGTTTCTTAAGACTCAATGTTCTAATATGGACTTAATCTCACCTGATGGTAAGTAAAGTAACACTGCTGTTTGGCGGCACACACTGGTTCGTAAACTTTGCTTTGTTTATTTGATGATTAATTTATAATAGTGGTGTGTACATTTCAGAAGGGTACCGGAGAGAACGGAGACTCCGGCGACCATCGCGACAGCCTGGCGGCTGCGCTGGCGGCGCGTCAGTCGCAGTGGAAGCGCATCATGCTGCTCGTGGTAGCTATCACCGTGCACAACATTCCCGAGGGTCTGGCCGTGGGCGTGTCGTTCGGGGCCGCCGCCTCCTCTTCCAAAGCGTCCTTCCAAAGCGCCAGGTAAGCAAACATTTTGTTGAAAATACTACTTTTTTCATCTAATATAATATAAATCATTTATTTGCATAGACATAGCATATTTGATGTTACATACTGTAAATTGCCGTTCATGTACTTACCAAATCTGCATGCAGGCGTGCAAACATTATATGAGTTATTTTAATCATTATAAACCCTTCGAAACTTTGGATGAAACCACACTTTTATGGGATGGTCTTAACCGGCTCTCTTTAGGTATATATCCCGACTCTCACACTCGATATGCTCTCGCTTACTCGCAAGTAGAGGCTAAGTTGACCACCTTGGTCAGTTATTCACGAGTCTACCGAGCTACTGAACGACGAGAGAGATGTAAGTTCATTACGCTGAATGAGCCATGCTGCACGAATGACAATTGTGAACGAGCAAGAACAAGCCTTCTTGAAATTCGCACTTAGAAGGTTTTTACTACAACCGAGTTTTTCATTTTAGAGAAACATTCAGCTTATATACACAAAATAACTAACAATAATTGACATAACACGTACCAAAAACTTAGTTCGAGACTCGTAGTATACATATAGTATTGTAATATATGTAGTACGTAATCATAACACGTTTTCGACTTGATCCGCCTTTGAACCAATTTGATCTTTAGTAGTGGTAGTGAATTTTTAGTATCCTATCCAAACTTAGTTCTAGATTAATTCATAAACTACTAAGGTATATGACGTAGGGCAGTGAGGATATCAAGGATACCACAAAATCTCTAGGGAAAAAACCACGATGTCGAATATTATAATCTGTTAGGACTTCTTGTTGAAAACTAATAGCGATGACAAATGAGTAATATAGTGTTAGTACCTAATTAACTATGGGCTATTTCCGCTGTCACACGCGTTCACTCTAATGAGAGCAATTTTTTTGTCAATGGTCCAGCTCATTCTGTTTATTGTCATACATTGTGGTGTGCGTGATTAATCCATACTAACGTTATAAATGCGAAAGTGAGGTTGTATGTCCTTCCTTTACGTCACAACGAACTGTCAGAATAACTTTTTTATTTTGCCGGAACATTTATCCAGATCGAACAAGTTCCTGTGGGATAGTTTCTAAAGTTCACGAGGACTAAAGCTTGAAATTGTATGAATAAATGCGGTGTGTATGGCAATGCTAGGCACAATAAACTATTTCCTAATCCTCTGCCGTAGTATTTTCCCCTCTTTCATTAGATTATCTTTTTTTGTTATCTGTCAGTACGTAATCCCTGTTTGATGTACCCGTATTCTTTTGTAAGTGATTTTATTATTAATACTGAATTTTTATCACTGTCAAAATAAGTCTTTTTCTATGGCCCAGATTACCTGCATACCAAATTGCATCGCCATCTCCCCTCAAACACAAGCACACGACCATACTTTCTCAGTGAACCTCGTATAACTACCTTTTCAAATATTACATAATTAGCGCATTCCTCTACTCTAAAATTAACAAAAAGTTTAATATTACTTTAATGAACAAGCACAATCTGAAAATACAAGCTGAAAGAATACCTTCTCTTACTAGACTACTTACATACTGAGGAATTACTAAAATTTATTTCATAAATGTTATTTAATCATCAGGGATGGCGTTTATTATATTAAATGATTTTTTATATATCAATCATTGTTTTTTTTCAGAATTTTTCAGAAATATTTAATGGTATTTAAATAGTAGCAGAAATTGTAGAAAATGTTATTATAACTGTGAAAACAAACTTATTGTATACGGCGGCGGTACAAGATAGCACGACTTGGATAGAGAGGACGCTGGCGTCAATACGTCTTAACACCATCTAGCGAGCCTAAATTGTTATTTAATGCTTGTTAATTTCGTGTTAGCTGTGAGCTATTAACCATGCGTATGTAAAGCGCCATCTAACGGCAACCTTTGTTTCAAATCTTCGACTGCCATCTAGCTGTTGCGTGCAGAATCGCTTCATTGTTGCTTTATCAATCCATTATTATACCCAGAAATATTAGTTTGCAAGTCGACCACTTTACATTAGTTAACGTTATCACTCTGCTAATGCTTCCGAACTTAATTTCTGTAGCCATAATCTTTTAAAATAGAATAGCTGTCTTTGATAAGTAATTACCTAAAAATAGGAAATGAAATTATAGTGTTGCGATATAAATATCATTAATTTACTATTTTGCAGTTAGCTAGCCGTTACGCAGCTACTGGTTCATAGATGGCGCTTTGAACAATAATCGAAAAAAGTGTTCAAAATTAAAATTGTGATTGACTGTGAAGTTGTATGTTAATGATATTCATTTCGCGACATCACAATCTGATGTTCTATTTTTTGATAATTACTACACAAATCCAGCTATTATATTTTAAAAGATTATGGCAACATAAATTTAGTATGAAACTTTGATGGAGGTGCATCGCCTTAATATTTCGCTAAAAATGCGGCATGCAAACGTCGTCCACACGTAACATAATATATAATATATTATTCAAACTGACGCTGAATAGTTATTTTCAAATCCTCGGGTCTACTTGTATTGGTCGGTCTGCATTAAATACGCGGTTGCGCTGTTTCTTATCGCTACGCTCTCTTAACGTTACAGTCGAAGTTATATAGATGTCGCTACTGAATCAATTTAGTGGAAATAATCAGTATTCAATATAAATGTTCTTATTGACAAATATGCATTTGCCAAATGAAAAGTCTTATTTCGTTATCTATTTAAATTAAAATCCATTTATTTGATGACACAATGGAATGTTGACATCTACTTCTCGAAAAAGACATCACTGTTCCGTCGTAAGGCAGTGTAAAGAATTTACCACGTTTAAGTATTCAAGTTACTTCTGCTCAGGTTTTTTTCCCGAGAACTGCGACAATTTGCCAGAAGCAAACCATTAAGGAAGTTTCTATGAATTTAGTAGATAGGGCGAGTGCGGAGCACGTATGTATGTCGGCGGCCATTTTGTTACATCAGGTGAAGGAACGCGAGGCACCGTTGTTGGAGCGGCGATGGCCGGCGGTTCCGCAGGAATTTCATTGATAAGTTGCGGGCGCGAGCGGGATGCAGCTAGCCGCCGCATGTACTATGGACCCGCTAGCGCAAGCGCGCGTCGCTATTACCATACCACGAATGTTATAGTGAATTATCAACATTCGCGCCGAACCGGAAAAAATTCTACTAAGCTAGCTTCTAGGTTCTGGTTAAATCATGTGATCTTTTTGCATTCATAATGGTTTAATTTTAAATGATATTTTCAAAATTATGTTGTACCGGACCTTCTACTCATACGTTTCGTTTATTGGTAGTACCATATGATTTGTTATCTTTTTAGTCCCTTAAATTCACGTTTCGAAATTATTTTTTCTTTAGCTTTTACCAGAAATACGCTTTACTGTGTTCGCGTAATACAAACGGTACCTATAAAATTAGTCTCACAGCTCATCATTCAAACACCAAGTCATTTAACATTTCACTCCACAAAATTTATAAATACTCAGTTTTTGTGCGAAGATTAGAATCGTTGTGAATTGTCTAGTCTCGTCTCATCGAATGTTTGGCATAAGCCGTCACACGCCTACTTGCCTCGTTGGCATGGCGATGGCGGGCTCGAGTCCGACTACAAGAGTTTTTTTATTGTGAAACGTTTAATGCTCCGTTTCATAATCCTCTAAAACTGGCTCGTTTGCGTATTTCGGTTCATCGAGAATATCCCCGAACGTGTTCATGTTTGGTGTGTTCTCTTCCGAAGAATTTGCACGTGTTTGTGATTATACGTTGTTTAGATATACACACATTCGTTCTTGCTGTGTGTATCATATGTAGGACAGGAACGGTTTTGCAAGTCAGCTTTCTGGCACAAAGAATATATGTAGTCTGTCTAAGTAGAAGAGACACATGTGTTTCAAACTTCCAGTAGTGTATATTAACATGGTTATTATCACAAGCACATAAAATAAATGTATTCTTTTCTAACTTCAGATGTATCTAGAAAATCTTGTACTTTTAATAGTAAATCATTATATCATTGCTATTAAGTATAAATAATAAAATGTGCACGTCTTATTCTCTCTCTCATCACAATTGCTCACTTAATATAAGCTGATGTATTTGGGTGTAGTTTTATCTGCGTTTTTATAGCTTGTTAATTTTTGTGTATTTAAAATAAATTGTAAATTGAATTAAAGTCTAGGGAAAGCGAGCTATGCTCACCGAGTGTCAAATCTGTATACAAGCCGTTCTAGTAATCTGTCGAGTTTGAAAGTGTCAAGTTGAGAGTTTGGTTACATAAGCGGCTAGAAGTGAGACGAGACACACGGAACTTGGACTAATGTGCCATTTAACAGTAGCGAACAACTTTATTATGTACTTAGTTGTTCTTTTAAATTCCTCCGCGATTCTCTCTTTTTGCTTATTCGTTGTTTGAAACAGATTTTGGAGATTCGACTATTTGAATAGCTGAATCGCGTAAAGCATTCTGGGTCACTTATTAAAGGATAACTATAATATACTAAATGAATATTGTTGGAACGTGAAATACGTGAATAAAGTTTGAGATCATGAATTAACTAGTATTTCTTGTCGCGACGTCGTCCGTATGTACGTAAGAAATCATTAGAAAATGTTCATATATATAAAAAATTACAGTCAAAAAATTGAGTATGTCTCATAAAAGACGTGGAAACAAATAAGCGACTTCGAACAAAATCAAACATTGTATGAGCTTGTAAATATTTTTTTCAGTTTGCATATGACATGTTCACATTGTTCATGAAGAAAAAAGAGGAAAATTCTAGGGACTGTTACCTAAAAATTGCGACCAGTAAAGTCAAGCCATATTCTCCCAGTAAATATTTACAGTATTAGAAGTTAGAAAATTTTAAACATAAAAAAGATTCTGATTTTCGAATTGTAATCAATCTTAATTTACTCGACAATCTATTAATAAATAAAATGTAAATTTTTGTTGATTAGTACCGAGAATCTGTCCTGGCTCAGCAGAATCTCACATGATCATAATGTAGCACCGGCGAGCGGAACTGTGTCGCGAAATGAGTATATTGGCGAAGACGGTTCATTTGTAGCGTGGAGGCGAGCGGCAGCGCGCCGCGCAGGGGCATCGACCCGCCGCCGCCGCCGCCGCCGCCGCCGCCGCCGCCGCCGCCGCCGCCGCCGGTGAAACTATTTCACTGAAAAATCTGCCGGCGCGCCGCCGTATCATTGAAGTCAACCTTGACGATTTGTCGCGTCGTCTATACCCAGGCGTGGGTGCCTCTCGAACATATTCGTAACCGCTAAAACCTATTGCGAACAGAAATCACAATTTTGGGGCGCCAAGATTTTGCGGTATTCTAAGACTGCTCCAACAGAGCCTGATCGTGCGGCTTGAATCTGATCATTCCGGAATGTCTTTTGAACATAGTTATCGCTGAAACTTATTGTGGACTAAAGTTACAAATTTAGCGCGCCAAATATTGCTGATTTAACACAATCTAGACTAGTCAAGACCTGCCTGCATAGCATGAGACACGTAAGAGCTAGATATGTCATATTTGAACGTCAAAATTCGATTTGACGTTTATATCTATCTCATTTTCACATCTCACGCGTTTCTTGCTACGCAGGCTGGTCTTGGGATAGTACGGAGCGAGCAAATTATTGTGGCATATATTTTTTCACGCACGAACTACGCTTGACCACAATATCATCCTGATATTAAGTGACGATGATGTTAGACTTCTGCCTAGATAGTGTATTTACTCTTTCGTTTATCACTGACTTATTACATCATACTCTTCAGGGAAAACGGAAATCGGTAGGGTTTTACGTATCGTAGCACACACTATTCTATTTAGTAGTCTTAGTACAGTACAGTAGTACAGTCTTCTATTTAGCCACAGTTAAACGATAAAACAATTTTAACCATCATTAAACTTAAGAAATCAGCTTGTCATGCTGAGTGATTCGTGACGTCATGGGTCTGCGGGAGTCAAGATATCGCTTTAAATTTAAATAGCGCTTTACTAGACACAATAAAGCATTGGAGCTACAAACCGCGTCTGAATAATGACGAGGACGTCGCGACCGTTCCAATACTTACGCAAAAAGAAAATGCAAAAGTGTCCGAGAATGTGAGAATCGGTGAGAGGTGGCAATATTTAAGAGCCATCACAAAGGCAAATCGTTCGTTTTTTGTGAAATTCTGGTCGTACTTGATGCATTACAAAGGTGCAATGATAAATTACACTTGTAGGAGATGTTGTTCTAGTTATTTTTATATTTTTATTGAAGATAGACCAACACTAGACCTCAATCTCACCTGATGGTAAGTGACGATGAGGTCGACGATGTTACGTGTTGTTCTAGAAGGTGCCTATTTTATATGCCTTCTTTTGATGATTCCCAAGTTGTAGTTTTCAGGGAACACGGAAACCGGTAGTGTATTTCATATTTTTGCTGTACGCACGATAAATGTGGAAGCGAAACGCTTGGTGCGAGCTGTAGGAATATCTACTCGTACAGTGTATGGGTGAAGGTGTGCCATTCTTCTGTTTGACCGGTACTTGAACGGCGAAGGTGGAATCAACAAAATAGTTAGTACTTTTATTGTAGATTGAGCTATCTGCTGATGCCGACGTCGCGTCGAAACTAAGCCGATGCGGTGCGCTAGCGCTCAGAATGATCTGACGTTATACATTTGCTTACTCAGTGCTTAGCATCACGAACAGGTCTTTTTTGGTGTCCAACAATCAAACATATTTGTTCGAAATAGGTTTAAACGGTTAATTATACGTTCTAAAAGCATTCTGGAAAACCATGCCGGCGGCATGTCTACCGGACTTTCCAGAATGCGGGTTAAAATTGGTTTAGCGTTTAACTGTTGCTAAACAGAAGACTGTACATCATGCTTCTTTGTTGTTATTTCTGTACTTAGTTATGAAGCAGTTTTACTCGGTAATTGTAAACAAATGTACACGCTTGGACTAACAATCGGAGGTCCCTGGTTCTATTCCCAGTGGGGGTAATCGGTACTCGGTTTGGTCGGTGGGAGGGCATTTTATATGTCCGTCTGGCTAGCTAACAACAATGCTAAGTCTGCCGCCAAACAGAAGTGTTAATAGCACAGGTAAAAAAGCCATCTCCTCATTAGCTTGGGACCTATGGATGTGCACGCTTACCATCTAACGGCCTTATCGTCACTTACCATCAATGAGGTGAGATGAAAGTCAAGTACAAACCCATCATACATAAAAATACCAGTGAAATATCTACGATAAAATCATTCTCGAGTGGAAATTATAGTCCTAAAGCCGACACTAAAATATTTGATACCATTAATGCCTAAACGGTTCGTGATCGTGACGTGACGAGGAAGAGAGAATCCCTATATAATATTACATGTACCATTTTGTGTAACTATAGTAACAGACGCGCGGGTGCCTGCTGCCTTATCAGTATTCTGTATTCTATAGACAGAGTAATTTCATAGTTCATCACTTGCATTTTAATGTGTAACGATTGGAATAATTTTGTTGTTTCATATATTTTTTGTATTACAGTTAAATTTTTAATCTAGAATTAAATAGTAATTTTTAACTACGACTTGTTACTAATAACATGCTTCCATCGTCATCATGAGACGAGAAACTTCAACGGACGGGCAGAGGCCTCTCTTATAGTACTCCGCACTCTTTATAAAGAAGTCGGTTCAGCAGTGTTCATCCCTATAAAGTCAATCCCAACGACGCGACGGGGGACCGAATTCGGTAGGTCCCATTTGTTCTATGGAACATGACGTCATCGAACAAAGTAGGGAAGAAAACGTTTCATTTTATTCGATAGACGTCATGTTTCACAGACCAAATGGGAACTACCCGCCATGTTCCCTAGAGCAACACCACATGCCACTTTTGAGATAATAGCGCGGAAAGCAATTAACACAAAACTATTCTTCATCTAATTCTAAATCATTTCCCTTGATACACTAAATCATATCAGGTCTGAATGAATATGACTTATTACAAAGGCGTAAGTATACATTTGATGAAATATCACAACCAATGAACGATGCCTCGTCGGATTTTGTGGCCGAGGTAACTCAGCAAATTTCTTACTAGCTCGGTGTAGTGTAGCCAGAATTTTGACCGACGACGAACTTCTGTTGAAACTAGTTCATAATCCCTTTTGTTAGTTTTCGTGTTCCATTTTAGTTTTGAATGGTGACAAAATGTCAAGGAAAAATGGTTCAATTTTTTCGCTCGCAGCTAAAATAGATTTCAATAGGATCGTATTGGATCGGATTTCATAGTAAGATGCGTGGTTTTTCAAAAATCATTGTAAAGTAAGATTTTATCGACAATCTTATTGCGTTTTCGTATTTCATTTGATAGTGACGATAAGCTTTAGACAAAAGTAGATCTAAACCTTGAATATTTAAGCCAGTGAAGCCATAAGCGTGCACGGATGTAACTGACATTTAGGAAAGTACTGTACGAGAACTGTAATTTGATACAAATATTAGTTAAGTATTTGTATCCAATTACAAAAAGAGCGCGCCCTTGTTAAAGCATCGGGATAACTTAAATAAATCCTTTCAATGTATTTAACTAATTCAGCGCATAATAGTAATGACTTTAATAATTTTAATAGAAATATGATTATATTTACCATACTTTGCCTCGCGTTCGGTGATTGCAACTGATTTTCCGTTCAATTGGTTAGAATTATAATACTGGTCGCAATGTACTAGTAGCAATCAACATTCCTCCATAAAATATTTGCAAGCTTCTCAAAGTCGAGCTGCAGATTGTTACCATTCGTAGACCTATAAAAACGCATACTGTGGAGCGCCTCATACCTTTGAAGCAACATTGTTGCATTAAATATTCTGGCATGAACCTGAGCCGAATATCGATATCCTCCGCCTCGACCAATTAGAGTATGTATTTTGCAGTAACAGTCTGATGATTACTGTAAAAGTTTTCACCACGCACGTAATTATACGTTAGCACCCATGTTCTTTATAATACAGACGAAGTCTTGCAGAAGGCATCCAATGTAACCGATAAAGCGAACGAATTGACGAGCTGTTGTTTATCAGGTTGTTTAGGAAAAACTTTAACAGTAACATGATTCGCAAGGTTTTATGAATAATGAAAAACTTTTGCCTCAAATATACAACCATTCATATACCTAGGTACACTTCCGTTTGTCTATCTGTAGTTGTGTGTTCTAGTGTTGTGTACGTGGCTAGTATGTCGGCGGAGCTCACTTGATGACCGCCCAATTACATCCTACAGGCGAACCCAATGACAAATCTCCACCATCGAGAACCAATTTAGATAGGCGCATAGCTATAATATCCTAATCGATCATTTGCATCGGTCGAAGGCGTCGATTTTACGTTAGTAATAATGTCATCCTGAATCCGGCTCGTTGACTATAACAACTCTTCCTTTGGTTATTTGTCTGTATTTATCTGATACTTACGGTTAGCGTTTGTAAGCTTAGGTATGATGTTCTCGAGATTGAATGTAGGTATTTTGCGTATATTCAACGAAAATGATAATTTTATTTGTCGTGCCCGAGTGTACGATGTGAACAGCAATTTTGTTTAATGAGAAAATCATGTTGTATTTCGATCGACACTTACGAGTACCAAAGTCAACATCTCTGTCTTGTTGTGGAGTGGTTTGGATGCGCCCTGAGGTCGTCGTGGTGCAGGCGCATGCGGGGGTGGCGGGCGGCGGGTGGCGCCCGCGCATAATGCGAGTCGGCAACCGCTTTGTGCCCGCCGCTGTTATTATGCAGATTAACACCGCCGGGAATTTGTTCAAATATCGTAACAAGCGCTCCTCCCGGCGCCGGCGCTGTAATTTACGATTCGAGCCTCGGGAATGTGTCGGCCTCCGCCCGTTCCACGGATTTTGGACTCGTTTTGTCGAGTTTTAAATTACGTCCTGCCAGATATTTACGCCGCGCCTTGTACGAAATCAAGATTATAGTTTATTTTCATTTTTGTACGTTACGGTGATTAACTTTCAAATTTGAGGATGAGATGATCAGAAGATGAGTGGTTTTCACCGCTCACGGTGTGCATTTTGCGAGCGGAGCGGCTGATTTATATCAACTTGTTTAAAATACATATCTGATGTGTGCTTACGACTATGCGTGTATATTTAGAACACTACCCCTTTCATTATCTAGCTAGACAACACAACTGGTTAATAATAGCTTAATCGAGGTTGGGACTAGTTGGGAGACGCAATTTTCTGAGCTTTGATAAGACAAATACAAATGAGTAACAGAGCGCTCGACCGACACAATAAATATAATTTTTTAAATATTATTATTATTCATTTCTTTCAGGTACCGATGCCCATAATTATATATACAACACAATAATAAATTTAAATAAAATATTACTCACTACAATAATAAACCCTATATTCTAAACACTTATTTACTAATGAATGTTGGTGCTGCTCTGGTGGTATTGGTCGCTATCCTCCCTCATTAAGGTCACCAGATCGCAGGTTGGCAAATTATGCATGTACATTATCTAACTAAAGTATGTTGAGTTCTTGAACATTTATCAAACAAAATTAATTATCAGTTCCGGGGGTTTGGTTCAGCAATCAATTCGTCGGTATCCCAGGAAAACTCGAAGAAATTTTGTAAGTTTGTATATTTCTTCCCTGCGACTCTAACCAGGATTGAGAGTAGAGTCTGGCTAGAGTCGCAGGGAGTCGTTGGATGCAGGTGGCTCGGGACCGGTCGATATGGCGTGCCATGAAGGAAGCCTATGTCCAACAGTGGACGTTTCCCGGCTGATAATGGTGATGATATTTCTTCAGTTGCCCATGCAACCAAAACTTAATTTACCTGTCCTGAAACACATTCATCAGTTTAACTGATATTATTAGATTAGAGTGTAGGTATTCATAGATAAGGCAAATTTTCCCTCAATAATCTCTTAGCTAACGCCAACTGAAAAGACAACATGTTATACGAATTGATCGATAGAGCTAGTGTTCCTTCGTTATCCCAATAGCTCAAACTACGATATACAAGCACTAGTGTGAAAGAAAGCCATGTGTTGCGAGCTTCGTTCGTTGCGAAGGTGAAGAGGGATTGAGTTGCGGGGTGCGCGGAGGAGGGCAGGCGTGCGTCCGGCCGCATTCCTGCGAAGCCTCCGACCCTCCCTGCCGCCACGCGAAGCTTCTGACGCTTTCCTTACAGGACGGAATGATATATAAATAATCGTACGCATATACATACACATATACATATACTACAACACATAAAACATGTGTTTTAAACAGTTTTGTGTGTACATTGTGTTTTTCAACAATATTTAAAACACTATGTTTTAAACATGCCAACCCTACTAATAAGTAATTTTGTTGAAAGTTAATGGTATAAAAATAATTATTACATTGACACATCTTGTATTAACACTAAGCCACTTTTGATTTGTCACTACACTAGCTCAAAATGCTTAGTCCTTTTTAGTCTTCTCACTATGTCCGCTTTGTCATGAAGCCTATAATCATGAGCTTGCTTTTCACAGTATTTTCAACTTAAACATTTTGAGGTCCCGATGGAGATAGATTTACTTTCAGTAGTTCGGTTGTTTTGTTCGGGAACGGGCCGAGACTAATTTTGTTTCATTAGTTCGGTTATGACCTCAAACCGAACTGTTGAGCTTATTCAGTAACTCGGTTAATGATTTATAAAAGTAAGAACACGCACTTTTGTGTAAAACTTAATTTTTGTGTCTGAACAGTCGGCGGGTTCAATTTCCAGTACAGGGTATAGATGATACTCGTTTGGTTGACAATTGTATGTCTGTCGTCCTAGCTAGCTACCACACTTTGTTATGTAAGTATTCTGCGGTAATGCTCGGGGTGAAAATAGTTTCCATATAACAGTCATATCGTAACTACCCATAAGGCGTGAAAAAGGCCTAAGTAAGCATAAAAAAATCGAAATGCAAAATCTCAAATATGCAAATTTACTTTTCTTTTCCATTTATCTTATAACTACACTGTCTATCAAAAACCCCTCTTACTGCTCTTATGATTGTATCTTTTCTGAATTTGTTTCATTATTTAGTAGGGACAATTATATAATCCTACTAATATTATAAGTGTGAAAGTTTGGATGTTTAGATGTTTGGATGTTTGTGACGCTTTCACGGAAAAACTACTGAATGGATTTGAATGAAACTTTACAATAATATAGCTTATACATCAGAATAACTTATAGGGTATAATTTATAAAGACATATTGTGTAAATTGTCCAAAATCACACTTATAATATTAGTGGGATTACATGGGCAATTTTGGCATAACAAAAACGCGTTGCCTAGCAACCGACCATAGATATGTAAATTCGTATATACAAACTTTCGCTTTGATAATATATGCGTGAAGACTATTTGAATGTACTACGTCAGTTATTGAAATTTATTTTGTTTCTTTAAACTATTAGACTACATAACAGAATAAACACTATTGTGTACCTTTTGCTGTGTAATAATTTGTCATAAACGTCACCTGTGCCTATCGAACAAGTAGCATACATCCTGAAGTATACGCGGACAAAGTCGCGGGCGGAAGCTAATTTTTAATAAATACGTCGCGTTGGATAGAAACTTTGCGAAAATAAGATGTGAAATAAGGGGAAGCATTGCTTGAAAAACCACTCTTATGATTGTATATTTTCAGCGATTGTTTCATTATTAGTAGGGGCAATCATATAATTTTTAATAAATATGTCACGTTGGTTAGAAACTGCGGAGATAAGATGTGAAATGTGGCGAGGCATCGCTTGAAAAACCGCTCTTATTGCTGTTATGATGGTATATTTTCAGTTCAGTATTGTTTCATTGTTTAGTGGTGGCAATTATATAATTTTGATAAATAAATACGTCGTGTTGTACATAAGATGTGAAATGTGTGCACGTATCGCTCGGCGCGCCCGCCCCGCGCCGCTCTCGTTAGTCGGTGAACGCTGCACTTTTTTTTACGCACGCGCGCGCCGTGTGGTGCATGACCCCATTGGAATGTACCACGTGCACTAGCCAATGGAATGCGCAACTGTTTGCTTTTTCATATTTTTTACCTCTGCCACCACAAACAATACCTTTTCATAGTATTTCATAACGAATTCTTTACTAACGCGATACTTTCTAAAACAGTCGCTCGGTGCGTATTGAGAGTTTATGTTTCGCTTTAGTTTTGCATGGGCACGAGTATTGTGTTCGAGTTTGATATTTTAGATGCGAAGTAGCTTAAGGGCCAAGCCAAGTCTTAGTGGAGAGTTGAGGCTTAAGTTTGAGGTTAGTCAACATGTGTGAATGGTCTAAAAATTTAAGACGACGCAAATACAATTTTTGATAGATATTGTTGTAACGAAAGATGATTTGGCATGTGTATTTAATTTTCCGTACAAGGACAAATAAAATATATTTTCATACATACATATTTCATACTCTTCAATTGATTTGGAATACCAAAATATAAAATATCGGAAAATTACTATTACAATATATTTTTTAGTGATATCGAAAGCAAGCTCTATGATAGACGATGCTACGAGCATACTATACGCACGTATATTCAGTACAGCTTCATTAGTAACGTGCACTTACATTGAAAGCTATAAAACTTTTACATTTTCCTGATTACACAACACACGCTGTGGAATGTAGTAATGCACCTCAAGTATCAAGTCCGGTGGATCCTTTAATCACGTTACCGCTCGAAATAGAGGAGTTCGGTAAACGCGGGCTCGACGCTCGTAAAGCGAAGAATATTAGGCGGAAGCAAGCGGCGCCGGAAAGCGCGTTTCCGGAAGATGCGCCCGCGCCGATGCCGATGGCGCTCTAGATGTGCTTTTACGATTTCCTGTCCGCCACCGCCGCGCCGCATCGCGCTCGTCCAGGCTAGAACTGTAATATGTAGTGTGGATCATAGCCATTGTTCGTTGTAGTATTGTTTACTTAACTATTTAATTAAAATTAGCCATTAGCAATTCCCGAAAAAAATATTTTAGTTGATGCACAGTTATAGCAATATAGGCTTTATATTTTTGTTCTAATGCTACTCGTACCAGCTAATAAACACTGACTGATTCTTGGCGCGAACTTGTAAAATGGTGGTTCTTTGCAGTTTTAGTAATTCGTTAATAATACTGTTATGTGTGTTTTTTGTGTTATAATAGTGTGATATAGTGCAAAAAATGTCACGGACAGTGTTATAGTATCAATTACGCAAAATTGCGAGGGTTTCGACGCGATCCGAAGAGTTTATCATGTCGAGTACATTCGGCATATGGATTCTTTCGGATAATGTTAAAACCAAGGCTGGCCTTTGAAGTTCTCGTCAAGAATCCAAATTAAGCGATAAAATGTACACATTATACATTTTAATGAGAAAGCTGAAGAAATGGCTTCGGCATAGTTTATAACCTCAAAATTTGTTCACCTAATTTTACTCGTCATTGGCTAGATAACCACTGGTTAAAGCCATTATTAAAAAAAACACTGACTGGTTATAAGGACAATATGCAGAGAATAATTATTACATTACATTAGAAATGTTAGTTTTACTTTTAACTATTAGTGTACCGCAATTGCAATATAAGGATTAGGTTTAATTTGTACTTGCTTGACATTTATTTTGATTATTGAAACAGTTAGAGGTTATTCTTAAAGGATAGTACCACGAAAAATATATAGAAAACTAATGAGAAGCTACTCGTAGTGTTATAGTATGCAGTACCCTCGTCAATTGCTGTGATTCGGAAATATTCAATTTGCCTCCGGTTCGACTTCTCTCGCGGATAATATGATAGATAGATGGAAAATAATTTGAAGAATTTGTTATCGCAGACTCAGCTTATGCACCAATGTGCGCTGATATTTAATAACCCCAGGAGCGCTAGAGGGGCTTATTATTACTTGCTCTCGTACTATATTGTTTTTGTACAAACTAAATTTATTTGTTTAGTGCATGTGTGGTTGTCATTGTCTATGGATCTGTTATAAATTAATTGGCATGTGTAATTTATATGTAACGTAAACACCAATCGTTCGGATGACGAAAAGAGATTGTATAAAGGGAGCGGTTGAATGCGATCTATCGCACACTCTCCGAAATGAAGACCGAAAGACTGGCAATAGCCAATAAGCCTTTTAAGGCTTTGTTGCTATAGAAAAATCAAGTAATATGAGTATAGTGACAAAATTTAATGCCGTCAGCACATCGTCTGTATAATTGTACCATTAGTACAGCGACTCCTCCTGAAGCCCGACTGTAGTTGCGGTAAGATGTGTGATGGACGACTTTCTACGTAAGAAAGAAATAAAAAAATTATTTGCCAAATACATACTTTTTTACACGTAAGTAGAAAAGTGGTCATAGATAATCGTTTCTTTAAATGAAATTAAAGATGGGCCAGTATATTAATAGGTCTCAAGACTTTGACATCACTATCGGTTTGATCTTAGGAATTGGACGTGTAATCGCAAATCGCATTTTCCACCGTCAAGGGAAAGTATGTACAAATGGATGCGTTTACTACATCTTTAATAGCTTGCAAGGGTGATAATTTCCGATTTAAAATGATTTTAACTACTGTAAAAAGTAACAAAAAAATTTAAACTCTGAATGTGTTAAACTAGAAATTTTAATGATCACGTCTGGGTCGCATAGGTTATCTGGTATAGCTGAATATATACGTTTTGAAGTTATGAGAATCGTGATCGATCGAATATTCACACACTATTTTTGTTGGTGTGACAACAGCTATGAGATAGGGGTTCGAAAATTTTTGTTCGATGTCTGGCCTTAGTGACCGGCCGCCATCTTGTTTTTCTTTTCTTTTCAAGTCGGCGGCGCACAATTCTGCCGATGTGTATCCATAGAGAAGAGAACTATTTTATAAAGAAAACGAATTGGTTGCCTGTAAAGTCGGTTTACGGATGATAATTTTACGAGATAATGTCATACGAAAAGATGCGTCACCAACCGAACGCCTAGGCCGATCGTGCCTCTCTATCGCTTATTTCCGCGCTCTCGCTTGTACGCTCGGCTCAGGCGGAACGTGTCACTTTTTCGTGCCTGTAGCCGGCGTTCATCGATTTATAAGACGTTATCACGTCAAAAATGTAATAAAACATAATGGCCTAAAGCGGCACGTTTCCCAAACATTTCGAAGTAAATATGGACTTAATGAGTACTACAAATGTGATTATAAATGTACTTCGAGTGTTTTTTGCTTCGATTTGTTTTTAAAATACATTCCCCAATAGGCTAGATGACACCAAATCAGATTGGGGCTAAATTGTATTTTAAACCATAAAGGCCATTATAAAGCTCCTATAAAATTTAAAATATCTAAAAAAAATTTTTTTTCTGGACTTTTACACTTCTAAAGCCCGCAAAATTTCTAGAAAAACCAACTTGCTCGTATAATTTTTTTTATTTTACGTTTTGCTTTGTAATTACATTGTGAATATTTTTTTGTAAGGGAGTGGTCACATAAAAACATTATTTTACGAGATAACTCAAATATTGTTAAAAGTTTCATACATTATCTATACTTCAATACTTAACCGTGACGTCACGCCTGAGTACCGATTTGTATGGAGCGTTTTTGCACCACGTGACTAAAATCACTTTTCGACGGGTTATATTAGGAAAACTATCAGTCGTATCGAAAAATCTTTGACAAGGCCATTTATCTCTTCACACGGTCTCTCGAATGAGGGAATAAAAATTTTTTTGTCATCATCCCTATTCAATTGACTTAGGTATATTAACTTAGAAAAAAAAAGATGGCGGCCGATCACTAAGGCAAAAATCTTCGAATCCCTTTAACTGGCATGCCAAAAAACCGTTTCACCAACTACCAAAGCATATGCATGTTTACTCAATCCTGGAACACCACGACACGACTGACGCCATGACGTCAATCGAACCTTTTCGTCAACGATAATAATGGCGATAGTGTTCTGTTTACATAGTGTTATTATATAATACGTCTAATAAATGAATAACGACGTAACGTCAGGCATGCATCTGCGTCACGGTGACCGCGCCCGCGTCATTTGAACGTAATTGCCTGTTACGATTGTTTGTCTAAAGCCCTAGATGCAACAAAACTTCTGCAAATTAACGATATATCGATTTATTTACACATTGAAGCTTTGTTAGGGTTCCTAATATCCGACGAAAAAACGGACCCCTTTTTTTCACTCAGATGTCTGTTTATCTAACTGTCCATCCGTCCGTCACAGCTGATAATCGCCGGAACTACAAATGCTATCGACTTGAAATTTGGAATAGTTATGGGAAATTGTGACCTAGATCGACCCGATCGATCGACTTATCATGAAAAATGACTGTAAAATACTGTGTAAGATAATATTATCTATTTCCGAAGCTTCCAAAGTGAAAAATATTAAATAATCACAGTAGACAGGAATTTGCATAAAAATTACAGGGAAACTTAAGCGAGGTCTATCTATCTATCTATCTTGTACAGGTTTTGGGAAATCACCAAAAATCCTTGCCCAAAAAACTTAGTTATGCTGTTAGGAAAATGAACCTTATTTCTAGGTAGTAATATGTATACGTTTCTTTTCATGGTGTGAAACCCTCAATACGCGAGTCCAACTCCCACTTGGCGGTTCTTTTTAAATCACTTAATTTATAATGGGTATGCACTTGGCCTTCATCTCACCTGACGGTAAGTGACGATAAGGCCGTTGGATGGAAAGCGTGCTTACCCAGAATCCTCTAGTAATGATGCCTCGTGGTATCGCAAACATCAATTTCAAACTTTTGGTTTAAACTTGTATGGGGAGTTGGATTTCAGATTAAAAGACCAAAATTATGAGCTAAGAAACCTTTGAAACTGATGGTCTAGAATTTTCTATCGATATTTTGTATACCGTCACTTGAAAACATTTTTGACTAAAATTATCTATATACATTTCGACAGATTTCTACTACGACTGATTTTGTGAGATCCCAATATTCCATCACTGTTTCAAGCGCCATAATAGTAGCCAGGCGGAATGGTAGCAATAGTATTTGAAGGAAAAAGGTTACAACCGTGAGGAATGAAAATATATATGTTCTCGAAATGTGAAACAATGGCCATGGGTTGCTGGACAGTGTAGTATCTGGTAATAGTCGACACGACTACGGAACTTGAAGTCAGGGACAGACAAGATCGAGGGATTTATAGATAGGCATTAGGATTTGGATAAAGAGTGTACAAAGAAGATAATTTTAACAGAACTTTCTATGAAATCTGTATGGAATGAATCATTAGTAAACAGTCCCATAGATTACATAAGTATTATCAAGTACGTAATTTATAACTATTGTCATCAATCCAAGTTTCTGCCGTTGATGTTCAGTATTGTTAGAATATACATTCTGCTCTTATTTTACATTTCCGTCTTCTTCAGTCGTATTTTACCATACGTGTTTCAAATATAAGCCTTTTTAAATATCATGTCGTGTTAATAATATACATAATGGCACTGAATAACTAAAATTTATCGAAGATTTATCAAGATAAACGTGTGAATTGGGTTTTAAAGTATTGTGCATATGGTGATTAATGCTGCTGAGTTATAAATGGAGTGCAGTGGTCCACATCCTTACATGAGTCATTATTGTTACTAGTAAACAGTAGTACCGGTTCTCGAGATATGCATGATTTTTCTCAGTATCGCATGAGTGTATCATGAATATTCTCGAGTATAGTGAATTGCGGGTAGGTAGTCTCGGTGGTGGGCTGTCGGCGCCGCCCTTGACATATTTGCTGATATGAATGGGTGACTAACTGCACAGGCATGAGATATCTCATCGTATTACTTGTGGGAACATTGCATTAGCTGCCCGAGGTGTTGTTTCACCTTGTTTGTATTCGATTAAACAAAAACGAGCAACTATATGTAAATCTTTATGGGTGTATACGATATCAGTTAAGAATTGAGAAAAATGTAATAAAACTGCAAATAAGCAAAGAAGAAACAAAATATTAGATTAAATCTTAGTTGATTCGGAAAATCTCGTATATTGAGATTGTAAATGTTGAGATTAGAACAAGAAAATAGGCAATAATCGGAATTGATGTTAGCGCGTGTGTTACCCAGGCTGCGGCCGCGACGACGGTCACACGTGGGCGTAATGACGTGTTCCATTCATAATTCACCTGCTCAAGATGCGGCCAGTACATTCGCGCGATTATCGGTAAAATACGAGTGACTAACTGCGGAGGCTTGCGAGGAATGCTGCTGCCGAAGGAAATCCGCAATTGGCGCCATTTGCACGTACTCGCCTATTTGTCAGATGCGGTAACACAAGCGTGGCTCACACGTCATGATATCAGATTCATTTGCATAGATGATGTGAGCGAGCAGCGAAGTAAAGGGCGGCCAATAGACCCACCATATAAGGTTCGCGAATCGTTGATCCCGTATCGTTGAATAAACGGTCACATTCCGATTTACAAAATCACAATGCCCAATCAATCTGTTTCGGGACATAAACATTTGCTAACAGGCGGGCGCCAGATTTTATAGTTGATGAAACGAATCGTCATCTGTGTGAATCTCAAATTGAACCTTGAAAATTCCTAAACAAATTCATTGGGTCTAGTACTGTACACGCTGCGCTGCTCGGAACATATATAATCTATGCAATATACGTACGTATGTCTACTTTCACAAAAATAATATGTTATGAGTCATGCTTTGGCGAGACATCTTATACCGCTGAGATAGACTAGACAACCTCAGCGATCCAACCTTATTTTTGAATTAGAATGCGTCTGTGTTTACTTTTTTTCTCCTTATTGTGTCATTTTTGGCGTGAATCCAGATAGTTAGTTTTAACAAAATTCTCATAACGTACTTTTGCAATGCAGTCTCTGCAAAGTAATAAATAATTTTTAAATTGGATCGTTGTGTTTGCAGTTGATCAACTGTAATGACTGGACTGATTGATGGCTACACTCAGTTAGATGGCTGAGGCTCGCGGGAATTTTCAAAATTTATAACCGCTATTCACAGTGAAGGCAACAATTTTAACATCACTTCTATACATCACTGTGCAGATCTGACAATATCATCAGTTCCGCATTCGACTCGTAGTGGGATAGCTGTGGCGGGCTAGATCCTTCAACGACCCCTAATTTGGTGACACGACTGGTTAGGTGGATTTTACAATAGGGGTTTTTCTTTCCGAATTCTTCACTGCGAAGAATATTTGAGGCTGGCTAGAATCTTTAAAGTAACATATATCCACCACTCACCACACATCAGTAGGTTTAACAATACATTTTCAGTTATATCCGCATTCTTGTACATTAAATTGGTGCTATCTTCCTGCAAGTCTGCTAGAGGCAAAGTCTTCAGAGTTTGGCATGTCGCGAACTCCTACTCTCGCATTAGTCTAAATAGCTTGTTCGAAGAAAGTCTCATTATTCACTATGCTCTATATTTAGAATTCTCGCTATTGTAATACGTGTATATGTTTATAGGCGGATATGACTGAGCGTAACTGTATCGGGGTGACAATACTCTATTCTTGAGTTACCCATGAGTGATATTATACATGTGTTCTTAAAATCTTTTTCAAGTATAAATATTTGTCGGGCATCATGGGGGCTCTAACTTTATTATCTCCCACTTTTCTATTATATCGCTATAGTTTTGAGGTGCTAATATATTTTTTTAACTTCATAGATTTGATTTTTGAACAAGGACGCTTTTAGGCTTTATTGTATAATTGTTTTCATCGGCTTAATGATCTTCTAAATATAGGAATCCTCGAAGACAGGCACGGCGCGGCGGGTGCTGGCAGTGCGTGCGGTCCGGACACACACAAAGAGTTAACGGTAACGCACCGCGCCACCTGACTCGACAAACAACCTGTATTTCTCACAGGAAACCGGCAATCGATCAAATCACACCGCCCCAGTATGCAAACAGACACATCGGTGGATATGCTGCGCCGAAGCGAACGGCTCTCGCCGAGCGAGCGGGACGCCACTATGCCTAGTGACTAGCGTGAGATGGAACGCAGCAAGTCCGGCATCAAATCTGTGCGCGTGCGCTTACGAATTGCATTCCCATACAGGGTAACGGCGTTCGCTCGCCTTTCTCGTTCCTTCCAAAGGTCTTGTAGTGGCCTCTCGTTCGTGCAACATGAATGGAGGCGCCATGGAATGCGGTCACGTGACGTGCGCGGCGCCGGATCCGATCTTGATGCACTTCACCGCAAGGTTCACTCTGACGATGTAGTTTTCTATCAGCTTTCAAATGATGGTTTCCTTTTTCTTGAAAAGCTGTGTCGTTAGAGGCCGTTCCGAAATGTTGGTTCTATGGGGAGGCATTTATAGTGGAAGGGTTGTAGATGCCGTTGTAGGTGACTAGATACTCGTTTATATATCGTATCGGCCAGGGAGAATACTGTATTAAATGAACAAAAGGTTGTATATTAATGATCGAATGCTAATTACTCGTGTGAAGTATCGTCAGGCGCGCCTCGTGCGGCAGGCGGCAAGGAGCAGTCGAGGATGGCGAGGTTGATGGACCACTTACTGGAACCGGTCCGTATGAGCCTTCCACATCTCTACAAACAACCAGAAAGCTCTCGTCTAGTATATATCACAACAAGAATTAATTTTATTTCAAATAATTTCAATAAATTCCAACATATAATTAACATTTACTGGATTCTTGAATGTTGATCATTTGATTAGTCATTTTAATGATGCCTTTTTACAGTTAGTGAACTGAATGCGGTGTAAATTTTGTTTGGCAATCGAACAGTTTGTCGTTATTGATGTCTCTCATCTGTCCCGCGGTGAGGTTGGCTAATGTCCTGCTATTGATGGGGGCCGCCTGCGCGCGCGCCGCGCCGACCGCACCGCCCGCGCCTGACCGCGACCGGACTCGCCAGCTCCGCTCAGGAATTCGTCGGCTCTCGTGTAATCTTTTACGCTTTCGAATGTTGATTATTAATTGCTATCTCATTCAATAGATATTACATTCCGATCATTCATCTCATCTCTTTAAATATAAATAATTTATTCGGATATTAGGTATGTCTATGTATGCAAATATATTTGACATTTATTCGTGCAATGTTTATGGACTCTAGCATTGATGTCCACTGCAGTCGTTGCTACCACTGGCTTTGAAATAAATCCTACAAATATGAAGAGTTTGTATTACAAGTGATTGTTTCGTTTTTGCGAGTCTGATACAACAATCATACTATGGTTGTACTTTTTCAAAGTGTAACCAAAATTTTGATTCAATTATGTAATGTAATTACGAAATTTAAGGTTTTTGGGGTAAGCTGTCGAAAGGTTTTTAATCGTTCGGTCTTCCAAGCCGCTCTGGTAGTGTGTTGTTGGCAGGCGGAGAGGAGATTGAGTCAGTTTTTGCGCAAAGCCCCCGCTCCGCGACTGGGCATAAGTTTTTTGTTGCCTGCCAGTACATATTCATTATTTATATTGCGATCGCCCGTCGCCGCAGCCGCCGTGCCACTCGGATACATAATTTTCACAAGTAACGGTCTACAATCTACAATAATTCAGGCTTCAAGTATGCTCTACATTGTGTGTCCAGGTTATACATATGAAACTTAAGTTTTGGTCTTATAATTGTCAGGCCAATAGTAGTTCGACGAGTCATTGAGATGGCTGTGGGCAGTCCCTTGAAGAACGGATAACCGATGGGGGGTAAAAGTTCTCCAGTGGCGCCCACGTTCCAGGACACGTGTGCTGGGCCGTCCCCCTACTAGATGGTGTGACGGCCTAACAAAAGGTCGCTAGATGCAAGTGGCTCGGTACCGCTCAGCAGTGGACGTTTCCCGACTAATCATGTTGATGATGATAAATATAATATAAAATACATTTTATGATTATTTCGTTTAGTTATCTTTATTGCAGGCTTGTGTCGATTATGAAAATCAAGTTTATGTCACTAACTATTTTTGAATTAATTACTTTCACTTTAAATTTACACCTGTAAGCAGACTTCATATTGTAATTCTACATACAGTACATAATGTATCTATACACATTACCATTGTCAGGTTCATTATTCTCATAACATCGTACCTATTTCGAAGTCCAAGAAGCAAATTAGCGTGGCAGAGCAGTTGTAAACGTCTGTTATATGCAATTTCGATCAAAGTGGAACAGCCTTCGCGGCGAGGTGTCGCGGCGCTGAGCAGTGCAAGAGGCTGGCTGTAGCCTCCCAGCGGAGCCCCGCTGTCTGGCAGTGAGCCCCGCCCCGCGCGCCCCGCGGCCCCGCACCCGCCGCTAGGCAACCACCGACCGAGCATCGCCATTCCATCTACCACACCAACGCTGCCTGTCCTAAAAACGTTGTATGCTAACATCTAGCTAGCTGCATCTAGCTGGTTGATACTATACGATACATTCTCTCTCGCACACTACACATAACAAGGTATTCGATGTATTGTCTGTCGACTCTGAAAGTCCCATTCCATCATTTTCGTTGTTGTCCATATTTATATAAAACACACCTTTGACAGTAAGTTGGATTATTGTAGTTAGATTGCGATGGTTTATGTACTACTAAGGGTTTCTTGTAAGTATCATGTTCTCAATCTGATTGCCTCACCGTTGTCTAGATCTCTGTTTCGACCATTGCCCTACTGGTAGGTATGATATGATTGTAATTAGAGGTGTCTTTAACGACAAATAGTTTGACTATAGAATACACAAAAACGTGTATAAAATTATCGACTCTGTATCACTTATCTTGTACGAAACTACTTGTGAACTTTTTGCTTGCTGTATGCTAAGATAGATATTTTTAATGCGTTAATTTAACTTTAATCTTGGCTAAATGTTCTGTCAGAAAAGTTTTAAAGCTATTACAAATTATTATTATTGAAGCCCAACAATATCCCACGAGTTTGGATTCGGGGAACTGTAATGGAACTTCATTATACGAAGGATACTGACGTCTCTACACTTATTTTAACTTAGGACAATGGGAGTAACATTAACACTAAATGATATTTGCTTTTTCGTGTTTTTATTGGTTTGTGATGTGTGGGCATCGCTATAGTGTTGAACGTCTGTAGTGTGATGGGGCGATTGATTTAGTTAACTAGAATGTAGTACGGACAGACGGTACTCGGTGTGTTTTAGTTGGTTGCGCATACATATACTTATTTATTGGTAGACTCTAATTGAACAAGTGTAGTGATGGTGGGTCGACCTCGGCTTGTCGCGTAGGTCCAACTCCGATTGCGACAACGGCTGCCGCGTGGTTGTGTAAGTCGTCGATGGAAATTCCGGTGTCGCAGAATCAGCAGCAAGTGTGCGGGCTTAGAGTCCTGCGCGTGCGCACCGTATAGCGAGGCCGCGGCATGAATGGAGCTGCGGTATGTAGGTCACGATGTCGTCAATGGGCCGTCGGCAGGGCCCCGCGCCGACGCCTCTTGCGCCCCCATCGGGACGTGAAAGTTGCCACTACTTTCGCGACCATCGCTCAAAAGAACGCAACAATTTACACTCTAACACTCGAAAACTGAGTCACTTTTTGATCGACGCTTTCGAACATTCACATCCGCTTCGACGTTTCGTGCGTGCCACGGAGACTTTCTGCGAGAATAGTTGCAAGCACTCTACGAGCACCGCTCACGGTTCCGTTTCGTTCGCGCGGCTGAAAATTCGGCCGCGCCGTATGCTCGTGCTTAGGAATTCACTTCCGGGTAGGTCGGAAAGTGAAATGCCGAGTCCATTCTGTGATGTAATTGGAATTCGGATGTATCCGCGGCCAGCGTTACTCCGTTCACTTATAACATTTCTATAGGTACGAGTATATCGGTTGACATAATAGGTTGCGCGCCGCTCTCAGTTCCGTGACACAGTTAAAGCGACGGAGCGTAAGATAGCTTTTTGCTATCACTTAGCACTGCATAAGTTAGCATTTTTATTTTACAAGCCAATCTGTGTAATGTATTCTATATAATATATCTAAAATGCAACATGCGTTAAGGAATACTGTGCGTAAGTATCTCGTGCCATTCCGACGTAGTGCGTGTGTAACCATCACTTCACCACTTCCTGAATACATCCCGCGACTCATCGACACAGAGAACAAACAACTCCTTTAGGCTGCTTTTCCACCAGAGATATGCAAGGAAGCGGAGCGATGTGCGAGGAAAAATCTACCAATAGAATCACATCATTTTTAGGGTTCCGTACCTCAAAAGAAGAGTAAAATATGATCACTTGTCTGTCCACTGTCTGTCAAGACCCTTTTTCTCAGGATCGCGGGGAGATATCAAGTTGAAATTAATATCAAATACTCAAGTCTGCCGTCCCTTGGATCTGTAAAAAAATGAAACTTATAGGTCAGTGCAATAAAAAGATAAAGCTGTATTTTAGACAATTTCCATACGAAATACAAGGGAACTAATACCTATAGGGTACTTCCCGTTTACCTAGAATCCTGAAATTTGGCAAGAAGCAAGGTCTTACAGCACAACCATAGAAATAAATATGAAAACCAGGATTTTTTAAAATTATAACAAAGTAAAAATAGCTTTCTTATTTACAAACTTAACTTTGTAGTTGAAAGCCTATGGGGTATGTAATATAACCGCAAAGTAAAGTTGGCTCTTTAATCGGATTTATATTCATATTCTGTACGGAACCCTCGCACTTGACCGTTTTTTTATTCCTTTTAAAGAATTCCCACTTTATGTAATACGATACTAGCAGGCCTATAATAGAAATGATCAACAGTATTCCTCTCGCTATACCTAAATGTCCTACGTAATAGTCCGCCGGTAGGTTGGTCGGTAGGCCGCTGTCACGCTGAGTTGAGAGGACATTATACACTTGGACCGCCCGCGGCTTCGTTCGCATAGGATTCTATCCGACTGTCGATATGTGGACATATCGTAAATCTTCAACGGCAATCTACTATTCATGTCTTATTTAACGTACCTATTGACAATACAAATATGTGAATGTGACAAGAATCATGATTTTATGTATATCTAGCTACGGTCGTTTTTAAACACGATGTAGTATGTATAAAAGACTTGAAATTTTGTCTTTTAACAATATTGTGATTGAAATTGTATCTGTCTTAATAGAAGCGCAGGCCCAGACGGAATGCTCTAAAAAGTTTAATGTCCGATTATAAAATTACACCGCAAATGTAGCTCAGCTCATTAGATAGGCTTCGACTTGTAATCAATCGATCAACAACTATAGCTGAATCATGAACAGTTTACCAAAGTTCTATTTCGGATTTTCGGTATTGAACCGTAAAACGAGAAATCGAACAGTAAAAGTTGCCTTCTCGAATGTTGACTTGTCGATGGCGACATTTCCCAAACGAGTGGATGCGCCGCCGCCGATCACAGCTTGTCGTAGTTGCCTCAACTGATCAGCAGCGGTCGGTCTGCGCGCGCACAGCTTTCACCGAGCTCAAAGGCTCCCGCGCCCGCGCCGACGCATGTTTATTGAGTTAACCATTTTAACAGGAATTCCCAGCCTTCCGTTTACGTCGTTATTAGTACATATACGGGTCATTCCTTTGGTTGTCAATGTGGTATATGAAGTCATATTTCGTGAAGAATCTTTCACAGCTTTTTATATTGAATTTCTAAACAGAATTTTTGGGAATATCGTATTAACGCCTTTAACGACTCTAACATCTCCGGTGTACTCACAAGTTTTCTTTGCCGTAATCGTAACATGCTCGTCTTGATCTAACACGTTTATTTTATCAAGAGTTTCAAGCTCAAGCAGCATTTCAGCATCTCAAAGCTACCTGGTTCCCTTCTCAGGACTGAATCCAACAAGTATAACGGACCAAAGTTGACCTGCCTCGTCCTGACCCCCAATTACACGACATTCAATTCTGATACTGTTGCAACTGTCCATTAAGCAAATAGCATACTATTACGCCATTACGTAATAGATACCGCAGCGGTAACCTTTAGCTGCAGGAACAGTTGAGTTTAACGGAGTCGGTACTGTTAGCCACATTCCTAGCGAGGAGGGGCGAGGGAGGGTGCCGGGGGAATGTGGTTGTCCCAGCGAGGAATGCGTCTGCGCCGTCTACACAGATAATGTTTTCCTCTTGTTATTGCTGAGGGAAAATAAACGTATTGTAGGGCATTGTTCAGGTGTATAATTTTATAACATTTTATGTTTTACTGATATCTTTAAGTATTTTTACCCTAAGTAAAGGGGAGTAAAAGTTCTCGAGTTTCGACCAGATACTAGATGGATAAGGTCGAGGGGAGTCGCTGGATGCAGGTGGCTTGGGACCGGTCAATGTGGCACACCATGAAGGAGGCCTACGAGTATGTCCAGGAGTAGACGTTTCCCGGCTGATTATGATATTATTTACCCTTGGTCTGAGAAAATTCAGAAAATTCTAAATTCTGAAATATTCATTCTTTTATTCTATCTGATGCCGTATTTGAATTTAATAATAATAAAGCCTATACCAGTTGCCCTAAAAACAATCTAAAAGTTATTGAAATAAATAAATTTTAAAAAGCAGCCAAGTGCATGTCGTGCCGCGCATAGTGTAGGGTTCCGTAGTTGCCCGGAACAATAAGTTCAAACGTCTAATGAAAATTAATTACTAACGTAATTTGTACGAAATTTTCATTTTGACATGTATTTTATAATTTGGTCGACTATTACTCGTTAACCTGTAAAGCCAGCTTAGTTTTACTTTTAAGTTTAGTATATATACTACAACTGTAAATATTTTTAGATTTTTCAAAAAAAAACCACCAAGTTACGTGCATGGGAGGCACCTTTAAAAATTATATTTCAAGACTGTATTCTACCACTTTGTTGGCGTAATTAATATGTATACTCATACCAAATTACAGCTTTCTAATAGTAAGGAAGGGTCTCTGAGCTAAGCCACAGACGGACAGAATGAAACTATAAGCGTTCCTTGTTTGACTAAGGAACCCTAAAATTACAATCAGGAGAGATATGAAAATGAAATCATGAAATAGCGGCCAAGCGTTGTTTTATTCGCTATGTACGTACTCGTACATTTTACATACCTCAGCATGTTGATTCAGAAGACGTGTTCTATGCAATTAATAATGAAAACATCAAGAATTTCGGGATCTACCTGCTGACTTTAACAGACATGTACTGTAGGGAAATCCCTAGGAAATACGATTTTTTAATTGATAGGTTATATAGGATTCGTTTTGGTAACGTGTTAAATTACTGTTCTTTGGTATGCGCGTCACTTGGGAACGGATGGATCGATTTAGCTATTTTTGTATGTTCTTAATAGTTATAAAAAAGTTTCGTAGAGCAAAAAATGTGTATGTGATTTTTGTATGAACTAAAGTTTGGACATGGCAATATGTCGAGATAGCAAATTTTTATTTTATAGGTTACATTAATTTACATATATTAAATTTAGACGGCAAACTCTCGTATCTGATTACAGTTTTCTTTAGCGCATATTTTTCCTTTGTAGTTACAAATTGTTCCTTCCCTTCGCCTTACGAGCTAGCAGTGCGTACCACCACCACGACGATAGTGGCATGTTTGTCCAATTTGACATATATATTGTAAATCACAACGACAGTGATGTGATGCATTTAACAAGTGGTCGATATGTCGTATAATCTGAGAGCACAAAAGAGGTGCGTAGGCGTCGTCAACCGCCGCCCCTTTGCTTCAAGCGTAGTGCAAACACTAAGCTCGTGCCATCCGTTCACACAACATTCACCAACTTGTTTATTCGGAAATATTATTCAAACATGTTAAGCAATCTATTGGTTTATAACCTCTATTTAAATACCCAATATTGCCGCAGATATTATTTGGATGACCTTTATATTAACTCTATACTTTTACTTTTTGCAAAGTCATTTATTTAAATGTGCAGATTTTAAAAAAGTGTCAACTAAAGTGAAACTAAAAGCAGAATCAAGTCACATTTGCGACATACATAAAACTGCGAAAACATAGATTTTTATGTTTCCACGAACCGATTCCCCCGAAGCAGAAAACTCAGTATATCCATATAAAGCTTTTTCATGAAATGTTCTATAAAACCGGCCAAGTGCGAGTTGGACTCGCTCACCAAGGGTTCCGTACAGAATATGAATAATTAACATACTGAAAAACATACATTATAGCCAAGGTAATAAGAATCGATCAAAGATCTAGCGAGGTGTAAATCTTTTCAATTCTTGTAGACCGTTATTTGAACATTTTAAACTACTGAACTCTGTGTACGTACAATCGAGTACAAAATTGTGTTCTTACTTTGTCACTATGTCATATTCACATTGAATTGTTATTTCCCTTTGACCCGCTACATAGAAACAAGAAAGGGTGAATGTTACATGGTACAAAATTGGGTAAATATTTTTTTACTTGAGTATACATAAATGAAATGGTAAAATTGGTAGAAGACAATGTAAGCTTATTCGACAAACTGGAAACTGATTCAACACTCAGACAAACAGATCCAACACGTCAGTTAATACCTGAATGTAGAACCGCGCTGTCAAAAGGAATTGTTATATTATGTCCATTACGGTTTATAATAAATTTACGAAATATTTAAGAGAACTTCTGTGAATCGTTCTCGAACAAAAATTGCATGATTAGCAATTGGATAAAAGCTTCTAATTAGTTAAAGTGTTCCTGGAAAGCAGTTGAGAAGATGATTGTTTAAGCATCATATTTATAGCTTATAAAATTTTCTACGGTATAAAGTACTAGAAGTGTTAAAATAATATGCATAGTTCTGTAAATAGTGCATTAAATTAAACCACGTTGTCAAAATGTTAAACAATTAAAAATATTTTCATGGTACTAAAGGTACAAACATGAGAAACAAAAAATTTCTGACTTTCGTCATACTCGTATATGTTCGATCCGAATAAACTTTAATATGTGTTTATTCAATCGCGTAATATTGCCGATAACATTATTTAAATTGTAATAAGTATATCTGAAAATTACACTTAAAACAAACCCTTTAACATTGTTCATGCGGCACAAACAGTATACACATTACTTGGCCACTTATGTTGATTTATTTAAAACAGTTAAATATTTGTCAACAGGAACTTGGCGCTGGGCATCGGCATCCAGAATTTCCCTGAGGGGCTCGCGGTCAGTTTACCGCTACAAGCCGCCGGCTTCTCAGTATGGAGAGCCTTCTGGTAAGCCTATCTATTTGATTCCGCAGATCATACGTCTAGTTATTCTGTAAAGGACCACAATATCCTACTATAAAATTTGCGTATAGATTCTTTAAATGAACCTGGCCATGTCAAAAATCATTTCAAATAACCATTTTGCACATAACCTGGACCAATCCTTCAACTAGGTAGGTCAAACTTCGCCAAAGAGGTCAACCAAGGAATCTAAATCAGCAGGGATGCGTTTGGTAATCTACGGTATCTTCTCGTCCAAACTACCTTAGTGCATTTTGCCAATGATAACATACGGAATCGAAACATGACCCTTTACTGTTGGGTGGATAAACAAGCTGAAAGTCGCCCAGAATGAGCTATGCTCGGAATTTCTCTACGTGATAAAAATCCAGAACGAGAAAATCCGTAGACGAATAAACTCCATGGCGATGGGAAAGAGATGAATGATCAAAAACCGGCCAAGTGCGAGTCGGACTCGCGCACCAAAGCTTCGGTACCTATAAAAACGGCAAAAAAGCATGTCTATTGTATGGGGTTCCCCTTAAATATTTATTTTATTCTGGTTTTAAGCATTTATTTGTTATAGCGGCAACAGAAATACATTATCTGTGAAAATTTCAACTGTCTAACTATCACGGTTCATGAGATACAGCCTGGTGACAGACGGACAGCGGAGTCTTAGTAACCTTAAGTAAGTTTACCCTTTGGGTATGGAACCCTAAAAATTAGCGCGAAAAATGAAGTCGTGTGTGTGATGAGTTTCATTAAAACATTCTCTAGTTGACTTTTACATAAAGTCACCGGCATAGCCCGACTGACTTACTGACTCAGTAAGCTGAAGTGGCCATGGGCAGGTCACATTGCTTAAAGAACGGAAAACCGATGGCCGACCACATACCGGAAAACGTGTACTAGACTATCTTCCTACTAGATGTACCGACGACCATGTTAAAATCGCCGAAAGTAGCTTGACGCAAGCGGCTCGAGACCGGTTACGGCCTTGGGGAGGCCTGTGTTCAGCAGTGGATGTTTCCAGGCTGATGATGAATATATCCTACTTGGTTAGATCGACCGAAGATTTTGATTTGAATTTTTAAGTATAAATAATACACTTAGTAAGTAGATTAACGGATAATACCTTTGTACCTCTATTATCTGAGAGATGTAGTATGTAGTATCTGAGAGCCAAAACTCATATACAAAATATAACATGCGTTGCTGTTATAACCACATGAAGGTCGTTTAATATATTCTCGGTACAGGCTGAATCTGAAATAATTTTACCTTTCAATGTAGTCCCCTACAACCCCATTCCCGTTATTAAATCTTATCTTTAAAAAATCGTTGTAAAATGTACATTAACTGCCACATTGAGTCCTTCATCGTCAAAAATTGCTTTTCACGATGATCTTTTTTTTTCTCTTCAATTTTGAGAACCATGTGGTAGTCAGTCAATCTCTCACTAGTCAGTTCTGCACTCTTTTTATGCCACTGCATGGACGCCTTCTTGCTTCCTGGGTCATAGTGATAGATAGAACCACTTGTCATCTCCAGTAACAATCCGATCGAAAATACTCGATGCATTTTCGCCACAATGCTGTACTTACAGTGCGGAGCTCCATTTTCGTCAACATTGTTGCGGCAATCATCGTCTGAGAGAATGATTATTACACAACCAATTATGATAATTAAACAATATTTTGTATTGATATCAGTGTCAGATAATGTATTTAGGTAAAACAATAACAAAATTACCTGCAACAATCAGCCCCATATCGAGAATATATTAATCGCCCCTCGTACGTGATAAAATTGACACTGTTCCTTGGTCCTTTCCAACCTAAGGAAAGCCGTAAATCTGAAATATCATATTTTCTAATTACTTGTTGTGTGTACTTTTAAGCAGAACAGAACAAAACACAAAGTTTATAACATTTAAGAAAATTTCCGAGTTTTCAATCGACTTCAAAAAAGAGGAGGTTCTCAATTCGACGCGTATACTTATATTTATTTATTCTTTGTGTGTTACGCGACAACTCCGCCAATAGTGAACCGATTTTGATAATTCTTTGAAAATTCTTGAAAACTCTTGTGGTCCGTATAAATTTTATCGAAATTGATTGATCGCTCTTTGAGAAAATCATCAAAAACCAAATTTGATTGAAGTTGGTTTTTAGTTATTTTTGAACGAGTTAATTATTCGGTTCCTGTTTAGTAAGGAAATACTAATGGTTCATTTCTGTAAATGTGTTATTTGTAATACATTCATTATCTGCAGCGAAGGTTCAAAGCATTCATAAATTCGATTTATAAACGAACTGTCTTTGAGTAACACCCGATGTGGTTGTCTACCTCCCGAATTGTAAATGGTATAACGGAGTGTTTGAAACTTCGTGGTCCGTATTCTGTGTCGTGGTAGCTAGATCGTGCGCGGCTAGAGAATGCGCCCGCGTCGGTCGTCGTTAGGCCGGATGCCAACGCAGCCAGACTGGCCGACCCCATTCCTGTCCAGGCTAATTCATTTAGCGACTGCTGCTGCCCGAAGCGGAGCTGCTTCACTACAGTCCTACAGAACATGAACACTTGATTATGACCAGGACACGCAAAACTAGTGTCCTATATGGTATTCGACTTATACATTATTATTATTATGAGTAGCAATCAAATGTGAGATATATTGATAATAACAAAATGAATTAGTCATAACTAAGAAGATTAAATAAAATTCAGACTACTTAAAACAGATGAAAAGAAATTTAACGATGATAGAAAATGCCCTGTAAAATCTGCAAAGTAAAAACCAAAGAATTGCTATCAGCTCAAACAGACGAAATCGAAAAATTTTACAATAATGTGTCGAAATCAACGTTTGAGGAAACATTTGATGGAAATGATTGCTTTTGAGTATTGCTCCTGTATGTGTATCAACATCCGTTTCCGGTTAATGGGCATTATTGGTCAGATATCAAAATACAGAATAAAATGAAGTCAGTCACATTAACAGAAAATACTATGTAGTAACACATGGTACGAGTATTGTCCACTTCACTCACGATTGACTTATAAAAGTGAAATTGAACCAACAATTTGCGTGGAACATAGATAACGGTGGAATAATTCATGGAATAATACACTCTGCTGACATATTGTGTGTACTCGTGAGTACTAGAGGCGTTATAAACGTTACCAAATAGGTAAAAGTTGTAAATAGTCACATTCCTTGGTGTTCTCGGAACCGCCGTGGCGCCGCCCGGCCGCCTGAGCAGGATGTACGAAACGCTTAAACGCTACTAAACTTAGTGGATGTGTTTTCTAAGCTGTATAGAGCGATTATAGACGTACCTAATTCTTATTAGCTCTTTGCAAAAATAAATGACGACATGAATTTGTCTTCTTGCTCTATGAAATTTAAATCGGTTAGATTAAGGATGTTAATTTAGCCCTCGGTGCACTTTGCACTGTTTCTAGAATTAAAGTCTATTTTAGAATATACGAGTAAAGTTCATTTCTGTCGAAATCTTAAGAGGCTATGTTGGTAAGACCACGTGGTTGGTTTCAAGTCCCTGTAGCTGTCCCTCTCCGAGCCCTATCCTACCCGAGCGCGTACGGTGAGACAGCATACACTACGCGAAGTTATCCACCCGTTATTTGGATGTTTCGTAGTCCAGTGATCATTTGAAGGATACAGTGTATTATGTAGCCATTTTTTCAATACAGTATATTAATAAAATTTCAGATGTCGGTGGTTTTTCCAAATTGTTCTAAATTGATTCATACTCTTGTAAAACAGGTTCAAAGTTGGGGCTTTTTATTACCGAAAAATACAATACTTTGAAGCCCTGCAACTCTGGAAGTATATACTTAAACGAAAATCTGACTCACCACCGACACAGATATTTGTTTCTAGATTGTGTCTTGAAAATTTCATAGATTTTCAAAGCTTAATACTCAAAATATGACTGGACTACGTTTGTATAGGCGCTTTGACAACAGCATACCCTCTTAAGCTTTTATCTGAATTGAGATGCACTAACAGTCAACAGACAATTACAGCAGCATCGGCATGATATCTCTGTGCAGCAAAGTTATTTATTTGCAAATAGGCTAGCAGAATTTACAGTGCATTACATTTATAGCGTACAAGTTTCTAACTAAACAAATAAAAATATAGAATCGAGAAAAGCTTTGTCTGAAAGAGAATGAATATTTTTGTGAACTGAAATAATTAAATCATGGTACATAGAATATTTCATATGTATCTAGTAATTACTAGAACAGAGAGTTATTAATCAGTGACAGTACCTACTACAAAACCTTAACCGTAAAGTTGTATTGATTTCAAGCCAAACAGTTGCTTCATAACTTCATTGGTTGTTGGATCGACGTCGGAGCGGGCGCGAGGGGCAGGAATGCGCGAGAGTGGGAATCCTGCCCGGTGCCAGGCGAAGTGGTCGGGAATGTGCGCCGAGCGACGACCCACCACCCAGCGTTGCGCCTGCGACGGTCACCGACATTGCTACTGCGAAAATATGAAGCTCTTGGTTTGGGAAAGGGAAATTATGCAGTGCTTTGTTTTCACCAGCTTTTATATAGCTCTGAGATATTCGTTTGATAAAAGTGATTGTTGAGATATGTTTCAATGAAAGAATACGTTCCAATCATTTTTAAATACTATAACTTCCTAACATAACTTTATCTGGATATTTTCTTTAAAGGCCGATGATTATATAACAATAATCTGTGATCTATATTTAATGAAGGGGGTTTCCACTCCTGCACGACATCAATGTCAGTAACCCGGTATAAGTATAACTAAGTTTTCACGTAACTTATTACGGTAACACATGATGATTTTTTTTGTAAACTACAAAAATTATAATATATGATTATAAAATGATTCCTTTGAGTTAGAATATAAATCATAAGAAGAGTTCGAAAGTATGTATTGATATACTATAAGCTTAAGGAATGCGAGGAGCGCGGAATGCAGGCAGAGCAAGAAATGCACTCGCCAGCTCTTGAGCCGTGGCCCGTGGCCCACTCGACTGTACAATGAATATTATACATTTGCGTTATGAAACTCCATGTTCAAGCTGTATTTGATTGTAGTGCCTAAAATAAAAGTGGAACACTGTGTAAGATTAACTAAATGCTGGATTGGCTGCTGATACGTCCAAGTGGCCGATTGCTGTCTTTCTTTACTAGTAAGTTTATGTAGCATCAAGTCCATGCTAGTTTTTGTTCTCAGATATGACATAATCAGATCAACTAGAGTGGTGATCCATTGTTGTAGACAATGCGTCTAGTTAACGTTTCTCACCGCATGCGCAATGAGTCATAGAGAATGACGTAGCAAACATCATGCTACGTACCATATAGGTGCCCCATTGGTTACAATAACGTATTTTAAATTTGAAATATCCGCAGTCCTTTCATTGATCTTTTTTCTGTCTTTCGATGTTCGTGATTGCTTTCATTGTGTGTGTCGTCTGTATTAATCTATCTAGGTTCGGTAACGCTGGCTCTCAATCTCAAACATTGAATTTATCCCTAAGTTAGAGGTATCGGTTGGGTAAGTAGGAGCTGTAGGACGCGCTGCGGGCTGGTGATGTCGCTACGCAAGCGCCTCGATGCGCGTGCGAGCGTCCGCATGCCGAAAGGCCGCTCTTGACGCCGCGCTGCGATGCGGTTACATAGTGATTGCTAACTGGACCCGAGAAAGTCGTCTATTTCGAAATTTGTGCGTTGCGTGTGTTGGGCATGCGATGTGTCGCTGCGGTGCCGTGGAGTCTGGTGGCGCAGCGCGGCGAGAGGACGGCGCGGGCGGCGGCGCGCTGTCTGCGCGTTCTTCCGGACCGCACCCGTCCGACCAGTCGCAGCGCGGCCCGCTGTCCGCGCCGCTGCCCGCCCCGGGCGATCGGCCTTCAAAGTTTAATAATTAAATCGAGAGAGCGTCGCAGCGGCCGCCGTCGCCGCGGTGCGCGGGCGCGGTGCCGGGCGCCCGAAGAAGCGGTCGCGGAAGGCGCTGCCAGCCTTGGTGGCGCTGATCTGCGCAATCGAGGCCGGTTTGTGGTGCGCATATTGCGTTGTTGCCGCACCTAATCATCTCGGCTGCCTTCCTAGACTGTTCGACAGATTTACTACACACACATTATTGTGTTATTATTATTGATTGATGCGAGTAAATCAGACTTATGACATTTAACCATCATATATTTTATCTGCCCTTCCGGTACTAAAAGCTATACTAATCAATGTGGTTAAGAGTTAATCAGATGTAAAAGTACATTCACAAGAACTATGTATAGTCGTGGACGTCTCTCAAATAAAATATTATAATACTACCTACCAAGACAAGTTAAAGGCACGAAACTCTTCGATCCAGTAGTCCAGTCTACTTTGAAAGCTTGAATTGCTGACTTGATAAAATGAATTGCTGCCGCGCAGTTTGCATATTTAACCATGATAGGAAGAGATTTGTCTCTAATGCGTCTTAATCTGTATACGTGCCAATTAATTAGCTTTTTATGCTAGATATTAGTGAATGGACCGAGCCCAATGTCACTGTAAGATATAAATTATGTCCCCTTTACTTATTATTACAGTTGCTATGAATTTTGTCGGTTAATTCAGTTCAGAAACATTAGTCAATATGTAAGTAAGCTCTTATGTCATTATGCTATGATATTCATAGAAATGAAACATGTATCTTTAGTCGTATACGAGAACCTGCACAATAGGAAATATGAGTACACAAAAGAATTATAAAAGTTGAAACAAAACGCAACGTACGCGTCCGTTTTTATTCAAATTCTTTCGTTATTGAGTGGCGGGAATCCTACTTTATGGCTTGTCGGCGGCGGCGGTTCTGCGAATCAGTGGATACTGTCGCAAATTGCCGCTTTCGCCGCCATCTGAATAATGCATGCGATAACATAACATCACGTCGTTGTACACCCGATTCGGAGTCCGACGGTGCCCACCGCCCCCGCCCCCGCCCCTCAGTACTCTTCGAGACCAACCCTTTCTTGCTGTAATTGTTATTTTTATTGTTTCTGGCGATATTGAGCCGCCTTCACTTTAGAAAAAAATTCCGTTCCATAGCATATCACTGTTGCACTGTTAAGCTAAACTGATGAAATTTTGAAATCCATCTTACGTAAATTCATTCGAATTTACTTCATGTCGTAGAAAAGTTTCCAGTGTAAAATATAAACCTCTCTCTTTTGATATAACAAATTTTAATTGTTGCCTCACTGGTTGTCTTCGTCCTTTTGCTTGTATTACATACAATGTATATCGTCTGCGGGCTGCATGTCATAGATAATAAGATACAATTCATTCTGAGTATAGATTTTCGGTGTACAAGCATTATGGGATGGACCTAGAACGTTTTTCAAAAAGTTTTCCATCATTTTTACAATAAAATCATCATCAACCGGGAAACGTTAACTGCTGGTCGTAGGCGTCCAATGACCGGCCGGTCCCGAGCCACTTGCATCCAGTTAAAATCTGTCAAAATGTTTGTGAAGTCGAAATCACATCATAAGCTATTTACTCAACTTGTTAACTGAATATAATATCGCCCTAAAGTCCTATCCTATCGATCTCTGGAGAAACATGCAAAGAATATGATGAATAAAGTCATGAGCGTCCATAATTTATGTACACAGTTATTGGCAAGAGCAGGCAAGAAACCATCAGTATAAAAGCACTACATGTTGATGATGATAAAGCAAGAGGCTACAAACATTATAACATATATATTCGTATGGTACGTATTTATATTGATGCGAGAATACAGCAGCAATATTCTATAGTAATTTATTTGATTAAAGATATCTTATTGATGATGTTATAACCCAACAATAACAACTTAAGCTTATCAATGAAGTTCGTTGAAGTCAGAAACATACAGCAGAAGATACCTACATAACTTAATTAAGTTCAAGCCATAGATAACACAGATGTTGATGTGATGTAAGAAGCCAAGAGGGATTCATCCATACAGCATGAAAACTGAAAATGTACACCCACAGAGTACAAGTGTGAAGTGTACTAAGGAGCAAGTAACATAGTAGTACATATAATAAATTCTAAATTAAAGCTTTCTATGTACAGAAGTCTTGATGTAGAATGCAGCTCTACATGATGTCGAGTGACGAAGCTTAACCTACCTAGCTTTATAGAATTTAAGCTTGATGTTATGTTCTATAATTTAAGCTCTATATAAAACAGATACTGCTGCCGAAAGCTGTCACAATATTATATAATTTAATCTCTGATATTGTTGTATGATAATTGATGAACCAGCTAGCATTTGCACTGAAGTTGAAGCAAATGTTAATGTATGAAACAAGTATCACATAGTTGCGATCTAGAGTTGAGATGTTGATATGAAAAGCATTACAGCATTCTCAGCAGTTGCAGCTCTTGTGTTGTCTTCAAGAGTAGGAATCAGGGCTATGTGTGCAGTGCAGGGTCTAAGGCATGCCATCGTCAGGCGGAGTTTCGTCGTGTGGGGTGGCCCTGGCGGCGTTTCCCACAGCGGCGGCTTCTCGACCAGTTCATCGGAATGTGGTCGCGGCACCGGCCCCGCACTTTCACCAAAACAATTCGTTAGCGGCCTCTTTCGGCATCGCACCGCACCCCTCTACCCCGCTATCCGCACACGTGAAAATTAACAACACACTGATAGTTGACTCCGTGATCGGTATTTCGGACACGGGAGGGCCCTTTTAAAGTTCCCCGCTCAAACAAGTACTCGCACTACAATTACTACAAAAGGTTGATTTTACTACTTCGAAATGTATCATTATTTTAATTTAAGGGAAATTGCTTAACTTTTCTATCAAACTGACCTATAAAACTTTTCACGTATTAGGTATGGATTTCATGAATATACACACTTATATCAGTTTTTGCGTTTGCGAGTATTAGAATATATTATGTTATTTGCGCATGTTGTTTATTGTATCACCCTATATCGTAAAATACGTGGAGGGCACAAAATATGTGTAGCATCATCTTACTACTACATGCGAGCCAAGCTCGGTGTTTATGGCAAATCTCTTCATAGAAACTTGGTTGGACGTTGCGAGCTTTAATGGAGGCTAATGTGCCGACGTGGATTTCTGATTATGAATGAGTGCGTATTTTAAGGATGTCTACGTGTCATGATTGTTCCTCGATGAAACGGAGTAATCGAGCAGTGCAAGCCGAGCGTTACAAAGTTCACGTGATGCTTGCGCGAACTTTCATCTACGAGTACGTCACTGAAACGACAAACAAGAAATTGTTTCAAATGATAATAATTACAAAATTAGCTATCAACCGATTAGCTCATCGTCGAGCTCATTTTCGTGTTGAATTAAGAAAGCATATTCAGGGTTATTTATACGACATAGAAATTTTACTATTATATTGGACGTTGTTGAAGTTTCCCGTTCCCGTTGAAGCGTCGGTGGCGCAGTGGATAAGGCGCGGACTCTCAATCTGAGGGAACCGGGTTCGAATCCAGCCGTGTACCTATGAGTTGTTTTTCAATTCAAGTACATTATCCGATTGCTTAACGGTGAAGGAAAACATCGTGAGGAAACCTGCATGTCTTGAACAGGCATGTGAAGTCCGCCGATCCGCACTGGGCCCGCGTGGTGGACTATGGCCCATACACTCTCTGTAGGAGAGTAGGCCTGAGCCCCTCCAGTGGGGACATATATAGGCTGTTGATGATGATGAAGTTTCCCGGCTGATGATGATGACGATGATATTTGGAATATTTACATGCATACATTAATAGGTAGTGCTCTGCTCCGCGGTAGTGCGAGTCAACACGACATCACGCATATCGAATGTGACTTTCATGAGACGGATTGGTGATCGCTCAAATATTAAGCCGCTGTTCATATTTTGTTTAATCCCTTATATTTATTGCAGCATGAATACGATTAAATAAGTAAAAACGTTGTTGTTCAGGTACGGCCAGCTGTCAGGCATGGTGGAGCCCGTTTTCGGGGTGTTAGGTGCAGTTGCAGTAGCGGCTGCGCAGCCAGCTCTGCCGTACGCGCTCGCGTTTGCCGCTGGCGCCATGATCTACGTGGTCGCCGACGACATCATACCAGAAGCGAATGCATCGTGAGTACCCTTACTATCCTATCCTACACACAACCCTGGATTTGTTTAAATGTATGATGGGTTTGCATTTAGCTTTATCTGACCTGGGGTAAGTGACGACAAGGCCGTTGGATGGTAAGCCAGGACACCACAACACAGCGGCGGAAGGCACAACAGTGCTGTTAACAGTAACTCTTGTCTGGCGGCAGACTTAGGTAACATGGTGGTATCTAGCCAGGCGGTCATAGAAAAAATACCCTAACACCAACTAAACCGTGTACCGATAGGTACTGGGAATCGAACTCGGGACCTTCGAATTGCAAGACCAAGCGTGTATCAATTAAGCCACGGAGGTGGTTATTTTGTATAGTATGTATCCGCGACTTCATCTCAGTGATCTTCAGAACATATTCCTCTGGGACCACGTATTGGACCGAGATAAAAGTATCCTATGTGTCTTTCCATGCTATAGGCTATGTGTGTGCCAAGTTTCATCACGATCGATTGTGCCGTTGAGGTGCCAAATTCTCTCTAAAATAATGCATTATTGGGACTTGTACGCAGGATCCCTTATATTATCACTTTGTTGTCCGTCTGTCTGTCTGTCTAGACACTTTTTCTCAGTATCGCGTGAAGATATCATGTTGAAATTAATATCGAATACTGAAGTCTACCTTCCTTTGGATCTGTTGTGTGTACTTTGTAGTTGAAAGCTTTACATCTGGTATGTAATTGAGCAGCAAATTTAATTTGGTTTTTCAATCAGAATCACATTTTCAGTAGATCATTGTTGGGTGCATATTACCGTACCTATTGTTTATGATTTTCATTATGTTAATTATTCATATTCTGATTCTGTACGGAATCCTCGGTGAGCGAGTCCAACGAGTAATTATTAAAGCCAGCTATTATATTTTAAAAGATTATCCCAACATAAATTCAGTATGGAAAGCATGCTAAGCGCAATCTCTTTAAGTCTCCTTGTTCATTGTTCCCTGAAGATTACTAAAGAAAAGCATCCCAGAGATCTAACGCCCTTCAAAGCCGCAAATTAATAGCTACATGCTTGGACCTACAATAAGGAGGTCTCGGGTTTGATTCCCATTGTAGGTATCTATCAGTACTCCGTTTAGTTGGTGGTAGGGCAGTTTCTGTTTCCGCCTGGCTAATAACCACCATGTTACCTAAGTCTGCCGCCAAACAGCAGTGTTAATAGCACTAGCTGTTGTGTTTCGGTATTAAAGTATTAAAATTTATTTACGAAAATCATTGTATGTACAACGCTTGTTTGCTAAAAACTTAAAACATCAAAGAAATTTGTAAAATAAATCGAAGTATGAATATTTGCAGTTTCATAAAGCCAGGCTAAGATGCAAATAGACAATGTTGTGTGAAAATGTGAATGTCATAATAAATTGTGGAAAATTAGCAAATGCGATTATACACAATAAAATGCGGATTATTCTATAAATCGATTCTCGTTTACATCATTGAGTATCGTGGGAATTTAAAGTGATTTAATAGTTAATGTATGTCTGATCGTAAATATCGCTTTGATATGTAAAAATAAAACTATAAAAGTTAGATTTAGGTAGGTGAGTAATGCTAAGCGATAAAAACTTATTAAAACGTCTATCCATTATAACAGAGCTAGCGTTGCTTTAAAATCAAAAATCGGAATGTTCAAATACTAGTAATGAAATCAAAGCTTCCCAGCTAAAATATAAGAAGCTGATTTAGTGTGCGTATTGTAAAAGTTGATGCAGACTGTCGCAAACAAAGAATGTGGAGCTGTCCTTGGGCACGACCCCAAGATAACCAAAGGACGAACAGGGCTTTGTTCTGACCCTCGGCCGAGACAGGCCTCCGGGCTTTGAAACCATAACGAGCCAGATAACGTCTCCCTTTATTGCGAATCTCCAAATTATCTGCGTATAAATAGCTGTTTCTTTTTAACTGCGGATCAAATATGAATACTCGTACAGATAAGGATCTTAATTTCTTCACATCGGTAGTTGGCAAACATTGAAAAATAGTCACATTTTTTACAATACAAGTATCACTCGGGTTCCGAGGCAGACTCTCGCCGGGGTCCCGTCGTTATGGATTGACGAGGGTCACGCGATCTGTTGCTTGATTGTCCTGATTCATGTCAGTATTTCGACAGATTCAAATTTGACGTGCGCTGGCTAACCGTCAGTCGATAGCTAGAGGCTCGTTAGGGTGCGATCGAAGGACACCGAGTCTCGTCAAACACTTCCCCTTAGCGACAGAGTGGCTTATTGTCCTTACAGTGTATTGTCCGGAACCGGTCGGTGCTCCCTTCCGGACGCATGACAGATATCGTATGACGAGGAGCATTATGATCTAATTGTTCACATAATTCAAGCGCCTTATGCAAACTGGATCTAATAATTGTACAGTTCTGTAAGAATTGCTCACTCAAATGGAGTGATTATTTACTGATACACTTTGCTGATAGTTTATCCAAATAACTAGTTCTCGCATGATGTTATTTAATCACCTTCTTGGTGTCCAGTGTAATTATCAAAGGTTAGCAATCCTAACTGAAATGTGTTTGTGTACTTCGGCGTTTGTAAATTAACTAAAGAGTTTCGTTCGACGCTTGCGCACCTGACACTCCCTCGCGAAGCATGCGCGGGCAATCGAGCCGCCCGATTAGCGTCGTTAACAACAAACACATGCATCTCTGTTGTTGTTTACATTGTTGCATGCATTAACTCGATGTACCTCCTCCTGAATTTTTGCTTTAAGATACTGACATGATTACAAGTGAATCTGAAGAATTGAATACAATACAAATAGACAAGCTTTCGGGAACCTTTGGGGTTTAATAGTTTCGCGTGTGGTCGCCATTTACTCCGTTAGCTTATTGTTGCCAATTCAGTGCTTAGTCACTTCAATAATATGTACTTCAGTAATTTCCTTATCAATGTGACATGCCATTACTTTAATCGAAATCGAAAAATACATGTGCGTGAAAGTTTCATTTTGAACATAATTGAATTGGAGTTGAAACCGACAATCTTCTCACGAGTCGTAAGTGTTTTGATTTCGTCGTATTACTCTATACTCCATCCCAGAAAAAATCCGTAAACGACATGCATAGACAACAATTTCGCAGTGCAAGACGTCTACGGTCTAGTCGTGTAGGCGCGTGGTTAGGCGGCAACGACGTCGCGACGCAAATACCCGGCCAGAAATAGCGACGCGCCGTCTGACACCCCGGACGTGCCGCCGCCGCCGTCTCCTTGCCCTCTGCACGCTGCCACCACGTTCCCTGCTCAGTGATCCCCGCTCCTTCTCTACTCCACTTCTAATACATAAAATTATGAAAGTACCTATTCCCATCTATGCTCTTGTTCTATTTGTAGTGATATGAATCTACCATACATATCTGGTCGATTCAGGTATCTGCTTTTGCTCAAAGTCACTTTTGTGTTTGGTAGATTTTTGTTCACAATAGTCTTAACTTCGCCTTCGTCTCACCTAATACTTAAGTCAGACTCAAAACTTTGGGAAGCTCGCGGTTTCTCAGATCTGATGGGAAATTATGGTCAACAATCCTTTTTGTTTCGATACTTTATCCAAAATTAACATAATCAGTCAACGGTCATCTGCTCACTCTCACCTGACCCGTCGATCCAGAGAGCGAAGCTTTTCACCAGTTCTATTCTCTTTCCTTTCGCTACATAATCCACCGGCACCGGAGAGAGAAATGTCGTAGTCCTCGTAACAGTAACACCTATGTAATTGCATGTCATCCTTACGCGTTCCCTGCCTCTAACAAGATACCCTTCCCATCTGCAGTATACATCACTCATATCTGGTTATTTGTTACACTTCTAAAATACTCTTCCTTGCAGTCCTAACACTGCTCTGTAAACCTGCTGTAATTTTCCTTCCTTAAAAGTTACTATTAAACATTATTTTTGGCTTAAATATATGTGTATTTTTGCATTTAATGTACTAATATTATTAGTGAACTATATAATACGTAACAGTAATATTTCGGTGTTTCTAAGAGGAAAGATTCGAGCACTGCACTGCTCACCGACATTTGCGGTTGACAAACAATGCGATAGAGTGATGTACACACGGTTACACACAAGTTACACATCAACACATACGTTTACGGTGCAAGCTGGCCTCTCGTTGTACGGAAAGCTTATACAATGAGGGATCAGTTTATACTGGAAATTTATACCTTGATGTGTAGCCATGGAGGTACAGGAATGTCGATTTGACGAGATACTACGAGTGCGCTCCGTAGGTAAATCTAATGTTTGATCGTATGTTGAATATGGATGTTTTTACAATAATTACCCCAAAACACGGTTCTTGTTTACAAAAATTTTGCTTGTTAAAATATGATCACGAGACATTTCGTTTGTGTGGAGCGCGTTCGCGACAATCTCCTAAGAATGCTTTAAAACCGAGTCTTTGATGGTCAACCTCGCGAATCAAATTTTTCTCCAATATCGCTTTTTGCTAGTAGGTCTCCAATGTATAACTCCATTTATTTGTAAGGGCATATTAAGATGCTTACAATTATTTCTTAGGAACCAGTAGTACATTCGACAAAATGCAGATAGTCGTTCAGTTGTTCTCGAGGACGTCGTCGCGGAGTCTATTTGGAGCGGGCGCGCGGAGGGCGGCACGGCGCGCGCGCAGCCTCGCACGTTGCGAAGTAAATTCGGTGCGACGCCGTCGCGCGTGGGTTTGTCACCGTCTCGCCACTGTCAATAATAATAAATATACGAAATAACGCGCTTTATGCCGGGATAAGGCCGGTGACGCCGCTCTAGTTTGTCTATGCGCTAACGTCACCGTCTGGGAATCCGGCGCGACGGCCGGTACTCCCTGACCTACCTCCAGATAGCCGATGCGCTTGCACATCCTCGGTTGCATATGACTCTTAAAGTGAGTCTCATCTCAACCCTGACTATACGTATCTGCCTATAAATAGTCGTACATACTGGTGGTATAACAGTTTAAAGCTTTTGCCAGTTCAGTTTAAGGACTCTGTACTATTCACTCTGATTTCAGTTTCTCTTCTACATATATTTATGACGCTGTTGGTCTTTTAATCCCTCTGAATTTTTAAAAGAGTATTCGTTCGACAAGGAACAACTCTTGGACACAATGTCACCCGATGGTAACTGTCGATTTGGCAAATGATTGTTTTCTAGCCTCTTTTAACTTTGAGGTTTAATACTACTGCCAACATCGTGTTCCACTCTATCGTGAAATGTGAATAAGTAAAAAGTTTTGTTTTCAAGTGCCTCTAAAAATCAGTGCTGTATCATTTTTGTGACTTTTCGTACTAAAACGTTCGAGAGTCACAATTTTATTTTGGAATCTCGGTTTTTCAACGTTTAACAGTCAATTTAGTTTCATGTCAGCTCTGGTTGTGTGATGTGTATATTCGGGCGTGATGTTAGGTGATATTTACGTGGCGTGTGGCGTCCAGGCGGGGCGGGGGTTCCCCACGGAGCGTGACATGAATGTGTACATACAACTCGGTCATATCGCTCGTTGCTCAACGTCTTCTATAATTTTTTAAACGGCTGTATCATTCATTCAATTATACTTATGTTAAATTTATTTAATACGTTACAAAAGGTTTTTATACACATTACTGGCTCTTCACAGGCGTCATCTCGTCTGACGGGAAAAGACGAAAAGTTTGTATCATAGAGGCGTGCTCACCCAAAAGCATCAATTTAATTAGTCGCTGCCTGCGAGTACCTTTCATTACTGGAACACATGATTGTTATTAACACTGCTGTTTGGCGGCAGACTTAGATAACATGGTAGTAGTTACCACCAAAAAACTAAACCGGTAGCGGAGAGTTAGGATAAGGACGCAACCTCCGGATTGTGGAGTCTGTCCCAACGACTATGTAACCGCTAGGCTATGCAGTTCCGTTCTAATAACGTTCTTGTAATAAGAATAACGGTCTCGCGTTCGGGTTTAAAAAAAAGTTCCAGGTATATTTAGTGGCTGACCGAAGGTATTTCTCAGTAAACCCGACCAGACATCATCAATTGTTAATCCAACTACTTAGAATGTGGCTATAGGAATGCTTTGAAAATAATATTTCGAAAAATTCTTTTTTAGGGTTCCGACCATCCGATGAAAAAACGGAACCATTATAATCTCAGTGTAGTGTCTGTCTGTTTGTCCGTCCGTCACAGGAACTAATAAAGCTTTCGACTTGCCCCACAGGTGCCGCAACTAAAATAATTGGTAAAGTGTTTTTATTTGTTTTTAAATAGGGGCCAAAACATGATTGTCGAAACTTCAAAGTGGAGTTACGAAGATCAAGTGATAATGTCATATGAAAGGGCTTTGTTTTTACATTATAAACTAGATATTGATTATTTTCTATATTTTTGACTTATTACGAAAAATGTGTGCAAAAATACCATTCCCCATCTATCTCCGAAGCTTCCTAAATGAAGTCTGCAGTCCTAAAAAATAATGTTCTCAGCAGGTTCGGAACCCTTGGCACGCGAGTCCAACTTGCACCTGGCCGGTTTTTTTCTTCTATTACGTTTGTTTTAGCGTATTTTACAATCAGTTCAAGTACGCCATAAATCAAATGTTGGCTAAAATAGCTCTTTTGATTTCCAATAAAACTGTGATAGCCTGCGGTATGTAGGTGAGGAGTACTCGGAAGCATTTCAATGTATATAATGGGGCTTTAAGGCTGCTCTGCGGTGACGGAGAGGCAACGGCGCACTGTCATTTTCTGGACAACACTTGTTTCTAGTAGCAATGATATCACGACATTTGTTTGAAGTGTCCAGTCTGAGGCATACTTTCATCCCAAACTAACCAGTAGTTCCCGGTGTATAATTTATTAATTTCTGAAGTCCATGCGGTAAAATAAAGAGTTCACTGTAAAGATATTGAACAGATCATAAGATTGTCTCCATCTTTAGCATGATCTAGGAGTACGTATAACGGTCCTAGAAATTAATCTTCGAAATTCAGTTCAGATTAAATCGACATTTTGTGAGTAATCTTTGAGTCTACCCGCTGTTAGGTACTAAGACCTTACAAAACTGTCATCGTAGCATCAAAATATAGCGTGATCGGATCTACGCGGCCGATCTGCGTCGTTCGTAGTTGTAGCACATATCTACATACAAATACTATTCATAATAAAATAAATATATGTATACTTTATTTAAATATACAAACTGTCACCCGTCGTCCACTCTAACGACCGCATTAATTTACTACCCCAGATTGTGTCGATCTTAGACATAACATCACAAAAGTCAAATGTACTTATTAACACGCTTATATTAGCTTCACCTGTATGTTTGTGAGTTTGTAATTCTCCTTCGCGCGCCTGCTGCCTTCTGTGTTTAACTATTCATCGATAGATGACGCCACCTGCGCACTGTATAGACCTCGAGCATTTCAAATAAATAAGTTTACATATAGCAAAGCACGATAGCATATTAAACTAAAAAGTGAAAAATAAATATAGTTTAAAAAAACTAAAAAACACGCTTTTAAAGAATATCGAACTAAAAAGTTTAAAATAATTTTTAAAATAAAATAAGCTTAAAACAATAATGAACGAGAAATAAATACTAGTATTATTGTGAAAAAAGCGTGGGCGCTTTGTGCCACATTTTTCGTATATCGAAATGTATACTTATTTGTGTGTGTAAATGTGTACTTATTTTCTATATGTATTTGAGTGACATATACATTGGTTGACATTTTGTGGGCCCTCTCTGGGTCGTTCCGATCTCGAGATCTTCTAACTGGTGCTTTACATACTAAGTTACATAAAATTTGAACGTTACCAGGTCATACAACATTGCAATACTTAATTCTAGATACTAGATTACATGCGGTCATCAATGACCATTGTTCTTGTAAATCGGTGTGCGTGCGCGTGCGCTGAAAGCAGTAAAGCCCAGTCGTTCCTATATCGTAATTTCGCTATCCTTAAAATTCATACGTCGTAAGCGTGATATTTATCAATGGGTTCTATTTCTATTGTGTTTGTATGGCGACATCACATTATTTACACATCACAAACTTAACTTTGTAGTTTAAAATCATACATCGGGTATGTAATGTAACCGCAAAGTAAAGTTGGTTCTTCAATTGGAATAATATTTACGTTAGAGCATGTTTTTATGTATGTTAACTACTCATATTCTGTACGGAACCTTCGGTGCGGGAGTCCGATTCGCACTTGACCGGTTTTTCATTTATTGGCAACATTTTAAAAGTTATGATAGATCCTTTCGAATTACATTGAGTTTGTATCTTTATTACTATTTATTGTTTTGATCGCGAGTATATTAAGGCGATCCACATCCATCAAAGTTTCATACTAAATTTCTGTTGCCATAATCTTTGAAAATATAATAGCTGGATTTGTTTAGTAACTGTCCAAAAATAAGACATCAGATTTTAATGTCGCGAAATGAGTATCATTAACATACAACTTCACAGTGAATCACCATTTTCATTTTAAACAATTTTTTTCGATCATCTATCAGTACTCCGTTTATTTGGTGGTAGGGCAGTTTCTATTTCCGCTTGGCTAATAACCACCATGTTACCTAAGTCTGCCGCCAAACCGCAGTGTTAATAGCGCTAGCGGAAGCATTACGAAAGGGATAACCATAAGAATGGACACGTATTCAGTGTATGGTATAGGTATGATGTATTATTTTTAATTATACGCAATTTATGTGTTAATTGTATTTTTGAACTGGATTGTGTGTGTCCTAGTTAAATAATTATTTTTCTTTTTCTGTTTAATAACAATAGTATATGCAGAAAAGCTTGATTTATTAACATGCATTATATGGTTTGTGCAGCGGCAACGGTAAACTGGCGACGTGGGGCTGCATCATTGGCTTCACGGTGATGATGTGTCTAGACGTGGGGCTCGGGTAACCGCATGAACCCGCACCCTTCTCCACCCATACCCCCACAACTACGCACAAGACACGCGCGTCCCACGGTAACGTTTTATCTTTGTAATATATAAGTGTAAATATAATATTACGTTTAGTAATTATGTTAGTGTAAACATACTATGAAGAGTTAAGTTTGATAAGGAACCTTGTTCAATCATCTTGATTATTTAATTAAATCTCGCTTTAATTTATTGCTTAAAATCATTTCTATGCTGTATAATAACCACGTTTACGATTGTCAATGTGTTTCGCTTAAAAACTTTGCTGTTAATAGCGTCTAGGACTTAAATGTTGTGCTCATCACATCACTCTGACACGGTGACCGCTCGAATACAAGCGTATAATTTATGATTTTCAGAAAGATGTATATAAATAAAGGGTTCACACAAGCGAATGACATAGCGAATTTTCGTGTTTAAAGGGTCGATAATGTTCTAATATTTTGAAACAACTTGTGGTTTAAAATTTTACATATGTTAACTTACATTATGTAGCATAACTAAGATAATGTAATGTAATAGAATTTCTTCTTCCTCATCAATCGCTGTTAAACCGAAAGTAAATGTAAGTGTTCTTTTTTACCCCGTCTACTCGGTCTGGAACTATTAAATCAGAAATCTTAGTTAAATGTTTCCATATAATTACGAGTATATAAGCTGATCATAAGAATAAACTCACAAAATTTTAATATAAGATTTTCTAAATTGCCTTTAACGCTTATATACATTTGTAGACTTTTGAAACGCTCAAAGTAATATGTGTACTTGTACTTTACATTAAAATACTTGTAAATATGTACATATCTATAGAGTATATAAAAATGTCATAGACAAAATGTATACCTTGGCCTAATTATCACTAACCTGTTTTTGTTTATATGAATCTTTTATATGCCATGAAACAGTGTATGTAAACATATATTAATGGTCTTGTAATACATAATGCAGGGTTTAAAACTTGCCTGCAATGCGGTCAATTAACATGTTTGATAAACTATGTGTTGTCACTTCTTATTTAACGTCACAAGATACCATTTGACGCATTTTATAAATTTTGCGATGGCGCCAACAAGAGCGGAAAGTCGCGGCGATTCAAGTCAAATCAAATCAACGACGGCGTGGTTAAAAACTATTTAAAAAAATAAACGTTTCGGTACTAACTGAAAGTCCACATTAAAATGTGTAAATAAACCACTTTGGTATTTGTCAGGTATCGTCGCGATATATGTCTGGAGTTCCGATAATTTTTGTTAGGATTTACGACGAGAGATTCGCTCAAGGTGATCCTTGATGAACGGGTGCTATTCAATTACATATTATGCAATAATGCGCCAAAAACATAGATTTATGTAAGTACTTGAAAATCGTAGTTAAGTAAAATAAAATTAGTTTAAGAGTCCGCAGTAAGCAGCGCTCAACTCCACGCTGAGATCACGAGCCTAACGCTTCAAAATGTTGTTGTTTCACCAAAAGTGAGACAGGGACAAATGGGGGCCCCTACCGCCCTTTCCTCCCTACCTACCTTTCCCCGCGCTAGAGTGTTCGGCTGCAAATTCGCATCATAATTTTGTAGTTTTTAACTGATTTTCGTAGTTTCGTTTTTCGTATGAAACTGCATAGTTTAATCAATATCTAGAATAGGGTTTGACTTAAATCTAAACCGTATTTTGGCCGTAATATTCAGCCGATCTGAACAGGATTTTGGTGGTCTAAAATGCAAAACTTATTCTCGTTCTATTAGTTACTAGTTTTCAAGAGTCATAAACTAATTGAAGACTAAGATATATATCATCTTATTATATTTGCCAAATTTTATGATGATGCAACGTGTTATTCAAAAATAAGGACGTAACTGCGTTTGTATGGAGACTCGAGCTTGCTGCAGACTCTTAAGTCCATTGCTTGTCAAATCACACTTAAAAAAATAGCTAGGTTCGTAGGTAGAAGTAGTTATAGGTAGATAAAATTTAAAGACAATACAAAAGTAAATATTTTTCAAGCAATGGATGTTTAGAATAACTAATCAATAACTTCCAATTCTTTGTTCTTACAGTGTGAACTCGGGTTACTCAATTTGTCTTTATAAAACATTGCTGTTTGTAAGAACTCTGAACATGAAACTGTATCAAAGTAAGGGTGGTTCATTATCCACACGATTTTCCATTTAAAAAAAATACTATTTCTTATACAATCCTTTCCAGCTTTGTTATAAAATGGTAGCAATTTGATTATTTGTGCGTAGATAAAAAATATTACATTCCAAAACCCTACAAGTAGATTTACCGATGATGAGCCAACCCAGTATAGCATAGTACACTGGCATGATATACCAAGTTATATCGTTGCCGTCAAAGTACCTGAGCCCTCTTCTGCCTGCCTGCCTCGGCTTTTGAACTAAAACCTTAAAACCTCAATTTTCGAGAAAAATGGGTCATCTTTGAAGACCCATAGCTTGGCTCCTATGGGATCCATAGAGCTGTAATTAGGATCAAATTATAGATAATTTAATTCAATTTAATAGTGTAGAAAACATCGTTCGCAAGAAGTGCATAGTTTCGGCCCTGCAGTGCAAATAGTGAAAAATGTCCCAAAATATCGAAGTTTTTCTCGATTTTCTCAGTTTCCACGAAGTTGTAAATTTGAATTCACACTATCGTAACAGACCCATACAACATACCAAAAATGCAGAACTACAGCACGCTTTGCGAATTTAGCCACTTTTGTTGTCTATTTCAGACGGCCTATATGCAGGTCTTTATACAGAATAATTGGGTAATCCGAGCTAATGAATGAAAGTATTATAGTTTGTTGTTGTCAATTGAAAAATACAATTGTGCGTAGGGGTGTATTTTGAGCAAATCTACGTATTCCGTTGAGGAACCTGTGATTTTAATATATAACAACAAAATTATTGTTTTAAGTCGTGAGTTTTGAGATGCCCTTGATATTTTGCATTTACACATTTAGCATTTATGAAAAAATCTGCAATATTTTTATGATATTCGAAATGAAACGGAAAGCATGCGAACACAAGATTATATCATTTTTGTTGTTTTGTTTTATTTTTAATATGAAGTGAATTGAAGCATATTTTTTGTATTTTTATTTTTTCCTGTCCCACCTCATTTTAGCAACAAGCCAAAGGTAATAAAAATCGAAATGTGAAATGAAAAAGTATTAGGGGGTTCTCAGTTTACTGCAATAGTTAATACCTGTGAATAAATATATAAAAAAAAAACAATTTAGGGGCAGTCGCTTGGTATAGAGATGTTGGATTCTGGAATGGTACAATGATCAGAAGAAAAGTAATTGAAACAAGAAAATGAAATTCGAAACAGGACATGCCTATTAACAAACAAATGACGAAACTGAGAACCAAATAGAACTGCATCAACTATGGGCTATGGGTGTGCAAATTTTCCGAAAAGTTCAGAAATCTATATTAACTTTTTCTTTCACCGTGACGTAAGTGACGATATTTAGGATGGAACCATGCCTCAAGTTAATGCGACAAATCACAAAAACTTTAGCAACAAATCTATCAAACTTCAAAAGAGCCGGTTGTGACGGACCAGGGAGTTACAAGGAATTCACCAGTTACGAATCTCTAGAAAAATCGGCCAAAGGGTGCGCGGCGCTTCGCGGTCGTCGACCCGGGTGCACGGTGCACCGCGCCCGCGCAGCCGAATTCTTGCGCGTACGCAGCGAGCTCGGTGCCGCCGCGCGCTCTAGTCACACACGACACAACTAGATCAACTCGCGAGCGATACACCAACGAGGGCATTTTATACGTTGACAAGAATATTTGTTTTGAAAAAATTGGAGGGATTAATGAAATGTTTTATTTATTTATTAAAATGCAGTTAATCCCGAAACAGAGTCAAGACCAAACAATCCCTTCGTGAGGCTCGTATTCAGTTGTGGACTATTGCAGGCGACACAGAAAGATGTACTATTCTTCGACTATTGGTATGTATTTGTAGTTCATTCATCTTTGATGTAAAAACGTCTAATTAAATCGGAAGACACACTACAAGTATTATCGACGCCCTCCCGAAAGCACGTGTGCTGTCGTATCAGTCTGTGTGTATCAAGTCCGGTCCTCTCAATGGCATCCCAAGCATGCTGCATGTGGCGGCGTCGTGGTTGCGAGCGCACACGCGCTACTGCTCGTTTGTTTGTTTTGAGGATCATGCGTGCTGTGCTGGTAACGTTAGCCGCTTATCTTTTAGCGTGAGACGACGACACCGAGGCAATGTAGTCGATTAATATGTTGTGGCAATACTACGTTAATTCGTTGCAAACATCAGGTGTGAAACTGTTAAAATCGTCTTTTAAATTAAGAGTCAATTGTCACGTCGTTTAGATAAATCACTCATGCGTAACCATCAGCATTTGTATTTGATTACTCGACTACCGTCATCCGTCAGAACATCACCTCGTTCTATAAAAGAAAACAATGTTGTCACTGTATCTAATGCGGAAGGGTGATCGTTATTTAGATTTATGGACTCGCCACTATAAAATAAAACGAACGTAACCACCGTCGCGTCGTTTAATATTTGGAGATCATGGCCGCGATGCACTCGATCGATGGCGTATTATGAAGCATCGGGGCGGCCTCATTTCCATTCATTCTGTTTGTTGACAATCGGCCAGTGGCGCGGTCAGAGGGCGCGGCGGGGTGCCCTGCGCTGCAGTCGGCGGCGTGCGCCCGCGCCCCGCGCACGCTGCACCGCGCATGCGCCCCGCGACCCACTGCACCTACCTACATACACACACGATAACACAATCTCTACTTTCACACTAAAAACTGAAAATCGTGAAGTGACACATGAACCGCCGGCATGCTACCGCCTCCGCTGCACTGGATCCGCTGTTACAGCATTGTTTACGTCCCGTTGCCAGCGATCACGTAAGTTATGCATGTCCTGCGCCGCGTGTGCATTTCGCAATGCGCCCGATTCGACTCGTTGTTTATTTACTTTACGCGCTCTCTCCCGCTACAGTTGACTGGGCACTTTCGTCAACTGCACTGTCTATTATATTTGATACAGTACAAAATCGATCGTTATCATCATCGAAGGAAGGAATTTGCCTCATTACAAAATCTGAAACCGTTGCAATAAGAAAGACGTGCGTCGTGCTTAGCGATTGTGAACTCTGGAGTGTAGTCGGAGGGTTGAGTTTGATGTGTGCGGTGTCGTGGAGAGTGAGTCGCAATTTGCGGTGCGCAGACGGCGTCGCTCGTCGCGAGCGCAGCACCGCGCGGCGCGGGGCTGCTGGGGCCGGGGCGCACAGTCGCACACACCTGCCGGTCATGCTGTATTTGCGACACCACTTGGTTTACGAGTTTACGTCGTTCATCAATGTGCATTTAAATTTCATCCGTCACAAACCCACTATTAAGTTTAATGTAACTCATTTATAATTTAATCTGCAGGATGTTTGCGGTCTTATTGATGTAAAGACTTTTTTATTTCGGATTTATTTGTACGCAAGTTTTCGTGTTCTGTTGTAACGTCTCGGAAAGAGTGAGTGCGGCATCGAATAATGAAAAGCGGGATCTTCTGTAATGGCTAAATATCTTATATGAATTATTTGCACACATGTTTCTTTTTGCCCGACCACGGCGAAGTCAAAAATAGGTTTATGATTTTAGCAACATTTGTATGAATATTCATCTGTTCCCTAATATTTCGTAAACTACTCATCGTACTTTGACAAGTGAGGTGTCGTAGGATAGTCAATATGACGTCACATAAAGTTCAAAGTAGCGGATAAAGTGCTACCCAAAAAATTTCCATTAAAATATCACGCTTGAGAATGAGAAGTCTTGATGAATACATTCATAAAATATATAGTTTACACACAAATACATAAACTCCAGAAGTTGAAGAAAATATACGAATACTAAGCTTCGTGTAATAGTAGTCAGGTTTTGGTTTCTGTTTTGGTTCATACATTCTTATTCATGTTCACATGTCTTTCATGTAAGTGTTAAGTGTGTGTTAAGTTTTATAATCTTAATGAGAGAAAAATATTGTCATTTATAAAATATTGACAGTAGTATTTAATTAGACTCGTAGAAATTGGCGAAGATGTCTCTTGTTGAAAAAAACAGTCAAAATCCGCGTGGTGGGAGTCAAAATCCCGCACCGAGGGTTCCGTACAGATTATGAATAATTAACATACATAAAATTATAATAACAACAATGCTCCTACGAAAATTTATGTCTGATTGAAGAACAAACTGAACTTTGCTATTGATTTTTGTATACCATCCATCCGTCGACATCACAATCAATGCTGCAAATGTAAAACAGCTAAAGTATTCCTATACTTGCGCTGTAAAACCTTGTATACTGCCAAATAGGATTCTAGGTCAACCGGAAGTACCCTTTTGATTCCTATGCGTGTCAAAATATGGGGTATAACCGTCCGTATCTTATTATTGCCTTGGCTTAAAAGTTTGATTTTTCCACAGCTCTAATACTCGTATGGATTGCAGGCTTATATTTTATATTAATTTTAACTTGATACATCCACGCGTTCCTGAAAAAAGGATCACGACAGACACCGAGGTGATCCTGTAAGGGGATCAAATCATCGATGCAGTGGAGAGAACATTGAAATGAGCTCCAAATATGACCACAACATGGATTGGATTTGAGAGATGTTGAGTAGAAGTCGAGTGTACAATAATGTTTGTACGAATAAGTATGAGTTTTCGTGTGTGATAGACCCAATTTTGTCTCGTATGAGTTTATATACCATTAGTATGACTGATCAGTATACTATTTATTATCAACGGTTAGTATGTGACCATTTCTGCTAAATTGGAGAGGATGGTCTTAAAGATGTAACAAATAATTTTTATATGGATATTGGCACATATCCATGATCCAGATGAGTTCGAAGTTGGTCTTTTTTTGGAACGAAGAGGAATTTTCAATAGATATCCGACTCCCAGGGGGAATGTGGGAAATATACCCACTAAACTGCGCACGCTATTGTTTTAAAATACCTCCTCGTGCGCATGTCACCCCATATCTAAACTCAGCTGGTGTCCTGAAAATGTCGCTACGCAGAGAGCTGCATCTAGCGTCCCTTATGTTTAGCATTACAAAATCTGGTAAACCTGAATACCTATTCGAGAAACTTAATTGGCGTAGAAGAAATGAGTATCAAGACACGCGTATTGTTAGCTGTCCTCTTAGGATCCCACAATACCACACTACTGCGTTTCGTGGTAGTTTTAGGTACGCTGCCAGTAAATGTTGGAATAACCTGCCACCTCCAATACGAATGTTAAACAATATTAGGACTTTTAAAGATAAATACAAAAATTACTTACTTTTGCATCAAAATTCTATACCACCAGGCAGGCGGGTTATTCCAGCATATCTCGAATAAAACGCGTTCAATTTACTTTCTCTCTCTCTATCTCTCTCTCTATATATAAATTATTATTATTGTATGTATATTGTTTATATTATTATGGGTTATTATTATATATTTAAATATGCGGCACATCCGTTCGCTCCGTTTCCTCAACGCCATCCCAGGGTCCGACTGAACACCATCGCTGCGGTCTGTGCTGCAGCACACGATGAGCTCGGTTCCCACTTGACAAGCGCAATACAAAACAAATTTATTATTATTATTGTGTGTTCTCTTTTCTTTTGTTCATGTTTTACTGTATTTGTATTATTTGTTGTGGCTTCTTTTTTGTATTTATTTCTTCTTGAATCTTGTTTTTCTTTCTGTATTGTGTTTGTCAATAAAAATATGTCTATGTCTATAAACTACTCCGCACATCGGAGAGCTCTGGATCTTCCAAAGCCACACTTCAGAGCTTCCCTCGCGACATGAATGTGTCGAACCTCCCAGACTGATGTGGCAGCCCTTGTACCTTCGTGACTCGTACTCCACAGCGGAAAAGGGTCACGCCATTCCCTTCCTTCTCGGGTTCTATGGTAGGACACCCAGATACGTGCTGACTCCGTTCCCTAGCCCCGTATAATCGGTACTGGTGTTGGGTTTACAGAGCGAACGTTTTCGGCACCTCTTCGTCACTGCCCCTGAGCGGGATTAGCTCAATCCTGCTTCCGCATGGTCTCCTGAACTGCCACGCTGTGCAGACCTTCAGCGTGTACGCAGGGTCTCAGTTATCCCTGCAGTGGTGGCACTGCAACACCCACGCGGGTGTGTTGAGGTACTCACTGAAGTATCCTGCTTGTCGAGCACCTGAGCAAGCCTGAAAACTTGTCAGGATCGTAGTAATGTTGGTAGCACTGGTAAAAGTAACGAGCGGCTCAAGAGCCGGTCGCGCCACTCCCGCCCGTAATGCCCTTCGCCTGAGCACTACATTTCACCTGATGTTATGGGACAATGAGCCCACAAGATTAAAAAGCCTACCTAAAAGCCTCAAAAACAGCACATTTCCGGAAGACAATATATTGTCAGACTGGTATTTCGCGGCTGTGGCGCGAAACAGTGCTAGCAGCTAGACATGATGGCATAGAAAAGTGCGGAATCCATACAGCTGATTCCATTCTGATAATAAAAGTATACATAAACTACTCTCCAACGGTAGTAAAACAACTAGTAACAGTTATTGCCGTACAATGGTTTCATAGAAAAGACATCAACGAAGCCCCTTTTTCTCGCTTTTCGCTTTTAGTTTCAAGGAGAGGTCGTAATTCGCAGCGTTCTTTGAGAGCGGCAGTTCGTCAGAATAGATGCACTAAAACACTCCATGTAACGTGCCCTGTGAGTCGCAATAGTAAGCTCTGGGATTCATTTATTTAAAAGACAGCTAGCAGCAACTCCCTATGAATGAAGCCAAATCACGTCTATCAAAGTGTTTTGAAGACCATTCGTAGGATCATGTTCATCAGTGAACTTATGCAGCTGATAGTGTGTGATGTGATAGATTTATCTGCTATCGATCTATATAGATTTGCTGTTATATATAAATGACGTTGTCCGGCCGTTATTTAGGATAAATATGTGCTTTTACAAAAACTGGTCAGTAAAATGTACAATTTCTTGTTGCCTTTACCACCGAATACCAAAATGTAGAATGTAGCTAAACGTCCACTTGGGGCCCCGCACAGACGCCGCGCTAGAAACTATCAAAGGTGATAATCAAATGCGCTACGCAATGTCCATCTATACTAGCTCTATAGCTACCAACATACTACACGACGACTGAACGATGCTTTCTTGCTAAACCGAATAAAGGTGGCACTTGTGAGGTGTTAATAGAGCAGAGATGGACTTTGTGTTGTATTGCAGAAATCTAGTTTTGTAATGTAGTACTCGTATTCCCAACACTTTACTTTATAAAGGGTCCATACACATGTTGTTTTGTTTCGTTTGGAGCAAATTATATGAATTGAAATGAAAAAGTTTTTCGCTTTTTAGGTTTCTGTACCCAAAAGGTGCGAACGGAAACTTATTACTACGAGTAGGTAGCTCTTTGCCACCGCGCGGCTGCCTGTCTGTCCTACCTTCAAAGTGCTGTAGCAACTGAATTTTTTTATTAAATAAGAAACATAATTACACAAATTATGGCAGATATCCTAGTCTTGGTGGCTTTATCATAAAAATGGTAATATATAGAAGCGATGGTGTGATTTGTTACAGTGCAAAAAGTACATTTAAAAACTAATAAAATTCGGTCATGTGTGAGTAGGTATGGCTCACGCTAAGGATCTCGGAAACAAGTGAGAAACACCCTACATTTTAAGTAAATACTTTGTAAATCAATAACATTACTAATGAGTGAAACACAAAGTCTTCAAAGAGCTAAGTGCGAGTCGGACTCGCGCATCGAGGATTCTGTACAAAGTATGAATTATCAACATATTCAAAATCATATTTTATGACACTAAGTTCCACCTGGCGAAACAACACGAGCAATTCTTAATGCACACATTAACATACAACTGGCGCTGAAACAGTTTGTAATCGTAAAAGCGATTATAATGAGATTTCATTAAAAATTATACTTTTCGGATTTATTCCTATACCCGTGCTGACCTTGCTTCTTGCCAAATTTCAGGAACTATATGTCAAGAGAATAGGTCAATGGGATGGCTTTGATGGACTTTCGAGTCAAATCGTCAAAATATAGGAAATACATAAATGGCTGTATCTTTTTAGTGCGTTGACTTATAAGTTTTTTTTACAGCTTCAAAGGAAGTTCTTAAGAAAAACGTGTTGACAGACGCCAGCAAAAAAAGATATTCATTTCATAGCTCCCAAAAATTCGGGATCATTACCAACCCATTATTTATTTATTTATTTTTGAAAATTATTGAAGTTGCACAAAACACTTACGTAACGTTTCAAATAAAACTTTATAATTTTGAATGGACGAACCAGAGAAATCAGAATGTCCGTCTGTAGGACCCAAATGACATTAGGAAGACATAACATTGTATTTTGAGTATTTGTTGACAAATATGAATTAATCATAAGTACATCAGTGATAGTTGATAATGGATGTTACATGTCTTAGTGAAAAGTATGTCGGCCACTTGAATGGCATTTAAAAAGGTTTTGTGATATATACTAGTTGAACCCAAACATTTTACTTAATCTTTTCCTTAAACTTAATCCTTTCAGGCATCTGAGTGGATGTAACTCAGATGCCTGAAAGGATTCCATTGATATGTCAAAGAAAACTTTTTCCATCGTTATAAATGGTTAAAATCAATTATTTCAAATATAATAGGGATGATGACAAAAAAAATTATTCCCTCATTCGAGAGACCGTGTGAAGAGATAAATGGCCTTGTCAAAGATTTTTCGATACGACTGATAGTTTTCCTAATATAACCCGTCGAAAAGTGATTTTAGTCACGTGGTGCAAAAACGCTCTATACAAATCGGTACCTAGGCGTGACGTCACGGCTAAGTATTGAAGTATAGATAATGTATGAAACTTTTAACAATATTTGAGTTATCTCGTAAAATAATGTATTTATGTGACCACTCCCTTACAAAAAAATATTCACAATGTAATTACAAAGCAAAACGTAAAATAAAAATTTTATACGAGCAAGTTGGTTTTTTGGAATTTTTGCGGGCTTTATAAGTGTAAAACTCCAGAAAAAATTAAATAATATTAGATATTTTAAATTTTATAGGAGCTTTATAATGACCTTTATGGTTTAAAATACAATTTAGCCCCAATCTGATTTGGTGTCAACTAGCCTATTTGAGGATTGACGTCGATTCCTTCAAAAATACGTAACGTAAATATTTATTATGCCATGTGATGAAGTAGTAGTTTTGCGCCTTTAACGTATTTAGTAGTATAATATGGACCCTATTTAATTTTTACCAGGGTCCCTAGGTTACATAGCTACGCCACTGATTGGAGGCTAATCTGCCATTAGTGCAGCGACTTCACAATGACTTTGGAGCAGGCGCGATGTGTAAAGTACGACACTTTAGATAGATAGAGAAATAATGTTCGGATTAAGATTGAGTGGTATCGTATGTGGCTTAGTCAAAACTCAAAAGAGTTTATTCAAATGGGGTTGTTACATAGTAATATTTGTTTGACGTCAATGTTAAGACGTTATTGTTTTGGGAAACCTATAAATTATTCAGATGAGAGAATGCTGTAACATCCGGGTGGATCCAGAGAAGTTCATCCAAATATTGAAATTTAACCGCTACTATTTTTTATTATGTACAAGGAGGCGTTGGAATATTTTTTCTTGTAAAGGGTAGTCCATAAAAGGTTGGGAATCTACACTTGCACAAATTAAAGTGATATTCCTATTATTATTAGGTATTTATGACATAGTTCATATTATAGTTAGTCTTTACCTCAAACAGCTTTAAAGCATCAATAAACAGTTTTGTAAATAGTTATGTATCGGAGACAATCCTCCATGGATTCTTTTCACGGTGAAAGATTATAGTCATAACAGTTTTGTTTCTGTATATTTCAAATGTTGGCGACAGATACACACGTCATTGTTCCAATAGTTCATATTCTTACTTGCTTAGATGTGCTTGTGCTTACCTATTGTAGAAAAATGTTTGAGAACAACATTGAACGCGCCGATGTTGCTCATGTCTGCAGAAGATGCCGTCAGAGCGCTGCATGTCATCAGCAGCAACAACGGGGAAATGTCCACTGCTGGACATAGGCTTCCTCCATGGTACGCCACATCGACCGACCCCGAGACACTTGCATCCAGCGACTCCATGCGAGCTTTACTAAATCTTGGTCTATCTATTAGAGGGACGGCCCGATACAAGTTTCCCGGCACGTCGTCACTACTCGAGAACGTTTACTCCTTATCGGTTATCCGTTCTTCGATATGGCCTGATCGTTCTCACTTCAGTTATTCCGGATTTTATCACGTAGAGAAATTCAGAGCATCACTAAATAAAGTTTTACGTTTATAACATATCAATAAATATCAAATTTTCGAGATGTAATTAACGGCATGTATTGATTATTAATATATATATTAATTATATATTTGTATCAAATTTCAATAAGACCGTGCCCTTGTTCAAGGATCGGGCTAGCATAAATAAGTCCTTTCAATGTACATCAGTTTTACTTTCAGTGACTTAAAGTGCGTGCAGTACCTTCTTAAAGTCAGTGCCATGTCATTGTTCTAAAAGTTATCAGTCATTGTCAACATGTAATATTTACCTGAAACAACAGAATTAATATAGCCGAAACCTTACCTGACGTCCGCCGTTGCTAAAATGAAATTATTCCATTTTATCCCTTCCATTACAAAGTCACATTTATATATCAATATATTTCCCCGTCAGTACATCCATCTATAACTATGACTGTATATACTTACTTCCCTGTTTAACTGATATATATAATACAACTTTAATGTTACGTATGAGAGTAGTTCATAAATAAATAACATATAGAGTACGTATACAAATACGTTATTATATAGTAAAGTACCCGCCAAGCTGAGGCACTTACAACTGACTCTTAAACAAAGTTGAATCGGTTGGATACAAAACAAAAACATGGTGCACATTATATTGTAATTAACCTAATGTACATAGCTACTTCTTTTCTTGAACCTATTAACACTTGTTGTTACGAGACCGGCATTGTGTTACAGTAATTAAATATTTAAATGTCATTTCATTACAAAACACAGTGCTACGTCACTTGTGACGGCGACGTACACAAAACTACAGTTGGTATGGCACAGGCGAGGCGCTAGGCGGCGGCGGCGCGGGCGGCGCGGGCGGCGGACGGACGATCGCTCAATTCCTACATTATTACAGCGGCGCTCAGCTGACAACAAAACTTGTAATAACCATTATGCATCGACAATGGCTGTGACGACAGCATAACGTAAACTATCGAACAATGTGGCATCATATATTTGAACATAATTTAAACGCACGACTCGCCGACGATTAAAATCAACACAAAGTCTAGATGTCTGACTTAATAAATACCTAATCGACAGAATGGATGTCTCGCATCACAGAATTAGTATCTAAGCTAGTTTTTGTGTCGTGCAATACGCGTGTATCGTCGCTGCGCGTGCACACAAAGGCAGACAATATTCGCAACTCGCAGACGAATTACGGAGTGAAGTGAATTATTTGGACATAACTATTAGTGAGTGCGTCTTCGAGTCGAGAGGCGATAATGAGGAGTGCAATGGTGACGTCACGCGGGAGGTGTCTGCGCGCGAGCGGGGTGGTGGGGGGCGAGGTGCGCGGGACACCGAGGACGGAGCCGCGCGCCCGTTCATTGTAGTTTTTCGATTATTGTTTAATTAGGGCGAAGCGGCGGCGGTGCGGCGGCCAGGGGGCACCATGACGCTCCATGCCGCGGCCCGCACATACATACAACACACACTTGCACAATTCTGTTTCACTCACTCGTAGGTAAAGAGACAGAGACAGCAAGTTAATGTTAAATGTGACACTATGAAAATGTGAAAATATGTTTTATCGCGAGATTGCTTACGGAAATATGGATACCTAGAAATTTTAATGAAATAGGTTACATAATACATTTATAAATCAACGGAAATTATTGCATTAAGTTAAAACATTTCATTGCACACAGAAAATATAACTATAAAACACAAAATACAGAGAAAAATACATACAAAAAGAACAACTTATTTCTATAACAAATTAGATAGTGAAGAGAGGAGGGCAGTTAGTCGTGTACATTTGAATATAAATATGCTATTCGAATACATTAATACGACAGATGCAATATATTTATATAAATCAATAGTCATAATACATATATACAATAATACAATAATTATATATAAACTTATAAACAATTTCTTATAAAACAGAGAAAATGTTCCTTGACGTTTGTCTTAAAAATGGAGACAGATTTACTTTCACGTGCTGTCACGTACAGTGTGAAGCAATGAGTATCACAATCTGGCTACATGAACTGTAAAGTGGGAAAAGAAGTCGGGGTGGTGGGAAGGAATAGATAGGATTGCCCTAATGTGAGCTCGACAGGGTCGGTCAACGGGACGCGAGTATAAAAATCACTCAATTAGGCAGTTAGGACAAGAAGGGTTAGTTAGGATGTTGTACCTGACACATGGTCATATTTTCGCAAACCGAAGATGAAGCATAAGCAATGATTCCGAGGTCGCTTAAGTTTGTTTAAAAGATATTCAGTGACATCCAAGTAGCACGAATCAGCGTACTAAAGAATAGGGAGTAATAATGTTTGCGCTACATAAATCCTGGTTTTCAGGGTCAACATGGTTTTTAAGCATTGAATGAGATTTTAATCAATAAAGATTATCCCACGCTCATCCCAAAATACTGACCCCATGACCTTGCCAGCACTTGGAACTGTCTTAACCTTCTTTGGAGTCGATTCTCCCCTTTGAGTCCAATGTTATGACTATTCTTTAAATTCGAATTGTTCCGCTTAGGTAACCAGGATTAGGTAACGAATGATATGTGAAGATATATTTTTTTTCTCCCAGGCCACTAGTTACCTGCAGGGATTCAATTTTCCTAGTAGTAAACTGATATTTGGATAGTTGGCTGCAAAGAAAAACATTTTTTCACAGGCCACTGCTTACCTGTAAGGATTTAGTTTTCCTGGTAGGAAAGTATTTTCGATAGTTACTTTGTTGTTTTATAAATTGTATTTATTGATAATTTTTTCATCGTAGTAAGCCGCAGTCTCACCCAGGGATTAAAGAAACGCGAAAGACAAACACAATCGTTTGGCGGCAGACTAGGTAACGTAGCTAGCCAGGTGGACATAGGCAATGCTCTACTACATACCACCAACCAAACCGAGTACCGATACCCCCCGCTCCCCACTATTTATTCTTACCAGTATTAGACAAGACATTACTGATCGGTAATCGTTGTCCTAACGCTTATTTTAAATTAGCAGATAACCATTACACATATTTTGAAAACTAAATCCTTGCTGGTAACCAGTGGCCTGGAAGGAACTGTTTTTCTTTACAGACAACTATCGCAAATATTAGTTTGCTACAAGAAAAATTTAATAAGGTAAGCAAGTATTCAGCGGCCTGGGAGGAACAAAAATCACAGATCACTGGTTATCTAATCCCGGTTTCCTATGCGCAGAACAAGTCGAAAATTAACTGACTCGGTTTTACAATTGTGAAATATTGCTAAACAACGCGTCAAAATTGCGATCCCGCATGCTTGTGGGATTCATGTCGTCAATACTTTAGTCGAAACTCACACCATCGTGTAATCGCATAGTCAACTTCAGTTCAGCTAGCTAGAATTGGCGGTACGTTATTGATGGCCCGCGTTGATATTAAAAATGTAGAGTTGTGTCGTTGTTGTTCAATTACACAAACGGATGAAACTTTTACAGCCGGATCTCAGCAAAATCTTGCTATCATTATTATATTAACAGAACATTCAAACCCCAAATTGATAAAGGTCGTGATAAGCGGAGGCATTATAAATGTGAGTAATTTTTGCGGTGCAGACAGTGCAGAGGTTTGTGTCGGCTGGCGCGCTATCGCGGGCGGCGACCGCGCCGGGGGCCCGCGGGGTGGCGCGGCGGCGCGCGGAAAGAGCGCGTAAAAAGGCGAGCGCTCCGCCGCCGCCCGCGCCGAGGTCGACGCCCGAGGCCCGCCGAAACCGACCCCCCCGCCCCCTCCCCCGACCCGTCCACACACACCACGTCATACCACTGACCCCATACGCATTTTCCCCAATTCTAGAGAACTTGGAACAGATGCAGCGCAAGCGGCGATGTCGCATTGTCGCTGTGAGTACGTAATCGATGTCTATATTTAGGATACGGCGTCGAAGTCTCAAGGTGAGGCGAGCGCGGCGTGACGCGGTGGCTGCAGCGAAACTCCCGGCTCCCCTCGATGTCTTCGCGAGCGTTTAGCTCATCGCACAAACAAGGCCGCGGTGTATACCAATAATATGTTTTACGACACGCCTACTGCTAGAGATCACATGAGCCGGGAGCGTCGACGCATCGACAATAAAAGGACCATTAACTGTCGGCACCGGCACCGGCCGACGACGGCTTTACCCACGAAGTCATATGATTCCTGTGATTGTGGTAGATCAGGCATCAGCAAAAGGAGGGCCCATCCGGATCTAACATATCGTAAGTCATACAATACTTTACTCGTTTGATCGTAGCATTTCGTATAACTCTGCGGACTATAGGTACTACTCGTATGTATTTAAATATTAGTTGGACAATATGCGCCCAAGAGTGTCAATTTGAGCATTGAGATCATGAATAGTGAACTGTTGGCGCGCGTGTAATGGACGTGTGCGTTCATCGACAGTATCCGGGCCAATGCCAGCCATGAGCCAGCCAGCCAGCCAGCCGTACCTAAACTAGAAAAGTATTGTCCTCGATGTTCTGAACGATAACCACAAGTCGGTTCAGAGTTAATTGCGATTCTTGAGCACGTGTCTGTAGGGTCGAGAGTCGCACGGGCGGGTCGCGTGGAGGTTGCGCGTGAGATATGTGAAGTCGCGGCATGCGGGCCGCGGCGGCGTTCTCACGGTTTGAATATTCCTGCTCCCGGCGCGGCGGCTGCGACCCGCGCCCCGGACCCCGCGCTCCTCACCGCGACGCGCCTCCTGCGGTCCTTCCACGACGTCCCCGGCCTCCGGCTCCGGCTACGGCACTTCAAGTATTCCGACACTAATTGAATGAACCTCACAAACTATGTTTACATCCGTGCCGATCCTCCGGCGCACACTCCGCTATCAATGACTTTACTACATTCAACTCTATCAAAGGTTAAATAAAACTGAGATGGAAAATGTGCGAAAAGGAAATAAAAATATCAGTAAACGATAGGCTCTGTACATTATATAAGCAGTTCATCTATATAGAGGTATATATTTATCTTCCGCTTATCATGACTACAAAGTTGTGACGTAACAGCTAAATAAGTATATCCTTGCTTTGCAAGCGGTCTGAATGCAGTGTGTCCAAGTTTTGTATAATAACGTATATGATCATTTCAATTAAAAAACTCTACTCAGTTGGTATTTGTAACATTCTTTGTTAATGACAATGGCAAACGGGAAGTAGTTAAGAACTCTATAAAGTAGGTTTTTATAATATCTCTACCAATTGGATATTAGAAAAATATAGATTCAAAGCACGTTTTATAGTTTTAGTACCTAAAAAAATTATGTGGTCGTTGATTGGTCTAGAATAAAATATGTTCCAAGAATCTCACACATACATATATACTTACGTATAAACTAGACGAGAACCTGTTCAGAACGAACAAACGCATATATTAAAATGTGAAGAATTGCACATAAACAATGGCCGAATGTGAACGTGTCGCGAAGAAAAGAGATGAATGAAATTTGAATGAAAAATAGTATGTGCATAAATTTTTTGTCTGGAAAGAAGCTATCAATAACGGTGACGGCAAAGACAGTGGCGCCTTCCCAGGCTTCACTAAACCACCAATGTTTTTTCTAAAACATTTGTCTTTCTTTTAAATGTTTGCGGCGCGGGTGTAATGAATTGGTGTCTATTTTTCTGGCGGAAAACTTCTGTATTACTCATAACCAGAAGTCGAACGGAGAAGCTATTTTCTCACGCAGTTACCACTGACCATTTAAGTATTTCATCATTGAAGTACGTACTTAAAATGGTTACAGAAGTACCTTACAGTATTTAATTAACAGCATAATTTAATTCCGAGTTTCGTGCGTGTCTCATTCTATCATATTCACATTCTTCTTGCAATATGATAATGGACCGTTCACGAGAATCAAAACAAAATAATTTTATACAAAAGAAACGTTTTACAAATGTACAGAGCTCCAGACTGGATTTTGTAAACTTTTTACTGTCAATTTTTTTACGTAGACTAGTTTTTTATGGAATAAATAAATTTGGCTTAGGTTTTAAAATATGCAACACTCATGACAAAAGATGGCGTCAATTACATAATCGTTTGACGTTTTACACTTAGTACAAATAACCGGCCAAGTGCGAGTCAGACTCGCGCACCAAGGGATTCAATACGTACAGATGTTATTACCTCGAAATAAGGTTCATTTTCCCGACCGCATAACTAAGTTTGCTTTTCAATGTTTTTTGATGATTTCTCAAAAACTGTAATAGATAGAGAGACCTCGCTTGGGTTTTCATGTAATATTTACGCCACTCCATGTCTAGTAAGATTATTTGAATCTTTTGCTTTTGAATCCTTAGAGATAGAGAGAGAATTTGTATTTTTACACACGTTTGTCATGATTTCATCTAATATCTTATTTGACCTATTTATGTTTCGGCACCTGGGGGGTTACCAATTTCCATAACTATTCCAAATTTCAAATCGATAGCATTAAAAGATCCTGAGATAACCTGCGACAGGCGGGCGGGCGGACACCATAGCTATTTAGGCTCCGTTTTTTTATCGGATGTTAGGAACTCAAAAAAGTGTGATTTTGAACGAACAAAATACGAACATAAATTGTAATAATATTTCATTTTTTCCTTGTATAAAAGGCACACCACCGCCTTGGATTTAATTGTTCTCTTTTACCATATGATTTTAATATAATAGAGTATATAGCTGGCATTCAGAAGTAGTTCCCCTAAAACAGAGATTCTTATTTTCACGTTATCCATTGAATTTCATAAACATCGTGTTTCAATATAATACGCGTTAGTTATTGCGCAAAGGCACCTAAATGGCGTTTAAAACAATAACCAGTAAAATTGTGCAAAAATGTCAATTGTGATTAGCTATAGAGATGTACATTAATGATATTTATTTCTAGCCAGTATGATATTTTTTAAAGATAATTATGCACAAATCCAGTTAGCTTATTTTAAATTTATTACTATGGGTTTCGATTCTGTTTTACCGTGGAGACTGTGTTTCTCGGCGTGTATTAGTATATTTTACAAAATATATCAATTTATCAATATTATATTTTAAAACTTTCAAAATATTACTGATTTGTATGCATGCAAGAGTGAATGTGATATGGTACAAAGATCTATACAAGACAAATGACTTATGACGCTAACCGTACCATCGAATCTATTTCGCCCGCCGCCCCGTGCCATTCAGCGCCATCTATTGCCAATCAGCTTAACTAAACGGAGTTTGAAACGTTTTTAGGATTCCGTAGTCAAACAAGGAACCTTTATAGTTTCACCTCATCTCCACGGCTTAGCTCAGAGACTCTTACTACTAGAAAGCTGTAATCTGGTACGGGTACATATTATTATCACGTAACAGTCTTGAAAAATATTTTTAGGGTAGCTCCCATACACGTAACGTGGGGATAAAATATTTTTCGCGTCTACCCCATTCGTTAAATGGGTCTTTTAAATTTTCCAAATTCACATGCACTTGCTTTTTGATTTGATGGTACGTTTTTGTTAAAGTTAATTTAAGATATATTTTTTTAAAGTAATAAAAGTAAAATTTAAAAATTATAGCATTTTCATTGTACACAGACATATTACAAAAGTTCTAAGTTTCTACATAGTATCTACAAACAATTATATTTAAATTGATTCTGCCCGCAGCTTCGCTCGTATGGACTTTTGAATGTAATCCGTGGGAACTGCTCGTTCGATTGGTATAAAATGTAGCCTATGTCCTTCCTTGTCCTTTCAACAATCCCTCTACAAAAAATCAAGTCATTTACAATTTTCCATTGGGTCGTGAATGTCTGAATTATTTAAATTTATGCCATGTTTTAATAGTTATTCTGCTAATAACTGAAAATCTGAAATACAACAAATCAAAAACCATGAAAATCGGTCCATCCTTTCTCGAGCAACCCAAATTTGTTTTAAATAAATAAAATATGATCAGACTTGGTAAGTTAGTGGAAATTACTTCGTAAAAAGTATACCGTTTACTGTTATCCGTAAATTTTTCTATAAAAATGATTTTAATATCTTTCTGAAATCAATTTTATTCTTATATGATGTTTCTTCCAATAAGCAGGTGTATGTTTTTGGCTTCATAAATCGTTTAGGTCTTTCACCATAATAGACATACTCGTACAAATCTTATATGGTTTATATTTTTTATTTTGCTATTCAGATCCACATGTATTTTAAATTCTTCTACAACATATTGTTTTTACATACAACATATTTAACTTTTTCGGTTTCTGGTTTATTCTTTATAATAAATATTTATATTTTTTAAGATTTTGGAGATAGGCAGGGATGCATAGTATAAAAGTTCTCTATCAGCCAACGCATTGAAACTTAATTGAATTGCGCGTTTTTTATATACGAGTATGTATGTAGGGATGGGGCTGGCGGGTTAGCACTCGTGACTCTTTTTTGGACCTTTATTTTCACACTTTTATTTAATTTTAAATATTTCACGCATTTCTTACATACGTCTATCATCCGTCGTCCGTCGTTCTCTCTTGTTTTTCCTGTCATTCGTCTACTCTTTCACTCTTATCAATTCAATCACATAATGTTATCTTTCACTCAGTTTCTTCTGAAGGTAAGTGACGATAAGGCCGTTGGATGTTAAGCGTGCGCACCCCTAAGCGTCAACCTAATGAGGCGCTGGCTATGCTACATTTCATACCGGAACACAACAGTGCTATTAACACTGCTGTTTTGCGGCAGATTAAGGTAACATAGTGGTAGCTAGCCAGGCGGACATAGAAAATGCCTTACCACCAACCAAACCGAGTACTGGGAATCGAACCCGCGACCTCCAGATTGAGAATCTAACATATAGCCACTAGGCCCTGAAGTCGGTTGAAAGCGGCGTACCCAGCCGATTATGATGAGCTAGTAGGATGGACGGACAGTGTCGTAGACAGGACAGGAAGGCATATTGCAGTTCACTATAACACATTTATTAGGAAAGAACAAGATGTTCCAAAACATTATTATAAGTTATAACGATAATAGAAGTATATTCATTGTTCAGGTTGGTATGATTGACAAAGAGCGACCGCTGGAAGGCGACACCTCAGGTTCCCCGAAGTTACGCAAGCGCTGCGAGTCATGTGACACTTGCGTCGAACCCAGGGCCCCTGCATAGCTGTGTATCTACCTACAACCGCGATACCAATTCATACATACAAATCTAATTTAATAACTAGCCAAGTACTAGATTCATGCACTGAGGGCGCCGATCCTTGGATCTATACATATTTGTATTATTAGCACGCAATATGCGCAAAGTCCATATTTATATACGTTTATATACCATTCCATTAATGGAGAATAACAAAGACACTTTATGAAATATTTTGCCTGTAACTGTCCAGACATTGTTTTAATTTTCCTGTTCATAAGATTAGTATAGTAGTAGGTATTTGAGATAATCATTAGTGACAGACATGTCGATGAAGATGCACCAACAATAGAACATTTTAAAGGAACTTTACCTAAAGAGGATCCCATAAGTAGTAGGTCCCTCTGAAGGAGACGTCTCTGATCATGTCTGTGAAGACCCTTTTTTCTCAGGCACGCGTGGAGGTAAGTTGAAATTAATATTAAATGCTCAAGTCTAGTCTGTGAAAAATCAAACTTCTAATTAGCCGAAAACAAAAAATACGTCCGCTGTCACATCTTATTAGACAAATTACATTTACGATACTATTATTTTAGGTAGTACGGCGTAGCGCAACCCTAAACCATCGCAGCGCAGTCTGCATTGCAGCCCTCGATGGACAAAGCTGGAATACAGGACGAGACCGAAGGTCAAAGTCCTTATAGCGCGGACAGCAAGGGCTGCAATGATGTCCAGGCTTGAAGGTCGAGAATGTATATAAGCTAAGAGTGGCCAGTAGCGCAGTCATTACAGACAATTTTTTTTACGGAGGGGAATCTTCGTAAGATACCCGACTCTTTAAGGGAAGAGCCGGGTTATGTAGGATTTTTACCTACTAAACCCCTCCTTTTCCGCTGCGCATGTCGGAGAGCTCTGGGTCCTCCAAAGGAACGTCTCCAGTGCTCCCCTGGCGCTATGCATTTCGCACTTCCTGGGCTGATGTGACAGCCCTTAAAATCTCACTTCGCAACGAAAAGGGGCCACACCGTTTCCGCTGCCCTCTCGGGATCGAGGAGAGCCCCAACTCTGTATGTCTCCGGTCCCCAGCCCTGTACAACTGGGGGCTATGGTGGTGGGACTACAGGGCCAACGTTTCCGTTATCCCTTCGCCTGCTCCTCCGAGCGGGATCGGATCTTTCACCAAGACCAAGGCTTAACTCAAAAATTGCGAGTAACTTAATTTATAAATAACAACTGTTCAAAGTAAACTGCTGCTGCTTTTCCAGGATTTATATAACTTTTCAACTACTTATTTCGTTTTCTTTTATAAGAATTGGTAGAAAGCAACAACATGAAAAATTGCAAACCATTTTAGCGCACTGCGCTTTTGTTTCTGTCTAGCTATTTTTTAGGGTTCCGTGCTTCAAAATGAAAAAAGGAACCCTTTTATGATTACTTCGTTATCCGCTTGTCTGTGTATCTGTCAATACCCTTCTTCTCAGTAATGCGTAGAGGTATCAAGTTGAAATTAATATCGAATGAAATCTGCAGCCCCTTGGAGCTATGGAAAAAATCAATAAGGTCAACGCAATAAAAAGATACAGCTATTTATTTCACATTTTAAAACTATTTCCTTTAAGGCGCGTGGGAATAAAATCTATACGGTACTTCCGTTGACCTAAAATTCTAAAACTTGAGCTAGAGCCTTTAATTTTGGAACATCTATGATTTAAATAACTACTAGGGAAATAATTTCTGCGCAGCCGATCTAATAGTAAACTACATATATTGTGGAAGTGATCATTCTACCTATCTAACGGTATAATATTCTTGTAAACACAACATTATTACACTGCCACTGCTAGATACATGCTAGGCCCTTACTAAGTTGTATTGGAGCCTGACCTTTTAGTTTGTCATTGTTAAGGGATAATTTAGTTCATGCAATTCTAAACAACTTTTACTATTGGACGAAGGCTCGAGGAATTCAACCTTTCAATGCAGAAATATATTATACCAAAATGTATTGGACATTCGATTCTGAATAGTAATAGTAACCACCTCCGTGGCTCAGTCGCTACACAGTTGGACTCACGTCTGGCAGTCGCGGTTTCGATTACCAGAGGGGGTAGCAATATTTGGTTTGGTTGATGGTAGAGTATTTTCCTATGTCCGCCATGATTCTAACACTCCACTGAAACAGCATCAGCTACCGTTTCCTGTACTGAAAGATAACATAACTTGAGGCTAATATCCCTTATCATCACTGACTATTTTCAGATATGTGTACCACTTAAAGATGAACTAGCTAGGTCTGGTGCAGAGAGCCCGCTGGTAGGGCCAGAACCGGCCTGCGGCATCTCCTTCCGCACCATAAAAGATAATTTTAGCCAGGAGGCGCGCCGACGAGGACTGCTGTTCTGGAAAGCCACACCTGGCCAAAACCATTCTAAAGCGCTTCTGAATGGCTACAACAACTCGTACGCAAACGAAGCGCTTTCGCTCAGCAGGAACCAACTAAGGATCCTGACCCGGACCCTAACGGGGCACTGCAAGCTAAGCAAACATCTCAGCCACATGGGCCTAAGCGACAACATAGCTTGCAGATTTTGTAAGGAGGATGAAGAGACGCCCATCCATATCCTCTGCTACTGTGATGCTCTTCATCACAGTAGGAACAGACACCTCGGAGGCCACACTGCCACAACGGACAGTATCAGGACCTCCAAACCCAGACCAATCGTACGGTTCATGACCGAGATTGGCCTTGGGGAGGTGATTTGATCCATAGGGGACTGTCACAATAGATCTGCAAAGGTCGCGGTGACTTGCAGGACAGACGAACTGCACCCCTCATGTCCAAATAATAATAACCACTTAAAGATTCAGGACTTCATCTCCATCATCAGTCCTCTACAGTCGAACATTGGTCTCCCCATAGCTTTCATCCAGTGGATCCCCCTTTTACCAAATCGATGGTACTAGTGTCGGCTTAGTGCTTAGTGGACCTACAGCTTTCTGAGATGCGCTGCAGATGACTACCGGAAGAATTTCACAAGTCCCGGCTGTTCCTTCGGAGTAAATTTATTTCAGATTCCTCTTCTTGGCCTGAAAATTAGTGTCTAACTTCGTTTGTTTGAAACCAACCTACGAAAGAGGAGTGCGTGCCTGCATGAGGACCGCGCGGTGACCCACCCAGGGCGCATGCGTGACGGGCGCGTGCGCCCGCAATATGATATAATTGAAGCTCCTTTCTGTAATTGTGATTTACGACGCGTAGTTATCTAATAAAGGCCAACCTTTCAAATAGATCTCAATTTCTAATAGCGTACTTCGAACGACCATCAAACCTCGCAATGCTTTAATGTTAATAATGGTACTTCTGTTTAGTATTATAGGTAATAATGATATATGATGCATCGTTTATGGTCCCTAGTTGCCACCAGCGCCGGTCAAGTCCCGGTCCCTTTACTAGGTCGCCGGTCCGTCTAGTAGGGGGACGGCCCGGCACACGTTTCCCGTTAAGTGGTCGTCACTCGAGAACTTTTACTTCTCATAGGTAATCAATCAGCTCACTGGCTCGTCGAGCTATGTCGGTGACCTTAATTCGTCTACGGATTTCCTCATCTCTTTTCATCACTCTATCTCGTAAAGAAATTCCAAGCATCTATCGCCAAGTGACTTTAAGATCATTTACTCGGCCAACAGTAAAGGACCACGTTTCGGTTCCGTATGTCATACTTTTGTCTTTTAACGCGGAGGTATTTTGGACGAGAAGACATACCAGTAACTTTTCGAACGCTGCCCAGACCAGTTGGATTCTTGGGCTGACCTCTTTGTCGAAGTTGGATCCAGGAATGGAGGTAAAAAGATTAGCACCCGGTCTACAGCACATACATCTTCTTAACTTCATGGTCCCAGGTATACATATTCGTCTACAACTTCGATGGTAGTGTTCCCAACTACTACATAGCTGCAACATAGACATTTGACATGATATTCGTCTTGTCTATGTTCATTCTATGTTGAGGTCATTGAGAATTGCATTTATATCTTCAAAGGATACTGCCGTTATGACTATGTCATCGTAAAATAGAAAGTGAGTGATGTAGTCGTCGGTGATGTAGATGCCCAGTCCTTTCTGTTCAGAAGCTTGAATACATCTTCCGCTGCAGTGGTGAAGAGTTTCGGGGATATAACGTCACCCTATCTTACACCTTTCTGCATTACGATCGATTTCGTGCATTCATCCTGTACTCGGACGGACATTGTGGCTTTATTGTATAAACATTTCAACACTTCGATATAGCGATAGTCAATGTGGCACCTTTGGAGAGACTGTAGCACTGCCCAAGTCTCGATTGAATCAAAGGCTTTCTCGTAGTCCACAAACGCCAAACATAGTGGCTGATTATACTTCTCGGTCTTTTGTATAATCTGGCGGAGCGTATATATGTGGTCTATGGTACTGAAGCCTTTGTTCGTTAGGTTGAAATTTGTCAAACCCGCGTGCTAGTCGGTTCATAAAGACTCTCTAAAACCACTTATAAACGTGGCTCAGGTAAAATTAGCTTAATTATTATTAATGATTTTCAGTACGTTATTTATCAACTGACTTCAAAAAGGAGGAGGTTCAATTCGACGCGTATTTTTTTTGTATGTGTGTTACGCGATAACTCCGCCAATAGTGAACCGATTTTGATAATTCTTTTTTGTTTGTTAGAATATACTTCAGAGGCGGTCCCATATAAATTTTATCAAAATTGATTGATCGCTCTTTGAGAAAATCAATAAAAACTAAATTTTAAAAGCAATTGAAGTCGGTTTTTATTTCTTTTTGAACGCGTTAGTTATTCATAAACTGCACGAAACACCAGTGCGTGAGCCTGACTTACACATATAATTTTTCCAAGTTGATTTGGTCCAATTTGAGCACGCTACTTTCAATATTACCACAATAAAATTAAGAGATTGAAGTACGAATGTTACAAAGTAAAAGTTGCGTAGATGTTTATAAAGCTTGCCGTACCTACATCGTCTACGCTGACCGAGATTATGGGCTCCTTGTTATTCTACACTACTTACAGAATGTGTAAAGGTCAACATATAGTTCTAACGTTTATCCAGCCTTTTTACTTATCCATGTGGACTCTAATATGCTCAATCTGTGTGAATAGAAGTAGCTAGCATCCCTGTTAAGTTAAGGGTCGGATTAATGTGAAAGTTTGCCGATAGATACGTACGAACCAACTTAGAAAATCAAGTATTTTATGTGGTTAAAGATACATTGTTTGTCATTACAAAATATATTAATTTGTTCCGGACAAGTAGCGCTTTATAAAGGCTAACCGTTAGATGTGAATACGCGACGAGTGTGTTGTAGGCATTCACCCTTACTTAATCCTGTACCTTGTGTTAAGGGAAATGTTAATCATATGAATATGATAAAGGTGCGTAGATATTTATGAATGTGACTCGTAGCATGTGTAGTGTAGGTAATCGTGGCTGTGGCAGGGTCGAGGGCGGCGCTCGCTGCGCTGGGGCGGGCGCTGCGTGCTCGCGGGCGGGCGGGCGGCGCGGTACAGCTACTCAAACTATTTATATCCCATGGGGCCGCCGCGCTCAAGCTCACCTTTCGATTTATTCCTAGCTGATTTATTTTTAAACTTTTGTCTAGATTACTTTCCTTCCGTCTGCTTATTAGTGGATGATTGAGATGCGTCGCAGGGGGCGCTCGTCTTTAAATATATCGCGTTGATATTTCCGGTGGCGACGGTCGTCGTTCGCTCACGTGGCGCTGATACGTTCTCTTCCTTTTTGTCATTAATCTTTCCTTTAGATGTGGGGTGATGTTTTTGTTAACCTCTCTAGATGAATAGGTATTCATAGGTGTGCGCGAGTGACGTAACGAGTTTCTCTGACGTTGACGAGCTGGTACATTGCTGATAAGTTGTAATACTCCATTGTTATCTTTAAGATAAGGTGCATGAGGGAATTCCTTTTGGTTTTGTAACAACACAGTATATTCCCATTCTATAATTCGATCTGAGCATAAGAATTTCGTTAATTTTATCGATTTAATCGTAATTTACAAGAAACATGAAACAATTACATATTAGACTAATTCATACTAGAATACACACTCTCTGTAGGAGAGTAGGCCTGACCCTCTGCAGTGGGGACGTATATAGGCTGTTGATGATGATGATACTAGAATAGCAATAACATTTAGTTATTTCTATTTGAGAAGACAAATAACGATTTTCATTAATTTAGTATTTAATAGAAACATTATAACATTAAGAGAAACATTCATCCCCAAGTTTACCCCAGTTTTTTTATAGAATCATCTTAATTTTCAGGCAATCAAGTGATTCAGCCTACAATGTCCTAACTAAACTGGGGAAAGTCTCACAAAGTGATTTTTGACAATGTCTCCACCGAGAATCGAACCCGGGTTTTTCCGCGTGTGTTGCGCGTCTGAGTTTAACGCTCAGACAACTGCGCCACGGAGGCCTATAGGAGAGGAATATTGGGGAAGTATTGCCATGGTAAATAACCATCACGCTTGGCAGTAGGGTTGGTGAACTGACCACTCATAACAGTTGTTCTCTTAGTTTCATTTTAATGTTTTCAGGGCAAGACTTGTATCCCATGAGCACATGTTGGACTGGACATGTCCCGCCTTCATGGATCACACACCCACGGGATGACATGGACCTGGACATGGTATTCTAAAGCCGAGACAATATATTATTAAGAACACAAAACATCAGGATCAGATATTGTACTAGATTGATAATACGTGGCTATATATGAGTATATAGTACCATAGCTTAAGGACCAAGAGTGCTATGGTAATTTGAAAGCGTGTAATCCTCATTTCCTGTTATCTGAGTGCCATATGGAGAGCATAACGCCACCCCGCCGCGCCCTCCGGGTGTCAAACCCTATCAGTAAAAACAATACGGCGAGATGCGTCCAGACGGGTCTGCCACAACAATGCGAACACAGTCCACATATTCCAAAGAGCACATAAAAGCTATAGTGAAAAAGCTGTTTCTCGGCAAGGATCTGCCTCATTTTCAACTTCAGATATCTCACGATTGTATGCCTATGCAAATCTATATAATAATGAATTAAAAATATCTACCTTACAATTAAAACTTTGGGTGGAGTGTTCATTCTCATTAAAAATTATATTTTAAAATAATATCTATTTGTATGGCAAACCCTTTACACAGTAATTTTAACTCAGTCATTTTAATGTGATAAGATTTTATTTGTTTCGCGTTTAATTCAATTCTTAGCCGTTTGATACCTCACATTAAATAACAACAACATTACAAACAACACATGGTAACAATACTCTAGACATGCGAGCAGAATTTAACTATGTAGCAACCACATCGCACTGCAATCACCAATGGGCTAAAGGTTTTTAATATGGCAAACACCCTTATAAAAAGTCCGAGGTGACGATCTATGGATCATGCCCATCAGTGGTCATATAGCCGATCATGACTCCCAATATTACAACAAAGAGCTCAGGGGCTCTTCCATAATCGCAGTGAGCCAAGCGAGCACATTCACAGTCAGTCTGGCCGCACCTCGCTGCGGATACATCTGGCAGATCGGAACCGCGAGCTCGTCTGTCAGTGGCCGGCCCGACTCTCAAGACTATTAGGGACACACATTTGACCTAAAAACTTCATTAGTCGTTTTTTGTTTCATTGAACTAAGTAAAGGAGCTTGTTTATGAATGAACGGCCCTTATGCGTGCCCTTGGATCAGTGAGTGATTAGTTATGAATGGACGAGTCCTCGAGCCATCTGACTTGTTGAACTTCTTACAAAAGTGATTCTTAAACCTTTACATGTTACGGACTTATTCCAAAATTGCAAGGATGTCACAAACTCTTTTTAACAAAATAAAAAAATATATGCTTGAATTGACTAGACTCAGTCTCCATTCTAGTCCAACAAGTAGAATAAACATAGAACTCTGAGCCACGAGTATCAGTCAGTTGTGTCATGGACCTTGCTACCTTGATCAGGAATAGTGGGATGACCAGAATGTAATCACAAAACCATTGATGAGTGGTAATGACCAATGTTCATTCCGTTGTACAAAATTTTCGGTCGACAGTTGTCGGTTGTTGGGTAGTCGTTGTATAGAGCGCAGAACTTGGTAGGTCTATTTTCATCATAAAATTTCAATCTCTGTCGAGTCGTTTTTATTTAGAAATGAAACTGAAATTAATATCCCTGCTGCCCGCTGTCGTCCAGACCGTCGGCTTAGCATTTAGTATTCGGGCTCAAATAAATCTTGAAATGTTCCCAGTTACCATAAAGACTTTTGAATTTGGGCGACCTCCACAGTCTGCATGTTAGCCGTAAAAAACAATTAAATGTCACCCTTCGTTCCGCATGCTTTCCCATCATAGATGCATATCATAACAGCTAAATAAAGCTATTTATTTATAGAAGCACTAAATGTGCCCGCGAGGGGCGTTCTACGAGGGTGCTTAAATGTGTTAACTCTGAGTGAGGATCAACTAAATGTGGTGTCAATGTACCTCCGAATGAAACAGGGTGTTAGGGAGATTACGGTTAAATTGCCACAACTGTTCGGTTGAGCTTCTGCTAGAGTTATGTGGCGGACAACCGGTGTGTGAGGACATTCCTTGAGGACTTTAACACGTACGTATGTACATACGGACGTTAACGAATGAGGACATTCACATTGTACACTTTAACGTGGATATACAGATATACGAGTTTTTGTATTGTAAAGCAGACAATAAATACCAACAGTTTCAGTACGGTCTAAATAAAAAACAATTAAATTTTCTTTAGTTTTAAGTTCAGAGTTGTTGTTTGCAAGCAGAAGTTGATTAAATATTAAATAAAAAAAGATAAATACTAGGCTATGAAAAATATGAAACATCCGTGGCAGCCGGTGCTATCTGGATAGAGAGAGAGAGAGAGACAACAGCAACAAATGACACCGCAGTAGCTATCCAGGCGTGCGTGACAGGTAAAGACATTAAACTGGTCAAGAGACTAGAGCGCGGCGCCTTATATGTGGTTAATGACGGCTATAACCGTATTGTTGCATTTTACTACGTCGATGCCCGTGGGCATTGTTAACCGTCGCCACGTAAGCCTATTCAAAACATGCAAAGACACATGTAGAGTTCAATAAGAGTCGAACCAACAAAAGCCGCTAGAATGCGCCGAGACCGCTCGACTGGTTTCTAAACTCAATGTCGTTTGGAATGCAGCGGCGGAGTGCAGCGGTCGCGGGCGGCGTGCGGGGCGGGGGGTGCGCGGGCGCATCGCGGCGTGTTGTCGCAAGTGCCCGCCGCACTTGTCGGCGCGTTTGACTGCCGGAGATATTCGGCGCGGTAACGGGCCGCGGCCTTCCTGGAATCGGTTACCTGTCGCATTCCTCTGGCGGTCGCCCGCGCCCGCGCCCGCTCCTCCGCTCGCCGCCCGCCGACGCATAGCGATGCAGCCGCGACGCCCGCGCCCGCGACGGACCGCCCGCCCCGCTGCGCGTGCACCTCTAATCGCACGCTTTTGTGCGAAAATATAGCCCCCAAACGATCTGACCAATTTGCTACATTATAACTAAAGCTATAAATGCAAATTTTTTTGAAGCTTTAACCTACTCCGCTGTTGGGCGCAACTTGAGCCCTTAGGATGCAATTTGAAAGTGATCTAAAACACATGAGGGAGGCCCATGTACAGTAACGTACGTTTCCAAGACTCTGGTGATGAATCAAAAGCTGATAAATAAATAAAGTTTAACCGCCTCCGTGGCTACACGCTTAAACTTACAATCCGGAAGTCCCGGGTTTGATTCCCAGTGGGGATTACTATCGGTATTCGGTTTGGTTGGTCGTAGGGCATTATTTATGTCTACCTGGCTAGCTGCCACCATGTTACCTAAGTTTGCCAACAGTATTAATAGCACTGTTATGTTACGTTATGCAAGGAGCAGAGACAGCGCCTTATTAAATTGTAGCTTGCAGCTTAGCCAAGTACAAACCCATCTGTATCTAGGATAAACGAATTGTAATTTCAGTACTTAGATGGTGCACTTTGACGTAGTAAGTCATCCGGTCTTTATCTGTTTAGTTGTTACATAAATGCGTTTCGTAATCCGTGATAAGGACAGGTAAACGCACCTCTTTTGACACTGTTATATGCCAACGTCTTGACATTTCTGAAGCTGAAAAAGGTGGTAGCAATTTATAACTCTTACTCTCTCCTATTACTTTGTTCTAATAACTACAATTTTGCTATCAATACAAGGAGAATATAACATAATAATTTCAAAGCATGATATAGATGGATATTAGCAGAAATCTTAATTATGTTATCCTTTGTTCTATCGCCCAAAAAGCCATAAGTCCAATAATAGCTCAATGTAAGTTCATATGTCAAAACTAGCTCTTCAATTCCATCTACTTAACTCATACCTCGGTACTTTACATTTATTTCACAATCAGATTAATATCAACAGCCTATACATGCACCCACTGCAGGGGCTCAAGACTACTCTACTACAGGGTGTATGGGCCATAGTCCACCACGCGGGCCCAGTGCGGATTGGTAGACTTCACACACACCTTTGAATTTTTTCTGAGGAGTGTGCAGATTTCCTCACGATGTTTTCCTTCACATTCAGGTTACTACCCATTTAATTTCCGACGTTTGCCCCCAGCTTGTGAGCTAGGCCATGAAAAAAACGTAAACTGATCCAAATAAACAGTTCATCAAATTTATTTACCTATTACTCTAATTAACCCAAATACATCGGTGTCAATTGTGAAATATTTTAATTATGCTATTTAACAAGCATACATGTACTAACATAGAAGAGCGTGATTCGGAATAGTGCGCAATTTTTTTGTTAAATGTCATAATTTTTGAACGATTCATTAAAGATTGATAACCTCGTTGGTGGGCCGCACTTACACACACACCCATCCCACAGCGGGCGTCGTGTGACGCTAGAACACACACAGGGGCACACCGCTCGCTGACGTTTACGTTTTCTACTGTACATTCCACGGTGCATGTCAACGATCGCGAACGGTCCGCGGGGAGCGACGTAAAGCGCACACAAACTAACTACACTGATAATAGCCAAATATCCACAAATTAGATCATCTTATCGATTTGCTGCTTGCTCCTCATTTATCAACCTTATAAAATGCTAAATGTTACGTGATAAAACAGCGCCACAGTTCCGAAACTAAAATTCGAAAGTTTATAATGGTTTAAGTATCTACTTTTGTAAAATTAACACGATTTGCGTTCGGTTGACGTTAACTGACATGGTATTCAATGATTTGTTACCTATGGGCAGGTTAACAGCGAGGATTGTTGTAGACAAAGCTAAGGATGCGAGACTTAAATATAATCTTTCAATAGAGCGCCATTTGTACGTAAGGCATATCTTTGTGTGCGTAAGGTGAACAAACACATACATATTGAAATACAACAGCGTAAGTCGCTTGCGTGTGTGCGTGGGGGCCGGAAGGAGAGCTTTGCTAAAAAGGAAATTCGCCATTTTCAGTAACCGCTTAACAATCGGACGAACGGCTATGAAAATGTAAAGGTATAAAAGGCATTTTCGTTGAATTGAAAGTATAGATGTATGTTCATTTGAATGTGTGTGTGTGGAGGCGTGTCCGCGTGTTGTAACGGCACCCCGGCGGCCCCAAGTAGACACCGCACGCGCACTAATACCGACTGATTAGGGAAATTGAGCTGAGCTACGTGTCTGCCGGGTGAATTGTTTACAGCTCAAACCTAGTATTAAGATCAGAAACTTTTCATATGTACTTAATACATTACTTAGAATGGATTTGTGCAAAACCTTTTAGTCAATAAGTTTATTGTCATTCAGAGGAAAGTAAAATGCGAAATACTACTTGACATGGCTATCGTTGATTTACTAAATAACTAAAAGGAAGGTAATTTATGTTCATTGAAGAAAACTTAAGTAAAAGTCTCTGAGGACCATGGTCAGTGATCTAGGACGAGATGAAATCTGGATTATATATAAAAGAAACAAAGTATTCATTTGTATCGTAACATCTGTGTTCTAATTAGAGAGTATGTGCCAAACAGTGTTTCTGTTTAGCGTATCGTGTCATTTACTACAAATTATTGGCGGCGAAAAAGTTGACTTGTGTGCGAAAGTAATTTACAAATACACGACTATCGGGCCACAGAAGAAAAATTAAGTGACTAACTCCATGAAAAAGTTTCAGTAATGTAAGACTGACTCTTATGTGCACTAGTCACTCCATGAAAATTAAATTCAATTAGAAGCCAATCCGATCATATGTTAGAGTTGTTCATCTGTCAAAGAGGGTTGGGTTCCCTCAACGTACAATGACTTTCTGCATATTTCTATGTATATCTATACATATAAATAAAACAAGGTCAGATTAGTTACTCCATTAATAACCCAAACAGGGCTGAATCGATTGTATCTCAGATTTTTTTAAATTGTCCCCTCCCCGACTAGCCGAATAACTATTAAAACATTCTTTGTAAAAGAATAGTTGAAAGGCCAATGAAGGGCACAGGCTACTTTTATCCTGATCGAACGCGTAGTTACCATGGGATACATCTGTAAGTCTACGTAGGCGAAGCCGTGGGTAGGAGATAGTTTTTAATAAACTTATACTGAGTTTCTTTTGTACATATTTCCTTATAGAGAGGCATAAACATGGAACCATATGATTCATGCTAGGACACATTAAGTATTGAAACATTTCGAATTTGAAATTGTGAAAAAGTACTAAAACAAAAATGAGAAAAGCTAATAAAAAGCATATAAAATTCTGGCCCCATTAAACTTGGACAATCACCAATCACCTACGTAGGTGAACCCCCAAAACCAAGCCGCACCACACACGTACGTATAGTGTATGTATACATGTATATATTATACACATAGTACCTACCTACTACTATGTGTTGTAGGTAGGCGTGGAGAAAATAACCGACGATCATTTACACTGTGCTGTAATGCAGTGTAGGTATCTGTCCTAGGACGGCAAATCTTACGTACCTATTTAAACTCCCCCCCCCCCTCTCCCTTCCCCCTTCACCCTTCTCTATCATTGTTTTTATCGGTAGTACATAAGCCTTACATACTGATACACTAAGCGGAATAAACCAATATGTTTATGTAAAGATATCATTGAAAGGGGGACACACATAGATAATTTGAAATAAATAGGTTGAAATAAAACTTTGATGAAGTTTTTAATAATTTTCTATTATTTGATATGTGTAGTACTGTTGTTTAAAATATACATGTATCGGTAGAAGCTAAAGTTTTTTTATGGAGTGCAATCGAGAATTTTTTTAAAACAATTTCATGAAATTAATTATTAAATTACTGATCTTATCATATATAAAAATATTTTTTATTATAAAATGTAATTTATTATTATAAAAAATATACAGCATTGATTATGAAACGGGCAACGTCAATAAGATTTTTTTTGTCTCAAACGCATTTTTAGATAATTTAAAATACTATTTAAATCGTCTATATAATAAACATTACGATACTAAACTAAATGGCCAGCCCAAGATAGATGTACCTATGTATTTTTTTCCGCGGGATTATAGTAATAATATTAATAAATAATAATAAAACTATTGTAGTTTTAAATTTTTTTTAAATTAAGCACACATTTAAATATAAATACAAAGTAACATATGGAAACACCGACGAATTTTTTTATTATCTTTGTACAGCTTTTTTTCAGTAAAACTAAACAGGTTATATACATACATATTCTAAACTAAATGAATACTACTCATAAAATTAATAACATAGCTTACAAAGTACTACAACGCTGATTCACGAAACACATCGATTTAAGAAAGATAATTTAAAATAATTACTTAGAACATGCCCTTAAAATGAAGGCGGTATTTAAAAGCGCATACAAAAGCAACAATCGACTGTTGTTAGTTATAAATTATAATAATAATTGAATACTCTAGGAATGTAAACGCGAGCGCCGTGAGGACTCGTGGAATGGCACAGATACCTGCGTTACCGAGAATTGGATTCCACGTGCATGCCACTGCACTGGTGTCATTTTTCCTTACACTTGCAAAGCGACCAACTATACTGTAGAATACAACGTGGCGCCACCATTCGTACAATCACCCAAGTTTCCACAAAAGCTACCTTAACAACGTTATTAATTCCATATGTCCACGCTCTACATATAATTTGGTGACGCCGAACTATGGCTACGTGATTTTCCTATTTGTTTGTAGTATGAGGAAAAAAATGTCGGTAAATTGAAATAAAAACTGTTGGAGTAGTATAACTGTTTAGAAAGTTAAACTTTAAATATCGCATTACATTTCGCTATGAAATAAAATATTTCACTACAAAAACAGTTATCTGTTTTACGAAGTCCCGTATTTAATCATTCTAAGTCTTGAAAATGATTTATTGAATCCACCAAGCATGTACGGAAAACACTAGCATAGTAATATTATAGTGACTAATTCATGAGAATTGTTCACAAAAAGCATGTCTAGCAGTTTTATAACACGATATCAACAACTATCACCCTCATCAAAACAACGGCGTAAAACTAAACTTTTTTACTGAAGGTTGATAAAAGCTTGGCCACGATCTCATCTGAAGGTAAACACTGACTGCTTATAATTGCGAATTGTTCTAGGTGTTCACATTCGACTTAAATACAACCAATAGCTTTGTACGCATGTTAAAATTAAAAGCAAAACGCTTCGTGCGAGCTATAGCGACGTCGCCTATGGACTGGTGTTGCCCTGCCAAGAATAATAGCTCTTGCGCGTATACTCAGTATTAATATAATCGCCTATATGCCAGACTTTGGTTGGAGATTGGCCTCCAGGAGCGAACCATTACCCAAAAGCCTCTTCGCGCGACGATTCACTGAGTCTATAGTAACTTGCTGATATTGATCAGAGCCATCCCAAAGGTGACAGAGGTACTCCATACACGATCGAACTTGAGTTCTAGGTATAAATGGCTCAGGTGCTGTTCAATCCAGGCATAGGTTTAATCATAAAGTACCTTGTCACCTTGGACAGGATGCCAAGTTTTTTGGTAACAGTCTTTGCTATGGACTCGATGTAAGTCGCAAAGTTGAGGAAGGGTGTGATATATACATTTCGGAAAGATGAATCAAGAGAGAATGGGCACCGCTTTTAAGTAAACTCTTGTGTCTTTTTCGTATTAGAACGTATTAGAAGTATAAAATTGTGATCGCCCCAATCGGACAAGGCCTTTAGTGTCAGCTGAAGACGTCCCCCGTTCATTCATTGCTGTTATTAGTAAACCTAAAGATCCCGGGCATCATCAGTAAGTCATTGATGTGAAACAAAAACAGAACCCTGAGGGACACCAGTGTTTGTGCCCAGTAGACCGGAAGAGAAACCATCGATGACGACTGGGATCGATCTGCCCGAGCACAATCCATCAGATATACTATAGTCTGGAAGTTTACTGGTAAGGCTCTCGTGCCAGACCCTATCAAATCCTTAAGAGCCTCGACGTGTTTCTCGATGGCCTCGCTCCAGAAATGAGTGGCGTGAGTAGCATACATAAAATATATCCCATCTTGACTGTACTCTAGATGGGACACTCTGATTGGAGATTGGCACGAAATTGGTCAACCAAATTGCCTTGTCAAATATGTATTATGTCACCCATAAGCTGGAAATGATCACGCGCAATTAGACTGGAAGATAACGGCATCGCAAATTAAATTAAACCAATCAAAAATAAGACATCGATTAAAAATATGACTTTAAACTTCAAAAACGTTCATATAAAAGAGTTCAACGGTAGCATGTTCAAGTTGTACGGAAACCTCCACGCTAGTCGCCGTACTAAACTTGTTTTATTTACAAAGAAATAATAGAAAATTTCCATGCAACATGACTGCTTAGATTAGAATCCTGATTGTATTGTACCACTGTAACTTTAGCAAACGTTAGGTTCCATCAAACAAAAGTATCCCGAAGCGTACCTCCGTCTGGTGCTTAGAATACACTTATGCATGTCCGGATAGCTACCGCCCTGTTATCTAAGACTGCCGCCGTACAGCATTATCGGTTCCGGCAATCTAAGATAATACCCCTCATTAACTAAGGCTTCTGGGTGAGCACTGCACTTATAAGCTACTGAAGTATCTTCATTTGCCAAACTGAAGATACTATCGTATTAAGGAAGCTTATTATGCCATTTAGATGATATTATAAGTATTCACTCTAGCTTAGGATACAATTGTTCGCTCATTTTACAATATAGCTATTTAAAAAAAATTAACTTTGAATAGAAGAGAATAGTTTTATATTTATAAAATAAAAAAAAATTATTATCACTTTCAACGTATAAAAGCGACGGCTCTATACCAGCGACTGTTATCTACCACACTAGCCACACTATAATATTTCGATTAATTTTCCTAACTTATATGTAAATTATAACGTACGGGATACCCAGTTCATAAGGATACAACAACAATTCTTGACCTCTTTGCATATCAATGTGTATAAATGGATGTATGTACTCGTATGTTATCGCTATGGGAAGTCCATTTAGCAAAACTTTTAATTTTAGAATTTATGTCTCGCTTCACGTAGAACAGGGAACACGGCGCGATGTACATACTTAGGGATGTCATGAGATCTTATACCAGCGCAATTTCGGTAGAAAAATGTCCGAATTAGTTGGTTGCTTCAGTCGAAATCCAATTGTGGAGCGTGATAAATGGTCGTCTCTACGTATTGTCTCTTGTCAGATCTAATTCACTTCTTTTTATGGTTCCGTACGAAGCCTCATAATATTCCTTATTAGGCTTCAAAAGAAATTTATTATAATAACGTTTTTCGTTACGCATTATCTTAAGTATAAGTATACTTAAAGAGAAATAATTAAAATAGGTTTATGTTAAATTTCAATTACTAATCAGCTACGTAAGCTAGATTGTAATAAATAAATGATTTTTTAAACATTATCTTTCCAGGATCCATTGATTATAAACAGGTCTATTGTGTATCTGGGTATCGCGTGTCTCTGGAACACATTACGTTATCGTGCGCTTGCGACGCACGTGTGCCCAAACTTTATTTCCGCCCTTCGCTTCCCTCGTCCCCAAGGACAGTAATAAAAGTCCTACTTAATTACGGCACTAGTCATTAACATACACTTTTAAAACGGTTTCACGAGGTAAATAGCTTCCCAGTTTGGAAGCTTTAAGGCTGCGTAGAAAATCGTGCGCGGTTCGTGAAGTTCTGGAGTTAGTCATATTTTAAACATAACGTTTATTAAAGAAACGTCAAACTATTATTATAAATTTGAATGTATGTCTTCTCGGTTTCTCTGTCCGGTTGTTACCCTTTCACATCATAACGAAGAGCACCATCCTTTTTCTTTGTTCTTGATTCATTCCCTGAAACTTCCTTGACTCGACTCAACTGTAAAGATATTGACATCGTGACGGCGATTAAAGGGTAACAAAGCGTCAGGGCTCCTGTGGGATAAATTTAAAAGTGAGTTCAAAGAATCACGAGCAAAAGCTTGCTCTTCATAAAGATAACATCGTTACAGTGGATGGATGAAAAACTAAGACAAATGATGGTGGCGTTTTATTCACACATGCTAGAGAGCTACTTCATGAAATGTCGAAATGATGACATGTTCTTGATCGATCGAAACCGTAAAAAGTCCAACTGCCTTACACAAACGCGACATCCCTCTTTTTACAAGATACTAGATAAACACATGGGGCTTTACCTGCCTGCCTGCTATAGGATATTTTTTAAATCCCCCTACACAATGGACTTAGATATTACGTGTTAATTTCAGGTCTCCTCTAACCTGGTATCTAACAGATATATTTTGTACAAAGTTATGGAACTGCGTATTGGTTCAATCAGGTAGGTACAGGGTACAGGTAAAGACCCTGCAACTCATACGAGTGTCTTGATTTGTTCTCTTGTTGTCATTCTACGAGACCGACTGGAAAAAATGGGTGTTACGACTATCTGGCCAGACTCACATAGAAGAATACCCCATCAACAAAATGTATTTGACTGCTGTAGAATTTGTGGGTAGTTGCAAAAATTATCATAAATTCTCTAATTGTGAGGGAAATGAGGAATACACAAGATATTCAACAGTGATCAAGGCACCCACACTCCCTTAAGCTACTGATGACGGTAGAAGGTCAGTTTCCGAGAACTCCCTTTGTTCGCGAGTACCATAGTTTGATAAAGCCTAGTGTTGAAATTAATTAGTTGTAGGAACGGGCCGTTTGAACATTTTCCTCGTCGAGTTTGATTGTGCGCAGGAGTTCTGGATACTCTTGTTTGGAGTTACAACAAACAACAGATTTTAGATAATGTTTATGAATTTTTACCATCATCATGAACAGTGCAGGATTTTTGTGTCCAAAACACAATTATTTTATACTAAAATTGCATTAATAGGTGTAACTAAAAACTAGAAATACTTATTGAATCTTTAGAGAATCGCAATTATTTGTTTGAATTTGAAAGTGTTTTTTATTTTACTTTACTTTAAATGTAAACTCGTAACATTATTAATGTAATCTGCAGATTTATTGTTGTAGCAGCTATCTAGCCGCCCCGGGCGCGCGGCGGCGCGGGCGCAGGGTTCGATGCCCTCCACCCCTGCAAGATACACGTCATGTTTACCACCATGAAAGGTGCGCGTGAGTTCCTGCGCTTGTGCTCCTTAAATTAACGTGGATTTTTTTCAAATGACATCATTTCTTATAGCTGTTTTTACAAAAATATACACATAAATATTGTTGGGAATACAATAAAATCAAAAATATTTTATAATTTTTCTTGGTAAGTTCTGATATAGAATTACAACTGAAATCGAAATACTTAAGTATTTTTCGAAATAACGTAATTTATAAAGTTTAAATATGATTTTAATAGCCTTTTCCATTTGCGTAGTCATATAATTGATTGTATATTCATAGCATGAGCAATAATACACACATGTACAAGTAACATTTAAAAGTTCAACCTAACTTAAAAATAATTGTGATCATTAATGGGAACTTAAGGGCGATAAATACAAAAGATATTGGGGGATCAAATCTGTCCAACACAAATTTAACATTAATAAATTAATATATTAAATAAATAAAAATTTTGTGATCCCCAAGCACGTAGTGCAAGCAAGCATTCTTGGGAGCCGGGACTAAACCGGGATCTACTGATTCCGGGAATCGTTGCGCCGGCGCCGGTCCTTAGCTCAACCCGTCGCTGCACAGGCGCGGACTGCGGTCCTCACACCGAAATGATCCATTATATGGTAATGTTGTGTTCTTATCATTTTTCACCCAAATAATGCACATAATTATATATTTTTATTATTTATTATATATTATTCCTCAGCATCAGTTCTGTCAAACAAAAATAAAAGTAAAACCTGTACATTTTTCAAAAACACATTATTTAGCATATTTTTTAATATCAATGTTTAGTTCGTTAAAGTTAGTTTTTGTTCAGTATTAGTTAAATCCCTTCATAAATTTATTTAATTTATTAAATAAAAAATTGCAGAGTTTATTGTAATGCACACTACTAAATTATAATTTTGGAAGATATGCAAGAATAATCAATAGAAAACGAGAAAAGTTACGAGAAAAGTGGATGATTGAGTCGTGCCGGGGTCTAGCGGCGGGGTGCAGCGGCGGGGCGGGGCGGGGATGCGCGCGCGCAAATGGGATACACTTTTATGCAGGAATCGATGACTCTACATGACGGAGCAACTAATCAAAACATATTCGATCACATTATTATACAAACTCCCAGAGAAAAAATTGTTAACCCTTTCATGGCGTCAATCCGCCCACACTCGCGTCATATTAACTAATTTTTTATTTTTACTGCTTTACAAATAGGTTTTATGCATTTTTAAAGTCTTAAAGACCAAAATATAATATTTATGTTATTTTGAGACCATTCGGAGACAAATCCCAACCACCGGAGCCGCAGTCTTGACGTCAGAGCCACGTCAAGTCGGAAAATGTTTAACAATTTTCCCTCGAAAATGTATCAATATTTCAACGTTTAGACATCACAGATGTGAGGCGCGGGCTTGCGCCTGAGCACCGGCCACAAAAGACAGAGGGTGGGAAAGTTTTTTTTAATCAGTAAAGTGTGTATGCGGGGGCTGCGTGGAGCTGTCCCCCGGCCGGGCGCCGCCGGGGCGGGCCCTGCGCGAACACGATCCCAGCGACGCGGACACAATAATTTCGCATTTTATTACATGAAACGCTTTTTCAGAATGTCCTCTAAGTAAATAAATCATAAAAAAACACAATTTTGTATAACTGCGAGAGCCCGAGCCCTTCGAAGGATCGCCGACTTCTAAGTCTCATACTTCGCTCGAATTCTCAATAAGCTCGATCTAAATTTTATCAGCTGAAAACTAGTTTCAAAGGGATACTAAAACCGTAAAAAAAATCTGGATGAAAATCGCATGGAAAGGGTTACAATTTGTGAAAGGCCGCGTGGCGTCGCGAGGAGTGCGAAGTTTCGTGAATTTTTTTTTATATGTTGCGGAATCGCGGGGGGACGGAGAGTCGCGGCGGGGGATGGTGTCAGTTTGCGCGAGTGCAAAACCACCCTAAAGTTGTGCAGAATGTTGTAATGTATTTGAATATAGTGTATGTTTGTTAGAGTCGGTGTAGCGCGCGTGTGCGCGTCGCGCGGGTCGCCATTGGCGGGCGCGCGTCTGTGTGCGCGCGCCCCCGCTCGGCCTCTCGCCCATACCTACCGCGCGCGCCTGCGCCTGCGCCCGCGACTCCGACCGACGCAGACAACACGCACACGCAACTCACTACAACCACTCACGTATACATATTTTATATTTCATCATTTTTGTACTTATATCGTAAATTGTTGTCGATTAACCTAATACTTTGAACAATCAATGATATGTGACACTATTAAAATAAAAATTAACTAAATACCTTTTTTTTATAATAATGTTTTTATTTAATTTTCAACTACTCTTCATGATTTACTCAATTTTTATGAATTAGAAAATTTGAAATTAGAGAAATTGTGAAAATAATTTAAAAAATTATATTTAATGAGAATTCCGTATTTAAAATGGTATTTGTATAGTTTTTTTTTAATTTGGGCGTTAAATACGTTTGTAGTTACATTAAGAATTCCCATTATGACAGAAAATATATTAATTTTGTTCATCATTCAACTAATTTCATATAAATATTTGCTAATAAAAATTGAATTTTTTATGAAATAAATAAATTACATATCAAGGAGACGTCATAACTAGAGTTCCACCACAGTCAATTCAAATTTATGAGCCAAAATGTTGCCAACTTAGAATTTTTGAGATATCTGTTGATTAACGACACAATATGTTAATAATATGGAGCAAAGCAATAATTCAATCACTGTATACCTCAGCCAACTAAAGCGACGAAATCATTAAAATCACGAGTAGTCATTGAAATGGTAGTTCTACGAATATTTTTTATTTTTTGGGTTCGGCACCTAAAAAGGAAAAAAAAAAGGAGCGCGGAATGGGATATCATTTGGAATCACACAGTTGGAAATTTAGAGGACATATTACAAAACACTCTGACAACTGTATTAAAAGCATGTTGAAATAAAAGCGATCAAAGGACAATGCTTGGCTGACTTTAAACGATTATTAACGACATATAGACAATAGATACTTGTACTTGTGCTCAGGTTTTAAAATGATAAGGAAAAGAGGTGTTTCAACTTCGGCCTGCACTTGCACACTATTTAAAAAGTCAAGTAATACATTAAATATGTATAGAAAAATACTAAAATTAAATTTTTTTTTATTAAAGATAGACCAACATGGTAAGTGACGATGAGGTCGACGATGTTACGTGTTGGTCTAGAAGGTCATCTATTTCAAATGTACTAAATCCTTTTTTCTTCTTCTTCTAAAAGACAGTGTCGAATGTCATTTTATTGACGCCATCTTTGTTTTCAACATTAAGTCTTACGTGTTTCGTGCGTTTTATATGTTTTTGTACAAATAAACGAAACCGAAATATACAAAAATGGTAACTAAATCACTTTTATTTGATAATGGCCTTTTAAAATTATATGTGTACAAGACCTGGTCTTGGCTCCATACATTCGCGGAAGTTGTCATTTAATTAGAGCATCCACATATTTATCAACAACAATGTCTGCGAACACCAATTCCCTCAAAAATCCCTTCCTTCAAGGAGACCGGTACATAACGAGACGTGGTCATTTATGATCGAGGCTCTTGTCAACCTGTTGTTGAGCACGCAGCAGATTGATGATGTTGAGTTGATGACTCAACGGCACAGTCAAGTCACAGGGCACCTACTACAAGATTTGATCCCTTTCGTTTTTGTTCCGGATTGCTTTCGAATTGGGTGCGAAATTTGAATGTTAAACGGATTTTGATCGGTCGAATCTTGTAGCAGCTGCCAAGATTAGGAACTAGTTTGCCACGTGAGCAGAAAAAATTCTCCGCCTCTTTATATTCAAAGAGGTACAGGTAGATTGTATTGCAAATTAAACTTTCATGAATTTATTATTACAAGGACATTGGTGGTATATATATATTTAATTGATTTACACAACACACCAATATTGCAAAGGGTTTTCCAATTTTGGGTTTTCCAATTTCCTTTCCTATGGTACACATGTAAAGACTGATGCCGTCGAAAAAATCAGGAAATATCGAAATAAGAGTAGAATTCATTACTCCAGGTTAATAAGGAACATCAAGCTCTTCACTGACTCCGTACCTTCACAGGAGAAGCCCACCACCTGTAAACTATAATCCCCTACAACATTAATATCCCCTATGATATATAAGCTAATAGAGAATCGAATTGAAGCTACCGATTCCAGGACTCATTATTATTATAGCATGTGTGTAGATATACCATTAAAACCTGTTAAGGCGATCCATCTCCATCAAAGTTTCATAATAAATTTCGGTTTCCGCAATCTTTTAAAATATAATAGCTGGATTATGATGTCGCGAAATGATTATCATTAACATACAACTTCACAGTGAATCAAAAATTTCATTTTAAACACATTTTTTGATTATTGTTCAATCGATCTATGAACTATTAGCTGCGTAACTGTTATTGCAGCTAACTATTAAATTGTAAATTAATTATATTTATTTCGCGACACTATAATTATTGTATCTCCTATTTGTAAGTAATTACTCGTACTTATCATATCCAGCTTTTATATTTTAAAAGATTATGGCAACAGAAATGTAGAATGGAAGCATTAGGAGAGGAATACTAGGGACTAGATACTTCCTAATAGCATTATTTCCGTCTTTCTTTGCCAAAGTAATTAAGGTAACTGGTCGGTGACCGGGCTGTGTAGTAGTGCAGTGGGGTGCTGAGTCGCTCTTAAAACACGTTTCTTTAGTTTACCCTCACTCATCGATTCTATCTCTGCTGTATATCGACGTTCACAAGTTCCCTGATATGCTATAGACCTACATCTAAAACGATATGTTTTATTTTGGGAAGCGATGTGTAAACTGGGTTGCGGGCAATTACCAAAATTCAATGTTGTATTTATCGATGTTGTTTTAGTTAAATTCACCCGGCAGGTGTGCGGAGCGCCGCGCCACGCCGACACCGATGGCTTGGAGTCGCGACTGGCGAGGGGGCGTCAATTAAAACCCAAGAAATAACTCGGTATAGGAGTGTGATACCTACAAAATAACTACTTGATTTACTATACTTTCGACGCACTGTCATACACATGGTTAATTATGAATACTTTATTTATAGATTTCTATGTGTGGCGTCATAACTTCATAAGCAACAATATCAATGTAATTTGTAGCTAGGCTACCCGATATCAGTGGTAGTTTCGTGTCAGGGGAGTGTAGTGACGCGTCTGCAAACATCGCTCGTCTGCGGTGTAACCGAGTTACGGTCGGCAACACCAATATTTTGCAAATGAAAACGTGTCGATGGCTGCGAGACTGGCGCGTGGGTTTTCCTTTGATTTTCTCAAACAGCACGTCACAGCAGCGCCACCTGTGCACACAGCCCCGGCGCTTGCGCAGCTGTCACTACGTCATCACGTAATTCAATTATTGTAATCGATTAATTGCTGTCTGTCTGCCTGGCGCCCCGGTTCAGCGGCTCAGCCCCACCTGCCGCCTGGGACGTGACGATCCTTGACCAGCTTCCACAGCCCCGCACCGCACACCGCCGATCCTATACCAGTTTACACCGCATTGTTTGTTTATTTATGCACGTCTGTAGTGTCCAAGGTTTTAGTTACTTAGATGGTTACAAATTTCATGCGGTGTCAGACATCTGCGTATTTTAAAATGTTTATTGCGCATTTATTCATATTCATTATAAACCTTAAAGAAAGTGTTGGATTTTTTCAAAGTTCAAAGCACAAAATCGGTCCAAGGTCTCTTCACATAAAATGAAAAAATCAGAACATTCGCGTATCGGTCTAACCATTAGCCCCAACTGATCTCTTCAACTCATAGGTACACGGCTGGATTCGAACCCGGTACCCTCAGATTGAGAGTCCGCGCCTTATCCATTGCGCCACCGACGCTTACGGGTACCGGGTTCGAATCCATCCGTGTACCTATGAGTTGTTTTTCAATTCAAGTACATTATCCGATTGCTTAACGGTGAAGGAAAACATCGTGAGGAAACCTGCATGTCTTGAACAGGCATGTGAAGTCCGCCGATCCGCACTGGGCCCGCGTGGTGGACTATGGCCCATACACTCTCTGTAGGAGAGTAGGCCTGAGCCCCTCCAGTGGGGACATATATAGGCTGTTGATGTGTGATGTGATCTCTTCAAAACAGTATATTTTAAATAATTACTTTTTATTATTTTTTTAATTTTATTTGTTGGAAAATTAACAGCTTATAGACAGTAAGTATACAGATATATATATATAGAGCACAAGATATAAAGCCTTTATAAATTTTCTCGAATAGTACAGTTAAGTAGAGCTAGTTTTACGAGTTAACGAACTAAGAAAATATAAATAATTAAAAACCTTTTTCATTATGAAGCGTTATACATTGTAGGTCGTATGTATGAAGGTAGAAGTATTGTTATTACATTTTATTAAATAAGAAGGATGAATGAAATATAATGTATATATATAAATGTAATGTATGTAGTGATGTGTTAAGTTACGTGTGTTGTGTTATGATAGATGTGTGTTGTGTTGTGTTATCTTTTTAACTATTTTGCTTTTAAAACTGTGTTTAGAATCAGCGTGGGGATCAATATTTGTAAAGTTGTTATTGTATGTAGTAGCTAGCCGAGTCAGAATGGAGTTTTGGCCATAGTGCGGTGTGCGGGGATGTATAACATTGTGGTACTGCGTAAGCGTACACTGGGAGCACGGAGACCGATGACGACAACTAGATCGGGGCAGTCCACGTTGGAGTTAAGAATATCGTGCAATAATGACATGTCTAATAAATCTCGACGGTCTTTGAGGGTTAAAAGATTATATTTTTGACAGCTTTCAATGTATCCGTTTTTAAATCGAGTTCGAAAGTTTAAAAAATGTACAAATTTCTTTTGAATATTTTCAATGCGATCGATGTACACGTTGTATCTCGGGGACCACACACAGCTAGCATACTCTAGTACACTGCGAACATAAGCATAATACACTGCTTTAAGACAGGCTACATCGGAAAAAGGTTGACAAACTCTTTTAAGAAATCCAAGACCCTTATATGCCTTGTCAGTTATTGTATTGATGTGCTGATCTAGTATCAGCTTATGATCCGACAGATGAAACAGAAGAGAAAGCACGGATATATTCAGCGCTCAACTTATAGTCCACTCTGAACACGAGGAGGTTCGCGTTGCTAGTAACAAAATGTATGGACCGACGGAACGGAGGGAAACTTCAGGGTGGACAAGAAATTTAGCGCGAGCTGTACACTGTACGTGTTAAACGAAATTATTCTGAGCAATAAAACGGCAACATAACTCTAAATTACTATTATTACACTCCCGCTGCTAAACCTACCTAAACTGTCATGTCATAGTTCTCCGAATCCCTCCAGTTTCTTATCTCACATTTCTCTCAGCACTTGGATACGAATATAACCGATCACCCCGCGCCCCTGCGCCCCTGCGCCCCCGCGCCCCCGCAACGCACACGCCCATGGAGTCGTTTCCTTCGTCAACTTGCTTCACATTAATTTGACTATATTCAAGTACTATCGACAAAAATTAAAAAAAAAACAGATTTCAAATAGGTATTATTGTTCAGATCAATTATGATCGATAAATGTTTCTTCTAAATTTGTTTATTGGGCCCAAAATACGAAATGAGACTAAATAATTTCATTTTAAAAAGGTAATTTATTATTTGTTGTCATGTGTTTAGATGTAGATTTAGATGTAGATTTAGATTTAGATGTTGTTGTTATTTTAAATAACACAATGATATTTTAATTTGATTCATTAGTACGTATACATAATAAAAGAAAAATGATAATATATTATCACAGAAGTTTTCATTCAAGCCATTTATTATAAACTAAAGGGCCGAATGGTCCAGTAGTAGACCCTTGGGGAACACCTATCATAACTGGCGGCCCAGACGACTGACTTTTATAAATTTTGACTTTTGGATTCTTTTAGTAAATTACGAGTAACAACGAAAACAGGTACAAAATTTTGTTTGATACACCACAACGACCCAGTGCAGTTAAAAATGAACCATTCGCATTCTGTGAACTTTCCCAAGTGTCATAAATATGTTTTAGTATGACACCAGCTTTGGTGGTGCAGCTCTAAAAATTAATTTGAATATCGAATGAAATACATTTATTTTCTACAAAAAATATATTTTACTTAGAGAAATTTTCAATAGGTATTGTTAAATGTTAACTATCACATTTAAAATTGTTTTTCTTTCTTTCAGATGTTACAACAACAAGCTCAAACAAACTGAGGTAAATTGACGAAGAAAATTGAAGGAATTCACGATGAACACCTAAGAAATATATCAATGGCTATGATTGACATTGAATTTCATAAAGCTCCCTTTTCTCTGTTTCACAATATTCGTCTGAGTTCTGAGAAGGCCTCTTAGACATCTTTCAAATCCTTCGTACTCATTGTTTTATTAATGTAGCCATTCGTATATTAACGAGATATTTATTTAACAGATTGTAAGTAATGACGTATTTTTTGTCTTTAAAATGTACGAGTACGTCATAGTTGAGTGTAATGTTTTAAAGGACAAAAGCTTTTATCTAGTTTAAATCGACATAAACAAAGGGTCACATCACAGCTATGACTTGTATTCATTACGTAATTAGAACACAGCTGATTAGTTGAAATTTTAAAAATCCAAATGTCGTGTGTTTTACTAATTAATGCGCACCCGAAATAGGTCGGGGCGATAAGTATTGCGCGCTACGCAGTGTCGCGGCCGCGCGCGCGCCGCTCTGCCATTGTTCCGTATAACCTCGCCGAATTAACGAGTGCACGAGCGACATACAGCTTCTATCCACTACACTAACATACCTCTATGGTCAGATCTCACAAAATCACTATACGCAGCAGAATATGTAACATGCAAGACGAAACTTATACGATTTATAATGGCGCTACTACTATCGGATCCCACGGAATTCTAGTCCCAGTCCAGGTTAACATTTTTAAGGTTATTCTTTTTGGAGAGTTATTCTCAGTCAACCCCCAGCCAAATCATGAGTCCATCTAGCTAGAGGAAGATAAATTACACATCTCTCGGTTTATGGTCATCACATGCGAAACATTTTATCCCATACCCATTCTTTGGTGATATAATTTTAATTTTACTACATTACAATGTAGTAACTATTGTTATAAATTATTTACAAATTTACTTAATATTATGATGCAGGTACGTCAAGCTAGACATAATAGTCGATGTGTTAATAGGCATGCTTAATACACCGACAGCAAAATTGCCAGCTTACTGAGTACGAACATCATACGACGTTTTTCAATACATTTGCGATTACCATAAAATAAAACAAAAATGAAGTTTAGCAGATAAAGAATTTACTGAAGAATTTATTAAAACATAACATTACTATTTAAGTTTAAGCTTTATGGCAAGGTGCCTGAAAACCAGTTTTTTCCCTTGTTATTAAATCTACATTTTTTAATCCTTTCCTCTTATTCCTAATGAAGCACATTACAGATATACATGTCCATGAAATAAACACATTATAATTATCTAAAATTATTTCTATTCGAAGTTTAGCACGGGGGAAGGAAAACTGAAACTTACGCTTGTAGGAGCGAGACGATTGTAATAGAGTTAAATCAACGTTTTATTCGTAATATAACTTTCGGCTCCTAAGGCGAACCCGATGACTCAAATAGGTTCCATTATCATCAGGAAATGTGACGAAATTGAAGCAACCTGTTTCTCAATCGAACGACTTATCGCGACATTAACGTCAACTCAGTTTCAATAAAACAACAAAACGCTTGCGACAATATTTTCGTTACAGATGTCCCTTCCGGTCATTAAAAACTTAATTAGCCTCTGTTTGATAACACACTAAATAAGGACACAGTCGAATAATGTCAGCTTGTATTTGGTATTTATCTCAACTGTGACCTAGGAGGCGCCTTTAGCATACGTCACTTTTGCGCACTTACGCCTGCTTGCGATCCATCGCACAGGAGTGGCTGCGATAATGCGCTAAACTTCATCTTATCCAGTGTCACTAGTCCTCGTGTATTTTGGGGTCGGCCCTATATCGACCTGGCCCGGTAAGATCGCAGTAATGGTCAGAGAAAGGACTAAACGGTGACCTGTGCGGCTACCATGAGTTTTCACATGCGATAATGAGTTTCGTATATATATATTGAATACTATCAGTAATTCTGTTCGGCCGAGATAAGAGTGACAAGGAAAGTAGTAATGATAACGAGTACCTTCTGCACATATACTCATGGTGGTAGACTAGACTTGGATACGGGATAGATCATTGTGAGGTACCATTGTGAACTGAGATCTGAATACAACAATGCTAGCAACACTGCTGTTTGGTGGCAGAGTTAGGGTAACAATTGGCCCAACCACCAACCAAACCGAGACGGTCGCCCAAACCCGCCACCTCCACACGGGAGCCTTAGAGGCGGTTCAAAAATGAGGTGATAAAATAAACAATTTATTTAGTGATAAACGGTTACTTTGTGCCCCAAGCGACAACGATCGAACTTTGTCGGAAAATCGAATCATTAATATATATTTATTGTGCATATTTTTATAAGCATTATTTATACTATGTGGATATAACCCTACGGACTGTACGTATACCAAAATTCCAACACTTAAAAACCTACCTTTTTTTTTCCTTTCACTAAAGTAAAAATAAATACAATTGAGTATAGTGTATAGAAATACGATTAAATAATTGTACTTTGTATGACCAACATTATATTTAACATCGCAAACAATTTACTGTATTCGAAAACACCGTAGCTGAAATTCTAAAAAACTAAAAACGATACTATAACAACACTTCGAAGGTGTGTGGCCACGAGCGGAAGTGTCCGCGCGAGCGGAGCGAGCGGGAGGAAAGGGTCGGCGCGCGCGCAGCCTAGTTGACGGGAATTTCGGAGGTCACCCGATAACCTGGGAGCTGCGTCTGCACCGGATGTCGGTAGTGTTTTGATGAGGAGCCGCTGATTCGACCGACTGAGACTGTGCATACATTTCGCTTGTATCATTTAAGACAAGACGGCAAACAACAAAATTACATCGTTGCTTATTTCGATGTATTTGCAGAGTAAAATCGAGTCCATGTAATTCGGGTGTATTCATTTACTCAATAGTATTTCGACTGTAAATCGACCCAACACAGTGGTAATATTGTTTCATCTAAGGGCGTCGACCAAAGTCGAATTCGCCATTAGGTCTTATCAAATCTACTTAAAGTTTTCTCTAGACGCCGTAATAAGGTAGAATAGTATCTTGTTTAAGACGCAATGTGAAAGCTTTTGGAAGTTTCAAAGGTTAGAAAAGTCACACATAGAAATATGACAAAACCAATATATATGAAACTTTTTGAGTCTCTGTGGATAAAACATGATGGTGATAAGTAATTACCAGTACTACAGCGGAAACATTAGCTTTTTAACATTTTTGGTTTATTGGACAGATCTTGAGCACCACAACCATACATTTCACTCATTCTTATCCAAACAGAGCCTAATTATTTGGACAATTATGTACATCTGTAATGATGTGGTAGATTGACTTTCTATTAGCTCCTTTATTTACTAAGATGACTTTATTTATCGGACTTGAGGGTAACATTAGATCACACTTTATTTCAAGTTGTCCGTTCATACAGCTATGACAAGGCTTGCAGATTATACTTTTAAAGTAGAACTCTTTTTATAGATTACGAATGAGGTTTTCATACTTTCCTCATCAATACTTTCGTCAAAAAAATAACAATTAGTAAGCCATCAAACCCACCATTTTAGATCTATTTTGTTGCTAGGTCTATCTAAAACACAGAAGCGCTATTTTCTTTACTTTTGACAATAAATATTGTAAGTTTTTACTGGAGTCATGATTCGAGTCGAAGGTCTGGTCGAGGGTCTGCTGACTGCAAATCAAGTCATTTTAATTTTTTATTGTGTTTAATCTGTTATCATAATCCTAGGTAAGTAAACAATAGTCGAAATCTGAATTTAGAAACCTCCATATGCAAGTTCTTAGTCAACTATTGATATATTCATTGCATTTGAATCGAACACGGTCAAATAAACTTATGAATAGTGAATTGCGGGTCTATGCAGCTAATAGATAGATCTGCAGCTAACGAAAACGAACTACGAGTGCGATGGCGATGGCGGGTAGCCGTCACTTGATATCCTAATGTGTATTTTACAGGCCGAGTTAGCCACAAGAGCGGATGTGCTTCTACTACAATTATTAATACAAGCGGTAATATCGCCAGTGACTGTGACTCATGCCATGAATGAAATTGCTTGAGACAGCGAACCCTGTTATATTTTTATACCAAAATGCCACATAGGGCAATGCATTGATGTCAGCAGTTTATTTCACATCATAAGCAATAAATAATGTTTTACAAGCAGGTGCTATTCAAACTTCTAGTTTGCATCCCTGTGGGCGTAAAAGTATCCGTAACAAACATATTAAAAAGGTGACAGGATGGAACTATCATGTAAAGGAGAGCCATCAAATGTATAGAGTTTATTTTCACACTTGGGTTGTATCGGGAAAGCCAACTTCCGGTGTTATATATGGAAATAAATATGATTTTCCAAACTGCTGATTTAAGTAGATCAAGTAAGTAAAGTAAATAAAAAATCACAAGAGTCTTGATGTAGCCCTAGTACATATTTACACTTGTCCGTCATCACTAAGAATACCACCATGTGTCCGCATGTTTTATTCACACAGGAAGTATTTTGTCAGAAAAAATCGCGAGGAATATATCCATACGTAATGTTAACTATGCCATTTGTTTGAATAAATTGTAATGTCGGTTGGAACTATTTGACCTATATTTTTTGTGTATTGATAATAGCTTTATGCTAAAACGAGTTTTAATATAGTACTTAAGAGACAAAGACTACCCGAATGAGATTATCGACATAAAAGTAAAGGTTGGTGTTCAAAGTTTTGAAAAACAAAAGTCTTTTTGCCATCAATGTATCTACTATCTTTTCGAAAACCCGATTTATCTACACCAACTCCATTTATTAACCCCCGAAATGAAAAGGGGATGTTGTAAGTTAAAGGCTCAGTGTGCATCTGTCTGTATCGACGTATGTAGGTAGATCTCAAACGGTTGAAGCAATTTAAATGAGGGTTTTTAACATATAATTTAACGTGAATGATCTTAGCTATGAGTATATTTATATAAAATCTGTTCAGACGTTTTGAAGATATAATCAGCTCTTTTCGTGATAGGAAGCTGGCCATGTCGTTTCCTTTCCTTCAATTTCCGAGGTTTCCATAGATAGTGAGCGCGAACTTATGGTTTTTACATATGATTTGTGTAGTTTTTCTCCCGTGCTGATCTCATTTCAATTTTTCACCGCAAAATAATTATCATTTTCATTACATACAAACTAAATAAAGGAACTTTTACTGCGCTCGTGGTTTATTACAGATAACGCTACTAAACAGTCATAAGAAAAAGGATGACGTAATTAACGCTTTACGCAATTCCCGATATGAAATATACAGTCGAACAATGCTTGAAGCGTAAATTCCAATGATCGTGAATTGCATTATCCCGATTCAATCGAATTTTATACAAAACTTTATTAAGATGATATATTGTGTGTATTGTAACATATTCCGAACATCCACCTAGTCATAGTGGGTGTATCATATAGTTTTACGCGACGCAAGAGTTTTGTCCAGAGCAATTCCTTTGGTGTCAGAGTTATATCTCTCTTCATACACATGCTGTGTATCTTGAGTGTAAAATTAAAATATACGAGTATTTCGCCGTGGAACTTTTTATGAATGGTGTCAGTTATATAAAAGGCCCTTCACGGCTGAGGAGTCATTGGGTCACCTCTAGCGTAGGAAATGTTCCAAGTTTGAATTATTGTGGATACGGTGCGCTTCTCCGTCTTTTTATGGGGTTTTATAAGTTTATATTTTATTTGTTAAAATTTGCCATAGCCACTATACAGCGTGTATATTTCATAAGGGCGTATATTTTTATAGCAATTAGTGTTAGTCCTAAACAACACACATAAATTTCGTTAATTGTGTATTTTTCCCATACAAAATTATTGAGCACGCAATGTACTAATTACATCTGAAGTTATCGACTGATTGACGGTTCTTTTTACACGTCATATCATGACAGTTCAATAAACTGTTTATCCTTTGTCAAGTCGATTTGGACTCAATACATTGCTGTTCGGTCGTACCTTTAAAAATTATAAGATATTTAACAAAATTGCTTTCACATATGATTTGTACAGTCGTCAACTATAAATAAAAAATACACGCTGTATTCATGTCACTATTTGATTCCCATGGACAAACAAATTTCATTAAAAATTATTTTTTATCAAAACCAGTTCAACTACGGAACACTACACTGTGCATGGCCTGTCACTTACTCGACTGATTTTTGTTACACTTGAATTTTCAGTTTGAAATATAATAATCAATCTTATTAATCTTCGGGTTCGAATCCAGCCGTGTACGAGTACCTATGAGTTGTGTTTCAATACAAGTACATTATCCGATTGCTTAACGGTGAAGGAAAACATCGTGAGGAAACCTACATGTCTTGAACAGGCATGTGAAGTCCACCGATCCGCACTGGGCCCGCGTGGTGGACTATAGCTCATACACTCTCTGTAGGAGAGTAGGCTTGAGCTCCTGCAGAGGAGACGTATATAGGCTGTTGATGATGTGGAATCAATCTTATTAAAGTTACTCCTATTTGCAAATGACAATGTTTATTATTTAATGCCAACTATCAAGAATACAACAATCATAGATATCATTAAGATTACATATTGGGGGCGATCACATGTAACTTTAGCTTGACAGTTTGCTGAAAAAATAGTCAGGACCGGTGGTGACCTTTCGCAGTAACGTACATCGCAACAGACAACTTTCGCGACAACGTACGTCGCGAGGGTGAACTTTCGCAGTAGCGTACGTCGCGATGGTGAGCTTTCGCAACTAAGGGGTACACCTGGCAAAGTTTACATCCAGAACAGGACGTTTCCTGCCTGATCATAATTATTAATCAACGACTTGAAGCAATTATTAAAATAAGCACTAAGTACGCATGAAATTCCTAACGTCTTGAAAGTATTATCTGAGTGCGGTAGGTACACTGCTACTAAATAAATACCTACAACATGAATGAACGTTGGTTCGGTTCGTAGTTAGGGTTGCCACCGGCTAAGGCTGGTTTAAAGATCAACATTATCGACCGGAAATCCTACCAATAACCAATTTAGTACAAATATTACTTCTATATCGCTATAAATTTACCTCAATAGTTTTTTCTTTGCATTTTATGTGCAATTTTTAAAACTTGGTTAGAAAACAATAAAGCATTCACGCGCGCAATATAAAATGTCTGAACGCAATGATATCCGTTTTAAACGCATATTTTGACGATTACCCTTACCGTTTAAGTTGGCAAGAAGCAAGGTTTTACAGCACAAGTACCCTATAGACTTTGAATTCCTAACACTCGCAAGAGAACTCGTCAAAATATGCTGCGAAACGACCGCATCTTTTTATTGCGTTCACTTTTGAAGTCGATTTTTTCACAGACCTAAGTATAACAGACTTGAGTATTAATTATTGAGTATTAATTAATTAATTGAGTATTAATTTCCACTTGATACCTCCACGCGGTCCTGGAATAGGGGCTTTGAAAAACGGACAGACAACCAAATGGTTTTCTTTTTCCTTTTAAGGCAAGGAACGGTACTAAAACCCATGCATATACTTTATTGGCTGAATAAGTATCATAATAAATAACACCAGTATCATTCATCGCCCTTACTTTACGTAAGCTGGTTTGCCATTATCACCACGCATTAATATATCATTCATACAAAGGACGCTGCTTACAATAAACATTTATTTTCTTTAGCCACATTTTACAACAATCCTATTTTAAATCAGAGAGCACACGGCCAAAACTTCAGATGTCGGTTAACAACGGTCGGTAAACAAAACGAGCGGTTACAACGACACTAGGTGATTAGTTGATCGAAGAAGAACCTGTGTTACAGCCCTACCACAAGTCACACAGACCACCAAATCTTCGCCCACATTATTTTAATTCCTAAAATTTCCATTTTATCGCTAAGATCCATACACCAATCATAGATCTGCGGACATAGATAATTGTTTTAAAAATATCTAAAATGTGCATGAAACTTATGCTCCTTAAACATCCCGACTGAACCAGCCTTCTAATAATAATAAAACATTGAAAGCAATCCAGCCATTGGTGAACAATAGCATGAATAAAAACAGACAAGCTGATACAAAAAATCTTCTAACCTATATGACACGTAATTTTTGCATCGGCAGTTACAAAACTGTAAACATTACGTAAAATGATCGATTTATAACTGACGGCAACAAGGTAACAAAACCAATTCAAATTTTATTATTTTATAAATCGAACGATACCGTCGTCGTAGCACAACATGTCGTAGCGTATAATATTATCATTTAAGTAATACCTTTCTTAAGCTAATGGACGTGTTTTAATATCATTCATAGGCTAATGGGAAGGAACCTCTTCTAACGACACTTTTAAGACGTTTGTTGATAAATAAATGGTGGGTAAGCGAAGACACAGTGACAAAGCACAATGATACGTAAAAGTTGAGTTAAAGTCTCAATTAAGTTATCGTATTAATGTACCATTGCTGTAATTGCTGTCGGTTTTATATAAACTATATCAAAAACAGTATTAAATATTTGAAAATTTACTACTACAAACTTACTACTTATGAAAGCTTTACTTTCATAATGTTTTTTTCTATAAATATTTATATTAGATCTCAATGTTCATGTAAGACTATAGGGTCTACAGATTATGTACCTCTAAAGACGCCATCGACATTCTCTGCCACTGCGATATACTTCATCAAGACATAAGCAAAAAGCATCTCGGACGCCATATCGTCACGCTAGATTATATTGATTTTCGACCCTTTGGTCATCATCAACAGCCTATATATGTCCCCACTCTAGTGTCTCAGGCCTACTCTCCTGCAGAGACTGTATGGGGTCCACCACGCGGGCCCAGTGCGGATATGTAGAGTTTACACACACCTTTGAATTTCTTCTCAGGAGTGTGCAGTCTTCCTTACGATGTTCCTTCAACGAAAAGCCAATTTGTATCATTCATACATAAATTCCAAATAACAAATTGGAACTCATTGGTACGAGCCATCGAACCCAGACCTAGATTGTTCGAGGACTGACGCTCTACCCAAGTGAGCCTCACTCACTCTCTGGTGGCAACCTCTTATGCTGACACCAACCTGCCTGTCTGTCTGAATTTGATAGATTCCGTGCTCACGTTGCCCTTCCCATACCTTAGACGACAGGAAAGGGGGTCGGGGCATTTATAGCTATCAAAACAATGTCATCGAGTACCCATCTGTCGAATGTTGATTTGGTTACAACCCTATAGCGGGTCGAGCGAGCACTTCCGGCGGGTAATAAGGACAACACGCGATACCAAACGATACAATTTCGAAACGGGAGAGTCTAAGGAGGTCACCGGATAAGATTACGGTTAACTGTGTAAACAAACCGTTTACATTGATAACTTGCTAGAATTCTGCGATGGCGCCTATGACGTCCCATTTATTGACGGACTCGCTATTGATAAGGTCCCTGCTTTAATGTTAAACGTGCCAGGAAAGAAGTACTCTCTATGGAGCGAGTGAACGATTCCATTCACTTCTAAAAGAAGTAGATACTCGACAAAACGGGAAGCATCTATGCATTCACTATCGTGCTGTAGCATTAGCAAAAGAATAATAGTGATAAGCGGCTGCACTTAAAAACTACCCTGTAAAAAAGGTTATCAAGACATTTATCAATTCAACTTCTGAATTTGAGGCTCCAAGTGTCGTCGCAAAAAAAAAAGATTTTTCCATGCAGGAGATTTGACGTAATCGCAAGTTTTTCATTCCAACAACATTTCAGTTGTGCTCAGATTGATTTTACTAACCGTTCACATGAATTCTAACTTAACGTTTTCTTCAATATCGACGTCGAGACAAGATGGGGTGATGTTTGACACACGGCAAGTCTGATTTAAATTAATCTTAATGGTCTGATGCTACGCTAAGACGGAACCGAGACATGTGTGACAGCAAATTCCGACTAAAACTCTTTAGCCGGACCACCTTACAGATATATTAATTTTGTACATCAAACCAAATGGAAACCAAGAATAATCATAATTTCGACAGGCGGATCATGAAAATCCATTTAAGTATTGTTATTAGAAAACTAAGAACATATCGTTCAAGATCGGTTCAACATCGGGAAGTGAATGAGTAATATTAACGATATTATATTAGTATTCGATTGGATGATTAATTTGTAATGTACATACAAATTGGGGGTGATTTCATGAGTAACGCGTTAGTCAAGTGTCAAAAGTCAAGCTACGTACCCCACAGATAAATGTGTCGACTTCCTATACCGTGATTCAACAATTTGATATATGTAGATTGTAGGTGTAAGTAAATACGAGTAAGTACTCGTAATTGTGGAGTTGTCGAGTCATGCGGCATTATCGTACCCTTCGCAGTTCGGTATCACGATCGCTTCTTATTTCAATGCTGTATCTACTCCGGATGTCGGCGATCACATTTTATAACTTTAATCCTCTAACTTTCTGAGTAGCTTGGCAGAGTTCGACAGGGTTCTGACGTGTTTAAAAAAATTAAATTATTTGTACATTTTCATGTTACAGGTGCACGTTACATATTAAATAGTTAAAATAAAAAGCTTGCGAATGTACAGGTCACTGTAAAGTTAAATTTTCAATAGTCAGTATGCTTTCTTCCCCATCGTTCGTTCAATTTTTTATTAAATCGGACTTTTTAGTTGTTGTTGTTTTTTTTTGGGGGGGGGGGGGGGGGGGGGGGGGTGATTTCGTTAGAACTTTGTTCAGTAATTGTTACCTTACGATTTATGATTCAGCATGTGAATTATTCACTTTCTGTACGGAACCCTCGGTGCGCCAGTCTGACTCTCACTTGCTACTTGAAAAAGGGTTGATAGATGAACTGATGTGCAAACTGACAGACAACAAACTGATCCTAAAGTTACGTTTTGTATGAGATACGGAACCCTAAAAATACCTAATTACATAAAAACGTTTCATTTTCATAAAAACACTTTTCATATTTTGATCGCAACTTTTAGCTATGATTATTTGTATGTGTTGGTGCAAACAAATACAAAAGTAATTCAATAAGTAAACACATTATTGTAGAAAAGTATCTGGGCCTGTGTAAGTACTATGTAACGCTTCTTTAGTCCCCTTATGAAGTTTATTAGCGCCCTGTCCAGCGACAGGCGTATAGTCGCCCGAAGCAATCTATCACTCGATGTCATTCTACTCGTATTTACGATTGTTTAGATAATTTATATAATTGCACACATTCGCTCATACATCATGCGCGTAATTGTTACTGAGCACCGACGAACAGCTTATCAGCCCATATCGACATTGAAATGTAGACTTTGTTCGAATAACTAGAAGTGATAGTTTTGTGCGATGCGATAGTGTATGTGCATCACAACAGCAACGAAAAAGTAAATAAGTGACGTCAGCAGTTGGTGGTTTCGCTGAAAGGAATTTTTATAAGGATCTAATCGAGCCTATGGGTGCGGCCACATTTTGTGCTGCATACTAATTATCTTGTTGTCAATTGAATATTTAACTAAAAAGATATTATCCTCTTAATTCCACAGACCATGTGAAAAAATAAATAGCTGTCCAATTTTTTTCTATATGCCTAACATTTTCCTTAACGTAACTCGTCGAAAAGTACGCGGTGTAAAAACACTATATTCAAATCGGATGGATTTAGTGACGTCACCTGCCTCTATTGGAGCGTTAAATGTGGGCAAAATGTATCGATATTTCAGTTATATCTCGTAAAATAATATTTTACGTGTTTGTACCCTTGTTAGAAAATGTATAAAATGTAATGCAAAAACTAAAACTTGTAAACTAAAAAAAAGGTCTTACAGCACAGCACAACCATGGCAATAAATCTGGGTTTTTTAAAATTATACCATAGTGAAAATAGCTTTTTTATGTATACAAACTTAACTTTTTAGTTGAAAACCATACGTCGGATATGTAATTTAGATGCAAAGTAAAGTTGGGTTTTCAATCAGAATAAAATTTTCCAATTGTGCATGTTACAATATGCATATTACCGTACCTATTATTTATGATTATCAGTATGTTAACTATTCATATTCTGTACGGAACGATCGATGCGCGAGCCCGACTCACACTTGACCGTTTAAAAAAACAATAAACACATATTCCGTTCGTCTGTACCAACACTATCTAAGCTAACGTACTTTAAGAGAAAATAGTAAAGTTGAAGTCCTCTTGCCTCCAAGTTCACGTTTAAGATTAAGGCACGAGATTTGTTTATGGTTGCCGAACTCAACGTATAATCGTACTTGGATATATATATCAGGACACTGAAGGACTATACACAAAATGGAGGTTTAATTAAGACTATATGTTGTGCTTTGTAAAAAATTCAAAGGTGTGTATAAAGTCTACCAATCCGCACTGGTCCCGCGTGATAGACTATGGCCCGTACACTCTCTGTAGGAGAGTAGGCCTGAGTCCCTGCAGTGGGGACGTATATAGGCTGTTGATGATGATATGTTGTGCACATGTTGACGACACAGTGTGAGAGATAGGGGCTCGCTCGGGCTCGTTGGTCGCTTGGTCCAGAGGATCTAATGACATACAACGAGGTAATGCTGCCACTGTCATGGGAACTTTTGAACTAGAACCAGGTCGATTTTTCTAAGGTTAGGTTTCATTTAAAGTTTTTATTAGGTACTACTACCCTATTATGCTATGAATACCAATCAGTAACTTTCTTTAGACCGATTAGTTCAATGTACCCGACTTCACTTTCAGTTCGTAATCTTGAAAGGGTTTCTTGGGTTTGATATAGAGATGGCAACTTGCCGTATGCACACTGTGTTAAACAGCCTATTTGACATAGAAGGATTATCAGAAAAACCGATATTTGATCCGGGCAGCAGCAAGACTTGTTGCGAGACAAATGATTCTAGAGAATGTCTAAATTCATTATTTTTAATGCACAACGAGCAACGGTTCTTCATCTGGTGACTATAAGGACATACAATGGAAACGTGCTGACTCAGAAGCATCAGGCCAATGATTCACATTTTCACGAGATGTAATAATGTTTAATCATTAAAATAATTCCAATTGACATGTTGAGAACCTTTTTAATATCGAAGACAGAAAGTCGTCTATCGCCAAGAAAGCTTCAAAAATAACTTTTCGCCATAATATTTCACGAATTTCGGAATTTTGCACTCCAGGAAAACTGTTTAGATTCTCATGACGTAACTGATTTACTGAGAGTGCAATGTCTCAGACTGCAACGATCGACGACGCGACAGAATTGCGCAGTATGTTTCTCATCCAGACGCGTATTTTGTTTAGGCAATGACAAATACTTTGCAGTCGCCTGCAGTTCACGGCCACTCTAAATCGATATGACCATATCGCGACGCGATGTTTTTATAGGTACCTGTAAAATCTGATTTCATTTGTTTGCACAACATAATGAAACTAGTGTTTCACTGATACATATATACGTGGCGCCCCTGCCCCCCGCGCCAGCCCGATGACGCACAGGATCTATGAATGATAATATTCCCGGAATGACGGATACAATGCACGGTACCTCTATGTAAATAACATGAATGAATGACAAGAGATGACTCAGTGATGGCGAATCGGTGAAGTTTTAATATGACCGTATTTTGTATTCAGCGGCACGTGGAGATTCCGCTTCGTCATGGTTTATTGAATTCCCTTAACCTTATGGCAAGTTCATAAGCGCAAAGGACGTCGAAACAAGTTGTGTCCATAGAGAACACGTAGTCGAGTTTATGCAGCAAGCGTCAGGTTACGTTATCCCATACTCAAAATATAATCTTAAGATTTATCAAAGAACTAGACGACATACCCGCATCCTGTTGTGCATTTAACAAAGAGTTACTGATAAACATATTTTATTCATTATTTCAATTTTAGTGTTATTGTTACCCCGGCATAAATAAAGCAATTAAAACACCGGTTAAGAAACGATAACTGTTGGTCGTCACTTTCGTCATTAGGGTCTTATCACGTTGTCACGCTGCTACTGAATGGGACAGCGGGATGATATCGCAGCGTAGTGGAATAAACCCATCGTTTTGAATAAAAATCAATAAAAGGCCCTTCCCCAGGAATATTATGTGTTTTTATCGAGTTTTTGTAACCATCATCATTTATCAGAGGCCTGCAATCCGCGCTGACCTTACGATATCCTCAATCTACATTACCCCTCGCCCCGCCACCCTTAGCTGTGCACAGGCGATTGTGAATCCTTCTGCTTTTATCACAGAGCGTATATTGTAGCGACGTGTCGTTGGTCTCGGACGCATGAATGGAACAACTTGTGAATGAGCGGACTATGTCCCGCGCACGATAAGCTATCGTGCCGGGGCCGGGCCGGGGCCACCGGCCAGCCACGGGCCAGATGACGGTTCATGTTGACAAACCCTGTTCCACTTTCGTTCTGCCCGCGTACACTTAAGTAGTCTTATCAATCTAATATCGTGGCTACACTCCGTTACATTCCGTTTTATAACTCTTTGCTTTGTGTGATATATAATGTTTGATTCCAATAAAGCAGCCGTTTCAGTTGTAATCGTTTCCCTGCCTCGTCCGTCGAAGGAAGTTTTATTGCGAGCGCTTAGGTTGCATGGAACCCATAGGATAACTACTTGTTATTTCAATCTAAGAAAATATGTAATTTAACTACTGCATTGGAATGTCATTCAATGTTTTCACCTCTGCACGTTCCCGGGGCGCTCCCTGTTTGTCTGTCGGTTCTTAGGCACTTTGACGGTACCTACCTGAGATTTCTGAGATGTCTGAATTATTTGGCCGTCTAAAATAATGCTGTCTCAATCTCTTTTAACTTGTTCTATGCTTTAATCAAATCACAATACAAATATGTAAGCTTTGATGCTCGTCAACCCGCTACCTAGATATTATCGGTGTTCTCGCATAATTTAATTAATAATCACCAGGTCTGGCCTCCCACCGGCCACATATCAGCACACTATCAGGTGTAACTTTACTTGAAATTTATCGCTTAATGTAACAGGATAAGAACCCTCAAGACTCGACTTTAAAACATAAATGTTGACTTAAAAACTAACGATATATTATTGACGGGCTGTTTTAATATGCAATATACAAGCACTCTGCTAATTCCATATACAGCGATAATGCAAGCTGGTATGTTTCTGTGCGAAAATAGGATTAAAACATTAATTAATAGTCGCCTATTATGTGTTCCATAAAAGGGACGGACCTAGTGAGTGGAAGCAAGGGCACTACAGCTATCGCGTGAGATAGCCTTTTAACGTTCGTTTCTTCTGAATTACCCGAGCAATGTTCTGAATTTGAACTAAGTTTAGATAAAGGTGGAGTGAGACGAAGACAATTAGAGGTTGATTTGAAGTCCTATTCTAGGCACGTTATCGCTTTAAGGTTCACCCCTTTTTTGAGTAGATTTTTTTTCGAGATACCCGACTCCTTAGGATCGTTAAGTCGAAGTCGGGTTATGTGGAATTTCCATCCCCGAAAACCCCTTCAGTGGTCATCCCCTGCGTAAGTCGTGGAGCCCTGGGAACTCCATGAGCACTCCAGTGCTCCTCTCGCACTTTGTTCCTCCCCTTGTCGTTTCAGCCATGACAACTCAGCAGCTCTGGGCTGCAGCGGGACGGGACCACGCCGCCGCCGCCGCCTTCCAGGAAGGGTGACCCCTGGGTTTTGATTCAAAATACACATCTTCTTGAACCAAGTCTTGTGTTGCTCTCATTTGCCGATCAAGTATCGATCTCCGGATTTAAACATTTAATTCGATATTAACGATCTTATCTGGGCATGATAATCATAATTTATTTATTCGCAATTTACGGGACGCAACTGGTACTAATAATAGATAAGTATCTCGCATAAACCCTTAAAGGGCAAGCAATAAATATGTATATAAATGTGCGATTAAAATTAATCTAACAAATTAAAATAAATTAATTCTAGATTACGTTTTAATGTCGATTTCCTTCTCTGAGAGCACGCTCTTCTTATACAGCTTTGTATTATATAGCTTACTATCAGGTGAGATGTAGGCCAAGTACAAGCCCATTTTATATATAAACCATTACATAGTTACGATAAGTCGCGAAAGCTCGTCAACTATTTAAACAATAGCATGTAGTCATTATAAGTTTTCCTACCAAATAAAGTTCTTTTTAATATACTTGATCATTCTCATCTCACAGAAAAAGCTCGCTTTGAACATGCACCATTGGGTTCCGAAATGGACCATGACGGATTAATAGGTGGCCTAGCAGGTCTCAGGATTTTAGTGATACGTAAATAGGCACTAGCGCCCGTCCTCCCCTGGCCATCATCAACAGCCAGGAAACGACCACTGCCGGACGCATGCTGGACGCTGCCTCCTTCATGATATGCCACATTCACCGGTCCCGAGCCACTTGCATCCAGCGACTCTCCGCGTACTTGACTAGTCTATCTCGTAGGAGAACGGCCGGGTATACGTTTCCTGGTTTCCCTCCTTTGGTATTATATCCCTATTACAAAGTGGAGAAACCAGAAGGACATTGCTATGGCCAAAAATTAAATTTAAGAGATTGTCGGGTGCTAAGTGGGCACACAAATAAACAGATTTTTTTCATGGTCTAGATTTCTTGGAAAATTTTATTTTCATCCATTCCTTTTTATCTCATCGTCACTTAATAAAACCACCTGCTGAATATCAAGCTTTTGAGCTTCACATTTTATATTCGGATACCTAGTGAAGATTGAGTCAGTAAATACACTATCCCCAGATAAAAATAAAGAAAATCTCAAACCAATGATTTGGTTTTGGGGGGTTTGGCTCGACTTGACAAAAATTATCACTTTAAAGCCTATTATTTCGCAAACGGTATTCCCTCCACCACCTCAAGGCCCCCCTTTTTAAATGGACCTATTCAATGATTCCCCACGCAAATAGGTGGACGCAAAAAAAATATTTCATCCAAAAGTTACGTGTATTGGAGCAACCCTTAAAAAAACATTTTCAAGATTTTATTTTACCACTTTTTGGCGTGATTAATAGATATGTATACCCGTACCAAATGACAGTTTTGTAGGGTCCCTGAGCTAAGCCGAAGACGGACAGAGCGAAACTATAAGGTATTCTGAAAAACAACGAATACATCCCCTAAGTCATAACTCATAAGTCAAAGTACGTACAGATCCCTAAATAAGCAGTAATTACAGCGGGTGGAGAATTCTGTAGCGGCGCACTAACCACCGAGCGGCCGCCGGCTGCGCGGACGCACCTGCCTTGCGCACGCGCCACTCCCGCCACCCCCCTTCCCCGCTGCAAGCTGCCACAGTGTTACTGCACCTGAGGAATGTCTTCATTGATATTACTGTAAATATGCTAGTCTTCAAGTCAACGCACCGCCGAGAGATAAATACCACGTAATTACTGTTTGTACACCGATAGCGGCGAGCAAACTCATACTAAACACTGTCATCGTAGAGCTAAGTGCCTTTCGGTACAGTATGTACCTTCCATGGGGAGCCAAGAGAGAGCAACTGCACCAAGAACGACACATTGGTGTACTTTTAAGTGGTTAACAGAAATAACATACCTAAACAAATTGAAATAAAATCTACAATAGACAGTGTTGATGGGTCTTCAATATTTGACCACCAAAATTTTGAGTAAACTTATTGAATAAAATCTAAGGAATTGGTCTAAAATAAACACACAAAAACATGACATTCTGAGATAATTTATCATAACAATTGAGAGTTCAAGATTCGGTCCAAAGATTAAGAAACATGTGCCACTGGGACGAAATGATTACAAAGGTTGAACCACAAACAAAGATGTTCAATAATTGTACAGCAAAAATTGCGACTGAGTAGAAAACTATGCCAAATGCAAGAAAACTTACAACGTCATCAAAACATCAAAATACAAAGGATGAAACTAGGAAAAAATTGCAGTTTAACCAAAAATGTTAAAGTACATAACGAAAAAAAACCACGTCAAAGTGTAGTAATGTAAAAGCTCTTCGCAGTATGAAGCGTATTGCACTTATTATACTCGTAACTACTTCATCATCATCAACAGCCTATATATGTCCCCGCTGCAGGGGCTCAGGCCTACTCTTCTACAGAGAGTGTTTGGGCCATAGTCCACCACGCGGGCCCAGTGCGGATTGGCGGACTTCACATGCCTGTTCAAGACATGCAGGTTTCCTCACGATGTTTTCCTTCACCGTTAAGCACTCGGATAATGTACTTGAATTGAAAAACAACTCATAGGTACACCCTCAGATTGAGAGTCCCGCGCCTTATCCATTGCGCCACCGACGCTTCTAACTACTTATATAGTAATATTTAAAATGTAAACTAATTATGATTCACAATGTACCGAGCGCACGCTCATATACGACGCGGCATCTGAATAACAACGAATCAATTCCATTCAACATTCATAAAATCAAGATGGGAAGGAGCAGTTAACTGATCACGCACCAGTTTCTCGGAAACATCCGCATTCCTCAACGTGTTCTCGGTAAGCAGCCTATGATACTGGATCTGTGAGTCATTTGCTTGACACTGCACCACAATTAACATACCAGTGAACTCTAGTACTCCATCAATCGATCCGGCACCGGTCTCTAACGACCAGCGCCGTACATTGCTAACGATCTATTCGCTGTAGGTACTCTTACATTCTGATGGAATCATCGCTCAAATAACCATTTCCACAGGATTGCAATTAGCCCAGTAATTTACCAGCTAGTGCGATAGTCTTCAACAAAGACATCTAAGGACTTTTCGGTTCGAGGACCCCATGGGACTAAGCCTTCACAGATACAGGAAAACGCATATTTTTCCTGGTAAAGCATGGTTTAATATACTTACATTTCGAAAGCTAAGTTACGGTTTTATTTATAGAGTGATCTATTAAAAAAAATCCGGATACGATTGTGAAATTTGGACATCACAAAGCACACTCATTAAGAAACTTTCAGAAACGGACATCAATAAAGATGTAGGAATAAGCAGCAATAAAATGCCACTGTCGTTGTCACGAACAAAACGAAACCTCTGTGTCACCCACACTAGTAAAGTATTCTGTGTCATCAAATCATTCACAAGTCCATTAATCATTAATAAAATGCTAGTTTTTACTGAGTCATCAGGCTGAACATTCCGAAGTACGGAAATGATTGGAATTCTATCAGCTAATCTATAAATGCCTCAAAAATGCAATTAGCACCTGCTGACTTTTAATTACGCTACACTTTATAGACAAGAGGTCTCTAGAGCTTTTTAAAAACCGATTTTTTGAATTAACAAGATTCTAAAGTTATTAGATCTATCGGATTTGTCTCGATATAGGGGTATTAATGATTTGGGCGATTGCTACTGTACTGTTGTAGTCACATTTTTGATTAGGGAGTATGCATAGCGACGGCCTTAGGGTAGCAAATAAAATGATTTATTGATTGATAGAACGACAGGAGCGGCCACTTTAGGGGCTATGGTGGGCGCTAAACGCAAAACGCCACCATTTACAGGAGTTTAACTGAAATACAATTTATGTGACGTAAAAGCATCAGCGCAAGAGCGCTGAAAGGCAATACCGTGTAAACCTTATCAAGAACTAGGGACGACCTGTGAGTGCAGATTTAGAGCCATATACGGTGTCAGGCAGCGTAGGAACACTTCTGTAGGACGTTATATCGCTCTTGTCTGGAATCGGTCTAGCTCAAAACTTCGAAGTATACGTATTGAAATAATAGCTTTTATTAAATAAGAAATTCTATAAAGTAATAGGTGAACAGAAGCAGAAAGCTCTAATGCATACGATTGAATTTATTTTCATCATCTGATGAAATTAAAAGCAAGCTCGAATCTTCTGAGTGAACAGCTTACACTCTACGGCCTTATAGTCACTTATTACCATCATATCAGAAGGGCATCTGCAAGCCCATTGAGAATAATACAAAGCGAAAACCCTTACCGGTTTATATGTATAAATTTTCCTTTTTTTTCCACAACTTTTTCCAACTATACTGTCGTTGAAGTTTACGCTGAACGCGAACAACACTGAATTAACCAAACTAAAGACGTTCAATTTCCGATCTCCCTTCTAGTACAAGTAGTAACAAAGCAGTAGAGTTGTCGAAAACAACCGTCGTCATTATGCACAATAGATTAGTGCGACAATTCGTGTTACACGTGTGCAACCGCAGTCTAAAACAAAAACAATTCGAGTGCACCGAGTCAGTGACCCTTGTCACAGAATTCACCGTCAAATAATGTATCACACGAAGAAGTGACACTCTAGCCTGCATTTGATCTATTTCTGGAATTTGACAGTGTCAAATTCGCTCCCAACTCCCACCCACACTCAACTTTTAAAAGGTAAATACGAGTAAGATAAGATTTATCATTTCATCGTCAGCTGCATACGGCATCTCTCAGACTCTCGCTCATAGATCAGTACTATTTATATACTATATAGTATTTTCCTTAATAGGATTAATAATTATCACCTGGATAGGCGGATTGAGTAAGCTCTTGTTGATACTTAGGAAGATGATGGCACCAATCTCCTGAAGCTCTGCCGTAGTCGTCATCGATTATTTAGGGAGATCACTTTATAAAGCCAGGAATATGGGTCCTTATTCTATCCAAAAACTTTTGTTAGTACGTACCAGCTCGTTATCCGGTAGCTCCAAATGACAGCACCGCTATCAGTCAGTTTCTTCTTATCCATAGATAAGATCATTACCATAGTAATGATAGCTTAATGGTAATCATTGCTGAGATTCGATTATACGTTTACTTTGAAACTATTGTTTCAAATCAATCTAGAGTCAATCACCGAAAATTCATACAATAACGTCGTTAATCCTTTAAAGTCTTGTGTTCTGTGAGTCAGACGGTAGATAATTGCATTGTGCGGTTCAGTGGTTTTCAATAAACATGTAAATTGGAAGTCAAAGTTCGATGTTTATGATTAATGGAAAACATCAACCGAAATTACTGTTCATGTATGAAAATTAATAAATTTGCAATTGTTTTGTTATTGTAGGGGTGCGTAGATCTAGATGTATTCCAATAAGAAGTAAATACAAAACGTTTGAGTGTAAAAACTTCCACATTTATTCAACCAATGAGGACAGTCTTTGAATGCATTATCCCTGGTCAATAACTCTTGACAACAAATTTCGTCCACACAAATTGGTTCCGTTCCGTTTTCTATCATGCACATGAACATGATGAAGCTCTTAATCAGTTGACTTAAGCTTGATTTTAATATGAGTTAAGAAACTTTTATTAAGTTAAACAATTTCTTGTCAAACCATAACAAGCTTTTGGATAGCACGGTGGCTAGCTAACAATAGCTAGCTAGTGGACAACGATATCGCCAAGTACATATTCGCCTTATTTAGTCAGCAAACCATTAAGTACTCAGGCATATAATTAGTGACCTGACCAGGGGTAATGTGATCACAATACTAGTAAATTTTCGAAGGGTTTGTGCCGCGAGGAGACGCTGAAAATGAACGTTCGAAACTGGTCACTCTAGCATCCCAAAAAAGTTTCTTTGCTGATCATTATAGCTTCATTATCAAATAAAAGCGTTTCAATTAGCATTTCTGCATACTTTGGACTTGGTTTCTTGTGCCAAAACTTTACATACAAAATAGGCAAATCCTTAGCCAGAAAATTAAAATGGCGACAATGTAATGACAGTTGAAGTTCTCGGCTTAATTAAAAAGAGAATGATTTTGTACAAACAAAATACTGCCGACAATGCAGTATTAGTATTTTTCTATAATCTGTAGATTTTTACATGATTTTGTAAATAGTTAACATCGTGCAGGCCGGATTTGAAACCTCGTTTAATTATGGAATGAATGATGAAACGGAATATGTAAAATTCTTTATTATATTTTTGCGCTAACAGCGTTATTTACAATGTAAATACAAAAATATTATAGTACAATGCCATTTACAAGCTTTCTTTCTGGGCTTGATTGCAATTCAGTGTGGTTAAGTCTTAAGATTCTTAATGCATTCTTTATTTATATACAATTTGATACCTTTTATGTAAGTACCAGAAACAAACAGTAAGTGCACTTCTAAGCTATGAATAGCCCTTAACATTCCTCATGAAATGCACCTTTAGCTCTTTTCATTTATCTAATTCCTGTGCACTAACAACCGTCTAATGAACTGTTTTCGTTCAGGTTAACATACAATAGGGCAGGTGGTTGTTAAATATGACTTTTTGCAACTGCATTCGAACACAATACTTTGTATTTATTAAAATATCCAACACAGGTTTTTTGTTAATTGTTTTGAATGAAGCATCTGCATAACAACTACCCTGTTAAAAGAACCCAAAATTGGAGTGAAGTGGACACCTGTTTAGAATTTGTTGTAGTGGCTGTTAGTATCGAAGTCCGGCGCACGCGCAGGCATGCACACATGCCCCCCCCCCCTCCTCCGCCTCTCTCCTACCCCGCTGTCGCCCGGGGCGCCGCTCACCATTCATCGGAATGCAGGGCCTGTACTTCGGTACACCTCATTATCAATAGCAAGCATTTGCCTTATTTGGGTTTTATTTTATTCGAAAACTAGTGAAACAAACGTTAGTGGGCTTGACAATGTTAAACCATAAAGGGCACGAGACCGAAATTTTGGTTATTGGTTACGCACGCGTGATATATATAAGATGAGACAAATTTCTTCAACGAAAATTCAATAAAATAATGAAAAACACCACCGAATATTAGCAATCTGCGACATGTTCAATCAAAATTCATATTTTGCTAAAAATCAACCAACTAGAAAATGACCCTACCCACCATCGTCATTGCTAACCAAAGCACACATGGAACTTTTCGTTTCAAACCATTAACATCTCCATATACGGTATAAGAATGTGACGAGATCTTCACAACAATATCGTGCATTTGACAGTTACAGTGGCATTGCCTTTAATAGAACTTAGAGCCGTGTGTTTGCATCGCCCGGTGCATGCAACGACGTTAGATTAGAGTCTAGTGCAGTACACTGCTGCATGAAGTAAGCGTGACTTGAAAGTGACGTGTGGTGCACGGGCTTTGTAAAGCGAACTCGGGTAGTTTTGTCTTGGAGATGGGTTACGGCGAGTGGCGTCGGGTGTGAGGGCACGAGGCACGCACGGAATGCGCGGCCCTCGGCGCCGGTTTACAAATAGAAGGGCCGCTCTAGCGCGGACTGCACGTGTGATACATTGCCGCTATCAATCTGTTGGCGGTGATCGCTGCGCTTGCGCCTCTAGCGCATGCCTCGCGACTCTTATCAACTGACCGTTCAAAAGTGACAATATACAGTTTAACGAGTGATGTTAATTTCAGTGAAAACTGTGCCAATAGTGCTTTTTGCGTTATTCTAATTTATTTCTAACTAACTTCTGCCCGAGACTTCGCCTGCGTGGATTTTAGAACTTATGGAAACTACTTGCTCGATTGGCATAAAAAGCACACTCTTTTCCCGGCTTATTAACTATCCCAATACAAAAAGTCAAGTCGTTCCAACGTTCTTTTGGTCGTGAATGTATGGGGAAATGAATCTTTTTTGTGAATTTATCCCTCGTTTTAGTAGTTACTCTGCTATTCGGGTAGGAGACAAATTTAAAAATCAAAGCTCATAAAAATCGGTTCATCCGAACTTGAGTTATAAATTGTGTAACTAACACGACTTTGTATGTTTGTTGTTGACTTATATATGTATAAAAATTAGATCAAGTCTGAAAAAGTCGTATTTTATTAAACCTCATCTTCAGTTTAGAAACAAGCTCCATCATTACAATTATTCGTAACATATTTGTAATAGAAACACAGACTTATGCATCAGCTGTAAACTTCAACAATAAAACGGAAACCAGCCCTACCGTTCAGATAACAAATCAAAGGCGTATACAAACAAGAGCCGGTGGGTAGAGGATGCGATCCGACAATGAATCTATTAGTTGTTTAGTTAGAGGACCCCGGGAAGGGACGGACGGACGTGAATGACATCTCGGAGGGTCGTTTGTCGGGCACAAGAAAGCGATCGCGATGCGTTCGCTGACCCCGGCAGTGTCCGGACGTCACGGCTGAGAGAAGCCGAGTGCAGCTCACCGCACCGCACCGAGACCGCGTCCGGAAAGTCTGCCCTCGCGCGCGCTAGATACACTACATGCTACTTCATGTCTATGCAGACAATGCTTATTACAAACATATTAAATATACAATTAAAATAGATTTTATTAATTGGGTAGGTGATATTATGCTCTCATTCGAGAAACCGTGTGAAAAGATAAACAGCGCTGTCAGAATTTTTCTATACGACGAATACTTTTCCTAACAAAACCCATCGAAAAGTGATTCTAGTCACGTGGTGCAAAAATGCTTCATACAGCGTTGGACCGTTAAAGTGTATGAAACTTTTAACCGTATTCGAGTTATCTTTTAACGTATTTATGTTACCACCCCTTATTAAAAAAATTACAGTTTACATAACACTGTAAAGATTTTTCATTCACTTTATTATTAAACCAATCTAATAAAAAAAATACTTTCGAATCTAATAAAAGAATTTTTGGGCTTATTTGCTGTAAAACCCCACAAAAATATTTAATTAATTACATATTTCAAATTTTAAAAGAGTTTTAAATTGCCATTTATGGTTTTAAATACAAGGTAACCCATCTATAATTAAAATATTATGAATCCATTTTACAGTCTGCAATTTTCATAAATTTTGTATATATCATATCACCAATATCATTAATCAATGTAAATATACTTCTATAGCTTACCAACGCGTTTGAAGTGCTTATACCTTTTAGTTTAGTGGTTAGGTTATGTAAAATATTGAGAGCTAAAATAAAACAATTATCGGAATACCTATCAATTTGGCAGACGAAAACCTCATATTAAATTGATTTAACAAAACCTTCATCGACTTTGTAGACAAATAGAACTATAGAAAAAGATTATTATTTTTTCATTTCTTTTATAAATTACATATTAGGAAGGAAAAGTATTACAAAAATCAGTTTTTTGTTAATAAATAAGTAATTTAAATACTTGTTATATTAAAATGTTATAAAAAATACGAATATCAGTATGTGTTTTATATCCAGGTGTAAATTTGTGAGCCAGTTATATATTTTGTACAACTTTCAAGATTTTAAAATTAAATTAGTCGTCCGTTAGAAAAACTACTTTTCTAAAAATCATTATTTATAAAGTATTATTACTATAAAAATGCAAATTGTGCTTCACAAACGTCAGATATATATTATAATTTATAACGTAGCACAGTTTTGTTTAATTATTATTTTAACAACAGTTTAAACACATAAATGCCTTTGATTTCTTTATTGTTTATGTAAGTTTTATGTAATGATATAAAATAAATCACACAACCGAACATAACTGTCTCCACAAATCCGATGTAGGGTATTCTTATATTACCGATTTTTGAAATACCCTCCTTCCGTCTTCTTCAACATACTCCTGTTAATATAAACAATTTTACTCGTTTATTGTAAGTATTTTCGGTAATTAATCACATTAATACAATTACTCACACATTAAACAAACATAAATCACATACTTTAAAAAATGTAAAATTGTCACACGAGGGTAAAAGTAAAACCGCAAGAATCCAAACATCCGCCATATTTGATTTTAGCAGAGAACATCACGTGATTTTATAAAATGCGCTTCCAAAAAAGATTCTTACATATGTATTGCAATAAAACATGAGTGAAATTATATATGTTTTTTAGTTTTGGGTATATATATTTATACCACCACTCATTTATTCATTAGTAATAAAAAGTAATATGTATATAGTTATATAAAATGTTTACGCTTGTAAGGTAAACATTTTGCGAAATTTATAATATTTTGTATTTATTTTAATAAAAGACAGCAATAATATCGATAAAATCATAATAATAGTCATTAAAAATTTACGAAATTCAGGACCTACGATTCTTTTAAACACAAAACATTGGCACAATTTGACGTGGTGGTCATTATAATTACGCTTTGTAAATGTTTCCTATTCATCTCTTAAACATTACAAAATTGTTAATACACATTTGACACAAAAATGGAACCGCAAATTTTATTTATATGTATACACATTTTTTATTTTAGAAGATTAAAAAGCCAGAATAATTGACAATACTCTTCTACAGCATAATTTATTTTCATAAATACAAATGTATCAAATGGGTTGATAATACCTACTAAAACCGCCATATTGAATCGCCATTTTGGTTTTCACATGGTCCACCGTGGTTATTATGCATTTCAACGACAAATGCTATTAATATTATCATAGGTTTAATTTTAGGTAGGCTAAGTTTACTAACAAATCTAATTTAAAATCTGTATTTGACATGTAAATATTTTGACATTAAACATTTTGACATTAAAAAAATTTAATCATTAAAAAAATATATTACTCTGTGCATGAATAAAACATAAGTACATAAATGAGAATAATACCAAGCAAATTTAGCTTTTCATACACATATTTTGTTAAATAAAATATAAACTTGATAAATAGAACTAAGAACCATTGGCGCCAGCGTGCCGCGTGGTAAACTGTTAAATTTGTTTTGTAAAAGTTTGTTTTTATCTACAAGCTAAAGTATAGTCACTGTGGTAAGATTAGATAGGCACAGCCCTACAGAGTGATAACAACGGGCCTCGGATTCCAGAGCGATTTACACGCCCCACATTATGTTACGTACTTAGACACATTTTTGTCCCAACAGAAACGAGTAAATACTTATTGTTTTATTTTTCACTGCTTAGATTACTTTTATAGTTTTTTATTTTTGGTAAAATAATATTATAGAAGAAAAAAAACTTAACAATTGATTAATGTAAAACTTAAGTGTTTTTTTCCTCTGAAATGATATAATTAAATTTTTAAAATGTATCGTTTACTTTTTATATTCATTTGTCAAATTCATATGCTTTGATAAAATATGTCAATGAAAGTTGACATTAAATTAATAATTTTTTTAATAAATGCAAAAGTTTTTTTTAATTATAATAAGTAGTTTTAAATAGGCAATACCGAATAGAAAAGAATCGAATGAATTTAAAAAATATACTATGAATCAATTTATAATATTAAGTTTTTGTGAGACGGCAATACCGTCCGCGCGTCGAGAAGACGCAAGCGCAACCTTACCGCTGCGTGTGGCAACACTGGCGAACACTTTTTGAGCACTTTTTTCTCATCTACCCTCAGTAAAACTTAGCGCCTATCGAGTATTATCAAAAAACTCGATGATTTAACACAATTTCACTATTTTATAGACGATTTCTAGACCCATAGTATACAACTATGAAACATCATGTCTGACTCCTGAAAAAAGATTATTATTTACACGCTTTAAGGATTTATAGTGTTCTAATTTTACATTTTAAAATCAGGTTTGATTGTTCTAGATAATAAATTTTTATTTTATATTGATATTTGGTTTTTAAATATTATATAGCCGTTGATTAACGATTCACCAACCACTCCTGGATGAAAATTGTATGATGGATATTGAATGCAGCGTTTATTTAAAATATTAGAAAATTATAATTTGAAAAAACATTTGACTGATGGGTTAAGAAAATAAATTATATAACTTTTTCATATCTTTTTTTACTTAAATTTAAGTTACAGCTGATGTAAGCAACAAATGATGCTTTACAGTTGTGAACAAAGTTTTCTAAGAATATTAATAAAACGGAAACCTAAAGTATATTGCAATCAAACTTTACAAGAATATAATGTTTATATATCCTTATTAATAATGTAAGCACAATAAGTATTATTTTCTTTTTAAATAGCAATATATAAGAAATATTTGTGTGTCCATCGGATAGTCTTACGAAGGTATGCTATGGTAGTCTTTAAAAAAGCTTTATATAAAATAATAAGATAAAATAATAATTGATGATGTTTTATATTATTAGTAAATAAATATTATTATTTATCTTTTTACTCATTCTTTTTATAAATTCAATTATTATTATTTTTGAAAACGAATAAAGCTCAATATATATTTTATTTTTCTGTTGAGATTGAGTCAAGTGTTTTATAATTTAAAAAAAAGCAATTTAATAGGAAAAGCATGTGTTACAGTTCTCGCACGCTATGTTTGCCTCTCTGAAGTTAGCTCTCCGGAATTTCTCACATGTACAGTCGGAATATATGTGTATTATTTTCGATAATAACTATCCCTAGATGACATAAAACTATAGAACATTTCTTTTCACCCGCTAACATGCCTTGACTCCCATAATTGATACTTCGCAGCCTTTTGTAGCTAACTTCATAGGGGCAAACTTATTTTGCGGGTACTGTACTGTTGTCATTATTATGAAGAGAAATATTCTGTTGCAAACATTGCAAATATATTTCAAAGACATGTATTGTGGTTGTTTCTTAGTGTTTTGACTCAAAATATCATGAAAATGCTCAGCATTTTTAAAGATTAATATAATAATTGTGTGATTTTTAAAACGTTAAAAGAATACTTATAGGTATGCTACAATTATTTTAAATAGCTAGAATGTTGTTATTTAAACATCGGAATTTTTTCAATTAAAAAACCTGTAATGTAATGTTGTTGTAGTGCAATATGCGTTTGTACTAATATTTGTTGCACTATTTTTATAGTTGTATTGTGTGTTCTGAATGATTCAATCTGTGTCCGAGCACGGTCAGCGGCAAAGTGGATAACTAGTGGCGAAATTGAATTATTACTGTGCAACTTAGAACTTTTAAAATAAAAATAATACTAATTGAAAACTTTATTAAGACAAGTGTACTTTCTAACTTATAAATGATTATTTTTGTTACCTTTAAGATTTTTCTTTAATTGAAATAACTGATGTCAAAATAAAATATTTAATTTAGTATATTTATAAATATATTTATAACTTATACTTGACATACGCAGTAAAATATCAAAAATTACTTTACTGGCTAGCCAAACTTATTGAGTTTTCCAAAAAATTAATGTAACAGTTAAAATAACAAAAGAAAACTAATAATCCTCCTAAAATGTTAAAAATAGGATATTTATAGTTACAAGGGGCTGGTTTATTTTTAACTACAAGAATAGTTGAATATATTCTATTACAAACTATTAAGTTTATGTTTTTCAAAGAACATCAAAACTTAGCATCATGATCATATTATTTATTAATTTTCCATGTAGTTTCATAATTCAAATTATGAACATTCAGAAATCCTTATTTTAAATAAGTTATATTATAGTAAAATATTTTTATTTCTTCTATTGAAACTATTCAAAGCCTCCATATATTTAAAAAAATATTGATTCCATCTAACACTATGAATATCAAACTAAACTGTTTGGGTGATTTTTTAAACTTTAATCGTTTATATTTATTTATTAAAGGAGAAATGAAAAGCTTTACATATTTATAGCACAGTAAAATATTTAGAGAAGGGCCTGCACACTATAGTTACCATAAAAGCTAACATCATTTAAAACATCTACAAAAGGGACTTTGGTGAAGTTGTTGTTTTATTTGTAAATTAATACAGGCGGGCAGGAGGGCCTTGAGTGGCGTTCAGAAGGTTGTGACGGAGCTGTCATCAATGTTTAAATGTTAATCTATGAAGATAAGTAGAACATAATGAATATAGTGAATTATGCAAAATGAGTGTGATGTGTGTATCATTGTGGTGAGTGTATGGGTGTGATAGTGTGATCGGTGCCACGTGGCGCGGGGCGCGGGGCCGCACGGCGGCGGTGCATGTCAGTTTTCTGGAAAAATTGTCAAAAGTAGCACAAAGCGGGACGGCGCGGCGCGTGGCGGAGCGCCGAGCAATTCGCGAGGCTCGGTGCGCCTGTGTGCTGCGCAAGTAGCAATCGCGTCGCGCGGATGTGTGAGTAAAGTGAAGGTCGAATATTTTGTCCCTACTCCTCGGTCTATTGGTGTTCACGAGTCGCCGATGTGATAATGCGGTGTCGTTGTCCCGCTCGCACTGATGGTTGTCGACGCGCGCGGAAAGAGACGGCCTGCGGTGTGCGCGTGCGCCGGAGCCTCCGCCGGCGGCGGCGCGGCCTGCCCTCATCAGTCTCCCCGCGGCGGGGAAGCAGTACGCGTGTGCGACTCCGCGTCCGGCCGACGGCCGCCGCGCGCACCGACCGCTTTGCGTCGTACACAGAATATTTTTAGATAACAGCGTGAATAATTTATTCGCAAGTTAGTGATCGCGCGCACTTTCGCGGATATCGGCGTCGGCGCATGCGGGCTCGCGCGCCGTGCACGAGGCGGCGGCGGTCGGGCGCAGGCCGCCGCTGCGGAGACGTCCCGATAGGTAAGCTGCGCACTTCCTGCGCGCGCGCCGCCATGTTCGGTCGGAACGTCACTTCCGCCGAGACCGGAACCGGCGCGAGCCGTGCGGACAGCAGGCCCCGAGCAGAGGGCCCGCGGCGACGTCGCCGGCGGTTGCACCGACCGACGGTGCGGGAGCGCTCGCCTCAATGAGCGACGGCACTCGATTCATAAAATGTCGGCGCGTTCCATTGACGCGGCGGCGCTGTGCTACGACGACCGTTCACTCGTGACCCTCGCGTCTTCGTATATTCATGTCCCCAAGATAACACCGTAACCTCTTGACTTCTTGTTTTATCATCGTTGTTTAGTGAGAGCCGCCGCTCCGGAGCCGGACGTGGTGCCAAAGTGATGTAATTACTGTGACCGTACGACCGTTACAAAATTCGGTAAACTGTGAATTGTTGGTGCATAGTGATACCATTTAGTGAAACCCTACAGCCGCACACAATGGAATGTCACATCCAGTAGAGTAAGATTAGATTGTTAATATTTTATTAACTCGTTTCTTTCTTCTTGCTACTGTTTGCCGGAAGTTTTCAGAAGATAATTAATAACCTCACTGTACTAATAAAGTTAGAGTGCAAAACTACCCTCCTTATTTTTTATTAACAATAACTGAACTAATTTGCACATTCAATTTTTTTATTTTAATGGAAGATTAAATACTTTTAACTATCTTCAAACATTTCCCAGCCAATTTGACACCTTCAAACATTTTAAATGAGGGTATTCGCGAAAAGACAAAACTAATGGCAGACTGACGGGCCGGTGCGGGCGGGCAGCACGTTGCCGACAGGACGCACGTCACCAGGGCATGACGTCTGGTGTGCTGTTCCGCTCGCACACTATCTCTGCACTCGTCTAGTTCCGCTTACCCTCCGCTGTTCAATGCCCTCGGCAACGGCATCTACTGTCTACCCTCGTTGTCGACTTTACAAGTTCTCATACTGTTAGCAAGATAAATATTGCAAAAAAAAATGATAATAAATAACATTTTTGGCAGTATTTATATAAATACAAATCAGTAGTAGTAGTAAGTAGATTAATTAGTCATCAATTAAATAAATACAGACACGCCATTTATATAAGCAGGCTTTGGTTTTAAATGTTACATTTATCGGCTTGTTTTTCTGGATTTTTCTTTAAGATTGAGTAGATTAATCAATTTTACAGTAAGAAAGTTTTTAAAGATTGTATGCTATCTATGTGTTCATATATTTTTCACTCTTTTGATGTCTTATAGTTGATGCTAACGTCATTGATATCATATGTAATCTTTAAAAAAAAATTAAAATCACCAACTCATCATTTAACAATTTCATATAGTTTGGCATTAAATTGTTTTATAACCAAGAGTGTATTATACAAATTTTTTATCTATATTAATAAATTTTCTTTTCATAAATTGGGAAAAAATTGAAATTTTAATCTTGCGTTTTTAATTTTTACACATGTGATGTTTTATTGTCAGGAATATTTTTAAACCAAAGGCATGTTTTACTTGTAGGGGTTTTCGCATTTGCATCTTTGATGCAAGGTTCATTAATGTTATATTAGAATGTTTTTAAAAATTATTAGTACCAAATAAATTTGCACAAATAGCGAACTAGATACAGGCTTTATTAGTATTATTTTTAAAGTGATGAAGCATCAGAGTTATAATTTAGACGGACCTAATCGTACCATAGGTTAATTTGTATACCTATATTGATCAGATAATGAAGGAAGGTACATCCCAGGGCTAGTGCATTAAGTGATACGACGGACGCAACGACGTGATCTGTGAGTCAGGTGTCGGGCTACGTCAGCGACACGTGTGCCGTGTGCCCTCGCCTCGCCTCGCTCACTCCACTGAGTCACAGCATCTCGTCATGACGTCACGCTCAGCGGGCCAGCGCCCTACCAACATTCCAACCTTTGATCTATTTACATCGATAAATCACTTTATACTATTTTTATCAAATATTTTTTGAACTAAAATAAATGTTAAACGTTTGTTAATGAGGATATGCTTTTCTGCTTTCGGTTTAAAAGTAGAAGGTAATGTATTTTTTATTTACTGACTTTCACAATTCGGTTTCGTTGATTTTCTTTTAGCTTATCTAGGAATTGGTATTGCTTAATAATAACTGATTTGTTTTAATAATTTTCTCCATCGCTTTGGCATAGTTCCTGGGTGACACAAGATACAAAATTATAAACCAGAACTTGTTGTATCTCATTGCGGTACTGTTATTTATCATTTAGTTTATTCAACCTATAGTCAAATTAATCTTTTATAGGTACGTTTACATCAATCAATCACGACATATTTAAACTTTGGGATCAGAAATACAATTCATGGCAAAGGAATACATGACCAGATAGAAAAATGCCAACATTTTGAAATGAATAACGTTGATTAAAAGTATTTTCATGGATCTGCTGGTTCACTTGTATTCGCGAGATAACATTTTTGGGGGTGAAAATTCGGGTTATTCAAATGCTGCAATTTCGATGAATGTAGCAATTTTTTTTCTTAAATTTACCCAGAAGTAGGACATATTGTTATTACGACAAGGAGCAAAACTAGGAACTATTTTACATTCTTTAATGTGTGTAGCGACGTTGTTTCTATTTCGATAATTTTTATAGTATATATAGTATTACGGTGACACATTTAGGTACCGGCGACGCCTACAAACCGCCAAAGCGCGTGGTGCGCCTCCGCTTCCGGTGCAATCCACGCGGCGCGGCGTGGGCGCGTGTTTCACAAGCATTTCCTTCGTCACGCTTCCTCCCACAGAGGGATATATCCTCGGAGTTTGGTGCCGCGGTCTTTCACTCACCTTTACAGCGCATGTACGAACGTTTACTGAGTAGATAATATTCAGCAGAAACCACTCGGTTCCTACAGCTTTTAGGTATTTACACAGCCTAAAAAAACTATTTATTTTTTTCTGTTTAGAATCTGTTTATTCTATCCCCAAAGTGGTGCCTTTCAATAATGAATAAATTCAAAAGAAAATTTGTAAATGCTTTCCTGAATAGAATGTGTCAGGATTTTTTTACAATTCTCCTCGCATTGTAGAGAACATAAAACTTATAAATTCGTCATCAACCGCTAACATTTGTCGTTTCCGAAAGACAGTCGGCACAGAACCTTATAGTTGGCACGCGATGCAAGCCGTCGTCGCGACACCGCGCCGGGCGGCAGCGGGCGACGTGTAGGACGCACAGACTGTATGCAAATGTCACATTACTAAATTGGACAACTGTTATTGTATCCGGAGTCATGAATGCGACTATTTCTTCATTCACGATCACATTCTTGGTCAAAACTCCCGAACGTTCTCTCGACAAATACCGATCATCGATTTCCTTTCGTCCATGACACGAAATAAATAGAACCCACATCTTCTACACTGGAAGTCATCTATGTGGCAGTGGAAATGTTAACGCTTTTATGGCCCCATGTTCCCTAATTCGAACTATACAAGTTTCGTATACTCGTATGTATTACAGAACGAGACATCAATCCGCTGTACCGACAGTTTCGTTAGCACATTGTGTGATATGGCGAACATTTCTCAGACCCACGATAAACCATTATGCGTCCGAACAAAAACTGGTCATTATAAAGGGATATAAAGACTGCACCGGCGCCGTGGCTTCCCAGAACTGGGGCCATTCTTATTTCGCGCTCCCGCCTTATTCACGGCCTTTTTTGTAAGGTTTTGGTCATTTTTTTTCACAGGAGCGGTTCCCTTGTGAGAGTTTCAAGGAAATGGCTTATTGGGTTTCGTAGTGGAGCGGTTATCTCAGTTGATCGGCGGCGTCGGTCGCCTGAGACCCCGAGAATGAGATGAGAACGCGTCAACGTCTCACACCGTCTTGCTGCTCACAGCTTGCACCGTACCGCATTCCTACAGACAATTTACATGTCATCAACGCCTGGCGTCGCCACTGTAGCGCCCATGACGTCATCATTTATTACTGGAAGTCTTGTCTACGCCAGTTGATATGTTCGTGACGATAGATGGCGCTCACAATTTATTTTGTAAATACATTCAGGTTCTCACAATATATATTTGAAAGTAACTAAGGATTAGTATTTTCATATCGTCGACTGCGCTGGTGGTTAGAATGGAGAATGTTTTTTGGTTTCGAGAAGACTCAAAAGCTCCTTCTATTTAAAATACTGTTGGTAGGTGTTCGACAAATCATCTCTTTTAATCTTATTTCATGATAATCCCTACAATGAAATGCTAAACTAATACGGTGTATTGATAAGCCGGGACAGGGAATGTCGTTGAAATTAAAATTGTTGCTAAAAATGTCGTTTTCTAGGATAATTTATAGCAGTTTTCAGTTTAATTAATAAGTTTGTATTTAACGGGAATTCTTTCAGAGGCTTTCTCTCCATACAAAGTTTATTTTATCATAATGTTTTTAAATATAATAGCTGACTTGGATAAGTAATTACTAATTACATTAAGTTTCATACCATACCGGTACGGTGTGAAACTGATAACCGGATAACCTTAAACTAGTGTCTATAACTTACTGGGGCAATTTAAATTGAGCTATGTTTGCTTGCTTGGGTCAAGTAAGAAAAATTGATGTATATAGTTATATATTTATTTATGATGTAATATATCTAACATGCATACGTTATTACAACTTTCACATTTAATAATTTTAATGTTAACAATGTAATATTAAATTAACGACAAGCACGTCATTGATGATACCACAAGTACGTATTTCCATCCCATTCAATTATTTAAATTGTACTAATTGTGTTTAATGCAGTTCATTGGAAAATATAAATTTAGCTGAAATACATATAAAAAAATTGTTTATGCATAAATTATAATGTTAAAAACAGAACAATCGTGTGTTGTGAGCATATTGGTAGGTAAATTAGAAGGAAAAATATATTTTAATTAATTTAGTTTTCCTCTATTATTATTTTTTGCTGTGTGGTTTTGGAATAGAACCCATGTAATCCGGTTGAGTGTAAAAGGGGACTAAGGGGAAAACACTAGATTGGCAGCAGGTACTCTTATTTATGAACCACATTTTAGTACTGCGATCCACGATCTATCGGCAAAGCGTGGGTATGGTAAATCCCCTCATCCCCCCTCGGAAGTCCGACGTGTTTATTATTCGAGGCAGTATCAGGTCCAGTAGTGTGCTTTAGCAGTTGATGATGGTGGCACACATTTTAATAAAATTACTACTCTTTTGGCACGTCGCTTCATAAAATAAATAAAAATAATTTTATCTCATCAATAAAGTGGACTGTCTCTGTTAACTTGCTAGTCCTAGCGGAGATAATACTGTTTGTACCAACGATTTTAATTTTAAACATATTTAATGACTCAAATTCTTTGTATGTTTTTAATAAAACTTGCCTAATAAACAAATGTTTCAGTTAATCAAGTAATTATTGTATAGTTATAAATTTGCAGTTTCAAAAACGGCTGGAACGATTTCTTTAAAAATTACAGATTTTGATGTTTTGTCGTCTAGAAATTAACAACCAAGGAATTTTCCTTAAAAAGGCGATTTTTGGAAGGGGGGGGGGGGGGGGGTCTGGGCGTTTGGGGACAATTAATATAATAAACTCATAATCTCAACCAGTCTCAGTTATTTGCAAGATGCTCAAAAATTAATTTTCGTTTGTGTAGACTTTTCAATATTAGTTTTTCCCTGTTTTCAGTTGAGGCGAGTCGTGAGGGATGGAAATGGCGCAACCAGGTGCCGCGGAGATGTAGATTTGAAGAACAAGCTCTGGAAAGCATCCTGTGTGCAGAATATTAAAGCTGATGACAAATGGTATGTAAGCAATGCGAGTTTTTACAAGATTTTCTATTCTCAATTTATAATTTGACTGCATACATTTTACAACACATAAGATGCATGTGTTACGAAATTATCAAAACATAACAGAGTATATAGAAAAATTATTTCTGGCGGAAATTATGACCAATAGATGAAAATATATAAACAATTATGAGAATGACTTCTATGATGTAATTAAAGAAGTACAACAATCCTTAGGGTAGGTACGCAGGGCGATCTATTCCGATGACAGTAGATAGCGATGGTAGTCATATACAAGTAGCCACTGAACTCTCAGTAGTTGTAAGTCGGTGTTAGTAAACATTGCGTAGCTGAAATATGGATGTTGTTTAGGTGTGCGCGCAGGTCACGGGCCCTTATTGAGGGCAAAGGGAAGTTATAAATCTGTCGGCGCGAACAATGGCGCGATAAGGTGCACCTTGCGCCCGCGACGATAATGCTCGCACCCCGCGCCCTACTCCCCGCCCCGCCGCACGTCAAACTTCATGATTCCGTTGGCGCCACCACTGGTGGTAAATCCACTGGCGAAATGTGTACTGATGAAGGGTACGTAAGGTCACAGCCCGAACACTTCAAACAAATATTGTGCTGTCTGGTCCTATTCCCATACATCGATCGGTGGGAGGCGGTGAACGTCCATTCTACACATATATTAATTTTGTGATAGTAGTAGATAGTATTGTCGATAAATGTATAAAGGGTGATATCAATATAAAACTTCAATGGTATAGGTAGATGGGCGTGTCAAAATTGGTGATACTTGAACCGTGTTGGATCATGTTATTATAGCCAATTTTTTAAAGAAAAATACACTGTTCAGTAAAATTGATCTAATAAAGAGCTACTTGTGTATGTAGATGTTCTACTATGATGACCTACCGTGAGTTCTGCGAACCACACAAATGCTTCGCGTTATTATTAAAGTGTTCTTAGCAATCTGAGAGCACATTCTGCAGTCGGGGACCGGATTCGATACGTTTAGATGTAACATTCCTCCGCTATTGAAAACTTTGCCCCTTTTGTACCGGCTGTTTGCTTTTAGCACCATGTTCAGTTAGCTCTCTGAGACGAGGTGTTCCACTTTGGCTTGAACTGTTGTGAATCATGCTTACTTAGTCGCTTGCTTAGTGCTTACTTAATCGTATAGCACCGTTCTAAACATTAACAGAATGTTGGAGAACTGCTCTTGGTCTCGAAAGAAACTTTTGAGTTGAGAGAGCTTAATTATTCGTTATTTCAACTGATTTCAAAAAAGGAGAAGAGTCTCAATTCGACTTTTTTTTTAATGTTTGTTACCTCAGGACTGTCGACTGGATGAAACGATTTGGAATATTCATTTTTTTAAAAGTTGGTGCTTCCTGTGTGGTCCCATTTCATCTGGTCTAGTTTTGACAATGGCATCCATAAGAAAACCATATAAGTCTTAATTTATTTTAGGGGATGAATGATGTAGACTTTTAGGGCAGTTGAAGTCGGTTTCTAGTTCTTTTTGAACGCGTTAATTATATTATGAGAAATTATGAAAACTAAATAGACTGTGGCAATAAAATCATACATGTAGTTAGATTTATTTAATTCGAATGTCGTTTGTTTTGTCAAGGTTTAAAATTATGAAACAACCCTCAATTGGTGTAAGTCATTTGCTTTTCATAAATTCATTTCTTTTATTCTTATTTTAGTATTCATTGCAATTGCCAAGAGAGATATATACATTTGTAAGTACATGTATGTATGTAGAGAAGTTTTAAAGAGCCGTAGATTAGAGTCCTTGTGTTAAGTACATGACAACAGTTATTTCTGAGTAGGTGTATAATCCTCGGTTGGCGACAAGCGAGTGAGGGGAAAGTAGAGGTCGACCGTAACCTTATCGGTCATTGACCTTCACACCTAAACCGAGCCCCACATCTCGCTCGGTACGCGTTCGCACGAACGCCGCGTTTATTTGACAAAGTTTACACTTAATTTGGGGGCCGACTCGACCGACTTTTTGTCTAAATCATCCTGGCTAGTCGCTTGATGCTTTTGGTAATCAAAGGTGAGCATAATGGACTACATCAACGTTATTTTGCTACCAAATACCATTATGCTGGTCAGTATTAGATATTTAAGTTATCAATTTCTGAACACATTATGAATTTTCATTCTTTCATTCAAAGTACAGTTGCTAGGATCTCTTTTTGATAAATTTCAATCAAAGCTATAGATTTGTGGGTATTTTAATTATTGATTGGAAGAATTTCTGTAGTAAAGTAAATCATGTTTCAGAACAGGTTTTTTCTTACAAAGTTACGCCACTAGACAAAAGCATTATGTATACAGTTTTCATGAGAACAAGCTTTGTCTTATTGCCTAAAATATATATTGAACTCAGTGTCCTACATTTTAAGACTGTAAATTGAGCACTTTACACGTGTAAGACTTCAGACGCTTGATGAACAAAGGCTTCGAGCGATGGCATCATTTTGAAGCTTTGTTGAGAAAGTCTTGCGAAAGCCAGACATTTTCGTGGGTTTTTATTAAATTATGAATGTTTATGTTACAAATTTAACTTTTTAAATATTATTTACATAGAATATTAGTTATTAAAGTTACATAAATTGATTTCTGGGGCGCTTCAATAAGAGTACCTGGTTCATGGATTACAACATACGAATTATGTGTCTTGGGTGGACAATTAGTAGTTGAGTGAGGTGAACTGTGAGCTCCAAGGATAACTTACTGCGATCGCGAATCCACTATTATTGGTGATTGGCATAATGCGTAATTTTTTTCGGAATTTCTTAAAAAATTTAATTTGCACCATTTTGTTTGAACCATTACTTGTTTTTCTTTTTGTAGATAGTTGGCAAATCCAACACATATAGGAATTTCAGGGATTTTTGCCAAAAGTTTAAAGGTCCGGAAGACGACCCTGCACTACTAAGATTTCAAGCCAGCCTAATAGTGATTTACATGCTTTGTTCTGGGTACCTTTCCACCTTTTCCTGTAAAATTACACAACCATTAGGACCGCATAGTTCTGTACCTATTGTTAGTTGAGATCCCGCCGTTACAAACGGAGCGTTTCGCTCCACCGTTCACTGTGAGCACCGCTAAGGAGTGGAACTACGTGCCAGATTCCATGTTTCCTTAGCGTTTCCCTAGCTAGCTAAACGTTTCCCGGTAGGTGGTCGCCACTCAAGAACTCTTACTCCCCATCGGTCATCCGTTCTTCGTGCGCTGTGGCCTGCCCATTGCCACTTCAGCTGACCTATGTCGGTGACCTTAGTTCGTCTAAGGATTTCCTCATTCCGGACACAGTGAAATTCCGAGCATAGCTCGTTCCATTGCTCGCTAAGTGACTTTGTGCTTGTTTATTCGGCCCACAGTAAAGGATCACGTTTCGGTTCCGTATGTCATCACTGGCAACACGTACTGATTAAATACTTTTGTCTTCAGACATTGAAGTATTTTGGACGAGAAGATATGCCGAAACTTCTCTAACGCTGCCCAGTCGAGTTGGATTCTTCGGTTGACCTCTTTATCGAAGTTGGACCTACCTAGTTGAACTATCTGTCCCGAGTATACATATTCGTCTACAACTTCGATGGTAGTTCCCAACTACTAACGTCGCTTTGTTAAGAATGAATCCGGATTGCGCCACTGTTTGTGCAGTGTTTTGACCATGATGTTTTTCACACATAAGTCATATACTCGCGTCAGCGTCACACAAAATGCATCGTTTCCAACAAAAATGATTTCGTTTCCTTACGACACCTATGACACTGTCCAAGAATAAGATCACCCCGATTCAGGAAATGGGCAATCCTCCTATTATGGCAATTCCCCTCATAGAAAGACGAATTGAAGTATTCGAGAGAGGCTCATCTCCAGTGGGTTTATGCAGCTGATAACGACGAATAGTGAATAGGATGTGTCGCGCATTAAAATTTAGTTATACCCGATACTCATTGTGGATTACATCCGTAAACTGCATTTTTGTGCGGTTTATGTGTCATTTTTGTTAAAAAAAAGTGCAGATGTTTCATTTCATCAAAAAAAATCGCTAATGCCTGATTTAAACACACGGGTAAAATGATAGGAAATATGTTTTGTGTTACATATTTATTGATAACTTTCATAATATGAAAACAGACAGGAACTAATGTCAAAGAGTAACGTAGAGTAGATTGTGGATTAATTCGCAAACTAAATGATTTTATAACATGTTGTTACTGGATCATATTTTGCATTTTGATTTTAAAATGTCGAATAAATAATCAAGTACCTTTGCTTGTTACCGTTTCTCCAATCATTGTTATTGTTTCACTGCTGGTTATTGCAAGCCTCTCTCGCAACCTGATTTTACATAATCACCACGCTTGACAGGAGGATTGGCAATCGCAGTATGATGTTGCTGTTACATATGTAGCTAGATGCTGCTGCCCATATCCGGAAATTTTTCTTTAGGCCATAAAAACGGTTGAATCCTTGTTTATTCTTGATATTAGAACCGAAGCAGAACTAAATATACGCATTCTGCTTGAAAATTCTGTGAGAATTTGATTCGAGTAGATATTTGAATGTAAATTTTTATCACACCGTTCCATTACATACATACAACACAGTTTTACATACGCACAGTAGATATGTAAACACATATATATACATAAGCGAGTAGGTACAGACAGTGATGTATGTCAGGTAGGCGCCGACGTCACCTTGACCCGTTTCCCTCGCGTCGCTTGCGCCGGCGCACACAATGGACTATTCCGCGACATCCGAGCAGCCGGACCCTCCCCTCCCTCCGTGCCTCTCTACACACATTCACATACTTGACCATTTTTTCTTAGAAGACGCTTTTATTTAGCTTTACTTTAACAAGTCAAACCACTGAGCAATTTTGTAAGCTAATTTTTCCAATATAAAAAGCAATGACTACAAAAGGGCTCTCTTGACTATAAAATTAATATATTTCATTACTTGTTTGAGTATTAGGCTAATTGAAATTAATTTGAGTTTCAGATTAATTTACCTCTTTTTCACTACCTTCTGTTATATAAATTATATTGACTAAATATTGTACGCCTTAGTGTAACGATTTTATTATCTATGTATGTAAGAGTAAGAATTATTTAATTAATCAACCCACCCATTTCTAAAGTAACTTATTCTGATTCTGAAACATTTTAACGATGAAAATGGTACTAAAGCGTTATCCCAGGTTTCGTACTTTCAATTCACACGCACAGTGAATCGATGTTTCGTTAGACTATATTCCGTAGCACAGTCATAAAACATTTTAAATCTCTACCCCCAAAAAAGGTTGTATTCAAACAAACCTAATTTTAATAAGATAAATTTAGTAAGACAGCTAGAAGTCCTGTCCTCAATCGACACAGTCAAAAACCTGAGCGGAAGAAGCACTTTACAAAAGAACGGAAGGGGAAACAATGATGGAATGATTGATTAACAATTTGAATCTGACGGACCTGACGTCAATGTTAATAAGTTTCGTGTGTGATATCTCAATCAGGCGTTGCCGCCGCCCGCCCCGCGCCGCCTCGCGCCTCACGTCCCGTAAGGTTCACTCAACACCTATTGTGCCTAATTGGTTTGATGAATTATCCTCTTTGAGATTGAGTTTCGAATTCAGATATATATCCTTCATTGAACACAATTTAATACAAATATATCAATGTGGAGTGTATACAAAATATTGAAATAAATGTTCTTCTTAGGAGACGAAAGTTGCTTAAATAGTTTGTTCGTCAAACAATTGTGGATTCATCTTCATATATTTATACATATGTAAAATTTTATTTTATAGATAAAATTCGAATGTGTACACCGGCCCTCCAACATTAGTTTGTTGGTCCTGTATGATTTTGAAAACTCATTCATTTTATTTCCAAAAATAGTTCGAATACGTAATTGTTAGCCAAACTTCTAAAAAGTATTGAATGTCCTCGTTTTAGATTATCTTTCACCAGGCAACCTTATATGTAGTGATACGGTAAAATCGGTCATGTTGGTATGTAATTAGAGGCTCACAGCAAGGCGAGGCTAACAAAATTCGGGGGGCGGCGCGGGTCGCGGCCTGCGTTCGCGCAGCGTTGAATAAAACATGCGGTGCGCCCGCCGCGACGCGACGCCACTTGGCGCCACCGATAAAACAATAGACGTAATCTAGGTCCCAGACGCGACACTCGATCGACGCGCTCGCGCCAATCCGCGAAAATAGCGCGCACACCGCGCGCGCTGTTTTTAAATGGTTTCTATTTGGGAAATGAATAAAAAATACTCAGCATACCCTCACGCCTCTGTACAACAACAATTAATGGGGCACACGGAAACTACATTTTACGAAGCATTTGCGGTTGCGCCTGCGCAATTTCTTTCTTGTAAATTTAAATTTTTTCTATAAACTTGAAACAGTTGTATTAAAAATTTTTATTTTATACAACCGCTGAAAGATAAACATTGATGTTAGTAAAAGCATAAATTTGCCGACAAATTATTAGTGTTAATGACTGTTGTGTTCATAGAAGACATAGCCAGTGCCTCATTGAGTTGTGAGGTTTCTGTGTGAGCCATCCTACATACAGCATCAACCGCCACTTACCGACAGACGAGGAATAAGAGCAAACCACTCGTGAATAAAAATAAAATCATGCACACAGCTTAACGAATCGAAAAGAGGCAATAACCGAGGCGAAAAGAGCTAATAAAAATTTATTATTTCCTCAATTCAGACCGATTCAATCTACATAAATATTGTTCGAATTGTGATTTAGTTTAAAGAGCATATAGACCAGATCATTTTCCGAGCTTTTCTTATTCAAACGAAAGGAATAGCTCTTGATTTTAGTGCACTTTTTGCATTTTATAACCGGCCAGTTAGCCGGTGGCAATTAAAATAACATTTATTAAATTACAATAAATTAAATCACAATCAAATATATTACAATTACAATACAAGAATTCGCTTACGCGCGTACATTCCTGCGCTAGAAACCATAAACCTGGTATACAATTTTTTGTAAACGATACTCAAACGGTCATACGATCTCCCGCACGATGCAAGTACGTAGAATGACGCTATATCCACATGTAGTCGCTCGACGCTAGCGACGACAACGCTAACTACTCATATAACATTGTGAAAGCAATAATGCTGTAATGCTTTCCTTGCAAAAGAAGTATTGAGTAGAAATATATTGCACTATTTTGAAATATGGCTTGGCTTTTATCATGCATAAATCATCAGTATGTTTCTATTTGTGAAACAGAAACAAACAATCACACTAAATATAATACTCGTAGAAGCTCATGTCCAACAAAGGATTCATTTCAAATAATATTAATTTAATTGTCAAATATAATGAATTTAATATTTATTCTATGCTATGATCTAAATATAGCTACATGTAAGCCAGTATTATAAAGGGCTAACGTTTGTAAGATTGGTCGTATAAGTCAATCCGAAACTAAACGTCAAATTACTAAAACTCTACCACGTTTTTGCCCGCAACTTCATCCGCGTGAACTTTAGACAATATCCCACGGGAACTATCTGCTCGATCGGGTGAAAAAGTAACCTATGTCATTTTCCGGCCCTTTAACTATCCCTATACAAAAATCAATTCATTCTGACCCCCTCCGTTACGAAGGGAAGGAAGAATCAACGAACAAACTCACTTAATAAACTATAAGAGTATCATGATGGAAAAAATCTATGTCTTTGCCCAGTTCATGACACTCATGTTAGAAACTTGATATTTGGCACATCGATCCTTTTGATGATGTAGAGCAATAGAGTATCACAAAGGAATTATTTCAGAAATGCCTCCTCTAAGGGGTTGAAAAGGGGAAAAAGTAATTATAGGCAAACTACTTGAGTTTGAAACGAAATGTGAAATGCCAAGCACTTAAATGTACCACTAAGGAAGGTATTAAGTCGAGGCACACGTACAAAGTCGAGAGCAACCTACAAGGTAAATATAAAGTGAAATTTACAAACAGACCAACTAACTACATCTTCGTAGCAAAGATCGTAGCACCTTCGTAGCACGCTACGACGGCAAGAAAAGGCTCCAAAACCTGTCCCAACAGATTGTCGCTTTAGCCATTGACAAAACACAATTAAAGTTACTTAACAGTACTAAACCTATGTTATATTTACATCGAATGCATAATCGTGATTAACTGTTTAAAAATGTAAAATGTCCGGCTTAATTACAGGGTATTACTATGCGGGACGCGGCGCTATGAGCACGTAGAACCTATTAGTTCGGGGAACTCGTGTCGCTGCCTTAACGCACAAAGGTGCACCTTACATACGAAATAACCAACTACCAACACATTCCGGGACAATTATGGTACATTAGTCATCGACCGGTAATTGTGGTAGTTTTAAGACACCGTTACTTAACCAAGTACAACTACATCGATGTAGTTCAAAACTGGTACAATCATTTATGTAAAAGATTAAATAAGGAAGGAATATACTCGTACATTAGAATTAGGGTTTTAGTTACAAAAAGTTCTAGATAACCCAGGACTGGAAAGAGACCAGTAGACCAATCGGCTAGACAACTTCAAGGGAAATTATTAACACCTCCGTACTGCATGGAAGAAGGTACAGTGTCGGCTGGTTTTAGTTAAATCGTCGAGGAAGTGAAGGCGAGACGTTCGTCCGCCGCGAGCGGACGCGCCGATGACGCAGCGCGCTCATTACGGCACAGAACAGTAATTGAATACGCAACGGGTTTCCGATGTGATGTGCACACACCCGATGTATTTCGGTAATTGCCCCGAGATGCTATCGCACGCCACTTATTAATTATGAGCCACAGAGCCGCGCATTTATTGACCTTATCTCCGGTGGGCCTTGCGCTTTCTTTACCTGCTTATTCGTTAATGAGGAAGGTGCGCGACAGCGGAACGAAGCGCGCTGGGAACCGCTCCCCTCCCCGCCAAGCGCAGCCGCAGCCGGCGTCGTCCCAGACGCGCACCGATTGAGTTATTACGCTACCTACTTTCTGAAAGGCAGTTTCGTACGCCTCAATCAAACAATTCGACTATTAGCGCGATTACAACAGACGTGTTCGGCTCAAATTGGCGTCGACAGTTCGTTGATGACGTCAACCCAAACTGGCTTTGAGGAATCCCTTCTGAGACTCGACGGACATCATTTGCGATCGACTTGATTATTACAGAGGACATCCCACTGTACGCTACAGTATATTTCTGAGTTTTACTTGTCAACTTGTCAGTAGTCTGAGCGTCAGACTGCCGCGCAACACACGCGGAAGGTCCCGGGTCCGATTTCCGGTGGGGTCGTCGGCAAAATGACTTTGCAAGACTTACCCCAGTTTGCTTAGGAATCAGCAGGCTGACTCTCTTTAATGTCTGAAAAGTAAGATGATTCCGTGCTTCGGAAAGCACGTTAAGCCGTTGTTCCCGGTTACTACCTACGACAGATTGTAGGTACTTGAGCGAAGTCAGAGGCCTATGGTGGCTCAATAACTCTGACAACTAGTGTTTGTGTGATTGGTTATCGACCTTACAAGTTACACGATAAGAAGAAGACTTGTGAGTAATAATGAAATTCAGAAAGGTTACTTGTATCGTTTCAACTACCTTATAGTATCAAGAGCAGAGGGAACCAGATGTCGGGCGGGCGGGTCGTGTTGGGCTCGGAACGAGCGTGTTACATCATGGTCCTGCGGTGTCGACGGACGCATCCGTGCCCTGCGAGTTATAAATATCAAGCCGGGCGGTCCCTTAAGACGGAGCGCGTTTCCGGGCTGGAAGTGTGTCGCTTCCGCTGCGAGCGGTCGTTGACGCGTGCACTGTCGCACATTCCCCGACGACGACGTTTTTAAATAGAGGACCGATTACTACCGTCTGGCGGCGGCGCCGGGCACATGACCGCGCGAAAGTGCAGCGCCCGCCGCGTCACGGGCTATTTGCGACACCGCCGCCGCCCCCGCCGACAGCTGCCTGCCAACTACCGACCGACCGACGCATACTTATTGTTGACACACACGTCTTTCGGACGCACTACTCTTAGGACTGTTCTCCTTTCACACTGAATTCTTTGAAAGCTAGAATGAGTCTTTCATCAAACGATCCTCATATATTTTAAAAAAAACGACCATATCAAAAGTGTAAAAATTGTTATGTTCTGATACATGTATTGTTTTAAGTTAATTTCTGCCTTTTATACCAGCTATTCTTTACCATCACATACAATGTCGTTCGAACTCCGTCACTTTAGTATCTCTTTTCTGACAGGTTTTTTTATTATCACAAATCTGTCTATAGATGACCAAAACTGTTTTATTAAATTAAACGTCTCAAATTAACCATCTTGAAATTCGGTCGGCATGCCACACGCATCTCATGACCGGTCTAACAGTTCTCGGCTAACCACTTCCATATGCAGAATCGTCGAGAAATGCAGCTCGCAGGCAGTCGCAGAGCTTGCAACTGCGGCGCGAGTCGCAGCGGTCTCAGGTCGCGGCTGAATAAATTCGGAGGGAGGCGCGCTGGAATGCGGGAGGCGGGCGGCGCGGCGGGGGAGGGGGGCGCCGTGCGACTGGCGCGCGCGCCGCTGTCCCACGGTCGCGAGGCCTCGTCCCGCGCCCCGCAGACCCCAACACTTTCTTTCGCGCCATAAAGGTCGTTTCAAATATTTCGGAATGCTGTTTGGTGACATTTCATCTGCGGAAGGAGGGGTAAGGAATGCAGTGATGTCCGCGACACTCACCCGATCGCTCCCGGCGCTGCTCGACGGCAGACGGTGCGACAACACAACTCAAACTATAACTCTCGCTGGTCAGAATCGAGTCCAAACCATATCAAACAAATGATTTTCCATCCCTGAAAATAACCTCAAACCCCATTATTTATCAAGCATTCTACCCACAGTCAATCGCTACCTTCGAACCACACCATACCAAAGCCTATTACGAAGCAGCAGTTAAAAACCCCGTCGGAGTCATCAGAATACTTTCCACATTCATGTGTGAACTAAGTTTCTCCAATTAATAGATTCGTTCCAATAGCAAACAGCATGCCAGAGAAAGCAGTGCCGGCCGGCCGGCGAGGGTCAATGCCCGTCGGAATCCACACCGGCCGCCGTGACGTTTACGAACAAGTGTGGTGTAACGCTCAAGTTTCATAAAATATGATTACGTTACCCCATTGTGAGAGGGTGTAGGGTGTGGTGGACGAGCCCCGTCGATGCCCTGGTGCGAGGAGCGCGGGCGGGCGGCAGTACGCTCCGTGGTGTAGTCGCGCGCCGCTATGAATGGAATGCGGCGACGGACGGAGGTTGCGCAAGCGCGCACACGGTGCGGAATGCGCGGGGGAGGGGGCGCTGCAGCCTCCGCTGCATCTCGCGGCCATTCACGCCGCGCGGCCGCTGTGTGGTCGGCGAAATAACTCACCGTTAGACCCGCGGAATGCTCGCTCTATCTCTATATACGCGTTGCCCGCGCGCTCCCACTTTACGACATGACATACCGGAGCGACGAGATAAATGCTGATAACGAGAGAGATCTCAATTCGAGACGAGTTTACATTCTCTTTATTTGTTGTTAGGTATGCCATTATTACGTTTTATTTCCACCTGAATTTTGATGGTTCAATTTATGTCATGCGCAGATGAGGTTATAACACTGCGTTGGTCACTTTCTACGACACTTTTTACTATGAAGCGTTTGTATGTATAAGCACGATAAATGAAACTTAAGTTCAAGATACACTGGCTACTATATTTGCAGCGTTGTGTAAAAGCCAAGCCAGACACAAAGAGCAATTATATGTGCAGTATATGAACCGACAACAGCAATGACTCCGATAGTTTGTCGTGGTTGCGTTGCTCTAAGCGAGCTGGGATTGTTGGGATAGCGTCGTAGGAGGCGATTGCAGAGCGTCGCCGGCGCCGGCGTCACGGCGGCGGCGCGGGCACTATCAATAGTCGGCGCGTCACCCGCCCTACATACTTGTCGCGAGGCCTGACGCGGCCGGGAGATTGTTTCGTCACCTCTTGCGCTAAATACCGTTTTTAAGTCCATTGTTCCTCGAACACGACGGCTCCGACTATCTGAGCTCTTCCGGAAAACTCGACTTCAAACCTCCAACCAAAGAAATGGGGAATATGTTAATCAACGTCACATCACTTAGCACGAGTTTGCTATGAGCAGACCATCGATAAAAATTAAAAAAGCAGCGAAGTTCGAGGCCGGCTACGCGCAGTGTAGGGTTCAGTAGTTGGACTGGTTTAATAAAATTAAATTTTGAATGAAATTTGCACGAAATTTTTATTTTGACCACTCTAAGTACACTTTATAGTTTGGTAGACTATTCCTCGCTAACCTTATTCGTGATAGTTGTCTTTTAACTTCAGTATATATACCATTACTGTGAGTTTTTTCAGATTTTTAGAAGCAATACTCGTAGATTAGCGATAGAGGCAGGGGGACTCGACTGCGACAAAAATTATCACTTTAAAACTTAATATTTCGCAAATGGATCCCTGAATCTGAAATGGATGTCCCTAGACCCTCAATATTTTAAAATACATGTCCAACATATCCCCACACAACGAAGGCGCGAAAAAAATCATCCCCAGGTTACGTCTATGGGAGCCACTCTTAAAAAAATTAAATTATTTTTTTCTACCACTTTGTCGGCGTGATTAATATATACACCCGTACCAAAATTACACCTTTCTAGTAGTAAGGGTATCTGAGCTAGGCCGCGGACGGCCAGATGTACAGAGCGAAACTATAAGGGTTCCTTGTTTGACTAAGGAACCCTAAAAAGGATTCGCACTATTACTCGTACCTTCAGTCAATGTCTTCATCCATACATTACGTACTATCTACTTTTTATGTAGAAAAAAATATGTACATAATGCTCCTTATTTCGTTCGCTGACGCTGACCATGTTTGTTATTCACACGATCCAATTCTGTCAGCAGCGGCCGCGTGTAACACTTTCGGTCCGTTTCTCATTTTTATTGGGGCGCCGCCGCAGCCGTGACACTTTTTTATTTCGAACTCATTATACTATTTAATGCTTTTTTCTTTTGTTACGTGTGATTATGTAGTTCATTATTTACATGAAACAACTAATTCGTTCTTAAATAATCCTACGTTAGTCTCTTTTTAAAATTGGAATCCCTTGGAACATTTCCTTAACACAGTTGTTGACTTTTCCATGAATAACGGTAATTTGAAACTCATGAATCTACCGTATAATTTACATCAGTAATATGAAGTCAGCGGACGTCAGAATAATTTCAAGGCTAAGCCGAGAATTGTCTGATGGCTGGATTTTCGCACGGTTATTCCGCCACCTACTCTCTCTCACTCATACACTCCTCATAGAGTATCATGTCACACATAATTAGAACATCGTTTGTTGCTGGCGGGTTGTGACGCGTGATGCGGGGTCTGCGGTGCGGGGAGGGTGACACGTGTGGCCCACATAGTCGCGCCCATCCATTGACTCCCGAGACGGACGTGACGTCAGCACCCTACACCTGCACCCCGACCCAACTGCTGGCCCTTGTTTTTTTTTAACGTATGCTGGGTTTATACTTGGCCTTCATCACACCAGATGGTAAATGACGATAAGGCCGTTGGATGGTGCCTCAACCTGAAGAGGTGCTGGCTCTGCTACCTTTCATACCGAAATACAACAGTGCTATTAACACTACTGTTTGGCTGTAGACTTAAGTAGCATGGTGGTAGCTAGCCTTCCCACCAACCAAACCCCCACTGTCAATCGAACCCGGGACCTCGGGATTGTAAGTCCAACATTTAGCCATTAGGCCACTGGCGGTTAAAACTACATACATAATATATAGAATTTACAGGACAAGTAGGTACGTAATAAAATAAGATTGTAGAGTGAGCATTAAGCAGTCATATCATGTACGGAAAAAACAACCATACCCGCTGAATCGCTACAACTCACCATTCGAAAATAGAAGCAAAAATTCTGTCAAGAGATTAGTCAAATCGCGTTATAGAGAAATCAAATATTAGCCGCGAGCCCCAGAAAAACGTATAATACCCCCATCGCACATTATCTTCCTTGATGAGTTTGTACTGTTGTTGTCAGAATGTTAAACTGTCACTGCAGACTAAATATTCACGAAGGAGAAGGTACTGTTTGTATTCTTATACATTTTTAAGTACACAATTACTGCACATATTTACTTTCTCATCCGTCACTGAAATCGAAATCAATAATCACACTAATACTATAAATTCAAAATTAACTTTGTGTCTGTTTGTTGCCTTTTCCTGACTAAACAGCGGAACTCATCTAGATGAAATTTGGCACGCGCATAGCGTATGACATGCATGAAATAGGGCACTTTTTAAACCTCGACAGGGTTCCTGATGATATATAATTTTGTAAGTCAATGCTGACGAAGCCGCGCCATAAGTTTATTATTATATTCTTAACACACTTCAGTCAATAAGGTTTTTAACCGAAGCTTCCTGGTTGTTTGAACATCCCTGTACACATGCTTCACAAATAAATGATTTATGATTTGATTTATTACACTTATTTGAAGTATATTAAAAACCTACAATTCACTTCGATAAAAAAAAGCTACTAGAATCATTCATAATGAACTAAATATACTACAATAATATGGGGATGTGTCGTATGATATTTATCCATTGCATTGTGTACACATACAACCGCTGTCTTCTGTCCTCCCTCAATATCAATTGAATGTTGATCGATTGAGCATCCCCCTGACTTTTCTGGCACTTATGATGATTGACATGTCAACATAGTACACTACACAGTGTCACATTTACCAACGATGTGAAAATTCTTCGACCCTTCTGGATAGGAATAAAAGCATAATCTTGCGCACGCCCTCTTCATAGAAAACTAATTAATCTGAAAGGAAATCTGACGCATCCAATCAATCCACGGGCAATAAAGTTGACGAAATAAGTAAGCGCATGGGCGAACTCCCTCGCAGTCGCCCCCGTCATGGCCCGCGGCGCCTATGCTCGCCATTTGTGGGCTTCGACGGCTCGGCGGCCGGCGCGGGCGCATTCACCGCCTCGCCTAATTAGTGGGCAGCGTTGATACACCAGCGACACAGACACGCCGCTCTCTTCTTTTCCTCTGTCTCCCATAACTTTTCAACTTTATTTTACCTCATGTTTATTAGTAGACTTTTGAACGCACGTTTCACAGCTCGAAGCAAATGGCGCACATAATTTTCGTAGAATGCGAAAAAGAATCGCAACATAGCCCTGTTTCTGCCAACAGGATAAGATGTTTTCTCATACATTTCAATCTTTTACCTTTCATTAGTCGTACGTACATATAACTAATTTTCTGCGAATTCCCTTCAGATAGTTAACAAACGATCTACCTAGTTTGTGTAGGAATATTTGACACATATCTAAGGCCAATATAATCATTTCGCTGGGAAAGTACTGTGACAGACGATTTTATTTAGTTCCAAACTCAAGCCTTGTCACGGTACCTGTGCCCCAGACCACAGACATCACGCTCATCACGGTTATTACAAATCGCAGCTTGCTACGCATAAAAAAACTAATAGCGCATTTTTACTTTGCTAACCGAAGAATTCACTCCTAAACAGTTGTGATCGCGAGCCCAACCACAAGCTTTCCACCTTACCACCTGAATCACAGGCCGTACACTTCGAACAAATTTCGTAATAACGGCACACATCGGACGGATGACGTTTGTATACACGCGCATGTGTGAGTAAATCCGTGCGTAACAGTAATTATCTGAGTCAGTTTCTTGCGGGAGAAGTGAGGTATCTCGGGTATGCGGGAGGCGGTGAACGTCCGTTCTGTACGTAGTACTATTACAAATTTTGTGCCTTAATCACCATGCTTGTAAAGTGCGTTGATGACCGAAATAAAATATCGGTGAGCCGCTGCACTCAAAAATCACATGGCCAACCGTACTTCTGCAGTATCACCATAAGCCGAAAAAATTGACACATCTAGAATACGAGTATTCCTCGTGTAATTTTACACTCCTCTGTGGTATAAGTAGAAAATCTGTAATAACAGGGCCGATTTTTTCACAAAAAAAGCGTACAGTGTAGCATGTCCATAGTAGTTTTTATAAGTCATTGTCGTCTAGTGTGGGTGCCCGCATAGCTCCGTGGGCCCTGCCGCCTTCGTTTATTACCATTTTAGTCGGCATAAGTAAACGCAATAATTGTCTAAATGAGTTCTAATGAATTATATAAGTTAATAGTTATGGGCGGTAATACTAAATCGGGTGTTAGATTTTCTTTTAGAGATTACAACCTAATTTTATGTCTGGAAGGAATAAACATTTTATATCGACTCCCAAAAATTCGCAAAGTTTTCAAATATGTTTTGGCATTTTATGATGATATACATATTTCTGAAACCACGTTTAATGCATATTACTAAAAAGACTAAAGGCGTCAAAGTCCTGCCAACTGCAAAATCATTCAATATATTGTATTTATTGAATGATTCAATAAATAAATAAAAGTCATTATGTACCTCCGTTATAACGAAATAGAAGGACAAACTAACTCATTTTCGCATTTATATTATTAATATGGATCGTTCACCAAGAAACAAAATACAATGAAACAATAACAAATTGGAACATGAAGGCGTCTCTTTTAGTTTTAATAGTTTAATGTAATAGTTTTTACAAAAGAGGTAAATGGTTCTAAATGAATAAAATAACATAATACACACTCATTTTAATTCTAATAAATAAATATATAAACCTAGTACATACAATGTATAAATAAGAATAGTATAACACCGAATCAAAGCGTTTCGCTTCCACATTTATCGTGCATACAGCAAAAATATGGAATACACTACCGATTTCCGTGTTCCCCGAAAATTACAACTTGGGAATCTTCAAGAGAAGAGTAAATAGGCACATTATATAGCATCTATCGAATAGTTCGGGACACTTGTCTAAAGAAATGGGTTTTCAGATTAGTTTAACATACTCGTACATTTGACAAGTCTCGCCATCGTCGCCACACACTGCCATGAGCATCGACAAAGTAACCAAAACGATGTTATATGTTTCCAGATGGCGCGAACCGAACAATGACGAGGAAAGAAGCATTGTACTCGAGGGTCGGTAGCCTGAGTCAGCATGATGTCATTCCGCGGGCCGGCGCAGTGGGAGCGTCCCGGGTCGACTCTCTGACAGGGTTGACGAAACAAACATCAAACCGGGATGCCTACTAACTTCCTTTAATAGATTTTATCTTGCCGTCTTATCATATATTTCCTCTTGGCTAGACACCTCATTATCCAAATCTCCCGACAATTAACCTATGTCCGCCCCAGGTGGGATGAGACTAACTGTGGTATTCCCGCTAACTAAAATTACATAGCCTTCATTAAATGGAGGGCTGTGGGTGGCACGCGTCCATCTAGACTTATTCACATTAGATGGATAGTCAACAGCAGGTCTAGGACAGCTCGCAATAGTCGTTGATAAATATTGACCATATAGGCCGTTTCTAGAGTTGCCAAATTTTCTTCTGTCGTATGAATACCCCATTACCCTTAACAGAGAATGATTGCAGTGCAGTGGTTATTATATGTTTGTATACCATCGATATATTACAGATATAAAGAGGGATGTACTAGTCACTAAAAGGGATGATCAAGGGCTTATCACAACAACATTGTATAAAATCTGCACTAGGTTTACACGAGGGTGACAAGCCAAACGACCATCTGAACAATGATCATATTCATCCCTTACAGGTTCTTGAGAGGATGATTTTAATGCATGAACTGAAATTAAATAATTAGCGTTTTAAATGCTCACATTAACTATGAATTGCTTCATTACAAAATGTCACAACTTGACAAATAAATGAACAAGAATTCAATACAATCGAACTCAACAGTTAGTCTTAATGAACGACAATGCACTTTTAATAATTCATCTTGATCCATAAGGAGCATACTTCTAGAGACTACAAAACCTGAAGGTGGCTACAGCTGTCGAAGTGACAGCCCTAGTGACATCCCATTCCCGACGCGCATTCTTCACCCAATCGAGCGATGACAAATTCATTCATATTCCAGTACGCGCCGCTCACTTGTTTTGAGATTCTTGCGATTCCAACGTAATTATTGTTCATTTGCAGTACGAGCATGTATCTGGGTAAATTTTAAGGCGTCCGAATCGCTCATTAAACTTCTTGTTAACGAGCGCTAACCTTTCTGCAAACTGATTTTGAAAACGGGAGGTATTCGTATTTATATTATGGATTTTAGACGGACAGATTGTTCGTACGACTCAACAATTTTATAAGTTATTTAAGAGCGTTTTCTATCTAAAATAAAGGAACTATTCACAGGAAAAATGTAATAAATATGTTCTTATTTAGTATTACTTAGATCTAACTACGAGTATAGTGAATTATTCTGGAACTGACGCCGAAGACAGCGATAATTCCTGAGAGAATGAAAACGAACACAGAAGATGATGACGAAATGATCAAGACAGAAGATACAAGAAGAGAGTGCAAGACAGGAATTACGAAACTGGTTTTCATAGTGATTTGACAGATTGTTTCTTATTCTGAGATCATTGTGAAAGCTGATTTTGTTCCTTAAACAACGGTTTAACTTCAGCCTGCGCCTACAAATGAGCTTCGTTGCTGTCTACACAAAGATATTTTATCAAATTTAAGAAGATTTAAATTACATTATGTATTTACTACGCGACCAAAACAATTAGGCACATGGAAAACATGGCGTCGTTTTAACTAGGGATGGGAATACCAACATGCATTTTGTATTATTGGACATAACTAGTATTTTAAAATATATATAACAGTTTGTGTTTATGTTTTTGTCATTGTCGTAAATTATTGTTGGCATAGAGATATGTAGTTTGAAGCCTGAATTAGTGAGAGTGAGTTCCCGACTAACTGCGCGTCACTAGGGTAAGCGCAAGGGGGTGGAGCGAGATACGGGCGCCAAAACAGCATTCCTGACTTGCGCCTAATTATTTTGGTCGCGTAGTATTTTTCAATTACGTAAATTTTGTGTGATTTTATTGTATGGCATTGTAAGGTCGAACGGACTAAACATGACCAAAAATACCTTCAATCTTAAAAGATAAGATAAATATTTGACCTGTAAAAAATACTATTTACTCAATGGTTATGCCACCAACAGTTTCCAGATGTGTAGCGGGAGTTACCCTTCATCTTTTAAAGATACCCTGGTGCTAAGGTATGAAGTCGGGTGATGTATAATTTGACATTTATTATCATTTTTGTATAAAATTTGACATCTACTATTATTGTATAAAATTTGACATATTTATTTTGCTATGCCCTGACAGGGTTCATGTATATAGATCCGAATAATATTGCAATGACTCTATGTACATGACTGCAAATAAACAGATTTGATAATTTCCATCCACGAATACCCTCTAGGTGGCTAAGTCGCAATTTAAGCACCAGTCGAGGAGCTGGGATTTGTAACCTCCATCGGAACGCACCAGTGCCCTTTGACACAAGCATTAACAGTACCATATGTACTTACACACGTTATTGAAACTCTCCTCCTAAAATGTTTACTACCGTAGCAAAATGGTGTTTTATTTTATTTATTGTTAATTTTTTTGTAATTTTTTTCTTTTTTATTTGCCTTGCGTCTCTTGCTTAACTTTTTGTATTTACTTCAAAGTCACATAATGACCGAGTCGAAAAACATAATAATTAAATTTAAGCGGTGTGTTACGGGTAAACACTTTGTACTAGGTCTCAAAAGGGACCTAAAAAAGATTTCTAATCTTGGCAAGTAAACATAATCAGAATGCTTACGATCTAAATATTGTTATGAATTAAAATAATCCTAACACTTATGATGAATTTTATTTATAAAATATATGCTAGTTCAGTGCAATATTAACAAAAGTGTAAAATACAAAATTCTGTGTACAAATACATACCATCAATATACAGTGTCTTTACAATTTAATACCATATTCAGCGTCGAAATAAGCACTACTATATCAGAGACGTATTTTTGGAAAACGAAATACTATTATGGTTACGTAATTGAATAGGTTTTTGTCTTATATTCTATACATCTTATAGTATATTGCAATAGGCGTAAACAATTACATATATATATATTTTATCGATAAGTGTGAATAATCTATGTACTTGTGTGAATCAGATTGTCCGTTTAGGCTTCTTTATACGTAGATTTTCCAACGACTTACTCGCTATTTACTGATAAAACTGATATGGTTAATATACCTAATATCTAATCATTGATACAAGGTAAATACGCTATGTGCTTGGCGCGAACTTGTAAAATGGTGGTTCATTGCAATTTTAGTAATTCGTTAATAATACTGTTATGTGTGTTTTTTGTGTTATAATAGTGTGATATAGTGCAAAAAGTGTCACGGACAGTGTTATAGTATCAATTACGCAAAATTGCGAGGGTTTCGACGCGATCCGAAGAGTTTATCATGTCGAGTACATTCGGCATATGGATTCTTTCGGATAATGTTGAAACCAAGGCTGGCCTTTGAAGTTCTCGTCAAGAATCCAAATTAAGCGATAAAATGTACACATTATACATTTTATTGAGAAAGCTGAAGAATTGGCTTCGGCATAGTTTATAACCTCAAAATTTGTTCACCTAATTTTACTCGTCATTGGCTAGATAACCACTGGTTAAAGCCATTATTTATATAAAAAAATACGCTATGTAAATACATTGTCAAATGAATCAAAATTATGTTATAAACCTAAAACGAGAAAATTCTCAGGGTAGTTATAAGTTGTATGTAGATCCAAGAAAAATATGAAAGACGCCCGACCGACTTCCTACGAAAAAAAAGTAACAGGAAACCCGAAAAAAATTGTTACTACGTACACCATCCTAGGACATATTGTCGATTGTCGCTTACCATCAGGTCCAAACCAAGGCCAAGTATTGATCTTTTCAGTAAAAATAATAATTTTAAAAAGTTTATTTTTGTGCCAAGATACCCAATATTATATATTTAGAATGTACTGACCTTTCATTTGATACCAAACACGATGTTATAATCTTTAATTATTATTATTGACGTGACGTCTTATAAATCGATGAACGCTGGCTGCACTCACGAAAAAGTGTCACGTTCCGCCTGAGCCGAGCGTGCAAGCGAGAGCGGGGACCAAGCGATAGAGAGGCACGATCGGCCTAAGCGTTCGGCTTGTGATAGCATTTAATCAATGTTTTCTTATGAGGTTCATCATCAGCCGGGAAACGTCCACTGCTGGACATAGGCCTCCCTCATGGTACGCCACATCGACCGGTCCCGAGACACCTGCAACCAGCGACTCCCTGCGACTCTAACCAGGTCGTCGGTCCATCTAGTAGGGGGACGGCCTGGTAGACGTTTCCTGGTACATGGTCCCCACTCGAGAACCTTTACTTATGAGGTTATCATGCAAAATTATCGTCCGTAAACCAACTTTACAGACAACCAAATTTTTTGGCAGCATTTTATGCAGCCGCCATTGGATTTTATGTGACGTAATTTTGCCTATAAACCGGTGGGTTCTCTTTTGGGGTATTAATATGTCCTGTTGCAACGAATTGTAAAAGTCTAGTACTCATCTCGCTTTCTCACTCATGTCATGACGATGTATGGTTTATGCGCGCCTTATACATGCCGGTCACCGTGCGGTGGTTAAATCACATCACTAAAATAACCAATATAGCATACTACTACTATATGAGTAACAAACAAACCTAACTAATTCAATTAGAATTTTAAGATCTTATTTTGATCAACCTATTTATTAAACCTCGAAACCTTAAAAACTTCATCAAAATAGTTACTACATCCATTTCAAAGTTCTCAGATTTATATATATTTTTAAGCAATTTTTAATCAAAAGTAAATATTATTTTACATCATTTAAACTATCGCTAAACTGCAAAAAACAAAAAACAGTTTTTTGGCGATACTTAAGAGTACGCATATTAACAAATATATATGTCACCGTATTATTGTCGACACCGTTAGTTCATAATCTATCGCGCGAAATCGTAAACTGTCGACGAATTGTGAAAAGTACCACAATGCTTACAATATTACGCAATCATACGGTGACACATACGAGTATACAAGATTTCCTTTTTGATAATGTGTAGTGTAGGTACATAGTTAATTTTTATGTCCCACTGCTCAACAAATGCCTCCAGACCTCATATCCCTCAATTCTCGATCTAGAAATAATTCTCCCTGCGGCCAATCCGTTCAGGAAAGAGTCGAGTTTCTCCCGTCATCTCTTTCTTGTTTCGCCGCATCACTGATTTCGGTGGAGAAATTTATGGTTGAAACACTGTGGTTCCTCTGGTTGGCCGATTATAGAAGGGAGATGGTGGAATTACGTCGTGTAACTTGAGCGCGCAATCTCAACCTTTTACGAAATAATGCGCTGCTTAGCTCTCTTTAAAAACGACGAGTTGGTACTTCTATACGTACGTCAAAGGCCAAGATTGGACTTCGTAGGGTAGCATTGGAAGCACAGAATATACTTTTTTATATTAATTTTACTTATATTTATTATCTGTGGGTACTGCAGAAGGTAACTAGGATAAATTCTAGGGCACTGGGACCGGCGGCAGCTTGTAAACTTGTGTATCATCAACCGCCCGCCAAGCTTGGCCATTGCCAGCCCATGTTCAACATCAATCTTTTGAAATTTTAAAAAAGTAGAATAGAAAACTATTTATATTGTTCCGGATAGGATAGTAAGATCGTTATGAACTAAATGTTATGAATTATTTGTTTGTCTTTCATTAATCTGTCAACATGAACAAGTAAGAGTTATTACCGATATCATAAATACATGTGTTTACGAAAATTGCTCATTTAAAGGTATTAGATATATTATATGTATATTTTAATTTTAATACTGTTTAATTTCATTCTTTTTAAATGAACATTAAGTTATAACACCCATAGGTGGAAACTTGTAATTTAAATAGTTTAAAGCTATTTTGTAATTTCTATTTTTATTAGCCCGTAAGTTTTTCTAAAACAATTTAAAAAAATATACACGAGAGAACCGAACTAACAAATAAATCTATCAATTTTCACTCTTTAACTCATTTTAAGCATATATTTTATTATGACACCTTTACTTTCCGCACAGTCAAACTGAAATTTAAAAGAATCAATTGAACCCTCTAACTATAGGCGCCCTTCCGGCTTCGCTCGGACGCCCTATATATCTCGGGACACAATTGATCACTTTAATCTCTTGTCAACTATAACCATTATGATATTTAAAAAAAAAAACATTTAAAAATAACAACAAAACACAGTAGGAAATCATTTATTGTTGCCTCCAGCTCCATTCCAATATTCATAAATGTCACAAAATCCTGAATCCCTACGTTTTGTTTTATTTTTAACTTTTATTCATTTACCCGTTAAAATATCTATTCATATAGATTATTTATTAATAATTAAGTTGTTGTTGTTTTTTGGAAAAATAAATGTCCCTGAGTAGGTTTTCATACAATCATTGGAAAACTTTAACATTTTCTTACTAAAAAGTTTCTTATGATTTTTGTTGAAGACTACTACAATTGCTAACACCGATTCAGCGCCTATCTAATAAGGTATGTTTTGTAAACCTGAATTAGAATTTTGGGTACTTATGAAAGGTATAAAGTTGAGACCTAAACGACTAGACTTCCTAGATAACCTATGTATGTATACGGTAGATGAATATTATATATTTCTTTAAGGTTGTCGCGACGGATCGCGAATTTTTAAGTATAATATTTACAAATAGTAACATCGTATGAGAGACGCGATATTCACGAATAAAACACATATATTTACAAGTAGTAACACTGTATGAAAAGGATAAGCCATTGAATGATGAACGGCAAAGAATGAAGGAAACGAATGGTTCATTCCGACCCTCCGCTGGGACTCGGGCACAGAAGTAGCACAGAAGTACTACATACAGAACGGACGTTCTCCGCCTCCCGCCGATCTGCGATACCTCAGTTCCCCCGTAAGGGAATTAGCTCGGAAAATGGCCAGTACGTATAGCGCGCACGGACTACTCACACATGGGCATTCGGCGTATATACAGACGTTATTTGTTCGATATGTGCCGATATTACGACATTTGTTCGAATTGTCCGGCCTGTGACTCGGGCTGCCACCGTAATATTAGTAGTACGTGATCTGTGGTATTGGTCGAGACTCCCAACTAGTGAATGTCTACCAGCCTACTCCGAGCCAGTGCTGAGGCAGCGTGCTGCCGGTGCCAGTGGAGAGGCCGTCGTCGACGCGTATTGAAATCTAAGTGACCTAGTTTTCTAAGTGTACTAAATTTTGTATTCTGAAATGTTTCTGAATATTCTACGATCTACGAAATTGATTTCTAGTTACATTTTACGTTTTTGTGTAATGTAAGCCTTTATGAGAATGGTGGTGTAAGATATGTTCGAATAATGCTTCTGAGAATCAATGAATACCGCGCTAATTTTTATCATTTTCGTAAGGAATCCACACGTCGTGTATTGGTTAACGAGATGCTATGATCATCGGGTCGTTGGTTACTGGAGGAGGCGTGTGGGTTGCCGGGTATACAGAACTCAGGGAGCGAACCTCCTCCGAACTGACGTAGCCGGCCGGGTCCACGGAGCAGAATAACCAGTGGATGGTGCATGCGGGGGCCCCGCAGTTGCCAACTTTGGGCATACGGTTTTATAATCAAAGTCAAATTAAATTATAATATTTAATGGCGTGGAATGTACACCTACTACAACTTCAAGTTACGCAAAAGATATGAGTATGTATGTCACAATTTAATAAAATAAAATGTTCTAATTCTATATTTCCTATTTTCCTATTGACCAACCTTGTCGAGCTCACATTAGGGCAATCCTATCCATCCCTTCCCATCACTCTGATTTCTTTTCCTACTCATTCACGGTTCATGCAGCCAGATTGTGGAACTCGTTGCCTCACACTGTGCGCGACAGCAAAACTGTTTCCGCCTTTAAGAAAAACGTCAAGGAACATTTTCTATCACTATAAGTTAATATATAATTATAGTATGTATGTATGTATTATTATTGATATATATTAGTTTGTTTTGTATCTCGTATTTATGTAATCGTTTATCATATTTATTATATCGTACACGCCTAACTGCCCCCTTTCTTCAATATTTCTCCTTGACCTAGGACTGCTGGAAGAAATTTCTTTTAGAAATAAGCTGTTCCTTTTGTATATATTATGTGTGTTTTTTCTGTTTGTTATTTTCCGTGTACAATAAACTGTTTAAATAAATAAATAAATAAATTTCTCAGACCCGCGTTTTGATGTCTTTTCATGATGTCCCTTTCTGATATACTTAGTTACATATATTAGTCTGTGGATATACTGACTTTATGTATATAGTTCTTTACATTTTCAAATAAGTACATGCATTAAAAATATAGTAAAAACTCAAAGTAGTGCTATATTTATTGTGTAGTAGTATCACAGGTCGGACACTTCAAACAACGGCATACATCGAACGGATGACGTTTGTATACACGCGCACGCGCATGTGTAAGTACGCGCTCGCTATAGTAACGACCCGTATTGTGTCACTTTCTTGCGGGGAGGTAAGCGGTGAACGTCCGTTCTGTACGTAGTACCTACTATAGTGTGTGGTAATATGTTACATTTAAATCGAATACAAAACTGTACCTATACAGTAGAGTATCGCTAGTAGTGCCTATATAAAGAAAGCGGGGCGCCACAGAGGTATATATTTCAAAATATTGACAATAAACTCATATAGACACATTTTAAGTCTAGTTTTAAAAACATTTGGTCAGGAATGCAAAAATATATAATGAGAAAACTGCATTCAAATATGAAAATGGCGACCGTCCCGAGGCTGTATTTATGTAAATAACACGCTTCGCGAATGTATGGAGCCCCGGCCTGGACTTTTAAACTTAAAGGGTAACTATGTATCTAAAAAAATGATTTAATTACCATTTTATTATATTTCTAATTTATTTCAACAAAATACGCGGAAAAGGCGAAAACAAAGATAGCGTCAATAAAATGACATTTTACTTTGTACAATTAAAATAAAAGCAAAAATTTTATTCTGGTATTAATATGCACGTTTAGATTATTCATTGAATTTTTAAATAGTGTATGAGTACAGGCCGGATTGGAAACATCTATTTTAGGCTACACCGCAACTGTAAACTGATAGGTTAATTTTATAATTAGTTGCATACCTACACCACTCATAAAAATATTTATGGTAGTTTACCCTCAAACACCGAAAAATTGCAAGACAGTTATCCACAATGTTACTTGACAAATATATGGTCTAGCACTTGATCATTATAACATAGAGTATACAATAAAGATTTTATTTATTTAACTTTTTGAAATAATTACTAATGTGGCTGTGTGAATAATTCTCCTTTGCTCTGAAGAAATACTTTCTGACAGCTGTCTGTCAAACTCTATCATGTCAAACCCATGTGTTGTGTTGTAGAGGTTATTTGTTATTTCTTTTGTGTAAGTGCAGTTTATACGTATTAAATTAAGGATTTTTTGGCATATTTCATCATAATAATGGGAGAATAAATGAAAAAACTCAACAATTATTTGTAGTTACGTACCAAATTAGTAAAAATAATGGACGCAACGGAATTTGACGCCACTTTAGGGGGCACAGAACACCTACCATATTCCGCAAACAGTTTAAAATTCGCTGCTTCCCGAAGCGTCGAGATTGCTGCAATGACCGAGGGTATTCTCCGTCCAAATAAGACTAAGCTCATTTTCCAATCTTTACCGGTACATATGCGACGACGAGTTATGAGCCACAATTGTAAAAGACTACCTCGAAAACTACGAGAAGGACATTTAGAGCAAATGAAGAAGAGCGGTCTTCCCCCAAAACAAAAACGCCCTTCGAGGAAATATAGACGTCGGCCTGGCAACTTACTAGAAGAATATAATAGGCGGCAAAAGAAGAATGTTTGGTTAGAAACTCACATTTGGCATGCAAAGAGATTCCATATGATCGAAAGGTGGGGGCATAAGTTGCCTTACGCTCCCTGTGATAAAGCATTTCGAGCTTGCTACCGGGCCAGTTCTGCTCATTGCCTCATACAAGATATTTCATACTACACTCCAATAAACATTTCTGGTCATGTTGAATCAATTAAAGATATGTTCAACAAAATAACAGACAGCTCTACCGGTCTCAGTATTTGTGCTAAAGCTTTTATAAATGGATATAGAGAAGGTACGATTCATTTATACAATGTGGACTCATATCCTTTTAAGTACATTGGAAAAGTTAACTTTATTTGGGTTTCTGAGGACAATGATCGAGCAATCAAGAGTGTGTGGCTGTTTGTGCATCCATCTCAGAAACACTTGATTGAAACAGTTTTAACAGACCTACTATGTAATGACTCTGATCAAAAATGTGAAGATAATATAGTACCAGAAAAAAGGAGAAAATTAATGAACAACTATTCAAAACAGGTTCAAATCAAAGTACTGACAGGGGCATTCAATAGATTTCGTTTAACAGGTCGTAACAGCCACTCAGTTTTAGTAAAAAGTCTAAAATGCATTACTGATCTTTCTAAAATTAAAAACAATGATTGGATACAATCTGTGACTGAAAACTACCACTTCCATTTGCTGGAAAAATTCCAATATTGGGATAGTTTAACAACCTTAAGCTCTCCATCACAGCTGCCATCCCATGCAATAGTTGGTTTAACAGTAAGAGACCCAAGACTGAGCAGGCCTTCAAAACGTACCAAAGCAAAGCCTGAGACTGATACAATGGTTAATTTAGAATCAATACTCAGTATACCACCTTCAGTGTCAACCTCACCACTCTGGGACACAAAAGTGTGTGAAATCATCAAAAAGAAAAGACTGACTAATGGTCAATTTATAGAGCATGTAACTAAAACACAATTAGTGCCAGGAGAAATCTTTGAAGATGATCCAGTATTGCAAAGTGTACCTGTAGTTTTGGTGCAAAGGCCTGGGTCACAGGAGTCAAATTTTAAAAAAATCGGTAAGAATTTTTATATATTGATACAATAGTTATTTTTTATATAATTTCTTCATAAAATGGGCAAAGTGAATTTGTAATTTTACTCCTTAAATTGAAAAAAGAAGTATTTTACTTCATTATATGGAGGTGTCTGGGCTCTGGGACAAACATCCTCGTTATCTTCAGAGCTTATCATGACTTACCATCAAATGAGATCAAACCAGAGGGCTCATTTGCTTTTACCCATGACTCTATTGTGGATTTCAGAATTTTGTCTATGGGAATATACTGCAAGAATTTGCCTTTTCATGTCATAGTTTACGTGCATGTCAAATTTACAATTGGTTGGTTCTAACTCACATTTCTAATATTAGTCTAATTATTTAATTCACAATGTTTTCAGGCTATGGAAGTGGCTGGGATATTATAGTACCCTCCGGATATGGACTTCCGTTCTGGCAAACATTCATCATGTTTGGAGCAAGATCGGGAGGTCTTCGCGAAACCGAGAGCTTGGCATTTGAAATGGGAGAGTGTTATCTGCCTCCAGATTCCAAAGCGGGGAATGAGGAAGAAAAGAGACTAGAAATGGAACTCAAAGACAGATATTTCAGACTCCCACCAAGTAAAAGGGTTAATTATATAAAGCTAGCTGTGACTAGTCCCTTTATATGCCCATGGAAAGTTTTGCTTAAAGATTGGTCAGATACTTCTATAGAGAAGTATTTTGTTTTACGTAACAAAAAGCTGTTGAATCAGCTTCAGGTAAATTAATATTTAACAGCTGGCAACCAAACTAATAAATTAAGGTATATTCATTCCATAAAAACTAAAACCTGTGAAGTCACATTCAAATACACTTTTATCTGGTGGGTATGGTTTTTAGAACATATCCTGAGGAAAGTTTTATTGAAAAGCTCATTTATTTATTACTACATTCTTGCCTGCGACATCATCACATCCATGGATTTCAGAAAATATCCCACGGTAACAGTTAGCTGGGATAAAAAGCCTCTGTCCCTTTCAATACTGCAAGATAGGTGTGGCATTAAACACATTTATGCCTTAAGTGTCAAAAATATCAACACATTATTATAGTTCCAGAGAAATCTTCTGTGTGGATTTAATAATCCAGAGAAGAATTATGCGAATCCTTTTCCGAATAAAAATTGTAGCTACGTGAATGCCAAATTTCATCACGATTGGATATGAAGTTCTGGCGTCAAGAGGTGACAAACAGACTCACTTTGCCATTTATAATATTATGTGAATCAAACTGATCCAGAATTACAAAAGTTTCTAGTTTGATAACAATATAATTGTATATTTACTTTCAGGATTGTGTCTCTAAAAAGAAAAATGTTACACAAATAAATAATTATGAAAGCTGTTTAGTGCCAATCTATTTACAAATGACGGGTAAAGGCAGCTTAAAGCGGCATGCACTCATTTGCTTACCACATCCTGGTGATATTGCCAATACAAACTCATTGGTTGAGCCTCATCATGAAGACCCCAACGAAAAACTAAGGAAACAGAAAAGATCTGAGCATGCTAAACACATAAAACGATGGAGAAGGAAACGGATCAAATTGAAGAAAAATGTGACATCTGTAAGTTTTTAAATAGCTTGTTTTTTAACTTTTATATATTCTGTCTTTTATATATACATTTTTGATTTTGTTGAAAATGTTTTTATTTTTCTTATACAGAAATCATTCATATTTCCAATTTAATCAAAAATCATTGTTAGGTAAATGTGAAACATTATTTAAATGTATCAACATACAGTACTTTTGACTAGGTGATTATAAATTTTTCTCACAGTGACTTGATACTATTCAGAGATGCATTGTCTCTCTCTATTTACATTCAATTGCCCCAGCAGCGTGAAACGCGTGAGAGCGTTGAGAGTGAGATAGGAGACCACAACACAAAATACCATGTGCATCATGCTGGATACCCATGCTGGAAGCAAGTGTGCGACAAAATACCCAACACCTTTATATTTGAGAGGAAATACAACAAACAACTTACAGAAGAACTAAAAGCCTCTTCTGACATCACAGAAGTTCGTATATACACAGATGGATCCAAAACCATGACAGGTACAGGAGCGGGAGCATTCTCGCAAGAACTAAACATAAACATCTCAATGACTCTAGGACAATACAATACCATATTCCAAGCTGAATGTGTAGGTAGTACCAGAGCCGCCCATGCCAATCTGTCCAAAGATGTGAGACCAAAACATTCGCATAATCTCGGACAGTGCGTCAGTCTTACAAGCACTGGGGAGCAACAACATAAACTCTAACATCATCCTTGAGTGCTATATGACCCTTGAAATAGCTGCAGTACATACCCGGGTCACATTGGCTCACTAGGAAATGACGCAGCAGATGAACTGGCATGGAAGGGCTCTGGGACAAGTGTTTGGACCCGAACCTATAATCCCAATATCGTTCCACCAACTAACATCCTGAATAAAGGAAAGGACAAGCGAGAGATCACGCTCTAAGCGCCTGTCACGCACCCTTCTCAGTCTGAATAGGAAATAACTAGAATGATTTTTTAAATGTTTGATGGGTTTGCACTTAGCCTTCATCTCACCTAACAGTAATGATAGGGGTGCTGACAGGCCACTGTTCACTTAACAAACATGTTTAACATGAATATCACATATCGCTGTGTCGAGGGTGCATGTGCTCACGACCTGCAGTAGCGTGGCCACACAACGGGCAATGATCCTAAATAATCTAGGATAGGTCCAGGAGGCGTGCAACAACATCAAGCGTCTTGCGTTCTTCTGAGCGGAGATCGTCTGGCTAGACTAGCCGGCTCCACTTCCAAGCACGCGCAATAGCCAACACATGGCTAAATGCGGAAACCGTCCAAGAAACAAAACAAGATGACAATATATCACTCTCACCGCTCTCACGCGTTTCATGCTGCGGCGACTGGTTCTTAACCACCTTCATTTTAGACAGACAATAATTTATCAAAGAACTTTTGAATTGAAACAACATCCAATGACCTGGGATTGTACCCAGGAATAACCAAAGTATTGAATTATGATTATATTTTCAGATGAAAGAAAATAAAATGTCTAAAAGAACAAAGCATGAGCCTTCTGAATACGTAAAAGCAATGAGGGAATTGTGGTTGCCATCCAATGTGGAATCTGTTCGTAATTCAGCGTCCAGACAAATAATAGGCTATTTGACACAAGGAGCTTTTAGTTTCGCTGAGGCACACAGCTGCGGCGTCGGATATATCGCCTTCAACGCTTTAAGTGCGCTAATTAAGAGTGGTTTCAATCAAGTATTAGTTCGAAATACGAGTTCCAGAAAATACAGATTGGCTGATTTGCAAATATTAATAAATACATGCTAAGTTTGTAATTCAAATAAAACAGTAAATATATATCAAAAGATTGTAATTTATTTCTTCGCTCACAAAAGTTCTTACTACATAATCAAGAAATCAAAGGTTTATTTCATGTTGCAATTAACCTGTACCAAAATACATTTCCCTACGTACGGGGCTATATTGCTAGTCAAAAGTTGATTAACTTTCGTATACACAATAAATATAATGTCACCTACAATAAAAAGGGTGAGCTTACTGATATTTCATTTTGGTGTCAGAGTCAACTTTAAAAATATATAATCAACATCACATTGAAGTTAAATGCTTATTTTGTACAACAAGCTTTCATTTCTACATGTACCCCTACCATGTATTGTTACACTCGAATGCAACCACAAGGCTTATTTTTTTATACATGCAGAAGCGAAGTAACCTTGACGTCAAAGTACTACGTTAAACACATATATAGCACATGGGACGATCTTTATATCTTGGACCGCTTTCTAGCGATGGCATCTTCAACGGCCTTCAATTGCTTCAACAGTTCCTCTCTTCTGGAAACTGACTTCTTGGCTGCACCACCGCTCACTGGAGATGTGGCAGATCGTTTCTTGCCGAATTCTAAACCAAAATCATTTATTTAGAATAATGCCTCTTCAGAAATTAAAGTTAAAATAATCAATTTATTCTCAAAAATGTATACAATTAGGAAATCCTAAAGGTTTCTCATATATCGTTGCACATGTTTGCACTTTTTATATGCTAGAGAAACACACTGAACACCGGGACGAACTGGATTTTTAGTAGTAAGAAAGATGTAAATGTTAAACAGGCTGATGGCTCCGGAGTGTCTCGGAATTTTCCTTCTGCTACATACCATACCTATCAAATCTTTTTAAGGAAAGGCAAGTATGTGCATAAACGTATAAAACAGGAAACAATAATACAAAGAAAAAATTGTAAACCAAAAATGTTAAAGTAACTTTACCTTTATCACTAGGAGCTTCTTTTTTACTTGGAATAGTAACAGCCGCAGCTAAGCCAGCAGTTTTTGTATTTAACCTGTAAACACGCCTTATTTATGTTTGTATACATTAAATACAAAATATTACCCTTTATCCCTTTTAAAATTTGTTAATTTCTTGCAATAACACCATGCGTCCTCAAAACTCACGTTAGTCGAAACTCGCTTCATGCACTTTATACGGTCGCAAATGCAACCAATAATAAAAAACGTTAGCCGAAAGAAGTCAAATACAGACGTCAAGCTATACAAAACATTTTTGGAAATGATAAAAGCACACAAAAAGAAACAATAGCCAGTACCACTGCCAAATGTGGGTTGCAAAATTAACAAATTGTGAATAACGGGTGTACCACTTAAACACTAACTGTCAGTGCATGGCTGAATTCAGAATTAATTTAGACGCAAAAAATATTACAAATCAATCAAGAGAGATACACACATAGAAAAGAAAATGGATTTGAAATATGTTAATAGCTACATTTTCGCATTCCCTAAATTACAGAATAATCTTCATCAAGAGCATTCTATACTCATACACTTAAATAATCACCAGCATTATCATCAGCCAGGAAACGTCCACTGCTGGACATAGGCCTTCTTCATGGTACACCCACATCAACCGGTCCCGAGCCATCTGCCCAGCCGACTTTAACCAGGTCGTCGGTACACCTAGTAGAGGGACGGCCCGGTAGGCGTTTCCCAGTACGTGGTCGCCACTCGAGAACTCTTACTCCCCATCGGTTATCCGTTCTTAGAGCGATTAACCTGCCCATTTACACGTCAGCTCATTGACTTGTCGAACTATACGGATTTCCAAATTCCGTTCCAAAGAAAGTTTCGACGTTAAACTGAGTTCATAACGTATATTATTTGTACAAAGAGAGCGAAAAGAAACAAGTTGCGTCTTGCTATATAAATAAATGGTGCATGGTACTTACCTCGGCCGCGCCGCAGCGTTGAGCAGCCGCGCGTGCCGCGCTCTCTTCGCGCCCGAGCTGCCGGACGACGACGACGAGCGGGACTCGCTCTCAGACTCGCTGGACGACGACGATGTCTCTGAATTAATAATTATCATATTATTATATATATTAGTCCATGAAGTGTATAACGAAAATGTATTTTACTATATTATTTAAACACAAGACTTTACACTTTAAAAAAAACATAATTAAAAACTAATCTATAAAACCGGATCGATTACCCGGCTCAAACTCATATTATAGGTATATTTAATAAACAAAGAAATGTATTTCAAAAGCTTATAAAGTGAAACTTGGTTCAGTGATAGATAGATAACAACTTTATTTTGTTTGGTATATGATTACTTAACACACTAGGACAAGTGAGAAAGCTCCTTATCTGGAACTCATGCTGAGGTCCCGACACTTTAGCACTGAATTACCTCTGTTAGTGATACAAGCAAACCTCTATATTTGGGATCCGGCCTTATCGTGAAGTATCATCAGGTTAGATGGAGGCCAAGTACGAAAACAAATTGCATTAAAGAACTAGAATACCTAGTAAAGCGATATTGATTAAAATCACCATAAAGTCAGTAATGTAGTAAATAGCTACAAACCTGATCCTGATGATGACGACCTTGAGTATTTCTTCCTGTCTCGACCGCGGCTCGCGGCTTTGGTCCGTCCGTAGGGATCCACTTCCTCCTGTTAAAAAAAGATAAATATGTTTCAGGTTATTGTTTTGTATTACGCCACACAAATTAACACTCACATATGTACCAATCAGATCATTCATCACAAATTCATCACATCACCACTAACACGGAACATACAGAGTTTTTTGTTTGTTTGATAAATGAATGTTTGTAGTGGTTGATCCATTTCCTATCCATATATAGTCTATATTGAATAAGATATAGTTTCCAAAGCAAAGTTTCAATCTGACCACAATCTAACCTGAGAAAACGATATAAATCATAAATTTGCCTTAGTGAAAGTAGACTTTTACGGCAATTTGAGTCGGTTTCAAGTTCTTTTTGAACGCATTTACTTGTTAGGTAATTACTTATAAAAACCAAGTACATATTCTACTTTTAAAAGATTCTGATTGTGATTATGGCAAAAGAAATTTTGTACGAAACGAAGTGATCCGTCAGAGAACCAAAGTAACCGACATAGCTCGCCGCCGTATTATCAAGCTGAAATGGCAGTGGGCTGGTCATATTTGCCGAAAGACCGACAATCGCTTGAACAGACCTCGAGTGGAGACCACGCCTAGGCAAACTTTCCCCAGCTAGGTGGAAAAACGTATTACGTAAGGTAGCCGGACATGAATAGATGCGGAGAGCAGAAGACCGAATTGAGTGGCGCTCTCTGGGAGAGGCCTATGGCTGTACATGAAATGTTGTATGGAAGCATTCTGAGCAGATTAATGTCCCGTTAATGTCTAGTAAAGACTACCTTGTGTCGATGCGAGGCCGGTGGTGGGGGATTGGCAGAGAGCTGCCTGGCCGCGGTCGGGGAGGGCGCGCGTCGCCGCGGCGCCGGCGGGTTCATGGCGGTCGCACGCGCCGACGCCATGCGGCGCTCGCGCACTATCACCGACGGTGACAACCTGCAACCGGCACAACAAACTCTTTATTATTGCCTTCCGGATGATCTGGGTTGCGGCCGTGTCTTTGGCGATTAAAGATAGAATGAAAATATGATTCAAAATCGTATGTTTTCGAAACAGTAGCGAATTTCACAAATAAGTCACACTGTCAAAAATTACACCTTTATAAGAATAGTGTTTTTGAAATGTGGCTGTACTTGGCTTTCATATCACTTGATCGTAAATAAAGCCAAGGCATCAAGTTAATGAGATGATAAAGACTGCGTTATAGTACATTTGCCACATTTTATATTAGCATGGAAATATACCGACAACCCACCCAACAGAGTAAATAACATAGGCACCTCATTAGACTACATTGGTATTGCCAGTGCAACGGAGTAGAGTCCACTTTATAAGTAGTAAATATCATTATGATCGTTATGTTTCTATGGTTAAGAATCAAATCATTTTTTTATGATTTTACTTAAGCCTAGCACACTTCATTACCTGAACCATTTCTATAAAATGTTTTACGTCTTACTTTCGAGCTCAAAGTCCATTCTTTCATTCATTTTTATGGTTACATACGCTCCGCTGTCCGTCCGTCTGTCAAAGTGCATTTACGAGTGTGTAATGGCCGCTATAGCATTACAAATTAAATAGAAGTCTCTATACAACAAACAATTGTGTTAATTTCGGAGTTTTGTGTTAAATATTGTACGGTCGATAGTACCTAATCTTTCGTATGCGAGTCCGACTTGCAATTGGCCAGTAGTATAAGTCGACTATTTTATCCTATATCCACATGCACGATTAGACAAGGTCTGTAGCTGTACAAAGTTTTTAAAACTATGCTAGCATTATTTTTAGATATAACTCCTTAGATGTTTTTTTTGAAATAACCTCTATGTTTATTAATGCTGAAAGCTTAAGGAAATATTTCGCGGCCCGAGCATTCAGGGCATATGTAGCCGATCCTTAAATATAGTGCAATTATATTAATCATTGGTTAAGATATTTACGATTGAAACTGCAGCTACGGATACTGCGAGTTAGATCGACAGTGGCGCCATCTGTTATTTTAACAGATAACTAATGGTGGTATGAACAGTAGTTTTATGTAATAATAGATACCGGAGCGGCATAGTCTACTTTATATCAAGGTATACAGTTAGGATAATTCCTGAAGTACACGCAAACAAAAGCCAGTACACAACTAATTCAAATAATAACGAACTACGCAACTTAATAATTTCAGTACACCCTGCGACGTTGCCAAACCGTGCACGAATACGAGGCGTAATGTGTTAGCACCACCACATGTCTTAACACACTCACCTTTGCTTGGAGGACGAAGAAGCCCTCCTCTTACGTCTGGCGCTCGGCGACCTGGAGCTGCGAGAACTGGAATTTGAAGAGCTGCGGGGTCAACGGGCCGGGGGAGACGGTGGGAATCATAACACACACGTACATGCACACAACCGCACGTATGTACGAGTATATGTTGTATCATACATGAGACCCATACACACACAAAATATCCCATACATACAGACAGACATTCAATCAAAAGCGTAACCCGATGGGTAGATAGACGAGTCATGGTGGAATCATGCAAAATGTAGATGAAGATGTTATCGTGGGATTTGACACCGAAACACCAAGATACGAGTTATGAAAGCGATACCCAACGGCCGGGAGGGGGGACCAAGCGGGGGAGAATTCATTGATTAGTATCTTTTATAGTCACTGCCTAGTAAACTTTCATCATAGTCAGAAAACGTTTACTGTGGAACATATGCCTGCCTCCCCATCAAACATACATTACAATCTGCTATAAGTTTCGGAAAAGACTATGTTGCGAAATGCGAAGAAAAACAACTGCCCATATGTTTTGAAAAGGAAAACTGTAACCGACGTGAAAGGAATCAGCATAATTCACGCAAGCGACAATCTTTCAGAAGAGGTCTTCACTTTTCATCTAAAATTCTTAGGTTTTGGAGAATAGGTCCGTCGAATAGAAGGATGATCACCTAACGCCACGTGTTCATTGAATACTGGCTATGTTATCATTGGTTGCATGACACTACAGTACCATTGGCTCTCTCTTTACTCTAACCTTTGGCGACAGTCTTAGCCACTAGGCCAGACAGTTACTACGTTTTTTTTTATTATATTTTATAATAACGGTTTCATAAGACGGTTCTCACACGGCGTCACATGTCGCAGCGGCATCTGAAAGTTATGTGAAACCTCGTGCGTTAAAGCTGCAAATTGTATGACGATACGTGCGACTTCATAAAAACTATACATCAGTCATGATTTAAAAAAAACTGTACCGATGGTTGTTCTTAGAATTTCAAACAACATGTTTTGACTGGAATGGTTAAAGCCAATACAACCTATGAGTAGATTTCTTCAGAAAGGCCAGTCACGTTGAAATGTTTGCAAAGTTTATTTTGACCAACCCAACCTTTTTTTTACGCTTTCAACTTGTGTATACAATTAACTTTAACGATTGCAGAACACTGACTCGCCTCAGAGGTCGATATTTGGACTATATCTCTCTCGGTCAAATCCAAACCTTTTCATACATATGAACGAGTAGGCCGGCAGTAGCTATCAGTACGCTCATTTCAACTCTGTTCTAACTAAAAATAATTCTATCTGGAATAAAGTATAGACTACACAAGATCTACATGCGACGCCGTGTGAGAATCGACTAACATACCTAGACGAAGAGTACGATTCCTCCGACGACGGCAGCTTGCGGCGCCGGGCGGCTGGCTCGGCCCTCATCCAAGGGTCCGCCCACTCATCTCCCCCTCCGCCCCTCCCGTCTCGTCCTGGCTCACGACCCTCCCGGACCTCCCTCGGCCTCGGTTCCCCCCGCACCTCCCTTGACTCCCTAGAGTCGCGGCGCTCAACTTCAGCCCGCTGCACTATCACCTCTCGCGATGAGCGGACGCGACGCTGTAACAGATTTCAAAACCACTGTATACCACAACCAGTCATTCAGTGTATGAGGCGTAATGTATATGTTGCATGTGTGCTGCAATTAGGATTACTGCTCATTAGACGTTTAGCGCTGTTGGAAGTTTTGCTACTTAGAGCTTGTGATCGTGAGGCGTACAAGCGATGTCACTTATCTAATACCAAACAGAATATAATATACTTATAATACGTAAGCCCTTAAGTACTATGGAGTAGTCCTATGTCCAGCAGTGGACGTTGCCTGGTCGATGATAATGATACTACTTAAGAGACGGAACTCCCAACCGCAAAAATAAACCTACCAAATGTCAAACGGGGCTACTTCCATTCTCTACCATACATGCGCCATACTAGCCATGCGCTAGCAGCGCCTTTCACGTTGAGCCATGTTCCTTACAATTTGTGGTGAACTAATTCGGAAGTTATTTCAGACTGTATAATATTACAACGTAGTTAAAAGTGCACGTGCACATCTATGCGCATAGCTTTTGTTAGTTACTGTCGTACTGACATTTGGTCGGCACGAATAATTGTCATTCGAATATGTTAAAAAAAACATAATAACAGTACTAAGTACCTTATGATAGGGGACCTCCTCGGTCACTGCGGCTCGGTCTTCATAGTGCGGCGGCGGCGGTCGCTCGAAGGGCCGCTCGCGTTCGTATCGCTCGTGTTCGTAGAAGCGCTCGCGGTCTTCGGGGAACGGGGGGCGAGGCGCGCGGCCACGATACATGGGCCCGAACGGACGGCTAACAACATTGGATGGCGTCAAGTATTCTGAATATATAAACAATAAATTTCCTTGTACAATCCGACTAACAACTCGGAGGTCCCGGGTATGATTCCCAGTAGGGGGGTTCCTATATGTACTTGGTTTGGCTGGTTATTTTTTATATCCGCCTGGCTAGCTATCATGTTACCTAAGTCTACTGCCAAACAGCAGTGTTAATAGCACTTTTGTGTTCCGGTATGAAAGGTAGGAGAGGCAGCGTCCCATTATGTTGAAGCTTCTGGTTGAGCACGATATTCAGTCAACGGACTTATCGTAACTTACCAGGCGAGATGAATCCCATCATAAATAAAAAGAACATAAAATTACATTGTGATGGAAAAATGTACACCAGCAATCAAAACCTGAGTGTCTGAGATGCCCCGCAATGGGAATGAGAAACTTCGACCAGTGGACTGTGTAGCCACAAGGCTAAGTGGGCATCGACATCGCTGCAAATCAATGAATACCTGTACATCTCTGGATCTCTGAACGTTGGCACAGCCATGTCATGGTGCGGCTGCGGGGGCGACGCCCCGACCGCCGCCGCCGCGTACGCTAGCTCAGCATCAGGATCGTGCACCACTCCACCCACAGACAAGTGCAGTTTCTTCTCTTCGAAGTCCATGTCTTGCTCTTTACGTTTGTTCGCTATTCGGAGCATCTGCAAAAAGCGGCGGTCCTAAACCTTTGTAAATCAATCCTCACTAATATCATAAATATATTTGTTTGTTTTTTTCCACTTTCACGGATTGACTGATATCACAACCTAATAGCATTGCGGATGCCTGATTGTATACCAAACATTTATCTATCTATCTATTATCCCAATATAGCAAACTTTTCAAACTGAAAAATTCGCCACTTCTCAAAAAGGGTGCTAATTTACATGTAATGTCCCTTTTTAACCATTTCATTTTAAAATCTTTACAGGTCACCCTAGCAAGGTTACTTAACCATGGAATTTGTACCGTTAGGTATAAAAAAAGCTCAAATTTAGTGTATTAAAAAATGCACAATGACTGTAAGTAACAATAAGGCAGATTGAATTCGATGGGAAGTGTGCTGACGCAGCCTCACGTTAATAAAACATATTCACAAAGCGACATTGATCGGTGCATGTCACTTTAGAGACTACTTTCGCTATCATTTGAATGAAAGCTCACCAGAAGCACGCGCCAAGTTATTACCTCTTTAGCAGTCCGCAGCCCTCTCTCCCAGGCTGACTCTGGTGGGGCGGAGTCCCGCGGGGGGGCCGCGTATGTCCCGCTGGCCGGTACCCCTCGTATGACATCGAACATGTTATAGTTGCCTTTGTCCGTTACGCCCGGGTGCAGGAATCTAGAACAGAAATTGTTTATATGACTGCAAAAAACTTGTATACCGAAATTGCAATACCTAGGTTCAACAAATTCACGAGCTTAAATGAACGACGTGACAGCGTAAGGCTGCATTGATCGATACATATTTAGCCAATTTTGACATCCAGAAATTAATACGTAGATTTGTTTATTATTGAACATACTTCTTACACTAACAATTAAAACTTTACATGTAAGAATTAGTCATATTATTTTTAGTCAATTGTTGTATTATTAAATTAAGTACATACATATATGGTCACGAGGGATGTCAATGACTGTGCTTCGAGCTGTATCTGACTCCAGGTGTCGAGAACACAGATTATACATCCATACTAATACTATAAATGTGAGTATTTGTTTGTTTGTTTGCGCTGAAGGGCTGAATAAGAACGTAGCGTACTTTTTATCCCGATCAAACATATACAGTTCCAGTACGATACATTATGAAATCCACGCGGACGATGTCGTAGGCGATTATATATGCAAGGCATGTCGTATTTTTATGAATTACGTAATTGCGTATTTTATCACCAGAACTTACCTGCAACTCACACCCCATGTGCAAGCTCCTCTTGAAAAGAACCTGCACACGGGACGAGGTTCACTTTCTTCTGGGCGCCGTTCCGCCTCGTCCGACACTTCCCCCTCTTCCAGCGACGAGCCTCGAGACCGCCGCCGTGGCTTCACATCGTCTGCTAAAAAGTTACATTTTGATGACCCTTTCCAACGGCATAAAATAATTTGAGTAAAGTGGATTATTATTACTATTACCAAGCTACATATCACCGATACAACGTTGTAAATGAATGAAATTGCAATAACCTGTAACTACGAGTACGAGTACTACACTTTCCCTTGTATTGTACCTATAGATTGCAATATAGAGCACATGAAAAGTTTTAACATAATTGCTGTGCTAGATCGATGTGTATCACATAGAGATAGCAGTGGCACACAGTCAGACGCTTCTGATAATCCCAAGCAATACTCCTATTGTGGCTTCCTACAACTGTAGATTTGTGTGTATACAACATATAAACTATTGTGTTAATTTTCTGTATTTATGCTTCCAATGCCAAACAGTGTTAAGCTCCCACTTTGTATTTAAGCACCTCTCCTGGTGGTCATTAACCTCATTTCACATGTCAATTGAAAACGGAATAAGATATACTAAAGCTTCTGAAAACTTGTCAATGATGTTACTGATAAAAAATTGAACTGTACCTTTTTCAGGTACAATATTCGCAATGTCACCATTTGGTTGTTCCTTGGGCTTCGGTTCGACACACTCGCCCTCTTCTGCTTCAAAATCTAATTGCTCTTCACCATCTTCTGTGTTGCTCGTCTTTTCTTGTGGTACCTATTAAAATGTACATTTAAACGTAGCAGATGCTGTTGTTCATTGAATGGTCAATAGATTTTCACGGCAATTCACACCTCAATGGCTGTTTACACTCTGTTTCACCATTGATTGTGCGATCACACCAGAGTTGTTTTAAAATTCGCAGACAACCATTGTGGTAGCATCTGCGTTATACTAAGTTACTGTGAAGCTAGCAAAATAGGGAGTTTTTCGTAAGTCCACTCTATGCATATTATTAAGTAAATGAGAAATGTTCAAAGATCGGTCAACAAAAAACGTTTGACCCAACAAATATTGCTACAAGCCGGCACATTGATGTCCGCCCGAAAAAATTGGAAAATTTGAATCACAGGCCAACGAAAAAAGTTCTAACTGCTTCCGTGGCCTAATGACTAAATGTTGGATTCAAAGTCCCGGGTTTTATCCTCAGTGGTCGGAAGCAGACCACAGAATCCAGCTAGGTTGGGCTGCGTTTGGAAAACTCCGCCATATCCTCAAGTCCAGTATACCGCAATGCCTTAAGACCAAGGTATATAACCAATGCGTTCTCCCGGTCATGCCTTATGCAGCAGAGACATGGACGCTCACATTGGGGCTTGTCCACCGCTTCAAAGTTGCACAGCGAGCGATGGAGAGGGCCATGCTTGGAATATCCTTGCGCGACAAAGTCAGGAATGATGAAATCCGCTGACGTACAAAGGTGACTGACATAGACACTCGAATAAGCAAGCTGAAGTAGCAATGGGCAGGCCACATTTGTCGACGAACAGACAAGCGATGGAGCAGAAATATTCTCGAGTGGAGACCTCGGACCAAGAGACGCGAGTTGTCGACGGGGTGGGATGGCCTCCAGCCCGCTGGTTTGACGACCTCAAGAAGATAGCGGGAAGCGAGTGGATGAGGACGACGGAGGACCAGAAGGAGTGGCGCACGTTGGGAGAGGCCTATCTTCAGCAGTGGACAGACACGGGCTGATAAGTGTGAAAGATAGCATAGCCAGCGCCCCATTAGGTTGAAGCTTCTTACCATCCAACGGCCTTTTCATCACTTACCATCAGATGAGATGAAGGCTGAAGGATGAGATTATTCATTAAAAAAATCAGGTAAAATGTTTTAAGTTGAAGGTTTAATGTAATGGTCTCTATAATATCTATGCCCAGATAATTTTGAAAATCAAAACAGCCAACTGCTACTTAAAATCTTAAAGATAAAGTAAAAAGAGGATGAAACTGACATGGTTCGATGAAACAAATAAAAGGTACTCACTTTTTCTAGCTTAGCGGTGTCAGTTTTCTCAATTTCTGATTTTGGTGACGATTTTATGCTTACATTATCTTTTCCATTAACTTTAATATCTTGCTTAGGTTCTGGTGATGCTGGCGGTGACTTGGGCTATGATAAAAACCATAAAAATATTATTTTTAACTATAATAAATTACTTCAATAAACAATGAATGTTGAAAAAGGAACTTGCCTTTTCTTTACAAGTTTTTTTAAATTATTATTTGAAACAAGGGGGGTGGTCCTTCCCCGAGGCCCACTCCGATCATTTTTTTTTCAATACAAAAAATGTTTATTTTCCTGATAATTACAAACAAATACAATTTACATTATCTCCCGCACTAGGAGACCGATCGATATATATATATTCCATGTACAAATGATATGACAATCTCTATAGGTACAAATTTGATATGTGTATTAAATCGACACCAAGAAATTCTTTACATTGTATAGAGCAAAAAGTTTAGTTTCATCTAAGTCATACAAAGTAACATTGGTTACAAATAACCTGTATAAAATTTTCAAAAAAATACAGGTCAGGAACTGTTTACAATACCTTTATGTCTTTCAATGTGTCTTCTGGCCCTGAATCCAAATCAGATACATCTGACAAGTCTGCATGACCTATGTTATTGTCTTTCCCATCAGGCTTGTCACTGGCAACTGATTTACTTCTTGATTTACTGTCTTCTTGATCCGATTCCATTTCACCTAAAACATAAATAATAATAAACAACAAATAATAAATGATTCCATTTCAACTAAAACATAAATAATAATAAACAACAAATAATAAATATCATCTACAATTTCAATAAATCTAAAGGAAAACTAATGATACATCAACTTTTTGGGTGATTTGCAAATGAGAAATGACCCAGATCCGATGTATGCAAATTGGTCTTCAGTCAAATCGGCTTAAATTTTGAGTATACATTTTGATATCCTGTCTAAAAGTTAATATGAAGAAATACATCTAAAATAGAAAGTTTGAGATAATTATGTCAACATAATACTTTAACTGTAAATCAGTTCATAATAGCACATGTTTAAACCTCAGATTAAGGAACTTTTTTCATTAAACAGTTTGACCTATCAGATTACCAAAGCCGAACATAAGGAGTATTATATCACTACCAATAATAATGTTTCCTTTTGTCTTTCCTGGTAAATGCAACACCTTAAAAATTACCCTTTCTTGGTATGTATCTCACAGTTACACTTAAAATATTGTGTTGACGCTAAGTGTGGGGTCCTTTCTTTTTTGGAATTTTAAAAGCACTTAAAATGAATACACTATCATAAACAAGACAATATGTGCAAATAGAAAAAATTCCCATCTAAGGCTATTGCTACGAGGGGCATACCGAAATGATCGGGAATATAAAACAATACATACAGGAAATAACTAAATTTATTTTTATTGCTTTTCGAAGTATTCTCCGTTGCAGTTAATGCACTTTTGCATTCGTTCGAACCAATTATTATAGCAGCAATTCCAGTCTGAAGTTGACATGGTCAAAATCGTCGATTTGTATGCTTCCACTGCTTCTTCTGGACCTTGAAACCGCTGACCACGCAATAAATCTTTGATTCTAGGGAATGTAAAGTAATCATTGGGACTCAGATCAGGGCTGTATGGAGGATGATCCATTAATTCAACGTTTTCCTGCTTCAAAAACTCGCTTGTTTTCTGAGCGGTGTGAGAGCTCGCATTATCGTGATGGAGGATTATGCGTCGTTTCGGGTTACCTCTACGGAGTTCGGATATCATCTGTGGCAAACAAACCGTTGTATACCAATCAGCGGTAACCGTTCTCCGTTCCTCTAAGGGAACTGTGACTACATGTCCTGTTTTCGCGACAAACGAAGCGACCATTTTCTTCGATACGCTGCGAGAGCGGACAACTTTTGTTGGCTTGATCTCACCTGCGAAGACCCAGACAGCCGACTGATGCTTTCTTTCTGGCTCATATGAATAGATCCATGATTCATCACCAGAGACAATGTTATAAACTGCTTTTGACTTTCCTCCGTTGAAGCGTTGCAGAGTAGACCGGCACCAATTGACACGAGCCGCCTTTTGCTCTTCGGACAAATTATGGGGCACCCAGCGGGAAACTAGCTTTCTCACTCCCAGTTCACCATGTAAAACAGTTTGTATCGCAGTCATACCTATCCCTAAAGTAGCCCGAATCTGCTCATATGTAATATGTCGGTCATCCTGTATCATTCGGCGCACAACAGCGACATTTTCTGGTGTAACCGCTGTTTTTGGCCGGCCTGTGGAAGGTACGGTGCCAAGAGAAGCACGTCCACGCCGGAATTCAGAATACCAGCGATATATTGTCGTCTGGCTAGGCGCTTCACTCTTGAATATAGATATAAGCTCAGCGAGACATTGTCCCTGAGATAATCCTCGTCGAAAGTTGTAAAAAATTATGGCACGGAAACTTTCTCTTGTAAGCTCCATTTTTTTATCGACCTATCAATTTCAAACTGATATTGTTCTTTAAAAAAATTTTTTTTTTTAATTCTGTCAATTGTATTCGATTTTCAACTAACCAGTGTTTATTCATCAAAAAGAGTTTTTAATCTAATTAAATCGAAAGTACTCGATTACCGATCTTTTCGGTATGCCCCTCGTACAATGTTTAGAAAATTAAAATTGTCTAAATGTAGTTGTATCATTATAAAGAGGGAAATCCACTATACTTGGTAAGGGTTTTTTTTAATTGCAAGTTATTGTGTTTATTTACCTTCAGATATTTCCTCTGTGACTGGATCTTTCACACTGGATCTCTTATTGTATGATGAACTCCTGCTTGACTGGCTGGAGTCAGATCTGCTGCGAGCTCTAGGTGCTTGCACCTGCTTCTGCTCAGCTTTAGTGTGCCGCCTCCATTGTTTAGGAGGAGACCTAACAGGTGATCTAGATGTATTACGTTCTGGAGATGGGCTAGATGACTGGGAATGTGGATTAGGATTCCTGTTTGGAGAAGTTGCTTGTGAAGCAGAGTCCGGAGATGCTGGCCGGGACACAACACCTGTACTACTCGTGCTGCGAAGTTGCCCTTCCCCAGGTGACATACGAAAGGGGCTATTTTCAGGTGAACCAATGTTTGACCCAGCTTCACTTGGTGACTTTGGTCCATCAGGAGACTTCGGCCCTACTGGTGAAGGAGGCATAGAGCCTTCTGGTGAATTTATATCTGAATGTGCTCCGCTCAAGTTATCAGGAGACTGAGGTGGTTTATTTGCCGGAATTGAATACTGGGATTGGCTCTCTGGAGAAGGAGACCTAGGGCCTTCTGACCTTGGTGACCGAGGAGAACGAGGTGGTGATTTAACATCTTTCTTAGAGGTCTCACTCCTGTCTGAGGATGAGCTTCTTCGACTCCTGGATGTTGAACTGCTACTACTAGAAGATGACTGAGCATCTCCAGTACCATCTCTTGAGTCCTCAGATTCCATCTCTGCAAACAGATGGCAGTGTCCTATGAAGGTTTATGATAATATTCAGAAACCATTGCCAATCCAATCAAGCTCATTACCTTCAACCTTAAATCTGATGAATGTTCATGATTTAGTTGTTAGTATGTACACATTATGAGCAAATATTACCCCATAGTTAATATTAATTTATTGAAATATATTTTTGTATCTGTACACAAATAACAAACCACATGGATTGCATTTAGAAACAAAAATAAATTACTAGTATTGCAATAAGCACATAGATGTTATATAATATCTATGAAACAAAGTTTATAACTGCAAATACAGATCTGTTTTTGAGTATTATATGCTGTGAAAATTATTAAGACTTATCACTTTCTTTCTGAGTAATCCATTATGGTTCTATGTTACACTCCTTTGTGGCACTAATTTAATTTGGAAAATATATATGGAAAAATAGTTATCATTTAAAAATAAAATAGTTAAGACCCTACAAGTTAACTAGTAATACAAAAGTTAAAATTATTAAGAGAAAAAATCGTGGCGTTTAGGAATCAAACATAAAACATGTGGCAGTTGGACTGAAGATACTATTAACATGGTTTAATAAACATAGCCCTGTAGAGTTTATAGACAACAATTTAGGACTAATTTCTGATCGACGTCACTTGAAATAAACTAGTTTCTGATGTATATTGAAGACACTCCAGCCTTACCTTGAAGAGGACGCCTCGACGCCAGTAACTGTGGCACTTTGTAACACTTTTCATATTGCAAAGACTTTTAACTTTGATATACACAACACAAAATAAACTTAGGTCTGTCACATATACTTGTGAACAACTTTTTCAACTTTTATTAACGTTATACTGACGGAAACTTAGTAAAATCAACACTACTTCAACATGGCTGTGATACAGGAGGAGAATATATGAACATAATAAATAATCACTTCCAGTACTCTGTAGGGTTAACTTACGCCCTTACCTTAACTGAGATGAATTAGACGGTAATTTTCTTGATGTATATTGAGTTTAAAATTAAAAAATCCTTTTAATTTGCGCCGCAACAAGCTTTTCTCGTCATCGCAGTCAATGATAACCATAGACTATAGAGATTAAAAATATTGTTGTAGAGTATATATTGAATGGTTTTGTCATAAAGTTCAATCGAAATTAATTTTAAACAACGACATCTATCTGACATTTAAATAATAAGAAAATTAATTAAATACCTACCATTTATGCTGTATGTGAATTATACTTCAGTATGTACAGTGTGGTAGGCCTAGTACGGAATAGAATAGTAATAAAATAAATGGTTGTGCAAAGTTACCATCAGCTTAAATATTTAACAAAACAAACAGACTTCAGTTTTCTCAATAAAATGTATAATGTGTACATTTTATCTCTTGTTTTGACGATTCTTGACGAGATTTTCAAAGGTCAGCCTTGGTTTCAACATAATTCGAAAGAATCCATATGCCAATTGTATTCGACATGGTAAACCCTTTCGATCGCGTCGAAACCTTCACAATTTTGCGTAATCAATACTATAACACCGTCTGTGACACTTTTTGCACTATATCACACCAGTATAACACAAAAAACATACATAACATTATTAATGAATTACTAAAATTGCAATGAACCACCATTTTTCAAGTTCGCGCCAATAATCCTATCATGGCTCGTCTATAAAATCCATAGACAAATATTTAAAAACATCTACGTCTTCGCAGAAACACTATGAAACCGGCACGTTTTTTGTTATATATAATAATTATACTCACTGAATATAATAACCATAATTTATATCTGATAATAATGCGTAAAATTGCAATAAAAAGTACAAATAAATGTAATTTGCATATCAAATCACATTAAAACATTCCATACTTTGGAATTGTTAATCTTTGCCTCCTTAATTTGAGATGGAAAAAGGTTTAAGAAGATTTTATGGTTTTCAAAAAAGGCGCGAAAGTTCTGTGGTCCTTATCATTTTGGGTAAAACAGTTTATAATTTCAAGTAAAATGATCGAACAAGCACTTGACGAAAATATTTCGGAAAACGATGATGAGGAAAGCTTTTTCCAAGATGTTGACATCCTACAAAAACATGGCATAAACGTAGCCGACATTAAAAAATTAAAAGGTGCTGGAATATGCACTATAAAAGGCATTCAGATGTCTACAAAGAAAAAACTTTGCAACATCAAAGGATTTTCCGAGACGAAAGTAGAGAAAATTAAAGAGGCATGCCAGAAAGTCGTTTCACTGGGATTTATGACGGCATTAGAAGTAAGCGATCGAAGGAAACAAGTGTTTAAGATTAGTACGGGAAGTACTGAATTAGAGTAAGTACTTTCTTATTAGAACAATCACAATGAAAATAGTTTTGTACCTATTTATCTTTTCTACAGTAAATTGTTAGCCGGAGGCGTGGAATCGATGGCAATCACGGAAGTTTTCGGCGAGTTTCGTACAGGAAAGACGCAGCTTTCACATACTTTGTGTGTTACAACTCAAATACCGAACTCGACAGGGTACCAAGGCGGAAAAGTTATGTTCCTCGATACAGAACATACATTGTATCCTTTTCATATTAAGCATTCCATAGTGGTGCGTATGTTGTACCAACACATTACCCCACCAAAAACACTCATGTAAAATAGGTTGCGAAGACTCTCCAACTCATTAATCATTGCTAAAAAGTTATCTGATCTGAGACCTAAATATAAAGGACCTACAACTCGGTCAAAAAGTATGGATTGGTTAGCCGTTTCATAAACTATTAATGACACAACATTAAAGACAAGTGACTTGCGTGCTCTGATTTTACCGCCCCAGAAATTCCGCTACGGGTAGAATCAAATCAAATCGGTTTATTTACATTCATGTACATGAAATGCTTGTGGAATGTGAGAAACTGAAATTGTCTGTCATCATATGTAAAGTACGAGTACCATATCCGTAGTAAATCTATCTAAACCAACACTTAGGCTAGGACTCCGAGTAATTACTCGCGGCCCTAGTCATCCTTACTTAATCACACAAAGTCTCGGAACTACATATACGGACTCAAAGTACCGTTGAATGGTTTGCACTTGGCCTTCATCTCGCCTGTTGTTTCGAGTAAGTGACTATGAGTCCTTTACATTAAGAGGGTATGTTGTTGTCAAAGTGCCCATACAAACGTAGTCCAGTCATATTTTGAGTATTAAACTATGAAAATCTATGAAATTTTCAAGACACAATCTAGAAACAAATATCTGTGTCGGTGGTGAGTCAGATTTTCGTTTAAATATATACTTCCAGAGTTACAGGGCGTCAAAGTATTGTATTTTTCGGTAATAAAAAGCCCCAACTTTGAACCTGTTTTACAAGAGTATAAATCAATTTAGAACAATTTGGAAAAACCACCGACACCTGAAATTTCATTAGTATACTGTATTAAAAAAATGGTTACATAATATATGTATGTATCCTTCAAATGATCCCTGGACTACGAAACATCCAAATAACGGGTGGATAACTTCGCGTAGTGTATGCTGTCTCACCGTACGCGCTCGGGTAGGATAGGGCTCGGAGAGGGACAGCTACAAAACAATGCAACCTTGAACCCGACCACGTGGTCTTACCAACATAGCCTCTTAAAAGAGTAGGTATACACCTCACAATGTTAATAATGAGGTGCCTAAATGTACATGTTATTTTAGCTTGCCAAAACACATCCAAAGCACAATAGCTAGCATAGCTAGGTTGACATTGAATAATCCGCTATAGCTAAAATAACGGCGTACGCCTTGGAGGCAGAATTTCTAGAGTAACTATGATTCCGAATCAAAACACCATCCATACCAGAAGTACCAGTATTATAAACTGTACTACGTATCAGGTACTCGGGTATCTGTGTTATATCCTTAACCACTTGTAAAGTCGTCCAGACCGGCTGCGACCAATAGCGGACAGATTCAACCTAGATCAGAACGCAGTCTTGGACAACGTTCTCTACGCTAGAGCTTACACGTCAGAGCATCAGGTACGCACAGCTCAAATAGGTATAGGTACATATATATTTCGATTACCTTCGTGATAATTCGTTCGTTTTTGTGACGATGTAGTGGCGAGTCTACCTAGACCCAAGTGACGATATGGTCGTTGGATGGAAAGCGTGCGCCCCAGAAGTCTCTCAATCTAATGAGGCGCTGGATCCTCTACCTTTCATACCGGAACACAACAGTTGTATTAAAACTAGATGAACATGATACTGTACTAATATTTGTACAGTTGGGTAGAATGTCAGTCCGACGAATGATAAAAATTATTACCATTGGCTTTTCGAAAAAGGAAAACATCGTGAGAAAACCTGCACACTCCTAAAAAGAAATTCAAAGGTGTGTGTGAAGTCTACCGATCCGCACCAGGCCCACGTGGTGGACTATCGATGGCGCATACACTCTCTGTAGGAGAATAGGCCTGAGCCCCTGCAGCGGGGACATATATGGGCTGTTGATGATGACATATGTTTGTACTTGACTGTAAAAGATTGACTCTCAGCACATCTCCATCCCAAGAGCAAAGAGACGCCGCCGTTGTAGTTATTTTGCGGTTATTCATGATGATGTCCAGAGTTCTTAATCATAGGCGGAGCTCTTAGACTACGTAGCTGCGAAGTTTCACGAAGAAGGCGGCGTGTTTAAGCTCCTGATCATCGACTCCATCATGGCGCTGTTTCGTGTGGACTTCTCTGGCCGCGGCGAGCTCGCCGACCGACAACAGAAACTGGCACAAGTCCTATCCAGACTGCAGAAGGTAAAAGACTGCTGGAGTGCTACTGACTTACTTGAAGAAACTTACTTGTAGACTCACGTCTTTGCTGATGATATCTCTAGTATCCTAGGCAACAAGGATCAGTATCGAATGACGTCAGCAAAGACACCCCTGAGATTGTAATAATGTTTGTCCTTAATTAATTGCCTCTGATTCGCAACATAATACTCTCATAAAATATTTATTTCGCTATAATCTTTAAAGTACTGGCAGTACTGGGAAAGGTCTGTCACCGTATATATACACGGACTGACTATGTAATGGTTACAGGGAGCCGAGTCGCACATGCACTCCAAGTGCTTCGTATCACCTGCCATATGCACACTGCATAATAATATACTTTTAACAATTTTGTAAAATTAGTAAAGTTTACGCAATAAACGCCGAAAAAATACGCTTCTTGTATGGCCCCCATGTAGAACGAATTTAACTTTCAACTTTTTTATTGCTATTACTTTATAACATACTTTATCTCTGTTATCGATGACCTAATAATATTATAATAGTACAAATCTCCGACAATTTCAAAGTGTCACTGTTAGGTAGTTCGAAAGAAACAACCCAATAACAAACGGGCGGACGGATTATAACAAAAGAGCCAGCGTTAGTAATAAAATTCCTTTAGCGCAATATTTGCACTCTTATGCAGTATTAATCTCTAAAATATTCTTTGGGTTCGGAACAAGGACTTGGAAGGAAAGGATAGAATCCTAATAGTAGGGATGCAAATTTTGCAACGGATCCTCTTTATCTTTTCGAAGTAAGTAGTAGCTGAGCTGTTATCTTAATAGATCGGGCCGTGTAGTGCATTAGTTCAAGATCAAGGGGTGCCGGTCACGCCGCGGATAGTTACTGATTACCATGTCACATCCGTCTGCGGCTACCCGTGCCTAGCGCCCGAGACGAGAGGTGGTTGACTCTATATTGTAAGATACTTGTTTAGATAAGTATAATGTGGTTACAGATGACGTTTTATATTCCGATGAGAAACTTTATATACTTTTTAAAATAAGATAGCTGTCAACCGACGAAAAATCGCAACCCTTATAACATGTCAATCTGGCGTCTGTCCCTCAGAGCTTCTGTCTGTCCGTACGTCCGTCACAACGGATTATTTTAGGAAATACTAATGCTATCAACTTTAAATTTGGAATACTTCTCTGAAATGCTGACGTAAAGCGTGAAGTAATTGATAAAACAGTTTTATTTAAAAAGGGGCCAAAATAGGGGGGTTATTTCAAGATAAGAGTCACTAGGTCAAATGGTATAATATGCAAGGACGTCATTTGTACATTCAAAAAACTAAACCAACAGTTGAAATTGGGCATTATCTATTTACCCGACTACGGTGAAGCGAAAGGATGGTTTCGATTTTAGCAAGCTATACATGAATGAGTAGAGTTTACCTTACAAAACATAAACTTGTTTCGATTTTACATTCACATTCGTTACCGTAATAACAATTTGTTTATCCAGATATCAGAAGAGTACAACGTAGCAGTATTCATAACGAATCAAATGACATCTGACCCTGGAGCTACTCTAAGCTTCCAAGCAGACCCAAAGAAACCAATAGGCGGGAACATCTTGGCGCATGCATCTACCACAAGAATTTCACTAAGGAAAGGTCGCGGAGAAAACAGGATCGCTAAGATATATGATTCACCGGACCTTCCGGAAAGTGAAGCCACGTTCGCTATCACCGGTGGTGGTGTCAACGATGCTAAGGATTAATTGTTTGTACTAATAAATATTTCTTTTAAAATATTGTTTCCTTCTCTAATTTGATTATGATCTGCACTCTCTCGAGATAAGAAGAAGCATTAAAAGTTCATACCCGCATCACACATAGGGCACTCGAATTTAAAACAAAAAGTAAATGACCCGATTTAACAAATAGTAAAAGTTATTGGCCTATAAACGATTATGAATTCAATGATAACTTCATAACCCTTGCATTTGTAACGGAATGAATGAAGAACGAGGAGCATAGTCCACGCGAGACGGCCGTTTCGTCACAGTGGTGTGATTTGATTGAACCAATAAGGAGCCAATTATGTTATTCGTGGACGATTAGATAAATTTATTCATGTGAATTTATATACATATAGTCATTCACACTACTAAGTTGTATGTATCGTGCGTGAGCGGGAATACCTACAATTTTTTTACATAGTATAGATCAATGCTTGGCCACGATCTCACCTGATGGTAAGCGACGATGGTGCGCGTTGGCCTAGAAGGTGCCTGTTCACCCTCGACTTGAAGACACCCAAGTTATAAAACATCAATATAATCAGCTGTTCTTGCTCGTATTATGGTTTAGTATATGTTTAGAAGCGTGCACGGTGCGGTGCATACTGTCATTTAGTTAGTCATATAATCAGACTCAACTAGGTAGATTCAACTTCGAAAAAGAGGTCAACCGAAGAGTCCAACTCTGCTGGGCAGCGTTCGGGAAGTTACTGCATATCTTCTCGTCCAAAATACTTTAGAGCGTCTAAAGACAAAAGTCTGTAATCATTGCGTGTTGCCAATGATGACATACGGAACCGAAACTTGGACCTTTACTGTGGGCCGAATAAACAAGCTCAATGTCACTCAGAGAGCAATGGAACGAGCTATGCTCGGAATTTCTCTTCGTGATAAAATCCGTACACGAACTAAGGTCACCGACATAGCTCGACGAGTCAGTGAGTTGAAGTGGCAATTGGCAGGCCACATCGCTCGAATAACCGATAATCGATGGGGAGTTCGAGTTCTCGAGTACCGGGAAACGCCTACCGAGCCACCCCCCAACTAGGTAGACCGACGCCCTGGTTAATGTTCCGGGGAGTCGCTGAATGCAGGTGGCTCGGGACCGGTTGATGTGGCATACCATGAAAAAGGCCTATGACCAGCAGTGGACGTTTCCTGGCTAATGATGTTGATGATGATAATCCGACAATCTACTCCACAGTACATATCGGGCAAATACCCGATGGGCCGGTAGGCTGGTCGGTCGCCGTGTCGGACCCGTGAATCGGCCATCACTTTTGTTCGATCGTGTATAAAGTATCTCTGTCACCTTTGGGTTAGCTCTGCTATGTATGGGTTGGGTACTCTGACCTAGTAGAACGTCGGCGCAAAAAAACTAAAAAGCCTCGAACTTTGCCAAAAAGTGGCTTGCCTTTGTTTGTATCTCTATCCCTAAAGGTACAGGTAGTTATGTTGATTCCGCCATCAATTTCCATTCCACTATAAAATCTTACTTTTCTTAAGGAGATTGGAAACGAAAACGGCCGATTCTCTTTATAATCAGTCCAGTCCTGACAGTACCTATTCTTTCTTGGACTCTGCTCTCATTCGTCTCATGCTGCGCCCGCTGCTCATCAATTATTGGCGATTTGGCTATTTTAAAAAAAGTCGGAAGTAGGTGTTTACGTTTTTTGGGGAAAAGTTGCCCAGAAAAAATATTGAAATTTGGACGTTTGTCGGGTTATTAATATAAATTAAATGTAGCTACTTTACCAAAGCAGTCTAGCTACCGTAGTACATATATAGTGATCTGTGATAGCTTCTAAATCATATAAATGTAGTGTAGTGATCTGTGTCTAAATCAATCTAAATTCTATAAATTAAAGCAACCAGCCAGTCCGAAGAGCTTTATTTATTTAACCGAACAGCCAGTCATACGACATTATTCACTCACGTCACGTCTAACTAACGTCAGTTCGGTATATTCTATTCTCTTTGGTTCAGTTGACTCGTGCAAGCGTTAAGAGGAGGTGTACGCTTTGGTTATAAATTTTAAAAATATATTACTCCCAAATATTCAGTTAAATATATAATTAATATTCATTTTTCAATAATTTGTTTGGTACTGTTTATTTTCCTTATATCGGCTTTTTAATTATGAGTGACAATAAAGAAGATAAAAAACAAATACGCGTGTGGTGCGATGGTTGGTGAGTAAATGATTGTTTTTTTACTAATTTTAGAAACACAGTTTCCTCTAATGCTTTGTTTACGAGAGAAATTTAAATCAAACGCACATCGGAAATGCAAAATTTCCATCAGACTATTGTGTCAATGTTGACATATCTAACAACCTGAAATTCAGAATATTCTTTTTTAATAATGAGATCATTACTGTACTGTTCAAGGTTTTATTAAATTTTAATAAGGTTAAGTTAGTAATAAAATTTAGTTCTAAACCCATAAAAAGGTTTTATTGTCCAATAAACATTCCTTCTATTGCTTTAATATTGCTCATTTGATTGATTGCTTATGAGTTTAATAAGTGAAATAAATTTGGATCAATAGTTTTTGGAGGGAAGTGAAACAAAGCACCTATTGAGTTTAAAGTGTCTGAATCAATATGTTGAAAAGCAGGTGCATAGTCATTGATTTTCTTTATATACCACTCACTTAACTTTAAGCTAAATGCAGGCCTGACTCATGTTTTCACTAAATAAACACATCAACATTAATGTTTTCCCTCTCCTAATGCTTCTATACTAATTTTCTGTAGCCATAATCCTTTAGAATAGAATAGCTGGCTTTGATAAGTAATTACCTAAAAATAGGAGATGACATTATAGTATCTTGAAATAAATATCATTAATATACAACTTTAAAGTTAGCTTCAATAGCAGTTACGCAGCTAATGGTTCATAGATGGTGCTTTGAACAATAATCTAAAAAAATGTTTAAAATGAAAATTGAGACTCACTGTGACATTGTATGGTAATGATACTCATTTCACAACATCACAATCTGATGTCATATTTTTAGTTAGTTACTACAAAAATCCATCTAATATTTTTAAAAGTTTATGGCAACAGAAATTTAGTATGAAACTTTGATGGACATGGAACACCTTAAGGATTATTTTTTTGTGGTTGCAAATTGTTGTCTTTTATAATGCTAAATCACAAAAAGACTATTTCACAGTGCAGAAACATTATTGTATGTACACTTGACTACAAAAATATATATCTACTTTGAACCATTCAGGGTGAATGTTGTTATGTAGTGTGTTGAAAGAAATGTCAATTAAAGGTGAATGTGACATAGTTCAAAAGTGGATAAATTTTTTTGTACTCGAGTGTACAGTAGTACATACTTACCCCTTTTAAAAATTAAGTAAATAATGTTTTTAATTATATTTAAAGTCTCTATATACATAGGTTCTCATTAGAATAATCTTACTTCCAGTTATGACATGGTACACTTTGGCCATGCAAATTCTTTAAGGCAAGCAAAAGCCTTAGGGGATGTTCTAATAGTCGGTGTGCACACTGATGAAGAGATCTCAAAGCACAAGGGCCCACCAGTGTTCACGGAAGAGGAGAGGTACAAGATGGTGCGAGCAATCAAATGGGTTGATCAAGTCGTTGAGGGAGCACCCTATGTAACCACTTTGGAGACTTTAGACAAATATCAGTGTGACTTTTGTGTACATGGAGGTATGTATTACTTTTATTTATTTATTTATTTATAATTTGTTTGCACCTAATGGTAACTGTTGATAAGGGGATAGGATGGAGCATACCCAGATGCCTTAAATTATAGTCATTAGAAGCACTTTTCTTCCATTACAAGACTAGTGTCGACGAAATATTGTATTTGATATTGTTACCTGGTGCCTGACTGTGTCGGGTGCTCTGTGCTTATGTATATTTTATAATCAATAAAGACTTTTAAAAAAATCAATCAATCTTCTATTACAAAGCCATTGAATGACATGGTTTCTGCTGGCCAGTTGAACATAGAAAAGTTACCTACCTCTATCTGAATTAATTGCTTATAGGTGCACCATGGAGAATTAAACTTGTGATCTCTATTTGAGTGCAAATGTACAACCAGTAGTACTATCTAGTCATTTAACTCCTAGACTGATATGCACCAGTTATAACAATCTAAATTATACATTATATTAATAATTAATAAATCGAAGATAAGCAGTGAATATTGCAATGTGGTATTAATCTGTGATTGTTCCATAAGTTATGTATAACATACATGCATAGATCAGATATTATTAACTCAACTTATATGTGTTGCCTATTGCAACCACTGTTAGATGAGTCTATTTCTAAGTAAAATAACTATTACATCTTATCAGGTATAGAATCAGCTCTTGTTTAGGATCTCAAGAGGCAGATGTACTTAAAATAAATTAAACAAAGGAAAATATATTTAAAGTACAGTCCTTTGTAACTGTATTGTATGAAAATATAATGTTTATAAATCTACACATACAAAGCTATGGGCCCATGTAGAAAATAAGACCTAAGACTATTACAGACTATACTACAGAAGTGAAAATTTAGACTAAAAACAAATAATAATTTAAATTGAGAAATTGTTACACATGGCAAACAATTAAAATGCACTTGATTTGTTCCACTTCAACCAAAATTGCCTACTATTACCTACCTACATTTGAACTACTTATAAAAATAAAAATGTGAAACATTATTAATCCATGAAGAAATGATTGGTTCCTTGTTAAATACTAATATCAATACTGTGATAACAGATGACTGATTATAAAAGTAACGTTTTTTCTTGAGCCAATTACTAGTATACTAACTGTTGCCCATGACTTCTTCCACAGATAAAGATATTACAATTTATAATATTCATATGGACTACTAATTGTCTAGCAACGTTTTCTGAGTATATAGAAACCGTAGAACTGTATACTATCTAGTATGCTGTCTTTCTTTATTAAAAACTTATACATATAGATAAGTGAAGCTTTCACAAATAATATTAACTTGGAAATATTTTATTTTGGAGCATGTAGTATTTATACACATTTACATAAAACTTGTTTATGTTCTTAAATAATTTCCCGGTTTAAATGAGCCACAGGCGTGCATAAGGTGTTTTATGAAGTCTCCAAATATGATTTAATTAGTTTCTTTTAATAATTATTAATTAACGCGTTCAAAAACAACTAAAAATCGACTTCAACTGCCTTAAAAATGTGCACCTTAGAGGTAGAATTATCTGGGTACATATTCGGTTTTTGTTGATTTTCTCAAAAAGCGCTCATTAAAATTCGCTAACATTTATACGGGACCACCTCGGAAGTATGCTTTACCAAACAAAAAAAGAACCATCAAAATCGATTCACAATTGGCGGAGCTATCGCGTAACATAAAAAAAGTCGAATTGAGAACCTCTTCCTTTTTTGAAGTCGGTTGAACACACATTTGTGTGCTTGTTTTACAGATGACATAACTGTTACTGCAGATGGAATTGACACATATCATTTGGTGAAGGAGGCTGGCAGATACAAGTAAGTTAGTGTTAAGTTATTAAGTCTTATTCATGTACAGCCTGCGGCAGTCCACTGCTGGACATAGGCCTCTCCCAGAGTGCGCCACTCGATTCGGTCCTCTGCTCTCCGCATCCATTCACGTCCGGCTACCCTACGTAAGTGGTCTTTCCACCTCGCCGGGGGACGTCCTACACTACGTTTGCCTAGGCGTGGTCTCCGCTCGAGAACTCGTCTGTCTTATTAATTACTTCCTATTCCTAAAGATCACTATGTATTAATGTATGATCTTTTGTATTGTATGTATGTATCCATTATTCGAGCGGACTACAACATGGACATTTGACATGATATTCGTATTTCATTTCATTCATATTCTGAGAATATCAATTTTAACTATCTTGAACCTAGGTTAAATGTAGTTATTATTATTGTAAAATAAATTATGTATAAAAGTTTTTTTAAAATAAGCTTTGTTCAATAAGAAAAGCAGCAGAAATGCTGAATCTTTGAATCTTATCCTTTTTAATCAATTGTTCTGCCTTCGTGATCTATTTGGTTGATAGTTTGATGGATGATTTTTTCTATGTCCGCCTCGCTTTACGTTCATACCAAGATGTTAATGATTTTGGCTTGTTTTAGACATGAATATGTGTTCACGAGATATTACGAGAAAAGTCGAAAACTGAAGAGACTTTCGTATCGCAATTATACCACTATCATTTAAATAGGTTCTGAATATGCTATGCGATAATAATAATAGTGTTACGAGCTTGCAAGGTTGTTATGTTTACCACTTTACGCCCGCAGCTTTGTCTGTTTGGATTTTATGATTTACCCCACGGGATACTTTGCCGTATCTTATCCTATCTATGCCCAAAGTAATAAACATTTCATTGTGCCCAATGCTATTTAAATTCAGCTGTTTATTTGAGACTGAGTCACAAACATCAAATCTCACACTGTTTCACATTTATTTTATGGATGTTATTAACAATATCTACTATGTGTTAAAATCGATACAGTCATCTCAAATCAATGGGTACTGGATGTGTTATATACTGAGTCATACCACCATATAAAAAAACTATTGCAAACTTATCGTCAACACATTATTGCGATAAGACAAATTGGCTAGATTAAGATGTGAGTCATTTCAAAGACATTTACGTAAAAATTATTGGAATGCTTGAGTTTTGTTCTCAATTTGGCCCTCACCGCAGGCTTTATCGGATTCGCCTAGATTGGGTGTATTGATTTAGAGAGTACGTAGCTTCATTGCTATCGTACTCATAGTAAAATTGCACTTGTAAAAGTACGAGTATATGCGGCACATAGGCGTAAGTGAGGTCTTAGATTTAAAATATTTATTTCTTACTAGCTTCCGCCCGCGAATTTGTCCGCGTGTACTTCAGGATTTATTCTACTTGTTCGATAGGCATAGAAGGCACCTATCTCCATTTCCAGCATAAGGTACAAAATAGTGTTTATTTTGTTACGTAGTCTAATAGTTTAAAGAAACAAAAGAAATTTCAATATCTGACGTCGTACATTCAAATAGTCTTCACACTTAATATTATAAACGCGAAAGTTTGTATATACGAATTACATATTCTATGGTCGGTTGCTAGGCCACGCGTTTTTGTTATGCCCAAATTGCCCATGTAATCCCACTAATATTATAAGTGTGATTTTGTACAATTTACACAATATGTCTTTATAAATTATAGCCTATATGTTATTTTGATGTATAAGCTATATTATTGTAAAGTTTCATTCAAATCCATTCAGTAGTTTTTCCGTGAAAGCGTCACAAACATCTAAACATCCAAAAATGTAAACATCTAAACATCCAAACTCTCACACTTATAATATTAAGTAGGAAATAGGATTATATTGTTTTCTTATTTCCTATTTTAGAGGTCCACAAAGAAAGGGTGAGAAGGGACCCTATTACGAAGCTTTATTTTTAATAATAGTAAACGGCTTGGTGTGATCCAAGGAGTTCTTGGTGTGAGAATGGATCCTTATATACGAGTAATAAGATTCTGCTTCTTCCTTATCCCATCACATATTCATTCCCTGCTTCTTGCTGAGCCTGAAGCCTTTAGGGCATATAAATAAGTAAGTAAGGCTCTGTAGGAGAGTAGGCCTGCGCTCCTGCATTGGGCATATATAGGCTGTTGATGATGATGATTGATTATATTGTGTGTATTTACAGGGAGGTGTCGCGAACCGCTGGAGTTTCCACAACAGACCTAGTCGGGCGAATGTTACTGCTCACCAGGGAACATTTCAAGTAATTATCTATTTATTGTTTTATTTTATTCACAGTATTACAGTACATCTATAACCGCCTGCGTAAGTCCACTGTTGGACACCTTCTTCATTTATCGCCACGTCATAATCACCATATATCGTATGTATGTATGTACGATCGTAGTAAGATGCTGTTCATCATCATCAGCCAGGAAACGTCCACTGCTAGACATAGGCCTCCTTTATGGTATGCCTCACTGACCGGTCCCGAGCCACTTAAATCCAGCGACTCCCCGCGACCTTAACCAGGTCGCCCGTCCATATAGTAGGGGGGCGGTACGTGGTCGCCACTCGAGAACTCTTAAATCTTAATCCCTATCGGTTACCCGTGCTTCAGCCTGATGTGGCCCGCCCATTACCACTTTAGCTCACTGACTCGTCGAGCTAAGATGCTGTTATCTCCTGAATATTTTATCCCAATGTCGCTTTCTACGAAATCCCCGGAATAACATGGGGGGTCCTATTCTAGCGCCCAAACGGCATGGTATATTTATAAACTAGGGTTTAACCGCGACTTCGCGTGGACATCAGAAGTTATCCCACAGGAACTACTTGTTCGATCGAGATAAAAGTAGCTTATGTCCTTTTCCAGCCCGTCAACAATCCCTGCACAAAAAATCAAGTCATTCTCACTCCGGTACGACGTAAAAGAACGACTAACAGACAAACTTGCATTTATAATATTAGTATGGATTACAATATTTACCATATAGGTATTCATCATCAACCAGGAAATGTTAACTGCTGGATGCTGGACTGCTTAGGATGCAAAGCGATCCGTAATCTGGTACTGTCTTTGTTATCTTTCATTGACGGGACAAAACAGGGCTATTAAAACTGCTGTACGGTATACTTAAGCTAGGCTAGTCAGGCGGGCATGTAAAAGTGCCCTGCTACCACTGACCAAACGGAGTATATTGCGGAGAATATTGCGCGTACAGTTTATGACATGTGTGGGTCGTCAGCTTCCTCATAGAGCTAGGGGAATTCTACGCATGCATGAGCTACGAGCCGATATGTGTGTGTAAGCTGGTGACATGGGTCGCCAGCTGACACATGTTGTATCTCTGAAACTACATAAGTGAGAACTTCGTTTTAAAGATCAGATGAGACCATACAATAGGAGCGTTCACGAGTCAAAATTTCAAATCTCCTGGCTGTCTAGATTCAAAGTTATAAGTAAAAAACTATTTTCCCGCCAAAAAATTCAAAATAATCGCACGGACGCCGCTGAGCGGGCCGTTGCCGTTCCGTGCGCTACGCTATTACAATAGAGTTTCAACTTAGCCGTCATTGTTTTAAAATTCATTTTAACCTGCACGTTCGTATCGATTCAATTGTTACATTGAGCGTGTTAGACCAGGAGCCGACTGAAATAAGCAATGGTATACTACTGATTATCTTCATAGAGAGATTACGAACGATCTTCACCAAATTTGAGGTCTAGCTAGAATCTAACCCTTCACCGTTAGTGCATAATTCAAATCTACTAATTTGACTAATACGGAATCAAGATTTAGTTTAGTAATGAATCAACATATAAGAAATAACACTTTATAATAACACTGTATGGTGTGTGTGATATAACACAATATAAGAGGTATATGAAAATAACTAAAAATAAATGTTTGAGAAATCTATATCATGTTTTATTCAATAATTGCTACTGAAAATATACTAAACTAGCTTCCGCCCGCGACTTTGTCCGCGTATACTTCAGGATATATTCTACTTGTTCGATAGGCATAGAAGGCATCTATCTCCATTTCCAGCATAAGGTACAAAATAGTGTTTATTCTGTTACGTAGGCTAATAGTTTAAAGAAACAAAAGAAATTTCAATATCTGACGTAGTACATTCAAATAGTCTTCACACTAATATTATAAACGCGAAAGTTTGTATATACGAATTACATATTCTATGGTCGGTTGCTAGGCAACGCGTTTTTGTTATGCCAAAATTTCCCATGTAATCCCACTAATATTATACGTGTGATTTTGTACAATTTACACAATATGTCTTTATAAATTATAGCCTATATGTTATTCTGATGTATAAGCTATATTATTGTATAGTTTCATTCAAATCCATTCAGTAGTTTTTCCGTGAAAGCGTCACAAACATCCAAACATCCAAACTTTCACACTTATAATATTAGTAGGATATCGAGCTCAACAATTATTGATCATATTGATATAAGCTGTATATGTTGCACATATACCTCTTATACTATGTTATATCACACCGTAAAGTGTTATCCCTACTAGTCCCTACTTTCCCTACTATCCTTACTAATATTATAAAGGTGAAAGTAACTCTGTCTGTCTGTTACGCTTTCCCGCCTTAATCTCTCATCCGATTTTGATGAAATTTGGCACAGACAATCTTTAGATCCTGAGAAAGAACATAGGCTACTTTTTAATGCGAAAAAAGGGTTTTGTTGAAAGGGATTGAAAGGGGGGATGAAAAGTCGTATAGAGGTATCGATCGTTATTTTTAGAGCTATAAGCTTGAAACTTATTTTTTAGGCTGTTGATCGATATAAAGTCCATAAAATTAGTTGAATACTAATTCATTTAGGTTTGTTTTCTGTGGTTACGGTTGACGAAATAGTTTAACACCTCACCGATAGATGGCGCCACCGTCTAGATAAAACGTGATATTGAAATTATTTTACAGCTCTATGTATACCTGGAGCCTTTCAATTGATGAGCTAATCAGATATAGTAAAGCATGAGTTTGTTTGACATCCATGCAATTGCACAGCAATCAACAAGGAATAAAAATAATGCCCCATGAAAATTGGTAAGCGATTAGATTTCAAACAAAGGAAGGATTACGTGTTTCACGGATATATAATGGGGATTAAATTTTGTATGGGAACTCTGTTGTTTTTGAAGTCAATATCATGAAAATTGATACTCAGTGTTATGAACTAAAAATAAAAATGACGTGTTTTAGCATTTTAAAAAATCCTGCAATCCAATCTAATATATTAAATTTTCGTGTCAAGGTGTTTATAGTCGCACTCCTGCGAAACGGCTTGACCAATTTTTTTTGTTTTTTACATATATTTGGTAGGTCTGAGAATGTTGCACCCTCTTGCCCCCACCCCCGTATTTTGATCGCGATTTTAGAATAATGGTACGTCATCGACAGGAAGTCTCGCGTCAGTTTGATATTTTGTAGTACTACGCCATGTAGTTCTCACGGGATAAAACCTAAAGTCCACGCGGGCGAAGCCGCGGGAAGAAGCTAGTTTCTTATATGTTGATTCATTACTAAACTAAATCTTGATTCCGTATTAGTTAAATTAGTAGATTTGAATTATGCACCAACGGTGAAGGGTTAGATTCTAGCTAGACCTCAAATTTGGTGAAGATCGTTCGTAATCTCTCTATGAAGATAATCGGTAGTATACCATTGCTTATTTCAGTCGGCTCCTGGTCTAACACGCTCAATGTACCAATTGAATCGATACGAACGTGCAGGTTAAAATGAATTTTAAAACAATGACGGCTAAGTTGAAACTCTATTGTATTAGCGTAGCGCACGGAACGGCAACGGCCCGCTCAGCGGCGTCCGTGCGATTATTTTGAATTTTTTGGCGGGAAAATAGTTTTTTACTTATAACTTTGAATCTAGACAGCCAGGAGATTTGAAATTTTGACTCGTGAACGCTCCGATTGTATGGTCTCATCTGATCTTTAAAACGAAGTTCTCACTTATGTAGTTTCAGAGATACAACATGTGTCAGCTGGCGACCCATGTCACCAGCTTACACACACATATCGGCTCGTAGCTCAAACAGTTTTAGCACTAGAGATTCGAAAATTTTGAAGCCTATTGCTTCTATTTTGCTCTAAAATATGAGGTACAATACATAATCGTAACTTGAATAATTACGAAGATACAGATGTGTAAGCTGGTGACACGGGTCGCCAGCTTACACACGGTATTTCGTTCGTAGATCCAACAGTTTATCAATGTGATCGTTAATTTTTTTGGCTCTCATTGCTTTAATTGTGCTTTAAATGCCTGACTATAGTCTAAAGCCCTAACCTCACTGGTTTGCCTTCCTGGCATGTGTCAGCTGGAGACATGGGTCTCCAGCTGACACATGCCAGGAAGGCAAACTTCCACTAAAAACAACTCGCTGTAACTGAGTCATGATTGCTGCTAAATTATGAATGCTAAAGTTTGATTGCTCCTAAATTGCCTTAAAATTTGGCATGCGTAGAATTCCCCTAGCTCTATGAGGAAGCTGACGACCCACACATGTTTATGACAACTAGAAGGTCGCGCAGAGTCATTAAATGCCCGGTGTAGCAGAGGAATCTTTCCGGCTGACGATGATTAGAAAGTTGTGGTTCTGCGTCTATAATAGACTCCCCATAGAAGTTGTAAAGTTCGCCTCAGGGAACATTCCAGGGGACGGGCGGTAGCTAAGGTGTGGAATTTCCTGATGGCTTCTATGCTTCCGAGCGCCACACCCTGGATTGGCTCAAGGTTAGAGAGAGTAGGCTACTTCTAGGCAAGCATGTACAATTTCTCCACCACATCGACATTTAATAATAACTTATGATATTCTTGCATGCCAAATTTCATCACTATTGGTTGTGGCTTTGAGAAGCTACGAATTATTAACAAAATACTGACGGATTTATTGCAGTAGTATTATTCCCATATCCAAGCCCATAAATTTGAACTCTTTACTAATTTCAGAGTATCGTAATATTGTTGATACATATTTCGATTTTCTACGCTACTTTTCAACCTACTTTTAAAAAAGGAGGAGGTTTCAATTCGACGCGTATGTTTTTCGCGTTATTCTTTTTTTGTTTGGTAAAGCATACTTCAGAGGAGGTCCCATATAAATTTTATCGAAATCGATTGATCGCTCTTTGAGAAAATCAACAAAAACCAAATTTTTTAGACAATTGAAGTCGGTTTTTAGTTCTTTTTGAACGCATTTATTATCTTTATATAAAACAGTTAATGGTCAACTTTATGCGGGTTTATTGCTAGCAACTAAACACAATCGTAAATCGACCAACCTGACTGACAAACATCATCAGCCGGGGAACGTCCATTGCTTGTGCAATAAATAATTGTCTAAAATATGTTAACTTTAAATGTCACGATCCGCGAATGTATAGAGCCCCGGCCTGGACTTGTACACTTCTAATTTTAGAAAGACATCAAATAAAATACATGTTATTACCATTTTAAAATATTTTAGTCCAGTTTATTTGTACAAAAACATTAAAAACTCACAAAACCAGCAAGTCTTGACTTAACAAACAAAGATGGCGTCACTGAAATGACATTTGACGTTTTCACTTTGTACAAAAATAGAATGATTTTGTACAAACAAAAATGTAATTATAGTATTTTTCTGTATATCTTTAGATTATTCTTTGATATTTTACATAGTGTAAAAGTTCAGGCCGGTTTCGAAACATATCTTTATCACCCCGAGAAATGAATATCATGTATTACAAGTTTCCGTAAGTCTAAATTACATTTTTTTTCTTCATATTTTATATTGTTAATAAAAACGCCATCTAGTGGCAACTAGATGCGTAAAGGGTATTCTATAGTTTAACAATTTGGAGCGCTACCCTCGGGGTGACAGTCGTTGGGGGCGAGGTATCCCCTCTACAACACTTCCCCAACGTCTGTTGCCCCTAGGGAGGGAACATGTCGGAGTATAGCTTACCTTGTTTTGTAGATATTGTAGATTTTTTGTCAACCACATCATCAACAGCTCACCTGTTTGTGTAATATACTAACGTGACGTAACTAGGCCCAATACGTTTAAACGATTTCCGGGTCTCCTTTGGCGGGGTATGAATAGAGAATGTCTTTACAAACGTGTGGATTTGACGGTGAATTTGTGATCCTTACCGCGATGCGTAAAATAGGTCAAGTTACGTAACGGAAAGTGTAAACGATTGCAACTAAAGATGATACGTAAGGGGCCAATCTAACTTTCAGGAGAGGTGACAAAGAATACTCAGTGGCACTGGAGCACTCTTCGAACCTGGGCACCGACTCTACGGCGCGCTCGCCCTACACCGGCTGCTCGCAGTTTCTACCGACCACGCAGAAAATCATACAGTTCAGCAGTGGACTCTCTCCCAAACCTACAGATAGGGTAATGTATACTTAATAATTATAAATACACAAAACGATTAAATTTGGCATCGCCTGCTGGTTAAAGTTATTTATTCAAAAACACCCACACAAAAATACATAGACTGACACAAAAACTAATTTAAAAGCACAGAGCAGCCTTATAGCGACACGGTACAATCTGATTGGAAATTGGTACGAAATTGGCCGATGGAATTGTCCCGTATCGGACGCTTTTGGCTTCAAAAATCTTTAACCACGTCCGTGTGTTCCGTTGTGAAAAGTAGCATAGCCAGCGCCTCATTAGGTTGAGGCTTCTGGGTGCGCACGCTTACCATCCAACGCCTTATCGTCACTTACCATCAGCTGAGATGAAGGCCAAGTGCAAACCCATCATACATTAAAAAAATATCTCTACTCTTAGGTTTTATGCAGATTAACGGTAAGGTAATATATGAGCCAATACGTTTGAATTGTAATTATAGTATTTATTTATTCTGACACTGTCAAGGCGAGCAACCTATTATGTAGTCCTTGAACTTGATCGTGTGATATATATTAAAAAACTCTTGATGCGCAGTACATTGTAATAAAACGTTTATTATAAATAGCACATCATAGTGTACTTTGATGTTAACAAGGTCGTTACAATGTGATACCGCTACAATGCGATTCAACGCTCATATATAATTTTAAACCAAGAAATATCCGAACAATTTAGAATGCTTCTGGGTTCTGTGATTATGTAAACATCCATACTTTAATATATAATATTATAAATGCGAAAAGGAGTTTGTATGTCCTTCCTTCCCGACGCAAAAAAGAATCAGAATGACTAGATTTTTTTATAGTGATAGTTGAAGAGCCAGAATAGGACATAGGCTATTGTTTATCCCGATCGAACAAGTAGTTCCCTAGGGATGATTTATAAAGTCCACGCGAATGAAGTCGCGGGCAAAACAGCCCTCTCTGCACCTTATACTAGTATGTATGATTTGGCGATGACTGACAAGTTGAAACCATACACAGCGAAATCAAATCACCAGCCACAAAACATGATACGTACATACACATAAATACATATATTAATAGTATTATAAACAATTTGTGATTTGCCAGCAAGAGTCAATATAATAATATTTTAAATGTAAGTTCATATTTACGGCGGTGGATGAAATCAGAACTCTGTTATGATTAGATTAGATTTATTTATTTTAAAGTACCAATTTCAAGTTTACAATAAAATATAAAAATGCCAGAGTGTACAATGATCGTCAAAAAATTATTCAAAATGTTAAAAACTATATAAAATAAATGCTCTACTGACACGTTGCCAAAATACATATATAAGATCTAGATTAATTGATGCTATTTAAGAGTCTTTGTGGTGTGTCAAATAAAATTACAGTTTTTTTAATGGTCAAATAAACAAATAAGGCCCTGACTGGGGCCTTCGGATTTAAAACTCTACAAACTAATTGAATCCTTACTCTCATCCGATAGGTAGTGTACGTAGCGGGTGCCTTCGATCTCTTTCACGTGGGCCACTTGGACTTTCTGGAAGCGGCGCACACGCAGGGGGACTTCCTCATAGTGGGCCTCCACACGGATTTAGAAGTGAACCGATACAAGGGATCCAACTATCCGATCATGAATCTACACGAGCGTGTGCTGTCTGTCTTAGCTTGCAAGGTGAGTGAGCGAACACTATTTTGGGTCAGAAATAACTTCTCAACTATAAATTGAACAATGAGTCGGTTAAAATGGAACCCTTTTAAAACCACTTAGGTGTCTGTCTGTCCGTTTGTTACAGCTAATTATCTGGGCAATTACTATTGCTATCGAAATTTTGAATAGTTTTGGGAAATCTAAACCCACAGATGTCGTAAGTCAAATGACTTTGAAAATATTACAGAAAAACTAAACGGCAACTTACGTTTAGTATAGTTTCAAATAGAAATCATCAAAATAACTTTTACAAACAAACTTATCGTATATCCACTTTATCTCCACCTGAGCATGGATCCAATAAGAACAAGTTCTTGTTCGTATTGTATCCAGCTCAGTGAATAGAAAAAATTATTTAATTATTATTTAATTATAACCTATTATATCTACTATTTTCTGTTACACCTCCTTCTATAATATTATGTCTTGTTTTCCTCTACCCAAAGATTGTCTGGTAGAGATCGCTTTTAGAGACAAGACCGCCTATTGTACACTATTGTTAATATTTCATTTTTAGTATTTACTTGGTGTACAATAAAGATATATTGAATTGAATTGAAGAAAATAATAGACCGACGGGCGGAGTAAGTTTAAAATCTACTCTAACATTGTAAAGTTTGTATGTAAGAGTAGGAGGTAATTAACTAAACCTTATCGCAGAGTATTCTACCTTGTTAGCCAGATGTCTCATAGCTTTGATGTTAACAAGCGATTTAATTTAGTACCGGACTTTATTGGAGTCTTAATTGTTAACAAAATTATATTTATTATTATTTAATGTAAAAAACTACTCATCCTATTTGTTTAATAATTCCTTCCGTAATATTTATTGTGTACCTTCAAGATGTACATAGTTAAGTTATATAATACTGTTCAAGTTCAACGCGTTCAGTTCAGTTTATAATCTGAGTGTTGTATACATACATATAATGATAGTTTGTGTGTATGATTGCAGTACGTGCACGAGGTAGTAATCGGAGCGCCGTACAGCGTGACCGCGGATCTCATGGACCACTTCAAGGTGAAATACAAATACTAGCATTTGTATAGAAACATATAATAAGCAGTATAGTCTTTATTTGCATGAAGTCATGGTTTCAAGTCGCAAACTAAGTTTGCCCCTTTAAAGTTAGCTACAAAAGGCTGCGATGAACCTGAGACGACCAATTGAAAACCCACATGAAATTAATTTCTGCCTCTAGAAATCACATGACAATAATTTTTTACAGTAGCTTCCATTGTATATATTCCTGGTCAGGCTTTACATAAGATGTTATACTATACATTTTATTTATAAAAAGTAAGATATTTTTTCGTTATTAATTAAATTATGTCTGACTACAATTGCCTACATTGCCATCAGGTGGAGGTGGTCTGCCACGGGAAGACGCACATATCTCGGGACGCCGACGGCTCTGACCCCTACTCGGTGCCTAAGAAGAGGGGGTGCTTTAAGGTAAGATCGTCGTGAACAAATTACAACGGTGAAACCAGCAACCGAATACGTCAGTTGCTTCGCTCCTGGCACCCATCAACCGTAAACAATAAACAATCTGAATCCTGTCTGTCCGGAAACCTAATACATCTTTGAATCCTTTTTAGGGGTTCCGTACCCAGGGCCCCTCCGCAGTCCGTCCTTCCGACTGCCGCAGGGCTATTGTTATTTTTATGTGGGTGTTTTATAATGGACGGTATAGCAACAAATAAAAATTTAAAAATTATACGGGATCACCATACTTTAAATGATTTTTTCTGTCTTTTTCGCTAGATCTTGTTTTGTTCGATGGTGCGGTAACCTTGCGCGTCCGAGCCTTTACACCGTTTTACTTTTAATTTTCAACCGTCTTCAAGAAAGAAGTAGGTTCTCAGGCTTATAGGAGGTTTATAATTTCAGATACTGAATTCCGGCAACACGATGACCACAGAAGACATCGTTCAGCGGATAATCCGACATCGGCTCGAATTCGAAGATAGAAACCTGCGGAAGGAGAAAAAGGAGCGCGCCATCGTGAACACAGTGCAAAATGACCACGTCAAACAAAATGGCGACTGCAACAACAAAGTGAGCGCGTAGATATAAATACATGACAATCGCAATCTATTACCAAATATATTCGTTACATTCAATGTGCTATTTGATTTAGGATTTTTTTAGATTCAGCGCATGACAATTCTATGAAAAAACAAAAAAGGAATTTATATAAAGTTCGAAAAACACATAAAAATATTTTGAAATTGAAAAGGAAACCTAATTCATAGAAAAAGAAAAGGTTATATGTAATAACAAAACAATTAAATAACAATACATTTTAACGTCTCTGAAGTTTGTGATAGTTTCGGAATATAATTTTTTTAATTATTTAATATCAACATAGTTCTCATTTCTGTCTATTGTGTCACTATTAAGTTCGATCTTTAATTTATAAATCGATCATAATAAATTCGTGAGATGAAGTCTAAAAAACGCCCTACACGGGGCAATTTGATCGGTCAATTTCGTGACAATCTCGTCTGCAATGCCCGTGATTCTACAGGCAGGCACATTCTGATTGGAGATTAGTACAATATTGGAAGATTACAGTGCCCCGTGTAGGGGCTTTTGACAGTAGATATTGATGAAATTCCAAAACATTGAAAAATAGTATACAACTATTACATGCATCTTGAAAATGATTTCATTTCGAGCAGCAAATAATAATTCTATAATTTTATAGTAAGTTCAAGAAACTTTCGAACTCGAAATAGCGAAAATGTAATTAATCGAAATTTCGAAAATAGAATGCATTTCTTATCAGATTATTTTGTTCGTGCGCTGGAGTCCTGATAGTGTTATATTATTGACAGCAAGCGCTAGTTGTAAATTTATTTGTAGATAAAATTGTTACGAAAAGAACTACATATTAAGTGCGGTGCGTTGTAGCCAATCTGATTTTATGTCTAGTCAAAGAAGCATATTATATAAATTGTATTAATTTTAAAATTTGAAAGTTCATTGATGGTCGTAATTTTTTTTTAAGTTTTTACGCAGACTCATAAATGGACGCTAAACGTCAAGTATTACATCAGCTGATAGAATGAATCTGACATAAATTTATGAAATTTATGCAATCGATTTAAAATGCAAGTGCGTAAATTTTCTATTTATTTTCTCGTATTTCTCGTAAAAATTATCTGTTGTGTACATACCTTGAGCTAGACAAACACTATAATAAGGATGGCCTTTAAAAATAGCGCAGTTACATATTATGTAAATGAAAACGCACCGCGCTTGATGTGTGGACCTCTATTTACTTTATAGGAGTCTAGGAAATTCAAATATACAGTGTTAATTTATATGGCCCTCTTTAAGTTGTCAAAATTATATAAATCCATCGACGAAATTATGTTTAAACAGCAAAAAACTATAGAAGAAGAAAAAACGCACTCTATATACCAAAGAAATTAGATCGTAGATACCAAATTACTGTTTTGTTAACACGGTCTAGAAACCATTATATCAGTGAATTAAAAAAAAATCGTTACCAGCTGCTTAAATCCACTGTTGGGCATAACCTTTCCCAAATATCGCTACATCCGACTTTCCAGTTTCGGTTTACCATGACACACGGGAGAAAAAGAATTTCCGATATTCACGTGATGCCAGAAGTTCACTATTCCTAATAAAACCAATGTAGTCAACGCAATGGAATATGCAGGTTGCAAGGGGAGGGGAGGGCGCGGTAATTGGCCACAGGGTAGGAAAAGTGCACGCTCATTGGCCAGTTCTAATTCGCGCCAGTCGTCATTGGTCGTAACTAAAATGTATACAACAAATTAGTCTATTTTGTTATCTGAAAGTGTTCCCCTTGTATTAGGTGTCTTGTGGGGCTATGTCTCCCGGTTGAGCGCCTTCCGCGCTCGCCATTGTCCGGGTGAAGCTTTAGAGGTCGCAGGACCAACAGCATCAAGTCCACTCGAAAAAAGGGGCTATGTCTGTGATTTAAAAGTTATATTTATATATAATATGCCTCTACGGATATTTGGATGGATTTCAATATTGATTTACAAAACGCGCCGCACGTGCTATTTCTCTTAAAATTGCATTATGTAGCAGATGAGCATTATATTTATACAATGCAATCATGTCATAATGAGGTTTTAATGCGTGCAAATGGCCTATGCTGTTACAGTCATCAGACAGTTAAGCAGTAAAAGTATTTTGTTCGCATATCTCACATGTAAACCCTGCACAATACAGGGATTAGCTCCAGTTTATCTTTATAAATTAACTGGTACACACGGCTACACATCAAGCTATACATTTCCAGTATAAGCTGACCTCGCATTAAATGTACTCCCGCACGATGCTACTTCACCGTATACTGGAAATGTACAGCATGACCTGTAGCCGTGCGTACTTCGCAAGTGGAAATTTATTGGTGATTTTCTTAATCGTCACATGTAGAGGTATAGATTTTTCAAATTTCAAGTTTCTAGATCAATCTGTTCCATGCGTTGTGATCCCCTGTAGCGGGATATATAAGTCTTAAATATTATTAATAACATCTTAAAAAGGTCATCGTTAAAGGTCACTAATATGATTTGTAATAAGTTTATTTTTATGTAATATTTAATAGACAAACCAAACATTTCGTGATGAAGCATCATTTATGGTAATGTATCTAAATAGTGTGATATTCAGTTGTATACTGTAGTAAAATATTTACGGTACAAGCATTTAAGTTGTTAAATTTTAGTTAGTGATAGTAATAAAGTAAACTGTTTTTTTGTTTTAATTAACCAAAAACAACTCTAATATGATTTCAAGGCAACATACTGAATCAATTATTTATAAGTTTAAATTAAATGAAAATTATTTTTAAAGGCCATAGGACTAGAGTGGCGTACCTGCTGTCCGCCATCTTGAATCATTCATTATTTTTTGTCCGTAATTCCAACATGGAAAAATCTAAAGAAGTACACAGTAAAAAAATCTCTTAAAACGTCTACAAACCGAGATATTTAAGGTCAAAGTTTAACTTTTAATATCTCGATTATTCGACGTGGTAGAATGTTTAACATGATTAAATATTTTTTATTATTTTAACTCACTGTATAAAGAGATGAAATTAGATTTTGAAATAAAGCATTTTTGTGTCATGAATTTATCAAGATGGCAGACTGTAGGTATGCTCAATACGAAAGTGCCCCATGACCTTTACACTATGATGCCCTAGGCACATTCCCATTCTTAACTGCTTACTGTGCTACAACGTGCAGTTATTTTAGGGCAGTCAACTACCCTATTTTATTTACCCGACACTAAAATATTTTAAGTACTGCACACAGTTTTATGTGGCTACACTATATAAATAACCCCATTGCACTGACTTCAAATATTTGCCCAACCACAGTTTCCCTTTTGTTAAAAAATAGCGAAATGATTACTAAGATTACTTAATACATAATTATATTACTTACGATTGATTGTTAGCCTTTTTATTGATTATGGCCACATTTACAAAGATACGTGTCGAGTACTTGTAGTCATACAGTTAGTAATATGAAATTGTGTAATGTACATTAAATCGTCGTGCTAGTGATGACTGGACCGTGGGCCAAGGAGACAAGTTGTTTTGTGATAGTACAAACTTTGTGTTTCGATGTATTCCGTTTTCTTGGTCCGTACACATAAAGCAATACTCGATTAATATCTTAGTATTAATTGTATCGACAAATATTTAAATTATTACGCTGTATATGTATGCTATACTATATTGTGCCTGTATTGTTGCCGATTCTAAGAAGCGTTCTCGAAATCCAAACGAAAGAGAGCTCTACCCTCTAAAAAGGGGATCCCCACTATGTCCTTGGAAATATGCATTCTCCTTAGTTATTACATTTAAATTATTGTTTGTTTCACATTATTTATTATATATGTATTTGAAAGTTGAATCTATGTCAATTTCGAACTATATGGCCAGTTTGGCACAAAATTGATATTATCTTACTGTTGCAACCCAAACGCTATGTAAATAGTTTATATTAGGCCATGTTCATGCCAGTATTTATATTGTATGGAAATAGTGGAATCCACCTTCCAGTTTAGTTTAATAGGATTAGATAATACTTCGTGGGGTCATCCTTAATGTATTATTATTGTTGAATGAAATATACTATTTTTTTGCGAATTTTGAAAGAAATTAATTAGTAAAATTCTGTGAATTATATTTATTGTCAAAGCTGTATAAAATTTATTTTATTTTGCATCAAAAATTAGGCTACACGCCTTTCCAGGCAGGTTTTATTATAAAAACAGGAAGGTTATTCGTTTTTTCGAATCAAGACCTATTTTTGTCTGACATGATGAAATATATTTTTTATGATTCTACATCTCTTGATTTCACAAAGATTTTTTTAGAAAGAGTGTTGGGAGACTCATTTTATATCACATTTATTAGCTAGGTATGTGTTTTGATTCGAAAAAATGAACAAAGCAATCTGATCACTATCTTAGTCGACGGAGTATCGGCCTGCCATAATTTATTATTTAATAATTTACTTGTTATGATAAGTTTAGTTAAATATTTAATATTGTTGTGTTGCGCCTCTATTGGATTATATCATTTTTCAGTAAACTTATTTTTAATTATAAAAGTTGTTTAATTTGATTTATACCCAACTTGAACATTGTTTCTATAGAGTATAATGATAGGTGATATCTACTTTCTATGAAAAAATTGAAAGTTTATGAGCATGAGTCATGGGCAAAAAGACTTAAATATATATAGGTCATGGGCAAGAGCTTTGAGAGTGTGATAATGTGTTATATTTGAATTGTGTATTTGAATGCCAAATATCTATACGATTTGACGTTTAGATATGACAATGTCTCATTCTAGGTCTCATTCTCACCGCTCTGACACGTCATGCTGCGCAGGCTAATAAGCATGAAAGTTCTGAGAACTAAACTTTGTCGCATGCTAACGTTAAATCGCATATACATGTAACGTTTAAATATGACATATCTCACTATCATGCTTCTGACTCATGCTACCCCGTTTAGCTTTTTTTGAATCGCTCTGGTTCGCTTTTTGCCTCGATTGGTGTGACACCACTGAGCAAGTAAGATGGCAGCGTGTGAATACTTGCGCAGTGGTAGCGTGCTCACACAGTACCCCAATATGCCCCAATGAGGGTTTGGCTATGCTAAACACAGATCACTATATATTGGTATTAAATAGCACTCTAACATAGACAAATATATGTGCCTATATGGTATAGGTACATATATTAGTCTGTGCCTATATGGAATCAAATATATGTTTACTTTGTATGTTAATATATTTTTTAACCATGGATTCATCATAATCTTTTAACATACTGACTTTGATAACTAAATACTAAACCTAAAATAGACGCTCTGAACAATATATGAAAGTGTGTAAAAATGGAAATAATAACGTCATTAGTCATTATGGTCAAATCGATGACGACGATCAAAATACGAGGGGCATACCGAAAAGATCGGTAATCGAGTACTTTCGATTTAATTAGATTAAAAACTCTTTTTGATGAATAAACACTGGTTAGTTGAAAATCGAATACAATTGACAGAATTAAAAAAAATTTTTTTTTTAAAGAACAATATCAGTTTGAAATTGATAGGTCGATAAAAAAATGGAGCTTACAAGAGAAAGTTTCCGTGCCATAATTTTTTACAACTTTCGACGAGGATTATCTCAGGGACAATGTCTCGCTGAGCTTATATCTATATACAAGAGTGAAGCGCCTAGCCAGACGACAATATATCGCTGGTATTCTGAATTCCGGCGTGGACGTGCTTCTCTTGGCACCGTACCTTCCACAGGCCGGCCAAAAACAGCGGTTACACCAGAAAATGTCGCTGTTGTGCGCCGAATGATACAGGATGACCGACATATTACATATGAGCAGATTCGGGCTACTTTAGGGATAGGTATGACTGCGATACAAACTGTTTTACATGGTGAACTGGGAGTGAGAAAGCTAGTTTCCCGCTGGGTGCCCCATAATTTGTCCGAAGAGCAAAAGGCGGCTCGTGTCAATTGGTGCCGGTCTACTCTGCAACGCTTCAACGGAGGAAAGTCAAAAGCAGTTTATAACATTGTCTCTGGTGATGAATCATGGATCTATTCATATGAGCCAGAAAGAAAGCATCAGTCGGCTGTCTGGGTCTTCGCAGGTGAGATCAAGCCAACAAAAGTTGTCCGCTCTCGCAGCGTATCGAAGAAAATGGTCGCTTCGTTTGTCGCGAAAACAGGACATGTAGTCACAGTTCCCTTAGAGGAACGGAGAACGGTTACCGCTGATTGGTATACAACGGTTTGTTTGCCACAGATGATATCCGAACTCCGTAGAGGTAACCCGAAACGACGCATAATCCTCCATCACGATAATGCGAGCTCTCACACCGCTCAGAAAACAAGCGAGTTTTTGAAGCAGGAAAACGTTGAATTAATGGATCATCCTCCATACAGCCCTGATCTGAGTCCCAATGATTACTTTACATTCCCTAGAATCAAAGATTTATTGCGTGGTCAGCGGTTTCAAGGTCCAGAAGAAGCAGTGGAAGCATACAAATCGACGATTTTGACCATGTCAACTTCGGACTGGAATTGCTGCTATAATAATTGGTTCGAACGAATGCAAAAGTGCATTAACTGCAACGGAGAATACTTCGAAAAGCAATAAAAATAAATTTAGTTATTTCCTGTATGTATTGTTTTATATTCCCGATCATTTCGGTATGCCCCTCGTATAAGATGTACAAAGAAAGCTATTTTAAAAACTGCTGGCTCTCTAGCGATATTATTAATCCGAACTCTGCAAACGTAGTGGTTATATCCTCCCTCTAAGATCTCAGCTTTAGAAAAGCTGTTCATCGTCGAACATGCATCAAGCATTGCGATTTTGACAACTCACAAACTAATAAATTTGTACTCTGACAACACACTTAAAATTCAAAATGGCAGAACAAAGTTGTGAGAGGGTCTATTTATTTCTATGTTAGTGTGATAAAATAACACAGTGACGTGGTGTAACGGAATTTCAGTGTTTTGGACTAAGCTTTACATGTATTCATATTAACTACAACAGTATTTCCACAAAAGTTGCAGTATTCGGGATATCAAAGGTACGTTTATAATAAGCCGCCCACTGTTATTCAATCTGTTTTAATCTCTTATGAAATATCATATTTTTCTTGTTGTAGGCATTTCGCATATGTCGTGATTTGACAATAATGTAACAAAATGGGCCTGTATAATCACTATACAAGCTTTGCAAAAGCCAATGCGGTCAAGGGCTGTCCATTTCTTACAGATTAGTTCAGCTGTCATTCTTATGTTCTTCGGACACTGCGCATTTGTTCATACAAAAACTTGTTGATCTAATGTGTATGTAATAAACACGTATTCATTATTTTATTACTTGTCTTCTGTGTCTCCTATTTATCTTTCGTATTAAATGACCTGGCCTAGGTATTTACTATCACTTGTTGAAACAGTATGTGGGTACCTGACATTTCACATTGTTTGATTTTATTAAAGTGATAATGACCATGGCCTCTAACCAGGTCAGTATGTAGTGCTAAAAGTTGAATGGGTAAACTTTTGAATCTGTGTCAAGGTTCCAAAACTTACTATATTTTCCTTGTGTTCTTTTTTATGTACAGATTATTGTACTTGAATTTGTCATTTTGCTTTGCTGGTATGTCCCGTCCTGCTAGCAACTGAAATATTTATGAGAAAATAAATCCTTAGCAATATCAATTATTCCATGAGAATTGTTTGTTTAATAGTAACCTGTAACCTTTTCCAACACTTCAACTATTTTAAATTAGTATGAATAATATGATCTACCATAGCATTTAGGCAACACGGGTGAATTCATCTGATATAAAATTCTACTTTGTCATCCCTAGACTTGAGCTAGGTATGAGCTGAGCAAGAATGTATTTATAAAGTATATACACAACATCCTCATTATTTTAATATCTGTTTGTTTGTGAATAAATGAAATTAATATCAGAGCGGAAAAATGTGGTCATCAGGGTTGATAAAAATCATGTTATTGATTGATGAGCAATAAACGATATGAATATGAATATTTTAAAATAATAAAAAAATGTTTTTTTAATATAAAAAAATTACATTTTGATCTTTTTTTAATTTGGATGTCAGTCACTTTAATGTAAAAAAACATGACATATATTTTTTTAAGTTATTTTATTTTAATAAATAATTCATTTTTTTTAAACAGAACAGTCCACCCACCTTTATTTGGCATACTTATCTAACAGAAGATATTAATATAAAAGTTATTCTAAAATCAAATTCCTTTTTTTTATAAACACACTATCATTTTTGTCATATTTAATGAACGAGGAAAACAATTAGTTTAGTTTTATCAAAAGGAAGACTAATTTGGCTGCCTTCTCGTTGTCAAATCTATTTCTTATTTTGCTGTGCATCAAATCAAATGCTGAAAATATTATTTCGACTCCAGCAGAAAAAGGGACTGTAAGTACATGCAGTTGCTTCATTATATTCAATTCTTCATCTGTTATAAAAAATTTCATACCAAGTTTTGCTATCCACCCATGAGTAGGGTTGTTTTCTGTAGCATATTTTCCTTCTTCTAGACATATTAGTTGTATTCACTTTCACTAAGCAACCACGAATGACCAGCTCAAAGGCTAAATGGACACATTCAGTCACAAGTTAAAATTTCGGAGAATCCCCAAATTGTGTGTGCATTGGACACATGTGTCACACCATAGTTTATGTTCTGTGATGTAATCATTGATTTTAATCATATCAATCCTGCTGTGGTGAAATGGAAGTCATGTATTTAAAATATAAATATATTTTTATTGACATAACTTAAGAGCAAAATCTTATTTTATTACAGTTTTGACATGTCTATTCATCAGTCAATATATATGTCTAGCTTGTGGTTCTTTTCTCAATTGTGAACTTGGAAGTAAATAACTTTGAATGGTTATCACTATATTCAGTTGTATGATTTTAACTGCCTCCGTAGCCTAGTGGCTGTATAGTTAGACTCTTAAAATATGGGGGTTGTTCGTCTGTTTCCCAGCACCCATCAAACTTTGATTGCTTGGTGGTAGAGCAATTTTATATGCTTTCTTGCCTAGCAACCAGCATGCAATGTAGGTCCACTGTCTATTCTGGTGATGATAGATAGTCACTCTTTTATTTATTGCTACCAGGTGACCAGACTTCTAAGGTGTGATGGCCAATTATAACCCCAATGTGTATATAAAAATATATAGTATCCAAGTATATGATAAATTTATTTCAATTTGATATACCAGTTTTCCAGAAAGACATGAAAATTTACGTTAATAAAATATATTTTGAAACTCATGTTTACACAGACACAGATTTAATAATGATCACTCCATTGCATTAAAAGGGTTTTGGGAAAACTGATTTTCAGAAAAACTGATCAGGAGTAGCAGAACCTACCTATGTATCTACACCACTTTACTTATTTTTGATATTACCAATACTCCTGCTGAGCATATCTATGTTTTGGCTTTGCACTTGGCCTGCATTTCACCTGATGGTAAGTGACGATAAGGCTGTTGGATAGTAAGCATACTCACCCAGAAGCCTCAAGGTAATGTGGCACTTGCTCTGTTACCTTTCATACCAGAACACAACAGTGCTAATAACACTACTGGTTGGCGGCATACTTAGGTACCATGGTGGTAGCTAGTCAGGCAGATAAATGCACTGTGAATTGTGCCCGAGAACTCGAGAAAATTTCTGTTTTGAAATAAGCTGTTCCTTTTGCATATATTTTTCTGTTTTTGTGTTATGTAAATATTTTCCGTGTACAATAAATAAACTGTATAAATAAAATAATAAAAATGTTAGTGCAACATGTAGCCATTACGCCATTGAGGTGGTTAATGTTGATCATTCTGTAAAAAGATATAAAAGTTATTATCATGTAGTCTGTATTAGGCAGAATTTTGTAGTTACGAATGGATTTGTAAACAATAAACAAAAATATGTTATTCTGCGCTAAGTGACTTCTAGTTTCCAGGCTAGAAAATACTTGTGTATCCAGTGCTCCTCTTTTTGGTTGTAGCAGGTTTAATATATTTAGGACTAACTATTAATTGCTTATATTATAATTATTTTAATAATGTTTATTATTTGAAAAATTAAGAAGATATTGATGAAATGACGCACAGAGAATTCACGACACGAGGACTGTTCCGGGTGAAACAGATGCTCTAGAACCGGCGAGACTTGTAACTTTTGGCGTTGTCTACGTCGCCACGGCCCGACAATTTTAAGGAAAAACATTTTATGAATAGATATACATAAAGTTGAGGCTTTTGGGTGACCTCAGTTCCATTCCACCACATACCTTTTTTTAGCAAAGAGGAATCTTCAACCCGACCCGACTCTAGTGCTCCTATCGCGCCACGCATGTTGCGATTCCCGGGCTGATGTGCCAGCCCTTCCACTCTTGCGGCGGTACTCCAAGCAGAAAAGAGGCCACGCCTTTTCCGCTGTCTTATCCGGACCGATTGATAAGGCAGCTAGAGCTCCTACTCTGACTATCTCCGGACCCTAGGCCTTTACTCCTATTCCTGGGGAGAGCGATTCCGAAGGATATTCCGTCTTCGAAAAGAACCGGGTACGCGGTACTGTTCAGAATTGGAACCGAAAAACCCGGTTCTTGAATATGAACATTGAACATGGACGGTTCTGCATCCTCTAACGCCTACCATAGCGATCGACTACATCGCCACTTATTTATCATTTATCCGAGACATTGTGGTCAAGCGTTGATCTATTTAAAGTCAAAAGTAACCTTCGACATTGCGTACAATGAATGAACTTTGTGAAGGTAGCTGTCTTGTTATAGTGCTTCAAAGTCGAACCATGAGCATTATTCTGATCGAGTGATCTCGCTCTACGAAGGATGGGCGGGTGAAGGATATTGCGCGAGAGCTCGTCGCATATGCGTAGGCTTGCGGGGTAGCGAGCAGGCTGGATGCGCGGGCGCTCGCGACGGGCGGCCCGAGCCATGACTCACGGGCGCTGAAAATAGCACTGGGAATGGGCGCCGCCTATCGGCCGGGGCGGGCGGAGTCGGTGAGGCTCAGTGGCAGCCGTGACGCCGCCGCCGCTAGAAGAGCGGCCGAGCTGGTGCCGTTAGCCAAGTGTCCCACGGTCCTGGAGACGCCGGTGTTCGGATAGCGGCGCCGGCGCGGGATGCGCCGCCATGCCGGTGCGACATCGCGAACTCGGCGACGAGCTCGCATCACCGGAGCCCAAACGCTGCAAACACTGCGACGGTACGGTACAACACGCTTCCACAACCACTCGATATGTTTTGATCAATAAAGCCTCATGAGGTCTTGGGGTTAAACGGCTTTTTTAATCGGTAGCTACTGTCTTTCGCATTTCATAACAGTGAAGTTGTCGAATACTACCGCGATTTTAGTGCTAGTGGACTACTAGACAACTGGCCTCGGTTTTAATGACATGAGCCTTAAAACCTAGAATTTATCATATGATTTTATCAAATTACTTATTATAATCATTGAAGATAAAACAATTTAACAAGTGTTACTAGTATTTTGCCTCTTGTTTTGATGACTGAGTCTATTGATAATGATTTATAATATCAAAATAACATCTTTATCAGTGGGTTTCCCTGCAGGAGTGGAGACGACTTTACTAGGCCTGTATATATTAATTCTGTTGGGATGATTACAGACATATTGATTTTAGTATAATTATTCGATCAGATGTTTATGTTTTGAATGTGGATGAATGGATGGATTCGTATCACAGCATTAATTATGCATCCTATTTCAAAATCGCAGCATCACTCTTCAGCATTTAATAACAAATGGTATAATTTACTTTGATATATAGATCTACAGTTGATGTCATAACTATGATAAGAATGTAAAACTATACTAACTTATTTTCAAGCATTTAATTATAGCGGAATGTCTTGTGTCTTCGACTTTGAATAGAATAGACCCACCCACCTGTGTGTAGTAGCAGTAGAATGCGACGAAGGGATTATTCCAGGGGATGGGCGGCACGGCGGAATAAGAAGCGCAATGCACTTGATAAGCGTAATTAACTTAGATAAGGCTGTCGGACTGTGAGGGGGCTAAAGTTCCGTTGTGCACTTTTCGGTAACCACATTCCAAGTCTGAAAGTCAATTTGGATACTCTGGTACTACTCACCCCCTTGACGTGATCCTTTATCAATAACCCGTACTACTTTTTAAGGTTCCGTACGTCAAAGAAAAAATGACCCCTTATAGGATCACTTGGTAGTCAGTTTGTCTGTCTGTGAAGACCCATTATCTCAGAAACGCGTGGAGGTGTCAAATAAAAATTAATATCAAATACAGTCAAATTTCTAAATAAAAGAAATTGTTGTCGATTTCCCTTGCAAGCGCATCAACACCTATAGGCCCATTGACCTAGAATCCTGAAAATTGGCAAGAAACAAGGTCTTACAACACAAGTATAGCAATAAATCTGAAAAGTTTAATGATTTAATTATATCACATTAACTTCACTTTACAAATATTATCACTTTACTATTACAAACTGTTGACGCCTGTCGTTATATTCTTAATGTAATATTGCGCGTTGAGTTCGTCAGGCGCATTCGTTAGAGCGTTGTTTCCACATTACCTTACCTATTGTTTATAATTTTCATTTATTCATAGTCTGTACGGAACCCTCGGCACGAGAGCCGTTTTTGTTTTGTAATAAAATAATATGTACCCCATTTGTGTGACGTACTCCATTTTAATGAATAACCCCCTCCCTACTTTATAGTATGTCAAGACGTTTTCACGTGGTAATTTGAAAATGCTGTTTGAAATCAATTTTTGTAAACAGAAAGTTACAATTACAAGTGTTTGTGCTATAAGAAAGCTTTGAAGAAGTAAGCAGACAAATTTGAACTATTACAATAATTTAAAACGCCCAACCTACATTTTACTACAAATGTGTGTCACCCTGAGAAAGCGCTGAGCTGACATATTTTGAATACAGCTTGAAAAAGCGCGAAATGTACTCCATAGCATTTAAATAAATACTATGTTCATAGTATACATAGTTTATACAGACATTATCAACCGACTTCAAAAAGGGAGGAGGTTCTCAATTCGACTGTATGGTTGTTTTTTTGTATGTATGCTACGTGATAACTCCGCCAATTGTGAATAGACTTTGATGATTCTTTTTTTGTTTGGTAGAGCATTATTCCGAGCTGGTCCCATATAAATGTTAGCGAAATTAATTCAAGCACATTTTGAGAAAATCAATAAAAACAAAATATGATAATTCTACCTTTAAGGGGATGAATGCTAGACTTTTAGGGAAATTGAAATCGTCTTCTGGCTCTTTCACGCGTTAATTATTGTACTTTTTAAAACGTTATCACACTAGCCGACTTCCCGCGTGCCGCCGCGCCCCGGCGCAGCGTATTCATATTCAAAACAACCGGTTAATTGATGGTAAATTTAGTTTGGGTTGTTAAAATATGACTGTTTAATATTCCATTGGGATATTGTTCCCAATGTTAACTTAATATCCCAATGTAGTTGTAGACGTAGACTTGTCTGTTGATTGAACGAGCCACATTACATTTTGTTTACTATAAATTCTGAAATATCCCCTTCCTCAAAATTCCCAACCATGAGTTTAAGTCACGCATGTTGTATTATAGTTATCTGTATTTTTATCCCAAATTAAGATAAATCTTTCTCTATATATCTATAGGAAAGTAAAAGAGATGAAAAATTATTATGTCACATGTGGTTTTGAATTTGTGTGCTTTCTTGTTGCCCCCGACTTCTCCGAAGATTTCAGATACCACGTGTCTGATGGGAGCTTACACGCATATAAAGTGTTCTGTATGTCAACACAACATATTATTTGTGCAAAAATTCGTACAAATTCGTATAGCAATAACAAAACTTACACGTTAATAATGAAGTAGATATTTTGTGGTCCATTGAAGCTTTCATTCAAATGGCTTATCCATTTCGCCGCTTATGACATCCACTGGGATGGTTATGAGCTGAGCGCAGCTTATGAGCGGCTAAAGATCCTACACTATCCAGGATCAATCCAGGACAGACATTAGTGTTATACCACACACTTTTGGAAGGAGATGGGGTAGTAGTAGTAGTGTAGTAGCCAGCCGGCTTCACTTCCACTCATGTACAAAGGCCAAAACATGTCTAAGTGCGGAAACCGCCCAGACAACAACAAAGAACTACCTCCGTGGCAATGGCACAAAATCCTAACTGCACTGCCGCCAACAGTAGTGTTAATAGCATTGTTATATTTCGGTATGAAAAGACTAGCGCCACTTTGTTAAGTTGAAGCTTCTGGGTGACCAAGCTTTTCATTCTACAGCCTTATCCTCACCACCAGCTTACGTGAAAAAATAACAAAAAAATACCACTAACAAAGGAAGATCACAAGCTTTGGCCGATGCTTAGTCACAGCACTTAGCAATATGTGTCACGAAACCCGTCGGGAATGGAAAGTGAATTATAAATAGTGGGGTCAGGATTCTCTGGAGCGAGCGAACACGTTATGTAACCGTGGATCTCGTAAACAAATGGACTACGAATGCCGTGCATTGCGTACGCGTCGCTCGATACATTTGTTTCTCTTGCATAATTAGGGCGCGAGCGAGTGCATGCACAACACGTGTGTGCTTGCGACTCGTGTTTTGCCCACATTTTTATTTATCTTCGCAATATAGAGCGTAACGAAACTTGTCAGGGATATTTTCGTTTTTGGAGAGAATAATAAAGTGTACAGTTGTATTCGATCTCGCGTACATTTCACGTTTGGACACATCACAGTAACTCTTATCTTTTAATATCTGCAAGGCAATGTCCTGACGAGTTTTGGGGTGAGTTAGCTGTTGGTTTCGTCATGGAATCTTGGGTTTTTGCCTTGATTTCTGTCATTATTTCGAAACGTTAATGCTCCCTTTCAATGAAATACTTTGAGATACTCGCCACGCTTGGAAGGCGAATAGATGATCGCAGCGAGATGCTATTCATACATAGATAAATGGGACGCAGACTGCTGTTTTAGAAAGAAGAAAACAGGAGCGAACCTACTTTATCCCTTTTCACGAAACACTTGTAATTTTTACCTCATTGTTTTAGCTGGAAGTTTATACTTGAGTTTTTAAAATTCGTTTTATTTTATTCCATTTTAGCTTTTTAGTCTTCATGTATTTGCTACACATGTTAACTTATACATAATTTTATAATCTTATTCAGTTACTCATTTACGATGAACAATTTAGGCGCGATAACTATACTGATACGAGCTAAAGATAAGTAATCGATCAGTATTGCTTTGGATTTTTGGGCGAATTGAAATTTTTGTATGCGTAATTGAGATAAATGCCCGTGACTTTTATAACTCGCTGTTGATCACATGTGTGTATGTGTTATGTTATAAATAGTGACAGGCATTGTGATATGAACTTTTAAAATCGTACGTACACGTAAAATGTTCCTGAATGCTTGTGCCATGAAAAGTATGTTCGGGATATCATCCTGTTTGTTTCACTCGTGGTGGTGGTGTCAATATGTTGGTATTAAAACCAGGTCAACTGAGCCCATCGACCGTTTTGCATTTATACTTTATAGTTAGTACTATTTCATGCTTTGTAGTTAAAGAAAAGTAAATTAACGTATTTTTATTTAATATTTCTCTAAGGGGGCGTCCATAAATTACGAGAAGCTTTTTAAATTTTTTTGTCTCTCCCTCCCCCCTGGTGAGATGTCGTGAGATTTTATTCAACCACCTCCCCCATCCCCCAATCACACGTGAGATATTTCAAAATGAGTTTTTTTTTAAAATAATTATTATTCAAGTATTTGGTATAAAACAAATATAGTGGTTTGACAGTCAGTAGATGTATAACGTCGAAGTATGAATGAAATTATTTTCATTCGAACGAATTAGCGAATGATCTTAATCGTATTACGATTACGCTTAAGATTAAATCTTATCTTAATTCATCTTAAGCATATACATCTTAAGCATGTACAATCTGGATTAAACGCCCCCCCCCCCCCCCCCCCTCCAACGTAAGATTAGATGAGATTTGACTCGACCCCCTCCCCCCCTTAAACATCTCACGTAATTTATGGACGCCCCCTAAGTAACTTAAAAACTATGAAAACTAAGTAAACGGATTGTAAATAGAGTAATAAATAAGTTACTGGACTATGTAGGTTACTGCGTCAAAACGGTTGAATTTCAGGGTGAAAGAATAATGTAAGTAAGGAACTCGTAAGTAAAGTATGCTAATCCGCATTGGGCCCGCGTGGTGGACTATGGCCCATACACTATCTGACAAGGCCTGAGCTCCTGCAGTGGGGACATATATAGGCTGTTGATGATGATTCCAAAAACCAAGCTGGACTATTTGTACTGATTGAGTTTTTAAAATCAATTTATAAATTTATATTGTGCAGTTACTATAAATCAAACCGTTTAAAATGTCCACCTCGTTATTTGACGACTTACATATATGCTGAGTGAGTCAAATACGTTCCTGAGCTGTAAACATACTCCTCTCTCTTTTTAGTATATTTCATATCATAACTGCAGTTTTATATAACTCGGTTTGTACTAGGCTCTTTCATCTAACCATCAGCTGGATAAATTACCATCAACATCAGTCGGGAAACGTCACTCGCAGTATCCAGTTTAGTTCTTCAAGAGGAGGCTGCTGCCCCTCCCCCCGGTATTTGTTTTATTTTATTCGCCTCTTACGACGAAGATTGTTTCATTCTAAGCCGGAACCACGCGTCAGAAAGAATCCCAATATATGTTCCAAAGTAATCAGTTCTCTAACTGCTGAGTCCGTAACATTAAAAAGATCGTTTAGATTTCGTTTACTGGGTAGTTAGTAGTGATGCAACGGAACTGGCATAACGGAAGCAGAAACGGAAACAGATGTCAAAAGTAAATCTTAACGGAAGCGGAAACGGAAGCGTTAACACTATGAAAAAAAAGCACAATTATACATTTAAAACTTTTTTTATTAAATTTGTATTTTAGTAGTCAAAATTAAACAGCGGCAAGTTATGCATGCACTGTCACTGCATGTCTTGAACAAGGCATGTGAAGTCCGCTGATCCGCACTGGGCCCGCGTGGTGGACTATGGCCCATACACTCTCTGTAGGAGGGTAGGCCTGAGCCCCTGCAGTGGGGACGTATATAGGCTGTTGATGTTGATGTTGAAGTTATAAATAGTAACTTGGCCGCTTTTTCACCTTTCAGCCTATTTCGATGTTCTTCATATATTAAACCAGCTCCTCTAAATAATTGCTCGCTGGCTACACTGGTGGGGGGAGCTGATAAGTATTGGCGAACTATTGGCAAAATATGGGGGTATTTGTGCGCATTTCCATTCCACCACATAAGGGGATCCTCATGACCGCTTCCGTTCAGAGTTCTGTTATAAAGTTTGCGGAACCAGAAGCAGAAACGAACGCGAAAAAAAATGCGGAACTTCTGCAGTTGCGGAAGCGGAAGCAGAGTTCTGTTGCAACACTAGTAGTTAGTTAACGTTGAAAATTAAGTCTGTTGAATAAGGAGCTATCGGCGAATAAGTTGTCTCTTTATCTAAACATTGATAAGTTGTCCTTTTTGCTGTAATTATATTCTGCTTTGTTTGGCGCGTCTAAATTTCTTCACGGTGCGATTAAATTCTGGTGAAAATCGCATCAAAATCCGCGTAATACCTTGCAGAGACTTGTTGATGTACGTTGATGATGGATCGATGTGTCTATGCGTATTATTTACCTTGCAGTATACGTCTGAATCATTAAAAACCTGCTTTTGCCCGCGACTTCGTCCGCGTGGATTTCAGAAATAATCCCACGGGAACATCTTGATCGATCTGTATAAAAATAATCTTATCCTGTCACTTTTCGACCCGTCAAAATTTGACTTGTCATTTTGACTCTCCGTTACGACGTAAAGGACTAAGGAATAAACAAACTCACTCTCACATTTATAATATTAGTATGGTAATGTTATTCCCGTGGGATAATTTTTGACATCCATGCAAAACTCATTCTTACACACTGTTCAAAATAATTTTGTTCAAGGCATTAAGTTCACGCGTCCCAAATCAAAGAAGAATGAGTTTAGATTTCAATGTCCGAACTGTTCACTCAATGTAAACCTGCCTTATACAAAAGTGATGCTCTGCCGCAAGCTTTAGTGACGGTGTAATCATTCCGTTTTGTAAGTAATGGCGTAACAGCACGTAAACACTTTGTTTTCTCGGAGCAGTTAAAATGCGCCCGCCCACACCTTGTTGACGCAGCCGCAGTTCGCTCCAGTCACGAGATAATGTATAATGCCAAGATGAACTATGTACCTTCATTTTATATGGATGCGCTTTGAAGCACATCTAAAATTAGATATTTTCTTCTAAGATAATTATCAGAAAAATCTAGCATACACAAGGAATTGAGCCCTTTATCTGCGAGTGTTGACAAATCGTGGTTTCAAAGTGGTCTACTTATTCCACTGACTCAGTGTCCCGAAATAATTGTTAATTTGTTTTATTTTGGAGGCAATTTGTGGATTCATTCATTTTAAATTAAATTACGGAATACAGTTACTAAAACAATATAAACTATTAATAGTTAGTAAACTTAGCCTACATATTATGTAGTAACATAAAACTTAAAACGTAACCTAACCTAAGAACACGTGTTGTCCTGTTCCCGAACCAAATATCCCTATGACTCCTGCAGTATTGCCACGTTTGATGGCAATGGAGGTCTTTTGGACAAAACGCCAGGGTCCCGTCGACTAGATAGACACCGGAACAAAGTCGTATATTGTTTCCAAAGGCGTATATTTGGCATGTTTGTGCTTGGCAGCAGCTTCGAAAGCAGCAGAAAGCTCACTTCACATCCCACAACAAGCTACGGCCCTTCGCCTAAGGAAATAATGTTAAGACATTCGGTCTTTTGCCGTCGATGCGACTACGATAAGTAGGCTCCATGAAACAAGGGACATTGGCACTAATACCGTAGCTGCGTAAGATATCGCTGAGGGCGTGGTGGCGAGGGAAACGTTCTGCACTTCTAGAACAATCTAGCAACTAGAGCAACAAAATTATAAATTCATAGGTAGTTGCTGCTGCAACACCCACGGAATGACATGGGTTACAACTGAATACAATGAACGGTTATAATGAAATACAGTCCTTATGTCAATCTGATTAGATTATCTATCTTGTTATTCTGCAATATTTATGCAGTCTGTGACCTATATATTGGCATACTAAATGCACTGAACTATTTTTCCTATTACAAATAAACCTACTGCATCATTCGAACGCATTGCTGTGCCACAGACATAAATTATAGATGGATTATTTAAAGTTTATGTCTCGAGTCTATTTTCGCAGATTAATTGTCTTCCAAGCCGGAATTCCGACATGGTGTAAGGATTAGACAGTACCTTGGATACAGGGAACAACTTGTAAATATATATGTTCATGACTAAGGCACATGCCATTCGTGCTTATATTATACTAGTTTTTCCCGCGACTTCGTCCGCGTGGAAATTGGAAAGTATCACAAGGGAAAGAATCGCTTGATTGGGATAAAAGTAGCCTATTATATCCTACTCCGGCCCTCCAACTATCCTTGTAAAAAAATCTAGTCATTATAATCCTCCGTTACGACGAGGATTTTCACGAAGGAAACTCACTTTCGTATTTGTAATATTATAGTATGGATTACAGTTATTCTTACTCGTTGTTACTTATTTACGTACTTACTTATTGCGTGTTTGGAATTTGAAATTCTCGTAGCAGATCCCTACATGCTGTTTTACTTACTACCACAGACTTATGCCAGACATCACTCCCTTCCGCTCTCTTGCGCAGTCCCGCATCCCGCGGTTGGGTACAACAATGTTTCATGCGATTGTATAAATAAAGATGGTATTTTCCTCGTCGCCAGATTTACTTGCCAGATCCCTGGTTCGCTGATCGAGTTTGTGTAAGATGCAATGCAATTTAGAAATGAGAATATGTTACTGTTATGATATAATACTCGTATCCCTTCATTTGACCTAGTATTATATAGAGAGTACTACTACTAGACTCCAGACTGTTTCCAAAATATAACAGCCGTTGCATTGTTTCAGCAAGTCGTCACGATGTTTTTCACAGCTAAAATAGAACAGTGACTATGACAACATTTCCTTCAGTTTGATGGCGGCCCTAAAATAAAAGTCGTGAATTTCCATCCAAGAAATGAATCTATTTATGCACCGGGCGTCGGCGTTTCGGCTGTAGGTTGTAGGTAATTCTGTCGCACACGAGGAACGCTGTTTGTTTTGAGGAATCGCAAACAAACTCATAATAATTCCGAGAAGAACTCGCATTCAATGAGTAGTTAAAATGCTGGCGTTGTATTTAAGAAAAACGAGATGTTTTCCAAACCGGATTTCTTTATCGGTGATTTCTTAACTCCACGAAACAATGTTTTGTCGCCACACTTTGTATCGTTCTTTGCAGTGTCATTTGATTGTAAGCACATAAATACGTTCATTGTCCTGTCTGAAAAATTATAGTTAATTTGATAAATGGTACTCGTATCGGTTCTTGCGTTTCTTTAGATTTATATATAAAAAAACTATATACTTCGTCTAGTCGAGTCCAATAAGTCTAGAATAACAACAGAAAATCGATTAATGAAATGTTTAGTCTGAAAATTTTCCTACAGTATAGAAAACTTTTTGTTTAATTGCGTTGTACAACGTTGTCAGAGACAATATTCGACGGTTTATGGGTGGCAGTTAAATATACCCGTCTCGGTTTGTCTTCTCACAAATAGAATTTTGGCACTGGCTGTCTGTGGTTGTGTAATTCACATTAAACCTCTTGTTGGACCTAAACCGCTGCTCACTTTATAATGCTATTATAGTACTAAGGCATTTAATAAACGTCTGCTAGCACTATTTCATACAGTTATTAACCAAACAGCAGTGTCTGTTCAAGGTGCTAGTCCTTGCCCTGGGTTGCCCTGACATTTACATTCATAGTCTTAGCAGAAAAGATTTTTACTATGACAAATTTTTCGATTTTATCAGCTTTGGGCCCCCAGTCTTTCACTTCTTCAGCAAACGTTATTTAAACAATATCTAGGTGTTGGTGCATGGTAATTAGCGGGCTCGTCTCCGTTCTAATTCTCCACCTTGACACCAATGTTTCTTTACGACTTGCTTGTACTATCCCGTTTTATATTTTTCTCTCTGACACACGCGTCTCGTAAAACTACAGGTGGTCCCTGACAAATAAATCTCCTGTATGTCAAAAACAAGACACAATAACGTACTTTAACGTATTGTTTTGCTGTGTAGTCCCCTTATAGCATTCCGTTTAAAATGGATACGTGTTCTTGAGCGTAATGGAAATACCGTAGCAGAACGTACTGGCGTTCTGAGGCATGCCTACATCAAAACGTGTACTGCCAAATGCACATAAACCGATAATGGCAGTAACTTATAAATCGCGCATGAGTGTTGGCGCTCAGTCTCGTATTATGATTAACTGGGGTGTCATCGAACGCGATTAGCACAAGGTGCGACCACATGGACCACGTTACCGTTATCTGCCGACAGCATCTTGGATCCGAGTCAACTCGATGCTGACATACCACTTTCAATTTCAAATAGCTCCCTGTCAACTACCGCCTTAGACGGAACGCGAATAAAAAATACATCCTCTGGAATGTATTTTACCGTAAAATTAATGAGATTGTACATCTAGTTGACGGACCATCCATGTTTACTAAACATTTATGAATGGATAATTTTCGAATTAGGACGGCCGCGGCGTTATTGTGACATCCTTTGCTATGTGGACAGATTTCGGTCGTATTTCAAAACTGTTTTTTGGAATCACATGAAGTTTCAACACGATACATTTCCACTGGCTAATAAAATTTAATTTTAAGTTGTTGTTTTCAGTTTTGTTTTTTCACTGGAAGCGCAAGAGGGGAGGACGCGTGCGATCCGGGGCATCGTACGGGATTTCATAAGACAGACCGGTTAAATTAATGTGTTACGCGTTCAGCACTAACCATGTCCAAATATATATTCCAAAATACACTCTGTTCCAGTCGGTTTGACATTGGGAGCCCATGTTATTTGAATTTGTCTATCCGGTCGATGTCACGCACTCAAAGAAGAGTTATAATTCTCGTCGTATTTATACGTAGTATCGTTTTATTATCGTCAGCAGCTTATAGTTTTACGGCTGCTCTTCCAACCGCTGGTATGTGGTTCGAAGCATATCTATTTTGTTTTATTTTTCAGTACGCCTCTTAATCATTTTATCATCACGTAATGCATATCGTAAAGTTTTATATATATGTCTAACTTAATTTTTGCACCATGTTAAATGCGTCGTAAGTGCTATTTTGACGTCAGTGTTTTAAAATGCAAGTGGATTTACTGTATGAGCACTCGCCGATATAATTCAGTTATAACAGGTGTTTGGATATTAGCATGCATGTTTATTCAATGCCATAGAAAAGTAAACACGATGTCGTAACTCTTCAAAAGCTGTTGAACGAGCGATCTGTGCAGTATTTGCATAATGCTTGCATTTTCCTAGGAATTTTTCGTAATGTTTCCGCCTAGCGACCCTGGGCGCGTCGAAAATAACTTTTTTCAAACAGTATTCGTTTTGTTGCCGGCGTGTTTTTGTACAAAATAGCGCAGTGCTACAGCTGCACTGAAACTGTTCCAAGAGATTCGTCGCACTTTGATGGTTCATCATAGAAACGCAAATTACATGAACGGCCACCAAAATTTTTAGCTTTGTCATAAACTGTAAAATATACTCGTAACGCAAGTAAAACAGTTTCATGAAGCTTTTGAATTTTATATTTATTTTGCGGATGTTATTATAATGTTGGTACAAATTCTGCAATATTTTATAATGGATATCTTTGTCAGTATTTTGTCGATTTTTTATGATGTCTCTGTACAAGTCTCTTTCTAAAATATATCAAAGTCGATCGTTGTTTGTTATGTTGCGGGTTTTATACTGGCATATCTATTAACTAAAAAATCACGGTCACAAGACTATTGATTTGCTTGTATAGAAAATCTTAGTATTTGCAGTTTGGTGCGGTGTGTGTGCAAGCCGCTTAATCTCAGCCGTGTAACGGGTCAGGTCAGTAATAATCCTCGTTTTGGCAAACATGTGTACCGGGCGTCATGCCTCGTGGCCATAGCTCATGCAGGGGGATAATTTGCGTGGAAATAGACGCGGTAACTGGTGATGCTGGCAACCTACGCCGACGTGCATCTGACGACCGCTCTCCGCCTCCGTGACGCGATCAACTAAATAATATTGTGTCTATCAATACACCTTACTCATTACTATCATATTTTCAGACTCTTTAAAGTGGCTGTCAACCTGTCATCAAATATTATAAATTGAATTTCGTTCTATGAATTACGATAGTTTTGACTACTCTGCTACTCCGATATGTAGGAGACATTATATTTGAGAAACACCTGATTCGATTAAATTACGCACAGTCTGTGATGTATGGTGTGCAGGTGGGGGGGCTCCAGTACTCTCTAGACATGATAATTCGGGACAAGTGAGTCAGGCGTAAATACCATGCCAACTTGCGTAATATTACGCCCATTCACGGCATGTCGCCGGTGAAAATATGAAGCTTCGCAATTCGCGGCTGACCTGAACGGTCTGATTTTAAAAATAAATCATCTGTTGATGCGAAAAGTATCGGTAACTGCAGATATAGGGGCTTAAGCTACTCTTAAATTGTGTCCTTTTGAGGGTCAACATGTATAAGTTTCAACTTTTAGCTGATTGTGATAAATGACATTAATAATATTGTGATTCAGGAATTCTGACGAGTAGGCCTGACTTTTTGTATCTATGGCAAAATGCGACTGAAAATTTCAGATGGGCAGTTAACCTGTGCAATCGGTCTGCGAAGCTTGGGCTGGCGCAAGCCAATTTCTGTTATTGAAATCCCATAGTGACGATCTATGACAATCTTATGATCTTATGTTCAGCGTCACCGCTGAACTTATGCAGCTGAAAATGATGAGTGATCGTTTGCGAAACTGGTTGAGTTATGCGGCAGGCGTGATGAAAGATTTATTTATGCGTGCCTTAGCAGACAAATTACGTCGCGTTAGGTATAAGGCCCGGGCCTGCCGGAAATGCCCCGTGGATTGTTTAGGTTGCAGATTTATTTCTGCATGCGCGGTGTCATCTGGGGGCGTCATCCTGCGCTGGCGGTGGCACGCTGGACGGCGGATAATGCGCTTGGCGCTTGCTGTCGCGAATTTCGTAACGACTCGGATGCGCGCCCGAAGCCATCGACCGCTGCGCCGATGGGGATAGGGGTCGTAAACCGTTTGCGAAATCCAATAATTATTCGTGTACCCATTGCTTTATGTTCTGGTCACTCACGCAGAATTGAACAGTCACATTCAGACCGTTCACATTAACATATAATTTAGAGTGATAATATAACACACAAACCTAAATAGTATCTGAATACGACGATAGTACTCAACGCTCACTTTTGAAATATTGATTTAATCGGTGTTTATGAGGTTGATTTATTAGGTATCCGCCATATCCTCCGAAATTATACAATAATTCTACAAAAAAAAAAACATTTGTTGTCATTGTTGATTTACTGTTTATAGAGACATGGATTAATATTTTCGATTATTTGCTGTTACTATCAATAACACGATCATTAGGGACCACTTTAGGCTGTTGGGACAATTCAGCAGCTCACATAATCTAAATATGAATCTGTAATCATGTCTATATAAACTGTAAACCGGCAATGACTACAAAAGTCCGTCTTGCCCGAATTATGTCCGCTCTATAAAGTCTTAATTGTTTAAAGTATCGTGTCCTTTTCAATTTGTAATTATTTTTAAAATAGGATTAACTAACTATTCTTGACTGCACGGCAGGCACCTGTCACTAGCACGCACTACGTCCAAGATCAACAAGGTATTACGCCTCTCTACAGTGTTGTAGCAACATAAAATAGATTAATTCGCCTCTCGGGTAACATTTAAGTTGTGCCAAACGTTTAGATTTATTAGTCGGCTAATTCGAATAAAACAGAATTATAGCCTGATTTTGACAACTTTAATAGGCTTCTTAATCCTGTCTAGAAGGTGTCGCCCTGTGTTTTCAAATCGTTAATTCATAATGAGATCTTGGAAACAGGATGAAAATACGTTACCTGGATTTATTATTCAGAAAATTCATACAAAAAATATTTCCATCTCTTCCAATCATCGTTTTGGACGGAAAAAATGACACGTCACGATTGAAATAATTTGTTCATGTAATTTAATTACTGATCAGAGCCTAATACCGACTTTAAATGTTGCAGAAAACAAACCATCGCAAATATTTGGCATGCCGTGTACTGCAAGAGGCATTTCATCCTAGTGACCGATATAACTAATTTCTTTGCACATAGCGCGTGAAAGTTGGCCCAGTTGGTAAAAATAAAGCTCAATTAGTTATTAACATCAAAGCTCGAGTGTAGAGGCGCGCGTCTAACGCACATCAGGGGCGGTCACATGTCGGCGGTTACCAAACAAAATGCCAAGTTGGGTCTCGAAATGCACATTAGTTAGGCCGACGATCGCGTTCCTTGGTACACAGCCAGAATGACCGATCCTTTTGGCTTGTCGATACAGTGGTTCGTAACGCACCGTCGGTGAAAATAATGTCAGTTGAGAGATTAACGTACTTCAGTCGGCTGACCTATAAAACAGGTGCAGGTGAATTCTAAATCAGGCACATTCTCTACTGTTATGTACGCGCCTATCGATTTGATAGTATCTTGATCTTGACCTCGGCGAAGCTTTCATAAGCTGCATTAAAACTCTTTCCAATATTTATGGGTGCGAGTCTATAAATTGTGTTAATTCTCTGGCCATGCGGCCTAAATTACACCGAGAACCCATGAAGCTATGAATCTCGGGTATTGCTGAGGTTTACGACGGAGACGGTGAAGGTATGCGCGTAAGCGTATATGTCATCCATAAATTGATTAATTCCGTGTAAGCCTGTGTGCGAAGAAAACCGACGAAAACTGGTATATGATTGAGGCCAGAAGTTCTTTCGAGTCATATAAAATAGTTATACTCACTACTAAACTGCTACAGTCCGTTATTAACTGTAAATGGTAATAATTTTGACCATATTTCGAAACTAAGTAAATCTTTATAGGTTACTTGTTTAGTTGAAGAACATCATATATGCGTGGGCGGGATGTGCTCTGCACCCACAGACGTTGTTGTCAATTGTTTGTGTTTCTATTTCCGTTTTGTCAGTTAGTTTTTGACAACAATCACCAGGCGCCAGGCACATTAGACCTTCTGCCAGAACATTGCGACGTGATGAATAATACGTTGTATTTTAGAACTAATTAAAACTATTATGTGTTGAAATTATTTTAGTCAAACAGAACGGCTTGGCTTACGGGCGTAAGGCCATTTATGATTGTTCTACAGTTGGTTGTTTTCTTGCAATGTTTACGCAACGCGAATGTTTCCGCTCTTTCATTTATGTTCAGCTAGTCACTGTGTTTCCAGCTGTAGTCATGGCGGGTCAGTACTAATTGTTTGTTTTATATTTTCAGGTAATTAACCTTCACGTTCCCTCATTCTGAACAACTAAATGCTTGGCAAATCCACAATATTTCGGTGAGTCCGGGGGCAAGCATGCAGTAATTAGTTTCGCTCAGGAGCTGAGCTAGCTCGGGATGGGTTATGTATCTTCCTATGTATCTATACAGAATATATTTTGCATTATGCGTTTCTTTGAGACTGTAAACGTTAATAATGAAAGTTTTTGCTATCTTTGAAGGATTGATTAGGTTTTGTCGTAAATCTTAGTGCTAACAGTACAAATTGAGGTGACAGCGCCATTCGGGACTTACCTTTGTGCGAGTTTGTACACCCTACAATGTTTCACTTTGCACATAATGTCATGTACTACTGTTGAAAAAGTACATGAACAACCGTATATTCGAGTACAGTTGAGGAACAAGTTGCTTTATTTGCTTCGTTGAATAGCTGCCACGCTACCCCACTACTACTGAATCGGACAACTTCAGATTTAATTACACGGTTCAAAGTGATTTTTGTTTGTAGTACAAATTAATTTAATGACCTCATCAAAAGTTTAATTTGTTTCATCAAAACATTAGATAGTATGGTTAAATACACATAAATTACAGTCTATCAGCTCTTTGGTGCAATTCATCCCTGTTCAGCGCTTCTTCATGCCATTTTTTTAGTCAGGCTTCATTACTTTATCCGCTTAGTGGTAAGCCGGACTTCGAACTGGACTTTTCCCCTTTTGGTATTTATTTTTAAATACGCTTTCTAGACCTCGTGATCCCATATGGAGCCAGCGAAGTCATGATGACATCGGAATCTTTACCTACCCTACTTTTTCCTTACTTTTTCGGGATGTCATCTTTTGTTTGTCTTTTTTCCTGATTCCTGTTCATGCGTTCAGGCATGGACATCCAAATCAATTTCAGTGGTAGCCTAAGTAGGTGCACCAAACAGCTCGTAGTATAAAGGTTTTGTGTTGAGGTTTGCACGTTTTGGTTGGCTACGTATTTGACGATTTACTGTGAAGTTTTAGTAAGACTCAACGTCATCGACCGACGCATTCTCAGTCCGCTAACGGAACCGCTATTTCGCCGCGTGCGCATCTAGCCAATGCACTTACATTTACCGTAGGAATTATTATTAATATCTGAACTTATAATTTATTACGTGTATCCAGGATTAACTATGCTTAGTCATTCGTGCTTTTTCCTCTCCATTTATCATACACGGCATACGTTTGTATAATATTACTACCATTTTGGTATAAATTAAACCGCCTTGGGTCAGTCTATTACAGATATTTTATTTACCTTTGCCTGTGATATACTTTCGTCTTGCTTGGATATTAGGAATTTTCCACGGGATCTACTGAATGACAGATATGAGGAAAAGTATATAAAGTAGAATAGAAAAAAGATTTATTTAAAAATTACAAATTTTGCTTAAACACACACTCAATTAAAAAAAGAACAACTTAAAATTATATAGAAACATATTAAACAAAATTTATAAATTTTAAAACGGTGATTAGTATTAAACCTCTGTCATAAATAATAATCTAAACACCAGCTCCAATCGACCTCATAAGTTTTTTGTATAGTATATTTTATGTCCTAACAAAATATAAAAACAAAACTGTAAACTAAACGATCATCTAAAACAGGTAGCTATATAAAATTGTCAGTAATGTCTTGCTTTTGCAAATTTAAAACATACACTTTTATTTTCCGTTTAAAGTTGGAAACAGACTGCAATTCCCGTGAAGGGGGAGGAATATTGTTCCATATCTTACTGGCTGCGTATTTAAAGCTACCTTCAAAATGCAGCAGATCTATGCGGCGGAACTATCAGAAGCGCTAGACGCTGTCTAGTAGGCCAAGTCAGCTTATCAAATAATAATAGCTAGTAAATAAAAAGTAGCATATATCCTTTTCCATGTTGTAGTTTACACACTTGCGAAATTTCATCACTATTGGTTCTGCTGTTAAGACGCTATGAGGAAACAAACAAACTCATTTTGGCACATTCAATATTAGTGTAATATTTTCTTGATTTAATCTTATAATGCTAAGGTTTTTTGGCACGATTATAGCTAACCATCAGTTGAAGTTGTAATAACATAATATGGCATTTGATTCTATCGCCTAAGGTTTATTTCCACATCACGTGTTCTAAAATACCCCGTCGGCAGTATAGACTTGACTAATAAAATGTAATACTCGTGTTTTAAACTCCACGTTTCGGTGTTTTGTGAGCGGACGGCATATTTTGTGGCGGCTTGTTTTTCGCCTCCCAGAAATAGACTCGTCCACTACTTTGCTAAATAATAAGAAAGAGCTCGGGATTGGCCGTGTACGAAATGACCATCCTCATCAATCAGCTGCTTGGAGCACTTCCAAGATTTTTTCCACGTTTAGGTTTCGCAGTTTAGTTCAATATTTCAAGCGGCTCTTGTCGCCCTCGCTGCTATGCAACCCACTCCACTTCATTTTCTTTACAGCTCGGTTAGAATCGTTTGGGACTTTTTATTTATTATTGGATTTATCTCGAGGTTTGACACGTGTATCTTAAAGTCATGGCCGTTTCATTGGAAGATGTTCGAAGCTAATTTCATTGGTGACCTTTTCTTTATTGCATTTTTATTATTATTTGATATTGAATTTTACTCAAGAAGTCGTTGTGCTCTTTCTTTATTATCCTCTATTTGGCTCGAAATACATCTGTGACATACGTGAACCAGTACTAAACTCTGCTAAAGCTGCTAGTCTATGATTATTCTATGAAACTTGGTCATTGGGTATTTTGCATTAACACACTAAAATTGATTGTTATCACAATATAATTATTGTGAACAACGTTTATCTACAACGAGATTTATATGTGCTGTTAGAATAAACAAAAAGTCAAGTAAATGCGAGAGTTCCGTTTCCACTTGACACTGATTGGCTATTCTCATGAAATATAGTTATTATTTAGAAAATAATCGAATTAAAAGATCACATTTTAAAAATTTGTCACCATCTGTTAGCCCGCGGTCCAAGTGGTGTAAACCTTTATATTATGTGAATATAATAAACATTGAGCTAGTGTCTATTATTCGAGCGCACTCCACTATTTCTGTCATTGTTGACGGACGATAATGGTATTTCTGTACTTTCGTTGTCGTGAAAAGTTCCCAGAGACAGTTCGAATGAAGTGTTCACGACACCTTTACGCAATTTCTGTCTCACGCCCAAGCGCTTGCCAAGTTGCTACGTCATATGCGTCGCCTTCCACCGGCCAGAGGAAAGTGTTCCTCCTGCCTTTTCATGTTTAGACTTATATTCATGTGAAAACACCACGTACATGCGCCGTCGGAAATGAGAGTCGCAGGTGACGGCAGGTATAATGACCTAGTTAATCACCAGGTAATCGCAATGTTCTGGCATAATTGCTGAATTTTATGTATTATTCATGCAAAGTCATGATATGTTTGTCTTGTTACGCAGTTGCGGGCATTCTTTGCTCTTTCGTAGATATAAATTTTAAATATGTAAGTATTATGTTTTACAGTTTGTCTTATCTCGTCGGGTTTAGTAATTACTATCTTGATTGCAACTTGCTATTTCGTAGCGTGTTCATTGATAGAGAATAACAGATGCAAGTCACACCCCTCGTGTTTATTTAGAATAAAAAGAGTGGACAGTCTTGATATGTGGCAGCGTGGTGTCTCTGTCACTAATCGGCTTCTTCCTAGTCAACAGGCCGTTGAACTTTTGCTCCTTATTTAGATATAGAACTGAAGACGTTCAGTCGACGCAATCTGGCCGGCCACTGCGAAATACGAATGATGGCTTCCGCAATCTGGGCCAAATACATCCTTCATATCTGGCAATCAGACGGTTCGTAGCGGCTGCTAGGATCGTAGTAATTAAGATAATTTCAAAACCATCTATATGTTCGAGAAGTAAATGCTTGAAAATTTTATAGTATCGATGTGACCGAGAATGCTGTTGTATGCTTTTCTACATGATATAAGCGTAACATCGGTGCATGCTTGAATTAAAGAACATCAAGTGAAAAATGCAATAAAGTCGACGCTCGAGAGTGTAGCCGTGTAGCGGTTCGGTACAGTCGCAAAAGTCGCCTCAGTTTAGATGCAGTTCAGAAATAGAGCACGGAAGCGTCCGACCGACCCGTTTGGTATTTGTTCAGCGTTGACCTAAAACAGAGTTCGCTTTGCTCGTTTGTTATTCGCGTGGCCGACTAGCCTGCCGCGATACAAGCAAAGATATACCGACCCGACTTTATGGCATCGGCATATTTCTAGTTTGATTTATTTACTCCCACTGATTAACCCGTGGACGATCGTATTTAGATGAGTAACTACGTTTATTTTCAAATAGTTTTTTAACTACGAATTTTTGTAAGAAGTCCAATTGGCACGCAAAAATACAATCTTTTGTTGTTATTTATCAGATGTACCTGTGGAAACAGAGCGTGTAGGTAGCGCTACATTTGGAACACGAGCTTTGACGCCTTTGAGCCTTACCCGTCGACTGTCGACTGTCGAAACGTAGTTGGAAGAGTTCTTTTTCTCGTGTAAACACGTCATGAATGTAGCGGGGGATGTTATCCATAGATTGCGGCGTGTTCTCGTCACGCGGCACCGTGCCAGGCGGGCAGATCCGCCTCGCACGTGGAACATGACGGATGAATGGGAGCCAGCACGTGCGCGACACCTCTCTCTGGGACGACATCCACCGTAGACTGCCACCGCCAAGACTACTACAATACTTCCTAAATTCCCCCTGTCACCGCTTGACGGACTAAACGTAAATTCATAAGAATTACTGACTAGCGAATCATAAATCTACACCGCGAACCGTTTGGCTGCAGCTTTTGTTTATGGATAATAGCAATGTTCTATTTGTCAGTTTCCAACGTGATGCCTGTAAACTTTTGCATGGCAACCAATATTAGTAGTTGGATTTGTTACAACTAAATATTCGAAGTTGAAAGCTATACGGTTTATAAGCTTAATACATTGAAGTGTGAATCGAAAGGTAGAAAGTTTATTGGTACAGTTTGCAGAGGGTCATGGAGAGTCATCAGTACACGAGTATACTGACTTTGCCAAAGAATGGTCGTGTGCGATAGTTTGGACAGTTATTTCATGCTGTCTCCGTGAGACAATTTACAAGTGTTTTAGTTAATTGTCCACCGAGTTCCGCTCGGCTGCCAATTACTATAAATTCAGATTAATCACTCGACTCGATTGTCTGAGTCTCCACAGATAACTGCCGCACGCCAAGGTTGCGTCGACGCAGGTTTATAAAGCTCGAGCATTATCGCCGCTGTAAACAGCTGCGCCCGCGCCCCGTTCAGTTAGAAATGAATTTTAACCGCCAAGTTTACGTCATACCTGCGGTATTGTTTGAATTAGATTTTTAATTCATCACGAATTTTCAGTTCTTCAAATATACGATCTGTTTTATAGTTTTAATCTTCAAACCGTTAATTTTATAACACAGACGAGAGTAAAACGGGAAACGTATTTGTAAAAAGCCTTTTCTTGTTTCAGATAAATCTTTGTCAAACATCGCAGTAAAGTTTGTACATGATTAGACGTAATTTTCGATTTATTAGTCTATGTTTAGAATTTCAGTGTCGTGTGTTTTGCAAATATTAATATGATTTACTGTTAGAGATTTGCGTCAGCGTCTAAAAATGTTTTATTTAATGTGAAATTATGACTGAAACAAGACTAAGTGCAAGAACGCGACGCGGTGGCCGACCGCCCGTGCTCGGCGTCCGGAAAGAATTCTTTCTCTCATTTTTAAGATCGGCGACCGATCAAAATATCTCATCTAATGTAGAAGAGTGGTCTGCTCACGCGATCGTTACACCCGCGACATTTATAAACGAACCAGATTAATCTTACTCACAATACTAAAATTACTTCCACTGAAAAATGAAATCATTGAACTGTAAACTATTTGCTATCTGACCGTGTCTGGAACCGTTGCCGATATTCTTTTATTAAATTGGGAGAATTGATGTGTATCATTTTTCTTGCCTGTTTCTAGAAATTGCTTATCGAATCGCGTAGCTGTTGTCCATAGTTGATAACTCCAATCATCTTATGCATGTATTACGTCGTCCACTTTTATAGTAGATTATTTTAAATATAGTGGAGAGTCACGGAAGCACTAATTTATGTAATGACGGTGTTCAGTTGACGTACCATCTTTTTTAAAACGGCCACCAAGAATAAAGTGAGCGAGCAAGTTGCTATGGTCATAAATTGAAAGAAAATTTTAATCTCCGCGTGAAAACATTTATGTATGGAGCGTCTAAAAGTGTCGCCTATAACGTTTCTTGCGCAATAACTTTTTAGAGATCCCCGAAAGAAATAGTTTTGTCGTTCAAGGTTACTTGTAGGTTAGGTTAGAAAGTTGTACCTAGATTTTGGTATTCATTCCTGTTTACTGTTTATAACAATATTTTCATTTGTTTGAACTATGTGATGTACTATGTATATGATCTGGGACAATACGTGGGCTTCCCACATTTGGCAGGTTGTGAGAATTCTCATTAGTCGTATTGACAGGCACGCTGCGGAACCCGCAAATATTCTATTCATGTTCTTCGTACACATTGTACTGTATAGACAATAGACCGTTACATAATACTCTGATTTTATTTAGATTTCTCTCATGTGAATTAGCATTGTTGGCATTTAATTCACTAGAAGTTGTAGCGTTGGCGCCCAGCTGCAATGCGTATTTTTGGAGATTTATAACATTTGTCTCCTTCGTTTGTATAAGCCGAACATTCTTCGTAACTGTTAACTGTAAACGTAACAATGTTTAATACATATGCAGTTTTATTATATCCAATATCACCCGTTTTCTTGTACGTACGTATATTATAAAATAGCTTCCGTGATAAATTCGTCTACATATCTTCTTTAGTATTTATTAGTAGTGTTGCCATTTACGTGGGTGCGGTTTCGTAACGGGCAAACTATCGCATTGTGCGCTCATTTACAAGTGTATAGTAGAGGAAGGAATCGGCAATTCCATGTGTTTTTACAGCTGCAGTTCGGCATAGGCCCACACTAGGTGTAGCTCTGTGTTCCGACGATAAACAGACGGCCGCTGTTGCCGACTCGCTGAAAACATCCTTTTACGTCATCAGCCCGCTATGGTTTCTGCCTCGATTTGTATTTTGTTCTATGTTTGTATGTTTAGCGTCCGCTCGACTCAGACTTCTCCACGCACTTTTTTAAAATGTTCATTGAACGAGATCGCTATTTGAACTACGCGTGAAGTATTTATATAGGTAAAAAATCTGAAGCTCACTGCAATCGTTAAAGAGTTCTCGAAAGAAAAAGTAGCTCCGTGTTGTCTCAACATTTAATCCGATTTACTAAATGTCTGAAAGACACGGCCATTTTGAATTGTGACAAGTTGTGGCAAGATTTATTATTTTATCTTAACAGTAATTGAAGGGGACTTATGTAGTATCGTAATGCCTGATTTTATAACGAGACTGGTACCCAGCTGTTATAATATTAGTCGGAAACAATGTAAAGTTTTACGAGGGTCGCCTGTTCGCCGTTGTATTACACTATAAACCTATTTAATAAAGCTGCAATGTATTATTCGCGAAAACGTGGTCGTTCCGAATTCCGCGGTGCACTGGCCACTGTTTGACTAGGTTTCGTGAAGAGGATTGATGCTTATATAGCGATTCGATGATCGACTTACGAAAGTCAATTGAGTTCCGAATTTAGCCTAGCGCAGTAAGCCAAAATCGGGTTGTGCAAGCGAGTACGGTCTAGTCGGCGTCGCAGATATGCTTATGCATGCAGCTTGTGCCTCATGTTTGTATCCCTAATTTATAATAGCCACTGAGCAAAATTATAATCTCGTTGGCGTTTCTAGGCCAAGCGCATCGTAGTTGTAATTTTGTGAGCAATTCTCGTTGAATCATTATAGTTTCTAGATTTTCTACAAAAATAAATGTAATGCAGCTCGACGGAACATTTTGTCGCAGCTGGGGTAGCGATCACCCAAAGTGTCACACATAGCTCCGTGCCACTCCGTACGAAAGTGTGAGAACACTTTTTGATAGATATGCAAGAAACTTTGAACTGTAACAATTTATACTTTTGCCATGTTACATAAGGCAATGAAAAATCGTAAAACATAAGCATTGATGCAATACGGACCAGTTTGAGATAAACAACATGGCGTTTGTTGATTTTTTCTGAAATGCGCGCCTAATCCATCCAAACAATGACTCATGGTGAGTGGAAGATTTACGTTCTTTACCGAATCCACGCCGTGTGAGAACACTTGGTTACTATGCCAAGGGTTCGATCGTACATCATGTAAAACAAACACAACACATGAACTGTTGAGCTATAAAGAGAGCGTGTATGTGTTATAAAAATGTATCCTCCAGATATGAACGTGTAGCTTAATTAGATCTTGATTGGCTTGATTGGGTGACGAAAGCAGTGATCTGTGTCCTGTGCTGCTGAGATCACCTGGAGTTTAACGATGTCCACGAAATTCAATGGTATGTCTATCCCACGTGTACCTCGCTTCGGTACACAGTGGTCATGAGTGACAGGTGTGGCGGAATGAGCGTGGCGTGGCGAGTTGGAACGGGGTCACTCGCCACGTATAGCTCCGTCACCAGCTCCCGACTTTGTCCCACAAATCATATTTAGCTTAAATACGAATTGCCACTTCACTGTTTGTCTTGGAATAGCCCCCTTGATGAAAGCCGGCATCTGATACTCTGTACAGCTGGTCACGACCTACTTTTTTTTCTTGAGAATTTTCCGTGTGGAATTTAATGAAAACGTCTCGAGTTTGAAGACCGCCCGCTGACCGGGGTTGAGCGGTGTCGACGATCTGTGAAAGCTTGCTAAGTATAAGAGGCACGCCCTTTATTTATACAAAGAAGTAACAAACAAAGTATGTATGCTTCCTGCTTTTTAACCCCTGATGTAAAAGATAGGTGTTATGAGTTGACACCAATGTCTGTGTGTATGTCTGTGGCATCGTAGCTCTCAAACAGATGGACCGAAACGATTTTGATGCTTTTTTTTCGTGATAGCAAGTTTCCTTAGGTAGTTTGTAATATTGTAATCTTTTTTTTAAATTAATATTTGGTAACAATTAATTCAGCAGTTTGAAGAGCATCAGCTGGTGTCAGGCATTTTCGGCAAAAAATGAATTTTTTAAATATATTTTCCAATGATTATTAATTAGTAGAGTTTTTTAAAATATATTAATTTAATACTTGTATATACTTCCATATGTTTTCTACCCAGGCTCTTTAGACACTGTTTTGTTCTTGTGAACTGGAATCGAATCGAAAAGAACATTTGTGAGCCTATATAACAATGACATTTGAATTGAATAAAAAAACCGTTAAATTATTCAAAGCATCAAGTCAGCGTGAACACGTTTTATCGATCCCTTCTTAATTAGCAATCAATAGGTCCGCGGTATCGTCATCGTCCAGGTAGTAAACATAAGGTGGGCGGCGACAGGTGCTGTCGCCCACGCGAGGGACAGTGCCGTGTGCACCGCTCACGTCAGCACCGCAGCCTCCCGGTGACGTAGACCCTCGCGGAACTTCATTCATAACGGCCAAGGTTTTCTACACACCGAAATGTCACGAGCAAAGCACGCGTTCAAAGAGACGCCTATTCAATGTAGAGTATTGCTTTCTTTCTGCTACGTTTTATTCGTTCATAGGCATGCCATGCCTTAGTATTATCTAAACAACATATCATCACATCAATGTTAGTTAGATAGAGTATCAGAATTATTCGATAACTGGAACAGTTGGATATATGTATACGATCATGTTTCCCTTGTGAAAATTTTTGAAGCTTTCTCCTATCAACGATTAGACTGAGATGTCTCATCGATGCATTAAATGCCTTTAATTGACCTGCAAGAATCTTCTGATCTAGTCTACAAAGATTCTCAGTTTACCCTTGATAGGACATTTACAATTATTACGTAACATTAGTAGTATTCTGTGTTCATTCATAAAACTCATCAACATTATCAAAACAGATTCCCTAAATCAATGCGCATGATCGTAAACAGCGAGCGGTCCGTCGCAGGCGGCGAAGTCGCCCGTCTCGCGCGCTTGTCTACGTTGTCATCTTGATTGATGTGTGACCAAGTCACCGCTTTTATTTTTACGTGTTTTCACTGAACGAATGTGACTGACTTCAGACGGTGAAGCCTTGACCCGATTTTGAAACTGATGTGTCTATTCAGATTTTTTAAAGAAAGCTTAAAAGATAAGTAATTGTAGAAACTCGCATACGATTTCATCGATTTTCTGATCATTTTTGTCATAGAAACATATATTTGACCAAATCAATCAATCAACTTTTTAATTGCAATAAATTGGGTACATCTTGCGTCTTAAATAATAATAATATCTATTTAACTATATCAAACAGCATGCAAATAGTTGTTTACTAAAATTTTATACTCTAGAAGTTAACGTCAGACTACATCCAACGTATAGTAAAATATGCATCGATCTCACCAACAACAATAATATAATCAGAACTGCTCAAAGGAATTTAAGGAATAAAACGAGTCTTCCAAAGAGGAGCATTTGTTTAAAACCTAAAATAACAATGCTGTGTTCTGTTTGTAATACATTTTTTGTATAGTAAGTTTGCACTGTTTTATAATTGTTAATCATCATGCGGTCACCATTTGAGTTATCAATTATTTCCTTAAAATGATATTTAAGGAGATGGACAACACCAACTGCCTATTTGTACCTATGCCAAGTGTGGTCATTAAGGCAAATCCCCTTATTGAAAATTGAATCTGAACAGGCGGGATGCTCATGTCAGACAGTGGACATTTGCAACTGTTGATGATGATTCATTTACCTCCCTAATGAATTTGGCACACTGATATGTCTAGACTTACGCTAATCCTACGCTCCATCCAATAAAGTAATCCCGACTTTCCTAGCGGTAATCATCGGATGCTGAGTCGCGTTTATTTATGACACGAGTTGGGCAAACATTCTAGAAACAGCGTGACTTATTCATTGACCGATTGACTAAGTAACCGAGTGGTGTGTTTGATGCCAAAGCTGAGAGCGTGGGAGGCGTTGACACTAGTAGAATCAGAGTGTCGTGATGACTACCACACTGTAGAAAAAACAATTGTTGCAGTTGTGTTCACGTACGGGTAATTTAGATCAAGAACATACACTTTCTAATCAGCCGGAAAACATTCTAGGTTGAACAATACCGGCTCTCCAAGACTAGGTATCTTAGGTCTAGTCGGGGTCTGGGCTGCGTAACAAGGTTTCTGTTTCACGTTCGGCATATGATAACTCTTTAAGCGAAATCCTGGCCTGGTTCATCAGTTCTTTCATCTATCTCTCTAAATAATTGAATATGAGTTTGCCAGAGCGAGCTGTAGGATTAATATTCTACAATTTCTTGCTATATCTCCTTTTGGTAGCAAATAGCATTTTGCCCCTCAAGTATTTTAAATAATAAATACGTTTTATTTTCGCAGCTGTAATCGAAATTTGCCTTGCTGAGAACTCATATTGTCTAGCGAAGCACTAAATCAACAAAAAAGAACCCTGGTTCAACCATCTTATGGAATTTAAATACACTACAGAATCTGAAAATGTTGTCTTAGATATATATAATATTCATCGCATGGATATATTTTTAATGCCAATTTATATTTAGTAACACGGCTAATCGTAATTACTGATAAGCTAGCTTCTCTGTAAATAAAGACACGTGGCTAGTGATTGTATAGCGAAGTGTTATTGTTTTATCTAAGCGGTATCTAAGTACGGTCGACTTATTTATTTATCTACGCGAAAGTACGGTCGGCTTCAGAAATATCTACATCACTTATACAACGTCGTATTGAGCCTTACTTGTTTCTGTTCAGTGTGTTGAGGGAAATGGCAATCCAACAAAACTGAAGGAACCGCCACGTCACTAATGATTTCTTAATACTAATTTATGTATATAATATGTAAGTACACACTACTACATAACTTATTTACTAACTCGTACAGACCTACGACGACTTGACGATTTCGGTAGTACTTGTAATAATATGAGGTCAAGAAAATGTAAATAAAAACAAACGCGAAAATAGGTAAGGTAAACAATGAAAAGTAGCAGAATTCCGTGAAAATATTGTGTTTGACATGAGTTTTTATAATTCGCATCAAACTTCGTGATGAGTAAGCCATCCGCCTAGCGCCTGCGCGTGCCCATTGTTTACAATATTACGCGCCGTAATGAGGGAGATGCGTAACATACGCATATTCAAAACACTGTTGTTGGGTAATCGTGAATTAACGGTTTATTAACATAGACCGCAACTGTTCGATGCTTTTTATTTAGCTGTCTGGTTTCAAATTTAGTATTCAAACTTTACAATTGATTTTCAATAACTTATCATAAATATAGTTTTAATACTAAAACCATCTTATATGTATTAATTTTTGAAAGTATGTGACCCAGGTGCTAAGATTTCTTGCCTAATTTTATATTGAGATTTTATTATTAATTGTTTATGTAAAAAGTTCCCTTTAAAATGAATTATAAAAATATTTACATTGGAAGCTTTTTTATATTTAACGAAATTCAAATAACGAAAGCTAACAGACTAGAGGGCGCTAGTGGATCTTAAACTTGAGTACCCAATTACCTCGTATGCGTTCTGAAAAACCATAAAGCAAGTTTTTGAAGTCTCCATCTGTTTATGAAACCATCTACTACATAATTCACGTGAGCGGACTGATGTTTTATTTATCCCCATCGTATTTTCAACTTTATTGCAAGTTTCACGTTACGTAACTTCCACCTACGTTGTATCTCTCCGCGCTTCTGGAAACAACATTTTTCTCACTATGCGATATATATTACCATTTTTAGTACATTTAACAAAACAAATATTTTCTTGAGTATGAAGAACTTTGGTCATTCTTGTGGAATTTTGTTGTTGTGATAAACCTATATTCAGCGGACTTTTCCCGGCTGTTGGTAATAAGGTAGCAAATGTATCATTAACGTTGTCAAGTTATCCCTACTAATCCCTACTTAATATTATAAATGTGGAAGTAACTCTGTCTGTCTGTTACGCTTTCCCGCTTAAACCTCTCAATCGATTTTGATGAAATTTGGCACAGACAATCTTTAGACCCTGAGAAAGGACATAGACTACTTTTTAATGCGAAAAATAAAGTCCACGCGGGCGAAGCCGCGGGCAGAAGCTAGTAAGGTATAAGTCAAATATATCGACACGCACATTGATAAAACGAATGGCTTGCTTCGCTTTGTATTTCAAGAGTCGACCACTATGATGATGATACGTCTAAACAGTGTTAAAGATACTGTTTTTAGTGCTGACAGAAAACCGACCTTATGTTACTTCCGTTAACTTTACTTACTTTACGTTACTTATAAAACCTTGCTGGTCACCTTGACTAGGCGTCTTTTATTCATTGTCAAATCCCAATAGACCACCTCACTAAACGCTACCCATGAGAATAAATTGTCATATTCACCATGCTTATACGGTGCAGAAACTTACTTGCTTTACAGATTCATGAAACTTTCTTTGACGTGTAATATACTCAAAAGATAAATCGATTGATGGCAAATTACACTTTACTTACATGTGACATGACACTTCTATTCCTCAAGGATGTTGAAATGGAGTGTTTTCGATGAACATTTGGGATACTTTTTATCCCAGAATTCCACGCGGATGAAGTCGTTGGGCTAAAGTTAGTAGTAATATAACAGCTTCCATGAAAACAAACGCGCGAACAAGTTCAAGGATCGGAAACAATCGGTTCGAGTATCGTATCGCAATACGAGGGGCATACCGAAAAGATCGGTAATCGAGTACTTTCGATTTAATTAGATTAAAAACTCTTTTTGATGAATAAACACTGGTTAGTTGAAAATCGAATACAATTGACAGAATTAAAAAAAAATTTTTTTTTAATGAACAATATCAGTTTGAAATTGATAGGTCGATAAAAAAATGGAGCTTACAAGAGAAAGTTTCCGTGCCATAATTTTTTACAACTTTCGACGAGGATTATCTCAGGGACAATGTCTCGCTGAGCTTATATCTATATTCAAGAGTGAAGCGCCTAGCCAGACGACAATATATCGCTGGTATTCTGAATTCCGGCGTGGACGTGCTTCTCTTGGCACCGTACCTTCCACAGGCCGGCCAAAAACAGCGGTTACACCAGAAAATGTCGCTGTTGTGCGCCGAATGATACAGGATGACCGACATATTACATATGAGCAGATTCGGGCTACTTTAGGGATAGGTATGACTGCGATACAAACTGTTTTACATGGTGAACTGGGAGTGAGAAAGCTAGTTTCCCGCTGGGTGCCCCATAATTTGTCCGAAGAGCAAAAGGCGGCTCGTGTCAATTGGTGCCGGTCTACTCTGCAACGCTTCAACGGAGGAAAGTCAAAAGCAGTTTATAACATTGTCTCTGGTGATGAATCATGGATCTATTCATATGAGCCAGAAAGAAAGCATCAGTCGGCTGTCTGGGTCTTCGCAGGTGAGATCAAGCCAACAAAAGTTGTCCGCTCTCGCAGCGTATCGAAGAAAATGGTCGCTTCGTTTGTCGCGAAAACAGGACATGTAGTCACAGTTCCCTTAGAGGAACGGAGAACGGTTACCGCTGATTGGTATACAACGGTTTGTTTGCCACAGATGATATCCGAACTCCGTAGAGGTAACCCGAAACGACGCATAATCCTCCATCACGATAATGCGAGCTCTCACACCGCTCAGAAAACAAGCGAGTTTTTGAAGCAGGAAAACGTTGAATTAATGGATCATCCTCCATACAGCCCTGATCTGAGTCCCAATGATTACTTTACATTCCCTAGAATCAAAGATTTATTGCGTGGTCAGCGGTTTCAAGGTCCAGAAGAAGCAGTGGAAGCATACAAATCGACGATTTTGACCATGTCAACTTCGGACTGGAATTGCTGCTATAATAATTGGTTCGAACGAATGCAAAAGTGCATTAACTGCAACGGAGAATACTTCGAAAAGCAATAAAAATAAATTTAGTTATTTCCTGTATGTATTGTTTTATATTCCCGATCATTTCGGTATGCCCCTCGTAGTGAGTTATCGTATCGCAGTGGGTCGGATAACCTCGCCCGAACAACCGCACCGCACCCACTCCGGTGGAGCATGTACGCACTTCCTATTGCTTGATCCTTCTGTTCAAATGGCATTCAAACACGAGCGGTGGACATTTGTTATATTGATAACATAATTGTCAAATAATAGCGTTTTTAATTGATAGGATCGAATTTTTTGGAACTACCATTGTGCGCGCGCAACCCATGTCCGTAATGTCAATGAGTCTTATCCAACAATTTCCTACTATACGTTTCTAACATAAGGGCAAGTTATTTTGCTTTTCGATTCTTTAAATTCAATATTGTATGGCAGTCTTATGTGTTTGGTAGTTCATTATTTGTATTGTAACCGCGTGAGTAACACCATTCCCCTGACCAATAGAATACCACGTGGGGCCAGTCTCAAATGGTACACCCTTCACCGAAAAGCGTACCGTAATAGTTTTCTTTATTCGTGCTGACTTGAAGTAACTGACTCTGAATTAATCTCATTTGTATAATATCTAACTGCAATCAAAAAGATATCCGCCAGCAACATATTATCATAGATCGCGATATGATGCTCCATATGATTAAAATATATTGGTCAACCAACCATAATACCTCACAGAAAGCTGGACGGCGCGGTCTATGAGGGAAGGGAAGCTAATGTCTAATAGATGATCTATTAAGATGATGCTGTTCAAGCCCGGATCAAACCATAACTTTTGAAAACTCAGTCTTTATTTTACTTTATTAAATGTCAATTTGTGACAAATCAATTTTGCGATCTGCAGAGATTCGAAGCCCGACCCTATGCCAATTTGTCTAAGCGCCGTCACAGACCTACTGATTCCGTTCTATCTTCCTAGAACGGCCCGTAACGTTTCTTGCTTGTTCAAATAGGTAGGTACATTTGTAGGACGTTCCATTTAGTTATTGTTGATCGAAGCGTTCCAGCCTTCCGTTTCAATTCTACATAGAACAGAATCGGTAGGTTTGTGACGGGACTAACTTATATATTCAGATATTGAATGTAGTTTGTTTGTACAGAGAGCCGTGGTTCGTGCGGGGGGGACGGCGGATCGGAAGGTTCGGAGGGTCGTGCGTCGTGGCGCGTGACGCTGGACCACGACCTGGTGGAGACCCTGAGCGCCATCTACCCCGAGTGGTTCAAGCCGCAGCACCGGCGGGATAGTCGCGCGCCCTCGCCCGCCTCGCCGCGCACGGCACGCATGCCCCCCACACCGCCCTCGGACGACACCTTCAGGTAACAGGAACATACACACACCAATCCTCTTTGTCACTCAACAGCGTACGTCTGAGCTTTCCATGCGGCGACTTATTGGCTTGTTTAGAAAGCAAGCATTTTAACGAGAATCGAAGCAAAAAAATTAAAAAAAATTAGATGAAAAAATTAAGAAAAATTCTTTAAAAATTCAGCTGATATTAAAAAGGTACTACACGAAATGTTGTAAATTAAAGTTACCACTATTATGCGCTGAATTAGTTAAATACATTGAAATGACTTGTTTAGGTTAGTCCATCCTTGAACAAGGGCACGCACGCTTTTGTTGAAATTTGATACAGATTCATAAATAATTAATTACCAATACAATATTTATTTGGATGTCACAAACGTTTTGTATGGTTAAAAAATTACATTCCGACGTGTTAATAATATTTACACGCTTTATAGATTGTATTTCTTCTTCTTTTTAAAAATTTAATTTTACCACTTAGTCGTCGTGATTAATATGTACACTCGTACCAGATTACAGCTTTCTAGTAGTAAGGGTCCCTGAGCTATGCCGCGGACGGACAGAGCGAAACTATAAGGGTTCCTTGTTTGGCTACAGAACCCCTAAAATTGAATGAAACCTGTTTGTACGAATCACATTATATGTATGAGGCATCTCTCGAGATGTAATATTGTATTATACTGTGTCAAGTATTTATACATATATTGTAACATTGTATGTTTGTGTGACGCGCAGTTCGGGCGCGGAGGAGATGGCCGGGCGGCAGGCGGGTAGCAGCGGCTCCAGCGAGCCGCCGAGCTCGCCGCGCCTCTCGCCCCCCAAGGTGGTCGTCGACGACAGCCCCCTACAACCAGCGATGGGCAAGCACAAGGAGTGTTAGTATTTACATACACTAAAACACATGTAGTACCACACGCTACATGTCGAAATATTAGATAGTAAATCATTTTATTTGCCAGCATAATACTACAAACACAAAAAATGTGTACACACACTACAAGTAATACTTGTAGTGTGTACTTGTAATTGCATAATGCAATTTATCCTGCCAGCAAAAACCTACTTACTCAGTTCAATTAGTTCACAATTAGAAATATACAATAGACTCTTTAGATTTTACGTACATCGACTTTGATCGTGATGCATTAGTGAATCTAAATTAATCGAACACAAAGCGGTGTGTTTACATAGAGAGAAACATCCAAGTTGCGTATTTATATATACACATTTAGGCTCTTTCTCCACTGTACGTGCGCAGCGAGGGAGGTGTATTAAACAATCGCTTCAGTTGCATAGCCTAACGTGGCTTAATTATGCCTAGCTCCGTCACAGATCCACCGATTCCTGAATGTTTGAAGCCGGAAGGCTAGAGTGCGATATAACCTACCGCCTCCAACCGTAAGAACGCTCGGTCAGCAAACCACACCGCACCGTTCTAGTAAGAATCGGTAGGTATATGTCGGATCCCAGCTCATCTTACTCGTAGCTAGGAGTGTGAGTCAGGGTTGCAATGCTATTGTGCCCGTATATGTCATGGAGTAATTTATTGCACAGCGGCGGTGCGCCTTATCCGCTACTCATATGATTACTGTATTTTCACATCGTGATTAAACACCACAAAAATAACGGAAATTCGGCGTACGAGTACGGAATCGAAACAAAATAACGTCCCCCTAGTAGTCAGTGATAAATTCTGAAAATTAGTCGAGACGAAAATAATTATCACGATAGAAATAACGTTTCAGAAAGAAAATCAAACTGTAGGATAGTTTTTATGTTGTTTGTGTAAAATCGTACACAATTTTGAGTAATACATACAACACGTGGATAATTAGTTGTTTCGCCCATCCATCGGCACTTCACACGGAAGTTGTATGTTTGTTTATTCTTTCCTTTTGTCCCAGCTAATGATGCCTCCGCGCCTAAATGTCAGCCGGTTATAGTAACATAATGTGGAACAATTAAATGTCAAATCGTTCGATCGAGGCAGCTTTTCTTCAGAGCTTGCTTTTTACAATGTGTGACGGAAATGTATGAAGACTAGAAACACAAAAGGTCGCGGGTAAATACATTCAGGTATTTCGAGAATACTTTCTCGTGCTGTTCGAATGTAGATACCGGGACTGAAAAATTGTCCCAAAATAAAATGTATTTTCTCACAAACACCTATTCGCACGAGCAAAATGATTGTTTCTGTGCCAGAAGCGTGCACTAGTGGACTATTGAATCATTATTGTGAGACATTTATTTGGATGTAGGTGAGTATTTCAAAAGTCACAAGTTTATGTTTTGTAAGGATTGCCAGAAAAACCTATTAAAATTTAATTTTAATTTAGAACATTAACATTAGGATTTGAAAACCTCATATTATTCACTATTAAACGACATTTGACATACTTTGCTAAATATACACATTTTTCTGATAATCCTTACAAAACATAAACTTGTAAGGTGTTTCCATTTTTCTGATGAGAAGTATATATTCTCTCTGCTCCGAGTTCAAGAGCAAAAATCACATCACGCATATAGCCGTGTCATCAATTTCCAAGCTAAATAATTCTAGTCTTCAGGATAAACTATTATCACTGTGACAGTTGGAGCGTCCTATATAATTTTTTCCGCGAAATGAGGCAGACGTCCTCATTTCAAAGAAAATCTAATTATAATTACAAAACAAACGTTGTGCGTTTTACGGGACTCAGTAACAAACTAAATAATGACGGAAAAACATTGAATGCGCTAATTATTTTCTGTTATGGCGCCGAAATTTAATTACCGACTATAAAATAGACCAATATTTACAGCTTTGCTGGAAGTAAACATCGCTGTAATTATGAGAATTTGCGGCGAGATGTCTGTTGTGCTAAATGCAAAATTGCGTTATGAGCTCTTTCAACTCGTACTTTCAGGCGTTAACATTTTAAAGATTTCGCTATTTATAAATCGAATTGAACCCACTTCCGTCTTCGGCGTTTCCCGAGACTAAAATATTTTAAAGTAAATTTTATAAAAAAAAGTGTAACAGAGTTCTTGTGAATAAATCAACATCCTTTTTCCAAATACCAAGTGTAATAAAAAGTTTCAGCGTAAAGTCGTTCCCTATGCATATATATAGTAGTATGCATGTATACATGTTTTAGAATAAAATCCCTTATTCTAATTCAATTCAAGTGTTGGTCTATCTTCAATAAAAAAATCTCGTTTCTTTAAAGAAAAACGTATTCAATACCTGTCCTGTATCTAAAACACCAGGTCCAGGTCAGAGTGTCTGGGCCAATGGACCACACCCCGTCTCTGACACTTTAAATTATAATAAACTAAATGTAAAATGCTTGTATGTTTCGTTTCCACAAGACTTTCAAATTATAATGAAGTACAAATTAATTCGTAAATCCCGGTAAATTCTCAATTGAGATTGCTATCGGTAGATTACATTAGGCATTAATTAACAATAAGAATGAATGAGCGGTCTCGTGCGAACTGGGACGATATGTACGAGAAGCGGCAGACGCGGCCGTTGGGAGAATTGTACCATACATACTGGCCTGGCCTGCAAGTTTAGCTTTCACTTTTCTTTCTTGGAATCATTTATATATATGTATATGCGCATTATTTTAATATAGTTAGATGTTCATACTACTTATTCAAATATGGAAAATATACACGCTGGGACTTCAAGCCTCGGGTTCGATTACCAGCGGTACATACCTACATACCTATCGGTACTCGGTTTGCTTGGTAAGGAATTTTCTGTCTGCCTTGCTAGCCACCATGTTATCTAAGTCTGCCGCCAAATAGCAGTGCTAAAAGCACTGTTGTGTTCCGATATTAACAGGTAGCAGAGCCAGACCCTAATTAAATTTAGGCTTCTGGGTGCACACGCTTACCATCCAATGGCCTTATTCTCACTTACCATCTGGTGAGATGAAGGCCAAATGCAAACCCATCATATAAATATTAACACAAACACATTTTTCTCAGACTTTACTTTTTATTACATTCCAGCTGCATTTAAAATTGACTCGCCAGGTATCAAGTTTGACGTAATGATTGAAGTTCATTAAATTATATCAAATATCGTACAGATTAATACTAAACTTGTACAGCCAATACTTTGGGGTTAGGTAGCTGACCCTGATTTAGAAAAAGGATAAGGGGGGCAGTAATGATATAAAGAATAATATGAAATGATATTATTATAATAGATATAATAGACTACAATAATATGTCATAATTAAACATTTTTAAATAATAATACTCACGATAATATTACTGTTCAAAACTAACCCATTTATCTCTTTTTAACATTGATGTGGTGTAAGATATTATTTCGATGATGTTATAAAACACATCGATGTCAAGTATACGAACAATGGCGGTGCAAATGTGTCAAAATGTAAAGTCTGGTTTCCTCAGGTGCAAGCATGCCAACGCCGCGTCACATACATTAGGATTCATATAGTATTACAGAGTTCCGGCCGTGGTGCGCTTCTTTCGACAGCTCGTACATCGCGAATAAACAAACACGGCCGGCCCATGGTCGTATCGTAGCTAAACCCTTTTCTATTAACGCCGCATTTACAATTTATAAATAAATCAATCAAATATTTCTAGTCGCCCGCTTTAAAAGATACGGATATCCTTTTCATCGAATGTGTTTCTCGTGTTGAGTGCCCCGTTAAAAATGTGTTTTAATCGCCCTGTGAACTAAAACGTACATGAAAATGCTAATCATAAATGTAAGCGTGGGTGCTGCGAAGTTTTGACAGTCATTTACTGTTGTTCAGTATTTCTAGCAGTTTGTAAATCAAAGTTATCTTGCGAGTGAGCTGTGATACGCATTTAAGTGTCCGTTTTATACGGGAGTGTGTCAGAAACGCGCCCAGTGTGATCGAATCACGTCATGATCTAAAATTTTACTCTCTTATGTATGAATTATTATAAATATCAATAAATAAACTTTGGTGGATATGTCAATCCAGTAATAGATTAAGGTAGGCATTTGGCCATAGGCTTCGCTCTTGTATAACAGTTTAGAAAAATCATCGGTCAAAAACTCATGTCACATATATGTTCTTTATATCCGCTATGAAAAGCAGCAGAAGCTAGCAACTCATTAGGCTTTTAGATGCGTACGTTTAACATTCAACTTCAACGGCCTTATCGTCACTTACCATCAGGTGAGATGAAGTCCAATTGCCAAATCCATCATACATTTAAAAAAATGTACTGGACAGAAACCATTGCAACCGCTTGAAAACAAAACAATAATGTGTATGTATATTGTTAGTGAAGTTGGACTCGACCCCAACAGCCTTAAGCTTTTGGCCGTACATCGCATGTTTGCTAGTGATCGGAGAATGATTTGTATCGTAGGCGCCCAGTAACCCACAATATTCGGCCCAGTGGTAGTGAATGTTTCGTCTGCAATACGGTCGCGGCATAACACTAGTTTCCTTGTGCAGTGTTTATTTATATTGGCTACGGGCCAGCGTTGTCCGCCCGTCTACACGCAAACAAGAACACAGTGCTGCGCCCACGCTCATCTGCCGACTTTATCGATAGATCGATCTACGTATCGATCACGTCCACATTACTCGATATGCTACGTCAAAGTTCGTCACCTGGCGTCACAACGCCGCCCCGTATTTCTCCAGTCAATCACACATAACACAACACAATCAAAACTCATTGTTGTATCAAAAAGGCAGTCGGTGAACGTTGGCATTCTAATTGCACTGCCCTCACTGGACACAATCGAATCGACTAATGGAATACATTCCATGTACGTATGCTTTCCGTGTACAGTCCTGTCTGAAAACGTCATTTCATACACTCGACTGATTTAAACACAATTGACAAGGATAATGTTACGGTAAATTGCTATGTAATTATTAGACAGTGAAGACATGCGTGAAGAAAGTGTTGAATCATAAGCGAACTGGTTGGTATTTATCGTTATTTTTTATTCAACAGCGTTGAAGGTGAAGCTGATGATGAGACGCCCACTCAACCAGCTAGTGGCCCAGGGGATAATGCCTCGTGAGTATTTTTTGAAGTATGACTGTATTCGCCATTTATATTCGTGTCTGTGGATGAACAAGTGTATAAAACAATATGTAAAAAATAATTTTAGACTTGCACAAATCGTTGTTGAATATTTTACAAAAAGTTACATACCAGTATTGTTGATTCCCACTGAAGTACAATAGGTAATAGGTATTGGTACTCGGTTTGGTTGGTTTTCTATGTCCGCCTGGCTAGCTACCACCGTGTTACCGAAGTCTGTTGCTGTTGCCAAACAGCAGTGTTAATAGCACTGTTGTGTTCCGGTATGATAGGTAACAGAGCCAGCTCCTCATTACGCTGCTGGGTGCGCACGCTTACCACTCAACGGCATGGTCACTTACCATCAGGTATGATGAAGGCCAAGTGCAAACCCATCATATATTTTAAGAGTTGTAAAATGTATTAATGAGAAAAGTATGCTGGGAGTTGGTGACTATATATTTTACTTCACCATATGACAATATTTTACGTCATTGTCAACATATGACAATATTTTATAAGCAATCCCGTCCGTGTAGTCTTCTCGGTAGCCTGTGGTTTCGACGTTATCATGTGGTCATGCGATTTCGGCGCGCGTGTCGTAAAATGCAACTAGGGGAAACACTATTAAGGAGATGGGCAGCAGCATCTACTCATGTAACAACGACATTTATGTTATATATACGTTTATGGTGAATTCCCTCATGGAAAATACAATATGTCCAACAGTGGAATCATGCAGCCGATTATGATGAACTATTACCGTACTCTTTGGTGCGTATCTAGAAACTAAATTTTATAGCTGTAAAAGTCAGACGTCCCTGTTATATAATTCCGAGATAAGTGATATATGGGGATTGTATTTGTTTACTAATGTCGAAAATTATTTGACCCATCAAAACCACTTGTTGATAATGTACATATGAACTCCATGACCTAGTGACACCGCTTTTAAAACTAGTCTCATTTCAGGCATCTTTGCAAGCAATTTTTCACGGAAACTCCAAATAACTTTCTGAGATAAACAGCTGTGACAAACCAACTTATATATTACTAAAGTCGCACCAAACGAATACAATTCTTTTTAGGAACCAAAAAACAACAACGACGAAACGTTTAGAGCTTAAAAATTAGTTTTGTCAGGAGAGTGCGTTCTAGAAACGTAACGAATTCCCTCTCGAAACTGAAACCAATTTCTTTGAATAATTTATAAGACGGTAGCTAAATGTGATTTAAAACAGAGCAATTAGCATAGTGGTGACGAATCGTCGGTAACGCCGCCGCCGCGCCGGGTGCCCGCGCCTGCGCCCGCGCATCGACGCGAGCGTGGGTGAAAGAATTTTATTTACGATCTGAACGCCACCGCTAATGAGGGTCTCTAACTTGCCAATACCAATGATATATTATATACCCTCAGATTCTTGTGACACGCAAGCTGCCGATGCTAAATCTGTCCCCTTTGATTGACTTAATATGACTCGTTTGTAATTGGGTTCGACGAACGCATAACATTTTGATTGCTCCGTTGTTCTGCTCAAACAATACATCATTCAATTAATAATTAGACTTAACTAATATAGCCGATTGAAAATTACATTACGTATATTGAAAGTACGAAATTTTGACCTATATTATTTGTGTCTGTCTATTTTGCGTAGGCATATCGGAAAATACGATCTCGCCCAAAACGACCCACGTGCTACATTCGCGTGATATATTCAGAGTAAATTAGTCATAATGTCTTGTTTACAGCATTGAAGACGCCGCCCGCGTATTTTGAACAATGCAAGCAGCTGGAGCGAGCGAAAACTGGAGATTTGCTGAAGGCCAAAATACAGAGGCGGCCGGATCGACAAGAATTAGAAAGAAGACATATTTTGGAACAGGTAATATTACAGGCACATACATTTAAATTTAGGTAACTTTAGTATTTTCACAGAGCTTAAGTTGACTTCAATTGAGATGAAACGTTTTGATAGAAATAATATTTGAGCTTTGTTAACTATCTCCGTAGCCTAGATAGCTACACATTTAGACTCTTAATCCGGTGGTCGCGGTTTCCATCACCACTGGGGTACCTATCGGTCCTCGGTTTGGTTGGTGGTACGGCAGTGTTCTATGCCCGTTTGGCTAGCGACAACCATGCTATTTACATCTGACGACAAACAGCAGTGCTAATAGCAACGTTGAGGTCCGAAATGAAAGATAACATAGCCACTTTTGAATGAGCACGCTTCTATCATCAGGGGAAATGAAAGCCCAATACAAGCCGGTTTTGTAATCAGTAAATATGTGACGGTAGAATAGAAGCTGTTTTGAATTTTAAATAATTAAAATGTTGTAGCTTCAAACTGATGTTACTATTTATTTTTTCCAGGAAAGCCATGTGGACCCAAGCTTAGCGGAGAAGCAGCGTATGCTGAAGAAGGCTCGGCTGGCTGACCAGCTCAACGATCAGCTGTCTCACAGGCCCGGCCCGCTCGAGCTCATCAAGAAGAACATACTACACACAGAGGAGACAATCGAAACCGCCGTCAAGAGCGGCATACTAGCCTTTAAAGCTACGAGTGAGGGAGCTTCTGGGAGACCACAGCATCCGTCATCGTATTGTGGCCCACCAGATGAGGTACGTACGGCAATTATTCATATTCAAATCAAATACTTTATTGCACACACAAATACAAAACGGAACATAAAAAGTACAATGAAGGCGGCCTTATCGCTAAGAGCGATCTCTTCCAGGCAACCTTGGGGCAGAAGAATCATATAATTAACAAGGGGTGCTACATAAATAAGTACATATTCGTTCATCATACGGTCCAATTTTAAAATTTCCCAGTATATAACCATTTACTTGCTCTGTTATCGAAGTGGTATAGGTTACAGTTGTGATTTTTGGATAGCTTTTATGAACATTATTTGATTACCACTATTGATCCCGACTACACTGAAAGGTAGTACAGAAAGGATACCACTGGAGCTGAAATTGAATTTTGTAGCGATACAAAATCATATTCAAAACTAGAGTGAATAAAGTTTCTTTTAGGGGAGCATATACTTAATACTCTGTAATATCGAGTGTCTAAACATAAAAATATGTACCCACTTTTGTACTATGTCATATTCACATTTAATTGCCATTTCCTTCAACACACTAGCATAGGAACAAGAAAGCGTGAATTTGACACGGTACAAAAGTGGTTACATATTTTAGTACTCGAGATTAGAACACAGTATTATACTCAAGAGACTGACGTTTCTGTGATGTTCCTTATATAGGTGTCTCCGTCGCCCTCGCCTCCGTCGACTCTCTCGCCGGTGAGCGTCGCGTCACCGCCGCAGCACCCCGCGCCAGGCAAGGACAAAAACAGGAAGAAGAGCAAGCAGAAACAACAACCCAAGGCCCGGTTCAAATTCCATGAGTACAAGGGTGAGTAGACTGTACATTTTGTCTTGAAAACAGTCAACAACAGTAAATTGTTGTCATTGCTAGGCTCGCACAATCTGGTTCTGACATAATATCAGCGCTGTAAGACATCTGTAGCACATGCTGTCAGCTCATTTTCTATGTCACGATTGACGACCCATGGTACACTCGAGTCCAACAATACAAATGTATCCACTTTGGTACACTCGAGTCCAAAAATATGTATCCACTTTTGTACCATGTCAAACTCACCATGGCTTGTTTCTATGTTGTTTGAGGAAATGTCTATTAAAGGTTTACTCCAACTCAAATGATTTATTTTTGACGTCAATTTACCACCTTTGTCGGTACTGCAGTCTGCAGAGAAGCAAGACAAAAAGAGACTGCAACTATTACATATTTTAAATATCATCATCATAAGCTGGGACCGGTCCCTTGCTGCTTGCATTCATCTCAAATAGGATAAGATTTTAATACGACTGATGGTGCAACTTAACTGACTTGTTTTTGGTGCCCGCAGGCCCCCCAAATGCGCAGAAAGCGTCATCACCACCTAACAGCATGGAGACGCCGTATGAACTGCTTCTGCAGCAGCAACAGCTTCTCCTCCAGCTGATGGTGCCTGCGTCTCCCGCCACCTCCATAGCCTCGGGCACCTCGGAGGGCTCGGACGTGCACGTGCCGCCGCCCCCGCCACCGCCGCCCGCCCCCGCCAGCCGCTTCGAGGACATGAAGGTGCGTTCAATTCAATGTAGCTTTATGTACAGCAAATTCATAACAAAATTGAACATTCAACTTAAAATAAATGCACAATAGACTAAAAGCGATCTCCACCAGTCAACCTTTGGGTCTACCCAAATAATATAGCGTAATGTTTTGGGTGGAGGTAGATCAAAAATGGTACTGGTACTATTTACTTCTGTACCAATACTCCCGGCGTTAGAATGGGATTGCTGCATGTCATGTCATACCTTTGTGGGTCCGGAGATAGTCACCAGCGTTTACCTATGTATCAGCAACATCTTACTGTCACCATTATGTCTTTACCACTTCACCCTATTTCTTTATCCTAAACGAGTCTGGGGTCCCAAGATAGCTTTAGAGTCCACCCTTCATTCCAAATTCATCCACCTTCAGTGGACGCGTTTCAAGTGTACCGCTGTAGATCCTGGCTTAAATAAAAAAAACAGAAAGAACTGTGGGAGCGGAGAGGGGTCAACCAATATGCTGGTCAAGCGTGGTGATAGCCTATTTTCAATTATTATTTTCGATTAAAAAAATCCAGTAATTCTGCTCTCCATTACGACGGGAAGGATAAATAAACTTACTTTTGCATTTACAATATTAGTAAAGCAGTAAATAGATGATTCCTAAATTTTCATAGTCTTATTAAAACTGGTTGTCTTACTTCATGGTATTGTATTACAGGTATCAGATCTTCGCGCGGAGTGCAAGCGCCGCAACCTGCGTGTCTCCGGCCCGAAGCCGCAGCTGATAGATCGACTGCGGCCGTTCCTCCAAGAAAAGCTAGATGAGCCGCCCAAGTCGCCCGCCTCGATCGCATCTATACCATCGGTAGCGTCCATGGCTTCTATGGCGTCCCCCGACCCTCGCTCCGAGGAAGCCGAGGATATAGTACAGTCGCAACGTCGTCAGATCGAAGAGCTTGAAAGGAAACTGGAAGCGAGCCGACAGCAATTGGAGTCGGTGCGAAGGGAGGCGGCTGGCGCCGCGGCTAGCGACCAGAGCCGACGATTGTTGCAGGCGCATATCTGCGTATCCCAGCTGCGTGCGCAGCTTGATGCTCTCCAGCAGCCTCCTGCGCCCGCGCCCCTCCCCCCGCAGCCTCGATATGTCATCGCTGCATCCGACGCCGCGCCCGACCGACTCGTCAGACTCTTCACAGTCACGCCTCCCACTACCGGAGAAACCACGAGTGAAGTAACACCCGCGAAGACTAACCAACCGGCGTATATACTGAACGGTGTCAAAGTCGTTCCGATCGCTATCCTGCCGACGCACTACGAGCCGGAGCGCGCCGCACCGCCCCCACCTCCGCCCCCACCTCCACCGCCTCCACCCGCGCCCCCCGTATCCATGCCGTCGCTGCACGATCACAGCGAGGACAGCCAGATAATGGATGACGTCCTCGAGATACTCGTCGAGAATGGCGAGCTGCCACCGTCCGCCGTCGCCACGGAATCCGCCCATCAGCCATTAGAAAACTTCTTATCGGAAAGTGATACATTTTCACCGGCCGATGTGTTGGGCGACACACAAATACGAGATTCACTCGCGGCGGATGAACTTCAAAGGGAACTAGACGATATTCAAAATGAAATCATGAACCACGCGGATTTGCACGCGGCGAATGGCCCCAGTCGAGATATGGATCCGGTCGCTACAGATATCGATACGGACCTGAGCGTCGATCTATTGTCCAACGACGACTTTCGTGATTTTGGCCACGACCCGACCTCGGACCACGACGACTTCTTCCGCAGCTTACTGGCCGGTCAGGAGCGTGACCAGCGGCCGCAGGTGGCGATGGAGATAGGGGAGGACCAGCCGGAGAGAATGAGCATGACGCCGTTGACTAACGGCGACCTCTTGGACCACAGCCGGCACGGGTTCGAGGACATGGACGATCTGTCTCTACCGTCGTTCCAGAACGAAGACACGAGACACGGGTTCGGGACTTTTGAGGAGAGGCCGTGCGAGTTCGACTTGAGGGAGCTGGTGACAGACTTGGGAACGACTATGAACGTGGACAGTGATGGGTTCGATTACATGGACACTGAGATCATCCCTAACCACTTCGGTCGTGGTCACGTGCCGCAGTGCGACCCCCTGCTGGGCGGGGTGCTGTCCCGGCCGGCGCCGCGTCCCGCACGCAAGCACTACTCGTGGGACCGCATCGAGTTCGACGCCACCTGACCCGCGCCCGACTATTTCTCAACATCTACTACACGCTTACATGATCTCTCGACGACGTCACCGGTGAGTGCGTACTAAATAATATTGAAAGTTCCGGGTGCGATAGTCGTTGCATCGAGCGAGTGACCTGCGGCTGTTGGTGCGAATTTTATAATTAATTTGTAATAAAGTAAATATATAAACCGTCCGCTACTGAGTAGCGCGTCGGGTAACGTACGCTAGTCTCTCAACAGTGACTCGTTCTTCCAGGAGGGTTTACTTAATTTAGTATAAAACCCAGCATTAACGTTCGGTTCGATTGGAAACACATAGTGTTGACGTGAATCGATGTGGACTGTAATTTATATTAATCGTACTTAAATATCCGAAATGTTTGTCGCTAGTGTTATTTTATAGTTTAAATTCATCAATGGAAGGGAGTGGAAGCGGCGCCGAGTGTGCGCGCACTGCTCGGCTCGCTCGTATTAAATCCATTTATTTACTATTTATAGGCACGTCTAATTATGTATATATTGAAATTATGTTATAATACTCAACATAGTTGTGGATTTCTGCATTCCGCCCGATGACTAAAACTTAGGGGAAAAATTATCATAAGAGATGTTGTTTTTATTGAGACACGAACAATCAATCGTCGGAACACCTCGTCGCACGCACGCACGTGAATCATACCGTTAGTGAGATTGATGTTGTGTCGGTTGTTAAAGTCCGCTTTCGGCTGTCTCCTGCGCGTGGACAGCTGTTTCCCAAATCAGTAAGTGACATTCCAGTCTTGTTGAAGTGCAGAATGTGGCACATCGGGCACCCTCGTCTCTCGGGAACATCCAATCTAACGTTTTAGTTGTGATGTGACGTCAGTGCAGCGGTGTGAGAGAGAGACGGAGGTGCGCATTCGCAAGCCATCGTCATGGGTGGGACCAGCTCGGGAACAATGTTAGATACGTTCATTTAGGTAAAGTAGGGAGCCGGCTCCAGCGCGCAGACAGTTCTCTAAACGTGCCTCTATTTCATTAAATATTCCCTTAAATTTGATTACTTCGACTTCCTTACGATTCTTATAATTTAGTCATTGTTATTTCCTTAACGAACGTTGTATATCAACATAACATTCTTGAAAATGTATCATTCCAATGTATTGTCTAAAGTATTAGGATAGGTGCATCGTTATCACTAAGTTTTAATTGATTTTTTGTTGTCTGTAGTACCATTATTGCGAACTTGCATATCTTTCATAGGTTGTCCAGTTTGCGGAACTGTCTGTGGGCGTTTTCGTATAATTTATTTATTTATTATAATGTCGCATCATGTGTATTGTTGTTCAGTTTTATTCATTACTATGTGTGAGTGTTTTCATGTGTTTTAATTTATTTAAATAACGCAAAATCTTAGTGCGTTTTAACATTAGTTTCATCAGAGAAAAAGGGGGTATTAAATAGTGTTATTGATAACATTTTGCCATTATTTGCATTTATGTAATTTAATATTTAAATAACTGTCGCAACAACGAAATCTTCAATAACTACTGCCCCGTGTGCCAATTATGTTTAAAAAAACTACAATTTAATTCCTAACTTTTAACATATTTCCGTAAAGAGATTTATTTATGGGGCCAGTTATCCTTTATATGCTAAATAAAAGTTGCGTTTGGCAGAACAAATTTTTTATTAAAAAGCTCCTGATTATAGAGTAGATTTCATTATGCCGGAGTGAGTACAAGTAAATAGTTGGTGAAGGAAAATGTGATATTGTGAATTTAGTGGTACCTTTTATTTCCACTTAGATCCGTTGTCCATTTTCAAACAATGTCAATATTTATTTGAATCACACACAAAAATCTACGAGAATTTATTATGAATGGTCATGATGATCGAAACAATTGATATTATAGTGAAAGTCGGTACTGATGTACCCAGAATGTAAATTGGTGGTGATGTGATGGTACTTCAGAAATTTTGTTTTCAAAGTACCATCACATATGGTGTGGTGCTATGACTAGGTAATATATGTCTTTGACATCTCGTTATTGCACATAACAGTGTGGCTCTGAAAAGTTACATTAACAATTACTTACTATTTAAGCTCAGTCTAAGCGCTTCAGATAGTTTCACCTGATTAGTAAAAATCTACAATTCAACACAATTCTTACCTACATGCGAAATGTGTGAAACAATCTGAACAATTAGGCGTTTCCAATGTAAATCCGTTGTATTAGTAAGAATAAGTAATATTCCATTATCTAAGTAAATTATATCAAATCTTTTACTCTAGATATAAATATTTATATTTAAAAAAATATTTGCTCATTATCCAAATTGTACCCGTATTAGCCAATTATTCGAGTCAACTCTTATGGAGACTTTCCACGTGAAATAATATGATTTAACAGGCCTAGTGTGTTATATACTTAGCTATATGTACTCTTATATCGGGAGTTTAGTTTACGTATATGTGTATTTAATTTAACGAGATAAGTGAGATTAATGTCTTTGATATAGTGTATCTACTATTCTGCATATTTGTTATTATTATTGTTGTAATTATTTTAGGAGAGTTTTAATATTTGTTTTTAACTAGAATATATTCCGAAGTGATACATGTAACTATTTGCGCTGAACGTAATTTTAGCTCTCTGCAAATATAACATAGCTAATTAATGGGCGTTGTACCTAATCACACTTATGGCAATATCACGAATTTTCGCTGTTTAGAACATATATAATAGTTAACTAAGCACGGCTTAAAGTCGATTACAGCCAAGTATTCAATAATACCATGTGATAACCACAGAGTCGAATCTGTAGTGTAATTGGATAGTTTTTTTACCTTGCCCTATAATGAAAGCCTTGTAAATATTTACCAAGCCTTTATTAGCTTAAGGAAAGAATGTTAAAATAAAAAGTTTTTGACACAATAATACTGTTTTATTTTGAACTAACAGCGCAACTTATGTAATCAGTTGCATAACTGAAGACTAATTTTTGGGAATGCATTGAATGTTGGTACGAGTATGTATGGCCGCGACCTCGTTTGCTGCCGCAATTATCCCACGAGAACCATATTTCTGAGGTTAGTTATTAGGGTAAGAACCTATGATGTCAATTATCTTGAGTCCTTACCACTAACTGCGGCCAAGAGAATGGTAATCCTCTCTAAAATCTGACCCTGCACGGAGTAAGCACTGTTGTGACTACTTGTGACCTGTGGGACGGTTCTGCCCACTCTCAACCAGTTACCTTGGACTCAATAGAACTTCCACCGAAAAACTCTGACTGACTACAGCTTATTTGTAAGAATAAAACTAGAATAATCATAAAAATGCCTTTATTAATCACAATAATTTTGGTATCAATTTGGTCTCCAATGCTGGAAAAGGAAATGTAGAACACTGGCGTAAAATAGCCGACCTCGCGTTCTTATACAGGCTACGTTTCGGAGAGTGTGCAAACATATTAGAGGACCTAATTCCGTCCCCTTTTTGCTCAACCAGAGGATCAGCTGGGGTTCCAACCCTACTGAGTGTGGCTTAGTTGACTTTTCGCACAAAGCGCATCATTTTGCTTCATCATTTAATATGAGTATAGCTAAGGAGTGGAATTCTCTGTATTTCCCGAACACTACAACCTGGGTGTCTTCAAATTAGTATAGATACTATTTGCTTCAAGGCCAGTGTGATTTCTATTTCTGGACAAATACAAGTGTTTAGGATTTTGGTCTAGTTTATTTGCACACAAGTTAATGCGATCAAAAATAACTAGAAACCGATTTCAACTGCCCTACAATTCTACAGCAAATTTAAGACTTATATGGTTTTCTCGTGGATTGGATACCATTTTCAGAACTGGACCAAATTGAAATGGGACTACACGGGAAGCACCAACTTTCAAATAAAAAAGAATCATCAAATCGTTTCACTCAGTCGAAAGTTCTGATGTAACAGATATAAAAAAACATGCTCTTCGAATTGAGAACCTCCTCTTTTTTGGAAGTCAGTCAAAAATATTACGCATTGCACAAAACAGGCAATACATAACCAAATAAAAAACCGGTCAAGTGCGAGTCCGTCAAGACAATTTGGAGTTGCGCTCCGATGGTTCCTTACAGAATAATATGAATAATTAACATACTAAAAATCATGCTCTACCGAAAATATAAGTCCGATTGAAGAACCAACTTTACTTTGCGGTTACATTACATACCCGAAGTATAGCTTTCAACAAAATTACGTTTCTAAACAGAATAAGCTGTTTTTACTGTATTATAATTCAAAAATCCTGATTTTCAGTTGTATTCCTATGTTGGTGCTGTAAGACCTTGCTTCTTGACAAATTTCAGGATTCCAAGTCAACGGGAAGTACCATATAGAAAGAAAGAAAATTATTTTATTGACATAATAATCTTAAACTAACTTATACTCTAATAAAATCAATTTTGTTATGTGCCAAAAAAGGTGGTATAGGTTCCCTTGTATTTTGTATGGAAATGGTCAAATATATACAGCTATATATTTTTATTGCGTTGACCTAAAATCTTGAGTACTCGATATTACTTTCAACTGGGTATCTCCACGCTTTCTTGAGAAAAAGGGTCTCGATAGACAGACGTACGGACAACAAAATGAGAGTTCATTTTTTCCTTCTGAGGTATGGAACCCTAAATACAAAGATGGCGTCTCTGAAATGACATTTGACGATTTTGACATTAACATTAATAGTCTGTGGTAGTTGGTTTCTGCTAGTCCAAGTACATAAATTATCGATTGAATTTTATATCTAATTTTGAAATCTATAAAATTGTGAGAGATGTACTCTTGCTCTTAATTCCTTATCTCAGGCATTGTGTCCGTAAAAGCGCAAAAGGATAGCCAAGACGTAGTTAGTTATGATATTTGGTGAAACATTGCTGTTCTCCTTATGCCTGATAAGTGTCGGCGCTACTTTGTTCTTATTAATTTACTACATAATTACGCTATCAGACCTTGAGTGCGATTATTTGAACTCCCAAGAGTGTTGTGAGAAGTTAAATTACTGGTTACTTCCTAAATATATCGCTCACAGTTTCGTTACGGCGTTGTTATTGTTGCACGGATATTTTTATTTGTTTCTGGTCAATGTGCCGCTGTTTGTTTGGTTGACCTGGCAATTCTTCACAGTCCCAAGGGGTAATGTCGGTGCCTACGACCCAGCTGAGATACTGAACAGTGGGCAGCTCAAGCAGCATATGAGAAACGTCGCATTTAACGTTATTTACAATCTATTCATCTTCTTCGTGTACCTATATCTCTTTATTCTCGCTTTGCTGAAAGGCAATCCAAATATAACTGTGGAATACGAGTTATTAAATGATAACGATTTATAAACATGGATATTTGTAATGAGAATGATAGAGTTGATAATCAAGATGATAGGTCATCATCATCTGAAGAAACATGTGATTCAATGAGTCAGAGTGATAACAGTCAGGACGAAGTAGCTTCAGAATATGTAAGGTTGAAACTACCTAGACACATTCAGGCATATTATGACAAGAAAGATACTGTCTCAGAAACAGTGCTGCAAACTACAGAGAATGGTCTTGTGGAAAAGGTCATGTCCAACTACATAATAGCTAAGAAGATCCTTAGCAATTTACCCTGGCAGGATAAACTTGTATGTAAACATGTCAGTACGACATGGCGTTCAGCTATCAATACATTAAGAAAAGAGCAATTAGAGCCAGTAGATTTCTTTGTGGAAGTGATGAAACGTTCGAAACCCAGTGTAACATTTAAGAAGTCTGGTACTTTCTATACTGAACCACTGATTGTTTTAACTTTTGCAACAAGATATGGGTTTAATTTGGCAAAGAAATGTAAAGACATTCAGCCTTGTCCATGTTCACCACCATGTGAGGAGAGCTTGCACAATGGTGAGATACTCAATTGTTTATGTTAGACTTTAGTGCTCTTTCACGCTGGATTGAGCTATTCAAATGTGATGATGGTCCACACAAAATCTAGGGCCTGTTTTATAAAATGATGAATCATAATAAACTGACAAAGTATGTAATTTTTGTCAATAGTGTCTGTTGATTGGTTCAGAAGTCGAAAATGGTTGACATTTGTCAGTGTATTATGAATTGTCTTTTTATGAAACCGGCCCTTGGATGATTTTCACCAGACTTTAACAAAGGAGGAGGTTCTCAATTCAACTGATGTTTTTTTATGTATGTTATATGATAACTCCATATGATAACCAATTATGAATCGATTTTGATGATTCTTTTTTGTTTGGTCAGCAGATCATAATTCACATTTCTTGCTGATTAAACATGTAACTCTCATAGGAAGATTTCTGAATTACACCAAGAAGAAGTTGCAGGCAAACACTAGTTGTACAATATAAGTGTATGTGTTTTAATAATTGCTTTTTTCAAAGACTTTTAAAAGTTTCGATGAAATGATTTTATTTTCAGTGTTGGATGTTATGCAGCACCAAATTGCTGCTCCGAAGAATTGTGTGTTGACTGTGGTAAACCAATTCACCCACGTACCCCTGCAGCAGTCTGTGATGCACACAAACCCACGAATGCCTAGTTCCTCACTAATGAGTGGTCTCTACATACCGTGCATCCCTGGAGTCGAGTTCCATATTCTGAACATCAGGCAGAAGAACAGAAACACTATTGATATGCAGAACGACTTCTTTGATGTGGTTGACAGACTAGCACAGACTAGAATCTTTAAAGGGGCCCTTGTTTACGTAACAGAGAAATATATATTGCACTCAGTTGAGGATATTGTCTTCTTAAATTATTTAAAAGATTTGTAAGTATTGTTTTGGTATTTTAATATGATTATAGAATAGTATATGGAATTATAGTATAGGTGTACCAGGCCATCCCTATAATAGATGCTTTAATAAATCCTTTTTCGTGTGAAACTGCATGGTTTAATCAATATCTAGAATAGGGTTTGACTTAAATCTAAACCCTATTTTGTCCATAATATTCAGCCGAACTAAACAGGGTTTTGGGGCTATGTGAACTTGGCACCCGACCTTGAAAAAATTTAATTTTTTTTGCGCTATTCGATAGATTTACGTTTGTAGTTGTTTGTAGTGAAACTATTTTCGTTTGTAGTTAAACCAAAAAAAAGTTATGACGAGTCAAAAAAAAGCTGGCACCCGACTTTGAAAAAATTAACTTTTTTTTGTGGTTATCGGTAGATATAGGTTTGTAGAGGTTTGTAGTGAAACTATTTTCGTTTGTAGTTAAACCAAAAAAAAGTTATGACGAGTTAAAAAAAATTCTCTCAAACTTTAAAAAATTAACTTTTTTTCGTGATTTTCGATAGATATAGGGCAGTAGAGGTTTGTAGTGAAACTATTTTCGTTTGTAGTTAAACCAAAAAAAAGTTATGACGAGTTAAAAAAATTCTCTCAAACTTTAAAAAATTAACTTTTTTTGTGATTTTCGATAGATATAGGGTAGTAGAGGTTGGTAGTGAAACTTTTGCGCTACTACAAACGAATACGAGTAACTACAAACGAAATCCAATCTACTACAAACGATTTTGAGATACTACAAACGAATACGAGTTACTACAAACGAAATCCAATCTACTACAAACGATTTTTAGCTACTACAAACGAATACGAGTTACTACAAACGAAATCCAATCTACTACAAACGATTTTAACCTACTACAAACGAATTCGAGTAACTACAAACGAAATCCAATCTACTACAAACGATTTTGACCTACTACAAACGAATTCGAGTAACTACAAACGAAATCCAATCTACTACAAACGATTTTGACCTATTACAAACGAATTGGAGTAACTACAAACGAAATCCAATCTACTACAAACGATTTTTAGCTACTACAAACGAATACGAGATACTACAAACGAAATCCAATGTACTACAAACGATTTTTAGCTACTACAAACGAATACGAGTTACTACAAACGAAATCCAATCTACTACAAACGATTTTTAGCTACTACAAACGAATTCGAGTTACTACAAACGAAATCCAATCTACTACAAACGATTTTTAGCTACTACAAACGAATACGAGTTACTACAAACGAAATCCAATCTACTACAAACGATTTTTAGCTACTACAAACGAATTCGAGTAACTACAAACGAAATCCAACCTACTACAAACGATTTTTAGCTACTACAAACGAATCTAGTAGAGAGTTTTAGTAGAGAGAATTTTTTTTAACTCGTCATAACTTTTTTTTGGTTTAACTACAAACGAAAATAGTTTCACTACAAACCTCTACAAACCTATATCTACCGATAACCACAAAAAAAAGTTAATTTTTTCAGAAAAAAAAATTATTAATTTTTTCGTTTTAATTATTTTTTTTCTGAAAAAATTAACTTTTTTTGTGGTTATCGGTAGATATAGGTTTGTAGAGGTTTGTAGTGAAACTATTTTCGTTTGTAGTTAAACCAAAAAAAAGTTATGACGAGTTAAAAAAAATTCTCTCAAACTTTAAAATATTAACTTTTTTCGTGATTTTCGATAGATATAGGGCAGTAGAGGTTGGTAGTGAAACTTTTGCGTTACTACAAACGAATACGAGTTACTACAAACGAAATCCAATCTACTACAAACGATTTTTAGCTACTACAAACGAATTCGAGTAACTACAAACGAAATCCAATCTACTACAAACGATTTTGACCTACTACAAACGAATTCGAGTTACTACAAACGAAATCCAATCTACTACAAACGATTTTTAGCTACTACAAACGAATTGGAGTAACTACAAACGAAATCCAATCTACTACAAATGATTTTTAGCTACTACAAACGAATACGAGTTACTACAAACGAAATCCAATCTAATACAAACGATTTTTAGCTACTACAAACGAATTCGAGTTACTACAAACGAAATCCAATCTACTACAAACGATTTTTAGCTACTACAAACGAATTGGAGTAACTACAAACGAAATCCAATCTACTACAAACGATTTTGACCGACTACAAACGAATTCGAGTTACTACAAACGAAATCCAATCTACTACAAATGATTTTTAGCTACTACATACGAATACGAGTTACTACAAACGAAATCCAATCTACTACAAACGTTTTTTAGCTACTACAAACGAATTGGAGTAACTACAAACGAAATCCAATCTACTACAAACGATTTTTAGGTACTACAAACGAATTCGAGTAACTACAAACGAAATCCAATCTACTACAAACGATTTTTAGGTACTACAAACGAATTCGAGTTACTACAAACGAAATCCAATCTACTACAAACGATTTTGACCGACTACAAACGAATTCGAGTTACTACAAACGAAATCCAATCTACTACAAACAATTTTGACCTACTACAAACGAATTCGAGTAACTACAAACGAAATCCAATCTACTACAAACGATTTTTAGCTACTACAAACGAATTCGAGTAACTACAAACGAAATCCAATCTACTACAAACGATTTTGACCTATTACAAACGAATTGGAGTAACTACAAACGAAATCCAATCTACTACAAACGATTTTTAGGTACTACAAACGAATACGAGATACTACAAACGAAATCCAATGTACTACAAACGATTTTTAGCTACTACAAACGAATACGAGTTACTACAAACGAAATCCAATCTACTACAAACGATTTTTAGCTACTACAAACGAATTCGAGTTACTACAAACGAAATCCAATCTACTACAAACGATTTTTAGCTACTACAAACGAATACGAGTTACTACAAACGAAATCCAATCTACTACAAACGATTTTTAGCTACTACAAACGAATTCGAGTAACTACAAACGAAATCCAACCTACTACAAACGATTTTTAGCTACTACAAACGAATCTAGTAGAGAGTTTTAGTAGAGAGAATTTTTTTTAACTCGTCATAACTTTTTTTTGGTTTAACTACAAACGAAAATAGTTTCACTACAAACCTCTACAAACCTATATCTACCGATAACCACAAAAAAAAGTTAATTTTTTCAGAAAAAAAATAATTAAAACGAAAAAATTAATTATTTTTTTTCTGAAAAAATTAACTTTTTTTGTGGTTATCGGTAGATATAGGTTTGTAGAGGTTTGTAGTGAAACTATTTTCGTTTGTAGTTAAACCAAAAAAAAGTTATGACGAGTTAAAAAAATTCTCTCAAACTTTAAAAAATTAACTTTTTTTGTGATTTTCGATAGATATAGGGTAGTAGAGGTTGGTAGTGAAACTTTTGCGCTACTACAAACGAATACGAGTAACTACAAACGAAATCCAATCTACTACAAACGATTTTTAGCTACTACAAACGAATACGAGATACTACAAACGAAATCCAATGTACTACAAACGATTTTTAGCTACTGCAAACGAATTCGAGTAACTACAAACGAAATCCAATCTACTACAAACGATTTTTAGCTACTACAAACGAATTGGAGTAACTACAAACGAAATCCAATCTACTACAAACGATTTTGACCGACTACAAACGAATTCGAGTTACTACAAACGAAATCCAATCTACTACAAACGATTTTTAGCTACTACAAACGAATACGAGTTACTACAAACGAAATCCAATCTACTACAAACGATTTTAACCTACTACAAACGAATTCGAGTAACTACAAACGAAATCCAATCTACTACAAACGATTTTGACCTACTACAAACGAATTCGAGTAACTACAAACGAAATCCAATCTACTACAAACGATTTTTAGCTACTACAAACGAATACGAGTTACTACAAACGAAATCCAATCTACTACAAACGATTTTTAGCTACTACAAACGAATTCGAGTTACTACAAACGAAATCCAATCTACTACAAACGATTTTTAGCTACTACAAACGAATACGAGTTACTACAAACGAAATCCAATCTACTACAAACGATTTTTAGGTACTACAAACGAATTCGAGTAACTACAAACGAAATCCAATCTACTACAAACGATTTTTAGGTACTACAAACGAATACGAGTTACTACAAACGAAATCCAATCTACTACAAACGATTTTTAGCTACTACAAACGAATTCGAGTAACTACAAACGAAATCCAACCTACTACAAACGATTTTTAGCTACTACAAACGAATCTAGTAGAGAGTTTTAGTAGAGAGAATTTTTTTTAACTCGTCATAACTTTTTTTTGGTTTAACTACAAACGAAAATAGTTTCACTACAAACCTCTACAAACCTATATCTACCGATAACCACAAAAAAAAGTTAATTTTTTCAGAAAAAAAATAAATAAAACGAAAAAATTAATTTTTTTTTCTGAAAAAATTAACTTTTTTTTGTGGTTATCGGTAGATATAGGTTTGTAGAGGTTTGTAGTGAAACTATTTTCGTTTGTAGTTAAACCAAAAAAAAGTTATGACGAGTTAAAAAAAATTCTCTCAAACTTTAAAAAATTAACTTTTTTTCGTGATTTTCGATAGATATAGGGCAGTAGAGGTTTGTAGTGAAACTATTTTCGTTTGTAGTTAAACCAAAAAAAAGTTATGACGAGTTAAAAAAATTCTCTCAAACTTTAAAAAATTAACTTTTTTCGTGATTTTCGATAGATATAGGGCAGTAGAGGTTGGTAGTGAAACTTTTGCGTTACTACAAACGAATACGAGTATTTATAGTTACTCGAATTCGTTTGTAGTAGGTCAAAATCGTTTGTAGTAGATGGGATTTCGTTTGTAGTTACTCGAATTCGTTTGTAGTAGGTTACAATCGTTTGTAGTAGATTGGATTTCGTTTGTAGTAACTCGTATTCGTTTGTAGTAGCTAAAAATCGTTTGTAGTAGATTGGATTTCGTTTGTAGTAACTCGTATTCGTTTGTAGTATCTCAAAATCGTTTGTAGTAGATTGGATTTCGTTTGTAGTTACTCGAATTCGTTTGTAGTACCTAAAAATCGTTTGTAGTAGATTTGATTTCGTTTGTAGTTACTCGAATTCGTTTGTAGTAGCGCAAAAGTTTCACTACCAACCTCTACTACCCTATATCTATCGAAAATCACAAAAAAAAGTTAATTTTTTAAAGTTTGAGAGAATTTTTTTAACTCGTCATAACTTTTTTTTGGTTTAACTACAAACGAAAATAGTTTCACTACAAACCTCTACAAACCTATATCTACCGATAACCACAAAAAAAGTTAATTTTTTCAGAAAAAAAATAATTAAAACGAAAAAATTAATTATTTTTTTTCTGAAAAAATTAACTTTTTTTGTAGTGAAACTATTTTCGTTTGTAGTTAAACCAAAAAAAAGTTATGACGAGTTAAAAAAATTCTCTCAAACTTTAAAAAATTAACTTTTTTCGTGATTTTCGATAGATATAGGGCAGTAGAGGTTGGTAGTGAAACTTTTGCGTTACTACAAACGAATACGAGTATTTATAGTTACTCGAATTCGTTTGTAGTAGGTCAAAATCGTTTGTAGTAGATTGGATTTCGTTTGTAGTAACTCGAATTCGTTTGTAGTACCTAAAAATCGTTTGTAGTAGATTGGATTTCGTTTGTAGTAACTCGTATTCGTTTGTAGTAGCTAAAAATCGTTTGTAGTACATTGGATTTCGTTTGTAGTAACTCGTATTCGTTTGTAGTATCTCAAAATCGTTTGTAGTAGATTGGATTTCGTTTGTAGTTACTCGAATTCGTTTGTAGTAGGTCAAAATCGTTTGTAGTAGATGGGATTTCGTTTGTAGTTACTCGAATTCGTTTGTAGTAGGTTAAAATTGTTTGTAGTAGATTGGATTTCGTTTGTAGTAACTCGTATTCGTTTGTAGTAGCTAAAAATAGTTTGTAGTAGATTGGATTTCGTTTGTAGTAACTCGTATTCGTTTGTAGTATCTCAAAATCGTTTGTAGTAGATTGGATTTCGTTTGTAGTTACTCGAATTCGTTTGTAGTAGGTCAAAATCGTTTGTAGTAGATTGGATTTCGTTTGTAGTTACTCGAATTCGTTTGTAGTAGCTAAAAATCGTTTGTAGTAGATTGGATTTCGTTTGTAGTTACTGGAATTCGTTTGTAGTAGGTCAAAATTGTTTGTAGTAGATTGGATTTCGTTTGTAGTAACTCGAATTCGTTTGTAGTAGCTAAAAATCGTTTGTAGTAGATTGGATTTCGTTTGTAGTAACTCGTATTCGTTTGTAGTATCTCAAAATCGTTTGTAGTAGATTGGATTTCGTTTGTAGTAACTCGAATTCGTTTGTAGTACCTAAAAATCGTTTGTAGTAGATTGGATTTCGTTTGTAGTTACTCGAATTCGTTTGTAGTAGCTAAAAATCGTTTGTAGTAGATTGGATTTCGTTTGTAGTTACTCGAATTCGTTTGTAGTAGGTCAAAATTGTTTGTAGTAGATTGGATTTCGTTTGTAGTAACTCGAATTCGTTTGTAGTAGCTAAAAATCGTTTGTAGTAGATTGGATTTCGTTTGTAGTAACTCGTATTCGTTTGTAGTAGCTAAAAATCGTTTGTAGTAGATTGGATTTCGTTTGTAGTAACTCGAATTCGTTTGTAGTAGCTAAAAATCGTTTGTAGTAGCTAAAAATCGTTTGTAGTAGATTGGATTTCGTTTGTAGTAACTCGAATTCGTTTGTAGTAGCTAAAAATCGTTTGTATTAGATTGGATTTCGTTTGTAGTAACTCGTATTCGTTTGTAGTAGCTAAAAATCATTTGTAGTAGATTGGATTTCGTTTGTAGTTACTCCAATTCGTTTGTAGTAGCTAAAAATCGTTTGTAGTAGATTGGATTTCGTTTGTAGTAACTCGAATTCGTTTGTAGTAGGTCAAAATCGTTTGTAGTAGATTGGATTTCGTTTGTAGTTACTCGAATTCGTTTGTAGTAGCTAAAAATCGTTTGTAGTAGATTGGATTTCGTTTGTAGTAACTCGTATTCGTTTGTAGTAACGCAAAAGTTTCACTACCAACCTCTACTGCCCTATATCTATCGAAAATCACGAAAAAAGTTAATATTTTAAAGTTTGAGAGAATTTTTTTTAACTCGTCATAACTTTTTTTTGGTTTAACTACAAACGAAAATAGTTTCACTACAAACCTCTTCAAACCTATATCTACCGATAACCACAAAAAAAGTTAATTTTTTCAGAAAAAAAATAATTAAAACGAAAAAATTAATTATTTTTTTTCTGAAAAAATTAACTTTTTTTTGTGGTTATCGGTAGATATAGGTTTGTAGAGGTTTGTAGTGAAACTATTTTCGTTTGTAGTTAAACCAAAAAAAAGTTATGACGAGTTAAAAAAAATTCTCTCTACTAAAACTCTCTACTAGATTCGTTTGTAGTAGCTAAAAATCGTTTGTAGTAGGTTGGATTTCGTTTGTAGTTACTCGAATTCGTTTGTAGTAGCTAAAAATCGTTTGTAGTAGATTGGATTTCGTTTGTAGTAACTCGTATTCGTTTGTAGTAGCTAAAAATCGTTTTTAGTAGATTGGATTTCGTTTGTAGTAACTCGAATTCGTTTGTAGTAGCTAAAAATCGTTTGTAGTAGATTGGATTTCGTTTGTAGTAACTCGTATTCGTTTGTAGTAGCTAAAAATCGTTTGTAGTACATTGGATTTCGTTTGTAGTATCTCGTATTCGTTTGTAGTAGCTAAAAATCGTTTGTAGTAGATTGGATTTCGTTTGTAGTTACTCCAATTCGTTTGTAATAGGTCAAAATCGTTTGTAGTAGATTGAATTTCGTTTGTAGTTACTCGAATTCGTTTGTAGTAGGTCAAAATCGTTTGTAGTAGATGGGATTTCGTTTGTAGTTACTCGAATTCGTTTGTAGTAGGTTAAAATCGTTTGTAGTAGATTGGATTTCGTTTGTAGTAACTCGTATTCGTTTGTAGTAGCTAAAAATCGTTTGTAGTAGATTGGATTTCGTTTGTAGTAACTCGTATTCGTTTGTAGTATCTCAAAATCGTTTGTAGTAGATTGGATTTCGTTTGTAGTTACTCGTATTCGTTTGTAGTAGCGCAAAAGTTTCACTACCAACCTCTACTACCCTATATCTATCGAAAATCACGAAAAAAAGTTAATTTTTTAAAGTTTGAGAGTTTTTTTTTATCTCGTCATAACTTTTTTTTGGTTTAACTACAAACGAAAATAGTTTCACTACAAACCTCTACTGCCCTATATCTATCGAAAATCACGAAAAAAAGTTAATTTTTTAAAGTTTGAGAGAATTTTTTTTAACTCGTCATAACTTTTTTTTGGTTTAACTACAAACGAAAATAGTTTCACTACAAACCTCTACAAACCTATATCTACCGATAACCACAAAAAAAAGTTAATTTTTTCAAAGTCGGGTGCCAGCTTTTTTTTGACTCGTCATAACTTTTTTTTGGTTTAACTACAAACGAAAATAGTTTCACTACAAACAACTACAAACGTAAATCTATCGAATAGCGCAAAAAAAATTAAATTTTTTCAAGGTCGGGTGCCAAGTTCACATAGCCGGGTTTTGGTGGTCTAAAATGCAAAACTCCTTTTATTTTCTTTATAATAACATTGCATGAGTCATAAACTAATTGAAGAGGAAGATATATCTCACCTTATTATTTTGGCAAAAAAATTATGATAATGCAACGTATTAAAAACGTATTAAAATAAGGACATAACTGTGTTTATGTAAAAGTGTGAACTATTACAAATGTTTTTATTTTAATGTTGCAAACCTTTTTGATTGCAGGCAACCAGACGTCCCATATGCATTGGCAGGGTGTATTGTAGAAGATTCAGGGTTTGATTCAAGTGATATTGACATGGTTCTTGAGAGCCACAAAACAGGAAAAGATTTTGTGAGTGAGAACCTTATATCCATTGGTTTGTTCACTGTACCAAAGAATAGTGAAGAGAGTGAGCAAATGGAGACTAACTTTGATGTCTTCTCCCTTGTGATAGAGTCCTCTGTTTGGGCCAAAGCTAAGATACAGAAGACCATTAATGAGGTATGGATTCATTTTTATTTTATCTCTAAAGGATCAATTTGATTGAACAACTGTCTGTCTTATGTTTGTTCCAATAGCAAGATTTCTCAATTATATTTACTTGGAAGTAATGGTAGAGATATCTGTGTGTAGTGGTAGTGTTGTAGACACTGGATAGAGCTATATTTATAATGGAGAACAGTTTATAAAGATGATTAAAGCTCTCCACACATCTCATATGACACTGAGTTTGCATTGCGTATGTTGTGCATAAGATATTCAAAAGAAAAACGCGACATCTGTAGCGAATCTTTCACACTTTTCTGCAAAATGCAATTGCAATTTCTTTTCACTTCCCTAGTGAATGAGTTACTTACAAACTGACTCTATAATCTATTGGTTAGATAGTTTGTGCTGCTAAACCAGAGGTAACGGGCTTGATTTCTGGCGGGGTATCTACTGGTGCAGGTTTTAGTTGATGGTAGGGCAATTAGTATGCTGCTAAATAGTTGTGTTCATTGTGTTCCATTGAAAGTTAGTAGGGCCTAGAGATTCTGAACTTGTCTGGAGCATCAGGTGAGATGCATCAAATAGTAGTCGCATATCAGATAGTTCCAAATTTAGGGTTAGAGGTGTGTCTGCAAAAGCACATGCTACAGAATAAAAAAAAACGTCAATAAAATCAACTTAATTAGCAGTTAGCAGACCTACCTTCGCTCTGAATAAGGATTAAAAAAAAAAAACTAATATTAAACTTGTGACGATATGTGACGGTGTGTGTATGTGTAAAACTGATATTGCATTTAGCCGAATTTTATGACATTCATGTTAAATAAACAGGTCATCATTTCACGATTATCTGTTTATGTATATTTAATCTTATTTATAACTGCGCGAGTACATAGCCTTGCGGATACACCACGTTTCATTTCGTGAAAGTCGTAAAGGACGACTAAGGAAAATTTTAAGGACGTGGACAGCTTTTAGCTATGTATTGAAAACATGCCAGCAATCTGCCAAGCGTGTTGAATATGGTAAATCACGGAGCACAACCAGTCGAGGAGGCATGCGGGGGTTCCACCCCCGCCGCAGACGTATGCGCTTTTAATCGATTTTGTAGCACAATGCCTACTATCGCCCTTAGTTGACTTGAGGAATTTTATCTTCAAAGTCAAGTAATGCGTTATTATTAAAAGCAAAATAAGAAAGCATGGAATCTGTACTATAACTTAATTACGACGGGATAATATTTCTCAGGAATAAAATTTAATAATATTTTAATTTCTAAGACTTTGATGTCTTTCATGTTGTCTCTTTCTGATATACTGTCATGTTCATTGTCGTTGTCGCAGCTTACCCCGCCTTTCACCGTAAATCTGTGAGTTTAAAAAAAACCGCGTGGACGCTCTCTCCACCCATACTCATTGTGCTATATCCACGAACAGCCCGTTAGATGTGTCGATCTTTGAAGTGTCTCAACAGCATGCTACAGTAAACTTATGAAGCTGATTGATGATCAAAACTTGAAATGTTCCAGTTCGCGAACAAGGTGCCACATTTTGAACATAGTGTTGCGCTTCAACTGTCATGCGTGGGTCGCGACCAAAAGCATACACAGGAGCAAGATTTCTTCCGAGAAGTGTTCCCGAACACGCCCATTATCGGCTGCTTCGGCAACGGGGAGCTGGGCCTCAACAACCCACCACGACCTCCCCAAGAAGACCCTCCTCACCCCATAAAAAGACATCGACGGGACCCCGGTCCCCAAGGCATCTTATACTCCTATTCCACTGTTTTCATGTACATTGGATGGGGGAAAATTTTGTCAGCTGAGGACGTCAGAATGAGGCAATAGGACATGGATAACTTTTATTATTTTTTACAGATTATTTGTTAAATATATTATAATCTATTTCGTTCAAAGGCAACGTCGCAATCGCCGTTATTGTTTATCGTAATCGTAATTTATGATTTTAATGAATGAATCTCAGTTTTATTACTATAGTTATTTTAATAGTGTACACTGTTTAGTTGTTAAATAATTATCAATGATTGTGATATTTTAACGTAGTTCTGGATATGTTTTTAATAATGAGGATTATATAAAATTACTGTAATTTCGAGGGAATTCATAATAAGTTGCAAATAACAGCTAATGCGACGTTGCTGAACTTTTAATAATTGTTTTTGATTCCTGTGATTTTACAGTATAACAACACCGTGACTTCACGTGGGTGACATAGAAAGCGCTCAGTAAAAATTAAATGTGACAGGGAGTAGCGTCCATCTGTGTACAACTGAAATCATCAACCCGCATGGCATGTGTGGTGATTTTAGCAAATCCCTTCATGAAAATCGTTGGTCTAGGGAGTGTTGCAGCTTACAAATAAAGAAAAAAAGGCTAGTGTGAACAGGCTAAGCGAAAACGCCAAATGTCATTTCATTGACGCCATCTTTGTTTTTTATTATGTTGCCTGTTTTGTGCGTTTTTAATATTTTTGTACAAATAAACTAGAAAATATACAAATTTGTATATTAAAACATTATAATTTGGTAATAACAATTTTATATTAGTAATGTACAAGTCCAGGCTGAGGATCCATACATTCGCGGATCTTTTATGTTATATTATTTTATACTTTATTATCAAGGCGTAGTACAGTAGACTATTTTAAGCTGTAGACTCAAGTAATATAATACGTAATAGTGAAATTTATTTATAAGCTTGATATAATTTAAATAACGTGTCGATCAACGTATAATTCCTTAAATGCATTTGTCTGTCTAAAATTCATCTGTTTCATAACTAAAGGTCCTTCCTTTCCTGGCCATGTATGTCAGATTAGTGGTATTTGATGTGCGAAAAAAAGTAGATCTACTAAGTATATGTAGGTATCTTCAGATAAGGGCAGATCAGGAGGGAGGGTAGCGAGACCTAACAAGAGAGTAGATAAGTATTACGCTAACTATATCTAGTTACATAAAACAGGGTAACATTGATTTATAGTATTGAAAAGTTTACACAGAAATAATGCGTCGTGCTTCCTGACTCAAGTTGAAATCCTTGATCTACCCTTGGTATACAGACGGCTTCATAAATATCGACGCAACTTACTACCATGTCATATTCATTCTTAACTTGTCCTTTTTTAGTGAGGAAAAATCACAAAAGTAAGCTCGATTCTATTATGTTCTACATAGAACGGACGGTCTGGACCTATTCTTGGGCGGTAGGTGTGTGACCTTCGGCACATTTTCTATTGAATTTCAGCCAAAATCGGTTGGTCTGTGACGGCTATGGTATGTGGTACGACTAAAGCTCTAGTTTTCTAGGAAAGAGGTGCCGTTACATAGCGGCCGTAATATTATGGACGCAAAAAACACGACCGTATTTACGGTGACGACATGTGGAAAGGTCCATAGCCGTTATAACACACCGTCGGCCACCTTCCAGTCGGAGGTGAAGCCATTTACAAAACTCATTTTGTACATCTACATGATATAGAATCAATAAAAACGTTCACGAACTATCCGACACCGTCAAGACGGCAGTCATGCACCGCTTTCTGACGTTACGGTGTCAATTAACGCTCTTTAGGAAACCGCGCCATTTTGTTTACATAGATAACGTTCTAGTGACGTCATTCACCGTTGTATTACGGCCGCTATATGACTGCGCCGCTGTCATAGGAAACTAGGGCTTTACGACAAAGGTGCGTAGATTTTTATGAATCTGACAATCTAGCATTACTTTCTAGACTTAAGAATACTATGTTACTACTCAATTTTATGTGTCAATAAAGGATTGAAAAAATAAAATGTGTTTTAAAATGTTGATGTTATCTCTAGTTGAGATGAAAGTTCATTTGTTAAACCTCACTGGAACAATGGTGTTTGTAGTTAAAGAGCAATTAGCTAGCAATTCACATGGCCGCCCTATTGACCAAGTTGCTGCGCTATGCCATGCGAAGCGTACGTTTATTGGACGCTGAGTTAATCTCATTAATTACAGAGATAGTGTTTAGTGAACTTTAGAGACTTACTAAAGGTCCTCCTCCATCCTAATATTTTAAGCAATAACATTTTGCAGCTTTGTTTTGTTTGTTCTTCCATCACGTAACAGAGAGTCAGAATGACTTTATTTTTGTATATGGTTAGTTTAAGGGTTAGAAGAGGATATACGATACATTTTTGATAATTTCTGAAGTGCACGCAAACGGATAAAACCATCGACTCTTGTTATGATTTCCCAGTTCTATTGAGATATCTTAAATATTTTCTTATTTTTTTGTCTTTCGGAATATTACGGACATTGCCAAAAAATTAGGTTTCAAAAACAAAAATTGATAAAGGAAAGCTCAACATTGAGACCTATCTCATCATCATCAGCCGGGAAACGTCCATTGCTGGACATAGGCCTCCCTCATGGTACGCCACATTGACCGGTCCCGAGCCACCTGCATCTAGCGACTCCCTGCGACTCTAACCAGGTCGTCGGTCTATCTAGTAGGGGGACGGCCTGGTAGACGTTTCCCGGTACGTGGTCGCCACTCGAGAACCTTTACTCCCTACCGGTTATCGGTTCTTCGAGCGATGTGGCCTGCCCATTGCCACTTCAGCTCACTGACTCGTCGAGACCTATCTACTAGCCGTAAAACACTATCGTAGAGTGCATTTCTTTTAATTTTATCTCTTTCATAAAATTAAAAAACTGGCCAAGTGCGAGTCGGACTCGCGCACGAAGGGTTCCGTACCACCATCTATAAAACGGCCAAAATCATGTTTGTTGTATGGGAGCCCCCCTTAAATATTAGTTTTAATTAAATTATGTATTTTAAAGTGAATATATTAATAAATATGTGAATATTTCAAGCATCTACCTGTTGCCGTTATCAATATCGAACAAAAATATCACGTTTATTGTATTGGAGCCCCCCTTAAATATGTATTTTATTCTATTTTTTGTTATAGCGGCAACAGAAATACATCATCTGTGAAAATTTCAACTGTCTAACTTTCACGGATCATGAGATACATCCTGGTGACAGACGGACGGACAGCGAAGTCTTAGTAATAGATATATGTATAGTCCCGTTGGTTACCCTTTGGGTACGGAACCCTAGAAAATGTCACCAGGGGAATAACTATTAGGAAACATACACACACTCGTATTGTTAATGGTAAAGAAACCCTATCACAGCAAATTATAGAATTACAGTGATTTAAAATGTGGATTGGATCATTGCGTGTGATGGATGAGATGACATACTCAGCCATGGGAAGTGGGATGGGCGGCATTAACTATGAGAAATGCTACTGTAAGTTCTTTGTTTCCGAACAGAAATATTCTCGTAGGTCGTGATCGTTTTTAGAAAGGAACGACTACAGGTTAATTTCGTTAATCGGTAAAATTTCATTCAATTTGGTTGTCGGCAATATAAAAGTGTGTCTACAATGCCACTTGCCACTTAACTTTTAATACCATTGTCATTTACGTATTTTTATTGACGAACATTAATGGGTTCATTAATAAATGTAGTTTTATACGACGAACGTTTACCAATAGACGTATAGAAAGGAGAGAAAATTGTCGATTACTCCATCGACTTGAATGTACCTATTTGAGGAAACGATGTGTGACAGCGAAATACGACTGACAAATTAGAAAATACAAAAGCTACGAGTAGACTTGCGTACATATTTATAAACGATAAGTACCAATGACTCGAGCACGACAGAATGACTGGTAACAAAAACATATGGGGAGAAAGATTTACACTAGTAGCCAGAAGAAACGCAATCTGTATAGTAAAGGTAATCGTGTGTTCACTTCCTGTCATTGGTTCCTTCCTGATTGAACTGCGTTTGACATATGTTATTTCTAAAGGAAGGGTTATCTATACATTCTCTAACTACGTCGCAGAAGACGACTAAGGGAACATTTCAGGAGCTAACAGACTCCGTCTCTGGACATAGTTTGATGTGCGTGGTGATTATAATATCCTTAGGGAACACCCGATTAATTTGTCGGTAATTCGGTATCAAAGAAAGTCGACTTATAACACAAATAATTGAATAGTGTTCTGCTCAAAATCTAAATTTAAATATCGAACCTAAACCATCCTAAACTCTATGATGATTATTTTTCTTTGAAATTTTTTATTTGGTTTAAGAAAGCAAATACTCGTCTGTTGAGGGAAAATTTCCCAGTGAAAATACATAGAGATGAAGCTATTTATAATGAGGCTGTACTGTGATTTTCTTATCTCCTCGATCGTCAGCACGAAACAAATAATATCCGCATTTAATTGAATTAACGCTATCTCATTAATTAACTGACTTAGTGCTAAAGGCATAAAAAGGAAAGCGTGGAGAAATGTTGTTTATCTAGCAGCTACATTCTCCAGGGAGTAGGTATCTCCATGACATGTGTTAGATAATATCTCTCTGATAGATCGACGGTGCTTACATCCGTGCTCGAGGATTAACACTTTCTCTTTGAGCTTTTATTGCAGTTACCACATACATATACCTACAGCTTTTGTTATTGCATTATCTTTTTAATGTACAACGTGTTAGCATTCATAAGGCAATGCAATCATGGAAGCATGCTTACCCAGAAGTCCCATGTTTAAGAAGCGCTGGCTATTTTATCTTTAAATTCCATAGCACTCGGCAGACTAAGATAGCGGCAGGCGGCAAAAATGGCTGAAGGTTTTAATTTGACTTGTCGTATAAGTATCGATAATATATAGCTTGTTCTGTTTACATCTTAAGCTGCTACGCACCTGCAATTTTATTAGCATATGCTGTAAGTCCTCGTTGTAGTTTACTGTTTGTCTCGTCACTATCTCGGAGATTTATCTGAACACTTAAAGCAAGGGCTCTTGTTTTTTATTAAATGTAGTTCTGTCTAAGAGTATGGAGATATACAAGAATAGAAAGCTTAATAGCTCAAATTTGTTGATGTTTATTGTTCATTGGTGTTGTATGATAATTACAATTACTGTAGCTGTTGCGACTTTTTCTGAAGTCTTGCTTAGATACAAATTCTCCTGGCATATCTGGTTTAAAGGTTATCCCACCTTTTATGTAACACCAGTTCGGACTTAGAACTTCGTCCGCATGGATTTGCTTTAAAGAAGGACCAACGAACAAACACAAGTCAATTTTTATATTTGCATAATGGGGTTGCATTTGGCTTTCATATTGCGTGATGGTAAGTGACTATAAGGACGTCGTAGGATGCCCCCACCCTCCCGATGATGAGCATTTATAATATGAGTGTATACGTTTTCTATCTCTTTCTTCTGCTCTCATTACACAAACAGTCTCCAATTTATATTTAAGTGGCCTGTACTACTTTGTCCTCCCTTGTCTTTAAGAAACGCATGTAAAAATATAAATTCCCACTCGTGATGTATCTGTCGATACGCATATCAGTAAATTACACACCTCGGCCAGATAGGGTGGGTGTGGTTTCGTACAATTCTTGGAGTGGAGGTGGCGATTATGGAAATGTGCAGCAAGTATTTGGCAATTGAACTGTCAGTGTGGTTGATTGTTAAATTAGATGGTTGGATACGTTCCCGTATCCGGAGATACATAAAAAACAGCTACTTATTACGTCTCGGAAATTCGGAATTCAACACAGGCTCGAGACTCAGCTCAGCAGCGACCAGCCTTAGCAGCAAAACACTTTGTTGGCGGCAATTAATGAACCCCTGTACAAAATGTATATTTTCAGAAAATGCACAAAGATCATGTCTTTGAGCGATACATTCACAAACATTTTTTCCGTTGCAGAAATCAGTAGCACAGTTACTTCCGCAAACTATTCTAATACCTATCTAGCTATCTTAATTTTTTTTACTATTATTTATTATATAATTATTATAATTTTCAGAAAATTATAATAATTTTCTAAAAGTATTGGATGTAGCCCTGCTTCGACGGATTCCATATCTTATCGTGTAGGTTGTAAAGTCGATGACCGACCTCACAAACCCTAGTGAGTTGTTGAGCCGCAATACCTATATGCCTCTGAAATGGCTTATTCAGCCTGCAATGTTTTAACCAAACTGGTAAAAGTCTTACAAAGTGCTTTTTGACAATGTCCTCACCGGGAATAGATTGTGTGACCGGCGTGTGTTGCGCGTCTGAATCTAACGCCACGGAGGCCGATTCCTTATTGGCTGGATTCATGATTCTAGAATTCATGGTTCATGATGGAAAATAATTTACATACATAGTTATAGTGAACTATAAAGTTACATTGTCATGGTGCATTCTAGGTTAATGGCGGCGAACGGATAAATCGCTGTTATGTTTTATGAACAGACAGTTAGTGTTGCTGTTATATAATGACTTTATTGACTTTAATTATTGGTAGGTGATATCAAAATCAAAACTAGTATTATATAGGGAACATATGCAGTACCTATCTTGATGGAAAGCGTACTCAACTGCTCGCTCAGAAGTGTTAAGTAAGTGAAGCTCAGGCTATTACATTTCATTACCGGAACACAGATGTTTGGCAGCAAAGTAATAATAATCAAATAGAGTATCATAGATATACCGCATTGCGAGCGGATCGGGACAGCGTCATGATGGCGTACCATGACTACTAAATATCTGCTGACTAAATTTTTTAAATCTCCTTAACAATATGTATATATGTATTTGACTGGGCACGGAGAAGTTGCTGTAAAACCTTTAAATATATAAACACCAACTGATTCTGAATAACATTGGACCAACATTTTTGAAAGTTATACCTTACACATTTTTAATTTTAATTTCATTGCTATCTCACCAAACCTTCTAATGCACAAATATCATGTCTTTGAGCGATACATTCACAAACATTTTTCCGTTGCAGAAATCAGTAGCACAGTTACTTCCGCAAACTATTCTAATACCTATCTAGCTATCTTAATTTTTTGTACTATAGAGCAATAAGCACTTACCAACCTATTATAGGCAAGTGGTTTGTTAGCAATATAATGGACTCGTTTAGAACCATTCACAATACAAACAACTGGCCAATCACATATATTGAGTTACCTAAAAGCTAGATGTGCTTTAGGCCAAGCACTATAATGGCCAAATAATAACGAAATGGGTGGGTTAATATCATTATTGTTTAGAGAGCGTTCGAGACCGGAAATTAGACTTTGAAAGATGTATTTTATTATGGTTTTTACCCGACTACAGCGAAGCCAAAGGGATTGTTACCGACTGTGGACTGTAAAACAATGAAAACCAACTTTTTCTTGAGACCTTTACTCCGAAACGTAAACTGACATATAAAACATAAAAAACAAAAAAAAATATCAAATAGATATTTATCAGGTATAAAAGGCTGCCAGTTCTCCACAGGGAAGGTATGGTTTTAGCAACCCTTGTATGTATGTACAGTTCATCTGTTCCCTCATATCTCATAACAAAACACTCCTAGTATTTTGACAAGTGAGGTATCATTCAGCGTCATGTTATTTCGGGATTTATAGACTGTGAGGTCACATAATGGGAGTTTGTAGAGGACATAAAAGTGCTATCAAAAAATTAGAGGCTACATGTATTATTACGTATCAAATTAAATGTAGAGGTATACATTCCAAAAAGACATAGGTTACATCCAAGTACGTATGTATAGATACATAACAATAAATAATTATCTTAAAAAATCTTTTCACTATTAAAAAAAAACTTATGTGAGTTTCCGAACACACCCTCGAATAGTGAATCGGATCCAATTACGATCCGTTAAAAGAGCATTTAATCTCGATAGATCCCGTGTTTATCCGGAGCCGAATCAGACCGAAAAATATTAATATTTCTCGCAGAATAGAAATCTTTGAGGCGAATCTGGCGCAAACAACGGACCGAAGCTGAACAATAACCGAGTGATCCGCCGCTGCCGATTTGTTTTTATGGATCAGTTGCTTCACTATGAGATGAGCTCGTGAGCGCCTGCGCACCGCACGCGACGTTTTGCGCTAATTGTTAGGTACACTGGAGAAATAGTTATCTTAGTTCTTGTCGCTACACTTCACATTGAAATAGCAAATATGTGCAGGTCTTAACATTTCCCCTCTATTCCCATTAGTTAAGTTGTGCTACTTTTAATGACATAAGAGTTATGATATATATGTTACCCATTCATATGCACCCCGTCGGATTTGTGGGGAGTATGTGGCTTTGACGAGTGGTTACGCTTAGAATGAAACCAACCCATGTCTTCCTGTCGTTGTTGTAAGAAAAAAAATACAAAAATATTTATTGGATAAAACAATTGAATAACAATAGTATAGCGATACAGTCTGTCGTAGGGGAAGCCCTGTGCGACAGGTGTAGGCTCTCTCTATGGATGTCATTTTGCTTTGTTTTGTACAATATTTTAAAAATTTTAAAGACATGCGTTACTAAGATGCGACGAAGGAAAAAAAATCTGGGGGGAGGGGCAGCAGCCTACTATAAGTAAACTGAATACTGCGATCACCAGCCCTGCATGAAAGTAAGCCTTTTAACAAGGGGGAAGCCTATGTCCAGCGGTGGACGTTTCCGGGCTGAAGATGAAGTGGCTTCAGTTGAATTGGATGACATTTTGATATTTGATATATATAAACTCGACCACCGTATTCAAATTTTGAAAATAGTTTTTCGACACTAGCGGTATTCCACCCTGCGGATTGGAACAGTCCGGGGCGAACGCTTCGCTTCCCGTTACCGTCTCAAATTCCTCAATATTGTAAGAACCGCCAGATACGCCAAAATGTTAGTTGCAATCTGCGCTTATAGCAGTGTATATAAAACCAAGACATAACATCGTATTAAAAGTTTACATAGTCAGTATTTTCGAAAGTTCTTAGTTTCAGGTTTGCAATGTGATCTCGGAATCCGGAATGAGGAAATCCGTAGACAAACGAAGGTCACCGACATAGCTCGACGAGTCAGTGAGCTGAAGTGGCAATGGGCAGGCCACATCGCTCGAAGAACCGATAACCGGTGGGGAGTAAAGGTTCTCGAGTGGCGACCACGTACCGGGAAACGTCTACCAGGCCGTCCCCTTACTAGATGGACCGACGACCTGGTTAGAGTCGCGGGGAGTCGCTGGATGCAGGTGGCTCGGGACCGGTCGATGTGGCGTACCATGAGGGAGGCCTATGTCCAGCAGTGGACGTTTCCCGGCTGATGATGAATGTGATCTCGGCTTTAGAATGTAATCACCCATATCATCCCGCACGTTGTAAAAGGTTACATTAAAAAACTCCGAAGATGGTCATCAACATCCTACCTATGTGCCAAGCGTGGTGTACGACAATATGTACGAATAATAAATGTGGTGATTGTGGCAAATCTAGTCATGAAATATCTGATGTTGAGGTCTATAAGGGAGGTTCATGTCTAGCAGTGGACTTATGCGGACGATTATGAGTATACCAGGTGATACCTGACTCCGACTAGTTAAAAAAATCATATCTATGAGACGACCTTTTTCATAACAAATTGCAATTGACATCATTTAGTACCATTCCTTGTCAAGATAAATCAAACGAGCCCAAACTAGATGCTTTACGTCTTTTTATTACACGGTTTCCATAGCCACCTTCAGCTCCATGACATAGTAATATTTCATTGTCATCCGATTGACATGTATGCGAAATTTCAGCTTAATTGGAAACCGGAAAGTTGGTCAAATTTAACTTGCAAGATTTGCTTACAGGCAACACGGGACAGGTGAAACTAAGCTTGTAAAAATATATTTATTTCTGTGTAAATAATCAAAAAATATTATTCTGACTATGACACCTGCTATCACTTAAAAGGAAAAGATTTATGGGGATATGAAGCTTATTGTGAAAAATTATTATATAATATACCAATTATACTCAGAAATATACACTTCACACATTCATATTACTCAAAATGATTACCAATATGAATAAAACTAGTGAAAGCTCCACTTTATTTAACGAAACGAACATCCTTGAGAAGCATCTCATTTCTCCACTTGCCTGTCAAGTAGAGAGGCACTCGACTCGACTAGGGAGTAGAGAGGCGAGTGTCGGGCAAGTGCAGGGTGTGAGTGGTGGTGAGTGGTGAGGTGACCACCAGTGCTACGCCAGATGGCATCGCGTCTGGACGCTCCGTAGAGCCTTGCGCACTAGCTCTGTGTACGCATGCGCGCGGTAGAAAGTCGCGCTAACAAAACTTTTCTACTGGAGTCTTAACAGTACTTAAATGCTAAAAATATTTAGTTATTTATTAGTATTAATTGTCTGAAATATGTTATTATACCCAAAACTTTCATAATAACATAAGAATAATTGCTCGAAATTTACGGTCAGGTGCGGAAAATTAAAGTAGTTTTAAAATTAATATGGATAATTAATATCTTGAATTGATACGTAATATATAGTAACTACGTGGTAGCACAAATATATTATATGTTTAATTTATTACACTTACAAGTTTTATCAAAAAGCGGTGATTAATTGTGTGAGAAGGATTTCCTAAAATTAGTAGAAACGAGTACAATGTTTAGGTAAGTTGGCATTTAACAGATATCTACATATATAAAAATATTTTAAGATTTAAATTAATTTAAAAATGTGTCTTTTATCGGTTTGGAAGTATGTAGAAGTTGGAAGAAGTAACAGAAACAACTTTAACTTTTAAAAGTTTTGACCACAAAAAGATTTGAGCGACAGACAGTTTGGACCGAATAATATTGAAATGTTGCATGTTGGTTTCTGAATTAACTGGCCAGTTATAGTGATTTTTTCTTGAATTTTACTCGTAAGTATATTAAAACCAAGTGTATGCGATTAACACAGGGTAATAAATGTGCCAGTACCACCACATCCAGTGATGTGATTCACATCTCTCAGTCAATCAGCCGGATAAAATGGCCCTTTAAAAGCAGTAATTAACGTATGCTAATTCCAGTAACAGAATCAATTCAGGAGTGCATCACGCGATGTTCTACGTTCTATTCTAGACATCATCTCCACGTTTATTCGTTTTGTAATTGTCTTTTAGTTTTGTAAAAATGTGTTTATTCATTTCATATTTTTGACCATTATTTTGATAATTCTTCGAAATTGTAAGGTCTCCTAAATTCCTCTATAGGGCGTTGCACTCCTAAATTTTGTCGTTAATTAAATGTTTAATGTCATACTCCTTTTTCGAATTCTATTCGATCGGGGTTTGTACACACATTTTTTTCATATGAAAATGTGAATTGGCTATTATATGAACAAATCTCTTTCATATGATAGTCCACTTAATCCAGACCACAAAACAAAGTTGAGTCACAAAACTTTGAAAAAGCTGCCCCTTTTTACCCGACTGCGTCAGGAGGAGGGTTATGTTTTTCGAGAGTATATATGTACAATTGTTTGGCACGCTCTGCGACCTGAACGGCTCGATGGATTTTAGCATGAGAGGTGTCGTTAGATTCGCATTTACTGTGAGAGTGACACTGGGTATATCAAAATCATAAAATGTTAAAAAAATTACGCAGTAGGTTTTACAAAATTTGCTTTTTCAGTTGTTATTAAATAAACATCATTTACGCTTAAAGTAATTAATTTAACTACGTCACGTGCGGGTCACGATTTCCATAACTATTCAAAATTTCAAGTCGGTATCATTCTCAGTTACTGAGGTAATCAGCCGTGACAATAGACAATCCTTTTTTTCATCACCAGTTCAGACCCCTAACAGAGAAAAAAGGAAAGGAAATGAAAGGCAAGTAAAAGTTAGGTGTTTAGACCGATTGCTTCTCGTGCCAAGTATCATCTACACCAGGGCTTCCCAAACTTATTTGTACTGTGGCGCCCTTGAGAATTTGCCATTTTTGACGACGCCCCTCAACACAATACACATCAGGTTTATACTAGCTTAATCACCGGTTATCAGGAAAACTCTTTAAAAATGTTATAAGAACGAAAGCATAAAAATGGATACTTATGGATGGATAATTATTTTACTGTTACTGTACTGTCTGGCTGCTAATGAGATGGATATGCTTGCTTTTCTGAACATAGCTTCTCAAAACTTCTCATCGACACACGACGCCCCTGGGGCACAGTTTGGGAACCCCTGATCTACACTATGCATGTACTATGTACATGTTACATACATCGTAAAGAAAGCTGTTTGGCGCTCAATTATCCATTAAAAGTTTATCAATTAAAAGATGCGTAAGCGATGAAGTGTATTTCGATCAAACCGATGTTGGATCCTGTTGGATTTATGTTCGTAGATGATCCATATCCTCCATAATAAATGCGAAAATGAGCTTGTTTGTGTGTTCTTCCTTCACGTAGTAACGGAGGGTCAGAATGACTGGATTTTATTGTCTAGCAATAGTCGAAGGGACGGACAGGACAGGGACACAAATGCTACTATATATAAAATATTTTCAATGCCATTTAATTAACAAAAAATACATTAATGACACATAAAAAATTGATATTTTTATGTATTGTTTATTAATTATTTATGTATTTGTATCAACATTCAACAGGAGCGTGCCCTTGTTTAAGGATCGAGCTAACATAAATAATTCATTTCAATGTATTCAACTAATTCTTTTTTCTTCAAACTTTCATTTACAAAATTGTGTGCAGTACCTTCTTAAACAGCTTGTGTTGAACTTCACTTAAGTTTACAACACGTAAACAATAATTAAACCGAGTTTCACTGTTGGTAGTAGTACCGTTGCTTATGTAAGACACTTCTAGTTTTTATTAAGCGTACCGGTGTTAAAGCAAAAATTCACATCGTTAAGTACGTGTTTATCTTAGTAACGCTATATTTGACCACAGAGGTCTTGAAGCATATTTAAAATAATGCTTGTTTTATTTTCCCATGTTTGTTACTTTCAAAATTCTTTTTTTATGCTTCGCTGTAACTATAAAACAGTGGGCAGTGTTGGGTATACATTTGATGGCTGTTTAAAAATAACATTTTGCACTCGGTTTTCATCTCACCTGATGGTAAGTGACAATTAGGATTAGGCCATTTCATAGAAGCGTGGTCAGTTCAACAAGAAGCGGCAAGTTGATGAACCGGAACAACAGTGCTACTAGCATTGATGTTTGCTGGCAAAATTTTCTTCCGGTATTTGCTCCACTTTCGAGTTTAACTCGATGATTTTACAATTTATTACAGCTATCTGGCTTGTTATCATTAAATATACCTTTGAGCAACGTAGTGTAAAAATGCGATTAAGTAATCGATTTAAAGCATTCCGTCATAAATTATCATAGGACCGTCAAAGTCTGCTTCGAGAATCATTACAAACTTTCAATGTATTTTTTTTTCTACTTAATTAAACTCGCTTTCAGAGGACACAATAGGTTGTAAGTGTCTAATTAAATACAACTATTTTATTTTGAAGAAAAGAAGTATTAAGTTTTATTGTTTATACTTATGGGCAATTCAGTGCCATGCTTATATTATTAAACATTGGCAAAACGGTCCGAACGGTATACTTTCTCTGGATATTAATAGAGTTACTCTCTTTTTGCACATTGATTAAATTAATCTTCAATAAATTAAATAGTTCTCAAGCCCATTTATGTCAAGTAACCGTTTTATAGATAGATTTTGACGTCATTAAAAATATGTTGCCACAGTCCATTAAAATATGACCCAAACCTGGATGTCAGTTTAAATACTTCCGTTAATAGATTAGCAGCTTTCATCAACGGAAAATGGAAAGCAATAAAAGATATCTAATATCTCGATGTATGCGCACATATAATCCATACCGTTATATTTAAACTTCCTAGTAAATGAACCTAAGTAGAATATGTCCCTGTAGTTGAGACAATGGGCTATATTTTGTTGGCATCCGCTCTGGTTTGCGTTGCAACGGTATAGCTTAAGTTAGGCCGTAGAAAACTGGAATCCCCAGAGTTGTAAAGTGTTTATAGCGAAAATAAAGCGCTTACCGAAAATACCAAATTTACTAAATTCTATAAATAAAATCCAATAAAATTAGACAGTAATGAAATTAAAGCACTTATTTTATTCCCGATGGCGTCACCGAATGATATTTTGAAAATAAGATGAATCGAAACACCCTTTATTTAACGAAATCTATTCAAAATCAATCGTCGGAATGAACTGGACTTGCTCCTAACTGGACGAAGGAGGGTCTTGAGAGAGATCACTGGAGGGATATGAGGGAGGACTTTGCTCAGCAGTGGGAAAGTTCAGTCTGACAATAATAATAACAGTTCAGTATTTTGGGAGTCAAAATGAAATGAGGTTTACTAAATATAGCTTACAATACATGTAGTCTGAATATGTTATCTTCATTCTTTGAGAGTCGTGGAAAACAAATTTAAATGTATCAATGTGCTTACGAAACAAAGTGGAAATTTGACTTTGCATACAGTTCTTATTACTACTATACAAGGAACCGCTTATTTCTAAATTAGATTTTGACACCAGTGCTGAGTCGATACAGGAATCATGCAGAGACGAGGAGTTAGGCGTACGTGTGCATACATAAAAGCAATGATAATAATACATACAATACAACAGAACTAATACAATTATTTATCAATAATACAGAAGAGATCGGAAGAGGCAAATCCTTGATGATTTTTGGTGTTGAAATTAGGGAGGGATTAGTTAGACGTAGTGTGAGACAACATGAGAAAAGAATTCGGATTGAGATGGTAAAAGTCAGGGTATTTGATGAATGTCAGGTTATAAACTTAGGTAATAGATGTATCAGGTCATTATTGATACGTAGTTGAAAGGTCCATTTAATTTTCATACGAGTATTTAAGACTATCAAGGGTACATTAGTGGGCAATGAAATAAATTCTGCGTGTGATTATTTATTAATGAATGATTGTGCTGAGCGGCCGGCCGTCGCGGCGGCGGCGCGGGCGCATGTTAACGTTTGCCAGTTCAGTGATTATCGTTGATTTATGTACAATGGTCTTCATCTCACCTGATGTTAAGTGTTATAAATACATTGAAAAAGCGTGCTCATCCGTAAGCCTAAAGTTAATGAGGTGAATGAGATTTTCCAAAACAAAAATGTATACGTTTTTTTTGTTTTGGAAAAGTGTCTGTTATGTTGGCATAATTTTGTACATATAAAAATTATGGGCTCAGCTATATAATAATTTGTAATGAATTAAATATGGTGTAGAAGGTGATGTCAATCAACTTCGAATAATAAGAACGAGTATTATCCGGGTTAGATTTATGATTAATAATATTGAGTTTAAACCAAAGAAAGTTTGTTTTGTTAAATTCCGATTTGTTTGTTTCGTTCTATTATAGTTTGAATAGTATCTGACAGTCGATATTAAAACATAGTGTCTGTAATTTGTATGTCAGATGCCTGTCCTTAAATTGTTCATCCATTCTTTAAGAACCCGTTTTTAATAACCCCAGCATATCCGCTTTAAAATAATACGTCTGTTGTTTACTTTTACGCGACCAACAACGTTAAGATGGGCGTCGCGGCGCCTGCGCAGCGCGCATAGCTCCGCATTCACTTTCTCCGGCGAATCTCTGCCAAATATATGTTATCTACAGCTCATATTAATGCAGAGAAATGCACTGCACTTTACGATGAACCTACATACTTAGCCCACATATAACTTTCATTTATAAATAAATTGGAAATAGGTCCTATTAAACATTTTGTGGAAAGCTTTCACTCAAATTTCTAAATTATTCAAATTAAATAAGTCTTATCAATTGATTTATAAGTTCTTAATGCATGTTTTTAATAATCCACTCATTTCACACCAATTTTGTCGCTGTGATAAAAAAACTGGTCACATGTGTGTCGGTCGTCGGTACTTACATGCAAAATGTAGGATTAATATTATGATATTTATTATGACGACGCATAATAACAAATCCCGGACATTTTTAAGATGAGCCGAGTGTGTAGTTCTGAGAACAGTTTATGAAATAGTCACGTAAATATAATTTTTATATATAGATTCAATTTTTAACAGTTATCATACTTATATTAAAAATGCGAAAGTAAGTCTATTCGTTTATTGGTCAGATCAAAATGACTTGATTTTTTGTACCGGTATATTTGAAGGGCCAGAAAAGGACTGGCTGCTTTTTATACCTGTCAAACATGTAGTTCCCGTAAGATATTTGACAAGATCCCCGCCAAGTCGTGGCCAAAAACTAGTAAAATAATTTTGAGTAAAAAATGAGATCCTTAATATGTGTGAGTTAGCCAAGATGCCTTTTTCTAATTAGAGTTAACATTGTTCAATTCCAATAACTCTAAATGGAGTAAACACATATTCAACTGATTAAATACGAAATAAGTAAGTAAGTTGAACATAGACGGACAACGCGAAATAAAAAGGTCTTCATTCTCGACTAACCAGATTTTATTGAAATTTAGGAACTTTATATATCATATCAAATATATTCATTATATGGAGCAGTCGTACAGTACTTATTTTCCATAAGTTACATTACGTATGTATGTTTTTATATGTTGACAATCACATTGAATACATAAAATTGTATTGAATATTTATCATCATCAGCCTGGAAACGTCCACTGCTGGACATAGGCCTCCTTCACGGTACGCCACATCAACCGGTTCCGAGCCACCTGCATCCAGCGACTCCCTGCGACTCTGACCATTGAATATTGTGATATATAAATAATAAAACTGATTTTCCGCTAAAGTTTTAAACGTATGTTAATAATTTGATATCAATAATTATTGTGTGTATAAATTGGTTTTCAACTGCGGTTTTGTTTGACATTTACGGCAAACCGCACGGGAGTGTACTAACACTTTAGTTATAACAAGCAAAGACGAGTAGGCATTATTACCTATACAGCTATAGGTCAATTACAGTTATTACTGATAAATCCTGTAATACTGATAAAAATAAACTATCCTTAATTGACATCCAAGCAAATGTAAATAACGACAACGCTAATCTGAAATAAGTAGGGTCAAGAAAAAAATATCATAATAAGATGGTTTTGTTGGTTTAATATTAAATCAAACATTATGTTAAAATTTTAACTACTGTATTTACTCTGGCAAACCAACGAAATTTTTAATAGTTTAAATGTAGCATTTGTATCTGTTCGATTCTTGTTGTACATCAAGTCGTCATCTATTACAATAAACTTTTAAAATTTTTGACTCACTTATATTTTGTTTAGAAAACTTTTTAAAGACATTAATAATCATTAATCAAGTGAACAAACAGGATCAGTGGACACATCTTGTATGTCAAGATAAAATACTCTCATTCTACTTTTATTATACTTCCGTACTTTTTCGTGTTTGAGCTGAAACTGTGCTTATACTTATCTACTTTTTAAAAGCTTTTATTTAACTTGCAATGTTTGTATGTATGTATGTATGTATGTATGTAAGTATGTATGTATGTATGTATGTATGTTCGGGTCAAATCTTGCAAGCTGAATTAGAAGCACTTCCTCTTATCCTAGGGAGTTGAAATTTTGCACGTTGGTTCAGTTCCGATGACAATGCGTTTTTCTGGTACCAGCGAGCTGGTCTGATGCTGGAGTCAGGAGGAATAAAGAGAAACTCTTCAATAGGCCCCTCGAATTCGGGCTCATCTCAAAATCAGAATACCAGGCTGACATAAGTGCAAGGGAGCGTGCTATATCGTTTCTATATGTATATCGTATCGTAGCGCAGGTTAATTCCTAACAAACTACTTAAAATCATTTGAAGTACCAGGTTAGCAGAAACAGAAGTAGTTTTGATTTAGCTCACATGACATATTACGCGCGGTTTATTCTACTAAAGAGAACGCGTAGCTTCTGTCACTTCTTTTTTTTTAAATCTAAATAGATTCATTAACTTTAGACTTTAGTTGAAGTGTTTTAGATTCAAAATGCTATTTGTCTCTTTTTGGCCCAAGGGAATGAAAGAGTAACCACATAATCAAAACAAGTCGTGATTGTGCATTATATCAGTACCTAGTCTGTGCAAAGTCTGTGATTATATCCTCTGTGTAAATGCTGAATGTCATGCATAAATGCCAAAAATACAGCTAAAAAGCGTGTGTTTATGTTAGTTTGGCAATGGTTTTCTAAATAAATTTAAGACAAGATAGTGTCACTCAATTGAGGCTGGACAAGGCAGCGTATGCAATAATCATCGGCTGCAGAAGTCCACTGTTGGACATGAGTCTCCCTGTTATGGCGCGCCCACACATGCACGGTGATAGGGCCGAGCCACTTGCATCCAGTGACTACTCGCGAGCTTAACTAGGTCATCGGTCCTGGTCTGATGCTGGAGCCAGGAGAAATAAAGAAGAACTTTTCAATGGTCCCTCAAATACGGGCTCATCTTAATTCCAGAATACCACGTTGACATAAGTGCACCGGAGCGTGCAATATCGTTTTTGTAGCGCAGGTTAATTTCCTACCAAACTATTGAAAAATCATTTGAACTACTAGGTTATCAGAACCAGAAGAAGTTAATGACATATTCCGCGCGGGTTTGAGTAAAACTTATATTTTGAAATGAGAACGCTCAACTTCTGTCACTTCTGTTTTTAGGGTTCCGCAGTAAAACTACGAACCCTTTTAATTTCGCTCTGTTAGTCGGTCCGTCTGTCAGTCCGCGGCTTTGCTTAGAGACCCTTACTACTAGAAAGGTGTAATTTAGTACGGGTATACATATTAATCACGCCGACAAAGTAGTAGAATAAAATCTTGCAAAACATATTTTTAAGGGTGGCTCCCATACACGTAACTTGGGAATAATATATATAGCTTTTCTAATACTTGTGCTCAGAAAGTGATACGTTTTGTAGCTGTTTGGCGTGCTAAAAGTTCGTGATTTCAGAAGCTTGTCTTAAAAACGCTAGGCAAACGTGCGTTTTTCTTATTAACTAGTTATAAAGCCAAAAGCACTAGTACTTTTTTTTCTTATTAACTGAAGGAATGTTTTTCATTCAAAAATCAATACTAGTATTTTTGCCGAGTCACTGGGCAGTATTTGCAACACACTCTTGGCCACAATCTCAATAATAGACTACCAGGTTGACATAAGTGTCAGAGAGCGTGTAAGACAACTGTTCCGCACTAACCTCCGAAAAAAGATCGGGGTCTGTTTAATTAGATACTTTTTGCTGCATTCACATGCTCCAAGAGGATTGGCTTCAGTTCGAGTGTTTTTGAAAAAAGAACGCGGGCCTTCGCTTTTTAAATATACATATTTAAATTCGAATGTTGATAATGATTTCATTTAATTTTATGGGGATGACAGAGACCTTATGCCAAGGTATTATATATCTATTTTTCTCTCTTTGAAGTTGTAGTTAGACTCCATCTTAGGTATGAGGTCCTGGTACTTTCGTCTTCATATCAACCGATGTTAAGTGATTAAAGTCAACAAATGGAAGCGTTCTCACCTAGAAACGTTACTAAGGTATGCTTTCTGTGCTAACCGGAACACAATCATCTTCATCATAATTTTACTATTGTTATATTTTTTCGCAAATGTATTATTAAAAAATGACGTTCGAAACTAGTTTCGCGTTTCCCCCCGTATATCTTTTAAACTATTGCTTTTAAAAATCTGAATACTTCACAATAGTATGTACACTGAACTTATAAGAAAAACTATCAAGACTAAGCTGGCTTTGCAGGTGAATGGGTAATAGTCGACTAAATTATAAAATAGACTTCGAGGTGCCATAATGAAAGTTCCGTACAAATTCCAATCAAAATTACTTTACATCGTCCTGGGTGGGCCTAACTTGCACTTCAATGCTTTTTAAAATTGAAATAGATTCAGTAACTTAACTAGACTTTTTTAGTCTTAAGAAACACGTCGATAACTAAAAAATAAAAAATAAATTAATATAAAAAAAATTTCATAAAGAAGCTTTTATTTAAATGCTCTAAAAAGAAGAAAATAAACTTTAAATTAAATCAAACCCATCAATTGATTACATTGAACAATTTATATGCTATAAAAGCTTGTCGCGTGATTTACTAGTGTAGATGTATGTAGATTTATCTATTTTATACAATACATACTTTTTCTCTAGATCAGTTTACATAATTCTTGTATTCTAGTTCATCGACACATAGGCCTCCTTCATGGTACGCCACATCGACATCAATACAATTAAAATCACGCGACAAGCTTTTATAGCATATAAATTGTTCAATGTAATCAATTGATGGGTTTGATTTAATTTAAAGTTTATTTTCTTCTTTTTAGAGCATTTAAATAAAAGCTTCTTTATGAAATTTTTTTTATATTAATTTATTAATTTGCAGCTATCTGTGGAGACCTCTTATTGGCTTTCTGTTTTGACGATTTAATTATACCTTGTCTGTTTAGCTGTTGATCTTCCTTAAAAAATATAAATCAATAAGATTTTAATTTTAGGCAAATCGAGGCTCTAATAACTCTGTATAAAAAATATCTGTCCTATTCGTATTTTACTTATATTCATGTAGGTATGTTTAGTAATTTTCTTGTCTTGATTATTTTAGATGCAACACTAGATAGTGTTCATACAGCTGTTAGAGCAAGCCCTTTGATGTGAAGCTGTTTTGTGAAGTAAATAGACATGAACTAACTGAAAGATGTGCTAAAGTGCGGACAATAAACTGTTTCAACTCGCTGTCAGATCTAGTACTGTGAAATTGTGGCAGTGGATTGTTGGCGAACGTCTGAGATCAAGTGAAAGTAAACAATTTCCTTCATTGTGGGATAGTCCGAGTTAGTGTTGAAACACAAAGAGGAGTTTAGTGAGACAATGGATCACCTGTTCCGACAGCGCCGGATCAGCGTGCCCAAGCGGTAAGTAGAGACATTCATAACACTGAATTATCATGTAGGGACCACGTCATACCACATTTACTTCCGATATAAAGGCTAATTTTTAAGTTTTCAATCGACACATGTGAATTAACATGTATGATCGATTTTGTATTTTATTTAGGGCCTAAAATGTGTGCGATGTGACATGTTACGATATAACCTAGTCGTTTAATTCGATTTTAAATTGGCGATCGGCAAAATTTCTAAGCTTGTATGCATTCATTATGTACATATTTTATTTGGTAACTTTGTTAATCCTGATGCGTTGACGTTTCTGAATTTGCATATATCGTTTTATGGCCCGGAGTTCAAAGACTATCCACAAATATGCATCTTTTGAGTTCGTTGTCTCTGCGATAAAACGACATCCTTGACTTGACAACCCTAATGACGTAATTCCAATTCAGAGTTTGCTCTTGCAAGCTGAGCTCGTGCCTCTTTCAATGTTCACCGCGTATCATGGAACAAAGCTCAGAGTCTAATACAAATACGGTCATCATTAGCGTAGGTGTACAGATGCTAGTTGCATAAACTTAAGTGTGCTTAAGCATTGAAAGTGGCTGTTTGCTTTTTTTTTCATTTAAAGAGTGACTTAGCCTGTCAAAGAAGTTAAAGATCAAACTTAATTAGTTACATCGTCAGAAGTAACCGCTTTCTCAACGAAAACTCACGTTTTCTACCCGGACGCACTCGATTGCGCCGATAGTTATTAATCGAACAAAACAAAGATTGGAGCATCGATTGTTGCTCTTGTTTTGATGTATTTCTCGTTATGTTGATTGAGGTTGGAAACAGCTATTTCCTAGGGTGAACGACACAACAGACGTTGGTGACGTTTCGCGCTTTTTGTCGCCGATCTCTCGCAGCGTCTGCGCATTGTTGTCGACAATAGAATGGAGGTAGGTTGCCACTGATGGATCCAATGCCAACGCACCCAGAACCATCTATGCAACCGTATTTTCCTAGTATCATAATAATTTATAGCATTACATACGTTTCATACACGGGGACGTTTATTGTCTGAATGAACTTCGTTCTAGTGACTTATTTATTATACGAGTACGAGAGAAGATTGAATATTTAAATTTCTTTATTTTAGAAGTACGTCGCATTGTCTCTTGATTTATACAATTTTGATATGAATCTAATTTTAAATACCTTATGTTGTTGTGCTGTTACCGTAGCAACACTGATTTCACAGTACTGTTATTTGTAAGATTCAGTAGTAGTTGTTAAAACTAATTATTTTGACGAATGTTGTAGTTCAATTTGTTGTTTGTTTGTATAAGTTAAACATTTGAAATTTTTGTTGTATTCCTAAAATGCAAATTTTGTATAAGACGACAATTTACTTGTACGCACGTTCTATTTTTTACAGACTGTTAACTCTGTTAACCTTAAAATAGGTGTTAAAAATGTCGTTATTTCACTATTTTAATTGGCAATACACCGTATTTTCTGTATGAGAACGGGAATTATTTTATAATACTTTTTAGTTTACCACTTAAATGCTACATATCTCTAGTGTGAGACGGAGCAATTACATACAATTACCTCATAGACGGCTACCGTCGTAATTAACTCAATTATCATAAACAAACCGGATTTCTTCGAAGCTTCTCTTCTGTTCTTTTCTTCTGGGTTTCTCATTTCTTTTTGCCTCATTGAGAACATTAACAATGACTAAATAGTGTGAGTTCATTGCTCGTTGCGCTGCGCAGGCGTCGAACGAGGCCTTCATCGCACATCAGCGGAAGTGTCGGTACATATGGCACGTGATTGTCTCAAATAAAACCCGTAATTAGGTAGGATTTCTTTCATTAACTCCGGTTCAATGAAGGGGCTTATATTATTATTATGCACGATAATCTACTGTAATCTTAATTAATGGTATCAATCTTTACGATCATTTCTCTAGTGTCAAGTTGTTTGCTACATTCGATAGCGTGTTTAACGCGCAGGCACGGTTTTAGAATCTGATAATGACTCAAATTATGATATTATCTAGGCGATAACTATGTAGGTACTTTTTTAATTCTAAAATTCTACTTATTTTCAAATGTGTAAGTTTGGATATCTGAGACTCAATAATGAATAAACGGTTAATCGTTGTGTTGGGTAAATGAATTAAAATGAAATTGGGTACCACAAACATAATATGTTTTGGATTTACACATATTAATTTTTTTATTCTGGTTTCCAATATGTTTCCATGGGACAATTTCTGAAATTCACTTAGACGAAGTTGTCAGCAAAAGTAAGTGTTTTATGTAGTTATATTTGGTCTTGGACAGATAATTATATGACGGATTGTTGGTCGCAGAAGTATTTCAGAGGTACGTAGGTGGATGCTTACCTGTGCTTTCAGCGATAGCCAGCATGAGGTGGTTCTACTAGGTTGTAACACTATGTCAAATAAGAGACAGCTACGCGATAGAAAGAGAGAATGCATATAATATAAGGCTCGCTGTGCGAGTTGAATTGCTCCTTTTCGCGTAGTAGAAAATGTCACTATTTATTTAATATTTGCGAAGGGAGCCTGTTGTAGTAATATTGGGTATTCTGTGTCAATATGCGATTCTGTTCTAAGCCAAATCCACACGATACGTTAAACCTATTATATGACGATGAATTACGAAACTTATTAAATACAATATGATGAAAACGGACAGTTAATCTTACGTGCGAGATAAACGATAAGATCAGCAATTAAATGCTTAAACAAAAACAATGTTTAATACGAACAGTTTGGCATGAAGTAATAAATTGGATTCCACGTCAATCATAGAAAAACATGGCGTTGTGTTAGAAATTGTGTTTATGCTCCAGTTGGTGCAGCGAGCGAGCTGCTGCCTGCGAGAGATCTCGAGGTATTCTGCGCGCGCACTAAATCTGTAGACATGCTAGACATAGAAATGGTGGGCCTAAATAAAAAGATAAACTATAGAAATAAAGAGAACTAACTTACAAGAACTTTTCATAACAATGAAACAGGCGTGATTTTATGTAGAGCTTGACCAGTAACCTCATAGGTACGAGTATGATACAAGAAACCTAAAATATGTTAAGAATCTAATTTGTTACTCTCAGTAGCAGAAATTAGTCCCATATAAGTATGGCGGCACCTATTTCGTCTGCGTGGGCTTTATGATTTAATCCCACGGGAACTACTTTTTCGATCGGCATAAAAGCAGCCTATTGTCTTTTTTCGGCCTTTCAACTATTCCTTTACAAAAACTAAGTCATTCTTTTCAAGTTTCTTTTAGGTCGTGAATGTATATGAAAATGAATATTTTGTAGTTAATTAATCACATGTTTTAATAGTTATTCTGCTATTCGAGTCGGAGACAAATTAAAAAATTAAAGATCATAAAAATCGGTTCAGCTGTTCTTGAGTTATATATATATGGTATTTCTAACCCGGCTTTGTTTTTTGTATACAATGTTATTTAGCAAATATAAGACATATTTAAAAGGGCGCGACGTCCTTTATTGATAGATTGCTCTTGGGAATGAGTAAAAACTAATACAAATTAATAATAATACCATAATAAGTCTTTTAATAGTTAACTCGGTGATGATCGAGGCTGCGTTAAATATCACTTGAAACTTAAGCACGAACGTTAAAAAACTTTAACGTAAGTTTTCGGTTGAAGTGAGAAAATCATAACGTAGTGCTTACCAATGCAGTGACTGTGGTTCTTACGTCCCCATTTGCTTGAAGTACTCCTAGTACGAATAAACTGGCATACGACTAAATAAATAATGTTATGCCCTTTCTGCGCCTACGCAGCCTAACTTCACACGTGGCTGTGCACGAAAATCCGCTCGAATCGGCACTTTCCCCGTCCGTCATGCATTATATCATGTTACGAGATTTAATGCGAAATTACAAGTGTTAAAACGTTTCTGTATGTAACACAGTAGCTAAATACTCGGCAATACTCGGTGGTATCACACACACATTATCCAACTGTTTTCACAGAGCTTCTTCAATTAGTGGTCATTACGGAAGACAGGCCTGGGTGGAACATCACATACAAGTGACGTGGCACGCCTCGTGTCATTCACACTTCATTATGTTTTATACATTGAATCAACATATGAAGACATAGATTTCTCAAAGGGGCATCCATTTTTTTCTTCATTTATGTCAAGTATTTTAACGGCCTAACGGCAAACTGTTGGATTAAAAATCCGTAGGTTCGATTCCCAAGGAAACATATCGGTACTCGGTTTAGATGGAGGATTTTTTACACCCTGGCTGGCTAGCTACCACCATGTTACCTAAGTCTGTCGCCAAACAGCAGTGTTAATAGCACTGCTGTATTCCGGTATGAAAGGTAGCAGAGCTAGCGCCTCATTGAGGCTTCGTGAGATGAAGGCCAAATGCAAACCCATCGTACATTAAAATAAGTATTTTTGTCAATTACTCAGTTTGAAGAAATGAATGAAATTGTTCATTAAGTGGATAAAAATCTGTGATATCTTCGCTGTGTTAAATCAAATAGCTTGTTTGTAAACCGCAACGGCTAGGTCATCGATCGCGTTTATATCCGGTGGACAGTTAATGCAACGCTTCACTTCCTACCCCACGAATAACTCACCTTAACGGACGTTAAACAATCTGTAATTAACCTAGCTGTAGCTCACCGACTTCTTTCATAGAACATCGACAGTTCCATTTGCAAAATTGATAGCAACACACTACACGTCAAAATCAAAGGGCTCGTACCTTAAAAAACGACTGATCGAAATCCGTTTAAAATTCGAATTTCGGGTTCATACAAATTGCACCAAATCTGAATGCAATCTGGGAAAAATCCACGCGAAACGAAACAATGTTCGTGGTACGTGGTCCATGTGGTGAGCCTAATATTTCGGAACCGCGTTTATCATTTTAACCGACTTCAAAAAAGGAGGTTCTCAATTCAACAGGGTATGTTTTTTATTACATCAGAACTTTTGACAGGGTAATTCGATTTCGATGATTCTTTTTTTATATGAAGGTGATGCTTTTCGTGTGGTCCCATTTAAATTTGGTCCAGTTCTGACATTGGTATCCATGAGAAAACGATATAAATCTTAAATTTGCCTTATTAAAAGTAGACTTTAGGGCAATTGAAGTCGGTTTCCAGTTCTTTTTGAACGCATTTACTTGTTCGGTTTATTGAACGTCTGTTCAGTATCAAACATTTGACCTATTTCTAATTGCAAGTACGTCGTATAGTTTTGGCTTTAGAATAAGACCACTCCATGTCATCAGTAATGTCATCCATCATGTAAGGGAAAATATTCAGGAGTTGAGAAGCAGCATCTACCTATGAAACAACATTTATCTTAGATCACCTCACACATCACAAATTTATTATGACAAATTCCCCATGGAACGTCATTCTTGGCGACAAATGAGGAAAGAAGATGTCCAACAATGGACTCATGCAGCTGATTTTAATGAAAGTCGACCTTTAATTGACTGCTTTAGAATAAGGTCACTTTTGGGTGTCGTAATTGATAAAAAGAAAAATTTTAAGATTAACAGCACCGTTTACCTATGTGTCAAATTGTAATCACCAATCGAACTGATCAACGAGGTGATGACTGATGTCTCTATTTTCCAAGGAAACGGGCATCAATATTAAATGACGTCAGCACATACATCCTTGAGACGTAAGATTGTGGATGTTCGCCCTTAGTCAATCTCATACCTCCTGGTTTCAAGTTCAGTAGTGGATTATACCAGCGTCTTTAATTTATATTTTTTTCTGTAGATAACGCTCATCTGATGTTAAAACTCCCAGACTGTAGTAAACCCTTGTCAAACCTAGTGACCGCAAGTGAAAGAAGAACTAATCAGATTTTTTTTTGGATTACGCTGCACAGCAATCGTAAAACTCATATGAAACAAGCAGATTCCGTATCTTTCACATGCAAAAGTTATTTGTTACCCTCTTTATTATAATTTTGTTGTTCACAACCGCAAATGTGACAATAAGATTTTCCGGCATTATCGTATCTGAATAGAAAGGAACGTCTTTGTGTCTCAGTTCTAATACCTACTTCGGTCATGTAGGTTTAAGATTATTCTATTGTATAGGATTCAACTACGCGAAACTTAGCCTATTCACGTTCATTATAACAATACCTTTTGACATACGCACTGCTGTACATACACGGTTAACTTAACAACAACAAAGGAATTGTGTGAAATCTGTCTTAGAGAGGATCGCCTTGTTTAAGCATCTTATTAGATTTTACACAACAGTAATCTATTATGGGGTAGCTGCGCTTGAGTTGTCAAATAGAAGATGGGTATAGTATAGTGTGTCACAAACACGGAAAAGTCAAATTCGGCCTGCACTGTACACTATTTAAAAAATCAAGCAATAATCTAAATGTGTACAAAAAATACTAGAATTACATCTTTGCATTTATTTTAATTGTACAAAATCATTCTTTTTGTACTAAGTGACAGTGTCAAATGTCATTTTATTGACGCCATCTTTGTTTTCAACGTCAAGTCTTATCTGCTTCGTGCGTTTTATATGTTTTTGTACAAATAAACTAAACCAAAATATACAAAAATGTTAACTTAATCACTTTTATTTTATAATGGCCTTTTAAAATTATAAGTGTACAGGACTAGGCCTTGGCTTCATACATTGGCGGAACGTGTGATTTAGTAAAATGTTTTAAAAAAAATTGTAATCACTCATAGGTATGTCATTTTTCTTCACCGAACACAACAATGCTATTAGCACTGCTGTCTGTTGGTAGACTTAGACATGGTGGTGGACTGATAAGCCAAACGGACATTAAAAAATATCGTACCACTAAGCTGCGTATCAGAGATACCTACGAATTGAACTCGATACTTTCTGATTGTGAGTTCGTGTAGCCTGTCTATAGGGATGGATTCACTGCAGCAAATCATTTATTTAATAATGCATGAGTTTCGAACGAACGAATTTGCTAGGAAGCTCTGAATATAATAATTAATAAGAAGTTGTATTAAAATCTGATTGATCAGGGGGTGAAACATAAATAAACGTAATTCATCTCCTAATTTTAATATCTTGAAATATATTCAACAAAAAGAGTATTCCAAGGTCGTTCACAATTTGCCATGGTATAGAATACTGTACATAAAAAATTACAGTCGAACTGAGAATGTCTTCCTTTTTTAAAGACAGTGTATATCAACAATGTTGTAAAAATATTAACTCTAAAGATGGGAACGCCCCGGAACAACGTTTCACACCAACCTTCAGCTAGATTCGGTTTTTCGGACCGATCGAGCCTCGTCGGATCACAAAATTAAGTGACGAACAGTTAGATAATTTCGTTCTTGGGGTCACTACATGAATTGCCTTTTTGTTAGCTAAGGTTACCGTTCGAGCTCTATCGACTGCGCTTTGGTCAACCGTAATTGTCTTGTATTTGTCTAAAACTCGGCTAATGGGTCGACATGAGTTTTTTTACGGTGACTTCCGTCCGCTACATGTGCCACCGAGTAAATTACTTAATAATGAGGTGCATGTTGGTTATTCTTCTTTTTCTGTCGTCTCGAAAACATGTATGTGCACTAAAAACGGCGGCTCCGCGTAAGGTAATTTGAGAATGCAAGCAGGTGATAAGAATACCTTAGTACGTAACTTTTTTATTTTTAATTAAAATTTAAGGCGGTGGAGGTGTCGTCAATTTGCTTTAATTAAAATTGAAGTAAAATTAGCTGAAATTGAAATAATGGTATTTCCGTCATTTTATAAATTGAAAATGTCACTCCATTTAAGATATTGATTTTCATGAATGTGCTTGTAAAATCATACATTTGATAGTGAGGCAATATTAAAACTTTAACATACAGTTGGATTCCCTGGTGATACGTCATATGCTCATTTAAATAATTCAATGTTTGCAAACAGCTGAGCAATGGTATATGAGACTAAATATGGTAAATAAGATGGTTCTAAATTTAATTTCTTACTTTTTTAAACCACTAACTAAGAGCTCTACAATCGTTAATAAGAAGTTCTTGTTAAATCTGCGGCATACCCTTAACATTAACATGCGGTCGGGGGCATCAGTAATTACGCACTTGACAAAATAAAGTTTCTAGAACGCGATCGAGCGGTTTCTCTGAAAGCACTTTGGTGATAAAATCTGGAGAAAATTGGGATTAAACAAGAATGCTTAACTTTCTATTGACGGTGGGCCGAGACGAGTGCGTTGTCCACGGTAATGACGAGCCGACGAACGGACTGACGTGATGCTAATATTTACATTGGTACTTACCACGTGCACTGTGCAGGCCATTACTCCCAATAAATACAGATCCTTGCTCTGAGTTATTTAAAACAATTACAATAACACAAGAATAGCTCTTTACTCGACATAAGCTTACCATAGCCGGTACAAACATTTTACTAGCTATAATCAATCACAGAACAGATAAGAAACAAAAATATCCGAATGAATATCTTACTAAAAAGCTTGCGTTTTAAAATTTATGATTATGCTGGTCAATTTTTGATCTATTTAAATAGTAATTTAAACAGTAACAATGTGTTTCGAATACAGTTTTGTTTGACAAAACATCTCGTGGAGTTTTGAATAAAACAGCGGAATGAGATCAGCTATCATCCAACCCAACTTCTATGAAAGTTCTAGGACTAATTTTAATCATGTACGAAATAGATGTTTTGTAAAATGTTACATATGTTATCTCATTAAAGGTTTTGTTTTTGTTGCATTTTGTGTACACATTTCTTGTTTGTCTAATTCGAATTTTATGTACGCCACTTGACGATTCTCTCATGACCCCTACCAATGGAACCACACTTTCCTTACGGTAACAATCTTTACACCGATTAACTCCATTCATTTCGAGTGAAATGCCACGGTTATAGAAAGCGATCTTGTTTTTTATTACAATCGATAGGGTAATTTACTCACAGAGTTAGATTAATAATTTAAAACCGTTCAAAATCGTTTATCTGCGCTGTGAGAAACTAAATGGTTACAACTTTCCATTGATGAGAAGTATTTGTACCTTGGATATAGTACCTTTAGTAAGAATGATTCTACTACTGTATGATTGCTTCGACTCTCAAAACGCGAAATATGCGAAATATTTTCATGGCAACACGGTTGTGTTGTCAAAGTGTGCCGCCACACAGCAGTGTGGATAGTAAGCACTGGTTTCCGGCAATGAATGATTTCAACACACTTTTCCACTAACAGACTTATCATCACTTACCATCAGGTTATCTGAATGTCAAGGGCTAGGCTATAGTATGATTTGTCAACGTTACAATTCACTGGAAAACGTAAATTACCGAATAACCACCCCTGGTGTGAAATAATGTAATGTCCGGTCCCGAGCGTTGCGGTGCGCGTACGCGCATCCAACGCGTCCCTATGAATTTCGCCAGATAGTCGTCCGTCCGTTAACATGTTTTCCATTACGCGGTCACCAAACGGAGACTTCCGATCCGTTCTTCGAGCGATGTTGCCTGGCCGTAACTATGTTAGCTCACTGACTCGTGTAGGTCTACGAGTCGGAATTTGTATGTATAGAATTTTTGGATAAATAAATTATTCAAGACGGTGTTACCGAGACGGCTACAAGCCGAATCTCATTTAATTAAAATCTAAATGCATACTGGTTTTGACCTACAAATTATCCTTTTGATGTTTGTTTAAATTAAAGCTTTTAGTGCAAAGTTTATACAGATGATCAGTATAATCGAAAAGTCGGTTAAAAACAGCAAACGAGTTTAACAACATATGATGGCCGGTAAGTAAACGATTATCCAGTTCATATATGTTGAACAACAAATAATGACATGCCGAATTACTCCGGAATGAATGTTTGAACTTAGCGGAACATTGTGATGATTTGAATTACTGTGCCGGTCACAAAATCAGGTCAGCTATTGGATAGAAACATCTGTGCTACCACATTGACCTTTTTACAGAAGTTAGCGGAACTGTGAACCTTTTACTTCCATTCTATTTCTATTCAATGGACCTGCTGCCAGCCAGATGTTCAAGGAATGTTGAGTGGTATTTGGTTAAGATACAATGATGCCTTGTTGTTTTTAAAACTTACTAAATATTGCATTTGCAGATTTTGTTTGATTTTAAAAAGTGTATTTTGTTTAAATGCTGTTATACGACTGTAATAATGTTAGACGACAGAGTTTCTCAGAAATCAATCTCTAAAAATGGATGCAAAATATCAAAGCTTCTAAATTTGTAGGCCGCGTGTTTTCTTCTTAATTTTTACCAAATATACAGAAATCCTTCAAAATTAAGAACATTAAAAAATTTATGCACTATGTTAAGATTTTTTGATAAATAATTTTTATAGGATTAATTTAAATATACTTTCGTAACTGAGGGGAGTTAATTTCAATTTTATACATTGCTTCTTATTCTAGACAGCTCAAAACTGATAATCTTGAGTGGCGTGACAGGTGTTCCAGCAAGCCACTTGTACCTCATTAACTCTTTTCAAAAGAAAACATTTATTCGCGTTATTCTCAATTGAAAAGGAATTTTAATGCCTCAATTAAGCTGCCGTCCAGTATAATCATTACAACTTTGTAACTTTAAGAATCAATTGCATGGTATCATTACCATCAGTAACACCATAGTTAGACCCCATAAACATTATATAGCACCGGCTTCACCAGAAATCAAGAATTGTGGTATGTACAGTGTTATCAATTTACCTGTACAGGTGATCAGTTTTTACACCATCCTAAAAAACTTATTAGATAGCCCTTATTGCCTTGAGATACCGTATGTTTCTTACGCTTTTTAATTTAATAAACTATAAGCTAAGTATTTCATAGTTATTAAATTACATTTACGTTTCAAAACTACTTTTATTTTGTTTTTGACGAGATAGCATCTTATAAATCGATGAACGAACGCACGCACGAAAAAGTGTCACGTTCCGTCTGAGCCGAGCGTGCAAGCGAGAACGCGGAACAAGCGATAGAGAGGCACGATCGGCTTAAGCGTTTGGCTTGTGACATATCTTTTCTTATGACGTTATCTCGTAAAATTTTCGTTTCTAAACCGACTTTACAGACAATGATTTTTTTACAGGAGAGCTAAATTCATGGATTGTTTATACAATAAAGTAACATGGTTAGTAATAGCACAGACATGAAACCTCAAAACTTACGTTTCAATGTACCAATTAAAATTGGCATCTCCTATGACAAGGCGTAACGGCTTCGACCACAACGTCACTTAACATCAGATGTGTGTGTGTGGTCAAGCAGTGTTCTATCATTTATTTTTAAAAACCTCTAAGAAAAACACTATGGCTTATTAACAAGTCAAAAAAACAGGTGCCCACAAGAACAAGTGTCATGTATAATTCTATTATGCCTTTGACAGTAGCGCTCTCATTTCCCTGCGGAAAAGTTGTCAGATGTCTCTTGTCTCTTGTTTTACAATGTCCAACAGTTAGTTGTTCTAAAATACAACTCTAATTTCTTTTGTTTAGAAATGTTTTGTTTTGTCTAGACGGTGTTTTGTAGAAATGTATGAGGGCATTGTTCGGATATATGGGTGTTAGAATTGGTAAAACTGTCAAGAGTTTCTAAACTTTTACCGGAAAAGTTGCTTATTGGAACTGGTTTAAGAAGAAATTTCAGTCACGTTACTTCCTATTTAAAATGGGTTTCGTCTATTCTCGTAAACCAGACGGTTGTAGGGTCACACACACAATGTCCGCCACTCAGACATGCTGCAGTGTCATTTAAACTAGACACAATGTCGAGGATCATTCGAGTTATGCGCTCTCGAGTTTACAATAGGATGCCAAAACAAATTAGAGAGGCTCCGAGTCTATACTCGTTTAAAAATAAATTTAAAAATGGCTTGTCGACCAGTGCTTCTATAAATTAGATGACTTCTTCAACTATTCTCCATGAATCGTTGAAAGTTATGTAAACACTGTATTTATTGTATTGACATTTTATGTTGTATTTATAATGACATTAAAGACAGAAATAATTTAATTTTAATTTAACTTTAACATATTGACTTGTATTAGCAGTACTGATAAATGATGATTTATATCAATATCTTAAAGTTAAATTAAAATTAAATTATTTCTGTATTTAATTGAAAGCTTTTACAAATCGGGCTCTCTAGCAGCATTTCATAGCGACGGAAGATTTAACTTCAATCTTTAACCTTGTAAGCCTTTATCTATAGTTTAATTAAATAACAAGGAAACTAGTACAACCGCAGTTAAGTAGCAACCTAGTATCAGCAGTTGACAAATGGACACCATTTAAAACAATTTTCAAGAGGGTACAGTTATGATTGGGCAAGTGAGGCCTCTAATAATAAGTCATGTCTTATCTCTAAAGTAACAAGTTCTTCTCGTCACGCTACCGTTTATCTATAACAGTGACACATATTCGAGATACCAGTGCGACACAATGGCACGCTCGCCGTCGCTCGCGCTCGGAGACCGCAGAGAGCGACCGAGGTATTGCACCCTCCGCGGATAATATACAAATATTACTTGCTATTACTATTGCAAAAAATAGTATAAATATGAGTGGAATAGTTTGTATAGAGATTGAAGAGGTGTCCAAATATAGAGATAATGATACAAAGCATTGGAAATACTTGCTTGTTATTTTAGTTATTAAGATTATGATTATTTGTGTACTTCAAAAAAAGGTTCAAAATAGCAGCAGCATCCGGACAAACAGACACTGCTGGGCATGAGCCTCAAGGTCGTCGTCGGTACACCTAGTAGTGGGACGTCCCGGGACACGTTTCCCGGTACGTGAACGCCACTAGAACTTTCTCTCCCCATCAGTTATCACTTCTTCGAGCGATGTGGCCTGCTCGTTGCCACTGCTCACTGACTTGTACTTGTCCTGACCTTAGTTCGTTTAAAAATATATGTTGTTAAAACTCCTAAAATTTTAAGGTAAAAGTACGAGTTGCCAGGTGTATCTGTTGTGTATATTGTAAGAGTTATTAGATAATTATAAAATTTGGCATTTATAACTTCTTACTAAGAAATCATTGAATTTAATAAATGGAAACGCAATTCTCACAAATAGCCCGAGGTGGCTTTAATAACTGTACCAAAACGTCGCCATAACTAACTTTGCTATATTTAATTACAGCAATAATTTAATGTAATTTGCGAATTTATCAATCTAATTTGGCAATCGGAAGTCATTTTAATTGCTTAAAATTGTTCAAGTCGCAGCAAAAAAAGATGAGAAACACATGATAAACCAGTCATTAAAGTGTTTTAATATGACAGTTATTATATTCATGTTATATGTCTGAATGGCAGTGTAAAACTTTTCAAAATTACATAAAAACATGTCAAAAAGTTTGTCAGTCACTTCCTCAGCATCGGCAGAATTCTGTATATCGAAAAGTCCACAGCTATTCTTACTGGTGTTGTCTACTGGCATGTAGATAAATAATTGGTTTCTTCAAAGCTCAAAAGCCCAGTACTGCAGATTAGGATTGTGTTTGATTTGCATTATGATTGTAGGTTCAAATATTTTTATTTAATTTTTAAACATAAATTTTGAAAACTTGAAAAACTTATCAAAAAAGTAAGGTCCTAAATATATCAGATTTGTAATATTTTCCGTAGATAAATACATTTAATTCAACCCTTTTGCAAACAAGTATATAACAATATTTATTGATTACATCAATTCCAAACTCAAATCACTTCAGCTATATACTTGAAAACTTGAACATCGGTCCCTTTGACAATTTATAGAATCACAAAAGAAGTAATTTCTACATGGGCATGGCCGCCGCGGGCAAACGAAAGTACTCGTACATACGACTGTATTAAATATTATAAAATAAGTGAATTAATTGCTTAAAAACAATTTTCGATTTCAAACATCAATTTAACAGAAGTTGGACGGTAGAATGATGTTATGTGAGGACTTGTCATACGCAGCCTTATTTATTGCACTGTGAATAAAGATGGGTCAGACAGACGATTGCTCCTAAGTTATTCCAACCTGTGTTAAAGCCAGCGAAACATCACTAACATATATCCTTATTCTTTCTGGCACACATTTACACCCATTCCTATAATAGGATATCGTAAAAACCCAGTACTTCATCCTAGCTCTCTACGCTTAACACTTAGCTATCTAATTACAACAATTTCGTAATTAGAAGCAAACTGTAGTTCCAGCAGATAAGGTTGGATGTCGAGTGGTGAGTAACTAGAGCATGCGATGCGTGTGAAGTGCATCGGAAGGTTGTATTTACTACATTAAGCAATGCGGACTAGACAAAGACAGTTCGCTCATTGTTAAACCGTTTAGTGTGGACATTTATGGACTTGACTTTTTATTGTAAGTGACGATTAGGCCGTAAGATAGAAGCGTGCTTGCTGAGAAGCCTCAAGTATAAGTTTTCACTTACAATCTAGAGTTGCCGGATTCGATTCTCAGTGGGGGTCTCTGAGTGAGCACGCTTTCCATCCAACGGCCTTATAGTCAATTACAATCAAGTGAGATGAAGGCCAAGTTCAAACCAATCAAACACGTTAAATATTTAATTAGGTTCTTACAGATGTTTGGGGTCAGATTTAAAATTAATGAAAAACACCGATTGAGTGATGATAGCTCGTTGATGTCTTTTATACCGCAGTTCTCTTTACAGACTTTATGTGCTCGACGTACACTTTAGCACTTAATTGCGGTTATAAACATAACACCATTACTATAGGATTTCCCGAATGAAGATTGCAGTAAATAGCATTCAATTCAAATGTTTCTATGTATACGGTGTAGAAAAAGCTTCAAATGAGGCATTGTATGCAAAGGTTCGTGTGTATTCACGCAGAATTCTTAACGATCACCTACTTCACTACGCACGCCTGCGACCGTCACACGATGTCGAGAAATCTGACATCGCGACATTTCATCAACGGCTCGGACTATTTACTAATACATGTGCTTGTGCACCAAGTTATTTATTTTACATTTTTAATATTTTATAAATTAATTATTTAATATAGAATGTCCATCCATTGCATGTTCCCCAAAATGTTGGAAACATTATGCATGCGCCAGTTAAATGCCAGCTTTCCAGTCCCCGTTTTCCGAAAAAAAAAATAGACGAGACTTGGAATTGTGTTACTATCACAGAAATCAATAATTTTTATTATTATATATTGATGATATAAATACTATAGTGCCTCTAATATATTGTGTCTGTAGTGTGTGTGTGAGTGTGAGTGTTGTGTGAGTAGGGTTCTAAAAAGTCTCCAGTGCTGATCACTCTTAGTATATCACATTTATTTTTTGTGTACCCTCATGTACTACTTATTATTATTTCTTTATTATCAGGTAACAAAGAACCATAGTATATGTATATAAAGTACAATACAATAAATTAAGATACAATTAATACACATAAAATAATTATAAAAACCTACATTCTACTGTTATTTACTAATGCACGTTGGTGCCGCTCTGGTGGTGTTGGTCGCTAACCTCCCTCTGAAGCGACGGTACACCACGCCTTTCGGCCAGAAGTCCTCCCCCATAATGGTCTCCAGCTTGCTTATATCTTAACATTCTAAGCGTGATTATGGCACATCATATAAATCTCAATCATCCATTTATTTGATGATTTGTGAATGCTCATCATCAGTCGTGGACGCCATCGGTTGATTAAGTAGACGTTAAGAACAGTTTGCTGATAAACTTAAAGTGTGTAAATGAAAACGTCAGGTTATATTATTTGTTCTGAATACTTGTAATAGTAACCTACATAAATACATAAAACTGCAGGTCATAATTTATTATTAATTCTTATACTTTACACCGAATTCATTTGGCAAATCACTGTTACATTTCAAGCAAACGTTAACGAGTGACATGCTTTTATACTTTTAATACCTCATAATTCGGATATTTTATAACATCCGAATGCTGTGACGTGCAGGAATGAATGAAACAAGTTGTATGAATTAAGTTTGCATTATGACATGCTGTTTATTTCTTTTGTTAATTCAATGTAGGACATATTACGTGTTGGAATTAACACGATGTGTGTGTTAGATAATTTAAACGCAGACTAAGTTATGAATTTTTTTGAATGTTATGTCTGTGTCTTTTATTTCAAAAGTTGACATTCCATCTTCAGTTCGACCCACTGTGGTACATCTATCTATCTAGCACGTAGTATTGGTTTTTTAACCCTGACTACCTGTATATGTTTTATATATCTGCTGCCAAACTACTGTGTCAAAGCACTGTTTTGTTTCGACAGTCCAAGGTAACCCAATACATACCGTGCTTTATGCTTTACACATCTATTATATCGGGGCATCGTCCTTTGCCATCAGAAAGATGAAAGACATATGCAAACAATTATTCATCAAAAATTTGCATAATGTAAATACTTAAGTTTATCGAACTGATTTTAAGAACCACTTTCGGTATTAAATTTTTTTCCCTTAATTTTATGTTTCGGGGTTAATTACTCAACTTGTTTTAATTACATATACTTAATACAAATAATGTTCGTAATATAATTCTGTAAAAATTTTCTTTTAAAATATTTGTTCAGTTGCAAAACACAAATTGCAGCTTATTAATTATTGTTATCTCAATGTTATTTAATTAAGAAAGGCATGATGAGCACCCCTGCAGTGGGGTCATATATAGGCTGTTGATGATGATGATAAGAATTGCTTGTTCTGCTTGTAGTGTTAGAAATGCTTTAGGGCTATGCACTCGTGGTGTCGGCGTGATGAATGGTAAATCACATAGCTGCGCCTGCACACTTTCCTCGACCGAGTTGCGCGCTACATCCTCGAGCGCGCGTCTGTAATCTGCGTAAATAAGATTAATGAATTAATAGCTAGCTACAAAGTAAGCTAGTGGCGCAGAAAGGAATTTGTCAACAGTTTATTAAATTATGGTCTGTTAAGAAAGTTGATGGTGTCAGATTATGGAATGCGGATTATAGATGCAGAGTCATGACTTCATGGAATGAATTATAATCTGGTAATGAATAATACTGTGGCATTACTAAGGTTTTTGAAATCTTTAAATTTTCTTCTCCACCACTAAATTTGTAAGCCTAATAACACGTTATTCAAATCTGCCATTAAGTAATAGTTTTAATTTTAACTTTTAATTAATAGCATTGTTGTGTTCTTACAAATGCCGATAACGTGACCATGAAATTTAGTTTTTTGGACGAGAATTCCAACCTATGATCTTATCGTCTCTTACCATCAGGTGAGAGGTCAAACCCAAACCTATTGTGAATAAGAAGAAAATAGAAACCACGTTCATTCTTAAATATTCAAAACAATGACATGTCTGTTCCCACATTGTATTTGTGACTGAATGGAAGACTGCATTTTATTTATTTGACCCCTCAAGCTGTTTAGGGGTCAAACTATATCTATTGTTTACAGATTTTGTCCTTTGTTTGTTTCCTTTCTGATAGCTATTAGTTATTTTGATTTGATATCAGTCACTTGCTGAGTAATTTATGCAAATGTTCATTATGAGATCCTCAGAAGTGATACAATTTTCATGCATTCAACTTTCAAAGCCATGTGGTTTCGGTTTCGAGTGGAATCACCTCCTTCTTTCCCGTAGGAGTCTTTAGAGGGGAATATCCCAAAAAAGGGGTAATGGCATTTTCATGTCAGTAAATCATAGTTTAACGATCACAAATTACCTAAATAAGTACGGTGGTTCATGTTTGGCAGGACAACGAAATAATATGAAACATCTTATGAAAACTGTAAGATTATTTTTAGATTAGGCCAGTTTCCAGAAGGAATTATTTGTGAAATGGGTTTTGTGCTGTAACAAAAAACCCTGAAGAGTTCAAAACAAATGTAAAGATTGCTTTAGAGTATCGCTCAAGTTTTTGCATTCATTCATCAGTCAGTAAGAAATTGTGGAGGCAATATCATAAAAAATAACTTGAATGAATCTCAGCCGGCTAAAGTTCAAACAAGCTCATTAGTCATTGGTTTATCTGCAACAATCTTAAAACTAGACTCTTAACACAAGCCAATAACGATCACTATTGTGCTGGTTTTTTTATATATAAAAGACAGACAGCACGCTAAATACGATTAGAACAACTGTAAGTAATAAAAAAGTTTGTACCTTGTTGATCTTGTCCATTTAATGTCAGTTGATCTTTGACGCTTTGATGCTTTGACACCTTAGACTAAATAGAAATTGTTAATACGCAGCTGGCGTACTTACATATATTCATTTTGATCAAATACTTTTAAAATATTACTAACCTACTATTTATAATTTAAATCTCTTTGATTTTGACGGTCTCTTAGATTTTGTAAAAATACTCAACTAAATAAATAAACATATTTTCACTATTTGTTTTCTTGCAGGCTACGTATAAAGTTTTTCGACGATTCTGTCTATGTGGAGTGTTTTTTCTCAGAATGTTCAGTCACATTAATAAAAAAGGTCTGATTGATCTGATGATTAATCAATGTCGTCACTAGCCCAAAGAAGTTAACAAGTAAACATATCCCTTATGGTATGCCGCAATGAGCGCGCAAACATCCCGCGACCTTGAATTATCGAGCTGGTTCGAAAACTCTTATTCCCCACGTTTATCTGTTTCTGCTTGCATTAGTATATAGTTGAATACTACGTGTTCTCGCCCACACAATTTGAGGATCTTCTGAGGATATAAACAAAGTCTAAGAGACGTCTACAGTTTATCTATAAGTCGCTGCATTGATGCCTCACAGATTTGCACTGTTGTGACCGACGGACCAAGTGTTTGATTTCGCACATTAGTGTTACATCAATGTGTCATGTCACTGTCAGAACATGCTACAAAAAACGTAATGGACTCGGTACAACAGCTGGAGTCAGTGCTCCCGATTAAATAGGTACCTATACAATACATACATCTACTAAAAAGAAATGCAAATCCTTGCGTCTCCGTTTTTTGTGGTTCGACAGTTGACAGTTGTAAATCTAAGAAGCCTTTTGCAGGTACTCATACGTCGAGGATTATTCCGAAATATTGTGTTAAAACAATTTTTGATTGATTCATTGATGTTAAACATTAATTAAATAAGCCATTTGACATCTGTTCTCATTAACATCTGTCATATCCAGTTGCGCTTGCTCTTCGAACGACGAGACTTTATTAGAATTTACTGTAGTACGAGTAACTCAATTGGGTAGAGCGTCTGTCATTGAACAATCGAGGTCCGGGTTCGATCCTGGCTCGTACCAATGAGTTCCAATTTGTTATTTAGAATTTATGTACGAATGATAAAAATCATTGCAGTTGACTTTTCGATGAAGTAAAACATCGTGAGGTAAACCTGCACACTCCTGAGAAAAAACTCAAAGTTGTGTGATAGGTCTATCAATCCGCACTGGTGCTGCGTGGTGCACTGTGACCATGAAGTAGGTACGAGTACCCATACTGTGACCCATACACTCTCTGTGGGAGAGTAGAACTGAGACCCTGCAGTGGAGACATCTAGTATATTATATGGGCTGTTGCTGACTGTGTAGTAACTTACCGTCACTTTAAATTTGATATGTACTGTGTTAATTTTGTTCTAGTGTTTTATCTTATTTTTACATTTAACATGTTAAGTTAAGTGAATTTATTTTTTATTTTAGCGCCCCCTTTTGTGCACCCCAACCCTAATCTCTGTTTCAACTTAGTGGTCTAGCGTATCGCAGAATCTATGGGTATCTGTGGATTTAGGTGAGATGGTAGCTACAATCAGACGGTTATAGAAAAGATACACCAAACAAACAGAGTACCAGTACAGACAGAATTTCTGTCTGTACTGGTACTCGACTGCCGGCCTGCCGGAAATCGAACCCGCTACCTTCGGAACACTATTCGAATGAAATAGGCAGACGGATAAGATGGCTTAAGAATATTTACGTTCATGTGTGATTGTTTGTCTTAGATAAGCGATTATTTACGAATACAATGGGCGATAAAAGTGCCTCTTATCCATGATCGTAATGGCTCACACATATCATTGCCTAACTGTTTTGTTTTATAATTAATTTAACTTTAAAATCATGGGCCGAACCCGCAGAAGTCGCATAATTATGATTAATGAACTAGCTTTGTTCTTCCGCCTTAAAATTGATTCCTTATCTTATCTTCACTTAACATTAGATGAGATGTGGGCCAATGTGTATATTAAAAACTATTTTATTTTTATTTATTTATTTTCTAGGAAGACATACAGTGTTAATATAAGAAATAGATATGCATAATAAATATAACACATAGACAAATCAAGTCTCCACTGATATACACTCACTTACTAAAATTTAAACAAAACTACCTAAAATAAATTTGAACAATAATCATAAATATGAATACCACTGACATCTTCTGCAATCAATAAGCCGATGGACTAGCTTGGCGAATCAAACTATATAAAAAGGTCGTTAGAAGTATTGCACCAGCTGACAGGGAAATAAGAGGAATCACAACATGGTCAAAAAAATTATGTATCGGCAAAAAATAAAAGTAGCTAATTGTACAAATAGCAATTCAATACAGATAAATTTGTTTGTTTTCAAAATTGAATAGGTAAAAACACTCTAAATAAATTCCATTTTAATGAAGATGTATTGGCAGATCTCTTGCAAACAGCCGTCTTAAGAGTGCCCAATGTTTCATCTGTATAAAAACCATAGGTACTTCTCATTTTGATTGAGTTCATAAATAAACCAACTGAGCGAGGTAGCTCTAGCACCTAATCATTGCGAATAACGTATGTAATCAATCGACTGAGGATTGCGGGACAAAAAAGACTAGTCTTAATTACTGTAGCTAATTATCTTATATATTGTTTATCATATGTTGAGATATAGTAGAAAATAACACACGGTCACACCTAGTTCATGCACTGGCATTGTCACAGACAGAATTAGATAATATAAAATAAATGAGTAACTTTCCTTCTAATTTATTTCCAGACCTTGTTAACTATTTAAGGCTTTAATTATAAAGGTTATAAAAATATAATTTGATCATTTTAACATAAAAACGACTGAACAGTAATTGCTAATCAAGCACACAGAAGTTTCATTATTCTGTCAACTCTAGGCTATCGTTGGAAAACAACTTAATTTATGATCCATAAATATGAAATAAATATTTAACAATATCTCTAAGAATAGGCGTACCGATATATTTTATTTAGCCATTAAACTTGATGATTAATATGTATACAATTAATATAAGGACTAAAAAGGCTCACTAGATGCCAGGATTAATAAACGCTGTAAAAAAGAAACAAACAAGAAAAAAGTAATGGGGCATCGCGATTATTGCTGCGGAATAAATGGTACTTGAACGAAAAATAAAGGAGTAATGTGTACCTGCGGGCGGATAGGCGCAAGCGCACTAGGAATTGGAGGTACACTCGAGTGCAAAAAATATGTATTCACTTTTGAACCTTGTCAAATTCATTCTTGCTTGTTCCTATGTAGTCTGTTGAAGGAAATGTCAGTTGAAGGTGAATGTGACATGGTTCTAACGTGGATACATATTTTTGTTCTCGAGTGTACATGTTTTACTTTTGACCTTTGAGCTTTCAGTTCTAGAAATCACAAGAATTGAAAATCTTGTGGATCCATTGATTATGTCCAGCCTTGGACATAAATGCGATACAGTAATATTAAGAATGTTACATAATAATCGTATTAACCAACGTATTTCGACAATAACACAATAAGTTTTTGACTGAATAAATGAAATAAAACTATCATCTAATAAAAAAACATTCAACTTTATATTTCTAGACGACGTAACCTCCCACACACAAACGACTTCACAGAAAAAACAACAGAAATAGCTTTATTAATTTATTAAAGCGTCTGGCGGTGTAATCGAGTGTGGCGTGGTATGAAGATATCAGCGGAACGATCTACTTTTGATTGGATCCCGATTGGCTATTAATTTGTTTTGCTGGACGCAACAATCGGCGCCCGCGCACCAAGGAAAAAACTCTATAACCGTGAAAATTAATATCGTCTTCACCGTTACGACTGAATCGATTTGAGAATGGGGAGAAAGAAAGTAAAGAGACTGTGCCTTTCATTACATGGCTATTGTGGCCTGTTGTAGCTCTGAATTATGTACAAAAATTGATTTTGCTATCTCTTATTTGCTCCATGCTGATTCGTAATGTGAAACGGTACTCTAATGAATATAGCTCATGTGTATTTGTTTATTTTAATCTTATTTGGTTCTGATGACATTAATCTAAAAATTTCAAATTAAGTAACACTAAACATTTAGTTTAGCCGTGAACATGCTTTAAGCTTACCACTTACTTACCACTTGGTGAAATGAAGGCCAAGGTCTAGCGCCAAGACTATGTAATATAAATTATACCTAAAGTGATAATTTTATGCAAAACACTGCTACTTTATGGACATTGTTGCACCTGCATTTAGCGTGTGTGTTCCATGTCTGGGAAATATCAAACGCGACACGTATAGAATTTCTTAAACTTATGAAAATTAAAAAATTCTAAATTCAAAAGAAATGATCCTTTATAAATAGATTTATACTGTCGCTTCGATTTTAATAAAAATATGAAAATAAAAGCCTTTATCTGATTAACATAATTGGTAAATGCTCGCGTAATGACAGTAACAAGAAGTACAGTTAAAGCCATTACAATTCAATTTACCCGCCATTTTTACTGGAATATGTCCGATTCCACGGTATAATCGGATTCTATGCAGCATACTAACTAATGTACAGCCAAGTCGAGAAGCGTGCACATAATTGTTCCAACGTTTTGAAAATGGCGTTTTAACAATCTTAACATCTATTTTTCGTATAGACAAGTAGACCGATGAGTTGCAGGGTCGTAGGCAGAAGGTGTTTTAAGGGACCTGTGATTCTTTGGGTATGCTATAACTATTGTAAGCCTTTCGTAAAAATTAAGAAAAAAAACATACAATAGGCTGCACTTGCCTTCATTTTAGTGGATTGTGACTCAATGAAAGTCGCACTGAGTGTAATTAATTTAGTTTAAAAATAATGTATATCCGGCGGAAAAAACAGCTGGCACGTGGGGAATGGAGTCGAAAGCCTTCATAGGTGAAATAAGGCGCCGTCTTATACATGGGGTCGTCCACAAATTACGTAACGCAAATTGGAGGGAGGGGGGGGGGGGGCCGGCCAAGCGTTATGGTCCTGTTACATTGGGGGAGGGGGGTGTCAAGGTTTGCGTTACGTCACGCACGATTTTATAAAAGTATTCATTAAAAAAAAATGTTTTTCACATCCCTAATTTGCGGGTACTGAGAAAATACTGGCAACACAGATTACTAAACAGAACAGTCAGCGCCGTGCTGCATAGTGCCGCAGTAGTTTGTGATTTGTGTCATTTGTCACGCTAAATTATATGTAAATGAATATATTTAAAGGTGATGACATCGAAAATAGGTGAAATTTATCAAAAGGCCTTTAAGGCATACAAAGAATGTCACTCAAGTATTTCAGCAGCCACTGCACAGCAAAATTTCAATTTCTTTTCTGAATATTAACCCTAAAGATTTTTACAAAGCACTTGTTACGTAACGGTATTGAGGGGGGGGGGGGGGGGGGGGGGTCCCCAGTTAAGCGTGACGCACCTGTTACATGAGGGAAGGGGGGGGGGGGGGGGTAAAAAATTAAGAATTTTGCGTTACGTAATTTGTGGACAACCCCCATATAGACTCCCGCTCCGGATCCTTCCTGGTGCAAAGGATTTCTATAGCAATACAGCGCGCCAATGCTCCTTTTAAGCTATCCTTAGCTTAAAAGGAGTACCCCAAAACCTGTAAATTAATTGTAAGTAGATAATGCAATAAACATTTTTTCATTTCATTTCATTTCAATGCTGCGAGCCTTAGGGACCCTTTGCTCCGGGAAAGATTGAGAGAGCTTATTTTAATAATTTGACGAGTTCTTATAAGTACTATTGTAATATGTTGTTATTTTTAACCGACTTCTTATTAATCTTCTCTTTTTACCAGATACATATTCTTTTAGATGTTTACAGCTTTATAACAATGTAAAATAGTTCTTTTTAGTCTTATGTTGTGCCTTCTTCTTTCATTCTTTATTATGTAGATATGTCTATGCCATAGGTCCCTGTGGCGATCTATGAGGGAGGTTCATGTCAGATATTGTCTTATGCAGCCGATTATTATGATGTCATAAAATATGGGCCGAATTCCCCCCTACTTATTTGACATTCCACCTTTTCACACAAAGCGTTTTGCTTCTTCATGTAAGTATTATGCGTTCAGCTAAGGAGTGGAATTCCCATCTTACTTCTGTGTTTAAAACCTGGATATGTTCAAGGGGTGATTAGGCTATTTTTAGACATGTAGTACATACATATGGTACCTAAGTCCACCTCTGGTTTCTCAAGTAATTTTAAATTCAGATACAATCTTTGGCTCTGCACAAAGAGTCATCTATCAACGCGAATGACCCGCAAATCATGATGTCAGTCGAACAAAGTGCTTAGCGCTGTAATGAACATAGATGCTAATAATATTCTCAGGAGGAAGCAATAAACCTAGCCTTTGATTTGTAAAGAGAACTGACGTTAAAACCATTTGTCAAACCTCCTTAAAACAGTTTAAAAGACTGACCTTGTGATCTACTTGTTAATTAGAGGTGGGGAGTAGATGACCATTATTATAGGCTTGTGCTTGACCACAATCTCACATTGTTGTCAAGTGACGATGTGGTGGATGATGGCTTGGCCTTGAATACAACTGGATCATCATCATCAGCCAGGGAACGCCCACTACTGGAGAAAAGCCTTTCGTGCCTCATAGTATGCCACATTAACCGGTCCCGAGCCACTTGCATCCAGCGACTTCCTGCGACCTTTGCGGTCGCCGGTACATCTATTAGAAGAATGGCTCGGTTAAGTCCCTTTCGGTTAACCAAAACGTGGTCCTTTACTGTTGACCGAATAAACAAGCTCAAAGTCACTCAGCGAGCTACGGAACTATTCTATATTCCTCGAGAAATAACGATGAAGAGATACACGTCTGAATTCAATATAGCTTACAGGGTATTTTAGTACTCGGTTGAGAAGCATAGGAATCTAGTATTAAGCTACTAAATTGTTATCTAAGTCTTACAGCAGTGTATAACAGCACGTTTTCGTACCTAATGACATTCAGAAATGAGATAGTCAGCGCCTCATTATCTTGGGGGCTTCTGGGTGGGCGAAGCTCTACCATCAAAATGACGTCACTCGTGCATCTTACTTTACTATTAGGTGAAATTTAAGCACAAGCAAGTTCATTCCTAGACATAATAATTAAAGCGTTCAAAAAGAACTAGAAACCGATAGCGAGGGTTCTGAAAGTCTACGTTATCATTCATCCCCTAAAATTTTCACTCTTAGAAGTGGAATTATCTGGGTACATACTTAGTTTTTGTTGATTTTCTCAAAAAGTGCTCAATCAATTTCTATAATATTTCTATGGGACCACCTATAAAGTATGAACTATCAAACAAAAGAGAATCATCAAAATCGATTCGCAACTCGTACATCCCCCCCCCCCCCCCCCCCCCCCCCCCCCCCCATACAAACACACAAAAAACAACAACATACAGTCGAATTGAGAACCTCCTCCTTTTTTGAAGTAAGTTTAAAAATACCTGGCCACACTGAAACATCTAGCCTAGCCAATTCTAGTGAAGATATAACGAATTAAGAATAGCAATTCTATTGTTTGTTGACTATTTTATCCAAGAGAGGAGAAAAAGATATCATTTGTAGTTAAATTATTTGAAAAATGTAGGTACGTTATATTCGTATCATTATACTTTTAATTCTTATTCGTCACTAAAGCTCATTAGTTATGTCAAACATGCAGGTAATAGTTACAAAAGAGGAAGCCTTCACAAGAGTAATAGTTTTGAGTTAACTAAGTGTATTGTATAATAGTTCGTTAAATAAATCATTATAGAATACAGTAACTTCTTCGTATTTCTCAACAGTAACGGGCTTTATATTATCTAGTGTGTATGTAGCAATTTGTCGACAATTGTTTGGCATTTGTTTCCCTGCAGACAACATACGAGACAAAAGAAATCATGTCAAAGAAGCTCCCAGCCCGACTCATTGCGCACGCGCTACTTGTGAATTGAGATTGTTCAAATTTTGTCAAGCTAGCTCGATTTTAAGACAGTTTTTAATATAATAACATTTTTGCTTCATTAAAAAGTTATCATATTATTATTATTCGTATATTTCCAAACCGTTCTTTTTATGGTTAAAGTATATGCGTATCTATAGTATGCATACGTTTCCGTATTTTAAAGCCATTTCGTAACATATAAAATGCGCACCGAGGGTTCCGTACATTATATGAATAATTAACATAATAAAAATCACAAATAATAGCTAAGGTCACCGCACAATGTTCTGACGAAAATATAAATTCAACTGAAGAATAAAATTAACTTTGCAGTTGAATTTTTTTTAGCATGATCATATCAGTGAAAAAAGTTTTTTGTGTTATAATTTTAAAAAAAATTGGGTTTTTATATTTATTTCTATACTTATGATGTAGGAACTTGCTTCTTGACTTTCAGGATTCTATGTAAATGGGCAGTACCCTAAAGGTTTTGAGTTATTCATTTTGATGAAAGGGAAATCGTCATAATATGCAGCATAACGGCCGTATCTTTTTATGAAGTTTAACTTGATTTGTTTACAGATTCAAGGTATTGTACTCTAATATTTATTATTAATTCCACCTCCACGCGTTCCTGCGAAAAAGGTTCTTTACAGACAGAAAATACAACAAAGTGATCATATAAGAGTTCTTATTTTTCTTTTGCGGCACGGAACCCTAAAAACTCCCTAAAATAGAATATATAAGGTGGTTGCCATAAAATTAAAAATCAATTAATTTTAGTAAGACAGAAACGAACGATGATATATTTTAAACCATGCTCATGGGTTTCAACTGCGCTTGCGCTTAGACAAGCAGAACGCCGGCCGGATGTGCGCCAGTAGTGCACGACACCATTGTGCGCCGGCGCTATTACGTTACGTCACGCGTTGACATTGCATGCTACTTTACAACAGCTAATATACGCTTTACAATGGACAGCGTGCTATGTTGACAAGAAACGGTAGCGTGGCATACAAGGCAAAAATTTATATCAGGATGTACATGCACGTGTTTGTTAGAAAAATTACAGACTTATCATTGAACTTGCGTTTAACATAATGGTCATGTTGACTAATTTTTTTTATCGTAGTAATTTTTTGATATGACTTATGTTTTTCTTTATATAACCCGTCGAAAAATTATTCTGATCACGCGGGAGAAAACGCTCCATATACGACTCGTACGCGTCGACCGGTTGGAGCGTAAAATGTATAAACATTGTTACGATATTTGAGATATCGCGATAAATAATTTTTGTATGTGTCATGTAATCAAAAACGTTCACAATTACGATAAAAATTGATGTATGAAGTTATTTTTAATTCTAGTAACTTTTATTTAGATTCCTGGGAGACCCAAATAAAAAAAATTTAATTTAATTTTTTGTAAATTTATAATAAGGAACAACCTATATTTTGTGTCAACAACACAATGCTACTACTAAAAATGCTACTATACAACAGCCAACCCACCCTTTAAATCGTTGCCAACAAATAGTCATCATTTGTTGGCAACTGAAATTGTGACGAGTCTTGGGGTGGGCCTACGAATTAAACTACGTTTAACTTAAGTGTGCTCTACTACATGATGATAGCGGTGTTACGTGTCACTTGATTTTCTGTGTAAAACCTACTTAGAATGAAGTAAATTGTGTGCTAAAAACTTCATATATAATCTCTTCCAATAAAAGCTCAGAAACAAATAAAACATCAAGTAGGCCAAAATTCTAAATTTCAAAATTCTAAAAATTCTACATCAAGTTACGAAATAATAAGATAAGAGTCAACTTTAGCGTAATCAACCAGTTAGTTCTTAGCTTAGAAAAAACTTCTCGAATTATCAGGAAGAATCAAACCAACACTCAATAACTAGCCGCGTGAAACCGGACTGATAAAGTGCACATCTGACCCGGTTATTCAGTTCCGATTACGAAGAGTTTATGCAAAACTATCGGATGATGTCATAGTGACGGGTGTTTACCTGTTAACCTGAGATGAGGCTAAAAGTAAAAGTGGTTGGATTGGGCAGTCGCTCCCACAATAGAATTGATCATAAAAGCTTGTTACTACGAGATACGTACGAGTTACGACGACGTGCCCACGCGACGCCGCCCGTGTCCGGCGCACGCGCATCTCCACAAGAAAGTGAGAGGAAAGGACGTTAGCTCATGTGACCACTCGCAATCAGTAAACAAAACTAGCTCTCGGGCTTTTTATCTATATCTTGATGATGTTCTGTTACTGATGATGATTGATGATAACAATTTCAGTTCTAGGTTCTAACCTAGATTTCTGTAAGCCTAAAATTAGTCGTAATTGCGAAAGCACGCGAAAGCTTATAATAACACACTCGAATACAAATACAAATGTATGTTTTTTTGTGGAAAGGTCCGCTCCACTGGTCTAGTGAGGTGTTACAATCGAAATCGCGAACACCTGCCGCTTTGGTTTCGTTTTTAGTATGGATATAGAAGAATCTTAGTGAAATAACTTAATTTATGTTAAGTAGACCGCTCTCAGACGCTTAGAAAGTTGTACCTTGTATAACGATGGGTGCGGAGCGGAGACTCTTGATTCTGCATTTAATTTGCAATTTCGTTGCAGGTTTGGTTACGTAACCCTCTGTTACGTTTTGAACGGGTTATTACCCCTTTTTTGATAGTTCTGGTCCATTTACATTTTATGTGAATCCTTACAGATTATTTTGCATCCGACTGTTGTTAGTATCTCACTTGATTATACAACGTATGGCATAACAGTTACAGTTTTCTAATGTTATCTTGATTAGACCTGATTTTGATGATCTCACCGAAGCCTCATGTTTTATTCGGTTGTTGTTTAGAATATTTAATTTTCTCTTCTTGACCTGAATGTTTTTCTTTGTGCCGCTCAGTAGAAGAGGCCTAAGCTGTACAAAGGTTTTACTCAAAAGTTTATTTTTAATGTATTTGACCTTCATCTCAACTGATGTTAAGTGACGATAAAGCTTTGGAGTGGATGATCATTTAATGCGTCAATGTCAACGTCAATGAGTCTACAGCATTGAATTTGAATTCCCGTAAACGTAGCCTATACAGCATACAGTAGATCGATTATTTTGTTGCTGTAATTAATTAGCAAATTCAGATCCACTGCAAAACAACTAATTAATGGTTAAAAAAATTAAAGTTTAAAAAAATCTGCAGTAAACAAAAACAAAATGTAAATAACATTTTTGGGAAATTTGAAACAATTTCACCAAAAGTTTCACACACATTTACAAGTATTATACACTTTTATAATTATCTCGGGAGCTGCTCACGCGCACCCCGTCAGACAACTGAGTCCAGTCCCGCGGCCATGTTGTCGCCCTGAATAGCTGTGATCGAGTACAAACGACTTTAGTTTCACTCACTGCATTTCGTTTCCATGCAGCACGTCCGTGGCATGCCAGTGCGATGACATTCAAATGTCTCTGAATGAAGTTTCTCAACTTTGTCAACTACAAGGCTAAGGACGAGGTTGGTTGATAAAACATTCGTACTATTTCATAGTATCAAAATTGTATATCTTGTGATCACAATCTAAATGTGTTCGATATTCGCTGGTCTTCTATAGTCAGTATAGTACTTTAAGAGTCAGAGTTCCCATATAATAAAGCCTACATGAAACTGTATTTAAAAAAGTCTTGTCGAATCTTTATATTAATAATTTTAAGTTTCGGTAATAAAAATATGTTATTATTATTATCTTTAATCTGTAGATCGATTTCCAAAAAAGGGGGCTCTGGATTTGTATGTTTGTTTTTGTTGAATTTAATTATTTTAAATAGATAATAATTATTAAAATATGATATTCTATGTGAACGTTCACCGACTGAGAATGATGATGATATTTTATCATCGCCTGCTATTTTAAAAGCTTTTATTTATTATTGTTAGGTAGGCTTCCGTTTGACCAGAATCTCACCAGATGTTAAGCGATGATGTGGTCTAGGTTCGTTTGCGGTTGCCTAGGAATAAATAGCCTATTCACTCTGTACTTGAAAGACTTCAACTGCTAAACACAGGCCAACCAAGGGCCTGCAGTACGGCATGCCAAAACGAGCAGTCCCGAATCTTATATGCTCCTAGCCCGAGTCATCGATCAGTCAACAAAGCTCGATATACGAAGAAATTTCATTTAACTGCAAAATTAAATACATCGTGTCAGTATAAATTAACCGTGTAAATTGACAAACGAGAAAGCTGGATACTTGATAAATCGAGGTATATATATATATATATATCCATCCGTGTACAGGCGCTCACCAGCGCATGCTAAATGCGGTGTTTTACTACTGCGAATTCATTTTACATGCTATCAATCAGTATTATTACTATTAAACGGACACGCATACTGTGGAAAGCTCGTCAATGATTTGTCAAGGTATTAGTGTTAATTGTTTGAATTTATGACGCTTTCATTCTATTCGCACTCGGATTTATGCTTCCGTGCAATAGAAAAGAGTGTCTCTAGCGTAGAAACCTATATCATTTAGAAATCACGATGATATTGAGTTGTTTTACTATCATTCCTTTTCAGAAAAGGCAGCGGTCATTATACCTTACAGACATTTCTGTACTTTATTTATTTCTTCGTGAAATTAAGGCCGAATTTCTTTAGTATTCTCAATAAAATGTAGAAGTTTATCGCTTGTTTACAGTTTCTGAGGCGAACTAGGACGATAGCCTTGATTCAATTAGTATTCGAGAATATAAATATCTGAAATACCAATGAACATACCAGAATTCTTATTGATAGGTATCGAAAAAAGTCAGCGAAACCTCATTATTTGCTTAGCTTCTATCATAATACCGTTTCATGACACGTTTTGCACTTTATCACACCATTTATTATGATTATATTATAGCACTAGGACACATAACAGCATTTTTTAAATTACTAAATGGAACCCTTTCTCTATTGCAAATTACCTGAACAGGTGGGATGATATTGAGTTTCCCTATATCTCTTGGATAACCTTCCACAGATGAAGAGTACATCAAAGTAATTAGCTTTTTTTACTGCAAGTGTTACTAGAAAGGGAAGCACATTCCAAAGCTTTGAAAATATGTGTAAATAAAAAAAGTTTACTTATCAACGAGGCCAAGTGACGGAAGCCATCACCAATGAATACGATTATAAAATTATTGCCTGCCATTAGATTGTAATCGACACACAGTATGCACTTGTTTTCAGTTCTTATTCTGATTGATTCCTGCGATTTAGGTCATGACTAATGGACTCGCCAAGTGACCAGGTGACCCACAGCACATGCGTGACGTCACGATTTCTCGTGATCCGCACTCCTCACATGCCCAATTGTACATTTGCAGACAATAAAAACTTTTTATTGCTGTGATTAACGTGCGCCTGCGTTGATTTCGCTTTAGCAATTATACCGCCCCGAGCTCGCTTCAAGCTTCGAATAACATTTGGTTTTGCACTTCGAGTGATAACTACGTTAGGATTTTAACTGCTATTCTTAGTTGTAATGTGTTTTCACAGGTATCATACTCTTCATTGCACTACTTCGCTCATACAGCTATGACCACTACTAAACGCGAGCCTCCAATGGTTTGTCATACTCACCTCGCTCGGCCGGGATGGTGATCTCGATAAGTCTATGTTTTTTATATAACTACGGTGCTGCCTATCGCCGAGGCCAAGACAGAAGATGGTAGAAGTTACAGGTCTAATCCATAACTGAGTCTGTTCCTGAGGTATGGGAGCGGTAAGGAAAGTGTGTTTACGGAATTTCAAACGACGCTTAACTTCAGGCTGGCGTCGTTTGACGTTCAGTAAACACACTCCCTTGCCGCTCCCATACCTCTGGAATAGACTCAGCTATGCGATAGACCTGTAGTAAGGTTTAATAAATTAAAAATATGTGAATATTAGCACTGAAATAATTTTACAGCAACCCGTCCGACAGCCAACAACACTTGCTACTTGCAATAAGATACAGTTAATTCAAAATCAAGGCAAGACGGAGAGAGTAGCTTCTACGGTTGCCCATTGTTTTATGAACGTTACAATTGGTTTTAATAATCAACTTGCAGTGATTGTCTATTGAAGCGATCTTTCACGTTATAGCAGTTTGCTTAGTCCCATATCAGAAAGCTGATCCGACTGGAAAGCTGCAGAAACCAGCCCGACGAGTTGCACCTAACTTTCCAAACATGCTTGGTCCTGACTAGACTGAGCTTCACGACGATTACAAAGCTTTCTATCGCTCTCGTCTAAATAATGTATTTGTTACTTTACATATTTAATGATCACCGTGAAATTAATATCAATAAATTTTATTGACCTTTTCCGTGAAACCGTCAAAAGTGCTGGCCACAAATCTTTAAAAACTTACCGCCAAAGAACAATTAATTTTAAAAATCGTCTCTGTAGGCTTTCGTTGCTCAGTTAATGACCAGTGGGTTAATGGTGACTTTATTTCCCATAAAATATTTTGAGTGGGTGTATATTTTTATTTTATTAATTTAGCGCACATCTAACGCATGTTTGATTTAATAATGGTGGAAGATTTATGACATAAACTGCAGCGCGTGCTGTGAGATTTATTGACGGTACGATAATTGATGTCGGTATATTCGTCATCATTAGTTTTCTGTAATTACGAGTATAATAATAACTTTTATTGTTTGTCATGTTTGAAAAGAAGAAATTCAATTTAGTTTTCAACCGACATCAAAAAGAAAGTGTTTCTCAATTCGACTGTATGTTTTTTATGTCTATTACGCGATAACTCCGCCTACTGTGAACCGATTTCGATTAATCAATTTTTTGGGTAGAGAATACTTCAGAGGTGGTCCCATATAAATTTTATCAAAATTGATTAAGCGCTTTTTGAGAAAATCAACAAAACCAAATATGTACCCAGATCATTCTAAGGGCATTATTATTAGTGAATTAGCCGGCCATATTATCACGTACAAAATATTAAATAAACTGAGGGTGTACGGTTACCTAGAAACAAATACGAGTAATCAAACAAAACGGTTGTTTTTAAGTGGGCTTCGCAACAATTTATATTTTCCCATGTTAACTGTTTACTAAAAATCATTCGATCTTCATTCTATTATCTCAAATTTGCCTAAATATTTTATTCATTTAAGAAAGTATGTACGATCTTCTAGGATTCGCTTTAAAATGTCAGAAATGTTTGAAGCGGACCATTTATGAGTGGTAAAAGGATCTATCGATAAGGCTGATGACCAGATGCAGTTAGTTTTATTACTTTTTACCACACGCTCTTAATACTCATTAATTCAAATGGTCATTCATGATAATACAGGTTTTATATCCCTAAAAGAAATTGAGAACACCTCTTTTGTACAGTACTAGCACCCGCGGCTTTGTCCGCGTATAAACTTACTTTCTTAGTGGTGTTCAACATCAGATTAAGAATCGATGTTCTAAATTTCAAGTTTTCAGACTAATGAGTTATGCACTGGGCGTTGCATCAACCAGTCAGAGGTAGTGTTTTCAGAATTTTAAGAATGTGTTTTATGAAATTGTCTCTTTTATGCATATTTACCGAGTCCATAGAAACTTTTTCTAGAAAGAAATAAAAATAAATTTATTGCTTTGTTACAGGAAAGAACAGAGAGAGAGAGATTTATAAACTAAATATATACTAAAGCAAAAGGCCTATCTCAGCTTATGCTGCAACCACAGAGTGATTGCAGCGCTGGTTTTCCTTTCCAGGCCTTGACTAAAACTAAACTAAACTAATAAAACTATCTAATTAAATTTACGCATCAGCTACTAAATACAACAACACATATACTACGAACACAGAACTTAAAATATTTAAAAGGATTGTACACACACACACAAAAAAAAAGAAATAGACTAAACAAGAAGATGTTAAAAAAATTAAGAAGTAGAAGGAAAGTCTGTATGCGTCTACAAAGAAAATATTTTTTTTATATTTCTCAAGTACCAACTTTAATTTGCATTATCTTTAATTAGTTTTTAATTTCGTCTGGGTTGCATTTTGAATTCATTGTTACTTAGAAACTTTTTGTACATATTTTTCGAATTGATGGACCTGATATTGTGTGCACTGCAACACAATAGCCAATTTTCAGTTACGTGTCAAAATGTGAATATAATTTGACTCTCTCTTTGTCGACCAAACACCGAACGCTTACAAAGTAGGACCCCTAACGACTTGGATGTCGAGTGTGCGAATTAATTTCGATGCCATTAGCACAAATGGTCAGTTGCGGGGACAATTAGTCTGTCGCCATGTTCGCATTCTAATGTCTTGCGGTTGTGTTTACAGGTGACCATTTTTTGCTCGCAGTTATGTTTACGCCATTAGCATTGGCAATGACTATGGTTATGTTGACCGCATCTTGAGCTTGAAATATGTAACATATTATACGACATAATCATAACAGTTTTCATTCAGCAGGTGACGCTAGAAAACGATCGTATTCATCGCCTTACTGTGACGTCTGTGGAATGGTAGAAGACGTTTACCATATCTTGAAGAAATGTGCGCGGATCCAACTAGAAAGAGGAATAATTATAGAAAATAAGTTAGATTTAAGGATCTGAAACAACATTTTTTCGCTTCCGGTTTCAGTGGGCGGAAGAATGCTTGCGGGTGTTGTTAGCCTTAGGTTTTAAGGAAATTATTTTGTTTAGCCTCTATAGCTGGGGAGTCATGTTTTTTTTTATTGGAACCAACCTCCTAAATACATAAAGACTAATAAAATATCATACTTAAGTATTTGAACCATGGATGGTTTTGGTCTATGTGAATTTACGCTTCAAGCTTCTCGCCTATTAAATGTCGCAAGCTGGTTTCATATTATATATAAGTGAAGCAAAAACTTTGTTCCCCTTTTTACCAAAATTGTGTGGACGGCGGAGTATGAAATTTCGCACACTTTTAGTTTACATAGAGAAAAACTGCAGAATGTTAATATGTTTTTAAAATTTTAATTAATTTTGGTAGAATCGCCACTGGGTGACCACTAGTTTCTTTAAATCAGCTTTCGTAAAACAGCTCTTATTTTCATGATCGCAATACCTGACAAGTTTATGTTCGTTTTTGCCGGTGTTAGAATGTGCATTATTTCGCGCGGGCGATCCATTTGCGTGCTGTTCACGTCTGTCGGAGATAGGCGGAGCTATTTTCTGTGTTCGGCGCACGCGCACGCCACGGAATCAGAAGAAAAATCGACCGAGCGCCGAACTATTGAAACTACACAGAAAAATTGATTTTTGCAAAGTAAACTTTATTTTGAGAGTTTTCTCAACGCTTAAATAAGTTTAACTAAGCTCAGTGAGGCTCATAACTTATATTTTGTGTAAGAATAGTAAAAACTCACAAGTAACAATATTTGAAATAAAAATAAAAAGATAGAAATGTAAATTCATTGCTTGAAGTAATGAACAGAAATTTATAAACGAAATATATACGAAAGTAAAAGGCCTATCTCAGCTTATGCTGCAACCACAGAGTAATTACAGCGCTGGTTTTCAGAGTTTATTTATGTCCTAAACAACAAGCAGTATTAAGAACGCCGTGTTGGTGAAAAAGTAATCATTATTACATTATTATCAAAGCACTTAACTGTTTATTTGTAGCTCAAAACTGTATGATCTTCACATTATTGAGTAGGATTGCCACCTTACCCTACGGCTATTATTATAGCTAAAAATTACGTTCGCATTTGGAATAGAGTCGTCAACCAATATTTCTTTTTAATTTCAACTCAACGCTAGCATTCCAGCTCTGTCTATCTCTTTATTCACTCAATGTAATCAACGCGCATGCGCGGGCCCAGCCTCATGCTAGCAAATACAAAGAGTAGACACTATCACAAAACGCATCAATGCAAACTAGTTAGAAGTCGTGCGAGGAACCTATAACATACAATGTAAATCAACGAATCTTTCTTTGTTAATCAAACTTGAAAAGTAACAATGACTGTATTTAGGTACAGTCTTCTAAAAACATTTAGATTTGTCGTGGTTGTTTTACAATCTATTTTTGTTTTATTTTTGTTGTCTGTCACATCGATTTACGAGTACGTATAATAAGTCCGTCAAGGTTTACACGGACCCCCGAACTTGATAAATGAAAAGTTGGTTTTCAGTCAAATCGTTTTAAATTTTGATAAAGTATCGTTTACAATTTTCATACATCGAGTCCTTTATTTTCGCGCACGCTACAGATGAGTGTGAACTAAGGTAATACTACTAAACTGGGTATAGGGAGGTATAATGGTCTATGTTCTACCTATGTTTTAATATTTATAATTTTTAGAGTTCCGTACCCACAGTGGCACCCTTTGTATCAGAGCTGTACCTTTTAAAAGGTAATCTTCTAAAATCTTGTGTTAAATATTGTACGACGGTACGGAACCCTTTGTGAGCAAGCTAGACTCGAACTTGGCAGTTTAATAATAAATTGAGTATTTTTTATTCAATATAAATTATGATAATGACATCACTATGACATACATATTTCATCAGAAGTACAAAGATGTTATAATATTAACAGACCCACAAAGAAGATTATTTGAAAAAAATTTGAATGAACACACATGTATTCCATCTATCTAAGCTGTAGTTAACATTGAAGTAGACCAACGACCTGGGTTCACTCCACCACACATTAGCTAAGAACGTAATCTACTTATGCATACCATCACCAGACTAAACCTAGGTCACCGCAAGATAGATAATTAACCTGAGGTTAAGTTGATCATAACGTAACATTCAGGTTAACTAAGTCTCATTAGGTTAATGGGCTTCTCACATGAAATGTTCTGGAATAGTGATTATTAATCAGAAACAATAGTTTGTGTTTACGTCTTCAGTCTATCTCTTAGATTTCGTTGTCAGCTGCTTATACGACATATGAGACTACAAACACACACCGTCCCAAAGCAGCCAGGCGCTTACCGCAACTATCGGCACATTCCGGGCTGATTCTCTCCGCTTCTTACAACACAAATCAACGCCTTAAACCAAAGCCGAGTCAAAGCGGGCGCTTTAGGGCTAGTTGGTACAAAAATCTTAGCATGTTGAGCGCCTTTTGTACTCGATAAACTGTCTAGAATAGTTTAGATGAAGCTGTAGTGTGTAGGACCAACTCCATCAAGTCCATTCGAGAAAAAAGAGTCGACGATGTACTTTTAATGAACCGACTCGCCGCGCTTGGCAGGCAGATTTCTTATCACAGTAAGATGTTGTTGATACGTATTGCTGCCCATCTCCTGATACTCTTAGTTTACCTTTAATCTCTTTTTACGACACTTAATGACATGGTGTGATCTTATTTTAAAGACACACGTCCAACCAACCATACACAGAATGGGATTTCCTTGAGGCGATTTGTAAATTATATTTGCTGCGGCTGAAAGACGGGTGTTTCTATTCCTGTTTGAGAGCATCACTTTTCGGAATGTTTTGAAATTCTCGATATATTGAAACTGTGTCTGAAAGTGGGACATTTGGGTGATAAATGAACGTAAATTTTACTTCCATCAACATAGGACTGTATAATTAATCACAACATTAAATATATTGCCGTGGTCAGTCCATTCATGGAATATCTATTGCCTTGCACCGAGACTGGGCTCGGAGTCTCGTACATACTAAACTAGTATAAAAGGGCTCTTTACATGGTAAGTCACGTATGACCACCGCGTGACAACTTTCTATTTTACCTTCCTGATTCACTTATTTGCCTTTTATCGCTAACCTACTTTTTGTAGTTTGGTATTTATCATTTAAATTTATTTATTAATTTGACATTTTTAAGTTTTTCCTTGTACTCAGTCTAGTTATAATAAAGCCGTAGGATGGATCGAGCTTACGAAGAAATCATTGATTTAAGGTAATTTTTGTTACTGGAACACAACAGTGCTGTAAATACTGCTGTTCCGCCGCAGATTAAGACAGTATGAATTACATTGATATGAAAAGCCAGGCGGCCGTTAAATCCTTTTAGCATCAGGTCTAATTTTCCAAAGTGATAGATCCCTATTAGATATGTCAGATAAATGTAGATTAAACTTTTATATAGAAAAAACGAAATTTATTATTTATTCTATACCTACATGAAATAGCAACTAATCCACAAATGCCGAATTAATTTCTAAATCAAATACTCCACCGAGTTTGGTTTTTAACACCTAAAACATGTACAGTACTGTTATAGCGGTCTCACGGTGCTCTAAATGTGAAGTGCTTTACTGTATGCCTTATTCAAGTTGATGGACCGTTTCACTCTAAATAAAGTATTATAACATCTAGTTTCATAGTGATCTTGTAATACTCTCGTTCAGAACATTGGTTGTCGTAAACGATCATTTATTACTCTCACACCGATCAACACAAAACCGATTAAAATTAATTAATTACTGAGGTTTATGTTAATTCTTCTGTAATGTTCACCGCGACCACATTATGAAATAGATATCGTGAGACGTTATAGGAAGCTTTATACAAATGACGTCACAAGAACCTTCGGTGATGTTGTACGCACGGCTACAGGTCAAGCTATACATTTCCAGTATAAGTTGAGCTAGCATCGTGCGGGAGTACATTCAATGCGAGGCCATCGTATACTGGATAAATTTAGCTTGATGTGTAGCTGTGTATACGTACGACGTCTAGGCCACTCTTGGAAGACTTTTTCGAAATTATTGTTACATCACTTCAATTTTTTGTGGTTTGTAAGTTGTAATTTGTTCAATTTATGAAATCGTCTTAGAAATCAAAAAATGAAAGTTAGGAGGTCCACGCAGAATTAATGGACAATCAGTCGAAAAATTATTTTAATAACTGTTATTTGTTGTAAATTAAATCATTGACATTTTACTAATACTTTCACGTAGTACGCGAGAAAATAAACTCTTATGTTACTGATGTGACATATTTCATTTGGCGGGTCAGACCGGCTTTAGGCGCGGCGACGCACAGTGGTGCAATTTGTATGGGAACGTATAAGATAATATTGTTATACTGTTAATACTTGTTAATACGAGAATTTTACTAGAAAATATGTCATTTCGCATACATTTTCATGTTACATTTTATACTTCCAGCTTAATTCATCTGTAAATAGCTTCTTCATTGTTGTTCTAATTAATTTTTAAGAAATCATTAATAAATTATAAATCGGTGTGGTTTAGGAATCAATCTATATCTTCTCGTCGTAAAATGCAAATAAGGAAAGATTTCTGGGACAAGCAACAACGTCCTTCTGGTACCCCTGCTTGATCTCAGTGCGATCTGCTTACCGTGGTGAGCGAACCCTTTCATGGAAAGCTCTTTCATCGTAGAGCCAAATAAGAGAGACACAGAAAGAGAAATCAAAACTAGAGGTTTAAACGGAAAGGTAGAAAACATGAACGTGTAAGTTCAGTGGCGTGGGAAGAATTTAACGCGAACTAGCAAATCCATGTTAATTAAAATATGTTATACACATAGTAGCAAGTGAATTGACCATAAATAGTAATTTGTGCGAGTGAATGTAGCAATAAACAACCAACAGTTGGATTGGTAGACTTGGTTATCGCGTAGCTTTCTTGGGAGGTTAGATTGTAGCGAAAGGATACCAAGGAGATACTCGTAGATACTTGCATTGAGAGCTTTCTACGTACCGTTCAACAACATAATATGTTGAGAATGTACGAATTATTGTATAAAGAGACGCAGGGTATTCCTTAGGGACATTAGGCATCCTAACACAGCTCTATTAGTGCTTTATTTCAGATGTAGAAGCGAAACAACGATTTTTCAAATTATTGAATCATCATAATCTTTTAAATCAAGTGGCATTTTAAACGAAACTAAGATGATGATTTTCATGATGATCCCGTGCTCACTACTGTGTGTAGAAGTCGTCACATTTAAAATATTAAAATGTAATCACAAAATTGTGACTGTTCATATAAAAGTGACTGTTGACTTGGTTGTGAAAGGTCTTGTGAAGAGGAATTAAAAATTGATATTTTGTTGTTGTTTCAAAAACACTACATTATTGATTATAAGAACTAAATTCTTTAAATATATGAACAAATTAAACAATATTAAATTTGACTGCAAATATCTTCGACTAACAAGTTCACCTTTTTAAATCCAATTTAATGATTAATAATAGTAATTCACATCAACGTTTTTAACAACCATACAATAGAGTTCTTTATAGTTTTTCGCTTGACATATAGTCATAGCTATCTCATACCCGCACGCGCACATAACCGTAAAGACTAGACCAGGGATGGCGGACCTTTAGGTATCAACGTGCCATTTTTCAAAAGAAATGTTTAATGAAGTCATAGACGTGCCATCAAATAATTTTGACTTTCTGATTATTGGGAAATAATAATAATAAATACTATCAACTCAAAACATTTACTTACCACAACAAAATAGCAACATTTTACCTCTAGAATGTTTCAATTATAAGCGTAATTAATATTTAAGGCGATCCACCTCCATCAAAGTAAATCACAATTTTCAGTTTAAACAATTTTTTTCGATTATTATTCAAAGCGCCATCTATGAACCATTAGCTGCGTAACTACTATTGTAGCTAACTTTAAAGTTGTAAATTAACAATATTTATTTCGCGACACTATAATTTCATCTCCTACTTTTAGGTTATTACTTATCAAAGCTAGCTATTCTATTTTAAAAGATTATGGCAACAGAAATTTAGTATGGAAGCATTCGTAATGGGATATGGGAGGGAGGGATAGCGTTAATACGCGTTCGCTAGTCATATAATATCTACTTTTTTTCGTATGGCATAATCAATTTCGTGATCAGTGACGTGCCAAAAATATTGTCTCGCGTGCCATTGATGGCACGCGTGCCATTGATGGCACGCGTGCCAATGGTTCGCCATCCCTGGACTAGACCATGATATTTGAAAATATGATGATCTGTGTAATGGTCGCAAATTAAAAAGACCCAAAAGAAATAGGTATAATTTAAACACCAAGTATGCATTACAGAAGGCATATCTAAAGTATAATTACATAGACACTGCAACAGGCGTCAGCTTTTACGAATATTTGAATTTCTTTTAGATTTTAATGGCTAAATTTATACTTGGAGTACGGATGTACTTTTAAAAACTTCGTTTTTTAAATTATTATCGAAGGCTATCCGCTATGTTATCTTGTACCGTTATAATGTTAAAATTTTAAAATCGAGTGCATGAGTGTTTGGTATGTTTTACTATTTCAGCTAGTTTGTAAATGAAATAAACCAACTTTTACAATTTAAAAAAAATTCTCGTCGAATATACTATTTATGTAGTAAATAAGGTACTAGATTGAAGTTTCAAACAAATATATGTTTTGTTTCAGAACGAGTGAGCTGGTGGCGCTGGTGGCGGTGTCATGTACACTGTTCCTGTTCCTACACACGAGAGACCTCAGCACCAAACTCCGGCGCATGCAGCAACTCAACGATGACGTCACCGCATTCAACCACCTCACAGACAGTGAGTACTTTTTCGCCTTCCTAATTACAACGGGAGCAAAATGAGAATAATTTTAATGGGTGCGCGAGTTGACTGCCTCTATGTTATAAGGAAAACATCCTATCAACTATAGATGAAACGGTTACACTTATTTGCCAGAAATATACCTTCCAATGATTTATTGATCTGGTAAGTGACAGATCAATGACGTCACTATAAATATAAAATTGTGATCAAATTTTAATTTTTGAATAAGCTATTGTGTTGGTGGTAAAACAATGAACTGGATTTTTTTATTCTGAAACAAATCTTCCAACAATAAAAGAAATTACAATCAATTTAAATCTTTATGAATGTTGAAGTTACACACATACACATTTTTTACAAATACATACATAGATTATAATTGACAGAAAAGAATAAATATATGTAGAGCTCATTGATGTTTACATATGCTTTATTCTTATATGTAATACATGTATTCGAGAGGCTATTTTTACAAGTACAGACAATCATGTCTGAAACGTTTCAATTTCAAAGAAATGAAATCTTTTCAAACGGTCGATCTAACAACAAAACTCTCTTACTCATTATTTCATACTCGTTATGTTATTAAATGAAACTAACAAAACTATTAAGTTAACGATTGGACGCATGCTATTGAATAAAAAAATATAACAAGTGCTTTTATAACGATACTGACAGCGCGTGAAATGAAGAGTAACATTCGAGATATGTTTAACTATTGACTCGATGAATATAATTAAATTGTACTTAACGAGGCAGTTCCACTTATGTGTATACGATGAATTGAATTTGATTTTTGTGACACGCGACAACCTTTTGATAATTTTCAACATATATTTTATTAAGTGATACAGTTAATGTAGTATTAATGTCATTTTTAGATCAGATTTAGTTATGATAGCATCTTTGAATTATGTCTTAGCACAAAGTTATAGAACACTAGGTACAAGTTGTCAGAATCGTTAAGAAATACATTCGATAAAAGCTTGACGCCCTTATCGACAACAAGTGATTGCACATTTTCAACCGACTTAAAAAAGAAGGAGGTTCTCAATTCGACGATATGTTTTTTTGTTTGTGTGTGTATGCTATGCTATAACTCTGTCAATTATGAATAGATTTTAGTGGTTCTTTTTTGTTTGGTAGGTGAAGGAAAACATCGTGAGGAAACCTGCATGTCTTGAACATTCATGTGAAGTCCACCGATCCGCACTGGGCCCGCGTGGTGGACTATGGCCCATACACTCTCTGTAGGAGAGTAGGCCTGAGCCCCTCCAGTGGGGACATATATAGGCTGTTGATGATGATGATGAGGTCATACTTCAGAGGTGGTCCCATATAAATTTTATTGAAATTGATGAGAAAATCTACAAAAACTATGGTTTTAACCTGTTATTAACCTGTGTTTTTACCTGTAAAGGTAATAAACATTTTAGGTGATGAATGTTGAAGACTTTTAGGGCAGTTGAAGTCGGCTCCTTCGTTACTTTTGAACACGTTAATTATTTTTTAATTTAAATTAAGTATGTGTTAAAATACCCTGTTGGCACCCCTGAATTCTGATACTCTTTTTGTTGGTACCTATGAACAAGGTTAAAGCCGAAGTGCAAACCATTGTACATCAAAAGGTTTAATTTTTTCTTAATCATCTACTTAATAATACGCAGTGAAATCTGATGTAAAATACGACCAAATTAAAATAGTAAATAATGAAAAAAGATTGATTAAGATAATCATTTTCTCTATCTGATATCTCGGATAAGCTTTCTCTACGATCCATGACAGTCATATCCAGCGGCTGTGAACTTGTGTGTGTCGATTAGAACGTTAGTTTCTGCTACATGATACATCTGCGACTTCCGTTCATCGTCAGTAGCACCATCACACTTAGACTCAGTAAAGATGGAGAAAGTAGGAGAAAGGATAAACAATTATTGAATTTTGTGACTGAGTGTACGGATGCACTTGAAATGCATCGCCCTGTCTCGGCATCTCGTTCGACTTTCACTAACACGAAAAAATAATTTCATGGCGTCCGCCTCCGTACCACGATACCGTTCACTGATTCTCAGCAGTCTCTTTTTACTCACTCCCTGGGAAAACACGAATCGATTAACGCAGACTCTGTTTTTCTAACTGTCCGTTCCACTTGAATTGATCTATTTAAATAAAATGGATTACTGTGAGTAAATTGCTATCATCCGCGTCATTTCTCGGTGCGCAATAGCGGTAATATCAATACCGCAGGCTAATAAGGCTTGGTGGTATGTTAGCATGTCGGCGGCGGCGACCACAGCATGCGGTAGGACGGACATGCGCCGGCGCACGTCTGAAAAGTCGCGCCGCTTCCTTATTGAGTGCTCTCGATTGCTTCGAATTGCACATAGGCTCGTACGTTCAGGGAAATGAGATCTTATCTATAAATTATATTATTATCCTTGGAGTAGACTATACATAAGTGGTTAGGCGCTAATGTAGAGTGAAATTAATTATCGCGTACATATATGCTGTTACACATCAGCACATTGGGTACAGTTTGATTTGTAATCAGGCGGTAAATTCAAATCAGTGTATTAATTTTTATCACTTAATTATTTCTCGTCCCTTTTTTGTAAAATTGTATTTAGCAATCTGCAAAATTAACACAACTTTTAATCCACTCAAATCCTCAGACATCTAAAACAGTTACCGAATTATTTTACACCCATCAGTTATCTGTTAAACACAACAATTATGTCCATGATTGACGGGTACAACACCACGGCGTGTTATATCGTCGGCCGTCAAATTACCCCTTTAGTGATGAACCCTATCATATCGTTGCATAACACGGGTCATTATGATGATAAACGGTCACGGTTGACCACATGGGGAAGTTCGTAGACCGCTCAGAATACGTAGAATGTATAACAAGTTTGTTTAGCTTTGCTTTTAGAATGTGGAGGATGTATTTTTACGATTGCAATGAAATATTGTTCTTACTTCATTGAAAATATTTAATGTCGCAATATGATTTTTCTTACGTTTAAATAAAACCGAAAAAGGGGAAATGTATGCTTGTAAGGTATTTTGAGTTTTATAGTCGAGTTGAATCATTGTTTATACCTGTACACTCGAGTACAAAAATACTAACCGACTTTTGTACCAAGTCATATATTCACCTTAAATAATTTTTTTCACTTTTCACATTTATCACAATACACTGCATAGTAACAAGTAATGTTGAATGTGAGGTGGTACAATAACTTTGTCCTATTTCTATTTCTGTACTAGAGTGTATCTGTATCTGCCCTTTTGTGGATTGTTCATCATTCAAAGGGCAAAATAATAGAGGATGCTCAACTTCTTCTATAACTTACACTTACAAACCCAATCCACCATTACTGTAATCCAAGTCAAAATCCAGTCGTCAACTGTAGGTATAAAAATGAGTTTCCATTGAAATTAAAACTATGCTTAATTACAATTTATAACGGAGTATGACGAAATGAAACGAAACGACCTACTGACTTATTTTGTTTCCTTACAGATAATCAATTATGATAGTCCGTGGTTAAAAGCGTTACAAAATTATACCCCTTGTGAGGTGGAGTGGACAGGCGTAAAGAGTTGCGTGCGCGCCGCCCAGTCCCGTTAAATGTCTGTGGTCGCGCACTAGATTACGATTTACTACCTTTGTCTGGCGCACTATGGATTTACTTACGTGCTCTTTTTAAGCGGTGGTCGCATTTAAATCCGTCTTAAATAGACGTTATGTCTATTGTCAGCTTCGCCACAAAGTCATTTAGATCTTGCGATTCAAAAGCAAGCGAAGCAAGAGTAATTTGAGCACTTTAGTTTTCATTGCCATATGTCTTGACATACGGGTTTGATGTGCCGAATTTGTTAAACCTCCCAAAATTAGATAGATAGTACATATAATATTGTTTGCTCAGTTCCATTATCAGCTACGGCATGAACTATGTCGTATGCGGCTTTGTCCAAAATCATCATGTCAAACGTCAAAGCAGTAGGAAATGAAAATTTATTAATATGATATTTATAATATTAAATATAATAGTTAATTTTAGATTCTAGGTAATAGTTACATATTGACTATAATATATAAGCAGCTAATATATAACTAATAATTTGACACAAACCGTAAACAATAATTCCATAAATACGCTTATGAATAAATAATAATACTATAACGTAACTAATGGCAGATCCAAAAGGAAAAACAAAAGCGTAGTGAAACGTTTGGGCATCTTCGCTTGGGATGCGCAGATTGCTCAGCGCCCCGCGGCGGACGCGAGCGCGGGCGGGTACATCCCTGAACTCTAGCTCGTGATAAAATATAGAAATAAATTTCTCTATACATTGATCATCTAAAGTTCTCTGTACAGTATCAACACAAAACCAGGCACGTGCGTACCTTTTTTAAAATAAATAAAATGTATAGATAACAATGTGTATTTCGATGACCATAAATACTATTATGGTAAAGCAAACAATTATGGAATTACTATTTCAAGGTGTCTCTAAATGATGGACAGATCTAATTGACAGTGCCTTTATAATTTAGAGCTGTAGAGTCTTGTAATGAGCATATCACATCACATTTCATCACATCACACGTCTCAGCTTTAAAATAGATCCACCCCATGTCATACCACGGGTGTCGCAAAAGGTGATTAATATATTCAAGAGATGAGCGGTAGCATCTATTTAACGATAACATCAATTCACAATCGTCCTGCGTCTGTAACAGAAAACTCGCGACATACTCGTAAAGCTACAAATTTGTTCTACATCTAGAGACAGAGTTGACATAATAAGGGTTTTCATGGTTGACTGTGGAACTGAAAAAACCGTAAAGGAAAGCAAATACTTCTGCTGCAGCGAACAAACTATAAAAGGAAAAGATTTATTGTACGTGACAGACAGCCTAACAAAATAAGTAAACACCAACTCAGTAAGTACTGTTATTCGGATGAATAGGTTTTACGTTCCGCCAATTTGCTTCATAGGAAACAGAGCAGATAGAATTATCTGAATTCTTAGAAAACAAATAGCTGCAGGTGGCACATTCTTAGTCAAGTTTCTATGCTATAAAGCTGATATTACAATATAGCTACAATAAATATTACCTTCAATCGCTAAAGGGTATTATAGAACTAGAGTACGCTTTCAAAGCAGACCTGTCAGTTGCTTGAAGATTTATGAAATTTGTAACACAAAATAGGACCATGCTTTAAGTTTACGACTAACATAAATCATGCAATAATTTTATTTTACTGGAAGCCTGTACACGGGTGTATCTCGTCGGAAGTGGTTTATGGCCGCGATATGTGTATTGTAAAGTTATTTATGCATCTGAAGGGAGAAAGTTGATATAAAGTTTCTAGGAATATTCAGCGGAAGATCTGCGAGTGGCAAAGTGCGCGATTGTGTTGTAAAGCGCAATTTTTTAGTATCATCATCACACCGCACATCACATCAATCTAATTCTGAGGCGCTTATTATTTCAGTTACAGTTGTCTCGCAGATAGCTTATAAGTTTCCATTACAATATAAAACATTTATTAGTTTCATCATTTTAAATGATTCGATACATATTATAAACTATGTTGGATGTTTTATATCAAATAACATTCTTTCCTTATCATCAGTAAATAAATATATATGTAACGTATTAAAAGTTTTTCTTAAAAAAACATACGGGGTAGTCTTTGGGCTTCCAGACTCATGGTCCCCCGTGATATGAAAAGTTTATTGCCTGAAATAAAGTAATAATAAAATACGACACCAAATGAAAGAATATGTATGTAGGGCGAAACGGTCTTAGGCCTAGAATGATGAGGACGAAATTCTTCAAATATCAGCTCACCGCATTGAAGATGCAATCTCATTTATTGCATCCCAGTATTGCATCTAGCAGTGCAATGTCCATTCCCTATTGTCTATTGAAAGGGCGGTCGTTGACCTGGCGGGACTGCGGGGCCGGCTCGAAGGACCCGGAAGGCTTGACTACCTCCCATCGTTCTACAGATTGTTACATTGTGACATGTACAGAATTCAGAGTACCTCTACACGGACGCAATTTAAATTGGATCCGATATGACTCCTAGAATTTGTAGCTTATTGTGGTTTTGATGTTCTTTTATGTCAATCACTTCGTTAGCTTATTTTTTAGCATTTGGTACCAGCAATATTGTACGGAAATTGAATCATGTACCCTGTCTAATATTTGGCAGCTTGTAAAATCAGTATAATTTTGTACTTAAAGTTGTTTGATCAAGTAAAATTTCCAACTAAAGTATCGAAAACTTTTAAAATATCTTGTGAATTTTAGGGCAAACATTCAATAAAACAATTTTAAATAACATTGCCGATTTCTGATTGGTTGGTTTTACTCGATTCAATTGTTCTTTAAATACATTAAAATATAAAATCAACAACTCAATTAACAATGTGATAGATTAGATTGAATTTTGTTCGGTAGCAAAATGGTTCACCGATACATTATAAGTTTTAGCTTCGTGGAAACTAAGATGTGCGTATGTATTCGTATTTGAACATCTGTGTCTATGGACCTGCCATTACAGTAAGTTCGAGCGCGTTGATGTCTTTACTATCGCGCAATAAACACGCCTCGTAGGGTCGTTGGTAGTCGTAGATTCTTGGTTTAGTGTGGTAAATTATAATAGCAATACTATTGTTTTGCTTTTACAACATTAGAAATTATCTGAAAATGTAGAGTAGACAGATGCCACATTTATAGGTCATCGGTGTTCTTGGTTTTATGTTCTATGTATGTACAAAAACACAGCTCTTTCATGGGTGTATAATAAATTGTGGACTTTAGCCGATTTGAAAATGAATGGACATAATAATTTTGCTTTGTGTTTGAGAAGGCAATAGAGTACAAACATTCATGCGGCAGCTATTTGTCTATAAGATGTTTTTAAAGTCAATTTACTAATTATACTTTTATCACGTTAGACAGTGCATATTTTGACGAAAACTAGCAATATAAATTCAGCGAAAAAATTATGTCTTCTCATAATGTCGCTGTTCTCAAATTTACTCAGTTTTGACGGTAACAATATGTAAGCTTAGTACTTCGCACTGCAATAATACTGTATAAATTAATTGTAATATATATATATAATGAACACGCTTGGGAATGGGTAGCACACGGACGTTCTTCATGCCTACACAACCTAAACTATAGACAAAAGAGGATACAATCATAATGTAGCCTAAACGCATATCCTTCCGGAATATCACCTGAAATTATTTAAATAAATTTAAAAAATCCAATAGAAGTCCCGCCTTCATCGATGCTGTAGGCGTCTTGACTTCCGTGACAGCGTGATCGATACGACTTGAAACGCTAGAAGTGGAGCAATAAAGAAGTCATTTGTAGTATACCTGAATAGCTAAAAAATACTCACCAGTTGAAGTTTTTCCCTTGACGATAAATTACGAAAAAGGAAATAATGGATCCTTAAGACTTCGTAATTATTAAACTAAAACTAGAGAGAACTGAAACTATTCAAAACTGTTACAGTGTTAGCCGTATTGTGTGTACGGTAACATAACATAGCTGAAACGAATAATATACCACATACCAAGTTAGAAAATAGTAAACAACAACCAAACATACGTATTTACCCTCCTACTTTTCCTCGTTAGTTACAGAAAATTTTAAAGTAGAAAGGGTTAAATTTTTATTAAAAGTAAATGGTGAAGTTAACGACAATTTAATTCAAAAATAAATTATGTGGCATTTCGATTAGAGTTCCTTCTTTTGAGTGTGCCTAGATATTGCTAATTCAATTAGGTCACGAGATCCTAAACATTAAAATAACTTCTTTATCGCCCGATCAAGTCATTGCATAAAATGTTTAACAAATGGCGTCTCGGAAATGCTGTACTAGGAAAGTTTGCTTTCAGTTTACGTAAGTGGTCATAATAAATCAATGTTATATGTAAGATCATTGATTTATTAAGTTAGAGAATACAAAACACTTGAGGAAGAAACTACATCGATAGTATTTGGTCTGTCATTAATTTTATAACTTCATATAATCCGTCGGTAGCGCTATTCTAAATAGTAGTTCTTTTGGTAGTGAGCTCGACTACGTGGACTTCAGATATTAACTCATGTGAACCACTTAATAGACCGGATTGAAAAGTTGCCTGCGACTTATATTATTCACATTTATTACACGAGTATTTGTATTATAGTATTGTATTGTGTATGTATTTGTATTATGTATTGTAGTCCGCTGCTCTACATAGATCAGTACTGACATGTAAAACATCTACTAATAGAGTAAAAATATTTTACTAGCGGTAAATAAGCAATTCATTCGGTTTTTAACGTACGCATTAGATTCTGTGAGCATCAGTCTCACGCACTTGCTTGCTTGCACGGACGTCGATTTATCACAATCTTGCCGTTCCGTAGAAAGTGAATGTTGCCCGCGAATTATTCTCTTTTATCTCTATTAATGGTATAACATTAAAGATTACGCTATAAGCTACTACGTACATCCTTTTATTACTTTATCTTAGTTTTAGTATTAATATGTCTAGTTTTAAATTCAATTCAATCAGAAAAGTAGTTTTCTACGGCAAATTAAATTCTATATTTAAATTACACATTGGTAAGTTCTGGGGTTCTGGATAAAGAAAGTAAAGTGCTCTGTAAAGTAAGTCATAAAAGGAATAATTCTTTCGTTTTTCTTATACTTTCAATTGCGATGAATATCGTTATGACATCGATTTCAAATGTGAAAGTTTGGATGTTTGTGACTTAAACTCTTATACATGTCTGAACGGATTTACGTATTTGGTACAAAAATATAATTAGATGATGTATCCCAGAGATATTATCTCTATATCCCAGTAATTTTCTAATGCGATGAATTCCAAATACGTTAGCTAAAGCTTTTGAACTTAATTATTTTATGCAACTTAATAAGCTGATGCATAATTCATTATTCTAGAAGTAGTGTTTATCAATTATTTCAAGGTAGACGTAAAATAATGTTCGTTGGTTTTGCTTAAGTTCAACTAATATGAAAACGAATAATATATGTCTCCTTTCTTAAAACTAACTACCCCATAAACCCAAGCAAATCTGTTAACCAAGTTTCAAGAAGTTATTAAAGTCATAGACAATTATATTACCTATAAAACGTTTATGTCCTAACCTGAACATTTCTATGGACAACTGGTAAATAGCGGATTTATTTTCCCACTTTATTGTAGCTATTTTCTGGGATTGCTTTATTAGAATGTCTCATTTAACGTTGTTTCTATTTCCATCTGCTTCTCTTCGATGCTCCGAGGTCGCGAGTTCCATTTCCTGCAATCTATCTTTCTATATACACATTTAACGACTATTACTTAGAAGGTATTTGCAATTTATTATGTTCGATTCAAAATAAGATTTCCGTCACCTGTCTCAATTCGTCATTCAAATATTACGTAACGGCCATTTTTTATAACAAAATGTTCTCAGAATGCTGCAGAGTACAAATGGCTAAAGATTCCACATTGACATTACCTTTTTTAATCGATTCATTTTTGCAAACCGAAAGCCATTTTAACCAATGGCAAAGAAACAACGGTTCTAAACAAAATGTTCCGGATTGATCTTGTATTTTCCTGCGAGGCGTGGAATTCGTGGCTGCGGTACGGTACCGCGCGCTGCGCCTGCGACGGTCGCAGTCACGCCTCTAATATCATTACCATGGAGCACTCCCGTGAAATTTACAAGTATAACAACTTCTTGATATTAAAACCGAAGACTCCTCACTACTTTTACTATTTGTACTTGTACTTACTAACTTAGGCTAGAAATGTACAAACACATGATGGAATTATTTAATTCTGAATAAATATGATTTGATTTGATTTGACTACCCTACCCAGAAGTAGGTTACAGCACTTAGTTAAAGTTCAGTTTTATTTTAGTTCTTTATTGCGTTCTCTTGCAAGACAAATATCGGAGTTTTAAATTGTTAGGTAACCGAAAGTAGACGGAGCATAAAAATAACGTTTAAGTTCCATCTTTTAATATCATTTTAGAGCGAGTTACGTACTGTAAGTAAATATATTTTATTTCTTACGTCAGTTTTTCTTTTGAACAACTGTTGTAATGCTGTACTTTCTTTTAATGCCTCTTCTCAAAACTTTGTGTAACCGAGCATGGCATCTGATCGCAGGCCCTTTCACCGTGTCATCAATTATGCATTACATTTTAATCATCGCACTTTTCATTACATAAGTACAGGGTCCATATTTTTTTAACTCTATAAGCTATACCGGTTCGCTATAAGAGAGTGCGTATGAGGCTATAAAACAGACTCTTGGAATAATGCAGTATGTTAGTTTACCTGGAAAGGGTTTGTAGAGGATGTAGTAGTAATAATATTTCGTAGTATCAAACTCTACCAAGAAAAGGTGCAGAGAGATATTATAAAGCTGACTTATGAAGTTCAATGGAGTATTATTACTAAGGCCATTTAAATAAAAGGCTAAATGTGTAACAAATATTATACTGTAAATCGGGAAATGTAATTAACGCAAATACTAGTTGAAAGCAATATGGACTTTACATGTGCACTGCCATTTTTCTGGATATTTTTCAAAAATATTTACAATAGCTGACCCGACAGTCGCTATCCTGTCCAATTTTCAATTTTTTGGGCAACTTTTAAAACATTTTTTCCTTAAAACCTTAAAAAACCTTATTACTCACATTTTTTAAAAAGAACATCATTTTTCCAAATAGTTTTCCGGATAAAATTATAATAATGTATACTACAGCTACAGTGTGGAACATTACATAGTAATATAGTACTCATAGAGCACTAGAGTTGTATGGAATACATTATTGTTATTATAAATATGTATTAATTAACGCACGTAAATCTCGTTTCGTTATAGTTAATTATTATTACACAACAAATGGGTGTAATTTATGCGTTAAAATCTCATAATATATAAGTAGTTGGTAAACCAGAAAAGGGTTTTCATAATTAACTTCAGACATCGAAAGAGAACAAAAAAATAATATAAACTCCGGAATAACGGAGTCTCAAAGGTATTCGATAGCACTTTTACTGCTGTTTACTCGCTAAATAAAACCTTCAATTACGTCTTGAATAGGTACTTGATGCGTTATTCGCACTTAAAAGCTATCTAAGCTTTTACATAGATCGTAAAGCAGAATAGCCAAGATGAGGTCAGGAAATCTAGTAAGAGTTTAATTTATAATACGTAAGTGGTCACTATAACAAAATTATTAGTAATTTCCTATTCCCGTATACATCTATAACTCCAGTCTTAATATGACAACTAGTACACAAGTCTTGATGTCAGACTGCATATTTAATTACGTACAACCTTCTATATGTTTTTACAGCTTCAGACCAATATTTTAATAGTCACATTATTATCAGTAAACATTAAAACATTTCTTGTGCTTTTTAGCTGTAATGGATGACATCATTATCAATAAGTATCGATAAATTAATATTTCATTTATCATGAGATTGAATAGTTGTGTGGACGTTATTGATTCGCTAATTTTACAAATTTAATATAATAATGTATCACCAATGTCTAACTCTCATGAAACTCTAGTTTTTCGTTGTCGGCCTATATTCAACCGTAGAGTGTAGAAATGATTAATATTTTACGAAGTGTGATGAAAAATATGAAGTGATTTGATTGTAATAAAAATGTAACAAATAATATTTAGACCACAGTTTAAGAACCACTGTTCAAGGCATGTTCTAGGTTGACGCGTAACGCTGTCGACCAAACTGTCACCTAACTAACATCAGTGAGATTGTGGTCAAGCGCTGCTCTGTTCTTAATTTAAAAAAAGGACACACTGCTCCTGACTAATCCTTACACTACGAATTTCCAGAAGCTAAGTAAACTAAATATCTGTATTACATAGCAGTAGCACCGTGTGCAATGAAGGTCACAGTCAGGAGCATTCAGTAACCTTTCTCTCGATACTGCCGCCCTACTGCGACTATGAGCTGCACGATCCATGCAATCCATATAGCTCGCTATTTCACCTGGCGTATCGGATAACCTAAGAACTTGACTTTGCACTTACCTTAAGGCGATTCATAACGACAAAAGTCTTTTACCTACCTAAATTTCTTTTACCATAATATTCACAAAAAAATAAGATAAGAAAAAAAGAAGCCGGCTTTGCGCAGTAATTCATCAAAAATGTCATTGGATTATAATGCCGAGAAATGAATAATAGTGAACCACAATTATTTCCCGATATTATAATCCGATGTCCTGTTATGAGGTAATTACTAAAAGCCAGCTGTACTACAGATGTTTTAAAAGATTATGGTGAAAGAATATTGTATGAAAGCATTCTGGTTGAACTCACGTTAAATATAGTAAGTATATCACATTTTCATGTGACATAGATTATTCGTGGGTTTCAAGAATTATGTAGCTAAAGAGAATACTTGACCTAGATAGAAATATCCAAAGTCCTTTTCTATTTGCGCTACTTTCATCAGGATTTATTGGACATAAATATCTGAGACATTATAAATACGAAGTAGCCCTGCGTTTCATCATCAAGTCAAATGAATGACAAATGAAAATAAATACTTCCAAATTCTGATGACGCACCGAGCTTCTGGAGAGGGTAGATTACTTTTTTCAAGTCAACACAGATGAAGTCGCGGCCCAATGCTTGTAAGTATTATATAGGAGGCACGATCTTCACAACTTGTACCTCGTTAGTGCGACCGTGTATCGCTTAACCTATTGAACTTGGGTTTACTGTTTCCTTAAACGAACATTATCACCCATTTGTACGATATTAAGATTAGAGATCTAAGAGGTAAATCTTGGATACGACCGTTTGCCTTTCCGGAGATATACACACCTTAGTACGCTTTTAAGATAAGATTAGATGAGTTTTATCTTAAAGACTCATTAAGAACCATGCTTTCTGTATTCTGGTCAATATATAACTTGAAATATATTCGTATCTCTGTAACAAATTGTAAGCGTCACTTTGGTGATAAAAATCCGTTCTAGACATTTTATTTCTTCCGCCACTCATCAACAGTCTATAAGGTACAAGTACGAATTTATTCTGAAAATGTTTTAAATTTGGAAAAATACCTAATTTTAATCCATACTTATATTAGTAATGCACAAGTTTGTTTGTTCTTCCTTTACTTTATACATAATGAAAAGTCAGAATGACTTGATTTTTCGAATAGTGATATTTGAAGGGATGAAAAGGACATAGACTGCTTTTTAAGCCGATTGAACAAGTAGCTCTAGTGGGATAATCTCTGAAGTCCACGTCCGCGGGCAAAACGTAGTAAAAAAATATAAAAATTTAGTAGTCAAATATGTACTTCTATTGTATTTTTACGAATCATAAGATTCATTACCGAATTGAACATCAATTCATGTTATAAATAATTTATTATTTATTCTTGGCTTGTACTAATATTTTCATCTTATTGTGGATATAAAATTTTTAATAACAACTTAATCTATCTATCAACTTGCTTCCATTTGTCATACTCTTTGAGACCATTAAAATGACATTAAAGTAACGCTCAGCGTTTTTTCACATTTGTCGTAAAACGTTTCCTTTATTATTGTCCAGAGAATCGTGACTGTGTTACAGTCAAAGGCAGATAAACTGTCAAATATAGGTTTAACTAGTCATTGGGTGGAATACCATACCTTGGAATAAGATATACTCGTATTATATATTTATCATTGAGGAATGATTTTTTATTTATGATAGCTAATTTTTTATAATTTTTACTGTATTCTTTTATCTCTTCCTTTCTTTAATTTGTGAAGTTTGAACATGTTGGAATGCAGTCTTTTTTCAAATGATGCAATGTTAAGTTGAACTTTAAATGCTTCTAGTAGGTATGATAATTGTTCGTAAATAGTAACGTGTGTTTCAGAAACCTAAGACGTAACGTACGATAAATATATGTGATAGGATAGAGAAATGCATTTTGAATCTAACTTTTTCTGAATCTAGTTAAAAAATATATATTAAATTACTTTAAAATATTTGCTTAATCTTTCAGAATTTAAATTGAACTGGATTTGCTTAAATTAGACGATGTCACCTTTGCACAATACAATAAATAATTTTATGAATTGGATTTTGTAAAATCTAAGTCATCTGACATTTAGAATATTTTAATGGTCTTGCCTGCCAAAGGAGATATCTACACTAATATTATAAAGAGGAAAGTTTTGATTGTTTGTTTGTATTGGATAGGCTTCGAAACTACTGGACCGATTTGAAAAATTCTTTTACCATTAGAAGCCGACATTATCCCTGATGGACATAGGCTATATTTATTTAGTTAATACTATAAACGGGAAAGTAACACTGTCCTGTCCTGTTTGTCTCCTTGATATAACATGTTGCCTATGATATCGATATGTGAGAAGTAATTCTTTATTTAAGAGATTATTCTCTGAAGTCCACGTAACATTTCTAAATTTGATTTCAGCTGCTTGTGTTACTATTGACAAACAAAGCCACATGACAGTCACCAAACTCCTATCGTCAATTGAACATTAGTTTGGCGAAAGTTCCTCGTTTGACTACAACTCATATGGTCATACGTACCCCAGTTTATTTCAACTAGCGAGCGTGTGGCTTACCGGATGTGAAAAAACACAATTCAGATACAAGGACATCGACTTAAAATTACGTGTGTATAGACTCGTTAAGAGGGGCGTAAGAATTGTGTATGCACGTTAGTGTGTCTATGATATTTTTAATGTATGATGGGTTTGCACTTGGCCTTCATCTTACCGGATGGTGACGAGAATCGTTGGATAATAAGAGTGCGCACTCTAAAGTCTCAATCTAATAGGCGCTGGCTCTGATACCTTTCATACCGGAAGACAACACTATTGTTTGGCGGCAGACTTAGGTAACATGGTGGCAGCTAGCCCGACGGTCCATATAAACACAAAACTGTGCAATGATGGTTTAGATAAGCTATTCAACTAGGTGGTGCTAAAAATTCAATTCGCGTAGAAACCGAACTTTATTTTATAACTTAAATCTAAATACGTCCTGAAGGTCCTTGACTTTGAATTGAATGGAAAATAGTATTGGTAAAATAATTTTAATTATAGATCGTCTGAGTAGTCTCAGATATTACCTCCTACATCAAAAATTAATAACTTTACCTCTTTGTAATTTTAATTAACTCATATAGATAGATTTTAATGAAATATAAATCGATTTTATTGCATTTTATATACTCGTACATTCTCTTCTCGTATGTACGTGTCCTCACTCAAAAGTGGATGGATAAGGATGTCAAAACAATGCATTTAAAATGACGAATTTGAATTTATTTTGTAATAGTGTTTAGTAACAGGTGTCATCATAGATAATTACAAAGTTGCTATGCCAACTGAACCTCATGTAACCCTAGGAAATATTTATTTAGTAATACTTGAATTATAAACAATGAACAATTGATTTTTAATGTGCGCTACCTATTCTCATTTCAATAGTTTACATTCACGAAATCTTCAGAATATATTAAATTATAAATAAGATTATATATATATTCAGATCTGTAGATCAGGTTTCAAAATAACTGTAAAAATCATGATGTTATTTTGTCAATTTTATTTAGGTGCACTGCACCGCACTATACGCACATGGGGGGTATCGCCATTGGTTTTTTTATATTTTTATTATTTTGCATATTTTTTAAACAATGCTACTAAGGATGATTTCGTTGAACTGTCTGAACATGGCGGTGAAGTAGGTGTAATTTTAGTACTATGAGAATTTCAATCACTTAATCTGACATTTTAAATAACCTGATGGATCATTTATATTGTTCTATCCAGTTTTAGTCCAGACCATCTTTTCACGTTGTTGTATCCAGTCCCTCACGAGCAACTTGATAGCTAGATGGGAACCAGAAATAGAAGGCACAAGATGTGCATTAATGCACTCATAATCCTCTGTATTTTCCACTGTAATACACAGCTGGCGATTCCGTGACTATGAATGATCGGACTTATTAAGCCTTCTCACGAAGATTCCTTGCACACTCTACTTTTTCTAGTATAATCCGACCAAAGCGTGACGTCTTGGAGAATTAGAGATTAGACTTGGCGCAATCCATCCAACTGAGCTCCGTTTAATACTCCATCGAGCGCCAGTGGCGCCCTCATTCGTTCTTTTTTAATTGTCTCCGTATTTATAGAATAACTAGCTTCTGCCCGCAGCTTCACCCGCGTGGACTTTAGAATGTAATCCGTGGGAACTGCTCGTTCGATTGGGATAAAATGTAGCCTATGTCCTTTCTTTTCTTTTTACACCCTCAATAAAAAAAAAACAAGCCACTTAAAACTTTCTGTTAGGTAATGAATGAATGACATTTTTTTGTGTGTGAATTTATCCCATGCTATAATCGTTATTTATTCAAGACGGAGACAAATACAACAAATCAAAAATCATGAAAATCGGTCCAGCTGTTCTCGAGTTATAAGTGTTCGAACAAGTGCTGGTATCATGGAATGCATTACACTTTGCAGTTGTCACTTAACTGTTTTATTGATAATAACTGCATACAATTGATAGATTAATTCATGAGGTTTTGATAAACAGTAAAACCAGCAACGATTACAAAAGTCCTTAGTTTTTCCTAGAGTATCGAGATCGATAGAGTATGCAAGATCATAGGATACGAATATGAACTTACTGTTAGCATTCAAGTGACAATTCATCAACACCCTATATACGTCCCCACTGCAGATGCTCAGACCTACTCTCCTACAGAGAGTGTATGGGCCATAGTCCACCACGCCGGCCCAGTGCGGATTGGCGGACTTCACATGCCTTTACAAGACATGCAGGTTTCCTCACGATGTTTTCCTTCACCGTTAAGCAAACGGATAATGTACTTGAATTGAAAAACAACACATAGGTACACGTCTAGATTCAACCCGGAACCCTCAGATTAAGAGTCTGCGCCTTATCCAATGCGCCACGGACGCTTCTATTATAAATTGTTTGTCTTATTACTAGTAATTCATTCATAGTTTACACTTTTTGTTTGTTCTGTGCGAGAACCCTGTTTGTAGAAAATTACGTCAAAATTTCCGTTGCAAAAATAGCATACTCGTAGTTAGGGAATAACGAAACGCATTGACTTATTATTGTATTATGAGTTTGCACTTGGCCTTCATCTCACCTGATGGTAAGTCACGATAAGGCCGTTGGATGGTAAGCGTGCACACCTATAAGCCTTAGTCTCCTCGAGCCTCATGCCAATATTAAGCTCAAATGCCAAGCCAAGCTAAGGCTAAGCCAAGCCTCAATGTTAGGAAATGCCTAAAATCTAGAATTGAAGCGTTAAATATTTTAATTGAATGGAATGCAACATCCGTTAGGTCACATTAAATTTAAATAATTATAAATATACAAAGCGCATCTGAATGTTTACGGCCACGAAACACTAATTACTAAATACTTCGCTCCGCAGGTGGTGTTTAGTGAAGATAACATTCTATTACTCGTAGAATAGTACCGCCTCAGAAGAAAGACGGTATCTCTCAAGTGTGCATAAATAATGCATCCTACAGATTGTGGTTCTATCTGAGATACAATCTGATTCGTACCTTCGGGCTATTGCAGTTGTAGCAGCGGCGAGCGATATAATTCACCTCAAGACCCTACAATGATCCGTAGTGCGATACTCTTGTTGATCAGATAAATGTTTTTTTAGGTGATTTTGTTTCCATTTACTTGAGAAATTATCACACGAGAAAACCAGGGTATTCGAATTTTCAATTTAATGTATAAGTAAACTTTATTCATATTCTCAGCAGAACAGTAAAGATGGCCGCTAAGACAAGCTAAGTTTTTTCATTTTTTCATATTTTTTTTCATACCTATTTTATTTATTTATTTCTAGTAAAACGTACAGACTAACAGCAAAAATGTAAATCACAAACTAATATAAAACTATTCCTAATATAATGATACGTTTCCACATATGAATAAGATAGTAAGATAGCCGATAAAGTTTTAGAAACAAAAACCTATCTTACTGTTATATAGTCGCATATGTAACAATTCAAATCTATCGATGGTATTTGTGTTTACTCGTAAAAGTCCCCTACGTGCACTTTACTTGATAGAATCATACGGTTCTAATTAAAGAGAGTCGTCGGGATTCAATTAAAAACACATACAAAAACAAGTCTGCCCACATCCCGCTCATATGTGCATGCGCATGCAGCAGCAGCACCGGTAGATCATACCTAGCGGAGTATGTTCCGGGAAATTTCATTGAGTGAAAAAATAAATTGCACCACATCTGCTCTCATAATAACGATTTGAAATTCTAAGCTGGTTTTATAAGAAATGCCTAGTTTCCCCATTGAACTAGACGTTCCAATTTACCTCGAATCTAGAAATAAGACCTATCCAAATTTATAGGCTTTTTGTATTATACAGATTGGCTAACTGGGTCGTCGTTAATTTGATTCAAAGTTGGTTTTTCTTATTTTTACTTCGTTTTTAGTGAGTCTGTCTATTATTAGGTATCGAAACATCTGTCACATCTATTTCGTCAGTGAGTAAAGAAACCTGAAGTGAGCAACTTAATTTTTTTTAAGATGTCAAAGGAAACATAATATTCGGTATTTGATTTGTGACGATGGGTATATTTGCATAGTAATTAGATAGTAAAAACCCTATCTGGGTGGGACAAAGGTCTCATGCTAAATAGTCAAACACATTTTCTTTTAAAATAGTAGACTTTGCTTCTTGCCTAGATTCAGAATTCTAAGTCAGTGGGTGGTTTCGAAGCACTTTCAAAGGGAAACCGTCAAAAAAAGCAGCATAAACGGTCGTACCTTTTTATTAATAATAATAAATTTTACATTTGACCTTAAGTTATTTATTTTAAAATCATAAGAAGAGTAACTGCATTTTTCTGCTATGATTTTTTTACAGTTCTATTGTAGAACTCGTAGCTTGTTGGAAGTCTATTAAAATCTTTGGCACCGTACAAACAATATTTATATTTTTTAGATAGACTGGAGTTTGTTGTTAGCTGATAAGGCTCACGGAATCTTAGCTTCTACACCACTAAGATTAACGGGATTTTCATGAGGGAATTTGCCATAAACACAGCTACCGACACGTAAAGACAATGATGTTTACAAAATTAGAATTGTAAACCATTATTCCTACCACAACGCGAATGCTTAACAAGAGACTCTAATTAAAACAGTAAGTTCGCGTAATTAACAATTAAACAACGGTAAAACGACCGTATCTACATGCGAATTAAAACAAGTTCAAAAAAAGAACAACACACGCACTCGCAACTTGTGGGTACATAGGTGCACCCAGAGCCTTTCCGATTCCGGTGTGTTTATATACAAAACATGTTGTTTGTATGAAAACAATTATATCGGATTTTAAATTTTTTACATAATATATAAAAATAAACAAAACAAATTGACATAATGGTCGTTGTAATCACATGAAGCAAGCATTTTTACCTGCGACTTCATCTGCGTGGTCTTCTGAAATTATCCCGCGGGAAATTCTTGTTCGATTGGGATAAAAGTAGCTCCTTTTACGACCCTTTAACTATCCCTTTACAAACAATCAAATCATTCCGAGTCCTTGTTACGGCGTAAATGAAGGACAAGTTACCAAAATCACTTTCGTGACTATAATATTATAGTATGGATTTGAAAGTTTCTGTTAATTGAAAATTGGAAAATCCAAAATGATTTTTAAATTTTCTATTAACATAAACCTCTATGAAACTTTCAAATCTACAATCTTTTTATACACGATGTCAATTTCCAGAAATAATAATTGACGATTACCTTCAAAAAAGAGAAGAAAGGATGAAAGATTTCCAAGGTTATAATATAGATCTTTGTAATATTTTTATATAAAATTAAATGTAGAATACAGAAAAGTCAACGTAAAATAAACCTTTGAATTACTGTCAGTTATTCAAATTATCTGGAGTCGGTTCCCATCGGCTCGCAGCCGTAAGCACAATGACTTACTCGTAACTTAATTCAAATTATATTAGACACAATAGCATTTTTTCGAGAGCATTACTCCTAATCGACCCCGTAATGATGGGTTGGAGTCCACTTGATGTGGTTTTTGTGTTTTTGGCACATTTCAATGAAATGTGTCTGAGTCATCCCTTCACCTGCAGTTTGTCTAAGGTTCTGACCTGCTTGGCGACGGAAGCGACAGTGGGAGTCAGTAGCGGTAGCGGAAGCAACTTAAACACTTTCCACTCAAGCGCATGTTAGCCGACATCAATACCTCGCACGACAGCGGCAATGTTGCACGACATGATTACAAACTTTTAATGTACTCTTCTTCGAATAACGGTTTAACCATCAGTGTAAAGGCACCGAAATCTTTAGCATACAGGATTAGTTGGCAAGACAAGCAAATGTTTGGCCATCTTCAAAATAACATTGAACGATATAATCGCCAACTATATTACCACTTACAATTAGCTGATATTGTGGTACAACGTTGACTTATCTTACATTATTATAAATTCAAGTATTTATTCAAACATGTAATTAATAACAAGCACAGGTACTGTCAAACGAGCTGTCCTCTTCTAGTCACTGAACGATTTGACAGGAATCCGTGACTGACTTAGATCACCCCATATGGCACATCATGCTCGTTGCGTGTCGTGTATGTAGTTGAAGTCCGGATGCTGGTGACCATACGAGAGCCTTTGCATTCTAAGCCATTGCAGTACTGGTACCAACTGAGCAATTGTACATTGTATTGCATACGTCTCTTTGTGACGTCACAATTCTAGATCGCTATTGCTGTTAACATAGCCACAGCCTATGACTATTTGCGGCGCGCGTTTCAAATAGCAATCATTACACATGAAATCAGTAGGAGTCACGCGACGTCTATCAATTTGCACGTTGTATGTCTTCATTCTTGGTAAATAAATCCTTATACAGAGGATAGATACTGGTCGAGCGAATGCAGGGTTTTGTACATCTCTTGACAATGTTTATACTACACTATACGCTTACTTAAATTAATGTCTCTTCAACTTTGTACGAATACATTGCCTAAAACAATTTCATAAAAACTTATTTTAGTTAGCAGATTAATAAAGTTCGTCAAACTACTACATGACTAGACAAAATATATTATAGAAACAAGTTCGCAGAAGTTAATAACTAATGGGGTTTAAAAACTGATTATTATAAGATCTCTAGCCTGTTACGATGATTTTTTCTAGCATGTTTTTCAAAAATACAGACCAAAATAGTTTATTTGAACCCAAAATCATCAAATATGATGTGTTACTACTGAAATTGGTAGTTGTCACATAAATGCAAATACTATTTTTTGCCGTTGTGATTGATTGGAGACACGGAATCCTAAAAACTATTGTTGTAATTTTTTTATAAACGCAAGTTTTATTAAATAATACAGCATGCTGGCGTTTATCAATTATATAAAAATTGTCCATTCATCATTAACGCAAATGTAGTTCCGTATTTTTTAACACTTTTCACGAAAAAATATCAATTTGTTACTTTTTTGTTTAGCCGTTACATTTAACTCGATAAAGATAAGGAAGGAGAATAAAATTGAATTTGAAACCTTGTTTTTTTCTCGTTTGTAAAACACGACATTGAGGCAGTGTTGAAATCGTAAACAAATTGACGATTTTTAACAACTCGACCGCAACTAAAGATGTACACAATGTTTGTAATTTTCCCTTTATTAAGACTCTATTTTCCGGACGAACGGAACCGAACTAAATGATTGGCGACATTAAAATTAATTAAAGCTTACATTAGAGACTAACAGCGGTAAAAGTTTGCAATCTCTTTAATTATTTCCTCAACATTTTAATAACAATTTTGTGGCTTAGACGGTAACTATAAATTAATGGACATGGCATCACACTATAACTGCAACCCCAACAAATAGGGGCGTCAATTATGGGATTAAAACTTACCCAATGAGTGCAAACAAGACAATCCCACTGCTATATACATGGTGCAAGCTGATTCATAGCATCGTTCAAGATAAAGCATAACTTCCTATTGCTAGGCGGATATTTTGGAAATTTAAAGTCGCTGTAGGTAATCAATAAGCCCTGCATTTTTTCACAACAGTATTTTAGTGCCGCACGCCACTGGAAAGTCAACACTGGAAATTCTAAACTTTAATGTTAATAATGTTTTTAAAATAGACGTTCAGAAAGAAAAATAAAGAATCGTTTAATTTAATAACAATCTGTTCAATACTTTATCGCACATTTAACTTTAACTTAGTATCATTATACTATTTTAAATCATTTAAATTTTTGTGTATTTTAAAATAATTTACTTAAATTTATTTTTCGTAAATTAACTGATACAAAGGAACCAATACAATGGAGTAACCTATACATATTGATACTAGATTTTTTTATGAACTAAGAGTTTTAGAGAACACCTGCTCGTGTATATCGTGGTACGAACGAACGGTGGTGGCGTGTCTATAACTTTTACTACTAAACGTTTGCAACTAATTGAAGTGCACGATCTTTCTCCTTTCTTATTCGCAATAGAGAGGTGAAAGTGGATCAAGAGAATCGGTAGCCTATCGATAATGGCCCCCTATCGATATAATTCGCCTCGCGATTGACGTTTACGTATCAATTTTTCCGTCAATCTGAGTTCGTGCTCCTCCAATCCAGAGTTGCGGCTCTATTTGTCTATGACAATAGAATCCGGATGCGCCCCGCTACAATACACTCATTGTAAAACTATTTCTTGACCCATCAATATCATTACTATGAAGGTAGATCTATGTAACACAGGAATAGCTGTTGTAAAATTAAAGTGAATTAAATAAATGAATCACGAATGCATAAAAATTTTAAAAATCTGTGTTACATAAAATTAAAATTACTGCCAATCGATTCAATTTTTGTGTGCAACAGATAAAGTGACCAACAACTTTTCCAACAAAGTTGTGGTTTTTGTTGTACGTAAAAAAATTATTTTGAGAAATCAGATCTTTGAGTAAACGTAATATTTTTATTATATATACACTGCTGAACTGACTTAATGCTCCAAAAATTAAGTTAAAATATTTACATTTTGACGTACTTGTATAGCCTTTTTTCCAGAATGATTGCCTGAGATATAACCACAGCTTCAAAAGTTATTGCTTATCCTGTGCCTAACAGTTCTACTTATTAATCTTACTTACACGAAAGTGTCGGCGTTATTTATTTTACCGGTCCTCGTACCATCGGAATGGAGATGTAGTTTTTTGTTACGCCACTTCGAGATCATATTAGGTACTTATTAGTTCGCTAAGGTGCTCATTTCTATACCTTTTTTGCTACTCTTACACGCGGTTTTGTTCTGAAATTATACGATCGATATGTTTTATGGGTTCCATACTCGCACGTTTTGAAATCTCCGCATTTCCTGTTATTATAATAAAGTGAATAGGTACCTTCTCTAGGGCAACGCGTCAAAATCATCGACCAGATCTTCACTTTATAATATGTATGATGGGTTTGCACTTGGCCTTCATCTCACCTGATGGTAAGTGATGATAAGGCGTTGGATGGTAAGCGTACGAACCCAGAAGCCGCAACCTAATGAGGCGCTGGACCTTTCAAAATAGAACACAACAGTGCTATTATTAACATTACTAATCAGATGAAATAATGGAAAAGATTCGAGTAATTTTATTTTTATATAACTTTTTAGAGTGAACCTTTTTAGAGCTTTCTTGACCGTTTGACCTTTATCAGCAATATATCCTTTTCTACATTTATCTGCACACCTGCTTATACGCCGTGAGGGCATTTCATAGCTAAGCATTAAGGCTTTCTCAGGTCATACCGCACGGTACCACGGCCTGCAGAGCGAAAGTGAGACACTTTCCTGGAGAAATGGACGACTACAAACTGACACACGCAATAAAATTTCGAAACCGGCTCTTAAATACACTTACAGTTTCTTCCGAGTTTTATGTGCAAAAGTTTTAAATCACAGCAACAGCCTATATATATTTATATATATATGTCCCCACTGGACGGCCCCGGCCTACTCTCCTACAGAGAGTGAAGTTTTAAATAATAATGTGTAATCACTTCACACTTTCACTAATGTGAGTCAATTCATCACAAAAGTTACTCAATTTAAAATTGTGGAATTCAAACTGCTTGAAAAAAGAGAGAAAACTATTGACGAATACGCTTTTCCGAGTTTACTTCTACCTGTTTTTATTTAAATGTCCAATATACCTCTATATTTTTGGATTTGTTTTCTTGCCTATGGGTAAATCACTCACTAATAATAAAAACGAGGTTTTACTCTTCTTCAGTTGCTCATTTCTAACTCCTTCTAACATTCTCTCTTCATCAAATACCTATTTTATTAACACACAAATATTTCTTATTATTCGTCAAATACTTCGTGAATTACAACGTAATTGTAAATTGTAATACTTGACAAAGTTCTTTCTGACCATTTCGTCCTAATATATATTTTAGGCTGATGACAGAAAATCCGAAATGAAGAAGAATAGATTGTGTTGAGTACAGAAATACCACACTAGCAGTATAAATGCGAACGTGAGTTTGCTTCTTTGTTTGGTGTCTTGACGTATCAACACATAAATCGTATCGAAATTTAGCAGACACGAAGCCAGTCGTATGAAGGAAGACGAAGCCAACTTTTAATCATTTCAAAGTGTTCTCGTATAATTTTTGAAGTCCAGCGAACAAAGTCATTATAATGAAGCTGCTATTCTGTCCTAAATCCAGTCGCAGTCTACTGTTATATAATGTCTGTGTCGAAGGCAAGTATTACCGATTCGTGAAAGACAATTTCCGTTGGATAAGGTCACGTCGCGTCGTGCGGTACTCGACGTGATTTATTCGCTCTTTCGTGCTTTCGTGAATACTATCCTTAATACTATCTAAAGCTATTTGTTTGATGCCTACTTAGGCTAGAAGGTCAGGCCGGTCTTGTGATAGTAACCCGCTATTCTCTCGAGTAGTCACGCTCTATAAGGAGACTGCTATTTGATAGTAAGGTATTTGGACGCCTCGTTTGACTTGGTGGTTGTGAGTATTATATTTTTGTGGTCTATGGTCACGTGGTTTATTCAGTAGAAGAATTTTCTGGCAGATAATAATAATATCCTAAATTGTTGAATATTTTTTTTCTCGATTACTAAAAATGTAAATAATTGTCGCTTGGGAATCAATTTCATGTTATAGTTTAAAGCAAAAATATCATGAATAACTAATGGTGTTCACAAATAATAAAATTGTTTCATATATAAACAATAAGTATGCTTCTTAGAGTTTAACGAATCTACATCATCCTATCACACCACATATACACACACACACACATCTTCACTTCTTCACACCTACATACCCAAATATACATAATCTTTTAATAATATAATTTTCATAAATAATCTATGACTGATGTGTAGGAGCGGGTCAAGTGTTGGTCTATCTTCAATAAAAAAAGGTATTTTTTATACGAGACGAGAACATATTGTACGAATAAAAAATCACAGTGATGATGAATAGGAAAAAACGTGACCTAAACCATGTCCTACTACAAATAGAACGAATGCTTGAGATTTCCATCTGTGTTCCCAGAAGAGGTGCAGAGTTACCTCGTCTAATGGCGTACGAAACAAAAACCACTCCATAATATGGGTTTCTGGGGTAATCGGATTGTAACCTTGACTTGAGAGTTGTCGTCAGTGGTAACGGCAGCTGCTTTTCTCTTTTATACAACACGATTTTAGTATCTACAAATATTTTATACATTTAAAACAGCTACGTCTCCGGAAACTTCGTTTGACTGGGTATTATTTATTAGTTTATATGAATTTGATTTAAGAGAAATGAGTTCAAGAATTTTAATTAATTCAAATATTTTCAATCTTTCTTCGTGAACTCAAAAAATAGTTGCAAAGCAAAGTATTTCAGAAATGAATAATGCTTTTAGCCAATGAAGAAATAAGAGTTTAATTCAGAGATATTAAAATATAGTAATATATTATAGAGTGATCATTGGGAAACTTTTCATAGGAAAACTTTGATCTCGAAAGTCAATGGTATTAAATATCTTGTAGAGGCACGTGACACTAGACTGAGTGACTTACTACGAATCGGTAAAAAGTTTAGGATCGAAGTTGTGTTAGTGTTTCCTGTCTATCACTAGTAATGTGAAATGTCTTTGGTTCCATTTGAGGTTATTTCACCTGCTTCTTTCATATTCGCAATATCATGCTGTGTCGAACTGTTCGCGGAAATGAATCCAGCATTTATTGTCATCGTGAATGTCGGTACCCTGTGGTCAACCTGCACCGGTACACATTATTGTCCGATTAGTTCTGCAGGCATCAGCCTTCGATTCTTAGAATTGTCGTGAAATATCTTTCGATTTACCTTAAATTATATAACACAATAGAAAAAACTTTTGCGATAGTTGATTAATTTGTTTCGTGTTTCCTGTTGAAGAGCAGCTTATTTAAAAATATTGTAAACCTTATGTCATACTTTTTGCACAGAATTAATATAGTACTATGTACAGAACGTACGTTCACCGCCCCCTTACCTCACCTCTCCCCCCATAAAAGTGACCCGCTCGAGGATCGGTACCACGGCGCGCGTGCATCCACTCACGCATGCGCGCCTATACAAACGTCATCCGTTCGATGTATGGGAATAGGATCCGATATCACGACATTTGTTTAAAGTGTCCGGTCTGTGATTTGTGTGTTGCCTTAAAGAATTAAAAAGATACGCAGCAGTATCTACCTATGATCACCAATTTGCCAGCTGCCTGCCTCAAGACTGCCTCATAGATTGGCCGAGATTTACATGAGTGAACATGACATAATAGGCCACGCTAGGCAAGTGGATAGCTGACCATAGGATGTTGTTGATACATATGTTACCGGCCAAACCCGATTTCAGGACAAACTAGTTTTGCCTAGGCTAAACTAGTTCTTCCTATACGCGATCGGATGAACCAGTTTAGGCTAGTTCAAACTAATTTATGCTAAGCCCGATAGGATAGACCAGTTTAGGCTAGGCCAAACTGATTTGTCCTAAGCCCCATAGGATAGACCAGTTTAGGCTAGGCCAAACTAGTTGATCCTGATGTAAATACGCACACTCTAGGATAAACTGGTATGGCCTAGTCTAAACATTGTAGTATATGTAGAAAGTGAAAATAAATAGATGAACTGAATAAAATACTCATTAATTGGAAAAATAATCATTTTTATTAAACTATAATGATTCGTTGTTATAGATAATAATTAGTAAAACAAACAATCATACTATAACAAATAATACTGTTTTTTAAATCAATACTGTTTGTTAAGTCAATTATTAAAATTGTTATTTATTTTTACATGGTTTGCTTTGGTGGCACTTAGAATTGCAGAGTATCATTGCCTTCTTACACTGGCACAGTGTGGAACAGTTTTTGTTGCAACTGCATCTCACAAAACCTTGGCCTGATCCAACTGAATGTTTCGTAGCTGCAGTCCTTAACGATATTTCAGAGTCTTGGTTTACATCTGCTACCTCCAAAAAAGTTTGACTGCAAATGCCGAATTCTGATCTGGAAAAAAACATATTAGCTACTTTAGAATATCATTAATAATCATTAATGCTCCAGAGAAATAGATAAGTAATTAAGTGTAAAAAAATATGTAACCTGCAATATAGTTTCTGAAGTATACCATGTTTGGTACCAACTTTGTAAAAACCTTCGTCATTTTTCTGAAGAAAAACTCCAATGATGTTTCTGAGATCACCTTTGCCTCTGTCAACATCTGGAATCGGTATAGTCACTTTATCTCCTATGTTGGCAGGTGGATGAGACTTGTCAGAAGTAGCTTTCATTTTCTTAGCCTGTTTTACAAGATTTTCTGCTGCAGTTGTTCTAGCTTTATGAATGTCATTTTCAGACGAAGATACTTTTTCTTGGTTACTACCTTCGGCAACGTTATCATCACTGTCTTCTGTCAGGTTAACGTTGCGATCATCTTCGATTACCTTCCTCAAATCATCTTCATCCTGAATATCATTTATGATTTCTTGCGGCAAAGAGGAAGTCGAAAGTCCTACTCTTGGTTCTATTCCAAATAATGCCTTGTATGGCGATTGTTTTATCCCTGAATGGTAGGCGCGGTTTTTCATGAATTGAACATATCTCAAGCCTTCTGACCATTTCGTTGAAACGTTGTCTTTCATCCAAGAGGCTATCATATTCTCAATATCTTGATTAGCACGTTCAACAGAGCCCTGGCTTTGACTGTGCCTGGGTTTTCCGTGCACAATTTTGAGTTCTGGCCACAGATTGGCAAGCTCACTTATTACACTATTTACAAATTCCCTACCGTTGTCGGATTGAAGAATGCACGGCGCTCCTATAGTTAGAAATATATCATTCAAATGGTAAGCCACCTCTGTCGCTCTCTTACATTGTAGAGCGCGTAGCAAAACAAATTTTGTTAGATGGTCTTGGTAAACCATAATAAATTTAAAATTTCTATCTGGTTGTGTCTGGAAATCGATCAGATCTACTTGGCACCTACTATTCATTTCCGAATGAAGAATGGGCTTGGAGACTAATCCTCTCTTCTTTTTTGTTTTCTTTTGATGACAGACACTACACATAGATAAATACAAGCTTATCATTTCTTTTGTGATATTGGCATATTTTTTTGATGTTTCGGCTACCATCCTGTCACGACCACCGTGGCCGACAGCCACATGAGCTGCGTCAATCACATCATAAAGTTCATCGGATGGCAGATAGTATTTTATATTACCTTCACCCCGTGCAATCAGTTTCTTCACGTCCCCGATTTCTAACACAGCAAATCGTTTCAATCTCCTTCGTTGTAATGGTGTCTTTTTTTCAGCTTTTTCTGCCTCTTCAACTTGTTCAACGAGTTCCAAATATTGCTCTGATGATAACACATTATAATGAGAAGACTTTTTACTTTCACTTTGTAAAATTTCTGTCAAAAACTGTTCCCTCCATTGTTTTTGATCCGCTTATCGACTTGACGTAGGTTCATTCATATTGAAAAAGAAAACAACTTTATACGTTACGCACGGCTGGCAACTAGACGCAAAATGCGTTTAAAACGACGCGACGAATGGCGAGCGACGAGCGGTGGGGGGCACTCCCGCATGTACAAGTCCTGACATGTTAGCTCAATTACTTTCGACTCCGTTAAATTTGTTTACAGTTTAGACTAGGCCATACCAGTTTATCCTAGAGTGTGCGTATTTACATCAGGATCAACTAGTTTGGCCTAGCCTAAACTGGTCTATCCTATCGGGCTTAGGACAAATCAGTTTGGCCTAGCCTAAACTGGTCTATCCTATCGGGCTTAGGATAAATTAGTTTGAACTAGCCTAAACTGGTTCATCCGATCGCGTATAGGAAGAACTAGTTTAGCCTAGGCAAAACTAGTTTGTCCTGAAATCGGGTTTGGCCGGTAACACATACAAGGCTTTAAATTGAAGGCTTCTGCTTAAAATATCTCGATATTTTCCTTAGTCGCTTTTTACGACATCCACCAAACCTCATGTGATCACATCCTATTCTAAAGCAGAGATCAATCGATCAGTACAGAAAGAAACTCCAGAAATTTTGGCCAATGTTGTGTTTTGGGAAGAATAGTAATGATTTAAATTAGTTTCTTTTCAATAATAATTTAATAGAATATACGTTGTGTTTGTTTCAGGAAACCCGACGGATCGCACGGAGCACACGTACGCGTCTGCGCAGGAGTACAAGGAAGCTCTCGAGGCGATACGAAAACAAACAACATCCGGTGTAAGTCAAACAATACAATTACTTTTTTAGAATTTAGTTTTTTTTTTAAAATTGATCAGAATTTTCTCGATAGTGATTCCCGAGAAAGCCGTTATATTATAAATACTGGCAGATGACGTCACGCATGTGATACTACAAATCTATCCAACGACAACCTACTCACACACCTACCCCCACTATCCCAAACCCATGGGATAGACTAGTTGAAACAAATTCGTCCAAATTTACATACCCTAATAATTAGAAATATTGTTATGTTTTTATCAGAATCATGAATGACAAGTAAATGCGTTCAAAAAGAACTAGAAACCAACTTCAATTGCCCCAAAAGTCTACTTTTACAAAGGCATATTTAAGATTTATATCGTTTTCTCTTGGATGCCGTTGTCAAAACTGGACCAAATTGAAATGGGACCACACGGGAAGCTACACCTTTCAAATAAAAAAAGAATTATCCAAATCGGTTCACCCAGTCAAAAGTTCTGAGGTAACAAACATTTAAAAATACCATCCTCCTTTTTTGAAGTCGGTTAAAATGGAATTATTTTATTAAATAATAAAATACAGCTCCAATCATTTGTAATTTTATATACTGAAACAAAATAACATCTTCAACTAATAATTTTGAAAGGTTGTCCATTAATTTGTTTTAAGTTAAACTTTTTTACATGTGAATCACGACATTTGTTTGAAGCGTCCGGCATGAGGTTACGTTTCCATTTTTAATGCTACCGTATGTTGCAAAAAATGATTGTTATATATTTTCTACACATGCTGTTATAATTTTACAGGAACGCACCATGCCGCTTCGCGCCACCCGGGCCGAAGAGTCCTTGCCAGAAGAAATTCAGCATGAGCTCCTCGACGAGGTCCTGCTGCCAGAAGCATGGGAGCTGAACAACACAGCGAGAGCCGGAGTGGACCTCCTGTTCTTTAACAGAGTTCCCAAAGTCGGCAGTCAGACATTTATGGAACTTCTCAGGCGGCTATCTATAAAGAATCAATTTAGTAAGATTTCCTTTTATCAACATTTTCTGTAGCCCGGGGCTGGCCTTTAGAGTTGAGAGATCAGATAAATTTTCAAATTAAATTTGGAGCAAACCCTTTTTTGCATCAAATTGCGAGAAGACAATTTATATGTAAAAAAAACTCTACATACGCGTAGCTTGATAGATATTCTGTGCATTTTCAGGATTTGACAGAGATTCCGTGCAGCGAGTGGAAACGATCCGCCTGGCGCCTGCCGACCAGCAGGAGTTGGTCAAATTAGTGTCATCGCACGTGCCCCCTGGGTCTTACATCAAACACGTCTGCTACACAAACTTCACCAGGTTCGTAGAAAGTCTGTGTCAATATAAATATCACATAATTGTTCCATCACAAAGTAAATATAAATAATGTATGTATTTGAATATCCAAATAGATTATTTTCAAGTTAATTCACTTCAAAATTTGACTAATTTTCAAATTTTTCCTACAATTTAATTTCACTGACTTCATTAAGGAACTGGATAATATTCAAAGTAAGGAGATTGTTACGACATTTTAAGATTAGGAACCATATTGTGTGGTTTGCTCAAGTATAATCTCTATTGGCCTAAATTTTATGTCCTTCACTGATGAAACATAATCCTCTGTCAGACAGTCTTTTCGGTTATCCCCGCAACAAAAAGAACTATTAGACCAATTTCCTTTTGTGCCTCAACGTGTTCACACGATCCATTTGTATCGTAAATACTTAGAAGATATTAGGCGTCTGGTCCATTTCTCAGCCGACATCCAAAAGAGGAGCCGCTCGCGAGGTACATCAATCAAATGCACCGGCACAGTTATTGGAAGTATCGAGACGTATCCACCTAACATGATTAATGTATCAAACGGGCTTAATTGCTGGCCTGATGAAGATCAGATCTACACAACCTTTGGTTCAACCAATGCACTGTTTTACCTATAATCTTATAAAAACGATCTCTCGCTCAGTATCTTCATTTGACTTCAATTAATAACAAGTAAACGTTCAAAAAGAACTAGAAACGTCTACTTTTATTAAGGGAATGCTTGTAAGTCAGTTGTCTAATATCACACACAAATTTGCAGTCTTCCCTAAGTTGAACAATACCTAGTTCAACAAAAAAAAGAATTATTTAAATCGAATTTGTTGTTCCGGAGGTATGCGAGGACATACATACATACACTTTTGAAATTGAAAATTTGAAAAACTAAAATAGAGAAAGAAAAATGTTTTGTTATCATTAAATTTATCTAAATGCATTTGAAGTTTATAATGTTTGTGAAAACCAACACATCAAATAGGGCTTTTGAGTGCCACTCTGTTGAAGTTTTATGTTGACTGTGACGTGACATCTTGAACTGTAAAAAAAACCTGATGTTTTGATTACGAGACTATCTTTCGTTAATCATTAATTTGCCATCCTAGAACTGTAAAAAATATTTTTCGAGGACATTGCCTAAGTCTGGATCCTCCCAAAAGGCCATATAATACAAACAGATGCAACGGTGTGTGTATTTGTAAACAAGAAGGAAAACATTTGCCATGGTGTTGACTTTTATGGGCGGTAATAATAAAGAAACAATTAAACATTACACAAACGCGATTGCAAAATGCGCGCAAAATCGAATTAAATATGAAAGTTGATAAAAGGGAAAAGGTCGACTCGATTCCTCAATGATATAGTAATCGTTTTGTTTTGGGTTAGAGAAGTTTACTTACTGGTTTCCACGTTACAAGCCTGACGTCAAATAACTATGTCTATAGCATTGTTTTGTTAACGGCTTTGGCCCTTAAAATTAAAGTGTGTGAATAAATGGTATTACATTTGACTTCGGTATATTGAGTAAATCTTGATTGCAATTATCTATTAATACCTACCAATTTGAATGCAAACCCATCGTAAACGTTGGTAATATCTTGGAAGCGATGCCTTCTACGAAAATTTAGTTTTTCTCGATCGTTACCTTCCTTTTTAAACTTGTAATATACAAAACAGAAGCCTCAATTAAATGACGTTCTAGCGATGTTACATCACGGAATCACTATAGCCTCTGCTATTTGGTGTCAAACTTAGATAATATGGTGGCAGCTAGCCAGGTAGTATAAAATATATCCTGCACTAAGATCGAGCCCGCAACTTCCAGATTGTGAGTTCAACTGGCTACGGAAGTGGTTACCTAATTCTTACATCAATTTTCTTTAAATGCTTAGATAGTTAATTGAGTGATGTAATGGCAGAGGGTGAGGAAAAGGAAAGCGTGATAAATGTTATATCTGCAACGGTTGACCGCCCCTGGATTAGATGAACCATGGCTCACTAGTTATCCGTAATTATACAATAGACTGGGGCACGTGTACAGGCTGTTAAATTACTCTATTGTTTAGATCGTTTCAGTGATAATTGCACGTAATTGGATAGTCGTAATGAAAGCAATGTTTTGGACGTTTGGGTGTGAACTGGCGCAATTTGTTTTGACTGCTGTTAGTTTTATTGCTGCCTTTACAGCGCGCTCACTTGCAAGTGGAACGGATGAGTTAATATATGAGAACGAATTTTATTTTACTCGTCATCGCTTTCTGCGTTGCACTTCACTCAAGCAGCCGTGGTTATGACAGCTTTAAAGGTGTGTCAATCACCAATTTTTTTTTAATTTGCGGCTTCATGATCCATTTCTTACATCCCTGAGCATGAAAGCAGCTTAATATGTAAGCCAAAGTCTCTGACCATTATTTTATATAAACTTGTTACTAAGAAACTTTTTATGAGCAATTAGTTATGTATTTCCATCAGGTTATAGGCCAATTACATATACATAAAAGTAAAATGTATGTGATCAACAAAACTTTATTCCGTTGTTATTTTTTTAAATAAAACTAACATTTGAAAAAATCGATTCTCGAACCCTAATTTTTATATACACGATCATTTGATTCTCGTGTGACAATATACTGATTGTTACAGTCAATTAACGAACTAATTTATTTAAATTGAAGCTAGCATCGTTGCAAAATTATTAACCCAAATCATTAACTTATAGCACAATATATAGCTACAATAGTGGTAATCAAATAGATAGTTTTGATTCATATAAAAAATTATTTATTTATTTTACCATCAATAACAAATTAACCATCACGATCAAAAATATTTATAGATGTAGGAGACATATTTTAACTGATCCTCCATCCATTGTATAGATATGACGAAAGTGTCTGATGTAGTTCCTTCATACGTGCTCAATGTGTATGTATGTTCTCATGTCAGTGCACACAATATGAATATAATTTGCAACGGTTCCAGATACGGGTACCCATCACCGATCTACGTGAACGTGGTCCGGGACCCCGTGGAACGGGTCATCTCCTGGTATTACTACGTGAGGGCTCCGTGGTACTATGTGGAGAGGAAGAGGGCTTTCCCGGACTTGCCGCTTCCAGATCCGGCTTGGTTGAAAAAGGTATTGTGTCTGGTTTTGAAAACAACATCTAACGACCTATATTCAGAAGTGACGAAGACTACTAGACTTTTACGAACGACAAAGTGGTATCTATATACGACAGGTAGTAGCTGCATGAGCCATGCCAGAGGCCTGGTGGCTTAACAACTCTGACACTAGGGTTTGTGAGGTCGCCAATCGATCGTACAACCTGCACGATAAAAAGTTTATTATTATTTAATTTGCATTTTATGTATTCTTATTTTAGATTCATTATTATTTTTGATATATAATTATGTGAATATTTGTACGCCGCTAGGCTCAACATAGCGACCGTTGTTTCATACCAGATCTGTAATACCTATTTTGGAAAAATAAATTGATTTGATTTGAAGAAATGGTGTAAGAGTACACAAAATCTTTGTGGAGTTAACTCTGTGTATGTGTGTATATCATGATAATTATAGCACTGTTTATACTGTAAAGGATAAATAAAAACAATAACCACGATGCTAGCTATGTGTTGAGCAAAGCCAGAATGGAAAATACACATACACTAATCGTACAGCCTTAGATTTCCTTCAATAAGTATAAGTTAACATTTTAACTTTATCCCTCTCCTAATGCTTCCATACTAAATTTCTGTTGTCATAATCTTTTAAAATAGAATTTGGTAAGTAATTATATAAAAATTGAAAATGAAATTATAATGTCGTGAAATAAATATCAGTAATTTACAACTTTATAGTTAGCTACAATAGTAGTTACGCAGCTAATGTATCATAGATGGCGCTTTGAACAATAATCGAAAAAAGTGTTTAAAATGAAAATTGTGATTCACTGTGAAGTTGTATGTTAATGATACTCATTTCGCAATCTTATGTCTTATTTTTAGATAGTTACTACACAATCCAGCTATTTTATAAAGTATAAATATAATATATTTTAAAAGATTATGGTAACAGAAATTTAGTATGAAGCTTTGATGGAGGCCACTAATATTTGGGGATGACCTCACTCACTGTCTCCCAAAACTGTGCCAAACACATCGTCAATTTCAATAGTATGTATTAACATCTTAGGGATGTTTGGACATCATCTGATCCGTGTCCATTGGACATGAGCCGTCATCATAGGGAACCACGATAAACTGGCTTTCTATGAGGAGATTTTCCCAATAGGGCTATATATTTATCCTATACGTATTGGTGATGTCAGTAAAATGTTGTTTAGCGAGGTAGGTTCTGTTGATCGCCTTTTCCTATACCCATGAAGTAAAGTGATGTTGGGTAGCCCTATTCCACAACCAGGCACTATCAATTATACAAAAAATACACCGGTAACGTAACATAGTATACAAATATATGCCATATTTTTTGGATTACACTTTTGATCACCAACATCCTGTGTTGGCGCATAATTTTACAAGGAAGATCTACATCACATACGTTACATGGTGCGTTGATCATTATACCAAGCTTAGATCTGCTATCTCGACCTGTTGACTGTTCATTAGCCGGTCGATTGGCCGGCGTCAATTTGCGGATCGATCGACGCACAATCGGTCACGTGCGCGCCCCGTTAGCTGCGCTGCGCCCGCGCAATACGGGAAAAAAGCGTATAATTCGCGCCGTGAGCGTGCGAAATTATGTAATTGGGTGGGATAGCTTCTTATACATGTGTATTCAGCTGTTTTCACCAACATTCGTAGTTTAACATCTATCAGGTATTTTAAAAATCAATAAATGATTAAAACAATGTAATGGTCATTGGCATATCTCTCCCTAATCCTGTTCATAAATGATAGATCGCAACAGCTTTTGTCAATAATTATAAAGTTGTAAAGTAAAAGTTGGTCTTATCCCAGCGCAGTAAATCATTTTCGAACACTTTCTTCTTTCAAGAATTAGAAAAAATCTGGTAGGTATATTAGTTTAATGTTTTATGATAGACAGCTTACCATCTCTTCATTCTATAAATCCATCCGTAGCACAGTCCACCGCCAATATCAGAATGGTGATAAAAAAACTCCAAATCTCAAGATGGTTCGGTCACGATCTTCTCGATGTTCAACTGGCACCGGACAAAGAAAAAATCAGTGGCCTCGATTAGATCAATCGGATCGCAATAGTCGACGATTCGGTGAAAAACTAGAGCGATCGTAGCAAAAGATTGCGTTGGCAGGTGGATTTTAGTTCAAGTAATTGGATCTAAATGAATGACACGACTTGGAGACGCAATGACATTTAATTTTATTTAATGTAATATTTGATCACTAACCTTGTTGATAAAATAATGAGACATAAACACTGACTCAGGCTTAATGAGTTCTGGCTATTTTAAACAATGCTGTCAAGTAGATAAAAGTCAGCCACTGTCGGAATTTCTTTACTTAAAAGAAGTAACGAGGAAATTTTTAGCAACAAATCAGTCACTGCCTTTTTTATCCGACTGCTACAAAGCCAAAAAGGAGAGTTATATGTTTTACCTGTATGTACATCCGACTCTATGTTCCCTCGTAACTACTAAACGGCTAAACCGATTTTAATAAATTATACGTGGTTAGATTCGTATGAAAATTGTGTATGTAAAACTTTTATCGACGAGTGCTAGTTTAAAAAGGTATTTCGTTTATGTCCTTTACAATTTGTAACATCTTGTAGTGTAGGCAATTGTGCTTGATATAACAACAGTTACAAAATGTATTATAGGAAATAAAGGACTACTTTATTATAGAGCTTGATTCTTGGTTTAATAGATTTTTGCCTTAGTTGAACTTGCGGCACTCATACAAAATGATGATTCGACCCATCTCCTTATATCGTGTTATAGTACTCGCAAACTAAGTTTGCCCCTCTGAAGTTAGCTACAAAAGACCGCGAAGTATCAATTATTAACGTATAAATGTGAGGCAAGGCAAGTTAGCTGGTGGAAAGAAATGTCTTAGTGTTTTATGTCATCTAGGGATAGTTATTATCGAAAATAATACACACACACATTCTGTCTGTCATCATCAACAGCCTATATACGTCCCCACTGGAGGGGCTCAGACCTACTCTCTTACAGAGAATGTATGGGCATGTATAGTCCACCACGCGGGCCCAGTGCGGATCGGCGGACTTCACATGCCTGTTCAAGACATGCAGGTTTCCTCACGATGTTTTCCTTCACCGTTAAGCAATCGGATAATGTACTTGAATTGAAAAACAACTCATAGGTACACGGCTGGATTCGAACCCGGTACCCTCAGATTGAGAGTTCGCGCCTTATCCACTGCGCCACCGACGCTAGTCGGTTTCTAATATATTTCTATAAATTCTGTCTGTACATGTTTGAAATTGCGGAAAGCTAACTTCAGAAGGGCAAACATAGCGTGCGAGTACTATATCTACGGTATATACTTTTAAGCGACTGTCTTGTCACATAGTTGTACAAATACCGTTGTAATCGTGTGTGTATGATAGCAACATACAGTTACAGTTAAGGCAGATCATCGTACATAATGAATAATTGTATCGAGTATGCATGCCATGTGCAATTTTTCCATGTTAATCACTAATCAGTCGTCCATTGTTTGACATGTGAGTTTGTATGTGTACCCGTGTTTATTGCTGTGGTATCGTCGGAAGTAACTACTGACGTAAATATATGCGATTTTTATTTTTAATTTATAGAGTGTCCGAAATTTTGTGAAAGATGCGTCACAAAATTTTCATTTCGTTTTAAAATTCATTTCAGATTACTTTTTATCTATGCTGTAAATAGGAATGGCTGAATTTAAAACATACATAATGCAAAACAAATCCGAAATCAACTTCAAAAAAACCGCACTTTGACGGTACTTTACAGTCCGTTTGGATATAATCATTATTTTTCTTGTCTTTGATAAATATTTCACATGTACTTTAAGGATATCTCAATAAATATAAACAACTTAACTTACTTTTTACTTTTACTTACTTTAAGAAATAATCACTTCTTTTACTTAAAAGTTATATTCACCATGGCGCAGCTATTGGCACTGTCAATATTAGGTTGTTAGCAGACGTGCGCAAAAAATAAATTAGTTTTACAGCTACAAAAAGTTAACATTTTAATTGTGGTAAGTTTATTATCTCGAGTTTCTTTCGCTAGTGTTTTATTAGCTCTGCTAATGCCTAGGTGTACATATATTGGCCACCCACTACTTAATATTAGTATGTAGTAACTTAACTAGTGTTTTAGATGTTCGGCTTCGGACAGAGTTTCGTTTATGATCTATCGCACTATATCATAATACCATAATTACTATATTTACATAATTACATAAGAAAACTATGCCTTATACGCGCATATATGAATTCTTACATCTTTTTTTGTTCGTCAGCGAAATAAGCTGAACATCAAATCAAATATTCTTTATTGCACACACACAAAAACAAAACAGAACATAAAAGATACAATGAAGGCGGCCTTATCGCTAAGAGCGATCTCTTCCAGGCAACCTTGGGACAGAAGGGGCTTGAACATAAGCCTAGAGATCGCTTCCACAAACAATCTTTCGAAAGGAGTTATTACTAGTCAGAATTAAACATCATGATTGGCCGGTGGTTTGGTGGTCGCAAAAAGATTTCGTTTGTTACACAAGCGGACGCAGGGCTACGTCCACTCGAATCTTCTGTCCAAAAATGTAGCCACTAGTCTACGGTAGCGGTTACAAGAAAGAAGTCAATCATCACCTAGCAAAAAATATCAACCAAACACTTCGCTTATATCATTCAACAAAAGTTTTGTATCGTTGAAATGAAGCATCTTTTGTGGTATGTAATTTGAATTCGGAATTATGAGATTAATTGATTTATAATTGATGACATCATATTCAACATGCGTAACATGAATGTGTCAATATAAAAACATTTAGAATGTAGTTTTTCGTAATATGTGCGTTAATAAATTAGTGTGCGTGTACGCTACCTGTCAGTACTTTCGCTCTCTTTTGTATGATAAAAGTGAAACTCGAATCATCTCTGCTGTAACCGTCTCAAACATAACGTGTTGCCTCCCTTCACCTATCATCTTATAGAGATTAATGGAGGTCTTACAATCTGTATAAACTTATTTTATACATACAGACCGTCGAATGTTTGTTTGGAAGCGACGTAGAAATTGTTACAACGTACAGAAAACATATTTAAATACATGTTTTGTACTAAAAATCAGTGCTGCACATCAGCAGTTTATACTGAGTAAAGAACCTTACACAGAGGCTGAGTATGCAGCACCGGTGACAACATACGATGAGACGTTTCTGTATGTAATTGTGTCTTTAAATTAGTTTTATATATTTAAATTAGATTCTTTTTATAGCTTTAGTTTTAAAATATTTGTTGTGCGTTTGTTGCTGTATGTGTATGTTTTGTCTGACTATGTCTAATATGTCGCTATTTCAAGATTGCTAATTATACTTTATAATGTAACCACAGATTGCTAACAGACGCGTAACTCTCTTTGATGCACTTGAGAATGGAAGGCGAGTATATGGAGTATTTATTATAATTGTATTTCATTAAAACTGCTATTAACATATGGTTAATATGCCTCCATAATACTTCACGTATTTAACCTTATTATTAAATCAGTTAAATAACATTATTTAACTTGTTTGTTGCAAACAATACTTTGTCCCTGGCAATGTGCAGCAACTTTTGTATAGGGGCGTAACCGCCTTAATAGATTGGTGACATAACATTTCCATGATGTCACGAATTTATTAAGTAGGTAGTGTTAGTGTCAATCTAGTACACAATCTTAAAGGGGCATATATAAGACAATGGATCCCAACCGGTAATTAAAGTCCGTGAAGTATAACAATTCCAAAATAAGTTATTAATTACTCGGGAAGTTGTGGCAGCATGGGTGCTACGCATAACAATGACTAGTCATCATCATCAGCCGGGAAACGTCCACTGCTGGACATAGGCCTCCTTACTGGCATGCCATATCGACCGGTCCCGAGCCACCTGCATCCAGCGACTCCCCACGACTCTAACCAGGTCGTCGGTCTCACTGACTCATCGAGTTATGTCGGTGACCTTAGTTCGTCTACGGATTTCCTCATTACGGATTTTATCACGTAGAGATATTCCGAGCATAGCTCTTTCCATTGCTCGCTGAGTGACTTTGAGATTGTTTATTCGGCCCACAGTAAAGGACCACGTTTCGGTTTCGTATGTCATCACTGGCTACACGCACTGATTAAAGAGTTTTGTCTTTAGACGCTGAGGTATTTTGTTTATTACAATGGCTAGTAACAAAGTTAAATTATCGGAATTTCAGTTTAAATTTTGTGGTCCCTGCACCCAATTATAAAGTCCCTGGTCAAATAAAAAGAGGTTACGAATTAGGAACATGTGTGTTGTCTCTTGTTTTCAGGACTTTGAGACGTGTGTGCTGAGCGGTGACCGCGAATGTCGCTACCTGGAGGGGGAGACGCACGAGGGCATCGGAGACCATCGACGACAGACTCTGTTCTTCTGCGGGCACGAGCCACAGTGCACGTATGGTTCCTTCTGCATTCTTACACAAACTTATCGAATGTCAAGAAATTTACCATTTTTAAATAAAAGACACTAACGAATTACCACTATGTTACCTAATTCTGCTGCCAAACAGCGAGCTTGTCTCGACGCTTCTGGATGAGCACACTTTCCATCCAACGGCTTCATCGTGAGATGCAAATCCATTCAAATAAAAATATGAAGACAAAAACATGCCTACAAAGTGCCGCGCCTTACGAAATACATCAACGATATTTTAATGAAATTTTTTTCGCTTATAAAAGACGCTTATAAAAGACTTCAACGCGCCGTACGATTTATCGCTTCATGCCTTTGACGCATATACGATTCGATTACTCGTGTTCATTATCGTTAACCATATAATGTATACTTCTCGACTAGTCTTAACAATAATGTTCGCTTTAAATGTTGATGTAATTGAATTTGATCAGTCGTTTAGACTTTATTTTATTTAAAAAAACATCCGTGAGAAGAAAAGAATGTCATTAATCTATTCCGAAGTCAACAAAGATTGGAGTTTGTATAAATTCAAAATACTTCATCTATTTAAATTATACATAGTTTTATTGTTATTTCCAGACCATTCAACAGCGTGGAGGCTCTGCAGCGAGCTAAAAGGGTGGTAGAAGAGCAGTATGCAGTAGTGGGCGTGTTGGAGGACATGAACGCTACTCTGCTGGCGTTCGAGAGATACATACCTAGGTTCTTCGATGGAGCATCACAGCTTTACTCCGGTACGTACATACAGTCTGCATCATAACAAAACTGAGGTCAAATACGACCGTTAACTGATCAGTCTATATTTATTTTGAAGAATAAATCTGATTGCTTCCATACAAATATTTTTCTATGGAATGGTTTGCTTTTTGAAATTACTGTATAATTGCGGAGAAATGTAGAAAAGTGCGAATGAGGGCGCCACTGTCGCTCTATGGCCTCTTAACAACATAGTTTGAATTTACGTGACAATGCGTGTACGCTACAGTAGCCGTTTCGCATTACGTGGTAAAGACATGGTGATTTGGACAACAACAAAACAAAATGTAAAATTTAATGATATTCATTTCGCGACGTTATAATCTCATGTTATGTTTTGAGATAATTACTGTACAAAATCCTATTTTAAAAGATTATGATATAATAAATGTTGTATGAAACTTTTACCGTACCGTATCATCAACCATCTTTTGTGTAGTGTATGTAGAATTTATGCAAAGCTTACCCAATAAACTTTAATAATTTTGGATTTCTGTTATTTTGTTTTTCAAATAAGGGAACTTAGTTGGGTGGTGATAGTGGTTGTGGTTTTGAAAATGAATTGTAATAAAATACATTTCTGTGTCTGTACAGAGAGAATTTGTAAAGCGCCTGATAGCGTGGCAAGAGCAAATACGCTATAACGTACAATTAAAAGTATCCAATTTTTTACCGTTCTGATTTTGTCTGGCTTAATAAGTCTTTTTATTATTCTGTCTATTTTTAAAATAATTTATATAAAATATATTTATTCCTAAGTACCAACTTTTATAGTAATTGAAATATACAATACTATTCCTTAATTTAGGAGTTACTTTCATGTAATTACAACAGTTGTAATTCAAGCTATATTTTTGTGTGAATTTAATTTAACCGCCTCCGTGGCGTAGCTATTAGAGCTAAATGTTGGACTCACAATCCGGAGGTACCGCGTTCAATTCCCAGTGAGGGTACCTATCGGCACTCGATTTGGTTGGTGATATGTATTTTCTATGTCCGCTTGGCTAGCTACCACCAAGTTACCTAAGTCTGCAAACAAACAGCATTGTTAATAGCACTGTAGTGTCCCTGTATGAAAGGTAGCAGGGCCAGCGCCTCATTAGATTGAGAAATCTGTGTGCGCACTGTTACCACCCATCGGCCTTATCGTCACTTGCCATCAGGTGAAATGAAGGCGAAGTGCAGAACCGAACATACAAGAAACAAATAATTAAAGTGATATTATTGTTATTAAAGTTTTATATTGTACTTACGAACGCATCCTTACCATTCCAGAACAACAAAACACCTTCAACCGCATCAACCGCAACGCTTTCAAGCCTCCGGTGTCAGAAGCAGTGAAGCAAATCGTCCGTGCTAACTTCACTAGGGAGATAGAGTTCTATGAGTTCTGCAAGCAACGACTATACACCCAACTGAGAGCGCTCAGAGACCCCACGATCACTCTACCTACTTCATACAGCAGGAGTAAACGATCCCATTCGCCTGGGAAGCTGTAGCCATGGCTATGTGGCGTGAAAGAGAAAGATGCTGCATTTAAATCAGAAGTGCAAAGCTTTTACAGTGCGTTTGAGTTTGTTGTCAATGGAATTTTTTCCCAAAAATGACAGTGATGCAAGAGATTTGCACTGGTATCAAGGAATTTTATTGAAAACGCTGTTGTCGATAAAATTGAATTTAATGGCAAGGAGCTCGAACGGAAATTTGAGGGCAATCCAAATGTATATTGCAATTAATTGTTAAATACATAATAGAATGGATCAAATAGTCATATGTTGCCTCGATTGTTACTGAAAATTGACCGAAGAAAAACAAAAGCTGCTCCACGACTGAACATGTGCTGTTAGTGCCTCTGGACCTAAATAAAGGGACCGATGAAATTTAGATAAATATTGTGATTTTGTACATTCTACTTTTATCAAATGTAGTGAATAAGTGAGACTTACGTGCTTCTGCTATTTATTATTGTTGTAGTTTTGCCTTTAATTTGACATATATTTCTAACGAATTTATAAGTAAGTCATTATGAAGCTAATATATTTAAGAGTACTGTTTAAGGAACCAACTTGACAACTGTAAATATTATTTGTGTTTTTCTTCAGTTATGAACGACAATCGATTAAGATATATGAAATATTAATTGTTTTTTGTATATAGTGATCAAAGATTGTGATAAAAGGAAATTATCTAACTAATGGGATAAGAAAATTGTTAACTTTAGATGGATCACTTTGTAAATTAAACATTTCTATGATGACGTGTGTTTTTGTGCTTTTTGAACCATGCCTCACCTCACGTGCACTTCAGTGTTTCATAAAAACAAAATGGAGGCTCACGAAATAAACTGACCATTCCAAAATAATTTATTAATTACACGGGCAGGGGACTCAGGTTAGGGGAATAAGGTTTAGGTTAGGAGATTGTTATGCTAAAGTTTATGCTAGGAGCGAGCATTGATTATATTTATTTTAATATAATTTACGGACTCCTGCATGACCTGCATCGGAAAAAATCTAGCAGTCCCTGGTAGTAGGTAAGGTAAGGAACCACTGCCCTACAGGGCAAAAGCAATCTTATTATTATTTGAGACCTTAGGCTTGCCCCTTTGATCAGCCTATTCGTATGTGAATATAAGATCACTGGTTCAATATTCACTGCTACCTTGTCAATATGAACATGTATTTTTGTGTCCCACAGCACACACTGTTATCTTTAATATATGAGAAGGAACTGCTACTGCTGCATTTCCAGGATAATTAAAGGTTCTAGTATGATCTTAACAAACCTTTTATTTAGGTATTTATTAATTAAGGGACGTATTATAGACAATGAAATAAAAAGGTCGTATTTCCCATTGCCAAGGTAGAGGGTGTAGATAAAACAACACGACTAATTATTATGCACATTATTTTATTAGGTTGTTATTAATAAAACAAGTGTCAAAGAGTAACAGTAATTCATTCGTAAAGATGCAGTTTCATTCTCGATGTAAAAATTAATATGGCCACATTTAAAGAATTCAGGTACATACAAAATATAAAACTGTCTAAAAATTATTATTTTAAAATATATTCCGTAGAGAAATTCTAAAATAATTATTCGTTAATTATAATAATGTATTGCTTACAAGTAATAATAATTTATTTTCGTAATTTCTAGAATAGACTTGTTGATTAAAATCTCAAAAACCGAATCAACATTTTATCATATCAGTTCTTTATTGTAGGAAGTATGTCATGGCATGATTCTCTTTAGGCATATAAAATGTAAAATATCAATTTCATAAAATCCATGTACATAAAACATCTATACAAAACAGTTTCTATATAGTTCCAGTAAATACACAGATATTGTTTACAACTTAATTAGTTGGGTTTATTCACGATCTCATTAAAAATCAATCTACATAAACAGACATCAACAACTTTAATATTTTCTATAACGATCTAACAGGGGATGATATTGTATGTCATCGCGAATATTTAATAATTAAGTTTTATATAATAATAATAATTGTATTTCATATTCCAACATCTCTACATTTCATAGTTATGTGAATAAAATCGTTCTACCTAAGTGATGCGTTTGCTCTTAGTTCTAAAACGTAAAGCTAATAGTTTCGTAAAAAAGTGTATTAAAATATCGATATCATTCAGAATTCATCTCTCATTATGTACACAAGCGCTGCGTGAGCGTGGTTGCCGGGCTGCACCGCGCCCGCCCCGCCCGCTCCGCTCTCCGCTGCAGTCACTCTTCACCGCTAGCGGTTACAATTTATTGTCCTCTAGGACGTTACATTCCCTAACAAATAAAATTCGAATAAAATAACTAGTCGAAAGGTGTCGTTACTGCATGGCACTCGAAACGAGTCGCTCGCTCGTATATTTTATTATCTAAAACTATTGCTACTTTATATCACAAAAACGCTTTACAAATTGTTAAGCCTCAATGATACAGGACGCCGCTCTCTCTCTAGCCTAGGAACTGATCGCAGTATAGGCACAGGAATGTGACTAGCAGCGGGCACGCCCCGCCCCGCCCGGTGACAGCCGGACCCGCCGGCCGCCTCTAGCTGCCCCGCTTCCGACGCTTCACACCGCGCGCCGCGCGCTTCGCCCAGCTGCGTCAGTAGAACGACGGGTGCCAGTCCATGGTTGGATGCAGCGGCCCCCCCGATGTCTGTGCGCCGACGCCGTTCGCGCCCAGCGCCAGACAGTCGAAGCAGTAATTCGCACCGCAGTTACTGTCCCAGAACTGCTGTCCCTTGCACTGGAACCGCACCGCTAGCTCCAGCCGCTGCCCGGACGCCAGACAAGGCGCGTACAGTACGAATTGGAACCTATCCGAATACCCGTCGCATGTGCCCTGAACATAAGTCGCCTGTAAGTCTGTATACGTTTTCCATCGGTTCATAGAATACCGTATATGCACTGTTTTATGAAAGTCCAAGTTTCGTACACGCACCGACCCACAGATGCTAATGTGTACACCGTCGCACACTCGAGCACTCTCCAGGCACACGTTCTGCAGTTCGAGTTTCTCGGTGAGGTCTCGAGGAGGCTGGAACAGCGGCACCAGGGTCAGGGTGCTGTAGCGTTGAGGCGCGCGGGACGCGGGCGGGGAGTTCTGAACGTCACAGCCGGTGAGGTCGTCGTAAGCGGACTTGGGAATAACCGGAATCTCATCCATGAATGTTTTAACATCTGCTAAATCTAGTCCAAGGACATCAGCGAAACGCACTATCTTTTTACGTCCGGGCGTCCCCGGTGGTGTTTTCCCAGTTTTTAGTGATGAACAGCGTCGAACTCGTTGCGGCCTGTCATCCTCACCTTCGTCATCGTCCTCTTTAGTTTGTGCATTTAAAAGATTCGGCTCAACTTCTGGCGCCGGAGATATTTCTTTCTCAGCAGCCACTTCACTGGTGATAATCTGTAGTTCTTCCTTGCTTTCGGTCACTTCCACAATTTCCGGTACGTTTGTTTCTGTGGATACTTCATCCTCAACTGGAATATCTTCTTCTGCAAGTGATAAATTTTCAACTGCTTCTAGGATGTCGGTGTCCAGTCGATTGTTTCTACTAAATACTTCATCGGGACCATCGGATGGTTCACTTTTGGCAGATTCGAACTCGGAGTCACTGTCTACGGAGCACAAGTTAAGGGGCAAGCTGAGCCGATCACAATCTGTGACAGGTGAAGTCTTTGAGATACTGTCGATTTCATCGCAGCTGTTTTGTCGCGCGCAACCTTCAAACGTGATAGGTGAAAAGAGTCGTTTTTCAGCGTGTCCATTTTCTCGCGGGGTGGGCTGTAGTTTCACTGGTGATGAGTCTGTATAGAAAGAAGTGGAGAACTTGAATCCGTTCCTCTTTTTTTCTGGCTGTTGTACCATTTGTTTCGCTTGCTCTTTGAGTTCCAAATCAGAGTCGACATCGTAGAAGGGTGGTTCCTGATCATCGACAGGTGATTTTTCGGGAAAGGGTAGTTCAAACTCATCAACAGGACTGGAGGGACTCTCGCATTCTAACTCGAAGTCGTAGAACGTGTCTAGATCCCGTTGTGAGGAGGCGGCGGCCGCTGTTCGGTGTGGGGAGGTGGGCCCGTCTCTTGTGAGCCACGTGTTCTCGCAGTCTTCCTGCTGAGCGGTGCCAAGGTTGCGCAGACGCGAATGCAAGTCCCGCGCGAACGCAGCCGCGCGCCCACGGCACGACATGGGCAGTAGTGACGTCAGCCCGCACTGCGACCCGGCGCGATCACCGCTCATTTGCGTCTGAAAATAACAAACATACACGGTTACAAACATAATTATGTACTAACAGTACATCTCTTGTACATCTCGCAAACACACACCAGTGCCTGCAAATAGCATAAAATAAATATGTGCTCATGATAATCATGGCATGAAAGTTGAATGTCAAGAGTGAACGACCCCGATAAGATAAAATTATTACATGACTCCGCTATGATCGGCGTGCATACTTATCTACGAAACTAACACGATTATTGAGATGCAACACAAAAAACATGGACCGATAAGGAGTACACACATACTATCGAACATGAATCACGAGTATATTTTAGTTAACTTAAAATTAAATAATCATTACCGTTATCGCATGACTGCCACAAAAAACTACTCCCTCATTTATCAATTTTTCGTCAGATACTGACTGCATTAGCATGATTCATTTATTATATCCGGTTCCTGTGTGTCTGTTTAATTATTTATAGAAGAAGCATTTATAGACGTCATCGTGTAAAACTTTTGGCACAAGACGCAGTCGAGCCCACGCCCAATCCCAAGACTGCAATCTCTGACATTTTTAGACGATCTCGAATTTAATATCACAAATATATAACATACAATATACACTTCAAGGTACTTTCATCTACTACATTGGCTCCGGGCAGTACACAAGGTACAAGAGCCTTGGATACAGTGTATTTTTTCCTGCAGATGTTTCGCATCACATCAAGGTCTCTAGGCGACCTATTTAAGAGGTAATGACACTGTCTCAAAAGTAGGACGGGTAACCCTGACCTCGACCCAGTCTTAATTTACTGGTACTCGGTAAAATATTAAAGATTTCAATCACACCAAGATGCTACGATTGCTACGGGATATATAATATGGTCTACATAAAAAGCATTACAAACCAGGTTTGCCTGGGTTTTGCAATAATTCTATAGTTGGTACGAGCACCCTTGTGTGTTGCGTATGTGGTAGCGTAGGATTCGTTTTGATTATATTGGTGTCGACACTCACATCGTGATCTGTAAAGTGAGAACAAGACTCAAATATTTGATATATTTATAAAGAGCCTCTGGTTAGATTTTTGATTTTCTTGGATTGGCACTTGGCTTTCATCTCAATTTTAACTTTTGATCATGTAATGCATATGTTTTTAGAATTATCATGTCTTTTATGTAGTTTATAAATTTTAGAATAGTTAATAAAATATTGTGTGCCGTGCAAACTACAATGATACTTCCAAACATCATAAGACCTATGTTACCTATAGTTTACAATAAAATTTCATTTCATCTCAACTGACGGTAAGTGACGATAAGGCCGTTGTATAGAAAGTGTGATCGCTTCAACTGGCTATTATACCTTTTATACACAGAACACAACAGCACTTCTTGTCGGCGGACTGAGGTAACATGGTGGTAGCTAACTGGGAAGACTTAAAATGCCACTAGTCCACAGAGGTGGTTAAATGGAGAAAAAAAGAAGGGAAAAACAGAGATATTATGTGTTGTTCACAATATGAGAATGTACACAACGTTTAATGAAAATATGTACAGTGTTACACACTTTCAAAGATCGCATAAACGCAATCTGGTTTCTGTTTTCAAAAATATAAATTGACGCATGCAGTTTTAAATCAAAACATGTCATCGCTTAATTACAACTAAAATGTTTACGTACGTATCAACTAGCCACCATTTAATAATACTCGCCGTGAGAGCAATCGCTTTATTGTTTTATTGTCGTTGAAATTGATCTAAATTAGGCACTGCGCAGGCGCACTGGCGAAATTGAACTGATCAGCGCGTGACGTGCAGCTTGACGCGCGAGCACTCGCCACGGGACAAACATACTCTTCAGGAAACTTCAGTCTATTTTCATACTCGAAACAAGTCCATTGTTCGAAGATGCATGGAGTGACGACGTGGACACGTAGCAATACCAAAGAGGTGCCCACATCCATCACGTGGTTTACAGTCCGTGCCAAAACATCGGACGAGCGTTACCGCATGTTACATGACTCGATATTTTGTTTGGAGCCGTGCAAGTGGGTTTTGCTGCTTGCCTGATACGTAAAAGGTTTTTCATTATGAAAGCATCAATTCAAACAAAATGTGTAAAAATATTTGATCACCAATTCAACGGGTCTTGTGCAACCTGCTTTAGAATAAGATCGTCCGTGTCTTCCAGAGACGAGTTAATCCACTTAGAAATAAACGAAATCATACTGTCGTATCAAAATAGATGCCAAGCTTCGTGATTATGGCAAATCGCCCAAATGTAAACCTGTAGCAGTATGTGGGAATGGCTCATATCCAGCAGTAGAGTTATCCGGGGAAGGAGAAAAAGAACCATCATTATAGATCATGACAGAAATATGAACGGTACTATACTTTAAAACAATCCAGCGTACCTAAAACTCGGGGAAAAGTCATATCAAAAGCGAAGTAATACTTCAAGTAGGTATGTACTCAAGGAAATAGACTGTGCATCACCGAACGAGTCAGTTGCTGACGTTTCAGTGAATCTCATACGTGACGAAAAGAGGAAGGTAAATATAACTTTATTAGACATTGATTTGCCACGCGTATACTACTAAACCATCATACCAACGTACATGCATACCTATACGTCAAACATAAGCGCCTTTATTTTACAGAAAACCGTTCAGTAAAAAAGCTACTGCGTACATGATTTAAACGCGATAATTTGTGGCAAGGGTCCCCCATACCGGACACAATTCAAGACACTCCACAACGAGCGGCATCCCGACGTGATGAAGGGCTCTAAATTCCCATCCCAGAGTTCTAGCCGTGATTTACGACCACCCTCGGATAAATATAGTTCATTCGAGCACGGCTATTATCCAATCAGAGCGGTCACTGCTCCATGCCTCTTCAGATGCCTGCGCCAGCGCCACTCGTTACAGATCATAAATAAAATCCCTGGCTGCTGATGTTACTATTATTGCTACACATATAGCTAGTCCCCCAGTCCTACCAACCTTGAGTTTACTCTAACCTAGACAATTGGCAAACTGCGTGTAGGAACGTCAAATGGGAGGCAAATGCATAGGCGTCTGCTTACATGAATTATGACATGCGCGTCGCGTGATAATTGAAGTAACTTGATTTTTGATTATTTTCCTCGCCTGAGTTAGAATGACAAGGCGGCCTTTCATACGTATAAGGATAAAGGATTCATTCACCTTATGATTATATTTTGTGTTTTCCTGTATTTTATATAACTATAAGAAGAAATTTTCAGATTACTTTTTAAAAAAATTGCAGTTTTCATACAATCACACAAAAATATTGAATTCTTCCAGTGCGCTAAATCTTATACATAAAAATTATGTGCACCTGGAGAGTTGCACACATGTTCATATATTTAGTTTGAGCAAGTGTCTGGGGGCGGGGGCATCCACCCTTGCCCTTATTCTTATATAAAAATTTACGTTTTATACGTTGTAACTTTTAAATTTAACAGTAAAAAATTACCTTCCCAAAGTTTTCAATTACAGGATTGATTGGTGCTAAAGCTACCTACTGTGGGTCATCAGAGAATTTATTATGAGTAAGTAGTGAAGAAAAATATACTCTGCACACGAACTGTATGATGATAAAATGAAGTTTTTTTTTAAGCTGTAGAGGTCGCAAGACCAACAGCATCAAGTCCATTCGAGAGAAGAAAAAAAAGTTTTTTCAGAAAAGTTTTACCCAAACAATATAGGATCAGACGGTAATCTTTAAACCATACCTACGTAAGCTAGTATTTGTTGAATGACAGTATATTTCGGAATTGTTTAGTAATTACTAAATAGACGTATAGTCCCAAAATAAATATCAGAAGATATCTCAAGATTATATTATATTTGACTTCAATAATTTTATTATGAGATAATACGTATTTACAAAAGAGTATTTTGTTACTCAGAGCGGGATTAACAATAAATCATTATAAACTTATCAGACAATACTTTAACAACAAACGTAAATATTTTGATTCTTAATGTCATAATTAACAATGTGAAAGAACAGATATAAATAATAATATTTACATTTGCATATGCAATTAACATTGAATGGACATTCAGTAATTATATAATACCGACGCGGTTCATGAAACTCACAATGTCTATTGAAGGTGAGTACTCGTACAGCTGTCAGCACAGTAATAGACCAAATGAACGAGATTTACAGTCGAAATTTCCTTTCAAGCGTTGCTCTTGTGGGGATGACTGTATCTATTAATCGATTTGAGTATTTAATAGTAGCAGTATGCAGTTATGATTAATAAAACGAAAACATGTAAATTTAATATGAAATGTCTGTGTTCAATGTCAGCTTCAACGAAAATAATGAAATATTTGACTACCATTCCATTGTGCCCCTTTTCGACTTTTTTATGATATCCATAAACTGAATCCTCGTCTGGATATGAGTATGAGCAAGGGCATCCTAAAAAGCATGAACCTAAAAAGATGTTACTGTGCCGCCAGGGCGATAATCTTTTTACCTTCATGTAAAACAATTATTTGTTCTAGGATTGAACCATGAGCGAAGGAAGTGGTCCAAAAATAGAATCCTGAGCGTAGAGAGGGTTTCAAGGCACGAGACGCAAAATACTTTGCTGGCGAGCGAAACAATCATTTTTCATCTCACTACACCGAGGAATATTGCAGATTAAAGGAAAACAATTGAACTTGTTATTGTTCAATTGTTTGTTCATATGTTATTAATTATTCATATGTTAGCACAGCACAGGTGATACATTAAATCAACATTAAATACATATTTTTAAGCGAAAGAAAATGTCAAGTTAGATTTACCATCGTCATGTTTGAATTTGAAAAAGAAAAGAAAAAAGAGCTTTTCCACGCAGATTAGAATAAACAAGAAAACCTTTCCGAGCTAGTGAGGTGAAAAAGAGATTGTATGCACTCGTACGTACTATCTCCGATGGTCTATGATTAGTTTGGATATTTTGTTTATTAGTTTGTATTAACAATGAGGAACCAGTGTTATAATTTCACGATTTCCTTCGTATAAAAAGGTTTGCTGGTTAGATTAGATATTATCTCAGAGATGTGAAAGATGTAAAAGTTTAGACTAGCTCACATAAATAAAGGCAATATCAACCATTACGTGCATAAAGTCTCTTTCCAAAAATGCCCCCTGGTTTCCAAAAGGTCCCATAGCCGTAATAACTTTGTTCGTGTTATTTTTGTAAACGTTTGCTCGCGGCTTCATCTGCGTAGCATTCGCAAGTTATCCAATATACCACGGCATGGACAACGGCCACTTATCTTTACGCTTTCTCTAGGAATTCACTTATCACAAAAATTGAAAATAAAGCTGTTAGCTTTCCGAAGAAAATAAAATAAAACATTAAATTAAGAATACCACAAACTTTTATACATTTTATGCAATGATACCGAGATACCGAACAGACATGAAATGAAAAATGTAAAGCAAATTAGGAAATTTATAAAATCGAAAACGATTACATTACCTCTGCCTTTCTACGTGATTTACATACATAATGAGGAAATAACCGGTCAATTGCTAAATAAAAACGAAGTTCTGCCTACTTGAACGGCGTCCGCGGCCTAGAGACAAACTCGCTCGTAAAATTGTTATATACCAATAAAATTTATATAAGTGATAAAACTTTGTATAGATGGATTTACACACTGATATGTGTTGATATACTGTCAATCTAGAAATTTAAGTAAGTTATGTTAATTTATTTAAAGAAAATTGTCAAAGTGCGTTGTGTTATTTTATGTGTCATTGTGTGAAAAAAATAGATCAATTTCTTATATATTTAACTAAAGAATCCTCGATCGGGATCTTTCCTGGTCCAAAGGATCTCCATTGCCATCCAACGTGGCAACGCGGCAAGCGTGATGGGGACCTTTGGATCGGGACCAGATCCACGCTAGTTCGGTTAGGTTACGTGTTTATTTAGGTTGTAGGTTTAATTTCATTACTAATCTAGGCTAAGTTTACTAACAAATCTAATTTAAAATATGTATCATTGACATGTAAATATCTTTGACATTGAATAAAAATTATATAACTAAAGACTTTATTTGACTTTATATGACTAAAGCTGCTATTTAAATAATACTACAGACAGAGTAGATAAATAAATAAAAACAAGTAGGTACCGGAAGGTGGCCTTATCGCTAAGAGCGATCTCTTCCAGGCAACCTTGAGGCAGAACTAATTTCCCAAAAAAGAAATATTTTAAATTCGGGCTAAACTTTTAAAAAATCAAATCAAATAGTAATCTTAATATGTCTAGAAAATTACTTTACTTTACTTAATTATATGTCATTTTATTGAGGCCATCTTTGTTTTCTACAATAAGTGTTGCCTGTTTCGTGCGTTTTAATGGGTTTTTTTTACAGAATATTCAAAAATGGTAAGTAAATAACTTAAATTTGATAATGACAGTTTAAAATTATAAGTGTACAAGTCCTGCACTCGCGGGACGTGACATTTGAAAATCAAAATGCACTGCCCTAGACTGATTTTAAAGAAAGAAAGAAAGATTTATTTGCTAGAATACAAGTTTAAAAAGATCTTAATATGAATATAAGTAATCGTATTCTGTCGAACATGTCGACGTGCAAATGTTAAGTCTAGTTACATTAAATTAAATATTCCGAAACATTTTATGAGCACTATTCCTGCAACCGTGACCACAATTCTGATTTAAATTCTTTACCATTTCTAAATATAATATATTCTCGAAGGAAATCATACAATTCAATATTTCAAAAATCTTAATCTAAATATGCATCTTAATCTACTGCTTTCAAGTCCAGAAAGCATTGACTAACTCGATAAATAATTTCCGTACTCAGTTTTTAATTTACGTACAATTAAAAACGGATGAATAGTCTTTTAGATGTTTATTAAGAAATGCGTTAACATATTTATTCATATGACTTTTCTGACTTCACATATTCTACTCTCACTCTCACTAAATACAAAAAGTTATGTATAAAACGAACTTTAACAGAAATGGTTCTTTTTATTATTTTTTACTTTATAAACTCAGAATTATATCCTACAAACAAGTAAATGCGTTCAAAAAGAACTGGAAACCGCCTTCAATTGATTGCCCTAAAAGTCTTCTTTTATTAAAGCAAATTTAAGATTTATATAGTTTTCTCATGGATTCAATTCTCAGAACTGGACCAAATTGAAATGGGATCACACGAGAAGCACCAGTTTTCAAATAAAAAAAGAATCGTCCAAATCGGTTCACACAGTCAAAAGTTTTGAGGTAAGAAACAACAAACAAAATACAAACAAAACAAAACAAAAACCCGTCGAATTAATAACCTCCTCCTTTTTAGAAGACGGTTAAAAAACGTAATTCTGCACCATATTTACGAGTACAAGTATATTACGTATAAAACCGAGATGTCTACATACATCCATACATCTATCTGTACATCTGTAGGTACGCGAACATGCCCTGAATGTAATAAAAATAATTCAAGTAGGTTGTTTTCGATTTCAACTCATCGTACGAGTAATGGATAATAATCGATTAGATTATTTATGTATGTTTGTTTTAAATAATAGTGTCGTCATAAGGGGCTCATTGACGAGTTTTGATAAGGCGGTCGTTGAACCGTACTTAAGATAAGAACAGTCAGAGTTGTAGACATGAAGAGCTGCTGTAAAAGCTATTGTATTCAAGGTGCCGACCTTACAGAGGTACGATTACTTGCTATAATCGTTAGAAAGGTCAGATGCACATATAAAATAAAATGTGTATCTAATTTTATGCCGCTTGACACTCGTTAATTTACATAATACAGACATCGCCATATAAACTTCTCAATGAAATAAAAACACTACCAATTTAGATTTGTATTTGGGTTCCGTAACGAATGGTAAAAACACGAGATTTACAATTTCATCTTGTAGTATATGTCAGCCATTTTGTTCGGCGATGGGCACTATAATAGATTGGGTTTCGATTTTAGCAACCTATGAAACCATTCATTGTATTTTAATAAATGCGGTGTCATTGAAAACTTCGTGTTTTACGGCGGGTTATATACTATATTATGTCACATAAAATTCGAAAGGGGATATAAAGTGGTACCGCATTATAATAGTTTTATTCGTAGTTAGGTAGAGTCATGGCATGTTGAACCTGGTTGAAAGTGAAAGAAAAAACACAAAACACTCATTTTAACATTGTATAAAATTAGTAAGGATACAAAAAATAGATAAAAGATTTTAGCCGCGACGTCGTCTGCGTCTAGCAGAAATTCCTCCGGTTACCGGAATAAAAAGTGGCAGATACTCGTATCTCACCCCTACCTATCCAAAATAGATTATATGGAATTCAAGAGTTCCATCCGAATCTACTCAGTCGTTAAAGCGTGATTGAGTCGTTAAAATCTTACAAAATAATATACCGATAACTTTACTGCTTTAGCTGGCTAACATCATTACACAACACATACGACAAAGAAATACTCAAAGTGACTTCATATACAAAACAAAATCATCACCCGGTAACAAGAATGTGACATAATATTGAAGAACAAAGGCAGCAATCATTAACATAAAACAAGAATGTGCCAAAACGTTGAAGAATGAGACCGCGCCGCGCCGTGACTACGGCTAGAAACCTGCGAGTTAAAATTGCAAATAGTGAAAATATCAACAAATGTCCAAGACTCGTATGTTTGTACCAATGTCAATAACCTGCATATTGAATATTCACACAATATTTAAATACCAAATTAGAAAAATCAATTTAAAACCGGTGTTGGGCACTTGCCTGCTACCACTCTGTTTTGACGATTCTTAATCCGGGTCCGTGCTATTGAAATAATTTTTACTTTTCTCAAAATCAAGACGTTTATTCTTATCTGAATTGCTTAATCATTGACCGTCATATATCGACATAATGTTGTCAATTTTGGGTTTTCAAAAAAGTCATAAAAACACCGACTAATTGGCGATATCTACAAAAGTTTTCAGACTCAATATTGTTCGGGACCAACCGCATCAACGTAAAATGGATAAGACAAGTATCTCTTGCCTTTATAACTGTATAAATATTCTGAAGTATGTAAGTCGAACTTTCCGGATTCACTTATCTGAAAGGCGCAATCGTCAAGATTGCCAAAACATTAACATTTCTTTATTGTCACTTTGATAATATATATAAAAAAAACTGTCAAAGCCGACAAGCACTTCGAAACAAGTCTGCCGAGCAACAATGTTAACGCAGAAGTGTCAAAGTAAAAGATATTATCACGTGTTCCACCTTGCAAACTGGTCCAAATTGCGATCCTTTAAATTTTGTTTTAAAATTTTTGCAATCGATGCTTTGACAGCCTCATAAGCAACTGACGGAATGAAGACAATAAAATCCAAATGGCGTGAAAGGCATTTTATATTATTAAAATATATGAAGGTATGGCATGAAGGACCCAAAAACAAATTCAAAATAAATAAAATAAAGTGGAAATGGACCTGTCTAGACTTGAAGCAATAATCTCTCTAACTTATCTGATTTTATTCTCAGGATTAATTAAAATTCTTCGTAAAATCTGTCTAATTTACAATATCGGTAGATTTGGCAATTAAGGTGACCATTTTGTAGAAAATTATGAGCCCGGGATGTCATTTCGTTCGTAGAGGACAGTTAGCGGTCGCGGGAGTCATAAAGACGTATGTAGAACGTGTACGAATTAATAGCAAATACCTAGTCTGTACATACTGTATGTGTTTGTATGAATTCGTTTAAATATGCATGCATTACGCGTGTCATTTTACAACAAAAGCGATCCGTCTGAAACTCGGTGTTTTCAATTTAAAATAACTGTCTAGTCTACTAGAAATGTGTAAATTCAAAAAGATTTTTAATGACACTTCATCAATCTACCAGTCAATGTCCACTGTGGAACCGTCTTGCTCGCAGGATCCTGGATTCGAAATAGTATCAGGTCATTTCCTAATGGTAATGAAGGACAAATAGACATCAACTGTCTTAGTAAAATCTTACTACGATCAACAATCTCGCAAGCGGTTAGCGTGATCATTCTACACAGATTAATTCACTAATGGTAAATGAGGAAGCCTCGTGTTCGATTGTAAGTATTTTACGGTACATATATTTCATACAAGTTATTGTTGCCACAAATTATTTATGACGCACACACCACACACATAGTATTGTATACATTGTGCGTGTTCTGTATATATGGCGAACAGCTGTCATAAAATACATAGTAATTCCCATAAATATCTGGGTGACCAAGCTTCACTCGTAGTATCCTTTATTACATAACTACGGATTATTTCTTTGACTACAGTCCCCTATAAAATGTTAAGTAGAATTTTGCCGAAGACGTGACCTTGACGAATCAATTCCTTGCCCCCGCGACCCCCTAACCGGCCATTTTAATCAAAATCGTTAAAGCATGTTGGTATATATAAAGCGAATAGTAAATAAGTAATACAAGAATTGCTCCTATAATAGTATATTAAAGTATAAAGAGAAATTCATGTCATTTCTCCATATAGGAACATAAACGTGCCCCTCAGAGGCTAGACAATACAATGACCTACAGACTAGACTGGCTATATCACTGGAGACAGATTCATGTCAAGACCATGCGAGCACATTCTTACAGACTTTGTATGACGATCGTTTCAATCTACAATGTGAGCGGTAAGTATTGGCGACAAACCAACAACAATAACTCATACATAAAACTACACCGATTACTGTCAATTGAATATTTTACCAGGGACTTCACCAATGTAATTCCAGTTCAGTGTATTGTATTGTAAGTGATAGATTTTGTAAATTGATTTTACTCGAGTGCAACGAAAGCAAGGAGGTTGTATTAGTTTCTTGTGTGCCAAATCCTAAACGTAAGATGACGACATAGGGTGTCTGTTGATTCTTCTCTAGTCACATAATTAATACAATCACAGTTGTGATACCACTTTAAGAGGCTATGTTGGTTAGACCACGTGGTCGGTTTCAAGGTTACATTGTTTGTAGCTGTCCCTCTCCAAGCCCTATCCTACCCGAGCGCGTACGGTGAGACAGCACAATTTACGCGATGTTATCCACACGTTATTTGGATGTTTCGTAGTCCAGGGATCAATTGAAGGATACAGTATATTATGTAACCATTTTTTTAATACAGTATACTAATGAAATTTCAGATGTCGGTGGTTTTTCCAAATTGTTCTAAATTGATTCATACTCTTGTAAATCAGGTTCAAAGTTGGGGCTTTTTAGTACCGTAAAATACAATTCTTTGACGCCCTGTAACTCTGAAAGTATTTATGTAAACGAAAATATGACTCACCACCGACACAGATATTTGTTTCTAGATAGTGTCTTGAAAATTTCATAGATTTTCATAGCTTAATACTCAAAATATGACTGGACTACGTTTGTATGGGCGCTTTGACATCAGCATACCCTCTTAAATAGCATGCTATCACAATGTATTCAATTTCCTAATATTTGAAACAGCTTTTTCACTTTTATCAGTCAAATGTGTCGATATGGGTTTTTTTGGTTACTCGATTTTTTTGTTAAACTTATCCAAAAAATTATTTATACATTTGTATCAAGGATCGGGCTAACCTAAATAAATATTTTCAATGTATTTAACTAATTCAGCGCATTAGTGACTTTAATTTACAAATTTTCGTGCATAAAATCTGAGCTGGGTTCGCAATGAAAAAAGATTTGTAGATTTTGTAAATGTATAAAGTATTTGACATGACATAAACAAAACAAGCGTACAATAAAATTAAGTGCAGCAATCGGTCAAATAAGACGGTAAATGGTAATAAACGCTACAAGACTACAAAGGTAAACATGTAATCACATAAACCTATCCTATCCTATTATCCTATATTATTATCCTATTTGTATAGTAAAATTCTCCTTGTAGGATTTACAGCTAACACCCCACTTGACCTGCGTCATATACCAAGACAGGGCGCCTACGTGATCCAGACATGAATAGATCAGGAAATCCTAGCTCGCTGAGAAGTGATCGATGATCTCGTGACTTTCACTTTGTCCCGAAATGGTGCGCGTGCGCCGGTTCAGCGTATAAATAACTGCTAACACGCGCTTGGCACTAATTTGTCTCAGTTTGAATGACTCCAAAAGCAAAATAGCTCCATCATCATCAGATGCTGAACATACGCCTCCCTCATAGACCGCCACAACGATTTAGATTCGATGAGGGATTCGCCATAATCACCATGATTGGTAGGCGTATTGTGATCGCAGTAAGATGTTGTTGGTACATAAGGATGTAGATGCTACTGTCCATGACCTGAAAAAAATTATGGTCTCCGCTCGGCTGTGTGGTCACGGCTTTAGAATAGGACCATCTTTGTCTCATCCCGTGGTTGCCATAAAAGGCAACTAAGGGATACATATTCTGGAGATGGGTATAAACCACAGAAATATAATGATACTAGACAAACAGTGGTTCTTAAACAGTGGTGCCTGGAGGTACCCGTGATGTGTGTGTGATCAGCGAATGAACCAAGATTAAGATGTTAGTAAAGAGTATGCAGAAATAATAGACTTACTTATATGAGTATTTAGTAACCTTTTTTTCGTACGAAATTAAAATGCTATTTTCTTTGAACGGTAACATGCGTTTTTATTCAAAATTGATAGTTAGAACAACCGCGTTTTCATTTACATTTACAGTAAATGATTGAATGATAATATTACCTCCAAACAGTTAGTGGTCCGTAGCATGATATAAATTTAGTGAAATGGTCCCTCATCACTAAAAGGTTGAGAAACACTGGTCTAAAAGCTGGAAAACAGACGACCATCTGACGAGCTTAGCTACAGACATTTGACTATCGATATTACAGCGCTGATCGGATTAGAAAAGAACTGACATTTTAAATGGCACACCGTCTATTGGTATAAACTAATAAGTTTCAAGAAAATTAACTTCTTCCGCTCTGAAAACGCATCCCAAAATGGAACCATATCAAATCGATTTTATGAGGTGCAACATTCTTCAAACTGAACAACGAAAGACTCAGTTTCTATGAAATACCAGCGCTAGATGCCAGTGAAAATTACCTGGTAAATATTCAAATATGTGTTAAGAATGCTCTCTGTCACGCATGCGCTGCAGGTATTTAACCAGACAGACAAATACATGTCAGACGGACTGTCGACACGAATACACTTGTCAAATGTCTTAAGTGTGTTTGTCACCTTACGAAATACTACCTACATACCTGCGACATAAATATCTGAGACTTGATCAAGAGGTCCTAGTGTCTGGAGGAGTCAATGTCATTAGGCAACTGAGAGTGGAATATACTTGTTCATTACCGTTATCCCTCTCCTAATAGAAATACAAAATTTCTGTTACCATAATCTTTTAAAATAGAATAGCTGGCTTTGATAAGTAATTACCTAAAAATAGGAGATGAAATTCTAGGGTCGCGAAATAAAAATATCATTAATTTACAAGATTTATCGTTAGCTACAATATCAGTTACGCAGCTAATGGTTCATAGTGTAAAATGAAAATTGCGATTCACATTGAAGTTGTGTGTACTCATTCCGCGACATTTAAATCTGATGTACTATTTTTAGATAGTTGCTACACAAATCCGGCTATTATATTTTGAAAGTCAGGGAACTGTTCCTCTATTACCCTAGTTCCTATTTGATACTCTGGTTGGTAGTAGGGTACTTTTCTATACTCGACTAGCTAGATACCAGCAAGCTATCTGTCTGCCGACTTGTGTTCCGGTAATGTAAGTAGTTCATGCAGCTCCATCTATTCGAGGTGCATAATTGGCAACAGCATTTGCTTAAAGCTTTCGAGAAACCATTACCCATGTACATGCAGATGACAAGAAGAAAGATGTTTGAACAGGTCACAATGCTTGTATAATGTAAACACAAGAATCGATGTGTCAAAACGAAGTAACGAACGGCAAACATACTTCTTTTACGTCCCACGGTACTTCTGATTGGCTGGATCATATAGATACGATGGCATACAATGTGCCCGATAAAGAGATGTTAAATGTTAAAATCCGGTCTCCGTTTGATATGTCATTAACGCCATCATATCTTATGTGCCTTTTGTACAAAAAGTTAGGCCAAAATATTCAAAAATGTTGATGAGGGTTTTCGACACTAATAGTTGAAGCCACGAGGTGTTCCATCCCAGAAATGTGTCTCTGTTTTGTGTATATGGCACTCTTTGTCCCATTCCACTAATGTAGACTTTTGTACAGCGAGTCTTATAACAAAACTAAAAACATACATATTTCTGGGATGGATGACCTCTTGCCAAAGTGGCGCCAATGCTATTTGATAATGACGTTTTTGTTTTTAAGTTTGAAGCCACAGAGCCACTAGTTAAAAGTTTGATTTCCGTTTTCTATAAGTGAATTGACCCCCCGAGATGTTGGTCTGAAACCGCGCCTGCTAATAGGGCCTCGAAGGGCGACGTGAATGCACGTCTACGTCAACAAAGGGCAGGCAGACGCCCTTGACGACGCGCCATCGACATCGGCACTCGAACGCAGCTTCTCACAGATAAGATAATGTTTGGACTATCTCTCGCCGACAAAAACATCACTCGCTCGGCCGGTGAGGTGATAGCGCATAAATTGCTAGGTTATCGGTACCACCAACGATATGCGGAGGTACTTAAAAAGTGAAGTGAGAGTCAATTTATCGACGAAATAAATAATAGGAATAATAGACGTAAACCAGCTGTGTTTTATTGAAGGTTGAAGGAAGGTTTAATTAAAATTTCTCGTATCATAATCTTTTAAAATAGAATAGCTATCTTTGATAAGGATGATTAAATTGAGGGAAATGATTTTCACTAGCTAAAAACTTTAATGTAAACTACGATAGCCTAATCTAATAGATTGCGCACTTATTTTTGATAGATGGCGTTCTGAACAAAAACAAATACTCGTAGTTATGTAAAAATGAAAATTATCATCCACTTTGAAGTTGTATGTGAATTACCCGACATTACCAGCGTATTATTAAATAATTACTGCACATAGCTAACATGCCTATATTAAAAGATTATGGTAAGCTCGAGTACAAAGGCATATATATGTACTCACTTTTGTACCATGTCACATCGAACCTTTGTAGTTCCTATGCGGTGTGTTGAGGGCAGAGAGATTTAAATATAGTAATAGAAAACTTTTCATTGTAAAACTTTAATCTTGAAAGTCAACGGTACGACAAATGTGTTGTACGGGCGCATGACGTAATGTGACACTAGACATAGTGACTTATTACCAATTGGTAACAAGTTATGGATAAAAAAATGTTTGCTTTATCCAGTCTATCACTATTAATTTTAAATGTTTTTGGGGTGAGGGCAATGACAATCAATTGTAAGTGTGACATGTAAGAGAGATTTACTGACATTTTGTAAGACGGGCAGCGCCCATGTATCTACGACATCATAGTGCCCAGCATCGTGCACGGTGATGTTGTTTGCCGTGGCGATCTATGGGGGAGTCTCCAACCCGAGCTCTAATGATGAATGAACGACGCACTTGTAAATAAAGAGCTCGTCTTGCATAGCAAACATTGGCAATGCATCAAAGAAATTATATTACAGCTGGCAATTGTCGCTGAACTACAGCTGCTGAATTTGAAACTTTTGTGTACAGTTGCAATCACAACATCCGTTACAGATATCTGCATCGTTGTGTAACATCTTTCGTAATTTAAGGTCCAGTAGTCCCATTGCAAGCGTCTCGCTCTTACTAGTATAAGTTTGCAATTAGCCATCCCGCTCGTGATGGACTTGTCCGCGCAGAAATCATTGTGTACTAAAATTACATGATTATGTATTGTGTTTATTTAGTGGATATATACATTATTGGAAAAAAATATACTCAACAATCTTGAATGTTCTTCATAAGAGGAAATAATTTTAAAACTATATGTTAAACAAAAAGAAAATAAAATTGTTTTTAGTTTCAACATCATAAAAATATATGTTTTTGAAGTGAAAACTTCTTTAGCGGCGCTGAGCACTTTTTGTTGGATGGGTAAAAACTTCCAAACTCGCGTCAGGGTCACGTGATGCTGATCGAAAAAGCGTAAGATCGAGGGGAAGGGAGAGGAACTAGTATCTCCCACTCTTTCTACCGTGCCTGAGTGTGCTGCTCCGCTTAGGCGGCACAGGGCGCTTGCGCGAATGTCCGTCTGTGTTTATGTACACAGTGTTTATGTCTTTATTAGACACTTAAATAGATTCGAATCAAAACTGTTTGTTTCTTACTTCAGCTATCATAAACCGATTGTATCAATTTTAGAAATTTGCGATGATGATTCTGGTAATAACGATGGTGAAAAAGTCGTCGAAATTATGGATGAAAGTTGATTTTTCTAAGAGATACAAATTAATGTAATATATAAATAAATAACGATATAATATTATGAATAATAACATGTAAATTGTCATATTTGTGTACGATAGCGCAATAAATAAACATTGTATTCTACCTCATAAATGATAGCATTTTTGTTCTTATAATTAAACACAACGTTAATACTAAAGTTTTCACTTCTGCCGGCACTCCCGGAGTGCTACCGGTGTTTTTTTTTAAATTAAAGTAAAATTGATTTCTCCACCTGAAGCTCGCGTTTAGGTCATTTTATGCACAACGGGTTGGCACTAGGCCTACACCTCACAAAATGGTGAGTGACAATAAGCTGGAGAAATGAGACACAAAGAACAAAAGCCTAGAGTTAATATTAACTTACAAAAATCCAATACAACGTAATACAGATAAATTCCTTCGTCCCTGCAGCTAGTGCCTGTGATAATCTAAAATTATCTGCTATAGAAACTAGATTCTTCACGCAAAGATAAGTTATTATTCGCAACAGCGTCTACGCACAGGTATTAACATGACACTATCTGCGGCCTTATCGTGTAACTCCAACACCGATCACGATCCCTTTGAATTTGACGTTTGAAGATGATTCACGAACTTCACACCGCTCAAACGCGACTGCTAAATGTCATTGAAAGGTATAGCGACTCATCACGAGTTTGAAAGATTATGAATGAACGAAATCGTAATTTTGACATAAAATTGGTACCGTGTAACTATTTGACAACTAGAAATCGCTTTCAAAGCGACTCGCAAGTGTCAAATGAAAGATTCAACACTGACCTCGAATCTTTCAAAGATTTCTCGCAAGTTTATCATTGTTTTATAACTTTAATGATTAATTTAGTTTCAATGTCGTTATATCAATTGAATTAGTAGCAAGAACTATTTTGATAGCTAGCGTAGAAGAAATTCAGCCTCACAATATAATAAATTGATGTTTTATTTATAACTCTCAATAATTTCAGATTGTTTTTATTATTTGCCTAAATAAGTAATAAAATCAACAAGATAATATACGTTACGTACGTAAATAATTATTTTGTATTAATTTCGAGTTCTTCTCTTCTTCTCTTCAAAATTAGCTATGATGGGTGACTGTAGGTGACTACTGTTGTGTAGATAATAAATAATAATTTGTGCTGTTTGTTTACGGTGCTATGTGTGAATGGATGAGAACCCACAATATAATATTTGTATATAATTTATATTATTTATACTTCGGAAATGAAATTTCTACACCACTGGTGGTACCAAGGCTATCTTAGTTATTAGATGAAATGAAACCTTAGCAATTTTTGTAAAAAAAGATACCAAAACGAGCGATAAAAATATTTTAAGATAACTAAAGAAGTGGCTGTAAGATTTAAGGACCATTGCCTGTTAAGGTAACTAAAGAATTGGCTGTAAGATTTAATGATCGTTGCCTTTTAAGACAACTAAACAACTGGCAGTAAGATTTAAAGACCATTGCCTTTCCTGCTAAGGATAATGAAAAATCACAACGACAACAAGCGCCGATTTCATTCGTTCCGAAAGCGATTGTGATTAAGAATGTTAGACGATACCATTTAAGAGTCGCAATCCCGATCGCGATCCCGATACCTTTCAAAGGTATCGCGATAGGTGTTGGAGTTAGACGATAAGGCCCCTGGCCTTCCTTACGTGTGCCCTCGACAATTGATAACCGAACTAATTTTAAAGCCTCAATTCACTACACTTGTTGGTTGTTATACAATAAAACAGAAACAGAAAAATATTTATTTAACTAAAACACAATGCACGGTGAAAGGGAACTTCTAGAAGATGGGCTTCTATATACTCGCGCGTGTCACCATTGAGGTAAAATCACGACAAAACCAGAGTTATCAGTGAGCGGGAAGAATCATTTTTAGACCTATAAGTTCCCTAATCAAAGCAGATAGAGATAGCTCAAACAGGATGACAAAGATTATTCGAAACGATTTGGAAGATACAAACTTCATGCAAACGAAGTAGTTTTCATTGAAAATCAACGGCATTAGATACTCGACCTTTGCACTGTAACACACATCCAATGACACTGTTTCACACATTTATTGCCAGCTAATCACATATTACGAGTACATTAAATTAGTCAGCTCAATCTCATATAAACACACGATGTCGTAGGAGATAGGAATGTTTTCGATAGTACTGTTGTCAGCGCCATTTTGATAGCAGCTTGTGTTGACATAACCTTCACGGTTTCGCACTATTTTAAAAACAGAGAGAGGTCATTGTACGCATATAATACGCAGGTTTTTATTAACATTGAAACACTTTCGACTATTGAAAACAACTTTTATGAATGTTAATTGTAATTAATCTCAATACAATAGGTTGGTAATTTCGTCGTGTTTTAAAGACGATAAGTCATCGTAGAAGTGATCGATTTTTGACATATTTTCGCGTATGTAATTTTAAAAGTATTTTTAATGAATGAAAACCAGACTGGAGCATTATATTAGTATAAACATCCAAAAGCTGAATTAGTAATTGTGTCTCATAGTAGTCATAAATTCCCGGTATGTTTGAAAATCAAATGAATGATGATAAGAAATCAGGCGCGTTATTTCGACAACGAGTAGCGTGAAAATTACAATCTGTCGCACGCGGCTCAGCGAGGCGTATTTTATTTAAAGCCGAACTGCACTTATTTTTCATATGAAATGTTCATCGAAAATAATTAAGGCTTGCGTTAAATATGCGGCATATAATATTGTAACTGCTTTAATTACATTTAAAATATAAGACAGTTTTCTTAAAATAACAAATACATAGAATGTAAGTAAAGTAAGCATACGGCATTTGTTTCAATAAGAGCCACACATGACCCCAATACTCCCGGCATAACTATAGAAAGTGGTACTTTGTTCTCAAATATTGGGTATCGTATCTATAATATTTGAATCATAAGTCTCCGAAAAAAAAGAGTTTAATATATATATATCATTTAGTCATCCACTTTTTAGCACTTTACTTGACTGTTTCCACCCGTTGTTATTCTAAAGTTCTGCAGCTGTCCAGCTGTCCTCTCTGTGTTTATCTATTATCTCAGCTATTTATTAACAATTATTCGCATAAAACGGTCAGTAAAACTTAGTTATCTCTCCCATCCCTACAAGTAAGTAATTGCCGTCTCAGCGGCATAGCAACATCTACTATCAACTGTCGCAGCACCATTCATCACATCAGGGAGATTGCATGGTCCCCAGTAAGCCGCAACCACCCGCCTGGTAAAGCAATAACCTAGCGCAAGCAGGCGGGACACTGATAATTTACAGACTGAAGACCAGCCTGACCGGTGGGACTTGAATACTAAGTTGTAAGTAAATGGACTGCAACTGCAAGTATGCGAATAGCTGTCTGGAAAAAATTGAGTACAGTTTTAAAATTCATATTTAGTAATTGTGTTTTTTTTTCGTAATCGTTTTAAATATCATCTTGAAATAGGACTTTGAATTAAATACTACACTTAAAGGTACTTGGTATATAGGATACTTAAAGGGCCGGAAAATGACATAGGTTTCCTTTTATCCCGATCGAGCAAGTAGTTCCCATGGGATACTTTCTGAAATCCACACGAACAAAGTCGCGGGCAGAACCTAGTAACTTAATAAATGACTCAATGATAGACATAGAATACGACCGACTTAATTGAATCAGTTACGTATTCGAACAATTTATTGCCTAAATATTGTAGAATTTAGTAACATATCAGAATTGTTGCATGGAACCAGCTTCAAATGAGGGGATTAGTCGTAATCACCACGGATTGGTGTACTCAGTAAGTTTATCCTTAGTGGCCTGCGTTGCGACATACTGCATTACACGGACGGGATGATGTTATTGTAACGCTCAGAACACACGGTAAAATTTTGTATTCAAACAGCTTGTTAAATAACGTTCAACTGTAGAGTCCGCAGAACCATATGTTGAATAACCTCTTAATCATTATTTAAATTATAAATAAACAAATGGTGCTGTGTTCCGTTTTATTGTGAAAATGGAACGGTAGTGAGAATCTATTTAGTGTTTTGTTCGGTTATTAAGTTCCAGGTTCATAGCTGTTGTTAAAAAGTAAGGTTTTCGTAAATAATTGGTACTAAACTTTTTAAAGTAATTAGTTACGAGTGGTTTTTGTGATGTTTTTTTTATTATTTACATAAAATATATATGATTGTGTACACCACGAAAAGTTATGTCGTTATTTGTACGAATGACGTATGAAAGTGAGAATAAATGATGTCAAAACAATATCACGTAAACGAAGACCAACGAGTGAGGAGTGGTTCGACCCTTTCGGAGCAAGTGATATTTTGAATTAAAGAAAACCAATCTCATCTTTATAATAATGTATGCTTGTAGTGTCCCAATTTAAAATATATTTATGGAACCGCAACGGCACCTACAAATTAATGTTTATCCGAACGAATGATGATAATTTAAATATAAAAAGACACCGCACCGGTAACTTTTCAACCGAATTCAAAAAGGCAGGAGATTTTCAATTTGACGCGTATGTTTTTTTATATGTATGTTACGCGATAACTCCTCCTATAGTGAACCGATTTTGATAATTCTTTTTTTGTTTGGTAGAGCATACTTCAGAGGTGGTCTCATATAAATTTGATCGAAATTAATTGATCTCTGTTTGAGAAAATCAACAAAAACCAAATTTTTAAGGCAATGGAAGTCCGTTTTTAGATCTTTTTGAACACATAATTATATTTAGTACACTTTTAAATTATTCCTATTTAAATAATTTTCAAGTTATATCTGTAAAAGTATCTGAGAATTCTAGGGAGAAAAGAAAATAATTACCTTTTTCATCAACCCAGGAACCTGGTGCTCCAATGACATTTCCAGCTCGGAGGAACTCATGAGAGCGGTGCACTCCACCAACCCGCCTCGGTTTCAAACGTTCCACTTTATTAACTATCCAGGATATTTACTTATTGATACATTTATTGTAATTAATGAAGACACTACAGATAAACTGTCACTCGGTGCCGGCGTGCCACTCGTGTAATGAGTTCTATTTTAAACGATTTATTGTTTGTTTTATTTACAGAGCGGTTTGCTGTTAATGTTTATTTACGTGTTTTGTGGGTAGATAAGGAGTTATTATTTAAAAAAAATTAAGACGGTAGTCGTGCGCGGCCACCCGGCGCCAGCGCATTGAACGAATGAGCGATCGGAGCGCCCGGGACGCGCGGCGATCGGCGCGCGCGCCGCCTTCGCACCAGACAACGCACCAATTTGAGACATAATCAGCTTTTATGTTCTACTTAATTAACTTTTGTTTATGCACTAGTATTGGTTACTGATATAATCTGACGATGTTGTCGATATAGTGTAATCACCTTCACATTCCCCACCACAGCGTGTATAAATAAATAACACGCAGGCGCTGCGTGGTGCGCACGCGACGACCGTGTGATCTCTTGGCGCCGCCAGCTCCAAGATCAGACGTGCACGGAAAAGTTGACGAAATACTACAATTAACCTACAAATGAAATATAAATAGTTTATTGCGACACGTTGGATGAAATTTGACGTAAGCTATACAATGAATGACGAGCTAAACATATGTAACTAGAAGAAAGGGGGTTCCCTATTTGATAACGTCATCTGGATTGGGTCAATGCCCAAGTTTCCGACGTCCGCAGATACAATATGGGGAAGATCAATAGTAGCTTGAATTGAGCAATAAACTGTGTGTATAGTGGAGATAAATTCCTTTCTTTATTGTCATTAAAAATGGGAAACCTTCCGTGAGGTTGGCGACGAAGAGAAAATGAATAAAGTAACTTTGATGAGTTTAAATTTTAGTTGAATCACAGTATACAGTCTCTGAACTCCATATCTTGATGAACATCATCATTGCCGTAAAGTAATACAATAATAAGTTGGCGATAAAATTCCTACCATAATCCCCACTAAGTACTGGCAGATACTATGCTTTCTCTAATCTCACTTGACATTTCCATAATGCAAAGTTGACAAAGATTGATAAATCTGCTTTCGTTACGGAAGCTTAGATTGGAAACCACGTCCTGTACTGTCAGCAACACAATTTAAAGTGAAAATTGATCAAGGCTCGAAATTAGTAATCACTAATCGTAATCAGTAAATCGCATTGCTATTAAAATGTCAGTTCCGGCATTCTACAAAGCCAGTGAGGCACCCCTGACGGACTTTAAAAAATATCATACTGGCTATTGCAAACCTAACCAAAAAGTATGGTAGTTTGTTTGGTGTGCATTTGTGATACACTCTTTAATGCAAAAAACCCTGCCTGAGCCCCTGCCGTGGGGATGTATATAGGCTGTTGATCTAATACTTTGGTCCCAGTATTAACGAAAAATAGAGAAATCTTATTGAATCGTTTATATTCAGATCAAAATTTTAAATACTATGTATGTAGACTTTGATATCGTATTTCAAAAGCTTGAATTACAATTTTATAAAACATCAGTCTCCCGTCTCTTTGCCCCGCCCTATGGAAGAGTCGCTATTATGGAACCATAATTTAATTTCTGAACCCTGTCAGCTTTTACTGAGCTCAATTTCACATTCTATTTCTCTCAGTAGCTAGACAGACAGGCAGTGAGGCGTGACTATGGCAACATAACACAAACCTGTCGTTCCCAACTGGATGTAGACGGTGCCGGCGCTTTCCCGACGAAAGAATTTGTTCAATGATCGTCTTTTACGTTATATTTAGCCCGGAGTGCAACGCTCTACCATACCCTAAAAGGACGAGATGAAACAGAAATAGTTTATCTACGTAATTAATCTTAATAGCATCATTAATTTGCTTTCCATTATAATAACTTTAATAGGTTTCGCATTGATTATTTATTCCGCTTTGAAATATCTTAATTATTCTGCGCCCGAGCGCAGTACAGCGATGTATTTATTAATTTATTTTCGAAATTATAGTGCCAATGCTTACAAGCTTTGCGAACATTGATTTACACTGGTATGATGTATAAGTCAATGTTAGCGAAATCATGGATCCACATATTGAAAATTGAACTGAATGCTTTTTAAATTGATTCAAAATTGGTACAGGTCGTTTAAAAACATTTTCATTTATTTTCATCAACATGTGAGTCATACTAGTCACATGGTTTCAGTAAGTTATCTCTTATAGGAGTTAACTTATCATTTCGTTATGTTTTCTTTTTTCACAAAACAGGGATAGAACATAGTTTCAGAAGCAGAAGTATGTACGAGTATGTACACACGGCTACACAAGTACACATCAAGCTATAAATTTCCAGTATAAGCTGATCTCGCATTGAAAGTACTCCCGCAAGGTGCTCGTTCAGCTTATACTGGAAATGTATAGCTTGATGTGTAGCCGTGTGTAAGTACATCCAAACTAATGTTATACATGTGAAAGTAAGTTTGTTTGTTTGTCCTTCCTTGATATCGTCAGAATGTCATGATTTTTCTGTAAGTATAGGGATAGTTGAAGGACCGGAAAAGGAAATTGGCTATTTTGTATCCCGATCGATCAAGAGGTTCCTGTGGGATATTCTTTGAAGTTCACGCGGACGAAGTCGCGGGCAAAAGATAGTAATAACTATTTTCCCATAAATGTTGTACGATTTTGTTAACTTAGATTTATAGACAATTTAAATTTTTCTATTGATAGTTCATCCGAAAAACATTAATGAATACACTATTATTTCTTCAAAATCGATTGGTCTCTTTTACGCCAATGAAACTGACACTTTCGGAGAGGCGTTCTACACCAAATGAAGAGCGCAAAAAGCTCAACTACAATCGCTTTAGTTAGACCATGATCTAATTTGAAACTGTCCATTCCAAACAATCAACTTACTTCAAATATCACACATAAGACACATTATCGTTGTTACATCTTGAAATTAGTCCATAAAGAAAAGAAACAAAGTTGAACAAGAGACGTCATATGCGTTTACTGATCTCATCCTTCTAATAAATTCACATAATTACCTTGGCAATGCCCTTCTCACTAGCATTAAACGCGCCGTACACAGTTTAAATATAGAGGTAGTGGGACAAGTCGACGTGACCGTGTAGGCGGGACTTGCATCCAAATTCCTGCGGTGAAATTATTATAGGCGATCTGTCATATATTATTGCTTAATAATTATGCGTGGACGCTGCCTAAGGGATATATATCGGATTAACCGACGTAAGTATAAGTAGTAAGAGATACCTATTGCTTTTAGGGCGACAATCCCTAAACGTGTTTGTGTTATAGTTAAACTAAAGAAACATTACAAAATTTCAAAAGCACAGCAGCTTGTAGTGTTACAAGCGATTGCATCTGTCGGTATTTATTTCAGATTTAATTTTAGCCCCTACATAATTTAAGTTTAAAAAAGCTGTGTTAAATGTTAATAATCGTTTGAAAAATAAATTAGAAAAAGTATTTTTTTCTGGATATAGTAGCAATGTGTTGTTTTTTATCCACTACAAGCTGACTCGACAAACATCGTTCTGTCCAAATTTCAATAGTGGCACATTTTCTAATCTGAAAACTCTCAAACCTCATCTGGACAGTTATGGACATTTTAAATTAAAATATAGCCATATCGGGTCGAGCCGTTGTCGAGTTTTTGCGAGCCTTTATGAACTGATGTTCAAGCCATCTACGCCTACGATAAAAAAAACATGCTCAGCCAGAAATCAATCAGTTACGGCTTCCAAATCGTGTCAACCTGAGATATTAGGTTTTTCTTAGATATTCTACTGAAAGTTCAAAATTTTTCAAAAAAGTTTGGTTTTCTCATTAGAATCGCTCACATTTATTCGTTCACTTTTAAGACCTTTAAAAAAAGTTTTCAAATGAACAACATCTGTGTCCAATTATTCTCAGCGATCCCATTTCGAGCGGCCGTATTGGCATCGCAGGCGCAGGCGTCCTACTGGTTGATATTTATCGTCTGGGCCGGTGATAGTGTCGCCGTTGGATGCGTAGGCGCATTAGTGCAGTTGCAATGGACCGGAAACCGGCCTCTAAAAATATTCATAGAATTTTAAGCTCCGCACGAGGGTGGGACGTGGTCGCGCTTCGTGTGACAAACGGGATTACGGTTTAGGGATTGTTCATACAAGAATTGTGTGGTATAGGTGCTTACGTACCAATCGCAGCGATTGGAGACGTATAAGCGGCATTTACATTTGTGCGTCTTTAATTGAATTATTTTTTCGCCTCTGAACCGATTCTGACTGAACTAATATATTTTTGTACAAAATATGTACTTACACCTTTTTTGGCGTCACTGTACATACAGTGTACATTTAGTGTGAAAATCTCTTATTTAGAATAGTACAAGACAAGGTATGTTTGTGGAGTTTTAATCACATAAATTTTATACCAGAGTATAGGACAAAAAGCGGATATTTTATTTCGGTTTATTAACAAATCGAATGCCCCGGTCTGTAGGGCCTATGTTTGGCCTATGTAACTAAAAACTTATGTATTTTGTTCAATGACGTGGACGTTATGATACACTGGACTATCTAATACAGTGGACAAATCAAAACACTGCACGATATGGACCAAAGCGGTAGGATCGTATTTAGTCTCCTTATGTCATTACAACAATACTATAGGTGGGTATATCAATTAAAGAATCAGTATTTTTACTATGTAACGGTGTGAAACAAATCTTGCTACTTAAACTATTGTACATGTATCTAGTTTATCAGTGAATTTGTATATGTTTTACAGCATCGTGAGACGAATGAAAGTTTTAAGTACTTAGGAGTCCATATAGATAGACGAAGTTGTTTATTGATTTGAATATATTGAATGGAGACAAGTGGTTGAATTTTAGACGTACAGGTAGTTGAAAATTACTTGGACACAAAACTACTGGCGTAGGGGAAAAAATCCACAATTTAAAATTACAAAAAATTGGTCGCGCGGTCTCGTCTGTGATTTCGCCTTTACCGTGCGCTACCTGCTTGACTACAATAGGGCATTACGTGACACCCAGTACAGTAATACATCTGAATGGCCCATAAACGACATGGCGCTGCTTATTTATTTTAATGGGAATTGAATCGAATTGTTATTTAAAATTTTACCTGGTTATAAAGTGTAAGACAAGACAATGTAAGTTAAGATTATAGCAGTCGTCGTATTCAAATGACTACACTTGGTTGTAATGTTGATCCCGCGATCGGGAATTTGATTCCCAGCAGCGATAAGCTGTAATCGATTTGGTTGCTCTACTATTTGCATCGATACGTATTCTCAACCTGGCTAGCTACCGCCGCGATTTCTAAATCTCTCGCCGCTCTCGACAAACGATAGAATTCATAGCACTGTTTAGTGTCGACAGTGTCGAAAATACCTCATTTAATATCTATAGGTAGTAAGTATATTTAGTAGAATTATTTGGTCTCCTGGAAGTAATATTTATTTACAAAATTAGACTTACATACAAGGAATTACATATTTTACGTATGTGTCTGTGCAGTGTGCAGAGGTGCTAATTATAAAAAAAATACAAAAGAACACAATTCTTTATTTATTCCGCTACTCTAAACAAAATCGTTTTCCCATAGACCTATCCCTATCTTAGTAAATGTGACCGTTAATAGGGAGATCGTGAGAACTGAGATGGTAAGTAAATCACATATGCACCGAGCAAGGTTAAGTTCAACGCTAAGGTCCCAACAATGTGCCCTGTGCTGTGCAAGCAGTAATACCTCCGTCTCAGGGCTATTTCCTACTCAGCTTTTACTGCTAATGAGACTAGAATTAACTAGGCACTTCTATTTAATACAACCACCAAGTACATCGTTCTGGGTAATGGATAAACATTTAACCTTTTCTTGCAACTAATCGTTTGATTGGTTGGTGCTAGGACGCTGCTGCCACCGTGTTTCTGATAAAGGCATACATACATATACATACATAAAAATATCTGAATATGAAAAAAATATTATCATGTACCGAGAGCCGTGGTAGCTCAGTTGGGTAAAGCGTCAGTCCTCGAACAATCGAGGTCTGGGTTGGATCCTATCTCCAATGAGTTCCAATTTATTATTTGAAATTTATGTATGAATGATACAATTCATTATCATTGGCTTTTCGGTGATGGAAAAAATCGTGAGGAGAATGCAGACTACTGAGAAGAAATTCAAAAGTGTGTGTGAAGTCTAGCAATCCGCACTGGGCTTGCTTGGTGTACTATGTCCCATACACTCCCTGTAGGAGAGTAGGCCTGAGCCCCTGTAGTGGGGACACATATGGGCTGTTGATGATGATGACAAATGTACCTGTCTAATATTAAAAAACAGCATCTATGTGTGTCTAATATGACTGCAAATATGAATAAGAGTGCCAAGCGGATGATTTTGATTAATTAAACCATGAAAAGAACTATTGTCGTGATTTAAGTTGGATTAAGTTAGGTTAGTTAGTTAAGAGGGTATGCTGTTGTCAAAGCGCCCATACAAACGTAGTCCAGTCATATTTTGAGTATTAAGCTATGAAAATCTATGAAATTTTCAAGACACAATCTAGAAACAAATATCTGTGTCGGTGGTGAGTCAGATTTTCGTTTAAATATATACTTCCAGAGTTACAGGGCGTCAAAGTATTGTATTTTTCGGTAGTAAAAAGCCCCAACTTTGAACCTGATTTACAAGAGTATGAATCAATTTAGAACAATTTGGAAAAACCACCAACATCAGAAATTTCATTAGTATACTGTATTAAAAAAATGGTTACATAATATACTGTATCCTTCAAATGATCCCTGGACTACGAAACATCCAAATAACGGGTGGATAACATCGCGTAATGTATGCTGTCTCACCGTACGCGCTCGAGTAGGATAGGGCTCGGAGAGGGACAGCTACAAAACAATGCAACCTTGAAACCGACCACGTGGTCTTACCAACATAGCCTCTTAAGTTAGTTTTACATTGACATATTATTTATATATTATTATCTAATCTCTTCAATTTTATTATATATATATTTTTTTGTGCGTGCAGTATCAGCTTATAATAGGTTACGCACTAGAATTCGAATAATGTAACTTGTAAATATAATATTAAAGTGTAATTGTTAGCTGATCCAATAAATAAAATAAAAAAAGACGTGTGGCACTCGGGGACTGCCGCGGTAAAGCTATTGCATAGCATTTTGTATCAACTTATGCAATTATAATTATTTAAGAAAGTTTTAATAAGATAAGTTTTTATGTCACGAACATAAATATCCCCACCACAAAAATGGAAATTAAATTACCAACAGGAAAACAAAATTAAATCAATATTTAGCTAACATAACGGATTTGCTTTGCTATATCAAATTACATACTATTATACTTAATAAATTATAAAACAGTAATACGTCTAATCGCACGCACACAACGCCGTGTCGAAGACTGCCGAACTGAAACGACGTTAGACGATGCACGGCCTTCAAGCCACACCTCCGTGCCCGTCGGAGTGGGGAGCGTGAGGTTTTTTCGTTACGGAATTTCTCGATTCGGTCCCCGCGCTCAAGGCCCGCGATAGAAGCTATGCAATAGCTTAAAAAAAATAAAAAAATATTTATATAACGGTGGGTCATCTCCAGCAGTGGACTTGTTGACAGTGGAGTTGCTGATGTCGATGAATCGTTTGATCAGTGTTATGCATGACACTGCCGCCTTGCCATTTAAATCTGCCGCAAAACAACAACAACAATTTAACTAATCTATAGCCCGAATCACTGAACCGATTTACAAATGAGGAGTGTCATTTATCTGTAATTAGGTGTCTAACTAGAGGCTAGCTGCATCATTACAACGATACACTTTAAAAACAGGCCAAGAGCGAGTCGTACTCACACACAAATGGTTCAGTGTCTTTATACTTACAATATTCGACTTAAATTGAGCAAGAAACGGAGATAAAGAATAGGCTATGCTCGGAATTTCTCTACGTGATAAAATCTGGAATGAGAAATGACCCCTTTGATTTTAAACTTTTTTCTCTGTAGTACCTGTTACGGTTCAAAAGATATAGACGTGTGACAAACGGACGGACGGACAGCAAGGACAGTAATAAGGCCCGTCGGACACCCTTTAGGCACAGAATACTAAATATTGACTTTTAGAAAGCATTTATTAAAACGTAGGTTTTGGAAATTAAAGTGAGTAATTGACTGTCATCATCATCATCAGCTAAGGAACGTCCACTGCTGGACACGGGCCTGCTCCATGGTATGCTACATCGACCGGTCCCGAGCCACTTGCATCCAGCGACTCCCCGCGACCTTTACTAGGTCCTCGGTCCGTCTAGTAGAGGGACGACCCGGTAGACGTTTCCCGGTACGTGGTCGCCACTCGAGAACTCTTACTCCTTATCGGTTCTTCGAGCGATGTGGCCTGTCCATTGACTCCTCAGCTGATTGGGTCGTCGCGCTGTCGGTGACCTTAGTTCGCCTACGGATTTTCTCATTCCAGATTTTATCACGTAGACAAATTCCGAGCATAGCTCGCTGGGCGACTTTCAGCTTGTAAGTTTGAGCAAATAAGTGGATGGCTCCTAATTATCTGCTTTGTTATTGCTTTTGCTCGTTCTATAAATATCGTATATTAAATATAATAAATAATATCTAATTAAGATATATAGGCAAGGCATCTCGAGATATTACTGTTATCGTGTGGTAAAATTCCACGTTCAGATATATTGCATCAATTTATCTAACGATGTCGATCGTAAACATTGCATAATACATCATGTAAACAGGTTAAGGTAAGGTACTTTGATTCGGGCACATACTGCATACATGTCATACAGATTACAATAATCAAGTTAAAACAAGACCGTCCAATTCAATAATACTACTAGCTTTTACCCGCGAATTCATCCGCGTGGGCTTCAGATATAATCCCACGGGAACTAATTGCTCGATCGGGATAAAAAGTGTCCTTTTCCGACCCTTCAACTAAAACTGCACACAAAAAAAACAGGCATTATGACGCTCCGTTATGACGTAATGAAAGGACAAACAAACTCACTTTCGCATTTATAATATGAAGGTATTGTAGTGTAAGTATACAGTTTATTTAAATTAGTTCTACATATATATCACATCATTAGGGATAATGTCGGCTTCTAATGGTAAAAGAATTTTTCAAATCGGTCCAGTAGTTTCGGAGCCTACAAACAAACAATCAAAACTTTCCTCTTTATAATATTAGTGTAGATATCATAGTAAATATCAGCCTATTCGTCGTGTACCTATTGTGGTTAGCAAAGACAGAATCTATGGATAATTTGCAATTTATATTCTGTGTTCAAAATTATCTTTTTGAGCTTTATTAACTTTTTGTTTCATCGACTACTAGTCTAAATAATAATTGAGTTAATGAGGTAATGAAATAACAAACAAAACACATCCAGAGTAAATATACACATATATTATTATATATCATAAGTAAAAGTATCTGTCAAAACATGTATTTTATTGTATGTACTCTAGATAATATTATCAAACTGTAATACTTTTTCTAGAACATGAAACAACGAGTGTACAAAGATAAAAGTGATTCAGTGATTCAGTAATGTATTTTGAAGTCAGACAGGTGACAGTATTTTTACTATATGTAAGGCTCTCATCTTCGAGATAATTGTGATTATATTTATGAGTAGTAAATGTTACTGTGGGACGAATAAACAAGCGCAAAGTCACTCAGCGAGCAATGGAACGAGCTATGCTCGGAATTTCTCTACGTGATAAAATCCGGAATGAGGAAATCCGTAGACGAACTAAGGTCACCAACATAGCTCGACGAGTCAGTGTGCTGAAGTGGCAATGGACTCACTTGAAGAACCGATAACCGGTGAGCAGTAAAAGTTCTCGAGTGGCGACCACGTACCGGGAAACGTCCACCGGGCCGTCCCTCACTAGGTGGACCGAAGACCTGGTTAAAGTCGCGAGGAGTCGCTGGATGCAAGTGGCTCGAGACCGGTCAATGTGGCGTGCCATGAAGGAGGCCTATGTCCTGCAGTGGACGTTTCCCGGCTGATGATGACGATATTAATGAGGACCAAGATAAAACACCACCAGCGCAATCTAACGTCGACATCTTCCTGCGATTACAATGCATAAAAAATTAGAATGCCGATGAAGCCATCTTCTGTTGATCCGCAGTACAAAGTTAAACAGTGATCAAAATTAATGGAATGTTATAATTTGTAACTTGCACCACAGGATAAAAGGAACATTTCAATGAATACTTAAGATTTAACGACCAATTAATTTAACACTGTTGGTATGGAACTGTCTGAGGGCCAATACAGGATTGTTAGCCTGAGGAATTTCCCAATAAACACGGACGGACATTCCTAACTGGACATTCGCCAAACGTGCTGAAAGCTAAACACGGTCGTCTAAAGCTCTGATAATTTAGCCGTAACGACCTCTATCGAGATAGTCATTACGTAGACTCTGAATTGTGTAAGATCTTTTAAAAGAAGTAGTAAAATATTGAACGTGTCATAAGCTCTGGCGTGTACGCAAATATTAACGTTGATTCATATGTCGATAAACGACAGTTTTTTATGCTTTTGAGTGTTGCTTAAGAGGGTATGCTGTTGTCAAAGCGCCCATACAAACGTAGTCCAGTCATATTTTGAGTATTAAGCTATAAAAATCTATGAAATTTTCAAGACACAATCTAGAAATAAATATCTGTGTCGGTGGTGAGTCAGATTTTCGTTTAAATATATACTTCCAGAGTTACAGGGCGTCAAAGTATTGTATTTTTCGGTAATAAAAAGCCCCAACTTTGAACCTGATTTACAAGAGTATGAATCAATTTAGAACAATTTGGAAAAACCACCGACATCTGAAATTTCATTAGTATACTGTATTAAAAAAATGGTTACATAATATACTGTATCCTTCAAATGATCCCTGGACTACGAAACATCCAAATAACGGGTGGATAACATCGCGTAATGTATGCTGTCTCACCGTACGCGCTCGGGTAGGATAGGGCTCGGAGAGGGACAGCTACAAAACAATGCAACCTTGAAACCGACCACGTGGTCTTACCAACATAGCCTCTTAAAGGCAATATCATTATCAAATATATATCAAATATTATTAGATATTTATTAAATCTATTTTACTTACTTTAAAATGAAATTAAGTTTCTGCGACACGAAATTTAACCGCCTCCGTGGTCTAATAGTTACATGTTGGATTCACAATCCGGAGGTTCTGGGTTTGATTCCCAGTAAGAGTACTATCGTTACTCGGTTTGGTTGGTGGTACATTTTCTATGTCCGTCTGGCTAGCTACCACCATGTTACCTAAGTCTGCAGCCAAACAGCAGTGTTAATAGCACTGTTGTGTTCCGGTATGAAAGGCATAGCCAGCGCCACTTTAGGTTGAGGCTTCCGGGTGCGCACGCTTAACATCCAACGGCCTTATCGTCACTTGCCATCAAGTGAGATGAAGGCCATCATCATTCAAAAATTTCAAGATAAATGCATCCTGCTTCAAAAACCCCTATTAACAATACCATTTATACACTGTATACGTAGTAGATAACCGGATGCTAACTCGTAATCTTCCATAAAAATAGTATTGGCATGATGGCAATTACACAAAACCCGAACATAAGCCAACATGTACAAAGTGCACTAAGAAAAATTTACACAGACATGCCAAGAGCGCCTCGTCGAGCAATGTAAAGTTTTAGTAACGGATCAAATATAGACGACGAGGTGACAATCAACCACGTAGAAAGCTATGTTTACTTCAATTTTCTATCAACACTATCACACTAATACAGACGCGAAAGTGAATTTGTTTGATACCTATTGCTGCCTCAAAAACACAACCAATGTTGAAGATTGGTACACATGCAGCCTGTGATGTGAAAAAGGTTGTGTTGTTTATCCAGCGCCTGATTAGGTTCAGCCTTCTGTGTGAGCTTTCCATCTAACGGCCCATGATACACTAAAATCCAGAACACGTTCTACTTTTGCGCGACTACCAAATCTTGGAAAGTGTCCCACATGAACAAAAGTTATAATTATAACGGAATAGAAAGCTATTTTTTATGTATTAATCCAGAACACGTTCTAAATATGCGTGTGCCTAGTTTCATCTGAATCTGGGGCCCTGCCTTTCGTTTTTGTTTCGGATTTGGGACAAATTGTATGAATCCGAAATTCGAATTATAAACGCCGATCGGTCGTGTTTCATGGTACCAGCCCTGTTTAGCTGTTTATGTGAGTTTGAATCACAAACATTCAAACTTTCACATTTCTGGAATTGTAGGATATAATTTTACTAACCGCAAAAGGGATCTGACTATACCTAATCCAATAAAATACCAAATGTATCTACTGCTTATCACATAGACAGTCACAGAGCAGACAAGAATTCGAATTATCAGTCTGCGTTGTGTAGATATAGCCCCAACAACCAGAGACTGATAAGCCTAAGCCTTGCTAGAATAACAAATACTTGTTTCTTAGAACTCACACAACCAATTATAAATGATACTAGGAAGATTGTCGGGTCTGGTAAACTCCACGGTTGACCCAACATGGTGGTAGCTAACAAAGCAGGCATAGAAATATTCGTTACCAAAGATAGTATCACATGGGTATATACCACTGGGAATCGAACCTGTGACCCCTGGACGTTGAGTACAAGTCCCCTCGACACATAATTAATATAATACTAATATATTAATCATATAATACTACCCCACCGATCCGCGATACCTCACCTCTCCCCGCAAAAAAGTGACCCACTCACGAGTCAGTAGTATCGCACTCACACATGCGCGGTTAACGTGTAAACGTCATCTGTTCGATGTCTGGGAAGATCGCGACATTACTATACATACAGAGTCTGGCATGTGCCCTCGAAAAAAAAATGACACGGATAAAGTTGAAGCTAGGTTTATTAGTCCATTATCGTAACACACAAATACGCAGGTACTGAAAATTAAGAACCTCAAGAAACCTCACGAAATCAAAATTCGATCGAAAATTTGGCGTTTGACTTATTTTAAGATTGATTCAATCCGAAGCTGTATATCGACATAGTTTTATAAAAAACGGTCAATACGGACCTGAAACTACGCGAAATCTAGTTTATCAATAAGCAAACATCTAACTGGGGCCCAACATCTAGGAGCCACTATCAGCTACTCTGGAATGCACAGGAACCGGTCGCGTGCTGATGCGTGTGCGCACCTCCCGCATAGCTTACCCATAGTTGATATTACACGACGAGGCAGTTGTTTTTTCAAGTTAACGATACAGAAGCTAGGTGTTTTACGCAACAGATCGTGTGAGGTATGTTCACATAAAATTCTTCAAAAAAACGTATAAGCTCTGTACGCAGATGTTTATATAAAATGATATTATCATTTATATATTTTTCTATAAGTACAAGAGATCACGCACGAAGGGTTCTGCACCACCGTATAATATTTGACACAAGATAGAGCAAAAATCGCCGGAAAAATACAACTTGTGCCTTGATATCTTTTAGGAGACGTCCAATAATTACGTGAGGTGTTTTCAGAAAAACTGGACGAGGCGAGGTGAGAATCATCACGTGAAATTCCCTTATAATTATTTTTACATGAAATGTATTTGAAATGTTCATGTACGTACTTAGTTAGTTTCAACTACAAATTAAACTTTGATAATGAAGTATTAGTAATAACATTATTAGTTTAATATCTTATTTCTGCCATAATTTTATTTTTGTATTTTTGACATTGTGTATATGGCATTTTTTCTTTTTATTTATTTTAATGAATGCTTTGATAATTCTTATTTAAAATGTAGTTACTAACTTAGGCTAGAAATGTACTAACACTTGATGGAATTATTTAATTCTGAATAAATATGATTTGATTTGATTGCAAGTAACACATGCAAGTATCGATCTAACAGACGAACCGCAGAGCTCCACCTAAACATAGTCGACATCCCCACAGCTCGCACTAAGCGTTTTGCTTCCGATTTTGTCATGCGTACAGCCAGGGAGTGGAACGCACTGCCGGCGGATATATTCCCACCCACACGCACCTTCGCAGGCCTCATCATCGCTTATCGTCAGGTGAGATCGTGGACAAGCGTTGTTATATATCCAGTTGTTTGTTTGTATTAAATCTCCTTCTATTTTGCCTCTTAAGCCATATTGGACTGGGATCAACTGCCGGAAATACATACGATGACCAAAAGCTGAGACAAAACATTCTCAATAACAGAATCGCTACGTTTGCCAAATATCCTCAGATATAATAATACGCTTCATTATACATAAACGCAATTTTTATACATCACAACTAATAACAAGGAAAGTATAAAAACATTCTAGACATTACAGGAACAAAGCATAACACAAAAACTGCACTTGCTAAATTCAACTTATTTTAGTTACGGCAAATAAATATTGCAAAAATAACATGTGCCGAGTGTTTATAATAGATGGCTAAGAAAAATAAACGGTGGATGAACGAAAATAGGTACTTACGAGCGCGTATAAAAACTAAGTACACTCATTGATGTGAGTGGCGCCATCGACAAACAAAATGAAAGAATAAGTTGTCTGTAACCTGGACTTCTGTGAAGTTGACAATTTTGTATTTGGACATTAGTTGACCTATAAATAAATTGCAACCAAAACATAACCTAAGAAATGCCTTAAGAAAGCCATTATATTTATAACTCTACTAAGTGAACTGTCAAAAAAGTAAAAATAAAACTAGTTTAACATTTCACCAAAGTTCATAGTTTTAGATCATCATGTACAGCCTGCGGCAGTCCACTGCTGGACATAGGCCTCTCCCAGAGTGCGCCACTCGATTCGGTCCTCTGCTCTCCTCATCCATTCACGTCCGGCTACCCTACGTAAGTCGTCTTTCCACCTCGCCGGGGGACGTCCTACACTACGTTTGCCTAGGCGAGGTCTCCACTCGAGAACTCGTCTGCTCCAGCGTCTGTTTTAGATCCAGTTTTAGATCCCATGTATTTTATTATTATTACGACTTACACAATAACACAATATGTAAAATGACTTATTTTAACAAAATCTATAGATACATTAGAAATAAATTAATATTTGAAGATATAGCTGAATGCGACGAAGCCGCACACGCCGCAGTGCCGCTGGCTCTGTCAAGTGCCTTTGAATCGCGATTATCAGCTGCAATATGGATTCAACAGCTTTTAAAGAAAAGTATCGTAAACGGCGGCTAGGGAAACATTCCACAAGACAAGCATCGTCATCATCATAAGTATCACTAACATCTAACTGCGATCTCCAAACCATCTCCTCCTGAGAAAGCCCGTTTGTCATGACGATTATTGAGTTTAGACTGTTTAGTAAAGCAGCTGATATTTGAAACGATATGTCAAATAAAATTATCAGTCAGTGCAACTGTCCTAAAATCTGTCTCAAGTTATCACGTGGCGTGTTTACCCTTTAGTAGTAGTTTACGTAGTCAGACGAACAAAAGAGGTCATCTACAAAATGAATACGAATGTTATCGTGCTTTCATAATAAAAATTATATAAAGCTAATTCGATTGTCAACATGCTCGGCCGTGTTATAGAGGCATAGAGTTATGAATGACTGGTGAACGCCTCGCCATATGATATTCGTTATGTATGATAAACCAACAATATGACTTTGTTGATAATAATACCTACCTAATATATACAAGTTCAGAAAGGTGACAGTGTCACGACCTATGCTATTCGGCATGTACCTCTGTATAAAAATATCACATACAAATTGCACTTTGAAAGCCTATTGTAAATAAGTTTATTTCCAGGTTTCAAAAACAAAACACGATTCAAAATAGGCGAAGGTTATCGATTTGATAGTTTGTATAGTTTGTCATCAGTAAGAATAATATAATAGTTTTTAACTTGTTGAAATCAAGAAATGCCATGTGGTTCTTGGGTTTATAATAATAAAACTCGTGACGTAGAAAGCGAGTACAAGTTGAGATAGAGTTCTAACTTCCAGTACCAAATAGACTGTCGTCCTCTGTGTACCACTGACATACTACTCCGATCACTTATCCACCCGTCAAGAATTATTATTATGATCAATCCTCTCGTGGAAAACCCTTGCATCGTCGTAGACTTTTGTGAATGTCAACCAGATTGAAATGGAACTAGCATAAAAATAAAGGCATTCATTTTATATGTTTTAGACCCGCATATTATACATATACGTACAGTACTAAAATGGTGCCTAGTCTCGAGGTAAATTCAGAGCCAATATTTTCTGCAAAAAATAAAATATGAACATAATCTTGAGCAAAATCAATTAATACGGACCTTACAGATGCACAACTTTACATTGGCAGAAAATGGCGTCACCTCCTACGCTCTGTGCCGTATTATCTCCATAACTGCCTAGAAATAAATTAGTACCCTTTCTCGACACTAACTTATAGTCGTAGACCCCGCCTGTAACTCTGTCGTCCAACCGTCTACTTAGATAATGCCTTACAAAGAAATAACTTTCCATCGAGCTCGTGAAGGAAGGTGACAGTTATAAAAATCACACCGAGAGGAAAAGATTAAAAATAAATTAAAAGGGTTTCATGAAAAGCATATAAACGAGCGGAGGTCAACGACTCGTTAACGGGTCTGTTTGTGAGTGGGCGGGCGGCGCGCGCGCAGCCGACGACCTTCACGACACGCAGAAATAGATCGCTATGATTAGAGGGATACTTCTTGCTTTCTCCCAGAATACTGTATTATCTGTGAAAACGTAAACAGTGCTACTGCAGGAATTTAAAGGAAAAGCGCTAGTATTTTCCACCCTCAGACTTTTATTTTCGTCTGTGACTAATTCGCAAATAATGATGTTTCTTTCTTGTGTCTGAATTTAAAAATATTCCGTCCATGTATGTGAAAGTGAAGAATAACTTGTACCTATATTTAACAATAACTGCACAAACTAGAAAGTATGCGTCTCGAAGAAAATTCACAGAGAGTTGAGATTTCAAGAGTGTCAAGTTTACTCGTAGTATGAATGATACGACTAACATGTTTTCTAGCATTAGCTATTCTAGAAAGTAATAATATAGTACGAGAGCCCACGACCAAAACCATGTATCATAGCAATACGGTCGAAACTGTATAAAATCGTCAAATTATATGATTCTGAACCCGACTAGGTGGATAATAACTGATAAAACTTATTTTATCATTTAAATAAAAAGTCGTAAGCAGTGACAAGAAAAATATATTTTGACAGTAGGGTTATCAAAAAGAATAAACAAGAAGAATAAATACGAAGAATAAATACTCTTCTTAACATCCTCCCTTTTTTGTTTGTTTTGGTAACCCTTATAGTACTAAACCAATTTGCACCGCAATTGATACAATCCGTGGTTTATGTAATGCTTTGGTTAATAAATCTGCTAGTTGAAACTCGCTAGGAACGTATTCGACAGATATTTCACCATCAGCAACAAGTTCTCCGACATAGAAATGTCTGATTGCAATATGCTTAGTTCTTCTGTGAAGCTGTGGATTATGTGAGATCTTTATGGCTGCATCATTATCAACTTTGAGTTTTGGTATCTGCTTCAAGCTAGATATTTCACCAAATAGCCTTTTGATCCAGACAATCTCTCGAGCTGCTTCACTGGCAGCAACCAATTCGGCTTCTGTGCTCGATATGGCAACGCATGTTTGACGTCGACTCGTCCAGGATATTGGTCCTCCAGAGTATAAGCATAATATGCCAGATGTTGACCGTCCAGTGGTATTGTCTCCACCATGGTCAGAATCACTGTAGCATTCAAGAATTCCAGCATTGTAGCTCTTCTTAAAAACTATCCCATAGTCCAAACTACCTTTGATGTATCTAAAGACACGTTTCAACTTTTGGATATCTTCTTTAGAAGGATTTTCTAATGTCCGGGATAATACGCTTACAGCATAGGCTAAGTCAGGTCTAGTTCCAACGGTAAGATATGCAAGCGCACCCACAGCTTCTCTATACGGATATGAATTTGGATCCACTTTGTCTTTATCCAGATCTGGCAGTCCATTCTGTATAGGAGTGGTTACGGGCTTGCAATCAGTCATACCAAAACGATCTAACACTGTTAGAGCGTAGTGTTTTTGTGACACTTTAATATTATCGTTCTGGTCCTTTATTTCTAATCCCAGAAAATAGGATGCGTCTTTTATCGTGATTCTGAATCTTCTTTTCAGCTCTCTTATAAATTTTTCAGATTCTTCCTGATTTGTTGCAGCAACCAGACCGTCGTCTACATAAAGAGCAAGAATAATTTTATTGTTCACACGGTTTCGGATAAATAGGCAGGGGTCTGTATCACATTGTTTGAAACCAATGGTTTTTAAGTAATCCACCATGCATTTATTCCAACAACGAGGCGATTGTTTCAAACCATATAGACTTCTGTTCAGTCTACATACCTTGTTAGATCCATCAGAATATCCATCAGGTTGTTTCATATATATTTCTTCATTCAGTGAACCATACAGAAAGGCAGTTGACACATCAAACTGAGTAAGTTTTAGACCTTCATTTGCAGCAACACTTAAGACAGATCTTATTGTTGTCATTTTAGCGACTGGACTGAAAGTCTCTTCATAGTCGATGCCTTTTTTCTGAGAATATCCTCTTGCAACTAATCTTGCTTTAAATTTGTCTAGAGAGCCATCTGCATTGGTTTTCATCTTGTATACCCATTTACAAGATATAGGCTTTCTGTCTTTTGGAAGGTCAACCAGTGTCCAGGTTTTATTTTCCTTCAAAGACTTCACCTCACTATCCATTGCTTTAACCCACTGATCTTTGTCCTGACTAGTGATTGCTTCCTTATAGGATTTAGGCTCATTAATTACATTGAAATCATTAGAAGACATCATGATATAATCTTCGAATCGAGTAGGCGGTCTAATTTGACTTCTGTCTCGTAAAGTCATTCTACTAGCTAATTCAACTAAATCATCTGAGTTTACTGGTGTCTCATTAACATCAACATCATTTAAAGCATCTTCATAAGGAGGTGATGCTGGCAGTGATGCCTCTGGAGACAGATTCATTTGTTCAATAGAGTCATTTTGCCTTTCTACTCCATGGCTTACAATTTGACCCGACGATGTGGAAGGTACAGTCGTACTAGGCTCGTCAGGTGTACTACCAGTACAACCTGATCTGTTATCAGTGTGATCGTCCTCCCTTACTTGACACATCGGAGATGTTGCGAGTGGATAATAGATTTCAGCTAAGGGTTGTTCTTCCAAATCACCTTGGCTAAACGGTGTCGAAACTGACTCATTAAACGTAACATCTCTTGATCTTATGAGTTTACCATTTTTACTCAGAAGTCGATAGCCTTCGTCACCCTCATACCCAATAAGGATACATTTCTCAGCCTTTTTAGCAAGTTTTGTTCTCTTTTGTTGAGGTATGTGAGCATAACATTCACATCCAATTACTTTAAGATGACTTATGTTTGGCTTCTTGTTAAACCATAACTCGAATGGTGATTTACCACTTTCTAATGTTGGTCCTGTTCTGTTTAAAACGTATGCAGTAGTGTTTATCAATTCTGCCCATGTCGCAGGGGGTAATTCTTCATGAGCATGCATTAAGGTACGCGCAGCTTCGACTAAGGTTCTATTTTCACGTTCACTGAGGCCATTTTGTTGTGGCGTATAGGGCATCGTGAGCCTTTGTCTTATTCCAGCTTCTTGTAGAATGCGCCTTACATTCTCATTATCGAATTCTCCTCCATTATCGCTGAGCAGTTCTTTGACACAATTTCCAGCAACTTTACACTCCTGCAACATTTGTCGGAGTTTCAGATGCACTTCAGATTTTTGTCGCATGAAGTAAACGTGTCTGTATTTACTGTAATCGTCTTTAAAAAGAACAAAGTAGCGAAATTTATTGAAGGACGGTGGAAACGGACCACATATATCAGCGTGTATTGTTTCCCCAGACACTTTTGCTCGTTCTCTTGTTCCGAATGCATTTCGGTGTGTTTTCCCATATATACAACCGGTACACAGTTCTGAATCTAGTCGAACATTAATCCCGAATTCCCGTTCAATAACTGTTTTGACGTGTTTCTTGTTCTGGTGGACAAAACGTTCGTGATAGAGTTGGAGCAAATTATTTGCTAACAAAGCGTTCAGATTAGGAGTCAACTGAGTAATTGTCTCTACATTCAGTTTATATAAGCCTCCATTTTTGACTCTTTTTCCAATTAATTTGACTTGTCCGTCATTTTTCAGCGAACAGTGTTCCTTTTCAGACATAAAAACACTATTGTTTAGTCTGTCTTGAGCGGCCAGCACAGAGAATAGATTACGCATAATATCCGGTACGTACCATACGTCACAGAGTGTTATCTGATATTCATTTCCATGTACAACAGACTTTAAGTTAACAGAACCTTTCCCAATAGCTTTGACAGTAGCTCCATTAGCAGTAGTCACTGTACAAGACTCTTCAAAATATTCAAAACTCGAGAATACATCTTTTCGGCAAGTGACATGGTTCGTTGCCCCATTATCGACGTACCAACTTATCGTATCGCGGTTTGTTAATGTTGAATTTACATCTGTAGAGACTTGCATTAAATTCATATTCATGGATGTCTGTTTGCTCTCTGACTTTGATGGTTTGCCGTCAGCTTTCCACTTCTGGCATTGTCTGACCTTATGACCGACTTTACCACAGTACTCACATGTTTTCCTTGATTTCTTACTACTCTGTACAGCTAGAGCTTCTGCAGGACCTTCATTCTTCAACGAGATGGAACGCTCATAAGCACACAGCTGTGTCGTCAGAGTTTCTAATGTTTTATCAGTCTTTGACATCAACATCCAACTAGACTTGAAAGAGAAGTAGGTTTCGGGTAGAGTATCTAGAATCTTGCAGATCACAAGGATGTCTGGTAATTCAGATTTGTCTATCTTAAACAATTCAGCTTTCAAATCTGACCATAGGGTTTTGATTTTGGATATATGCGTTGTGATGTCATGTGACGGTTCTTTAGAGTATCCGAAAAACTCCATACATAAAGCGTAGCTCTTGTCTTCAGATGTGCCATCGAATAAACGATGTAATTCGTCCCATACATCCTTAGAAGAATTGAAGCGCATTATCTTTTGAAGGGTTTCGTCCGACATATTTGCAGTAAGCATAAGAAGGGTGGAACTGTCTATTTGGTTATATTTGTCAAGAGCTGCATTGTACTCGGAAATTTCTACAGCATTTGTGGTATTGGGTCGTACAGGCTTAGTAAGTTTACCATTGAACGCATCTAACCCACCGGGTATACCCCTGAGGAGTAACAGTGCCTTAAATCTCCATGTCGACCAGTTTTTAACACCAACCAAGTGACCAATGTCAATTTTGCAATTTGGTGACTGCATTTTGAAATTTTTGTCTTCTTGGATTGGTTTGAAAAAAATTTATTACTGCATCAGCTCTTTTATTTACCTTTTTCTTTAATTCACTGGTAACCACGCTCTGCTACCATGATAAAACTTATTTTATCATTTAAATAAAAAGTCGTAAGCAGTGACAAGAAAAATATATTTTGACAGTAGGGTTATCAAAAAGAATAAACAAGAAGAATAAATACGAAGAATAAATACTCTTCTTAACAATAACATCAAGAAGTGTAGCAACTGCGTGGGAGGCCATTTCTGCTGTGTCAAAAAAAAAAGGTGGTCGGTACCACAGCAATATGTCTGATATCGAAAATGATAATAGATTTTGTTGTTTTATGACGATCAAGTTCGTTTTCAGAAATTTTGCGCGTAGCATATACCCTGAGCGCATTTTTAAAAATGTTGAAAAATTTAGCCGACCTGTATCATAGCAACCCGGATATATTTTTATTCCAACTTTTCGTATGGCTGCTAGGATTATAAAAAAACAGTTTTCAGAAATTTTCGATGTCGCATATACTCCCAAAAATGAAAAGAGCGTTCCCGGGTCGCCTAGCAATCGCCTCAGCGCTTGTTATTTTTTCGCTTGTTAACAACGCTTACAAAGATTGTCATGCGGTGTGCGATTCGGAAATGAAAAATGCCTGACCTGAGTTGTGTGTTTTGCACAGAAAAAATAATTGAGAAAGTGAAAAAATTTACACATGAGAAACTGCAAAAGTGTAAACAAATATCTGAATACCGGAGTACAAAGCATAGTGCAAGGAAATCCATTTACTCAAAAATCAAGTTACCACGTGATCTGGATGCGGACGTAGGCTATCATTCAACGTGCTATAAGAATTTCTATGATGATTTCTAAAAGTTTTCTGATAACGAAGGTGCTACACTAAATTTTTCTGATATAAATGTTTTTTACATCCAGACAAGTTATTTTATCGCGTCCAACAATTTTCAGACAGATTGCTATGTTACCGATCGGCAAAAATTTTTAACATTGGCAAAACAGTCTATAAATTTAATGGGTTCTATTTTTCATCTGAAAAATATTTTTTTCGCATCAACTAGTCCAAATCGACTCGTAAAAAAGATTTTCAGACGGATTGCTATGATGTTTTTTTTTTATACCATTTCTAATTTTTTAAAGTAATCGTCCGGATTTGTGCTACACTACTGACTTCTGAAAAACCTGTTTTCGGTATCGTACAGCTATCATCCAACTACAGTCCAAAAATCAGACAGATTGCTATGATACGGGCCGGTAAATTTTTTTAACATTTTTGAAAATTTGGCCGGGTCAAACGCTACGCGAAAAATTTCTGATACTGGTATTTTTGAGTTCACGATAATCGAATCGATCAACTTGATGCGGTTGAGGCCATATTGCTATGGGACAAAAATTTTGGTCGTGGGCTCTCTTACTAATACCAAAAATATTCTTAGAGAAGTACATTCAGCGACATATTATGAGAATAGAAGTAAGTCAGCGAAAAATTAACTAACCCAATTATTAGCAAGTCAAGCTTATACCTATATAAATGCCTTTCGGCGCACAAAACCATATACTCGAAACATCAACTCTTTTTTTGCGGTATAGTTAAAATAAAAAAAATAAAAAAAAATTCGTTGAATGCTAAATACGCACAATTCTATAAACGCAAAAAACCACCTTGCGAAACACCTACTAAAAGTAAAAATACATGCGTTCAAAAAAATCCGGCAATACAACACAAAATAACTAGCTAAGTAGTTTCATGTAGGTAAGGGGTCCTCCGTTAATTCATTAGTTACGTGAGCCAAAACAGGTTCTCCAGTAACACATGGCTAAAACCTACATAATAATTTTTATCGCGATTGTGCGAACGCCAAACACGCAAAAATCTTACGTGAGATTAAGGAGGGGCTGTTGAGACAAATCTCACAACATCTAACGTAATTAATGTACGCCCCCTAAGGACGCTCAATGCTGGTCCCTTGTTTCTAGGTAAGATAAAAGGAAATCTCGTCGATGAAGAGTGAATATACGAGTACCTTATCACTATCCTAGTCACTTACTCGTACTCGTGACGCTTTTCACTTACTCGTATAACTATAAGTACAACGAGAGCTAACCAAACAACAATTTTATCTAAACGTAAACAAATACAAAAGGCAATTAGTAAGCTGTAAATATAAATAACCAACACGCCTATTTCGTCAACTTTGACTCTTTCCACTAATCTCAGCAATACGATATGCCCTTGAATGAAAGTTATGCCCGCCCGTCCCAAGCCGTAATTTTAATTGACATACGAAATTAAATTGACGTCCAGTCACCACTAGCTTCTAAACCCAACAATTTTCGTTATACTAAAACTACTACTAATACTACTAGTAGTTACTATTCAATAATATTTAAAAACGCTGAAGAAATATAAGCATATTTAATTGGCCTTTTGACATTTTCGGACTTTTTAATCTATTAATTTTTCAGCTTCTAGTTAGTATCATACGATAAGATCATTTTGTTCATATTTCAACAACAGTCTCCAACACTAGAAAAGGTGAGTTGTGGTTACATGGTTTCTCAGTACTATTGAAATTGAACCAACTGTATTAGGACTGCATTACAACCGTGCAGCTAGCTTGCAGATCGTTTGCTGTCGTTAGAGCTACACGCCAGCTGCAAGCAGACTACAAATTTTCAGCTGACTTGTATTTCTACTGCAGTCCGTATTTATTACGCCTTCCTTATTCAAAACAGACAATCCTTCCGAAAGAGTTCCACCATACGCAATAGGTGTTCGCATAGGAGTTTAGGAAATAAGTATTTGAAGGGCTTATAAACAAGCGATTCCCTTCGATTCCCAACTCGTTGCCGTTTCAAGATTACAATTTAGCAATCTTCCAATGAAGAGCCATCGCCACTTAGTATCAAGTAAGACTTCAGTCATAGTTATGCATGCGTTGATGTTTGAAAAGGTGCCCATCCCACAAGCGATGCGCCGTCGCACATGGTGCTGTGGCGCGTCACGCGACAGCGCAGCGTGACGGCGCGACCGGCCAGCGTGACCGCGGCGTCACGCGACACAATGACCACGAGATGCACTTCATACTTGTACAACACGTACACACTTTGTATTATATATATATATATATATACGCATGCGCACAAAGACAAGTACAGCTTCATCAACGACGGAAATCTTGACTGAGGCGCTGCAACTTTACAAATCTGCCAAATACTCGTAACTGTCTTTTTATTATTTCATATACATAAATCTATTTTTTATTTGTTGTTGGCAATTATGGATGAAATGGACTCTTTTTCGCCAAAGATGTTTTCATTACAAAAATCATTTACTTTGAATAAATAATGAAGTGTTGCAGAAAACAAAGTACAAAACTACAAACCAACAAAACCTTTAAAGAGTAGATTTTTTGTATAAAGGCGAAGACAAAAATTATAGTCTAGTTTTATCCCGTCCAAGCATGTAGTTCTGGGGTACTTTCCGAAGTCCAGGCAGATGAAGCCGTGAGCAAAATCTAGTAAAAACATATCTTGAAAATCAATGTCAAAAACCACGGCATAGAAAAACTGTGTCAGTTTTCCTGTCTTTAACGACATACACTGGAACCCTGTACAAAGCATTAATAATTCCTACTTCAAAACTAGGTATGTATTAGGAATTTCCTTTCCTCGTACACAACCGGCCTATGACGTTGGTTTTGTTCAAAGAAAAAAAAAATCCCTATACAAAACCCGGTTTTGGAATATGAATTATTTGTTCTCTCCCAGTGCTGGTTGTGTAACTTGGTTGTGTACGAAAAACAAGGGCACTGGAAGCCATACAGTGATCCTATGTGACAGTGTGCATGTACCTATCTGGAGATAAAAATAGTATATCCACAGAGCATATACACACAAGACAGCATGGATTTACAGCGCTGATTAGGTTAGGTTATCACGGCTACAAGGCAATCACTCACCACTTGGGAGCCGCGTGTCGTGGCCGTGATTATCTGATCCTTGTCCCGGTTGTCTATGCTTTTCTACGGCGCAGAATTACTTCGTAAACAGCATGATCATGACAACACGTACAAGAGGTTTTACGTATTTTTATAAGTTTTTTCTGATAACCTATACAGAGTTGCTTGACAAAACATATTTGTTTAATAATAGAATAGAATCTCCAAAATTATACCTGTTGGTGGTGTAAATACTGTTTTCAATTTCAATGAAACACTACACAGATACTTACAGATCAAATATTATTGTTAATTGAAGTGTAAATTATAGTCACAAAATTCTGTATTTTTTGGGAATATGTTGGAAATGTATTAAACTATATCTCTCTGACTAATTTTATTTCCTCAGACATTTAATATTTATTTTCAAAAGTGTATACAAATCAGGATCTTAATGTTATTCTGAATAAAAATCAAGATAAACGATCCATATAATTTGAGTTAGCTTGAAACTTTGTCCTAAGTTGGTCTATTTTCACAAGAACTAATCGCTAGCGTTTCTATTATGCTGTAGTCAGTTGTAGTAATTCGACACTTCTGACAAAGTCTACATTACACTTATGAAAGATTCATTAAATGTCATCAACAGTGGATAATCAGTAAACTACTCGTGTTGTGCAGCTGTAAATATTTGATTGAAAACAACGTACGTATTTTGCGTTTTCATTTAGATTGTGACTTTAGAGATAACAACTGCACTCAACCAACCCTGCCAGAGTCCTGCGGCATGACAGTTTCAGAGAATGCATAACAAATAATAGTCATTTTAGACAATACCACATCTTCTGCATAAAGTTTCATAGAAAGTGCGCTACACTGTAGTCACGGATACCTGAATCGCTTTTGGAGGTACTGGGGATATTGTATCCTTAGACCCCCAGTATTATACTCAATGTTTAACAAAAAATGCATAATCGATATTATTCTGCGGGCTCAGGAATACAGTCGAATCCTAAGGAAAGGTTAGTGGAAGGAAAGAAGTGTCTAAGCGGAGTCCAGACTAGATGGTCCTTTGAGGCGCTCCTGATCAATCTTGTCTGGACTCCGTTTAGACAGAGACTTTTAGATAATTAAATTATCGCTTATCAATGGAGATGGAGAGGGACTTCTAGTTCTTCTGAGACCACAATTTTAAACATACTTAGAATAATTTTTGGAATGTTCCTCGAGAATTCCTAAAGTTCTGGCAATAGGAAGAACTAGCTGACTTAATTCCCATGCCTTAATTAAAATTGCTTAATAAAATAGTTATAATACTATGCATATTATTCCAAGCATACAGTCAACAAATACATTCTAGTGTTTTGACTATTCATAAAATGCCTAACTATACCAAATAACTGCAACACAGCAGTGTTGACACTGAACTATCGCGACAATCTTCAGCTTTCTCCGAGAATAACAGGCGTTATCTTTTAGTAAATAATTGGTCTGAAATAAATGTGTACGGGTCGGCCAGGTCAGGGCAAGCAGCGCCACCTTAATGGTAAACTAACGATAACTCGGTAATGAGCATAATAAATATGATAGTTCGCTTCAGTATCAAAATATTGGTCGCTTACGTAGGGAAGCAGTGTTTTCCTCTGTAGTACTGCAATGTTGAAATGAAGTCACTTATTAGCTCGAAGCTGCTACGAATATAAACCCATATGTCGGGGAACTATTTATTACCAATTAGCTGGACAATGTCCACTGCCGAAGGTCAAACTCTACCTTGGTCAAGGTAGGTCCTCTTCCATGTGTACGTATTCTTCTACCTTTGTGTTTGTGATCATCATCACTCATCATAATCATATTAATCATAGGAACCAAGTCGCTTCATAAAGCGTCTCACTGCACGCTTTACCAGCTCTACGGTGCACATTTCCTGATACTTGGTTAGGGGTAGGTCATTTTGAAATTTTCGGTGGGCTAGCTACCACCGTATCATCTCCGCCTAACAATAAGGACAGTACCATTGTGGTACAGCCCTTACCGTATCTTTTGGCTTTTGGGTAAGCAAGCAAACTTGTTATGTATCGAAAAGAAAATCGTCTCGAAATAAAGAGTAAAGAAAAGGTACGTAAATTCATATAGTTCTGTGATAGATGCAACACTATGTTTTGTTTCAATCCAATAGTATTCAAATAGATATCAAAAATCACAGTAATACAATTTCAATCTTAGAAATACTTTCTTTTACATCGTCAAGTTTAAGTTTATTGGATTGAAACTAACATTAATCCCTCATTGATCCTACTTACATCAATCGTCACATGAAGCGTTCGCTATGACTGAGTCAGCATCTATTGTACGGCACCAAAAATTTATAATAAATTACCGATGTATCTAAAAACGCAGACCTACCTGTTTTCAAAAGTAAACTGCGAAGATTATTATTAGAGAAATGTTATTACAAAATTTCAGATTTCCTTAATGAAAAATCATTACTTTGACATTTATATTCTTTTATCTTACTATTATTTTGACATTTGAATTGTATATTATAATATGTTGACATTTAAATCTTATTAACTTCATTATTTTGACATTTTGTATTGTATAAATGTAATATTTGTATGCCTAATAGGTAAGAAATAGCGATCTATACCTTTATTCTACATCTTACTGTAATTTACCTATTTCTACAAATAAAGTACTTTGACTTTGACTATGGTTACCACACTTCTGATACTGCTGCGTGTGTACGTGATGAGCAAAACGTTCACTGTTTTTGCATTACGTAATCTTTTCCTGTCAACGATTTCGAGAAAAATATTTTTTTAAACGTTATTTCCGCAAAAAATATCCGTACAAATTTCCTCTTATTGACACAACTGTGTGACGTTGACATGCAAAATATATGTGTAAATATACGTGGCTTACATCAATATATATCATAGCGGTAATGAGGAGATATCTAACTTACAATTAAAATACATTAGATTCATAAAAAAAGGAAATAGGAGCAAACTAGCAAAGGGTTATTGTGTCATGGCCACACATTGTGACTATTTTAAACCTACTTCGAAAAAGGAGGTGGTTCTTAATTCTACTGAATGTTTTTTTTTTGTATGTATGTTGCACGATAACTCCGCCAATTATGAATCGATTTTGATGACTGTGTTTTATTTTGTAGATCAAATTTTAACGAAATTGATTAAGCGTTTTTTGAGAAAATCAACAGAAACCAAATATGATAAAATTTATATACGAAACAAAAAAGAATCATCAAAATTGATTCATAATTCACGGAGTTATAACGTAGCATACATACAAAAAAATATCGTGTCGAATTGAGAACCTCCTTTTTGAAGTCGGTTGAAAATCAGTTGAATTTTTGTGTATCCATATGTTTATAAATATGTTAGTACGCGTATCACGCCAGAACGACTGCACGAAATTGCTAGTTTTATATATTGATACACCGCCTAGAAGCAGAGTTATGTCACATGAACAAGGGTGTATCGCTAGTGTTATAATAAATCACTAATGAGTGTTTTGTATCCGCTTTCACCTTATCAGTTCAAACAGAAGCTAGTTAATATAGTAGTCAACAAAAACAACTACTGGCGGTTGCGCAGAGGGCAGAGATTACAATAATAACAGTGAGTAAACATACCCTTACCCTGGCAATTGAGGAGGAAATGCAATATGATTAGACACCATTTTCCTGACAGGAAAGACAGAATTCAAAACCTCAGATAACCATATCAAGAAGAAGAAAAAATTGGAACAGGCTTTCATGAAGTTTGGTGGACCAAATTTTAGAAAAGGAAAGAAAGAAAAAAGAATTATGAAAGAAATTTTATTATTTTTATATTTTGTTAACCAGATATCTTTATGCTTTTACCCGACTACAGCGAACCCAAAAGGTGAGTTAAGATCGGTAGATAGAGGACGTAAGAGTATCTACCGATAATCAGCAATAACAGTGTTTACTGCGCTCAAAACATTTTTTGTAAATGTATGACATAAAGATAAAACCTACTCGTACTCCAAACCTTACCACATTACATTGTGGCTACGCCCATGATTTCAGAACTAATATAATGAAGAAATCTATAAATAACAAAAAATAATCAATTCATTAACGACATTAATGAAGCTCTGAATATAAACATTAAACACACATCTTAATATTATTAACTTAATTAATTATGCCGCGTACTATCTCCACGTAAATAAATTAAATAAATATTTATAGGACCTTTTGAATATCATCATCATCATCAGCCGGTAAACGTCCACTGCTGGACATAGGCCTCCTTCATAGTTGCCACATCGACCGGTCCCGAGCCCCCTGTATCCAGCGACTTTCCACTACTCTAACCAGGTCGTCGTTTCATCTAGTAGGGGGACGGCCTGGTAGACGTTTCCCGGTACGTGGTCGCGACTCGAGAACCTTTACTCCCCACCGGTTATCGGTTCTTCTAGCGTTCTTCTTTTGAATATATTGAAGTTTATTGACAAGGGCAGTACACGAAGTAAATATTATACGATATTAAGGCCTCCACCCCTGGAGACATCGTCCGATATATGATCGGAGTGGGCCTCGGGGAAGTGCTTTAACCACATAGGGGTCACAATAGATCTATTAAGGTCGCAGTGAATGGTTGGGCCCGGTGGACCACCCCCCTTGTCTCAAATAATAATAACACGAAGTAAATAGATAATTCATTTGAAGAAAGCTGATTGTCAACGTAAATGGTCAATTTGGTTCAACTACATTAAGATTTAGTCAATCTTTGCACTGTTTTGTTTAAATATATAAACTAAAAAACTTGAAGTACTTAATCCTAAAGAAATGCCATACACTCTCATTCAGTGTATGGGGAAGGCGTCTGTTCTTCCGTATTCAACTGATTTGAAAATGGAACCAGAGTATAAATAAAACAGTCCGACAAGAAACTTGACAACACTATCGTCGACTTTGTCCGTCGATAAACTTTCGAAGCATCGAGACTCTCTAAGCGAGTGAAGAATGTATTTCTTTTTATTAGTTCATTTATCAATGAATAATTATTTGTTTATAACTCAAACGTAGAAGGGAAGGCTGTTAATATGCGTCAAAAAAGATATGAAACAAACTAATGATGACAATTTGAACCATAAATTAAATTTGACAACTAATTACGTCAACTAATTACAAGTTTTGTTTTTTATTATTATTGTTTTTATTTATATATATCTTCCTGACTGATAAATGCAGTGTAATTAGTGTCAATGGAAATAAACAGTGCATATGTTCTTATCATTAATTACAAGGCAAATAGTCCTGCAATTCCAAAATAGATTATCTTGGGAAAATGATAATTGTATGTTGAAAAACAAATATGATACTAAAAATAATTGTTTTTTTTCATGGCTTTATGCTTAATCATTTACTGAGTTAGGAAGTAGTAAATTTTGATCATGTTTTCCCACTCACTCTATTTTAAGATTTACTACGTAGTGAATTTTTATACAAATTCTTAATTCTAGTCTAAATGACTTGAATATTAGAACAGCAATTATAATAATGTCCGAGAATTAGGACTAACATGTAAACATAAAACAGATTAACATAAAAAAGCGAACTTACCCGCATGTCCATTTCATGGTCAACACTCACATCCACAACCACCAACAATGTTATTTACAGTACAATTATTATTATACACTTTATTACGTCGATAAACTAGTACAAAGCTAAAATGGGAATACTGGGAATTCTTTTGGGGGGAAACGAATGGATTCAAAAGTGGGATATATGTAGAATTGAGTAAAGGATTGCATACAATTCAAAAATGGAATTGTAGTATATGAGTTTACTGGAGCGATGTCTTGCGCACACTGAATAATGTCAGGAGTAAGGTCCAATTGTCCTCCCTTCCTACGCGACAAGACGATAATGTGTCTGTTTACCTATGTATGTGCTAGTGGTAACTTAATATACAGGGTGTGTGTACTAATTATGGAAGATCAGCTCAACTTTTTTGCCGTATAGTTTCGGCTTCACATTATACCTCCCCAAGTTTTCCCGTGGGCCGTAAAATGCGACAATGGACAAATCAAAGAGATAAACAACACCACTAACGTATCAACAAAACCGTATTCTTCATGATCTAAGAGAGAGGCTCATGTTCTTATAACTAGAAATAAACAGTTTGTTAAATGTTGCACTGATTTAATAAGATTGAGACAACAAGTAAATTAAATTAAATATATTTTTTAAACTAACTATAATGCCTATCATGTGGTACTCTTCAAAATGTTGATTTTTACCAAATATAGAAAAGAACAGCGTCACGTAAAAAACAGCATCAAAATCGGTCCATTCGTTCTAGAGTTACGATGCCACAGACAGACCGTCAGGCACACACACACACAGACAGACATTGGCGTCAAACTTATAACAACCTCCTTTTTGCGTCGGGGGCTAAAAATAGAGTTGATACACGAAGAAGCAACGAATTTGACTGCAGACCTGCATTTTGATCAAGTCAAATAAATATTTAGACTTGAACAAGAGTTGTAAAACTGTTCAAATAAAACCAAAAAGCATTTCCTATAACCAATGGCAGGAGGATCGCCGATCGTAGGAAGATGTTGTTGAACGACCCCAAACTAAAAGAGAAACAAGATACACTTATGAATAGGGTAAGAAGTTGGTGAACTAAAAAACTAAACTCCCTTTGTTTATATCAACGCTGACAAGCAACGCGCGCGCACTCTCTCCACTTTATCACTCTGGGGTTAACGATTTTCGCATGGAAAAGTACTGTGCGATTACAGTGGCAAATAAAACAATGTCACATTTATCTATAAATAGTGGGTCACGCTGCAGGGCGGCGCGGGCGCAGGCGGGCGGATCAACTCGCGTCACCGAAAATTGGCACGCGCTTTTTATAAACTTTCTGCATTCGAAATATGTGTGAAATTGGGTATGTGGAGAGGATGCATTGTTTCAGTGCTTCAGCGCCAACAAAAGAATTGAACTACATATAAAATTGTATTAACTCTTCTCGTTCATATAAAAATAAAAATTTTAGAATTATGATTGTTGTTATTGGGTTGAGTTAATTATGCGATTAGAACGCGATTTATAATATGTATTGTCATCTTAGTACAATTTTCATAATACTAATCTCAAAATAAGTTTTTCATAAAAGCCTTTAAATTTAGAGTTCATCAACTAATACTGAAATGAATTTCATTGACTAATTATTTGTAAATATGACAGAATGATCATATTTTACAGTTACACGTTGGATTTCATATAATAATTTAAAACGTAACAATAGAAGTCACTTATTTACAATTACAAACTAAAAAATACAATAATAATAATAGGCTAGTTCGTGCGGCATGGTGCCCAGTATACTGGCGCTGTTGCCTCGCTGTACGTCAGAATGCTTAGATTTTTATATAGAGATAATTCAAGAGTTGGAGGATAACATAGACATACAAGATACATATATAGGAAAGCATGTTTGTTGGTTTCGATGCCGGTTCCAGTATCTATTTTGTGGGGCATCACTTCATTATGTTTTTTGTTTGTTCAGGGAACCTAGATTTAGGGCTAGTTGTCACCGAGAGCGTTTTGGTATACACGTATGGACATTCCGTATCAACCTTTTTCCTGTAGAGTCGGGTATCTTTGAAATATATATTTCTCATTCCCAAAACGATATAAGCAAAAATATATTGCCGACATCTGTTAAAGGCAGAGTACGTCTTGCAGGGAAAAAACTTGCCAAATTTGAAGTTGTGTGTTCTAGAGAAAACAAAATGAATAAGTGAAAGTGATAATACATTTTTGTCTGTACAGATTCAACCCAAAAGAGTTATAAACTATTATTGTATAGGAGCACGAATGAAATGGTTGTTCTAATAGGTATTGACTAAAAGTGGGTTTCAGATTAAATTTGGTCAACGTGAATATCAATATATGCAGTTCCCAAGTAATCGTCGAGTCGATGTTTGATCAGTAATTACACCAAGCTTTTGGCATCCAGCACTGTTCAAAGTTTGGACAAGCACGTCCTGAGAATAGCTTGCTGTTTTTGCGCTATCTCGATTTGCAAATATAAATTAAGGGAAAACATGTCGGATGTTTGTGTAATATTCAACTGTAAGAATCAATCATAGCTTTTTTAAAAAAGGAGGAGTTTCTCAATTCTATGCATAAAGCGCATTTTGAGAAAATCAACAAAAATAATATATACCAATGCTGTAGAATTTTAGGGCAGTTGAAATCGATTCATCAGTTCGCTTTGAACGTGTTAATTTATTAGCGTTCTAAAGTGTTTTTTTTTCCTTTTGTAAAATTTTGATGACAATAGGTAGGTAGGTAGGTAATATATAACAATACGTTATAGTTATAACAATACGTTATAGTTACGTAGGATTGACATTATTTGAAACTAGAATTCGATTCGCAAGCTAATTAGGATCACATTGTAAATATTAATATAGATTGACAGTTTCGAAGAGTGGTTCCGACCACTCGTTGCAGAAGAGCGATTCAAAAATATCAAATTTCGCAAGTCGAACGAAAATCAGTAGAAAACGAGCGCTCGCGGCGCGACGAGCGAAACAAAAATAGAGCTCCAGGTCGTCGGTCCATCTAGTACAATGGTTCCCAACCAGTGGTCCGTGGACCACCAGTGGTCCGCAGAAGCCAAAATATGGTCCGCGAATGATTTAAAATTAGCGGGCGGTGAGCCGTCGGTCGCCGTGCAGAGCTTCGTAACCCTTTTAGAACGGACGCTGGTGAAGTTACAGAAGAAATTCAAGAAGAACTTATTGAATTACAAAATGACAGAAACTGCAAGGATACTTTTGAATCGAATTCACTTGAGTCATTTTGGTGTAAAAAAGCAATTTCTTATACTAAACTTCGAGAAATAGCCTTACGTTATTTTATGGTTTTCTCAACAACTTATTTATGTGAACAAGGATTTTCTGCTTTGTTGGTAATAAAAAACAAGGCGAGAAATCGTTTGAAAGTAAGTGATGATTTGCGTGTGGCTTTGAGTAGCAATATTAGTCCTAGGATAGCCGAACTCGTGAAGAAGATGCAAGCTCAGAAATCACATTAATTCAGAATTACAAAACTTTATCCTAAAAATGTTATTATTTCTTTTTATGTTATTTCATATTAGATTTTAATTAAAGTTTCAGTTTGATTATTACAGTTTATTTTTATTACACCTAAATAGTGGTCCCTGCCAAAAAAATATATGTAAAAGTGGTCCCTGACCAAGAAAACGTTGGGAACCCCTGATCTAGTAGGTCGGCCCGGTACACGTTTCCCGGTACGTGGTTGCCAGTGAGAACTTTTACTCCCCATCGGTCATCCGTTCTTCGATCGACGCCAGACAGCACCAGCAATACACACATTCAATTTCTTGTTGTAAGTTATAAGGAGAGCGTATCCTTAACAGTCTCGAGGCACTGGCGGAGCAAATATTAGCCAACATGAGATAGCTGTAAAGGTGTCAAGTGTGGCAAATGATACAATAAATCCATTAGTGCATAACTCTACTTGACAACGATTCCATCAATGTGAAACAAGTGAATGTGTTTTGTATAAGAAACAATATACGACTTTCCGTTGCTTCTCAGTGGCCGTAAATAACCTTGTCATTCGAAATTTAAATAATTCATTTTTTTAATGATACAGCCAGCGCACGATCTCGTTTATTGTAAATAATTACAAGATGCAACAAAAAGGCTATATTTCAATATTTTCAATCAGTTTCAACGATCAAACCATAATTTGTACACTCGAGTACAAAATGTATCGAACTTTTGAACCATGTCGCATTCGACTTAAATTAACATTTCCTTCAACACACTACATAGGAACGAGGAAGAGTGAATGTGACATGGTTTAAAAGTGGATACATATTGGTGTACTAATGTTTTAATAAGATGAAAGTATTTTATTTATCAAAATATATATTGTGTTTTACAATATTTCCAAATTATATATAAGCCATATTATTCTTTACATAGTATGTAGTTAATCGCGTGACAGTTCACTAACATTTCTACTCATTAGTGCCCTTTGAACTAGCCGTGTCAAGACCACCCGTAAGTAAATCTTTCTTGTTACCACACACCAGCTTATCTATAAAACAACGAGGGGCGCCACCTTCCATGCAATCCGATTCATTTCGTTACAGCATTCATTAGTTATTACGCTGTAATGATTAATTGGTAGCATCTTGGTTACATTATTTCCTTATCACTGAATCAATATTAGCTACTCGTATCGTATCGCAATGTGAAAATAATAGGGTACGATTGTTCCGTTCTGCTAATGCCTGATAAAGACGAAGAAATGGAAACGACTTTTTCACCTAAACTATAACTTCTAAATAAACTTTTAAACAAACAAATTACTTATTTGGCATTCTAGACGAAAACTCTAAAATGTTTTTAGTAAAAATATGACCTGAATTATACGATATCTAAATCTGTCCAAAGGGGATGGCATTTCCAGGGGGGAACCGAACCATGCGCACCATCACGGGTGCCTTACATGCCACTCCCCCTTCATGGCTCCCTGTTCTGGGGCACAACATATTTTAAGAGGGAATGCTGATGTCAAAGCGCCCATACAAACGTAGTCCAGTCATATTTTGAGTATTAAGCTATTAAAATCTATGAAATTTTCAAGACACAATCTAGAAACAAATATCTGTGTCGGTGGTGTGTCAGATTTTCGTTTAAATATATACTTCCAGAGTTACAGGGCGTCAAAGAATTGTATTTTTCGGTAATAAAAAGCCCCAACTTTGAACCTGATTTACAAGAGTATGAATCAATTTAGAACAATTTGGAAAAACCACCGACATCTGAAATTTCATTAGTACTTATACTGTATTTTAAAAAATGGTTACATAATATACTGTATCCTTCAAATGATCCCTGGACTACGAAACATCCAAATAACGGGTGGATAACATCGCGTAATGTATGCTGTCTCACCGTACGCGCACGGGTAGGATAGGGCTCGGAGAGGGACAGCTACAAAACAATGCAACCTTGAAACCGACCACGTGGTCTTACCAACATAGCCTCTTAAAGACCATTGAAAGGAACAAGACGATCTAAAAGGAGAAACAAATGACGAAAGGTTTTATCGACGACTAAAAAACCTTTTGTTGGATAAGGAATACTACAGTGTAAAAGATTTTATACAAGATACATTTTGAGCAATATTATAGATTTATTTTATTATTTTATTTTGACATTGAAATTAATGTTTGACATTTATTTTATATAATTTTTGAAATTTTCAATATTTTTAACGATCATTGGACAATCTGTCATTTTTATATATTTTTTGTAATCTTGAAATTGGTACTATGAAATAAATAATCTAATCTAATCATCCGAGCACGCTTGCCATCTCGTAAGACTTTCTGGACTGACCCTGATATCCGATCATCCTGTCGGACGGACTGGCTGTTCCAGGAGTTCTCAGCGGATAGCCCGGACTGCGGATCGGTGTTGCCCGCTGTAATTACCACCTCCAGAAATGGGGTCTCAAAGAATCGCCGGCGTGCGATTGTGGCCCCCTTCAGCAAACAGTGGCACATGTCATAGAGGAGTGTCCCGTCCGACGATTTGCTGGCTCCCCGGCGGCAGTATACTAGCTTAAAAATTAAGATTTAAAATTGTAAAGAGCAGGATATCGTTCGAAAGATAATAATAATCGAAAGGGAATGTTGAAACTTGGAAGGTTGATAAATATTTTTTAGGTTTTTACTCATCTCTATTTAGTTTGAGGTTTTACCGTTTAGAATTTTTGGGTAGTTCTAGTTTTCTCATAATAATGAAATGGATTGTTTTCTTTGAGGTTCAGAGATTTCTATTTCACTTGATAAATAAAATACTCTACTACCTTACAACTCTAAAATAGTGACTCGCTTGGCATAACCTCAGGTGGTGCCGTTGTTATATCGCCCACCTACTAGAATATTGAATCCATAACCCTGCCCAAGCATAAAAGAGTATTAAAGTTAAGTCGTCATAAAACATGAACGATTGCAAATGGAGGTGCGCGGGCGCAGCACGTCTGAGGCCGGGGATTGAACCCGAGATGTGTGGTCAACCGCACCCCAACATACAACATTCGATACACATCGCATTGTGTATGAGTTTATATTGTTCAATTCAATTTTGATCAATAAAATAATCATATCTGTATCTTTCTAGTCTTACTAAATTAAAACCTTACGCTGTGTTCGCAGTCCCCAGTCGCATCCCTAGTTGACATTTAAGATCAAATCATATTTTAAATTATATCACAGTGCATCAGGTATGTTCACACATGCACTAATTGGCACGCACTGATGACATGCCATGTTGAGTCTTAAAAAATCCCCCAAATATGTGGAAGCGACTAAAGTATCCTGAAGATTGATAGAAGATAATATGGAAGAAGGACCTACAGTGAATATCGGAAGAGTTCATTGAAAAGTATCATCACGTATAGACATTAATTTCTACAAATGTTTAAATAGATTGCTGTCTGAAAAAAGGTTTAAAAATTGAGAGAATCTTTAGAAAAGCTGGGCTAATTACGGATGAAAACTGAATCAAAATTTATACGGATAGTACGATATTCTATTACATCTAATGTTAATTTATAGACTAACAGTTTGGTTAGACGCATGGTTAGTGGTGATGTCAAGGCCACTGGTCGCCATCTTGCGTCCACAATTTTCTTACGTCCTCCTAAAATGCGTACCCGGTGCGGCCTTTTGTTTTGTAGAGAGGTAGTCTAAACAAGCTTTGTGTACTTATATTACATATTATAATATAATACATAAACGAATAGTTACTAATAGAGCTACTATTAACTAATTAACTTTTCTCCCGTTGATACTTAGGTCATCATGATAGTTGTTTTAGGCTGTCTTTCGTCCTTCAAACCCCTTCGCCGGAGTCAAAATACGTTGACGCGACGCCGATAAAAACACGAAATGCGTCTGATGCGTAGCGACACACTTTGCGACAAAAAATGTCGTGTAACATTCGATTTGCATTATTTCCTTCATTTAAACTTTTTTCATTGTCACTAATTACACAATGTTATCTTAGATAGCAGTGTCAGACATCTCTACGTTAACTTAAAATTATGAAATTGAATTATATCTAACCGGTATGATACATCTAAACAACGCAATATAATTTTTACTTTTTATGATGTAGAGTTTGTAGACACAGCACAATTAACGCAGCATCAGGTTTCAGCATATTTCGAACTCCAGTGAGAGAAACCCTTTACAAAATATGTTAAACCACCCATGGTCATTCATAACATAAACGAAGAATTTTGTATTATTCTAATCTGTCATGATTTTAACGCTAGTTATCAAATAAGTTTATTTATATGGGTTTTTGTATGCAATCAACGAATTAAGTAAAACAAACTTGTATCGTTTTAACTAGTTTTATGCACCTTTGCTACACAAACTTTCGCATCCCTTAAGTAGATCATTGAACATTTAAATGGCATAAGCGCCCCCTTCATTATTTTGTAAAAGCAAAGAGTTTATCTGCGCATTTGCCCAATACAGGTAATAACGATCAGTGACTATGCACCTTGAACCGCGGTTACTTTGGCAGGTAGCGGGTCAAAAAGGTGTATAAAATCGGACCTTAAAATCGTTAAAGTGTAAAGCTCAGTTTTCTTTAGAATAATATCAGAAACTCTCTGCTTTTACAAAATAACGAAGGTCTGTCACTCGCGGGCTCTTGCTTATTGATGAACGAGATGGTTCCGTTTCTGTTTGGCCGGATCTTGTAATATAGTGTGAATCGATCGATGATATAATGGTAAACAAGGTTTCTAAATCCGTGTAACAATGTTGACAAAATCACATAACACTTATGTTTACTGATACTTTTTAAAGTTCCTTTTTACTTTTATTTAGTAAATCTAATAACAACTTGTTAAAAATCCTGAAGTATTAAGGCTTTGTAATAATATTATTATTATTCACCAAGCGAGCGCGAAGAAGAAATCATATTACGAGTACAGTCATTTCGAAAAATGTTCAAAAGTGTCACTAAACTTTTTTGTGACGCTACTTCAAGGTTGGAGGTGAGAGAAGGGGGGCGGGAACATGCACGTAAACAGATGTTACTCGTACTGTGCCGTGCAGGCGATCATCTTTTTACCTTCATGGGGGGAAACAAGCATATTTCCTACGTCACATCAAATCACATAGTCCGGATAAAGTTTTAGCGTGCGCCGAAAAAAATTATTTAGTTTTAAGCTATGCAAAGACAGACCCCAGACAGTTGACTTCTAGTCCGCATAACACAACTGCATTGACTTGATGGTATAGCAACTCTATTTGAATTGCAGTTGGCTTGCAAATCTTATGCCGCTATAGTCTGGATAGACACAACGTCTATATTTATTGTATTCCCCTGGCCTGGCATTAGACGTATAAAACTCGATGTACTTCTCGATATTCCAGATCGCCTAGCTATCCGATGTGCAACAATGTACAGTTGACAGCATGAACATAGTGTCGATTGTGCATACAAATGCGTGCGTCGGCCATAAATCCAGTTTTCACATAGCAACAAACACATTCAATTACAACCACCGTGTTCTCCGGGGAGAATTGAATACGACAAAGAAAACATGGCCGCCGCAAGTAAATTATCTCAAGTGGACCCGCGTTATTGTTTGGTTTACGAGACGTATCGACTTGTCGCGACCTCCGACAATAAATATACTGTTCGACGAATCAATTCTAATTACAGACAATAGGACATAATTTGCGATACACTAAATTTAACTTCGCCTCACACTCACTTGTCCCAAATATATATGTCGCAGTCGAGGTGTTTTACATAACTGTTAGCTGTTTCACTGAACAGCTCCGTTATGTAAAACAGTTAAACGAATTATGTGGTTTTTAGGGTTCCGTAGCCAAACAAGGAACCCTTATAGTTTCGCTTTGTCCTTCTGTTCGTCCGAGTCTTAGCTCAGAGAGAAGAAAGGTGTAATTTGGTAAGAGTATACATACTAATTACGCCGACAAAGTGGAAGAATAAAATTTTGAAAAATAATGTTTAAGGATAACATGTAACTTGGGGATGAAATATTTTTTCGCGTGTACCCCAATGTGTGGGGTATCGTTGAATAGGTATTTTAAAAACATTGAGGGTTTAGGAATACAACTTTCCGATTCACGGATCCCTTTGCCAAATATTAAGCTTTGATGTAAGTAACTTCGCTGCTTTTAGGGTTCCGTACCTCTCTAGGAAAATACTAACCCATAAAGGAACACTATGTTATTCGTATGTATGTCTGTCTGCCTGTATAGTTGATCACCTATAGGAGTGAACGGGGGAGACAAATTTTTCATAAAGAATCGGATGAATTTAGGCATATTGTGTTTAGTCAAGATAATGCGTAATATCCCGGATGCATACCTAGTATATCATAATATTGCTCGATAAATATATTCAACAGACACATTTGTTTATATTGACTGCGTTGAGCTGAAGTCATTAGTTCAGTTCTAAAAATGGGTATCAAATTTGACCTTGTTTATTTTACGTTGATACGCAAATACCTAAATTGCACACGATATAAATCAAACATCATACTAAAATATTTTGGATTGGTAAATATCGCATAATGGATGGCACAAACTGAAGAAATGAGTCAGTAAATTTTCCGGCAATTCTATCAATCAAGTGAAACCCAATTTATCAATCAAAGGTCATTATTGAACCAATTTATCCTCATTATTCATTTATCGCCGTCTTTAAAGGCATATATATACTTCTCATCAGAATAATCGAAACACCTTGCAAGTTTATGTTTTGTAAGAATTATCAGAAAAATGTGTATATTTAGGAATATACGTCAAATGTCATTTATGAGGTTTTCAAATCCTAATGTTAATGTTCTAAATTTAAATTAAATTTTCATAGGTTTTTCTAATAATCCTTAGAAAACATAAACTTGCAAGGTGTTTCATTTTTCTGATGAGAAGTATATAATCATGAAAACCTAATTACTCTTCAACGTTTTAATTGAAGTGTGCTAGAATTTTTTTGGTTGTTGACACATTCCCGAGTTGATGACCACGTGAACTTCTGGATTATTCCAGTCAAAATATTTACTTTGCTCTATTTATTTAACAAACAAGCTGTTCGGGTCAGCTCTTGTGTCCTTTTACGTAATTGTTTTGTAATAATTAATCCCGTTCTATCGAGATAAATAGCTATATTGATAGCTTATGATGTATAATTGCAGTGATAGTGGTAACATAACGTAAAATAGTCGTGTCGTTTTGGTTGGTCTCACTTTACCCATACGACCTGATACCCCGAATATAATGGGGAGACAACGCACAATGAGAATACTGTGAATCTCAGTATCACCACGAATTACCAATGGGTATTGTGAGACCTACCTGTCATACGACCTGTCAAAAGACAAATTCTATAGATTTTTAGAATGGCACGACCGACCACATCTTAGTTCACCTAGAGAGGTGATGCCTTTAGATCCATAGCAATATAAATGCGTGAGTTTGTGTGTTTGTTCTTCCTTCACGTAATAGTAATCACGCGATAGTCAAGGTGACTTAATTTTTAGAGTTCCGTACCCAAAGGGTAACAAACGGGACCGTATTACTAAGACTTCGCTGTCCGTCTGTCTGTCACCAGGCTGTATCTCATGAACCGTGATAGTCAGATAGTTGAAATTTTCACAGATTATGTATTTCTGTTGCCGCTATAACAACAAATTATAAAAAACAAAATAAAATAAATATTTCAGAGGGCTCCCATACAACAAACGAGATTTTTTTCAGGCGTGCGTTTTAACTTATTAGTAGCGCCATCTAGTAACGGGTAAAAAAACTAAATATAAAACGTAAAGGTAGCGCCATCTAGTGGCGAGTAGCAAAACTAAATTGAGACGAAAATCGAGGTGCATTCGTTAGAGGATTGTTCGGCACACATTATTTATGTTTTTCCGTATTTTAAACCATATTCTGTACGGAACCCTCGGTGTGCGAGTCCAGCTCGCACTTGGCCGGTTTTTTATATATAGTGATAGTAAAAGGGACGCAGAAGGACATAAGCTAATTTTATCCCGATGTAACAAATAGTTTCCGTTGGGATAATTTATGAAGCCCGCGCAGACGAAGTCGCCGGCAAAAGCTAGTTTACAATAAATCTTAAACTACTAATTTCCCTTGTTCTTTCTCCACCAAGATAATACGCAATTTACAACAACACAACATCTTAGATCTCACCCAGTCTTGGCCTCAATCACGAAAATAAACATGATACAAAATCGGTGAAGGAAAGAAAACAAGCTCTGAAAAATGTCGCCCAAATGTTGACCAAAAGTTTCCCACGCCCCTCTTTACTTGACCAAATGATCATGCGACATAGTTGGCACGGCGAGCTCGGTGCTGCTGCCACTTCCTAAGTTCCTAATCGTTCACGTTTGGTGTGGGTAGATAGAGGTGACGACGTATGATTCTCGTACTCACAAAGCTGGCTATTATAGTGCTTAAGCCGAGTGATTATAATAAACCGATGACTTTATCTTGTATCATTATATACTCGTACATTATATACAACCGCTACGGGAAAACGAAATGATTAGAACCATTTTAACCACCTCAGGGCCTGATGACTAAATGTTGGATTCACAACTTGGAGGTCCCGAGTTAGATTCCCAGTAACAGTTGGTTGGTAGAACGTTTTCTATGTCCGCCGTGTGGAACGCACTGCCGGCGTCTATATTCCCACAAAACTACAACTTGGGTGTCTTCAAGTCGAGGATAAACAGGTACTTTCTAGACCAACGCGTACCATCTTAGGCCATACCGTCGCTTACCATCAGATGAGATAATGGTCAAGTGTTGATCTATCTTTAGTTTAAAAAAGCATGCAATTTGAGCAAGAAGCTACATTTTAAAGTTGCTCTATATGCTATAGATGATATTATCTCTACGCCAGATGGCGCACAAACGCTATCACGTAAACATTTATTTCAAGGAAAAGGCGCATTAAGAAAGTTGACGTAATATTTTCCGTTACCTACTCTAAATTTACCCAATGTAAATAAACCGTATAAAACATGGAAATCGCCTATAAAACTGTAGCAGATGCATACGACATGCTGCGATACGGCTTTGAGGCACGTGAGCAATGCATAACGGTTCTTTATTGGATGAAGGCCAAGAAGCAAAATTTAGAGGAAAAATGTTTTAATTCGTGCCCGAATTAAAGTCAAAGAAACTCGACGAGCTAAAAGCTTTATTTTAAAAAAAGCAAGCAGGATTTATACGTCTCCTTTTTACGATGATAATAATGATGCAGTTTCAAATACTATATTATAAAGAATGCGGATACATGTGAAATCCATAAATAATTCTTAAACCATGGAATCAATCATCTGCTACATTATGAAGGGAAACAATCCACTGCTCAACATGAATGAACCTCGTCCATAAACCGCCACAACTGAGGAGTCTGCCAAGAAGATCACGCTTGGCTGGAGCTTCATTTGTTTCATATGGTTTCATCTAATTATAAGAGCTGTTTTGATTGACAACAGCGATGTCGACAAGAAATCCGGTGTTCTTAATTTAAATCAAGACTCAATTTTGTCACATTATTAGTCAAAGCATAACACAGAAGCAACAAGCTTAATACAAACCGTAAGTAGACTAATTTGGATATTAATAAAATCGTTAAAAGATTCTGTTGAATCGTTATAGAATTTCAATGAAAAGCAACCAAACGGGAAAGTAGTTAAATAGCTTGGTTTTATGGCCGCATTCCAGTTAAATGCTGTTATGTAAAAATGTAGCTGCACATTGACAGGCGTAAATTGAGCTTACCTACCTCAGAGACACTATGGGTCGCCGGCTCCTCCCGTTCCAACCTGTCGTGCACACATACATATTATGTTCTTCATAAAACAAGGGTAGAGAAATTTAAAAACCTGTTGTGAAACTTTTGGAGAGTTTATGTACGCTCAAAGATACTCGTAGATTTCGTCTCTAGAAGCCTGCTTTAAGTAAAAGCTATGTCTAGAAGTATGCAACACGCTTTTCGTGTTGTTGTGTTTTAATTATTTATTCGCCTAGGCAGGGGGTACAATTAAACAAAGTCTTACGTCATGCGCGTCATTTTCAATTTGAATCTCGAACCAAGAGCGTTACGAAGGATTCTTGAGTGAACTCCCGAAATTTTGCGTGAAATTTCTAATTCGATAAAATAGTCTATTGTTTTGTTGTGTAGGTAATCTTTGAATCAATACATATAGTAAATACATTGAATATATTTACCTAAAACTAATTGAGGGCGATGTAAAAATAGTAACAGAATAGCAGCCGTTTTTGTCCCTGTCGGCCCACCTGTACACCCGTACGTACCTACTTGACTAATTATCTAATGTTATCTACCTAATTCTGCCGCTAAACTACAATGTTTACGGCAATCACTGATAACGGACACTAACACGATTCCTATACTGTCTTATCGCCTTCAATCAGATGAGATGAAGGCCAACACGTTTGTTGAATATGTTGCTGATAAAAATAATATTTTGCTTTTATTAAAACATAAACTATACTACTACTACTAATATACTTTTCTCAAACATGCTTGGAAATTTGAGCATTATATTCAATCTTCTTCGAGATAAATCGAAATTGCTGTACTGGCGAGCAGCGGCCGGCAAAAGTTGTATGAAAATCCATTTCAGTCGTGTTTTAACGGCCAGGAATAATACAGAGTAAACTCACTTCTGTCGTGTCATTTTAAAAAATGGAACGAACTTTTACTCCAAAATATTGGTAATGTACTATTGATAATTACACGCATATTTTGCAAGCGTCGGTGGCGCAGTGGATATGGCGCGGACTTTCAATCTGAGGGTTCCGGGTTCGAATCCAGCCGTGTACCTGTGAGTTGTTTTTCAATTCAAGTACATTATCAGATTGCTTAACGGTGAAGGAAAACACCGTGAGGAAACCTGCACAGTCCTGAGAAGAAATTCAAAGGTGTGTGTGAAGTCTACCAATCCGCACTGGACCCGCGTGGTGGACTTTATGGCCCATACAATCTCTGTAGGAGAGTAGGCCTGAGCCCCTGCAGTGGGGAACGTATATAGGCTGAGTGATGATTAATATATTTTGCAACCTCGGCACCTTTAAAAGCCAATTTTCGACCAAAAAACGATCGCAGTTCATTATCCTTGCATCGTTTTACCAAAGCAGCACATCTAAAACTTCATTTAATCTGGACAGACCAACTCTACAAGTACAATGCACCCCAATCTGTTTGTTATTCCAATTTTGCAGTCACATTACTGACGTCGCGACTCTAGAATTTGTTGCACTGAAAGATGTTGAAAGGTAAAGATTTTAACACCAGCAATTCATTGCAAAAGATACAACTTAGGAAATTATATCTATCATTTCTATTGGATAGCAAATATAATTTATTTTAATTTCTAGATAAGATAATTTGCAATAAATTCGTTAAATATTAGTAAATTACAGCCTTTCTTTTCATTTTACACTTCTAATATACCTCTAATAAAATTGTTGTTATTATTATTATTACAGCCTGCTGCACTTGACGGCTTATACAAGTTAAAATTCCATAATGGCATACAGCTGAGCAATTCGTCTGCGTTACCTTCAAAAATCCTTTATTGTGATAAAAAAGTAGCCGGTCACATTTCATCCACCATGTCTATGACGAATTTCATCGAGATCGGTTAAGCCATTTAGTCGTGAAAAGGCATCAAATAGACATAGAGATATTTACTTTCCAATTTACGGTTTTTAAAGTTTGTTATGGATATTGTTTACTGAAATATCATATAAAACGCAATTTAAATTTTTTGCTTGTCTTAAATAAATAATAATATTTGCACAACTAAAGTGGTTTGTGTGGAGGAGGGGTGATTTAATATTCATCGAACAAAATTATATTATTTAATTAAAAACTGAGATCTACTCATGTAATCGATATAATTCACTATCGTACAATATACAAGAAAATATAGATTTACAAAGTTCTTGCATGGCGAATGACAGAGATTACAAAAGTCTTGCGTGGAGGGGCCATAGGCTATTATCAGTATGACTGAAGTACGGGTAAAAACCTGATTAAATCAACGCCTGTTTTCGATTCTGTATATCAATCTGTTTAATTTTCGAGTTCTAGAAACCCGACCTTGTTGTAATGGGGATTCCCAACTGTTTCGGCAAATACATTACAAATAAATGGTATCGATCTAAGAAGCAATATCTCGAACCTATATTAGATCTAATGGAGCATAATGCGTTTATAAAGCGTATTTTTAGTCCTCGACAGTCTTCCAACGGAAAATTGTTTTAACCTGATTCCAAATAGAGATTACTAATGTTTTACGGGCAACAAAACACTGGTAGCTGACGAGTAACTAACTTCCTACCAAATACAAGTTTGACCTTATTTATATTGCTTTACTTACTGAAAACTTAACTTTATCAGAACTAATTTATGTGAATGTTCTCTGCGTCATTTCGCTAAAGAATAAAGATACAATTTAATTAAGGTCCAGAGTTTATGATTTTACATATGGCACATGCCCTAATTCAAGACACCAATATTAATGTAAGATTTACTGTATATTATCCAATTGTCCATCAGCCCTTTGATTGTTATTTATGACCCAAAGCGACTGACCTCTTTCTTTGTCGTTTGTTACCGGCAATAACATCTGGTGCAAGGGCTACTAGCGACATCTATATGAAGAGGCATAACAAGCACCTCCAGCAGGTGCCCGAAATGCGCGTCACATCAAATTAAGTTAATACAAGTTACTCGGATACGTGACTGAACGATATTAACATTTAGTCATAAATGTTTAAACAATAACTACGTTTGTATTTTGATATTGTATACTTGATTCTATGATTTATTAACTAGGAAGATAAATATTGTATAATATGTCGTAGGCAATTACTTCCGGCGAGAAGGCGATGCACGCTGCCTCAACCAGCACGGTTTATCTAATTTATTGGAATAATTATGTATTTAAATAATGTGAGCCTTTAGTAACAAATATTGTATTTAATTATCCATTCTGGAATTTCAGTATTAACGTAATTGGTTATAGAGATTAATTAATATTGTATAACTGTGCCTGTTTTGATTCACGAAGTTGTTGTTTTTGATGTAGGAACTGACGATGGTGGTAGCTATGAGGATCGTAGTATAAAACTGATGAACACTCATTTTGTAAACCATTCCTGTTGTGAATTTTGTTGAAATAGTACTAGTAAACGTTACTCTGCCCGACTGTGTGTTGAGAATATATTGAAGAATATACAATTATACATGCCTGATGGATTGAATCGACTAAGAGTTTCATTACTGAAAATACTGATGCCCACACAATGTTCCTCTATGTAAAACGTTCCATTATATGCGTAGTGGTGAATTCCTACAGTACCTCACCCTGACCAGCTTTAATTTAAATTCAGGTTAGAGTAATATATTGGGATTTGTAATGATAAGTATATATTTATTATCCATTTATATTTGATGAGGTTTCCTTTTCTCTCCTCAAATGTTGTCACGTATAGTCAGCATCATATGTATTTACGCAACTTTGTATCACTCACTCGGGCTTGATATTATTATGTGTATGAATAGCAATTCAATTTCAAAGTTAATGTGACATGGTAGCAATTTGCAATTAAATTATAGAGACAGAAGTCCCCAGAAGTACCAAATCATTGGTATTTTGGTCCCTCCAATTTGTTGTTTTATTTTATCTAAATTATCAATTCGAAATGTAAGAAAGATCGCTTGGAGGAAGGACTTGCAAAATGATCTAAAAACTTTTCCGTTTATATATCGAATAATAATCTACTGCTACTTTTGTATTGCTGTGCAGTGCAAGGATTGAGGATTAAAAACAAAAGAAATACAATGCAGCTCTCTATTAAGGTCACAGTAAGACACTTATCAATCGAGGGAAGCCTGTTGAGACAGACAACAATGACGCCTGACCTGACCTATCGCTTAAATTTCTACGTACTAGTATATTTTTAAAACAAATTACTTGACATGTTATTTATAACGTACTTATTTGCAAAATTAGTATCACTTATTAATTATATATACGAGCAGCTTCATTAATATGTTACAAATACTATGTCATAATAGCGTTTGATCGACTTTTCTCTGGAATCGCTCATTGATGTCTAAGCAAGTTAGTGCGAAATGGTATTAAGTTGCGATAATAATACAGCGATTTGTTTTATCAATAACAACAACAAATCGGCCACTGACCTATAGGTTAAAGTTCAAGGTCAAATGTTACGCGAAGACGGAATCGGAAGTTCTACGCGATTCCAGATTTCAGACATTTAGGATCAATAGCAGTAGGTATTTAATACTAACTTAATCGAACTATGATATTATTACGTAAAAATTAATAGAAATAACATACCTTTTTATAAGGCCTGTTGTGTCGAATATCCAATACTCAATGAGAGCACATCACAACACTTCCGAAATAGATCACCGACCGCAGTTTAGTAGTTATGAGTGTGATGATGAAGTACGTAACAAGTATATCGAAAGTGTTCCGGTTTGTTTCGTGTCGTGTTTACACGGAGCATGTGCGAGCTCGCGGATGGTCCGTTTACTGACGTTGTTGAGGACGCGGGAAGGTCGGCAGTCGTCGCGCATGCGTACTGCCGTCGTCGCCGCGACTAGACTGCCAATCTTCGCGACCTCTGGCAAACTTTCGACAACAGACGTCTGTGGATTCGACGGCACATACCTTTTACCCACGATTTGAAAATTCTTTTTACTATTTTTACTTTTTTTTGAGGTTTGGGTTCCCTTGCATCGCAAAGGAAATTGTCTAAAACAACAGCCGTATCTTTTTATTGCGTTGGCCTAGAATTGTGGTTTTTTACAGCTCCAAGGGATTGTAGACTTGAGTATTTGACATTAATTTCAACTGGATACCTTCACAGAAAAAAGGGCATTGACAGACAGACGGACAGCAAAGTCATTTTGTGTGTGTGTGTGGTTCTTTTACGGGATTCCGTACCAAATGAATGCTTATAAGATCACTTTATTGTCCGTCCGTCAAGAAAAATAAAAAGTAAGTAAATATAAAACAACCACATACAACCCCCCACTAGGTGGAATAATCGGCGGCTACCCAAAATAAGGGTTTTGAAGCGACTTCATAACGAACCTTCAGGCATTTCATCAGAGAACCAAAGTGACCGACATAGCTCACCGTATAAGCATGTGGGCTGGTCATATTTGCCGAAGCACTGACAATCGATAAAGCAAACGAGTCCTCGAGTGGAGACCTCGCCTAGGCAAACGTAGTGTAGTGTGTCCAAAGATGCGAAGAGCAAAGGACCAAATTGAGTGGCGCACTCTGGGAGAGGCCTATGTCCAGCAGTCATGAAGTAGGTACCCAGCCAGCAGTGGACCGCCGCAGGCTGTACATGTATGGAAGATTATTTTATCAAAAGATAAATACCACATACTATATTTATTAATAATACAAAAAAGGTGAAGTCTTTTCTAGGATCTCATTTAATGATATTTTGTTTGTGAAAGGTAACTAGTACCTACGAATGCTTTTCAGACTCCGTAGAGCGTCAGGGCCCCATTCATTTGTTCTTTTTTAAAATTTCTCCGCCCTATATAGAATACAAAACATCAGGATTGCCTATTGAAATCATTTTATATACGTAATTACGGAGAAACGTAGAGGGAAGGAAGGCAAAGAGGGAATGACCACCATCGCTGTTAACAATTCAAGTTTGAACACAGTTCTCAACACTGGCACTACTGAGGTGCAGATGATGAATATCAAGACCGCCCGCAAAGTGGAACTTCTCTATATATACGCGCATCATAATCCGTGGCGTCATCAGCTGCATGAGTCATTGAATATGTGCTTACCTCGTGTACTGCTCCGTCGAACGGGATGTCTAAGGGTGAATTTGCCGTAATCATAGATTAGATCCGTAATCAATCACCACACTTGGCACGCGGGTTTGATCGCAGTATGATGTTGGCGATACCGGTATATGCTACAGCAATTCTAAGCTTTTTAGAAGCCGTCTTCAAATGAAATCAAATATTAATATTGAAAGTCATGATCACCGTGATGACTGATAGTGATGACGATGAGACCATGAGACCCTCAGCTGTTGATTTTTCCTGCTGACATGTTCAAATAATATTGCGCACCCTCTAGCGTTACATCCAGAAACTAATATAGTGTAGTACACAACAAGTTCTTACAATGATGTACATATAGATGGCGCTCAAACCTTTTAAGAAATTGTGAAATTAGAAACAAAATTAAGAAAATCTAAACGCTTTTAAAACTTAAATGCTATAAAATGATATGCATACTACGTAGTTTTCAACACATTCATCTAATTTACGAGTAACTCCTACGTACACACCTTCATCCTTTAATTAAAACTGCTATGCATAGCAATAGCATCCATTGTCTTGGCTTCCATCGCTGTTACATGTTGATAAACACCTAGTCAATGTACTTACATTGCGGCTAGGGTCGAGCCAGCCTTCTCAATTACATACAACGCAGGTAGCAAATGTGATATACATATATATTATGTATCAATTTAGCTCTATCCTAGTTAAATAGATATATTGTGCATATGCCAGAAACTAGGTTACTATAGTTCTATTCAGAGCTCCCAGATGAGATTCATTGTGTTCACGTTACCGTGACACTATTTTCCGTAGGCTAACAAAGATAGAACATACAATGATCCCAGTTTGCAACAATGGGTTGGAGAGGAACAGCTATCATTTAATAAAATATCCGGTTGGGTGGCCCCAGGTTGCCTCCCACCTTGTTAACATTAAAAAATTAACTTGATATGAAATATATATATTTTTAGGAGTGCTATTCCTGACCACATCTTCATGACTGATGGAATTGCCATCACGGACAAGTCTATTATGAATTATTGTTAAATAACATTCCTTATGTCTTACTTACTAGACTTACAGAATGCCTGAATGTTACGTTCCTATCCCATAGATACATGCTTGAAATAGTTTGAATGTAATAGTTTGAAATTTACTAATGTGGACCTCGTTTCCTGAATTAAATCAATGATAACAATCATGTTAAGAATTTTTATTGATTAAGTTATTGTTGCTGAATGTAGAAAATATAGGAAATACTACCATTAAAGTTGTTCCAGTCCATAGTTCCAATTAGTTTCTAAAAGTACAACTTCAGTAAGATCACCCAGATGAAAAATTTCCTGCCTAATATTTTAAATGAAAAAACAATAATAACAAGCTCGTTTTGACGTTTTATTTATGTAAATTTGCAGTTATAATTAATACAAATAATGGTCATTTAAATTGGGATCTATGATAGGTAATCGCTATCAGCTCATTGAGGAGGGTACAATCACAGCAGCTACGAATGCCAGTTCATTCCAGCTCTTAGTTCAATTTAGATGACTCATCGAAATATAAAAAGGCAGTCTCGAGGTGTGGCATTACAAATACTGACTTATTCTAATGTTTACATTATGAGATTTTTAATGTGATATTGATAAAACACAAACTTAAACTATGTGAAATTGAACAGACTACCTGAATGGCTACAGTATATGCATGCATGACTTTATTATGTAAGGTTCCCCACTGCCTAAGTGGTTTAAGTGCAGAGCTATTTCATCTAATACAATCCTAATAGATTAATGTGACAAACCTATATTGTCTACATGTCATACATCACAATTTTTCCTAAATCTATCTGTACAGTTTAGGTAATTTCGTAATTCTATATAAATAACGCCAATCAATATTTAACCAACCATTATTCTGCGAGTGGAGCAGCATGTGTATTATATACATCACTACTAGAGTACTGGGGGCCTGTTGTGTAGTTACATCATAGCAATAGTTGCACACAATTTATTTTCAGAAACAAGGATTGCTAAAACAATCTTCTAAATACAAATTATTCACAAACAAATCATAAATAAACTTTGATTAATATGTAAAACACTGAACCTGGACTTCCATGTTTACACTACAGATTTCAATACTTTTCAGTAGAGAGAGAGCAGTATCTGTTATTCCTCAGACTCCTTTGTTTCAGGTTGAGACTGCAGGGGCTTCAACCATGCATGTTGAAGGCACTCGTAAGCGGTGGCACGTCTGTTGGGATCAAAATCCAACATGGGTTTCAAAAAAGCAGCAAATTCCTCTGCATCTTTTTGACTCCATTCATATTTCTCAGTAAGCACTGAAACTAGCCCCCAGGGCTTTAAGCCTGTTATGTTTCTCAACTCTCCTTTCTTATTAAAAAACACTTTTGAATATTTGCCAGAGGCAGCAATTCTTTTAGGGATATCTCCAAGTAGCTCTATGATGTGGGCAAGGTGATCTTCATCTCTGCTGTAGCCCTCTCCTGAATGGGGTTCAAACAAGTAGTCTCCAGTAGCTAACTCAAATGCCATGCAAGCAGTGCTCCATATGTCAGCAGACGTACCATAACCAGCACTTAGTAACACCTCAAGTGAACGGTACTGTCTTGTCTGAATGTCCTCAGTGAAGTGTCGATGCACCCAGCAGGCATTACCTAAATCAGCAATCTTCACCTCTAAGTCACAGACATCAAAGGCTGGATCAGGTCTTTTATCAATTGATTTACCCTTCATGGAATTAAATGATGGTGGTGTGTCTGTTGTTTCACCTTCCGACATAGGAGTGCCAGCCTCATCACCACATCCATATTGCTTTGTTCGGACCTGGACTGAGTCAGCATCAGTGTCAAATGCTTCAGTATCTGATTTAACAATATCAATACACCCATTAATATTAACTTCAGTGTCTGATCTTGTCGTTTCTATAACACTTGCTTCTTCAGGTGTGGGTGGAGAGTCGTCATTGTCCTGAGACATGGGAGCAGATTCACTATTGTTTTCAACCTTCTTTTGCTCTTCTATCTCCTCTATTTGCTCCATCTGTTTCTTAAGCAACATTGACTGACGCTTCGCTTTCTTCTTTAATTTTTTCTTTTTATTTCTACTCATTTTAGAAGTGACTACTTGCTCTTGGAATTCCTTAGGTGCAGTACTAATAAGAGAGTGGGGCAGTCTTAGGCCCAAGGAATGTAATTCTGTAGCTTCAGCTGCCAATTTACGAATATATGTTTCATCTACACACACCAGTACATTTTCAGGTTTTATATCTGTATGAATTATTTTACATTTAGTGTGAAGGTAGTCCAAGCCTTCCAACACTTGTCTGATGATGGTCTTGACATTCTCGCGAGGTATACCTCTGTAGTTGGATTTGAGTATCAGTTTTAACAGGTGATGACCAAGTACCTCAAACACCATGCACACATGGGTACCATTTACGCCAGTGATCTTGAAGTCATTCAAGAGTTGCACAGTTTTATTCCGCTTTGGGTCCGTTGGGTCGCTGTCACGGACAGATTTTAATATTTTAATTTCATCGAGCGCAGTCTCAGTGAAGTGAGGCGCAGACTTGACCACTTTGAGGGCTGTGAACCGCTTGTCCACTAAATCCCAACATAACCACACGGTAGAGAAGTGCCCCCAGCCCAGTTTGCGCGTGACGTGGTAGCGATTGAGGAACAGATCGCCGATCTTCACTGGGTGGTAGCCGCCCTTGCAGTAATCGGCGCTGTCCTCTTGCTCCTCGTCATCACTCGCATACTGATCGTCGTCATCGTCGTCCTCCTCGATCGTCTCATTGGAAGAGCTGTGCGTAGGCTCTAGTCGGGTATGAGTTTGGTTGCGCACCCCGTTTCCTTGTCCACCACCGCCGCCGTGTTCCTCCTCGCGATTTTTCTTCTTTCCCAGTTTATGACGTTTCTTTTTCGCCTGTATGGCGAGTACCCTTCTATTTACATCTGATTTAGAACTCATTTAGTAAATTAAAACACTCACAATAACTTCCAATAAATATAAATTTATCTTTTCATTTCAATCTTTTTGTTTGAGTATGTATGGCGGCCGGTCGCAGATTACGATGGCGATGCTCTCGTTCGAAAGAGTGTAGTGTGGGGCGTCATTTTCAAATCGATCTTGTTTCCATTATTTTTTTTCATTCCTTCTCCGATCTTGATTCTGATTGTACGCAGTACTACACCCTATATACTTACAATTGATTTAATTTAAAGTAACAAATAAGACACAGTAATGAATTCTATGATTGGATACCAGCTACTTTAACAGATTTGACATAGTTAACAAATCGATTCTCTCTTTGGCGATTTATTCTACATCCGAGTATTCTATACACACTCTTCACATCACTTAATATCCTGAGCATAGACTATATCGACACCAAACCAAAGACCAAACACCAAAGAGTATAAAGTATAAAGTCGATGCGAGAATTTCACGGACAATATAAATTTCAAATTACACGTTCCGCGAATGTATGTAGCCAAAAATAGTGATCCAAGCCAAGGGCTGGTCTTGTACACTTTAAAAAGCCATTACCGAGTAAAAGTAATTTAGTTACCGTTTTTGTATATTTTGGTTTGGTCTGTTGAAACAGGTAAGACTACGTTGAAAACAAAGATGGCGTCAATAAAACGTCATTTTATAACATAATACAAAAAGAATGATTTTGAACAATGGCATAGTTTCCGAGAGCTATTAATCTAGGAGCATTTATCAACGACCTAGTCACCTAGTCGGCGTTGATAGTTGATAGACGACTGTCAAACAAATTGAGGCAAAGGGCTTCAGTTGTTCTAAGTTAAATGTTGAATTTTACATTATTAAGTAAACCTAAATGTGTATTTACAAAGTTCACAAAATATGAAATGAGCCGGACATATCATGGTGCGATACCAAAACGGCGGCCATTTAAAAAAAAATCTAGTCTTGCAGCTTTTCTCCACTGAAGTTTGACTGTTTCCGCCAATTTTCCGCCTTTGGAAAACGATGTACCCCTAAATTTTCACAAGTATACACAATGCTTTTACTAAACATAATTATTAAATTATATTCGCAAACTATTATCGATTTCATAGAAACATCAAGAGTTTCGTTTTATATTTCCCCAAGGGGATATAAATATTTCCCTGTAAACACCTGTAAAGTCCAAAGTCGATGGAAATATGTGCCAAATGTCATTTACCAAGGAACTTTGCCATAGTATACACAAAGGAAGTCCACTTTAGAGTTTGTCTTTGACATAGCCTTAAAGAGTTTATGGAGTTTATAGTCGGGAACAGTCTGGTGAAAGTAGGAAGAAAACAACCTATTCTATGGGATTTACACGAATAACTGTGTTTCCTTTTGATACTCTTTGATTATGTCAGAAAAAGATACATATCTGAGGTACAAAATGCCGGATACTGATATAGAACTCATTTGTGTATTTCCTCTTTCTTTTCAATATTGTGTCAATTTGTGTCAGCCGTCTGTCATATTGGTTGTTAATATTTATATGTCAGTTTAATTATGCAGTTTTTTCACAGTTAATATTTGATTTTATGCTTATTTTGTTACCTAAATAAGTGAGAAGCATCTAATATTGTTCAGTAAACAAGTTTAATAAAAATGCCACCGAAGAATAGTTTATAACTTGTGAAATTAGTGGACATCGAGCTAGTCGCAAAAATTTCTACAAAATGATGTTTAATACAAAAATATCCTTTGGGTGAGGTCCGGTAAGCATTAAATTAGATGTTTTGGGCCATTTTTGAGTAAATCGGTCTACGAACAATCAAGTTATTTTCAATTTTATTGTGTGGCTAGTGATGAGTTTTAACTATCGATACTTTTAAGGCAATTTATCTTTTAGCACAAAAATATAAAAGTAAATCATGTCTATATGAATGATTATGCTTATTGGAGCTATTCCCGAAGTAGTATCTTTACCTTTTTTACTTCGTCGGCGTGGACTTCATTTTTACCCGACTGCGTCAGAAGGAGGGCAATGTTTTCACCCATATATATTAACGCGTTAAAAAGAAACCGACTTCAACTGTCCTAAAAGTCTACTACATTCATAAAATATATTAATACTTAATATACATTTAAGACATTTGGTTTTTAAAGTTCTGAGGTAACAAACATAGCTCCTTTTTGAAGTTGGTTAAAAGTAGAATTTTCTCAAATATGAAATCTTGGATGACATATCTCGGAAACTACTCACCGCAGACTAGCGGTGTCTTTAGCAAAGTCAAAGGTCTCGACGAGAACTTCATTTTTGATGACAGCTGTCAAACTAAAAACAGTCATATCTCGGAAACTACTCACCGCAGACTAGCGGTGTCTTTGGCAAAGTCAAAGATCTCGACGAGAACTTCATTTTTGATGACAGCTGTCAAACTAAAAACAGTCATATCTCGGAAACTACTCACCGCAGACTAGCGGTGTCTTTGGCAAAGTCAAAGGTCTCGACGAGAACTTCATTTTTGATGACAGCTGTCAAACTAAAAACAGTCATATCTCGGAAACTACTCACCGCAGACTAGCGGTGTCTTTGGCAAAGTCAAAGGTCTCGACGAGAACTTCATTTTTGATGACAGCTGTCAAACTAAAAACAGTCATATCTCGGAAACTACTCACCGCAGACTAGCGGTGTCTTTGGCAAAGTCAAAGGTCTCGACGAGAACTTCATTTTTGATGACAGCTGTCAAACTAAAAATAGTCATATCTCGGAAACTACTCACCGCAGACTAACGGTGTCTTTAGCAAAGTCAAAGGTCTCGACGAGAACTTCATTTTTGATGACAGCTGTCAAACTAAAAACAGTCATATCTCGGAAACTACTCACCGCAGACTAGCGGTGTCTTTGGCAAAGTCAAAGGTCTCGACGAGAACTTCATTTTTGATGACAGCTGTCAAACTAAAAATAGTCATATCTCGGAAACTACTCACCGCAGACTAACGGTGTCTTTAGCAAAGTCAAAGGTCTCGACGAGAACTTCATTTTTGATGACAGCTGTCAAACTAAAAACAGTCATATCTCGGAAACTACTCACCGCAGACTAACGGTGTCTTTAGCAAAGTCAAAGGTCTCGACGAGAACTTCATTTTTGATGACAGCTGTCAAACTAAAAACAGTCATATCTCGGAAACTACTCACCGCAGACTAGCGGTGTCTTTGGCAAAGTCAAAGGTCTCGACGAGAACTTCATTTTTGATGACAGCTGTCAAACTAAAAATAGTCATATCTCGGAAACTACTCACCGCAGACTAACGGTGTCTTTAGCAAAGTCAAAGGTCTCGACGAGAACTTCATTTTTGATGACAGCTGTCAAACTAAAAACAGTCATATCTCGGAAACTACTCACCGCAGACTAGCGGTGTCTTTGGCAAAGTCAAAGGTCTCGACGAGAACTTCATTTTTGATGACAGCTGTCAAACTAAAAACAGTCATATCTCGGAAACTACTCACCGCAGACTAGCGGTGTCTTTGGCAAAGTCAAAGGTCTCGACGAGAACTTCATTTTTGATGACAGCTGTCAAACTAAAAACAGTCATATCTCGGAAACTACTCACCGCAGACTAGCGGTGTCTTTGGCAAAGTCAAAGGTCTCGACGAGAACTTCATTTTTGATGACAGCTGTCAAACTAAAAATAGTCATATCTCGGAAACTACTCACCGCAGACTAACGGTGTCTTTAGCAAAGTCAAAGGTCTCGACGAGAACTTCATTTTTGATGACAGCTGTCAAACTAAAAACAGTCATATCTCGGAAACTACTCACCGCAGACTAGCGGTGTCTTTGGCAAAGTCAAAGGTCTCGACGAGAACTTCATTTTTGATGACAGCTGTCAAACTAAAAATAGTCATATCTCGGAAACTACTCACCGCAGACTAACGGTGTCTTTAGCAAAGTCAAAGGTCTCGACGAGAACTTCATTTTTGATGACAGCTGTCAAACTAAAAACAGTCATATCTCGGAAACTACTCACCGCAGACTAACGGTGTCTCTAGCAAAGTCAAAGGTCTCGACGAGAACTTCATTTTTGATGACAGCTGTCAAACTAAAAACAGTCATATCTCGGAAACTACTCACCGCAGACTAGCGGTGTCTTTGGCAAAGTCAAAGGTCTCGACGAGAACTTCATTTTTGATGACAGCTGTCAAACTAAAAACAGTCATATCTCGGAAACTACTCACCGCAGACTAGCGGTGTCTTTGGCAAAGTCAAAGGTCTCGACGAGAACTTCATTTTTGATGACAGCTGTCAAACTAAAAATAGTCATATCTCGGAAACTACTCACCGCAGACTAACGGTGTCTTTAGCAAAGTCAAAGGTCTCGACGAGAACTTCATTTTTGATGACAGCTGTCAAACTAAAAACAGTCATATCTCGGAAACTACTGACCGTAGACTAGTGGTGTCTCTAATGTTGGTTTGTCGGACGGCTGGCCGAGCAAGCGGTTGATGTATAGATGACGTCACACAAGCTACAATATATACCCATTGTTCGTCCGCATCACAAACTCTATATGTAAAAAATAAAAACTTTTATTTTAAGAATGTTATAATTTTAATAATAAAAGAAATACGTCTGTCCTTCAATTGAAATGTTTATTATATTTACAGAGTTGGAAGTTACATCTCGATTAAGAAAGATAATATAAATTAAATGATTTGCGAGGAGGCTTTTGTGTGAAGTGAAGCTTTGAAGAATCGTCTTATCTACATTCTTAGGACATTAAAAGAAGAAGGTTTTGTAGATGCAAGTAATCAATGACAAATCAGTGTTTGTGGTAAAAGGCATAATTGCAAAATGAACAATATCGTCACGAAGTTGTTAAAAGAATTGATGAGGTGTGAATTGAAGGAAAAAGCATTATTTAATGGTTTTTTACTATGATAGTAAAGTTAAAGTTATTCGTGTATGTACCATCAAATTAGCTCTGTATCTAATCGAATAAAAAATAAAAAACTTTTTTATTTTATCGTGGGTATACTTTTAAGTCTAATGCACTAAATCTTTCCTGTGCAGCATTAGGCTTATGAATGTGGATTCAACCCTGTGGTTTGAAAAAAATATTGATTCATGGGTTCCCTATTTTCCATTCTGTATATTTTATCGATATCGATAAAGATCAAACGGAACAGCTCTACTTGGTCCGTCAGGTTGGTACCTCAGTTGTTTGACGTATCCTGTCAGGTAGCCAGCTGATGTTTATGGTCTGCTGGCACGCGGTTGGTGTATAAGTGCCATGTCGCTGAATGCGATTGGCTAGTATGGGAGTCCCGTCTCTTAAAACGTAGTGATTAAATGCTCCTAGGTCGGGAATGTGAAGTGAAACCATCTAAAACTATAAACTAAAAAAAATATAAAAAGAAACTTTCCCATTAAAATAAACACAAAAATTTTATCCTAGTACGAGGGGCATACCGAAATGATCGGGAATATAAAACAATACATACAGGAAATAACTAAATTTATTTTTATTGCTTTTCGAAGTATTCTCCGTTGCAGTTAATGCACTTTTGCATTCGTTCGAACCAATTATTATAGCAGCAATTCCAGTCCGAAGTTGACATGGTCAAAATCGTCGATTTGTATGCTTCCACTGCTTCTTCTGGACCTTGAAACCGCTGACCACGCAATAAATCTTTGATTCTAGGGAATGTAAAGTAATCATTGGGACTCAGATCAGGGCTGTATGGAGGATGATCCATTAATTCAACGTTTTCCTGCTTCAAAAACTCGCTTGTTTTCTGAGCGGTGTGAGAGCTCGCATTATCGTGATGGAGGATTATGCGTCGTTTCGGGTTACCTCTACGGAGTTCGGATATCATCTGTGGCAAACAAACCGTTGTATACCAATCAGCGGTAACCGTTCTCCGTTCCTCTAAGGGAACTGTGACTACATGTCCTGTTTTCGCGACAAACGAAGCGACCATTTTCTTCGATACGCTGCGAGAGCGGAAAACTTTTGTTGGCTTGATCTCACCTGCGAAGACCCAGACAGCCGACTGATGCTTTCTTTCTGGCTCATATGAATAGATCCATGATTCATCACCAGAGACAATGTTATAAACTGCTTTTGACTTTCCTCCGTTGAAGCGTTGCAGAGTAGACCGGCACCAATTGACACGAGCCGCCTTTTGCTCTTCGGACAAATTATGGGGCACCCAGCGGGAAACTAGCTTTCTCACTCCCAGTTCACCATGTAAAACAGTTTGTATCGCAGTCATACCTATCCCTAAAGTAGCCCGAATCTGCTCATATGTAATATGTCGGTCATCCTGTATCATTCGGCGCACAACAGCGACATTTTCTGGTGTAACCGCTGTTTTTGGCCGGCCTGTGGAAGGTACGGTGCCAAGAGAAGCACGTCCACGCCGGAATTCAGAATACCAGCGATATATTGTCGTCTGGCTAGGCGCTTCACTCTTGAATATAGATATAAGCTCAGCGAGACATTGTCCCTGAGATAATCCTCGTCGAAAGTTGTAAAAAATTATGGCACGGAAACTTTCTCTTGTAAGCTCCATTTTTTTATCGACCTATCAATTTCAAACTGATATTGTTCTTTAAAAAAATTTTTTTTTTTAATTCTGTCAATTGTATTCGATTTTCAACTAACCAGTGTTTATTCATCAAAAAGAGTTTTTAATCTAATTAAATCGAAAGTACTCGATTACCGATCTTTTCGGTATGCCCCTCGTATTTTTCATTATATTATAGTAGTGGTAGTATTTTTTATTGTACATATTTATACTATTACTTGATTTTGTACAATACACTATTTAATAGTGTACAAGTTCAGGGCGAATTTGAAACATCTCTTTTGACATACATAGACGTAGTGATTACTTGCTCAGTGCATAGGTGTTTAAAAAGATCGAGACGAGATCCGGATCACTATAGGTAAATGTACTATGATATAGCGGCCGTGTTCCAATCAATTTCATTTATTGTTCGCTATTAACTACGAAAACAATGACACTTCAGTTAAAATTTAAAAACATTTAATGCTATAATTAAACACAGAATATAACTAAAACATAATGAGACCATTAGGGAAAACCCCAGTTTCATTTACAACTAAAATATGTATGCGTAAATACGTGAACACGTACTTTAGATCCACAGTTGTATTAATAACAACAATAACTAATTTTGTAAAACTGTGATAACATTTCTATACTTACAATAATTGAAAAAATATTTCAACTATAAATTAGAAAAATACATACAAAAACATGTAGTGGTCTATCTACGAGTATACGTATAAAATATACTATTTTTTTAAATACTGACAATGTAATGACTCTACCAATTTACAATATAACGTTATCGAAACCTCGGCAACTAAGTGAAATAAAACAGTGAGTATGATTAAAATTAGTGACCTGATTCGTTATATATTCGGATGGTAACATTCATTGCAAAGTGATCGCTTCAGGCGTTTTATTTTTCTCAGTCACTATATTGACTTCTTTCACTGTATTTGTTTCATTCCCTGTATTTGCTTCTTTTGCTTTGTTTGCTTCATTCGCTTTATTTGTTTCTTTTGAATCGTTTTTATCTTTTGTTTCATTTGTTCCATTGCTCAATTTTCCTGCCTTAGCATCCTCACGTTTCCCTAAAGTTCTTGTAGGTATACAAATAATACCGCACAAAGCCAAACAAACTCCAGAAACAATAAATGCCACGCTGAACCCAAGAGAATTTTTTAGTATACCAGCCAGTGGGGTGCTTATCACATTACCTAAACCAACAAAAAGAAACATCATCCCCATTGCACTAGTTAATTTATCTAAACCATACAAAGACACAATTATAACAGTTCTTAAGGATGTTGAAGCAGCCATACACCAACCAAATAAGAGACAATAACCATATTGATAAGCGAGTGAATAAGACAAATCAGACAAAGCTGTTGAAACACCGCCAATAATAGAGAATACAATATACAATAATAAAGGATCAACTTTACTCGCAATCATGCCTAGGACCAATCGGCCAATCGTATTTGATAACCCTATAACGCTTACAAACAAACCACAATGGTCTGGGTGTACACCAGCTATTTGGTTCCGATCTTTTAAAAAAACAAAAGGCACGTAACCTCCAACACCCAAAAAGAAGGTACTAAAACAGAATGCTAAGAATGAGGGTCGCTTAAAAAGTTTACAATCTACCATGGAAGCAAAAACTCTTCTTACTGCCGCAGTGCAGAATCCTCGAGTATCCTGCAAGTCTTCAACGGCAACTGCACGTGTTACTGCAAGTTGATATTCCAGTCCCGTTCTCTCTTCTTCCGGAACAGCAGCCATACTTTTCTGATACGTTGGAAGATTTTTCATTTTTCCATCATAAAATACATCGTCACGATACATTGGACGTGCCTCAGGGGTGTGAGGCTTCCAACTACATAAACGAGCGAAAAATCCCTGTTTTTTAGGCCTTTCTTGCAAATTTACTGTAACAGATACCCGTGGCTTGGTATTGTCCTGAGGCCCCATTTTGGACATAATTGATTTTACTTGATTTACTTGACGCTGCGAAAGGATGCGACGTGAGGTTACTACGAGTCTTGATGCAGGGGCCGCCGATGTACCAGCCTGGGAGCTATCCACAGTAGTTACAGCAGTTGTTACAGTATCCCGAAATAAATCTGCAGCTGTGGGGAACCTTATGTTTGAAACAGCGCCAAAAAATCGCTCTGTGTTAGTGGAATCCAAGCCTTCAGTCGTGCTGGCACCTGTCTTTTTTGTAGCAGCTACACTCGGTAGGTATGTGACTGTACGAGTGGGATTAGTGGTGACATCCTCTTCTCCCATAGTGATGGTGACCGATACCACTGGGCGGAAAGTCATAGATAAAAAGAATACCAATCCCAAACATCCTGAATGAAACAAAGTTGTTGATCTCCATCCACTTAACTTGACAAGATATACGTTTAGAGGAAAAATAATCATAAGTCCAGCGCCAGATCCCGTTAATGCTATAGCAAAAGCTAATGATCGTAGCTTTTCAAAGTAAAATCCAGGAACCAAACAAGATGACATATTAATTAAGCAGCACCCAATACCGTTTATCACGCCGTAAAAAAAGAAAAGGGACGCGTAGTTCATGGAAAAGTAAGAAATGAACAAAGAAAATGAACACAAAACTGATCCTATCATTGCAGTTTCCCGAAATCCCATTTTATTTATTAGTGCCGTAGCGATTGGGCTTATAACACAGTATAGTGCAACTTGTACTGAGTTTACTAATGCCACAATAGAATCCGAAGCTTTCAGGTCCTGGGATATGTCAGTAATCAAACTGCCAAACGAGAAGGAAATACCATCCAACAAAAATATATTCATGAATGCTGCGCCGACAACTACCCATCCCCATCCGCCTTCTTCGGGTACGAAAATTTGTGCTGCAACTTCTGTTTCTTCGGCGCCCTCAACAGCTTCTATCTGTTTGCTTCCAACAAAATAAACACTTCTCTTTGATGAGATGTTTTCAGGTTTTGCCTTTGATGTCATTTTGAACGTAATTGACGAAAACGCTTAAACTAAATCGTTCTTGTATTTTAATTGCATTTAAATTATTCAGGAATAAAATCACAGATTAGGAATATGTTGCTCGTATAACTTTGGTATGATTTTTCTTTCATAATTCTTCATCACAAACCACAGATCACTATATTCTCAAACTAAATAGTAACAAACCACAAACTACCACAAACTGCCACAAACTATTCAGAGGCCTTCATCATTCTTGTCTTATTATTGTCTAAGCGTAGGGACACACCTGTTTTTGGAGTTCTGATCCACCTAGATCATCCGGAATTCGGAAGGCTAGAATGACATACAAAATGTACCCGCACCGTCAAGCACGCCCGGTCAGCCAGCAACCGCCCGGCATCCCCGGAGAACGTGCTGGCCGTTCTGAAGGAGGTGTAAATTACACGCAAACTTCATACTACAGAGAAAAAGAATACTACTGCAGTTGTGCAAAACAAGAAAGCCCGGCAAACGGTAAGTGTGACGCAATCAACTCTGATTCTTTTCTTATCTAGGTCATTCTAGGTAGATCACAACAGCAAAGACAGGTGTGTCCCCACGCTAAAGGAAATGTAAACCATAGATAAAAAGTAATAAGACAGGAAACTGATGAAGATAAAAAGATTTCATAACATCATTCTGAGAGGAAAAGTACTTACTTACTACTTACTACATACTTCCGTGATGAACGAAACTAAAATGTATGAGACAGATATAATCTTTAAAAAGAATAAAGAAAAAACAAATTATATTGTCTATGTTTGCAGCTATCCGTGTTGTTCTTTTTTTTTTTTTTTTTTTATAGAAGATAGACCAACACTTGACCTCAATCTCACCTGATGGTAAGTGACGATGAGGTCGACGATGTTACGTGTTGGTCTAGAAGGTGCCTATTTACTCTTCTTTTGAAGATTCCCAAGTTGTAGCTGTCGGGGAACACGGAAACCGGTAGTGCATTCCATATTTTTGCTGTACGCACGATAAATGTGGAAGCGAAACGCTTGGTGCGAGCTGTAGGAATATCCACAGTGTACGGGTGAAGGTCTGCCGTTCTTCTGTTTGACCGGTACTTGAACGGCGAAGGTGGAATCAACAAAAATAGCTCTTGCGCACACTCCCCAAAATGTATCCTATAAAATACCGAAAGCCAGGCAACCTGACGCCTATGTTCGAGGCTTTGGAACTTTGCCTTATGTAACGTATCGTTGCCTATCAGTCTCATAGCTCGACGCTCCACCGAGTCCAAAGCAGCTAGTTGATAGCGAGCTGAACCATCCCAAAGATGGCAGAGGTACTCCATGCATGATCTTACTTGAGCGCAATATAGACTCAAGAGCTGTGATGGCTGGAAGTACCGTCTGACCTTCGATAGGATGCCTAGTTTTTTGGCCGCAGTTTTTGCTATGGACTCGATGTAGCTCCCGAAATTGAGATCAGACGCGACTAGGTTACTTGCTCAGTGGTTCTAGGTTGTTATTTGGTTGCTATCGTCACCTAGGAGCATATAATCACTATCGTCACTGATGGTTATCGTAGTACATACTAGGTACATACTAGGTACCACCTAGGTACATACCACGTATTATATTCTCTCTCTCAAGTAATCACTAAGGTCCTTACATATCATTAAAACGTAGTGATTATCCTATATACTGATCTAGGAGCATTTAATCACTACGTTTTAAGAGACGGGACTCCCATACTAGCCAATCGCATTCAGCGACATGGCACTTATACACCAACCGCGTGCCAGCAGACCATAAACATCAGCTGGCTACCTGACAGGATACGTCAAACAACTGAGGTACCAACCTGACGGACCAAGTAGAGCTGTTCCGTTTGATCTTTATCGATATCGATAAAATATACAGAATGGAAAATAGGGAACCCATGAATCAATATTTTTTTCAAACCACAGGGTTGAATCCACATTCATAAGCCTAATGCTGCACAGGAAAGATTTAGTGCATTAGACTTAAAAGTATACCCACGATAAAATAAAAAAGTTTTTTATTTTTTATTCGATTAGATACAGAGCTAATTTGATGGTACATACACGAATAACTTTAACTTTACTATCATAATAAAAAACTATTAAATAATGATTTTTCCTTCAATTCACACCTCATCAATTCTTTTAACAACTTCGTGACGATATTGTTCATTTTGCAATTATGCCTTTTACCACAAACACTGATTTGTCATTGATTACTTGCATCTACAAAACCTTCTTCTTTTAATGTCCTAAGAATGTAGATAAGACGATTCTTCAAAGCTTCACTTCACACAAAAGCCTCCTCGCAAATCATTTAATTTATATTATCTTTCTTAATCGAGATGTAACTTCCAACTCTGTAAATATAATAAACATTTCAATTGAAGGACAGACGTATTTCTTTTATTATTAAAATTATAACATTCTTAAAATAAAAGTTTTTATTTTTTACATATAGAGTTTGTGATGCGGACGAACAATGGGTATATATTGTAGCTTGTGTGACGTCATCTATACATCAACCGCTTGCTCGGCCAGCCGTCCGACAAACCAACATTAGAGACACCACTAGTCTACGGTCAGTAGTTTCCGAGATATGACTGTTTTTAGTTTGACAGCTGTCATCAAAAATGAAGTTCTCGTCGAGACCTTTGACTTTGCTAAAGACACCGTTAGTCTGCGGTGAGTAGTTTCCGAGATATGACTATTTTTAGTTTGACAGCTGTCATCAAAAATGAAGTTCTCGTCGAGACCTTTGACTTTGCCAAAGACACCGCTAGTCTGCGGTGAGTAGTTTCCGAGATATGACTATTTTTAGTTTGACAGCTGTCATCAAAAATGAAGTTCTCGTCGAGACCTTTGACTTTGCCAAAGACACCGCTAGTCTGCGGTGAGTAGTTTCCGAGATATGACTGTTTTTAGTTTGACAGCTGTCATCAAAAATGAAGTTCTCGTCGAGACCTTTGACTTTGCTAAAGACACCGTTAGTCTGCGGTGAGTAGTTTCCGAGATATGACTGTTTTTAGTTTGACAGCTGTCATCAAAAATGAAGTTCTCGTCGAGACCTTTGACTTTGCCAAAGACACCGCTAGTCTGCGGTGAGTAGTTTCCGAGATATAACTGTTTTTAGTTTGACAGCTGTCATCAAAAATGAAGTTCTCGTCGAGACCTTTGACTTTGCTAAAGACACCGTTAGTCTGCGGTGAGTAGTTTCCGAGATATGACTGTTTTTAGTTTGACAGCTGTCATCAAAAATGAAGTTCTCGTCGAGACCTTTGACTTTGCTAAAGACACCGTTAGTCTGCGGTGAGTAGTTTCCGAGATATGACTGTTTTTAGTTTGACAGCTGTCATCAAAAATGAAGTTCTCGTCGAGACCTTTGACTTTGCCAAAGACACCGCTAGTCTGCGGTGAGTAGTTTCCGAGATATGACTGTTTTTAGTTTGACAGCTGTCATCAAAAATGAAGTTCTCGTCGAGACCTTTGACTTTGCTAAAGACACCGTTAGTCTGCGGTGAGTAGTTTCCGAGATATGACTATTTTTAGTTTGACAGCTGTCATCAAAAATGAAGTTCTCGTCGAGACCTTTGACTTTGCCAAAGACACCGCTAGTCTGCGGTGAGTAGTTTCCGAGATATGACTATTTTTAGTTTGACAGCTGTCATCAAAAATGAAGTTCTCGTTGAGACCTTTGACTTTGCTAAAGACACCGTTAGTCTGCGGTGAGTAGTTTCCGAGATATGACTATTTTTAGTTTGACAGCTGTCATCAAAAATGAAGTTCTCGTCGAGACCTTTGACTTTGCCAAAGACACCGCTAGTCTGCGGTGAGTAGTTTCCGAGATATGACTGTTTTTAGTTTGACAGCTGTCATCAAAAATGAAGTTCTCGTCGAGACCTTTGACTTTGCCAAAGACACCGCTAGTCTGCGGTGAGTAGTTTCCGAGATATGACTGTTTTTAGTTTGACAGCTGTCATCAAAAATGAAGTTCTCGTCGAGACCTTTGACTTTGCTAAAGACACCGCTAGTCTGCGGTGAGTAGTTTCCGAGATATGTCATCCAAGATTTCATATTTGAGAAAATTCTACTTTTAACCAACTTCAAAAAGGAGCTATGTTTGTTACCTCAGAACTTTAAAAACCAAATGTCTTAAATGTATATTAAGTATTAATATATTTTATGAATGTAGTAGACTTTTAGGACAGTTGAAGTCGGTTTCTTTTTAACGCGTTAATATATATGGGTGAAAACATTGCCCTCCTTCTGACGCAGTCGGGTAAAAATGAAGTCCACGCCGACGAAGTAAAAAAGGTAAAGATACTACTTCGGGAATAGCTCCAATAAGCATAATCATTCATATAGACATGATTTACTTTTATATTTTTGTGCTAAAAGATAAATTGCCTTAAAAGTATCGATAGTTAAAACTCATCACTAGCCACATAATAAAATTGAAAATAACTTGATTGTTCGTAGACCGATTTACTCAGAAATGGCCCAAAACATCTAATTTAATGCTTACCGGACCTCACCCAAAGGATATTTTTGTATTAAACATCATTTTGTAGAAATTTTTGCGACTAGCTCGATGTCCACTAATTTCACAAGTTATAAACTATTCTTCGGTGGCATTTTTATTAAACTTGTTTACTGAACAATATTAGATGCTTCTCACTTATTTAGGTAACAAAATAAGCATAAAATCAAATATTAACTGTGAAAAAACTGCATAATTAAACTGACATATAAATATTAACAACCAATATGACAGACGGCTGACACAAATTGACACAATATTGAAAAGAAAGAGGAAATACACAAATGAGTTCTATATCAGTATCCGGCATTTTGTACCTCAGATATGTATCTTTTTCTGACATAATCAAAGAGTATCAAAAGGAAACACAGTTATTCGTGTAAATCCCATAGAATAGGTTGTTTTCTTCCTACTTTCACCAGACTGATACTGATATGTGTTAATTTCCGAGTCTTGATTATGTTTTGCTAACCGAATTCAATATATTAATGCTTATATGTTATTTCGGAAATTGAAGAACATATTTCACAGTATGAATGAAAATAAGCATATTGGAAAATCAAGCGAAATAAATAATGAGACTAATGAACTTCCAGAAATCGGAGAAACGGAGATCGCTGTCCAAATATCCGTTCCCAAAGATGGGGGCTGGGGCTGGGTTGTCGTTGCCGCTGCATTCTTGAATATTTATATATTAGATGGAGTGACCTATACCTTTGGCAGTATTCTTCCAGAAATTTCAAAAGATCTTATTTTGCCAGATTCTCTTGTAGCTGTAGTTAATTCAGTTGCTGTTGCGTTATACTTTATAGGCAGTCCAATAGCTTCTGCATTAATTAATAGATTTGGGTTCAGAGAATGCGCGATGAGTGGTGGGGTGATATGTTCAATTGCATTATTTTGTTCCCACTTCGCAACCGATTTTCCAACGCTTTGTTTATTTTATGGATTTATGGCCGGATTAGGATACTCACTTATAAATGTATCATCATCACTTATAGTTGGATTCTACTTCGAAAGACTGCGATCACTAGCAATGTCAATTACATCGTGTGGATCGAGTATAGGAGTGATGACGCTATTTCCTGTAAACGTTTCATTAGTAAAAATTTCTGGTTGGCGATCAGTGACCCTGCTGCATTCTGGATTACTTGGCTTAACCTTCTTTTTCGGTATGGCCTATAAAACATTACCGTCGTTTATAGTCACTTCCACAGGAGATGCCACCTCCACGCGAACAGTGACATATTTGCCGAGCTTAAACAGCGAAGTTATGCGACCTACTGTGTCGGGATCTAAAACTGAAGGTGTTACGACCACTGCTTCTGAAAGGTTATTCAGTGCCGTATCAAATATAAATTATCCTACGGCAGCAACTGTTATCCAAAATGATTTGAAAGCTTTAGCCATTAAGTCAGAAGAAACAGAGCAACCAGGTCCCTCTGTATCTAATGCTTCTAGAATTACTCTAAGTACAAATAACAAAGTGAGCTTACAAGAATTAAAAGAAATACACTCTCTCATATCCAGAACAAGCGAGGCGAACAAACTTAATATTGATATAAGGACCGATGTAGAGCAAACTCGAAGGCAAACAATTCCTTGGTGGAAGCGATTCTTTCACTGGGAGCCCCATGTTCCTGAATCACGTCCGTTATATCGTGATGATGTATTTTACGACAGAAAGGTAGAGGAATTACCAACATATCAAAAAAATGTAATGGAAAAACCCAGCCACCAAAGAACAGGGCTTGAATATCAGTTAGCTGTGTCTCGTGCTGTGGCTATACATGACTTGCAAGAGAGTAAAGGAGTGTTTACTACTGCAGTAAGAAGAGTTTTGGCAACAATGATGGATACTAGCCTTCTGAAAAAAAATTCTTATTTGCTTCTTTGCAGCAGTGGCTTCCTAACATATTTAGGGTTGTTAGTTCCATACGTTTATTTAAGAGACCGAAATGTACTGGCGGGGTTACAACCAGATGATTGTAAATGGTTAATAAGTCTTATAAGCTTGTCAAACGCGTTTGGTAGATTGGTTTTAGGTTCATTAGCATCTAGGTTCGACCCTCTGAAGCTTTTTGCATTTTCGTGTACGATCGCAGGACTAAGTACGATTATGTCGGATTTATCATATAATCTGTATTATCAATATATTTATTGTTGTATCTTTGGATTTTTTATATCTTGCGTTGCTTGTCTAAGAAGTCTAATTTTAGTATCGCTGTATGGCTTAGACAAATTGACTAATGCCACAGGAATGATGTTAATATTCCTTGGTATAGGAAATTTATTCAGTACACCGATGGCTGGACTGCTTAAAAATAATTACGGTTATGATAAAGCTTTTTGTGTCGCTGGAATTTTTATAACATTAAGTGGACTCATTTTAATACCCGTGCGGGCCGTATCTTTAAGAGAACAAATTAATAATGAAAAAAAGACAAATGTTTCAACTACGAAAGAACAAACATATTTAAATAAAACAGAAATTCAAAACAAAACAACAGATCGACCGAGTAGTACCAAACCAGAAACTATTAAAATAAAATAACATTTAATTTTATATTGATTAAAATAGTGCTACTGATTAAAGAATTAGCAAGTAATATTATCCCTTTTACTTAAAAATGAAGGCTCCGACTTCATTTGTCCATGAAGTGCCATCGCACGGCAGCCGCGCGAGTCAAGCCCCGTACACATCTTGCGATATGCTGGATGTTTCCCTATGGTATTGTGAAGTAGCAAGTGTGAGAGCCATGTGAAGCTAAGAAGTTTTTACAGTTTAGTTCGTGTGGACGTAACCCGCGGTTTACATAGAAGAGACGTGGCGGCGTTTGACGTGGCGCGTAGATTTGTCACGTCGCTTAAATTACCTCTATATTGAAGTGGCAGAGACGCGTGGAAACAGTATATGAGTGGGCTTCCTCATAGAGCTATGAGAATTCTACGCATGCCAAATTTTAAGGCAATTTAGGAGCAATCAAACATTCATAATTAAGCAGCACCCATAACTCAGGTTTTTAGTGTGTCAGCTGGAGACATGGGTCTCCAGCTGACACATGCCAGGAAGGCAAACCAGTGAGGTTAGGGCTTTAGACTATAGTCAAGCATTTAAAGGACAATTACAGCAATGAGAGCCAAAAAAATTGACGATCACATTGATAAACTGTTGGATCTACGAACGAAATACCGTGTGTAAGCTGGCGACCCGTGTCACCAGCTTACACATCTGTATCTTCGTAATTATTCAAGTTACGATTATTTATTGTACCTCATATTTTAAGGCAAAATTTCAGTAATAGGCTGCAAAATTTTCGAATCTCTAGTGCTAAAACTGTTTGAGCTACGAGCCGATATGTGTGTGTAAGCTGGTGACACGGGTCGCCAGCTGACACATGTTGTATCTCTGAAACTACATAAGTGAGAACTTCGTTTTAAAGATCAAATGAGACCATACAATAGGAGCGTTCACGAGTCAAAATTTCAAATCTCCAGGCTGTCTAGATTCAAAGTTATAAGCAAAAAACTATTTTCCCGCCAAAAAATTCAAAATAATCGCACAGGTGCCGCTGAGCGGGCCGTTGCCGTTCCGTGCGCTACGCTATTACAATAGAGTTTCAACTTAGCCGTGATTGTTTTACGCACTTCGCACACACACACGCACGCATTCGCACTCAATACGTCCTAAGATGTATAAGGACGGTTTACATGAGAATAGCACACTATAGATGATCGGTTTACAGCATAGTGGCTCGCAATCTCTTAAAACAAAATAATCGTTTTATTAAAATCGGGCGTAATTCGATTATTTCCAAACCAAAGTAATCGATTATTCTTAAAGAACTATTCATTCTTTACCTTTACACCAACGTCATTCGTTCGATGTGTGCCCATATCACGATGTTCGAAGTGTCCGTCCGTCAAAGTGTCCGTCCTGTGCTCCCCTTATTACTCTAATGTGACTCTAATGTTTGGGCCTGTGACCATAGTCAAGAGTAAATGCACAGTCAGTGCCTTTCGGTTGATTTCGGCGTGCCGCGCTCGCGCCGTCAGTAAATAATACATATATCAACGAGGCAGCATAGAACGGAAAGGAGTTTGAAATTCTTTATGGTTAAAATTAATTTGCTAAAAGGACAAAACAAATGTTGCCATCGTGTAAAGTGCGTTTCAACGAATAGTACCTATGGCGTTATGTTGGCTCCTCTGTCTGTCAAAGTCACTGGCACGAGAAGACGCTCCCGCAGATTTTGTTAATTTTCATTTGATTTTTGACTGAAATCATGCCCAAAACTTTGAAAAGTGGTGAAAGAATGATAGTGTTAAAGGTGAAGAACTTTTGTGAACGTGAAAAACGTAATGATGCCCCATTAATTCCTTTAAGATGTGTTCAGGCTCGTGTCGCCGCCATTACAGGTTAGTTAAATAGGGTTACCAGTAGCAGATAACAATATTCCCACTTAAACTGATTTATCTATTTAAACTTAGTTATTTGTTAGACTTAAGCAAGCATGTGTGCTGCGAATATTATTGGTTTCTTTATGACTGATAAATACGTATGTATAATATAATACATATGTATGAAAAATAAACCGAAATATCTGTTTTAGGTGTATCCTTGTCTACCGTGTCTAAAATTACCAAAGAAGGTGAGGTCGCAGCCAGTACGTCTACTAAGGTTTCAACACCACGCAAAAGCGGTCCCCGGCCTAAAAGAATCCTACTGGATGACTTCGAACGGTGTGCTATAAGGCATAAAATTCATGAATTTTATACCGTAAAAAAGGAATTGCCTACTCTAACAAAGTTATTGCATGAAATGAAAAGCGAGATAGATTTCAAAGGAAGTCGTACCACTTTGTGGAGAAAGATATGGGGTTTTATTTAAAAAAATGTAGATCCAAAAGGAAAGTTATTTCAAATAATAAATGAGCACAAACAGCCGCCCGTTTATGAAGCCGATGTAATGTTGGAAGCGCATGGGCATAAAGTGGTAAGGCTTCCACCTTACCACTGCGATTTAAACCCTATAGAGCTCATATGGAGTGTCTTAAAAAGACGTATTGCTGAAAAAAACGTGGGTCAAAAAGCAGATAAAATCTTCCAAATCACAGAAGAAGCATTTGCAACGATCACCCAAGAAGAATGGATAAAAGAATGTGAGCACGTGAAAAAACTCGAAGAAAAATATTACGCCGATGGCCCAGTTATTGATAGCGAGATGGACAGGTTCATAATTGAAGTGGGTGACGATAGCGATACTTCTGATGAAGTGGATGATATGGAAGATGAAGATGACGACGATCTCTCGGGTATAAATCCGTTAGATGAGCATAACTACTCAAAATAAAAATTATTAAATTATTTAAGCTTTTTATTACTGTCCTATTTTTAAAATTATAACAATCGAATAAATTGCAGATATATAAGAATCATAACTAAAAAACGATATGTAAAATTACCTTGTGATTACCTTTACTTTGAGGTAGGTTATTATAAGTAATGTGGCAACACTGGAAAACCATTGCTGCAAACATAACGCGATACGTACTATTCAGTGAAACGCACTTTAGTAGCGTTTGAAGTTGTAAAGTGTCAAAGTCAAAATTGACGGTTTCTCTGTCATGCAACAGACAGACAGATCATGAGTGAGTTTATATCATTTTGGAGGGAAAAATAGTAAAGATAAGCCGCGTGTGTAAACGCAGGGAATATTATATAGTTTAATAATTGCACTTCTATTTAATCAGTATATTCGTCAATACAATAATGTCTCAAACACAGATTACTTCATTCTACAACAGTCGAAAAAGACCTGCTTCCGACGATTTATTGAGTTCAAAAAGTAAAATCGCGCATATTACCCAAGATTCGGTAAGTAACGTTACAAGTGCTCGAAGAAATTTGATTAAGAACAACCATCACAATTCCAAAGATGTACCCGCATTGCCAAAAGATTGCAAGCTCGCCGAGACCCCAGCACTGGCGACTCTATTATCACCTACCAAAAAGCAGCAAGAAGAGAAAAGCTCAACAGTATTGGCTAAAAAGTCTAGTATTAACGCGGCTAAGATTGAGCCCTCCACATCACAAGGTACCATCTCTGCTCGTAAAGAACTGAGCCTCGGAGACATCAGGAAGAAGTTATCCAGCAGTTCAAGGCTTGCTGAACTTAAGGCGACTGCAGAGAGGCTTAGCAGAGGCATCAAACAACTTAAAGATGCCAGTGATAGGAAAAATCTTAAAGAGTTCAAGTCAATTGATGTGGAAGTACCTGCAAGGTATGTTATTATATCTTTGTTTCAGATATGTATGTTGTGCTAGAATTATATGTTTATTTATTTTATAGTATCTTTCTAAAAATGGTTAGGAATCTTTTAAAAAAAGTAAACAATTATAATGGTGACCTATTAGTTTTTAAAGCTTTTGTGGTTATTATTTTATGAGATGAGAGATTTTACCCAGAAATGGCAAATTTTTATCCAAGCCATGCTCTCTTAGAATAATAAGGTGGTAAAAATACAGATTAACTGGTAAAACATTGAAATTATTACTTCTAAGTAGCCTAATAAGTTACCTTTAAATTTTATATAGAAAATCTTCATACGAGTTTTTTTATGATTGGTTGTGATTTAACATATGTCTCTCATCAAGAAAAAAATTAGTGGCAGGTATATACATATGTTTTGTATAATATAACAAATAAAGTAACCATATTCATGACAAGATGCATATACTTCACCCAACAATAATGAATTGATTGTTATGCACAACAATGTCTAAAGTTGTTTGTCTGCTATCTTTAAACAAGATTTTTCGAAATTTTAAAATTTTTGAAGCATATTATGTGATGTCATGTAGCCAATAACCATCGGACAAACAGGACACATCCAATGATATCTTAATTGTCCAAAATTGAAGAATTATGATGAGTAGTTTCGGGATATGTGGGATCAGATGTACTAACAAACATATAGTGTAACAAACAAAGCAAAGCAATATATATGTATGCTTTAACAGAGGTTAAAGCATTACAAACCAATGTTCTTGTTTCCTAATATAAGCATATTCAAAAGCACAGTTTGCTGGTAATTTTAATTAGATTCTTAATGTGACTGACTTGCTCAGTTACTGATTCCATTTATTTGGTCATTAAACAATTAATTAATAGAGTATTTGTAAGGTTGATAATTAAGTTCATTGGTCAATTCTAAGAAGGTTCATTAAAAGACTGTCATGTCAACATTAATTTAATGAATATATCAGATTACACATGATAAGGTCAGGTAACTTTCATATTAATTAAGCAAACTTGATTTTTGGAATATGTTTTTCTTTTAAAATTAGATTTTACATATTGTGCTTTGTTTTTTAATATATTATTACTGTTGTTTTCATAGCAGAAAGTTATACTTTCTTTGTTGAGTATCAAAAGGATTGAGTATGCATTAAATCAACAAAAGGAACTGCTTCACTGGATAGATTGTTAAAATAATTTTTAAAATATTTATCTTAGTACACATCGTTTTTTGGTTGTTTAATATAAATAAACCTATGTTGTCACAACGATGTTGAAACAACTCAACACTGTGTGTCACTTAAGATTAAGACTGCATAGTAGGGACAGGGGTGTGGCGGTTTTCATTAATTTTGATTATTCAATAATACCTCCTACAGCTTCACTAACACAATCAAACATATATTATTTTCAGTCCAAGCAAGAAGGCAACCCTCGAGAAGAAAGAGTTCCTGTCACCTAATAAGAAAGATGTTACTGCCACTCTGGAGAGACCAATCATATCACCAAGGAAGGTCATGGTCAGCCCCATCAAAAGTCCTACCAAGGTTAGCACCAACCTTTCTCTGTGATAAGCATATGTTGACGTCGAGTTCTGGAAACTAAACTGATAACTTGCACATCACTTGAAATTTTTCATAGTCACCCTTTTATGTCACTCATAGGATGGAGGACTTGAGTTATGATTTTAAAGCCTGGTGCACACTCTCCAATTTGTATTTTAAATATAATATATTGTAACTTAAAATGTAACTTTTTTTGTGTGTTTTTCCAGATCTCTGCCTACATTAAGCAATCATTTCTGCCATCAACTGCATCCAGCCTGCCTCTGCCGCATCAGTACAGATTCCTTGCTGAACTCTTCCGTGGCATGGAAACCGTTGTGGCCATGCTGTACAACCGTAATGAAAAAATCACATTCAATAAACTTAAGCCATCAGTACAAGAGATGCTCAAAAGAAACTTCACTGAGAAACATCTGGCACAAATCAAACAGTTGGTGCCAGATTTCTACAAATTTGAAACTCAGAAGATTAAAACATTCGTAACTTCCAGCCACAAAGAAACTTACGAGCTGGTTATAACACCCAATTTCCCCATTGACATCAAAATCATGAATCCAAATGTCTTGTTAGAAAGACGCAGATATTTCTACAACACTTTGCTTCAGCTGGCTAAGAGACATCACTCTCAATACCTGCTGACCCTAGACCCTCCGATGTCTATCCCGGACGACAAGCTGACGCGCTGGCATCCAGATTTTGAGATAGAAAAGGTACCAGAAGTGGAATGTGCTAAGCTTCCTGAAATGCCCAATGTAGAAAAGCTGTCAACAGCTCAAGATGTATTGTCAAAGGCTCGAGACTTGTTCAAATGCAACACGAAAATGGAAAGGGCCCTTGAAAAATTAGCGCAAGCGCAAGCTAGAGGCTTGACTGAGGAAGAGAAAGTGGCTACAGGATTTACTGGACCGAAGTCTACCACCACGAGCACCCAGACTAGTGAACCTTTAACCAGTGGAATAACCATCTTGAACCCTGCTCTTCGCAATTTGCCAGCATCCTTACTGGAGAAAGTGAAGGCTAAACAGGCTGCTAAAGCACTAGAAGCTATGACGAGGTCATCTCAGTATGAAGAAAAACACTTAATATATAGTCGTCTCCCAGACTTATCTAAAACATTACGAAACATATTCGTAACGGAAAGGAAGAATGTTTTAGCACTGAATATCATTCTATCGAAGCTCGAGACCAGTTTTAAAGCAAATATATCCCCAAGCGATCTCCAGAGAGACATCAAAGAGCTGTCAGCTCAAGCACCTGAATTCGTAACATTACTTGAAAGGAAGAATGTGACATATGTTAAGTTGTGTAAAGATGTCGATTTGAAGAAAGTGGTTACTAAGCTAGAGATGCTAGCAGAAAAGTACAAGAGTGATTAGTAATAGTAATAATTAAGTTATTCAATGTAAGAAGACCAAAAGAAGACTATCAGTGATTGAGTGTGCATACTTAGTGATTGATCATTAAATCGTTTTATTGGTAATTTATCTTATAGCTAAGTTCACTATGACATGAAGGCTGATTTAATATATCTTTTTGATATACTCATTCGTATCAAATTATTATGTAGGTTTTTTAGACATGAATTTTTAAGATGTCCACATTAGCTTAAGACAAAACTTGTGTTTCTTTTTAAGAGTGGAATTGAAAATAAAATAAGAGATTGGTCATATGTATTTTATTGTTTATACTAAACGAAAATTTTCTTAGAACATACATTTGCCAGAATCTTTTAAATTAGAAGGCTTTGATAAGTAATTACTAATTACCTAACATAGGGAATCATACATAGACATAATGTAGGCAAATGAATATCATTATCGTACAAATTTTATTGTTCGCCCCGGACTAGCGAGAGACGCAGGTTCGAATCCCGGTCGTGTCGATTTTTTTTACTAATTTCATAATGTTATTGGCTTAATCGCCTCAAGCAGTTCATACTTTTAAACCGCCTCCGTGAACTAATGGCTACACGCTTGGACTTCCGGAGGTCCCGGGTTTGATTCCCAGTGGTTATCGTTACTTGGTTTGTCTGGTAGGAGGGCATTCTTTGTCCGACGGGCTAGCTGCCACCATGTTACCTATATCTGCCGTCAAACGGCAGTGTTAAATAGCACTGTTGTGCTCCGGTATTTATGCTCATTAGATTAAGGCTTCTTCGTGCGCACGCCATCCAACGGCCTTATCGTCACTATCAGGTAAGATGAAGGCCAAGTGAAAAACCATACATAATAGAACATACAAAACAATTGTTTTTTTAAACCATTGATTACATTGTCATACAGACATCTGGTTTTCTGATATCATCGTTTGTGCTTTATTGAAAATTAAAGCAGTAAATAGTGGGAAAAAATGAAAGAAAATTTGCGTCAGAATTCCTTTAATAAAACAATCAATTACATTCTGGAGGGCACCGCCTGTTTATCATCTTGTAACAGCAGGTCGTAGTTAGGAGTGTTGCCAGGCGAGTACCCTCTCATGACCTCGAACAGAATCTCCGCGGGGACCAAATACTGGCTGACGGCTGGGTCATCAACCATGTTATCAAAATATTCCAACTGAAAATGAAACAAATATCATTACTTCATGAAATACTGAAATTATTTTTTTATTGTTACATTCGGTTGTATGTTAATCCAGTTTTATCTATGTAGGGGTCGAAAAATCTGTGGATACCATCGAAGGTTACCGTTGGCAAATTTCAGAGGCCTTCAACTTGTATACCACTGAAAAACCACTCCGATCACCAACCCACCTGCTAAAGAGTTGGTTGATGATGGTAATACATATTCTATGTCCGACTGGCTAGCTACCACCATGTCAGCTAATTTTGTCGTCAAACAGCAGTAAAAATGGTATGAAAGGTAGCAGAGCCAGCAGTTCATAGCGTAAGGCTTTAGGGTGCGCACGCTTTCCATTCAATGTCTTACTCGTCACATTCCATCTGGTTAAATGAAACCCATCGTGCATTAAAAATTACCGTAGAAATCTGAATTCAGCTATTGACGATGATTTAATATAGTAGATAATTTATTAAGAACGTACCAACAGTTTGTATTTATTCTGGTTAATGGCAGCCCTTTCATCCACTGCCTTAAAAGCGAGGACCCTTTCGAACCACGGCCAGATCATGTAGTCAGCATATCCCGGTTCTGCGCCATCCAGGAATTTGGTTCCTCGACTCTTTAGCTGGTCTTGTACAAAGTCCAGGGCCTTATGGTATGCAGCTACTGTGTCTTCAGTAATAGAATCAGGATTCTTTATCAGCTTGATGAATAACGTGTGGACCTGGTAAAGATGACTATTGTAATAACGGATGGCAACATCGGCTCTTTGCCCGACTATACGGCAAAGCCAAAAGGAAGGTTATGGTTTGGCAACCTTTGCATGTATGTATGTCAATGTATTTTATTAAATGAGGTATTAAAAGAGTCTTGTTTTACTGCGGGTGATAGCCTAAATGACGTCGCAGAAAATCTAAAATGGCGGCTCGTAAGTTATGGGACATAAAGTTACTAAATATTTATCAAACCAACAATAAAAAAATTAGAATATAGAGCGCTTGTGACAGACGGACGGACAGCGAAGCAATTATAGTGTACTTTAATTAATATATCAAGAGGACTTAGGGATCTATTTTATTTTATTAGGAAAACACATCTTAATACTAACAGTAAGACAGTGCTAAACATTTGACCCTGAATTGTGCTAGGAACCGTATGGGGTTCAAGGTCAGTGCCAGGAATCTAGAAGATGCGGTGCATGTCCAACTGTGGACGTTAAAACTGATGGCGAAGAGGAAATGTTCATTCGTGGTCTCACCGGTCCACAGGCTTCAACAATTATCTTGTCAAACGCCTTCTTCACTGGGTCCTTGGGCAGCAGCGGTCTCTGTGGGTAGACGTCGTCCAGATACTCCACCGTCACTAGACTCTCGTAAATGGACACATTTTCCTTAATTTCCAATGAAGGAACTTTAGCTGTGAAAAAAAAGGAGAAAGTTTTACTGTATGATGAATGACAACGAAATATTATAAAGTAGGCATATTTTAAAATTAAGAGAGATAATTAAAAATTGAGTCTCGAGTCTTGAGAGTGGAAAATCCTGACAAAAGCCAGCACCTATGTGATTTCTTTCCTAAATTCTAGAATAATTTTAGGAATAATGTAGAAAGTTGATTTGATTAATGTAGAAATGTTTATAATATGCTGTTTGCGAAATAAACGAGCTAAACGTCATTAAGAGAGCTAAGGAACGAGCCATGCACGGTATATACATGATCATGGATAAATAAGTACTAGACATGATAAAATTAATGGTCGACTACGTACCCCGAAACGTGTACTGGGCCTAAACTTGAAGACTTGAAAATCACGTATAAACGGTACGATTTCCGTGCTGTAAATTATTGCATACTGGCACACTTTTATCTTACCAAAAGCACTCTTAGAAGTGAGCCACTCGGGTTTGTCCATTAAATTAATATTGACCACTTCATAGTCTATTCCCTTTGCGTTGAGAGCCAGGATCGTTCTCTGCGCGTATGGACAGTATCGCATGTTATACACGCGCAGCTTGCCCGTGTAAGGAGGGAGAGGATCGCCTGGAAATAATACAAGCATTGAATAAACTACAACCCCAATTCTAACAGAGGGTAGGGTATAACCGTCTCAGTGGCCTTGTGGCCACCCTTGACTCACAATCCCGTGGTCCCAGGTTCGATTCTCAGCGAGGGTACCCACTGCTACAAGTCAAGTTAGACACTCCTGAAGAGGCTATGTTGGTAAGACCACGTGGTCGGTTTCAAGGTTAAATTGTTTTGTAGCTGTCCCTCTCCGAGCCCTATCCTACCCGAGCGCGTACGGTGAAACAGCATACATTACGCGATGTTATCCACCCGTTATTTGGATGTTTCGTAGTCCAGGGATCATTTGAAGGATACAGTATATTATGTAACCATTTTTTAATACAGTATACTAATGAAATTTCAGATGTCGGTGGTTTTTCCAAATTGTTCTAAATTGATTCATACTCTTGTAAATCAGGTTCAAAGTTGGGGCTTTTTATTACCGAAAAATACAATACTTTGACGCCCTGTAGCTCTGGAAGTATATATTTAAACGAAAATCTGACTCACCACCGACACAGATATTTGTTTCTAGATTGTGTCTTGAAAATTTCATAGATTTTCATAGCTTAATACTCAAAATATGACTGGACTACGTTTGTATGGGCGCTTTGACAACAGCATACCCTCTAGATTATCGCCCGGCCGACGACGGGCGGGCGGCATAGTAACATTCTTTTAGCTTCATGGCTTACAAACAGGCGCGCGTTTCAAAAATTCGTCTAAAATTATATGGTAGAAGCGTTTGTTTGTTTACTCTCTCTCTCACTCTAGCTGTCAAATAGTTCCCGGATGGAAATCAGGGTAGGTTAGATTAGGTTAGCCATTTTCTATGTCCGCAGCGCCTCATTATGATGATGATGAACTTATTCGTTTTTCTGCAAAACAGGTTTCTAAAATAATAATCAATATGTCCCGTGGAAAGTCTCCTGGTCACGACGGTCTCAGCGTGGAGCACCTGCGCTACGCTGGAGTTCATTTACCTGGAGTGCTGGCCATGTTCTATTCGCTGTGTGTGATACATTCACACCTACCTTCTGATTTGATGAAGACGATTGTTGTACCAATAGTTAAAGACAGAACTGGAGACATATCAGACAAAGCGAACTACAGACCTATCTCTCTAGCTACGATAACTGCAAAAGTGCTTGACGGTTTGCTTGACGCACAGCTAGACCAACATCTGATACTTAATGACGCACAGTTTGGATTTCGTCCAAGGCTGTCCACTGAGAGTGCCATACTGAGCCTCAAGCATACTGTCAAGTACTATACCGATAGGAAGACACCGGTGTACGCATGCTTCCTAGACTTGTCCAAGGCTTTCGACCTGGTGTCGTATGACATTCTCTGGAATAAGCTGGACGAGATCAAACTGCCGTCAGAGATTGTTTCTGTCTTTAGGTATTGGTATAGCAATCAACAAAACTTGGTGAAATGGGATAGCTCATTTTCCGATGTATATTACCTGGAATGTGGCGTGAGACAGGGGGGACTGAGTTCGCCAAGGCTATTCAACCTTTATGTGAATGCACTGATCGAGGGTCTCAGCGGCACTCGTGTCGGCTGCCACGTTGATGGTGTTTGTATGAACAACTTCAGCTATGCAGACGACATGGTGCTGCTGGCGCCCTCGGTCTGTGCACTCAGGGAACTTCTGAGTCAGTGCGAGACATACGCTACTAGTCATGGGTTACTTTATAATTCAAAAAAGAGCAAATATATGCTCTTTAAAACCAAAACCAGGAGTCCAGCGTATGTCCCACCACTGACTCTGAACGGAGTGGCCTTGGGCCGAGTTACATGTTTTAAATACTTAGGTCACATTGTAACCGACGACCTAAAAGATGACATGGACATCGAGCGTGAGCGCAGGGCGCTGGCGGTGAGGGCGAACATGCTGACTCGCAGGTTTGCTAAATGTACAGACGCAGTTAAAGTTACTTTGTTTAAGGCGTACTGTACTTCGTTCTATTCAAGCAGCCTGTGGGTCAGCTATACCCAAAAATCGCTTAGCGCTCTGCGCGTCCAATACAATAACGCGTTCAGGATGCTATTGGGGCTGCCGCGCTACTGCAGTGCGTCAACTATGTTCGCGGAGGCGCGCACAGACAGCTTTCATGCTGTCCTCAGAAAAAAGTACGCATCTTTATCCAGTCGAGTGCGCGCCAGCTCCAATCGCATCCTGAACACCATAGCCTGGAAATTTGACTGTCCCATTATGCGACATATAAATAGTTTGACCAATTCAGTTATGACATATACTTACTAACATAATTATAAGCTGTACTAACAATTATATGGATCTTTGACATCTGATAATAAAATGATTTTAATTATTTTTTTTAATTAGCTCGAGGCTCATTAGATCATCAGATGAGATAAAGGCCAAGTTCAAACACATTATATACATTAAAAAGAGAACTGATAATAAACTGAAATACTATAAAATACTGCTGTCGCCTTAAGGTGACGTCACCTAGCCAGTAACAATAGTAAAACAACCAGAACGAATATAAATAAAAGACATTTCATTTATTGAAATCAAACTGATGTGAGAGTTAGTACGGTGTCAGCGATCACTCAACATAAATAATAGTTGGGCAAACAAACTTCGTTCCTCCAAGGCAACGCATATCAAGAAGTAAATTTTACTTCTTGATCCAATACTTTTACAACTCGTACTGCTTTCAAACTACATTGGCATTTCATTTCCAGTCAGTTGAAACTGAAAACAGCTCTCTAATAATGGTTTTCAATAGACGATTAGGAAATGGAACCAAGATGCATCAGTTTCTAACTAAAACCAAGCATAAAGCATGCTAGAGGCTCAGGATTTTAGTAGTAAAATATAAAAGAAGCTAATGTGATATCGTCTGGTGACTTTCGACTGATAATAAAGTATATAATTCTCAACGTGACTCTTCAAAAAGACATGTTTGTTTTACGCAGCTGTTTAATTGGACGATTGCGTAATAAATAACTGGTTTTAAATTAAATTATCTTTGGAAACAGGTACAAGGTGCGTAAGTTTGAAAACATGTGTTATCCAAGCGAGCATTGTAAAATCAATTTCATTTTTAGAATTTCGGGAAAATTTTGCTCAGTGCATCTACCATGAGTTTACGCAGGTGTTAACGTATATCGTTAACAACCGCTCTGTCCTTTTTACCCGCATCTCGACTGAGCAGCATTTCCGATAGTATTCGATATACGTTACCGCCTTCCCAAACTCATGGTAGAAGCACAGGTGTAAAAGAACATGCTTTTAATTTTTTTACCTTTCTTTTCTAAATATTTATTAGACTTACATTAACACAGTAAATATTTAATTTATATTCACATAAATTTTCGTTCCATAAGGTATTTTCTGTCGTAAATCACGCAATTCAATAAATACATACCTTTTCTCAGATGTCTCGTGTTAAAATTTATTTTTCCGACAGCTTTCGTGGCCATGTTGCGAGTTGGTTGAGAGGTGCTTATAGTTAATAATCGTCCAGCTTTTGCAAGCACTCTCAACGAAGGCCCTGAAATATGCATGATAAAATTATATATTCTAAACTATCTAACACTTGTTATGGCACTACAAACAATATCTCAAATACATGTTTTTTATCATCTCTGATAAATATGACCCGCTATAATACTAAGTACCTACTAGTCGTAAAACATACTACTCGAAATCATAATGATTACAAGCCAACGCAAAAGTAAAAAAATAAAACTAAAATTTCGTCAATCTTACAATGAAATCGTAGTGTACTACACACGTGTGTACACCGATATTTTCGTCACAACACGTAAGCGCGGGCAGCCTGAACCGGTGTCACTTGTAGACTAATATTTTTCGTAACAATTGAGTTTTATCTTCACTTCTGACTAGATTACAATTCAACGTGATTCAGCGCTTCATCGTTATGAAGTTAAACGGAATGACAAGTTAGATTCAACTTTATGCCTACCTGCCTAAACGATCGATTTTTATTACCTTGACCCAGCTAGGCTACCGTCCACTGACTATCGAGTCACATATAACTACTAATCCTATATACTAAGATATAAGGTATAAAATGTTATGTCATTAAAGCGCCATCTGTGGATAAATGAATAAATAAGGCAAGCTATTTGGCCCAACTTGAATAGAAACCCGTAATATTTAAAAGCTTTCATTTAACTTGCAATGTTTGTATGTATGTTCGGGTCAAATCTTGCAAGCTGAATTAGAAGCACTTCCTCTTATCCTAGGGAGTTGATTTTTTTGTTGTAGGTATACATATTTGTTATTACTATGGTCATATTAAACTCATTCTTAAACACTTCTAAACTAGCATTTCACCGAATGTGAAGTATCTATCTGGTTTCCGTTTGGGTAATTTCTTTGGTAGAAAATACACCACCTGTTCGAAATTTAAAAGCGTCTCATCAAAAAGCAATGAATACAACGTGGGTTGGTTTTTGGAGTTACTAAAATTCACCCATGGAGCCACCGGTGGCTTGGTTGAGTATTTAAATTATGGGAGTACGATAGGTATAAAACGGTTGGTGGGAAATAAGGAAATTATTATAAAAAAGCATGAATATATTTTTAATTTCAGTTCGTTAATTTTCTAACATCATATCATAGTCTGGCGAGACACCGGCTCGGCGAGCTTCTAAGAATTTCAACGTCAAATCGTTGGGGATCAAGTATTGGCTGATTGCTGGATCTTGAAACATGTTGGTCAGATAGTCCGTCTGAAAAATAAAGTATTTTTTATAAACAGTTCAACAGTCATTTAGGGTGTAATAGTTTTCGAGTGGATACTACGGCCACGGATATACCGGGAATCGCAGGCTATACCAATAAAACTAAACCAAATACTACGACTAGATGAAGAAAACCTCGTCTACTTTACTTCTGGTTTACATCCTGCACGGAATGTCAGTAGCTAAAATATGTCGGGACTCCCCCTACGCTACAGCCTTGAGAACGGCATTGAGGCTCGCAGCCTCTTCCAGAAACACGCGACACATGTCCTGATGACACAGAAGTCAGGTGCTTGCCTCGGCGAACATGCACGACGCGCTGCACCATCGCGGCAACCCAATCAGGATGCGGAACGCGTCATTATAAGTTTTATTATTTACAATTGGGTCGCAACTGACATTCATGGCAAGTGACGATTAGGAAGTAGAAGAGAAAAGAGAGGGACGTGTCTGGCTAACTTTCATTATGTTTCCACTTCAGGGGCTCAGTCAGATCTACTCTCCTACAGAGAGTATATGGGCCATAGTAGGCCATAGGATTGGTAGACTTCACACACACCTTTGAATTTATTTTCAAAAGTGTGCAGGTTTCCTCACGACGTTTTCCTTCATCGAAAAGCCAATGGTAATGATTTTTATCATTCGTACATAAATTACTTACCAATAGCTTATATTTAGTCTGGTCTATAGCAGCTCTTTCGTCCACTGCTTTGAAAGCCAGTAGCCTCTCGAACCACGGCCAGATCATGTAGTCAGCATATCCCGGTTCTGCGCCATCCAGGAATTTGGTTCCTCGACTCTTCAGCTGATCTTGTACAAAGTCTAGTGCCTTGTGGTACGCAGTGATCGTCTCTTCAGTAATGGTTTCGTGTTTGTAAACCAGTTTGATGAAGAACGAGTATATCTGTTGGGAAATTGATAGGTTTATTACGTTCATGTGATTTCGGTTTTAGTATAGTTTCATTCGTGCTCTTCCTATAGATGTTATCAAAGACAACTAGGGAATTAGTTCGGCATATGGGTAGCATCTATTTATCAACGTCATCTTAGTATGATGTGACCAATTCAAGCGCGTTAATCATGGCACACCGTCTCATGGAAATACTTGACGTGGCAATATTATGTCATGGAGGCACATAATATCCAAGAGCTTCAGAGCATTTAGACTTTTATAAATTAGACGGTTTATCCTTCTTTCATGTATAATCTAGCCTCCGCGGCCTAATGGATAAATGCTTGGACTAGCAATCCGGAAGTTTCGGGTTCGATTCCTAATTGGGGTTCTATGTCCACTTGGCTCAATGCTACCTAAGTCTGACGCCCAACATCCGTGCTATCAGCACTCTTGTGTTTCGATACGTGTCTCATTAGGTTGAGACTTCTGGGTGAGCTCGCTTTCCATCCAACAGTCATACAGTCACTTACCATCAGGTGACATGGAGGATATATGTTTCAATATCTTGCAAAGGATCGATATGTTTTTTCTTCTTCATATAAACTACAGGTCTAACGCATAACTGAGTCAGTTCCTGAGGTATGGGAGCGGTACAGCTGTTTACCCTACAAATTTTGCATAAACACGTCGGTTGACGTTCCGCGAACACACCCTCCCGTACCGCTCTATACCTCAGGAACAGACTCTGTTATGCGATAGACCTATAGTAAAATATAAATAGTTATACTGTACTTACTGGTCCAAAGCCTTCCACAATGATTTTGTCGAAGGCTTTCTTGAGTGGGTCTTTCGGTAACAGCGGCCTTTGTGGGTAAACCTCGTCAAGGTACTCGACAGTTATTAAACTTTCGAATATTGTTACGTCCTCTTTGATTTCTATCGCAGGGACTTTGGCTGTAACATGCAACGATCACAAATGGTATATTTCATAATTTCACCTTCCAACCATCGTTATTCCTGAAGTACTTCTAAGACTCATTTTCAAGTATTTTAACCGTCTTCAAAAAAGGAGGAGGTTATCAATTCGACGGGGTATGTTTTTTTTTGCTGGGTTTTTTAAAACTGTTTGTTACCTCAGAACTTTTGACTGGGTGAACCGATTTGGATGATTCTTTTTTTATTTGAAAGGTGGTGCTTTCTATTGTGCTCTCAATTTGGTCCAGTTCTGACAACAGCATCCATGAGAAAACGATATAAATCTTACATTTGCTTTAGTAAAATTAGACTTTTAGGACAATTGAAGTAGGTTTACAGTTCTTTTCGAATGCATTTACTTGTAGTTAATTGACTATAAAATTTCTCCTATGATAGACTTACCAAATGGACTTTTCGTTGTAAGCCATTCTGGTTTTTCATTCAAGTTTATATTGACTACTTCATAGTCTATTCCCTTTGCGTTGAGAGCCAGGATCGTTCTCTGCGCGTATGGACAGTATCGCATGTTGTACACGCGCAGCTTCCCCGTGTAGGGAGGGAGAGGATCGCCTGGAAAATATGAATAAAGTATTCAATATCAACAGCTGGTAAAATTCCACTGCTGGACATAGGCCTTCACCATGGTATGTTACACCGACCGACGCCGAACTACTGTGTCGAACACACAACGACTCCCTGCGACCTTTAGTAGGTCGTCGGTATATCTAGTAGGGGGACGGCACGGTACACGTTTCCAGGTACGTGGTCGCCACTTGAGAACTTTTACTCCCCACGGTTACTTGCCTTACCACTTACAAGAGGCACTGAGTGAGTAACTATATAACGGTGTGAGAATTAATATATTATGATCATTAAATCATTACAATTGCATTTTTGGTAAATGAAAACATCGTGAAGAAAGAGGCAAAGGAACTAACGTCTAAATGCAGCCCTCGCGACCTGGGCCTCAATTCTGCTAATTCAATATTGGTTCAATGGTGTCTCGATAGTGTCTCAGTAGAGTGGTTTCTGTCATTTGGCATTCTACTAAGCAATGGCGTGTCGATGACTTTCCATTGGACTAAGATTCAGCTGTCATTGTCAAAATTTGGTAAAATGGTATTCTATACCGCAGTGGCAGCTCGATCGCAATTCAATCTCCTATTCTACTCGTGTTTTTGTGACTTTGACGTTTCTTTCAATGGCTTCCTGATGGCTTTTAGGACCATCGAGCTGCCATTGGACAACGACACCTACGTGAGGTGTCGTTGCAGAATGGCGAGTGAATGTCTAGCCTTTGTATACGAAAGTTAGTGCCTGCAAACATTCGGTGGCGTATTTTCCCATTAGAAAATAGTGTAAACAGTGTAAATTATTCACTAAAAATCCGCCGCCACAAATTCCGCGCCTTGTTGAGTCGGTAAAGTGGTGATGCCTCACAAGACCTCCGCAATGCGCCTGAAGAAGGAAATCTTTAGAGAATTGGTAGCAGAATTTCGTTATATTTCCGAAACGTGAAGAACTTGACGGAATATCCACTCTGTTAAAGGTAAGCAATGATAACCTATTTTCAACCGACTAACAAATATATGTGTCGGTGGTGAGTCAGATTTTCGTTTAAATATATACTTCCAGAGCTACAGGGCGTCAAAGTATTGTATTTTTCGGTAATAAAAAGCCCCAACTTTGAACCTGTTTTACAAGAGTATGAATCAATTTAGAACAATATGGAAAAACCACCGACATCTGAAATTTCATTAGTATACTGTATTAAAAAATGGTAACATAATATACTGTATCCTTCAAATGATCCCTGGACTACGAAACATCCAAATAACAGGTGGATAACTTCGCATAGTGTATGCTGTCTCAGTGGTCCCGTTTCATTTTGGTCCAGTTCTGACAGTGATATCCATGAGAAAACCATATAAGTCTTAAATTTGCTATAGACTGGACTTTTCTATGATCTTTCAGTTTATGCACTAGGCTACTTATAATAGTAACAACTATCATTAACTATTTACTTTGTTACAGGAATTATGACTCTGATACTGATCTGACAAGACTATTGAAGGAATACTGCAGCACCACTATAACTACGGACTACATGTAACAGCATGGAATTTAAGTAGGTTTACATTATTATCAATGTATAAATTAGGTAAATAAAACACATTTTCAATAAATCAGTAATTTAATGGACAAAAGCAGTGTATATAGGTACATTAGTTCAGAATCAGAATATTTTATTGTGAATATAGCTGGTACAGTGATGTTGGGTGTAATACATAGCATCCCTATATCTTATTTATATACTTTTTTTTAAAATTACATCGGCACCACAACATATTAATTTTGTGCTAGTTTGTCTCTAAAGAACTCGTCGAGTGTATTTTTGAAGACTTGTATCTTTATAGCTGCTTGGTAATTTATTATATATCTTAGGTGCCATGCAGTAAATACTTTTACTTTTTAGGGCAGTTTTTGATGTGACAGCATATAGTAGATGTGGGTTTCATGTAAACTTATTTTGATTGCATGCTCTGAATTTAAATACACTTTGATGTTTTTTAACATATACTGCTACTTCATAAATTTAAAGTGAAGTTAGATTTAATATCTTTAAGCTGTGAAAATATTTACATCATCAACAGCCTATATATGTCCCCACTGCAGGGGCTCAGGCCTACTCTACTACAAAGAGTGTATGGGCCATAATCCACCACTCGGGCCCAGTGCGGATTGGTAGACTTTACACACACCTTTGAATTTCTTCTCAGGAGTGTGCAGGTTTCCTCAGGATGTTTTCCTTCACCGTTAAGCAAACAGATAATATACTTGAATTGAAAGATAACTCATAGGTACACGGCTGGATTCGAACCCAGAACCTCAGATTGAAAGTATGCGCTTTATCCACTGCGCCACCGACGCTTCCTGTGCCACCAACACTTCCATGAAAATTATATTATATTATTAAAGTTCTTGATATTCTTATTTGACTGACACATTGCAGGTTGCAGAAGAAGATGCTCCACTCTTGCTGTATGCTAGAGTTCCTCAGGGTGACACATCAATCATGAAATTCCATCCAGCCATCCTTTACAAGCTGTGGACAAAAAACATTTTATGTAAAATAGTTCCTTATTGAATAAATTATTTGTAACAGTTGACAAAGTGTTTTGGAATATTAGTTTGTACTTTTGAAACTAATTTAATCTGCTGCTACTCCACAAACTTACATTGATGATCACATGATAAATGTATCTGATATGAATCTAAATAAATAAAGTTTTTACCCAAATTAGCTTTTCCGGAAGTATCCTTGTGCATGTTGCGTAGTCGTGGTCCCGTTCCTAGTACCACAGGATAGGATACCAGTAGGATACTCGCAGCGAGCATTGTGAGACGATGGTACTGCCCTCCTTTTGCCTTTTAGCTTTAGCTGCATGTGTGATGTCTTGTAATACAATTTAATTCAAATTTCAATTCAATTCTTGATATTTAATGTAATGTAAACAAAGAATTTCAGTGTCAATTGTCAAACATAGATGACAGGTGTCTGTCAATGTCCGACTTTTTTAAGGCCCGCGGCACAAATAAAGTCACAATCAGCCCAAAATCCTGTTTTCAACATTTTCAATTAAACGTTTATTATTTATGTAGCTATGTATTTTATAACGCACATAACTTTTGTGAAATTCATTGAAAAAATTGGTGATTTATTTACGTAAAACAATTATAAACCGTTTGTCAATATTATTGAGTCATGGTAGTTTTTAGAGGCACCCCCAGAAGTTTTTTCTACTACTATTCATTTGAGACACCACTGCCATTCCATTGACACTCTATCGAGACTCTATTGATATTGTAATGAACATTAATGGAATACGAATTTTTGACACAATGGCAATGGTGTCTCAATCGGATTACAATAGGATGTCAATTGTATGTAATTAGCAGAATTGGGGCCCTGATTAATACTTAATATGATTAATTCACTCATTAACGATATTTTTACAGCACCGAAAGTCACTGGCAGGTGTACTTTAATAAATAACTTAATAATAAATTATAGCAGAACATTTACCTACATACTACTCGTAAACTAGAAGCGCCTGATACGAGTATCATAGCAGTTGTTTTCTTTTGTAACATATAATTTATTTTTTACATAGTATAAAAATATAGTAGGTTCTATTTGTTTATTTCTAGTTTATATTAAAGCTAACAGTTATAGTGGTTGTAGTAAGCAAAAAGTTATATGAAGACAAAGATACATGCATACAGGTATTCATACGCAATCATTGCGCAGAATAAATAACGTTTGTTTACCTTTCTTCAAATGCTTTGTGTTAAAGTTGATTTTTCCTTTGACTGCTTTTGTTGCCATATTCCGAAAAGGCAGCACCAGTTCCAATATTTGTGCCATAGGTTCTAACACTTTGAACGATGACACTAATATATGCATAGCGAAGCTCAAAGTCGAAACTATCATAATTTTGTTACTACACAGTCTTTTACGGTTGATATCACAGATAAAGATATATTTGCTGTAAACGTAAGTACGCGGTATAAACGCGGCCGAGATACTGCGCCCGCGCTCATTCCATTCCGATCGGTTTGACCTTGCGTGCTTCGTCATACAATGTTTGTTTGTGGTTTGTTTATATATTTATACGATTGCGAGTCGACGATCCGATCAATGAATAATAATTCTATGTGGATATCATATAGATAATGTAGTTCACCACTTGGGCACGGTACTGTCTAACTCTTTGTTGTTGTTGTTTATTCGATTTTATACATGCATATAGCTTTTTAATTTAAAACTGTTGAAAAAATATTGCTACAGACATAATTTCATTTATGTATGTGCATAAATAAATATCCTTTAAAATTATAAATATTTACTGTCTTTTTTGTACAGAACCCTTACGTGTTAAGCCGGGTCCAGACATGTATCATTTGCCCGATCCGATCACCGTATCCGTATCGTCGACGCGTATCATGATCGCATATATGGACGGGTAATGATATGCGTATCATGATACGCGATCTCGATACGCCGTTATGATACGGCCCGTCCCATGTCGTGTCGGTTTTTGTCCGATCATCAAAGGAGAGCAGAAACTGAACTGGGCAATTTGATACGCGATCATGACTATTGTGAAGATACGGATACGGAGCAAATCGGAGGCGTCCACAACTTGATACGGGGCTTGATACAATACGCAGAAACGGATACGGTGATAGGATCGAGTAAATGATACATGTCTGGACCCGGCTTTATAGGATCACTTTGTTGTCGGTCTGTTTGTCTGTCAAGACCATTTTTCTGAGGAACGCGTGCAGGTATCAAATTGAAATTAATATCGAATACTCAAGTATGTCGTCGCTTGAATCTGTGAAAATATCAAACTTAAAGGTCAACGCAGTAAATAGATATAGCTGTATTTTAGACCATTTCCATACAAAATGCAAGGGAACCAAAACCTATAGGGTACTTCCCGTTGACCTGGAATCCTGAAATTTGGCAAGAAGCAAGGTCTTGCAGCACAATGGAGACGTAGGGCAGCTGGTAGACGGAGACTGGCGCCGGGTGGCGAACAGTAAGTAGGGAGGAGTATGGGAGAGTAGCGTACTTTTAAATTTAACAATGTAAAATTTAAATAATGATTGCACAAGAAAAACAAAAATATCAATAATTATGGTTTTAGTCAATTGATTATATTGACACACAAGTATGTTTAGTGGTGAGTGATCGTCTTTTCTCCGAATTTCAAATCCTCCGAAATTCATTACTGAAATAATTAAACATAGTCATACCTTCAGAACTTTATTTCACATAAAAACACTTTTCATTTGCTACAAACATACACAAATAAATATTAGACCTAGTTAGTGATGCGTTTGAGTTTATATTCCCATCATCAAATCGTAGCTGGGGCCATCTCCTGCGGTATAACCTTGCAAAAACTTGATCACAATTTCCTTGGGGAGACGGTACTTTGTGACCGCTGGATCTTTGAGTATTTTCTCCAAATATTCGGTCTGCAAAATAAAATGAAATACAACATTTTAGAAGGTTATAAATTGACTACTTCCATATTACCGTCGTCTTACTATTGGTAAGTGGCGATAACGCGCCATTTTATTGGTATGATCACTTACCAACAACGCGTATTTCTCGGGATCAACGGCTGCTCTTTGATCAACTTCCTTGAATATCAGGAGCCTCTCGAACCACGGCTTCAGCATACAGTCACCATACCCCGGTTCTTCCCCGTCCAGGAATTTAGTTCCGCGGCTCTTCAGCACTCTTCAAGCGCACCGTTTCGATATGTATTAAAGTTCCATATTTTTTTACTTTAGCTGCACTCACTTTGGTGTCTGTCTTACAGGTCTGTCCGTTCATCTGTCCATCTTTTCCTCAATTTTTCTCTGGAAAGAGTGGACGTATCAAATTGAATTATTATCAAATACCTACTCAAATGTGCAATCTCTTGGGATCTTTGCAAAAACACTTTAAAGTGTCAATGCAGTAAAAAAATACGTCCGTTTTTATTAGTATACATAATACATATTGAACATCATCAAATATGGTCAAACCGTGTATCTAAATATTATGGTCGTTTGTACAACTTAGTAACGTTATTCAGACGCTCATGAAACGTATTATGACGAGGCAATCAGCATCAAACCATCAAATCAAGCGTACGTCATGGTCAAGGACAGACTGACGTCATGACTCGTCATCGTGTTCGGTTTCATAAAACTGAGCAATCTTTTCTCATATCGATCCGCTCAACTTGCAAGTCATTGTTACCTTATACTCGTATTTTATGCTATTTATACTACAGTCGAATACAAAATTATGTACCTACCCATGTTATACCATGTCAATTCACCATTTCTTGTTCCTATGCAGGGTGTTGAGAAAAATATCAATTAAAGGTGAATGTGACGTGATTTAGATATTGGTAAACATTTTTGTACTCGAGTGTACAAGTCCAAACCTCAGTACGGAACCGAGCCTGATTCTCTCTTGGCCATTTTTTTATACTAAGGTACAGGCAGACTTAAAGACTATCACATAATATGAATAGCATCAAATCTAATATTATTGGCAAATAAGTTTAGTCCTTTATTTCCACAGTTGATATCTGTTGTCTTTTATAAATTTTTAATGAACGATCGACGAACTACGGACCGCGTAAGAATCGCGAGTTCGACTCGCACTTGGCTGATTTTTATATTATGGAAATCTGTTCAGACGTCTCCGTTCCGAGGAAGACTTTGACATTGGGTGAGTACCGTCGCCTTCCATCGGGTCATATGAAGGTCAAATACAATACCATCATGTAGGTATAAAGACAAAGTAAAACTTATTGTGATACTCGAGCTATACAATTTTATCAAACAAAAGATTTCTTCACTCTATTGATGTAGGTAGATAAATAATTCAAACAATGATAAATTCCAAAATATATAATATATTGTACTCAGAATACCATTTAAATGCAAAATTTACGAGCATATTACACTTCAACCAGTAACGTTCTTTGATCATAGGGAACCCACCTACAAGTTATTTTTGATTATAGATTAAATAATTCACACCATTTTTAGGGTTCCATACCCAAAAGTAACCAGCGGGACCCCTGTCCGTCTGTCTGACAGTGGGCTCTATCTCATGATCCATAATAGGTGGACAATTGAAATTTTCACAGAATGTTTATTAGCTGTTCCCGCTATATCAACAAATAATAGCAATTTAAAAAATATGTAACTATATCACAATAAAACATTTTAGCGTTTTAGGTGGTTGTTACTTTACCTATTTAGTATGCTATTTATTCATATTCTCGGTGCGCGAGTCTGACTCCCACTTGGCCGGATTTAATGTATTTAAGTCAAGTCACCGTAAAAGATTGTACGTCAACTAAACAAATTGAAATGTCTGATTCGGCATGGTCCCCTTTTGTTCGAAGAACATATTCTAAATTCGAGTATTATTTCAGTGTTTATTCCTTCTTCTTCCTCGGGCGCATGCAGCACACAGAGCTGGTATCAAGCATGTTGTAGTCCGGATCACCCTTGGCTCTGGATTCCGTGAATTTGGCGTGAGTTTCAGGCGTTAAGTAGTAGGCTTTCACTGCTGGTACATTTTTCATATCTTCAATGTAGGTTGTCTGTATGGAAATTATTTTGCTTTTAAAAAATACTTTCAGACTGTAATATATTGTTTTTTAAATATTTTCTTTATTTGAAACAGGATCGAACCCAGACCTCGGTTGTTCAAGAGCTTAGAACATAATTTTTAGATGATTGATACTGATGGTTTATTATTATTTATGAATTGATACAGACAAACATTACTTAGACTGATATAAAGTTTTACAACAGTTTCACAATGTTTCCTGATACATGGTTGCCACTTAAAAACTCTTACTCCCCATCGGTCATCCATTTTTAGAAGGATATGGGCTGTCGATTGCCACTTCAGCTTACTGAATTGTCAAGCTATAAAGTGTCAAATTCTGAGCGTTACTTTTAGCTTGTTTGTTCAGCCAAAAGACCATTGAGTGGAGGATGTAGATTATTGTGAAGGTTCATCTGTTTAGGTTCCATCTATGTTTATTAATCCTTGCTTAAACATTATTAATACTAAACAAGTTCAACTTACCAGCAGCTCATATTTAGACTTATCAATTGCGAATTCGTTCTTGCCCAACAATGGCAAAGCCAGGAACCTTTCCAAGAAGGGCCAGATAGTGAAATCCACCAATCCTGCTTCATTTCCATTTAAGTACTTGGTGCCTCGGGTTTCTAGTTCTTTTTGGAGTAAATCAAGCCCTTTGTGGTAGGTTTCCACCATGGATGGTTCAAGAGCAGGAGAGTTGAAAGCCGCAGTGTAATATGCTGATTGCGCCTAGGAACAAAATAAGAACATTTGTTAGCAAATGAAATAAACATCCATTAAAAAACTTTTTTCTACATCCATTCAAAAACACTGATGTAACTTCATTTGATTTTTGCATTACAGCATTCATAAATATTACAAGGTTGATGAATGCATTTCAAAAATCATTAATAGGGAACCCTTTATCAGCTTAAAACTTAAAAAGTATCTTAGGTTCTCAAAGTCACAGCTGTATAGTTGTAAAAATGAAGAAATGTAACTAATTGTATGTAAGAACACATCTAAGTGTATATTACTAAAACCCGTCATTTAGTCAAAAGTACATAAGTTTTTTTAAATAATAACATGAAAAAAATTGAACCAAGTAAATTTTTTAAAATTAACTTTTGGTACAATTTTTAATATAAAAATAAATCTTACTCTTTTTGTTTTTAAAATCAAATTCACAGAAGCCATAAAAGCCTCTGTGTTTAAAAAACTGCATATCTTAAAGTGTATTCTCTGGTTAGATTAATAGCCACATTTTTACTTATAAAGAACATATAATAAAAACTTACACCAGCAAATTGCTCAACAAGCATCTTATCCTGAGCCCTACGCAGCGGGTCATTTGACTGCAATGGCACTTCTGGATACTTCTCATCCAAATACTGGTTTATGATGTTACTATCAAATATTCCTTTGCCCAACTCATACTCCAGTGCTGGTACGGTGCCTGATAAATTAAAACTTTAAATAGCGGGATTCAATAGCACTATACATATATTTTAGTTCTGGGTTTTATTTGCCATGATGTCTAGATAAGTTTTACATTAAATAATTCATTTCAATCAAATGAGCTATCCAACTAGTAATCAATCCAACATTGAAAGTAGGACTCCAAATTCTTATAAAACAAACAAATAAATTGAATCTGAAATAGTATGTTAGCCTAAAGAAAAGTACATGAACTGCCATTCATTAACTCTTGATAGCAAAACAAGGCTAAATACGGAAACCTCTCTGAGAAAAAATAATGATATTTGATTGAAAATAAAGCCAGATGAGATATTGCTCACAATCAGCATGTGAAACAAGTTATTATCAGTGCCATAAACATTAAATTTAAACTGTTATCTAAATGATAACAGACCACAACCATTAACTTTCAGTAATTTGTGTATTTTATATTATACTGCCTAGACAAAACACCAAAAGGAAATTCAATTAATCATTATAGTAATATTGTAAATTGTATGTAGTATTTTTTAAACTTTATAAATAAGATATATTATTTCAAGAAGGTTAATTGCTTAATGTGATAGGAAAATATTTTCAATCATTTTATTTTTTCATTGAAAACTGTTTGTTTCCCTTAAATAATTGAAAATAAAAATATTACAGAATAACACAATGGCTTAGTTGACATTAAAATTGGTTTCATCAATATTTAAAACTAGCTTTCAGCTGGGTAGACTTCGGACAGGACTTAATGGGTTGGGTTTAAGTCTGGATCAACCAGCGCATTCTGAAAATAAGTCCTTGAATAAATATGTATGTAGTATGCATGTATTATTAGAAGCTTACCTTTAGGACTGAAGTTAAAGATCCATTCAGGCTTGTGGTCCAAGTTAACGAAAACGAGATCATATTGCACATTCTTAGCATTCAACACTAGAACACTTCTCTCGGCGTAAGGGCAGAACCGCATTGCAAATAGACGTATTTTCCCGTTCCATTGAGGCAGTGCATCACCTAAGAAATTTAAAAATCCACTTGCAAATACTGGTTATATCTTAATAGCAATAATGATTTTCCTTTAATAAAAGCTATTTAAAAAAATTCTGATTAAAATTTAACCTAAAAACTAACCGGTTTGCAAGTGCTTTTCCGACATTGTTTTGCGCTTGTTTGTAGAATTACCGGGAGGACACAGCAGTGCTGTTGAGAGTAATTTAAGTGCAAATATGATTTAACTATCAGCGTTCTACGCAAATTTATCAATTACGATCGCCTTTTATCTCACTGACAGTAGTGACCAAAGCTACCTTTGGTGACATCACCTGACAGATTGTTATTGTCAAGTTCTTTTTTCACAGGACAAGCAATAGTCATTACACCTTTCTGCCATTTCTTTAGTTTTCTAAATGATAGTAATAATATTTCTTCCTAGTGATTTAACGGCTGTGATGCTTGTTTATTTTGTTATGACCTTTGCGTTGCGTTATTCTTATTACTCTAGCGCTGAGATGGATTAGATGAAGATAAAGTTATATTAAAATAACTTTTCATTTATTTATACAACACAGAACAGAATCGGTAGGTCTGGGCAACGGTATAGTTACTACCATAATACCACTCTGGGCTTTATTCTAATTCTCGTTATAAGACCAAGCTTCTTATCACTCAAAAACGACTAGAAGTCCATCGTAGTGGTTACCAATAAAACAACATCAACAACATCAAAGTGTGGTGATATGCCAGAACATCTCTTAAAAAGTCCAACATGGGGATCTATGAGGGAGACTCATTTTCATCAATGGACTTAACTTACGATTATTATGATGTTACATGTTTTGACCATACACACACAGGCCAGCACACCAAGTGTGTAGAGACAAGTCAGAAAGAATGAGTGCATATTGTTTTACAAAGCATGAAATTTGAGTTGTTTGTTTGTGAAATGTGAAAGAGTTCAATAGAGTGAAATAAGTATTTACATTGTCATTACTAGGTCATTACTGTCATATTTAATTTAAGCAGGGGTGCTATTATGCTAATAATAAGACGTAATAAAACAAAAAAAGTTAAAATAAATGTTATATTAATATTGACACAACCTATGTAAAATAGCATTTATTTGTAAACATCCTCTTAACATTTAAATTATCGTGACAAGTTAACAAAATGAGATTCACTGAGTTGATTATTCGGGCGTTATCATAAATAGTAGAATGCTAGTCATGTCGGTATCGTTTGTCATGATTACATAATCTCTTGATTACAAGTACAAATACATTGATTCTAAGTCGAGAATTATTTGCATATAGTAAAATAATTACAAACACAATCAGTAACAAATATTTACCTAAAACATTATTAGTACAAAATATAACTGTTATTACAGACTCGTCTCCCATATAAACCTTTGAATTTAAATTATTTATGTTAATTATGATGAAAGGCTATAGGACGCGAGTGGTATACAACATATTATCCGCCATCTTTAAAAATAAAATTTTGTGGCTACAGACCAAACATAAAAAAATTGATAGAAGGAATGAAAACAAATAAAATCGCCTAAAACATCTCCGACCCTAGATATCATTGGTCAAAAGTTTAAATGAATAAATGAAAGCCTTTTTTCTTTATTTTGACTCCCTCTATAGATAAGAAAGATTATATTAAATTAGTGGTCTACTGTAGCCGCATATACATCAATTTTCAAGGTGATGGACAGTAGGTATGCCAAAGTGCCCCATGCCTTTTACATGTGCATATGTAAACAAGACACGGAATTGTAATAAGCGAACAGATTACAAAATTACATTTATATAATATACAATTATAAAGATAGTGTTTGCTCTCAAAAAGAAAAAGATGTCGCGAGAAGAATACAGCTTGAATGAAAGCTAATTATCATGAATTAATGAAACCAGTGAGATGTCTGGATAGTAAAAAGTCATGATATAAAACCAATGGCTACCACAGTGAGACTAGGCGAGATCATTACCTACTAACATTGTAATTCTGAAAGTTTGTGACTTGTTCACACATTAACGGTTGAACGGATTTTGAAGAAATTCCGCATACATAATATGTTCTGAAGTCGTCGGCAAAATTTTGCAGTATTATAAAAGTAGTAATGTCAGTAAAAAAAATAGAAATTTCGAGGTTTATATTGTAATTTTAATCAGCCGTTGAAGTTTTTCGCATGACGATGAAAGTAATATTAAAATAAGCTTGTCTTATTGTAAATAAAGTATGTCGTAAAAGTAATATTGTGTTCTGCTCACGAATATATTAAAGGATTTTCAATGTTTATATGAAAGACCAAGCTGTAATAATACCCTTGTATAACATAACATTTTTAACATAATATTTTATGGTGGAAAATTAGAGTACATTGCCCCCGTGTTGAGGAAGAATAACTAACTATGCTAAGGTTGAAATAATTTATATGAAACTTATGTACACAAGTATATATTAAACAATATAATTAAAGAGGAAGCACCATTCAAGTTATTTATTTTAGAGCGCAACTAATTACCTATGGAATGTCTTTAACTAGAATCTCACATTTCATAAGCACATTTTCTACATGTCAATATTATTAATAATTCAATTTGTGTATTGCACTACGTTTTGTACTATCTTACATCTAAAATTAAATAAGTACATTAAATATTGGTGATACGAGAACAACAAGTTATCCAATACTTACTAAGAAGTTATCTAATACTAACTCGGGTGGTAGTGCAGTGAAACAAACTTTCGTATTTCCGTTAGCCTATCAAGATGGAAGGATAGCATTTTTTAAAATGTATGATGGGTTACGTTATCCCCGAAGATCACTGGCGCCACCATCATTTAAAAGCGCAGAAATTTAAGTGTGGATTCTGTAGTATATTTTTAATCAGATCTTATAGATAAAGCGAAATATTTTACAGTTAATAGTTTTCATTGTTTTACTTTCATTTGAGTATGCACTGAGGGATAAAATATTTTTTAACTGATGGTGTCGCTAGTTAGCTGTAGGAAGGCTCTTAACATAATAAATTATAAGGAATTTATCACTAGAGTTAACAACAAATATATTAATTTATCATGAGGATACATTTAAGTACACATCGCATAAGCCTTACAAGATAATAAAAATACAAGTGATGATGAGACGAGCATTCCATCAAGCTATACATTTACAGTATAAGCTGATCTTTCAATGTATAGGGTTTTCGTACAATGAGAGGTCAGCTTATAATAAAAATGTATAGCATGATATCAAGAAATATGAAAGGCACTTTGGGGATGCGTCCCCATACAAAAGTTGATGGACATTGCCAGGCTAATCAAAGGGTATTTTATGCAATAAGTGCAATATTGTTACTTCCAACTGATCTGCGGAGCAACGTTTAATGGATTTTCAATTTTGCCTTAAGAACTAACCCTGGATAGAGGGTCAGTACTAGATGTAGAGTAACAATGAGTTCTATTTAGTTATTTCAAATTTACCATACGGTTCGATAGTGATTAATTAAAACAACAAGTTTAATGAATGTTCGTCAATTAATTTATTATTTACGGCATGAAATAAGTAATTAATCTTTCTCATCAATTATGTCATTATTGCATATTATATTATGTCATTAATTGCATATAATATTTTGTCATTATTGCATATAATATTTTGTCATTATTGCATATAATATTATGTCATTATTGCATATAATATTTTGTCATTATTGCATATAATATTTTGTCATTATTGCATATAATATTGTTATTATTGCATATAATATTTTGTCATTAGCCTGGTAAGGTGCATAACTTTTAATGAGTATTCCTGATATTTTTGTAAATTAGCTAGCTATAGAATCGTAAAGTTTCCGACGCACGCTATATGTCCGTTCACGTTAAAAAATCTTATTGCAGCGTAACATCGTCGACCTCATCGTCACTCGATATTGTTAAGAGTGGAACTATCCTTAGTAAAATATGAACAAAATCCGAATAGATGATGAATTACACATATTTATATCAAAATAATTTAAAATCAAAAGAAATGTTATGTTTGAGTGACAAATGTCGGTCTACGGAGGTAAGCAAACCTCGACGTGATATTTCCGATCAAACCCGATCGCACCACAAATACAATCAAACAAGCGACAAGATACGTGAGGTAACTTAGGTAACATGGTGGTAGCTAGCCAAGCGGACATAGAAAATGCTCTACCACCAACCAAACCTAGCAACTGGGAATCGAACCTGGGACCTCTGGACTGCTAAGTCCAAGCGTGTAGCCACGAGGCCAAGGAGGCGGTTAAAATTTTTAAATGCGGTAGTAGGTTTGTTCTATCACTGATTTGTCTTTATTACCAAATGAACTAAATCCAAAACAGCGCGTATCGCTAAGTTTTCTTCTTAAATATACTCTGTAAATTCATATTAGACTTCGATTGCTGAAACATCTGTGTGACTCTCCTGCCCACCTCCTGCGCCGCGTGCAGGTTGGTGCTTCTCGGGAGATCCCGCGGCGACTCGCTACCGACTGAGATGACGCCTACATTGTGCAGTAATGCTTCTATCGCTGTTTTGTATTGTGATAACGCTGGAGCTTGGACACTTTCTTCTAATTTTCTGTAAACGAATTGATTTCTTTTCACATTTTCTTTAAACATATGTCGTAAACATAATGGCTTTAGAATACGATCACCCCGTTAGTAACGTAAAAAGCGCCTCCAAAAAAAGTAATCTATCAATGTGTTGAGGGAAATTTAACTACAGGTGAATATGACATGGTGACAAAATGGGTACATATTTTCGTCCTCGAGTGTACACGTTGCAGTATAAGTAGTAAAATACCAGTACCATAAAATTATACGCATGGAAGCGGATACCCGTATAAGACGATTCGTAAAACAAATCTTGAAATCGTCAACTATAGACCAATGTCCTTTTCAACCGACTTTAAAAAAAGGAGGAGGTTCTCAATTCGACGGGAATTTTTTTTAAATGTTTGTTACCTCAGAACTTTTTGACTGGGTGAACCGATTTGGATGATTCTTTTTTTATTTGAAAGGTGGTGCTTCCCATGTGGGCCCATTTCAATTTGGTCCAGTTCTGACAACGGCATCCATGAGAATACGATATAAATCTTAAATTTGTCTTAATAAACGTAGATTTTTAGGGCAATTGGTCTGTTTCCAGTTCTTTTTGAATGCACCACTTTCTGAGAAAATCAACAAAACCTAAATATGTACCCAGATAATTCTACCTCTAAGGGTGAACATTTTTAAGGCAGCTGAAGTCGGTTTTTAGCTGTCTTTGAACGCGTTATTTACTGTAAGCATCGATTCAATAAGAGTTTTAACGTAAAAAAAAACTTATATTCTAATTTAAATATATTTATTTTTAGAACATGGATCTGATGCTTAATCCCTGCACCTACAGTACCTTATAGTGGTACTTACCTAAGCGCAGGCAGTAGCCCTGGATGATGTCGACAGTGATGCACCGCTAGCTGGAGTCCCGGTGTCAGAGCGAGAATCCACTCGCTGCAGACTGCCTCCCTCTGGCGGGGGAGATGACAAAGCTCACACAGCATTGAAACAGCTGTAAATAGCAAACAAATTCATATATAAAATAACTAGCTTTTACCTGCGACTTCATAAGCGCGGGACTTCAGAAATTATCCTACGGGAATTACTTGCTCGATAGGGGTAGAAAGTAACCTTCATCCTTTTTTGACCCTTCAACTATTAGAGAAAAATCAAGACCGAAAGAGTCTCCGTTACGACGTGAGGAAATGACAACACTTCAACTCTATAAAAAAATCTTTATACTAAAGTGTTATTTTAATGTTAAACGCCTCTGTGGCCTAATGCATACACGCTTGGACGAATAATTCGATTCCCAATCGGTACTCAGTTTGGTTGGTGGTAGGGCTTATTATACATCCTGGCTAGCTACTACGATACCGAAGTCTGCTGCCCAACAGCAGCGTTAATAGCACTGTTGTGTTCCGGTATGAAAGGTAGCTTCAGGCTTCTGGGTGTCAACGATTATCATCTAACAGACACATAGTCACTTTTCATCTTGTGAAATGAAGGCCAAGTGCAAACTCATTTAAAATTGCTTGATAGAAAATGAATTACCTTTTTCCGAGACAGCATGATTATCCGCAGTGGGCAACACAAGCAACGAGACAGCCTCAGCGGCGCGCGCGGCCTCCTTCCCGCTGAGCGGGCGGGGCTCCCCCAGCAACTGCTCCATGGGGGGCCAGCACTGCGCCTCACACTCTAGCCCTCTGGTGATGCATGTACGTGTCAGGTTGCCCCAAGCTGTGATGGCCACTTCACGCACAGACCTGCAACAGTTTTGGTATCATTATTGTCAGCTGGAAAACGCTTGACCACAAATTCCCTTGATGCTATACTCGATTCACGATTAGTTTTAAAGACTTATTTCATAAGAATAACTACTAATATAAGTTAACATAGAAATGAAACTCCGCTCCGGACGCGTTCAAGGTCACGATAATCGCCTGTTTGGCGTTTTGTTACAACAAGTGAGTAATGGATTGCGTACGCACCCTCGCGCTCGCTCGTACACGTTGCGTCCGTATTAGTGTAATAATATAATAGCTATTCATATGCTTATGTGTTGTAGTTTTCATCGACCACGGCATACTGTATTTTAGCTGTCATCATCATCAACAGCCTATATATGTCGCCACTGCAGGGGCTCAGGCCTACTCTCCTACAGAGAGTGTATGTGCCATAACCCACCTTGCGGGTGCAGTGCGGATTGGTAGACTACACACACACCTTTGAACATCTTCTCGGGGGTGTGCAGGTTTCCTCACCATGTTTTCCTTCACCAAAAAGCCAATGGTAATGATTTTATAATTCGTACATAAATTCCAAATAATAAATTGTAACTCATTGTAAATGCTGAAGGAATATCCATAGTATTTTTGTTTGATTCGTCTACGTCTAAAAATTTCACTATTGAAGTGACAATAGGCTAGTTGACTAAATTTGAAAACTTGGCTAATTATATACTTTAATATCTATTTTATCCCAAAAAAACTATATTTTAAAGAAAAATCAATATTTACATTACGTATTTTGTATTTTAAAAAAGCCATTTAGATTTCCCTCGAAAACGCTGAATAGTGTCATGGCGTCTTGAATGACGTCACAGCTCGCGAAATAACCTGCTCTGTGATATGAAAACGTCAACAACAACAATGATGTTTTGCGAGGCGTGACGTCACACTTTCTTGCGCCGCGTTCTTCGTGTTCGTTGTCACGTGACCTAATGCCTATTTTTTTCGAATTCATTTTCTAAAAATATTAATAATCTTTAACTTTTTTGAGAAATATACTAGTTTTTTCTTATCTTCGTCTCCTCATTTATAATTAGAAACTATAAACCAAGCAATTTGTTATTAGTGGAAACAGGCCTATACTTTAGTACCAATAAGATAGGCTTCAAAGTTATACCATAAAATATTTGACACAACAGAGGTACACTCGATTACAAAAATATGTATCCACTTTTGAACCATGTCACATTCACTCATGCTGGTTCCTATGTAGTGTGGTGAGTGAAATGTCAATGTGACATGGTTCAAAAGTTGATACATATTTTGTACTCGAGTGTACAGAAGAGTCGCCTTGCTAAAATATTCAAATCGAGACTCTTACGGTACGACACAATGGAGCAATCCAATCGCACAAAAATTATACACACTCTCTTTCTATCGCATAACTCCATCTCTACACAGTAAAACCACTCTGGGGTGACAGACAGCGCGGCAGTAAGTATACTCTCGTGTAAGTGCCTAACGAACTACGCCTCAATACGTGAGAGGAAATCAGCCAAAGGATAGTAAACGTACGTGTCCTCGTCGTTAAGCAGCGACACTACGGTAGGAAGCAGGTGTCTCTCGACGCACTGCTCGGGCACTTCGGACACGTTCACCAGCTCCGCGAGCAAGTTCGCAACGAACATCCGGATCGACGCGCCGGTCGCGTTCTCGCAGCTGCTGGCCACGACTGAAAATAAAATCGACTTTTCTTTAGCTCAGCTACATCTTTACGAGACTAGCTAATACTTCACCAATTCTATTCAGTGAAAGAGATATTAGTAAACAATTAATAAGTCATATTAATGTTTCTTTATTTTAGTTATTTCTTGAAATAAAGCCACAACATAATACAAAACTACACCATTACGTTTTCAGATATTTTTGTAGTGTTTAAACAATCTTAAAATAGCAAAAGGTTGTATTTTGACAGGAGTCTAGCCAAGACTACATAATTTCAAAATGGTTTTATTGCATTTTTCTAGTGTCTCTTTCACGCGCATAGGTTTTTACGTAAGGGTATCTCTGGCCATCTATTCTGTAGTAATATAAGGTTAGAAAAAAGCTCTGAAAGAGTACAAAAACTTCACTCACATTCTCTAAGGTGTTGCAAATATGAATTAAGTGTGTCCGGTCTATTATTAGCCACCCACTTGAGCGGGATTGAGAAGATCTTCACTGGGAGACCTCTGATACTGCTATACACTACCCATCTGAAATATCATGATGAAAAACAATAGTAACAACTTAACAAAACATCTTGGAATTTGTGTTGACAATAAAATAAAATAGGACCACGCGAGACTACGTCACATCTGATGTTATGTGACGGCCCCATCACATATACCATGGTATGCTTTGGTCTTACAGTGCGTTTCACTCACTAGTTGTACGCTATGGATAGAAACGGTAAGTGATAAGTAATCTTATCTATCTATATATAAAAGCTAATTTTAGTACGTTAGGACATAGTTTTCTCTATCACCACCAACTGCGATCAACTTCCCGTTGGGGTAGTGAGTACCCCTTGTTCTCCTGCTGAAAGTAAGGGATGGTCGCGATAGGTGGAAGTGGGTGGTTGTGTGTGGCAAAAATGTGAAAAATATATATCTGTCCTTGTCTAACACATGTCTAAAACTTCACATGAGTGAAGAAGTTCACATGAGAACTTATGAAAAGTTCTGAAAATTTCTGTAATGATCAAGAAAGATTACATTTGCTATACGTTTATGCCAAAATAAATGTCCACCCGTGCGAAGCCGGGGCGGGCCGCTAGTTTTAATTATTTAAAAAAAACTGTTTTTTGACCGAGTGAGCGAAGCGAACAATGGTCTCCCCTTCCGCTACTAGGGAACTAGGAAATCGTGAATAATAATAATAATGACATAAGCTGGAAATACCAATTAATTTATTCTCATTGCCATCTGGGTGAATTAATAAAGATAGGGATTTATAGAGCACCAGGAACCATCTTCTCATCACAAAACTAACTAATATGGCTAAAACTAATTAATATGTTCTATGTGGCGCAACTACATCTTAGCGATAAATCTGTACTAGGTGTTGTTTATTCCTTAATTTCGTCGATATTTAAAAAGAACTGACTGGCTCTGTGGGGCAAAGTATGTGCTCGCGAGGTCTACAGTTCACAGAGCCACTAGTTTACATCATTTTAACAATTACGTATTCCTCCTCAACATTTGTTATTAGTATTTCTCACATCTAATGATATGTGTCTACTATATAAAAAATCGCGTGTTAAAGATGACACAAGACTTACTTCTGCAAAAACTCTCCGATTTGAGCCTCGTCATCCAACGCTGGCAACACCGTTGTCAAATAGACGCCGACAACCACTGTACTGTCCACATTGACAGTGTGAAGTTTCTCCATTCTCTGTTCCAAATCCAATATCATCTCCAATAGCATCGGTTTGAGTATGTGTGCAGTGAAGTTAGCTGCAAAGTTATCCGTGTAGCTGTTGAATAGGCTTAGTAAGAGCTCGTATATCGCCGAATGGTTGAGTAGTTTGCTATTTGTTGCTATATCTAGAATTTGTTTCACTCTGGAATAGAAAAGAATGGACGTTTATTACACAGTGCAATAGTACGCGTCGTGTCTTTACTGTTTTCCCAGATGCTTTCTTGAATGAATTGTTATCCTTAAAGAAATTTTTGGCAGACCTTTCAAATGTGTTTTGATGCTAAATATAAATTTTCATTCTTTTTAATGTCATCATTTTTGTCAATTATCATGTTAAGTTATTTATGAAATTCACTAGAGATTGAAACATGTAAATGATAAGATTCTTGCGGGGCGGGTTGGTGATAGGAGTAAACTACATATGTTAGATGATCTTCAGGAGGCTGGCGCCCCTCCCCCACATGAAGAGATAGGGTGGTTTTATTCTAAGCCTTCCACACGTCAAAAATACTTACAAATTAATAAACCAAGTCAACTCTGCCCATCGCACATCAGGCTTCTCCTTGAGTAGAGTGTTCATGGCTAACAACAATATCTTGGCATCGGCATCGTTCACGTAGCACTGCAGATCTAGGAAGTATTCCTGTTCACCCTCCAGCGGGACCTCTTGTAAATTTATCTTCGTATCACAGTTGTTTACAGTCACCTCTCTAACTATTTGTACATTGGCCACGTGGGCCAGTTTCCCTAATACTAATTCACGCATAATCTCTAAGTATAGTGCCACATTCCGCCAGTCATTTTCTGAGCTCGCCTTTTGTAAATTCGTCGCGGCTCTAGCACACAGATCGGTTGAGAATTTACCTGAAAATGTTTTCAACATCAACATCGAATGCACAAGTCCACGATGAAAACGATTGGTGGAAAACAGTTAAAAATATGTCATTTCGTAAAACTTATCCTACTGTCAAGTTTAAGAATATCTTTACAGGTTTCAAACAACACATTCACACGCTGAATTGTTCGAACTATTGTTCTATAAAAATAATAAAAAATACTTTATGAAATGTAAGTTGAAGATTATAGGGAGTAAAGAAACGAAGAGTAAAAAGACATATTCTAGACCAGTGATTCTCAATTTTTTTCTCGACCAAGAACCACTTTGATTGTTCTGTTTGCAGGGACCACAAGGTTTAAGAATTATAAATCGTGGCTATGAAAATAAACTTCTCTTGACGCTCTTGGTTGGGACACACTGTGATAGACCAATGATCTTTATATTGTAAAGCCGAAACCTGCAATCTGCAATCAAATTACCTGCAATCAACGCACTCCTAGCTAAAACAGGAACGAAAATATTAACTGTATCCTTCACATTCTTCTCCACTGGGTCCTTTAAGAAGTTAAACATTATGTTCTCCAACTGGCCATATTTTTGATCAGCCACTGGACATATCAAGCAGGCAGACTTCAACCCCAAACTTCTGATTTCCGGTTCACTAGATTCACACATTAGTAAGACTAAGCTGAGAAGTAGTGACGTGCAGAGCTCAATTGGAACGTAAGGTGCAATTGCGACGCATATTTCACTTGCTAATATTCGTCTTTCGGCTGACTTTGATGCGAGCAATTCGGCTATCGTTGACAAAACTTCGCCGCTCCCTCCCCATTTTACGACGAGACACGTTGCTGGAAAAAAGGATAAATAGTTATTCAGGCAAAGGGTTGATCATATTTTCCAAACAATCGCTGTAACAGACTTGAATTAAACTTTAAAGATCATTAAAATAAAGTAAATAATTTGAAATTATATTAAGTGGACACTTAAGTTTTCATCCCTTGCCTGAAATAGTATTGGAACTAAGATATGTTTTACACACAAAGATAACTTCTATTCAGTCATGTGTAGTTGGTAATTTTTTGGGATCATAGATATTACAAGCGCATAGCTCCAAATATATTTAATAAATCGTGTTCAAAAAGAACTTTCACCGACTTCAAGTGCCCTGAAAGGATGCCATTGTCGGAACTGGACCAAATTGAAATGGGACCACATGGGGAGGACTAGCTTTGAACTAAAAAAAGAATCATCAAAATTGGTTCACCCAGTCGAAAGTTCTGGGGTAACATTTTCTGACAACATTTTAAAAAATACAATTTTTTGGAGTCGATTGAAAAAAAGGGTTTGGATTCATCTCATCTGATGGTAAGTGACTATAAGGCTATTAGATGTAAAGCTATTGCTTGTTCGTGCTCATCCAGAAGCCTTATGCCAATGAGGCACGCTTATATACCAAACAACAACAGTGCTATTAACATTTCTCACTGTTTTGCGGCAGACTTAGATAACATGATGGGACATCATAGGCGGACAAAGAAAATGATCTACCACCAACCAGAGTACCGTTATGTATCCTCACTGTGAATCGAATCCAGACATTCGGATCGTAAATGCAAGCTTGTAGTCACGAGGAAACGAATGAGGCTAAAACGGTCAACCGCAAATAATGACCGACATATTATCATCAGGTTTAACCACGAGTACATTACATATGTAAACAGTACAAAGCGACCTCGCATGTAAATTGTTTGAAAGTTTACTTATAACAAGGCATATAAATAAATTAGGAACTCGACTACTACATATTTGATCATGAAACTACTGTAGGATACTTTCCGAAGTCACGCGCACGAAGTCACAAATCTAGTATAACAGTCCAAGTAAAAGGTATTCCATGCGGACAAAATCATTGGCAGAAGCGAACCAGACGAGCAAGGCCAACAACACGAGATAAAATACGTAAACAATCGGACCGTTACTGAGTTACATTGAGATAGCGAGCGATCATTATCTCTGTCCTTATCTCTCGTACGCAATAATGGCGTCAGTTGGTTGACGACAGCTACCGTTGCGTGATTCGTGGTACAGGAAAGCGGTCAGTACCTGTTGTCAATACTTGGTCTGCCATTTTGTGAACAAGTTCATTTCTGTTTGGCATGCGTCCTAAGTGATACGTATTTTTGTGCTAATTTTTTGTTATAAAGATTTATACAGAGCTAATACAGACGAAAACGCTTAGAATAGGGATTTTAAAATATGTATATAATTTATTCAAATAGAAATAATTTGAAACCCTGAAGGTTTGATTACGTTCTTTTCGAATCATTAGCCTTACTTAAGTATAAAATATTTTCGTCCCAGTAAAAGGAAGGAGATTCCATGCGGACGAACTCGTTGGCAGAAGCTAGTATGAAATATAATCAGTATAACATACCAGCGCAGATAGCTTTTGCGTCGTGCTTCGAGGGGCGTTTGACGAGCGTCAGCAGTGCGTGTAGAGTGCGTGCCCGGCGCGGGTCTCCGGGCGGGAGCAGCGCCGCGCTCGCTGCGAGTAACGCGGCGCACTCGCAACGACGCGCCACCAGCGTGTGAGGCGTTATCTGGAATTCGTAGTTAATGATATTACTACATCTGAACATGCAGATGGATCAATGGTTTAGATTAATATAAAGGATGTTAATAACAATAAACTTATGAAAAGTAAACTTTTTATGAAAGCATATTAGGATCTTAATGACAATATTTTAATAACCTTATGGTTTAATGGCTCAAGTTCTTAGAATAAAAAGAATAATAGAATAAAGCAAAAAAAATAGCCGTGGAGTTTCATACGCCCTTCAGTCTTTTCAAATGCTTTTCCAAAAGTGGCAGTGGATTTAGTTCCTTCAAAAAACTGTTTTTGTTAGTGATGCCGTTTGTTTATTCTTCCTTTCTGTCGTACCATATAGAAATTAAATGTTGTTAATTGGTAATAACATCACTTGAATGGGCTTATTCGGCTAATTTAAAAAAAAATGGGTGAGTTAGATAAATATTTATTGTTTCTTACCCTTGGTAAAGTGTCAACCACTAAAGTGAGTAATCCGGGCAAAGAAATGGGTTTGTCGTTGTTCACTAATTCTGATAGAAGGTCATTCGACAGCGGCTCGTTTTGGTTCAGTGTCTCACTGCACCAGTTCAGTATTGACACCTTCAAGCTGTTAGGTAGGCCGCTGGAAAAAAGTAAACATTTTAAGTGATATAATATCAGACGCTGGTGATGCTTCTTATTATATAAAATAAATAGTTAAACTTTGTAGAATACCCCACACTATTTGAATAAAATAAAAGTTGGGAAAGTAATTGTAGTGACAATAACTTCCCACCGCCACAATATAAATTGTGTCTGCAACTATTGTTAGTACGAGTATTATGCAAACTTGCTACATAAAACGGTTGGGATCATAAAAGCACGACAACGATATCATACTTGTGATATGGCCATTGGCCAGCTGTAAGGACATTTTAAATAACGACACAGTAGTAGTAATATGGCTAGCTGTACTGTACGACCTTTTGATGACACAGTATTTGTAATATGACTATCTGTACGACCTTTTGCACTGACGACACAGTACGTGTAATATGACTATCTGCACGACCTTTTGATGACACAGTATTTGTAATATGACTATCTGCACGACCTTTTGATGACACAGTATTTGTAATATGACTATCTGTACGACCTTTTGCACTGACGACACAGTACGTGTAATATGACTATCTGCAAGACCTTTTCATGACACAGTATTCGTAATATGACTATCTGTACGACCTTTTGCACTGACGACACAATAGGTGTAATATGACTATCTGCACGAGATTTTGATGACACAGTATTTGTAACATGATTATCTGTACGACCTTTTGCACTGACGACACAGTAGGTGTAATATGACTACCTGCACGACCTTTTGATGACACAGTATTTTTAATATGACTATCTGTACAACCTTTTGCATTGATTACACAGTAGGTGTAATATGGACAGCTGTATCGCCATTATGCAATGACGACGTAATAAATTCATTTTTTTTAAAATTCTTTATTATGCTTAAATGTTGTACATATCGGTCAATATAGCGTAATATGGCTAGCTGTACAATATTTTGCAACAGTGGATCCCTTCTCATAATAAGATTCCCTTGTTTAACTTACCTATCTATCCACATTTCTTTACTACAGGTCTCCATGCTGCTATACTCGTAGGGCACCCGGGTCCACTCACCCGCGTCGTTTATACTGAGTGTCTCGTCCAGTGTTGTGACACTGCCGCGACGAAGAGGCGAGTCTCTAACGTTGACGTCGCTCATTCCGACGGGGTCGAACGAACTGGTGTTCGAGCCCTCTTTTCTTGTTCTGTGGTAATTAAACAAATCAAGATAATTTTGAATGTAGCTTTGTAACATATACTAGGTGTTATTTCTAGTCCCAGTATTGCGTTTAGTTTTATTTTAATTATTTCTATATTTTTGGGTTTTATATGCCTATTTAAATAAATTATGATCATTATTATTCTTTGCGACAGTTCACCGATTAAATAGTTCACTCGTTGGTTCAAGTTATTTGGTTGGTTCGTTGACAATGGTTGGTGTAGCTCTACTTTTAATGTTTGTGTATTCGTTTTCATAATCTTTTTCCGGGAATACATCCACAACTAAACATAGGCCTCCCCTATGGTACGCCATAATGACCAGTCCCAGCAGCTAGCTCCCGGTGACCACTATCAAGTATTCGGTATATCAAGTACTTGTTAGCCAAGATTGGCTGCCCGCTACATTAGTGCGGGAGCTAATGTAAATCTGTATATTTGGAAAATAAACACATATGTATTTTATATGTGTATAACTGACTTGTCTGATTGTTATACACATACAAAATGTTTATTTTCTAAATATACTAGCACTCCTTCCATTCGACCTAAACAGTCACGCACTGCCGTGGAACGAACTAACGAAAAATATTCAGTGTAGTAATGAATAGTAAAATTTAATTTAAAACTTACAGGCCACCATTCTTCTCATTGTCGATCATTTCAAACTGCTCCGGAGTGGCGCTGTGTGTAGAATTATTACTACCATAATAATTTTCAGCCGCCGTACTTGTTATAGGCATCGCTTCCGTTGTCATTTGGTTGACACCTTGCATTTGGTTTACATTTTCTATTATAGTTTCGTGTTGCGGTTTCACTTCAGTCATTTGTAGTTCTAAGCCCTTGTGCTCTGTCGTGGGACTCGTAAGAGAATTCAGACTGACTATAGCAGCGTCATATAGTTTCTGAAAATTTAACTTTTCCGTCTCTAGAGCTATTATTTTCTGTTTGAGTAGTTCTATTTCTTCAGCTTGTATCAGGAGCTGAAAAATTATTAAAATTTATCACAGGGTCGGATATCACGTATTAGCAGATTATTCAACTCAGGGAATCTCGAGCATAAGAAAGGATTCTTAACTCCTCTGAATGCAGGGAGGAAGTTCAGAGTTCCCGATCGAAGGTGTTAAGACTAGAATCCTGAGTACAGTGAGGGACTCAAACTCGTCTAAGACAAAGACAGCTGCTATCCACATGCTTGGATTAGACATCTAGTGGGTGGTAGGTCTGTCATGGGTAAGGGTAAGCAGCGTTTACCTATGTATCAACATTTTCCTGTGATTATCAATCCAATGGCAAAGCCAGGTTATTATGGCAAATCTCCCCATATAATACTCATACGTCGTGACGATCTACAACCCGTTTACTATAAGTTTGGACTTGGCGTTGATGAAGTCACTGCGACGTTATGCGAACCGTACTGAGGCAACAGGACGACCGCGAAGAGTCGTCACATTCCAGCGAGGTCCATTCTTTCGGTAATCGTGTTATATTACGATGTGGGCACCAATACAGTAAATGTAGAGCGCCATCAATAAATACCTCGTGTTTCCATTCAGTCTCATAATCCAGTGTTGTCTGACAGCTTACGCACACACCTTCATCATCAGTCTGACACTTCATGTCTATCGTATCCATGTCCATTTCAGTTGACGCATCAGCTTTGGGTTTATTTAAGGCACCAGTGTTACCTCTGAAGAGGCAGACCAGACCAGCTGGCCGCGGCATGTTTAGCCCTACATCATCCCAGTCTTCGAACTCCTGGAGATTTTAATAGTTTAAATTTTATATATAATGACCATTATGTCAAAAATGTACACAAAAAAGATTGTACACATAATACATATAGAGTTATCCATCAGATTATCGAGAAATGAGCTGCTTATTTTTATAACTGTGAAACTACATTTTCTCTAGAACTTCAGATTTTTAAAGAATCTAGAGTCTTGATGGCACAGAGAGTTGTCCAATATATTTGTTAGGTGACAAGCGACCGACCGCCTAGAAAAGTTCGCGGGGAGTTGGATAAAAGAGTCTGGGTATTCGTACACATGGCTACACATCAAGCTATAGATTTTCAGTATACGCTGACTTCGCACTGAATGTACTAACGCACGATGCTGGTTCAGCTTACACTGGAAATGTATATCTTGACCTGTAGCCGTGCGTACCATGGGGGAGGCCTATGTTCAGTGCAGGCAGTGAACGTTTCCTGTATGATAATGATGACACGCATAATGCCAGTAGCTTCACTAAATAGTCATGTAAATTCTATTCAAATGCTATATTAGCAATAATCTAGTCAACATTGGTAAGTAAACTTTTCCAAGGTCAATAACAATCGTTATTAATTATTACAGTGAATATATTCCGGTATTTCCCTCTTGGTCGCACAATTACAACTAAACTCGTGTAAAATGAAGACACACGTCGCGGGGCTGTGAAAGAAGTGCCGATATCTATTTTTACTAGCTTTCGCCCGCGACTTCATCGGCGTGTAGATCGTAATGTATCCTATGTCCTTTTCTAGCCTTCAAGAACTTTTCTGACGAAATTACTATTATTGCTGTTTCTTTCTTATTAATTACACACCTGTAAGTTGCCTGTAAGCTGGTACTACTTAAAAATAAATAGTAAAAAATTGAACGTTGTCTACTGATTAAAGGCCCATATCATCATCAAAATATGTTTTTTATTCTTGAGGGGCATGCCGTAAGGAGATTGACTGACTGATTTTCTATGTCAGCCTATTTTACCTCAGTCAGCTGCTAAACAGCAGTGGGCAGCCAAGTTTCACTGTTGTGTTCCAGTATGAAAGGCTACAGAGCTAGAGCCTCATTAGATACCATCCAACGGTCCTTACCATCAGGTGGCCATGCATAAAGGCCATGCAAATTCATCATACATTTTAAAAAAGATATAAATGTGACTCCATCCATAAAATAAGTGTGTGTCACAAAGTTACCTGATCAGGGTTTTCATCAGAGAATGTGATTGAAGTGAGCTTGTATCCTTGAAGCAACAGGTACTCATTGATTAAAAAGTTTAGGGCTCTCTTTTCATGCGACATCAGAGATCTTTGATCAAATGTGTTTTTTGAGGATTTGTCCAGTGCTGATTCCCCATCTGAAATCATTTTAAAAATAAGTATTTAATACAGACCAAACCTGAATGCAAATTGTACACTCAAGTACAAAAATATGTATCCACTATTGAACCATGACTCGTGCAAAAGTGTATACATACTTTTGTACTTGAGTGTACATTTAATCACACTATTCTAGCTTTTGCCTGAGAGTTCATCTGCATGGACTTAAGAATTTATCTCATGGGGACTACTAGTTTGATTGAGATAACTTTTTCCAACCTTTCAACTATTCCTATACAAATTGTGTTATGTATTATTATTTATAGCTTTATTTTCCACTTAACAGTTACAAAAATAAACATCTAATTTTAATATTTTTTTCAATTTCCTTCCTTTCCACCTTTCCCTGTCTTTGGCCTTTTTTTATTATGTCATCGGCCCATCTCTTCTTGTCTTCCCACATTTCTTTTTCCATTTGGGCCCTGCTATTTAGTTGTTTGGTAAGTCCATCTCTTATCTTGGTACCTTTGACTTGGACTTTTGACAAGTGCTGTAGTAGTTGCAAGTCTGTATACATAACAATAAAGTGTAAACATTTTAGTGTTATGTATACATACAGCTAATGACTAAGGATATTATAATTGTATTACCTAATATTAAATAAATACATATCTGAGTTGATATCTACACTATGTAGTGTTTAACATAATCTAAATAATTCTTAACAGTTATTGCAGCATATTATTTAATTAAATATGCTTGATATGTTCGGAACATGCCAAACCGTAAAAATTTCTTTTCTGAATTTCAATTCTGTTAATACAATTTACACATTCATATAAAACTATTAACAAATCGTTAGTTTAGTATAGAAGGAAAAATAGATCATAAACATGAAAGTGACAAGTTGATAAAGTAGAAACAAGAAAAGTCAACAAACTATGAAATTGGATTAAGTTTATTGAGGCAATTAGTAAGGGTGGACTGTGCAGTGACATGCAGGACGTACGAACTACATGCCCAAATAAAAAAAAGATTTATGAATATTATTAAATGTGAAAGTGAGTTTGTTTCTTGGTATGTCCTTCTTTTATGTCATAACAGAGAGTCAGGATGTATTGATTTTGTATATTTTTATAGTTGAAAGGACATAGCCTACTATTTATCCTGATCAAGCATGTAGTTTTGTGAGATAATTTCTGAAGTAGCAGGAAAAAAAAAATTGTCTTTTTTAAATTCAACTTGCTTTTTGATGTAGAGAACAGACTAACGTTTTCTAATCCCAATAAGCTACACATAACAGTAAAATATATTTATATGCATATAAAAACCATAACATGTATTATTACCAGCAACCTGAGTAAGATTAGCCCTCAAAGAGTTGATAGTCTCTCTCGCCTTCCGTAATTCAAACTCTAGTACTGCTACATCATTGCCACTGCCTCCCCTGTCACCCCCACCATCTTCTGAGTATCTGGCGGTGTCTAGAGAGTCTAAAGTGGCTTGGCTGGGTGAACGGTCTATGGAAAAAGAATATGTTATATGGTGATCTGTAAAATTACTTCACCAAAGAGTTTCTAGGCTAGTTTTTAGGCTACAAATGATGGAGCAGGTGTAGGGATCTGAATGTAGAACAGCAACATTATTGCAGGAAAGGATTCTTTAGGCTCATTACACTAAAAGATCTAGAAAAATAGTCTGACATACCACCCCAGACCTGATGCATGCATGAAGTTTTCTCAAAATGTTTCCATACACTGTCATGCCGGTAGTAGTAAAAATTTTTAGGGTTGTAAAATAAAATGGCAAAGAGCCTTATTGTGCATCTGGCAGGTTTCAGCAACATAACATCAGATGCGCCTATTTTATGTGATAGAAAGATTTTGTGTTTCGGATGTATATGTGTGTACAGTTTTTGTGGCACGTGTTTTTTCAACTTTAAGTTAAAACAAAACAAAAAATTCCCCCCTAAATTATTGAAGTTTGCTGAGCAAAACAAAATAATTAATGGTGACAGTTTATGTAAATATTACTGGAAAAATGAATATCCAATAAGTACACAATATTTATACAAAACAATTTAGTTCAGTCTCATTAGCTTAGGCATCTGGGGCACACTTACCATGGCCTTTATTGTCACTTACCATCAGGTGAGAGGAAAGCCAAGTGCAAAATCCATCAAACATAAAATAATTATAGAACATGTGTTGGTCAATATACTTCTTACTATAATATTACTAACTATATAGTTCCCATTAAATAATAATTAAAATCAGAGCTCATTTATAGTATTAACATATACTCAACCCAAGAAAACAAATAATTGGTCCCCTGAGTTTCTTTATATAAAGAGTTTACACTGTATATTATGGTTTTAAAATAAATAAACAAAGTACTTACGCATTCCACCAAACTCGGATGCCCTAGAAACATGCTGTTCAAAGTTACCAGGATTAGAAAAGAACTCTCTCAGTTGTGGTAACTCTCTGCCACTCTCCACAAGCTCGGTATGCAGTTCTAATGCAGATAGGAAATAGTTATCCTTAAGCAGCTTAGTAGCTATATCCTCGTAGCTTAAATGCGGTGCTGTGAAAGAACTCTCCTCCATGTCCTTATACGGATTCATGGTGTTGAAGTTGTATTATCAATTACATCACAAACCCTCAGTTCTTTAAATACACTTCACAACATTTATTGGCAGTCTTCTTTAGATAGGGCGTATCTTTTATAACGGTATGCTTTGTGACTTTGTGATGCTATGGTATGTTATTCCTTCCACTACAAAACAAAGTGATTTTATCGGCGATAGCTCCAAGTTTTGACGTTTTGACAAAACAGAATGAATGAAGTAAGTTGAATGAATTGACATATGGGGCATTTCACGTCAAGCGGACAACCAAAAAAAAGTGAGGTCCCGAATTTTGTTTATACTCTGGTCAGTTATACTTCTAAAAGACGTGGATGTGTACACCCAATTTTTTTTTCGTATGATCATTTATTGCTGAGTTATGAGCTTTTAAAAATTTACTAAGAATGAAGTCATAAATTTTTGGATACTTATTATCGTTATCAGCTAATTTGTAAAAAACACTAAAAAGTATTGTTTCTTATAGTAAAAAAGTTAAAGTTTTTAATTTTTTTGTCGAATTCTAAATTTGATTTTTTTTACGTATAGTAAACCGGAAGTGAAAATTTCAAATCGATGTTTAAGTAACTTCGACACTTTTTTAAAAAAAAAATTTTAACTTGAATTAAAGCTTTAAATGTACTAATTCTTCACAAAAAAAATTAAAACGTGATCGCCAATAGTTTAAGACTTAGAGCACATAGAGTACATACACATAGGTATGAGCACTTTCTAAGCAATCGAGTTTATGTGCTAACATGCTGAAATACTACGCTTTTAATATTTTATTCCTTTATTCTAGCATGAAAAATAAAAATTAAACGATTTTTTTTAAATAAAACGTAATTAACAATATAAATATACGCATTTGTTATAATAATGACAAGTTCATACAAAATAGTATTTCAAAAACTGTGATACGAAGGTGAAACACACCAGTAACGCCATCTCATAGCTACAATAAGTGTCACTAACAAATACAATATTAATTGTCGTTACTTGCTAGAAAGAGACAGCTATATGACGCTGAACTGTCTCGGTAATGTGTAAAAATCCGTTATTTTTAGTTGAAACTTTGACTGCTTATCAACTGGACGCGTTACTATTTCCTAATTGTTTTTTAATATGGCTCCCTATGGTGATCGGTGTTTTAATCCGTTTCTCTTGACTCGTCATAAAAAAGGTGTGAAAATTAGAAAAATATCTAAATTATTAAGTGAAAAGTGGACAATTTCGCCTGATGTTTATGTGTGTGAGTCGTGCAGGAAACGGCTGTTACGTGAATCCCCTTAAGAATCCCCTTCTGTCTGCGTTGCAATGTGTTGGTACTTGTCTTCCGGAATGAAAGCTTCATCTTTGGTAGGTTGTGAATTATCACTTGATGCCTGACTTGATTGTGACTGGACAATATTTGCCTCTGAAGGGGATTCACGTAACAGCCGTTTCCTGCACGACTCACACACATAAACATCAGGCGAAATTGTCCACTTTTCACTTAATAATTTAGATATTTTTCTAATTTTCACACCTTTTTTATGACGAGTCAAGAGAAACGGATTAAAACACCGATCACCATAGGGAGCCATATTAAAAAACAATTAGGAAATAGTAACGCGTCCAGTTGATAAGCAGTCAAAGTTTCAACTAAAAATAACGGATTTTTACACATTACCGAGACAGTTCAGCGTCATATAGCTGTCTCTTTCTAGCAAGTAACGACAATTAATATTGTACTTGTTAGTGACACTTATTGTAGCTATGAGATGGCGTTACTGGTGTGTTTCACCTTCGTATCACAGTTTTTGAAATACTATTTTGTATGAACTTGTCATTATTATAACAAATGCGTATATTTATATTGTTAATTACGTTTTATTTAAAAAAAATCGTTTAATTTTTTATTTTTCATGCTAGAATAAAGGAATAAAATATTAAAAGCGTAGTATTTCAGCATGTTAGCACATAAACTCGATTGCTTAGAAAGTGCTCATACCTATGTGTATGTACTCTATGTGCTCTAAGTCTTAAACTATTGGCGATCACGTTTTAATTTTTTTTGTGAAGAATTAGTACATTTAAAGCTTTAATTCAAGTTAAAAATTTTTTTTAAAAAAAGTGTCGAAGTTACTTAAACATCGATTTGAAATTTTCACTTCCGGTTTACTATACGTAAAAAAAATCAAATTTAGAATTCGACAAAAAAATTAAAAACTTTAACTTTTTTACTATAAGAAACAATACTTTTTAGTGTTTTTTACAAATTAGCTGATAACGATAATAAGTATCCAAAAATTTATGACTTCATTCTTAGTAAATTTTTAAAAGCTCATAACTCAGCAATAAATGATCATACGAAAAAAAAATTGGGTGTACACATCCACGTCTTTTAGAAGTATAACTGACCAGAGTATAAACAAAATTCGGGACCTCACTTTTTTTTGGTTGTCCGCTTGACGTGAAATGCCCCATATATCCTCTTTGTGAACTCGCCCACAGATATACCTATAATAACGCAGCGAGTGATTCTTGATTATATCCGCTTTGACACTGACTCTTGTAGTTGCCATAAATATCAAGAATTGAATTGAATTGACACTGACTCTAGTTTGACAGATAATAATTGTATAGTTTGATTATGATTTCAAAATTTTCGTGTTTGTTAATTTGAATTGTTGTTAATCTCTTTGTTGTAATTGGCGTCGAATCTCTTTGCGTGTTTTTGACAAATTTTTATCTATAAAATGCAAGGAAAGCCATAGTCGTATGATTTCAAACCACTTTCAAACAAATAATAAGGTTTTGGTCGTAGTGGCATTTTTTTGTTTTTAACTTCCAACAAGAAGTGATAAGGTATCCATTGGATATTTCTTTATATCTGGTATCTTTCTGGTGGATTCCCTAATATTACAATGAGTGAAACTTATTTTGATTTGAAAATGAAGCTAGAAGAACTTGGATATAACAATAACTTTCCGATTGAAGCCGTTCCTCTAGTGGAATGTTTACTTGCAGACTTGGTGCAAACCACACGAAGTTTGAAGCATTATATGACCCTTGCGAAAGAAACGATTAAACAGCGTGATTCTCTTCTTCTAGAAGTCGAACCTTACCGAAATGATAATGCTAGGCTTATTCAGGAGAACAACCGCCTACATAGAGAGAGTATAGAACTGAAGGAGGAAAATATTAAGCTTAAAAAGGAAAGTAAAAGAAAAATGAAATCATTGACTGATGAGTTAATGAAAAAAGACAATATGATCTCAAAACTACAGCATGATGTTAGAGATATGAGTCTGAGAAGTTTGTGTGCCGAAACTCTTAGCAGTCGCAACAAGAGCCGAAGAAAAGATGCTGGTGACAATACAACATCTAAACAGTGCCTCTGTAGTGAGAAAAGAGGTCCTGATGGTGATTTTGTAGAATTGACAAAAAAACTAGAAGCATTAGATGAAAAACTAGAAGAAGTGTGTGATGAGAACAATTTATTGAGAAGTCAAGTTGATAACAGGGACAGTGAAATTGTTAGGCTTAACATGTTGTTAGAAGGTGGTAGACCTTTAACTAATATAAATAGAGAAAACAATACATATGCAGATAATAGAGTTCAAGATTTGAAAAAAATAGTACTTGATTTAGAAGCTTCAAATGAACTCCTGAAAAAAGAAATTGATGCAGGACTACAAAAACAACATGAAGCAATGTTCCGAGCATTGTCTCTAGCTGACAAAAACAAATGTTTGGAGGATGAGTTAAAAAAAGTTGAAGAGTTGGCATTAAAAGTAGAAGATGATTGTAATAAGCGATTAGCTGAGGTAACCAATCAAATGAAAGATCTCCAAAAGTCAGTGGCAACCCTAACCACAGAAAAAATTGAATTAGAAAAAGAACTTTCTAATCATGTGGACTGTTTATCATTGCAGTATAAACTTAAAGAATCACAAAGTGAATTAAATATAGCAATAGAAAAAAATAAATCATTACATAAGGAGATATCAGATTTGAAACAACTTAATAGAAGATTACTAGATAAAGCAACACTAACAGATATGGATCTAAATGGTAAAGAAAGCATCGAGTTAACTGAAAATGTAAAACGAAAATGCCCTAGTAGAGAAGAAATGCATGACATCCTTGAAAAAGAGAGGAAAAAGTATGAGAAACAAATAAGTAAAGTACAATATCAGTTAAATGAAACAATAGAAATGTTCAATAAACATATGTCAAATCATAGAAGCAAAGATATAAGCAGGAATGGCAGCAGTTCCCCACCAAATGACTTTATCAGAGAGTTGCACAATAAATTGTGTGAATGTGAGCAAACCATTCTTATGCTGCGAAAGGAAAAAAAAGAACTTCAAAGTAAAATAATTAAGAAAGATGTAGATTGCAATCAAAATTATAAAGATATTATTAGCCAATTGAATGCAGAGAATTTGGAATTATCAAAAGAAAACATTTTACTTAGCCAACAATTAAGCCAGTATAAAGTTTCTAGAGATATGAATAACAGAGGAGATCATATTAATAATGGCAATAAAGTCGAACAACTTCAGAATGAAATAGGTAGTTCAGCAAAAGAGATACAAATATTACGTAAGGACAAACAAGAATATATTTCTAGATATAAGGAAGCTACAGAATTGGCTGACAAGTTCAAGAGAGATTTGGCAATGAAACAAAAAGAAATTGAACATTTGCAGGAAGAAAATTGTTCATATAAAATGACCAGTCGAACTGGAAAAGCATCAACTGATCATTTGAAGGATGAATGTAACTTTTTAAGAGAACAGATAAAAAGAATGCAAACAGATGTTATAAAAGAAAAAACCTTGGCTAGTCAAATAAGAAACATACAGTTAGAAACAGAAAGGAGTAGCAGTGAAATACAAAATGAGTTGTTGTGTACACAGAAAAAGCTAGACTTATCGAAAGACACAATTGATACACTAGAAAAGAAATGTAAAGATTTACAATCTGAAATAATGTCATTGAAAAATGAAAAATCAAATTTATTAGAAAATATTAGAAAAATGGACCAAGAACGTGATAAGCTAGTTATTGAATTAGATAATAAAACGGAAACTGTTAGTGTTCTAGAAAATAAGCTTAAAGCTCAAAGATACGATATCAATTCATTAGAAGGTGAAATAGTCGACCTCAAAAGGAAATTAAATATTAGTAAAATAAATGACCATAAAATAGTCGATTTTGAGCAGCAAATATTATTTTTAAATAGTGAGTTATCAAGATTGACACAACAAAATGATACAGTAATTATGGAAAATAAACGTTTACAAAATAGCTTAGGTGATGCAAATGGTACACTAAAAATTACAAAAATTGAACTTGAAAAATCTAAAAAAGAAGTTGAAGGACTGAAACAGCAGTTACAACATTATGTAGCAGAAGTGAGAAGAATTGAGGAACTGTTGTCACAAAAAGAGGCTGAACGATCTGACATGCTAGAACAGTTTGCTAGTCTCTCAGTAGAAGCAAACATTTTAGAAAATACTAACCATTCTCTAGAAAGTGCATCAGCTTCTAAGACAGCTCAGTTACAATCATACATCTCCAAGATTCAGGAACTAGAATCAGAAGTTTCAGAAAAAGAAAATATTATAGACAGTCAGACTTCACGAATTTCGTCATTAACCTGTAAAGTGACTACACTAGAAAATGAAATTAAACTAATTTCAGAGGAAAAGTCAATACTTGAACAAAATCTTACATATTTGAAACAAATGTGTAATAATCTTCAAAAAGGTGACAGGGGTACAGGTGATATTGATACAGATGCCAAACTGTTTGAAGATAGAATTAAAACCCTCAACAATACCAAGGCGAAATTGGAAATGGAAAAACATGAAATGAGGGAAGCATTATCTACAACAAATACTTTATTGTCTAACGCTAGAAGAGAGATTATAGACCTTAAGTTAGCTTTGCAGGATGCTACATCAGAAACACAGTTATTGCAAGAGAGAGTCGGTAGATTAACCAGAAGAGAAAACAAAAACCTTGAGGTATTGATTGTAATCACAGAGATTTCAATGCAATGTATCATCACCATTGATAAATAACTGTTTTATCCTAATTACAGATGACGGATCAGGATCTAGAACTGCCGCTAATGCTGGATGAAGCTGTTCATGAAGTCAGTCAAGAAGAAGATGAAGAAATACTAAGGATTCATGAGATGCAAAGACGATATACAAAGTACACACATGGCAGTACACTTTAAATAGTTTAAAGGTTTGTTCATAGATATAGAGGTGCCAGATTTTATACCTTTTTCTCAAATAATTCACATTATATTTTTGTATACTGTCTCAATAGTTGGTGCCTCAAATACCTGTAATGAAAAGAATAAAAAATCAAGTGGAAGGAAAAAGTTAAAATAGTTAAATACTTAAAATTATTAGCATAGCTAATTTACAGGGTGGTTCATAAGAGACAATAAGTCTGATGTAAATATAGTACTGTGCTACGTAAATAAATACCCAAAATAAAATAGAAATTCATGTAGGTGATGGTAAGTTTTTAAGAAATTATTTTTACCTGAACTGTTAGGTACATAAAGTACAAAAAAATAATTCAATTTTACATACAAATCGAATTATGTAGCTCAAAGTTAATAGTTTCTTATTATTGTAATTTTGAGATATTTTGAATGTTACAAACTAATTTTGTTATCATGTATCAAAGAGCTCTTGATGGGAATGTCTAATGATTTTTATGAAGTTCCTGGATTAGAGGGTGTCTTTGGGAAATTTCTACTTGTCATTGTACCTTATAGTGCAAGCAATGGGAAGTCCCAAAGTTGGGAGGTAAGATCGTTTTTAAATATTAATTTTTAATGTCGTAACTCTTTGGCTGAGGCTCTTATATTTATTTGTGCATATCACATGTACACTTGTACAGTTACAAAATATTTGAAATATGACCAGTGTTGTAATGATGAAAAATACTTATAACTAGTTAAGTAGATACATATTCTCCAAATTATCTAATGTTTATTGTGTAATACAATGATCTTTATGTATCTATGAAAATAAATATATTTAAAAACACAGATATTTTATTTGGTTATAATAATTAATCTGTCGGTTCAAAATAAAAGCCACCTTTTAATTTATAAAATTCAATTATGATTTATTTATACCTTTGGATAAATACTGGAAAATAGTTAAAACACATGTTGCTGATTTAAAAGTAATTTCCCTATCATTCTGAACAGTATAATTTGTCCAATAATTTTAAAAATTCATATAAATTTGGTTTAGTGCTGCAGTTTTAAAATAAAAATTACTTTTAAATCTGCATCATTAGTTTTCCTTTACCGTATCACTTATTAAATACATGTCACAATATCTAAAATCACTAGCTTTGTGTTCCTAACACATCTTTTTAATATAAAACTATTTCGTACATCAAAACTAAAGCAGCCAGAATAGGTACAGTCAAATGCATATACTTGTACCCACTTTTGTACAGTCTCACCTTCACCCTAGTTGTTCCTATTTAGGCGTATTTGTGGTGCGATGCCATGCGAATAAAAATTGAATATGCACTTTACATAGTACAAAAAATATACCTCGAGAAAAAGAGTAAAAATAATTCACAGCTTAGCAGGTGAGTGGTGACAGGTGCTGACTCAGAATTCTTGTGAGTTTTGTTTATCTTCGATAGTATTTGCTAGTTTTTTAAAAGATGTTATTATTCACTCTCTTAGTTCTCAATAGTTACGCGTTTTGACCAGTTAACAGAGACTTGAAACAATAATGCTGAATACTGATGACTCATGAATGATATTCTTCACATTAATTTTTACGGCTTGGAGAGGGGACTGTCACCATATACATATGTGTCTATGATAGTCGCAGTGACACGCAGTACGTACGGTCTACGCCCCTCATTATCATCAGTCGGGAAACGCTTACTGCTGGACATAGACCTCCACCCTTTGGTATACCACTTTGGCCGGTCCCGAGCCACTTGCATCCAGTGACTCCCCGCGACCTTAATTTGGTCGTCGGTTCATCTAGTAGGAGTACGGCCCGGTACACGCATCCCAGAGCGCTGTCGCTACTCTAGAACTTTTATGCCCTATCGGTTCTTCGAGCGATGTGGCCTGCCTATTTCACCGGCATAGTTATCTTCCCAGAAATTTCGAAGAAAAAATTTATGTCTATTTTTTCAGTGGTCCATCTTTTCATGACGTCACATGAGCGCAATTCGAACTAGTGTCTCTCGACAAGCCGGGGCGAACACTTTACCTCTGGCGGGTCATTAGCGACATCCATCAAACATTGATTTGCGTCAATTGTGAGTTGAACACTGTTTCAAAAACAAAATATTTTCGGGGTATTGTATGCTTATAGAGCAGCAGCTAAGCTACCATAATTTTCACCATTTTCAAAATGTTAAACAAAACCCAAAAAATAAGTGCATCTTTATCCAATATTTAAATTTTGCTAATTTTATACACACTTGTTTATACATCAGAATGCCTAGGAACCTATTGGGATGCCAATAATAGCTAGGTAGATTACAAAATTACCGTGCCCGAAAAAAATCATTTGCGTTGATTTTAGAAAATGTATCCTACATTTAGGACTAAATTTACATACAGTCTACATACAGAACGAAATTTAGACCATTGTAAAAGTCGTATCGGTTTTTCAATTTCTTACTATAATAAAAGGATTGCAAGACTTTTACAGCTGTCTTTAGCCACAGCAATATTGCTTTTTACTAAACCATAAACACATAAGTAAATCTGTACATCTTTTCTGATGATTATAATTTAAAACTGACATAATTTCTAAATTACATTGGGGTGTCTATCATAGTTGTGAAGTTTATTACCGCGATGTACGTTACTGCGAAAGTTTGAAATCGCGACGTACGACGAGAGAACTTTTGCAATAACGGTAATTCGCGATGGTTAACCATCGCAGCAACGTACATCGCAGTAGAGAACTTTCGCAACAACGTCATTCGCAATGGTGAACATTCGCAGTAACGTACATCGCGGTAATGAACTTCGCAACTATGATGTACACCCAATACATTTATATTGTTATTTCATAGTAATTTTTCCAACTTCTATTTAGCGTTATAAGTACAATTTGAAGAATAAACACAATAAAATTTTGTGCTTAAAATAAAACAGTTGCAAAATATTGGTTACCAATTAACTATATAATATAATAAAATACTTTATTAATAACAGCTGATTTCATCTTTATTAAACCATTATTATTGAGCTGCTTAATGTCATGATTTGGCTTATATATACAGCCTTTGTATACAGCCAATAAAGGCTTTTTGGTGTGTATGGTAAAGGAGCAAGTTTACCACAAGGTGATATGAAATGCAAGCAAATTGCATAATGAAATTGGTGGATAATACACTACAATTCTTCTTCTTGTTTCGTTTAACTTTCCTATTTATGGGTATAGTTTTACAAAACAATTTCCGAACTCTACTTATATTTATTTTTCGGTTTACGATTCTTTTTAGTTTAGTCATAAAATAAGATTAACACATTTTTAAAATAAATAAGGTAATGATAGAAATTAAATTAAAAAAATATTCCACTTTCTCTACACTACAGACCTTTCTTAAAGCAGGAGTATGTATCATTCACTGACTCCCAAAAATATGTGTATTATAATGTTATTATATGTAAAAATATTTGAATTATATCACATTAACTAGAATAAAACAAATATGGGATATTCCATTCATTCTTCCACAAATAGTATTTTAATGGCATCATATGACATCCTCATCATCGGTGGGTCCAATTAAGTCTTTAAATAAAAGAAATCATGAGCAAATAATTTACATTAGTAGAATCTGAAGATTGAAATATTTTCAGTTATCAATTGTGTTGTTATGAATTATTATAATTTTAAGATAGAAAATCACTTTTCTACTGAATGCAAGACCCAAGGATGGAATAGTATGCTAGTGAAGTATCAGTCATGTAATAATTAAACGAATACTTTACACCATATTTACACATGTTAATTTATTTTCAAGTTCTTATTCATTTTGTTTCACACTTGTACTGATTATAGGCCATTCTGATAAGTGTTATAATATACATACATTGTTTGTATTTACGAGGATGTACTGATGGAATTTGGATGGCTGATCTTGACTTATAATAAAATTGTTGGTTTCATATCTAATGACACATATTGGTGCAAAATTAATTTGTTAGTACATGTAAATAATTTATCGATAGATAACTCTATAGTCAATTCATTCAGGAATATGAAAAACCGAAAAAGCTGTACATATATATATATAAAGAATGTAAAGAATTCACTAAATTAATTTATCAAGTATCCATCCGTAGATCCTCTAACCATCCGTAGATCCTCTAACCATATTTCACTTATAATCATAATTAATATTATGTACAATTTCATTCAATAACTTACATCTAGTTGGATATAATGAATAAAGTATGTGTATCAAATATCTAATGAGTATTCACTATATAGTATAAGGAATACAATGTTATTAATTATATATTACAAGGTTCATGCAACATTTTTCAAAGCACCCCAACAATTCCTACTCTACATAATTGACTCTCATTCCCTTAATTAGGGCTAAATTTAAATTGTACATCCACCTAATTTTAACAAATATGTTACAATGTAGCTAGGATTCTTGTGACACCTATACAACCACCAAGCACAGTTTGTCCTATCCCCCATATCATAGCATGAACTGCTGGCATCTCTAAGTTGGCAGCACGATATATAAACGCGATAGCAGCACTACTCACTACACCAGAAGTCACTGGGCTCACCACCCCTACCACTATCAATAGGACGGGGAAAAACTTTCCATATTTGTGCTTCCTCAACGTTCCAAACGAAACCAGCGCAGCACAGGTGTGCACGAACACTGAAGAACATAGCGACCACAAGAACACTGGATACCACATCTCCCCAAAGGTGTCCAGAGGGTCGTCAGGCGTCAAACTCAATATATTCGCAAAAGAATCGAGTTCGGAGACGCTGAACTCCGACAACATGTCATACATGTTGTCGTAAGTCTACTGATGCTCACAGGCATCGGGGTGGCTTTGTTACTCATGAAATCTTCTTAATTCACAACAAAACGAAAGCACTACCATCATAGTTACTTCATTGCGCAGATAATCGTAGCTATTCATCAATTGGTTTTCTCTTGACTTTCCTTTGATTGCTTGAGACTTTGCAAGGGTGCTTTAAGAACATCTTATCAGTTCTGTTATTCAAAGAAATTTCTGAAAATTCGATATTTTTATCGAATAATCGACTTCCGTACCTGACATTTGGAATGTCAAACTGACATTGACGTTTTAAATTTTAATCGTCCGATCCACTGAGCAAGTATGGTCCGACCTGCCTGCTTTGCTTTCTTTTTTTTATTTTACACTACAATGGCAACACCCACCACAAGTAGTCCGTGTAACAGAGTGAAGTGGTCAAGTGAATAACTAGTTAATATTAATTGAGTCACTGTTTTTTTGCAATTAAAAATCTTTATGAACAATAATCAGATATTGAACAAAATTATAAAATCTTTATGACTGATGTTATCGCATATCGAATGAATGGAAAATCCATAGACCGAATGATTACTTCAATCAAGCAATAGATCAAAGTGAACATAGTAACAAGACTGCTAGCCAGGGAAGTGTTTATCGAGTATTGAGTAAATTAAACTGAGTTTGATTTCTTGAAATCTGTAATTTCACGTGCAACAATAATATTAGAGCACCTCTGATATAATTTCTTCGAATTAAAGGTATGTATTCTTTGAATAACTTATTCATTATTTTCTTAATATTTTTCTAACACGAAGTTAGCACAAAATCTATCATCAGTTGTCATTTTGAGTCGCACAGCGAGTACGAAATAACCTCTATTTTTATTGTGGAACCGCGTGCAATTGCGTGTTATATACAAAGTGTTGTAAGATAATCATATAAATTACAATGGGAAAAGTAAGATCAGCTCCGGGGGCGCCCCGAAAACAGGGGTTCAACAAATCTGGACATTCTATGAACCCCGACAGACCTATAGAAGGATTAAAGGGTGTTGGAAACCCCCGGACCAAAGCAACTATAAAAAGGCTGCAAATGTACCGTAATTTTAAAGCGAAAAGGGACAAAACTGGGAAAATTTTGACTCCTGCGCCATTTCAAGGCTGGTTGGCTTCAGGCACTCAGGCTCGTGTCGAGCCGAACCAAAAATGGTTTGGTAACTCCCGCGTTATCTCGCAAAACGCTCTACAGAAGTTCCAAGAAGAGTTTGGTGCAGCAGTGAAAAATCCATATCAGGTTGTAATGAAACCCACCAATCTCCCTATCACATTGTTAAATGAAAAGGCTAAAAATGCTAGAGTACATTTACTTGACACAGAAGCGTTTGATAAAACGTTCGGTCCAAAAAAGCAGAGAAAGCGAGTTAATTTGAAATTCGGAGACATTGAAACCTTTTCCAAAGCTGTTCAAGATAGCACTGAGAAGTATGATGAAAGCAAAGATATAGACAGAGTAAGGGAAGACACAGGAATGAGAGAGGGACAAAGAGATTGGGTGTTTGGAGCCGGTATGAGCAAAAGAATTTGGAATGAACTGTATAAAGTTGTCGATTCATCTGATGTCCTCCTTCAAGTTTTAGACGCAAGAGATCCAATGGGCACAAGAAGTCCGTATGTTGAGAAATTTTTAAGAGAAGAGAAGCCTCATAAACATCTAATTTTCATTCTGAACAAAGTTGATCTTGTTCCAAACTGGGTGACCCAGAGATGGGTAGCTATCCTTAGCGCTGAGTACCCTACTGTTGCTTTCCATGCTTCTTTAACTCATCCTTTTGGAAAAGGCTCTCTTATAAATTTGTTGAGACAATTTGCTAAATTGCACATTGACAAAAAGCAAATAAGTGTGGGGCTGATTGGATATCCTAATGTAGGGAAGTCTTCAGTTATTAACACACTGAGATCCAAGAAAGTATGTAAAGTGGCTCCTATAGCTGGTGAAACAAAAGTGTGGCAGTACATAACACTCATGAGGCGTATCTTTCTTATAGACTGCCCTGGAATTGTTTATCCATCAGCTGAAACAGACACAGAGAAAGTACTCAAAGGAGTAGTCAGAGTAGAGCTAATACAAAATCCAGAAGACTACATAGAAGAGGTCATTAAAAGGGTGCGGAAGGAATATTTGACTAAAACCTACAAAGTGGATGGATGGGAGACAGCAACTGAGTTTCTAGAGAAAATGGCTGCAAGAACAGGTAAATTGCTTAAGAAAGGAGAACCAGATGTTAATCAAGTAGCCAGAATGGTCCTGAATGACTGGCAAAGGGGCAAACTACCATTTTATGTAGCGCCAGAAGGTTTTGAAGTACCATTGTCTAAGCAAAAAGAACAAGAAGAACAAAAGGAAACAGTAGAGGCCCCTGTAGAAGCAAAGACTAATGAAGAAACTTCCCAAGAAGCCTCTATAGTGCCTGAAAATGAAGAAAAAGAAAAACCTGTTATTACTGTAAATAAATTAATGATTGCACAAGATTTTGCTAAAATCAGAGTAGGCTTGCAATTTGACAATGAGGATGATGTAAAACCTCTCGACAAAGTGGAAATCCCTGACAACCTGAAGGGTATAGATGAAGAAAAGGAAGAATCAAAAGATGATGAGACAGAGAAAGTTGATGACGATGGTGATTCTTCTGACATTAGTGATATATACAGCAATGATGGTGATGAGTGCAGTGATGTTGAAGATTACTTAACTAATGATGCTGAGACTGTGAAAGAACTTAAAAGAAAGAAGCTTCAGGCTGCTAGCGGATCTTTTGTGGTGGAAGAAATACCTCAGAAAGGAAATAAACGTAAAATTGCTGAAAGCGATAAGGGTTCAAACAAGCTTACAGCAAAAAAGAGAAGAGCCATTGAAAGAGCACAGCGTCGCACCAAAACCGGAAGCAACTTTTATGAAGTGTCTAATGTCAAGAATAGAAATAGAAATAGGAAGTTGAATTAAAACTACTTTATGGTTACAAATAAATTTGTTATTATCATTTAATAGTTAAAGTGTAATATTCATTTTAGTCCTATATAATTTTTATCCTTGCCACCATAATATTTTAATGCTAGTTACCAAATAACACATTTATCTGTATGAAAGGCAATGTCCGTTGCAAATAGTACATGATATAGATGGACATAAAGTTAATTCACATTTCATGCTCTTACATCGAAAAATCGCCAGACTCGCAATTTTCTAATTTGATAGGTATTTGAGGTTTCATTCTTCTTCATATCCACTAAAACATCCTTTTTGCCCATAGCATAAACATTGCAAAAAAGGCCACCTTTAGGTAATGTTTATTTCTCAGATATGAGTACATGTGAATGTTGTAGGACCATAATTGAATCACCAATATTCATTTCAGATGTCATCAGGCAGTGAAAGTGATGATGAATATGTACCTGGTGAACCCGAGAAACTATCTGAAGAAGATTCAGCGGATGAAGAAACTGAATCACAATATGAGAAGGAGCAAGAAATTAAAACAATTAAGAGAAAAGCTGCACAAGAGACTAGAGGGAAAAAGAAACGGAAAACCAGAAAGGGTATCCAAGAAGTGATTACACCAGTTGAAGAAGATAATGAACCTGAAAAACAGATAGATCCAGAAGAAGAGAAGAAAAGAGAGGAAGAGTTATGGGCAAAGTTTTTAGAAGGAACAGATACTAAACCTAAGCCTAAATCTGAACCTAGTAAGCAAGATTCTAAACCCGTTGAAAATATTAAAAAAGACATGACTCAAACTAACATTAAGAAGAATATAGATGATAACAAGGAAAGAGAAAAACGAATTTTTGAATTTGCTGGCGAAACTATTGTTGTAGAGGATAACATCATAAAAGAAAGGATAAAAACAGATACTCCCGCTTCAGGTACCAAAATGTCATTTGTCACCTATAAATGCTATTTAATATACTTGAATTCAAGATTTCTAGATCTTTCTAATTTTCGTTTTTGTTTATTATTATTATATATTAAGAAACAATAGATTATGTAATCTTCAAAATATAAAACTCTGAACAAGTAAACTTACCAGTGGAGTCTGCTTCGAGTACAGGACTTCCCATGCCTTTTCCTGTTAATCGTTGATGACTTTGGGATCATTCTAGGGGACTAACACTATATTTACTGCTATCGTCAAGTTCAATGGTTAGATACTTAGAAATTTCCTATCATTTTCAGTTAGCACATTAATGAAGGCCCCAACCCGAAGTGGGGGTCTTTCCAGCCTAGTTGGCCAGCTGACAAAGAACCCAAAACCTCTTTCAACACTAGAGAAATCCAAGCTTGATTGGAACACATACAAGAAGGTCGAGGACATAGAGGATGAAGTGCAGAGTCACAACAAAGGGAAAGAGGGGTAAATAAATTGTTTTTTTTTTTACTGCTGTTTAGACAAAATTTGTAAAAAATAAAATTATTAGTTTAGTAAATCACTAAAAGTAAGTAATCTTGCGAGTTCCTGCAAGCTAGTTTGTAGTAACTTATTTTCGAGTACTATGTACCAGGAGTCCATAACTTATCGAAAGTTTATATATAACCTATGCAGCTCTGATATGTTAGTACACATACTTGATATAAATCGAAGATAATTGGGTCAGTTGAAAAGTATAATCACTATATTATGCAATTTATTTTAGATACCTCGAGCGCCAAGATTTCCTGGAGCGCGCGGATCTGCGACAGTACGAACAAGAAAGGGATATGCGCTTGAAACGACGCAGCAATCGGTAAACTTATTATAATAATTGGCGTTTTAAACTTATGATATTTTACCTCCACAATAAGCTGTCTTGCTATTATATTGAATAAAGCATTTAGAATACTTTTAGAGTTTCATTCTACTGAATCATTTTATTCATTGGATTAAGCCCCGTGATATACCTACCGATTCTGTTTTGTTCTAACTGGACCGATTTTTGCTGGCTGAACCCGGTTCGGTAAATTTTGTATTGCATTATAACCTTCCGATTTTAATCCTGTTCTGTTCTAAGTGGAACAGGATCGGCAGGTCTGAGGCGGGGCGGGTTTTCATTTTAGTTAAACAATTGTATAACAAAATGTCCTGGTTCTGTATTTTTCCTTTAGTCGCTTTTTACGATGCTCGCGGGAATAATGGGGTGACCCTATCCCTATTGAAAAAGTGGGACTACACTGCCAAAAATAATTATTTTAATTGAAATACAAATGTCTTTATTTATAGAATACATTACGTTATGTATTTCGCTTCCCACAATCAAAGCAATAGATCAGATATCAGAATGCACTGCAAGTAAAGTGTGTCGAGTCGACTTAATGGGAGTAAACAAGCCCGCAAGGTCCATTTCATCCATTCTGTTCAATCACGTCAATGAACGACCGCCGAGTGGCCAATCAGTTTCAATACAATCTAAGGAATGACCCCAGTAAACCCTCCATCTAAAAATAAGACATTAGCAAGTATTACATAGTACTTCATCTTATACCTTTAACACCTATAACGATTTCATCATAATCGGCTAAATCAGTTCACTTTTCATGAGGAGGGATTTGCTACAATCATCTCTCTTGGCAGGTGGATTTGTGATTGCACTAAGATGTTACAACAACCTTGCTACCAACAAAGTCATTTAAAACCCGACTAACTAAATGGCTCTTGGAAAAATGCTTTTATACTATCAAATAGTTTTTGGGACAAGGATTATTAAAATGGTATTTGTACGCGGGATATGGCAAACTTTTTAAGGCTTCTGTACAAATTAATGGCAATGACATCATTGTAAATAAATGCTGGAACTAATTACTCGAGTAATTACATTAATATGATGGGTTCGCACCTTGCCTTCATCTCACCTGATGGTAAGTGACGATAGGGCCGTTGGATGGTAAGCGTGCGCACCCAGAAGCCTCAACCTAATGAGGAGCTGGCTCTACTTCCTTTCATACCGGAACACAACAGTGCTGTTTGGCGGTAGACTTAGGTAAGACATAAACAGCAGGCCAACAAAACCGAGTACCGATAGATACCCCCAATCGAACCCGGGACCTCCGGATTCTCAATCCAACGTGTAGTCATTAGGCCACGGCGGCAGTTATTTATGAAAATGCAAAGCTTCGAAAGCTAGGTTTGTCGATGAGGGAGGGCTAGATGCGGTCGCAGATCGTACTAATCTTTCCAATATGCGTCGGCGCAGCGTTCGTGGCGTCCAGCGTTTTGCACACGTTGTGCTAATCAAGCACTAAACATTTGTCGAGGCAGTGTCATGTTATAGCAGTATCGTGTTTGCTACCGAACTGACTATTTGTGCTCGTAAATTGTGGTGCATAAGTGTTATTTTATTTTTCTTTTTGTAGTGTTTTACGATGTGTGTCTGAAGATTGTGAAGATGACAGCATATGGAAGGTGGACACTTTACGACGGTAGCTTGGAAGGGGTTAAGGTTGGTTTTGTGATGATATTTCAATAACTGATTTTAAGTAAACAGCATTGCGATGTTGATCTATCTATCTCCTGAAAACATGTGATCTTTAGCTCATTGCTTTAGCTTAGTTTCTAGAATCACCTCATGGGTGTCTTAAAACGGGACTTATTTTTATCAACATTTTACTGCGATCACCAAATCGCTTGTCAAGTTTTAGGCAGGCCAATTTGTATTATAAATAAGAGATATGTCTGTATCTGTTGTTGCCTTTTCGCTGCTGAATGTTTGAACTGACCGTGATGAAATTTGGCATGCACATATTCTATAGTATGTAATGTAGATAGGCTATTTTATCCCGGTAAATATTCCACCTAATTTCTAAAGTCAAGTAAGACGATTTAGTTATGTCCGGCAACATTTTTCTTTTTTTAATTGACCGAGTGACTGAAGCGAACGAAGTAGCTTTTTGCCCTATTGGCTGAAACGGAGATGTGTGTTTGTATGTCTGGACAAACTTTGTTTATAGGTTACACGAATTTCAGAATTTTTCAGGCGTAAGGGATTTTTGGGTGGAGGGGTACTTCCTCCAAAAAGTGGTAAAAAGGGGGTACTGGATATATGCGGTTTCTTATAATTTGAAAGTTTAGTAAAGTTATGGGGGAGAGGCAAAGTAAAAAAAGTCGAAAAAGGCCACAATGACGACTTCCAATTAATTGTTCTTACAAAAATTTGGTAAAGATCTGATGAGAAGAATAGCTTCTCAAATTGCCTTTAACTATTGGGGATTTATAGAGCAACTGGAACCATCACAAAAATAGGTAATAGGGCTAAAACCAATTAATATGCTTTACGTTACGTAACTACATGTTGGCGGTAAACCTGTAGTAGGTGTTATTTATGCCTCAATTTCGAAGATATTTTAAGAACTGACTTGCTCTGTGGGGAAAAGTATGTGCTTGCGAGCTCTACAGCTCACAGAACCACCAGTGTATGATGGGTTTGTCCTTGGCCTTCATTTCACGTGATAGTATGTGACAATAAGGCCAATGGTAAGCGTGCTCTTCTAGAAGCCAATGGTGTTATACTGCTGTTTAGCGGTAGACTTAGGTAACATGATGGTAGCTGGCCAGGCTGACACAGGAAATGATTTATCATTAACCAAACCGAGTACCGATAGTTACTTCTAGTGGGAATCGAATCTGGGACCTTCGGATTACAAGCGCGTAGCCATTAGGCCACGTAGGGGGTTAAAAGGCGCCAATACTTAAAATAACGTGTTCTGAAGTTGGAAGTGCACTTAGCGAGAATAAACATAGAAATAACATACATTTGGAAATTCCTTTAATTTAATGGAGCATTTTCCTGGATTTTATGAACTTTCCTGCGTAGTTAGAATGGACGACAATCGGCGTCTGTTGCTACGTACTGCAGTCAATTATGTATTTAATTGTAGCTGTTATGAATTGTTTGCAAAGTTTTCTTAATTGCAATAAACGAACTGACTTTATCTTTTAGCATAATATTAGTTGAGTTTCACCGGAAAAAATATAAAGTCATATTATGACTCTATATGGAACGGTTGAGGTGTGATAACAACTCATGTAGGTGTTGGTATATAAAGTTGATTTGCGACTTGAGCCCTAGTGGGCAAACATCGGCCGAAACACCGATAACTATGCAAATGACGTAATCTGGATCAGTGAACGTATCGGAAAGGAAAAGTGGGCGAGCTGCCGACGGTGCGCAACCTCGCGTGCGCCCACGCACCACGCAGCCGCTCCTTGCACCCTGATGGAGGGAGGAGTGGTGGCTGGTCAAATATGCACGGTGCAACAAGGAACGAATGACTTATTTGCTTCATTGATTTTAAACTTACTTAGCTCAAGGATTCTCGTATATGATTTAACATACATTTAAAACCTGTCCGGCTTTCATGTATAAATCTCAGTCATAAAAAGCAAAATTCTACAAACTGAAAAGTCTCAATATTCCTTTTGATTTGCTCAGGGGTTCCAGTTTGAAAAAAGGTTTTACTTTGAATGCCTTATAAATTTACAAATAAATCTCAGCAGAAGCATAGTATACCTAATAATGCGGCAGAAGTGCACACACTGAGGCGTCTATGTGGTTCTCAAACATACGTGTAATTCATAGTTTTGAAACAAGGAGTATATTGTCTGTTGCCATAATATTTGCTCAGGTGTGTATTGTGCGGTGCGGGCGGCACGGTGTGAGTCGAGATGAGCACAAATGAATGAGTGTCTTGCGTGCGGGCGGGCAGGCAGTCGTGCGGCAGTGCGCATGTGCACTCGCGCTCGATAACCGCACTACGCCCGTGGACGCGGCACGTGTCCGCGAGATCGCGAGGGCTAAGGCGGAGGCTGTGCGACCCGTGCGGCTGCGACCGTATCGTAGCGCTCCGCCCCCGCGCCCGCGGGGTGGCTGCGCGCGGCGGCGACGAGCGCCCGGCGCGGCAGTCGCATGCTCGCGCCTGACCGAGCGCACGCCTGTCGGTCCCGCGTCTTACTTTTTTTATACTTATACTTTTCAACTGGATGTACTATTTTTTACAACCTGTGATTTTTACTGTAATAAACACGAGGTGATGTGAGTAGCTGACGGTCATCGGCGTCGAGTCAACATTGTCGAATAACGGGATTCGTCTGAGGAAATCCTTGTTGTCGGGAAAGTGTTTTTCTCGTTTGTGCGCGGCGTCAGTCGGGCGGGAAACGGGCGGGCGCGCGCGCCCGTAGTGTAGCGGCGGTGGATGGTGGGGCGCGAGCGGGCGCCGGGGTGCGGCCGGCGGCGACGATGAGCAAAATGTCGATACCCCTGGGCCGGGACACCGTGCTGCCAACACAGGTGAGTCCCATGTTCCGCGGCCGGGGCGCGGGGCGGCTACGGCCGCGGGCGTCACACATGTTAATCAGCGAAAATATTTAATAACAAACAAGGTAAACTAAATCAATGCATAATAAGAAAATTAAGTATACTTACAGTCCTCAGAGAACTAGAAATCTTACAAAGAATTGGTACATTAGATGAATATTGGAATAATACTATTTTAGAGTCCAGCTAATTAGTTTTAGAGTATATGAATTTCGAATGAATTACACTAATAAGGATCCGTGTCATTTTATGCAACCATGCAAGAATGTAGAAATTATTACAGTATTTATGATTATTTATTGTTGATAAGTGTTGTCGTCTTCGGCCGTTTTAATCTTATCTCGCCATATCAGTAGCGAGCAGCGCGTAATCCAAAGTCAACTGTAATAAATTTGGAACGAATTTCGTAAACCGTATATACTTCAATAATAAACACACACATTTTCTGTCGAAAATATCATTATATCCATGTAGCTAAAAATATATCGCCGTGCCGCCTGCAACTCTAATTTTTTTAACCTTTATATTATTATCTTAGATAATAAAAATCATCTGTCAATTGAGCTTATTGTGGAAAAATCCGTAGAACTTCCATCTGAAAACACAATTCCTTGCAACCTTGCAACTGTTTGTTAAAAGGAAATGGTTTTCCGCCTGATGAGATAAAAACTCTACTTGTCTTATTCGAAAATAAAATATGGTTACGATTCAGGTTGCATAATAAATAAAATACTCATAATTAAAATCGACATACAACTTCAGAAACAAATATTTATTTCCAACTGGATGCACATACGAATTAACCTGGAGTTTCATTGATTTATATACAAACCACTATCGTTTGGCCGTGACGTCGTCGTGGGCTGCAGAAATTAGGCACGAGCCCTTCAATTATCCCTATTACAAAATTTCGTAAAAATTATATCTAACAAATAAAAACATCAAGTCATTTTGACTCTCCGTTACGACGTAAAGGAAGGATAGAGAAAGTAATATTAGTATGTATAGCAAATATGGACACAAGACGCTATAAAAATTGTTTTAAAACATGCCTACGTGTTTTCATGACTCTATAATGTTATTCTTATCCTAAATTGAGGATGTAAACCTGCACGTTTTAGGATGAGCCTCCAGCCAACACAGTATGCTCATACGACAACAGTCTATTAAACCAAACGCGTATTAAGTTTTCCATACATCTTCTGATATCCGAATTTGCAACAAATATACGATTACACTTAGAATTTGAATCGGCGCACGATAAGTAAAGCAAATAAAACTGACTTATTCTTAGTTTGATCGAATCTTAGTGTGCTCAGTTGTTAAATATTGGTTTCTGCAATAAATAGAACGGAAAATAACAGCAAATATTGGGTGCATACGAGCATAAATATATGTTATATTACTCTTACAAGTACTATTGCTTCTCTTTAGGACCTCTAGTATCAGTAGTCCGATTGAGTAATCCGATGATAGAACTACTGAGACTTTTTTGGCTCAGTAGTCCGATGATGCAGATGATTATAGATCATCGGACTACTGAGCCTTTTAGTCCGATTATTTACACATTTCGATCGACTTCCCGAAATAAATGTATGCTATAGTATTAGGATGGTTCGATTGTTTCTAAGACTATCCTTTGAAACAAAAAATACCTAGAGCGGGTGCCATAATTATTTATTTTCCTATCTGTCTATAAGATGCACAGTGCTATCTTATCAGTGATCACTAATCAGTCACCCTCTACATCGCTAAACTATCGATTATAGCTTCGTAGTTACGTAGTTATACGAACAAACACGTGGCTGATCAAGCAATCACACTAATCGCCTTGTTGCCATTTTATCGCTGCTTCGTAGAAAATAACTCAACAACCATAATACTGTATAATAATGTATCACCGTTTTATTTTCATACTGTCAAAGAACAATACTTTAGGAGTTGCTGTGTTTATGTTATAATTGTGAATTCATTGTTTAACAGAGTAACTTTATCAATGCAGAAATAATGATAACGAACTGCTTTTGGTTCACAAGTCGATACTGCTATGAAGATGTTACAGTAACTGATAAAAAACTTGTATATAACACATTGGTACAATATAGAGCTTCTTTTTAGTAAGCGAAGTTGACATGATTAAGAAGGTACTGTACGAAATTTTGTAAATTAAAGTCACTACTATTATGCGCTGAATTAGTTAAATTCATTGAAAGGACTTATTTCGGTTAGTCCGACCCTTGAACACGGCACGCTCATGTTGAAATTTGATACAAATATATAAATAATTAATAAACAATACATACAGTTAATTACTTTGATAGACGTTTTTGTGTGTAAAATGTCTGGCTTAGTTCCTTCATACGTGTTCAATGGAACGCGTATTCTGAATGTTTTAGATATCTGTGGTCTAAAGATAAAGTCACCAAGACTGTAAGAAAATATGAATGTCCCGTAATCAGGTTTCTATTTGTTAAAATTATCCGTGAGGTGTACTTCTGTTGGTATAAAATTTTCTAGATTTTAAATCTGCGTACACGCATGGTATTTCAAGTGACATTTACAGGAGCGACTCATTATCATCGTCTTTGTGACTCATATCATTACAACAGGTACTTACACCTACTTAAATTATTTGCACTTTAAACAAGTTTCGCGCAAGTCTTACCTTACATTTTAAGGCTTAAAACTATTGTAATGCAATAAACATGATATGAATAAGTTTATCCGAAGGGCAATACGAGCACAGAGTTTTAAAAGTCGTAAAACAAAGCTTATTGATACAGTTACTTCGACTAACAGACAAAAATATCGAAATCTAAAACATATACAATAGATATGTTATCATAGGCTAGTTGACTAAATTTGAAAACTTGGCTAATTATATACTTTAATATCTATTTTATCCCAAAAAAACTATATTTTAAAGAAAAATCAATATTTACATTACGTATTTTGTATTTTAAAAAAGCCATTTAGATTTCCCTCGAAAACGCTGAATAGTGTCATGGCGTCTTGAATGACGTCACAGCTCGCGAAATAACCTGCTCTGTGATATGAAAACGTCAACAACAACAATGATGTTATGCGAGGCGTGACGTCACACTTTCTTGCGCCGCGTTCTTCGTGTTCGTTGTCACGTGACCTAATGCCTATTTTTTTCGAATTCATTTTCTAAAAATATTAATAATCTTTAACTTTTTTGAGAAATATACTAGTTTTTTCTTATCTTCGTCTCCTCATTTATAATTAGAAACTATAAACCAAGCAATTTGTTATTAGTGGAAACAGGCCTATTGCCAGGTTGTTGAAACGGTATTTGCATCGATATATTCATTTCTATATTGAAATACATAGTACAGCGAGGCAACAGCGCCAGTGTTCTGGGCATGGGCACCGTGCCGCACGGACCAGCCCTAGACGAAGTGTTCACTTTGTAAATATACATTTTTCGTTTTTTATTATTATTATTGTATTTTTTTAAAGTTTGTAATTGTAAATAAGTGACTTTCAATTCATTCATTCAAAGTTAATGTGTACAAATGTAAATTCTGATTCACTATGAAGTTGGATCTAAATTATATTACTAGTAATACGAGTACATAGTTTTTAAAACTATAGAGCTCAGCCATGTCTACTAACAATTTCTTATCTTCAAGCTAATGAGTATATACACAATAAAGGAAAGCTATCAAACCTAGTGTCGCACGAGTAGACATTTTATGTGTGAAAATCGTGAATGAGTATTTTAATTCACTTTTAGGGTTTCGTAATTCGTTGGACAAACGTAACCGTCACAAAATCGCTCTCGTAGTTATCTGAGTGTCTGTCACAGCGGATTATTTGGTCAACTATTAATGTTATCGACTTGAAATTTGGAATAGTTATCAAAATTTAAACAGATGGCAAAATTTTACAATAGGGTCGCTAGGTGGATGCAATATCAAAACATATCTAAAACAGATTTATTACCACGAATAGATGTGGACTTGTGAAAAAACTTATACAAAATAAACCCACCCCCTGCTCACCCCCGCCCTTCAATTCCTGTGTACATCCGCGAAAATCTGAAGAAGAAAAAAAGAAGTTGATAGACATTAATGCAAATATTAGAATATACGTATGTAGAGTTTTTATCAAGGATAGTAAAACAAAAACCCTTTACAAATTTAGTTATGCGATCGAAAAATGAACTTTATTTTATGAATAATCTCTGATTCGTTTTCTTCCAAAGAACGGAACTTTTTTTATCTGGTGGAAGTCCACCCCCTACGCTGCTGAAACGACGGGGCGTGAAGTTCACAGTCAGACTACGTTTTGCTGTCTCAGTTTAGCCAAAGTTCAAGGCTCTATTGATTCATTGAGCGGGTGCAAGGTTGTTACGATGTTTCTGGTATACCGCGACGTTTTTAATCTACTGTGTCTTTTTATTAAAATGACGGAAATATATTTGGACATTATTTTGTCGCCACGAATATATTTCGAATAATAATAGGCATCTTCTAGACCAACACGTAACATCTTCGACCTCATCGTCACTTACCATCAGGTGAGATTGAGGTCAATTGTTGGTCTATCTTCAATAAATAAAAAAATTGACTCCTTTCAGGTGATATTTGGCATGTAAAATAAATGGACGAAAAACTAGATTTTTTATTGTAAGGCTAAAAATTGCATAAAAAAGACATCAACGCAACATACCATTCCCAATTATACCGCTGAAAATGTTTATTTACGCAAAAATATTAGTAATCAGATAGTTTAGTCCATTTATCTCATTTTAGTTAATACGTTATAACGTTTGGATTTTGAATGTTCGCAACTCAATTACTATTAACTTATTATAATGGAGTTTGGGACACAGAATTTGCTCTATATTAACACAAAAATATGATACTTTTTACCTGACTGCGTCAGAAGGAGAGTAATGTTGTTACCATGGTAAAATATCCCCGAGAAATAAACACAGACCAAATTTTGCACCCAAACGCAAGCAATATGTACTCGTATGTAAGCCCATTGTCTAACAACGAGGCCTTCGTAATTAGCACTTAATCATACGGGATATTAAAAAGTCAATTATTTTTTTGTCAATATAACGACAGTATACTACACTACTACAGTATAATACTCTTCATCATAGTCAGACCTCCATCCACTGGGTCTCCGAGCTTACGCGCTTAAGTATCTCCGTTGGTTTAAGTTATTTTTTAAATAGCCCACGCTCAACTAATCTTAGGACCTATATATAAGGGTTTAGTCGTAATAAACGGCATACGCACACCGGAACCAGGAATGTGAGCCGATAAGCTAAACTGAATGTTATCTAAATGTGTTGCGATGGCCAGACTACCCACCCACCTACCTAATACGGGGTCAACCTCACACCTCCACTAATCCTTTGTGTCGGTTCACTCCTAGAGGTATCAGCCTTTTGACCAGTTAAAACATTGTTTTTGAACTGAAAATGCTGTAAATACGAGTGAAAGATTTGTATTTTTGACTCTGAGGTATACAATCTGCATCGACGAGGTTTTAGGTTGAGGTGCCTGCGCGTTTTTATATATTATGAAAATGAATTTCATTACCGTATTAGTTTCCGTAGCTTTCACCTGATCGGAAGTTTTTTTATTATAATTTGCAGTTTTTAATTAAAGACATAATGTAGCTTAGCTCTTTTTTACACTAATCTCATTTCTCCCACGCATTCGAGCAATTCATCTAAATAAAATACACTTATTTGTTATTGGTCCAAAAAATTCTAGTACTCGTACATATTCTTATTTTATATTCGGTATTCGTACCAAGTAAGAAGACTTGATGTAGAAATGTAATTATAGATAATAGATTGTTACCTGGTACAGAACCTGGTGACTTTAAATACAAGGCTATTTAGAGCTACCAGCTTCTGTTCAGGAAGCGATGTTGGTGCTTGACGTGGTTTATCACTATAGGTCTGCAAGTACAATCCAGACGCTTCGCTAGCGAGTGACTCAGCATTCTTCCGCGAAGACATATCTGATTAGCCGCGACTTAGTACTGGCTTTTATCGTTTAAGTTCGTCTAAAGTTTCATTTGCAATTAAAAGTTATTAAAATGTAAGAATGCATTTTGTACTTTGGTTCATATATTTTACTTATACTTCATCAACAATATTTATGTAATAAATATGAACATATGTTTGACAATTACACCAGAAGATGATCATAGATTTCGCCTAATAAATAATAACTTTTTACAATATTACGTTTCGTCTAAGATTGAAAAAATTAAGTATAGGTGGAGTACTATCTAACAAATAACTTGGAGATATTTTGAATGACAGCCATGTATGTGAAAATTTAAATAAAACAAAACACACTATATGTATACCTAACTATAGAAAATAATTTAAGGTTTGATTGCGTTTTCTAAAAAGGTGGCGAGATGAACAAGACGATTTTCAAAATAAAGCTAGCTGTAGCTAAGCCGAGGTAAAAATAGATAGTCTTGAAAGAAAAGATTGCCCGAAAATTGCTAATTATAAAAAAATTGCAAAGGTCGCAACTTAAGGAACTGTTTTTATCTTCCAAAATACAACTATCGAATTATTAGGGCAAAAAAACTTTACACATAAACGTACCTGAATGCGTGACAGTCAATTCGAGCACTTAGCGAATCCAAAAGCGAATTCAAGAGCAATGGCTGAACAGATAGCTCTATCTATATCGAGATAACGTATATAATAGTTATACGTATAGCATATGATAGTGGAAGTCTGTGTAGAAGCGTTTCGCTAAGTAGGCTATCCCGAGGCAATATCCTTATCTGTAACACATTGTCTGCATCTCAGCTCGCCCTTATTACGACGGTATAATGCAATTCTGGTGTGAAAGACAGGGGCTGGATAATTTCTGACGTGTATTTTTTCCTACTTTATAATTAACGCCTTTAAAGAAGAACTAGAAACCGACTACAACTACAGTCTACAGCAAAATGTTCACCCTTAGCAGAATTATCTGGGATCATATTTGGTTTTTGTTGATTTTCTCAAAAAGCGTTGAATCAATTACGATAAATGAAGTGAAGTATGGTCTACCAAACAAAAAAAGAATATCCAAAACTGATTCATAATTGGCGGAGTTATCGCGTAACATACATACATAAAAAACATACAGTCGAATTGAGAACCTCCTCCTTTTTTGAAGTCGGATGAAAATGCGCCTAATCTGGTTAAGCTTGAGAATTTTGCAAGACGTAACATAAAGCAGCATACAATGCAGCAGCAGATTTTTGTAAAATCTGTTATGTCAGGTAGCTCTTTACTGGTACCTATATCACGCCTAAAACATTTACCACATGAATACCTATCACTAACCTTACTGGCCACTGCCTGTTTAGTAACCCTGTTAGTTTTCGAATACACAACGATGTCATTTCATATTAATCGATATACATTTGAGTAATTCGTAGTTATCAGTTATCACGTATGTCATGAAAAATCATTTCTGCCAAGGACATTGCTCGTGGCAAAAAATGTCACTGTGCTTGTGAATCATATTTTATGCCGAACATAAAGTATATTCAAACATATTCACCAAAATGCTCGTCGTTTTCAATGCTGAGTTACTTTGGCACGTCGTGGTTTGTGGAGTACATTATCGGCACCGATACATTATCACAGATAAGCGGATAAGGACACCCCTTTTTGCCAACAACTCTCTATTTTGTACTGAATTTCCATGAACACCTTTGTGTACATTCGAGAATGTTTGCGTGCTGTGAACCTTTGTGATGACATCACTTCCCTTATGTTTGTTATATTATTGTTGTATTTATTAATTTGTTATAGTTTTGAGTCTTTTATTTTGTACGTACTTTCCGTAATTTTCGTTGACTACTATTTCTATTTGCTTCTTCGACTATTTTTATATCCGAGATTCTATAGTTCTCGTACGATTAAATTATGTTAATCGCATTCGTGGCCTAGTCAGTAGACAATTGATTCGATTCCTAGTGGGGGTACCTGTCGGTTCTTGGTTTGATTGGTTGTAGGGCTTTTTCTATGTCCACCTAGCTAGTCAACACCATGTTACCTAAGTTTGCCGCAAAATAGCAATGTTAATAGCACTGTTGTGTTTTGGTGTGAAAGGTCTCATTAGTTTGAAGCTTTTGGTCCTTTTGGGTACGCACGCTTTCCATCCCAAGGTCTTATTGTCACTTACCATCAGATGGGATTATAAGGTCAAGTGCCAAAACCATCACATTTATTTATTCATTCGTCATGAACTTTCAGACTCAAATTCAGATACGAATAAACCTGTCTCAAAGATGTTACCTTGAAAAGGCTGCAACCAAAAACATTCTACGCAAGCAATTTCAAAAAACCGATCACGCAACCTCTGGAACGAAATTTCTGTCGTATAGCATTCCCGGTGCAAACAAAACGGGTTACGAGGAACAGGACAAAAAGTTACGAAAGTTCGCGTACGTTACTACGCAGGCGCGCGTGGTTTCGCAGAACTGGCTGTTGTATTTTAAAGCCTGTCTTACATGGAGCAATTTGATTTATATTACTACAATTCAATTTAATACATACTTAGGTTATAAATGTGACAAAGAGTTTGTTTTTCCTTCTTTCGTCGTAAAGGAAATTCAGAATGATTTGTTATTTTGTAAAGATGATGTGATGATTTATAAAGTCTGAGCGTTAATATTTCAATGACATATTGAAGAGCAATCGGTCAGTTTCAAGTTTTTTTGGTAGAAAATAACTAGATACAAAATATTACACACAATATCCAACAACGTTATTGCTAGAATTTTCAGCCAAAAAGCTCCATCTTTCGTGGTAGAGTAAAATCACACTTTAAAAGTTAACTCCTCCAAAATTGAGGGTTTAAATCCATAATCATGAAAAGGAAATTTTTCTGCTGTAAGATAGAGATCTATCTGGGTCAAATGTATTTTAATTTAACATAATATTTAATTTAATAATATTTGACATAACTCATTTATATTTTGTGAGCTGGTGCTAAGAAGTAAAACCAAACCAAAAAGGTTAAAAGTTAATCGCAAAATCTTGTATTTATTAAATCCGTTTTGGCTTCACAAGACAAACAGCCTTGAGATTCGTCTTCTTGTCCCTATGTCCCCCGTCCTCGGCCAATCTCGGCGGTGTCCTTTCGGCCAATCGTGGAATGCTCCCAGACACCATATTCGGACCATAATGACCCATCGCTCCTGAATCTTCCAAAGCCAATCGATTGTTCGACCCAGTTTGGATACCATCCACATTTTTGGCGTTTCAGCTTATTTTTCTTATAGTGTCTGATATTTGTGTATTTATTTCCTTTTGGATGATGAAACAAAGAGCCTGTATAAGATTCATTTCCTCTGAATTCGCTTTTGTGGCCTAACCCTATCAAATATTTTAAGTATATGCAGTTCATATTTTTTAAATGGTGATGATAGATGATGATACCACACAGTAACACATTAGAAAATCTGTTTTTGTCGTTATGGTTTACATTATAAATTATTATTATTATTTATAAAAACTTATATTAAATACCTGCGCCAAAACCTTGGGTGTAGGTAGCGTAGGGGAATGATTAATGTCATTTTAAATTGAAAGTGTGTCGCATCGTTGGATTTCTTCACAGACAATTATAAGTTTCCTCACGATATTTCCCTGCAGGGAAATAAAGTGTGTGTTAAATATATATACATACTAAGAAGATAAAATATATAAAATTAATCTGATAATATTTTAAATCCTACGAATTAATTAAACCTAATTACATGGTCACGAGTGGAGGCATGCGGTTGACTCGACTGGTCCAATCAACACTGAATTTTAAACATTGCGACTTATGTTTATGTTTTGTGACTGCAATGGCGATATTTTATTAAATTAATAGGCATACACGTAAACAATTTAGGGCTTGGAGTATTGACTTACATGAAATGTAGACACTATACCGATAGAGTGTCACACACTATAGCACGTATACTAAGTGCCTAAGCTTATAAAATTAGGTATATACCGATATACAGCCCCTAGTTCACAGAGTAGTCTTGTTATATGCCAATGCCATGGTAGCGAAGTTAGGTTCATCAACAGCCTATATACGTTCCCACTACAGGCGCTCAGACTTACTCTCCTATCCGCACTCCTACCCGCGTGGTGAACTATGTCCCATAATTTTTTTTATAGTGAGGACATATATAGGCTGTTGATGTTGATAAAGGTTCCGTTTATTAGCGGAAGTATGGAACCCTAATAAGTTATGGGAAGATATCCGATACTGTTAGTATTTCGTAAATTAGGGTATAGCTGAAATTATCATGTTACGTAGGAAAAGCGTGCTGCCTGGTCCACCGGCTCCGTATGTCAAAGCTTGCTAAAATACCTGCGCAGGCGCACTGTCGCAAGCCGAGCGAGCTTGTTGGCCGCCAGGGCACCATAAAAGGCCGGGGCACATCGAGGCCGCAGCCCTCTCCGGCTTATACACGACATTGATAGAAATGTTCGTAATTTTACAGTTATATATACTCGTACAGTAGCCTAGATAAAACTATTAATTTTCTTCGATAAAATTTAATCAAAATCATTATTATTAAGTATAGAGTTTCCCAGTCTGGTCTTTTCCCCGCCTCGCAATAAGTTAATACTTACATACTCGTGTATGTTATTACTTCGACAAAGTACTCCGTTCTTCGAGTGATGTTGCCTGCTCGAAGATTCAACATGGCTATTTGTGATAGCGAACGAAACAGAATAAAGCAAGCACAGCAGCATAAAATTGTCTCTGTATGACAACTAAACAGTTATTTAATAGGCATAACGGCTTTACTTCGTTAACATGAAAAGCGAATCACTTAGCTTCTTTCGTTTTACACATGGACATGGAATCCCCGTCGGCTTCTGTGTTTTCTAAGTGCTCCACAACCTTTAGACAAGCGTTTACTATCCTCAGCATCATGAGATTTTGGTTAAAGGTGAATGGTATTCATTTTCAGCCGACTTCAAAAAAGTAGGGAGATTCCCAATCCGTCGGGTATGTTTTTTTTAAATATGTGTTACACGATAACTCCACCAATTGTGAACCGATTTTGATGATTCTTTTTTTGTTTGGTAGAAAACACTTCACAGGTGCCATATAAATTTTATCGCAATTGATTGAGCGCTTTTTGTGTAAATCAACAAAAAACAAATTTTTAAGGCAATTGAAGTCGGATTTAGTTCTTTTTGAACGCGATAATGTCTATACCAGTAGACATTACACTAATTTATTACTCAAAACCATCTGTGACTGTGTTCCTAAATTGAAACTCTCTTCTCCAATATCCGCAACATCACACTTTCATTTGTTTCAAGCTCTCAACATCGTTTTAACGCTATCGTTCCATCAGTTTAATTAATAAGTTCCCTGTCAACCTCGCCCCTTGTCGAGATACGTTAATGATTTGGGGCCTTCAAGCCTTACCTCTGAGGACATCTCTGCCTCTCTTGCACGGGTCCTCTTCTCCCAAAGCCCCGTTAACCTTTTAATTTCGAGCGCAATACTTCTCAAGCCTGTAATTATTTGTCAGCGATTACAGTTTTCGAGAGATACCCATCTTAATTTTATGGCGCGACGACGCCAGAGAGCGTAAACCGAATACGAATGCCTATTTGAGTTGTTTTATTGAATTAATACTGACCCCATGCTGTTGTTTGTTTGCGAAGGTAAGTGATTTTGTTTTATAAATAATAATAATAATAGTTTATTAACACTGTTTCAATACATAAAATGTCGCTAATTATATTTTTGTTATTGCTATGCTTGTTGAGAATCTCTGATTACTGCAGTAGGTAAAACCTGTGTCGCAATAACCAGCGATTCGACCGAGACTTTATACAAACAAAAATTTTCATTTTATACATATCTATGTGCTATTATATGTTACTATGATTCGTACGGTGAAAGGGTGAGGTGTTGGTTGGTGTTATGGTGTAAGAGTGTTGGTGTGTGTGTGTGAGTGAAGAGAGAGTAAGTGTGTGTGTGTGTGTGTGGGGGGGGGGGGGGGGGGGGGGGGGGGGGTTTAAATTTTATTTTAGTCTTTGTTCAGATATTTCTTTTAATTTACTCATTTACTTCTGAGTAAATAGATTCGTTAGTAATTACTTCGTGATGTAACACAAAATTTTATCGTACAAATACTGAAATCTTTATCACACATCCTTCTACAATTTGAACCCCTAGATCATTTTGTACATATTTGTGTATTACTGTTTTTGTTCTGCACAAATCAATAAACTTAATTTAAATTAACACGGTATAACGGTAAATTATTGACGCTTGGTTTGGTTGCTGGCTTTGCTACCTTTTATTTCAAAACGGAACACAAGAGAGCTTTTAACGCTGCTGTTTCGTGGCAAACTTAGGTAACATGGTGATATCTAGTCAGACGGACATAGAAAATGGCAATCTACGAAGGAGACTCAAACAACATTGTCTACTCTATGATTATACCCAAAGTGTACTATACATATAAGTATAGTGATATATTATTACTATTACAATTCAATCTACAAACGCTATAGCAATTTAAGCGTCGTAAGCAAAATCATTTCACTCGAACTAATCTAGAGCTAGAAATCTTAAAAACGTGTTGTGGAGACAGTGCTATCCGTCACGGATGCTATCTGGTATCAATTACGAGGAGATGATAGATACTCGTATTGCGACGCGAGAAGCTCCCAGAGATACGGCACGAAGCGAAAACTAGCGCAAACGCCGAGCCATTGAATCACGTAAACTATAGACATGCCACCGCGTGACATGCGAAGTGGAAGCGCACTTTCGCATATTATCCCGCAGTTTCTAGCTTAATTGCGAAGAACGGGGAAGAATTTGCAATGTTACAATTTCCTAATTTTTAAGTTAATGGAAATTATTTCAGAATGTCTCCATACTATAATTCTTTTAAAATTATCTTTTTAGATAGAATGGCTGACTTTGATAAGTAATTGCCAGAAAATAGAACAACGTATTGTAATGTCGGACAACTAATATCATAGTAAAACTTTAATGTAAGCTACAATAGCCGTTACAATAACTCAAAAATTGTGCTAAAATGAAAATTGATATTCATCGTGAAGTTGTATCTTAATGATACTCACTTCCTGATGTTATAATCTGGTGTCCTAATTTTAGATAATTACTACACAAAGCCCGTTATCCTATTTTAAACGATTACATATGGATTTTTTTTGTATGAAACTTCACGTAAGTTTAGTATCCTGCAAATAATTTTTATGATGAAAATGATACGATATCATACAACTCATCTGTAAGAACAAATTGCTGCAATCTCTTCATTTTATAATAGCAGCGTTTAGAAATTATGCCAAATGGGTGTCAACTGCATAAGTATAAGACATGCCATTCCTCCCTCATATATTACCAAGGTCTTTTCATGAGCGGATTTGCCACCACGCTTGGCAGGCGGATATTTTATATATCTCTCTCAATATATATCCCCCACTGAATATTTTTTCTTCAGTCGTCTTTAAGACGCCTTGTTAGATAACATGGGGTATTATTGTAAATATGGGTCCACACGGCCATTATAGGTATAAAAACTATTATAACACAGAAATATTTATGCACTGGAAGAAGAAATCAAATAAAAAGCTTTCTCAGATAGGATCTGTCTTGAGCATGAATAAGTGGCAACAGATACACATCTGTGAGTAGATAGAACCTACTTTTCACGTCTGTCATGCCCATAGATAAGTAAGCCAATGTGTGAACGTTACAACCTAATCAACTGACAGCCCCTGGCGACCAAGACTTCCATTATCTAGGTGAGCTAATGTAATATCCACTCTATATCTCAAGCCTAAAGATGTTTTCAAGCTAATAGACGTGTGGGAACGCTCGTAGAGGGCGGAAGCAGTATTGACAAGGGGATCCTGAATCAATAAATTATTTTCCAACGAATGGAAAATTTGGATTTTGACTTTGTTTGATAAACTTTGAAAGTAGGCGTTCGAGAATGTGGGAGGAAAGTAATTATGGTGACTTCGAGACTTTGCTTACAAAAATACAATTTGATCTTGTCTGCCAAACAACTTCTTTCAGCTTTAAATGTATCGTCTTTCAAATTGTTTATTATACTAAAGAAGTTCCAAAACATTTTTAAAAAATAAATAAAATAGTTGAAGTACAAAATCGGTTACTGTATTCCTATGTTTAATTAATGATTATACTGTTATGTTGATACATAATTTAAATTCAGACTGGAAGTCGTATTAAAAAGACTTGTCGATATGGTTCGTGAATTATAAGCCGTAAATCTATGTGATTGGACACATTGTCAATTTTGCTAATAACAATAATAACCCAAACCTTGTTCCACATACACCATGCGCTATTGCATCTTTATGCGTATCTAACGACTATCACACAATTTTATACTTTAAACTTAAGAAGTTTAAGCTTCGAAACGGATGAGAGCCCTGGCATCTAATAATCGATGTTGTTAAGGCTATTAACATCCTCGGGGCGAAGCGTGACGGAATGAAAATCCGTTCGGGTGCAAGTGCTACTGTTCTGACTGACAAATATTGTAGACATGGCATAAAAACCTGCGCTGTTATGCAAAAACACTGTACCCGGGAGGCGTTGGCATGTTGGCATTGTTGGCGTCATGTTGGCTATTAGTGAAATGCACTACTATCTATCTATATCTTTGATTACAAAGTTGATGCATGATTAAAATGTTCTATTATAGATTCCCGTAAATCCATACGTACTAAAATTCGTTGATTAAGATTAAATAATAGCTTTTTTTCTTCAATTTGACACATATTTCAATATTAATAAGGGCCTCAAAATGCTCAGAATGATCGGAGCATAATTTTGTTTATCTGATCCTAAGCACAAATCGCCAACGTTCTCGGAATGCACGAACTGTATGAGTGAGACAGAAGAGCTAGTTCTCTTCCAAGACTTTAAAGTGTTTCAGGGCAAGCAAGGTGTAGTATATTCAGGAGTCTATAGTGTTTATAAGTCAATGTTCTGTTTGAGACGGATCGTTTAGGTGTTTGTAAATTATTGAGATGTTTCCTGCGATGGTATTTTAGGTGATTGTGAACCTTAAATCATGCTCAATGACTTCGGTGTTTATTTTCTTGTGCTTCAACAATATTTAAGTCGAATTTAAAATGGGTTAATTTGTATTCAAAGAAGTATAGATTTTAAATAACCATAAAATGTTCTGCCTCAGCGTACCTATATATTTTTGAATCATTGATAATAAGTATAATTACTAATTAAATTATGTCGTGTAATGCAGGAGATGGGCATCATCATCTACCTATGTAACAACATCTTACAGCGATCACGAATCCTGACAGGCGACTGGTGATTATGGCAAATCCCTTCAAGGAAAGTCTTACGTGGTGTTATATGAAGGAGGTTCATGTCCAACAGTGGGCTTATGTAGCAAATCAAAAATGATTTGACTCCATAGGACTAATTAAGGGTTAATTAAATCGCAGGAACAACATTCTACTGCGATCACTAATACGCCTGCCCAGCGTGGTGACTACGGCCTGTGACGTCATGTCCGATATAATGATGGTTAAAATTGCTATAAACAAACCCTTATTCCAAACAGGCTATTCACTTTTGACTAAGTCAAACAAAGTTGTCATGGATGTTTAATATGTAAATATATGCATGGGATGGGTTGCAAAATGGAGGGATGTACATTCTATATTACATTAAATCGCACATCTCTGGCTAAAATGGTTCTACGGTTGGATAATGGATCTGGTTTATGAGCCAAATCCTATCTGAATTTTGGCTAAGCATCGCTTCGGATGGAAGGGAGTCATAAAATTAAATTATAATATAAAAACATAATAATTTTAATGCACACATATCTGCATGAATACTGTTATACACGACATCTTCTGAGTAACTGCCTAGTACATACTCCGGACGCGGACACAATCCGAAGGTCCCAGGTTCGATTCACAGTGGGGTTGGTAAAGCTGCCTTTTTACTTTTTTAAAAGCTTATACTGTACTTAATTTAACCTACTGATATTTTAAGAGATTTAGCGTTGATAAATTAGATCATTATGTGTTGAGAATTCATTTGAATTTTAATTGCGGTCTTTACATTCAGGTCTTTGGCGTGCTGTGTCTATCAAAATAATGAGATATTTTTACGTTTGGGTCAATTCGCGTTTAGGTCAGTTGTGTTTGAGACTTTTTGAGAGTATATCAATTTAGGGCAATTATTGGTTTTAGTGCATTATTCGTCGACACCGGCGTAAATATATATCAAACAAACTAGTTAGATTATTATATAACCTCTGAGTGTTGCCGCGATTTTCAGTTCGTATACTCTATGTAAGTCGGCCGAGTACAAAAACCATTTCTTTCTTCTAATCTGTTAGGGCGCTATTTATTTATTTAACAATTTATTGTACACAGAATACAAATAAAAAACAAACAAAAAACAGAGAAAATATACACAAAAGGAACAGCTTATTTATATATGAAAACTTTCTTACAGCAGTATATTGAAATCCTAAGAGGCGAGTCTTGTGTGAGAATCTGAAACTAATTTTTAGAGGGTCAGGAATGTCAGTCACTCCGCGTGAGTCCTGCGTTTAGAAAATATTGATGTCAGCAAAAAACCACATATATTTCATTTAAAAAATAACAATTATATAAAAATCTCTTCTTTACGATTGTGAATATTGTAGTTAGGTATTTGTTAAAGCATTTTAATAATAATCTTAACATTTATAATTTTTAAGGGATCTTTTCGAAATTAATATCTATCGCGGCAAAATCATCGAATTACGTTTCTGATTCTTGACTCGTCAAGATAGAGATATGAAGAAATATATGTCTTACTTTGAAATTATCAGGATCTTTCAGCGTCCTATAGCATTACACAAAAATGTCAGTTTATTTCAAAATGTCGCCTTAATTCGGAGCTAAGTGCAAGTTTAAATTAATTTCCGAGATCTTGGCACCGCTCCTACAACCGTTTGTTCCATTTCACGCCGTGGCGAGACACGGTCAATTGATCACGCCCGCTCACAGATTGCACCTTTTGTTATCTCGAGGCAGGGACCTGAAGAAATAATACAAAACCAAAGGTGTTCAATACAATAAAACTACCTTTATGTAGATATTTATCGCTACAAATCTGCTGTAAAGATCTTGCGGTTTTGCGAAATATTTGCGGTCTCTTTAAGCTTATATTATTTTTTAAACTTGTTTTTTCTTCCTGTTTTTGTTTGAATACAACACAAGCGTATAGCCAACTTTTTACGTACAGCCACAGACCAAGATATATCCCAACCAAGGTCACCATTTCTATCTGATCCTGAATAAACAAGGGAAATTAATAACTATTTCATTTACATAAAAATGCTATTTGTAAATTAAACACCCAGAGCAATTTTTGTATGAGAACTACATTTTTCCTGTGACTTCATCCACGTGGACTTCAAAAATAATCTTACAAGAACTACTTGTTCGATCGGGATACAAAGTATCTTATGTCATTTTCCGCCTCGTCAATTATCCCTGGACAAAATCAGGTCATTCCGACTCACAATTCCGACCGAAAGAAAAAAAAAAAACCAAACTTACTCTGGCAAGTTTTAGTAAGGATAGCCGGAATATGATAATGGGAAGATTCCCAACGTATTGAGACGCATCATTTAAAATGAGGTCCAATAAATCAATGAATACGTCTTCGGATACAGAATTTACATTCACAGAGCTTCGTTTGTCATCCAGCTGTAAACATACATGTACATACATACTAACCTCTATAACTCAATATATTACAGTCATCAATCTTGACCGATAGACATTTATTACATCGGGTTTTAGCGACAATGACGCATGTACCCATGGCACGACATGCGTAATTCTAGGCAACTGGGTCACATCCACGAACATCCGAGCATACTGTTTCCTTTCCGAGCATTGTCGATGGCAGATACGAGTAGAAAGCTTTCTAACATTCGCGACACTACATTACTTTCATGCACTCTAATGGTTAGCATTAAGAGCAAATGGCCTTTGAGATACGATACTTTGATTCGATGTTGAGGGGCTCTTCACAAGAGTACCTTTTGTTTGTAGTACATTTCAAAAGGCTTCGCAAGTTGGTATCAGCACGGCTACATCCCTCTGTGATAGCTGTATTATTTAGTAATACCAGTCTAGGTGAGAAATTAATAGATCAATTAAATGTCCTATAGAGTGCAATGTAACCAAATTAATTCGCTCTTCGTAGAGATTTAAACGGGAGTTGATGTCCATCAGTGGACCATCGTTGGTCCAACTGATAGTGATTAAATTTAAGTATTAAACTTTCTCAACCTAATAACAATATTGTCCAAGCGTCCAATGTGTTATCTCTATTCATAGGTTTGCCAATTATATTTTTACGTCAGTCATTTCCAGACAATCACTATTCACAATTATAAATTATGTCAAATATTAGTCATATATCTATGTTATTCAGTATTTTACCAATCATAATTTTATCATTGTACCTATTTATACAATAAATGTGAATGTGAGTTTGTTTGTCCGTCCTTAACGGAGAGACAGAAAGATTTGTGTAGTGACAGTTGAAGGGGCGGAAAAGGATATATATATTTTTATTATTATTGAAGATAGACCAATACTTGACCTCAATCTCACCTGATGGTAAGAGAATGTATGCTATTTTTATCCTGATCGCACAAGAAGTTTTCGTGGGATAATTTATAAAGACCAAGCATAAGAAGTCGCAGGGAAAAGCTAGTTTATTAAACATTTTGAGCATAGGTATGAAATCAGAAAGAAATGGGAAGAGCATATTTTTAGTCAGCATATTCCCTTCCGAGAAGAAAGCGTCCAAAACAATATTGAATTCTTTTGGCTCGCAGCAAAAAGGGGGAGATATCATCTCACATTCGTGAAGGTGCTGGCGGAGACATCTTGTCGCAATTATAGTGCACATGAGGGGAAGATAAATCGCGACGAGAAATGTCCCCTGAAGGAACTAGCAACGTACGTACTCCTTGTGGATTTGTCGACATCTTTCCCGCGACAGTTTTCGATAACGTCAATCTATCATATCTACGGATACTGAATCATTATTTTGAAGGATTCGTGGCACTTGAGAGCTGTTCCATGTCGATTGACAGGGAAAATGAAAACGTATTCCTGTGCACAGTACATCGGTACATACGAAGGCGTGTTCTTATTTAACGTGTGAAGGCGTTAATACATCTGAACGATGCCGCACCACCTATCGCTAAAGGAACTGATTAACCACACGTGTTAATTTACGAAAGGAAAGCTAGTAAAGGAACGGGAATGGAGAAGAATATCTTTCAAATATGGTAGGGTAGAAGCTATCGGTGTTTAAGGTAGTGAAGTTTTTCCGATTGATAATCCATACTAATATTATAAATGCGAAAGTGTGTTTGTTTGAGACTCAGAATGACTAACTAACTTTTGTACAGGAATAGTTGAAGGACTGGAAACTGTTTATCCCGATCGCACAAGTTGTTCCCGTAGATACATTTTGAATTCCACGCGGACAAAGTCACGGACAAAATCTAGTGAGCGTTAAAGTTGACACAATTATGGAATCTTTTAATCGTATAAAGGTAAATAAACAATCGACGACCTTGTTTGTGAAATATTAAGGGAAAAGTCTAGACTCGATTCGACTCGATTTTCAATGTAGGATGACAACGTAAACCAGAACAAAGAGCACTCGGTGCTTGGTGACAAATCGGCGTCGAGGTTATTGCCAAATGAGGCAGCAACGTCGTAATGTCATCGTGGAATGGCGGCGAAGGTCAGCCGTGATGTGTTCCCGGTGCAATGACACTGTCACCGCTTTCTGTTACCATAGCAATGGAAAGAGGTAATGCTTCTACAGAACTGTCGTTTGTATGCATACAGCATGCTCTACCAAAAGTGGAAAGAGATTAACACTGCTTCTTGATTTATGATTGCTGAAAATAGTCATGCTGCTTTGTACAACTGTCAGCTGGGAAAGTCCATGTGTGAACATGAGTCTGCGTTCGCTACGAGAAAATAGCATCCAGATACTGAGTGGATTTGCCCTAATAACCAGTTTTGGTTACATCGGAATATCTGAACGTCGTGTTTCATTGAACACGTTTCAAGGAACACACGAACAAAAGTACAACAAACGTCAACATATGCTAAGCACGTCAGTGTCAGTTGCACGTGTGTGTGTACTTTTGTTTACTTCAGGCATTATCAAACGAGTTTTCCTCCGCATGTTTACAAATCCGTGTGTCTGCCTTTTTCGACGCCCTCGGGATGTGATGGAGTGATATAACTATACACTATACACTATAACCGAGACCATAAGGTCATAAATCACACATCAACAGCTTATATATGTCCCCACTGCAGGGGCTCAGGCCTACTCTCCTACAGAGAGTGTATGGGACATAGTCTACCATGTGGGACCACTCACACCTATGAATTTCATCAAAGGAGTGTACAGGTTTCCTCACGATGTTTACCTTCACCGAAAAGCCAATGGTAATGATTTTTATCATTCGTAGATAAAGTACAAATCACAAATTGGAACTCATTGGTATGAGCCAGGATCGAACCCAGACCTCGATTGTTCAATGACTCACGCTGTACCCAACTGAGCTACCTAAGACTCAACTGACCATAAGGTCATATGATGATGATAAAACGCCCTTGTCTGTCTGCTGATGCTTGTGGGGCTTAGGTGTCATATCAGTGACAGCAGTGGAAATGTATGCCACGGGATATGACCTTCGTTGCCATTCCACCGAATACATTACGACTAGTACGTCTGCATAATAAAGTAGTCTGTGACGTAACCGTGTGTTTAGTCTGGAGTCAATGACCCCGCGTAGTAAAAAGTAACTCGAAGCCGGCATTGCAAATTGACTCCATATCTGCCGATAGCGGAGCTCGACGGGTATTGGATGTATATGGCTAGCCTACAGCGAGGTATGTGAGAGCGATTATGTGCTTGATATTGTTTTTATATGCTTGGGTTTGCATTTGACCTTCATATTAACATAACTTTTTTAAGTTTTAGCGGTTGTTATTTGTACATTTTGAATGATTATTTTCAGTCGGTGTAAAGACTTTGTGTTCCAGAGTTAGAAGAGAAAATCGAAGAAGAGATTACATCTAGAAACAACGTATCATACTTACATTAATACAATTCGATACAAATAAACGAAATGACTAAGAGTACCGACCTAATTAAGCACATACGGACCAATTAACTCATTGCCAATATGATGTGTTTTAAAGTGATTAAAAATTTTACTACTGAAAACAAATTATATTAATTTTAACATAAGACATTTTGTCGGTAAAAGTAAACTAAAACAGGTGGTTTAATATATGATTAATCAAAAAGAAAGGGGAATTTGTAATTAATAATTTTAATTTCTTTATGGAGCAACATCTAGGGTGACTATTAATTTTATGCTTTGAGTAGCAGACATTTATTCAAACTTAATCCCTGGATCTACTAGTTATTAAAAATAATTTTTTTAAAGATTACGTGATTAAAGTCTATCATTACTTTTCTGCCCTAAAAGCTTCAATAAAATCAAACAAAAATGTTTAATTAAATGTTGTTATTTCCATTATTCGTCTCATCTTAGTCGGGCGGCGCTCAATGACGTGATAAATGGTTAAGACGATAATCCGTCAAACTTTGTCATTAAATATGGTAATTATAATAATACGACGGGATGAGGAAACCGGCGAAAGTTGACAATCGATTTCTTTTTAGTTTTTTGAGAATTCTTGTTAAAGTTAATGTGGAAAGGAAGTCTTAAAATTTTATTTGAGGAAATTGTTGCTAAATAGGAAGCAATTTTGCGTTTAATTTCGACTCAAAAGAGTTTATTTACGAATACTCCTTATTATTAATTATTATGGTGTCCGGGACCGGCCTATGTCCAGCAGTGGACGTGTCCCGACTGATGATGAGGGTGATGATTAATTATTATTAAATTAATAATTTAAAAACTTATCTATCTACTAATAACATACTAAACAGAATATATGCTTATTCTAATAGAATAAATTATGTAGTTTCTACCTTTATTATATTCTTCTCATCAGAAAAATCGAAACACCTTGCAAGTTTATGTTTTTGTAAGGATTATCAGAAAAACCTATGAAAATTTAATTTGAATTTAGAACATTAACATCAGGATTTGAAAACCTCTTATTATTCACTATCAATCCACCAGATATCTTTTTACTCAGTTCTCTCACATAACTTTGTGAATAATTTAAACTGAATGTACGTTTTAATGAAGCCATCTCATTTACTTCAAAAGAGATTGTACGCAATGAAAATTGCTATGCCTTCCGCAGACCTTTCCGCTTTATGTGTAATGAAAGATAATGAGGCAACAATTGTTTGAAATGGTGTTCCGCTGTGTATGAAATGTGGTAGATCAAATATACTAGGTCAAGGGTGGCGAACCTTTACGTAACAACGTGCCCTTTTTCAAAAGAAATGTTTAATGAGGTCATAGATGTGCAATCAAATAATTTTGACTTGCTGGTTATTGGGAAAATAATAATAATTAATACTATAAACTCAAAACTCTTAATTTTCTACAAAAAATAGGAACATTTGCAATGTTTTATATATAAGCGTATAAAATATTTAATACGCGATCGCTAGTCATACGAGTATAATACCTACTTCACACTTTTTTCGTAGTGCATAATGGATTTCGTGAACAGTGACGTGCCCAAAATATTGTGTCGCGTGCCGTTAACGGCACGAGTGCCAATGGTTCGCCATCCCTGTACTAGGTTTTTTAACCCACTTCAAAAAAGGAGGAGGTTATCAATTCGACGGATATTTTTTAAATGTTTGTTACCTCAGAACTTTTGACTGGGTGAACCGATTTGGATGTTTCTTTTTTTATTTGAAAATTGGTGCTTCCCGTGTAGTTCCATTTCGATTTGGTCCAGTTATGGCAATAGAAGCCATGAGAAAACGATTTAAATCTTAAATTTGCCTTAGTAAAAGTAGACTTTTAGGGCAATTGAAGTCGGTTTCCAGTTCTTTTTGAACGCATTTACTTGTTTATACACATTTTATATCTGACCTCGTGACTTAGGCTGACATGTATTTCCTAGTGCATAAAAAGAATATATGGCCTATAAGGTTAGCCTTTTCCGACCCTTCAACCATCTCTATACAAAAAATCGAGTCATTCTCCGTTGTAGCTAATGAAAAACAAACAAACACAATCTCTTTCGCATTGATAATATCAGTTCCATAGCATCATTTATGTATGATGTGTTTTCGCTTGGACTTCATCTTCAACTAATGGTAATTGACGATAAGGCCGATAGATGGTTAGCGTGTGTGAGAAGATTAAAGCTAACGAAGCACTTGCTCTGCTACTTTTCATACTGCAACACAACTGTGCTGTTAACACTGCTGTTTGCTGGTAGACTTAGGTAACATGGTGGAAGCTTCATGCGGATATTTAAAATCAAACAACCAATCGAACCAAGTAAAGTTAGGTACTGGGTGTGGTCTGGTCGCTGGGGATCGAACCTGAGACCTCCGGGTTGTAAGTTATAGGTTTGTCATTGTAGACGCGTTTATTGATACACTTATTTCGAAAGTGAATTGATGCTTTCTTTTCTTTTAGCAAAATCCGTTGAAGCCACTATTGATTTATGGCTAGACGAAATCATAAATTGTCCCTTAGTGCCCGGCACGGCATATCACTTACTTTCACTGATCAAATTTTTGCTAAAATCCGGTCTACAGTTTTGCGAAAGCGGTTGAGCTGGTACTGGCTCATACATCGGTGGCTAGATACACAACTACCACCTTATTTCATGCTTCAAGCGGCTATAGCGAGTTATTTACAAGCATGATAGGTGTCAACTACAATCCGTTGTTTAAACACTGTAAACTGATACTTGAAAGTGGTTTCTCACTTGGAACGCCGCGTGTAATGTATTAATGCAAATTTATAAGCAGCTTTATGCGGTCGGGTTTCGTTTTTCTGAAATATCTCCTTATAAATTAAGATTATTACAGCCCCGATGACAAGGAGTGAAGGAGATTTGTATTGCTCAAGTTTTGATGAAATCATCCTGAGCCAGTTTTTGTATAATTTCTGAGGTCCACACGGTTGAAGTCATGGTCAAAACGCAAGTTGATTATAGTTTACAGTTTTGCGTGTAAGAAAGTGTCTGGTCTTAGATCTTTGTCATTATAACATGACTAGCGTTTGCCGGCGACATCGTCTGCGTTTCGTATTTATAATATTAGTATGGATTACTTTAATTCGTCATCCCGTGTTTGTCGTAGAATATAAAACGAAAAAATAGAATGAAAAATAGAAATGAATGAATAGAATATAGAAATAGAGAATGGATAGAATAGAGATGGATAGAAAGAGATAGAAAGAGAAATATAAAGAAGAAAATGAATAGAATGAAAAAGGAAAAATAGAAAACGAATAAATAGAATGCAAATGGGAATAATCCAGCAGACGGGCAAGTCGTGTACCTATGTACCACCAACATTCCAGTCACAAGTCTGCCGACAATCTAGTGATTATTGAAAATCACCACAGGGAGAGCCCGTTCGACGGAGTGTAATGTTGATAATGATGATGACAGTCGAAGAGTTTTGTATCAAAAGGAGAACTTTCCTACATAGATATTTCGTCGGTTTAGAGGGAAACAATGGGATGGCACTGCACATTTATACTTAGATAGTGCTGGCCATTAATATTCCGAATAGAACGGGCCCGGGTCGTACGCAAACAGACTAACTACCCCGGCCCCAACCCCGGACGGTGGGATGGAGGGTCTTGAAGCGACGGGAAACTTCGCTGTTTGATGCTGGACATTATTCACAATTTCAGACAACTTGTACCGTAACGATGTTACAAATAATTTCGTTTTTGAAGGGAAAATGTCATTTGAATTCAAGACAATTTTTTGTTAAAGTAATGTGTATTTGTGGATGGCACTTGACTGGCAAAGTTGGATCAATTACAGATGGATTTTAAATCGGTTTTCATGATTATTTCAAAATAATTAAGTAATATTTGATTAAGGATTTGATTGTTAAACTTGCGTAAAATAAACATTACACTCTGAAACAACCATAGAAATTATTAGTAAAACAAAATAAACATTCTTCCTTTAATCTGTGACCAACGTAATATCTAATGCTATTAGCGTGACACTAAACACCGGCCTTACCGCGAATTTAACGCTATATTAGTGGCCACATGTATTAAAAAATTTGCAAACATTATTTATCACGCTTAGTGGATAATAAACTCATTAAAATGCTTTTAAGATGATTGTTATGTTTCAATGTATTATGTATCATTACACGCCATTCATTATGTAACACAGTATTATTATCTGAGGCATGCGATATTACGTGAAATTATCGTCTATTAAAAAGTTAAAGTGTGTACCTAATTCGCTGACGAATGATGGATGTGTTAATTATACTAAAGTCAACAATCGTAAACACGAGTACGTAATTATACATTTATATCACTTTCTCATTATGATGTAACATTTATAGGTGATTGCTTTACATTAGATATTTGTGTCAAATTATAGGTATTTATTGTGTTATACCATGGATATATTTTTTATTTTTTTATCCGCCGCCTGGCAGGCTATTTTTAAAACAACGTTAATACAACCGTTGTCTACGACCATGTCTCTAGCACGTTTCGTTTAACGGATTGTGTATATAAATATATTTTTATAAAACATTGGCTGCACCAAAATCTTTAATAAGTAAAGTAAATTAAATTTTTTAATAAAACCCTACGCAATTTTAATACAAAAATCCCATTTAATCTCTCACTCTTCAAACTGCTGAATCGATTTTTACCAGATATAGCTAAGAAGCCGCAAGGAAACTTGTTTCCACAAAAAACCGCATCAAAATCGGTCCACCCGTTCGAGAGCTACAATGCCACAGACAGACACACAGACATTTGCGTCGGACTTATAGCAACCCTCTTTTGCGTCGGGGGTTAAAACTTCAAAATTCATAGTCAGGTACACCGAAGCTACGTATCGTAACCATTATATATGTAAGTGCAGACACACTTCTGTTTACTTTTTTAATACATCATTGTCATAGTATAGATGGATACTCGTAGATAAGAAGAACAGAACCGTAAGTAGGCATGATAGAGTTAAGTAGATAAGCTATTCTGTATTCGCACAGAGAAATGCAACGCTAGAGCAGATTTAAAAGATTATACTTTACTTTAAAGTTTTAAAAGCTTTCTACCTAGTTGAGACGCTGAGACTTGTTTCTTAGCGAGCAACTCGTGCTACGTGGCAAAGTTGCAAATCTGAATTCAAGCCTTTGTGCCTTACTTGAGTTTCAATAAGTTTAATTATTTTTGTGCTTAAGTTGGCAGTTCTTGTTCTCAACTTAATGATTGTCATACTTGGTAGCAGTTCGATTATTTATACCTGTTACTCAATTGTTTCTTGGAGGCATTTTTCTACTGCACTAAATACTAGATTATTTAATGAATTTCGAATCCGCCAAAGCCCAAATTAATCAATGTAAATTAAAGTACGATACAGAACGGATTTTTATATGGGATAAACGAGCTGTGCTTGGCTGTTGGTTAGACCAACACTAACCAGATAGATAGAATATATAACAAATTTCATTAGAGATCCTAGATTATGATTGCTATTGTAAACCTAAAAAGTAAAAAGGCACATCCAAAGATCGTTATCGTCGACCTTAAACAATATGATATTGATATGATAAAATATCATTATCAAAGACTTGGCTGTATGGCGTTTTCCTTTGCCTTTTCCTGGTGGGAAAAAAATCTTACCAAAAAAAGTAGCGCCATTTTGTACTAAAAAAGTCATGTTGTACTCGCTATAAAGTTGAGTGTACTGACATTGTTTAATAGAAGTTATATGTTTTTGAAGAGACCTTTCCCTCACGATGCCCGTTAAAATCTCATAAACCGTAAGCTCTTTCGCTGAGTGTTCGTAATACACCGCACTTGGTAAATATATTGGCTCCCTTCATATGCGGCACGATCCCTTTAGGGAATTGAACGACGCGCGCACCCACACATATCCTTTTTTATGCCTTAAGACTCCACTCACGTGCCAACAAATTGATATCACGCACACGATTTTAAGAAATCAAGTGCACAAAAACACATTTTAGAAGACCCATTAAAATTCGTGGGGGTTCTAAAATGATAAAATGTCGATGCACTCTGAATGCATAATGGGCGGTAGTGAAGGCAAACGGGAAATAAAGATTCCGTGTTGGGTGCCAAATGGTAATTGAATAAAGCTGTTTGCAGCGTCACCTTTGCTTCTTATTATTTTTCACAAAAATTTTGACATTTGTCGAAAACTTTCACAAGAGACTGCTTTGGTTTTGAATTTATAATGAAGCTTCCGTGATTAAACGTTTGTTTTTACAAGACACGATAATACTTGAATTGATTTCTTTATAGATTAATTTTTTGGTAACTTTTGTACAGCAAGTACAATAAAATAGATACATTGTTGTAGGCCCTTGCAACTATCATTCAACAATAAAAACCGGAGGCGGCACGAACTGTTCGTGTCTAGATACCATCTGCCGGCAGTCAGCCCGACGGCAGTTGACAGTCGTGACTTTACACGATAAAGCTTACGGCTACCGGATATTTTATTTACAAACATCTTGATAGCTGTAAATGAAAATGTTTAAATGTAATGTATTCTTTTCTTTGAACCGTGAAGGAGTTAAGTGTCTCGACTTTTATATCTCCGTACCTACTATTTATTTATAATTATTAGCATGAAAACAGTTATATATTTGTTATTTAAACGTGTTGGTTGTCTAGTTGATATTTGTAGTACTTTTACCTTGTTCTTTCCTAATTTAAATGTATAAATCTTAGTGAGAATGTGTATGACGGCAGATTGATTTATAGTCCAAAAACGATATTTGGCGAATTAGACGCTTACCATTGACATAATCCTAAAAGTAGAAGAATTTCTTTTTCTATGTGCTTAATAGGAAGCTCCAGGGTTACATGTAATTTAGTAATTTAAATTTTCACCTTAAGCCCTATCAGCCCGACAGGAAAACAGCTAAATAGCTAGTTTTTTTTGCTAGCTTTTAAGAACGTGGCGCCACTCGCCTTATGGGCGTTATTACTCTAAAGTCGCAAGTCAATGGTAGCTCAGTTGGGTAGAGCGTCAGTTCTTGAACAATCGAGGTGTGGGTTCGATCCTGGCTCCTACCAATGAGTTCCAATTTGTTATTTGGAATTTATGTACGACATGATAAAAATCATTAACATTGGCTTTTCGGTGAAGGAAAACATCGTGAGGAAACCTGCACAGGTGCACACTCTTGACAAGAAATTCAAAGGTGTGTGTAAAGTCTGTCAATACGCACTGGGCCGGCGTGGGGGACTGTGTCCCATACACTCTCTGTATGAGAGTAGGCCTGAGCCCCAACAGTGGGGACATTATAGGCTGTTTAAGATAACTCTAAAGTTTTAAGTTTGACTAAATCTGACCGAAATTTTGGTCTAATGTTAAATGCCTTTTGATTATTTTACTTTTAGTTGACCAGCTATATGTATAATAAAGAAAACTAGCTTACATTTCTTCTCCGTGATTCTTTTTTGGAAGAAATAATTAAGAAAATACACTTAGTTCAGTACACGTATGGCATTACTAAACCGTTGTAGTGCAGTATTGATCGACTGGCAACATGTTCACATATCGACATCCCCCATCGGAACACGTCTCATATGCAAATAGAGCACTGATATGTTGTCGAGACTGCCACAACCGGCTACAACCTTTAATTCGATCGACGTTATGAACTGTTGAATAATTCAACGGTGTCCGTTGCGGACGACAAATTTTAATGTCTTTGAAAGCGATATGGATAATGCAAATGACGAAAAAATGCATAAAACAGACATAAAATACAAAGTAAATTTTAAAATTACTTGGATATAGATCGTAAAAGTACATCGGGGTTAATATTTCAAATAACTTATATGTTTAATACGTTTGATTAATTTTATGAGCACTTGCAATTTGTTTTGCAGTGAAAGGATCCGGTTTATATTTAACTAATTTATAGATTGTTAAGGCGATCCACCTCCATCAAAGTTTCATACAAAATTTATGTTGCCACAATCGTTTAAAATATTATAACTGGATTTGTGCAGGAACTATCTAAAAATAGGACATCAAATTGTCGCGAAATGAGTATCATTAACACACAACTTCATAGTGAATCACAATTTTCAGTGTAAACACTTTTTGTCAATTATTGTTCAAAGCGCCATCTATGAACCATTAGCTGCGTAACTGCTATTGTAGCTAACTATGAAGTTGTAAATTAATGATATTTATTTCGCGACACTGTAATTTCGTCTCCCATTTTTATGTAATTACTTATCTAAGCCAGATATTCTATTTTAAAAGATTATGGCAACAGAAAATTAGTATGGACGCATTAGGAGAGGAATAACGTTAATATGTTTTCATAATGTTGCACTCATGCAAGAAAGCGGAATATTTTCTGCCAATATAACTGCGTCATCTAAGTTGTAGATCATCTTCAGCCAGGAACATCTGAAGACCCTACGCTAGGAAGTGGGTAAAATTGACAATAACGAGTATCCTTTACCCGGGTGACTGGAATGACTTTATCCTAGTCAAATATTTGGCCATTCATGGTGTCATTTTTTCTCGATTGAACTTGATGCTGTTGGTCCTCCGACCACTACAGCGTCACCCGGACAATTTGACGAGTGCAGATGACGCTCATACGGTTAACGCGGATGGCGCTCAGATGGTTAACGCGCTCAGCTGGTTAACGCGGACAGTGCTCAGCTGGTTAACGCGGACAGTGCTCAGCTGGTTAACGCGGACAGTGCTCAGCTGGTTAACGCGGACAGTGCTCAGCTGGTTAACGCGGACACTACTCAGCTGGTTAACGCGGACAGTGCTCAGCTGGTTAACGCGGACAGTGCTCAGCTGGTTAACGCGGACAGTGCTCAGCTGGTTAACGCGGACAGTGCTCAGCTGGTTAACGCGGAAGGCGCTCACCCCCCTTAGCATGGCGTCATTTCAGAAGGCTTCGTTGATATAGTGTCACTTATTTAGAGGTCATAATTGGGCAAAACTTTGCTGTCCTCTACAGCGATTTAAATTACTCGTTATAAAAAAGCTATCAGCATCAATAGCTTGCAATAGTCTTTATCTGGACAACTTGGTCCACTGCTTTTGTCATCCAACTACGTCAGGATTCAGGATTCTCTATGTAATTCGACTTGAGTCCTCCTACAGTAACGACCAATGAGTCCTGCGTCCCTAAAATTAATTGGTACTCGAAGTGCTAATATTAAACGCAAATTATTCCAACCAAAAGTACGAACATCTGCTGGACAAATAATGACAACCCATACATACTCTCCAATTAATATGATTGATAATGCTTGGTCTTTCTTAACTTATATCCGAGCATGTTTCTTTCCGCGAACTCATCCGTGGCTTATCAGTCCAGAAAGCTCGCAACTGAACAGATTTATTTCAATTTTATTTTAAGATCGTGCAGACGGACTCGTTATAATAATAGACGACGACTCGATATAAATTACTGCACTTGGCGCCGTTCGAACAGGAACTTATCTCGTTAATTGGGACACATGTCCTGCCTATCTGTAACACATCTCCATGTAATAGTATCATTCACATGTGGGGTTACCAGATTTTAAAACTAAAATGTGGTGAATTAATAATTTATGATGATTTACATACATTCATTGAACCGACTTCAAAAAAGGAAGAGGTTCAATTTAACTTAATGTTTTTTTCTTTCGTATTTACCACAAATATTCGCAAATAATTAACCAATTTTTATGATTTTTTGGTTGAATAGGTACCACATTTACGTTTGAGACAAATATTAGGGGATCAATGCCGTTTATAAATGGATCATTTGGCGTCTTACAATTCTAGGTAACGGAATTCTGTACATTAGCATACTTATACATCAGCCAAATGGTAATGAAAAATGTTTTCCGTATAATTGTGGAAGCTTATAAATGGCATCTAATTAATAGTAGTTTTACGTACATTTTCCTTATTTACATTGTAAGTAATGCTGTTAGCTCTCCAAATATAGCAAAATAAAATAAACAAAAATAATATTGAATCTGTAACTGACTAGATAATGATGGCAACTTCATCGATATGTCACACTTTTCGTATTGCAAAAGTAGTGTAATATGTATCTGAAACCTAAAATATTACATATAGCATTATAAGTAATAATAATATTATGATATAAATTTTATTTATTACCCACCTTTGACCTCATTCTCGTTTTTTTGCTTGACTACAAACATATGACCATAACAATTACCAATCCTCCATAGTTCGTGGACGCATTTTAAAGTTAGAAAGCTTGTACTTATATGCTTGCACGTTATATCGAATAAGCACAAGCCATGCAACATCGTAAAAACCAAGCTATGTCCTAGTCCTACTACAGCCAGACGTCTGGTAGCACTATTCACACGATTACAACCCAACTGAATGAAAAAGATTGAAAGTTGTTTGAAAACGGAGACCTTGTAACAGCTTCTTTCCGTGGTAGTGTTGGATCGATCAATGTTGATTTACGAGTCGGGCTTTTATAGTGGGTTGTTGAGAAAATGTATGTAGTTAGCCGGTAATATCAGGCGCTATCGGATTAATAAGGATGGGACGGATTCGTTTGAGTTATAGGATCCGGCTGGTTGGATCGTCTCAATGCTAATCTTTCTGAAAGGTTTTCACTTGGATATTGATTGATTCTGTGATATGATATCTCAGTAGGTCAACTTTGATTTAACCATCAGTTTTTGAATTAAGTGGCAGTTCTTGATACTCGAATCAATATTTTGGTGAAGTGGTGAAAGTTTCATTGTTGTTGAGACCGTCTACGAAATATTGGCGATATCGCTCTTTTGCGTGATTTTACAGTTAAAATACTGCATTTCCATAAGTTTTCATGCATAATATGAGAAAATCATTCATTCATCATTTAATCGAATAAGTATGCTCCTTTTTATTATTATTATTAAATTTTGATTTATCGCCTTTATATCGGAAAATGTTTTGTGAATTCTTGCTGTAAAAGGTTTAGAATATTACCTATTAACAGATCTTTTAACGTTTAAACGGTATGTAAAAATGGAAATATGTTGCTGTGAAAGTAATACTCGTATATACAATAAGTGAATCACGTATTACCACTTTCATATAAAAAATTTAATTTAAAAATATAAAACTTAGACAAATTTTAGAGTAAATAGACAAAAATTGACTTTGATTTCGGTCACTTAAAACTCTCCTTCATAAAATAAAAATGATACGAATAAGCTTCAGTTCAATGTTAATCCATTTTCCGAAAAAAATATAAAAAAATGGAAAAACATTGAATTAAAATTACCTAAATCGCGCATTGGCAAGCCTCGAGTCATCTGTCCAAGCGGAGCGCTTCTAGGGGTGGACTCGATTCTGTGTAAGGCCTCTTAAGGAATATTTTAAAAAGCCCACAAGAAGAAGTAATGTATTTACTTATATTATATCCATGTACTTTTCTGAATTGGAATTGTCTGTTCTAAAGAGTCAGACACAAACATTTAACTTGATGCTTTTATTTTTAAACCAGACATCTTCGTCTTACAGCTAAATGGGCCACAAATTATACAGTTTTTTTTCCCTTTGAGGTAACATCACAGAAAGCCTATAGTAGAGGGTTGTTGAACAACAGTACCGACTGCAGTTAAGCGACAGACTCGCAATTATATTTAAAATAGCAACCGCCTGCAGGCCGCACAGGTCGTTCAATCGATACTTGCCCGACTCAACATCATTTTTCCTAAGGAATACAAGAAGAAAAATAAAACCATTATTTTTCTCATACATTATCATTGCTTCTCCAAGTCTAGTCAGTCTATTTAGAGACTTTGTTGGTCTCCTAATCTATAAATATCTGATGAAAACGAAACCTCCTTCCAGACTTTACAGTCGAAAAAAAAAACCAACATCCGTGGCGCTGATGGTTGACCAGGGGCTCTATTTTTGATTCGCTCGTGTGACATAGCTTCGTCGCACACGACTTAAGTCACAATCGACTACAAGTCGCATGAAAATAGGTTTGACCGTATTTTTGAATCATTCGCCGCAGGTGTTGCCGATATAACTTAAAATGTTTAATTTTATCCGTTTTACGCAGAAAAATAAAACCGGTAATTCATGCAAGGAAAACGGAATGCAAAGTACATAGAAGTTCAATGTCAATAAGTGGTAATGTCAGTGTTCGACGATGGCGTTTAGTCTATCGCTCGCCTCCGCAAAGAGTGGTCCCGACCACTCGTTGCAGAAGAGCGATTCAAAAATACCAAATTTCGTAAGTCGAACGAAAATCAGTAGAAAACGAGCGCTCGCGGCGCGTAAAGCGAATCAAAAATAGAGCCCCTGACCCGCGTCAGACACACGCAGCTCCCGGATTCGATTCCCGGTGGGGACTTAGTCAAACATCACTTTGTGTTACTTTCCCCAGTTTGGTCTGGACATTTCAGACTGAATCACCGGATTATCTCAAAATTAAGGTCATTCCGTGCTTCAGAAGGGACGTTAAGCCTACGTTGGTCACGGCTACTATCTACAACAGGTAGTAGCTATATGAGCCATGTCAGAGGCCTGTATGGCGGCACAACAACTCTGACACTACAGTTTGTGAGATCAGTCATCGACCTTATAACCTTCACGGCAAGATGACGAAGACAATAGGTCTTTTCAGACCGTAAAATTTTAGCCTAAACATGGTTAACTTTTTTTTAATACTCGTACAACGCATTCCATACGGCATGTCGTGCATAAAAAAGAGATGACAACAGCCATATTTCTACGCCGTGTAACATATCACCCCGGTTTTTGACAACTGAAATGTTTGTTGCTTGTCCTGTAGTGTTGGTTAACCGTTAAGTAATGCAGTATTAAATAAAAGCTTTTTTAAGAACAGTACAGTACTCGCAAACTATGTTTGCCCCTCTGAAGTTAGCTACAAAAGGCCGCGAAGTATCGATTATTAACATATAAGTAAATGGGAGTCAAGGCAAGTTAGCGGGAGGAAAGAAATGTCTTAGTGTTGTATATTATCTAAGGATAGTTATTTTTGAAAATAATACACACGAATCCGACTATACATGCGCGAAATTCCGGAGAGCTAACTTCAGAGGGGCAAACATAACGTGCGAGTACCGTATTAGACCAAGTGGCGCAGTTTGCTTCATTTTGACGCGACATAAAATGTATATTTATCTCATTCTGTCTTTAGTCAGTTAAATGATGCTATAAATGCTAAGATATTGTTATTTATACACTTTTTCAAATAATCTATTACAAGAAGGTGATAGATGGATTGGTCTCCCTTTCGCACTTGACAATCCTTATGCGATTATTAGAGAGCTTTCAACGCTGGTCATTTGTTGCTTTTCGACACGAAGGAGATAGATGGATCCGCCTCTCTCCTTCACACTCGTTCGAGAGGTTTCCAAGCTACTCGGCACGAAGGAGATAGGAGATCCACCTCTTTTTCAATATTTCTAGTCTGTTATAGAAGCTTCGTGACACTATCATACTATGTTTATGCTACTGGTTCAATTTTTGTCATCTTAAACTTACTTGTTACCTGTCAACTTATTCTTGTAAGCCTGTACACGGAAATATACACGAAATAATCAGTCGCAAAATAACCAGATTGTTATATATGTTATCTTTTTCATTACAAACAATATGACACGATGTTCTGGCGCCCGACATCGTCGGTCTCATGCGAATTTGCGTCACAAATAAGACGAGTGCATAATTAATACGTAATATCTACTGATATACTTAATTAAAGTTGAAGGCCGACAATACGATTATGGCTTCCGTGATGAGTGATTTTGTTTTTTCTTATTATGCAGCGTCATAATATAATTTTAAAAGCAGGCGTCTCATGACACTTTTGGTTTTGTTTCGTGTAGTTTTTCTTCTTCGATCAATGTATAGTATCACTTAGTTTACCTTACAGTTTGTTTTGTGTTTTATTCAGCGTATTAAATTGTTGCTTCTGTAGATAACGCACGACCTTATCGTATCGTTCCGTCAAGAAAAAATAAAGATTTGCCATTGCTATTTTGCCATAGATCAAGACCAACGCGACGGAGTAACTGACTCCAAGAGTAAATTTTTTTATATATATTTGTAAGTAAAAATGTGTCATTAGTAATTTATATAGTAAATAAAATTAATTTTGTATTATCTGGGGGCACGGCAGTGCCCCCACCAAAACTTGGCCATCGCACTAAATAATTGAATTTACATGTGTTTTCAGGCGATTGAATTTACACGTGTTTTCAGGCGATGGCCAAGTCTCAATATATTCATATAAAACGTTAAAGAATTTTAATATTGATATGCGTCACTATAAGATGCTGTTAATTATTACGTAACAACTTAATGCTTCGAGTACGGAGATTCCAGACACAAATGATTTTCAATTGTTATGGACCACGATCGTGGTCTTAGAGACTGGACGTATTAAGACAGAAAGTCGCTTAAGTAGAGACTGAATAAATTAATAACTGACTTGGTATTACATGGATCTCACAACTTTTTACCGCAGAACAACTGAGTTGCGAGACTTGGTTTTTTTGACAATTATTGTTTTTGATGGGTTTATTTAACAAGGGGCACTTTATCGACCACGGAATATAATGTCTCATATTTTATGAAAATAAATGCTTTTAAGAACAACAACAATCAGAACAGACGAAGTAATTGCAATGGTTCAGAGAGAGGTACGTTTCATAATTAACAACGCCTCCATTGTACTCTAGCTAGCTAGAATGTTGGTTGACGGAATGCCAGACGTTATTGAAAGCGCCCAGCGCCCCCGTAAATCACACTGGGCGCTTCAATTTATTGAGGAGGCGCTCAATCAATTATCCCGTAGGAGCTGACTGCCAATAAATTAGCTTTACACTTAAATAAAGGTCAACGAGATACCCATCTGTTGACTAACGAGAAACAATAAAATTGTTGTTGATCTACCTGGACTCATTTGGAATGGATGGATTGATGAAAAGTCGAAAATTTGTACCGATTTGATTAACTGAAGTCCATGCTAATACTGTAAATGCCAGGTTAAGTTTGTTTGTCCTTCCTTCACGTCTTAACTCGTAATGACCTGATTTGGTGTAGGGATTAAAGGGTTAGAAAAAGACATGGGCTACTTTTTATCTCGATCGAAGAAACTGATCCCGTGAGAAAATTTCTGAAGCCCGCGAGCACTAAGTTGCAGGCAAAAGCTAGTATATTGTCTACTGTGACTGATGCCTCCTCGATAGATCACGAAGACGGGCTGATATTCCGGGTGTCATTTGATAGCAGCAGTTTAAAATTCGAATGTAATTTTGCGCGTAGGTTGACTTACTAAACACGATGTTTTGTTTATGTAAATAAAAAATAATGTGGTCAATGTCGCAAACCACGGAAGAGACTTTTCTCCAGCAGTAGACGCTTCCTGTCTGATGATAAAGACATTAAAAAAACTTTGTACCCCTTTTTACGAAAATTTCGCAAACGAAGGAGCATGAAATTTCGCACATTAGTTTATACAGAGGAGGAGTACAGAATACTAATATTTTTTTTAAATGCTAATGATTTTTTAATTTAAAAAAATAATTATCGTCGAATTTCGACCACTAGGCGACCACTAGTATTTTTAATTAAATAAAGGTATTAAGACTACCAAGTGCAACAACTGGAGCTCGTAATGTTGGAGTTATTACTGAAAGCGGACTTGGTCACGTTTTTACGACTTCTCAGATTCCGTCGTATCCTTTACTGACATGTATAGCTACATGCTAAAATAATAGCACACCTTGTGTTAAACAACCAAAGATGATCAGAATTTCCGAGTGGTGAGATGTTTTTTGACGTGACAACGTCTTATAAATTGGTTTGCCGGGTGACACTTCAAGAAACTGCGTTACGCTCCGCTCACGTTATGCGCTCACAATGAGAGCGAGTGAGAGGCACGCGTCCCTTCCACTCGGGCATGGTTAGCCCGCCTAAGAGCGAGAGAGACAGACATAAAAAGTGAAAGGCACGCGTCCCTGAATGAATATTCACATTAAAATTATTTTACCACTCAAAGTCGTTGTCACGTAAAACTTTCGCCCGTATACCGACTTTACAGGCAACCAATTTTTTTAGCTTTGAGAAGGTTATGATCGACGCTAAATCTAGATTAGACTTCGAAAATTATTCCTCAAGAATTACATTTTTGATCGGGATAAAAAAGTAGCCTATATGTCCTTGTTCCACCCTCCAAGTATCCCTATACCAAATAATCTAGCCTTTGCGACTCTCAAGACTCTGAAGAGAAGACAAACAAACAAACTAACTCACTTTCGTGTACAATATTAATATGGACGGATATATACTTTATAATACGTTTATGGAGCTATTTAAAAAATATTTTTTTTTCTTCAGAATTTATTCTATCACTTTGTTGAAGTGATTAATATGTATGCCTGTACTGAGCTAAGCCACGGACAGATGGATAATGCGAAACTATGATGGTTCCTTGTTTGACTGCGGAACCCTAAAAATGGTGACGACTGCTAGCGTCGTTGTCACCCATTTCCATAAACGGAAGCATTTTTAATGCTCCAAAAAAGGAAGGAAGATACCGATCAGGGGCACAAACAATCTCACGGTAGCTTTATCTCCGTTCATTATCCCGCAGGAATCAGTAGCGAGGTCGACGACCTTCCAAAGTCACGTTTCTCAACAAAAACGACCTCATAAACCATTGTAATACGTTCATCTGTCATCTAACAGCCACCCCGGAGGCGTGATGCCTTAAGGCCTATAACTTAAGGCTTACTGTCAAAGGGAAGGGAAAGGCTGTTTATTGTAGCATTTTATTATAAGCCCGCGGTTCGGTGCACCCTTTTGTGCGGGACAATACCAAAAGCTGCCGTGCTTGGACTGTTCAATGTGTAAACGAATTCCACTTCTTTTTTCTGTATCGGTTTTTAACGTTGCATTTTTGTTTCTTTGTTCCAGGTGTGTACGTCTTAATGTTATCATGTTTTGACATTCGGAGGGGCGTTAACAGGAATCTGCTTTGGAACTTGTAAGTAACCTCATTCCTTTTAGTGTTTTAGGGATATCGTACTTCAAAAGGAAAAAAGGAATCCTTATACGATCACTTTGTTGTCCATCTGTCTGTATGTCTGTCATGACCCTTTTTCACAAGAACGCGTGGAGATATCAAGTTGAAATTAATATTGAGTACTCAAGTTTGCTGTCCCTTGAATCTGTGTCAAAATTAAACTTATAGGTCAACGCAATGAAAAGCCCTAAAATCCTAAAATTTGGCAAGAAGGAAGGTATTACTGCACAACCATAGGAATAAATCTGAAAACCAGGGTTTGTTAAATTATAAGACAGTAAAAATAGCTTTTTTATCATTGCCAACTTAACTTTGTAGTTCCCATACATCAATTTTGTGATTTAGCTGCAAATTTAAGTTGGTTTTTCAATCAGAAAATTTTCGGTAGAGCATTGTTGTGTGCATATTACCGTACCTATTATTTATGATTTCCAGTATGTTAATTATTTATATTCTGTACGGAGCCCTCGGTGCGCGAGTCCGACACGCACTTGACCGTTTTTTTATTATTCAGCAAAGAAACTGAATGTAATGTATGAGTATATGGTTTTTCATTATCATCGCTATAATTTGTTTTATTATATTTTTGAATTGCCTTTAGTCAAGTCAGAAAATGAGTCAATTTTTTTTAGCTTTAGACGAGCTGATTATTTTTTTCCAGAATTATTCTGTTGGTTCAGATAGATAGATAGTTCGTTAGATACAAGAAATTCTACAGTCTGTTGCTAAGATGTTTGCTTTTCTCAATTCAATATTCATCATTGCCTTTCACTAGGAGAAATAATCATATTATCCGAAATTCGTATCACACTCTGCTCGAGTTACACGAAATAATAATGTTTGCCTTTATAAGTCAGTGGCTTCGCTATTGAATTCGAAATTGAATGATATTCTAGGCTATCCCTTGTTGATCAAAGCTTTGATCTCCATTTGGATTCCAGACACTGCTTGAATTATTGAGCTGTATTATGTGTGTCTTATTTACTCTGTATGAATACTTCATGTAGTAATAGGATTGGTAGGTATATATTTAAATTTCTTTGTTGGTCGGCTAGTTTTTTTTACATGCTTTATATTTAGGTTTACTTGTATTGTATCTGTCAAACTATCTGGATAGTGGAATTATTCAATGGGTGCTAGTAAACACTTTCAGTTTAGGCTATTTTTGTTTGTTTAGATGGATCTAATACACGACACTTCGTGACAAGAATCTGATGATGGAATCAGGAGGTAGAAAGTGGAACTCTTCAAAGGCTACTAGTAATCCCCTCGAGTTTGGGTTCATTTAGTTTGTTTTGACATGTAATTTTTAGTGCATTACTGACAAATGCATTTTTTGTTTTTTATTGAACCGTAATTTTTTTTATTACTTTTTATAACAGTCATTAGTTTCATTATACACTTAGACACTGTCAAAAACAATGGTTTACTGAGTAAAGATCTCGGGGCTTTGTTTTGAGTACTCTCTTTGTGAAGATTCTTATATTAATGAGTTCTATTTCATTCATAACTACAAAGGTCCTTAGGACAGCAGTTCCATTTGTCCTAAGTCAAATCAGCTACGGCTTTCCCCATCATGAAGACGTTTCGTTTTGTTGGAGATGTTTACTTCGTCGTGGGCTTGTCGTCGCCGACAATGCGGTTGACTGCAACAATCGTATCAGTTACAATTCCTCGACACGGACGCACGGCATGCGAGGCTTTCATCCTGTATGTCGTCATGGTCGTTGCATCGCGTCGTGGTTTATTTGACACCTGTCAAATTTGAAAAAAGACATGAGTTATTGTCAGGTTGCAGCATTGCGAAATCGTATTTTGGTCTCAGTAATGTATATGTATGTACTTACTAATAGTCATAGGTAATGCTGGTGGATAGAAGAAAAATTAAATCAAACTTCTTTATATACTATGTCCATCAGGTATAATGTCGGCTTCTAATGGTAAAATAATTTTTCAAATCGGTCCAGTAGTTTCGGAGCCTATTCAATACAAAGAAACAATCAAAACTTTCCTCTTTATAATATTATTAATTAGTGTAGAAACCTTTTTTACCATATTCTTAGTATAGCTTTAGATAGATTGTTTTGTGTAATTAATTAATCCAAAAATAAGACGTCGGATTAAAAACATTAAAGTTTTGTTCAAAACATGAAATCTGTTTCCGACATTAGGATTTTTAACGTAATTACTTTTTAGAGACACGCTTCTTTTGATTCATAAGATTCATTAAAAGAAATTTTATATATAGCCAATAATAATATGTATTTTACTATGTAGAACTTTCTGGGATAAAAAGAACAGCCTATGTCACTCTCCGACATATAATTCTAAGCAAATCACATCGAGAATTTTCTACTTTGTTTAAAATAAATACGTATTTGCCTTATCACGCTTTATTTATATAATGCAATTTAAATTGAAAATATTGCATTCAACTACTTTCAAAACTAAAGAAATATGTTTATTTATTTATAATAACAAAACATATGTGCGAACACATTGACCAAGTTAATAGAATTATACGCTTGATAATTAATTACAAATGCAAATCTCTTTATCTCAGCTATAAATTGGTGCATGTAAATACCACATGGCCGAGTACGATGTTTATTACAACGTCGGTACACATTCTGGTCTGGGTCATTTTATATGTGTATTATTCTGAAGAATTGAGGGAAAAAAGAGGGAGAAAAGAGGGTATGCTGTTGTCAAAGCGCCCATACAAACGTAGTCCAGTCATATTTTGAGTATTAAGCTATGAAAAGCTATGAAATTTTCAAGACACAATCTAGAAACAAATATCTGTGTCGGTGGTGAGTCAGATTTTCGTTTAAATATATACTTCCAGAGTTACAGGGCGTCAAAGTATTGTATTTTTCGGTAATAAAAAGCCCCAACTTTGAACCTGATTTACAAGAGTATGAATCAATTTAGAACAATTTGGAAAAAACACCGACATCTGAAATTTCATAAGTATACTGTATTAAAAAAATGGTTACACAATATACTGTATCCTTCAAATGATCCCTGGACTACGAAACATCCAAATAACGGGTGAATAACATCGCGTAATGTATGCTGTCTCACCGTACGCGCTCGGGTAGGATAGGGCTCGGAGAGGGACAGCTACAAAACAATGCAACCTTGAAACCGACCACGTGGTCTTACCAACATAGCCTCTTAAAAGGTCACTGCATCCAATCGTTCCCTACCAACCAGACGAATAACCGAATTAGGTCGGGTGCGCATATTTATGTGGCCCTTATCTATAAAAAGCAGGTAGTTGCATTCTCAGAAGTTAAAAGCCACTTGAAAGGACCATCGCGGCGCGGCGCACTTTTGAAAAGTTTTAACGGTTTCGTTTGAAAGAGAAGGAACGTTCGGTTTTTGCGCAAATATTTGCCAGACTGTACAAAAAATTAAGCATTATGGATTCCTTTACGAATCGTTAGGATTTTGAAAATCTCGTTCGTTAATTTCAAAAGCCATTCATTCTAATCCACAAAGATTAGCACTTGCTCCATTCAAGGGTTTTTCTGCCCTTTTTTGCTGGTGACCTTCGATCCCCCAAAGATTAAACAAAAGCGGCAATCGGTTCGCATTGAAATTTGAGGCGCTATGGTTTTTGTGAATTTTGATGGTGGTCTTATGGTGGTTGAGATTTATTGTTCTGCCACACCCACGTCTGTCCGCAACTGATCTTATAGCCGCCTGAGAACATATTTACGCCGCGAATATGTTTTTTTTGAATCAACGTATAAATGATTATCATGTTCATCATAATGGTTTTATAACTTTCGTATTTAGACTTGAAGTAGCGTACGTTTGGTGAGGGCGATCACTGTCGCTCTCCACTGGATGTCTCCCGTGATTCATCATCATCATCAACCGGTCCCGAGTCACCTGCATCCAGCGACTACCTGCGACTCTAACCAGGTCGTCGGTCCATCTAGGAGAGGGACGGCCTGGTAGACGTTTCCTGGTACGGTCCTGTGATTAAATATCATTAATTCAATTGTAATACTTCCGCACCGATTGAATAATAACGCGTCTTGAGCGACATAAGTATCCGGCCGCACACCCCGAATTTTCCAAATGACATCGGAAGTGAACTTCAGAGATATCATTCAAGAACCGGTCGAATACCAATTTATCACTATTACGTCAGATTATCTGTCTGGCTTGGTCACTAGTGACTCAGGCGCGGTCCCTGCGGCAAGGCTGTACGAGTAGAAAGTGCTAGGCTGTCCAGTCTTCATTCAGCTGAAGTCGGCTTAATTAAAGGTCACCCGCCTCCAACTCTGGGGGTCGCAGTTTAAAATATATGAAACTGATAATTGTGGGTTATTTATCCTTTCGATGATGTCTTACCTTGACCTCGAGGTCTTGTGAACCACAATGTAAAGAAGCTGCGAAATAATAAATTGAATCGAATTTTGAATGCAGAAGAAAAGTTGGAAAATAAAGCAGGATCGTTTTCTGTGAATATTAATCAAAAATAAGTGAGAAAGGCAGCGAAACATTAAACTGAACTGAACTTTGTAATTAAAGCTTCAGAAAGTTGTGACTCGGCAAGATGAGTTTATAATAACTGCAGACGTCTATTTATAAGAATTTCGATGGCAGGTGAAATACATTCTGGCTAAACTTTGTGGATCAGTAGAATTCTCAACTAGCCGAAGGCAACAATTATTGTTTTGATTGATAGGCTTACGCCGTGTGATATCAGCCAGAATACGTTCATCCAATTTCGTCCCGTGATAGTAGTAAAACGGTCCGGGCAGCACCGTCTGTCTATGTATCACAAATATCTGATTGTGTTTACAATAAGAATCCGAGGTATATTAGATAAGAAAAAAGTTTCTGCTTTTTTAAACAATTTAAAATTTTGCATGCCTTTGGTGGAATGTGGGACTCAAAATTGTTCTGAGTATCATTATTATTCATCACTCTCGATGCAAATAAAATGCGTTCACTACACATAGAGGAAAATTCTTTTTGTTGTGGTGATCAATAGGGCTCATTATCAGTAGTGGATTTGTTCAGCTGATAATGAAGCTTGAGTCTAAAGAGAAACCAATCATCTCGTAAATATGCGAGCTCATTGTTAATACTCCAAACAAAAGGACATGGGTATTTCCTTAGTCTGTTTTCAGAACAATTTGGATATGGCATCCAAGAGCACCTGAATACATAAGTTTACGCAGACGCCTGAAAAAATATCGCAAGTTCGTGTTAATTGGCTAAGGGTTCCGTAACCCCTAAAGTAGAACAAGGGAGCGTTATCCATCTCTCTTAATTAAAAGTTAGAGTTCGAGGTTAAGGTTTAGTTAGTTTATCTTACAAAATTTTACTTTTACCGTGATTTGGTTAGTCTCTGATATTTGAATCTTCTTTGAACTCGAAATTCCTTTCCGTTCCTTCTAGAATATGATTCTTCCGGATTTTTAGTCTTGACCTTCATCTCAGCTGATGGTAAGCGAAAATACGTTCGTTGGATTGAAAGCGTGCTGCTCAATTTAAAGTGGATATTTTTCAGTACCGAAACAAAATAATTTTAATAAACATTGCTCTTGGTCTGCATCAAGTCTGCATACTCAGATAAGATGAAGATATCTGATAGACAGGCGGATAAATACCGACTGTCACTACATTTATGCATTCTTCATCATTATCAGCTTTATAACTTCTGCTGAAGATTACTTCTCCCTGGGTGATGTAGTGACACCTACATATTGCGACGTTGACACGACTTTATTCCCCGTCTAGACAATTCGTGTGTTTTCTAGTGAACAGGTCAGTAAAGTATTAATTCGAATTAATCAAATGCTGCTGCAGTTGTAAGGTCGGCAACATATAAACAATTTTAATTTTGGAATGAAAGCGAACTGACACGGTACTCTAAATATAAACACAATAGCTATTCAAAATGTTGCAAAAACGGGCACAAGTTCATCTTACATACCAGTGTATTTAGCACATTTTCACTTAACTTTCATTGCTAACTGTAAAATCGTCGTGTAACCTCTATTTAGGTCGCTGAAGCCTTGAAAAAGGAACTTTAGTGTCCTTTGTTTCATTCAGCGTTTACTTAGTGATGTCAGAGCGAACCATCTGAGGTATACAATGCATAAATCAAGGTACGATTGGTCACGGATCGCGTACGCATTCGTTCTGGCATCGAACATAAACTCATTCGTAACCTTAGACAGCTAAAACCAGACATACATTGTATCAGACGTCAGGTTTGCGTAAAGTAGGTCCTCTACCTTTACGTATTTGTGAACCAGATGGAGATGAGCATTGAGCATGCCAACCCACGATTATTGCTCTAATATAATCGTAAGTTCTTCTTAATTATATCCTAATGTATATTTTTTCATCTATAATTCTTTTTTAAAGTTGGTTAAACACCTGTTTAAATAGTTTTCCATACATTCCTTTAATATGCAACATTGCTAAAAAATTATTAATCATTTTGAACGCTTAAAACACATACGGCAAAATATTAAACGAGATTCCGATTTGTCGGTTATATCATTGAGCCCCCTATGTTCAACACACTATTGATTATTATTACAATGAAATCATAGCCTAAAAATAAACATATCTATTTTAAAAAATTCAACCCAATTAAAAAGAGTAAATAATAAGTCATTATTACTTTTTTCTGACTTTTATATTACATGACAAGTCTTTAGATGTTTTTCAGTCTATGTTAGTACAATCAGTTGTAAGTAATCGAGATATCGATAACCTGGCAAATTGCACGTTTTAGTAGGCTGTGTAACGGTGCACCTAGCTTTGTAACTGTTTGACTGGATCTGTATTGCCACAGAATAAATAACACATATTGCCAAATAAATATTTAACGGTCCTCGTCACATGTATGTGTCAATTTTAACTTACGATCTTCTCTTTAAAGAATTGAGCAAAATGCAACGTCACTTCTAGTCAAAGGCAAGAGTTGGTAAATTCATTTGGAATTCTTCTATGTTCGTACTCTATTGTGATAGTTTTTGCAATGTTAATGACGAAGAATGGAAATTATTATTTAAGAAATAGACAAGTTTACGGACATGATGACAACAAAAGTGAAATAGATGGCGCTGTCCAAGGACTTTAATATTACATCACCTCTAAAATAAGTTTTTGATCCAGTTTTCATGGTTGAATGAGATGTTATTTTTTGGGATGTCTTCCTGTGGAAACAAAGCGTCATAGGGACCGTGCAGTGTAACTACATACAGTCCTTTTATTAGATAGAAAATTATTTTCACCTTGTTAAACTATTGGATCCATTCTTCTTTTATTCCCTTCATCGTTTCAAATATCGTCAAAAACATTAATTTATGTAAAACATTGATGGCGCACTATTTTTTCCAACTTGTCTGCTGCTTGTATAGATGATAAACGGAAAAGTGATGATAACGATAGAATATATTAGAAACGTATTTTTCTAACAAGACCATAGGGAATATCTTGTATCTCTCTCACTTAACACGTGACGTTTTGTTTCCCTTGCATTTTGTATGGAAAGGGTCTAAAATATAGCTTTATATTTTTAATACGTTAATAATTCATGCATTACTGAGAAAAATTTCTTGGCAGACAGACGGACAACGAAGTGATCATTTATGGTTTCCATTTTTCTTTTGAGTTACACTGCTCTAAAAATTAATTCTTATACTACTGAAGTGTTTCCATTTACAAAACTCTTCACTGTTGTTTAACTGGAACTTATACTGTCTTGTTCTGTATTTAATAACAACAGAATATCAAAATTGAACCGCACACACAAAGCTCAATCCAACTCGCACCCTTCTCAAATCTCTACAATATTTTGAAAGCATCGCTTAATTTTAACAATAGTTCGTTCGTCTAGCTAGAACAAAACTTCAGCAAAATATTACTTTTGAAATTGCAATGTCTCTCCTCTGTCTGTCTCCCTCTGTATGTAATAAGAGTGGCTAAAACGTCCCGTCCTGTCACTCATCTGTATTTATGTTGTGACAAGCTAGAATGACATCCACATGGCGGCGCCGGGCTGGGAGGTACTATAAATAAAACCGGGCTCTGTATGACGTAGGCATACAATGTGCTAGCGGATATGACGCGGGCGGGACACATCTGGGACTTTTTGATATTGTTGACATCGTTCACCGGACTACCCTTTATATATTTGTGATTGAATTCGAGGCAAACTTTTACCTTTTCATGAAGCTTGAAAAGAACTGGATTTCGAAATATATTTCCAACTTCTTTTACAAAAAATACAATTTACATAGGATAACAATGCGATGGATATTAAATTATGCGACAGCCATACATATCCATCAATAATGCGAAAGCTAGTTGGTTTATTTGTCCTTTTTTCTGTCGTAACGGGGGGTCAGGATGACTTAATTTTTTGTACAGGGATATAGTTGAAAGGCCTGAAAAGGGCAACATCAATTTTCTACCCTGATCAGGCATGCAGCTCCCGAACCCCACACGATCGAAGTAATTTTAGAACTATAAAAAGGTTTCAGGCTTTTAAAGATTATCCAGGTCCTCTGGGCATTGTGAGAAAAACGCTGATGCCAGCGTTCTTTTGCCGACATTTTCACACTGAACTGTTATATATCTATCCTTTGCCCAAGATAGTCACCATTCATTTTTACTTTTTAATTTTACTGGTATGAAATTAAGAGCTATACTGCCAATATGACGACACGGTTAATGTGTCAGAAAGTCGTACATTGCGAAGTTGGTTTTCTATTTTCCTATCTACGACCTGAGTTCACCTCTACAATGTTTAAGACTTTAGATGTTTTGAAGTAAACTCTAAACAAACACTTAATAATCTGTTGAACGTCTGTGTAAGTTGTAAATAAGTCGAGCGTATGTTTGGTAAAGAGCCAACTCCGGATATGAGTAAACAAATACCCGGTCGGCAAGGATGGACATGCACCATTACTTGGAACGCAAGTGTTCTGTGACTGACCCGGTAATGTGTTGACTGCACATAGTACGATGTACTCTCATACTGCAATGCGAAGTACAGTCTAATTATTTTTAGGGTTCCGAAGCCGAAGGATTCAGTCGGACGCATATTGTTAAAGGCGTCTAGCTCCTGAACGAGATACGGATTGAAATGAATTTACAAATATGGTGTAGTTCAATGGCCCAACGTCAAAGTTATTATTTGTGGATAATATTTTTTTTTATTTCCATTATTTAGAATACATACTTATACATCTATACTGTAAGCTATATACAAATAAAAACAATAGTTATTATAAAAACACATCATATAGTTCGTTACAAAAACATCGTCTAGAGCCAGTCCGCGCGGCATGACGCCCATTACGCTGCGCTGTTCCCTCGCTGTCAGCGATGCTAAGCGACACTTTATTATTAGTTTTACATCATCATCATCATGTACAGCCTGCGGCAGTCCACTGCTGGACATAGGCCTCTCCCAGAGTTCGACACTCGATTCGATCCTCTGCTCTCCGCATCCATTCACGTCCGGCTACCCTACGTAAGTCGTCTTTACACCTCGCCGGGGGACGTCCTACACTACGTTTGCCTAGGCGTGGTCTCCACTCGAGAACTCGTCTGCTTCAGCGACTTCGGCAAATATGACCGACCCACTGCCACTTCAGTTTGCTAATACGGTGAGCTATGTCAGTCACTTTGGTTCTCTGACGGATCACTTCGTTCCGAATGCGGTCCATCAGAGAGACTCCGAGCATAGCTCTTTAGTTTTACATACATTTTTAAAATTCAAAATTATATCATAGCTATGATGTAACAACTGTTGGTAGACGTAATTATTTTTTAAAAAGTAAACCACTAATTTCTAATTGTTTGTGTATATGGGTTTGCACTTGGCCTTAATCTTATATGATGATAAGAGCCGATGAGGCCGGCCATTGGATGAAAAGTGTGTTTATCCAGAAGCTTAAGGGTAATGAATACATTTGAATAGTTATAATTTGTGTCAATAAAATCTTTTCAGTGAATCGGAAAAAATGTTACTTAATCATGTAAATTTAAATAGACAACAATAAATCTTAGGAAGTTAAAGGACTAAACACTGTTGCCAACATTACAAAAGCAAACAGAACTTGACTTAATACATTCTCCCGGCAAATCCAGTGCCCAGCCAATCAGTATCCTTTGGAAGCCGTCGTTATTGAGTATTGTGTCGTTTCGAAGCAAACAAGTCGACAAATAAAACATTAGGAGCGAGCGTGTCCCGTCCGAACCCCTGTCAATATCACTGATTGGATACGAGCCCTGCCCCGCGACTCTGGTTGCTGTTTTATTGCTTTTATTTATTTGCCACACTCCTTTCATCCCCATAAATAAGGCAGCGTTGGCCCGTGACTTGGTAGGTTGGGAAAGTTCATCGCTTTTCACCAAAAGCAGCTTTCATGTTCAAGTTTTGTTTGTCTTTGAGATTGGGAGAGCTGTTTGGAAACTAAAAGTTTATTTTGGGGTCTTTATCACGTATATACCAACATGAAAATACCGGCAAAGTGCGAGTCGGACTAGCACACCAAGGATTCCGTACAAGGTCGAGTAAATATCCGAAAAGCAGGTTAAATGAATGGGGATCCCTTTTTTCTTATGATTACTATTTATTGCTTTGTGATGTGAATGTAAAGTATCTACCTATTAGGGTTTAAAAGATACAGCCCGGTGACATACGGAGAATCAACAAGTAAATGCGTTCAAAAAGAACTGGAAACCGACTTCACTTGCCCTAAAACTCTACTTTTACTAAGGCAAATTTAAGAATTATATCGTTTTCTCATAGTCTCTCATAATCAGCACTGGAACAAATTGAAATGGGACCACACGGAAAGCACCAGCTTCCAAATAAAAAATCATCCAAATCCGTTTACCCAGTCAAAAGTTCTGCGGTAACAAACTGAGATAATAAAAAAAGCTTTTAAAAACATACCCGTCGAATTGAGAATCTCCTCCTTTTTGAAGTCGGTTAAATGACTTATCATTATTTTTGAGTCGTTTTTTAAAGCTGTATATACTCTCTAATATATTTAAAAAATAAGTTACCATGGTGATTTGATCTGTATTTTATGCGAAATCAAACGCAAAATAATTGAAACTCGATAACCTTTTTGCCCCAGTTTACATTCTTTGCCAATGCCATTGTAACTTGGACATCGTTTTTGTACAACGATATTAAGTTACAAACTAACATTCAAATACATCCTTTGCGTAATACGTACAATATAATTACTTTTTTAACCCTTTGCTCTAGAGCTCTACATGACTTTACTTTCAGCAGTGTCGTCAAAAGCAAAGCGAAAGCTAATTAATTACTTCAATCTATCAAACCGACGAATTCTCCCTTTTAAATCTCTACTGTTTGAACCTTACACGCAATAATCGCCTTTATTTTGCTTTTGGGATGTGCGCCATATTCCGTCTCTACATTCACTGTACAAACAAAAGATTAATTCCACTTCAAAACGTTTTTTCAAGGCTTTCCTTTTACGTCCCATTATTAGACTAATTGAAAGCGGGGATTCGATATTCATTATAAAATTGATAATGTTTCAGAAAAAGCCGTATAAAGTGTTATTGAATATGAGTAAATCAATAGATTGACGAAGAGTTGTAGAGGCTTTTGAGACAGCTCATTCTCCATTGAAAATATCGGCACAATACCCTTATTTATGAGTAAATTGAGGATACGTAAAATAACGTATTATGTATATAATGCGAGCGTGATAGTAAATTTCGAGGCTTAGTTATCAATGATTTAAGGCTTGATTATGTTATCTTTAGAAGTAATAGCTAGATACTTGGATGATTCGAGCGTATAGACTTACTGTACGGTCACCCACCTTCGCTGTACCCTATCATAAATTCTAGAACTTATCTGTAATAAATAAAATACCTTTTACTGTTCTGAAGGATCAAGCTGTTATGTAATACCCTTTTTACCGAAATGTATAAAATATGGCCGAAAATATGTCATCCTATCCCTTCAAGGGACCATCCCGTCTCAAGAGACGAGGCCACAAGTAACGTGGTGAAAAGTAACGAAAAAATGCGTAGAATTTTTTTTTATACATATTTATTAGGATAAATATATTGTTATGGTTCCGTAGCCAAATAGCAAAAAACGGAACCCTTATGGATTCGTCATGTCTGTCTGTCTGTCCGGCCGTTTGTCACAGCCACTTTTTTCCGAAACTATAAGTACTATACTGTTGAAACTTTGTAAGTAGATGTATTCTGTAAACCGCATTAAGATTTTTACACAAAAATAGAAGAAAAAAAATTGGGGCTATTTTTCCCCATACTTAGAACTGAAACTCAATTTTGCTTCCTCAAACCACTCGGCCGCTTTTTATTATTTTATAAGATCAAAAGTAGAAAAACTTCTACTAAATAGAGTTTCTATTTTTTAATGAACTTTCTGTCACATCTAATTAATCACTAACTAACTTATCACATTTTCGAATACCCTTAAATCTGTATTTTTGCATAAGTCATTTACCCATTCAACATTTACTTTTCATAATAAATTATTTTTCATATTGTCTAGCTTTTGGAATAATCCAGAAACTAACGGCTCAAAATCACGATGTCGCGTAATAATGTATATTAAAAGTACACAATGCTTCTGGTCCGTCGCGGGCACTATGAGGTGTTATAGTTGGTTGTTGGGGACGCTTATCGCGACCCACTATTATAGTGTGGCCCGCACGTGCTCTGACATCTCGTTAGCGCCCGCCCGCCCTAGCGCGCGTCACTGGGCCGCCACTAGGACCGGGTTTTTCGTCTGTGGCTTCTCTACCTCTACCTAATACAACAAATTATAAGACAGATGACTGGTCGAAATTTGTGATATTAAAGATTTTCCATGTTGTTTATCGTGTTGTAAAAATTCTGCAACTTTTTGCGGGGAATTGTAGCGTCATGACTATTATTTAACTACTGTCACATTTATAACAATAGGCTTGTGTCCACTAATAACAAATGGCTTGGTTTATAGTTGCTAATTATAAATGAAGACACGAAGGTGAGAAAAAACCAGTCTATTTCTCAAAAAAGTTAAAGATTATTAATATTTTTAGAAAATGAATTCGAAAAAAATAGGCATTAGGTCACGTGACAACGAACACGAGGAACGCGGCGCAAGAAAGTGTGACGTCACGCCTCGCAAAATATCATTGTTGTTGTTGACGTTTTCATATCACAGAGCAGGTTATTTCGCGAGCTGTGACGTCATTCAAGACGCCATGACACTATTCAGCGTTTTCGAGGGAAATCTAAATGGATTTTTTAAAATACAAAATACGTAATGTAAATATTGATTTTTCTTTAAAATATAGTTTTTTTGTGATAAAATAGATATTAAAGTATATAATTAGCCAAGTTTTCAAATTTAGTCAACTAGCCTTTTTATTTTTCCGATATTTGACTCTGATCGACAGAGAGAAAGGAGCATTGTTTTTTATTCACTCATTATTCATTTGTGCACCGGGGGACGTCTATGTCCAACGGTAAACGAATTCCGCTTAATGACGAGAAACAGTCAGTGAGAAGGTCAGTAATCTGTTGAAACATAGTAAATTAGGGTTCTTTTAGCTAAACTTCTTCCACGTGACCTCTTGGCGCGACCCTGGCCTGCGCCCCGCGTTTTCTCCTAGCTGGCGCCCGCCCATGCACTCGCCACATTATAAATTTAACTTAATTATCGGCACTTCCGGACGGGGCGTTCATTAAATATTTGTTTGAGGGTTAATGCAATTTCAACTCTTGTTTACATTGGAGTACGTTATGTGGGGTCTTATTTACTTTACATAGGCTGGACGCTGCGATAACGGGCGGAGTATAATACTTAAAATATTATGGTATTTTTAACCCAAAAACCTGTGTGCAGAATGTTGACAATTCTGCGGGCGTCACGGACACTTATTTGGCAATTGTGTCGGTCACAAATGTAATACTCACAATTTTTAGCTGTCATTGAAAATGAACTTAAATCAAAATCAAAAATGTAATGAATACTGAGAATAAGAAACCGGAAATCTGGTGCGCACTAATAATTTCTCGTTTGGTAGGATTGCATTGCGAATAAAATGTACTATCATCTACACTAATATTATAAAGAGGAAAGATTTGTAACTATTTTTGTATGTTTGTAATGAATAGGCTCAAAAAGTACTGGGCCGATTTAAAAAATTCTTTCACCAATAGAATGCTACATTCTTCCAATTTGACATAGGCTACATTTCATTTTGAAAAAAATTAGGGATCCTTGGTAAAATTTGAACAATGTAACCGAAGGTGTAGAAAAATGAGTCTTAAAATGTCTTTCGTCGAATGCGCTGCCGAAACTATTAGCGATAGAACAAAATAATGTACAACAATATTGAAGAACATCATAATGTCTATAAAAAACTCCGCGGTAGCATATGTCCAACTATTGTAGTTATGTCACTACAACAACTTTTTTCATTTTAAACATTAATGAAAATGCTAACCAAATTCAAACCATGCTATTTATGTGTTTATATTAATCCTTATCCAAATAAATTATTTTATGGTCAAGACCATTTAACTACCTATAAAATAGTTTTTAAATTATTTAAATTGGACTTTCCATTCAAAAGATATTACGAATTAAAAAATTCAAACAGTAAACAAAACCGCCATAGCGCCGTGGCCGTTGTTTGCGATGCAGTCTGAAAAGCGCGCCGGGCATCGCGGCGGGCGGGGTGGAGGTGGCACTGAAATAAATTTTTTAAATATATAATTAATAAATAAAAATATTTGTGAAAAAAAGTGTTTTATATCCAAATTTCCAAAAATAAATAATTGTCTACCCCGTGCGAAGCCGGGACGGGCTGCTAGTTTAAATATAAAATTCAAATGCTGGACATAAGCCTTCGAACGGGAACAGTTACAAGGCTTACCAATGAAAAGACTTGAAAATTACGTATTATAACTTCAAGGTTTCACATCACATAGCTATCTTAAGTTATAAATGGAGAATGTATGTTAACATCACAAACTCACTTCTAACTCACTTCAAAGTCGCAGCGCTTAATTATAGTTTGACTGCGAGTTGTGAAACGGCATGAGGATAAGTTCCACTTCTCAACATTACGTTTTCACGCAGAGCAATGCTTGATGGTCTCTTGTCGCTTGCAAATCTACTAGGGCCCGTCTAGGATTTGCTGAGTAAATTTAAGTATTTACTAGATGGGACATTCAGTGTACCTCATTTGTTGTTGTATGAGACCTAAGTATAGCAGCTCGATTATAAAATGTGTAGCTGAATTTTCAAAACAATAAGATTGCAATCTTATTATTGCTGCAATTTGCAGTCAAAAGGCCGTCCTATTTTGATTCTACTGTCATTTTCATCGCAAATATTTACTCGGCATTTAACTGTTTTGCAGCGTTTGTGTAAATAGATTGGTCATCATTCGTCGATAATACGTCAATAAATAATTACTCTTTACGACTTATGTTTTCTATACTACATCATTCTCACCTTAAATTACGATAAATGTTACAGCATGTCGTAGATTTTAAGTTTTTTAGGTTATGGCAAGACTAACATACGATGACCGTGAATGAAATAAATATATTTTTATATAAATCATCGAGGTACAAAACGAGTACATTCTTACACAGTGGATACTCGAAAAACTTACACTTATCATTATTGTATGCTACATTTATTAAATGCTTCATCTAGTGGAAACACACGTAAATCTTAGGGATTTACAGAGAATGCGTAGAGCTGTTCCAGGTTGTTGAACTCGGAAGGGTTAAGAGTTTCGGACATGTTTCACCCTGCTTGAATATTTATATGCTATTTCAGCTTGAATATCTGCGAAGCGTGAAATCATAGGAGTTAAGTCTTCGTGTACTTACGTATAAATGAGCATCTATAAAATGATCATAATTTACAATATGATTCTGCCTTGTTATCCCGTGGGTGTATTAAAAAGTTACTAAGGGAATTATATTCTGTATCAATAACATCTCGCCTGAAAAGCGTGGTGATTATGGCAAATCCCTTAATGGAAACTCCGACGTAGCGTCTGAAGAAGGACCATGTCCAGCAGTTGACTATGCAGCTAACAGTCATAATAATAAGAATGCAATGGTATGACTATTTGAAGAAATCCAACTTATTTCTTATTTAATGACGCCGGAATATACCTCTGCTAAAAATAAGCTTCCCCGTAGATCACGAAATCTCCATAAGGATTTGCAACAATCAGCAATACAGCACGCTTCGCAAATAAACAAACAAAACGCATCCCAGTTGACCAATCAATTCATCGACAAAATCCGTCGAAATGTCCTTAAGCAATCAAAAGTTCATCCGGGTTTAGGTGAGAAATGAATCAAATATTTCGGCGTTTTTTCACACCTACATCCGCTGCAGCTTTACTCGATTGACGTCATCGATTGGATGATGAACATTTGCAAATCATTCAAACCGGTCAGTTGTGACTAACGTGTGAAGAAGCATAAGAAATCTGACATAGCAACTTTCTAATGAAACGCAAATATTTTATTGGCGTATAAGTTGTTCATTTGAACCTATTCACCTCGGATTTGTATGACTTTCATTATACGGACATATGTTTGTTTGTGTGTCATCGTTAACCCTTAAGACCCTGTCTTGAAATGTGGTTTTGCAGCGCCTTATATAGTTTGATTTTACTTTTGTTGATGAAAGGTAAGAAATAAATCCCGATAGAAACGAAGAATCACATCATGACAGTCGCGCAGTCAACTCGACTTCATACTCTCCAATATCGGTTTTGAGGTGTAAGTGTGCTCACCAAACTTAATTAGGCACTTGCTATCATTAACTGACAGTAAATTTAAATATTCTTTTTGTAGTCAATTACGAAATCTACTGACCAACAGAGTAGCAACTAGGTTATGTAGGAATTAGTCAAACGGCTACGGTTGTCGTTTTCCTGATTTTATATCGGGTCTGTATCGGATATTATATTTACTTACATCTTATATACCCTGTTTGAAAAGTAATATCTTTCTTTCTTTTTATCTAATTTCTCTCCTGGAGACAAAATATCCTGATCAAGTTTAGCCAGCTTAGTCTATGCTTCGTACCATAGATCGTGGGTTATCTCTAGACTATGTATCTCATCAGTGCCTAAGTACCCTTAAAATAGAACCGAGGCAAGCCGAGGGTTAAAAATAATATTACATTTAAACCGCGTCTGGGTGTTAAGGGGCCTAAACTTGGCTTAAACGCGAAAATTTGCAACGGTGCTTCTTCAAGGTGTGTTTTATTTAATATTTTTTTGTATTTGAGAAGAAAAAAAAATTATATCTTCGGAATACGACAAGTAAATGTCGTGTGTAGCATACGAGTAGCATTTATTTCGATACACTGAATAATATCAAGTAAGAGTTAATGTGGCAATTTTTTGTAGATTTTTCAGTCTCATAGTTTTTTCTATTCTTAAGTGAATTAGTGACGTTGTCAGATCGCACTAAACAGATCCTTAAGGCAGGTGTCTCGAGACATAGCCTTGCTTTGTAGAAAATGTACCGTATTGTGCTGAAAGAAAGGGTTGATTTCAGTTTGCTCAGATAAAATCGATTATTCTGTATTGTTTACGAAGGGATTTGTATCTGAAGTGTAATCTTATTTCGCTTGTTTGTATCACATGTGGCGCCAGCGTATCTGTGATCGGATTATGTTGCTTACGACCGTAGGTAGCATTCATACAAATACATTTATACATCTAATACCTTAATATTTATTTAGAAATACCTACCTAACGATTTCGCTAAAATACGCTATGTTTCGGGGGGAGGGGAGGATTGATCAAGATTAGTCTCATGTCTGGGAAAACGCGTGTTTTCGAGTTGTCACGTGGTTTTTTTTCGCTTTATTCGACGCAAAATATGGTCACTAATTTCACACAATCGGGCATAAGCATCGTGGTCAAGCGGACAAGGCAAAGTTACCGCCTCTCCAGGAGAGAGTCTAGGTAGTGAAACATACACTCAGTAATTTATACACATACGGTCCAATATACCACAATGGTGGATGTTATGCAGTATAATAAGTCATCATCAATCGTAACTCTACCGATGTAAATGGGATAATCAAATCATTAAATAAAACCAACGAGTGTCCACGGCAAAACATTGTAGCATACTAGAGTAAATACGTGCTTACGCTTACATACAATTATTTTTATACACTTTTGACAGGTTCGGTTCATACTTATTATTCTAAGTATACACACTTACAAATTCTTTATTTGGATGTTTAACATTTTAATCAATGGTCTTTACCGCGGACACCTGCAGATATAAAAATCGAACATTCAATCACAGCTAGTATCAGCATCTGTAATTCGCCAGTAAAAGTCTGCGTAGGCAATGATTTTACCCCTCGCAGCATTGTTTGCGACAAAATGCCAAGGTCCTGAATGCTCGCGAAGATTTAAGTTTAATTGGTCATTTATGTCTTTCCGAGAGTGCATTGTGTTCGGTTCGCATACAATGGATAGTTTAGCATGTCAATATGGCGGCAAGAGCAGGCGTCGACGGCGCCGCGCAGTGTGTCTCTTTCTCCACGTTGTGGACCAGCATCGATCGAAGAAGTGGCTTGAACAAGTTACCTTAAAAGCCATGTACCCTGTCATCATCGTTATTAAATGACAGAGTACTAATAATACGTTGAATTCAATTCAGTGCTCACTGGTAGATAGACACACAAACATTACGGGTCCGTACAATCATATTCTGTTTTCAAATCGTTTAAAAACCTATTACTGTCATCTATTGTGTGCGTGCGCACGAGACTTTTTTAAGTAGACTACTCTCAGCCCAGAATTTTGTCATGTGCCGCGGAAACATAAGATTAGTAAAGAAAGTCCTAAAAATACCCCTGAAATAACACAGTGTAAAACAGTCTGAAAATGGATTATATTCGGCTGCATAAGTCCACTGTCGTAATGAGCCTTTCCCATAGATTGCCACGGTGAACTTTTCTTAGTGGATTTGTCATTAACGCCCGCTAGCATCACTGGATCGCAGTTAGATGTTGTTGTAGCGTAGGTAGATGCTGCTACCCATTTTATGACGAATTGTTACTTTCTCGCCTCACTTGATACCAACGGAATGACATGAGGTGGTCCCATTCTAAAGATGAGGCCACACTGCGAACGGATGCATCGAAATAAACCGCTATTCTTTTCTACTAGTATACGCACCCACTGTATATACTGTAGTATCTCTGGAAGACATCCGCCGCGTCGCGCCGCAACCGGCGCGCGCGCAAGGTCGCCGCCGGTTCACGACTATCTCCACAGGCGCCAGTGGGACAAGATATCCATACATACAACAAGGAAAGGTCTTGATTGACTGCATGACGGGATCATTGTATAGTGTCAGAAACGGCGATTTTCTATCTGCATGATAGCCTTGTTGTGATTTCGTATATTGCTAGTGTCTTCCATCACTACGCTGATGATGTTGAGAATGTAGCTTAATTCAATGCAGGTTTTTATCAGTAAATTGATTCAAAATGTATCAATGAAAATGTTGTCAGTAAAGTACAGATGTGAAATCTGTGTTAAATTGACGCTGCACCAAACAACAAATTAGTAAATGACACGTTACACTTACAATTGTAAACCGCTGTTTGTTTCGGTTCAGTTTATTTGTACAAAAACATTAAAAACGCACGAAACAGGTAAGACTTAACGTTGAAAACAAGGATGACGTCAATAAATTGACATTTGACACTCAGTACAAAAATAAATTTTTTGTACAATTAAAATAAATACAAAAATTGTTCCAGTATTTTTCAATACATATTTTTATTTGAGTTTTAGGTAGTTTACAAGTGCAGGCCGAATTTGATACATCTCTTTGATTAGTAAAAGCCATAATTGAATATTCATATACAATTGAATACGTATTTATGTTCATAGTTCATCTTTTCATCTTCACTTACATTCAATTCTAAGCCTTTTCTGCAGAAGAGTGTGATTCCCGGAGCATTCCAAACAGCCAGCCTCTGTCGCCAGCCGTTGACGCAATACCGATCAATCACTGTATCTGAGCTTTCGACTTTCGTCCTATTTTAAGCCTAGTTTACATGCATCAATGACGCTGTTATCAACTACGTCGGACTGGCGTGAAGCAACTATATTTACATCACATTATGTACCGTGAGAACGCATTGAAATGCTTGTATATTTTGTTCTAAATGTATTTAGCACGATAATCTTCGCGATTACACCAGACTGCGCCATGATTACTTTTTCTTGGCTAAGTCGGTTCGTAACTATCTAAGACTTGAGATAAAGCTGTCAGCTGTGGTATTTCTCCGGAACCTTTTTTTTACTTCATATAGAATAGACATATAGTATATATACTGTCAAGTATACAAAGTGCAACAACATATTAATATTTCTATTGGCCGAAGAAGTGGATTGAAAATATTACAGTTCCTATCTAATAGTTTTCACTTACTCTCTATGTCATATTTCTATTTGATATACGTCATGTTTTCCCCAAATCTGTTTATCATTTCATATATGTACAAATATGATTTTGTTAAGTTTCGATCTGCCACACAATATTCTCTCTCCCCAGGTTTGATGGGGCGTCATAGCGCCGCCATCCACCCCTCCCGTCTATGTCTACAAGTAGAATATGTGGGTAGTACCTACAATTCCTTATGAACTTGTATGTTTCACAAATTGTTCTGAATTTTACAATTCAGATGTTTTTGTTGGAAGAATAGTAAAATAAGGTTTAGCAAAATATTTAATGTATTTGGGACTTTTGTCCTTCTTGACATGCCAGACTTGTAACTACATAATTAACGCGTCCAAAAATAATTAGAAACCGACTTCAACTACAAATGTTCATCCTTAGAGGTAGAATGATCTAGGCACATATTTGGTTTTTGTTAATTTTCTCAAAAAGCCCTCAATTAATTTATACGGGACCACCTCTAAAGTATGATCTACCAAACAAACAAATAATCATCAAAATCGATTCACGATTGGTGGAGTTATCACGTAACATACATATAAAAAAATTCAGTAGAATTGAAAACCTCCTGCTTGTATGAAGCCGGTTGAAAACTTTCTGATCTGAGGTACGCGAGCATTCACGAGTAGCATCAACCAACCTGTACATGGCTGCAGCTACTTAAACCAAGGATAATTCAAAACTGAAAAAAAAAACTAAAAAAAATCGAGAGATTTTTAATATTATTGGAACTAATGTAATGATTAATTTGGTGCTGTAAACTGCTTGGTCGCTAATCGTAAACGTTAATAACGGCATACTCTTAACAATAATATCTTGACACAATTTCCAATGTCAACATGTCATTAATTGTTGTTGGTTTGGTCCATATTGTCATGTCATTAATTGTTTAAAAATGTATGAAACTTGAATCTCTTAGTAAATCCAGATATAAAAATGTTATCAATATACAATTGCACTTTTTAAAAGGACCCACCCACTGTCAAATCGGTGCATTCTCGTTATATGTATAACAGACACCGAGTGAATACGTCAGAAAGTGATTACTCGTGTCTGGCATATTATGGCCATGCAATCTGTATCTTATTACCGGGGCGTTGGTGCTACATTCCTGCATGTTTGGCGATAATTGCCTTGTAAAGTGCTCTGTGCCATATATGTCCAGTTTCCTCGGCAAACTTATCAGCTCGCACCGATCAAATGGAGCAAATTATTTTTTTATGGCTTTGACAAGTTCAATGTTCTGGCGGGCCGAGTTTTTACGGCAAAACTAAAGTTGTTACGGGATAAGCGTCGTCTTACACCTACCGATTCTGTTCAGATCTATCTGTATGAATAAAAAAACAGCACAAGCACATTAATTGTGGGCTCGTAGTCCACAACACTATGCTGAGCTAGGGCCTTTTTGCTGGCATGATACATTGCTATAAACTATGCTGTTACTTCTATTGTGTGTTCTTCTTCCTATGTGTGTGTGTGTGTATTTTGTTTTTATGTGTATTGTGCTGGCAAATAAATGATAATCTAATCTAATCTAATTCAAATATGAGGTGTGAGCATGAATATTGTAAATGAATTACATAATTCATGGCAACGAGCGCCATGCCATACCTAGCTTGTGGTTGGCAGCGGTTTGTATGATAGTTTAGACGCCTTTATCAATCAATACAATGTGCACGATGCATTTTGAGCTATCTGATTATATCTTCAGGATTTGCGGTTTTGTTTGCGTATATTTACATAATGTTATACATGCAAAAGTTTGTCTTGACCGAAACGTGTTCTAAATTTAAATATTGGGTGATTACTGATTATCTCTCTTTATTCGGACACCATTCTGTTAGTAAGTAGTTCTAAGTTCGGATTGGTTCGGATTTTTTTACTAACTTTTTGCTGTTTGCTGCTACCATGAACAAGGTAAAAAACAAACAAAGAACTGACTCGTGGAGACTAACCAAATGCAGTCGATTTTCAGATGGTCTTCTAATAATAATCAAATTGCTTTACCTGTATGCCGTATTGCACATATTTCTTTCAAGTACATCCTTATTTAATTTCATATATGTATGTATTGGTAGGTATGCTTGAAGTTTCTCTACGTGATAAAGTCCGGAATGAGGAAATCCGTAGACGAACTAAGGTAACTCTAAGCTAAATATGTCGGTACATAGATCGAGGAGTCAGTGAGTTTAAGTGAAAATGAGCAGGCCACATCGCTCGAAGAACCGATACCCGGTGGAAAGTAAAGGTTCTCGAGTGGCGACCATGTACCGGGAAGCGTCTACCGGGTCGTCCCCTTACTAGGTGGACCGACGACCTGGTTAAGGTCGCGGGGAGTCGCTGATGGATGCTAGTGGTTCAGGACCGATTAATGTAGCATACCATGGAGGAGGCCTATGTCAAACAGTGGACGTTTCTCGGCTGATGATGATGTATATAGGTAATCAATGCTACCTAAGTGTGCCGCCAAACAGCAGCGTTAATAGCACTGTTGTATTCTGGTATGAAAGGTAGCAGAGTCAGCGCCTCGATAGCTCTTACCAGCTAATCGCATTATCGTCACAAATGTAAAACCACCACTCATTATTAATTATTATTAAAAAATCTAATGTTTTGATATTATTCAAAATTAGCATTACCAATTTTAATATTACATTTGTATATAGATTAGAATCAAACCAGTAGCAAGTTAGATCGGTCCAATTTTAATACATCTGTAAGTGAATGACTGTACTAATACGGCATTCAACAAAATACCGTTGTAAGTACCATTTTTCTTTCCATGCACAGCCGCCCGCCCGGCTCTCGGAGCGTCTGCTTCCCAGATTTATTCACACGAAGGGCTAGGCAATGTGACGTAATGGCACCCTCAGCTATCATGACAAGGCGAAATGTGTCATCAATCGAGTCGCGCGTGCCTGGACTACACCCCGGGAGATTATCCCGGTTTGAATGAACAATGCAAGGCAAGGGGAAACAACCGAATTCTCAGATGAGCCGACGAGTTGCTCGGAGACAATTTTTACTAGCAACTAGACTTAATTGTTAAACTATTGAGCGCCTCAGGGAGATTGGATCCATGATTTATTAACTATCTAAACTGTAGCACACAATTCAACTATACTTACCTAATTCTTACACTGAGAAAGACTATTTAAATTTTTGTTTCAAATTTATACAGATTTTTCTCCCATGGAAGTAAGTTTTTTTTTTAATTGAGAAGGAAGAGTTTAAAACATTTGCAAGTATTACGGTCGAAGAAAAAAGTCACACTGTTTATTAGTTTATATTATCCTATGTACTAACATTAAAATTATTTAGGGTTGTTGATAGCATCTGTCCTGAGAAGTTGAAAAAAGGGGTCACTCCCTAACTTGCGAGCCAGAGGTTGTGCAACCCTGCCTTTAGGGAACCCTAAACAATTCGGCTTCCCGGGAAACATATGATCGCGGCTTATTGCATTATTTTAACACGGTTACGCAACTCATGATTGTAAAGGCCCGTAAAATGTCAAATTGTCCGAACAGCTGTTCGCTTGGGTATTTATTTTGATTAAAATTTTAATAATGTAGGAGATTTTTAGGAGTGTATACAGCCAGCCAGCCACAGACGGTGATGATTGTTATTGTTTATTCGACCGTTAGAAAAAAGTCTTCGGTACAGACACAATTTCAATGGAATTTATTAACAACCGTCCACTGCTCAACAACCATTTATAAAATAAAATTGAATAAGCAAATTGTAAAAATATGTAAAACATCCAGTTCCTAAGATATGAATCAAAGTTTATCAGTAAACTTTGAAAATTACAGTAGAACATTACGAAACTATTACAAAATTACTTGTTTTATCTTTTATACATCTCCTCCATTATTATCTTTAATTAATTATGTTTTACAAACAGAGATAACAGGTAGAATTTACTACGTCCTAAATACAGTAGCAACAATAAAATAATCCATTTGAAATCTGTCTCTATAAAAGGCTTCTTTGATTGATTGACATACGAAGACCAGGGGCTTGTTTCATAAAGTGACAGTTCGTTTTTCTTTTTTCTTTTCGGCCAATCAACGGACACTACGAGCGAAAATGACATGTCATTTGTCAGGTTATTTCGAATTCCCGCTTTATGAAACAAGCCCCTGGAGACATAACCAGCCCAATCCTTTTACTCTTGTCATTTTTAACATCGGCCCCGTTGATAATTTAGAGTTGTAGAGTACCGAATGAATTTATAAATGGGCAAAGCGCAACTTAGTTCTATAATACACGGAATGACGATTTCAAACTGTAATTAATACATATCTTTTAGTTTTACGATGGGGTCATATGTTACGACTAGACCGATCAATAACATAAAAGTGTAAACAAGCCGGGCGGGCGGTCCCAACCAAGGTACTGAACACGCACTGGTCCGAACCGGCATCCACGTTTATTATCACAGGGTGCCAACCATCAAAATTTTACGATCGAGGTTTTAGACATTTTATAGACGTAATATTATGCATTATAAAAACGTATTAATGACAGTATAGAATAGTTAGTTTAAGAATTTATGAAATATTAGTCTGTTTCCCGTGATGTCTGATTTTTCTGACGGATAACTTAATCGTGTATACTGCAATCAAAGCGATTTGACTAAGTGTTCATTTATATCAATCAGACATTGGAGTTGTTATATATATCCTGAAGGAATCTCTTGTCTCCTGAAGGAATGTTCATAAACGAAATCGAAAGTGCATGATACGAGCAGGAACGAAAGTGAACGAGACGCGGGTCTTTGACCATCTATTGAACTGATCGTCAATTTTGAGATATGTGTTTTATTGAAATCTTAGATTAAGCGACCAAATCTAAGGATAATATTAATTTATAAATAATAATAATAAAGGTATTCATTAAAGGCATTGCCATGAGTCAGAGAAAAAGTAGCTTAGAACAAGTTAGGGAATCGAAATATTCTGTAATCATAATGGTACGCATAATCGTATGTTTTGTCCGAAGTAAGAATACATTGCTGAGAATGAGCCTATGTAGATCGCCACGACAACGTTATTTCCATGAAGGAATTTTGGCGAAATAATTTATTGTTAACTAGCGGCCCGCCCCGGCTTCGCACGGGTGGACATTTATCTTTTTAACATTTTGGGAAAAACGTAAATGTATCTTTTTGCAAGACATAAGTAGTTTTTTCTGATTAAATTACTATTTATATTTTTAGAGTTTCAATTTTTTTACTTAATCTAAAGTTTTTCATTTCTATATTTACATTTTTGTACATTTTTAGGGATTCGTAACTCAAAAGGAAAAAAGGGACCCTTATTTATTGGTTTACTTTGTTGTCCGTCTGTGAGTCTTTCAAGACCCTTTTTCTCAGGAAGGCGATCTGTAATATCTTCGAAAATATTCCGTTAAATTACTCTCTGTAAAGGTCCATATTGATCTATATTAAACGCACAATGTGTCTAAGGTACTTAAATGGATAAGGATTAATGCTGTATATTGCCTAAGATCGCTGCAAAATAAGCCGTTTTTTCTCGGAAAAAGTAAAGGATAGAAATGGTTACTGTGGGTTATTGCCACTTAAGCTCACTGACTCGTCGAGCTATGTCGGTGACCTTCGTTCGTCGGCGAATTTCCTAATTCCGGACCTTATCACGTATAGAAGTTAGAAGAGCATAGCTCGTTCCATTACTCGCTGAGTGACATTGAGCTTGTTCATTTTTATTCGTCCCACAGTAAAGGACCACGTTTCGGTTCCGTATGTCATCACTGGCAACACGCACTGATCAAAGACTTTTGTCTTTAGACGCTGAGGTATTATACTATTTAGTGATAGTGATTTTCAGTTTGTTTATTAATCATATTCTTCACGGAGCCCTCGGTGCGCGAGACCGTCTCGCACTTGACCACTTTGTTTTATGTATTTTATTTTTAGAGTTTAATTTTTTCTCATGTAATTTTTTTCATTTCATACACAGCTAAATAGCATCGCTAAGCCTCTCTTTCGCACTTCGGTCAATACTACATTATTTGAATGCTTCAGTTTGGTCATGTTTGGTGTACAGGGCCCGGCGTTTATTTTTCTGTGTGTATTTGATTTTTTAAATTCGTTATATCTTTTGAATGGAATGTCCTATTTCAATAATTTAAGAAGCCATATACAGCTATTGAAGCAGTCTTGAATATGAAATGATTTATTTTGATAAGGGTTAATATAAAGGTATGGATAACATGGTCTGATTTTGGTCGGCATTTCTATCAACTCAAAAAATTGATAAAAGTAGTTATAGTGACATAAATACAATAGTTAGACCTATACCATCGCGGACTTTTTTGTTGATCTTTCTAAGGTGTACAATACAGTAGTACATTATTTTGATCTATCTGGTAGGGTTTAGCCAGCGTTTGCAATGTAAGCGCTAAAAGATGTGTTTATTTACGACATCACATTAGAAACCCCTAAAATTATCGGTGTTGCTCTACTATATTATGCATGTATTATATATATAAACCTTCCTCTTGAATCACTCTATCTATTAAAAAAAACTGCATCAAAATCCGTTGCGTAGTTTTAAAGATTTAAGCATACATACATACATACATACAGACAGCGGGCAGCGACTTTGTTTTATACTATTTAGTGATAGTGATTATTTTCCTTCCGGTCGAAACCAAACGGCGAACTGATCGAATTCGAGAATTCAATCTGAAACTGAACTAACTGTCTTTCTGTCGTCGCAATAATAATAATAATAATAAAATAGTTTATTTTCGTAAAGGACAGGAAACTAAACTGATGACTTGTGTTAGGAGGCCCTGCTCTTCCCGGTGTTACTTTAATTACATTTTCATGACCTTATATACTACTAATACATTTAAATTCAATTCTTATGACTAGTTAATATTAATCAATTATATTAAATTATAGTTAATAAATATATATTTTTTTAAACTGTTTCATGTACTTATCTTTGAAAGTACGAGTGTAGTAACAATAGGGAAAAGGATATAAATGAAAGACCAGTTGTTAGCTAATAGACTCTGTTGAACGTAAATACAGCTTAAAAATGGCTTCGCTTGCCACTTCATCCCCCATTCAAAAAAGATGAAAGTGCACGTTTCTTGGGACGAGGACTTGTTATTGTGGATCCCACAAAACGAGACGTTATCGATTACATAATCTTTCACCCTCCGCTTTCAACGTTAGAGAATTGTAGCTAATGAGATGGGAGGATATCAAAATTGCGATAACAGGTGGTGATGTACAGGTGATCATGTATAATCATACAGTAATTATATACGAGTATATAAAAACCGAGTGAGCTTTATAGTAGTCGCATATTATATGACATCTCACATTGTTAATAAGCCATATTAACAAAAAAGTTTCCGGTATAATTTGAAATGATTTTTCGTAACGAAGAATTTTCTTTCTAATTAAAATTGTAATTTATTTAATTAAAACTAGGAGTATTATATTAAATATATTTAATTCTAATTAAAAATATTTAAGAAGTTATCCGGGTAAATTATTTTTTTATGTAAAATTAGAAATATAAATGGAAAAGCTTCCTAAACATGAAAGAAACAAAGATTATTATAGAATCCATTTTTCCTTTATTTCTACCGAGCGCGCTCAATGGTAAAATCAAATAGCGCGCGCTTCCCCGGCTTCCTGTGACGCACTTCCGTACGATTTCACGAAATCACTCCCACAAAAAAAAATTAACCAGGACCTAATCTATGCCAGCAACCGAGCGGAAAGATGTTATATATAAAAAATATATGAGATTCTATAATCATCCGGGAAACTTCCATACTCGTAGGCGAGGTATGACCAGTACAGCATTGCATCCAGTAACTCCCTTCAACCCTTACGTCGTCGGTTCATCTAGTAGCGAGGAGGTCTGTTACACGTTTCCCGGTACGTGGTTGCCTCTCGAGAACTCTTTCGCCCTGTGTTGTCCGCCCATTGCTCACTGACTCGTCGAGCTATGTCGGTGGCCTTATAGTTCATCTATCGATTTCCTCACGTAGCTCGTTCTATGGAACGTCTCCTCATTTCGCTGAGTGACTTTGAGCTTGTATTATATATTCGGCTAACAGTGAAGGACCACGTTTCGGTTCGCTTGAGGCTTCTGTATTTCCATCTTAAGGCTTTATAGTCACAACACAACTCACCCATCTTCTTCAACTCAATCTTTTCGGCATTAAATAAAACTTTATGCTCTCCTTATATAAATATTTATATTAGGTATTCTAGAGGTATTACTAATAAACCTTTCGGAAAGTGGCAACATCGCTAATGCCAAAAAATATTACTAAGAAGTAAAAACTTAATTTCAAGTGATTTGTAAATATTTAGAAATCGGGAAATCGATGGTAAAATTTTCCTCTAGGGTGTCAATGTCAGACGATGCACTCGAGCGCACGTCGCGTTGGAAGTGAAGTGGCTGTCACGTGATCGAGTGCGGGGTGGGGAGTGGGGAGCTTACAGAAGATGGATGGTGGAATATCCACCCCACATGTATATCAATGCAGCTACTGTTGTGTACCCAGTGGCACAGGAAGGACACTTCAAACAAATGTCGTGATATCGGTTCCTATTCCCAAACATCGAACAAATGCAGTTTTTTACCCGCACCTGTGTGAGTGAATTCGCGCTTTAGTTTGCCATAGTACCGATCCTTGAGAGGGTCACTTTCTTGCGGGGAGAGGTGAGGTACCGTGGATCAGCGGGAGGCGGTGAACGTCCGTTCTGTATGTAGTAGTACTAGATGTATTAATTATGTGCCAGTGGAGATCAATTAATTATAAAGATTTACAGAACTGCTGAATTAAATGTCAATCTTGAAAATGGTTGCTTTCTCGGCTGTATTTTAAAATACGTGAGCACCATTATTTCAAAACACAATCGACTACGAAAATATTATACAGCGGCCTAACTTTGCCTAATATTTTAAATTATACTAACACGAATCGGGCAATTCATCCAATATTATGCAACATACTTCTCTCCCAAATATATTATCCTACTCCTTCTTAAGTAGTCAACGAGAATCTAAAGTCCTTGAAAAATAAAGGTAGAATAGGTAGGAAAGGTTACATGAAAAAAGTAAAGTAAATTCGAAAATTTCGAGCAGGTGTGGTGGTAATGAGGATAAGATGCGACTTCTTATCTGAATTTGCATGAGATAATATCGATGACGTGTTCAAATAATTAGAGCCAATATCGATGGCTGCAAAGAGCAAGCTCCGACAGTCTAATTAAACATAACAAGCGACGTAAATCGAATTGGCTCGTGCGCCTAATTCCACGAGTGAAGAGCCTGTCGATAATACTGTCAGAGTAATGTCCTCGGCTAAACCCAGCCTCGCAATATCCCCGGAAATATTCAACATTTCACGCAAATCGGACTTTTACTTGCGGAGTAGCTTTTTTGTTTGATCCTTGATTATTGTTTGACTTCCTTTCTAACTTAGGTGTCCCTCCACAGGGGAAAATAAAAATATTTATTTTATTACAGTGGGAATATAGCTCAATATTTTTTTGATATTGGTTTTCTTATGGATTCCTTTTGTATTTATCTCTATCTTATATCACTACTGATATTACAAATGTAAGACTGTGTTTGTCCATCTCTCATGCAGCAACGGAGCGAATTTTTAGGATATAGATTTATGGTCCAGAAAGTCTGGATCAGTCTCAGTGTAAGTGAGATTAATCTTTTTCTGGACAAATTGACATTTTATAAATCGACTTATTCAAAAACCTATTCATGAATGTCTGAAATTAGTTCAAAAGGGGTAGCATGAGATGGATGAGAGAGAAATATGCTACGGTTAAAAGTACAATCACTTAGAGTTTTAAAGTTAGTGTAATTTTTTTGTAAAAAAATATCCACCAACCAATACAATTGAAATAAATGGTGACAACATTCTTCTATTCTATTGTATGTATATAATTTTAATTCATATATTTACACCGAATTTCCAACGCTGGAAAACCACAATCCCAATGAAACTACGTATTTTTGTTATTCAATGAAAATTTATATTACATTTTAAGACTATACAAACTGCAAAGAAGTACATGTTATAATAGTGTTATAGTCGAAGTCAGGTAGAATAATAATCGACGCGGACTTTTTGCCTTCAGATATTTAGCTCCCATCCATCTCATGCTATCCCTGCTGGATGAGGCAAATATAATAAGGTACCTATATTAACGCAGTTTGTAATTAAGAATAATGCCGCCTGTTTCTAGAAGTTTGCTGTACCATAGTCATTTGCCTTCGAAAATTGGTAACGATTTAGAAAGGTTGTAGCTAAACCGAACACGCAACGGTCATTAGCTTCTGTAAGCAGACTTATTGCCTCGATTTATTTATGGAACGAATCGCGTTCAATGTTTCATTTGTTGCCATAAACTGTTTAGACACGTTTCATTATTCAAAATCAGTGTTGATCACGTAATTAGTTAATCAAATTTGATAACTGTATAGGGCTACAGTCAACAACACGGCTTTTACTCGACAAATACCTACATTAGATCATAAATATAAATGAAATGGAACGTTGTTTTGTTACCCAACTACGGCAATGGCAAAAGGAACGAACCTAGCAAATAACATACTTTTTTAAAATGTATTTTACATAGCTTAAGGTTTGCACTTGTCCTTCATCTCACCTGATGGTGGCGATAAGGCCGTGGGATGGTAAGCCTGCGCATCCAGAAGCCTCAACCTAATGAGGCGTTGGCGTTTCTGTGCTACCTTTCATACAACAGTGCTATTAACACTACTGCTTGGCGGCAGACTTAGGTAACATGGTGGCAGCTAGCCAGGGGGTCATAGAAAATGCTCTACGACCAACCAAACCGAGTACCGATAGCTACCCTCATTGGGAATCGAATCCGGATTGTAAATCAAACATTTAGCTAGTAGGCCACGGAGGCGGTTTAAAATATAATCAAATGAGGTATCATAAGCGTCGTGCTTTTATAGGTTTAGGCTATGTAATGCCAGTTAGTTTGTGCTAAAAAATTAAATAAAAGATTAAGGCCTCCATCAAAGTTTCATACTAAATTTCTGTTGCCATAATCTTTTAAAATATAATAACTGGATTTGTGTAGTAACTATCTAAAAATAGGACATCAGATTTTGATGTCGCGAAATGAGTATCATTAACATACAACTTCACAGTGAATCAAAATTAATCATATTTTTCATATTAAAACTTTTTATTATAGTTCAAAGCGCCATCTATGAACCATTAGCTGCGTAACTGCTATTGTAGCTAACAATAAAGTTGTAAATTAATTATATTTATTTCGCGACACTTTAATTTCATCTCCTGTTTTGAGGTAATTACTTATCAAAGCCAGCTATTCTATTTTAAAAGTTTACGGTAACAGAAATTTAGTATGGAAGCATAACGTTAAACTGTAGTGTTTCAGCTGTGTAATCTACACTAATATTATAAAGAGGAAAGATTTGTAACTATTTTTGTATGTTTGTATGTTTGTAATGAATAGGCTCAAAAAGTACTGGGCCGATTTAAAAAATTCTTTCACCAATAGAATGCTACATTCTTCCAATTTGACATAGGCTACATTTCATTTTGAAAAAAATTAGGGATCCTTGGTAAAATTTGAACAATGTAACCGAAGGTGTAGAAAAATGAGTCTTAAAATGTCTTTCGTCGAATGCGCTGCTGAAACTATTAGCGATAGAACAAAATAATGTACAACAATATTGAAGAACATCATAATGTCTATAAAAAACTCCGCGGTAGCATATGTCCAACTATTGTAGTTATGTCACTACAACAACTTTTTTCATTTTAAACATTAATGAAAATGCTAACCAAATTCAAACCATGCTATTTATGTGTTTATATTAATCCTTATCCAAATAAATTATTTAATGGTCAAGACCATTTAACTACCTATAAAATAGTTTTTAAATTATTTAAATTGGACTTTCCATTCAAAAGATATTACGAATTAAAAAATTCAAACAGTAAACAAAACCGCCATAGCGCCGTGGCCGTTGTTTGCGATGCAGTCTGAAAAGCGCGCCGGGCGGGGAGGAGGGGGCACTGAAATAATTTTTTTTAATATATAATTAATAAATAATAATTTTTAATAAATAAAAATATTTGTGAAAAAAAAAGTGTTTTATATCCAAATTTCCAAAAATAAATAATTGTCTACCCCGTGCGAAGCCGGGACGGGCTGCTAGTGTTGGTATAAATTGAAAGGTCTGTATGAGAACATTCAGAAAATATATTACATTTATATGACGAAGTCGCAGGCATGGTTCGGATTGACCTGTAACCTTGTCGGTATGATCAAACCTGTCCACAGCGCCTTCCGTCCTCCATAAGTAGCACCTCTGATGGACAAACAGAGCCGGCTACACGACAGGCTATTTATCTTACCGTCAATGGACTTTACCAACGATGCTTTGTGTAAGTTCGTATGTCTAACCGAAGCTTTATCTCCCTGATTGATCTTTCTAAGTAGCTTGGTTCCCACACTACGTAACAGCAATGATGCCCGGATCAATAAGGATTTGTTCATGTTATTGATGGAGATTGTATTTCATTTATTTACATTTACATTAGAATAATGATTGTAGAAGGTGAGTCCGGGTGCGATAGGAGAAGAACGTAAAACCAAGCCATTTAGCTCGGTTTGCCTAACGTCTCGCATTAGATTATAGAAAGGCCAATAAATATCCGAAGCGACAATGTACTACCTTAAACTTCATTTTACCACAGCTTCTTTTTTAGTTCGGATATTAGTTAATTTTTGATTGATTTTGTAACTCCGTCTCGAAGGACCAATGTAAAGGTCAGGGCACGGAAACTCCACAGCTTTTCTTGATAATGCTGTTTAATTTTATACAACATTTAACATTCACAAAAGTACGTGTTGCTTCAGCGGACGATAATGGAAGAGAGTGAAAACATTGCCACAGTTAAAATTACACATTAAATATTTGTTGCCAACAGTCACGAGGTAATCGATGTACTGATAAAAATGTTGCAGTTTTGTTTTTTCTTTCGGCAGATTAAGTGTGCGAATGCAGGATAGAAGTACAGACGCAGGTTTATGCCAAATTAGATCTTGTCTATAACCACAGAGAACTATAGCGTAGCGGCCAGCCCGCCCGCCCTAGTGCGCTGTCGTTTCTTGATTGCTTCTAGATATTTTATTTCAATTGACGGTTTCTACAACAAGTGAGTGTCGCCGTGCCGCGACCAAACGGAAAACCAGACCGTAAATTGATACGCCTACATATGTGATGTTTATATGTTTCGCTTTTGTTTGACACATCGAACTTTTAAAAACTATCCTTCTGGGCGTTATCATACTATTGTATGTTAAAACATAAATGTTATTTTGTTGGATATTTTAATGGTTAAGATATGTTATAAATTATAAGTTGTGGCCGTTTGGACTCTATCGTAGTTGATGCGTTCGGGTCATATTAATTTTGTACATTTTGTTTTGCATAAACCATGGTTATGGAGGTGTTATTTTGAAAGTAGTTCTGTCTCTCTATCTATGTGTTGCCTTTTCACGAATCTGAAATCACTGCGATCGTAATATCCAGAGGCCGGGTTCTAGTGTACACGTAAGAAGGAACTACATCAGACATTTTCGTTTGTTATACTCGTACACAAGTTACACACACTCGGCCAGTGACATTTTGTTAAGAACTCTACGTACAAGGGAATAAGGTGGTGTAAGGACGTGTAATTGCGAGTTGGTATCATCATTACGGGCCGTGAGCCAGCAACAAATGCTCCTCACCTTTCTGTTGTGTCGGGATTGCTTGATTACAAAGAGCAGTTAAGAACAAAGGAAGAAAGTAATTTTGTACAACATGAGCTTGACTGCCCATTCATTGTGATGGATAAGGACTTAGACTAAAATACCATGGATTCGCCGAACTTCGAAATGCCTGTGCACCGAGAAGTAGGTCCCCACTATGAATAACCACTTGCAATCATACACTTATTATTTCAATGTAAAATTCATTCTTGCTGGGTGTTGTGTCTAATGGCGACACATATCCGTTTACGTTTACCAGGTCGTCCCTGTAACTAGATAATTGATGTAAATGGTTCGGGAGCAGTCATTGTGGTTTACCATGAAGTCTATGTACATCAGTGGACGTTTCTCAGCTGCCACTGAGGATGTGTGTCAACTTGTCAAGTGAACGTAACTCTCAAGTAAAGACCCCATCAGTGCGTCTACCATGAGTTTACGTAGGCGATAACGTATATCGAATACTATCGGAAATGCTGCTCAGTCGAGATGCGAGTGACAAGGACAGAGCGATAGTTAACGATACACGTTATTGACTGCGTATTAATAGTGCTGCACGATCTATACCCTACACAGTAAATACCCTAGTGAACTATGTTTCTAAACGATATAAAGTGATAGAGCTCAGCTCCTAAATGCCAACCCCAGCGTGTCTATAGTTTGTCAGTCAATATATCTACAGAGGTCTAGTGTGTGTACATATACATTTTTTGGTATTGTTTGCCGGTATTAGGGGAGCGAAATGGTACTTGATGAGATAGCTCTCAGTTGCAATGTGCAATGTAGGAAATATTTTAAAAATGAGGGTGGTTTAGTCCCTTTGGAGACGCTGTGTCGAGTCGAGGGAGACTTTGTAAACGATAAGAGCCCGAAATATACATACATAATATATATACTGTGGGAGCAGGTAAATATGATAGATCACAGGGATTATAAGACATTTATGTTGCTTCATCTCTATTTATGTAGAAACAGACTAAGACGATTCACTTAATTCCACGATTCTACGTAAAGATATAAGGCAACGTAAGAGAAGTATCGCTGTCCTTGTCTTCTATCAAAGAAAAGGCAGAGAAAAGAGTAAATTTAATTTAGAACTGACAAAAAAGTAAAGAAACAAAGCATGGCTTTCCTACCATAAAACGAACTTTAATTGTCATTTATGCCTTTAATGCGGCTAAAACTAGAATTTTATAGAATAAAAAAATATTAAGCTAACAAAAGAACCTGCCTATTTATAAAATATACATATAACTAAAAAGCAGAGCATAAAGAAGATTGCGTTAGTAAACAAGTAAATGAAATAGTAAATTTAAAAAAATTAACTGCGTAATTTTTTTTTACTTTTTATGATTTTGATATACCCAGTGTCACTTTCACAGTAAATACGAATCTAGCTACACCTCTCAAGCTAAAATCCATCGAGCCGTTCAGGCCGCAGAGCGCGCCAAACAATTATACACATATACGAGTACATACATACTCTCGACAAACATAACCCTCCTTCTGGCGCCGTAGTGTAAGAACTAGAATACCATGTTGTTCATAATAAATGCATGTTTATGTATTGTAAACAGTTACAACAATAAACGACAGAGTAATCTTATGTGCACTAAGTGTCTGCAATCTGGAGCCGTCCGAAATACGGACAAGACAGGACATAAAACCTTTCACGAAGAAGAAAAAAACATTTAGTCACGTCTCCAATTTCGTTCGCACATAAAACTGATTTAAGCGTTGTGGCTGTTCCAGAACCACAAACCTTTCCTCAGACACCTTTTTACACGTCGTTTTTAGATGTCTCTACTCGTTGGGAATATTTTCGCTTGATTCATTCAGCCAAGACAGCTACTCCTGCGCTCATTCACCACGTAACGGTAATAATAAAGCAGTGCCAGTCCTAGGGTAACAAGTACTACTCGTGCACTCCGGCACGTCCCTAGAGGGTCGTTAAGCCGTCTGCGATGGACACTTCTCCTTTCCCAGACTAAGGGAAAAATAGGACAGTATTCTCTGACTCGGATCTGTAATTTCTAGTACTTCTTTTAAACTAGTGGCTCCGAACCTGAGGGTAATTACCCCGCGGCGGTATAACATCTATTATACGGAGGTAACAGAGCTGGTACCAAAATAGAAGAATAGACAGACAAAACCTATATTATTTTATGTATAAAATAACAGTAGGTACGCGGCATGACGCTCTCTCACGTTTACAAAAGTTTGTAACATTTTAATTTCGGTACTTACTCTTTGACAAATGAATAAATGAAAACCTTAAAACAATATAAACATTCACATTAAATTTTCGTAAAAAAACTGGTGTTGTAAATGTTCATTTTTTCTGAATGAAGATATTTGTACTTCCTTGTATTGTTTGCTTGAAATAATTTTGAATTGGGGGTAAAATCAGTTTCTCTAACAGGCCATAGGGGTAACAGTTCTGAAAAGGTTAGGTTAACCAATGTTCTAAACCATCCTAGTTCAATGTAAAGATAGAAAACGAGTTCCATAGTGAAAAATTAGGAGGGAAGTATATAACATTATATAGTATAATAATAATACATTGTAAAAGGATATTTGAAAAATTTCATAAATTCTCATATGCATCAAATGAGCTGACCAGATCGTAATATACCTAGCCTATTAGTTGTAGACATTGCCAAAAAATACAGAAGAAAAAATCTTGAATTTTTATGATTAAGACTCACACAAGACACACTTTAGTGTCTACCTAATATGGTTAAAATATACATCCCCGTGTAAGATAGACGTACGAATTTAGCGGAGCCATGGTAATAGGGTCCCGTTGGTAACCATAAATGGCTACGCCGTATTTAATACTAATTACGAAATAATAGAGCCTGTTATTTCAATTTAGCTTGCGATTTAGTATACAGCTCTAATACGCAATAGCGTGTCTTATACTTTTGTTAGGTCTCAGTGATTTTCCAACTGTTTACTCTGGGCCGTCAGAGACAATGACCGAAGTTGGACTGCGAGTTATCTATTATGCGACGGGCTCTAATTTCTCAAACTTTCCTCGTAGACTGCGAGATGGTGCCGTAAAATCTTGAACGGTCATTTCAGTGGGGGAGAGAACGGTGCTTTACTCCAAATTGAATAAGAAGGATAGACAATCTCTTTTCGTTGGGACAGAACGAGACGCACAATAGTACATACATGATGTTTTTAACAAGGGCATTTTTCAATTTTGAATTTATGCAATTTGCCGGCCCTCTTCCGTCGAATTTGTTTTGTTTGTCAAAACATTGTGACGAAATCTGCAGAAATCCACTGTTAGACGTGAACTACCGTCATAGATCGCCACGTCAAATGGGTTATCAATATGGCGGTTTCCCATAGCCACTTAGTCAGGTTGAGTGATAGAAGTAAGATGTGGTGAATACATGGGTAGGTACGAGTACATACATGCATCAACTGAAACTTTTCCTTAGTCGTCTTTAAAGACCTAGCCCATTACAAAATCTCCTTTGTGGGTAGAATATACCTTAAAATATTTTTTTAGTTACTATTAAGTTCTTCAAAATAATTTATTTCAAATATTAAAATTCCTTTTTCATATATTAATTGTCGCAAAATTTAATTAGTTACATTTAAATGTACTTTTTTGTAATTCGTTGTTTTGTATGTAGTTGTCATTATAATTTAGTCTGAAAATAGGCTGGTCCTTCGAGCCGGATGACACTTAAACTTGTGCAGTCGAAGAGAGCGGCGGGTGCAGCATGCAGCAGGCACTGAGCAGGTGTCATCTGATGCATAAACTAGTGCAGTCTGGCGCCGCCACCGTCTGCACACAGTCCACACTGACTCTAAACTACTGCCTCGATACATTATTCAACATTAACTTATTGTGAGTGAACCTACCAGAGTACCCATTCTACAGGAATTGTTTAGAAACGCAAAAACATGAAACAACATGAGGGTTTTGACTTCTATCCAAATGTAAATTAATCGTATGTTTTAGCTATGTTTGAACACAAGACAAAAGATAGAAACAGATAAAATAATTCTATTTCTGAAATAATTTTGTTACAGACTTCGATTTCGACTTCGTGGACTTAAGTAATTATCTCACGAGAATACTCTTCAAGTAGAACCCTACATGAAGTCTACGAGATTTGGAGATATCTGCAAGATATCGAAATTTTGCGCAGCAAAATGGTGTGACAAAATTATTTCGTGGCCTTCATGTTAGGCCTGCTGGATAAAATTAGCTTATGTCTCTATCCGTACCCTAATCTATGTGTAAACAAAATCAATACACAAACAAACGAACAAACAGTTTTGCATTATAATAATGTCAAAAACAACAAATATATAAGCTACTGACCGTTCCCTGAAATACTTCCCTTATCGCGGGTCGCGAAGTGTTACGGTAAACGTAAGTTCAACACAATGTTCACATAATCGCATACTACGTCATCCCCGGGAAGAGGACATGATGGTGTATTAGCCCTTCCGAAACCATGCCCTAAAAATGGAAATCAAAATAATTGAAATAATTCAAAATAGGAATACCGTGAAACTCTATCAACTTAAACGTTAGAATGTTGGTCGATTCCGATTGATATAAATCAATAATTGTAAGAAATTTCGATTCTAGTGGCATACGACCCGAAAGCTTAGTATGTAAAGCGTTTACCACGGAATGGCTAGAGACGCAGGTCCGAATCCCACTGGTGTCATTTACAAAATGTTTTTGGCTTAGAACAAAAAGTAAGTGTTCTTCCGTAGTAATGTAATATTTCCAAACTATTTTTTCCCAACTGCTGATAATCGTAACCTCAAACGTTCAATCTATACATAAATCGTCTCAGATCTGTGACATTTCAACTGAACTCCACGCTAATTTTATCACTAACTTTCAGTGTATATACAAGCTCTAAAGTTAACTAGAACACAACGACTTGACTACAAACAGTCTCGTTGGAACAGAGTTTAATCAGAGAGGCAGTCCTCTCGACTGACGGAGTGCGGTGGAGGTGGAGGGCTGCAACGAATTGTTTGGAACCATCGACTTATCAAAACCGCACAACTCAGTACCACTAGCATTTCGAAGTGCGTGAAAACTAGGTGTTGCACCGAGTGATGCAGTTTATTTGGGTAATCATTTATATTTTCTCTTAAAGCTTGTGTATTTGACCAAACGCGTGAGAGAAGATTTCTTGTCTTTTTGTCTCTGATGATGAAATATCCAATTGCAAACTATATTCTTCATCACGATGAATTGTTTTATCTCATGGCAAAAGCATTTTCTACAAGCACTATGATAGGCGGGTAGATGTGGATTGATTTGATCCCTTCGAATTTTTATACAGAAGATTTTTTCGAGATCATTGTACCGGTATATAACATATTAATTACTGTTAAAGTCACTGTAATGGGTACGAAATCCCAAAATAATTTTGATAATGTTCTATCGGGAACACGAATGACAAGTGGTAGGTTCAAACGAGTGGATAGTAGAACCATGACCGTAGCGCCTACTGTGCAGGACACATAAAAACGTACTGGTTCGCGGTATTAGCGTGTCTATACTAGCAATAAACCAATGTTTGAAGATCCTCGAGTGTTCGCCTACAACGTAGTCTGGCTACAACTATTTGTATTTGTCATTTTACTATGAATACTTGTAGTCTGTAACATGAGGGAGGCTAGTGTATACGATTTCAATTTGTGTTGATTGTGCAATTAGCGAGATGCTTCGAATTGTAGCGTCTTTATATATTTACAGTGTGTTGACTATAATTAAATTACACATATAATTATGTTATAGTGTTATAAGTTACAAAATACGTTTGGCCACGATTGTAGAATAGAGGAATGTACAACGATCTCACCTAACGGTAAGTTACCGTGTGAAGAATATCCCACCAAAAACATAAATGTCAAAATTGGATTCAGATTCGATTATTATAATAATTATGGTCCAGTTATTATAATAATTATGGTCCAGTTGTCGATTTCGCCAACTAAAGACTTGATGTAAATGGGTGCCAAGTTCTGTTGACAATCCTGAAAATTTGTAAGAATGTATACCATTCTAAAGAAAAACACTGTTTTTTCTGCTACGACAATATTTGCTATTTTAAAATAAGATTTTTTAATAGTCGTTGAATTATTTACACAAAGCAAATAATTTATGGTCTTTTGACCTTATCATTTCATCTGGCTAGTTTTTAACAGCGAAACAAATATTTAGAAGAATCGAACCTTACAATAGAAATACAATAACTTGCATATAAGACATGACAAAAATATGATGAGCGGTTTAGCGAAATATGAGATGTCTAGTCTATACATTCAGTTTCCATGTCGAGATACATACTAAATCAATAAGTAAAATGCATTTTCCTTTCAGATTGACAGAAACATTAGAAACTTGACTCATTTGCTTGAGGTGCAGCTTAATGTAATTCCCATAAAGATTTTTTTGTACTTTATACACATCACACAATATATGTAAGATTGTAAATTATGTACAACAGTTTAAATAATTTAAAATAAAAATATAGAATGCTGGATTGTGTAGAGCGGTAGTTGTGTTACAATCACAGGATTGAAGCCTTACTATTGCTAACGTACTGGACTTGCAGCGGCTATTCATTAGGCTTGCATGTGACTGCATGCCATGCGTGCACTGAATGCGGTTTAAAAGTGCGTGCCTTATCAATTCCAAGTGGCGATGGCGCAACCTACATTACCGGGTATTTCACACTAACTTACGTAATTTAATCTTTAGTGTTATGTCTACACAGTTTATTGAATTCTGAAAACTAAACACAAGCGAAACACCTCTTTTCAATACAAAATCTCTGAAACTGTAAATGTTCTTCCTTCAAATTTGGCATGTAGGGTTGATATACAACGTAGACATCCGCTAAGAAATTCTACCCTTAAGAGGGTGAAATAGGGGTTGAAACTGTCAGTGACTACTACAACACCGACAAGCTAAAATTCGTATAAAGGAGGTTTCTCATTCAATGCCGACTTATCCGCAATATATTTTCAACCGACTTCAAAAAAGGGGGAGGTTCTCAATTCGACTGTATGTTTTTTGTATGTATGTGACGCAATAAATCCGCCAATTGTGAATCGATTTTGATGATTATTTTTTGTTTGGTAGAGGTCAAGTTTCACCTTCAGAGTTGGTCCCATATACATTTTATCGAAATTGATCAAAAATGAGCGCTTTTTGAGAAAATCTACAATAACCAGATAATTCTACCTCTACGGTTAAACATTTTTAAGGCAGCTGAAGTAGGCTTTTTGGACGCCTTAATAACTTGAAATCTTACTCCAGGGGTACAAACTGGGATTGAAATATAGTATGGAATTGAAATATGGGTTTGTACTTGACCTTCATCTCACCTGATGGTGAATGACGAGATAGCCGTTGGATGGAAAGCGTGCTCACCCAGAAGCCTCGATTAGGCGCTGGCTTTGCTACCTTTGATACCGAAACACAACAGTGCTATTAGCCCTGCTGTTTGGCGGTAGACTTAGGTAACATTGTGTTAGCTAGCCAGGCGAACATAGAAAATAAAACTATTAACAACCTTGAATAGAATTCGTTTATTTAACAATTAATGATATACTTAATTAATGAAGCGTCGGTGGCGCAGTGGATAAGGCACGGGTCTCAATCTGAGGGTTCCCGGTTCGAATCCAGCCGTGTACCTATGAGTTGTTTTTCAATTCAAGTACATTATCCGATTGCTTAACGGTGAAGGAAAACATCGTGAGGAAACCTGCATGTCTTGAACAGGCATGTGAAGTCCGCGAATCCGCACTGGGCCCGCGTGGTGGACTATGGCCCATACACTCTCTGTGGGAGAGTAGGCTTGAGCTCATGCAGTGGGGACGTATATATGCTGTTGATGATGTACTTAGATATAGTAGAGGCAGTGCCTCATAACCTTCTAGCTTCTAGGGAGGCTTCTGGGTAAACAAGTTTTCCATCCGATATTAGATAAATTTCAATGAATGGCATGAGTTCCTTAATCTTCTCTAAAAATCTGCTGTTTTTTCCAACACTAAAATAGACTATCAAGATAAGAAATATTGTAGACATTGGCAGAATATCAATGTAGGAGAACTTATTCATAACACGCAGTCGAACGTCTACGGATTTGAGTGGTTCGAAGTCCCAAACAATAACTGTGCCACAGTACAAGAAATTTGTCAGCACATCAACTCTCTTATTACAGTTTTCGGTTTTTCGATACGTTACGGATTCATTTTTAAATTCTGTGTAGTTATTATTAACTGAACCGTCTAAAGTGGTCACTTTAAACTTTTTTGCATACAGTAACTTTAACTGCACACAATCGATATATCAATTAATGATGTATCGATGAACCGTAAATCAGCAATAACAACAAAAGGTTCGGCTTGATTTTTGAAATTGTTTTATTTATTATTGCAAAGATATGTAGAAAAGAGCGAACAAGGGCGGGACTGTCGCTGTATGAATTCTAAAGGTCCATATCAATTTCACATAAAAATAATTTGACAACCATCACAATACCCATTTTTTAATTTAAAAAAATGGTCATACAGTCTTTTTTAGATACGCGTGATTTAAAACCTACACGCGATCAGAATGCATACACTTATCCCAATCAGCAGAGCACGTCAAATTCCTGGATATTTCACTTCATGAGGATTTACTACACAAACACGTCATAAAACTACTTTCATAATTTAATCACTGACGTCTGATATATTCTAACGTGAATCATCATATTTGGAATACTAAAATTGAATACGAAAGATGTATGTATACTGGTATATTTTCTTCTGTGGATAGAGGCAGCTTGGACGGTAGCCAAACCAAACCAGATGACACAGAGCTACAAGTGTCAGTCGCACACCGAGCTGGCTTGAGCATCAATCCCTCCCTTGCGACAGATACATAATCGATCTGGAATGGGGGCATGGGCGTTAATTGCCTCTTTAACTGTCTAAAACTTCAGTGAATGCTTTTATTGTTAGTTTTATGAAGTTTCTGTTTAGGCATCTTGAGCAATAAAGAAGAAATGTATAAAAAAACTGTTTAATCAGCACTAAAGTACAATTAACCAAGAAAAAAGGATCGTTGTCGTAAAAGTAAGCGCAACTATCTCTGTATTAGTAATGTTGTTTTTAATTGCCTAGAAAAAAGGACGACTTTTTGAAAAGAAAAAAATGTGCACCCGTTTTATTGATAACTAAAATTATTTCAAATATTATGCGGTATGTTTAATATTTTACACATTAGTTCTCATTAGCAAAAAATAAAATAATAGTTCTAAGGTATCATTGCGAAGTCTCTAGGGCAGAAAATGATTTATTACAAAAGTAATTAGAATCGTCTATATTCTTTGCTACTCATATGCCAGCCGTGTAATTATTGTGACTCCCAGCAAAAAATCCCAAAAGTTGACATTTATCTCTCATCTATCATACTAAGTACAATCATAACAAAAGGATGGTGTCACAAAAGCGGATTTTCTTTCATATACCACTGAAGACAGTGCCAAAAAAGAACAAAAGTAATCATATTCTTTCGTGTCTGCGTATCTAAAGAATGCAGAAATTGTAGAACTCCCTCCCTTTCCCCTCGCCCGCGCCTCGCCGAAGCCACTCTTTTCAATTCCTCCCCTCGGGATTCCACACTGACGTTACACTGCTGCGGTAGTATTTTTATTCAATTTAAAGTGTAAATTATTTTAGGTAGTCTAATCTGCATTTTTAATTCAGTTTCGAGGGTGACGCAGACGGTTAAATAAGTTTAAAAAGTCATTGCGGAATTTTTAGCAAAAGTTAATTTGCTTTGGAAATTTTGAGAGCTTTTGACAATTTGTGTTTGAAATTGGAATATATATATATTTGTGTATATTTGCGGATTCTCGTAACAAAAATTGTGACAAGATAAAATGGATTTACGAGTTAAGAGTCCTTCATCTGATCTGATGGAAGTAGATACTTCCTAGGCTAGGATGAAACCATGTTCACCGAGAAATCACAACTTACTCAGGCACAGGTTATGTCGTCTATGAATACCGGAATACAATCAAAACTCATATTCTCAAATAACAAGCTGCGAAACATACTTAAACAAGAAAATAGAAAGCAACGTGGAAACCATAAGAAAATGTACGGATCTTATGTCAAAATAAAGACAAAAGCTTAGCGCCCGTTTCGTGCAACCAAACCTTTTTATTTAAATGTTAGTTTACAGACAATCCTGAGTTTTGTTTAACACCAATAGCCTTAAACTCGGCTTCACTGTTTACGGTGGTGTAATAAAATCTTAATTATCATATTAATAGGGAACACAGGCCATTCAATAGGCAATCAACGCAATGTTATCGACCTTCGGGAAAGTATTAGATATTGGGTAGAATCAGTGACTTCCCAGAAGTATAGATATGGCACTGCTCACTACGCTCTTTAATTCACGTGTGTATAATAAATGTGGTACCAAAACTATTGAATTTGAATAGCGTCGTTATCTGTCATGTGGAGCTTACTTAATTGGTCATACACATTTCTATGTGTGGAGTAAGGCTGTATGTACTGTAATATCGTCCAAAGTAAGGCTGGCTGAAGATGTCAATGGTTTTTTTGAAAACTTATTCCTTACATAGTAGTCATGATAGAGCTTTGCAATTGAACTTACTAGGACAAAAGATTGATATCAGTATTGATATAGTAATAGTAAAAGGTATTTTTTGTTATTTTTGGTTGTGTAAAGCTTTTCATTTCAATTTTTCAGATTTAAATTGACACTCTACGTTAAGCCCATAGACTGAATGTTGACACAACTGGTATACCGTATTCTTACATCTATATTTTGCATCTTTTTTGCAGGGCGTATGAATGAAGCTTTACCGTATTTATCAATTTATCATAATCACTTGGTTTTGCAAATAGTCAAATCTACTGTCTAGTGTCGTATCCATATCTTTGTATATCTACGGATATTGGGTGCATCGTATCTAGGGAGCTATAGCATATATAGGAGCGTGTGGGAAGTGATATCTGTCGGTCGGTCGGTCTGTCGTTAGGATACCCACTGTGATGTAGGATGTAATGTTGACGCTGTATAGTGTGTAATGTTCATGTTCTCACTCGTACCACTACAGGGTCAAACCTTTGTGGTCAAAACACATTCGATTTGGTTACTTGTAGTCTCGATTGCACCGCAAAAACCATCGATGGATCTTTACGATTTGCAAATGTCAAAATACATGCTTATTCGATAAAAAATCGCATAGTTTGCGATGGTTTTAACAATATTACCGACTTGTTTATTACAATTCTTCCTGATTCGCCGCTTCCATGGGAATCCGCATAGCAAAAATTTTACACTTTCTGCAAGATTGGTCGCATTTCAGTTGATTTTTAGGGTTCCGTACCTCAAAAGGAAAAAAGGAATCCTTATAGTATTACTTTGTTGTCAGTCAAGACCCCCTTTCAAAGGAGCGCTTGTTCATATTCTGTACGGAACCCTCGTTACGCGAGTCTGACTCGCACTTGGGCGGTTGTATTAAACGTATAATTAATTTGCTCTTGGTCTGAATCTCATAAGAAGGAAAGTGACGGTAGGTCCATTGGATGGTATGCATGTTCTCTCAGCCAGAAGCCTCGAGCAAAGAAACAGCTAAAGTTAGTACCTACTCGTATATCATAAACAAGAGTTTTTTTGCCACAAACGCAAGGCCCAACTTATGTTCGTCTGTATTCAAGTTGTGGGTTTTCCGTCCAGATTTTCCGACATTTTCATCAAAACTTATCAACTTCTAAATCCCTAACTCTAGCTTCAAAACTATCTATTGAAACTTGAAAATTCCTGTCCAGCTAGTCTAAGGGAACATCCTCAATAACGATGCTATCACCTTGTGCAACCATAAACAATGTTTACCCATGTCAGAGGAGCCGCGTCCCGCCCGCGTCACATTTCATGTTGCACGTCAAACGGACACGCACCGCTGGGAATACAAACACGACTGCACATGTGTCATAATGTGTCAGTCTACTATTGTAGTAGTCGCAGGTTTTCTCACGCGTGATTACTACCTAATGTTTATCAATTGAGTGATAGTAATCACTCAGATATCGGGTCAGTATAATATTTAATTCTAAACAGAAATCGGCTCTATGTTTGAGCTTTTATTTACTTTGTTTGAGGATTGGGAAGCATACCGTCCGTAGAAAAGTAGGTATTTCAATATGTTATTGCTGTCGCGATTCTGTACGCACACATACAGCCTTTCACATGCTTGCACTCACACAAATAACGCTGCACGCGTTGCAACGCTCTTGTGTTGTGTTGTCAGTGAATTTTCAATACTTTTGTATAAATTAATGACGATAAGCTTATTTTCTGCTTTGTGTTCTGGTCTAGGTTTACAATATGACCATTTCTTGTTGTCCGTGGGTGTCGTGAAAGGCGACTCATGGAAAATATGCTGGAGATGGGCAGCAGCATCTATGTACGTATGCCAAGCTCGGTTATTACGGCGAATTCTCTCGTGAAATTTCCGTCTTATTTGGTTGTTAATTCGAAAATTGAATGATGTGTGAAAATAATTGAAGTGTGCAACTATTTATTTCTCTTGTTTACCCTGTTAAGTTAGTATAAGAGAAGAGAGTGAGAGAGATGTATAGAGATACGTAGAGACAGGTACGAGTACGACTCGGAACGGTAAGATCAACCCGTTTCCCACATAAAAAATGTCTTTGCCTTATATAGAAAAAATGTGTGGTCCACTGGTCGCAATCGCAGTCAGTCATTCTAAACAGAATTATTAAAATGCCAAAATTCAATCCTAAAAAAGTAAAATATTGAAAGGATTTTATTTTAGGATATCAAATAATAAAAATTATAGTTTAAAAATTGCACGTAAACAATATCAGTAAAATGCCATAAAAAGACAATTTAAGTTATTATTAGATCAGAGTCGAAAGCTCATCAATCTTAAAACTTCATCAGGCACAGAGCGCAAGTGCGTAATGATTCTAAACGATTCGATTCTATATTTAGAGCAGCTTTATTGATTTCTCTGAATGTGGCGTACGCACCTCACTGGAATAAATTTAGTCGTAGCTAGGGCTACTTTCCCGAAGTTCCCGGCCGTTTCCCTAACCTAAATATTATTATGATGATGGATTTATGCGCGGAGGGTGTTTTATCTGGGATAGGTCGTTGACTCGCTACGGTCTGTGGATATAAATACTGTATTTGCTTGAAAAATTTGGTATTTGACTTAAAAAAATATTTTACTTTATTTTACTAAGAACATAAATAGCCCTATCAATTTTTTTTCAATACCATTAGTAGTTTTTTTTTATCACAACCCGCCGAAAAATGATTTTAGTCACGCGGTAGCAAACGATCCATATAAATCGGGTGAGTTTTATGATGTCACATGCCATGTATGAAGCCTGTACCGATATTTTGAGTTATCTCGTAAAATAATGTTTTATGTGTTATACTCGTATATCCATATAAGAAAATGTTCAAAATGCAATGAGAAAACTAAATCTAATAAGCATTTTACTATTCGAGGAATGATATTATTTCGAAATTTTTGAGACTTTAAATTGTTGTCAAATTTAAAAACTATGTATTTTTATTTGTGGGCTTTACAATACAATTTAACCCCAAACTAATTAGGCGTCAAGTACCCAATTAACAAAAATATGTGATACTTGTATCTTAATAATAATCCAGAGATCGCGGGTACTATAGTGTGCTTATACTTTTTCTGTAAAAAATATGTATATCTAAAGTTTAAGTATTTGAGTTTAAGTCTTTAACGTTATCCCTCTCGTAATGATTCTGTACTAAATTTCTGTTGCCAATAATCTTTTAAAATATAATAGCTGGCTTTGATAAGTAATTACCTGAAAATAGGAGATGAAAATACTCATTTCGCGACATCATAATCTGACGTCCTATTTTTAGATAGTTACTACACAATCCAGCTATTATATTTTAAAAGATTATGGCAACAGAAATTTAGTATGAAAATTTGATGGAGGTGTATCGCCGTAAGTCTTTCAACGTTTCTCTGGGTACAAAAATATTGGAGACACTGGTAACGAATCTTATATTCGGATTTTCTAAACCAACAGATTTAACTATAACCTTTACAGAAGCTATTCAATATTAATGATACGCGGCGTAATACGATGGACTTGAATAAACACAGGTATTGTCAGTTTCACAACGGATTTATACGACAATGTCTAATTGGATTTGGTTATCCGCGTGGAACAGCGGCTTGTCTGCTTCGGAATAGGTTAGTTGTCTCAACGTTTATTAAGATAAGGTATTGTTACGTAATCAAATAATATATATATACATATAACATGTTGAAATGTTTGTGACTACAATCTCGCGGTAGGATGATTTGCTTTCAGTAGTACTATTTAATCATAGATTTAAACTAGAAAAATATCAGTGTTTTTTTTTAAAAAACTTAAAATATTCGTCATCTCGAAAGTTTTAGAATCAATAGTAACTCATTTGACGTCTTAAGAGGGTATGATGTTGTCAAAGCGCCCATACAAACGTAGTCCAGTCATATTTTGAGTATTAAGCTATGAAAATCTATGACATTTTCAAGACACAATCTAGAAACAAATATCTGTGTCGGTGGTGAGTCAGATTTTCGTTTAAATATATACTTCGAGAGTTACAGGGCGTCAAAGTATTGTATTTTTCGGTAATAAAAAGACCCAACTTTGAACCTGATTTACAAGAGTATGAATCAATTTAGAACAATTTGGGAAAACCACCGACATCTGAAATTTCATTAGTACGAGTATACTGTATTAAAAAAATGGTTACATAATATACTGTATCCTTCAAATGATCCCTGGACTACGAAACATCCAAATAACGGGTGGATAACATCGCGTAATGTATGCTGTCTCACCGTACGCGCTCGGGTAGGATAGGGCTCGGAGAGGGACAGCTACAAAACAATGCAACCTTGAAACCGACCACGTGGTCTTACCAACATAGCCTCTTAATCGCACGCGTCGCAAGCTGCCCGTGCTGAATGGAATAACGCGCTGCTGTTGCCATTATGCGATAGGAACGTGTTACTATTGGTTCGTGGTCGTTTTCGAGTTTCGTGTTTTACATTGTTAATCTGCCGTTACTTAGTACACCAATCTCTACTTACGCCGCGCCGCCTGAAGCAGATACAATATCAAAGCTTTTCTTTTCATTATTTAAAACATTAAACCGCCTCCCTAAGTCTATCGTCTACACAGACGGACTCACAATCCAGATATCATGGGTTTGATTCCCAGTGTGGGAGCAGCTAACCTTATTATCAACTTTTAACAACTGGAATTTTTTTTATAGAGTAGACAACATTCGTTTCAGTCCGATAAAAACCCACAACAATAATTTTCCTTTAGACTTTACGAAAAAAATAATTTACAATTATCGATAATAACATTTACAGTAGTAAAATATACAGAACAACTATTAATTGCCATTTTGCAGCACTATTTTGCAATTACTCATACATTACTCGCAGAAAAAGCCGATCACGTGTTTTACATATTCACACACATCACGCGATGTAATCTCAGGACAGGAAAGGAACTCAAGTGCTCTGGTCTGTGGCTGAATGGGGATGCAGTGGAACACACAGAGGCGAATCTAGGGTAATATTTTAAAAACAAAAAATATTTTGACGTGACAACGTCTTATAAATTGGTTTGCCGGGTGACACTTCAAGAAACTGCGTTACGCTCCGCTCACGTTATGCGCTCACAATGAGAGCGAGTGAGAGGCACGCGTCCCTTCCACTCGGGCATGGTTAGCCCCCCTAAGAGCGAGAGAGACAGACATAAAAAGTGAAAGGCACGCGTCCCTTTTGTTAATATGAAATTCAGTGCGAGATTCTTTGTATAAATTAATGTTTTAAATATAATTCTTTGTATAAATAAATGTTTTAAATTGTTACTATTATTTCATCCTTCTTCCTACTATACGAATGAATATTCACATTAAAATTATTTTACCACTCAAAGTCGTTGTCACGTAAAACTTTCGCCCGTATACCGACTTTACAGGCAACCAATTTTTTTAAGGTGTCAAGATCTATTGTTATAGATGTATTGTTAATAATACTTTAAGCCATAATAGTACGTATTCGCTCAGAATAAAGAAAAATATATATTTGCGTCAGTCCTTTGCCTTTCTTCCTCATGACTTTGACATCACGTAATTTATCTAATAGCGTTTGCACGCCTACATTCATGCTAGGAACGCAAACAAAGGCAAACTTTCACTTATTTTTATTTTATTTAACATCAAATTAGCTTTGTGTACTCGTATAAAAAAATAAATGATAGACGATGAAAATAATTATTCTGAGCAAATTGATTTCATGGCAGAATTCAAAAATCGTAAACACGTTGCAGCATGGCACAGAAAAAATTGTAAGCTGTTTTTTGGGGGGGATTCAGGCAGTGGCAGCTTTATGACAGATAAGTTTGCCTAAATTCAATTGTATACATGTATTTCATCGATGTTATAAATCGGGTTTAGGTCCACAAGTAGGCATACAAACCATAATAACATCTGAGTACAGAGCCAGCGCGTTGTTACACTTGATCCCTTGTTGACCCCGAAGCTTACGTTCTCACTTAACAGACCATTTAATTTTAAGCCCTAGTAAAGCAGCTATTAACCGACTTGGTTTAGCTAGGAGAGCTGGCTACGAGTGGACTGTCATTTAGTGATTACCAAACACTTACTACGTCTACGTTCGTTCTCCTACGAGGGCAAGGGCTAATAGGCCAGCTCGAATGAAGCACGCATGGCGTGAGTTTTTTAAAAATACCAAAAGCTCTCCGATGAGAGAGACACTAAGAATGGCCACAGAAGGAGTTAAGTAAGTAATAATCCTATATAATCTAGATTTTTTTCAATTGAGTCTGGTATATATTTATAAATTTCGTTTTATAAATTTGGACTATCCCACTTGACACTAATTTAAAAGTATGTCTGTCTCTCTTCTTGATTGTTGCCCTTTCATGTCTAAACGGCTGGACTGGCACGCCAAACGTAGTCAATGGGATCGATGGCTATTGTTTCCCAGATGAAAGGTTCCCATGGGATGATTTTTGAAGTCAACGCAGACGAATTCGCTGGAGAAAGCTTGTTTCATGTAAATAAAACAGTTAAGAGACATCAAGACGTTATTTTAATTTCTTTACTTCAATGAAAACTGGGGTAGAAACCCCAGCTATATAAAATTTGCGCTTCCATACAAAACAAATCGACTTTCCGTAATTTATTTGCATTACTATTTAATTTTACCCAACCATTGTAATATAATAGGTATATTACTAAACGGAGGGTTGGTCTCATTTTGTACCAACGTGACTGAATCCGGTCCTGTCTGCGTCCACTTATGCGACAGTTACAAATGTAGTCATCTGCGATACTGATTGCTGTCTCCTCTGTTATTTCTTGCACGGGAGATGGAAGATGTATCTAACCGCTAATGTAAGTGGTTGGTCCGTTTTTGTAACATGCAGTAGCAATTATATCTAGGTATAGAGGCTTATATGTATCGTTTCTTTTGTTTCTAGATAGATATTGAATTTTACTGTTGTTTTTATTTATGTATATTTTTTGTTTGTTTTTATTTGTATCTAAACTTAGCTCTGTTATGTATATAAAAGATTGTTCTCATTTTGACTCGACTACGGGGTAGCAAAAAAAGTACATTTCAAGTTCCAATCCGATTTTCTTATACTTTGCAACAGGATAAATTGGCTTTGTGTAGTAAATGTCATTGGATTATAATGCCAGTAAATGAATATCATTTACGTTCTTCATATTGAATAACAATTTTCATTTTTGCACATTATTTGTGATTTTATTGTTATAAAACGCCATCTATAGGGGACCATTATCTTTTTTATATACAAGTATATAGAAGATAGATCAACGCTTGACCTCAATCACAGCGATGAGGTCTACGATGCTACGCGTTGATCTAGAAGGGGCATATTTACTCTTTCTTTGAAGATTCCCAAGTTGTAGTTTTCGGGGAACACGGAAACCGGTAGTGCATTCCATACTTTAGCTGTAAACATGATAAATGTAGAAGCGAAACAGTATACCGGTGAAGGTCTGCCGTTTCTCTACATAACGGCGTTGCGTATTAGCGTAGTAAAATTCATTACCTGCCATTAAAATTACTTATCAAAGATATTTACTCTAGATTTTAAAGGATATGGTAAAAATATCAATATTAAGTATAGCATACATACATATACTATATACAGTACTGATAGACCCTGAAATTTTCCCGTCGTCTCTTGCAGTCGTCTCAAATATCAACGAGCAGACAAGGTAATTCTTACATAAGCATAAAACACTCAAGAGTTTCATTACCTACAAATATTCGATTGCGACATTCATCCCATAATCGGTAAGGTGGCAAAAATTCATGTAAATATTGATAGCTAATAGCGGCTATTAGCTAAGCCACTGTGAACGAGGAGTAATGCAAAAAAAAGTCGAATTAAAAAACCGTTCGCGTCGTCTAGACGTGAGGCGCCAGCATAGAACGGTGCATTTGCGCATAATTTACTATTGAGAGGGTAATTAATTACTTGTATCCCTTATAGAGAACTTAGTTTAATCCGTAGTAACGTATTGAAAGTTTGTATCATTCCTGTCGTCGTCGTATGTCATTCAAGTTGATTTTTTTATTGTTATTATGTTTAAATAACATTGCTATCCAAATTGATGTTACTTCGAATCAGTGCTGATTGCTGACCTTTAGAATAACATATCAGTCATGGGTCTCAGCGCAGCAGACGGTTATGGAAAATGAGAAAATGCAGAGTTCAATTATTAAATATAAATATATAAATACGTGGTAGTGTAAAAGTAGTAAGCACAAGAATATCCATATATGTAGATATGTTTCACAGTTTGGCGATTGATGTGTTACACAAAATATGTATTTTTTATATTGAAAGCAATAAACAGTGTAAAATAAAACAAAATGACTCCGATTGAATGTTTTTCTTATCATTAAAAACAACTGAAAAGATAAATGGATATTATTTACAAATAAAATTTAAAACTAATCTACAAAACCGGATCGATTACCCGGCTCAAACGTACCCATGACGCTGGCAGCGTTGCCCCGCTGAATGGCCAGGGAGATACATTGAGCCAGGTACGGCCCGGAGCGGGGCGAGTAACCCCTTTCCCTTAGACGGCGGCAGAGGACTTTAAAAGTAATTTTTAAAAATACATTAACACCGAAATCCTCAAAATGACAATCAATGTATTTTCCTGGTAATCTTTGAAGGCGGAAATAAGAATAGAAATAATTAATTTCAGAATAATTTTAAACGTATTATAGTTACACTCGCGTGGAAAGGTTTTATTTAATCCAATGCGAACAACTTTTCTATTGTATTTATGATGTTAATTCGTAGATAACATTAGATGTACAGGTCTAACGCATAGCTGAGTCTGTTCCTGAGGTATGGGAGCGGTACGGGAGCGTGTGTTAAAGGAACGATAAATGATCCCCGAATATATAATAGCGACGTTTGACGTCCCGTAATCACCCTCCCGTACCGCTCCCATACCTCAGGAACAGACTCAGCTATGCGTTAGACCAGTAGTATGTATTAAATAACTAGCAAAGCAAATGTATCGTGAATTATATAATATTTGTTGCGGTGATGGGGACTATCAGACTCGCTCCGGTTCATTTTCGTGAACGCAAACGGTCTAACCAGAATGATAAAATTTGGACCAACTTGCCGCATTCGAGATAAGGTTGGACATTCAAGTCTCTAGAGCCTTTCGCTAGCGTAAAAAAATAGCGACTCGACTATTGATAATGGCGTATAATATTTTATATAAAAAGGAAAACTCTTTTCCCTGGATCAGAAAGGTATACGATAAGAAAAGTCGTTCCCACGGGACAATACTACGTATCGCCGCCCTTGTCAAAAGTAGTATTTAATGCCTTCATTTAAGAAACGATGTCGAGTCTTGTTTAATGTTCCCAACAATTTATCACGCAAGTTCGAGTGAAAATGAGAAATAAACGGGGCACTAAATTCGTACTAACGACCCTGTTGGTCATTGATGCTGCGATCACCGAGGAATTTAACGCGTTCGTCATGCTTCGGTATTTTATTTGTTGTTGGTGAATCAATTAGTACTTTAAAGTGAATACCGAAAGAGAAAAAATCAGACATTAGTGCAGTCTTCGGTGCTCAGGAATCTGGATCAATTGTGTCTTTGTGTTGGATTCTATTTAAAATGTTGGCTCAACAAAAGGTGAGATTCTGTTAGTATAATGCACATAATATATCGTTTAACCTTTAGCTAAGTTCAATGGTCTACATTTTTCCGTTTATTATTTAAAAAGAATATATATATTTTTTTGTAAATGCCTAGAAAAGTGAAGTTTATTTGTTATATTTCAGCGTCTATTGCGTTTATTTAAAAAGAGAGTAACACGGAAACAAAATTCAGCGGGATTTCAGAGCGCATGCGTTGTAACCCTCGCGTACTACGGGGGCCAAATGCGACCTTCCGAGGTCGCTGCCCCGCCATTCAGGCCCCTCAAGGCCCCTCATTGATTTTCGACCCTCAACCTCGTCATATGGCCAGTTCCCTACTCGAGCGCGAAAACAGCAAACGGCTGACTTGCTACTGCGGCACGTGGCGGCCGGTCAGTCATCGAGTTGAAAGAATTAGGGGTTGTGTGAATATCCCAACGACACAGAGTAACCTAATTTCTCAGTTCATTGCGCCTGCGGGGTGGAAAACAAATTAAATTGTGGGGAAACTGGAGATTGCGTTTTAAACGCAACTGCCGCGGGCTGAATAATTTGTCCCGTTGCCTGTTTAAGACGCAAAAAAGCTTTTATCATTAGCAAAGGCAGCACAACAAACAGTCATTAAAAAGGGCCCGATCTATAGGAAATTATTATTTATCGAAACGCGAATAGCGAGTCGAAAGGAAAAGACAGAACGAGTTTATAATAAATAAAAAGGTAAGAGTTTAAAAGCATGGATTATTGCTTAACTGAATCGTATTTGTTATTGAATATTATAATAATATGCAACTTATTTTCTTACAAGTCTGTTTCTAGTTTCTTTACCAACATCTCCGCACTAACCGCAAACCTAAATACTGTGTAATATTTATTACCGTCGCACGAGTAAAATTGTTTAATGTTTTGCTGTTCTAGTAAAAACGGCTAGTTTGTTTTGTTTTCCTTCTGTCCTAATAAAAGAGCTTACGTCAGCCGACATCTTTCTTGTTAATTTCAGTGTATTAACAGGCAAAATCCTTAAGTAACCATGAATAAATCGTTATCAATTTAGGAGGTCAGGCAATGACCTCCACTCGATCGGGTTACTCAGTAAGGTACCTTCGAACAGGACCGAATTCAGGTGTCATTGTTAAAACTATATCTGTACTAAGCTAGCTGATCACTGTTTTTAGTGTAAATTCTTGTACTGCAAAAACAGTACGATAGTTTTACGGCAGTATAAAATTAATGATATTGCAACAGGAAAAGTCCCAACGCGTTTCAGAAAAAAATATTTTTTGGGGTTAACGTTATCTCTCTCCTAATGCTTGCATACTAAATTTCTGTTGCCATAATCTTTTAAAATAGAATAGCTGGCTTTGATAAGTAATTACCTAAAAGTAGGAGACGAAGTTATAGTGTCGTGAAATAAATATCATTAGTTAGTTACAATAGCAGTTACGCAGATAATGGTTCATAGATGGCGCTTTGAACAATAATCGAAAAAAAGTATTTAAAATGAAAATTGTGACATATGGAGTGTTACATATGGAGAGCAATAAACGGTATGACTTATTGCTTAATAATTGTACTGAGTAAGCCAATTATTTATTTAGGTATTCAAAATTTGTACCCCTCATAATTTTTTATTATGTTACTGAATTTTATTTCCCAAAGAATACCATCCCTAGCTAGATACTCAATTCCTTAATCCGTGCCTGGTGAGATGCGCCTGCGCACAATGGCAAGCGATTCCGCGAATGGCGGCGCCTCGCATGATTCACCACTCGGATATATCCGGCTCAGCAGCATCCCGCGCATATCTTGACGAGATCTCTGCACTCTGTTACATTCCTTCTAATTGCACTACATTTTCTAGCATTGAAATATACCTTCATGTACATAACGTATAATAGAGGTATAATTCATGTGACTGTAATCACATTCTGTGGCACTGTTTTTGAACAGTGCTATAAAACCAATTATTTTGACGAGCCATTTGATATTATTTGAACACAATAACATTTTCCATTTTCAAATTGGTTGAACGGCTTCCATGTAGGAACTTACAATACCACACTAGAATCTCATCGATCTTGTATTTTATTTCGAAGTTAAAGCGTACATAATTAGTCATTAATTGATTTAATTGCTTTTCTATTTATTTACATTCACAAACAAGCGAATAGTTGATACGCTTTACCTTTAGTTAAACAATGTATGTTATTCAAACAACGATATTCATAATCGTTTTCATGTTTTTGTAACGAAAATAGTATTATTTTGTGTTAGGTTTAGTCAGATTCGAGTAGATAGCGAAGTACATTACGACGTGCCTGACCAAATTTCTAAGCCAGAAAAAGAGAAGTTAGAATGACGAACATCTTGGCATTCACTTAATTATTCAATCCATTCCTTTTCCATTATTTAAACTAGTATGGTTTGGGATATATAACACCTTTTTGCAATATCTTAATCAAAGATTGTTCAGGGGTCCAACGGGAGTTGATTCCTGAAAGTATTATTTATTCCGAACCTACATATATAAACGGTTTAAAATAGTAATGAAACGAAAATGATAACCACTGTTTATATACGAGTATCTTTGGGATAACAAGATTGGTGCCATCCATTGGTCCATCATTGCTAGTGACCCTTCTGTAGTATTCAACTCAAACATCCAACTCGTTCTGTGATGTAAGTGAGTGACGTAGCTCGTGACTCACTCAACCGGTTCTACAGTTCTAATAATTCCGATTCAATAAACTTTTGAGTTGTTATGATTGTTTGAATGAACTCGGTCAGTCAGTGTTCAGTGCATTGAGATTCACCGAACTTGAAACATGTTCGATTTCGTTCAGTAATTAATGTAAATATAAGTGTTCATGACTATTAGTGACAGTTTATCTCATGTTAGGATTGCTTAAAATAATTATTGAAATTATGTGCAAACAATATTGCAATGCAGGCGGCGCGAGGAACGTTCAAGAAAAATTGGTTTGTTTTATATTTATTTATTTTTTAATTTGAAAATTATTAACCATTTACCGGCTGCGTAGTCCGGTTACCTGGCTGGCAGTTTTGTGATGAATCTAGAGGTTTCAATTTTTTTTCAGCGCTGGTAGTAAGTAGATTTGGTTGAGTTTGTGGTACTTCTCTATGCTAGCACCATGTTACCAAAACCCACAGCCAAACAGCAGTATAATAAGCTTATACCATCTTCTGGCATTTGTACCCTTAAATAGTTACCAATTCTGCGACCTTTTAATTGTAAATCAATTACTCGGTATACTAACAGCTATTCTTAGAAATTCCGTGGGCAGCTCATTCACCGCCATTCATGCAAACACAATCTAAAACCTAATTGCATAGATTAGCAATCGTAATTTTATCTGCCGTTTCATAATAGGGATCGGAAACGGACATGGCCTGCCCCAACAGTGCGGCGCGGTCGCCCACAATCGCGTTGCACAATGCAATCCGTCATTATCGCCTGATTTAGGACGCGCTGTTCCGCTGCAGCTGCGCTGGCGCATGTGTGACAAATATGAGCGCTGGGCGCGATGGTGTCGAGTGCTAATGATGAGGACATAAATAACGTCCCGAAAGGGGTCTTTGATTCTTTTTAGATTTAAACGCGATTCTTTCTTGCTTGTTGGAGACTGAAATTCTGATTCTCCATTGTTTGTGATTTGGTAGAGGATTTGATACAAGTGTTTGCTGGAGTTTCCTTGATCCTTTCATTCAAAAGTTGAATAATCATCGCTTGTTCCCAATAGAAACTGAAATTGTATTGCATATATGTCACCTACATACATTGAAAGTAAACTCAGTGATTCAAAAAGACCTGCGAAACTTTCAAAAGCCTTGATCAAGGGACTAACGAGCTATCCTTCATGATATTATTTGAAAATTAGCTGATTGATATACTTAATTTCAAATGAGTTATTATAACTTTCGCAACTCTGTGTACTTTTTGCAGCACAAATTTGTCTATTGATTTTACGCACACGGTCCGACGGGTGTAAGGCATTTGATTTATTTGGGAATTTTTATTTCTACGTAAGCATAATGTATGACCTACTGTATAAACTGTCCAAAAAAAGTAAAAAGTATTTGGAGACCCGTAAAAGTAATTTTAAATAATATTTCTTACGTCGGAAATAAGAACGAGGTGTGCTCTATCAAGTTTAATAGACCGAAGCTGACTAGCTATGTTTTATAGCTACAAGGAACACTCATTTTCTCGCGGTTTAAATGTGACAGAAATAGAAGCCCTTTCTACTTGTATTTTAAGACGTCTCTATTTCGCAAGCCACTGAACTGTAAGTTAACGAAAACAATATTTATGAGCTTTCGGCGCATTTATTTTGATTCATTGCGCTTGGGCAGTGATTTTTAAAACGTTTAAGAGATATGCTGGTATAAACGGGCTGAAAATGTTTTCTTTCTTAAAATATTGAGGTACACATATGGTAAATGGCCCACGAGCATTGCCAGACCAGTGGAGAAGCCAGTGTAGTGATATACTTCGTCATAGGGACTTAATACGGAATTAATAAATCACCGGTGAGCGTTTGCACTCGCTACACTTTGATTTCAGTTAACAATAATCTAGAACGGAAAATCTATTAAAAAGTTGTAATATTTTTTTTACTTATTATTAATTTACTATTTAAAAAAAGAAGTTATTTAATTTTATCCATAAGTTTTTAAGCGTATAGGTTCTTCAAAATTACTTCAGCACAATGTTTTAACATTTGCATTCAATTGAGATGATTTAAAATTTTTAATGATATTGTGTTTGTTGCAGTGCATGGCGCGAGCACTCTATGACAACATAGCGGAGTCGCCTGACGAGCTGGCCTTCCGTCGTGGCGATCTGCTCACCGTGCTGGAACAGAACACCGGCGGCAGCGAGGGCTGGTGGCTGTGCGCGCTACGTGGTCGACAGGTAACTTGCATATCCTACGCATTTACAGCTATATAGCAAATCTCTGTTTGACACAAGCTCGTAAAAGTAACTTTTTCTCTGTATGAGTTTGCACTTGGCCTTCATATCACCTAATGTAATGATAAAGCCTCTGGATGGTAAGCGTACGCACCCAGAAACTTTTCTTTCTACTACATTCCATAACGGAACTCAGCAGCGCTATTAACACTGTTGTTTCGAGGCAGACTTAGGTAACGGTGGTAGCTACCCAGGCGGACATAAAAAATGCCCTATCACTGATTCGTCGAGCTAGATCGGTGACTCGAGTTCGTCAACCAATTTAGTCAGATTTTAGTATTTATAAGTTAATCTGCTTCTCCAATCTAGGCACCATGTTGTCGGTATGCTAGGTCTTCTTCTACAAATTACTATTGGCACATAACCACACGTCAGCCACTTCGAATAAATGTCGTGATATCGGCACACATGGAACGGTTTACGTTTGTACACACGCGCGTGTGGGAGTAGTCCACGCGTAATTCTGCCAGTATCTTGCGGGGGAAGTGAGGTATCGCGGATCGTCGGGAAGCGGTAAATGTCCGTTCTGTACGTAGCACTTGTATTAATTATGTGACATAACTATATCATACTATTAGTATCCCTGTCTGACCGAGATAGCGCTGGAGTCAACGTTTTCGGACGGTCCATCATCTGCGGTTAATGACGCATCAAAACATCGTCTACGTGATCTTAGCCCGTATGACCTCATTACCACGCATTAGTCACACGTCATCTTACAGAGTGCACGAACAGTAACCGGAAAGTTTATTAGCTTGTCTTTATAATAGTTATCAGATGCATACGTCCACTGTTGAACATGAGCCTCTCTCATAGATTGCAACGTTAGTCTTTCCATGAGGCGAATTGCCAGAATCACCACGCTTGGCAGGCGGATTGGTGATAGCAGTGACCGCTAGCTTTTCAATTGACTTCATAAAAGGAGGGTGACATCAATTCGACTGTATCTTTTTTATATGTAAGTATGATACGCGATAAGTTTGGCAATTATGAATGGATTTTGATGATTCTTTTTTTGTTTCGTAGATAGTACGTACGTTCAGAGGTGGTTACAATTAGTGTTATCGAAATTGATTTAGCACTTTTTGAGAAAATCCACAATATTTAACGCGTTCAAAAAGAACTCGAAACTGACTTCAACTGCCATAAAAGTCTACAGCGTTCACCCCCTAAAATGCAATGTTCACTCTTAGAGGTAGAATTATCTGGGTACATATTTGGTTATTGTAGATTTTCTCAAAAAGCGCTCAATCAATTACGATAATTATATAGAACCACCTCTGAAGTATACTCTACTAAACAACGAAGAATAATCAAAATCGATTCATAATAGGCGGAGTTATCGCGTAACATACGTACAAAAAGAAACATACAGCCCAATTGAGAACCTCCTCCTACTTTTTTGAAGCCGGTTGAAAACAAAATACATACCCAGGTAATTCTACCTCTAAGAGCGAATGAACCTTTTAGGGGATGAATGCTGTAGTCTTTTCGGGCAGTTAAAGTCCGTTTTTTAGTTATTTCTGAATGCGTTAATTATTTATTATTACGATACCCAAAGATTTTGGATAGGCTACGGCTTTCACACCAATAAATCTTTCGTTTATTCCAGGGAATATGTCCGGGAAACAGATTAAGGATTGTGGCTGGAGTGTTCGACGCGAGCACGGCCATGCAGCGGCGGCGGACGAGGGCCCCGCCACCGGTGGCTCACCAACCCTTGCCGACACAACAGTCACCAGCATTCACAAAGGTAAGTGCCAAACTAAAAGTGACCTCCACGTGAAATCCTATGGACAATGGACAATTGTTTGTTTAAAATGTTATGTAAAATATAGATTAATAGTTTTGGAACAGGCCGGGCACTTCGAACAAAAATGTCGTGATATCGGCACATAGCGAACGGATTACTTTTGTATACATGCATGTGTACGTAACGGTCATTACCCGAGTCAGTCATGATACATATCCCAAGAATTTTCTCATCCAGCTGACTCTGTAATTTATTGCGAGGTGTTGAGCTGGCAAGTAAATTTGCTTATCTATTTCCACAGATTGAAGAGTTTTCACATTACGACGTCCCGCGGGCACCATTGCCAGTGCCGCGCCTCGGCACATACGACTCTCCCCGGCCAGTGGGAGACTGGTACGACGCTCCCCGCGCGCCCAGGCCCGCCTCAGCAGACTCCGCGTGCAGCGGAACTGGTTCTCTGACGTCAGCAACATCCAGTGCTTCAGCTAATTCCGGCAGTTCGGTGAATTCAGCGGCGTCAGCGTCGAGCACGTACGATGTGCCTCGGTCGCGGGCCCTGCCCTTGCCGTGCGACGCTGCGCTGGAGGCTTTAGAAAGATTACAAGTGAGGATTCCCACAGTTGTGAATTATGTACTTACTTATACAGCATGTATATTTCATATGGGCGTATAATTTATCCAGATATAGTTTTCGACAGTACAAATCATCTGTGAAAGTAGTTTTGTTAAATAGCTTAATTAATAAAGAGTTAATCATTTTTAAAAGAACGACCGAGCAGCATTGTATTGAGTCCGAATTGACTTGTCAAAGGATAAACGGTTTATTGAACTGTCATGATATGACGTTAAAAAGAATATAAGTATTAAATGGAAAATCCGACTCAGGAAACAACAGGGGAATGGTGGAATTATAATATAGGAACTATAAAATAATTCAGAGACTTTTACAGATATGTACAAAGGGACGTACTATAGGCTAAGCTAGAATCACGGTCACCACGAAAATACGCAGTTTTTCCATTGACGTAACGGCTATTTTGATCAGAGCTCTTTTGTAGGATAAAAACAAAAATTAATGAGTCACAAAACTTTTCCGCCAGATTTATGAGACTTACTCAATACTCATACGATAGCTCGTAAGCTTCATGTGGTCTGTACTCTTTCATTTATTTGGAGCCGCACCACGAACTTTTATGAAACGATTATTATTACTAAACAATAACAAAGAAAATTAGCTTCGCAAATACATTTGAATAAACAGCGACTCTTCCTGTATAATGAGCAATAAAGATCGCAAGAGATATTTAACTTGCCACTATTTTGCGGACAATTTTTAATCTCTCAACCTCAAACTAACCATTAACAAACACATTTAAAGCTTAACATTTCGTAAACGGATCCCTGAATCTTATACGAAAAGTAAAATATTCTTTACACACACCAGTCGTTTTGAAATAGACGAGCAGAAAAGTTATAGTAATTAAGCATATATTTTCTTCAAGATTTATGTGTCATGCTTAATTAGTACCAAGATTTCCTTGTAAGCCGTGGACAGACGGACATGGCGAAACTAGGATTCCTTATTGTCTACGGTGCCCTAAAGCCCCGTAATAGTCATTTGCATTTCATACTTAATATTTTCAGGAAGAAGCATCAGCAGCCGTGTCCCGCCTGCTATCGTACGTGACGCCCGGCTGGCGGCGGCGCGGCGCGCTCAGGCCCCGCGTGTTGGACGTCCGCGTCGCAGGCGCACGATTACGAGCCGCATTACATGATCTCGCAGTGTTCGCAGACGCTACGCTGGCAAACGCACACGATGCACAGGACAAAGGTAGGTGTTGCATGTGTCCGGCTCGAAGGACCATTTGAGGTGATTAGAAATAAAATAGGATAGTTGACTGTTAATAAGAGCTACATGGATCCAATATTTAAAATGAGCTAGATCTCATATATCCCACATAGATCGCCACGACGGAAGAGCTTTCTATGAGGGGATTTATAATCACCACGGTGGGCAGGACGGTTAATTGGCGAGCAGTAGACATCTGCGGTAAGCAGCATTGACGATGCTGTCCTTCCCCTGCTTTATTACCTTAGTCGCCTTACGACACATACGGCAAACCAAACTTAGTCCCAAAAATATCTAAAAATAGTACAGTTGCTAGTATGTGCCTCGAGGTGCTTGACAAAATTTACAATTTTTTTATTTACTTCAAAGAAAAGTGAAGAGGTGAAGGAGTCATCTTTGTAAAATTCTTATTTATTTATATGTGTACGTACATACATTGGCATTTTTAATCACATGGACAAATCAATCAGCTCCCTCCATATACAACGTTGGTCCCTTTGTATACAATGTGTAAAATGTATTATTACAGGTATCGCGGTAAAATTACGTCCATTAGTGAAGGCTCTAAAGGACGCGGAACGCATAACACACGAGGCAACAAGCGCTTTGGACGCTGGCGACTGGGCCCCTGACAGGCTAGAGCGAGACAGGGAGCCCACAGACGGGACACAGGACGCTTTGGACCAGCTCGTGGCGTGTGCGAGGTCCCTTACAGAAGATGTCAGGCGGGCGGCTTCGTTCATACAGGGAAATGCGTCGCTACTATTTAGGTAAGCGATAATGAGATTAGGCCCCGTCTCAAACACATTTTGTTCTGTTCTGGGTAGAATTAAAACCGGAAAGCTAGAATGCCATACAAAATGTAGCGATCGGCACACACATACCGTTCCGTACAAGCAATAAAAGTTCCGGGCCGTTATAGGTATATCAGACCACAATCGGTAAGTCTGTGACGGCGCAAATTCAAATTAGGCAGACTACCATGAAATCGAAACATTGATGTCGTGATCACGTTTAGATCTACCATCAGTCTTAAATTGACACATAAAATGTCACCATAAAAGCTGATACGTTTGGCAAAATTTTGGAACACCCTGTGCAATAATAATGCCATAGAGAAAAATATTATATTATCTATGACCTTATCATTAAACATACAAAAGATGTATTTTTAAACCAAATTTTTAAAATGCTGTCTGCTATATTCGTCGCTATGTCAGCAGAGTTTAATGAAAAAATTATTTACCAATTGAACTTTTGCCATATCCACTAATTGTGAAAAATACGACAACAACAAATCGGCGCGTGTAAATGTACGAGTTTACAGAACTTCGAGTGAAAGGTCTTGCATAATACAGGGTTTTGTCAGATTTTTGATTATTACAATTTGCATTTATTTTTAATCTTTAGTTGACACATAATAATATGTTTTGACAGTATACGCTGTCAGGGTTTAAGTGAGATAACTGCATATAATTAAAGCCATGTAAATTGCAATTAAATTAATTTAAATGATGCCCAAATCTGGCAACTGGCAGTAACCGTAGTCTAAACTTAATCATTTTGGAAAATTTCCCACTTCCGGAAAGATATGCACTCGCAAAATTGCAGTTAGTCTAAAACAACTTTATTTAACAACAATATTGAAACAAATTATTTATCGATAAAAGCGAATAAAAATGTATATGCTAATGTCAATTATCTTTGGTGTAAAAATCAACTTTACCCATGTTAATTATTAAATTTATTACAGTATGATTTAGTTAAAATATAAATTATGTTCCTTTGTCAGACGGTCAGTAACAGTGCCTGAGCACGAGTGGACGGAGGAGTACGACTACGTACGTCTGGAGTCCCGCACGAACATCGGCAAGCGGAACGCGGAGATACGGGCCGCCCTCCCGGACAAACTGAGGGCATCCTTCGACGCACTAGTCAGAGACGCAGACCACGCCGGCGAGGTGAGACCAACACTCATAGTCAAACCACAGATAACAGAACACAACAGACCCAAGTGTCCCAATGTGAACAAACAAGCATGCACTCAGTCGCCTGGGACCTGTTTCAAAAATTAATAAAAACCGACTTCAATTGCCTTAAAAATTTTGGCCCTTAGAGGTTGAATGATCTGGGTAGATATTTGTTTTTTGTTGATTTCTCAAAAAGCGCTCAATCAATTTCGATAAAATTTATATGGGACGACTTCAGAAGTATGCTCTACTTTGAGAACCATTGAGAACCTCCTCCTTTTTTGAAGTCGGCTGAAAATACAATTCGTAATAAACTGACAAATGTCAGCAATTTTCGACCAATAAACAAACACTATGAGCGAAAATTACATGACATTTATCAGTTTATTACGATTCCCCTTTTTATGAAAAAGGCCCCTGGTCATCGCGCTTTCTTGATTTGCGCTCAGTCGCGGCTCAGCAGTAATATAGCGCTTGACGAGAGACATACTATTTTACCTTTTACTTTCGGTGTGCCGGTAGTGCACAACTGTAGACGTACTGAGAAGAAGTCTCCGGCCTTAACCTAACCAGAAGAACGGCTGGGTTCCACCCCTACTTGGTTGACATTCCACCATTTGTCACAAAGCGTTTCGATTCTTCATTTATCATGGCTACAGCTAAAGAGTGGAATTCCCTGCCGGCTGTGTTTCCCAAGTGGTACAAACTGCATATATTGTAGGCCAGAGTGAATAGTCTATTTCTAGGCAACCGTGAACCATTCTAGACCACATTGTCGCTTAACATGAGATGGTCAAATCTAATTTATATATATAAAAACTTTTGATTAATGATAAAGACCAAATTATCAAAAACAACAAAATGAGGAGTTATCTTTCATAAACGGCCATTGCAGGTGAGCGCTGTAGCAGCAGCGACGTCGCTACCACCGGATGACCGTCAGCTCGCGGCGTTCTACGCGGCGCAGACGGCGACCTACGGCGCCCACCTGGCCACGGCCGTAGACGCGTTCCTGCGAACCATCGAGATGGGGCAGCCCCCGGACGTCTTCCTCGCGCACGGCAAGTTTGTGGTGCTCAGCGCACACAGGATGGTCCACGTTGGAGACACTGTTCACAGGTACGATATACAACAATCACCATCATCAACCAGGAAACGTCCACTGCTGGACATACATCCATGGTTCGCCCGGTCCCGAGCCACTTGCATCCAGCGACCTAGGCCGTCGGTCCATCTAATAGGGGGACGGTCCGGGAGACGTAGCTACAACTCTTACCCCCCATCGGTTATCCATTCTTCGAGCGATGTGGCTTGCTCACTGCCACTTCAACTCACTGACTAGTCGAGCTATGTTGATGACCTTAGTTCGCCTACGGATTTACCCATAATAATTTCAACACTTTTCTGTAACTATACATAAAAGACCGTGTGGTATCGAATTTAGAGCAGACATCCCCATGCTCGCGGGTGAAAATATTCAAATAGGTTGCAAACTTTATCTATGTAATCATCTTACCGCTATCATATTTTTGCCTCTGAAGGGTGTAAATCCCCTCGTGGTGTCTGACGTGCCGATATATGAAGTCTGAGAGGTTCATGTACAACAGAAGACTTATGTAGCCGATCTGGTTGAGTAGAAATTCTAACAAACGCTAAAAAGCTTGCTTTGTAATGTCGATTTAAAATACCTCTAAGTGAATGACACTTCGTCTGAAGTTACTTAATATCGTCATCCTTTTCAGGAGCGCACAAAACTCAACGCTCAAATCAAGAGCACTTCGGTGTTCCGACGCCCTTTCCGACGCGCTAGCGGCCACAGTGGCGAAAACCAAGGCCGCGGCACAACAGTTCCCGTGCGCAAGCGCAGTAGCAGAAATGGCGGAAGCGGCTCGCACCTTGGCAGCGCGCGCACAAGATCTACGTAGAGTATTGGTCCGCGCCGCAGATCCCCCCGCGCCGCCCGACACCCCTCTTACACCCGCGACGGCTGTAGCTCCCTCCATCCCCACCACCCCTCTAACTCCTCTGACGCCACACAATATGTCCGGGACGCCATCTCTCGCCACTTTGCAGATATAAGTTCGTTCGCAGGAAGCGTTCGGTTTAAGATGGAGGGTATAAAATGAATTTATCTTTCAATGTCAAAGTATGATTGTTGTATTTGAGATTTATCATATCAGTAAGGGATAATGATAAATGGGCTTGATAGGTGTTTCGATACGATAAATTCGGTTAGTGAAGATAACATAATGAGAAGGCAACTATTTATTGAACACGATAATGGTAAACATGACACCATAGTCGCAGTAGAATCAAAAACAGCGCGGAAACTCCATAGCGTTACGCACACGCATAACCAGCGTAGCCATGCGCCGCGTGACTATACAAAACACTAATGAGAATCAATGAGATTCTATGTAAACGCGCTGGGTATGTGTGAGTGGCGATGCTACAACAGAATTTTTTCTACGCTGTTCTTTATCCTACTAGCTCTATTGTAGTAGAAGGACGACTCAAAATATTATACACAAAAATGTTGCCGTAAGATCGCCAAAAACCTAGGATATTAATATTGTGAATCAGAAAATACAAACAAAATTATCTGTCAAGATATTGGCGAACGCCGCAAGACAAAACAGGCGGGAAAGATAATCGTGCGGGTAGCGCCACGATATTTACCAAAGAATGCTGAGATATAGGACGTACAATACATCAACGTTGACTGCCATTAAGGGGACGAGTAAACTATTAAACTGAGAGTTTCTATTTAAATGTAGAATAATATTTGTAGATGCTATATTGGAGGAAAGATACATTAAATTAGTAGTATCTACGCTTATTGTCATTAAATTATTTTGGTTATTTCAAATTAATAATGTCATAAACCAGAGATTCTATAGTGAATGAATACAAGGATAACAATAAAGAGTGCCTATTTGGCAGGGCTCTGACAAAGTAGTGTGGTCCTTTACTGACTAGTAAGAACAAAACAAGATGGCACGAGAAACAGCGAGCGTTTAAAATATCAATTACACACAACCGTTTCGTGTTAACTTTTCATAATATATTGTTTAGGTTTATGTAACGTTTCAGTGTATCTTTCCTCCGATGACACAATAAATTCGAAGGCTGCCATTTATACATTTCGTTTTTGAAAGGGATTCACAATAGTGAATCGAGAATAATTACCTGGATGCTCATATTGCTGTAGTGAGTTATCCGTCCAGTTTTATACAATTTTGCAACAAATATAACTAGTAGATGTGTACGTGTGGATTTTGTAATTCGTTATTTGTGGGAATGTGTACATTATCTTAACATTTACATCACTAACATTTTCAACTTATCAGATTGATCGAATAAACTTTACCGGTTAAGTGAATAGACTCGTTAAATTTTGGAAGACATGAGATTCATTGTATATTCATATCATATCATAGGCCCCATTCACACGCGGCGAATATTCTCTCTAATAATTCATATTCAAGTCGAATCATTCAGTCTAAAAATTGTTTGTGATAGTGACACTGTCTCGCTCAGCTATTAACCATAGAAAAATGTTGTCTATCTTGCTCTGTCACTTATTGCCGAGATATAAGCTCTTGCTAACAATAATGAGAGCCACTATCATGATGGTACCTGTCATGATGATGGTGTCTCTCACGCAGGTCTCGAGCGTGAACTATGTCATTGCCACCTCATCATGAAACATAAGATCATGCTGTATGGAAATTCGCTACGATTATTTGCCTCGTGTGAAAAGGTTTTATTAAAATGACATTTTGAGGTAGGGTACTTGTGAAACGATTCTTGCGAGAAGGTAGTTGTGAAAAGACTTAGAGCCTGCGCGCACTGCGGCAGCAACAGGTGCGGTTGCTCCCGCAAAAAAACAGTTATGTATGAATCACAGTGGAGATGCGCGCACTGCGGTTGTTCAACCGCAAACAACCGCTTGCGGCTAAAAATCTGTGATTTGCTACAGATTTCTTGCGGTGCGCCGCCGCACGGTTTGTTTGCATCATAGGAACTTGTATCAAACCCCGCGCACTGTGGCAGAAAAACCGCACCGTTTTGAAAACCGCAACCACAGTGCGCGCTAGCACTTATGAGTCACATTTGAATGAATTCACAACTGAAGCTGGTATACCAAAGTCCGGATTGAAGAAATTTCACACCGCCGCGAGTTTTACTCTTGTAGAGTCTTCCTATGTTGGATGTTGTATATGTTGCGCATTGATTTAATAATTTAAATATTTGTCTCAATGTTATTCATAAGCACTACATCGAATAAAGACTATAATAATAACTACGGCTCGATATAAAACGTACTTACAAAATCCTAATTTTATAGTTCCTTGGACTCTAGAGTCGTTAAACACAATGAAAAAGCCATTAATTAGCTCAACTGAAAGTAAGATAAGGTGAATTAGGAATGTAATAGATATCTTGTTGTATGATGCATTCTAGAGTATTGTAATATCTTAACCTGGACATTGAACGATAAGGGTCTAGTTATAGCAAATTTTAAAAGCGCGCATTCAACGCTTCCTACACGCTTGGTATAACTGGGGCCTTAACATACGGTACATTTAATTTTCAGATTCAAAATAAAATTACTGTTTGTCAATATGAACAGATACTATTCGTATTAAGCTGAAATGAATAATTGTTGTATAATAATTTTATAAGAACGCCGAATTATAAGAACGTAATTTGGCGTTCTTTTTAAAACGGCGTTTCACATAATTAATTGTAGTCAACCTCCGGGAAAATAAGAACGTCGTGAAGTCTGTTGAAGGAATTAAATTTGTTTAAATATGTGTCTTGAAATTGCAACCTATTTTTGTCAGTATAGAATCAACATACACCATGTCGAATCTGAGACTAGGAATTCTGCTCAATTTAACTATGTCGCTCATTATTTTATTACTGTGGCTTGTCGTTACTTAACGTGTACCTAATAATAACATTGTTTATGTATGTATGTACGTACCTACATTTATACATACGAGTAGATGTGTAGGATATCTATATATCAGTGTAAAAAGCATGTTGTATATTAACTACTGTGTAATATATTTCCATAGATGTTGTAGATTAGTTAGGCATAGATGAAATTGTACAAAACGCATATTATTAAAAATAATAATTTTAATTTTGAGTTGTAATTTAATCGACTTGTAAAACGCAATCAAGTAAAATATATAAAACAAAACTTTCTTATCTACCCTTTTAGTTTCATTTGTTTTCCTTTTTTTTAAACTATTTTTGTCTATTCTTAATAATACTAGTCAATATTACTTAGGTATTACGAACACAGTAGGAACTTACAGAACTTAAAACTACTAGCACTTCTACAAGTTTATCACAAAACGCTTACATTTTTCTGACTTATACTCGTACACACAAAAAAAGAAAAATGTGACGAAAAAATATGAACATAGCAACATCTTATTTCGTCTTTTTTTTTAAAACATAAGGCTGACACTGGACTTGAGCTTTAAGATGATCAAAAATATTTTCTTAAGACATAAATACAAGGGTTAAATTTATATCTCTGCTACATAGAAGAAAAAAATCTGAGTAAAATAACACACGTCACAATATTTATGACACTGACACTCTTTCCGTAGCTTTATCCTTGTCTGTCGCTTAGAGACATCGTTCGCTAGAGCAAGAGGATAGGAGCGCCTGCACTCGTCAATCTACAGCACAATATCTCTTGAGTGACAGAAAGAGATAGAGCTAACAGTCTAAATTTATGAAGGTTCTCGATTAGTGACATTGTGGGACAAACTACTTCACCCAAATAGTCTCTAAAACACTTGATAAGCATGTATGTGCAACGAATTAGCTAAAATAGCATTGATAAAATTTATTTAGTGAGACAAACACTTTCAATGATAGACAAAAACGATAGGATTGAGAAAATAATAGGACATGAGACAGTAGTTTTTCACACGATAGAAACTGAATAGTGAAAGAGATGATCATGAAATGGTGAAATACTTATTTTAATAAAGAAAAAGTGTAAGTCAATTTCGCACAGGACAAGTTTTTCAAGAAAATAGCAACGTTATAACGAAGATGAGCTTAGGTCTACTTTGTACTCATGGAGGTTAGTAAAATATAGAGTAAGGGATAAATATTAATTACTTAGTCAGGAATTTTGCTTGGTCTAACTTAAGTCAAATAGTTAACACAACCAATTTTGTTTCTAGCAATTATTGGTATTTCTGTAATTTTTCAAATCGTAAACTCTACTAAATCAATTTTTCGTAAAATTTTGACAAACTATTTTTTAAATTTTGAAAACACGAATATATCATTTTTTGGGCTGCCTCCTGGTATTAGCCACTGAGAATAAGAATTGAGTTAAAATAAAATGTTACAAAAATTTTCTTCGACTTTCTTTTGATTTCTCGATCAAATGAAAAATTATAAAGTACCAGCACATAATTTCGCAGATTAATAATTTTTTCTTTATTACTTATTGGATCCTACCCGTGTATAAAGATATGAGTTTTAATACTGTGTCAAATACTTCCTCGCCCTCTCTTCCTCCGGGGTGTACGCGAGGGCCGCGTGGGACCGCGGCAGTTTCATCTCAGCGGCGACTGCGTTTATCCTCGCAGTCCGAAGTCGCATCGCTCTCTCTATCGCATTCGACTCACGCGCAGACGATTCCTCACGAACTAGGTCTTCTAGTCGCTTTCTTTCTAACTGAAAACGGAGATTAAGTAGGTACTTATACAAATTGTCCTTTCATGCATAAAAGGCTTGCACTTGGCATGCATCTGATGGTAAGTGAAGATAGGGTCGTTGGATGAAAAGTTTGAAAAACTAGAAGCCTCTAGCTAACAAGTTGCCTTTTCGTTAAGCACAAGAGCGGCAGACTTAGGTAACTTATTTCTAGGCAACCATGAACCATCCCAGACTACATCGTCGCATAACATCAGTTGAGATTGTGGTCAAACGTAAGTCTATCTAATGTTTAATAAATAATTAAAACCAACGTGTGATTTGCTAGCAAGCCTCAACCAAATTACTTTCTAAATCTATCTTTACATGCGGTGGTGGCTGAAAATCAGAACTATATGCGACACGTGGAGCTTTGTTGCACTAAATTAAGTATAAATTGTCATTAACTATTGTTATTTTGTTTAGTTTAAAGTTTTGGTGGTGTCGCAAATGAAATTAATTTTTTTATAGAAAATCCCGTCATAGGTAGGGTACCTATCGCCATGGCGATCTATGAAGGAGGCTGAAGATGATGGTTCGGAAGCACTGTCTCAATTGGGTATAAAAGTATTTATGCTCATTGCTCATGTCTACAACATTTCATGGGAATTGGTCTTGAAAATAAACAAACAGACTAGTCCATACGAATATTATAAAATGATTTGGTGAGTTTGGTATAGGGATAGTTGAAATGGCCGAAAATACTACTTTTATCCAAATCGAATAAGTAGTTTCCATGGGATCATTTCTGAAGTCCACGCAGACACAGCATTACAATAAAAATGATACAATGAGTGGGAATAATCACAAAATTACTTACTCTAGCTGTTTCCATTTGATAATTTAACAGTTCTATTCTTAACTTAGCTTCATCTTTATTATTGTTACTATTTTGAACCCATGATCCGGTGTCTGTGGCACCTAAAACAACAAACAAGCTTTCATATCTTATGTATACATAATCGGCTTCCCTAATATACATATCAACGCCCGAACATAAATTTCCATCCATCAATTTTACCATTTAGATAGCCAATTACCAATAAGGAATATTTCCACGTGAAAAAAGCCGCAGGGACCTACTATTTAGCACCAAGGGTTCCAAACCATAGATACAGATATTATTGCATACAAATAAAGTACATTTTCCCGACCGCATAACTAAGTTGGTCTAGGGTTGTTGATGATTACTCAACAACTATACTAGATAGGTACATTGGCTAAGGGTTTCTTGTTATGTTTATACAATTTACCGTCTGCCGTGAATATTTAAGATTGTTCACTGTGTATGGCAGTGCACCCTCATATGATAATTCCCTAGAAAAGCTTGCGATGGAAATAAAACACTCACCCATCCCTAAATCACTATTTAACACAGAACTAAGTGGGTCCGGGCCAGCATTCACATTTACATAGTTGCCGTCTTCTCTTAAATGATCAAAATCCATGTCATCATCTCCACAGTGATCAGATCCTGCCTCCATCTTATCTGTGAAGTTTGGTTCATTCTTGATTACCTGCAATGTTTATGAATAAGTTGTAACTGGCCTTAAGCTTGGAACTATCTGGTCACACAAACCATTACGAGTTACTTTCTACACATGCAGAACTCAATCATGATTACACCAACACACATGCATGTTTGCAAGTGTAGAACAACAACATTACTAAATTTCATAAAACAATATTGTATAGTTCTTGTTATTAAGGTCTAAAAAGTAAAAGTTTGATTTAAAGCTACCAAAATCTTCAGAACCTATAAATACTTTTTGTCTGACTTCGTCTGGTTTAATCAATGGGAAATTATTCCATCAAAGACATTAGATAGATAGAAGGCTACATGCATGTCAAATTTCAAGGCAAGAGGTAAACGTAAATTTTGCAATTTAAATGTTGCAGAGAAACTTTGACAAACAGCAAATAATCCTTTGTACACAAATAATAAAGGCACTGACAGGATATGGTTCATAAATTATTAATATCATAAGCTACACCCACTGCTGGAGACAGACCTCTTCCATGCCATGGTCAATATCCTGTCTGTTATGGCCATACAGACCAACAGACCTCACCTTCATCACAGACCAAATTTGTAATATTTTGTAGAATAAGTGGGTAACAGTTAAATTAATTGCAATGAGTCTTACAACTATTATACACTAGGTAGGTTTTATCTCAATATTTTAAAGGTGCTACAGGCAGGGTAGTTGTATTGTTTGGAAGACAAAACAGGAATTGAATTTTATCTGTTTGAAAATAGCAAACCAATGTTTGCCAGAACCAAATTTACCTTAGGACTATCATAGTCATCAATTAGTTTATCATGTGACTTTCCAACACTCTTGAGATAGTTTTTAAAGTTCCTTGATTTAACAAACTTTCTCATGTCATAGAATTTCTTGCGCAATCCATTTGCTGTCCTCTTTTGTGGACTCAATTGATTGAATGAATCTGTAATCTAAAATGAAGTATTCCATTATTGTTAAAATTGTACTAACAAGGTGGATTCGGCGAAACATGCTGTGATATTTTAATAAATAACCCCCAAATGATTCAGTGACAAAGTGTTACATCATTGAATTCAATATTTTACAGTAAACACCATTACATCATGTATTGTAAGCAACCAGAAGTAGCTACATAGCTATATCTAAACAAAATTATAACACATTTTAAAAGTCATCTTATATCATTATAATTTTGTACCCACACAATGATTTACCTCATACCAATGGTACCTAAGATAAATATCTTTTTTTAAAACTGACTTCAACTATATGTTAAGTATATTCTATTACAAAGGACACTTGAATGAGAGACGGCTAGTATATGAGACAACTCAGAAAATTTTTTTTCTTCACTAAGAAACTGAATAAAATTGAATTGCCTTTACGCAATTTGTATTTAATGATGGCAAAAGAAGATATAAGTTTTCTGGAAAAATAATTTTTATATTGAAAAGAAAGTTATTTTCTGCCAGATTTTTACTTATAGCTGTTTCTAATTAATTAATTCATTTTAGCACTAAAACATACCCTATTCCAAGCTTGATCCTTCTCATCAGTCTCCAATGAGACTTCCTTCAAGAATAGATATTTTTTCTCCTTTTTCACACACTTCAATAACAAATTGCACTCTTGTCTTGTGAAAGTGGAATGGCTGAAAAACAAAATGTTAGAATAATTTAATTACAAATTCTACTATATTTTCTCATTATTTTAGAGTGACCATCTTTTTAGGCATACCTTCTATTTTTGTCGATGTCATCATCTGTGGAAATAAAAGGAAATGTATATGTAATTAATTATATGCAGGTGCAGTCATATTTCTGTTATTGTATTATAACAAGAAGTTGCTAGTAGCTAGTAGCTTTACCTTTAAAATGTTTGTTAAACTGCAGTTTTAATTTACTATTACAACTAAACTTAAAAGTCTAGGACATCAACAATAGAAACTAAACATATTTCCCATTTCTTGACTAAACATCCAGATTTTAATTTCAGATTAATGGAGGTAGATTTATAGCTTATAATATTGGTATATCTGACTAAACCATGCTATTTACTAAATCAATTACAAGTTGGAGAAATTATAACAAATTTCAGTTTAGCTGCTTATGCCATCTGGTGGCTGCATAGGTGTATAGTTTCTCAGTAAGGCATCTCTCTATACTTCGTTAGGTTGTTGGTAGTGAAGTTTTCTATGCTTTTGACTGACTACAGATACAACGGTGTCTGCCTTTAATTATTACTGATAATGTGTTCCATTAAAAAAGATACCATAGGTAGGGCCACATAAGCTTTATTATTTTACATACCTATACTTTACTGTATTTTTTCTCCAATTAAGAAAAAAGAGTATTTATCAAAAGTCAGATTGTAGAAACCAATATGTCTTACCTTCAATTAGGTGACTGATCTCATTAGAGAAGTTTGTTGCCTCATTAACTGAATTTTTCTGCTCTTCAGTTCCTGAAATCAAGGGAAAAAACACCATAACTTTATTTATTATTATTAGAGGCAATTGACAGCTTTTAACATTTTTAACCCATTAATACAGAGCTTAATTACATCATGAATAAAGTGTTATTTATTTCAGTAGTACATGGCTAGTACAAACTGAGAGTAGCTAGGATACTATCCATTCGTTGAACAATTTTATCCATAAGTGAATATTACCATAAATCTACAGATCATAGTGACATCACATGAGAACTGCACTGCATCCATTTTTAAATGTATAAAAACGATGGGAGAAGATTGCCTAACCCATCCCTCTACATCTATGCACCCAATACACAAATTTTTGAGGCATCATAACTTGTCTGTCACTATAGGTTCTCTATCTGGGCTCACTTAAATTGGACTAAATTAGATTTAAATTACCTTCTTCACTGCCATCGAAAGCTTGCAAATCATCTACAGAAAGGTTTTCACCTTCAGTCCATAATGAAAGCACACGGGCATCAATTCCATGTGGCTGACAGCTTACAGAATCCAAGACATTCACGGAGTATTTTCGAGTGCCTCTTTTAAGGTTCTCCCACTTTGTTTTCAGAGTGTCCGGAGTCCTCATTGGTCCCAGACCTTTTTTGTTAAATAGTCTAGCTATTTTGATCCATGCTGCATCCTTCGCTTGGTTTACTGATGAAGTGGTAGATTTGTTGAGTATTGGTTGTTTATATTTCTCAACTAAATTGACCAATGCTTCGATTTCAAGTGTATTGAATGAAGGACTTCTGTATCGCCTGGAATTTCTACGAAAATATTATTATAAAATACTGTAGCAAATCAGTGTTATAATATTGTTGACTTACGGCAGGCTAATAACATCTTCTTGATTTTCTTCCTCCATGCCCAATTATTTACTTGTATGTATATACTTTTATGTGTTAATTGTAATTGATTATTACGAGCAAAACACCTCACTAAAACCAAAATAAACATAGGGTTGTGTTGAAACCGGTCGCTTACTCGTTTCAACTTTCAATTGGCATCAATCCACAGATCACTATATTTCAAAGAATATAATATATATATGTACATCAATCTGACGTAGTGATTACCTAGGAGCATATAATCAATGAAAACGTATTTTAGTGCGAGTACTATACGTTCATCAAAGTTTTTTGGTGGTTTTGTGATCAATGTAGTGATGAAAAATACTACCGGAATAGGCAATGGCAAAACACCATACAGACATGTCTTTGATAATGATATGCTCTCTTAGAATTTTAAGGTTATAAACAAGGCCGAAGCCATTTCTTCAGTTTTCTCAATAAATGCATGTGTACATTTTATCACTTGTTTTGTCGATTTTTGACGATAATTTCAAAAGTCAGTCTTGGTTTCAACATAATTTTAATGAATCCATATGCCAAATGTACTCGAAGTGATAAACCCTTTCGATCGCGTCGAAACCCTCACAATTTTGCGTAATTGATACTATAACACCATCCGTTACACTTTTTGCACTATATCACACCATTATAACACCAAAAAAACACATAACAGTATTATTTTAGCAATCAACAACCATTTTTCAAGTTCGCGCCAAGAATCTTCCATTCAAAAACCTTTTTTTAGTTAGATTTTTATCCCCACCAGGAAAAGTCAAGGGCAAAACACCATTCAAAAACAGAATCAGTCGAAAAATTAATGTATTTTACACGTTCCTATTTGCTGAAAGGTATCCATTGTTTAGTGGTAGGGACTAGGGATTACTTGCTCATGCTCAGTGAATGAATTGAATGAGTGGTAAAAAAAGTTAAATGTCAAAAGCTATATTTGAGGTTATATTTCAATAAGTTTCCTTGGTTATTTAAATAATTTCGTATAAATATCTTTAAAAGTAAGTTTTACACGTCTTTCAAATGACGATTTATTCATCTTCTACTATGTTTATTACGCTAGAATAACTTTAGTCATTCAATAAGGTTATATGACGGACCAAAATGGCGCTGTCTTCTAGACTACTGCACGAGCACTCATAGATTTTGCATCGAACACGCTTATTGTGACTGATAATTTTAATGTAAACATATTTTTAGTTCTGGTAAAGTGAATACTTAATGTCGTGTCCATAATAATTAATCCATGCTTAGTGCGTTAATATGAAGGAAGTGATTTTAGCTATTTTAACCTTCATATGTAGTGTATTTTTAGTTTTTGTATTTGTATTGTTTTGTAAGTAGTCCAATTTGATTGCAAATCATCTAATACTAAATAGAAAATCGGTCAATCATCAAATGTTTGTTCAATTACCTGCAAGTAGACAACAGCTGTACATATGTTCAATAATGTGCTGTAACTACCTTGTTTCTTTGTTCTAGGTTGGTACATTGTGTGGAAGTGTTGTCTTTCAAAGTTTCGCTTTGTTCGAGAACTCCTGGGGGGTATGTCAGATACCCCACCAGCCTCAGAGATCAGACAGCCTAGCAAAATACGGAAATCTAGGAGAGAGTAATTTAAATGTAGGTGACTCTTTTAAAGCTTTATTTGTAAAAAAAATTACTTTGTATGAAAGGCATGTGTAATTTATTTTCATTATTATTATTAAGCAGTGTTCTAAAAGATGATATCATGAATGAAGCAGTTTTGTATAAAATGTACACTCAGCTTTTTAAAATTAAATTTTTTATTTTTTACACCTTTTTATTTTCACTTTTGATTGAAGGGTTGATGTGACATGGATCATATAAATATATTTTTGGAGTGTACTGTATATACTGGGCCATTGATATATTTACACTTTACTGTTGTAGTGCTTTGTTATGCCATTTTGTGTACATGATTCCAATTTTTCAAAGTGAACTCTGGTATGCATATCAATCTAAATGCCCAATTGCTTTAGTAATTTGGAAATGTGTAAATTAAAACCAGCCTTTACAATGTATGTATCTTTTTTAAAGTAAGGCCATATTAGAACCACTTCCTCGTATACTATGGAGTTGAATTTTACAAGTTAGTGAAGATTTGATGGTATTGCTTTTTATGGTATGCACTGCTACAGGCAAGCTTAAAATTTTCAGTATAAGCTGAACCATCATCGTGCAAGAATACATTCAATGTGAGGTCAGCGTATACTGGAAATGTATAGCTTGGTGTGTAGCCATATGTACCATTGAGCTAGTTTGATGCTGGACACTAAAAGTGGCCATAGGAACTCCTGAACTACATGATAAACATGTTTGGGCTCTTTTGATTTGTCGATGTATTTAGATGTAGATCTATTGACAATATAATAATAAACTATCACACACAAAAAAGCTTGTATTAAAGATTAAATTTTAACAGCAACTTATTTTAAGTAAAGATTAATCTGAAATGGATTTGAACTCTAGACCTACTTATAATTATGTAAGTGTGTATCTTGTATGTATTAAGAATGTATGTAAAGTTATATGTAACTATAAATAACTGAAATTTGTTTCCAGACATCAAAATGAATATCCGTTGTGCGCGTCCCAGCGACCTTATGAACATGCAGCACTGCAACTTACTTTGCCTGCCTGAAAACTACCAGATGAAATATTACTTCTACCATGGCTTGTCTTGGCCCCAGCTGAGCTATGTTGCTGAGGATGAGAAAGGACACATTGTTGGTTAGTATTGTGAATGGACATCATTACCTCTGTCTCTGTATAATAGAGTGGAGTGGTAAAGACGTTCCCACTTTCCACTATTTCTTTATTCTAAACGAGTCTGGGGTCCCAAGATAGCTTTAGAGTCCGTAGGTAATTCATCCACCTTCAGTGGACATGTTTCAAGAGTACTGCTGTAGATCCTAGCTAAAATAAAAAACAGGAGCAACAGTGGGAGCGGAGAGGAACTGTGAATGTCTGTATAATTTGGTGGCATAGCAAGACTGTCAACTGTGATTTACTGAAGTTGCACTTGAGTGTTTCAGTGTTATTCATAAGTTCTGTTTCAAGGGACGTGTCCTCTTTTTTTTCTCAAAACACACAACAACTAAATTACCATAGCATTTAAAACTTTCATGGTTCTTTCTATTATATGGGTATCACTTGAATTTTAATTTACCTATGATAAGTGATAATGATGATTAGGCCATTAGATAGAAAGTGTGATAGAAGCCTCCAGTGAATGAAGTGTGTGCTATGTTATCTTTCAACAGTGCTATTAACCCAGATTTTTGGCAGATTATGGTAACATGGTAATAGCTAGCCAGCAGTGGCGAAGGGTGGAATTTTGGTGAAGGGAAGCCGATAAAAAAAAATGCTTACCGCATGATTCAAATTCGGCTTCAGAAGTTCTCAGTATTTCTTCAAATGGGAAGATGATGAGGCCCCACTTTCACCATACAAAAAAGCACTGATGTTTCGATTGACAGTGTCTTTGAAGTATGATAAAAGCCTTTTTCGACGTGCGTAAATCCACACCACACATGCATGCTTGTTAGTAAGTACCGCGTAGTTAGTTAGGCGCTAAGAGATACTTAAGTCAACAAACATTAAAACAAAATATATGTAAATTTAAATTAATAATGTTAAATTACGACCCACACAGACACCGATCCAAAACAAACCAAATTAATTTGAGTAAGCAAAAATAAAGAAAATATACAAAACAATACAATACAAAGCAATAATGGCACACAAAACTCACCGTATTGAACGAAATATGCACGTAAATCACCTTTTAAACACAAAAAACAGCACATGAACTTCGAACTAAGTGAAATACTTTCTAATCCGTCACATAAAAAACATCCATACTAACAATCATTCACGAAGAAGAAACCCAGTAAGCCGAATTTCGCCGGCTTATTTAGTGAAATAAAAAGCGACGTTTACTACGAGAGCGTAAGAGACAGAGCATTAGTTGACACGGGAATAGAAAGCAGCGCGCTGCGCGCCTGTGGTATAGTTTTGGCGGGCTTTGACAATTTATAGATAATATCTGTAACCCGGTGGGAATCGGCTTGTATGGACCCTTCGCCACTGCTAGCCAGTCGTAAAATGAAAATGTCTATTTGCCAGGATGCATGTAGATTCACAGGTGCTATGTACAAAATTTGCCAATATATATCCTACCTATCTCAGGTAAACGTCCTACCTATCACAGGACATATGAGTAGTAAAATGCCATCAACCAAACCAAGTATCAGAGCTGGGGTATCTCTGATGAGGAATCAAACCTGCAGGCTCTGTATTTAACAACTAGCCACTAAGCTGTGGAGGTGCCTAATGTGCTAGATTCTCATAAAATGGCCAGTCTCAGATGAGTTAATCTTGCAGCATATTAAATCTTGAGTATGATTCAGTCATAGGGACCTTAATAAAAAATAAAAAACTGTATTCCGCAGGCTATGTACTGGCTAAAATGGAGGAGGACGGTGAAGACAACCGTCATGGACATATAACCTCACTTGCTGTGAAGCGCTCCCACAGAAGATTGGGTCTTGCCCAGAAACTGATGAATCAAGCTTCCCTTGCTATGGTGGAGTGTTTTCAGGTTTGTCTAAGTTTTTTTTCTAATAACCACCTAAGTGGTCTAGTGGCATCAACATCAAACGCACAATCTGGAGGTCCTGGGTTGGTTTGGTTGGTGGTAGGAAATTTTCTGTTAGCCTGGCTTAGGCTTGTACCTTAGTCTGCCGACAAACAGGAGTGTCAATAGCACTTGAATGGTATGAAAGGTATCAGAGCCCAGTACCTTGAGGCTTCTGAGTGAGCATGCTTTCCATCTATCTTCCTTATCATGTAGTGGATATGAAGGTGGAATAATCTTAATAGGGGTTCACTCAGAATCACTTTAGATAATTTCTGAAGCTGTCCTTTTTTTAAAGATTGTGGTATTTAGTGTGGTACTTTTATCAGTGAAATCACCTTAACATTATCCCTCTCCGAATTCTTCCGTACTAAATTTCTATTGCCATAATCTTCTAAAATATAATAGCTGGCTTTGATAAGTAATTACCTAAAAATAGGAGATGAAATTATTATAGTGTCGGGAAATAAATATTATTAATAGATTTAGATAGATTACAACTGTATAATTACAATAGCAGTTACAATAATCGAAAAATGAGTTAAAAATTGAGATTCACTATGAAGTTGTATGTTAATGATACTCATTTCTGATGTCCTATTTTTAGATAGATATGCACAAATCCAGCAACAAAAAGATTATGGCAACAGAAATTAAGTATAAAACTTTGATGGAGGTGGATCACCTTAATAACAAAGTTTTAAAACAGTTCAACTTTTAATAAAATGATAATAATTTACCTATTGCATTACAGGCAAAATACGTCTCCTTACACGTAAGAAAAAGCAACAGGGCTGCCCTCAATCTATACACTAACTCACTCGGGTTCAAAATACTCGAAATTGAACCAAAATACTATGCAGATGGTGAAGATGCATACTCAATGATGAGAGACCTGAGCGCCTTTGCCACAGAGAGCAAAACTGAAACACAGACTGAGAACATGGAAATCAAGTCTGACTCTGCAGTTATATCACAATGCTAAATAACTATGTAAATAAAGCATTTAATGGTAATATTTATATAGTCTCTCATTTATTTGGCAGAAGAAAACCTAAAAGTTTAATTTTTTCAGGCTGTGTTGAGAGAAATTTCATACTACAGAATGTTTTTCTCCCAAACCCAGTGGGTGATTACTACTGGTTACCATATACAGTGATTTTCTTGATCAGGTAGTTGTTTCGAACATGGCTTTGTAGGATTTGCCCCTGCAGCTAGAATAGGATCACAGCCTGTCATAAACCTGGCAGTAGCAGTGTCTACAGGTTACTTTGGATCCTTTAATATTATCCTTCCATGCTAAATTTATGTTGCCATATTCTTTTAAAAAAGCTTTGATAAGTAATTACTTAAAAATAGTAGATATAATTATAGTGTCGCGAGATAAATATCATTAATTTACAACTTTATAGTTAGCTACAATAGCAGTTACGCAGCTAATGGTTCATAGATGGCGCTTTGAACAATAATCGAAGAAAAGTGTTTAAAATGAAAATTGAGATTCACTGTGAAGTTGTATGTTAATGATACTCATTTTGCGACGTTACAATCTGATGTCCTATTTTTAGATAGTTATTACATAAATCCATCTATTATATTTTAAATGATTATGGCAACAGAAATTAAGTATGAAACTTGGAGGTGGATTGCCTTAACAAATGTTTGCTACTGAGCTGATTGTAACTACGATTGGCTACAATGACAAAAACTTGATTTTTTTCATTCCATTTCCAGCTCAGATTCACCTTATTGTCTTACTGTGATAACTTTACTGGAGCATATAAATTATGTCACAGGTTCCACTGAAATCAGTGGTGGATTTTACCCTTCCTCTCTAAACTCCCTGAATTCTGTTCGATCCACTGGTGGAGCATATTAAAAGATGCAAGAATCACAGGATCCCCTCACATCAATCACACATATCACAGAGAACTTTATCATGCTATTAAATCCACTGGTGGATCGAGATGGTGATCTTACAGGGGTGAGTATTGTGATGGCAACAAATCTCATGTGGATGATATGGATAACTGTCATAAAGGCTCTTCTTTGACCATTGCCCATACAAATTGTAGCCTACTGTTTTTATAATCTGAAATATGCATTGATGTAACAATCTAAAGATTAACTAACTTTATCAATAATATAGAAAATGTGTAGGTATAAAAAGGAGAGACTGAAATTAACAGTTTTTTTAATAATATATCACTTAAATAGAGTATACTATATACATAGCATTTTGTTTGTTTAAGTCTCTTCTTCATCATCATAGAGGTGATTCAACTTCAGATTCAATTTATTCTGAATGCTAGAGCTATTTAAAGGTTCCTTCTTCATAGTTTTCTTTGTTTCCTTCTTCTTAGACATTCCAACTACATACTCTGGCATTATAATCTTGTTCCCCTTAAACACGGGCCTTTCTTCTTCTGTTTTTGGTTCCTTTTTGATAGTCCTAGAAATTTGAAATGTTGGCTTTTTGAACATTCCGGTTTCATCCATGATTGGTTCAGTTTTTATATCATCCGCATCCCTCTCTTCCATTTCACGAATAAAAGCTAGTGCTGTAGCTGTGTTTGTTGTGTCTGACATCTGGTCTGCTGTCACATCTGACAGAGAATAGTAAACCCATTTCTTTGGATTCTTTATGTAGCCTGGTATAGTCTTGGCACGTAAACACTCACGCATGTTTGCCTCAGGTCTTTTGTATATACTTTCCCTGCCCCTGAATTGCTTCATCTCATGCCTTAGTTTTTTGTACGTCCTTTTATCGACAGTGCCATAGTCTGGAGCATCCGTAGCCTTGTTGGTCTTGCAGAAACTGTGCTGATCTTCTGCATCTTTCAAGTGATTGAAAAGACTCTTCTGTCTTTCATGGAAAGATGACATTGTTGTACTCTGAATAATATAATAAGTTTGATGACACTTTTGAGCAATTTACACAATGTTCAATTTAATAAACGGAGCTTTATTTCATTCCAAAACAAACAATGCCTTAGATCGCATTAGTAACTTCAAGCATAATATAATAATATTATATTATATCCTCTTTGCAAGTTCTCATTTTAATCCGTCAATGTCAAATTCATGTCAAAGTAACTTGTCATTTTAGGCAATAGTAATCAAACCTTACAGACATTTCTTTAGTTTATTTTGATGTATAGACAGATACTAGAGTGATTTTATAAAGGCAAGCGCAAACACATACGTAAAAAAACCGGTCAAGTGCGAGTCGGACTCGCACACCGAAGGTTCCGTCCGAAATGAATATGAATAATTAACATAGTTAAAATATATGCACCCAACAATCCTCTACCGAAAATATAAGTCCGATTGAAGAACTAACCACCAAACCTATACCAACCAAAACCTATAGCGTTACTTTCCATTCATCATAAAATCCTGAAATTCGGCAAGAAGCTGTTTTACAGTACAATCATAGTAATAAATCTAAAAAAACCAGGATTTTTCAATTATAACACAGTAATAAATAGTTTTTTATGTGTTGAAAGCCACACATCGGATATTCGGGTAGTCTTTCTTGCCGAATTTCCGGATTTAACGGAAAGTAACGCTATAAGTTTTTGGTTGGTATAGATTTGGTAGTCGGTGTTTCCATTCTAAAAGACCGTCGCATCAAACCGAGACTTTTTGTCGGCTATGTAAGTGAGAATTTTAAAGATGTTTCTTTGGACATACCTACGTATAATACACAACCAAAAACTCATTGTTATGTTGGAATGTTTAAAGGTACAAGGAAGAGTATAGGAGGTTAACGTTCTCGCGGCCTATCATCCACAAGATGGACATACCTCATTAAATCGTCTACAAAGTGTTCCCTTACTGGATATACACGCATTCACTAGAACATATAGAGATGGAGACGTTTCGCAATATCTGTGCCTCAATCAACCTACCAGACGATCCATGGCCAATGGCCACGACCGCTACACCAAGCGTGTACCACTAAAGAGAAGATTGCCAAATAATCGAATTGTATCCTTGACCAAAATACTCACATTAATCCTACAGAGTTACAAACTCAAATATTTGAGTAAGATAACACGGTTTTAGCATTGTTCAGCTTTGTTTGCTCCTTACGAATGGATTAAGGTTTGCCATGATATTAAAAAAAGGTATACCGTATTTAGCATTCATATAATGTACCTACCGAATTTGTTACTTATCTAACACTAGAAGAACTAACCAAATCAGTTGTAACACGTCAGTCAACACAGCGAAAAATGGGTAGACCCGTCTCTGTTCGCCAACAATCATGTTCGAAAACATTTTTGGTGTTTTAAATGATATGCCCATATCTTTTCTCGTCAGCGGCTATGACCCAAACAGGTAGCTTTTAAATCAGCTAATGCAAATTCAATACTTATTTAGGTGGCTGATACAAGCTGCAGATAAGATAAACCGAGTGAGTCAATGTTTTGAAAGCTAACCTAACAAAATTAGTAGATGTAACCTCAATAAGTACAATACGTATTAGCTACTAATATTCTTGCCGGAGATGTCTGCTCCACAACAATATAAATTTAGGTCCCACTAAATGGAGAGGGATAAAAACTAGCATATGTCTTTTTCCGTGTCCTATGCTACCTCCATGCAAATTTCATCACAAATGGTTGTGACGTTGAGGCCCCAGGCGGTAGAAACAATGAAACAAACTTACTTTCGCAATTTGTTGTATTAATAGTATTTTTGCCTGCGACTTCTACGTGAAAATAAAAGGTAGCTGCCTGGACCACGAGGTAGATCCATAGCTGTATTACGATATGGACCGTAAGTTGGACTGCAAGATGTACCTCAAAGTGGACAGCAAGGTGGACCTTAGAATATACAACAAGGTGGACCTTAGAATATACCTCAAGGTGGACTTCAAGATCATACTTGGTATACCGTGTACGATGGCAGTGTCGATGTGGCATACCATGAAGGAGGCCTATGTCCAGCAGTGGACGTTTCCCGGCTGATGATGATGATGATACCGAGTACATTGTGATATTCGTTTTTGATGGTGGTATGTTAGGTATACGCTTCAATATCTGAATTCATATTTTCATAGCTCGATATATAGCTCGCATCTTACGATATAGTAATGTATGTAATGTGTATATTGAGAAACTGACCTTATAATTAAGACCTCGATTGTACCATATACATAAATAGCTAAAAAATAAATAAATATGAATATTGTGAGCGATATTTTATCGCAAGATGAAATGATGGCATTTTCGCAACAAATGCAATCTAGCAAATGTTAATGGCTTATTTGTAGCGTAGACATGGGGTGGTTCTATTCTAAACCGGAAACCACAGCAGAGCAAACAAGGAAGTTAAGAATCAGTTATACTACGCCGATTTTTTACCAGTCCTTTACCAGTAAATAGAGGTCAATATATCAGACAATGTTTACTTCAAATTACCTATTTACACGTGACGTAATTATTATTTAGATTACATTTACCCGTTATTACAATTACGTATAACTAACTCAGTTTCCGCACTAGCCTCCGCCGGTCGACGAGAGGCCGGAATTGTTTGGCGGCCAATAATTGCGTTAGTTAGGACGTTCGAAGCCTTTCTATTAAAGTACGATATGAAATTAGATCATAATAAACATAAAACTTGAGATACAGTTTGGTAACAGACGAAACATAAAAATTTGACATATATTTTGTGTATCGTAGAGATATCAGTATTTAATAACAACAAGTAAATTATAAAAACCCGTATGCAATCATACGATTACCAAATAATAGCTAAACTTGCTCTCATGTAAAAAAACCGCATCAAAATCCGTCCATCCGTTAGAGAGCTACGATGCTATAGACAGACATACATTGGCGTCAAACTTAGACCATCCCTCTTTTTGCATCAGGGCCTAAAAATAAAATCAACAAAACACATTTGGCTAATAATTTTAAAATGCTCCTAGTGTGTAGTCCGAACAAGATTTTTAGGTAAAGAAAAATTGGAAAAGTTTATCGGAAAATTTTACATTAAAGTTAGCTTAGGACAATCTTTACAGTAAAGTTACCCGGCGATTAATTTATAGAATGTCCTTTTTAACGAAAGCATGTTGAATTTTTGACAGTAATGCGGGGGAAATTGCAGTTGCTGCTTAAAAAATATCCATATTTTAATCCAACACGTGCTGAAATGAACTCATATATTATTAGTGAATTTATCAACATTTAGTGGAAGTGTACATATTTTTAAATATATTTTTTCTCGAATGGACTTGATGCTGTTCGTCCTGCGACCACTGCAGCTTCACCCGGAGAATTGGCGAGCGCGGATAGTGCAGGTGGCATAACTTTTAATAGATGGTTTGATTAAAATATCTTCCTACTAAATCCCGCCTAAAAGCGATCTATAAAAACCAGCATAATTTGACTTTTGAGGATACAATTCCTCGCGTAATATCAATAGCCCCGTATACACGACACACTGGTTATTCTGCCCCGTGAGCAAAATGATTTCAGGAATCAAATTAGCGTGGGGACACACCCACCTATCTTTGCTCTACTCTACCAAGATCATCCAGAGTTCGGAACGCTAGAATGCCATACAAAATGTATCGATCGGGACACACCTGTCTACCCGTACCAAGGGGTGAGCATCCCCGGAGAACGAGCTGGCCGGTCAGAAAGAGGCGCGAAATACATACAAACTCTTTATATCTAAGAGATAGACTAAGTAGGCCTGCAGTTGTACATATCAAGAAAGCCTGGTCTAGGTCATCCTAGGTATATCAGAACATCAAAGACAGCAGTGTCCCCGAGTATCAAGTAAATGAACTGTCATACAACAACTTCTGCTTCAAATGAACAATATCGTAGCTCGGAGCGGCCGTTGCATCCAACCAAACTAACATGTATACAAAAAATAATATTAAACTGTGTTTGTTACTTCATACTGCGCGTGAGTGACTCACTGGTACCGTACTTGACTACCGTCACCGTCTGACTCTGCTCCACAATATTTAAATTGTTTCGATTGTGATTGGGGTTGTCTAAGTTATTTCAAGTTATCCTGTTTAGGAGGGTTCGTATACTTGGTTAGGTTGATTGATGCGTTCGACGAGAAGATGCTTTGAATCCCAGCCGCATAAAATGTCCAAATAAAAACATAAATTCAGTTATTCAGTTTACGTCATGAGCACTATTACTATGAGCAGTATTATCTATTCTTTGCATTTACTATATTAATTATTAATTTGCGTCAATAGTAATAATATGAATATTGTTTTTACCCGACTGCGCCATAAGGAGGTTTCTGTTTTTCAAGAGTATGTAAGTATAATTGTTTGGCACGCTCTGTGCCCCGAACGGCTCAATGGATTTTAGCTTGAGAGATGTCGTTAGATTCGTATTTACTGTGATAGTGACACTGGTTATATCAAAATCATAAAGAGTTTAAAAAATTACGCTGTCGGGTTTATTAAAATGTACTTGTTGATATTGTATCTAGTAAAATAAAACTTTTGTTACTAAGATTTTTATTATTTATAAAATTATAATATAATGTAAGTTACAAGTTTTTTCAACACGACCTCGCCATCATTCATCAGTAATTATCTCTCGAGAAAGATCGTCATCTCATCAGGATCAAAAGTAGCCGTTGTCATCTCAAGGTCATAGTTCACGGGCTTGACAAATTTTATCGAGATCAGTTTACCAGTTCGTGAAAACGCAAGAATCCCATAATAGATCGATACACAACTCATATTCTGGTAATTAAAACTGGCTCTGAGTTCTTGTTTCTATTATTAGAAAGTAGCTGTAATTTCATTATTATTGCTTTGTATTTGTTGCCACGGGTGAGTTCCAATTTCGTTGACAACGCGTGGAGTAAATAATAGTCAGTGTCAAAAAATTACTAAAGTAACTAATTGTGCAGTAACCACAAGTTCATAAGACTATAATAGTCCTAAGTACTTTGACTAGCGCCATAATGTAATTTTTATGTTCGCAACTTCACTTGTTTTTAATGTAATAATTTTGGATAAGGTTACAAAAGTTGGACAACTCCAAGCTCTCTGTACGTGCCCCGATCTAAGCAATGAATGACATTCACTGTGTAAAATAATGAGTACGCGTGTTTTTTTCTAGGAAACTAGTTTAAATTAAATAAATGAAGCTTTTGTTACATAAATATTTCGTGCTTAATTTATTAAATTCTCTACTAATATCGTAGTCTACTTGAGCCTTTTGTTTATTTTCGAAAAAAGAACAAATAAACCAACTAACTTTAGCTTTTATAAAATTCATGTGATGAACTTCCACTTGGCCTTCATCTCACATGATGCTGACAAGGCTGTATGTCCGAAGCGTGCTCATCTAGAAGGCTGAAGCTGAGGCACTCGGTATGTTATCTATATCAAGTTCTAGCAATACTGATCTTTAGTGACTGAAACTTATTTACTTAATATGGTGCCGCTGGGATTCGAACTCGCGACCGGTAGTCCTGCGTAGCCCACGTAGGCTGGGTGTAGGTGGGGGTACGACTCAGAAATATCTATCTGCAAGCCAAGCACTTTATCCGTTCTCACTGCGGACGTAGGAATCGTGTAATTGAATGCAGCCCGGAGATAAATAACGCAAGCGAATTTATAAAAAAGTTCGTGATGTAGAAAGAATTCATATTATTTCCTAGGTACTGAGTTAACCTACAAATTAATTTATAATCGTAAATCTTTTAAGAGTACAGTGATATGGCGAAAAAGAGTTTTATAAGCGGTGATTTCAAATATTCAAACATAAAACATCATGAACATTTTCACCAATCCTGTTTTCATCGTAACTGGAAAAATCCTTCTAATTTTTTATGGCCCCAATTTCATACGTGTAGCTCTTGTAAAAGCTGAGAAATCACAGACCAAGTTACACTTTTACCTTCCTCGTATATGCGACATGCATACCAATATATATAAAATAAAACGTTGCGTTAAGTCAAATTTGATTGATGTCACAATATCTACTTTTAAATTAAAAATCACAAATAATTTTTAACCAAAAATTTCATACGTGTAGCTCTTGTAAAAGCTGAGAAATCACAGACCAAGTTACACTTTTACCTTCCTCGTATATGCGACATGCATACCAATATATATAAAATAAAACGTTGCGTTAAGTCAAATTTGATTGATGTCACAATATCTACTTTTAAATTAAAAATCACAAATAATTAAATACTGGGTTAAATTCGTTTGGATTTCAGGAAATATCACACTGAAACACTTCGTCTATAATAAAAATTACCCACTGTGCAAATTCCATAACATGTTCTGTGTGTGTTTCCATCCAAATCTGTTCATCCGTTTTTGAGTGAAAGATTCACAAACTTACAAAAACATCCATCCATACTCATATTATCGAAAGTGGGTTAGAAATTACTTGAATTTTTTTATAGGGATAGTTGAAGGGCGGAAAAGGACATAAAGGATACTTTTTTATAAGGTAATAATAATATAATAGTGTTTGTGGCGTACAAGTGGCCATTTTTTTGCAAGAGAACGATTTTTATTATTCATTGTACCTTTTATGTTCTTTTCTGTTCTGTTTTGTTTTATGTGTATGTGTGTGCAATAAAGTTTATTTGAATTGAATTGATTTTGTTTTTAGTTTTACCATGTTACATATCGATTAAACCACCTAAGCGTATCTCCGCTAGACGATTCTTAGCTACTTGTTAACTCTAATACAGACGTCTGGAGGTAGTCGATACGTTCGCGGAGTCGACCGTGTTTGTTGTTGTCGGTGCACGCATGCGCCGATGGTCTCTAGCCACCTTGTGTTGCTATTAGCTTCCACTCGCAACAGTTGCCAGTTATCATTGCACGTTGAGCGCGGTGCGCGAACACACGGATCTTTGGCGCCAAGTTGGCTAATAATAGCGCGGGAAAAGCTTCGTTAGCGCTTCGGGTTTTTCCGCAAACCGTCGCTGGGCGGGCGGCGCGCGCCGGTCGCGCCCTGGAAACCTAGCCTCAATACAATATTTACCATCGTCTGTATAGCACGTTTATTAACTTCAATATTACTTAATACACTCCATAGTTAATGTAATGATAAGTAGAAAAGTATATAATCTAGAAAAGTGTTAATGCGTTAAAAATATATTCAGTGAGTGAGGTGGTATTTTGAGTTTGAGGTGTTCAGCTGTAGATAATAATATGTGAACAATCTGTCATCGCTGCGTTCCAAAACAGGTAATAATGATAATTAATGATGATAATATATTGCAAACGAGATTATTCGAAATAAGGTTCAATATATTCATCTCTGGGATGCTGGGCACGAGGCTTGAATATAAAAAGTATTTCGGCACAATACTTTGATCAATATAGACCGTATGCTGTTCTTTTTGTAACATAGGCTTGAACCTTGCATGGAATGTATTTGTGAAGTAATTTAGAATTTCATAAATATGAGGGTAAAGTCAGAATTTCAAAATTTTCCGCTGAGTATTTAATAAACTAAAAAATTGCAACATAGCTATTATTAAAACAATTGTTTTGTCTACATGAATGATAACACAAACCCATAGTAATGTTTTAAAAGAAAATAAATACATCAGGAGATGGTAACGATAATAATCCTATGAACGAGTCAATTGAAACAAATGAATTCTTCTATTCCAAACAATTTTCTAACGTCATTTAAGTTTTTAATTACATGTACTGTCTGGACAAATAATTATTATCACCTTAAGGTCTATAATCATGTAGGTATTAATCTGTCAAAGTCTAGTGTGGCAAAAATACATTTATGTTAATAGATTTTATTGGACGCGATATGATTTGAAAAAGGATAAATTCAGACCCCAAAAATACATTTATTTCAATAAATAACTATAAGTTACACCTGTGTTTCACATGTTAACGTGAATGTTTATAAACAACAAACAACACTGCTCGTGCCGTGTTTCCATTTCCACAATTCCGATCGTTGGAATTTAATTTCGAGGAAATGCCGCAGAGACAAACACGAGTTAAGAAGACAATACATGTCCTGTCTTCTGAGGATTTTCGACCGACTTCAAAAAACTGGCTGGCTAAGTGCGAGCTGGATTCACGAGCCCAGGCTTCTGAACCATGAAAAGAAACGTAGAGAGATATATAGTTACCCTGAAATAAGGTTCACTTTCCCGACCGCATAACTAAGATTGTTTGCCAAGGTTTTTTATGATTTCTCAAAAACTATAATATCATATTGTCATGAGGAATTCGCCATTATTCACCAAGTCTCCATAGTAACAAGTTGTCTTATAAGTGAATTTTCTAATTTTTCCTTAGTCGATTTTTCCGACACCGGGTTGGTTGCTACTATTCTAAAGCGGGCCAAATACACAGGTTTTGAAAAAAGAACTCTCCGTACACGAATTCGAAATTCGAAAAGTCCAACAGGTCATTTTAAACCTACTGCTTGTTTTTTTAATGAATCCCAACGTACCTTGAACGGAGTCAACAAGTATGGTCTTCGTTCATTAATATAATTACCTCCTGATTCACACGAGTCCGCTATCCTCCTGTTTTGTATCCTCACAAAGACCAAGGTGAGTGAGACTCGTGCCATTGATTACTCACTCGATATTCGTCTGTTTCTCTAACTGGACTGGCACATCGCCAAATGTAACAAGTATCAAACTTTTGAATCACTACCTAAGGTGCATCTAGAGCAATCATTTCCTAAAAACTCCAGCATAGTACACTCGAGTACAAAAGTATGTATCCACTTTTGTTCCATGTCATAATCACCCTTGATTGTTTCTATGTAGTGCGTTAAAGGAAATGTCAATAAAAGGTGAATGTGACATGGTTCAAAAGTGGATAAATATTTTTGTACTCGAGTGTACTTTAAATTAGAGCATATACATATACTTTCTAGTTTTGTGGAAAATCTATATAAATGAAACTAACTCAGGTTACAGGTCTAACACCTAACTAAGTCTGTCTCTGAGGTATGGGAGCGGTACGGGAGGGTGTGTTTACGGGACGTCAAACGACGCGTAACTGCAGTCGGGCGTTATGCGTTAGGCCTGTAGTTACACCATTTATAACTTTAGAATGGTTGGACCAATGTTTATGATCTGTGATTTTTTATTTGTAGCAGAATAACTTTTATAGCAGTTATAGCAGATTGAAACATAGGACGTATGCACTTAAAAAATCGTTTTCTCATACATTTTGCATGACTTTGGCTTTTTTGATGATATCTCGAAAAGGGGTTTCGCGAATTTGTGTATTACTTTGTATCTGTCATATATAACAGATGGCGTTAATACGAACTTAAATTTGTACATTTGTCCTTCCTTCACGAGGTAACAAAGACTCAGAATGACTTACTTTTTTGTATAGGGGTATTTATAATAAAGAAATAAAATCAATTTTATTTAACACACTATAAAAACAATAATAATACAAACATCTTATCTAGTCTTTAAGTAATTATTTTGGTGCAGCAAATCAGCTGCCATTTAAGGGACTTTTTACACAGACCAAACAAGTAATTCCCATCCTGAAGAACGCGGATGAAGCCACGGGCAGAAACTAGTACACGATTATACAGCTTTTTAGCTTACCATCAGGTGAGATGAAGGCCTAGTAAGAACACTGTACACTCGAGTACAAAAATATGTATCCACGTTTGAACCTCGTCACATTCAACTTTAATTGACTATTCCCTCAACACACTGCGTAGAAAAAGGCTGGGCGAATGTGACATGGTACAAAAGCGGATATATATATATATACCGCACCTACATAGTGCTCCGCTGAAAACCAGCGCTGTCGCTGCATTCTGTAGTGACAGCAACATGCTGAGTCGGAGGACTTTTTGGCATAGATATGTACATACTATTACTTACCTGTTAATGTTTTTTTATTTAATCATAGTTTAGAAATATGTATTTAAGAAAAAATTGGTCATTTCTGTGCCAAATAATCTCTTTTCTTTCTTTCTATATATATTTTGTACTCAAGTGTACCAAATTAGCAAGACCTTATGCAAAATAATCGAGAAAAACAACACTTAAATAGTGGGATACTGAAAAGAAAAATCAACAATTCATATTCGCGAAGGTAACTTAAATGTTAAAAGAATCGGTAACATTAAATACTGTGTTATTTAATATGCAACCATGTAAACAGTGTAAAACTGTGTAAACATTTCGAACACGACGCTTATTATAAATTCCGGTTGCAATTGAAACAAGTGACGAAACTCATGACATAGTTGATAGCTTGATATTGAACTCGTTATGTTACGACTAAAACTATCCTTGTATACAATGCGTTAGTATAAATACTTGACCATTCGCGTTATTTTTGACGTATTTAATCGTGTTCAAATAGCGGCAAATCTGACGAAATAGCGACCCGCCCTAGCTTCGCGCGGATGTGTGGCTGTGATAGCTCGGCTTCTAGACGGCGTAATAACAAGCTGAAACAAGCACTACATTTTAAGCTAGACTGACAACAATACAACAGTTAAAACCACATAATATTGTAGATAAAAATTATAGAGATAATTGTTGTATTATATAAGGCCCCTTATATTATATTTTCTTAAATATATTCAATAGACAGACGTGGGCCAGTTACGAAGAGGATGTCCACTGCTGGACACAGGCCTCTCTCAGAATCGTGTATTATCAAGTGGTTCAAATTCTTTGGGCTCCCAATATTATGCCCCCCTATGTTTCAGGTTTATAAACCTGGCGGAGTATCACGAGACGCACGCTAACGGTGAGAGTGAGATAATATTATATCGTGATGTCTAACCTATGTATTTGACATAATTTGTACAAAATTAAATGTTTGTATATAACACGTATAATTCAAGATATATTACTATGCATATAGTATTATGAACTTCGTGTATAAATTACGAATGCTGCAACAGAATGCATTGACATTCGATATTTAAAAGTTTCTACTCTTTCGTTTCGCAGTTTGCGCAGATCGATCCCGCTTTGATTAATTGTCGAACACGCCTTGTCTAAACACTCCTACGCACATTAACCCCATCACACACATCACATATACGCACACATCTACTGACACATTCTCAGCTTGTCTGACAAATACATCACTAAAGGCGAGATCTCACAGATCACAATTCACACCGAGCAAGAGTACGGGTATTACATGAGGCTAGGGGCCTCGGATCTCGTAGTGAAGGAAGTATTCTGTGGGTAGAACATAGTTGCTCTCTATTAGATTAAATGCGCCATACTGTCTACGTTTACAATATGAAAACAAACGAAAGCGAAACCACAACGGATAGCTTCTCAGTCTATATTAGCTTTTCATTTTCAATTGCTGACTGTTGTATATGAATAGGTAGACAAATGCGTGCTATCATAGACCACATCGTCCGGTGATTGTTTTAGTGTAATTTGAAGGTAATAATCTAAATTCTGAAACGTGTTCTACATATAAAACTAATCGAAATTTGACAGATAAATACGCAATTTTAGTCTTACAATAGATAGGCTCATGCTGAAATTTTCAGGTTGTCTTTGCTGACGTTATTCGATATTGATCCTTGTTTCATTCGAAGATAGAGAAATCGTCAGCCAAGCCAGCCAATTGCACTCCTGGCTTACGTGATAAAAGAAAAGAAATTGATATAAATAACAATTTTAATGTTTTTGTTATAATCCTTTCTGTCATAAATTTTTATACAGAAATCGGAAACGATGTTTACATAATACATTGAAAAGTTATGCACCTATTTTATAGGATTTTCGGGTTTTATTGTAGTTTTTTTTTTAAAGTTTGCCTATAGAGTCCCACTGCTGGACAAATGACTCTCCGGCCTCTCCAAGGAAGGTCACTTTGATTAAAACAAGGAAAACAGTATCCCTAGTTTCTACTTTGTATAATACACTCAATTTTGTTTTGCTGCGGTTTGTGGTTTTGTCGTTTTAAATATGGCTGTACAACAATGTCAAATGCAACTATGTCAAATTAATTGTTTAACTCAATATCAAGCATTGCACGCCGAAAAAGAGACAGGTTTACTGTACGGCAATCCCCTTCAATTTTTAACCTTATTTTTAAAGCGGTCATATTAAAACGCAATATGTGAGAATTTCAACTGTTATACGGTTCTAAAGTTCAGAAGGACTGACTGAAGGACAGCAAAGCCATATCAATAGGGTTCCGTTTGAACATGGAACACTTAAAAACGTTTTTAAAACAATTTTGAATTTTTTTGAATTTTGAATTTCCACACCCCTGTTGAATTTACTTTTGAGTACATAGATTATTTTTAACAGTGAAGCTCATTCATAAGTGTGACATAAGATCTGTAATTGTATGTTATTTACGACGTAGTCGAATTTGTAGCTACGTATTTCATGTTGTAATAACAAATGATATTGTATTAAAATACTCGAAGGTTGAGTAATATCGTATATAAGAAGATTATTATAGTTCCAAGGGAAAACAACATAATAGCTCTGGGAATTTAATATTCGCCGAGCTGATTTCGACGAGAATTACAGAGAATGTAGGACTATGGCATGTACGAATATGGGGACATAATATACCGTATAATAGGTAAATACTCGTAAATAGGATTGAAAACCAAATACTTTGGTAAATGCATATTTGATTGAGCGCTGAATGCTGTTGAAAAAAGAGTTTGGATGGTTACCGTTACTCAGGTCTAGTGGTTATACAGTTGGACTTCAAACCTGTGGTCGTGGGCTCGATTCCCTGTGGTATCATATTCGGTTTTGTTAGTGGCAAGGACATTTTCTATGTCTGTATGACTAGCTTGTCGGCCAGCAAATAGCACTGTTTTGTTCGCAAGCAATTTATCTATCGGAATTATCACTTTACGTATGACTTTGGGGCAAATACAGATACTATTTACCCGTTTGGTGTAGGTACCCAATATTGCTAAAATACTTGTTTCTTCTAAAATATATCCTATTATTTTACACAAACACGTAATGAAGTTTTTTGGTACTGATTTTGTAAGTATTAAAATATGATTTAAATTACTTTGTGCTTCGAAAAACCTGAGCCATATTACTATTGTTGGCTATCATGAAAAGTCTAAAATGATAATAGGAACACTGCTATATTTTTTTACTGGAGATAATTTTTAAATGTCACTTTACCTGCCACACTTTCGTTCACGTTTAATATCCTTCTTCGCTGAAATGAATCCCAACCGCTTTCAGTAATCGACATAAAAGGAAAGGAGCTACCTATGATGTGTACCTACTTATTATGATGAGAGGTAACCCTTTAGCCCACGCAAGCGGATTTGGCGGGATTAGGGCATATTCATAAAATAAACTGGCGAGGAAATATAAACCAAATTAGATATTTAATCATAATCATTAGCTAATCATAATAATGAGCTACCACAAGCTGCTCGGGACCAGTCATTGTGGCGTAGCATGGGGGAGGCTTATGCCCAGCAGTGGACGTTTCCCTGACGATAATGATCAGCTACCTAAGTTCACTGTTGGACACGGTCTCCCTCATAGATGCTACGAGATATTTCTAAGGTTATATATCCAAAGGGTCTATGGGGCCATAGTTCTACGGCTCCCCTTTCTGTCCGTCCGTTCGCCTGTCAAAAGCTGTATCCTTTAAACCGTAATAGGTAAACACGTGAAATTTTCACACAGTGTGTATTGCTATGGCCGATATAATAACTATTATTGTATGAAATTTGACTTATACAATTTGCTATGCAAATAAACCGATTTGATTTAATAACAAATATTTAAAAATTAAAGTGAGATCCGTTGCAGCTTAACTTGTTTTCTCCGGCTTTTTTGTGGTTACATATTGTGCTAAATACTGTACGATGGTACGGATTGGTTTGTCTAAGAGGCGGGCTTATTATTTGACCTAGCCGCTTTAACGTATCAGTAAATTAATACAGTGCATAAAAGAAACGCATTACCCACTCATTACGCAGCAGTCGGAAAACAACTATTCTACAATAAAAAAAAAGCTACATGAAAAGTACCGTAACAGCAAGTACCATAATATAAAAGTTCTTGTAGTTCGTTGTAACTTTGATCTATGTTTTAATAATAGTGTATTTTCTATATAATTTTATATTTTTTCATCCATATTATATATATTTGAGTTGATTGAATGAAAGGTAAATTGCGGTTTACAGTTTATGACGTATTAAAAAAACTACTTACTAGATCTCGTTCCAACCAATTTTCGGTGAAAGTTTGCATGGTAATGTACATTTTTGTTTAGTTTTATCATGATATTAGAAACTTCAATAACATTTTTGAAGACCTATGCATAGATAGGACACGTATGGGTTTGATGAAAACAAATTTTGAGTTTCAGTTCTTAGTATGGAATACCCCCAATATTTATTGTTTTGTTCCCTTCTCTTTTTGTGTAAAAATCTGAAAGCGGTTCACAGAATATGGTTTCGGAAAAAAGTGGCTGTGATATACGGACGGACAGATATAAATACATGACGAATCCATTAGGGTTCCGTTTTTGCCATTTGGCTACGGAACCCTAACTAACAATGACTATTGAATAAATAAATGTAACAATACAACAATAAATAAATGCAACGTAATATACCGTTACCTAGGAAACTAAACTAAGACTGACTCATTCTAATTATGTTTAATATACATGTTATGGCAATTTACCTCTTAGCCATGCGAACGACGTCATAGAGCTTGTTGGTCATTTGCCTCGCATCCCATTGGAAGGCTTAAGCTTAGCTTTAGGTGTTTAGCGGTGGAATATTACCGGCCTATGGGACTAAATCATGGAAGAATTCGAAGGGCATGTGAGCAACTCTAAAGATTCCTTTTCACGAATTAGGCATGTCATGAATAGTTTGAAGCCCTATATTAAGTTAAGAGCTCGACTGATTCCTTTCAGAGTATGTTTGGTTAGGCTGTGGTAAACATTGAGCTGGTTCCGGTTTATATCAGTAAGTCAATAATTTTCAAATATTCTAACTCTGTATTTGTTATATGGATTATCTAATCATTGGCACACGAGTATGAAAGCCCTGCCCCGCTTGGGCTAGCAGCTTTTTAATTCGGATCTATTCGGATCATGGATCTCCTTGAGTAGTCTTGCGAAGTCTTTGAGAGTTCCACTATGAGGAAGGAATTGCCACAATACTTGTGCTGTAATTAAGTGTCTAGCAGACCCAGTGTCATATATAATCCTCTGACGTTAAATTTTTTGGGTGTTTCGTACATTTTTGTTGTAAAGACAGTTTTGGGTATCAAAGTATGTAAAGCGATCGTGAAATAGACCCAAAATGTTTTATCCACTTGCACTTGTAGCACCTGTGGGTCACCATTCCACATTTCAAGTTGATAGAATAAGTAGTTGCTGAGATCATCAGCTGTAACAGACAGAGAAAAAAGTGAAATTATAAGGGTTAGGTTTTCTTAACACACTTTTTTCATTATAATGTAATTTTCTGTATTCGGTTCCCAGCGAGGCATGAGAGAAGAAGAAGCTTCTTCCATCCGACATCCTTATATACATTTTACCTTTGTGCAAAACACAAGTAAATGCGTTCAAAACGAACTGAAAACCGACTTCAATTGCCCTAAAAGTCTACTTTTACTAAGGCAAACTTAAGATTTATATCGTTTTCTCATGGATGCCGTTGTCAGAACTGGCAAATTGACCACACGGGAAGCAATACCTTTCAAATAAAAAAAGAATCATCGAAATCGGTTCACCCAGTCAAAAGTTCTGAGGTAAGAAACATTTAAAAAAATACCCGTCGAATTTATATCCTCCTCCTTTTTTGTAGTCGGTTAAAAAGAGAATGAAAGCAATTTGCAGTAGACATAATAGAATCATTAGAATGTAATAAAAACCAAGAAAAGGTAAAACTTTTTAACTTGAGCATTGCCAGACAAAAGGATAGGATTTTACCTACCATTACACAATATTTACTGCAACCAGGATCGTTCCTCACAATGCAATCTTAAAGCGATGCAGTAGAGTGAGAAATGCGAAATCTTTTCCATTCGGTATTTTCAGCAAGTAGGTATTTCAGCACGCTTGCCATTGTCTTCCACAATGCTGACTAACATCTTATCATACAAACAACAGACGAAAGAAATAATGAGCTGACCACAAACAGTGATTGACACTTTAAAATAGGTATACAAAATGAACATAATTTCATGGATAGAACAGTATGTGAAGTTGTGTTCTTTTGAGTTTAATGAACATTAAAACAATTTGTATAAATATGACAGTTGTATATATGATAATATTCTTTAAAATTTGTTAATTTAAAAATATAGCAGAACTAGTTTATACGTTAAGTGTTTTTAACAGTAAGACATTTTATATTATGGGGATAGGACATAGGATATCTAGAAAACATTTTAATTATTCTGAGACTTCATAAAGTATATGGATTAGATATCATCAAAATAATCGGCTTCGAAACATGAACCTCCCACATATATCGCGACATTGTACTTTTTATGCGGGGATTTACTGTAATCACCGCACTTAGCGCTTGTCAGTCAGTCAGCTACACATCAAGCTATATATATGTAATATACGCTGACCTCACATTGAATGGACTCCAGCACGATGCTGGTTCAGCTTATACTGGAAATGTATAGCTTGACCTGTAGCCATATTTAGGTGGTCTACATTTGTCATTCATAGCATGCGACCTGGTAACTTTATAGGTGCTACTTTATACACATTACGCACTTGTCAGCAGTTAGATGTGATGATTCATGGCACACGGTCAGTGAGGTATGAATCAATACTAACCAAACTTGTATTTGCGCATCTGAGGATTTTGACCTTCCAGTTTTTATAGTCGTTTTAATTCTCAGATCGCGGATAAACTGGAGTTACGAGCTGTAACTTTCATGAGCGGAATCTAAACGAGGAACGAATAACGCATTTTGGTTATAAAATGGCCCTTGAATCTTAAGATGTTTGACTATACGAAAATCAAAATGGCACATTATTATTCTGGCACATTTTAGAAAAAGTTACTCGCTATCAAGTAATTTTAACCGATCCGTGTCCGGTGGTAGCTGCACGCTTGGATTCAAAATTCGTAGGTCCTGGGTTCAATCCCCAACTTGAACTATCGGTACTCGGTTTGGTTGGTGGTAGGATATTTTTGTCAGCCTTGCTAGCTATCACCACAATACTGTTGTTGTCTGGTATGGAAGCTTCATCTTGAGGTATCTAGGTGCGCATGCTTACCCGGGTACTCCTTATTATCACTTACCACTAGGTGACATAAAGACTCAGTGCGATCACAATGGGAAATAACGTTAAATCAATATGTTTTCTTCCATTTCATATTACTTTTTCTTATATTAAAATAACATTTGTACGGTTTTTGTGTGGAAAAGACGGGGTCAGACCAAATTTGCCTCTCCTACCAAAGTATTCAGTTTTGAGATACAGACGGTGATACTATGACATATAAAACAGCTGATACTCGTGTCTACAAGCACCGTAATTCACAAGGTTGTTAAAACCAGTCAGAGTTTGACTTTATAAGGTTTGATAAGGCGTGCAAAACATGTTAATTAATGAAAGCAATAGTCTGGAATATTAACATTATTACTGCTTGATTACATTCGAGAGAAAAGCTTAGGTATATTATAATCGGAAACATTGGAAGATGTCAGGGAATCGAGCTCCTGTTAGCAACCTGAATAAGTTGCGAGATTCGCATTACAAATAGGTTACTCGATAGCTATGAAATGAAACCAGCCAACACAATTTTATACTCTAATTTCTCGCGCAATTTTGCAATAACTGCATATCGAATGAAATGATAAGGCCTTCTTGTTTAACTAGAGATCTCTACAAATAGAGATGTGGAGTTATCACGAAATTAAGACGGGATTCTATTTCATCCGTATATCATATACATATGTAAAAGTGTGTTTATTAGTTTGGATTTTTTTCAGTGAGTGACGGATTAACGTGACATTCAGATACATATGTTTTGTGGGTTATAGACAAAGGACATAAGCTGCAGGCAAGAGCTAGCTAGTAAAATATATCTCTTTATGCCTTCCATAATTTCTTTTTCAAATACCAAAGGTTGCCAAATTTTCCAATAAAAGTAGTGACGAGGCGTTCAGCCGTACTCTTGACCCAATTCGAGCATGGTGCAATGTAGGGCGCCCGCCGCCCGCCCAGGCGTCCGCGGAAATATGGCTCTGAAAATACATTGTACAAACATTGTACAACAACACGAATACGTATGCAATTCACTTATTACGATTGTATTGTTGACTACGTCTGCGTTGATTTTAAAATCTACGTTGACTTTACAAATAATCCAACAGGAACCCTTTTGCGGGATAGAAAGTAGTATATGTCCCTCTTCATCCCATAGGTACGCTACGTGCGTACTCACTCTCACCAAGATAGGTTGTGTAAAAGCCACAAACAGACAGAGGGGTCAGAAATACAGGGCTATTTTCCAAATTTGAATAATAGTGTGATGTTATATTGCGGAGAGGGATACACGTTACCAAACTAACGGTGATGTGATATGATTAACTTAAATAAATTTCCTAATGATCTCTAAAAATATGTTGATATAATTCAACTGAGTTGCATCGTGATCATGGCGCTGAAATATCGGAAAAAAATTAACTGTAATAGGATCCCGATAAAAATATATGTGTATATATTGCCATTGAAGATTCAGAGCTTCTGGAGATGTTGTTTGCAATCATTTCCCTTGCTCAACCCGCTTGAGCTGTTGGTCCGTCAGTTAGGTTTGAGCCTTTCATGTACTATATTTATTATTTGTAGGAGGATGTACAAGCGCCGCGGTTTACCTCGTCTATAGTTAACTGTTGCTATTTATAGCGTGGTTTATTAATGTGCTCAATTAACAACGTTGGAACTACACTAGAGTGTTTTAAATTTATTCAGTAACAAGCGTTTGCCACAGAATTTGTTCGCGCGCTCTATCGGGATAAAAGTAGCCCTTTTCTAGCCCTTTTCTTATCTTTAAAAGTATCCTCCGTACGTAAAGAAAGGAAAACCAAATTTTCGCATTTATAATAGACTACGAGTATGTACACCGTGTACACAAGCAATGTTGTTAAAATCGTATAACCATCTGGAATTACATTTCGAGAATAATGATGAATGTTTTTTGTCGTATATTTGTAAAGTTGAATGATCAGAGAAGAACATAGGCTGTTAATTATCCTGATTCTGAAATCGCAGGCAAAAGATAGTTAGAGTAAATTATTTAAATATTTCATCGTCATTCACAGTAATTTTTAGTTACACACAGTTAATTATTGAGCATGAACCTCCCGCACATTATCACAGGGCTTTCTATAGGGTGATGTGGCATAATTAAGAGGGTGTGCTGTTGTCAAAGCGCCCATACAAACGTAGTCCAGTCATATTTTGAGTATTAAGCTATGAAAATCTATGAAATTTTCAAGACACAATCTAGAAACAAATATCTGTGTCGGTGGTGAGTCAGATTTTCGATTAAATATATACTTCCAGAGTTACAGGGCGTCAAAGAATTGTATTTTAAGGTAATAAAAAGCCCCAACTTTGAACCTGATTTACAAGAGTATGAATCAATTTAGAACAATTTGGAAAAACCACCGACATCTGAAATTTCATTAGTATACTGTATTAAAAAAATGGTTACATAATGTACTGTATCCTTCAAATGATCCCTGGACTACGAAACATCCAAATAATGGGTGGATAACTTCGCGTAGTGTATGCTGTCTCACCGTACGCGCTCGGGTAGGATAGGGCTCGGATAGGGACAGCTACAAAACAATGCGACCTTGAACGCGGCCACGTGGTCTTACCAACATAGCCTCTTAACACGTTGGCTGGTACATTGGTGATCGTAGTAAGATGTGGGTGGTACATAGCGAAAGTTGCAGCTGCTCATCTACTTGATTGGCCGCCTTTTACCACACCAGCAGAACGGCATGGAGTTCTTGTATTCTAAAGCCGAGACCACACAGTGGTCTTAATTGCATAAATTCAATTTTTTTGGAAAAAAGAAGTATATCTATCATCAAAACAGCCAATATATATGTCCCTATTGCAGGGGCTCAGGCATACTCTCCTACAGAGAGTGTATGGGCCCTAGTCTACCACGCGGGCCCAGTGCAAATTGATAGAATTCACACACACATTTGAATTATTTGTCAGGAGCTTGCAGGTTTCCTCACGAAGTTTTCCTTAACCGAAATACATATGGTAATGATTTTTATCATTATCATTCGTACATAAAGTCCAAAAACAAATTGGAACTCATTGGTACGAGCCAGCTTCGAACCCAGATCTCGATTGTTCAAGGACTGACGCTCTACCCAACTGAGCTACCACGGCTTATATAATAGCTATGAGACTATACATTGCTATAATAACATCCATATAAGCTTTAATTTTTCGCTGAGAAAATATTCATAGCTACGTTCACAGCACAAACTATGCATAAAGGAGCACTCATCTATATTTTGTGTTCCCATTATAATAACTATGGAATTTGTTCATGAAATTACAACGTAGTCTGACCAAACACCGCGTCTTTTATACTCTTTGTGATTTTATGTATTCTTACCAAATCAGCGCGCTCACTTAGTCGCCTTTGAGGCCGTACAATAGTTACAAATAACGCTAAACTCTTAGACTAGATTAAAACGAATACGGTACACCTTTTCACGCTTCTCATTTCAGGCTTGCTTTGATTAAAATCATTTTTTAATTAAGGCGCTACATTGTTGGGTACCTAGTGGAAGAGGCTTGTGTGAGAATCTGGAACTGTAATTATTAGATAGAGAAATCGCATCGGGAATGTCATCGTTACGCGAGAGCCCTTTATTTCAGAAAATTGCCTTGAAACTATTTGTGAATTTATAGCGAAGTCTTGAGCGATGTTTCTTGTTTGCATGAGGTCTAAATTTTAATATAAGACCGCACCGTATTATCCGGGGATGTGGGAAGTACCTCCCGACGGGGAAAATATTCATAAAAAAATATATCTGAATACGACACTTACTGCGATTTCCAATCAGTTTGCGAAGTGTATTACCTTCAAAGTCGAACTGTAAAGATAGAACATGCCTAACAGTGGAGTCTTACAGAGGTTATAAATGGTAATTATAATCATAATAGTCATGTGTACTACAAATATCTTAATAATTAAATAATGTACCGTGGAGTTCCGTGGTAGCTCAAGGTTCTGTGGTAGCTCAGTTGGGTAGAGCGTCAGTCCTTCAACAATCGAGGTCTGGGTTCGATCCTAGCTCATACCATTGGTATTGGTATGAGCTAGACCATTAGAATGAGTTCCAATTTGTTATTTGGAATTTATGTACGAATGATAAAAATTATTACCATCGGCTTTTCGGTGAAGAAAAACATCGTGAGGAAACCTACAAAATTCTGGGAAGAAATTAAAAGGTCCCAATCAGCACTGGACCCGCGTGGTGGACTATGTCCCATACACTCTCTGTAGGAGTTTAGGCCTTAGCCCCTGCAGTGGCGTCATATATAAACTATTGATGATAATTATTACTATTAAATGGAGACGGTAAAAAGGTGATATTTGATGACGATCTATGCTTCAACTTAGTGACGGATACTCAGTCAGTATTTGTATGGAGTTGCGGCTTTGGCAATTCGGTCTCAAAGTCAGTTTTATTTAGTCTGAGTGTAAACTTACGTTATGTTATGTTAGCTCGTTACATCTCCGGATTTCAATGTCGAGCGCTCTGCAAAAGGTCTTATTATGAAACTCAGAATGCTTATTCAAACATTTGTAAAGTAAATCTGAAAAGAATATTGTTTGAGCGCGTCGGCTGCCCGGCAAATATTGGATTACCTGAAATAATACGCAGCAATGGTGAATGACCTTTATGTGCTGAAGCGTTATCTACTTGTGTACAATCTGAGATCATAATTTGGTTTCAATTTACGGCTTACATTTCTGAATATCATTGGATTTTTGATATGAAATATCTTAATATAAATATTATTATTTTTATATAATAAAAATATATTCAGTTTACTTTAGTCCTAAAGTAAAACCATCATCATCGTCAGCCGGGAAACTCCATTGCTGGGTATAGGCTTCCTTCATGGCATGCCATATGGACCAGTCCTGAGCCACTTGCATCCAGCGACTCCCCGCAAACTTAAACAGGTCGTCTGTCCATCTAGTAGGGGGACGGCCCAGTAGACGTTTTCCGGTGGGTGTCTCGCAATCGTAATTTTTATATTGTAAAGTACCTACCTGCATTATAAGGTCTCTAACGAATTCCTAAACTCGGTAACACATTTAAATAAAATTTACAAAGACAAGAGTGTAATAAGGCTGATAAAGGCGCCTGGTTGTAATTTATATTCACTCAGCTCGGCACGCACAGTACAATATTATGATATTTTGTACATTTTAGGGTTACCCATTACTATGGCTCCATTTTCCATCCGTACGCCTGTCACAGGGCAATAGCTTTTGAACCGTAATTGTTACACAGTTGAAGTTTTTACAGTGGATAGTACTATAGCCGTATAACAACAAAGAAAAATAAAATAAAAGTTGAATGGCTTGCGATACATAAATCACAGCTTTTTTATATTGATCTTGTGTTAAATTTCTACTGTGGTGCAGACCTACCTTTACCTTTCGCGTTAGAGGGGCAGGAACATCCAAAAATATAATAGCTTTTCCTTCACTTCTGTGCAGAATGCCTTTCCCAAGGTGGCAAAAGATTCGGTAACGTCAATATTATGAATTTTATTCATGTAAGTTTCTTTGAGTCATTCTGATGGCACGGAACGGCAACTATAGAGGTATTTAAAAAGGCAGGACTTCTGAACAGCATTGAAATTATTACATTTCTTATTGGAAGCAGAAATAGTTTCCAGGTTCCATTTTATCGATGTCGTAACAGCTGAGTTAGGGGTTTGATGCAATGCAAACATCGCAGATTGTAGCCAGAGAGTCTCGGAAATAGAACTGAAGCTGTGTCATGCGGAAATATGTCGGCTTGGGCACGCTGCGCAGACGCACGCGCCGGAGACTAGGTACACCCACAATGAGAACGATACATAATGGTAGGTACGAGTCATATGTAAATCGATTTTTTTTTATTGAAGCTTGACCTCAATCTCACCTGATGGTAAGTGACGATGAGGTTGACGATGTTACCTGTTGGTCTAGAAGGTGCCTATTATTATTATATCAATGATTATCTTATTTTGCCTTGATTGTGAATTTTATTCCAAATGTTTTTGGTCTAATGGATCAGTTTATTGTGCTCCGTGCGTTGGGCACAATAAACAGGACCAACGAGACCTTTAGGCTCCGCTGATCATCTGTGTGCTATGCTACAGTAATATAAATCGTGTACATATCACAATATATACACATACACACGGTGCTGCACGCCAGTTCTGTTAGCTTGAACTTGGCTTTGACACGCTACCGCGTGTCTGCGTAACGAAAAGTGAATCCAACGTTTTTTTGTTTGATATTGTATTAATATTCTACAGTGACACATAATCTTTGTTGTGCTAGTACAACTCAGACTTGGCCGGTTTTAATAAAAACATCGACACTAAACCGTGTCTGCTACTGCTCTGCCTTTAATTTTGATAGATCTATTCATATTCATATTCAGTTAATAAAGTCACGCCTAAGGCAAACACTAAAATGTTCACATCGCAAAATAGTCATAAATTATTTTGTTTAAGAAGGAATCGTGATTAAGAGGCTATGTTGGTAAGACCACGTGGTCGGTTTCAAGGTTAAATTGTTTTGTAGCTGTCCCTCTCCGAGCCCTATCCTACCCGTGCGCGTACGGTGAGACAGCATACACTACGCGAAGTTATCCACCCATTATTTGGATGTTTCGTAGTCCAGGGATCATTTGAAGGATACAGTATATTATGTAACCATTTTTTTAATACAGTATACTAATGAAATTTCAGATGTCGGTGGTTTTTCCAAATTGTTCTAAATTGATTCATACTCTTGTAAATCAGGTTCAAAGTTGGGGCTTTTTATTACCGAAAAATACAATACTTTGACGCCCTGTAACTCTGGAAGTATATATTTAAACGAAAATCTGACTCACCACCGACACAGATATTTGTTTCTAGATTGTGTCTTGAAAATTTCATAGATTTTCATAGCTTAATACTCAAAATATGACTGGACTACGTTTGTATGGGCGCTTTGACAACAGCATAGCCTCTTAATATCTATCTATCAAAGCAGAGATCATCGGAATAAGTCTGGCTCAAAATAAGAAAACTAGAGCCAGTAAAACCATAAAAAGTATTCATTAGTGATTACTTGCTCAGTGGTATTCATTTGTCAAACATATAAATAAAATGGTTGGGTTTTCAAAATTTCATGTTATTTTTTCAAATGACCAATAAAAATTACAGACAAATTCTAGTGTTCATTTGTGCTTTAGTGATTATATATGCTCCTAGGTGTGCTTAAGTGCTCCTAGGTCCTAGGGAGTTATCGGGCGATGAAATGAGGTCTAATCCTTTTAAACGAAAACAACATTCAACGGCAAAACAATCGGTGTACTGTGTTCTTCCTCGTCCAATAAACGCGAAAAACTGTACCTCCTTTTGGAATGATACGATTCTGCATCGTGTAATAAATGTAAGCAATTAAATTACCTTGGTGCGTTCGCAAGGTTGCCCGTCACGTTATCGCATTAGCTGTTAAATAATAACTTAAGTTGAGCAATCTAGGAGACACGCTTCAGCACATGAGAGGGGCATACCGCAACCATGACTTTTATTTAGTTTAGGCACAGAGCAGAAAAGAGAAGGAAATACCTGATTACTTCTCACCTGTTGATGATTATAAGATCGCTACTCGCTAGGAGATTTGCTGTAATCACCTCGATTGGCAGGAAGAAGTTGTTGTTTTAAAGTCGACACTGTTGCCCATCTCCTGAAGATTTTACCCCCTAGTTGCCTTTTACGACACCTTTTAACAACCACCATAGAAAAACGCTTGGCCACGATCTCACCTGATGGTAAGCGACGATTTGAGCTACAATAGCACACGGTCTAGAAGGTTCCTATTAACTCTCAAATTAAAGACACTCCGATTGTAGTTTTGGTGGAATACAGACGCCGTCAGTGCAGTGAAGTGAAACGCATAGTTCGAGATGTAGGGATGTCAACGATGTACTGGTGAAGCCCTGCTGTTCGAGTGTTAGATCGGTAATTGAATGGCGATTGCAGAATATAGCCTATATATATACTACATATAGTAAGGCGAACCTCTCTTCGCTTGTGTTCGAGATGCCATGCTGGCGGGCTGGCATGGGGCGCTCCCATCCTAAAACTGATCACCGGTACCTATTTGATTTGATTGTATTTGTTACAAATTAAAATTTAGAATAATGTGACTGAGTTATATGTATCGTAAAGAACTTTTGTAGCTTACTACACACCTGCAAACTTAAGCTGAGTTTTAAAGCCAACATCTTCAATACTCAAGATTTCTGTATTACTCAATATCTTGTTTCCATTGATTGAAGCTTCTACTTTAAAAGTTTTTTAATAAAGTATATTCTTCATAACAACAAAGGCGGGTTTATTGTGTAAGAAAACTCGAAGAAAAGCTTCTTAACTGAATATCAATAAGAGGATAATAAGACGTTTTCAAAGCTCTCAAAGAATATTATTCTTTTCGTGAACAGGTTTCCGTTCTAGAACTATTCTAATGGATTCTGATTGGTAGGTCGGGTTTTAAAACCTGAATTTGCATTAAAGGCAAGTACTTTTGCCTGCGTCTCGTCGACCAGGAAATGTGATATGGGACGGGATACAAAAGCATATGTCCAAATTTCATCACAATTTCTCGTGCCGTTGTTAAATAGGTCTTTCAAAAACATCGAGGGTCTAGGAACACAACTTTTCGATTCACGTATCCGTTTGCGAAATATTAAGTTTAAAAATGATAATTTCAGTCAGAGTTGAGCGTCCCCGCACCATGTGCTAAGCTGTGCGTTAAAAATTCACATTAGCAGTATGTATTACTTAAAAGGAAAACTATCACGACTAAGTTGGCTCTACAGGTTAACGAGTAATAGTCGACCAAATTATAAAATATACTTGGAGATGGCATAGTGAAAGTTTCGTACAAATTTCATTCAAAATTACATCGTCCTGTGAGGGCCCGTTTTAGACGTCTATTGTTCCGGGCAACTACGGAACCCTACACTGCACGGGGCCCGACACGCACTTGGCTGCTTTTGGTTGTTTGTTTTATTCCTTGACAGAGAGAAATACTTGCTATTTTGCGTAGGGATATTTGAAGGGTTGGATAAAGATGTAGGCTCTTTTATTTATTCCAGTCCAAGCAGATAAAGTCGCGGGAAACACTTGTTTAAAAAGAACACGTCTTAATTGGTTCAAAGAGATTAAAATATTTAACGTTGCACCCCGTTGCACATTTTCCAAATTATCTTTATGATGATGGATCTACAATAAAACAGGATTAAAAGGAAGGTCTATGGGACTGACGAGAGGAATGCTTTTGTGCTTTCGTAATACGCACGGACTACTGTCTCTAAATATAGGGCAATTCCGTCCGGCGGCGGCAAGCTATGCAAATGTATGTGGGTCATAGGGGAAGACAGTCCCGGTTGCAGTGGGTCCACAGACTTACCTACAAACTAATAGAGTCCCATGGAATCGCTGGTCCATTATTATTTATTAATAATTTATACGCATTTATTTAATTTACATACAAAAGCATACTAGACAACTGGCTGTTCGTTGATTTGGTATTTGGGAGTATTGACCACTGGACCTTTTGGGTATTTGTCATTTTAGCAATTAGGTTACTTGACATTTTGACTCTTAGACATTCCAACTTTTGGACTGAAAATAGAAAAGTACCTCCGGAGTGAAAATTTCACTGTCGGATATTTTGTAGAAAAAAAAAGAGTAGGTAAAACATTGCTTCTCGTATTAGATAGTCCTAGGTATACCTGTTGGTGTTATGAAGGCAAGCAAAGTTTTTTTTAAAACTATTTACACACAGTTCATACTCGCTATTGCTGCATTTTGGAGGGAAATTCACTAAGGACAAATATCCTTGCAACCTCACGGCTCGCAGATGTCTTTAGTGACGAAATTCGATTTTGAAACTTGTTGCCTAGGAAAATTGATATATTTTTAGGAAAGTCAAACGTGAGCCGTAAGCTTGTAAGGATGTTTGTCCTTCATCAATTGCACCCTACGTCCGGATAAACCGAATAACGCAAGCTGTAAATTCTAGCTTCCTTATAACCAATCTGTAAGTGCTTGTTTCTAATTAACCAATCTGTAAGTCCTTGTTTCCAATAAACCAATCTGTAAGTGATAGTTTCCAATAAATTAATCTGTAAGTGATAGTTTACTTAAAACCAATCTGTAAGTGATAGTTTCTAATAAACTAATCTGTAAGTGATAGTTTCCAATAAACCAATCTGTAAGTGCTAGTTTCCAATAAACCAATCTGTAAGTGCTAGTTTCCATTAGTTTATAACCCGATAACTCGGGCTCTGTGGTGGTGTAGACCATTAACCATCCGGCAACCGTAAAAGTCCCTACAATTTCGACACCATGCATTTCTGGAACCAGATGAGATTTCACAGGAAACAGTGCTGCGGATTACGTTGCGCAAGCATTGGAATTCTGCCGGGATCAACGGCGACGAGACGCATGTTAACTGTTTTATTTAGGAATATTTTTATCTACGGAAACTATTTTAATTATTCAGTCCAATCGTCTAACGTAACGAATGAGACCAAATAATGTAGCCAGTTACACGTTGTAAACTATATATAACAGCATGCGTAAAGCAAAATAAAAATTTCAGTGGCGTGGAACGTGTACTATAACTTCAAGTTTCACAAAGATGGGCTAATATTTCATAGATATAAAATTTAATACAACAAAATGTACAAATTTTTAAGACACACTTTTTGATTTGGAAATAAACTACTAAGCGTTAACTTGTTCGCAAAAATTTCTTCAAAGCGAATATAAACACGTCTCAATTTTACACCCAAGACGATGTGAGACGATCTCAAATCTGCAGTACAGTTTATTTACCCAAGGGTGTATGCGCTCGCGCCGGTTTCAGGCGCGTATTTTTGTTTACGCGCGAGGGAATGCGCTGTGACGCATCATTGACGCACGTTCGGTACCTTCCTGCCACTTTCATCAACATTTATCCCAAGAGTGTCTGAATATATCTGTACCAACTTTATATTAGTATCTCGAATTCAAAGAAACAGCCGTAAGAATAAAATTATACTTATAGTATAACTCTCAAAGTTTCTACGTTTGGATGCTTGTGATTCTTAAACGCATAAACGATGAAGTGGATTTGGACGTAATTAATCCCACGTGAGACACCACATGCTAGATAACACGCAAAATAGGCGCACTTGATGTCGAGTTGCGGAAACCTGACAGATAACGAATACGAATGAATGCTCCAATAACATTTCTTTTACTTTATTCCATGTAAGACTGATTCCACATGGTCAAATTCATGGGTGAAAGTTAGTGAAATTAAAAATATAAATTAATATAATTAATTATGTAGATTATTTTGTGTAATAGTAAAACAATAAAAAACAAAATGTAGTTCATTGCACACACATAATTACTACGAGTGATTTGAAAAGAAAATGTAGAAAATCACAATCGATAAAAGATCAGAGATCATTAAATCCTATCTATCATAAACTGGGCATTTCAAATCAGTTTCTGTGGAAACAACGAGTTGCTACGCAATTAAAACTTATCAATCAGGCGGCGTGAGGTCACGTGCGTAGAAATCGAAATCTGCAAGTACCCAAGTTTCTGGAAAAATATATAAGTGCTACGCGCTCGTACTTTAGCAGGAAGCCAGCGAAATGCAGAAACATTGCGAAGTATCAGTGTGACCGGGTCACTTGATGCTTTAGTAGGTACTTTTTACTGGTAAATAAGTACGAGTTGCAAAATATGGTTTCGAGATGTTATAAAATGGTGTACGTTTTGCTGGATAGTTTTATAGTTTACAGCCATCATAATTGGGCCATAGAGCGTGGGACAGAGGAAGTGGGGTCTACAGATTCTGTATCATTTACTAGTATTACTGAACTGATTGACGCCTCATCTTCTTGTCTCTCTTTGGTGGCACTCGAGAATCCCATTCACTCGATGATATGATATTTCTGACTTCGTGATATGCTACCCAAGTCTGCATATAGTCATGACATCTTTTTTCTACTTTGTATTATATATATAAATATTCGTTTCATTCCTCCTATATTGGCTCAAGGCTGCATAGCCGGTTGACTGTGGTTCACTGGTTGCAGCTGATGGACCTCCTATCCATCCATCTCCCAAAACATGACACGCCCAAACAGCATCCTCTGGTGTGCGATTTGACAGGAACAGGCTTGACCTGGCCGGATGTGGTGGCAATCATTATCATCAATTATTCGTTCAATTCCTGCTTAGTACTCTGACTTCTATAAAAATACAAATTTTTCCCAGTAAAATATGTTTTAACTAAAATCTTACATCAAAATTCGTAAAAGAGAAATACTAATAATATACATTTTCTATAAATAGCAAATTGTATCTTACGATATTATGTATACTGAAATCTGTTACGCGTCGTACACTCGTATTATCTATCACATTTCAGAAAATTGTTTTCTATTTCCGTCTTCCTTATAAGCACGAGTGATTTTCTTATACGACAGCAAAAATAAGTAATATATGTCGTATTTTGAGAAATAAGAATGTAATACGAAAAACACAAGAGAAAAACCACATTTGTTTACAAGTTTGTGTGAAAATTGCACGAGTAAATAAATGAGTATAGGTATACCCTTGGTAGCTTGTTTAACACATACGTCCGTAATACAAGTGGAGGTAATAATGATTCTTTATCCGGTGTTGATATTTACTCACATGCATAAAATAAGGATGCTAATGGAAGACTTATTAACATTTTGTAGAGCTCAATGTATTCAATATTAGTATATAATCGAGAGTAAAAATCTAAATGACTGTCTGATTGGTTCATAGTTTGACCAGTTTATTATTGTTATTTTAGAAAAACCACCAGCACAAATATAAAAATAGGTAACTTACACTAAATACTAGAAGGCTAATAGCAGGTTCTCACAAATAGAAATAATATAAGTTAACCAAGACTACAAAAAGTAAAGGTACAACTTGCTATAAAATCACGCTTACTATAAACAAAAATTAAAGAAAAAATGTAAAATTATAAGTCACATAGCTTAGCTTATGTTTAGCTGCCACTTATTCGAAAGAGCTAAGTAACAAATTTTGCAAAATTAGATTTTTGGGTGTCAATGAAACTACAAACACTTATTCTCTATTCCCCAATTGAATTAAAATATAATTTTACAGAAAGTAGTATTAATTTTTTAAAACTGTTCAGCCAAGTAGTTACGATGTTTAACGGGTCACGTTTTCAATTGCAGGTAGTGACAAGACCGACGTCCAGCCAGCGCCATGACGGTTGTGACGAATCCTGCGCGCACAAACTCCGAGGACGAGATCGAGAGCGGTAGGAGTAGCAGTGCCACCGGAGGAGGAGGCACTCCAGTCTACTCTGGACTGGAACTCGATGAGAACGCACGTCTCTACGACGATGAGAAACAAAGCGATATCGTTTTCGTCGCTGGCATCAACGGAGACACGTGGCGGTACCCTGGACACCGCCGCGTGCTAGCCGCTACGAGTCCAGTGTTTGCAGCCCTCCTCTCAGCGAAAACTGACGTCATCGTCGTGGACTACATTGACAGACGAGGATTTGAGCAATTACTACGCTATCATTATTGCGAGCCCACGCAGCTCAATTCTGTCGCGACTGCGCGATGCGCCCTTGAAGCTGCTTACAGGTTCCTCTGTCCCCCGTTAGCGGAACGATGTGCTCGGCGACTGGATGAGATGCTAGACGCGGGGGCTTCTTTAGAAATATTGCGAGACTTACGCTACTTATGTGCGAGGATACCCGGCGCTGCGTCAGCTCCTCCGCTACCTGCACTCTCGGACGATGCTGCCGCTCGATCTTTAGCGCAATGCTCTCGATGGTGCGATTCCTTAGCTCATAACGCGTTGCTCGTCCTAGATGATAACGCCGATGCAGCGCTCACAGACGAAAGACTCGAAGAACTGACATACGAAGATTTAGCATTAATTGTTAAGCGTGACACGCTACGAGTTTCTAGTGAGATGGTTCTCGTAGAAGCACTATCACGATGGGCTACAGCGGCGTGCAAACGCACGAAGAGGGAGCTCACGTCGGCCAACAAACGAGCGGCACTCGGGGAACTGGCGTATTGTCCGAGGTACTTACTGTTAGCGGGAGAGGAACTAGATCGTGCGCTGGGGATGGAATTGCTGGAGCCTATGGAAAGGGCTTTAGTCCTAGCACGTGCGCGGAAACTTTCAGCTCCTGTCCCGGTGGGGGCTGAGCAAGAAGCGTTGCTACGACGGTGGGCGCGACCACGGCCGTCGGAGCCTGCTGCTCTGCCCGTGCACCTTAGTTCTCGCTCCGAGCCTCAGCCAGAAGAACCTCAACCGAGCAAACTGTGCGCTCGCCGTCATAAGCGTCCGAAGCAGCCCTCCTTCGCTCCGGACGAGAAGAACAAGAAACCTGGCTGTTGCGCTTGCTTCGGTGAGGGATTATTAAGAGCTTTCATTTGCCTATTCGACTGAGATCAGCCTCACCCTTCGTACTTGTAAACTGTCAACGAAATGGACGGTCTTCTTGCGGACATGATGTGTGCAGTGCGAACGACGGTATTATTCACGTGTGCGAAAATGTTCACAGACTTGAGTGCAATAGTACTTAATATTGAAAGTTGATATAAGTTAATTAACAATACGATTCGAAATATAAGTGTACCTTCTATCGAAATACTTTTCTATTGTATGATGAGGACGGAACTTCAAAATGACCTTTTGTATGTTTTTTTACGAATTGAATTGTTCTCATTCGTAGTAAAATGTTATTTGCTTTGTAATTGAATTTTATTATTACTTATATTCGAGTTATTAAATCAAATATATTATTTGCTTCAATTGAGCCTTTGTGTGGAACACGGCAGCTGAAAGTTGTATGTTGATAAAAGACAGTCGTTAAAAAGCGACGACTGTTTTAGATAATTTTTGAAAGAATGTCTCGTTTTAGGCGGCGTAGCCCAGCTGCGGCTTTTAAACACTTTTAGTCAATATTTTATGTATGTCAATGTTGTGATACTTAATCGAGATTCGTAATTTAATATTATTTATGTATTATAAATTGCGATCATGTCTATGTTGAGTAATGTTAGTTTATTTACATATCAAATTGTTTAACAATTTGCATTTATGGAATTTGTATTTATGCACAAAGAAACCTTTTATGTATATTATGTAGATATATTTTTAATTTTGTTGTTTTAGTGGACTAAGAGGCACTATCATAAAATGAGGGGGGTTTAAAAATGTGGCTAGTATTTTTCCAAAAACACACAATATGTGCGTAGCTTTATACTTTTAGTATCAATAAATAATTAGTGGTTAATTGTACTTACCTTAAGTGAAGTTCAACCATAATTATACGAGTTGCTGCACCTATTAAGTCCATTTTAGACCAAATTTTGTTGCATTTAACTTATGCGTGACAAATGAAGCTTTTTATAAAATAAAATTAGTTTAAATTTTAGTAGAAATCTTCCCTAATGTTATTGTTATATTTTGCTCCCTCTAGTCGTATGCTAAGTACATGAGTGTCGAGGATCATGGATGACATGTTTTCTGATAAATTTGTCGCTAAACAAACAGATAAACTTGTCACTTGTATATGTCATTTTATATTATAGCCCTATTGTTTAAAGGGTATGATGAAAATCAAAACGATACTATACGCTTTGATGAATTGACGTTTTTGGCCATTATATGGCGTGAGTCTTGCGCAAGTCTTCTGTTACTAATATACAGTAGCGAGGCTTTTATGATCTGTGTTTGTGTTCTTATGTCAATACATCGTAAATTAATTTATATTGTGCCATATTGTTTCTCGGTTAATGCCCAATTGTTAGTTAATAAACAAATCGTTAATCAATCATCCATCTATATTTCAATATCTATCTATTCCTTTGCTAGGCATTGAATATTCTTTGGCTAAGTTTTCAATTTACTATTTTCAACGCTTAAATCTTTCTCTAAAAACACTTTTTTCTTGATTAATAATGTGGCTTTAAAACCAAAGGTCGCTGTTAGCAATTGGTTAGCAATGTCTCTTAAAACTCATACAGCTATTTAAAATATTTTCTTCTCTACAAAGTTTATAAAATATACCAAGGGATAGGACAACATTTCCTATACTTTTACGTGTCTTAGCTTTATATTCTTTTAAGCATAAATAATTCATAATTATTACTGACGTTTTGAACGATAAAATACATGTGTAGTTGAAATATTACTTAAGTCCTTACTTTGTGGTAATTTGATGTTATTTGTCAATCAAATGGATCGATGTTTCCAGCTCAGAGCTGATGGAAATTATATGATGGAAAAAGATTTGGTTTTCTTTATTTGCCATTTGATCAACGCTTGGCCACGATCTTACCTCATGGTAAGTGACGATGTGGCCAACACTAGCGCGCGTTGCATGTATTGTCAACGACGCCCCTGGACCACACCACTGCGGTGTCGTTTACAATTTTTAAGGTAACCACACCAATGGCGACTAATGATGTGTAAAGTCTTTAAAACAAATCGTTATAAAGATATCATATGTTTCATGTTGTGATCTTACGAATGATAAAGAATTGATATCAAAGAATGCATACATAAGTTTTGGATTAGGACTTCATTACGGTGGTGTGGTTACCTTAAAATATTTTAAACGACACCACTGTGGTGTGGTTCAGTGGTATCGTTGACAATACATGGTGTGTTGGTCTGGAAGGTGACTATTCACCCTCGATTTAGACACCCAGATTGAAGCTTTGTGTGAATATAGACGTTGGCAGGTTTCGAATTTTAAACGGAAAATAACGCGATTACCATCAATGGCGAATATTACCGATGATATCAAACATGGAGGTGTTTGATTCAGACTTCAGAAGTAAGTTTGTTTGTTCAGGGATAGTTGAAGGGTCACTCTTTCCCGTGGGATAATTTCCACGCAGACGAAGTCGCGGTCAAATTCTATTTCTCAATTGTACTGCAAAGGTAATCTCTGTTCCCACTAGTTATATATTTGAAGTTACATGGATGTCACTAGTTGGACGGATTTATTCTAAGTATCGTGGACTACTAGCTCAGTTAGGTAGAGCGTCAGTCCTTGAACAATAGAGGTCTGGGTTCGATCCTGGCTCGTACCAATGAGTTCCAATTTGTTATTTGGAATTTATGTACGAATCGTGAGGAAACCTGCGCACTCCTGAAAAGAAATTTAAAGGTTTGTGTGTATTCTACCAATCCGCACTGGGCCCGCGTGGTGGACCATGGCTCATAAACTCCCTGTAGGAGAGTTGGCCAGAGCCCCTGCAGTGGGGACATAAATAGTCTGTTGATAGTGATGAAAACCAAGCAACTAGTTGATTTTACACAAAATTCTTACTGACAAATTTACTTTCATCAGCATTTTGGAAGACTCAACCGATCCTGTTAAAAATGAAAAAAAATATATATATATATTTATAAGCTACTTTTTTCCACGAATTCATCTGCTTAGACATAGAAATAATATCACGGGTAGGTACCTTAATCCGCCGTGATATATTTTTTTTAAATAGGCTAAAGACATGCCAAGTTTCTTCACGAATAGTTAACAGTAACAAATGTAAAAACAACAGAGCACACTGTATTTAGTGTGTTTGCTATAAAATAAAAAGAAATATTGAGAGCGCCATTGAACGGATTATGTCGCGGAGAAGGGGCCAAAGTCTGCTACCGTTGTACTCTCCGATTCGGTGGTAATGGAGAAGTTCCTGCTTATCCTCTCGATACGCTTCACCACATCAGCTAGGTTGTTCTCTGCGGCAGTCAGGTCTTTCCTTAAGCCTGTGGACAAAGGTATTGTCATAAAACCAGAGCAACTTGTTAATTTTCCACAAAATTCACACTGGCAACATTGTGTGCAGAATAATTTTTGGCTTAGAACACGTCCGTTAGATTCCACTTTTGTTAGAAATCGATTTGTTCGGCGCAGTGGAAACACTGAGGGCAAAATACCTCGGAACGAGTTCGCTACCAGAGTCCAGATGCCTTCAACAATATGAACAACCTGTTGGGCTTTTTTGTAATATACGGTTTATTTATTTCTTAAAAGATTACTACTAATCACTTACAAGAAATAATTGAACTTAAACATGTAGTAAATATATGCGCGAACATAAACACAGTGAAGGTAAATCTAAAATTTTTTTTAAAAATTTTAAAAAAAAAAATCGCTAAAAACAAACGTATCACGTACATAAAAAATCTAATGAAAAAACCTACAAAACCATATTTAAAATATAATGTTAAAAATCCGTTCAAACCTTATTGAAAATTTGTAAAATTTTATTACAATTCCTTCACTAATTAATCGAAAGGAACTTCGTTCCATCCGGGTGTCCCTTGACACCTCTCAAGTTTTTTTCCTTATTCCCCTTTTATAACACCCATGGTATGCCATGGGGTGACCTTATTCTTAATTCGACCAATAATATATGTAAGAAATTAGTCTATGTATTTCTTACACACATGTAATTTATGAACATTGTTTATTAACGCATACTAGGTTGAGAATTCGAGTTAGAAAAAAACGATTGATAAGAGCGAAATGGTCACACTGATCTGGGAAACAAACCTCACTGGGATTTTCGATTAGTCTTTTACGAAACCCCTGGGAAGAAATAAGATAGATTTATTCCGACCGAAACCATATGGTTCTTATTTTCGAATTGAATAAAGCGAATACTTCATTTCAGATAAGATTAGGGAAAAGTGCCAAGCAAGTTTCGTCGTTTCCAACTTTGCTAGTAACAGAAAAACGGGTACTGAGTGAATTACTTTCGAGACACAGTTAAATCCTATAAAAAAAAACTTGAGAGGTGTCAAGGGACACCCGGATGGAACGAAGTTCCTTTCGATTAATTAGTGAAGGAATTGTAATAAAATTTTACAAATTTTCAATAAGGTTTGAACGGATTTTTAACATTATATTTTAAATATGGTTTTGTAGGTTTTTCATTAGATTTTTTATGTACGTGATACGTTTTGTTTTTAGCGACATCTGTCATTGAGTAGCGGCAACTAATCAGAGCCATCTGTCGTCACATAGCTGTACTGTTGGTATCGTCTTACTACTACGTACGTCGTACTAACAGATGACGCTAACTTACTATAGCAAAAAGTGTCGGTGACAACTTTTCGTAAGAATTTTTTCCGTCTAGCCCCCTTTCACAACGCGCGATAAGGAACTTCGTTCCAAAATTCCGCTTATTTTTTGACTTAGCTCATTAGTGCTATATGTGTCTTGGTGTTGCACTCAACTTAAGAATCGCCTGAACTAATCTTGATGAAATTTGACACGTAAATAGCCTATGGCATGGGAATTGACATATGATACTTTTTGATTCCATAAAGAATTCTTGTGGGAAATTTTCAAAGTCAAGCCGTAGTTCAAAACTTGTCAGCTTGTAGTTTTAGTACCTGTTACAACATTCTGGAGCAACAACATAGATTCTATTTTGTTGTCGAGATTCTCGAACTTAATTTTGATCACATCCCTCGACTTCTCAGTTTCTTGAATCTGCTTGTTCACCCTTGAAGTGATGGCCTTTAGCAATTCCTTGATCTTCCTGTCCACCGCGGGATCTTCGATCTCTGGTGTCTTCACGGCAACCGTATTAGTCGCTAGAGATCGGAATTTTACTTTGTTGACAAGCGACCGGGGTCTATAAGCCCTTTTGTATATTCTTTTGTAATATGCGTCTGTCATATTACTTCGCTGTACAGTAGCAATTTTGATCAGTAAGAGAATATACACATGTTTAAAAAGTTAAAGCTTAGCAGTAAGTATTCAATACTTTGTAATTTAAAATTAGATTTCACCAATAATTTTAATTATATATTTTATGGTTTTTGTGCGTTTAACAAGAAGTCAGTAAGTTTACAATGAAAATTTTACTTAGGGTTCCGTAACCAAAGGGTACCCAGCGGGACCCATAACTATGCCTCCACTGTCCGTCCATCCGTCTATCATAAGGCTGTATATTTTTTGGCATTTTTTATAATAGGTGACACTTGATCACAGAATGGTATTAATATAACCGCTATACAAAACTAAAAAAAATAAATCAAGTCCCCTTTTAAGAAACTTCTTTCTTTTGTAACTCTTTGTTACTCTTTTGTAAAAAAAATCGGACTATAAGGAGTCTTAGGCAGTACTCTACAATCCGACAAATTCGATAGTTCGACACTGCCCTGCAAAATGATTGTCGGACTACCGGGGGTCCACTGTATTTGTTAAATATTTTACTGTGGCACGGAACCCTCATGTGAGAGGTCGATTCGCACTTGGACATTTTTTTTTACAATTAACTGTCAGTTTTTATAACAAAGAGAATTTAACTGTACTACGTAAATGAGGTTGCATTACGTTAAATAGACCAAATAAGTATGAGGCTGAATGTTAATACGGAATGAAAAGTAGCCTGTGTCCTTTTTCATCCTTTTAGTTATACCAACGTCCTTGGTTATACCACTACTACCTATACAAAAATTAAGTCATTCTGACCCTCAACAGCCTGACAAACAAAACACAAACATTCGCATTCCTGACATCTAACGGTTGCTCTTGCCACCTCTTGTGAACGTCGCTGATGAGCTTCGCGTACCATGCATTAGCTAGTTAGTTAGTTCCAGAGGTACCCGAGAGATGGCAGTAATTTAAAAAATTAAGTGATTGCGAATCTGTTACGACAACAAAGGACAAAGAAACAAACAAACTCAAATTAGAATTGCATTTTTGGAAGTATTTTGTTTGTACTAAATCAATTTTTTTGGTACTAAGTGGAGTGGCTCGAGACCGGTCACTGTGGCATACCATGAAGGAGGCTGATGATGATGATGAAGTGGAGAATGTCAAATGTCATTTCATTGACGCCATCTTTATGTTTTGGTTTGGTTTTGGTTTGATGTTACCTAATTTTTGCGTGTTTTTAACTACACCAAAATATTATAAAATTAACATTTAAACCACTTTTACTTGTTTTAGGCGATTAAAAATTTTGGGTGTACATTAGGCCACCACATGGATTCGCGGCACCTTTTTAGAGTTTCCCACAAGAAATCCATCCTGTCTTAACTGAATAAGTAACTGAAACATAACAAGCTCGATAGAAACTTTGAGATTATCATAATATTTTTGTTTTGTCTTCAACTGATTTCCTTCAGATTTCGTAAACTACAAGAAAGTTCATGAACAATATTGACAAGCTCCATTGTTTATTTGCAAGGTTTTAGATAATCAGAAACTCGTACCAATTTATCAGTTAATTTTGAAGTTCTAATTGTTATATATAAAGTTGAAAAGGAAAAGTTGTTAAGGAGTTGAGTACACTTGATCTTTATTTTATTTGATACTGTAACTTTGAGTGCTCAAATCGATAATAATATTATAAATATGAGAGTACAACGGTGGGCCAACGCGACTTGTTTCACACTGACATAAATTAAATATTAATACTGCATAACACTGACACATAAAACAATAGACAGCAATATATAATTAAAGACAATATTACGCTCGGCGCGAAGTGTCACTTGATTTTTTGTAAACGGATAGTTGAAGGTCTGGACAAGGATTTAAGCTACTTTTTATCCAGAAAACGCAAGTGGTTTCCGTGGGATATTTTCCGAAGTCCATAGAGACGAAGACGCGGACAAAAGCTAGTAAGTAATATATAAACATAAGAGAAGCCGCTGTAGTCTCGGCTTTAGTATTAGATACCTAGGTGTTGTAAAAGAAGCTATCAGTTAAAGCCAATGATTGAAGAATATGAATATCAATAGCATTTTAGATAATCCGAAGACGTAGTGATTTGTGTGGAAGGTTCAACAGTGGCCTTTGTCTGTTGCTGATGCGATATTCATTGGCAACAATAACTTGGTAATGTAGGTAACCTATTATTAAAGAAGTCAAATAACAGTGCGATGTTCATGTGCATATTTGATGTCAGGATTCACAATTCTTATTGCCTCCTTTGGAGTGACAACTCACAATTTTCAACCGACGTAAAAAAAGAGGTTCTCATTTCGACTGTAGGTTTTTACGAATCGATTTTGTTGATTCTTTTTTTATTTGGTAGAACATACTTTAGAGGGTGTCGCATATAGTATTTATCGATTTTTTTTAAACAAGGAAACCCAAATATAGTAAACATTTATGTAACTGTAAATGTAACAGTGGTGAACATTTTATGGGACGAATGTTGTAGACTTTTAGGTCAGTTGAAGTCAGTTTCTAGTTCTTTTTGAACACGTTATTTAGATAAAACAAAACCAATGCCTGAAGGCCGCGATGATCTAGTACCATATGAACAGCGAAATATTTTCTGGGGATCTATTATAGAGTAGTATGACTTATTTACATTTTGTATTTACAACTTGTAATCGCAAATAATATCTGAAAGCTAAGAAGTGCTGAAAGAGGAGAATGAGAAATAAAAGCGTAAACTGAAGCCATTTTAACACACCATTCTCCATTCACATCGTACAAATGCAAATTAAATAGTCTAAACGTGGCGCTCAAACTGTGTGGTATTTACGAAACGAGAACACAATGAAACGGTCATCTTGAAAGGGATCTATTCATAAAACTCTTGAAAAAAAACCCACGCAAAAAGTTCACTTAAAAACAATAATTTTGTTCTGCATTTGTCTGGACAAAGGGCGACAAAAACGTTTTGGGCCAAAAGATTTTTTCTACCCTCGTCAAGGCTACAAAAAGGTCTAACAGGTTGGGATGGTTTCGAGATAAATTTATATTTGATGAAGTGCAAAAGTCGGGTGTAGTCTTCAAGAATGACATTTTTTGTGTAAAATTTGTGATTTGGGCACAAAGCACAATGCGTCGCTGACGCAGTCATGCATGGAAGGTTGGCACACATGGGCGCAATATGTCCTTTGTGCTTTGTGAATTGGGTTTAACGAATATTGCTGGTGTGAAATCCTTTACAAGTGTCGTAGATGACTGATTAAATTTATATCCATTTGAAAGATTTCCCACGACATTAAGAATCGTATATTTCACCAACTCAGCATGATTTTATCCGTCCAAAAAAGTGTTTTCACTTCACCAACCAAGAAAAGTGGCATTTGGTGCTTGATACAGTGGGAAAAGCTGCCTTTTGCTTTCTAGATAAAGAAGCCCAATTACAATGCAATTTATATATATGCGATATATATTTATAATATATGAGTAACTTGGAGTTGAAGGGATTACTTTTAATTTACATAAAAAGGAGCGATAATGAATTAACAATCATCTCCACCCCACGTGATTCCCTCCTCCACGGATTGTGCCTGGACAAGTATTTTTACTTTATACTGTGCCATACTCAACACCTCCTTTCTCGTGCCAAACGAACACCACAGCTAGCAATATCAATTGTTTTCTCTCAGAGACAACGTGATGTCACCATTATGCCCATCAACGATTATACCAAAGGACACCAAAGGCCGTTCTAAGCAGGTCTTGATGAAGTTCAACAGTGGATTTAAAACGATGATGTTGCTTTAGTTTGCTATCTTGATTCAAGACGACGCCAACAATACGTATAGAAGGTAAATACTCGTATTATAATGTCGCCTATCTGTAGCGGCACTCCCTCTTGGCTCTTGGTGTTCGGTTTTATTGTCATTCCTTGTCGCCAGCCTTTGATGACTATTGAAAACCGTCACAAAATAAATGATACACTAAACAGATAGCTAACATGCAGATATGTATCTAGTTTAGAGTACATTCAATACGTCGGCAAAGATGTATAAATTTGAGACAACGTATTCGGTTTATTTGACAAGTTTTTGAATATTTAATTCATTTGCTATCTTCCATCGAAGATCAATGGTTGAGGTTGGTTGAGCTTTCTGAGAATAATGATTTTAAACCTACTTCCGGCAATAATTAACTAGAGACGAATGCATTCACCGCATGAGTAAATCGGGCTTATCCGATTTCTGCAGAGGAAAGTTTTAGTATGCTGTATATGTAATTGAGTATATGTTTATATTTATTTTTGGTTAAAAAATGGGCTTGCGTTTGAGTACATGTAATTAAGGATTATATACACATTTTAAGTTCGTGTTTTATGTTAGTGCATTGCACCGTGAATGTAATTTGAGCGCCGCTGTTCACTATTTTAAAAAAAAAACTTCTTACATTTTGGAATAATAGCGTGTTTTCTATTTCTGTTAAAATATAATTTTAGTTTTTTGGTTGCACAGAGTTTCAAGTCTGTACAGTATCTCTGTTTGACTAATCTGTGTCGTTACCGAGAACGAATACAGGTATAGCCCCCAAGGTATATTATAATAGATTTTTTGGTGGTGTAATAGCCCGCACTCGAGTTTCTATTCAGGTAAGTTTATTGCACGCTCTTCACAGGCCTTTCAAAGCTTAGCGCCACCTCACAGGACTATAGAATTGAAGTTTTTTTTTCTACAAAACGTAATTTTCGTAGTACGATGGTTGACAGGTCCACGGGATTCGCTTAGTTTGCAGACACAGGTAGTAGTTTTTTTGACAAACGAAAAAAGAGGGTCTTTCCCAGGCGCTGTGTTAAAAAAACTGCTTTGAGATATAACTAGTTTTCAGGATTAATTTGTAAGTTATTAGTTGTGTACGTAGCAGTGATACATAAAATACTTATTAATAAAAATGTACTGAACTCGAGATCTCGGTTAATGTTATGTAGAGATGAGAGATATGTATGTATCTATATTTCAGCATTCAACAAATCTCTCCTCCGAGAAGGTTGTACTTTTTGTGTATAGTGGCTGTATGTATATTTTTCTTATGAAAAAGGAAAACTAACCTTTTTTTTAGATATAAAATATATTTAAAAGCCAAGCGTGGTGGTAATACGTCAAATCTCCTCAACAGAAGCTCTCTCGTAGCGGTGATATATGTGGGAGGGGCATGTTAAGCACAAGTGATATTTAAATGAAGTTAGGATGATAAGAATTTTATATTATACTGTAATTTATACTAAATCACGAAATCAATGATTTTTTTTCTTTAATTGTTTAAAAGTAAAATCATCTACGACTTTTGTATTATTTCTTACAAAGATCACGATAGAATAGAACACAGATGTATATGGTAGAGACAGAAATAGCCCTAAAAAGAATTATCGCAGTAGACCTAATCAAGAAGGAATTTCATAAACACAGCTCAAGAATTTTAATAAATTCGACTCGCACGCCTCACGTAGTAGTTTACGGAACATTCCGAGATAGTAATTTGACACCACTTTACCGTAGAGTCACAAAAAAAATGTAAATAATGTTGATGGCGCGCTCCAGGAGTGGACTTTTTTCAATCTCCTCTTTTTTGGTGTTGATCGGTTGTAACCCTTGATATATAAATATATTGAGTATGCTACTAAGCACGCCTGATGTAAGTAAGCCTTTCGATAGCATAAGTGGATACAATCTTCAAGGTGACTCTGCTATACTTGGGTACACGGTGAAAACGTAACATTTTTCACGTGAAATTCAGAGTCGTAGTGGATCGTAGTATGTATGTAATATAGAGGTATGTTTAGAGCATTGGTGTGGACATTTGTTTTTCTTTCGAGATTTTTCTATCGTCAAATATGTGTCAAGTATTGAATGGTTCGTATGTAACTGGAAAAGAAATGATATGACATATTTGTGGATACGATATCCTCTTTCTTCATTAGGGACATAACTAAGCTTTCAGCAGATCACAAGCAAGACATATTAATGCACTTGATAGAATGAATGTTGAAGGAATGTTAAGAAACTTCCATTTTCCAAAATTCCCATTCTTCCATTCCTCTCCAAAGTCCTTGAGCACATTGTCCACAAGCAGCTAGCGAACTACCTTACTTTAAATAGTTTACTTTCTCCTTTCCAATCTGGTTTTCGCCCTGGTCATAGTACTGTCACTGCTCTTCTCAAAGTCACTGATGACATCCGTTTTGCGATGGAAAACAGATCGCTAACGGTGCTCATACTTCTCGACTTCAGCAGCGCTTTTAACTCTGTTGACTTTGATGTTCTCCTCGCTATTCTTCGTTCTCTCAACGTTTCCTCTTCGGTAACCAACTGGTTTAGTTCATATCTCCGTGGTCGCTCGCAACGTGTTCGCACTGAGGAGTCTGTCTCCGATTGGTGTGACCTAACTGCGGGTGTACCCCAAGGTGGTGTTCTCTCTCCTCTTCTATTTTCGATCTTCATAAACACGGTAACTCCGTTGCTTTCCTCTAACTTCCATCTCTATGCTGATGATTTGCAACTTTATCGCCATTTCACTGTTTCTGATTACGTCAACACAATCGCTGAAATAAATGCCGATTTGCTAAGAATTAGTTCCTGGGCCGAATCTCACGGGCTATTAGTTAATCCAAATAAGTCACAAGCCATGATTATCGGGAGTAGATACATGTGCAACTCACTTGACCTATCCCTTGTCCCCCCTGTGCTGTACAACGATACTCCAATTGCTTTCACTCAGACAGCTAAAAATCTAGGTGTCTTCCTTAGCTGCAATCTTTCTTGGGTGGAGCATGTCAATGAGATCAGCAAGAAAATTCACTTTGCTGTTCACTCTCTCAAGCGCTTTCAATGGTTCCTACCATTGAAAACTAAGATTTCTCTAGCCCAAACATTATTGCTCCCTATTCTTGACTATGCTGATTCTTGCTTCTTGGACGTCACCGAAGAGCTATTAAACAAACTTGAGCGACTTCAGAATCTTTGCTTACGCTTCATCTTCGGGTTGCGAAAATATGACCACGTGTCAGTTTTTCGCGCTCAGCTCAAGTGGCTCCCTATCCGCCTTCGTAGAAATGCTCATATCCTTTCCCTTCTGTACAATATCCTAAATAACCCTTCTTATCCTAGCTACCTAAGTGAGCGATTTACATACACGCATCCTGTTGACCAACCTTGTCGAGCTCACATTAGGACAATCCTATCCATCCCTTCCCATCACTCCGATTTCTTTTCCTACTCATTCACGGTTCATGCAGCCAGATTGTGGAACTCGTTGCCTCACACTGTACGCGACAGCAAAACTGTTTCCGCCTTTAAGAAAAACGTCAAGGAACATTTTCTATCACTATAAGATTATATATATTTATAGTATGTAAAGTATGTATGTATTATTATTGATATATATTAGTTTGTTTTGTATATCGTATTTATGTAATCGTTTATTATATTTATCATATCGTACACGCCTAACTGCCCTCCTTTCTTCAATATTTCTCCTTAACCTAGGACTGCTGTAAGAAATTTCTTTTAGAAATAAGCTGTTCCTTTTGTATATATTTTTTCTGTTTTGTGTTATGTAAATATTTTCTGTGTACAATAAACTGTTTAAATAAAAAATAAAATAAAATAAAAAACTTTATAGCGTTAATAAGAGGCAGCAGAAAACTGTGTTTTGCTTTCGGTAGCCTGATACATAAATTTATAAAATTTGAGAAAGTTGAGTTGATCCACGGGGCTCGACAGTTCACTGTCACTGTCACATAGGGACGATGGCTCAGCTCAGACAATAGCACAAGGTACTTGTGGCAGTGGCACATTGTGTAATGTATATCAATGATTGTATTGGGATGGCAGCCACGAAAGATCGTCAATAAAACGTGGTATAAAATGTCCTCTCAGTTATTCCATTGTCCGTCACTGGGCCGCGAGATTAGACGCCGGCGAGAAGTAAAATTAGAACCACGATGTTATTTTTAATAAAATTGTTGACATGTTTTTCTTGCTACTGGAATAGACACTGTGACATTATTATAGCACATGTGCTGCGAATGTTGTTGTTTTTCTGGCACCGAAATTGTGGAACAATTTACGGTTTCTTTACAAAATATCATAGACACATGCCAAATTAAATAATATACATGCTATTCAAAACCACTTCGCGTGGTTTAATTAATATTTTTTTGATCTAAAAGCCAGTATATAGCTGCTACATAACATCAGATACATTTTCTCAGTTTCATGAGTGTCACTGGATTATATTCGTACAACAAATCCAACATGGCCGCATACGAGTACCATTGATGAGCTTATTACGCGCACGCATTATCACTCCTTCAAGATATGATGAACATAGACGTAACTATCCGACGTTTATATTAATTAGGCACTTGAAGTTAAAGTTATTTATAAAATTAATTTCGCTGAACCTATGACAAAAGACTATGAATATCTAGAAACAAAGTACTAACATTTACATTATATATAAAACAACTAAGGCTCTTACAAGATTAGTCGCAGGCGCTTCTATTCTCGTCCAAGAACACAACGTGCATTCCTTATTGAACGAAATAGCTTGTGAAGCAAGTACGACATGGCTTTTCACTCAGCCAGGTATCAGTTAGACTGATGGTTCGTTGAGCATAGTCTACTTACTGCATACAAACCTGCCACTCTTAATACCTTGTCCAAGAGACAATGTTTCCTCTTAGTATAATGGGTATAGCATGTCCTATGCGGTATAACAGAGTCAAAAGACCACGTTGCGAATGTTTGCTTATCAACTCAGCATTTTTTGTCGAGTTTAAAATATTCAGTTGATAATTAAATATTTTTATTTCCTGCCTATTCCTCTTCCTTTGTTCCCTAATTCGACCTACTGTTAACGCTTAATTCGCACAGAATGCGGGCATAATTTTAAAAAAATATTGTTTTAACATAGCTGGCTTTGATACGTTACCTACAATTACCTACGTTACCTATCATTAACATACAACTTTATTTTTAGCTACAATAGCCGTTATGCGGCTAATTTTATGTTAATGATACTTATTTCCCGAAATTAGATGAGTAATTCACAAAGCCAGTTGAAAGCCAGCCATTTGAAAAGATAATGGAAATGAAAAGAAATTTAAGTAGGAAATTGTTCATTGCTGTTACGGCGTCAATACACACACCGACTCCTTTATTTTCTGATCTCTTTGCCAGTTCATGAGCCGTCAGTCACCGACCGAAACAGACAATGTTCCGGGCCCACTCGGCGCCACCTCACCGCTGTTACAACATCTACGTCACTGCGGGACATTGTCTCGTTCGAGATATGAGTAAACAAACAAGGTATGTTCTAATAAATTTTAAACTGTAAGAAAGCAAAGTTAAGGTTTTGTTTATCGCTAGTATGACAAATGGCAAAAATGGCTAGCATGGCAAAAAGTGACGAAAAAAATGAAGGCGCCGCTCACTGTCAGTCAAACCTTATGTATGTGACATCTAATCTAACACTACATATGTTACTCATAACTTTAGTTCTGTTTGTAAACTTTTTGTCCGGTTCGGTAAATTTTAATAAATAAAGCACCTTTACCTAGGTATGCACCTAGTTAGGTGACGTCACCGCATATGTAATAGGGCCGACGCTGTCAACTCAAGAGTGTCATTGGTTATGTGACGTCGCCGCATAACCAATATGGCCGACGCTGTCAACTCATGAGTGTCACTGGTTATGTGAAGTCGCCGCATAACCAATATGGCCGACGCTGTCAACTCAAGAGTGTCACTGGTTAGGTGACGTCGCCGCATAACGAATATGGCCGACGCTGTCAACTCATGAGTGTCACTGGTTAGGTGACGTCGCCGCATAACCAATATGGCCGACGCTGTCAACTCATGAGTGTCACTGGTTAGGTGACGTCGCCGCATAACCAATATGGCCGACACTGTCAACTCAAGAGTGTCACTGGTTAGGTGACGTCGCCGCATAACCAATATGGCCGACACTGTCAACTCAAGAGTGTCACTGGTTAGGTGACGTCGCCGCGTAACCAATATGGCCGACGCTGTCAACTCATGAGTGTCACTGGTTAGGTGACGTCGCCGTATAACCAATATGGCCGACGCTGTCAACTCATGAGTGTCACTGGTTAGGTGACGTCGCCGCATAACCAATATGGCCGACACTGTCAACTCAAGAGTGTCACTGGTTAGGTGACGTCGCCGCATAACCAATATGGCCGACACTGTCAACTCAAGAGTGTCACTGGTTAGGTGACGTCGCCGCGTAACCAATATGGCCGACGCTGTCAACTCATGAGTGTCACTGGTTAGGTGACGTCGCCGTATAACCAATATGGCCGACGCTGTCAACTCAAGAGTGTCACTGGTTAGGTGACGTCGCCGCATAACCAATATGGCCGACGCTGTCAACTCAAGAGTGTCACTGGTTAGGTGACGTCGCCGCATAACCAATATGGCCGACGCTGTCAACTCAAGAGTGTCACTGGTTAGGTGACGTCGCCGCATAACCAATATGGCCGACGCTGTCAGCTCAAGAGTGTCACTGGTTAGGTGACGTCGCCGCATAACCAATATGGCCGACGCTGTCAACTCAAGAGTGTCACTGGTTAGGTGACGTCGCCGCATAACCAATATGGCCGACGCTGTCAACTCACTGCGACGTTTGATTGAAATAGTTTTTTTTAAATACGCTTGTCATGTCACATGAAACATTTCCCATTGTCTTCAGCGTTATGTTGCGTCAATCTAAAACAACTATAGCCTCATTAACTTAGGCTCTGGATAAGTATTGAGCATGTTCAATCCAAGCGCCTTATTGACATTAATATGTATTTATAATCTCATGATGTGATGGTTAAGTACAACTAAATAACATTTACCTTTACTCAATAATACAAGCTAAACGTATCAACTCATGGTGTAGGGAAAAGTTGTGTAAAAACATATGACGCTGACTGTACCCAGTGTGTAAACAGATCTGTAGTAGCTATACGTAACAGCTGAGCACAGGTAACAGGTTGAAATTCGATTAGAATCGAGTACATGAAGTAATTGTGTTGTGGTTGTATCTGAAGGCGTTGAGACGTGATCCTATTTGTGTAGTGGCGTGTTGCTGGCGCATTGGACGGACAATGCGCGTTAATTCTCGACGTAAAAGCTCTAATTGGTCGTTTTTCCTCAGAGGCCGGTGGCCAATGAAGTCAAAAACTTTTAGACACGCCCTTTACAAATAGCTAATTTAGGAAGTGGTGAGAGCTAGCTCTGTAATATTGTTAGACCTGAAGTCTGCAGTACGTTACGAGTGCATCGATATTTACTCATTCTAAATTTGAATATTTTATCGTTCGCAGTGTTTTCACTTGGGCTTCATCATAATCACCTGATGGTAAGTGACGCTGACGATATAGGGTAGAAACATGCTCACTCAGGAGACCTGAGTTAATGGCTAATGACCTGCTATCAACGCTGTTGATTGGTGTTAGATGTAAATAGCATGGTGGTAGCTAGACAGGGGGGCATAGAAACCACCATCACTATGCAGAAGTCCAACTACCTCGTGAGGGTGGAGCAGCTGAAGCCACGCCACGCCACATCATTCAAGTCGTTCGTGGTTCGAGTCCCAACCTGCAAGCTGCAGACCTTCATGAGGGCTGACTTCTGGCCGAAGGGCGTGGTGTACCGTCACTTCCAAGGGAGGGTAGCGAGTGGCACCACCAGAGCGGCACGAACGTGCCTTATTAAATAAGAGTAGAATATAGGTTTCAGAATATGATGATAGTGTGTAATGGTTTATATTAATTTGTTGTATTGTATATATAATTATGGGTCTTAGTTGCCTGAAATAAATGAATATATGAAATGAAATAGAAAAGTTACCTCCCCTCCTAATAGCAACTTAATAATGGCCGTTAAAATATATGTTTTCAAAATAGCTATTGAACTCTACGCTTTCATTCTAGGTAGCATTAGGCTATAAATGTGTGGATCATTAGAATTTCACCATAAGTAAGACTATCTGACAGCGAAAAATATTTTTTTCGGAGTCAGTAAAATTCGTCTCGACCTATAAGGCATCAGTTAACGCCGTTGGTTTAGAATCTAAACTTTATATGAAAGCGTACCTGTCTAAATACTTCAATAGTAATCTTATAACAACAAAAAAGCTACAAATCAATTTTAAATCCTACTAATATTATAAGTGTGAAAGTTTGGATGTTTAGATGTTTGTGACGCTTTCACGGAAAAACTACTGAATGGATTTGAATGAAACTTTATAATAATATAGCTTATACATCAGAATAACATATAGGCTATAGTTTATAAAGACATATTGTGTAAATTGTACAAAATCACACTTATAATATTAGTGGGATTACATGGGCAATTTGGGCATAACAAAAACGCGTTGCCTAGCAACCGACCATAGAATATGTAATTCGTATATACAAACTTTCGCGTTTATAATATTAGTGTGAAAACTATTTGTATGTCAGATATTGAAATTTCTTTTGTTTCTTTAAACTATTAGCCTACGTAACAGAATAAACACTATTTTGTACCTTATGCTGGAAATGGAGATAGATGCCTTCTATGCCTATCGAACAAGTAGAATAAATCCTGAAGTACACGCGGACAAAGTCGCGGGCGGAAGCTAGTATAATATAATGTTCTGAAATTATTCGAGCGTATCTCAAATTTCAACATCTAGAATGGTTGAGCTAAATTTATCATCAGGCCTACAAAAAAAAGGAGTAGTAAATCTGTCCCTGACACGCCATGTGTTTGAGGTGTGCTGTGCTCTTCGTTGCGTTGTAGCAAGTCTATTGTTTTTGAGTCAAAGCTGGCGATGCCGAGGACGGATGGACGTAGAGCAAAAAGTGGGTCCGTCGCGGAATGCGCGCGGTTGAATAACCAGCCGTCTGCCGGCAGTCGCTCACTATACGTAGCGAGCGAGGGATGCATGTTGAACTGATTCATTGATACATAACTCTTATCAATAATGTGGCAATTAGGATGCAGCGACAACACACTACTTTGGACACGGAACACAATTATAAATGTAGGGCACGTGCCCTCGCACTCACCAAACATACGCTAATTGAAGCTTATGCAACGGATAGTTCTTTCAAAGGCATATATGATTTATTTTTAAAAGCACAATATTTAAATTAATTTTGTTGATTGTGTACTTCTCCTTCAAGTTACACAAAAGTTGTTATCACAATTTACAAGCCATTTCAGAACTCATGATAATCCCGTTAATTTGATGATCATTACGTTAGATTTTAAAATGGATAACACTACAATTGTAAAGTACAAAAGTATATGGTGGCCTTCCGAAATAAACTCTCCGTGTTATATTTTTTTAAAAATTTTGACAATCTCCATTTTAATTTCTATCTCGGAATGACATGTTTTTAATGAAAGGTTTTAGAATTTTCAATGATGTTTAGTAATCCGGCTAAAATTACAACACATTTAGCTCTCTGCTTCACACAGCCCTGACTCAGTTCAGTGGTAACTGCATCATTCATCGCGCGTCCCATCCCTACAAACAAAGAGCTCATTGCGTAAAAATACGTTATACTATATACCTACGAGCGGCATATCATCGTGATTTATTTTCCGTGGCACTGCGCACTCGCCGCGGGAGTGGACTTATTTACGTTGGCCACTCGTTTTTTTTCCTCGGATTATCGGAGCTGCGCCAAGAATGTCGAAATCATTCAGGCCAGTAAGTGGGCAGAGGAATCCGCCATTCATATAGCCGATGCCACAGGAATAACGTCGTTCCACTCTTCTCTGGACTCAAGTCTGTTTAGGGTTCACTGACTCTACGAGGACGGACACCGAAACGTGTTATTAAAGCTGGTTTATAATTATCACCGCAGACACTAATGATAAATGGTAGAATAAATTAATAAGTAGCTGAGGGACGCCGCTATCAAAAAATATTCGACCCTGAAAAAAAAAAGAATCGCCTACAACCGTTTCATTGTAGTAACAAATGAAATGATAAACAGCGATAGATAGATACATACAAGAAGATAAGACATTATATAGTTATTATATTAACTACGATTTTCATTATTATTAAAGATATTTACTAACAGGAAACTTGAGACTTTTTCAAAAGTTTCCAGAAAAAATGTTAATTTACTTGAACACATATAATTAATCATTCCTAGAGTCCTAAACCTCATTTGTTTTCAACATCTTAAAAAATATATATTAAACTAGCTTCCGCCCGCGACTTTGTCCGCGTGTCCTGCAGGATTTATTCTACTTGTTCGATAGGCATAGATGGCATCTATCTCCATTTCCAGCATAAGGTACAAAATAGTGTTTATTTTGTTACGTAGGCTAATAGTTTAAAGAAACAAAAGAAATTTCAATATCTGACGTAGTACATTCAAATAGTCTTCACACTAATATTATAAACGCAAAAGTTTGTATATACGAATTACATATTCTATGGTCGGTTGCTAGGCAACGCGTTTTTGTTATGCCCAAATTGCCCATGTAATCCCACTAATATTATAAGTGTGATTTTGTACAATTTACACAATATGTCTTTATAAATTATAGCCTATATGTTATTCTGATGTATAAGCTATATTATTGTAGAGTTTCATTCAAATCCATTCAGTAGTTTTTCCGTGAAAGCGTCACAAACATCCAAACATCTAACCATCCAAACATCTAAACATCGAAACACTTATAATATTAGTAGGATATTATAAATGTTAAGTGATATACATTACTGCACTGCTTTAAGTGACATGAGGTATGATGTAAAAACAAAAATATACAAACAAACATTGAACTGTTTTAAACTTTTTTTTGGCAGAGCACAAGGTTACGTTTCCACTTCTTATTGAACGTGGTGTCATGTTCAGTGTACAGAACCACTGACTCACAAACGTAACACTGACGTAAACTGAAACAGTTCCGTAACCTTGGGCGAGGTATTTAAACATCAACGGACATAAATCGTCGCGATACTGCTCGAGTTTTAAACGACACTCGGAAAAATCAATGAAAAGCGTCCGAAATAACTCCTCACTGTGGAATGGCGAAATCTTTTCAAAACATCAAGGTATGAATTCGAAAGTAGGTAGACATACGATAGTGAGTTCGACAGCGTTAAACAAACAAGAGGTGATAATTTCAATATTGATCGTTCGTATAAGCTCCAGTGCTTAAATACGTTACGGCTACTGGCCACACGCACTAGCACTACTATAGTGTCAGTCCGTTTGTACACACGCGCGCATCAAATACGCACACAGCACGATGAGTTCACACACCGTGAGTGTACAATTTTGTTGAGTGAGTGAGTGAATTCGCAGAACCCCTCAGATAAGAGAAACACCGAGTATTGCATGACACTCCTTGCTTACACAAGGCGATGTAAATGAGAAACCTCGAGGATTATTTTTGGATATCAAGGGTTATGCTAATATTTAAATGGTTTGTGAGCCATTTACGCATGTCAAGTTTTTTGTTGTTGTGATATTTATAATCTTTTCCCCTATTGTGAGTCGTAGTGATTCTTGGGACCAATGGGACAGTATATATACATACTCACGTAGGGAAATGGAGAAAAACCCCTTATATATTTGTTGACGTTTATATTAGCTTTTATATAAACACGTGTAAAGGCACGGAAATCTTTGAAAATCGGGTTTCTTTTCAAAATTAGACTTGGTTCCGAAAATCTTCTGAAAAAAAAGAACCCATATAATCTTACTCTCTGTATGACTATCACAACTGCTTATATCAGCTATTACTAACTAACTAGTGCTACTCTTAGGTGCTTACTTAGCTTACTTACTTAGGTAATAATTTTTATTTTATAAGGGGGCCAAAAGAATCGGGCCGTCGTAATTTCAATGTGGTGCCACATAATCAAGGGAGTATCATATGTAAGAGCTTTATTTGTATATTTTAAGACAGTTTTTTATTTATTATCTTTGCAGCAAAGTTTTTGACTTATCATGAAACATGTGGGTAAAAATATCATTCTATCTCCGCAGTTTACAATGTAAACGAAACGAAAAACCAATCAATATGAAACTATGTACACTACTGTCACTTTAAATATTTTCTATAAATCTCACCTGTCGGTAAGTGCGCTTCTCAAGCTAATAAGGCGCTGACTCTGCTACCTTTCATAACATAACTCAACAGTGCTGCTGTTAGCTGTTATTTTTCAAGCAATGAAAATAACTCAAACGAAACCTGTATTTTATTCCAACGTAAACTTAAATTAGGATTATGTTTCTTCGGTGAAATAAGATAACATTAATTTTCTCACAGATGTATACTATTTTAAAGCTTTTACAGTTAATTGATGTAATGAAGCCATTTTAATTAACCAAAATCCTCTTTGAGATGGTTTCCGAAGAGATTTATTAAACTATTGAGAAATCGGAAGCTCACGGGATTCAATTTCCTCCGGGTTGTTTCTCGTATATTTGCGTCCCCACTCAAAAAATATTTCAGGCTCAACTAGATACATTTATACTAGCTCCAATAAAGTTTAACTTGTTCAAGCATGAAAACATTGCACGCGGATTGTAGGCGCAACTAACACGTATTTATGTACATTCTCATGAGAATCTGGAAGAGATCGCTCTTAGCGATAAGGCCGCCTTCATGTACACTCGAGTACAAAAATATGTATCCACTTTTGTACCATGTCACAGTCACCCTTGCTCGTTCCTATGTAGTGTGTTTGAGGAAATGTCAACTAAAGGTGAATGTTACATGACATGGTTCAAAAGTGAATACATATTTTTGTACCTGTAAAGTGAAGTTTATGTACCTGTGTTTAGTTGGCGCGTGTTGTGTTAAATTCATTTGTATGTGATTTTAAAACATAAACTAGGCCAAAATAACGTCAATACCTAGGCAATAGATCTGCTAAGCTACGCTGTGTACATATGCACGGCCCAATCTGAATCAAACCAAATAACCGCCATTTATCACTGCAGGCGAGTACTTACAAAACAACAATGCGTGTAGGTGTGTACGCTTGGTACTTGAGTCTGTAGTACGCAGCACAATGCTATTATGCCACGGGGCACGAGAGTACGGGCGCGGCTGCGCTTGCGCAGGTCATTATCCTTTGCCGCAGGAGACTTGAAATGGTAGTTAGTACCTTAGATTATACCCGGCTATGTTTGTCTTCGTAGTGAAACCAAACAAAACTGTTTCATACGAATTATACATACTTAGTAATTTTATATTGTACGAAGACTTGTCCGCAACTATGGCTGCGTGGACTTCAGTTCAGTTCACTTCATAATCACTAGTTATGAATTTGATGTGCTAAGAGGTATTATACAAACAAATAAACAAACTTACCTATTGACTGATGATATACGAACTACATATATAATGCTGTGGGCAATTATGTAATGGGAATGCACATTGTATATTATTTCCGTGTATTATTGTTACTAGTTCCTATGATATATCTATGTATATCTCTAGGTTACTTGAATGCCAAATTTTATCAAGATATAGTATTCTCACGCTATGTTTACCCCTCTGAAGTTAGATCTCCACAATTACAAACATATACAGACGGAATTTGTGTGTTATTTTCGATAATAAATAACTATCTCTAGATAACATAAAACAATAGGACATTTCTTTCCACCCGCTAACTTGCTTTGCCTCCCACTTGTACGTTAATAATTGATACTTCGCGGTCTTTTGTGGCTAACTTCAGAGGGGCAATCTAATTGTGCGAGTACTATAGATTGAGCTGTGCTGAGTCATGGAAAGGGAAGAAAGACAGAAATACTGATGAACACTTTCAATTTTATAATATTATGTGATCACACAGATTGATAATAATTTATTTTAAAAACTACTGCGGGCGCCATTGCTGTACCAACACCGGCGATGACATGTCTGACAAACACACTGACAAAATATGATTCAGATGTATAGAATGTGTTGAAATGGTTGAGGAGATGACTCAACGAGTTTGCGAAGTCTTTAAATTTAGGTTGCGACATTGACGGGTGAAATGAAAGTGTTAAACTCTAGTTAAGATGTGAAAAATAATAATATTGCCTTATTTTGTGTGATAATATGTACATAAAGTACATTAAATAATCAATATATGCGAGGTCAGCGTATGCTGGAAATGTATAGCTTGATGTGTAGCCGTGTGTACATTATATTGCCATTTAAGAAAGCAGCATCTAACTTTACAGCTGCTGCTAAAATTTATGATCTTATATGTATTTGTTTATTTTATTAAGATGTTCACGGTCAAAGTGAAATTTAAAAACACTTTTAAAATCTAAATATAAGTTTGTCTTGAAGACTAGATGATGGCATATACCCTGAAATGTAGTCGAATCCGCTTCAGAGTTTGCTAAGATTTTTTTAAGTTATCTAGAAACTACATCTTATTTATTAGTACAGTTAGTTTAGCCATTGGAATTGTCGTTCAGAATCCTTCAAAATAAATACACAGTTTTACAAATCTCGCCACATGACTCACCCAGAAGCATTAAGACAGTGAGGCTTTGGATCCGTTACCAATCATGACCGGACTGAATAGTGCTATTAATAATGTTTGTGGTGGCAGACTTAGGTTTAATGGTACTAGCTAACCAAGCGTACCACCCCTACCACCAAACAAACCGAGTATCACACTAAAGAATCAAACCTGTGACATCTAGATTGTAAGACTGCGTTGCCACTGAGCTACAGAGGTGGTAGTAAACTTGACTTCCACTGTTGATGCGGGATTACAGGAGGCGGTAAACTTTTTGGCAGTTGACTCCACAGTTTCTTAGGCTAGGTTTGTTTAGAAAAACAAATTGAGCCACTGCAATTAAGCACAGTATCAAATCCACTGGATTTAGCACCAAAATACTGTAGAAAAACTAGTAAAACCACGTTAATAATTGTTAGTATAGAGTCAGATTGGGTTATAAAATGTGATGTGGTAGGTATCTAAAGAGCCGGAGCCCGAATTGTGGAATTAATTGGCGCTGTCAAGGCTGCGGGGTCGACGTCCTTGCGTCGGTGCGCAGGCGCTGCGGCAGTAACCTCGAGAACGAGCCTGGTTCTAGGGTCGCCACTTGCGGTACCTACACAGTACACACACATCCAACGTCCAACAGTTCCCTAACATATTACTTTCGTCATTGGTCAAGAAGTGGCTACACAACACAGAATCACAATCAGGAGGTAATGAGTTCGGTTTGCTTGGTGGTGATCACATTTTTACTGTCTGCTAAGATACCACCATGTCAGTTGCTACAATTTTTTTAAATTCAAATCTGGAATTACATGTAACTTTACAAAGTAATCAGATATCTTCAGCATCAAAAATAGCTATTAAATATCTGTGTTACTCGTACATATGAGGTTCGGCATTCTTGCTCGCTGGCCACTTTCTATTAATATTTTCTTTTGTATTTAGAATAACATTTGATTTGTTTTTGTTTTTATTTTCTTATAAAAAATTACCTTCTCGTTGTTGGTTTTATGTAAATGTTTTTAATAATGCCTTTAAAACGTGTAAAAAATTAACATTTTATATAACATTTATCTGTATAGAAGAACCTGTCAGCATGTCAGTTTTAAAATCCTTGAATAGCTACTCTAATAGTGTTTCTTATACTTGAATTTCGCACTAAAACCTACTTCCCACCCTTCTTCGTAATCTTCTTATAGTATATACTTCTAGATAATAGACGCTATTATAAAGTTTCTAGCCAAGTCGGAACCTCACATCAAAAACAAGATTGAGCGAAAACATACGTTTGCTTTCAACTCTTTAGAGTTCCATGGGCCAGAACTAAAAGAATTGTACTTGGATGCTACAAAATAACGAAGGGAAATCCCATTTGGACGCCTCAATCCTATGTTCCTAGAAAACTTCGAGAAAAAGGTTGATTACCACCTCCAAGACTCTTTGGGGCGTATAAGGTAAATAAACATAGAAGGGTGTGTGTTTGAAGTAATACCCAATATCGTCTATTTTAAAATAAGTAGAAGTCAATTTTAGCACCTATAAATGTAAATTTACTATGTAAATCGTGTTTTTATTTATTGTTAAGCATATTTTTTTCTACATACATTATCTTCTTCTGTAATATATACTTTTTGTTTTGTTTATGTACATGTATGTAGGTCTACTTTCAGTATATTTATTTTTTGAAAGCTCCAGTGTGAGTGCCGGGAGAAATCTCTTGTTAGGGATTGGCAACTCTAATTGTACAATTTTAGATACAATTGTCTTTGTAATTATTATTTTTATATGTACAATTATTACTTTTTGTATCTTCGTTGTTATATGTTAGTTTAAAAAAATGTTTATTATAAGTTAATGAAATGAAAACTAAAACAAAATATGAAATAAAAAATTCATCACACATCATTAGGTGCACAAATATTTTATTAATAAATATCTCTAGATATGACATACATAAAACAAGCTCTCTTTTTTCGCAAGCATACATTACAGATTTATTTTTATTAACGAATGTGTACGTGCAACCCTAGCAGTTGTCCGAACCATGGCTACCGAGCTACGCTGCGCCGGCCGCTGCGCCCGCGCCGACGCTGTGCGATAATAATGAGCCTTGTAAAAAATTCGAAATCCACCCTGACTCAATATTTCACTTAAATTCGTGTAGCCGTTGAAAGTTTTCAAATTATTTACTACACCCGTTAAATATTACACATAAATACATATTTGTATATTAAGCTCACCAAGTTTTTTCACTGTTATATGTAAATGAACTTGAAAACTCTTTAAAATTATAAAAGAAATTTGACTCGATGTATGAATGTATTCGTATATTGGGATCAATCAGACAGCGTAGCGTATTCCTGTTGTGTTTGTATTCAAATTAAGGGTTTAAAAGATTTTGCCGTAGTGACTGGTCACCAGCTAGTGTTTTTTTCTTCTTCAAGTAGGCGACATACAATTCTGCTGATGCATATAGACAGAGGAAAAAATGTACTGAAACACAGAGGCCTAAAGTGTCACTTTTCCCAGGTATTTCGAAGTAAAGATGGACATAATAACTACTACAAACTTGATTAAAAATTAACTTCGCGTGTTTTTTCGCATCGATTTGTCTACACATACAGTACCCAGAGTTCTGCAGAGAACAAAAGCCGCAATGAAACTCCACAACTATCGCATTTTTTCAGAGTTATTTTAATCCTGTATTATTATCATGTCTTGCTCGGTAGCGCCCGCGCGTAAGCCCCATCGCACTTAATGATCATTAACGAGGCTATTTTAAAAACTGTCGGTCGCTTGCTCCACTTTGATTAGCTCTGCTATTATTATAACTAATTGTCTACGGGAATTCGCGCAAAATGCTTCCATACAAAATATCTTTTTGTTTTCAAATCAAATCAAATCAAATCTGTTTATTTGCAGTCATGTACATAGAGTCATTACAATATTATTCGGATCTATATACATGAACCCTGTCAGGGCATAGCAAAATAAATATGTCAAATTTTATACAATAATAGTAGATGTCAAATTTTTTACAAAAATAATAATAAATAAATGTCAAATTTTATACAATAATAGTTCAATGTCAAGTTTTATACAATAATAATTCCATGTCAAATTTTATACTACAATCTAAAATAAGCATAGTCAAACTTTATACATTTTTATCGTCCATAAATTCCTTAATTGTATAATATGACTTTCTAATGTTTTACAATGGAATAGATAACTTTAATAAATAGCTTCAGTTTTAGTGTAGCTTTAGCAAGGGTTTTTAAAACTTGAGGCTCCTGGGTGACACATTACGCCTTTCTTACGTATTGCCAATTACCGTCAGATTAGATGCCAAGTGCAAACTCATACCACCTCATAAATGCAAAATTAATTTCAAACTTGACATATATTTGTTTTTAAAGATAGCTGTATTTGTTTACAAAGAACCAAAAGACCAAGGTAAAGGTCCTGACACATTTCTCATAGCTAATGACGTCTAGTAACTATATCTTGTCAATTTACTACATAATCGAGGAAAGCTAAACTTAAATACTGTCAAAAGATTACTAAACTGGTCTATTGTAGTCTCAGTTAAATCCGGGTTGCAGGCTACGACTGACAATCGTTGACAAATGGATTTTAGCATGCCTAATAACAATCTAGGTAAACAGAATACCTAGCTGGTTGCATCACAGTATTTCAGCAATGCTTTACGTAACCGAGATTTTTATTTTTAATGAATCTGAAAGATGATTTGTCGAATCTACTCGTAGCAAACAGCGGGTGGTTGAAAAAAGTTTCATGATTTAATGATTTGGATTTTTAACTCTTTTAATGTGCAGTGCGCTGTGAAGCCTAGAGCGTAAAGCTGATTTTTTATTAATGCAATACTTTTAAAATTTGTTTCTAATTTTTTTTTATTTTTATTGCAAATAAAAAAACGTTATTTTATGTTTGTAATAAAAAAGTATTTATTGACACAAAAATGATGAAACTAAATAACCTAAATATTGTATACTCTGAGGGTATATATGGACGACGTAAAGGAACGACAAACATACAAACTCACTTTCACGTTTATAATATCATTATGGATTATTTATTTTATATGAATTTTTCAATTTTCAATTAGCGTGGTCATTATGAAAATTACCCTACTACTACCGATACTAATGAAAAATTAACCGTGGTAAGATCTATCCATACATATACTATATAGTTACATACTATACGCATCCCACGGTCAAGTGTGAATCAGGGGGACAACAAGCGAATGCGATTATCGCGTCCCCCCAAGGGAACATCGCAGAGAGGGCCACGAGTTTAAAAAATTACATTCGTAGCGTGTCCGTAGATTTGGTTTTAGTCTCAGGCGCATATAAACCGATAGTGTGGGCAGAACGAGGTGTACTGTGCGACCTGTTTGAACAAAACTCATGGAGCCTTATTTGGACATCTACTACTTGGCACTCGAGCGCAGTATGAGAGAATAAGGTCATATCGCTTCATTTAGAGATGCCTTCGACGTTTCATATATATTTGAGAAGGTTTCGTCGCGAAATCGTGCATGGGGAAATTTAGTTTTTATTTTGATTGCAAAAACAGATATTAGCGTATCTTTATATTTTCATCATCAACATCTGCGAAAGGTCTTACTATCATGTCATGAATTAATTTACTGGTCTGCTCATGCCTCTACCTGACCATGAATAATTGTACTGCCTTAGTGATAATTGCCAATAAATGTTCCAAATTTCCAGAGGTTTGACAATGTATTCAGTTAGGGATTAAATTCGTACAGATTGTGTGCAGCCGTGTGGTCTCAGCTTTAGGTGGTATACTCATCGTTGCAAAGGTGACGTGCAGCAATGTCTTCTTATGTATTGGCGACATCTTATTGCGATAGCAAATGTATGAATTAATTTATGAGTGTCTTTCAGATGCCGGCAATTGCAGCTGACAATGTTATAATTTCAAATCCTGATAAAATCTGAAATCCTGAAAAAAATTAAATAAAAATAGTTATGAAATGAAACGGTAAACATTAACACTAATGTAAAAAAAAACTACTAATGACAAAATGACGTAAAATGGTGTCATAAAATAAAATTGAACATTTTCTTTGTCTAATAAACACGAAACACATAAAATTCGAAATTTATTGTACTAAAGTAAAAACTTTGCTTTAAATAATCAAATTGAAAACTTTTTATAGTCTTTTTTGCGTGGAGCCGTGGCGTGATCGAAAATATTTCAACAGCCCAGCGCTGAAGGCACACTCCCACGCAATCTCTCTCGCGTGATCGCACCCTCGGATATGAGGCTTCATGAGTTGATGCACAACTCCCATCCCATGGGAATCTGCAATCATTAACCTCCGTTACACATTCCATCAAAATACGCTACGTAACCTGTTATAGTAAAATATACCGATTTGATCAATTTGGGACGTTCATTATGGACCTACATAAAATCTTATGACAAAATTATACAACAATCGAGCTTCTAGCTCTATAAAATGAACGTAGCTAGAGTTTAATTCAGTCGCATCTAATAAGAAATAAGTAAGGATTTACAGACTGCAAAAAATCGTAAACACTCGGACGCCATTCTTTGAATCGCTTTTATTACAGCTCGAGTTCATGTTTTCTTTTTCACTTCAATGAAAATCATACGTAGGTTTGTGAAAAAACGGACATTCCTTTGTGTCGTGAAAGAAATGCGCTCCCGTAAAATGAGCGGCAGGAATTCAACTGCGCTTATAAAAGGATTGCAGACGTGCGAAACAGTAAAAAGCTTTTCAAGTAATTGGGTTCAATTAAGTCTTCGAGTATACCTAGAACGTTCAACGCGTCTGATAATAATTCGTACATACAAAGTCCCTGACTGATAGACATTGAAACAATTGAAAATTGGGCGATCAATTGCTTTAATGATGTACTAACAATAAAGTAAGAAATGTATGTATATACCACGCGGGTGACCTACTAGAGATAGCTCTTAACAGGACACGTTGGACCTCAGGCAATAAACAATCCAAACACTATTTGAGTCTTACTTGGCACTAAAGAGTGATTTAGCGCACTGAAGTAATTAAAAAGCGGCCAAGTGCGAGTTCAGTTTAGAAAAAAAATGATATTAGAAACCTCAATATCATTTCCGCTCCCCCAATTTTCTTCTTCTATATTTGTGTGAAAATCTTAATGCGGTTTACAGAATACATCTACTTACCAAGTTTCAACAGTATAGTTCTTATAGTTTCGAAAAAAAGTGTCTGTGACATACGGACGGACAGACAGACATGACGAATCCATAAGAGTTCCGTTTTGTGCCATTTGGCTACGGAACCCTAAAAATCATTATCATACACACAAATTGAATCACAATAAGATGGATTGGCCAAAAGCTCGTAATTATGTTTCTGGCATCGAAATACATTGAGAAACTAGTACTCGTATGATTGTTTTGTTTACTCAGTAACAAACAGTAACAACAGTATCCAGAACTGGTAGCGTAACACCAGTTCTCTATAAGTACAGTATTTTCATCAATCAGAGTAATATTAAATACGAACGTGAGTGTCTACATCTTGACACTATCAAAACAATTGTGATAAAATTTGTCACGCATGTAGCCGTGGCTTGCAGAAGGAAAAAGTGTACTTTTTATCGCGGTAAAGTTTTACCGTGGTATAATTTCTATAGGCCACGTGGACGAGGTTGTGAGAAATTGTACCGTGATTTATACTAAAAATTCTATTCTAATAAAAGAGACCGTAGTAACGCTCTGCGTAAACACGAAAAATTTAAAGAATTTCAAGGAATAAAAAGTGCTGATAAGAACCTAATTACCGGAGGATCGACAGACAGCGAAGCTCTCAGGTTTATCTTTAGTAAAATTTACGATGGCGTCTACAAAATGAGCTTTAATTTTTATATCGGTTAGTTGAGCGAAGGAATGCGTTCGTGACCGGTCAGAAGGCTTCCCACGGGCCGCCCCGAGTCGATTTTTTTTTCTTTCATTTTGTTGCAGAGTGCCAGTATTATCGAAATAATATATCTCGTCACAACCGGGTTCAGAGGTTGAATGAGTCAGACTTGGTCGTGCCGTCTCATCCATCAGCCTGTTTCTTATATTCGTTTTTCTTTGACAGCTGGTGTAGCTTCATTGTGACGTTATGCAACGTTTTGGATCGATTTTCTGTGCACACACATTTACCTGACAAACTTTTATTCATTTTATTGCTTCTAATACGGAGACTCTTGTGCTTCTGAAAAAAAGAAGGTTCTGTTTATAGGCAACTATTTCAATGTAAAGAACTACAGTGTTAATAGAACAGAAGATAACATCGCCAAGACTGAATCATCATCATCATCAGCCGGGAAACGTCCACTGCTGGACATAGGCCTCCCTCATGGCACGCCACATCGACCGGTCCCGAGCCACCTGCATCCAGCGACTCCCCGCGACTCTAACCAGGTTGTCGGTCCATCTAGTAGGAGGACGGCCTGGTAGACGTTTCCCGGTACGTGGTCGCCACTCGAGAACCTTTACTCCCCACCGGTTATCGGTTCTTCGAGCGATATGGCCTGCCCATTGCCACTTCAGCTCACTAACTCGTCGAGCTATGTCGGTGACTGACTGACTATGACAAGACTGAATACATAGAAAGAAACAGTATTTTCAACAGGTACCGCTGCTAGAAGGACAGTAATAGATTTCCTCACACGGTTGAATGTGTGCGGAAATCTATTAGGGCTATCACATGCTATCACACACAGAGAAAGAGATGTGTATGTGGGATCCTTCTCTTTCTCACACCTATACCTTGAGTCTATTTTCCTTACAATTAAATAGAGCCTTGGGGTTTCGAGGTGAATACGCAACAAAAATTACTAATCTTGTTATTCAACTAAACACAACACGGCAACGCTTCTATCTCTAGCTAGCAAGCAGCAAGCACCGTCACAGGCCGGACACTTCAAACAAATGTCGTGTTATTGGTTCCTAATACCATACATCGAACGTATGACGTTTGTATACATGCTCATGTGTGAGTGAGGTTTCTGGAGGTAGTTCCATGGCACCGTCTCATCCTAAATACACCAACCAAGTTATTTACAGTTTGCTTCGACACATTATTTATTTGCGCACTTCACATTTGTTTACCATAAGCGCCACATTGGTTTCCTAAAAATACAAAGTTAACGGTTCAATGAAGACGGATGAAGACAAACGTCCGCCATTACATCGCCGTGTTATGATACATTATCGAGATAAGCGAGCCCACACGCGTATTAAATTACGCAATAATACTGAATCGATTACGGCATATAAGGCGTATTCTATTGAATCGTTCGCAAAAAACAAACATACGCGAATAATTCATGTGTATAAAGCCTTACATTGAATGCTTTCGAACGAACAATCGTACGCATCGAATGCCATTTTCAAATACTTCTTTTTCTCATTTCTCGGTTTCCTTTCCTGGCGTAGTGCCACATGTTTTATTGAACGCCAGTTCATTGATATTGCTCGCTCGTTCAGCCGGTGGGTGAGTGGCCACTTATTTGAGCCATAAAAGGCCTAGCCTTGGCCATATGGGGAAGCCGCCGCCATGCTGCGCATGCATTCATGCGCGAGCGCGTATCAGATCGACGAGTTACAAAATGACCCGACAGCGGAATATCTTGTTCAAGATAAATATTGTAACTTTGTATACTTTACGTGGCTGTTAAATGTATGTTGCAATACTGTGGCCCACACTGCACGATTTCTGGGAACTGGGAATGATTCAAAAGGGATGCCTGGTTGGTCGCTTGTCGCTTCGATTACACTCAATGCTCAAATGACTAAAATATTTATTGATACATAATATTACAGAGAAAGAATTAATCTACAAGTTATGACACTTTCCCCGAATGTATTGAGCCAAGTTCTGACTGAAAGTCTTATACACTTATAATTTTAAAAGGCCATTATTAAATAACAGTGATTCAGTTCAGATTTTTGTATATTTTAGTTTAGTTTATTTGTACAAAACAAAATGCATGAAACAGGTAATATTTGACGTTGAAAACAAAGATGGAGTCAATAAAATGACATTTGACACTGTCACTTAGAATTCTCTCAAAAAGAACACTCACTCAAAAAGAATGATTTTGTACAATTAAGATAAATGAAAAATATATAGTATTTAATATACATATTTAGATTACTACATGATTTATTAAATAGTGTACAAGCGCAAGCCGAATTTGACAAAACATCTCTTTTAAGATATGGATTTCTTAAGGCACCCACTGTTAGAACTGGACTAAATTAAAATGGGACCACACGGGAAACATCAGCTATCACCCAGTCGAAAGTTATGAGCTAACAAACATTTAAAAAAACATACCCGTCGAATTGAGAAGCTCACCCTTTTTTGAAGTTGGTTGAAAACAAAATTTTATGAGACATATGTCAAGTGACATGTCAGTGACAAGACATATGGAAAGGTGTAAAACTAGACACACAATAAAACGTAGAGATTACTTGCACACACAATTTCCACAGCTACACAATTTCCGAAATAGTTCATGATGAAATTCATGACGTCATATTTGCCATGGCGGAACATCGTGTTGTTTAACATGAATGTCGAAATGTTTCATTTCTTTTATTCAGTATTTATTATCATTACAGTACATCCAAACATAATAATATTGACATAAAAGTGGTAACACAAAACTAGACGCAAAAATAGAAGGTAATTAAATAAATTAAATTTTATAAGTATGCCGCCAAACAGCAGTGCTAATTGCACTGTACTGCAGTGATCCGGTATGAGAGATAACACAGGCAGGTCTCATTAGCTTGAGACTTAAGGGTGAGCACGATTGCCACCCCACGGCCTTATCGTCACACACCATCAGGCAAACATCACACATATTTTAGAAAACTAAACCAACGATTAGTTATGTTGCTAGTCCCAGCTCTAGGTACCAAAAGTGGTACATACTTCTATCTGCTAAACCGCTGTTCTCTGTCACACTGCGTTAGAACCAATTGTCGTATTTATGGTATGTATATAATAGGTACACTCGAATACAAAATATACTCGTATGTTGAACCATGTCTCATTCGGTCTCGCTTGTTTCTTGTTATATGTAGTTCTCTGTACTAAGTAGCGTGTTGAGGAAAATGACAATTAAAGGTGAATGTGACATGGTTCAATAGTGTAAACATATTTTTGTACTCGAGTGTACCAATTTTTGAACCATATCACATTGACCTTTAATTGGTATTTCTCGCCACATACACAGGAACAAGCTAGAGTGAATGTGGCATTGTTCAAAAGAGGATGCTTATTTTTGTACTCGAGTGTACAAAGAATAATAATACAACAAAAGAAGCTAAAGAGCAGATAGTAACGAGTTGCCAATCCACACACTATTCCCTCAGATTCATATTGCAGAGGAATATAGTTACAGTTACCGAGAATTGTTATAAATAAACGTTTGCTTGAGCTGATATGACATATCATGTTATGTCAGTATGCACTGTTCTATGTTACTGTATACCGCTGCGATTGTTAAGTTGAAAATATCATTTTGGAATAATATTTGACACTGTAAAATCTTATTAATATATCTAGCCTTTGGTGGCCTATGCCTCTAAACAGCTATATGTTTATTGGAACGATAAGTAGGAGATTCAGATATTTATTTCAGTGCCCTGATAAGTTGTTAATATAATCAGGACTCTGAGTAATCGTTTTATTTTTTTGTTATTCTAGAAAACTGACCTTCGGCGCTGTTTAAGAATACTATTAAACCAGTATGTTTTTGTATGTACGTATGTGTTACCAATCGTGGCCATTTGACAAATAATAATAGAAACGGCCAAGAATATGTCGGGCCACTGCTAGTATAGGGTTCGGTACACATATGTTGATTGACTACGAGTATTGCTCGTTAACTTCTAAAGCCTACTAAGCTATGATGGTTTTCCTTTTAACTTCGTTATTTCACACTACTACAGTGAATAAGTAAACATTGGAGAAAAATGCAGCTAAATTAGTTTCTTCTTCCCCTAAAAAACCGCATGTGACACATACCTTTACATATGTCTTTAAAAACCACTCACAATAAAAGCAAGATAAAAGTAAACATACAGTAAACGAAAATTGTTGGAAAATATGTTAAAATACAGTGCTGAGTGAAACGCTCGGTGAGGCACGACTCATGTTGAATGTGTAACATTCCATCTTCCTTCAATTTATCTCGAGGATGCTTTGCGAGTCCGGTTGAGGCACGGTTCCAGCACCTTATCTGTAAAGCAAATAGAGGCGTTTGGGGTAGCGATTTTAAAGTTGTTCTTTTATTCCTTGTGGCTGCAGTACACTCAGCATCAAGGAAAAATCTATCGCATGTTTCATCATATAAATAACCACTAGCGTTTATATCACTTATATATATAACCCATGATTGATCAGTCTTCAATGGCATATACGTTGAATGTACACTAGTTAATCAAATTAACAATAATTGACGCGTTCAAAAAGAACTAAAAACCGACTTCAATTGCCTTAAAATGTTCACCCTTAGAGGTACAATGACCTGGGTACATATTAGGTTTTGTTGATTTTCTCAAAGAGCGATATCAATTATAATAATCAATTTCGATTATATTGCACCACCTCTGAAGTATTCTCTACCAAACAAACAAAAAAGAATCATCAAAATCGGTTCACAATTGGCGGAATGATTGCGTCTCATACATACAAAAACATACAGTGGAATCGAGAACCTCCTTCATTTTTGAAGTCGGTTGAAAAGCGTACTGTCTGTAATATAGATGGCCGAAAATAAAATTATATCTTACGTCTCTTACAATCATATCCCTGCAAATCACTTCGCAGCGATGTTTTCATATACTGGAGATTATGCGTAGACAAAATTTGATGTTTGATTACGATCCCAACAAAGCGTGACATAAGACTAATTATTTTGGGAAAACTTCAATTTTTCTGCAAAATAACCAAACTATTATATTCACCAAATTGTTAATTTGGCGCATTATTAACGCATGATGAATTTACCAAAAAATATGCACCTGTTTGAGTCACTAATTACCCCAAATGCAGGCACATTGAACGTCGGGTTATTAAATTATGCAAAGGTTGCATTGTTGTGCAGAAGCTCCGTTTCAGGCAGTTAATTAAAAAAGCTTTATCTCTCTGTATTTTCGCCGTAAATATAAGCCGGGGAAAGAATTTAATGTTCTCTTTGTTTTGCGCTTCTAGCTAGTTTATAAGCTTTTTTAATTTCGCGTTAATATCTTTTAAAACTTCTCATTAATTAAAAACAACGGTGCTTGCAGGTGTTGCGAATTATAAAAAAGTTCTCTGGAATCCGGGGCGCTACTGCTCAACGTTGAATTCAACCCAAAAAAACACCGAAACAAATTTCGAAAAAAGCTAGTCCGAGTGAAGAAAATGCTTTGTCCAGCAACTTTCCCGGTATTCAAAGAACAAACTATTGTGTTTACATTTACTTAAAACGATCAAAAGCGTCGATGCGCTGTGTGGTGGGCTATGATGCGCTAGCTATAAGAAGACAGTCCAGCCTGAATTCTAGCTAACGTCGAATATACCACAACTGGCATTAGTGTGATTCTAAGAATTTGTCCACCAAACAAGTTATGGAGCGGAGGAGCGAGACAACTTAGCCTTTTGACAGCTCGTATACACAGACACACATCGAAGAACACAACACGCCTGAATGCTCGCACACACGTACCGTGGAAGCCCGGCAACAGAGCGGAGGCTGTGCACACGAGCCCGTGCGCATGTGTGGGTCCGTGTAGTATAGCGTGGGTGGTGTACATACACAGAGCTTTCACAGAGCAGCCTTGGCCGCGAGACACGTGCGTCACTAGGGCGGTGCCCTGCGGCGACACTGCATGTCGATGTTGCTGTTTGTTCATAACATTGCACCGGTGGATAACAAAAGTTGTGTTGACAGTGTGGGCAGAATATTTTCTACACTACTTGGATTGAAGCTAACTTTAAACAAATTTTAAATTATGTAATTATATTACTAGCCGATCCGGCAAACGTTGTTATGACAAATTATCAAAGAAATCAAAAGAGAAATAATAAAAACTGGAAGGTGGTGGTAGGAGAATGAAAAATACTTTATGACCTATTTTTATGCCTACCATTTCATAAAAATCGGTTCAACCGTTTCGGAGGAGCGTGTGACACGAGATTTTTATATATCCTACTAATATTATAAGTGTGAAAGTTTAGATGTTTAGATGTTTGAATGTTTGTGACGCTTTCACGGAAAAACTACTGAATGGATTTGAATGAAACTTTACAATAATATAGCTTATAAATCAGAATAACATATAGGCTATAATTTATAAAGACATATTGTGTAAATTGTACAAAATCACACTTATAATATTAGTGGGATTACATGGGCAATTTGGGCATAGCAAAAACGCGTTGCCTAGCAACCGACCATAGAATATTTAATTCGTATATACAAACTTTCGCGTTTATAATATTAGTCTGAAGACTATTTGAATGTACTACGTCAGATATTGAAATTTCTTTTGTTTCTTTAAACTATTAGCCTACGTAACAGAATAAACACTATTTTGTACCTTATGCTGGAAATGGAGATAGATGCCTTCTATGCCTATCGAACAAGTAGAATAAATCCTGAAGTACACGCGGACAAAGTCGCGGACGGAAGCTAGTTGGGTAATAACTTGGGTAATAGGGTTCATTTTAATGTAAATTCATAACTCGTTATCAACATAAGAGAAAAAAAACTTTTAAAAACATATAGATTTTATTACATAACGTGGCAGTCGCTGATAATACACCACGCACTTTGTCCAGACCTATTATGAAGATGAGAAATTAAGCTCAGCTCAAAATACATTAGCCTTGGAGGTTTAATATATTGCGACCTCTCTGAAACAGTCCAAGACCTAAGTATACTATATACTCACCAGGTCCCAAAGAAAAATACCGCATTGCATTAAAGTATGTCAAGGAGATTCTGAAGACCACCAATTTAAGTAAAATATATTGCACCTGATGAAAACGGAATTTTTCTCTTAAACTGGGCGATTATTGTAATGAATATGTACTCGTATATACCTGCAACAATACATGTATACAATGCCCGGAATTTATATATTTTATTTAGAAATATTGACCACTAGTTCTGCTTACAACAACATTTTTATGTGGGCGGCACGAACAAAATATGTTTTAGACTGACAGATCAACCTGAATCTAACTGTTTACTGATCTTTGTATATGACGGACAAGAAGCAAATAGTATTTGCGTAAGAAACATAATATTAAGTATAGCCATACCCTGTAGGTTATTTTATTTGATGTTGTAGAAATTATTGGACGTCGACATAAAAAAATATTCATATCGTACATAAAATTTTATACTTTATACTTTCCCACGTAGAAGCTGGTTCTTTATTTGTTCCTAAACTATATTAATTTTTTGAACCATGTAACTTTTTGAATCAAGTTTATCGACAACTTCTCAGAATGAGGTTTACCCCATCACTACCGGGTGGAGGGTAGTCCTCCCCGTCTTGCATCTCGCTCTATCAGCTGAGCGACACGTGCATGCATACTACCCAGTCTAGTGTAGACACTACGGTCAGCCCCGGGCCTCCGCTATTGTTTTATTTGTATTCACGGAAATCTTTGAATACTTATAGAATTGCCCAAATACTCTTCACTATTTTTACTTGAGAACTTATTAGATCAAAGGTGAGTAAGTTCCTGTCCTACAACCTTATCATTATAACTATGACAAATATACTGACTTACTTATATCACAACAATATTACAAATATGCATTGATATATACTTGGCTAATTAGGACTGTTTGTTGTTCTTTATTTTTCAGTTTGAAATTCAGTAACTCCACTACAAGTTTGCAAACAACACTACAGAAATCATTTCTAAGAGTTAATAGAACCTAGAGAACAGTATTACTATCGATTTAAAATTAGGTAAGTGTATCTACGCAACGCATTGAGAATGACGTCATATTTTTAAGATAGGTGGAAGTTCAGTTCAATTATACTGACATTTTTGTGTACAGTTAAAAAACGTTGAGATGAATTGGTAAAGAAAATGATGGGGTGTGCAATATACAAGTATCTTACAATAAATTATACCCCAAACGTAGTTTTCCTCGCCATTTTTACCATAACAATCATAGCACACAGATCACTGCTACGACTTCGTGTGAGAGAATACGCTATGATCACTAATTTTGGTAGACGGGTGGTGATTGCAGTGTAGAAGTTGGCGGCGGCGTTGGTAAATAAATCTTGCTGACAATCTACTGGAAGTTTTCCGAAGCTGTAATGAACGAAAACAACAAGAAAATAGGGCAATTCGTACAAGCACCGCTATTCACAAAAACCTGGTAACAGTACTTGGCAACGTCACGAAGGAGGTAAGCACTTCTATTGTCCGATTATTTGTAATTTCGTGTTTGTATTGCATCGTTTACTTCGATCACTCACACACGGCTGAGCAAACACTACAAGACACGGGAATCATGGCCCTCGGATAGAATAGTTTATATATATATATAGAATAGATAACTAAGAACTGCGACTCTGTAAATACAAAGTAGGTGTATTCGATATGTACGTATTAAACTGATATAAATTCAATAATATTGTATTAATATTTTTTATCTCTTTAAAATTTTGAGTCATTCTTTGTGTGTGTGTGTGTGTGGCTGGCTGTGGCTGGTCTTTCAGAAAGCTTGCATGTGGCACAAGTCCAACATGTAAAAGCTCGAGACTTCAATCTAAAAAGGGTGGTGATGTAGGTAGGGCTATCCTCCTGGCGTGGACCGTTAGACAATATTATGGCGACTCTTATGGAATATTATGGCAGACGGTGGCTGTACACTCAATGAATCATCATCATCAGCCGTGAAATGTTCGGTTATGATCAACACGAGCAGGTTACCAGAATTAATTCTTTTTTATCATTCTAGATATACTCGTATTTTACGGATCTTTGTCAAAAAAACGACAATCCTATTGAACCCCTACATGGCTCACTTAGTTACTTATAAACTTGGTCTCCATCATGCGTTCCTTTTTGATAAGTGAAAAACGAACTTTTCTCTGTCCCTCTCGCTAGCTACGAGTAACTACCAACTGCTGCGCTAACTACGCTAGCTACCAACATGTAATGCCAAAAAGCATTGAGTATTTTAAAGCAACATGTAGATACTTTTTCGATTTAACAGTGCAGTTTCATATAAGTACAGCGATGATAATGTAAATAAATTGAGCTCTTTAAAGTGGAGTCGTATCGCTTCAATCTGCATATTGCTCTTATGCATTTTTTCTGAGCAACAAAAACCCGATTAATATAAGAGGCATTTCCTCAGAAAACAATTCCACATCTTATTATAGACGTGTTCATCCATAGAGAGTAAACTATGCAATATCTTCAAAAAATGCGAGTATTTTAGGTGTAAAGCTACCTCACAATTTTCACAAATGGTCGGACTAGTTACTAGCTAGTCGGACGATGACCCAGTATTTGATTCCTGGTACGTGGCCACCACTTGAGAGCTCTTTCTCGACATCGATTATCAGTTATTCGAGCGAATCACTAACTTAGAAATATTTTTAAGAGGGCGAAGCAGGATATAAACCACTTGATACATGAGTTTGCCTGCGTACTAACTAAGCGTAAGGAACTATAGTTTCAAAATAGGGTAAAAACTTTTTGGAAGGTCGTCATTTAAATAGATACAGTTGTCTATAAAGACACCACCAGCTAACCAAACTCAGCCCGCCAATGTATATCACAACATCAACAAACTCTCGAAAACCACAAATATCAACCGGAAAAATCTGTGTTCTCTCTCTGCAGGGGTACGGGAGGCTGGTGCCGCCCTTGCCTGCATCTGGGTTACGAGGGCGATGCATACGGCCCTATCTCGACCTGACCTATATTACCACGGGCCATGCAAATATACCTGTTTGTATACTAGGATCTTCTCCCTGATGATCACCCGTTTTGTTTTGATCATGGCAACGAAAGCATCGTTATGTGAACGTTTATTTTATATATTTAAACATGAATTTACAAGTGGTTGTTTTAGCTTCCGTAGTCGAATGGCAAAATTTTGGACTAACAATCCGAAGGTTTCGGGTTCGATTCCCAATGGGGGTACCATATCGGTACTCGGTTCGGTTGGCTAGCTACCACCATGTTACCTAAGTCTAACGCCAAAGATGAGTGTTAATAGCACTGTTGTGTTCCGGTATGAAAGCTAGCAATGCCAGCGCCCCATTAGCTTGAGGCTTATCATCCAACCTTATCGTCACTTACCATCAAACGAGATGAAGGCCAAGTGCAAACGCATTTAAAATAAGAGTTGTATTTTGTAATTTCGAAATCATGCACAATATAAAATTACCGTTTATGATTTGTTTTTCTACATGAATACAGCTCTGATCATTGTATTCTTATATAATACAAAACTACAAATATCGTATAATACAAAACTTCGAACTATCCCAATGATGTTAGTATCCTTCTTATTAACACGTTAGTTAAATTCTATTTGCAATGACACCGAGATGACTTTGATATTTTTTCCAATATCTAATTTCACTCAGATGAGTTACTAAGGTTTGTAAATAACACTATTATGTCAATTACGCCTCTAATACTCCTTTCATATTATACCGCATCGGTTATGGGGAAAGGCAGTATAAATATCAGTGGCAACAACTTACCCAATCCAAACACATTAAAACACACCCATAGTCCGTTCCAATCAAATATAAATGACCATAAACAAAGAGAATCATCTCACAACTCAACTCAGTAACACAAGGAAACAGCCCCACAACACTTACTCACTTATCCATTCGTATTTGCTTACTCATATTATAAATACGAAAGTGAGATTGTATCTCGTTCCTGTCGAAACAGAAGGTCAAAATGACTTAATTTTTATAGGGATATTTGAAGGTCCAGAAAAGGACATAGGCAACTTTTATCCCTATCGGGTACGTAATTCCAGTGGGATCCTTTGCGAAATCCATGCGGATGAAGTCGCAGGAACTTAATTCAGCTTATAAATACTCCTAAATATAATCGGCATGTCTCTAAAGTCCTGTTTCGTTGTTTGTTTATGACAATTATATATTATATTGAAACTCCCTTAAGGTATATTTAACTACGATTAGGTAAATACAGCATAAATAAGCCTCCCAAATACCGTCGTTGACAAGCTATTATCCAATTTGCTATTAGCAGAAAATGGCATATTCCACTCACACTAATAGTAATATTTTCTGGCAATCACTCTAATGACCCAATTTTGGTATGAATGATGCCCTAGTGCGTTGCAGGGGGGTGGGGAGTTCCCCCTTCCTCATTCCAGAAGCTCTCCCCCTCTCCCAGCCCGGAGATGCCTACTTGTTTCGCATGTGGCCAGCTCTTGCCCCGGGCATTGCCGTTTCTTCTTTTTTTACGAAACAAATTAACTTTATTATTTTTACGATCAACGTTTCAGAAAACTTTTTTACTCTATCGATGTTTGCAACTTGTTTTGAAAAACTATTAAATTTATCTGAATTGTTGATTTCAGTCTCCCAACTTGGTCACATAACCTTTAACTTTATTTGTGATATATAATTTCAATGTTAATTAAATAATAATCGTACAATCATTTATATCATAAGCCTGCCTCAGAAATAGCTACAACAAATGAGGATTATTACATAAACCTGGGCAGTCAGATTGGTGACCGAACTGAGATATAAATTATCTCTTGTAAATCATAACTACTTAGGTGTGTTTGCTTGTTTTCATTTTTTCACGCAGCAACAAAGTAACGTTCATGGGATGAGGAATAGACATAGATGGCTATCCTGTTTCCTAGCAGAAGTATAAAACCGTCAAAAATTCGCCTTAAACTTCACCCCTTGTGTTAAATTATAAGTCAGCAACAAGCACCCAACAAATGTAAGTCTGTCCGAGAACCATTAGTTTCGCGGGGCATGTTTAATGTCGCCTGAACCGTCACGCCTATCGCCAGCGATTGACATTAGCGAATTGACGATTCATTGCTTTGTTGGTTTGTTTTAGCAGCGCTTCGGTCCGTCTAATATACCTCTCTCAGTCTATTTTTAAGGGATTCGAGAAATTTTGGATAAACGATATAACATATTTATTTGCATATATGATAAATACTAGCTTTTGGCCGCGACTTCGTCCACTTGGACTTCAAAGAACACAAGACTGCAATATTTTCATCACTACTTGACTACATCAATTTGAAACTCGTTACTGCGCAAACCATAGATCCATCTCCACTCCGCGATAGATAAAATCTCATTTGGCATAAACCTGCGTCTATAAGTCTATCCTGTTTTCGCACGCGTAATCTAACGAATGATATTACAAGGCTGCCTGCAACATCTTTATCAATCAGTACGTCGATAGTGGACACTCTGTAAAAAACTGACAATTAAGGAATAATAAACGAACCAAAAAAAGGATTAAATTCAAGTGAGGTGATATTTTAGGTAGTACTTACGCGTCATCTCGTGAAGGTATTTTATTTACTGTTGGTCTTTCTAAAACTATGACACAAGCAGACAAAATTAACAAGTGATGTGCCCGTTCGTTATTACTTATTGGATCCAGTAGTTCGCAATTACGTCGAGAAGGTTTTATCTATTGACAGTTAAAACCTATGAGCTTCCATGACTGATTGGCACATCAAAGCCTAGACCAAACTCGAGCTAAAAACTGTAATATTGATATCTATGGTCATGTCATCGAAGTGATATTGATAGGTGATTAGAGTACCAATAAGATAACCTTTTCTTTAAGAACAAAGCCGTGAGTTATTACAATATCAAATCCCTGTGACTAAAAATATGAGTGTGATATGAGTAAATTAGAAATATGAGTGGAGTACGATTTATTGCAAGGTTGCTCTGCTATGAGTGGTTCAGTACAAAGACGCCTATATTAGGAACTGATCCTAACACTATAAATACAGATCAGTTGCATATTGAGTTGACAGTTTAAGTCTGAGTGATGAACAAAGCAAAACATTAGATGCTACAGATCGGACAGACATGTCCGATCGACCTCAGGCTGCATCAGGTTGTAACAAAATTTAAAAGACCGCAACATTTCTTCATATAAAATTAAATAATCATCAAACTTTATAGTTCATTAGAAGTCTATTTTTGATAACGTACGATTAATAAATAGAACAACCCATAGGATATAAAACAGTAGAGTATTTAATATTACATTCTAAAAGTTTAGCCTGACGGTAAAATAAATAGAGAGAGAGGTACAAATACATAGCATTACCTGTTATGTCACTACAAACATAAAATAAATATTATACATAAGCTTACTAATATTTTTTGTTGGTTAATTAATGACAAGAAGGATAGCGTTCTATCCTATCGGTATTTTTGTTATTTGTCCATTTTAATTTTCTGAAATTACCAGCAAAACTACCTTTCACATCATGGTACCTAGGTGCGTGAAAATAACTATTAAAAATAAATAAATAATTAATACCAAACCAACTTACAGATGATAGTTTAGATCGTTGTTTAATATTTTTAACACTTTAGTATTACAATAATTCTGAATGAGAAACGTACAATTTACATGCTTCGTAAGTACATGAGTACTGAAATACTTCAGTCTGATCAGATGCCGATACGAAAACTAAAGTAGTATGTGTGCACCCAGCCTGTAAGTGGCACGCGCGGAGCATTAGGAGGATTGTAAAGTTCTAGTCAGTGCGTTAGTCATGTTAAGTTGCGCTAACATGTTTTATGAACGTATCGCATAGCGCTTCCAGCCTGAAAAAGCGACAGAGAATCTGACAAATACTGCTTTGTAAATTATTGTAATAGGCTAGACGGCATCAAATCAGATTGGGTATGATAGATGATGATTTTTAAACCATAAAGTTCATTATAAAACTCCTATATAATTTAAAATATTTTATATTATTTAATTTTTAATAGACTTTTACAGCATATAAAGTACGCAAAAAGGGTCGTAATTTTATCACAAACTGGCAAGCATTTCTCGTGGGAAAATTTCTGAATGTCCACGTGGATGAAGTCGCTTTAGATTTTCTACAGACAGGTACTTAATATGCCATATGATAAATGTTACAGAACCGGGAATCCGGGACCATGTGGCTACAATGATTTAGATTTTACATTATTGTAGTATGACATTGTATAATATATTTGAATGTGTAAAACTTACAATATTTAAATCGCAAACGGACAATTTAATCTTAATGGACCGTTTTGGCCCTTAAATAACTTCGTCTGAACCTAGTTAAAATGCCGAGTACAGACATAGCCCGTCATAGATCATTAAAATCTCAATAACAGCACACATTTGGCACAGTGTTGTATGTCCCGACGTATTCTAGACCAGATATATTGGTTGACACACTTGCAATGTAACAATAGTCCAATTAATTGAAGTTGCCATTACGCCTAAACTCGCTTGCGCACATGAACAAGGGATTAAATTTACAAGCTAGATACGCTAGAGCTTTGGAAATACTTAAAATTGTAATGTTAGAAACATCTTATAATCATATCTAAAGACAAAATTATTGTATGATTTATATGCAAAAACTTTTTAATGAAAGACAAAAGCTAAGAAATATTATAACAAAACCACTTTATTTTATTGCCAGCTTTCGCACTTCGTTTTCATTGACTTCAAAATTTATCCCAAGGGAGCGCTTCACCGGGCCAAAAAGTAGAATTTAAAGTACATGTGGGCACTATTGATTGTGCCAAACCAACAAACTTACTCGTACTTTCGGATTTTCAAAATTATTGAATTGTCAAAGTTTCCGACGATCATTATATATTTTTTAATAGTTGAAAACAATGTACATTTGTGGAGGAAAATTAACAAACCATACAATGTTAATAACCGTTTCACCCCGTATAAATAAAGTGCAACATTGGCCATTGTCGGGATCCGGCACAAAGCTCTACAACGTTTGTTCATGTATAAACAGGATTTCTTTCTTCCTCTCTTATATTACCTACAGGCTGCATAGCTGGGTGATTATTTTTCATCCTAGTTGCCGCTGAGGCTAGGTTTTCCTTTACATCTTCTAGCTAGAGCGAGCTACAAGAAAGATGATGCTCTTTTCCTTAAAAAATCTTAGTCGCCTTTTATGGCAGCCACGGGATGACATGGGATGGTGATCTTAGTATAAAACTGACGCCAAACATTTGAAACTTTGAAAAGTCAAAGATAAATTTAAACTAATAAATGTACCTCTAAATATTACTTTCAGCATCGAATAGACTGTGACCTGTCAGAATTAGCTTAGAACACATTATGACAGTAACATTTTCCGAAGCGCTAGCGCATGCCTGACTGCAACTCGCTAAAGTCACTGTACATTATGTTAATTTCATAGGTCGAAGCTAAATTGATATGACGCGGATGTAGCAGTGGATGTTTGTACTATCTGCCTGATGCATTTAATTAGTACTATGTGTCACTGGTATGGCCCAAAATGGACCAAAAACCTGTATTTTAGGAAACGCACTTCTCATGATTTAAAAGAAGAAAGAAAATACTCTAATTTTATTCATTTATTTTATTTAACAAGATCACCTACAGGATATACATTAATATAAGTATTAAGACACTTAAAAATTTAATAGTATAGCTAAATGCTATCCTACTTACAGGCAACGACATGCTAATAAGAATGTTATGAAATTAAAAGAACGGTAATAAAAAAAGAATATTTACAGTTTACAAGTAATTATGTTTTTAAATTTAAATGTACTATTGTAGAAAATATCTATAGTTAGTTTGATTTTGATAGATAGATTTTGGACAAAACTAGTTTTTTTTATATCAAACCGTATTACACTTTGTACAACTAATGACAATCTATCGATTTATATATTTAAAAATCAGTTACCGCATGTACGAGTACGAAAGGCTCGACTGATTTGGCTTTGGTCGGTTGTTCAAAATTAAATTCTCGGTGATCGTTTTATTTGGTTGGAACTTGTCATTTCAATATTGTAAAGAATATATAGCGACCAAACGCGAGGGCCGATTTTGATGATTCTTACGTCAATCGATTTCCCTTCATGTAATCAAAATTCAATATGGCGACAACCAGACGTCATATTGTGAAAAAGAAAACTGAAAGTCGACGAACTAAGTTCAGCGGAGTATCATTGAATAGGCATTTAAATATGTATAATCTTTTGTATGTCTTTAGTTTTTTTTTGACATTTTTCATTGCGAATGACCATTCAGGGTCTATAACGATTCAAAGTTTGTTAAAAGCCGTTAACTTTTTACCCGACTGCGCCAGAAGGAGTTTTTTGAGAGTTTGTATGTACTCGTATGTATAATTGTTTAGCACGCTCTGCGGCCTGAACGGCTCAATGGATTTTAGCTTGAAAGGTGTATTTAGATTCGTATTTACTGTGAGAGTGACATTGAGTATATCAAAATCGTAAAAAGTTAAAAAAATTCAAAGTTTTTTTAAAATTTACCTTTCATTTCACTTGTTACGAAGTAAGGTTTGTTCTTGTTTTAAACTTATCTTAACTTGTTGTATGTATATATACTTTAACTCGTGGAATCATATCAACAGGACTGCTACGAATCAAAGCGCAGCTGCACATCAAAATAGCGCTCTGACACATAGTTGCATCCCATTAGCAATTAATCTAGTGTTGCGCCTGCGACTGTCTCGCGCGCAGATCTATCGACGGCTGATGTTAGTTACGTTGTAATTAAAATAGCTATTAATGAGTGGTGAATTGTAGTGGAGACCACGTCTATGTAAACGTAACGTAAATGTTATTCGGTTGGTGGTCGGGCATTTTCTATTTCCGCCTGGCTAAACGGCGTTTTTAACAATAAATATATTAAAAAATATATGTAAAAACGAAAATTGACATTCACTATCAAGTTGTATGTTAATGATATTAATTTCACGACATTCTAATCCGCTATCCTATTTTTGGATAATTTCTGTACAAAGCCAGCTATCCTATTTTGAAAGATTATGGTTGGATATGGCCTGCAATTCGAATGCATATCGTCTAATGTACTCGTACTTGAAGCTCTTTCAGGAAGGGATCGTAATGTGCAAGCAAACAGCAATGCTTGTTTCTAATGAGGTGCCTCGAACGCTTTGAACTCGGGCCTATTTCAGACATCGACAATGTTGCTTTGTTCTTCTGGGAAAAGTAAATCTTCACACGCCACCGACCGCTGCAGCTGTTTACTATCGAACTGCTCTCATGTTACGTTACCTACAACTCGCTCGAGTATAGCATGCGCCTTGTCGATCACTATGGGAGCGAGCGAGCTTTGCAAATACATCATATCATTATCTTAGCCCGAAAACTTATCTAAGCTAAAAAGTAAATAAAATTTAAAATTAAAAAAAAAAAACTTCGCAATAATCATACAAAAATAATAACAATGAAACAATTTTATTCCGAAAATGCCTAGCATTAGCTAATACTTTTCAAACTGCTGAATCTATTTTTTACTAAATATAGCTAAGAACCACCGCAAAGAAACCTACTTTCACTTTTAAAAAAACCAGCAGCTAATCAGTCCATGAACATCGCAGACTTAACAATACCATTATAAAGCACTGTTTGATGTCAAATTACAAATACTACTTCAATCATTAAAATGCGTGGGCACGCACCGGACACGACTGCAAAGATAATGAGAAGTTTATGTCGCAAATAAATAGAAACTAGACGGCGATGCGTAGGCTATCGCCATCTTCTCGAAATAGACGCGGCGCGCCGCCCGCCCAGACGTGCGCGGGAGCATGCGGTGTCGACACTGTTAATTTATTATGTCAAAATATTATTTACTATGCTTTGGACTACCTAAATAGATATGTGATCACTCCTCCCCACCTAGCCCATTTTACTACTGCGCTACTACGTTTTTAAGTAGATCTCTACGTTGCTTGTAGCTGCTAGATGAAATTCCTGCAATGAATATTATTCCCATAATATTTATGCCATTTTTGAGATCTAAATGATGCAAACCACATCGTGTCCGATACTAAATAGCTTCAAAATAGCGTTGTTAGTCACAATTTACGGGTAGACCTATTTTTCGCACTCAACTTCAGAGGCCTTGAGTAATTTATTATAGGTAAGATCTTCCTCGAAATACGAATTATATCTGGTTTGTAAATTACATTAAAAAATGTAATAACCAACATTTACCATATTTACGATAAGGTTCTCAATTCGACTGTATATTTTTAATGGATGTTATGCAATAACGCCACCAATTATGAATTGATTGATGATTGACTATTGATGATTCTTTTTGATTGTAGATCAGACTTCAGAGATGGTCCCATATAGAGTTTATCTAAATTGAGTAAGCGCCTTTCGAGAAAATCAACAAAAACAAAATATATACCCAGATAGTTCTACCTTTAAGGGTAAATATTTTAGGTGTTGAATGCTGAAGACTTTTAGGGCAGTTAAAGTCTGATTCTTAGTCCTTTTGAGCGCGTTATATACAACCAGTCAAATGCCTTTGGTATTCAATATAAATCACATGTACCCGAATAATTTTATTTGTTTCGAAACTTTCATTTTAAAATACAAATAATTTGTGATTGCCATTATTGTTTCCCATTTGAATGATACACGCTTGATAAAATTATATTTTATATTCTCGACGGGCTGAACGAGAACTAGAAAGACGTCGTTTGATTCTCCACTCAGCTTCAACATTGCTAAATATACACTGTAGCAACTCACAACTAATTACTCGTGATAATTTAAATAGCGACCTCTATGTTTGTCTTTTTATGTCTGCCTGTAATGTTATTGTTCGTCTGGCTAGATAGAAATAACCTCACGTTGTAATTAGCCTGTGCTTCAAATTATAGTTAAAGTTTTATACATTAACGTTATCCCTCTCCTAATGCTTCCATAAAAAATTTCTGTTTCCATAATTTTTTGAAATAGAGTACTCGTAGCTGGTTTTGATGTGTAATTATCTAAAAATAGGAGATGAAATTATAGTGTCGCGAAATAAATATCATTAATTTTCAACTCTATAGTTAGCCACAAAAGCCGTTACACAGCTAATGGTTCATAGATGGCGCTTTGAACAATAATCGAAAAAAAGTGTTTATAATGAAAATTGTGATTCGCTGTGAAGCTGTATGTTAATGATACTCATTTCACGACACCACAATCTGATGTCCTATTTTTAGATAGTTTCTACACAAATCCAGCATTTTTAAAAGATCATGGCCACACAAATTTTGTATGAAACTTTGACGGAGGTGGAACGGGTCGCCATAAAGATAAAATTCAGTTGTATAACTCTACTACTGAAGCTCTCTCTATCTCTCCTCTATAAATCTCCACGAGGAAGATTTCCCTAATTTTCCATAATTCCCATTATTAACTAGAGTGACTCAATTTATTTAAATTAATCCCCAAAACACATATCATTTCGGAATTCAACAGTAATGTTTTTTGTTTGTTAAAAAATCGGAATTTTTCATCACAATCATGTATGCTTCCACCGTTCTTAACTTCATACTCATCCGACTGGCAACCTTCCGCCATGTTACTTAAGTCTGCTGCCAAACATCAGTGTTAATAGAACTGTTGTGTTCCAACATGAATGGTACGAGCACCTGAGCCACGCCTCATTAGGTTAGGGCTTCTAGGTGGGCACACTTTCCATCCAACGGCTACATAGTCACTTACCATCAAGTGACATGAAGGCCAAGTGCAAACCCGTTATGCTTATTAAAAAGCCGTTTTCTATGGAAATTTATTAAAACATTTCTAGGTTGATTTATATTTGGTATTTTTAGTAGAATTCAACATGTGCACAATCAAATTTTTTCGTAAATAACCATCAATGAGTACATACATAAGTCTGAAGTAAATGCAAATCAATTTGAACAGATCAACAAATTTAATAACATGTTAATATGAAAATTAGATATAATCAAAGCAAAGGAAACATAGAGCCTTTACCTCCTCTAAGGAGAGCAACTCCGCGTGGGCGGGCAGACGTCTGCGAATTGGCTATAGCTAGAAGTCAACAAACTGCATTGCGATGCAGTAAATTTATATACCTAAGATTTTAAATTTGTTAAAGTTGTAGTGATTTTTCCTTAGTGAATTACGCTTCAACATAGTTTGCCACAACTGAACTTCCGTTAGGAACCTACGTTTGTCAGGCAGATATATATTAATATATTGTTTTAATACATGTCGATTCTGCTGCCAATTTTCTGTTTTTAGGTTTCCGTACCTAAAAATGAAAAAGGATCCCTTATAGAATCAATCACTTTTCGGTCTGTCTATATGTCCGTCAAGACTATTTTTCTCAGGAACGCGTGGAGGTATCAAGTTAAAATTAATATATTATACTCAAATGTGCAGTTCCTTGGACCTGTGACGAAATCAAGCTTCTGAGTCCTTAGTAGCCTTTTAATCGCGGGATGACATGTAGTGGTCTTATTTTAAAGCCGAAACCATGCTTTGAATATACTTATAGTAAATCTCAAATAAGTTCATCATTAGCAACAGTGATGCAGTGTGCTATGGTTGGAGGAGCGCCGCCGCACCTGTCGGTCTCGCTCCGCTGCGCGCGCGCCGCCAGGCCCGGTGCCTCTCGATCGACAGTGGACACCCGTGGCTGGACTTATGTCATCTACAATCACTACTAATATTGTATTTATTGGTTTTGTGCGAATCAGCTTGTCAAATATTAAAAATAATAATAGGCGAGTTAAATTGCGAACATGCTATATACACCAATTTTACAGAAAAAAACGTCGGTGGCGCAGTAGATAAGGCGCGGACTCTCAATCTAAGGGTTCCGGATTCGAATCCAGCCGTGTACCTATGAGTTGTTTTTCAATTCAAGTGAAGGAAAACATCGTGAGGAAACCTGTATGTCTTGAACAGGCATGTGAAGTCCACGGATCCGCACTAGGCCCGCGCGGTGGTCTATGGCCCATACACTCTCTGTAGGAGAGTAGGCCTGAGCCCCTGAAGTGGGGACGTATACAGACTGTTGATGATGAATTTTACAGATGTACGGAGATTTCAATAAAACAATTTTAGGAACTAATAATTGCATTCTACGACAAATAATTGGATAGAGGAACCCTCAGTTTGATATGTATGCAAATCTTTATGTGGCTTTATTTAAGCATAAATCGCGACCACCAACATATTGATGACGGACTCACTTTTGAATAAGACATTTTTTTTAAATAAATAAATTCCGTATAAAAGACATCAACGAGAGCGATTTCGTGAAAAGTTGCCATCTTAGCATTGAAACTGCCTAATAAAGATTTCAACGACACACACTAAAATTTTCCACGACTGGTCATAATAGTGAAAATATTTGAATACGTTTTTATACTATATTAATTCTGTGCTACTACTTAACAACAACAAAATATTATCACAATTGATACTTTTATATAAAGGTCTTTTTTTTTTAAAAAAAAGTCCCATGTCATTGGAAAATGTGACTTTTTTTATTATTATTAAATTAAATTAAAAATTAAATTAAAAACAGGAGATGGACAGCAGCATCTACCTATATACGAGTATATAAGTACGTACACTCAAGTACAAAAATATTATATGAGCCCACTTTGTATAAACAGAACATACTGCAAAGGAACAAGAACAGGTGAATGCGACATGAGTACATAAGTGGTTAAGTACTTTTACTTTATTTTTTATTATTATTTTTATATTATTTTTACGCACTCGAGTGTACAAAACTTCGCACTGCGATCACCAATCCGCTTTCCAAGCGCGGTTATTATTGGAAGATCTCCTCAAGGTGGCAATCTGTCAGAGAGGCTCGAGTACAACAGTAGACTTAGCTGATATGTATTATCATGATAATACGAGTACATATCATATTCGTACGACAAACAAAAAGAAAAAAACTGTCTTTCGAACCTCCAAATAAACATTGAACTTTTTCCTAATCAATTTGTTACGTTATTGTTATAATAATTATATGCAGATGAGTAGGTAGGTGAACGCAAGAAAATATAGAACCTTTTTCAACATTCTTAAACCGTACACATAAGTATTTTCCTCGTAAGATGAAAGGAAATATACATACCTAAAGATGCAAAGATAGCTACACAGTTGTCCATGTTCGTAAACATAAAAATAAACTCGTTGAAATCTTTTACAGCGTTTGAGCGTAACGAATCGATCGACGGCCCTTCCCAACGCGTTGTTGACACCACGGATAAAAAAATTCTACTATCCCTCTGGCCGTTTCTTACTTGGCAACTATTTGAAGAATTTCTAAATAGTCCAGGGAGATAAGTGAAACTGCTATTGAAATTACAATAGGCATTAACAGTTGTATCATTCTTTCTTAAAAGCCGACCATTTTTCTTTTATGGGCTAATCTGGAGAACCGTTTGGAACACAATGACAGAAGGAACGCGCAAGTTTTACATGACTGGGTGCGACCCCGGTCTAGCAGCCAATTGCCGTTTGTAGTCATGTCTTATCTTTTCTTTTCAGAATCTAAATTCCAAAAACCGTTATCTACGCAGTATTTATAGTATAGAGAAGGGTTTAAAATTCTACATTGGTATCTATAGATAGCAAGCAATCATGATGTCAATGGCGTTGCGACTAGGAACCGGTTCGAGAGCCTTTCCTCTCAAGAGAACACGATTGGGAAATCCCTGCGCCGTATAGAGCAGGTACTCGCTATAAAACTACTCAGAAACCACCGCCACCGTATCGCAGAAGGCAGAGCTATAAATATAAAAGATAAGTAAAGTAAGCAATAAATACAGCTGAACGAGCTTATAAACTATGGACACGGAAGTGAGCTTTCGTGTAGTAGAGATATCAAACGCTCGCCCCGAGCCGAGACTCCGCACAACGTCATTCTTAAGTTTATTGATAAATGATAACTTTCTTTGTGTCGAATGATTGCATCACGTCCCGGCGCAAGTGTATACTTGTTGGCGTCGACAACACGCGGCCAGTTTAGGTGGCAGGCAGGCAACACTCATGCAGGAATTCATTTCGCCTCGAGAAGTGTCCGGTTTCAGTCTGGCACGTCGAACGCTCATATTGCATTTAGTATTTATTTATGTATGGTCGAGGCGCAGGCTCTATCGTTGGCGGCGGCGAGGAGTGTCGGGGGGAGCGTGCGGCCCAGAGGGGCATACTTACTACGTGATTAATCCGCCCCGCCCCCCCGCGCGGCCCCGCTGCCCGCCCCCGCGGCGGCTCGGGCGCCGTACTCGCGCCGGGTTTCCTCGTCCCCGCGCCTCACGGCCACTCACTACGCACGCACGGGCTCCGCGTAGTGCCGCCGCCGTCAGTCGCGCTGCGACCCGCGCCGACGTCGCACCACGCTCGCGTAGACACTATCTGCACCGTCTATGATATCATTCATGCTAATCTACGACAGTCAATTTTCCTGCCGAGTGACCCGACCGCAGTGAAACCGGGGCGCGATACACGCGAGTGCCGAATGTTCGTGGACGCCACAACCGTGTACTTTTCCATCAGATTCCGAGCGTGCGAAACCAGTTCGTAGTCGCCGACGGCGCCTCACCTCGGATGAGATCTCCGGCCGGCGATCGCTGTGACCCGCCGCCTGAGATGCTGCGCCCGTGACCGTCTCGCTACAGTGCCACGAAACGTAAGGATCCGTTCGTTCATTCCGGCCGGTCGCGTGCACGGGCCGCCTTCCTATTTGCATGGCGCATACGAGTGGATTTTATTTTTGTCTGGGTGCGGGCGTGTGAGTGAGTTGCGTATGTGTGCCGCACGGCTGTGTGCGCGCCAGCGAGTCCGAGACGGCTGCTCCCTGCTGGTCCGCTTTATTTAGGTTGTTTCCGAGCGAGCCGGCATCGCCAGCTCGGTCCGGCGCGACGCCCTCCTCTACACAGCCACGCTACCTGTGTCGCGACCGTCTCCTGTTAGCCACACAGGTAGCCCTGTTTAGAGCTGTCATATATCCAAAGACCTTCGGCATTTCAATGAGTTAGGCATCGGGGAAAATTAGTACTTTAGCCTTCACGACAGGCACTTTATTGTTGCCTTTATCGTTTGCTGCTGCTGATACTGCTTGGTACCTGACTGTATGAATAATTAGCGAGCACTTTACCTTGAAAGTCGAGACTTGTATTCTGTGAACCTAATACGTATACAGACTAAAACTTGGCTAAAGAAGAACGTTCATTTGAACAATACAATGAATTTTTAAAGGGGTGTGAATGAATGGCTTTAATTTATTTAATCTATGGAAGAGGGTATCAAGAAGATTACATGTGTTATACGGTCACGTAAAGTTCCGTCCGGCACCGGCACCTCGCTCGGCACCGGTCGCGCCGTCGGAGGTCAGTATTTCGTTGATATACATCGTACGTAATTATCTCATAAGTAAAACAATATTGTATAAATTAAGTTGATTCGTAGTACATTTTATACCCCTGAGCTTTTCAGCAGAGAAAAAATGAAAAAAAAAATCTTACACCATTGATTCGTTTCTAAAATATTTCATAGATGCTCTTTTAGAGAAAATATAAGCAGATATGTATAGGTACAATTGCCGCAATATTGTGGGCACTAGCAAAGTGAATAAGGGATTATTACGACATGTCAAACTTGAAAGCGGGCTTGATTAAAACTCAAGAAGTGGGTCATATTAAACTATTCATTTAAAACACAACTGAACCAGCAGCACTATCGCATATAACAAACAAGTCGATACTTGTTCCTGTATCTTTGTAATTAATAAAACAAATTAATACGAGCGGCTTATCAATGCATACTACAATACACACTTTAATTGTAAGGAATTATAATTAGAACTCACTGAAGTAAGAAATGATAAACTTTAACCTCATCACACGAGTAACGTTATTTATCAAGGAATTCTCACTTTTGTAACGATTTAATGGAATTTGAAAAACGAAAACGAATGTATCAAAGAAAGAAATACAGCCATACTCATGTAAATCTTGGTAAATAATTCTTTTGGTAATGCATAATTACCCAAAAAAATTATTCACAACAAGCTTACACCCTGTATTGTAGTCACGATATAGATAAAGGTTAGAAAGCATAATTACCCATATACTCATTACTAAAGTTATTGAAGTTGGCAATTATATATTTCATTGAAACACAACAGTCCCATAAACACTTTTAAGTCAATTGAGGGTTCAAACATCCAACAACTCCAAAAGTCTTATCCACAATTTTATCATACGACAAACATAGAAATTTAGTGACCAGAGAAATTAAAGACAATAGTAACGGCAAAATATAATAATTACAGTCTGTACACATATGATTTACTAGTATGTAAGTTTTTTTGGGGTCACCAAGATATATTTTTAGTAATTTTTTAAACATGTAAATCTAAAATTCGCTTCGTATCGCGGCAAGGTCAAGGCTGCCATTTGTATTATTGGAATCAACACCATTGCCTCAGATTCAATAAAAAAAATGAAATGTATAACGGAATACGTATACTATGTATAATTGTATACTCGTATACTTGTACTATAATAACATTAATTAAAACCACAGAATGTTGTAATTTTTCCTGTATACTCGTATTTCCATTTTACAGGGGTCATGAGTCAAACGATTGACCATTTAGAATTATCATTGAATAGAAACCGTATTAATATCGTTTTGGATGAATTTATAATTTAAATTAAGGTATTTGTTGATGTTAATTGAATTGAGTTGATGTTGATGGTAATTGAAGAGTTACTGTTTATGTAAAAAAGGGTTAGTTATTGTTGTGCATATGTAAATGTTAATTTATTAGTATTTTGGAATATGAATGATATTCATATTCCAAATACACACATATAATATATATATAAAGTACTAAGATATACAAAATCATAATAATCATTTATCAGTGATGCAACATAAAAGTCATGAATAAACACAAAGTGAAATTAAATATACTTATGGTATTGGCATAAGACTTTACAGTATAAGATTATAAGCGGTATACAAAACCGTTATCATCATATTTTATTAAAGCGATATAAAAGTCGATAAAAAATCCAAGGTATAACGAAATGTAGTTATGTTATTTACATAAAATACTATAGTAAATAATTAGCGGTATACGAAATCGTAATCAACTATCATCATATAATAGAGAGGAAAGAGATGCTACATAAAATGTCAAGTATAGTAACGATATTTAGTTTAGATGCAGTGCAAAATTAGCGGCATACAAAATCGTAATCATCATTTGTTTGTAATGTTTCATAAAAAGACAAAAATAAACAAACTAACATAATAATTGTATTCCAAAAAAATTGTAATAATACTAGTCAATATGTAAATAATAATGTAATTTCGTATGTCCGGTAAAGACGAAAAATAGCAGATCTATAACTGTTACCTACTATCATGTACTGCACAATCTATATTTATGAATACAGATTTTGACTTTGGCTAAAATGAAATTTAGTTATTGTAATTGTATCATAAGATAATACGGTGTATAATTTTACTCCCAATGTCAACAAAATAAAATTGGCAGGTGATGAAATTCAGATAAAGTTTACATAACGGTGCTCGAAACGGGTAATGACATTGCCACTTATGCATTTCAACCTTTCAATTACTTTTTCAGGAAATCGTTAATTTCAAGGGACAAGGTAACTGATTCCCGGAGGCTAGCAAAACAAACACTCCATTTTTTTTATATCTGAATTGTAGACAAAAAGATAAAAAAATCCTAACGACGTCGATCTGTTCAAGTGAACTGAATGTTGTATTAGAAAGCAAGAGTTTAACAAATTAATTAATTGATTGTAATGGTCAATTAATTAAATTGATAAGACTGTATTTAGTTACTAATTTTTGTAAGCTTTAAAGTATTGTAATCACATTTGATATCAGTAAATTTAATGAATTAGGTAGTAGGTATTGTAGGTAAGACTATTTGAAATATGGCGAATCTGAAATTGTTTAGAATCTGTCAGAAAGTAATTGCGGTAAACTATTATTATATATCATTTATAATATATACACACAATACCTCTCCGAAACCTCTCTCTCCCTCTTATTCTTGATTTTAGATACAATCACATTACTAATTATAACACATTTTGAAATTCTCGTCACATAATAATTTCTACTTGCTACAAATCCTAAAACCTAAATCCTCGCTAGTCAACAATTGGCAAGAGCTTAATCTAAATTCGTCTTAATCCACATATAAACTTTAGATATAGTGATAATAGAGAGATGAGATATATAATATTGTTGAATATATTGTCTCCTCGATACCAGCCGTACTGAAATCTAAAACATCGCGCCCCAGTTGACTACATACAACCTAAACTACATTAGTCACTTCACATATTGATTTTAGATATACGAGTAAGAATAATACTTAGATATCGAAAATTTGTAAATATCCTATGAGACATTGTCTAGTTGTCATTAGCCGTACTAAAATCAGATCAGTCTCATTTCACATATTTAGATATAAAAAACAATGCAATTTTTTAAAAATATTTATTCTCCATTTCTTTTGTTACATTTCACTAATAAACTAGTTAGATGTGTGCGTGTGTGGTGTGAGAGTGTGTGTGGTGTGAGAGCTGAGAAGACGAGAATCATACCCATAGAAGGAGTAAACCTGAGTTTTGTGTACACTTCTCGTCTCCCACTACAGCTTTAGCAGTATAGATAAACCTTCTAAGGAGCAGTGCATCCCAAACTGATGTCGTGAGATTGAAGATTGTAAATGTGTGTGATTTGCGATAATGTGTGGTGTTTTTTTGAGACTTTAGTATTTTAAAGTCTTTACGTATTTGAGTCTCGTGTGCGTTTTAATCGTATGTATGTGTGTCTTTAAATATAGAAGATTAGAAACTATTATTCATAGACACATTACTCTATACTTGCTATTATTATCATCATCGACAGACTATATATGTCCCCACTTCATGGGCTCAGGCCTACTCTCCTACATATAGTGTATGGGACATTACGCGGGCCCAGTGCGGATTGGTAGACTTCAGACACACCTCTGAATTTCTTCTCAGGAGTGTGCAGGTTTCCTCACGATATTTTCCTTCACCGAAAAGCCAATGTTAATGATTTTTATCATTCGTACATAAATTCCAAATGACAAATTGGAACTCATTGGTATGAGCCAGTATCGAACTCAGACTTCGATTGTTCAAGGACTGACGCTCTACCCAACTGAGCTACCCCGGCTTACTATACTTCCTATCAACCGTACTAAAACCTAAAACGTTGCGGGCCAGTTGGCAGATATCAACCGGCGGTGGTTGCAAAGAAAACAAAGAGATATCATGGCATTGATATACACACATGACGAAGCAAATACGAGTACACACACACACTCATAGATGTAGTTGGTATACAAAACAACAGAGCCGGTGTATGTGTGCCACACACGCTATCAAGTAGTCGACTACCGCCTACGTAATGTGATGTGATACATAGTTATCAGCTGTGTATGAACTGGCCAACTGAATACCTGTTACTTCAACATCAATTTTATTGCAATTATAATCTACTTGTACATACATGAATGAGTGCTTGTTTCTGCCTAGAGGTAAGCCAAGCCATTGTTTATACATTTACGGAGCAAATAAAGCGTTACAATTAGAATTCTAGTCTGACCGGCATTTAGATACAGTAGCGGGTGCATAACATTGAATAGCGGATGGTCGAGGAAATACTGGATTTATTTGTTATCTCTTCCGTGACAGGAATGGCAGGCTACACCGCAAAATAATATACTTGTACTTATTTACGATTAGTTATTATGTATTACCACGTATTATTGAGTAATTTTCATGTGCAATTTTTTTATTTGGTATTTGTTATAAAATAATTATTTTATTTTCCTGGACTATACATATAATATACCAACTGTTCACTGCGAAACTGCGCAAGGAGTGTTATTTTCAATAAAAACATAAGATACTTATTTTTACGACCAAAACAATGTTGAAAAAGCAAAAAAATACATCTATAAAGTAGCCAGTGAGCAAAAAGACTGAACCTCAACTAGAAAATACAGTACAAATAGGTATGTACCTACAAAGCCAATTAAACTTTCACCCAGTGAGTCACCGAAATGAATTTAAGTTTAAAATCTTCTTTTTCTTGGATGGCCGCTTCAGACCCTCAAAATTTTTCTGTTGTCCACGGAGTTATTATATGGTTTTTTTTATATCATACCCTTGCCATGTGCTTTAGAAAACTTAGCGGGGACGAACACTGTTGTTCTCGTATTCTTACTCCACCTTCTCATGTCGAGGCGAGCGTCTAGTTACATATATCAACATTACACTAATCACAAAACTTCATGTTACTGCTTACGTTGCGGACGAGCGCATATTTACAGTTTCACGAATACACGAACACATCTCATGTAGCAGAATACTGTCCGAAATTTGTAATTTTTGCATGTATTATTAAACAAGACCCTCTCTCATAGAATACCTTGTGGCTTTTGGGAATAATTGCTTTGGCAGCAGTAACCCTTTTTTTTCCTTTGTCGCCATCTACAATATTCCGCAGCGGGTGGTTGGTTCTTGCTTAATAAACCCACACGACGCAAATTCCTTAATTCAGATACATTTCCATGAACATTAAAACCGACTTTATTACGTAGTTTTCCTGTTTTTCGTTGACATCTATTCTGATTCTATATTAGCTCCGATCCGAGGGGGAAAAATTGAAAAACTTATATCTTATCAATACTGCAGAATTGTAAAACGATTGTACTATGATCACCAATTCTCATTTCAAGAAAGGCAAGCCAAATATCCTTATGGGCAGGCTCTTGTTACCAGTAGACCGTCTACAGCTGTGCTAGGCTCTTTTCTAGGATATATACATATGACTTGGGAGCTACAAAGTCCTCTAGATAGAAGAAAATTGTTTCAGCAAATAAATCAATAGATTATTGAGACCTAAATTGATCCTCGACTCACGTAAAACACAGTGACCTTTTCAACGCACGGAAGGTAGATCTATTTCCGTTGTACCAGTAACAATAGTAGATCGTGCAACATTTGCATAAAAATAAATCAACATAACATTGTTGCAATTTAAACAATGAATTAATAAGGGTGCTGTGTTTATCAACAATAGCCCTAAGGCGAGTAGGCCTGATGTTTACCAATATAGACATGTTAATAAATAAACTAATATTCGGTTTGCTTGCAATACTTAGGTATTTTTGACTTTAATCAGCAATGATTTCTGAGTCCTTGATCTGATCATAATTGGCCTAGTCCAAATTTGGAAATCCCAACAAGGTTTAATGGTCGTCTGTAATAATCCTAGGAATGTCCCAGTAATGTTCGTGTTTCTATTCTTCTTTTGATTTTTACGGCTTTTAATTTTATTATCGCTTCATATTCTTCACTTTTCACAACTTCTAAGCCTATAACAGAATTGTCAGCATAGTGGACAACACTGTAATCAAGTTCCATTCAGCCATCTTTAATATAACTGCACGTGTAAAAATTTAAAATTCGTCCTATAAGGAGAGTTTTAATAAAATTCTCTGATAAGTCTTCAAAGAAAAAAGGATCTCAAGACATCAAACATAGAAAAAAAAATGCGAGTTTAATTTATGAAATTTACTTTACTTTACTTTTCCACACTTAAATCTTTTCAATCATAACAGCCCATTTTTCCTAGTGCTAATCGTTTCAGTTCAAGTCCTTTCCTCCATTCACTTGATTACACTTAGGACGAGATCAATAGTTAACACTTTTGTAGCACCAAAACCATTTTAACATTTATGTAAACATGTCTATCATCACATCCTATCAATAGTTCTATTGTGTGTCGTTTGTAACCTAATACAGACACTAGTACAATGGCGCGACCTTGTGTATGCAAATTATTGTGCCAAATAAATAAATTCAAATGCAAATAAATTCGAGTTTGGTAATTGTGGCATAAAGTGCTTGCCATTAAACTCGCAACAGTATTAACATATTATGTACTAGTTTTTCGACCCACAGTACCCAAATGAATCAGTTTTGTCTTATAACGGGCATTGAATGGTTATTTTTACCTGACTGCGCAAGAAGGAGGGTTGCGTTTTTGAAAAATTAAAAATTATTTATTTCTGAATACAAACACTAAATTTCTACTTATTTAAGAAAACAAATACATAGGTGCTACTTAGATTTAAGGGGGAGGGGGGTTGTTGGAGAGTATATATATATGTATAATTATTTGGCACGGCGTAACACTTGGTATTTGAAAATCATAAAAAGTTTTAAAATATTACGCAGTCAGGTTTTTAAAAATTTTCTTTTACTTGTTCATTCATCTATTTATGTCCCGTCCCTATTTTTATTGATTTTAAAATAATATTTTTCTAGTTTATGGCCTCCTCACACTAAGCATGTTAAATCAGTCATCATTTGAAGGATTTATATGATTTTAAAAAAATCTGTTCATGTCATGATTACACAGTAAAGTATTTGTTTTATGCAATGACATCCACCGTTTGGTGGAAAAAGCTATTGCATAAGGTAACCAGATTAGAATAGTTGAGAGATAATAAACTCCAGTGGCGCATCTAAGTGGATATGTATAAGGTACATACGAGTATATATAGTATATATATTAAAGGGAAAACGATTTCTATTTTTGCGATCAGTATTTCTACCTAATGGAATGAATCATCATTATTTACTACTATAGACATATATATATATATAAATATATATATCTATAGACTATTTCGTTATACAGTTGTTAAAAGTCGTTATCTAGAAAGCGGTATTAAATGTCATGTAAGTTCATGTTATCAACGTATAAACTCGTGAGTAGTTTCAGATAATACGTGACTTCACGTTGCCTTATTTGCAAAGCAATTTGTAGTTAAACTTAAAGAATTACCAGCATTAAGTAACCTGTTACATTCACAGCACCGTCTAATCAATGGCTGCAGCGGTGCGCCTGCGACGATTACGTCACGGCTTTCGCGGCTCCGCTGCAGCTCCCGCTTGCGAAATGCAACAACTTATGCAAGAATACGATACGCAAATACGGATGCCAAAAATGTAGTCGGCCCTCGTTCATTACGATGAAGTTTACGCTGCGTCTGAGACGGCCAGCGCTAAATATAGCTCACAATATTGATCACGTGAAGTTATGGAAAGAGATAGCGACATGCAGACATTCGTGTTTAATTCAAGCCATTAAAATGTAATTCATATTGATATGTACTCAATATTTATGAGTATCTTTTCCAGTGGTGTCTATTCATTTTACATTTAATGTTCCTGCTAAAGATCATCTCGTATTAGTACCCTGATGATTCTTTAAACACTCCTACCGTTTAGTAAAAGGCGACTAATGAATAATTGTAGCAATAGGAGCGTCTACTAATATACATCTACAGTATTTTAGTGCTATCACTAATTCACGTGTCAAATTCTCCTGCTGCCTCGTGTCCAACTGACAGCAAAATTTTATGCTATTACAGATTTGCCTTGACTTTGATATGTAGTCACATATTTTTTAAACAATAAACCATTACATAAGTATCTGAACCGTATCGCTGTATATACATGTATCATTATGCATCTATAATTCGAAGGTCACTTAACATAAAATGATTATTTTTATCAATCATCGCTTTATCGCATTGTACACATTTTGTCGATAACAATGCCGTTTTGGTGTAGTGCGCGATGCAACTGGTCTATTCAATAGATAGATATAATTTTAAGTAAGTTGTAATTGATAATGCGATAAATACATTTCTTTATAAATTACGTACAAAAATGATTAGATTAATTTACTATCGTAATATTTGTGTTAAAAATTATTATTTTATCAATGTTGACGTGCATGTTATCTTGGTATTGGGGAAGAACTTTTTAGGAATTTATGTAACCTTACAAAAAAGGTTGAACTAATGCTATTTAAATAGAAATAAGTTGCAGTTTAGCTATAGATTTGTATATTGATTGAATATGTACGTTTGCTAACTTTTTTTGCCATTGTCCCTCTTACAATTCTCGGGTTAGTTTTTCGCAGTAAGTGCGCAGTCCTTTGGAAGGCTGGCACGTGTATACAGATTAAAACGTAGACTTCTATTTTTATTATAAGGAACGATAAGGCCTGTTATGTCTGTAACATCAGAAATGGTAGTTAATTCAAAACCATTATCACTGGATACCTGTATCCCATTTTATAGAAGCAATATCCTCATTTTTAACATATTTTTATATGTTTAGGTATATTGCGCAATACAAATTACTGAAATACCTACACGTACTGTGTCATCAATTTATTTATTTATTAATAAATTGTATCAAATCAAACGATCTTACCCAATGATAAAAAGTATGACAGGAAATGATTTACAAGCGTTCTCTAACCGTAGAAGAGTGATAATATGCAACAGAATGTTATGCAATGCGCGCTATCTTCAGGCGCTAAATATGTTGTGTTACAACACAGTGGTAATGGATTACACTTCGACCACCACAGACTGCTGCGACCTTAGAAAGGTGGTTGCATAAGTTTCATAAGAACGTATGATTCAAACCAGCAAGTGAATGGTGCTTCGAGATAACACCGAACACGTCTAGCTATTAGTATAAAGATTTAATTGTGTTATTCATTCGTCATGACGATCTACGAAAGATTTATTTAGTCCCTAGGAGTGGACTTTTTTGTCTTAGACAAATTACCGCATTCAAAAAAAATTCAACTGCCCTGAAATTCTACAGCATTCATCCCCTAAAATGTTCACCCTTAAGTGTTGAATTATCTGGGTACATATTTGTACTCGTATTTTGTTATAAAATTTATTGAGACAAAACTCTGAAGTATGTCCATAAACAAACAAAAATCTTTGAAATCGATTCATAATTGGCGGAGTTATCGTGTAACATGCAATAGAAGAAGAAAAAACAAGAAAAAAATATGTACAGACGAATTGAGTACCTTCTTATTTTATAAAGTCAGTTGAGAATACGAAACGTTGTTATTAAAAAAATATATAGCAAAGATTCAAATTCCAGAAACTTGACATGTTAAAATCCAAAAGATCTTATTCCAGGATAACTGATTTAAATAGAATTCATAATTAGCTTATGAAATATGTATTATAGGTACAGACAGAATCCTTGACTAGCCTAGCCCTAGCCTAGCAGGCTAGACCTAAACGAGTGAAGATATTATGGCGAGGTATTTTCGGTTTCACTAATATTTAGCGTCTGAGGCCTTGACAGCCAGACATTCTGCCGAATATCGTTTGTTTTCGAAGGGAAAACTAACTTTATTCCTGTAGTCTAAAGACAGACAAAGACACATAACAATAACATTAGCAGGAATGTTCAAAATCTATTGGCTTAAGTGATGCCTAGAAACCAAGTCTGTTTCAAGACCAGTTTAAAGACGTACTTTTCGGTCGAAATATATTACCGTATTTTTTTTTAATATTAGCATTCTACATCCCTTCACAATATAAACTATAAGTTTGCGAAATTTCATACTTTTCCGTCCGTGCAATTTTCGTAAAAAGAGGTACAAAGTTTTTGCTTCACGTTTTAATATATAGAAGATACCTTGATATATTGATAGGATAATGATAACATTAGTGACGCACTAGGTGAAACTTTAATCACTATCACTATCTTTGTGTATTTGTGCAGCTCATGTAAATATTTTGTTATCTTACACAAAATTATTTCCCTTTTACCATTAATTCAATCTAATTTTCCGTCCACATGGATCGTGCAGTAGGTAAATTGATGTATTTAGTCAATCTTACAAAATAGGTACCTAGCTTTACCAATCCCTCTCGTTTCTCTCTTTTAAATACAGAAATATATGGACACAAAATAAATTATGCCATATAAATGACGTAAAGCGAAAAATGTTATCCATATTCATGTTTAAACAAAGAAAAAATTAACGTCATAGTGAACCTCATTACCTTTCCGACTGTTGTTTCGGAGATGACTCAGAGCTGTTATTTCTTGTGTGTAGTTTTATTTTCAGTGTTGCTGCCGTCATAGAACACCTGGAAATGGGGAAGTGTTATTTCGAATCAATCTGTTTCCGCGATTTAAAAATAGAGATGCAGACATGACATTCTTTTTTTGAATTCAGTGTTTACAAACTGCTTACATACAGCTCTTTTTAGGAAGAAAGTAAACTGACCTCTTTTAAGAGTATTTCCCCAACGTTTTATAGTAGCAACTTTTCCATGTTGTGCTTGTATAAGTTATTCTGGCTATCGAAAATTAACACGATTGGTCTATTATAGTCGAGTTTAAAAAAGTAAGTCTGTAAAATGCAAGAACTGACTTGATGGGACTTAGTTACTTCCTACTAAATATAATTTGAATAAGAGCTTTGCGAGTCAAAGTAAAGTTAAAAAATGTATTCAAACAATTCAAAATAGTATAGGTAGTCATTTCTTAGTTTATGATAATTTAAGGAATGTCATCTAAGGCTTTACCAATAAGTGAGATATAAGCCAAGGCGTCTTGTGTATAATGCAGATAGAGATTCAGAAGACGAATTATCATTCGAAGAAATATCCAATCCAAAGTAAATTTAACTAGGAATGATAGGTTGATGTATTTAAAAACCAGATCTACGATCACCAACTAGTTTAGTTATGGAAAGAGTTTGGTTATTAGACGAATAGTCAGCAGTTAACATCGCTCGGCGCGCGATAGGCAGCGGCCTTGCGCAGGCGCAGCGAGCGGCGCACGTGTACCGTGACGTCACCAACGCAAGCAGCGCGTTCAAGTTCAATGCTGCCTATTAATTTCGCCGTGCCTTACCACCAACTAGCACTACCGGCGTCCACATTAAAATCTATGTTTAAATTAGTTTTAGGAAGATCGATGGATGCAACATTCTTATTTAATAAACGGTATAAGATAATAACGCTTCTGTCTACACATTTTACGACGAGTAAATAATTGGTCCATGAAAACACTAAATAAACAGTAAATACTATTGAACGCTGTCCTAAAACACCTAAAATGTATTAATAATAATAAAAAACACGAACGAAACCCTCATTAGTGTCATGAAGAATCAGGACCACTTCGCATTCTTACATTAATTGTATGAAATGCTTATATTAATTTCTCAAACCACTTCAAGCATTTCCTTTATCCGCTTTGAGAAACCTGTACATAACTTAGTTCATAGTCGACTGAGCAAACAGTGAGAAAACCAAAACAATCGTAACATAAGAAATGAAACAAGAAACGTTCGTCGTGGCCAACGTTCTGAAACGAAACCTAACGGTGTTTCTCCTTGGTTTTAGTGGCACGTTTGTTTTATCGCAGTGTTGTTATTCATAGCAAATTAACGAATTTCGCACGCTCATTAATACGACTTTCGAGGTGTAGAATGACGTTCAGAGTTGCATTTCTTTTACCCTCATAAAGATGCAACGGTAACACTTAAATTACCAGAAGAAATACCTGCCTTACATAGGTGGACGCTGCTAAACCATCAACGAATTCTCTTTCCTGCAATAACCACGAAGTATTTCTCTCGTTATGTCGTATTGAAGAAACACATTTTATAAGGAAACACTTCATATCAACACCGATTGCGTACAAGCAATTCCAGTAGCGTGATGTTCGAAGAAAGGTTTTGAAAACAGTCCGCGTCCTCCTCCGGGCTCCACTGAATGGCGAAGGTAAGCTTCCTTGAAGCGCGTGCGCCTCTGTCAACACGCCGCGTGTGTCCAAACATCCTAAATATACAGGGACTGGACATGTTTTACAAATACTCGTTTCGTTTACGTCTTGGTATGGCTTTGGTTACAATAACTTCAAGTTACGTGTAATCGTGACCAAGTCATCATTTTATACTCCGTTTCATTATTGACAGGATTATTGTACCAGTTTCCTAAAATAAGTGAAATTACTAGAAGTAAATTAATCTTATTTTCTTATTACGAGAAACTGATTCCCTTGAAAGAGTATCCTGTCGCCCAATGATAAAGGTATTACAATTATTAATAGTATATAATGGTTCATTTGGCTTGTTTATGTTTTTAAAACTGAGTGATGACATTGATGACCCTCAGTCAGGGCAGCAATGATTTCATCGGTCATATCCGCGTTGAAAATACTCCCAAATATTTATTATTTACATCGTGGATTATTTATTATTGTTGTTTGTTTACAGGTTTACTTTTAGGACGTCCCATTGTCTAAGATACAGCTTCGCTTGTCTTTGTCTCTTTGATTGATTCAAATTGACCTCTACTTTTTCTACGATCTATTTTTACCTCAGTCATAGTATTTTTAACTGTTTTACTTTTATCAATTTTTTTGGTCTGAATACCTGCCTATGTCGTCGTAGTTCCAAACGGATGGAGCGTACCGATTTCAGTTTTTTATTATTATTAGAAGGCTGGTTGATTAGCTACCGCGGGCTAAAATCTGATAAGGCGAGTTGAAGATTTACAGAATTTACATTCTATAAATAGCGGGCGTTGTTTTGTTGAACGTGTAATTGATCAATGTAATTTATAAATTTGTGACTAATTTTATAATAAAAGCTTTTACTAAGCTACAAGGTACAAAAAGAGACGAAAAAATAATTTATTATACTTCGTTGCCTCCTCGGGTTAGGCTTCCGCCAATCATTTACATTATTTCCATTATTTATAAATTTTCCTGAAGGCCCGGAGTTTGATACATCTCTGTAAATTAAAGCGTTTACAGTAAAATTTGGTGACTTATGGTTGACTATGAACAAACTTTTTATGCAAAAATATTAACCCAGTGAAATGCGCCCCTTTCAAAGCTTAAACTAATACCTGCCTTCTACATAAACCATAGGTAAGTTTTATGTCCACAGCTTACACAAGCGTTGAGGTTTTACTACAGAACTTTTTATTACAATATTTAGTAAGTTTTCCTAAATTGAAGTTAGCAAATAGCAAAATAAATATCCCTACTATTTTAGGGTCATGCGTAAGTAAATTTCCACAGTTTATGAGTATTATGAGCTTTCATGTCAAGTTTATTTGCTTGGGAATATTGTATTTTGTTGAGCACTAGCCGATGCTATGATTTTCGATTTTCGGTTTAAAGAATAATTTATTTTCTCAAAAGAAATTAGCATTTCACTTACAGAGAATTTAAGACTATATATATAGTTAGAGTATGTAAAAACAAACAGTAAAAGGGCATGGAGAAATTTAGAAATTTACATAATAACTTTATATTTATAATAATAAATTTATATTTTAAAAACTAATATTTATCCTTGGATATGTTTAACAGTTTCGACTTGAATTCTAACAATTTCCGTTCTTGTAGTTCCCTTGGAAGACCATTGAACAGTTTAACACCAGTTTTCTCAGTTTCATTGAATGTCATAGTTTTACCAAGAGAGATGATAATCTTAATCAATCCATATCACAGCCTTTGTGCAGTATATGTGGAAATTTTGAGCCGTAGTAATAACAGAAACAAATCAACAGAAAAATTAAGTCACTTCAAGAACTACTTACAATACTAAGACCGAGTACTGAGGATTAGAAAACAAGTCTTGACTCGGCCATTGCCCTTCTACATAACAAAACATTAGTGTTTTGTCTACAGAACATTGTATACCAAACCCAAACTGAGCTTTGAACGATACCAAATACGTAACACTAGAGAAAGCCATATCAAAATCCATTGTGAAGTTTTGGTGTAGTGAACTGATGTAGCGCTTATATTAAAAAAGCGTTAATTCTGCGTCTGCTGAGTAATTAATTACTATTGGCAAAAACTGGACTTCAAAACTGTATTTATTATACGTCTGAAATATAAATTATAAATATTCAGTCGAGTATTATGCACTTATGTCAAAATATGACTATGAAGAAAAGATGATGCCCAAAAAAGTGGCCTTATTACCTTAAGTTAGTGAATTCACAATTTGCAGTAGTATTTTTGACGGTATATATGTTTTCTTGTATTCTCTCATTTATTTATGAATATTAAATAAACGCGAAAGTGTTTTTTTTTCACGTATCGTCTCAACACGTATCGAGATAAATGTAGCCCTTTTCTATGCCATAAGCTACGTGTGCGTAAAATTGTATCATGATATCAGACAGAGACAGAAAGACTACTTTTCCATTTATAATTACTTGATAGCATAACAACAGAAACCGGGTCATTCGATACGAGAAGCGCGGTCAAGATATTCGCTTAGGTCACATGGTATCAGCTGGTAACAGTGGTTGTTTAGCACAGGCTATCTTATCTTACGGCAGCTACGAAAACACCAGTCGAATGAAGTAAACCAATAGCGGGTCGACCAGGAAGTGCATACCATGATACTCTGATAGATGGAGGGAGATGTGTTAGGTATAGTTCCCGGCAAAGTACTTGAACAAAAATGGGCATAGTGGGGCTGAGTTTCCGCATCCCGGGTGACAGAGGGGCGTAATGGGAGACTGTTCGGCCAATAACGTGCCTCAACTCGTTCGAAATGACATTCCCCTCCCGCTCCCCGCCAAAGAGACCCAAACATCGTTTACTGCGCAGGCAAGGTCATTTTTCAAGTGGTTTGCCGGGAAATATATCTGCGCGATTAATTTTTAAGTTTACGTATGTCCGGCGGAGTAACTGAACCTTTCTAAGACTTTTGTTATTTTTATTAGGAGAAAAACAGATAGAACATGACTTTTAAATAGCAAATATACGCCAAAATATATCAGTCTTCAGCCATGGCATCGGCCTAGATTTCTCGCAAATAATTTTTTGGAGGATCACTCTGGCGTCGGTCTGTCTATCTGTCACAGTTTATTATCGTAGCAATTACTGCTATGGAATTGAAGTTTTATGTAGTAAATTTATGTTGTTTTAGTTGTTTAAGCTATTTTGGCTAACTTTGAATAATCTGAGCAATATACTCTTAGGTCTCCTAATTATATGTTCTGTTTCTATGACATGCGACTTTATTTCTTCACATGTACAATAAAGTATATTTCAACTTTACGTCAAATATCTCTAAGAGTGTTTTTTCTACACATTCAAGAGCATTACGCTTTTAATTCTTAAAAGTGCGTAAAACACACATAATACTTATACATGGATTACATAGTGTCGGCAATATTCCGTCGATAAACTATAAAATAACCTACTAGCTAACCTACTGAAACACCTAAGTTTACAGAGAACACTTGTGAATATTTATCATTTTGGCATAAATAAAAGCGTCTATTTACCAATTACAACGATATTTTACTGTTCCGTTTGTTTTCAAGTGCACTTACGAGTATTCAATTCTAACTGAATGTTTTACGCGGCTCTGCTCTAGCGTCATCGCTAAATAATTGCTTTTTGCCACATTACACATTTAGTTTTGTAGATTTTTTCAAAAAGCACTCAATCAATTTCTATAAAAAAAATTATGGGACAACCTTTGAAGAAAGAAAGAAAAAAAAGACTCATCAAAATCGGTTCACAATTAGCGGAGTTATTGCGTAACATACATACAAAAACATACAGTTGAATTGAGAACGTACCTATTTTTTGAAGTGGGTTGAAAATATATTTATATGTTTTGATGAATCGGTGAATTAACATGGTATATCATATAGGATAGCTTAAGCGTTATTTATGACATGGACAATTAAATGTCGTACAAAGAGCAAAAGGTATCTTTCACTCATTTCAAAAGGAAAGAACTGATTTTTAAACAACGTATTCAACGTTCATGCTCATTATGCAGCTTTCCAGTTGTTTACCAACCTGCCGCCGTAGCTACCAAGTCACCATTTATCTATCATTATGTATACATTATTCAACTCGTGTCGCGTCTATATAACCGCAAGATCTATTATTAATTTTGTACCAATAATTAAGCACTGATAACTCTGTTTGTTTTTATTAACAAGCGGTATTCGTTACGGATAAGTGGCAGCAGCAAAAACAACATCATGGATCTGCGGCGTGCGAGTTACATCATAGGTTCTGGAGCTAGTTTAGTTTGTAAACTTTACTCGTTTGATTGTGAGTAGGAACAACAACGTTATTGCTTTGAAACTAGACTTGCCAGTCTAGGCTTAAAGCTGTTAATATTTCTCCATTTGTTGGACAAAAAAGTGATCGTGATAATAATAGATCGTAGTTTGTTTTTATGACAAAATTTATTAAATTGTATTTTTTAAACTATTAATGATTTGCTCTAATTTGAATGCAAAACTAACTTCACCTTTTTTGCGGGAAAAAATACTTTTAACTTTTTGTGTTTAAATAAATGATTTCATAAAAAATTTCATAGACGACTAAGGGTAAATTCCAGTGGGAAATGATACTGCATTAGCTTTCTATTCGAAGTCTGAAAGGCGTAGAATATTGCTTTTATGCTTACTATCATCATTATTTATTATTTGAGACAGTTGGGTACAAACAACTATCACTTGAAATACATTTCACATCCAAGCTAACATTTAATTAACATTTATGTACGTCAGACGGGCCTTGAGGCATGACTTCTATTCATATTTTAGTTAGACCAGTCAAAGGGTTTTCCTTTAATATGAGTTTCGTGAAAGTAGTCTAGATTCACGACTAAATGCCTACCTGGGCCTGTGTCATAAAAAGACAATTCGTAATAAACTGACAAATGACAGCCATTTTCGACTTTTCGACCAATCAACGGGCACTATGGGTGCAAATAACATGAGATTTGTCCGTTTATTACGAATTGTCGCTTTATGAAACAGGACCCAGCTTTTGGCCGCAACTTTAGCCGTGTGAGCTTCAAAATTATCCCATGGAAGCAACTTGTTTGATTGCTTCTTTGACTTCCCTGACTCTCTGTTAAATGGCTCTCTTAAATGTCTTGGCCTTCATCTCACCTGATGTTAAGTGACGATAAGGACGTCATGGTAAGCGTGCGTACCCAGAATCCTCAAGGTAATAAGGCGGTAGCTCTACCATCTTTCATCCCGGAACACAACCGTGCTATTAACATTGATACTTGGCGTCAGATTTAGGTAACATGGTGGTAGTCAGCCAGGCGGACATAGAAAACCGAGCACCCCCACTGGGAATTGAACGTTTAGGCCCTCCTTTGCCTTTGGTTAATAAAAACCAAGTTAATATTAATAATATTATTACGGATGTACGGTTACAAATTATGTTATTTTAAAGTTATCATATTCGTGTGTTGTCTGAAAGCATGAAGACTTCATCTCTGAAAGGGTTCACCTTTGTAATATGAACCTCGTCATCTGACAGAGTAAATAAAAATGCAACAAACATGTTCAAGGATAAACCATACTCGCACTCGTATTTAGTCAGATATCTATATGAATGGTTAGAGTACAACTCATCGAGCCAGAAGTTAGCGAACTGTTTTGCATACAATCGCTGGTAATTCCTATGGGTGGGTTAGTCACGACATAACTATAATAGAAGATGCTATATAATCATAAATAGACCGTAGCTGTCACGGAGGCTACCAAATAATATACTTGCTCATGAAGTTGCTCATTCGTTACTTAATTTTCCATCCTTAACAGTAGAATAACTTGATTGTATCAACGTTCAGGTAAATCCTTTTCGTAGTGACATGTACGCCAAAAATATACATTCGTTTTAAAAACCTCCTCCGTTTTTGAAGTCGGATGAAAATAAAGTCAAATTTATTTTAGAGTTTTAGAGCGTTCTTCAAGTTTAAAGTCTGTGGCGATTCTGAAGGATGCGGTTCATAGCAACATATTATAACCTACCAATCTATAGCTATATAATTGAAGTGAAGTTTATTTTTGATTCCAGCTTACTTTTGAATAGAGCAGAATTATCTCGTTAGCAATCCATACACTAAAATTGAATGTATGATTAAAAGTAGCTTCAACTAAAAATAATTATAGTTGCAAAAATTAAGCAAAAAATTTGGTATGTAATGCAGTCGAAGAGCTCTTATCCTTATGGCTCCATCATCAGACCCTCGTCACCAACCGTGTGTATTAGAGTAGTCAAAACAAGAAACGCCCAAACTCGAGGTGTTTACTGTACCCATTTAACTTACTTCTGATATGACGTATCGGTTTGAAACTTTGCGGTGACGATGCTTACAATAATTTGGACTCCAGGGTCAAATGAAAAATGAATTTTTTTTATTTCATTATATCAGTAGTCATATCAGCCAGATTATGCCATATTATTATATTGTCATCGGAATTACATATAATCGCAGTTTCAAATCGATATGTTTTTATATGCTAGATTTGTTTTCATACATAGCTACATGTGTAATGAGCGTGGAATAATAAAACGTGTTCTGTGTTTGAACATAAAGATATCTCACTATTACCAAAACAAGTCAAATGTCAAATGCCTGTGCATAAAGTTATAAAGCTTTCTGTTCAATACAATGTTAATACTCGTACAAGAAACAGTATTGTTATTAACAACTTTAGAAAATTTGCTAAACTTGTTCTAACCAGTTTCACGAATTGTGATTGAATCAATGGTAACTTAATTTTATTTTGAAGATAAAACTAACAAAAGTTTCGCGTTTGTGAGAAGTAATAATTTTCAAGACCAACTTTATCAAATAAGAAAGATTTTACGAAGCTTCTCAGTTTCACCTATGCTACTTTTATAATTCCCAACTACTGTAGACTAAAAGATGTGGGTTATGTTACCTTTTGCCGGTGACTTAGTAGCCCATTTCTACTGCTATTTCATTTTCTGTGCCATAGACTATGTGTTTGCCAAAAACAATATAGAAATGATAATATAAATGCGATTTGACCTATGTAACTTCTAAACGGCGCAGGATGGCTATGTGTTGCTAGGTCGAGACATGGCCGTCGCTGTTCGCCATTTTAAAATTTTTTACGCGTCAATGTTTTCTCTCTCTCTTTATTTCTCTCTCTCTCTCTCTCTCTCTCTCTCTCTCTCTCTCTCTCTCTCTCTCTCTCTTATATCGCCTTGACGAACAAGCAATTTAGTTTTCAATGAACTAACTTGTGTATTTGTTACTATTTTCGTGTGATATAACTTCCTAGCTAAGCTTCACCCTGTAATTCCTGTACGGTCACGAGGTCCTTCGATCATCGCATCACTTATTATTCCGCGGAGGGCGCCTCGGACTACGCATGTAGCAGTCACGAATAGAATCTAAATCGAGAACCAATAACTGTTCACACGAGGTCAGCGTAGATAGATATGTTTGCAAATAGTAAGAAATAGGACATGTGAATGACGAGTCCACATCGTATTGATAAGTGTTTATTGCTTACACTCTGTTTGCGATACTGGCCGTCTTTCTAGAACAGTGGAATTCGGTTTGAGCAAAGTGCATAGGTTGATAGTCATGATTTCATCAGCCTTTTTCTTTTTTAAATCCTCCCTATACTGGTAGAGACTGGAGTTACTGGGCTAGCAACAATCAACCAGTTGTATGATGTGGGTGGTGTCATATTTCAGCACTCGCAAACAAAGTTTGCTTCTCTGAAGTTAGCTACAAAAGGCTGAAAAGTATCAATTATATTAACGTACAAATGGGATTCAAGGCAAGTTAGCGGGTGGAAAGAAATGTCCTAGTGTTTTATGTTATCTAGGGATAGTTATTATCGAAAATAATACACACATATTCCGACTGTACGTGCGCGAAATTCCGGAGAACTAACTTCAGAGGGACGAACATAGAGTGCGAATACGTTAAGAGGGTATGCTGGTGTCAAAGCGCCCATACAAACGTAGTCCAGTCATATTTTGAGTATTAAGCTATGAAAATCTATGAAATTTTCAAGACACAATCTAGAAACAAATATCTGTAGTATCATAAATAAATATCATTAGTATACTGTATTAAAAAAATGGTTACATAATATACTGTATCCTTCAAATGATCCCTGGACTACGAAACATCCAAATAACGGGTGGATAACTTCGCGTAGTGTATGCTGTCTCACCGTACGCGCTCGGGTAGGATAGGGCTCGGATAGGGACAGCTACAAAACAAACAAAAAGCCTCTTAATGTCAGTCTTACCAGTACGAAATTATACAATTTATTTTACTTTCAGTAGATTAGTAGTCGCTGCTTATTTTAATTGGATAGTTCGTACCATCCACAGGGAATTAGTAAGCCAGTACGAGAATGTTAATAGTGTCAAGAATGTAGTGATACCCCGGGGTTGGCACTCTGCTAGGGAACGCTTGGCAGCCAACTTGGCTATTGACACGGCCGATTGATCGATAGATCTCTATTCGGACCGACGGACGTTACAATGTATATAATATACCGTCTGAAGCCAAGAAGTTACTCAATGAAAATAGCATTACAATAAATAGATTGTATAATATAAGCTGGCAACTATAATGCAACTACTAAAATCCTGCTACTAGCATCTGCCTGCGCCTGCGCTCTTAGAATGGAGTTCATTTTTTGAATTTTATTTCGAAAAATCTATTATACCACCTAAATTCAGGAACTAATACAATAAAATTATTAGAATTATCGAGCATCATACTCTAAAGCCTTGATAAAGAACCTTGTCATAATTGGCTGCAAAAGTCCACTGTTGGAGATAGGCCTACCTCATAGTACACCATGTCAGATTTTATATGAGGGGATTTGCCATAATCAGCACGCGTAGCATGTTTTTGTTACATAGATAGGTTCCCATCTCTCCTGTATATTTTCCCCCTAGTCATAGAAAATATATTTTGAAATATTTTTGCTCGTATGGTCCCCGCTTAAGAATATATTATTCCTTGGGTGTCGTAAATGACAACTAATAGAAAATACCAGATAGACAAAAGAGTAGCATCTAAGTAATAATGTATTAAATAACACAATACTGCCTGATAAATGTGGCGATTATGGCAAAGCCCTACATGGCATCTATTGGATGTGACAATGACAGCTAATGATGATGATGTAAATATATTTCCTATTTATGATACTATTACACTAGTTCGCAAATGTTGTGCGGCACGTTTGTAATTGAAATGTCCACTGGGAACCATCTACTAGATGAGGGAATGTTTACGGCATAACGAGAGGAAGACACACTCAAATTGCTCTCCTTAGACGCCCTCTGCGCATCACCATCAAAGAGACTTTTAATTAATAATAATATCACGGGTTTTGACGTGACCGCGTGCCGTGCGCCCTTTTTATATCCAACGATCGGATAAAAATCGTACGTAATGAAGCTTTCCTCCCCTTTTTTTTGGCCCGACTTCGTCTGGCTTGACGTCCTTGGTTACATAGTTCTGTAAATAGTCACATGCACCATCATCCTCAGCCGGAATACATCAACTGCTAGACATAGGCCTCCTCCAAGCTGTGCCACACTGACCGGTCCCACCCACTTGCATCCTCCTTTACTACGTTTCCCGGTACGTGGTCGCCACTCGTGAACTTTTACTCCCCATCGGTTATCCGTTCTTCAAGCGATGCGGTGTTGCTCATTGCCACTTCAGCTTACTGACTCGTCGAGCTTTGGAACACGAAAAGTCTTTAAAAGTAGTAAATGTCCCTCGGCTAGACTAAGTGCGCGTCAATCATCAATATCGCTTCATGGAAAGTCCGACGTGGTGATCAATGAGGAAAGCTCAAGTCCAGTAGTGGATTTATGTGCTGCCAATCATGATAACATGTATGTTTAAAAACGGTCACAACTATACCAGAACACTAATGTTATATGCCTGATGGTGATAAAACAGTAAACACGGTTTGTTTATTGTGTTTGTTTTACAAGTTCCATGTAACTTTTGTCTATTGTCGCACCTGTTGCTTATATGTGAAATAGGGCCTTTGTACACAGAAAGACGGTTACCAGTTGAGTGAGTTGTAATTATGTTATTTCGTTGCTTTGTAAAAAAAAGCGTCAAACGCTGTTCATTGGCTCTTTTCAAAGGGCTACAAATAATAGCCTTGCTATATCAACTCTGGTGATGCTTCATGTCAATATAACGAATGCTAAAGTACCTTTCCGCTCTGGTCCACGATTAATCTGCATAACCAACTGTATGAAATTTGTCGAGCGCGTAACCTATGGCATGGAAGGGACGTAGGCTACATTTTATCTCAATAAACTCAATCGTTCCCGAGGGTTCACTTCAAAGGATAAAGTAACGGGAAATGGGGTACATGTGCAGCAGTGGATGTTTTCTAACTGATGGAAATCAGACCCAAATCCAAAGTTAGAAAATAAGAAGCTTTATTTTATTGCCTAACCTTTATTAGACTAGTCTATTCGCTTCCATTCCAAGATTGTTTTTCCAACATTTTTATTTGGGTTGAAGCATGATTTATGATACCCAAAAAGGCTATAATTTTGTCGGAGGGACTTGTAAATAAGTTTTCATCCATTTATCACTTCCATAGCAGTTACAAACTAAGCAATAATAACATCAAGTGGAACATATATCTTTGCTAGAAAAGGCGTATGATGTCGACTATCTGTTCAAACTTAACCAGCAAAGTAAAGCGAGGTATTCTACTAAGAGCACCAGAATTTTGGGCACATTTTTAAGAACGCTGCATTCTACACAGCTCCTCTATAGGTGCCCTCAGACTCCAGTACTGGATATTAGCCTACCACATTGATTTGACAGAACTCACTTTTTTTGTTTCTTTGGCGGTTTCCGCATTCAGCCATGTATTGGCCATTACTCGGGAGTGGAAGTGGAGCCAGCTAGTCTAGCCAGTCGATCTCCTCCCAGAAGTGCGCGAGATGCTTGATGTCGCTGCACGCCTCCTGGAGTGATCCTGGACTATTCAGGTTCATGACCCGCTGTGTGGCCACGCTGCTGCAGGTCGTGAGCACATGGCAAGAGTTTCCTTGGCGGCCATGCACTCTCGACACGGGGCTGTCTATGATGTTCATATTAAACATGTGTTCGTCGAGTAGACAGTGGCCTGTCAGCACTCCTATTATTCTCCATGGGGTTTTCCTATTTCGACTGAGAAGGGTGCGTGACAGGCGCTTATACGAGTATAGTGATGGGGTGATCTCTCTGACTTGGCGTCTAAGCTTAGTTGAAGGGTAATGGGATTATTGGTTCGGGTTCAAAGACTTTTGTCCTAGAGCCTTTCTCTGCCAGTTCATCCGCTGCGTCATTTCCCAGTGAGCTATTGTTGACAGGACTCACATGGAAGGGATGTGCCGTCATTCTTGTGATTGCTTGCTTGGCAGGCGGATTGGTGATCGCAGTAAGATTTTGGATACAAAGTTGTAAATTCCCGCTTGCTCCATTGACATGGAACGAACCCCTTTGACGATGAATGTCTTGTCTAATTCGGCTTTAACGAAGTGAAGAAAACACTATCGACTTTCTATTATACAAAACACAACAAATGGTTGAGCAATTAACTTACTGTAGAGCAGTAACATTCCTTAACTTATAGATTGATGTGGTATTTCGTAAGTGTGACAGGCGAGGGGTGAGGAAAGCTGCGCATGCGTCGCTCGCCACCCGGACTGGCGCGTGATTGATTACCCACTCGTCTTGACGCGAACTTATCAATGGCCGCGAATGTAATAACAGATGCTTCAATGATGAGAAAAATTCAGCTTCTCGACTAGATGGATATAGTGAGTAGTCTGAAAAGGCATTTTCAACTAGTTAATGATTTTTGTATAACAAATGTTGGTCTTACTTTGATAATGAGCGACGCTGGTCGTGTTTTTTTTAAATTAAACAACGCACATTTAAAATAAGATTACTTTAGTGCCTATACAGTTCCATTATATTCTACCAGAAGTTCCCTAGGCGTCACGATTTGATCGCTAGAATCGTGTGCAAGTTGAAGTCGGCTTGTTATATGAACACATAAATTTTTGAAGTCAGTTGATATAGAAACGAGAATTAGAATATAAATGGTATAACGTTTAGTTTAGTTTCATTCAGTAGTAAATAAATACGTCGTTAATTGAAGTCTTTCACACGCAGGCAGAGACACAACTCAAGGGCATTATGTTTTCGGGAACTCTTGTGTGAATGAATGATGATTAAGTTTATGAATATGTAATGTGTTTGTGGATTTAATATCGTATGGAACGTTACAAATTGTGTTATGTTCTGACGCCTACGCAACGTTGATCTAATTATACGTCCTCATATATACACCCGCTGGTTCATGTGCTACCAACTTATCATATGATCATACCATTCATATATCATGCTATCGAATTAAAGGTTAGGTAAAAACTTACCTCACTGGAGTGTTCGTGGAGTTCCCAGGGCTCCGCGACTTGCACCGAGGATGACCACCAAGGGGGTTTTAGTGGATGGAAATTCCACATAACCCGACTTATCTCCTAAAAAGTCGGCTATATTTCAAGATTCCCAAAAAAAAAGGTAAAAACTTACCCGCTGTGTTTGTACCAACTCGTATGTACAGTGTATTATTTGATCGATTTCTTTTACCGAACTATTTACGGCGTTGAGGGATGTATTTTATTTAGCAAGCATGTGTGGTTACTTTTGGGTCATCAGTTCTTTTAATATTACCCTTAGAACCACCGATACATAACTTTTGTTACAGGCTGATTTTAATTAAATGTTCTTATTTTATGCCAGTTTCCTGTTCCCGTCTAAATAGTGTTTTATTCATCCGAGCGTAAAGTTCATTAAACCTGTTTTAAATATCGAATATTATTTGAGATGAAGGCCAAGTGCAAACCCATCATAGCATATGAATAACGAAAGGCAGTAGTGACCTTTTCATTGATGGACGCGGCTTGTACCTAGAGGATCTAGGAAACAAATTATTATCAAGCTAACATGACTTACCTTTGTATAGCAAACCGATACTTGCAAACTTTATACTCGTACTTCCCTCTTCTGAGACTTCCAGGTTGTACGTTAACTCACAGGTTTATAACAAGTAAACTGACTGAACAAGAATTTCACGGTTCAATTGCCTCATTTTCTGTTACCGTGGCTCAGTGGGAACTTAATTTTAAAACAAGCAGATTCATAGCACCCTAAAATAGACAACAAGTCCAAAATATTGTTATTCTCAAATGAAGTTTTAATTAGCTAAAATACTCGTACTCATGTTTACAGGCTGATTGTTACTTGATTGGGTATAATTAACAGTTTCTCTTTTTAAAGTATTGATGAATCATAGTAGTTTTTTTAAAGAATCTAACTATTGTTATAAATTTGCTGTTAGAATTTCTTCCGTAATGTTCATAGTCTGTATTTGTTATAAAATACATACACGTATATATAAAGTCTAATAATGATTAGTCGTAAAATTGAAACATTTAAGAATAAATGGCGTACCTGAGCTATATTTGATAAAAATCGATTCAACAGTTTAAAGAGTATCAGCTGATGTTAGGCATTTTTGGCATAAAATGGATTTTTTCGTATGATTTGCTCTAATAAACTGGAGGTCTAAAGGCCTATATTCCTAGTACCGTCCCGGCCACATAGGCACTATTTCAGGTGAGGTTGTGGTCAAGCGCAAAATAAATCAAACATATAAATCAACAACACGAATATTACACGGTTTTATTGGTTGTAGGCACTTTTTCATGTTAAACTCGTTAGCAACGACCTTCAGCTAGCATGCTTCGTAGAAGTATGAAATATTGGCTTCTCTGCTACCTCCCCGAAATGTAATCTATATTCAGGGTAGACAAAACACACGCTAAACAGATTTATATAATATTTTATTTGCATCAAGCTAGTTTTATTCCATACAAAATGCAGTGCCTGGCCAACATGACCCGATTGAAGTAAAATGTATGTAAATTTGTAACGATATTTCATTTTCGCAAATTCCAATTTTATGTCCCAATGTACCCATTGTAAATTTTTATATATACATATACATACTAATCATTATTTTAAAACTGAGACGTATTTTTGATTCATTGTTGAGATGACATTATGAGCACCAAATACACCATTTTCTACAAAAATATCCGTTTATGAATTAATTCTCAGACTAGGTTTAGGTTCCAAGAAGTCTGTCTAGAATGATGACATAATCGTATACTGCAAAAGCTTTGGACGGACTATTTAAAATGTTTCGATAGATGGAGTAGAAAAGAGGAATTTCAAATTTGGAACGCTCGACCTGGTTTCCTAAAGGCTGTTCCATGTAAGCTTATTCGCATCGACCTGGAAACAGAGTGCTAATAGACTATGCGCTACAATTTTGGAACAATCTAGAACTATGCTTATTTTTTGTTATACCGCAGAAATCGTGTCGAATTAACAATTGAATGAAATTGTGCTTATTACACACAAAAAACTCTGACCGTCATTACGGCGCTATTTGATGAAATTAATGTGAAACTTTAGTAAGATGTTTGTGATTCAATCACGCATAAATAGCTAAACTAACTTGAGTGAATTTGTCGTATATTTTGGATAGCTACTAATGATACTTTTTATCCCGTATTCCCGTGGGATATGAATGCAGCCGACTATACCGGCGAGTCCTACTGTATTTACATTTATATACTTTATTCGTGCGATATTTAATGGAATCCCCACAAAACTAGGTCTTGACTTCCTACAACGTGGTTGGTCAAAAATAAAGTCCATTTAGTTCGCAATGTGGGCGTCCGCTGACACCCGCTCCCGTCCATCCATTCTGCCTAAATACCAAGCTTTGTTTACTTCCAATTTCCGTGAATGCTCTGCTCATTGAAATTTAGGACGATCGATAAGATAGCGGTGCAGTGAATAAACTGATAGCGAGGGATTTATCGATAGCGATGATCTTTTTACATTGATAAGTTTTTATGTTGGTATTGAATGGTTCTACTATAATTATCAGTTTTGGTCGGTGTTTTTAAAGTCTGCCTGGCTAGCGACTGCCATGTAACGTAAGTCAGAGTAAGTCTGCCGCAAAACAGCAGTGTTCATCGTATTGTTTTATTCCGGTATGAAAGGTAACGTTATCTTCACTTACCATCAGGCAAGATGAAGGCAAGTGCAAAGTGCAAACCCATTTTTCATAAATTTTAAAAAATATATGCTTATTTTCTTCTTAGATAGCAAAACTTAACTGTGTTAAACTGTTTTCCTAAAATAGCAAAAACATTCCGTGACATCTTCTTCATCATCTGTTTGTAAAGCTAATTCAGCTTGATAAATTAATTTCCTTTACTTTCCATACTTTAACAAAATTTATTCTTAGGCGTTTTATTAGAACAAATATCTTGGAGCTCACTCGAGATTCGCTCGCAATCATGCAGAAAATTGAACTAATGAACCCTTAAATATGAAAAATAGAATTATCTCTAAGGTCGAAGAACTCCTAAATCCGTTAATCTGTAAACTTCATTCTAAATTTTTTGTTAAATATTTTACTCTGTTTTCTATTGTGACACTATTGTTCAACCCTACCGTATGGTCCGATATTTAGAAATCACTCCATTGATAAATGATATATTATGATCACTCCATTGATATTCCCTGCATAGGAAAATTGAACATTTCTGGAGATGGAAATTAGCTACAATTACAGCCGTCACCTCGCTCGTTCGTCGTAACAGTATAGTATGGGCTCATATTTAACGGTTGACTTATGTAGTTGATGATGATACTAATTAGTATCTTTCTAATAATCGTCATCATATTCAACTGCTAGACATGAGCCTCAAACTCTTGGACATCATCATTCCGTACGGGATTTTTAATGAGGATTGGTGGTGGCAATAATATCTTCTGAAAATTTTCACTTTGCCACCTTTAACGGCACCAGTGGAATGAGATGGGGTGACTATATTCTAATGCCAGGACCACACAGTCGTAAAATCTTTTCAATACAATATAAAAATCCACCGTCTGCGTCCACGCATGTGGATAAGATATTCTAATATAGGCGGTGACCGACTTAACTTGTGAATTCTAATAGTAGAACACGCGTAGTATAATCTAATAAGGGTAGTTGTTGCTAAGCGCATCTTAAACTTGTCTATTTATTGAAATGTTTATTTTACAATTTACGACCGGCGATATATGACTACACGTGTTAGATTAGCCTTGTTGACAATCATTCTGTTTTCGAATTGTTGATTCATCAATCAGAGTATATACTAACATACTGGTACATATAGACGGTGTAGAAATACTAGAAATACTTTTTATTTCAATCAATTTAATGGGACCGTTTTCAGTGACGTCTGTCAGTCGAGTTTTTAAAGGACGCGATAGATGATGCGGAAGAGCTCAAAATTAAACTGCCATAAATCATAATGTCAGTCGATACATCCCCAAAAAGTCTTGTTAACAACTATGACAGATTTATTAATACATCAGTTATATTCTCTTTGGTAGGTGCATCAAGGAATTTATTATATACTCCTTGCTCTCAATGCATACGATAAAATATTCATTTGACAGATAAATTATGCTACAACCGATTTCAGTTTCCGTACTGTTTCCATATATTAAAGTTAGTATTGCGTATTTAACCGACTTCAAAAACGGAGGAGGCTATCAATTCGACAAGTATGTTTTTAATATGAGGTTCTGAGGTAACAACCTCAGAACTTTCGACTGGGTGAACCGATTTTGATGATTCTCCTTTATTTAAAAGCTGGTGCTTCTCGTGTGGTCCCATTTCAATTTGGTCCAGTTCTGAGAATGGAATTTATGAGAAAGACAATCACAATTCTTAAATTTTCTGTAGACTTTTAGGGCAGTTGAAGTCGGTTTCTAGTTCTTTTTGAACGCTTTAACTTGTAATACAAATGTTACTAACAGTAATTTATTCAATGATTGTTATAGTTTCCCTCAATTCTTGCTGGACTAGTTTCAATTAATTGCTCTTGCTTCATTCGATATTGAATTTGTTAATGCGTTCTTTAAACAGCCTGTAACGCAAGTGTAACAATTAACTAAAATTAGCTAATCGCGTTTAGTCGGTCATCGAACTGTCTAATCAATGCTAATACAGCACTGGATCGGTTACATTTTTGTCGAACAACTGATACTTCGTTGGAATTCAACTGGACCGTGTTTTCGGACGAAATCATTAAAAAACTTCAACTTTCATCATGCTATTTTTAGAATAGGCTAGTTGACTAAATTTGAAAACTTGGCTAATTATATACTTTAATATCTATTTTATCCCAAAAAAACTATATTTTAAAGAAAAATCAATATTTACATTACGTATTTTGTATTTTCAAAAAGCCATTTAGATTTCCCTCGAAAACGCTGAATAGTGTCATGGCGTCTTGAATGACGTCACAGCTCGCGAAATAACCTGCTCTGTGATATGAAAACGTCAACAACAACAATGATGTTTTGCGAGGCGTGACGTCACACTTTCTTGCGCCGCGTTCTTCGTGTTCGTTGTCACGTGACCTAACGCCTATTTTTTTCGAATTCATTTTCTAAAAATATTAATAATCTTTAACTTTTTTGAGAAATATACTAGTTTTTTCTTATCTTCGTCTCCTCATTTATAATTAGAAACTATAAACCAAGCAATTTGTTATTAGTGGAAACAGGCCTATTATATTAAAGTCACAATTTTGTCACTTATTATTTTATGACAAAACATATCCGGTTCATATTTTCAACCGACGTCAAAAAATTCGATTGTTTTGGGGGCATGTACGCACAGTATAAGCTGAATTGGCATCGTGCCGAAGTCCATTCAATGCGAGATCAGCTTATACTAGAAATGTATAGCTTGATGTGTAGCCGTGTGTACATATGTTACGCGATCATTCCGCCACTAATGGATTGATTTTGATGATTCTTTTTTGTTTGGTAGATCATACTTCGTAGATGGTCCCATATAAATTTTATCGAAATTCATGGGGCGCTTTTTGAGAAAATCAATAAAAAACAAAATATATACCCAGATCATTCTACCTGTAAGGGTGAACATTTGATGGGATGAATGCTGTAGACTCAGGGCAATTGAAGTCGGTTGCTTAGTTCTATTTGTACGCATTAATTATTCAACTAACAACATGAAATATAAACAGTTTGTAGAAGATAAATATAAAATAGACGGTAAATACATAAAATGTTCTAGAGTTGAAGTATTGGAAGCATTTCTGAGATAAATATCTTCATCATTTTATACGACTAACAATTTATCATTATTTTGTATTTAATATTGACACTTATTAACGACTACTCTACGCTTCTTTTGTTTCTAGAAATCACATTTTCCCAGCAAATTCCCCGTTGCTCACATAATTGTTTATTTTCTAAGAAAATTGTTGAAGCGATGGCGTCAGACATCGAGATTATATTGAGATTTATTCATGTGCACCATCTCTATGCCTTAAATATTTTTTTTTTCTGGAAACCCGTTCTACAATTAATTACAATTGGAATTCGTTTATGTGATTCAACTTGAAACAAGTAAGGTAGTCAGCCATATTTAAAAAGTTTTTTTGCTGTTGTTAACCGACTTAATCTCAACGGTGTGGCTATTTGCTTCAGCATAATATTTTTGATGTTCCCATATACTCGTAGCTTCGGCTTTAGAGAAGGGTCTCCCCATGACCGTGGTCACTAAGGAAAAGATCCCGGGGTTGACGAACCGATGATCCCTCTTTTTTTTTGTAAACGAAGGGGAATCTTCACAAGATACTGGACTCCTTAGGGGAATAGCCGGGCTATGTGGGATTCTTACCCACTAAAACCCTCCGGTGGCCATCCGCAGCGCATAGCGAGCTCTGAGTCCTCAAAAGAACGCCTCCAGTGCTCTCCTCGCAACCGATGATCCGACTACGAAGCGTAATTGTGACGCCGAAGAATTTATATCTTTCTTGAGTTATCAGCCAGTGTCTGTTGGAGATAGTTCTATCCCAACGTGCGCCACACCTTCCGGTTCCCACTCGCTCCCCGCTAACTTCAGGTCATCAGACCAGCGGGCTGGAGGCCGTCTCACCCCGTCCCGAGGTCTCCAGTCGAGAACCTTTCTGCTACATCGACCGTTCGTCGACAGATGTGACCTGCCCATTGCCACTTTAGCTTGCTGATTCGAGTAGCTATGGGGCCGTCCATAAATTACGTCATCGATTTTTTCAGATTTTAGACCCCCCCCCCTATAATCATCCTATCGTCATTTCTTAATGACCCCCCCCCCCCCCCCCCCCCCTCTCCCAAAATTGACGTGTGAAAAACACAGTGTCGCATACAATCTATTTTCATAGGTACGATGTTATTTATAGTTTAAAAAAATAATGTAGATATGCCTTGACCTTGTAATAAATAAATAAATAATGAGTTCAATAATTAATACCATTAAATACTTGCAAAATATCACAAGAACATTATCTTTCCTTAGTATGAGACATGTATTTAAGTATTGTGTTTATTATCAATACATAGTATAAAACAAAGTCGCTTTCGCTGTCTGTCCCTATGTATGCTTAGATCTTTAAAACTACGCAACGGATTTTGATGCGGTTTTTTTAAATAGATAGACTGATTCTTAAAGAAGGTTTATATGTATAATACATGTAAGTACCACGGGCGAAGCCGGGGCGGGCAGCTAGTATTTTACTAGGTGTGCTGGAAGAAATTTCTTTTTAGAAATAATCTTTTTGTACGTGAAAAAATTTCGAAACACCCCCCTCCCCCATCTATCATTTACCGTCATCCGCAGACCAACCCCCCCCCCCCCCCCCCCCTAATTTAGAATGACGTAATATATGGACGACCCCTATGTTGGTCACCTTTGTATATCGACGGTTTCATAGGCTATCGATCGATCGCTTTTCTAATAACTTTATAATAATTTTCTAATACCGAGATAAAACGTTAGACTCTAGATGTCCTTTTTCATTCAACAGGCTACGTAAAATCATAGAATAGATAATGTTTGTGATACAATGGTACGTATCAAGTACGTGAGCTTCAAACTCTTTACATGATATAGTAATTTACTGAGTTGTGTGGCGCCAGACTTGAGTAATTCACAAGACAAAGCGAGCACGTGGGCGAGAGCCTGTCCGCAACTCCGCACCATGTGCCACGGAGCAGTGACAACAATGCAGACAGAGACGTCTTCCTCCGAACTCAATAGACACTGCAAATCAGACGATCTACGGCTCTAGGCTTTCAAATAGTTTTGAACTGTTTTCAAATCTACTCAAAGCACCCAATCGTCTTGTTCGTATTAGAACTACTTAAAGAACATGTATGGTTCTTGATGAAAAAGAAATTTATTGTGGTCTCAAGTATTACTTATTTAGTATGACTATTTAGTCTGTGCTTCTACAGACTTTTATCATTATCAAACATGTTCATTTCCTTCCGTTCTCATTTGTGAACTGCAGCTCAAGAACTGCGTAGATAGCGGATATTTGATCTCAATTCTACGCGTAGGTGTTGTGTTAAATTTACAGAGGCTTTCAATGAGTGCCTTAGTAATATGAAAAATAATACTAATTCAAAACTGTAAAACACTCCAAATAGACGAAATAAATGTTAAAAAAGCTTTGAAAAATCGTTCTACATTTGCTAATAAGACTACTGAACTACAGGTCTAACGCAGTTTTGCAATTATGTGTCGTTTGACGTTCCGTAAACACACCCTCCTGTATCGCTCCCATACATCAGGAACAGACTCCAGTTGTATGCATGCCCAACAGTGGACTTGTGGAGATGTTAACGATGCTACATAAGTCAGGCAGTGTTGTGTGTGATTTCGTCTGTAAATTTCCTGTAGTCAGAAACATCTACTATGTAAATAGTGAGCGAGCTGTTCGCGACGGTCGCAGCAAACGTAGGCGGGGCTGTTTGCCTCGGCTTCCATTGCGTGATACACTCAATAAAACTGCTGGTCGACATCAATGATAAAAATTATAAACATCGCTCCAGTATTGCTCCTTCTTGGGTCATCAACTGTAGGTGAACGGCACTCACCGTTCGTTTTTGCCCAAAAGACGACTTCATCAAGATCGATAACCATTATTACTAGTATTCAGAATGCTTCCAGAATTATATTGCATTGCATCGAAGTATAGTGTCTTTTTAATGCAAAATCGGCTCATGATTTTTTAGGTATAAAACAAAAATCACTTCTTAAGCTGTGAAGTTAATTAATAATTTATTTTATTATATTTGGGGAGCTAACAACATTATTCACAATGTTAATACATAAATATTACAATTAGATGCTTCGACAATTGTACCGAAATTGTCATTTGGCTAACGAAACAGAAAAGAACAAGGAAATGGTTGAAATATTAAAACTTCACATACATTATACAAACAAAAACGAAAAACATATAACATGATATAATACACGAGGGGGGGAATTAGGATTTTTAGAGCATTACTAAAACCAAGGCCAAGTGCAAACTCGGTAAAAATAAATTTTTCTGAACCAAAAATGCCACAGGTAAATTTCAGCCACCAAAAAGAGTATATCAAGTCTGCAGTATATCCAGTCAATGGCATCGAGTCCAAATTGGCAGTGTAACGAACACTCCGCCTCCTCAGACGTCCATTTTCAGTTCAAACCACTTCGACACCAATTACCTACAATTAAAAACTACTATCGTTGCCGATTTCTTGATATAGCATTGGCATTTTCCTTTATTCTTTATTCCAGTTGTGCATGTAGGTACAGTTGAGTTGTAGAGCAGGAAATTGTAACCATGTTTTATTGCTATCACTTGAAGAAAAAAAAGATAGTATAGTTGTACGTACCTCCTGTTATATTAATTCTCACTCTACTTTAGAAAGAAACAAGTCCCATGTTGAACATGAGCCTCCCTCCATCTTTTTGAGGAGATTTGCCATAATCATCAAGTTTGGCAGGTGGTTTAACGATAGGAGGCACTGGTAGACGTTGCGCAGCCTATCAAATTTTTTGATCATACTAGATGGTCCTATTCTAAAGCCGAGTCGACACTGTTATGCACCTTTTAAAAATAAACACAGATATTTATTGGTTTTATACTACTCATATATTTTCTCTCGGTTGCGTTGTTTAGCTGTGATTTCTAAAGTAAAATAAAGGAAAAGCAAAAAACTTTTCCGTAGCAATCTGTGAGTATCCAAAGCCTGTAAAGACCGGAGCCGGTTCCCGATAGCAATCAGCAGTGCAACATCAATATTATAATTAGCAATACTGCAATGTAATTAACACGTCAGGTGCGTTTTTACCGCAAACAAGCAAGCCCGTCGCGGGCGGCGGCGGGTGGCGGCGTGTTGTGGCAACACTGCTTACGTAACCTGCCTTCCAGTGAGTGTCGCGTGACTGCCTGGCTGAGTTCATTCAGCGACGTTGATTCCCAGCCACGGCGCGAGGTGCCTTTGTTCTATGCCTAGCTTTTACCAAGTTTATGTCTCCTAAAGTTTTGTAAGTCTATCTTACATTGTCACAATGTGAAGTGGACAAATCATCCCGTGTAACCCTATTGACATACTATTTTTAAATGTACGATGGGTTTGCTCTTGGCCTTCATCGCTCCTGATGGTATGTGGCGATAAGAAACTTACATGGTAAACGTCCACACCCAGAAGCCTCAATCTATCAATCAAACACGACAGTGCTATTAACACTGCTGTTTAGTAAAATGCGCCTTATCGAAATTTGTTACCGCCTCCGTGCCCTAGTGGTTACACATTTTCACTCACAGTTCGAAGGTCCCGGATTCGATTCTTAGCGAGGGCACTGCCGCCAAAAAGTAGTGTTGTATTCCGGTAGCGAAATCGCGATCAATTGTGAATGAACATTGACTTAAAATAACCCTGGTATATTCTGCAGATTTTTAAGCCTTCTTTATGGATATAGTTAGATGATTTAATAAATCTGGGATAAAGTTAAGATCCGTTATTTCTTAATCAAGGAAATTACAATTAGTAATGGCCTAGAATAGACATTTACCTCGTACAATTGAAATGTTGATTTTACGTAGGATGGAATTAGAGGACGAACGCTTCACTTTTGTATTTTGTTTCGTGATACAGTAAAGGATTTAACCGAATCCCAGATTCCGGTAACTCACAATGACGTACTCTTATTTTGGACATTGTTGGTTTATCTAAAAAAAACTAAAAACCATCGCCCAGAGCAAAATATTCACTCAATTATTTCTTCTGAAAACATTTAATGGCCACAGATCAGAGGCATTCGTTTTCAAAGCGTTGCTGTTCATTTCGAGTTGAATTCTGCGTATCAAATCAATTGTAGAGCAATTAGTTATCGACATCGCGTTTTTCCCAAGACATTCTACAGACGCGGAGTTATAGCTTGTACACATGACGTAATACACTAGGTATTAACTAAACTAAGACTTAATTACTATCAGCTCTACGATTCCATTTTGAATACGCATGTGAAACCTTATACATTCGAAAAAGGAATTTTGAAAAAGACAATCTGTCCTATTTATGCTCTATCTTCCTTACAGAGAATATCTGTAAGGAAGATAGAGCGTAGGTATTAACTTAAATAAGACTTAATTCTTACCAGCTCTACGATTCCATTTTGAATAAGCAAGTGAAATATTACAAATTCGAAAAAGGAATTTTGAAAAAACACAAGCTTTCCTATTTACGCTTTATGCTGCTCTATCTTCCCCAGAGATACCCTGGGGATTTTTCAAAATCACACATTGCAGCTTCATTGAGAATATTATAGTTAAAAGGTCTCAGGTCAAGCGAGAAACGTCCACTGCTGCACATAATTCTCTTCCATGCCACAATTATCGGCTGGGTCGTTGCATCGGTTCTTCTAGTAAAGGCACGGCCCGGTCACGTTTCCCGGTACGTGATCACCACTCGAGAACTTTTACCATTGGTTATGCTTAAATTAACCAGTCTAGTGTAGAACGTCGAAAACTATAACTCATTGATTAAGTTAAATACGCAATAAGTTAATATATCTATCGTACGTAATGTGTTGCCAATGACAATATAATGACACTATTAGCCGTCCGTGTTCAACTTACGACACTATCCTTACAACGACGACGTCTTAACTATAATGGGTACAGAAATAGCTAACATCAATGAAATAGACGAGCGAATAGCCCGCTCTGCTCCGAAGAGAATAAACTAAATGGACTCGAGTTTTTACTTCCAAAATGCGTGGACAGATACATTAAATTGTACGCAAAGGGAAATTAAATGAAATGTTAAACAGTTATCATTAATACAGTGTCGCAGGAAAACCGCAGTACTCAAATGTTGTCATTAACTTCGGAATTCAAAGTACAATTTAATATTCATTTAGAAAATTACTGCGTAATGTTAACCCGTACATTATGATACAGCACTACAGACAGTGTTTTATTTTGGTAGATTTGTGAAAGTTTTACAGTTTCAACTGGTCATGCATGGCTAGCTAGCTATCGTGTACATCCAATAAGCAATGCCAAAACAATGTATAGCTACCAGCTTCCATTATCCAGAAACTAACATTTGGGAATCATAAAGGAGTGAATTGACACGTCACATACTTCATCTTTTGTTGTAAGGTCGATGACCGATTGAGTCGCCAAAGGATTCTGACATGGATCATGTAGCTACTTCTTGTCGTAGATCGTTTAGTAACCGAGACCAACGGTTTAGCGTGCCATCCGAAGCAGGTAATCATCTTACTTTTCAGACAATCATGTGATTCAGCCTGCAATGTTCTGACCAAACTGGGGAAAATTTCACAAAGTGATTTTTGAGACTGTCTTCCCACCGGGATTCGATTTCGAACCCGGGATCTTACGTTTTCCCTTCAGTCACATAGGCCTTGCTGTGGCGCTTGTGTTACTCAGATAAATAGTGGTTCTATTTACAGTTATATTTTTTTGATTGAAAGACATCATACTTCCATCAACGCGTACAGTCGAATATGATATAAGTACAATTATCAATGAATCAGTTTGTGACCAAAAGAAAACATGTTTCATTGAACGAAAGAAACAGTAGCACTCTCTGAGACCTAGCCATTATTCAGGACAACGAGGCAATTCACAGCAAATTCAATAAAAACAAAAGAAAACAATGACGGCATTGTTTAACTTCCTTATTTATTAGCAGCCGACCAACATTTTCAATTACCCACATGCATATTAATTTACGCATTGCCTTGTTTAAAATATCTGTACATACATATTGATAACTTAAGAGGGTATGCTGTTGTCAAAGCGCCCATACAAACGTAGTCCAGTCATATTTTGAGTATTAAGCTATGAAAATCTATGAAATTTTCAAGACACAATCTAGAAACAAATATCTGTGTCGGTGGTGAGTCATATTTTCGTTTAAATATATACTTCCAGAGTTACAGGGCGTCAAAGTATTGTATTTTTCGGTAGTAAAAAGCCCCAACTTTGAACCTGATTTACAAGAGTATGAATCAATTTAGAACAATTGGGAAAAACCACCGACATCTGAAATTTCATTAGTATACTGTATTAAAAAATGGTTACATATGTATCCTTCAAATGATCCCTGGACTACGAAACATCCAAATAACGGGTGGATAACATCGCGTAATGTATGCTGTCTCACCGTACGCGCTCGGGTAGGATAGGGCTTGGAGAGGGACAGCTACAAAACAATGCAACCTTGAAACCGACCACGTGGTCTTACCAACATAGCCTCTTAATATGCATTAAAACAATGACAGCACACATATTTAGACTATTCTTGCAGGCCTCGGACCACTCGCGATGGTTGTGCTAAGTTTTAAGTTAAATTTAAAATCGAGTTGAGTCAAATGTTCAGGAAGGTTGGTGTCCACTTTTAGCCTGTTATAAAAGTACTGGAAAGGGGAGACTAATACCAAAAAGCTACAACTTAAAAAAATCCATTTTGATGATCAAAAAGATCCATGATATTAGGTTATATTTCTATCTATCTATATGTCACGACCAATTAGGAAAAATATTAAAGGAAAATGAGAGATATTACGTGATCAGGACCAAACATTAATTTTGTCTGTCATCATCATCGGAAAATGTCTACTCATTTCAACCTTATTTCAAATACAAAATAACATTATAAAATCGTGTTTATCAAGAAATATTGGGCTCATGTTATTAAGTTGATTATCAAGAATACAAGTTACACAAACGTGATGTCAAATCAATCAAATTATACATAGATAACAGAAATATTCTTGTGTTACCACGATTTTGAATAAAGTCAGATTATAAGATCATGCTATTCAAACTACAATTTCTGAATAGCTTGTGGTGCAAGTTCCACAATGTGCAACAAACGTGTAATTTTAATTCAACAGCGTGGTGCGATCATTCAATATTATACCAGTTACGATCAGCTGATTTGAGTATTTATATACAACTTGAAATGCAGTTGTACTTACATTATAGATAACACACAATTATAGCTGGCGGGCGGAGGTTGCTCGCCAGCTGGGAGCGACAGGTGCAGACTCGATACCATCGCTACTAATTAATATAACCGACAACATAAAAATATTCATAAGGATTGGTTTATAGTAACATAGAAAATACGCATAGGGACTGGTTTCAGTAACATATAAAATATGCATAAGGATTGGTTTAAAGTAACATAAAAAATATGCATAAGTAATTGTTTAATCCCGAGGAATGCAAAGACAGAGGCACTCTTAATAATGCGATAGAAAACTACAGATAAAGTAAACGTGGAGTTTATATGCGATAACTTGTCGGTTTTTGAACCCGAGATGATTCGGAAATTCCATAATATATACCGACTTATTTGTTTTTTACATAAGTATGATCGTCACAAGATAATAATAAATAGAAATCATATCATTAAACAATATCGAAAATCTACACGGTTATCGGAACTACATTGGGAAAACAGAAAAATCCCATCCGATCGGCTCGAAAAGATGCCGCAAACAAATTCAGCGTGAAATAATCTAAGCATTTGTAAGTGAGCTGGTTGCGTGGGATGGGAACCTACCCTAGGCTGGGTAGGAGGGGTGGATGGGGTGGGATGGTGACGGAGGGGGTGGGAGGGGTTGGCAAGACGCGGCGTGAATGGCGGCGGCAAGGTCAGGGGCGCCGGAAGTGGGTTACGGGCGGCGTCCTATCGACCGTTCTTGCGCCAAGCACAGCCACGCTGCCTAGCGCCCCCCTGCTATTATTTAGCACCGACTGCCATGTGGGAACCATTCTAATTGATACCGTTCTTTTTAAGAATGGAAGTCGATCGCGTCGCGGTTGATGCCATTTTACAAGTAACCGTTTTATTAGCACAATTGTTAACGTTTATTATAGTAAGAGAGCCCACGACCAAAATTTTTGTCCCATAGCAATATGACCTCAACCGCATCAAATTGATCGATTCGATTATCGTGAACTCGAAAATACCAGTATCAGAAATTTTTCGCGTAGCGTTTGACCCGGCCAAATTTTCAAATAATGTTAAAAAAATTTACCGGCCCGTATCATAGCAATCTGTCTGATTTTTGGACTGTAGTTGGATGATAGCTGTAAGATACCGAAAACAGGTTTTTCAGAAGTCAGTTGTGTCACCTTTTTTTTTGACACAGCAGAAATGGCCTCCCTCACAGTTGCTACACTTCTTGATGTTATTATCCACCTAGTCGGGTTCAGAATCATATAATTTGACGATTTTATACAGTTTCGACCGTATTGCTAAGATACATGGTTTTGGTCGTGGGCTCTCGTACTATTATACAAGAAGCCAAATTATCTTTATGCATTCTTTTAAACCAAACATAATTTAAAAGTGGATAATTCTAATCTTCACACTATTTAGTAAGAAAGGGTAACAATTATGTCAACAATGAATAATACTTTAAAAATGTAATAAATTTCTAGTGTCTAGGCAAACCATAACAATAAACGAGAGCTTGCTTTCAAGAAAGAAATTGCAACGAATAATTTTAGCGATTTTTTTAATATAAATTCTAAATATTATTTTCTTATAAGTTACGTAATTCAATTAGCACTGAAAAGACTGTCGTTCAGAGACATCGATTATTACAAATAAACAAAAGGCTGCGACTATCGAAAGCTTAACAGTTATAAACCAAAAACTTAACAACGGACCGAATAGATGCGTACATTTTACACACAATGGAGCTGTTGGATCATTACTTCTCATAGCTAAACTTGCGCCCCGTGGGAGGCAGAATAAACTTTGTGTCCAGTCTATAAACAATGCCGTAAAGAGTTTCTTGGCAACAGCTGTGTAAGGACATTCAAAATTAAACTTTCTCACTCTCACTTTTTCACAGATAATAGAATGTACCTAATAAGTGACAGTATCTGTGTACATAATGTACTCTTACCTATACATAGACTAAAATCTAGCTGTTGTAGCATTTGAATCTTATATTACGTCAATGTAAGCGTATAGCTACCAAAATAAACGTTATATTTGCCAAAGCAGTTTCTATTTGCATATGTATAATGTTAGGTACTTATTATGTTCAATGAAATATCGTAGTATGAACGTAATATTATTGATTACCGAAATGAATCGTGGTAGGTAACATAGTTATGGTAATGCTCGAATAGTACGCCCGCCGCGCCGCCATGTTGTGATTGTTGCGACTGCGCGCCTCGGACGCGTGATGTAAGCGGTTTCCGCGCAAATTCGTTCGCGAATTTTGCCCGCCATTCATTGCGAGGTTTTTTACAGTGTGGCCGCGGCCGGCGAACTCGCGGCCTTGCGCTGCGCCTACGCCGATAACCAGCACTACGGTGTCTATACTAACAGACTGCGCTGCACGCCAAACTTTCAAAATTAGAACGTTCTAAATTTAAACTATTTGAAAGACTACTTCCTTTTAGCAGCGAACGGCTACTTGACTTTATAGCTGGCGCTTCTACAAATGGATTGCGTAAGTACACTTGACACGAGCGAGTACACAAACGAGGCAAGAAAATTGATTTGAAGATTAAGGGATAATTTAGATTCTAAATATGGATTGTTCCCGTCTGACGGATAAACTAGGATAACGGAGAGAGAGAGAGCTTGCGAGAGATAAATTACGTAACGTAATAACAAAGCTTTTGTTTCGATTCAGAAAGGTCATCAGAGAGTATAACGGTATTAAGGTTTCCGCTGAAAATAATACCGAAATGTAGAATCGCTGTCAGTCCAGTTTGAGCGCAGAGAACTAGCTAATTGACTTGAATTTTTAAAGGCTTAGTCACGACCAGAGATCTCTGTTTGTGTGAGTCAGTTTGGCACACACAGTGATCTCATTTTTCCCCTTTTGCGCTTTGTTTCATAAAGTCTTTTAATAGATTTTATAAGCAACATTATCTATGTATAAATCTGGAGCAAATAAAATGCACAATACACAATAGTTGCGTTTGCGGTTAGCTTAGGATATTTCTATGTGCTGAATCTACTGTGATCTTCTGGAATACGGAAAAATAGAATGTTTTGCTGCTCGGATTGCTTCGTACAATAGACATATTGTAATGAGATTGTGATAGAATTAGTTACATTACTATTGAAGTATTGAGTAGGTACATTACAATAATTCTTTTTACAATAACGGACCATGTTGTCTACTTTACGAGGTTTATAGTGTACCATGATGAATAACTAAATACACAGTACGTTACTGTAAATACGTATAACTCAGTTTAATATGTAATTATTAAGGACTTCTGTTCGGAGCTATTTTTTTACCTCGATGGTTCAAAGGAATACGCGGGAATACGTTCAAAATCAGGTCACAATCAGATGGTTTGAAAATACTTTGTAATCGATTTTATACCTGCTACTTTAAACAAATTTTGACGTCAAATTCGTAACTTTAGAACCTTATGGTTGTACACATTAAGTTTCAGGCTACATGTAACAGAATTTTAGTTACAATATTTAATCTTATTTAATGTGTATACATATTTAGTACTACATATTTAGTACGGTAATCAAGACAAAACTCTTACGCTACGCAGTCTATCACGATTACCATAAGTTGATTTTACTTACAATCCAATTGCACAAAATCGGCGCTAACAATGTTGCTATTTTCAGGTTTTCATAGAAGAGAAAAACAGTATCGTTCGAGTACAAGGCCATGAAAGGTTCGTGACGAAGCCTAGAAAGCCTATTCTTGTGTAACGATACCTACAGAGTTTCACCGAATTTAACGCTTTCGAATAACGTTTATTTGATTACTGTTTTTGGCTAGGGATAGATTTATAGCCTTAGTAGCTATTCACTGGAATGCCGCGTTATCGATTGGACTGGATTCGACTACGGCATCTTGTGAAAGAATTATTCCTAAGAATCCTCGAGTTTTAATTATTGAAGCATTTTCCCGTTTCCATCGAGCGAGGTTTTTGACTGCCGGCTTTATTGGCGTTAGTGAGAAACGAATAAGGAAAAAGGTTTTGTTAAGTGGTCAACTAACAATCAGAATTTTAAACCGTTTGGAGATTTTTGATTTGATGAGATGCTTTGGTTATGATGGTTGTGCAACAAAACAAAAAATGAATTTCAGGGTATACACGAGCTCCGGCTTCCCCTAGCGCAGGAGGTGTACGCTAACTCGTGGAGAGCGGATTGTTTGCGCAGGTGCGTCGGCGCAGCTTTGTTCTCCAAATTATCGCCCGTAGTACAAACACGCACAGGAATGTCGAGGATCTCCTGCCCACAGATTCTGTTGCACACGGACGTGACCGGCTTGATACACGATAATTATTGTTTTTTATGTTCCTTTTCTTTTCGGTAAATTTAATTCAATTTTGAACAAAATTCTACTAGCTATTGCTCTGACCAAAGATCGCTTATCGATTGATTTACCAAGTTGGTAAAAGCGAGTTCATCCAGAATAATTAAGTTAGTGAAAAACATTGGGAACATAAAAACCTGAACACACAAAATAAGAAATGAGTACAATGGAATTCATCAATAGCTTTCCCTGCTCGTTTGAATTGAATTAAATATTTTATAGGTACCTGAAAAGAAACAGCAAAAGACAGTGAAATTAAATTCTGCGTTGTTATTCATGCGGCTTCGTCGTCACTTATACTAATATATACTCGTACCTACTGGGTTCTTTGTTAAGGTTTCAGAAAACTTTGTGCCCAGTCGCGTGCTCGGGACCCCGACACAATAATAAACAATCGCTTGTGTGCTATAACAGTAAATTACAGTTAGTCATATAGTGCTTAGCTTGGAACTACAAGGTCGACCTTGATAATGCTACGTTGACAGTTTGGTATGATCGGGGCATAGCCCGTAGATCTAGAAAGTATTTACCTATTAATTGCCGCTGACCTTTATGTCAACTGAGACATGTTTTATAATGGAGAGTCTATATTTGATTTCCACAAAAGGACAGTGCTGCCACACTTCTGGTTGTCGACCCACTTTGATGGAAGATTTTTTAAGCGGTTATGGAATAAGAGCTCTACCATCAAATACCCTACCTAGTGCACGATACAGTAGAATTTAGGCCAGGTTATTGTGAGATACACCAATATTTTATTATACTAGTCATGAATGTCACTATATCAGAACTACGAGTAGCATATATCCGTAAGAAGTGCTTGCTAGTAAGGACTGTCAAGCAAGGACCATGGAAATATTTAACATTTGGTCCACACTGCCATGGTTGGAAGGACCATAGGTTGGCGTTAAGCCCAGTGGTCCCATGATTGATCATCAGTCAAATAAAACGGTGTTGCCAGCTTACTATACAACGAAAGCGCTTAGAACTAAATTGATATTTACTATAATTCGAATACCAAAACATTAAGATTCAATTAATCAAATATACAACAAAAACCTTCAGAATTTCCAAGAAACTCCAAACACCGTACAAATATAGTGTTTACAGTCTACAGAGGCCGTCGCGTCATGTGGTGTGCGGACTGAATTACTAACTTTTATGTAGTGAATAAAATCTATTTATAATATTGACGTCTACGCCATCCGCTCCACATTCTTATCTGCGCGTACGCTCGCTGGGGATCTGCCACATGTTTCGTGTTGTCTATGTTTTATTGAGGCAGTGGTTAGTGGTAGGGTACAGTCAAGCAAGGGCCGGGCCGGACAGCGTCAGTAAAAATCGTGAGTCATGAATATTTACGAACAAGACTTGATGAGATGCTATCGCTGTAGTATTTATCATGCTGTCAATAGAAACAGTGACACGATTTATATCAGAAATGTTTGAGTACACAACAGCATCACACATGCAGAAACATGTACAGACAGGGAGGCGCCCTGCATCCTTATCGTACATCCTTATCGTGAAAAGTGCTCTCTCTGTGGCTTAGGCAGAACGATATCATACAGAGGAATCTTTAATACAGATGTATGACATCCTAAGCTGTAGACAAGTGATGTTTTACTGTTCAGTTTGTACCTTGATTATATGAAGAAACCTGATGGTTTATGGTACAGCAATTTCTGAGTGCATATAAGATTTGTATCAATCTTATAAATAGTCCAGTCCTCCTAGCTTTTGGGAGTTAATTAAATGCCTCTGTATCCAAGTAGTTTACACGTCAGTTGGGTCGACAATCGGAAGGACCCTTTTTTAATTAAGGGGAATCTTTAAAACATACCCGACTACCATGTCTGTCTGTCGCATGTAAGTGATCGCGCTTATCACACCGCCTTATCACCACATAACACGAGGCGAGACGAAGGCCAAATGTAAGACCATTGCATAAAAAATAGAATGTAACATAGGTTTCCGAAATACATCACAAACGATATGTAAGTAGTAAAACAATTATCTATTTGTCTGCAGCACGTCAGATGATCTCGGCGAGCCTCCCCGGCGAGGCGCTGGCCCAGCTGGGGCAACTGGGGCAGCTCAGCCACCTGTACCCGCCACCGCCGAACGCGGGGATGACGCCCGAGTTCCTGGCCCCGCCGCCGCGGCCCTACGCGCGGTACGCGCACCGCCGCCCGCGGGAGACCATCACGACTCCGGCGCAGCACCCCACCACTACGCCGGCGTTCCCCCCCGTACCGGGCGCGTACGCACCTTACCTCACGCACCCGGGATCGTACGCGTCGTACCTGTACCGTGCGCGCGCGCCCCAGCCTCCCGCCAACTACCCGCTGAGGCCGCGACCTACCTCCGGGTTCGTTCCGCCGGCGCCGGCGCCGCATTCCCCGCCGGTGTCGACGCCCGCACCCGCTCCCACTCCCAGAGAGGTAACTACTTACACGTTCAGATTACAATGTACAACCTTACGAGTGCTATCTGCCAAAAAATTATAAATCAAATAATACAAGCAACATGTACGGAAATGAAACGTGACCACTTCATCGGTGTACAATGTACAGTCAGAGTCACATGTTTAGAACCAAGTTTGTACATTCCAGTACAAAATAAAGTATCCACTTTTGTACCTTGTCACAATCACAATTAATGGTGAATGCGAGCATGTTATCGATTTCTTGTACTAACAAAAAGTTAATTTGTAGGATTATACAATTATCAGAGGAAAATTGTCTGCACCTAGATAAATATACATAAATACTGAGGTATTATACTGCATTAAGGTGAGTAATGCAATGAAAACGCAGAAAATAAAATGATCAAATATAAAAATACTGTACCTATTATATACAACACAGCAGTTTGGTTTCGAATAAAAAAAATATGTTTACCTGGCTAGCTACCACCACGATAGCTAAGTCTGCCGCCAAACAATATTAATAGCACGGTGCACACGCTTACTACACGATTATCCGTGCTTGCCACTTCAGCTCACTGACTCGTCGAGCTATGTGGGCGACCCTAATTCGTGTACGACCTAGGTGCGTTTAGATACAATCTCCTTATAGTCTACACTAAAACTTGTCACTACATGTCGTTACGTCCCATGTTCCAGGATCCCCCCGCGTCCCCGGAGCGAGGTGCTCCCGCGCCGTACTTCTGCCGCGGCGCGCTCATACGGCTGGAGGACGGGTCGCTGCGGCGCGTCGAGGAGATGCGGACTGAGGACTTCGTGATGAGCGCAGATCGGAACGGAGACCTGGCCCTCACGCAGTGCACGCTGCTCAGGCTAGATGAGAGAGGAGACAAGCTAAACTTGACCCTCACTTATGACAGGAATCGGTCACAGGTACGTCTAAGTAATAATTCTCATGAGGGTAGTTTTCGTGGGGATCTCCCCACCGCGAACTTTCTATTAGAGGATTTGCAATAATAATTGTAGTGATCTAGTTGTTATATAGGAAGTTGCTGTTGCCCATTTGACGAATATGTTTTCACTTAGTCGTTTTTTATGACACTCGCGGAATGAAATTGAATGGTCCTATTCTAAACCCACCACACGATATAAATGCTTGACTCTATCTAATCTGACGATGAAATAGCAAATTCCTTATGTATATTTTAATTTCTAAATTGTGTTTCTATCTGCTGCCTTGCCTATCCCATTTGGGTAAGATAAATGCTTAGGTGAAGTGGCAATGGACAGGCCACATCGCTCGAAGAACCGATAACCGGTGGATTTTAAAGGTTCTCGAGTGGCAACCACGTACCGGGAAGCGTGTACCGGTCCATCCCCCTACTAGACCGACGAGCTGGTTAAGGTGGCTGGGAGTCACTGGATGCAAGTGGCTCGGAACCGGTCAATGTGGCATACCTTGAAGGAGGCTTATGTCCAGCAGTGGACGTTTCCCAGCTGATGATGATGATATGCATAGGTTATAAGGCCCAAAGTAGAACCTCAGCGAATTTGATATAAGTATTTTACATATAATATACCTACATATATCTTAGATTAATATTAATAGTCATCTTTAAAGTGTTAAAGATATTCACGAACTACTCTCGTATAAAATTAGTTGTGATACTTATATCCTTCGGGGGCGTCCATAAATTATGTGAGATGATTAAGGGGGGGAGGGGGTCGAGTCAAATATCATCTAATCTCACGTTGGGGAGAGGGGGGGTCTCGACAAATATCACGCAATTTTTTTTTTCTGATTAAAACTAGACATGTGTTATGTTTAGTTTTTAAATGTCTATTCAAATTACCGACGTTACCACCGGTAATAACAAGGATATTTGAACAATATGTACATTTCGCCTTTTTTGGATCCACTTCTAAAAAGTGGTTCCAAACAGCACTTCTTTTCCGTGAAGACATTTCTGTCTCACCAAAGTTTTTTATCAATAAAGTAACACTACACGAAGTTAATATTAATAAACCCACATTCTGAAAAATCTCACGTGAGATTGGGGGACGGGGGAGGGGGTTGAATAAAACCTCACGACATCTCACCAAGGGGGGAGGGAGGGACAGAAAATTTAAAAAAACACCTCACGTAATTTATGGACGCCCCCTTCTCAATAAATATCTATAACTAATGAGCAGCAAAAACATTCACATAGGTTATAACCATGTCAATAAAGTTGTCTTATCCCTATTACAGGTGGAACTGGAGTCGACAGTGGAACACCCGTTCTTCGTATACGGCCGAGGGTGGGCCTCGTGTAAGCCAGAACGCACGCTGGCGAGGTACGGCCTCCGAGTACAGAGGTTGCAAGTTGGAGATGTTTGCGTCTCCTTGGTGGCGAAGAAACACGCCCCAGTGTCACTCGGAGTGTCGTCAAGTGGGGTCACGGTCGTCGGTGCTTCGATGGGGGTCACGCACGTGTCCGGAGCGACCAGCATCGGAGTGACGGCGGCCACAGTAACTACACCGACCGCCGCGCTCCCGACTTCGGTGCCTCCCCAGACGCACCCAGAAAACCTGAGCGTGAAGGAAGACGCCCGCAAGAGACGGTGGTCGGCTTCCGACGTCCACGAGGATGCTCCTCCTCTAAAGAAACGCTGATATGTGCGCGAGTGGTGGACTTAGTGTTGTGAATTGTGATCGCCTGCGTTGTATAAACTTTGTACGTTTCTGTTTCGTTCTTCCCGAGCTCACGGATATGTGATGTGCTTCGTTATGGACTTTAGACTATACTACCGTATACCGGTGGCGCGATTGTTGGTCATAAGTGGAGAGTGTGCACAATTCGCCCCACCCCGCTTTTTCATCAAATTAGTAACGGTGACGTCAATAGTTAGGCCAACCCCAGTGATTTAGCGTGTCGACCGGCACGCGTTTATAATTCATTTGCATAGTTCACAGCGACTAGCTGTCCACAATCGTACGCTTATGATATTCTATTTGGGAACTCTAGGTGCTTTTTATACTGTCGGGTGCTTCTGTACTATATTGTAAATATGTATGTGTAGGTCGAGATGAATGTTACACTCCATGACTGTAAGTGTCACAAAATCAGCGTAACTAAAGTCGCTACTGCAGCGAAAGCTAAGAGTCACCGTCCTGTTCATCACGCAGCAAAGAGAATATCCAAATCGTATTTTATCTCGGCGAGTTGCGCCGCTCATGTGTGGTCAGCTCCAGGTCGGATTCATACCACGAGTTGCGTGTTCGTGATCTCACTGCGTTGAAGCATCGTACGCAATTTCCAATAAGTTACAGTAGTACGCGACGAGTTATTGACATAATCACTTAAGCCGCAAAATTATACAAATCATAAGAAATTTAGAGATAATCAGCGTACTCTTATGGAATATTTTTGTAAAAGGAGCACAAAAATAACAATATATTTCAAGCAGATCTTAAACTAGGTTAGATATTGTGATAACCAATGAGATTTGAAATCGCCGGCACGCCTCACCGCGTCCATATTGTAAACAAAATGGTACAATGAATGTTAGATTAGCTAGTAGTAATGGGCTGACGTGTGCTTAAAGTCTAGACTGAATCTGGTTCTTCGTGGGTTTTCCAAAACAAAATAGAAAATGTCAGAGAAAATGAGTTAAATGGCATGGTGTAGCGTCCGTTATGGTTCGCGTTTCGTTTTAATACATATATGCGACCATCCCCAATAGGAGCGTTTCGAACTGAGCATTGAAAAGCGAGCGAAACAGAAAGCTTTTAGTAAAAAATCAATACAAAGTACTCGATATAATCAAAGAAAGTAATTAATTACGCAGTATGGTTTGTCGAATTAGCTATAAAATGAAGTTAAATTTAATCGTTATTAAAAATATAATTTAAGAGTTTTTTCCGAATTGAAATTAAGCACCCAATTACAATAGTTACTAATTGTGCTTTCACAGTCAATACTCTCAAGAGTCGTCACAATACAAGAGAATAATCATGCAAGACAAGTGTAATAAACAGTAATAATACTGGATTACTAGCTAGTTTACGACAATCTGTCAGATTACACCAACGCAATATAAAGTTAAATACCCAAGGCATAAAGTTCTGGATCAATTTAGTGGTAGCTTGATTTGGTGACCTCCGTACATTTCGCAGTGTGCTTTGCAATGCTCGGTTCGATGCCCTGATCGATTGAATGTTCGCTATTTTAATCTCCCAATGAGAAAAGAACACAAGCTCCAATTAATTTGTTTCAAAGCAGTCAAGTCCGAGCTCCATATTTCCCTCAAGGTTGTGACTGCAGACATATCCATCGGCAACAAAATCGTATTTTCTAAAATGCCCTCGCCTCGCACAAGGGCAAGGGCATAAATTCATTCCCTTTTTCGAAATAATTCTCCCTCTACACTAGAATATAGAACTTCGCTGAACAGTGACAAATTCTTCTGACAAATAAATTTTAATCGTATTTAATATATACATAAATGTTGGTAAATATATATTGTATAAAAATGAGATATATATGTATAATGATCATGGTTATTAGATGTCATCTCTTATTGATTTTTGACGTCCACGTGTGATACACAATTATAAACTTTTCTATGAGAAGATGTATACATAATAAACACACAGTCTGTGATATTTTGTAGTTATTGGACAGAGTAGGTATGAAGTTAAATGAAGTATTGCTTGGATAAAGGAAATACTATATATGTTTTAGAATTATAAGCGCGTTATTGGGTAAGGAAATTGTATATTTGTTATATACTCAAACGGATGTAACGCCCTGATGAAAGAAACAAACTGAAAACATAATATGTAAAACAAGTAGCGTCTGTGATGAATATACATATATCGTTATGCCAAATAACGACAAAGCATGGCCATATCAAAATCAAATTGATTTTATATATTAAGTAAATATTTAGCTATCATTCGTTCTTGGTTTGGAATTTCAAAATCTACTTTTATATTTCAATTCATTTCATTATTTAAACTGGTGTCATATTTTCCCTTTATTTAAACGGTTGCTTGGATAAATCTGAACTACGATGTCCTAATAATGTCTGTCCTTTATCAACGCTGTGTAGTCAGTAGAGATTTGCCATAATTCACAGCAACTGAACGTTTTTTATCCTTCGTGGAATGCCCCGAACGGTATGATAGTGAGGGCTCGTTGGTTTTGCTAATGGTTTAAGTTTCATTGTACCGCAAATGTAATGTGCTTGCTGACTGTACGTTAATTAAATAACAAGCGATCGTATATGTGCAGAGTACGCGGACACCCCCACGGACGGTGTTGTACAAAAGTTAATAATTCGTTGTGTAATGTATGTAATTCTAGTTTATATCGTCTTTATATTATTAATTTTGTAATTGTAATGAAAGATCTCATTTTATTAATCGGTATTTTCTAACAAGGCGCTTTCATTAGATCATGACTAAGCCTACCTCACAAACTTAAGACTAGGAGCCTCGCGACGCGAGACCGTCTCAATCAAGTCTAAACAAGATCTCAATTTGATGAAAATAAACATTTAAAAAGACTGGGACGCTTTACTGAATGTTGTGGGATAGTAGTTTCTTTGAGGATATTACTTAAATTATGAGATAGGAGCATTTATTTTGTGAATGAGCGCGCGCTCGTCCGTGGCACGGCTGCCAGCTCCCCATCCAATGCGTTGGACAATCGATTAGTACAAAATTCGTTATTTAAAGTATTACTACCCAAAATTCAAATTCACAAAGTATTAATTTTAAATTTCAATGAAAGGTGCTATGTTTTGTGAATGTGTTGAAGGCACAATCACGGTGGCGACGAGATTGTCCTCGTCGCACGTCTGCAATGCGATAGATAGCTAGGTATCGGCACAATCCATGTTCTTCCGCGCCTCATAGTACATTTTAGTAAGTCAATTATAAATTTTAATGTAGAGTTGTTGTGTGGTTTTTGTGCTTATATATTATATAGATATAGATCATGTTCAAACATAAAACTTAATAAAAATTCTTTCCAAACTACAATTCAGAATACCATTGACCAGTTAGCCTACTTCGTAGAATGCCGATACATTTCGTTTCAACTCAATTCAACTGTAATCTTCTGAGTGTATGTAATCTATAAAGTATGTGTTACACACAGAGCGACAATAGTATATTATAATCAATCATATATGAGATGTATGTTTTGCAGTTGCCAATGTTAGCTATGGTCAGTAATAGTTCCATAGTTCCAAATATACGACATTAACGGGAATTCGCTCAAAATACTTCCATTCAATTTTTTAACATAATCTTTTAAAATAGAATAGTTGGCTTTACTAAGCAATTACATAAAAATAAGAGATCGGATTGTAGTGTCGCGAAATGAATATCATTATACAATAATCTAATGTGTGTAAAAAATTAAATTGTTATTTACTATGAAGTAGTATGTTAATGATACTCATTTACCGACATTACAATCTAATGTCCTAATTACCCGACTGCGCCAGAAGTAGGGTTATGTTTTTCGAGAGTATGTATTATGTATTTATGTTTGGCACGCTGAACGGCTCGATGGATTTTAGCTTGAGAGGTGTCGTTAGATTCGTATTTACTGTGAGAATGGCACTAGGTATATCAAAATACACAGTCGGGTTTTATATAATACTTAGCATCTACTACATTCTATCACATTTTAAAAGATTATGATAAAATAAATTTCGTATGAAACTTTTGTCAGAGAAATCGCCTTAAAAATATTGCTGACACAAATGATTGTGCCATCTTAAGCAGAGTTTAAATCGTATTTACGGTAAAATTAAAACCTTTTAGTTCATGAATATAAACCTTGATGGTAATTAACTAAACGGTTTTAACTTTTTATAATCAGTTGCGAGCATTTTGGAAACTAAAAAATGGAAGAAGAAAAAACTCATCGAACATAAATTTTGTACCGTCGAGGATTGTTTCCAATGTGTAGTTTTAAAATTAGTGAAACGAGAAATGTTGTGTCATTTAACATATAGTTAAATAAAAAGATGTTATATATAAATTGACAAATATGGCAAAAAATATATATGTATATTTCTATTGTATAGCGGAATGAGTACTATTTCAGGATTAATGTAAATGATGAGAAATGTTATAGACCGAAATATGTTAATTAATAAGTTAACTGTTTGTAAAAAGGAGAGAAAAATATGTATAAATGAATATTTGCTATAAAATTGTTTCATTTTAAATATAAAACCTGATTATTGTACACTCGTATACAAAAATATGCATCCATTTTCGTAACATGTCACATTCATCCAAAGTAGATATATATTTTTGTACTCGAGTGTACTAGAATACTGTACGTCAACTTCTATAGCTTAAAAGAGATTTTCAGTATTCACTAATGATTAATTTTTTGGCAATAATTAAAAATATAGGGGATTCCCCATTATCACCACACCAGGCGGGTTGGTGATCGCAATGACTAGAGCTGTTAAAAATAGTCTATCGAATTATGCGTCATAGTCTCAAACATTCAACTTTCATATTTATAACAATAGCCAAAACGTTTATCCGTCTCCGTGGCCTAATAGCTACAAGCTTGGTTAACAATCCGGAGGTCTCGGGTTCGATTCCCAGTGGTACCTATTGGTTACTCGGTTTGGTTGGTGGTGTAGCATTTTCTATGTCCACTTGGCTAGCTACCGCCACTTAATTCAGCGGAAAAACAGCAGTGTTAATAGCACTGTTCCGTTCCGGCATGAAAGGTAGCAGAGACAGCTCCTCAATTACTTGAGGCTTCTGGGTGCGCACGCATACCATCAAACGGCCCAATCTTCACTTTCCGTCAGGAGAGGTTAAGGCCAAATATAAACCTAATATACTTAAATACAACATAAATAAAGCCCTCGTCCTTCTCTCTCATTCATACAATATATGTCAAATGTAGTTTAATAGTGAATAATAAGAGGTTTTCAAATCCTAATGTTAATGTTCTAAATTCAAATTAAATTTTCATCGGTTTTTCTGATAATCCTTATAAAACCTAAACTTGCAAGGTGTTTCGATTTTTCTGATGAGAAGCATATTATAAATGCTAAAGTAAGTTTGTTCTTTCTTTGAGTCGTAACGGAGAATGACTCGCGGGCAAAAACTAGTAAACTATACCGTACTACCGTTGCTATGAGATGAAAGAACAAACCAACAAAATATAATTTCGAGTCCGTTCAAGTACTACGTAAGCAAATTTACTACGATTATTCCCAGAACTTGTCAGCAAAAGTGATCAAAGCTCTTACCTCCTCCACCCATGCTTACGTTAACATTGGTATTTGCATTTTTAAATGTATTCTGTTTTTAAAATAAGCTAACGGTAATATTTTCGACAAGGAATAGAGCGTGGTAATTCCCCTACTCCCCATAGACAATGTGTGGGTTGCCATATGTAAAAAAAGTAAATAACTACGGCTGACGTAATCACCGTATAGGAACCCCCAATTTCAGCAGCAGCATCTACCTGTATCAACATCTTACTGTGATCTTCAATCTACCTGACAAGCGCGCTGATTATGGCAAATCTTCTGACGTGCAGTGGACTTATGCAGCCGATTCTGATGCAAGGAACGTCGGGTATAAAAAGAAGTAGGTACTTACAAATATTGTTTATTAAATGTTGATTAACAACGACATGGAATACTAATAGTAATAATGTTATATCTACGATAATGTTATATCAGTTTGTTCATATGTCCGACTTGAGGTCAAGCAGCACCTTCTCTCCCGGCTTGAACGCCGGCATGCCCAGGTAAGGGCAAGTAGCACATCTGAATGCGTCGCCTAAGTAGCACTGGAAATCACAAAGTGTTTATGGTTAGTTAGGCTATGATCGATTTTCTTCTTGTGTACGATCTTTTTTCCGTATGGTAACCCAGTGCACAACCAGAGTCCTCAATTTAATGAGTCTATAATCATAGCTGGCTTTGACAAGGGATTACCTAAAAATACTTCCGAAATTTCACTAACGTATAACTTTAAAGTAAGCAGCAATAAACCTTACTCAGCTATTGGCCCCTAGATGGCGTTTTGAACAATAAATCCAATGTTCTACTTTTATATAATTACTACACACAACCTGGTGTTTTATTTTTAAATATTATGGTAGATGAGTTTGGTAGCTTTATACTCTGAATCGCCTTGAATCATTATTTTTATTTCATCTAAAAATATAAATGCTAGACCATAATCTCACCTTATGGTAAGTGACGATATGGTCGACGATGCTATACGATGATCTGTCTACTGGCTGTATTTAAATACACCGTTAAATACCATATTTAAATTTTCCTAGAATTGGGAAATAATTTCTCGCTTCGTTATCTTGATGTTTCTCGGTGAGCACAATTTCTTATATCTTCACTTACCATCAGGTGAGATAAAGGTAAAGAGACTTACTTACCTTTTCTATTTCTTCCTTACCGTAAACTTCAACGCCATTATCGATAGAAACACGCGATTCGAGACTAATCATTGAGGAGTCTTGGAGAGTCTTGACAATTTATTCATACCCAGATTGCGTGATAAAATCCAGAATAAAGAAATTGGTAGTAGAATCTGAAGTGGACATAGAGGGGGAATTAAGCGGAAGAAAGAGTCTCTTGCGGCAACTGGCAACCATATACCGGGCCACTATGCTGTCCCTGTCTAAAAATGATGCTGATCAACAAATGAATACTTACACTGCCGCAGGATGATTTAGGCGTCTGTTTAGTTTCGCCGAGCAGCTCCTCGGCGAGCCCGCAACTGCAGTCGGCGCACGCTTTTCGCTTGCCCGTCGTCGCACACACTGAAAATGTTAATAATAAATGTATCAAATTGTGATTTGGTTTCTTGAAGGATTTTCGGCACTAGTGAGCGCCATTGCGGCAAGAGGTCACCCATCACAGGAATATATATCTTTTTCCTTTTGTCATAAGGTACTCTTTGTCCTATCCCTATGTACCTAAGGTAGTAAAGGCTATATGAGGTCTTATAATCCAACATGATGGCTTATAGGGGCAATAAAGTAACAAAATACATTAAAGACTAGCTTTTGTCTGCGATTTCGTCCATGTGGACTTTGAAAGGTACCCCTCTTTATAAAGTCATTCTGACTATCCTTTACGATGGGAAGGAAGGACAAACAAACTCACTTTTGCATTTATAATTAGTTTAGATTTAAATAGTGTGTTTGGTATCCAATGAAAGGTACAATAAGAATTAATCAAATCAAAATATTTTATTATCAAAAATACATATATGATGACAAAGGTATTTTACGTATTTTAGTACATAAATACTGTATTTTGTGTCTATGTGTGATTCTAAAAAGTAAGATTTAAGGCTTGATGAAGGTTGAAGAAGGTTACATAGTCTATGCACAGAAACTTCGAAAATATAAATCTAAATATTTTCTTAGTATTCATTCCTTGTAATAGTTGGGCTTTAGTTTTTTAGCTTTCTTCTTGTATTTCAATGATTTACATAATCTCACAACTAATAACACTTTATTACAAAATATTTCACATTCTTCAATAACAAAACACTCAATGTGCATGCATATAAAAGAAAACAGCCCATTCAAAAAGCTATGAATCATTATCTTGTATTATTGTAATAGCGACATTGACCTCAGGCCACAATACTCATTCGCAACACGAAACCTCGACATGCTATTTCTAGCACGTTTGCAACACAACACCTCAACCTAACATCTTATCAAGATAAGCTTTTTATACTAGTAGAATTTGTTATCACAATGAATGATAATGTTCCTTTTCGCGAATTTCCGATTTGACTAAAGGACTTCGAAACTTTTAGCCATCTAAGTAAAGCTTATTAACATTCATTTACAATATCATGGGTTTGTTAAAAAGTGTAGGCTGAGGAAGTGAAAATAGTGCCAAAAAGCTATTGTTGTTATCTTAAATTGTATATTGTTATATATTTAAGGCTGATACTTCTCATGTCATTTTTAAATATGTCATCATAAATACATTTATTTTTAGTCTTTTTGGCAACATCTAATACTCTGAAACCAAATTTTACAGTTGAATATAAAGTTTTATATGAGTTGACAAATTACTTTGATTCCTAGAATTTTACGATGAATGTAAAACATGATTGCAAAAGGACTTGACACTGAAAAATAAAAAAAGTGCATAATCAAAATCACTGTTCAAAAAAATTTCAAATATGTAGCATTGTCATGTAAGGTGTAGGGCAAATAATCAGCACGGTGTTGCAATAATATGCTCTTCTATCTTTTATGATAGAACTAGCTTTCACCTGTGACTTCAGCAATTTCAGGACTTAAGAAATTATCCCACAGTCAAATCTCTCTTGATCAGGATAAAAGTAACCTATGTCCTTTTCTGGCCCTTAAACTATCTCTATATGTATTATAAATTAATATCATGTCATTGACTCTACGTTACAATGTAAAGTAAGAACAAACAAACAAACTCAAATTTTATATGCCTTATTAAACCAGCCTTATTTTGTCATATGGATAAAACCACGATAAAGAATTCTACCTCTCAAAGACTGTTTGTCAGGCTTCTTCAGATCATCTTCATCCAACAGCTGGTTTTCATCAATGGTTTCATCATCTTCGATCCCTGTCCAGGCAGCTTCTACTGTGTCCTCTAGTTTCCACACCACTGGCTTGCTGCCCAGATTTAAAGAAGCTTTTGATCCCACCTGGAAAAACAATTATGTGTAGTTTACATTGAAACATCTGTACTGGTTTGGGTTATAAACTTAATCAATTTATTTTAAACTGAATGCTGTAGCAATTCGGTAAATTTTGATTAGTTAAGATTTTTTTACAAATACAATCTTCATAGTTCACTGTTTATTCATGTAGAATTTTTACATTGATTTAGAATTTAATTTCTAAATTAACTAAGAAATGGTGTCATAAGTATTGACTGCTTATTTACATTGAAATAAATCAGGTATGGATAACATCTGTTTTTACATTAGAATGTGAATAATTTTGAGTCTCTTGTAAAACCATATTTCATAAGTAAATAAAAATATTTGTTGAATAACATTGACTCAGACCTGTACAATTTAGAGTGTTTCAGACTTCTACAATATTAGAAAAACATATTATGTTATTGTTCTCTATTATATACTACTTAGCCTGTTGATTAATTATAATATTCTATAATGAAAATATCACCTCAAATTTCGGTTTTTCTGCTATGTAAACATTTCCTGCTTCTTTTGTGATATTAACAAAACCATTTAGCTTCAATACACTGGTGAGATCAGTCTCATTCTTCAGAATTAACTTGCCACTAGGTTTAAGGAGTTTCACTAAGACTGCAAGGAGACTGGCGTTGTGCTGGACTGAATGTGGAGGCAGCCAGTTTGATATTACAACATCAAAAGAAGAATTTGTTCTAGAACCTAAATGGAAATTTCAACCAAGTTAAAATAATTCATAAAGTAAATAATTATCACCACATATTCATACTTATATTAGGGAAAAGGAAAACTCACCTTCAGTAATCATTTCAGAGTTTTCCAGAACAACAGATCCATTTTTTGTAATAGTTTGAATTTCCTTCACTAAATTACTGATGTCGTTCTGTTCACTCCTGTTCCAAATTACCAGAACGCTATCGCAGCTCTTCAAGTTGTTCATTGTTATGAGATTAAATATTTTCAAATCTAAAAAGTACGACTTTCGTTAAACACAGATAGAAAAGAAATGAAATGCGCAAGCAAGCAATAGCGACAAAAATCACAGTCATACAATCAGAGCACTGACAAACAATGACAATATTGACAATTGACAATGACATGACAGTCGGATTGAATTAATTTGGCAGTTCTCGCGAAACAAACATTGCCACAACATAAAACAAAGTATAAATAAATCAAACAAGAGACAGTTTAAAATAATTTCCATCTTATATATTGGACCACTTACATAATATTTCAACAACAATAGCCTTTTGCTGTCGACCCAAACGAATATAAACCTCTAAAGTTTTCCGTCGACTGATTACACATAGCGCGAATCGGACTTAATAAAATTTGGATACACGTTTACATAGACAAACCACTTTAGTTGAAATCGCGTTCAAACGTGTATCCAAAGGGAAAAGTAAGGTTAGGAAATTAATTTCCCTATGCAATTTCCACTTTACAGTGTTTATTTTCGGTTCGTAGAATGTATTACGAATCCTTTTTAGCGGGAACATGGGCCGCTGTAGGAAGCACGCTAGGAAAGTTGACTGGATCAAATACTATTGTTGTAAGTTTCGCTTTGCCAAATAATGTAATATTTAGACCACAGATTTAGCCTTGATTTAGATCAACAAACTAGGCAGATCTAAGTACTTGTTTTGTTTCACAGTTTGACAGAGTTGTAATTTGGTTGTAATAATAAGGGATAATATCGGGGTTGACTCATACGTAGCGAAAAGTCGCGCGAAATTCTGATACAGAGCTGCTTTTTACCGTACTTAAATATTTTCAATGTGAAAAGGAAATGCTTAAATATAATCGTGTGTCAAATAGCCATAACTAAATATTTTAAATAATCAATTTCAACAGCTCGGTGCTGGGCCTAAAAAATTATGTACGAATGAAAAATAAATACTATTTTGTGACGTCACTAAAACTTTTCATTAAATTAATTTCATTCTTAGGGTAACACAGTAAAAATATCTTTTTTCTGTTTAGAAATTTAACTTTTTAGTTGAAAGCCATACATCGAGTAATTTAACCACAAATTAAAGTTGGTTCTTCAATCAGACTTATATTTTCGGCACGATTATAAGTATGTTAATTATTAATATTCTATACGGAACCCTCGATACGCGAGTCCGACTCGCACTTGATCGGTTTTTTCTTATGATTAAATTACAATGAACTTGAACTTTGAATAAGTTCATATACAATGAGAGCGAGAACTAAATTAAATGTATTCGCTGAGAACAATATAAATTAACTTGGATTACACTTTTTTATAGGGAGACAGTTACGTGATATGGGGTAGTTTATTGTTTGCTATGGTACTAGCAAATACTTGGGGCTGCAGGTACTACCTGCGTTCTTTGGACGCAGCGACGAACTCAGTGGCTCCCACTGTTATTTCGGCAGCTTCTAGTTATGTATTATCGGTGAGTAACTGGAATGATCTCTATATATATATCCTCTTATGTCTGGAGAGAGCTGGAACGCGTTTTGTTCTGAACAAAATTCACTGATTTTCACTGAAACACTAATTTTCATGTCAGTGTATCAGAAAGGGACAACATACTCGTAAGGAAAGAAATAAACGTGTGTGTCTTAGAAAATAAAAGCTAGAACATTTGGTATTTTATACCTGTGAAATATTATCTCACCTTTTCTATAGCTTACAGTTGTAGTACACATTCCACGTCAGTTAATTTTATATTTTGCTTACTTAATAATAACGCACAATTTGACTTTGAGGAGAACATTCCTCGCGTAAGATAAAAGCGCATATGATTGGCGCCTGAGGGCACAGATTAGGTACGAGTGCTAGTACTGAGAGGGCCCCGCATGCACCCTCTACTGCTTAGTAGCTGCTTAGTTTGCTCCATGGTGCACCATCATACTTGTTTTAGGTTTGACAATCTTTCTCCAATCAGATTGTGCCGTGTAGACTGTAGAGTCACAGTACAATCTGATTGGACCGTGACTTTACACGTGATATTTTTTATATAATTACTCCACAAAGAATGAGGAAACCCGTAGACGAAATAAAGTCACCGACATAGCTCGACGAATCAGTGAGCTGAAGTTGCAATGGGCAGGGCAGGCCACATCGCTCGAAGAACGGATTTAACCGACCGATGCGTGGGGAGTGGGGAGTAAAAGCTGTCGAGTGGCACTTGGCAACGTGTAACCGAAAATGAAAAGGTTAATGGGAGTAGCTGGATGCAAGTGGCTCGGGACTGGTCATTGTGGCATACCGTGGGGCAGGCCTATGTTCAGCAGTGGATGTCGCCTTGGCTCCACAAAGTCTTTTATTTTTAGCTATCCTACTGTTTTTAATTAGGATCGCCTGAAGCCGTTCATTTTCTTAATGTGTTCTTCCCCCAACACTTGTGATTGTATATTTATAAATTAAAATTTTGTTTGGCACCAGGGAGTCATCGGGATCATGTTATTCAACGAAGGTGCTTCCGTGCGTTGGTGGGCAGGCGCCATGCTCATCATTCTTGGACTCTCGCTGATAGCACGTCCGAGAACCAAGAATAAATATGCATAGGGCATACAAAAATTATAAAAAATGGACATTAAACCAGCCGCAGTGAACGTATACTTGTTGCAGGTTAATAGGAAGAATCGTTATATTAATTAAGGTATGTTCATAGTGTATACAGCACAAAAAAACTTTTTAAATAAATGAACCCTTATGTCCTAATCCAGGACATAATCATTAATAGTGATGGCTTTTTAAAGACTTTCATCTTTTATCGTAAGTATTTCGTATGACCCACCATACACGACAATTTATTTAGGATAAACCTAAAAATTAATGTATATAATTATGAAATATCTACATTTTCAAGGTTAAACGAATTTCGCTGATTCTTTTTGGTTTTGTTGTAATTTTCAGGAAAAGATTTATATGAAAAATATTTTTGGTAAATCCATCGGCCAATGCAATGTTTACAATATTTTTCCCAAGCTTCATACTTTATTTTATACGAGTTTTTTAGAAGCTATCCCCCACAAAATTTATTATGTGTCGTACAGAACATATTCTCTGTGCTTAAATTTTAATCAAAATCCGTTCGGTAATTCGTGTGTGTTAGCCACATAATATTATCAAACTTACATTTATAATATTAAGTAAGATTTACAATACGAAATGAAATACGTTATTCTCAAAATACATTCGTAACAAACTTTTTTATATCAGTGAATCGGTATTTAAACAATACGGTATTTGTATAATGCAAATATTATCACTATAATATATAAACTATGTAATATGTATATACAGATACTAATATGTATATGAGACTGACTGAATATTTTATACACATTCCGTTAAGGTGATTTTGCAGATAAGATTTTAATAATAATATTAAAATATTTTTTTAAATAGGATAATCAGCTTTGTGCAGTAATTATCTAAGAATATGATATCTGATTGTAATGGCACAAAATCATTATCATTAACATACAACTTCATAATGAATCAAAATTTTCATTTACACACACTATTTTGATTATTTATTGTTCAAAAGGCCCCATCTAGGGACCATTAGTAAAGTTGTATGGTAATGATATTAATTTCGCAACACTACAATCCAACCCCCTTTTTTGGCAATTCCTTATCAAAGCCAGCTATTCTATTTTAAAAGATTATGTCAAAGAAACTTTACGGAAGCATTCTGAACAATTGCCGTTAATGCAAACTGAACAAATGTAACAGTATTATTTAAATAAACTATTAAACTTTATTGACTTGTTTATCTTGCCCATGAAAAAATAAAAAACTGTTTCACAAACCCAAATAAGCTATCTATATAAGTTAAAGAATATCGGCTAAGAAACTGTTTTAGTTGTCCATTTATTACAACGCTGTAACTAAAGTTGGGTTTTCTTTCTCCCCAGTCGAAACTGTTCGGGTGTTGTGCTGCCCCACCGTCCGTGGGGGGATTTTTAACGAATCCCTCTACTTTTTGCCTAGCCCCTTCATAAGGATGAGAAACCTTTTATGTCGATAGGGCAGGATATCGATATGAAATATTTTTATAAATAGGTCTATATTACACAAAATCGCACAACTCATGGTACATTTACGGTTACAAAGTCGATAAATAGGTACATAATGTAAAAGTTTATCCCATCATTATAATAAGCACCTAGAGGCCTGCTACTATCTTATACAAGTGCCCATAATCCAGGTAATTGCCTAGTTGACATAAAATAACAAAAAAGATTGGGCTGAAATGTATTTTATGCCATAAAGTGCATTATAAAACATCCTAAAAATGAATAAAAAATATTTATTACATACTCGTATTTACAAGAATTAAATGTCTGAATTGAAATCTCAACTTACTGGAATGGTAAAAATGTTTTCAATTTAGTTTTTTCATTACATTTTGTAAAGTTTTCAAAAAAGGCCGTGGACGTTTTTAGTTTTCCGTACCCAAAGGGTAACCAACGGGACCCTATTACTAAGATTTCGTCTGTCTGTCTGTCACCAGACTGTATCTCATGAACAGTGATAGCTAGACAGTTAAAATTTTCACAGATGATGTATTTCTGTTGCCGCTATAACAACAAACACTAAAAAAGAATAAAATAAATATTTAAGGGGACTCCCAGATAACAAACGTGTTTAATTTGAGACGTGCGATTTAATATATTAGTAGCCCCATCTAGTGACGTATTCGTCTACTACTGCTACTGGAAAACTAAATCAAGAACGAAAATGGAGGCGCATTCGTTAGAGGATTGTTCGGTGCATATTTATGTAGCATCACTTAATCCTTCTTATTTATAGGATTCTTCTGCCTCAAGGTTGCCTGCCTGCCTTATTTGAATTGAATTGAAAAACATTAGTCTTTCCGTAAATAAACAAAGAAAATATGAATACAAATATAATGAATGAGGTACAAAAAATTCGACATGTAAGTATTCTAAATTAAAACAATGTTATTCTTAGAACCTTGTTATTTTATTGTATATAATTTAAAATATAAAAACTTTTTTGGCACGTCTTAAAATTGTTTTTTATCTGGAGTACGAGTATAAGTTAGTTTTAGTCTAACGTGTCGAAATACAGTTTTTTCTTCTTTATTTCTTTCTTTCAAACATGTAAGCTATCTTTATAAAGTTCTAAAAGATTTAATTTTAGGATGCTAGCTTTCTGAATGCACTTGTCAATTAGGACATAGTCATTAGTCATTTAGGACGACTGAGTTGAAAGGAACGTTTTGAGAATGGGAGCATGTGCGTCTGAATTGACTTTAGTGAATAGCTTTATAAGATAAACAGCGAAAAGAATAATCAAGAGTCGATAACTAGCGGGGCATCCCTTCTGAGCTTTATAGACGCAATGACGCCGACCGACCGAGGGACTGACGACAGCACGGCAGTGGCGCGCCGCGGGCCGCGAAAGCCACACGCGCTGGACTGCTACCAAGCCGCATCCACCTCGCGACCACATTCCACACATTCTAAACTCAAAACGATCGATAACCAAACCGCGTACAAAAATAAACCACAAATTAGCTCTATTTTAATAAAGCTCACAAAACATTATACAAAGTTAATATGTCCAATCTTTTTATGACTCGTCTTAACCGAATATCGATGGAATCGCGTGGCGAACCGGTGTCAACAATGTAGTCATAGTGACGCGATACTGTTGACAGTTTGACACTTTAATGCAAATGAATCAAATGAATCCGTTAGTTTTATTAAACATGTTTATTAAACGTTAGATGTTGTATTGTTAAACTATGATAGCGACAATAATTTTGTTGGTTAATTAAGGATTTGTTACAAGCGAAGATGGGGAATGGTATGAACAAGGTAAGATTTAATATTTTGTTAAATTTAATTTGGATTGTATGAATGTTTATTTGAGTATGTTTTTCTTGTTGAGCTCATTGTGAAGCCAGCGGTCTCTGTTACGTAACTTTATCGTAGAGGTTCGTAGCGCGTTTCGTAGCTTCTGTAGCGACTCTCGCTTTAGCGGGAATTGAATCAAATATTTGGCGGGAATGCAGCTACAGCTCTAATTTATTAATTATTATTTTTAATTATCATAGCTGAGGTGGATCAGTTAAATGTAATTGACAGTAAACTATAAAAATAAATGTTAATTAATTTAGTTAGTATCAAATTAAATTATTACGTTATTCGTGTGTTTAAAAATTAAAAGCATAATTTCTACAGACAAAGCTGATCTTAAATTTAGTATGGCTTCTTTAACGACGCAAGGGATCACTTTTTAAAAAATAACAAGAAATACACATTAGAATCTAAAGGAATATTGTCAAAATAGTTTGGTATCTCGTTCATGGATGGTACTTGTGTTTATGGTTGTGTAACTCGAAAGACTAACATGCCTAAAATAAATCAATGTATTTTGATTTCTTACGATTATGAGCATCAAATTATATTTATTTGTAAATAATGATAAAACTAATCAATACTGATATAATAAATGCGAAAAAACACAATTCACCTGTTCAACCCCTTAAATTTCTTTATATGGAAGGGTTGTGGAAGAGAATTTAAGTCAGGTGACTTTCCAGTTTCTTAATGGTATTATGAGGAAATAGCTTTTAATGTTGCGTGATTTCTTCACTGTATAGCATTATTAAAGAAAGTGCTGTCGATTTTATGGCATTAAAAACTGCGAAATAAAATATTTTGAGTTCAAAAAGTTTACCTAAATAATAATAAAATTGAATTTTTGTGGACATTAAACTTATATCTATGTCTTAAGCTTTTTTGCAATTTAGATATTTGTTTATTTAAGTTATGTCTTATGTATATGTTATGTCTTACATATGCTAGTTTCTTCCAATGACGATTGAGTAATTTAAAACTAATTCATAAAACTTTGCTATTTTATGTAACGTTAGACTACTGTGAATGTAATATTATATACCTTAGTAAATTTTATAAATACATAAGGAATAGCCATTACCGTATGCCTGCACCAACATTCGTCCTCTGTTATTTTATTTATTAACAATGGTCATACAGTTAGACCACAAGAAGTGTGGACGCATGCAATCTTGGGTTCTATTCCTACACATTAAATTACACATGAAAATAGTATTTACGCAACAACAATTTTATACCGCAATATCTCAATTTAATCTCAATTTCACACACATATTAAATTGAGTACCCCATACAGTACGTAAAATGGACATTATTTAAAAAAAATGACGGTATCCCATACTTAACGTAAAACGTAAATTTTAAACACATATTTCTGCAACTTTAGTTTTGCTCATTTTATATAATAGATCAATTATGGTTGGTTATACATAAATAGAATTAAAGACTAGACTAGTGATGGCAAAAAAATACCCACCCACGTATTTTATGTTATTTTTATATCTTTTCAACATGACAATACCCATCTGTTTCCCAGTGAATCGATAGCTGGAGACCTTGGCGAACCTTTGCAAAGTAAACCGATACCACACGGGAGTTGGTAATTCTATTTTCTTGATTGTTCTGCGAAGTATTTCTGCTGATAAACAGTTTTTATTGACGTTCTGGGGACCACTAAGGCAAGCTGGCAACTAAGTGGTTGTATGCGTATTTTGTCTAAACTATTTTCGCATTTGCAACCAAGAGAAACAAGTGGATATGTCACCGTAAAATTGTAAATACTGTTAGATTATAATCTCTCTCGCAAGGTTGTGAACTGTCGAAAGATTGTGAACCGTAAAATACTAAAAACAACTTAACGCATTATTTTTCTGTAGACCTATCGAAGTGAAACTGTTAGATCATAATCTGTCGCGCGTTGAATTGTTCACTCTCCGAAACTCTGTCCACGATTAGTCGGTTTGACACTAGGCCGTTCGCGGTGATTTTACCTACGTAGTAGAGTGCGTAGAGCTCTAAGCCATGGCAGCCGATTTTTTCTCCATAATACATATAAGCTCTCTTGAATAACTATTTTTATTTTAAGTTATTTAATGGTGACCTCTGTAGGAGACGCTTTTGATGATGATGATGATGAATGATGTTTATAAATATAATAACTTTTATTTAATATAAAATTATAACTTTGGCTTCACTTAACGTTTCTTTGCTTTTCTATAAAAAGCTTTATATAGAAAACAACATGCGACCACACACTGTAGTGAAAGAACTTCAAACGTTTTTATGTTGAATTTTATGTCTGGATATCGGAAAAATTACCACAATCTTACATTTTAAAGGTCGACCAGTCATCTGTTTAGTGTATCAAGCATAACCTGGCAACATACAGATATCATTACCTAATGGTAAGCCCCGTCATTAGCATATTGAAACATGCTGTTAAAATTCAGCTAACATACTATTATCGTTGTCTCACACGCATTCCTTAAGTAATAAAACTGATGTAAGTACGCCGGACGAACAATTACTGCAGCCATAAAACGAAGACGAGGTTCTAGTAAAAGGTTCTACTGATTACGGTTTTTAAAAACAGGGCTGGACTTCAATTGGTTCTGTTCAGCGTTTTCAACTTTGCTAATTTACGTATATATACGTAGAAAGAAATATATTTATAAAGTGGGCATTGCATATCCAAAATCAAGCGTGCGTCAAATATTTTGTAGGGTCCTGTGGCAAGATGTCACAAGACCGAGTGGATTATGCCCACGTCATTTGACAGAATCCTGAAACATCTAACATAAGCCAGCCGGAAACGACAGCTGCTGAAGGTAGACAAACCTCTCGTCATGCCATAATGACGTCTCTTGAACCGCTTGCATTCTGTGGCTCTCCGCGACTTTTACTCAATCGGCGGCGGCATATCTAATGGTTCGCTTCATAATTCCCTATGTCACCGTGGTATTTAGTTACCTCAGTTAGTTCATTCGATTTCCTTGAATTTGGTTGTCTGTATATTATTATTAAGTCTGTATTTTGAATTTATTCCACAAACAACAAGATATCTTTCTTCATCTGTCTGATTAATTCTAATTGCATTTAATTACCCTAAAATCTTTAGGATAATAACTATACCATCATGGATTTTGTTCCAATAACGAACATAATATGATCAACCCAAATCAGTGCCATGTTTTCCCAGGCGAGCGACCCCAAAACTATCCCTAACTCAATAAATCCGAATATTTTTTTAGAAACCTCGACGACAAACAAGAATAACAAGATAAAACAGATCTTGTATAAAATGTGAGCGAAATTGGCTTTTTCTGGGGTCAGCTGTGCCCCGACCTTGTTTGCTGAAGCCCCGGAACTTTATACCTTACCTGTTTGTACAACGGGCCCTGCTTGACGTTACCTACATTCTGAACACCACCCATGTTATTACTTAAGCGTATGCCATGACGAGGTATCTTTTGTTTTTCTCCTAAACTTCGGTGATTACTTACCTACTTTCCTTCAACTGAAAGTCTAAACCCAAGGTTGCATGATAAGTTAGTTTCGTTACTAAAAAGTCAAATAATATAGAAATCGGTACGTTTTACCTAAAGATTCATGATCAGCCGGGAAACGTCCACTGCTGGACGTAGGCCTCCTTCATCCAGCGACTACCCGCGACCTTAACCAGGTCGTCGGTCCACCTAGTAGGGGGACGGCCCGGTAGAGAGAGAGGGGGACTTTTAAATATATAGCCTGAAGATAATATTGTGACTCCACTTGAAGTAAATGAGAAAGCCAATCTTCCACCTATCTTCAGAACGGGTCGTTTCAGCCTTAGTATGTTTTCTTTGTTTCATTTGGTGCGACCCATGGGAACCTTTTTCAAAGTCGGTAATATCATCTACAAACAGCAAAGGAAACAGTTGCCTCAAATACTGAATCAAGGAAGAAAAAAAATTGTCGTTTATGTTTGAGGAAAATTAAATTTCATTTTCGCTTCGAACTGTGTGTTTTATATGTCAACAATACTTGATATGCTAAGTATTAAATTCACAATTTTAATTTCAGAATGTGGCTAAAAGTATGGTCTAAATGTTACTATAGAGAAATATAATAGTATAATACTACCTGCACACTCCTGAGAAGAAATAAAAAGGTGTGGGAGCCTAATATATATCCTATTCCCCCCCCCCCCCCCCCCCCCCCAACCTGCACTATGTATATCCAATGTGTATGTATTTAATAATCTGCTATGTTAAATTTCCATGAATTTTTTTCCACAAAATGCAATTAAAAAAATCTTAAACGCAAAAAATACGACTAGGTTTAGCTCGAGTAATTTGTAAATTTTCAGTGATGAATAGAACACAAATTGTATTGAACCCATGAGGAGTCTCGCCGCCCGGGACGTAATAATACGTTTCGTGTGAACCAAGGGCCCGCTAAAGGATTACAGGGAGCTAAAATTTCATCAGTGATTTATTCGTTTATAATGGAATTAGTGAACGAACGACGAATGGACGACCGCTTCATTCATTATCGTCGTTCACGCGAATCCTTTCACACGGAATAATGAATCTCCCGCCCTCTGTGAGGATTTATAGTACGAGTAAGATAGTTATACAAATAAGTAGTTATTCTAAATTCTAAAATTGATGAGTAAAGAAGGACACAACAGTTTCCATGTCGTTTTGCCACAGTCATCACGTTTACTAATCGTGGTAAACCATGGTCATCACCCGGGAAACGTCCACTGCTGGACATCGGCCTCCTCCATGGTATGCCATAAAAGCTTCTTTCAAGCATGATGGGTTTGCATTCAGCCTTCATCTCATCTGATGGCAAGTAACGAAAAAAAAGTAAAGCGTGCGCACTCAGAAGTAACAATTTAATGATGCACTGGCTCTGCTATCTTTTCATACTCGAACACAACAGTGCTATTAACATTGCTGTCTGACGGCAGACATAGGTAATATGGTGGAAGTTAGCCAGGCGGACATATAAAATGCCATAAGTAAGTAAGATCATGCATGGAGTACCTCTGCCATCTTTGGGATGGTTCAGCTCGCTATCAACTAGCTGCTTTGGACTCGGTGGAGCGTCGAGCTATGAGACTGATAGGCAACGATACGCTACATAAGGCAAAGTTCCAAAGCCTCGAACATAGGCGTCAGGTTGCCTGCCTTTCGGTATTTTATAGGATACATTTTGGAGAGTGTGCGCAAGAGCTATTTTTGTTGATTCCACCTTCGCCGTTCAAGTACCGGTCAAACAGAAGAACGGCAGACCTTCACCCGTACACTGTAGATATTCCTACAGCTCGCACCAAGCGTTTCGCTTCCACATTTATCGTGCGTACAGCAAAAATATGGAATGCACAACCGGTTTCCGTGTTCCCCGAAAACTACAACTTGGGAATCTTCAAAAGAAGAGTAAATAGGCACCTTCTAGACCAACACGTAACATCTTCGACCTCATCGTCACTTACCATCAGGTGAGATTGAGGTCAAGTGTTGGTCTATCATCAATATAAAAAAGGGAAGTATGTCCCCACTGGGAATCAAACCCGAGATAGCCATATTGTGGCTAAACAATTATATCTTAAATAAATAAAAATACTTCGCAGACAATGTCAATATATCTAATTGTAGAAATAAACAATAGAATGGTACTCAAAATTTCGTTCCGAAATTATGTAGCACGGTAAAATGGCGATGATATAGAAATAAAATTGTTTTTGCAACAAAATATTATAAAAGATTGAAAGGTCCCCCGAGTCCATGTGAACGCACCGGTAGTATTCAGCAGAAGTATATAATTTACCGTAATATATGTACGGTCCCCTAAGTAATCAAAATAAGTAGCTAGTATTGAGCTGAAGTAGGATATCATTTACAGTAATTGATGTATCGTCTCCTAAGTAATTAATACAAGTGTCTGATGTTTTGCTTTGATCATCCTGATAAATGAACGGCGACTCATTGACTAGGCGAATGTACTTGTAGTAAAGGTTGCTGCCGCTGGATGCGAGCGGCCCGGGACCTTTGTTAGTGGATATTTGACAGCTGTGATGATCAATATGAGGCTAAACCAGTCTATTGTTAGTCCCTTCTGCATTAATCTACGGTTCCATATTCAACCGATTTGATGTTTTTTTGTTTGGTAGACTTTAGAGGTTGTCCCATATAATTTTTATCGAAATTAATTCAGCGCTTTTTGAGAAAAACGACAAAAACCAAATATGATAATTTACATTTTAGAGGATGAATGCTTTAGTGTAGACTTTTAGGGCAGTTGAAGTTGGTTTCTAGTTCTTTTTAAAAGTGTTAATTATCAAATTAATAAAACGATTTTTCAGATTCGTTCCAATAGTGAAATATCCTTTTGGGGAATGGATGCACACTTGCCCATCAACTGACCTGGGGCTCTATTTTTGATTCGCTCTACGCGCCGCGAGCGCTCGTTTTCTACTGATTTTCGTTCGACTTACGAAATTTGGTATTTTTGAATCGCTCTTCTGCAACGAGTGGTCGGGACCACTCTTTCCGGAGGCGAGCGATACGACTAAACGCCATCGTCGAACACTGACATTACCACTTATTGACATTGAACTTCTATGTTCTTTGCATTCCGTTTTCCTTGCATGAATTACCGGTTTTATTTTTCTGCGTAAAACGGATAAAATTAAACATTTAAAGCTATATCGGCAACACCTGAGGCGAATGATTCAAAAATACGGTCAAACCTGTTTTCATGCGACTTGTAGTCGATCGTGACTTAAGTCGTGTGCGACGAAGCTATGTCACACGAGCGAATCAAAAATAGAGCTCCGGATGGAAAGCGTTCTCATCTGAAATCCTCGGCCTAATGAGGCGCTGTAACGAGATGTTAATACTTTGTTGATTTGTTGTGAATTTATTTCAGACAGAATTAAACAAAAATACAACGTAATGTTTCCGACGACGGCTTTATTAGAAACTTAAGTCACTAAAATAATTTAGAACCTAATTTTAAGTTACAAAACTTTTAGAACATTAATTAAACTGTCGATAAAGTTACGCTGTTTATCGAACTAATCTTCAATGAAATCATAGTCGTACTGACATTATTCATTATTTTATTAGAACTTAACATCACAACCGACCATGATTATTTTATATGCACCTAGTTTATGTATTGCAGGAGCAAGGAATTGTTTCCCTTGAGATAATTCATAAAATTCATGAACACCAAGCCGCGGGCAAAAGTTTGTAATAAATAATATAGGTAAGCTAAGACAACCACTACGAATACTGCTCCACGAGGGATTACAAATGATTCAGTATAATAGGAGCAATATAGGAAAGATTTATTATTTCATACGAATGAAATAATACGACTGTCCTGGCGGCGCAATGACGTCACGAGGCACCTCCGACACGCCACCTACCGCACGCAACCTAGAGCTGGTTATTGATATATAAACTACTGAATTAGGCCAACATAATTCCAACTCGAAGCGACTACTATGCGGAATTTTAGAGTCCACGGACAGAATACTGCAAAATACACGTGCTTATTCAGATATTGCTGCTAATAATACGAAGCGCTTTCGTTAAACAGGAACCAAGCAGGATCCTGACACGGATCATAACAGGGCATTGAAAGCCACCTCGAATACATGGACCTGAATGACAGTAAAGTTTGCAGATTCTGTCAGGAAGGGAGGAAACGCCCATCCACATCCTCTGTCAGTATGATGCCCTAGATCACAGCAGAAACATACACCTCGGAGGCCACACTGCCGCAACGGAAAGTATTAGGTCCTCTAAACCCAGGCCTATCGTACGGTTTGTGATTGAGATTGGCCTTGGGGAGCTGATTTGATCCATAGGGGACTGTCAAAATATATCTAAGAAGGTCGCAGTGACGCACAGGACGTACGGACTACGCTCCTCATGCCCCTCAAAAAACGCTAATAATATAACAAATTATACTATCTGTATAGTCGAGATCCATATGAAGCTTCCCATCCCAGACTGATTGATATTGAAACCTCCAGCTTCAACCAGCCACTGTCACTCTAGCCCTCTATTTGTTGCTTTTTCATGCCAAAATCAATGAACAGACCTTTATAAATTAGCTTATACTATCGCGACACAGTCATTTCTTTCCCGTGGGATAATTTCTGAAGTCAAGCTAAACGAAGTCACGGACAAAAGCTCTTGTGGTCGTGGTAATTCTGAGAGCCAAAGAAACTATATATAATTATGTAAATGATTCTGGATGATTACTGCCATCGGCATTGACAAGAAACTGAAATAATTTATTTAATAGTATGATTACAACAAACACTATTTATATATTATAACGTAAACTCTCTGTAGGAAAGTAGGCCTAAGCCCCGGCAGCAGGTTCGGAATGGCCATACATGCAGGATGGCGATTGCCATCCGGTCCCCAGTCTTCGCGGGCCCTCCTGGCTTAATGCCTGTCTTGAAAAATAGTTAACCTTTGTTAGATATTCAATGCAGTTGAATTGTATGGGGCCCAGCTATATATGCATAGATTTTGGTCTCGAAACACTGCCACCATGGGGCCCAGTCCTATCTTTATACCTTATTTTAAAATATCTGAAATTTTGCGAAAAAACACTTGATGCCCACTAGGCTTGTCACCCGAGCCCGAGCTGAAGCCCAATCTGACCCTGCCCTGCAGTGGGGATGATGTGTGATGACGATGATAATTATAACTTCAAATTCTACTTAACCTATCGTGAGGAACATGCAGATTTATTTTCTTAACAATCGCTTATTATGTAAATTGCGCTTTCGAAGTAGAAACGAGTTGAATTATTTACTTCGTTGTTGACGTCATTAATCAGAAGTTCTAGAAAGAGTTAGTCAGACTGTCGTTAAAGTGATTTAGTGGGTATGCTGCCACAAAGCTTGTTTATAGTTTTTGAAACTTATTATTCTGTCATTTTATATAATTTCTTTAGAAGATATCAAAAGTATTTAAGGGTTAAATGAATTTTTGAGAAATTTCATTATTGCCCATAAAGTGCGCTAACATTTTCTAACGTTGGGTAATGCGAACATAACAGTAAGTCTTTTTTATCGAATCGAAAACTGTAAAAAAAATTGAATTTAAAAACATTCTAAAAACTAAAAGCAGGCATGTGTTTATTTTAGAATATAATATGACCATCATTATGTTGATATCTGTGGCTATAAATATATGGCTTATTAAATTATTACGTTTTTCAACTTATCGTTACTTATACAATATAGATTTTGTTAATGTATTGTCTATTGGTCTATCAATAGTTATTTTGATTGCTGTATGCATCTAAAGCTATGTAGAGGCATGTAAATGCCTTTGTGAAAATTGAACAAGGGTAAAATAAACCCCTTTGTGTTTCAACGAGTAAGTATAATTATAGCCCATCGCCCTCACTGCTTTTGAAAAGGGACCTTTATCTTGTTCACCTAAATACTTTAAACATTTACTGATGTAGATTTTTATTCAGATAACGTTACGTACAATCCACATGAACTACTAAAGCTATTTACGATATTAGATTCACAACGGCTTTACGTGAATAACATTTTCTCACGAAACTTATTACGTATCAGGACCACTGACAACACTTTGTCTCACTTTGAGTATTTTGATTCATGAGTACAGTCTAAGCATTTGTATTTTTTGTATTATTAGACTTAGGGTAAAAGGGACTACCTAGTGCCTATACCTGGTACACTATGTATCTAGACAAAATCTAGGGAAAATAAAAATATTTTAGACGCAATTTTTGTAGTAAAGACGCATTATTTTAACATAAAATTAAAACCGACAAATGATACGTCCTTAAAGCCATTTTTAGGGTTCCGTAGAAAGCTGCAATTTGGTACAGATATACATATTAATCACGCCAACAAAGTGGTAGAATAAAACCTACGAAAACAATTGTTTTTGGGGTGGCTCCCATACACGTTACTTGATGATGACAATTTTTTTCGCGTCTACCCCATGTGGGATATCGTTGAATAGGTCTTACAAAAATATTGAGGGTCTACGAACATTACTTTGCGGTTCAGGGATAAGTTTGCGAAATATAATAGGGCGTGGCCAGACACGCACTTGGCTGATTTTTTTAAACTAAGCGTTGCCTACTTTGTGTATTTATTTAAGGTTTTATTTATATATATTTTTAGACGACGTTTTTAATTTAGAACTGCACAAATCTGAGGTCATCGACCCATGGAGCAGAGGGCAGCCGACGTTACGGTCGCCACGCGATAATTCTTACTCCCCGTCTGTTATTCGTTCTTAGAGTTTTTAAGCCCATTGCCAGTTCAGTTTACTATCGTCAAGCTATGTCGGTCACTTCAGTTCATCATCATCTCATTCCGGATTTTTTTTTTGCTTTGCCTTTTATGCTTTGATTAGGATAGAATGGATATAGGTTTGTTTGTAAATATGTATTTAAGTAGCTATGCATAAATTACTTTTTTAATTAAAGGAAACCTTTATGTCATTCATTTGTAGCATTTTTCATTTTAAAGCTACCATAAAGAATATGGCAGCGGCAGTATTGGTGCCGTAAAAATTTATGACCAATACCTACTCCGCACATGGCCCGCAAATCGGGTGAATAAAATTAGAAGAGTCACGCATACGTTACCTCAATACACCCCGCATTTGAATGACGGCGTCACGGCATTTCAGATATTGTACACACACATTTACTTTAATACTACTCTGGATTTTAGCCAAATTATAGAGCTTTTAAGTAATACTTGTTCATACTATCAGTTTGTGGGAACAATACGGATTTATGTCTTAGAGTAACTTTTAGGGAAACGTGTCATTTACTGAGTTTATGTACACTCGAGTACAAAAATATGTGTCCACTTTTTACCGTGTCGCAATCAGACTTGCTTGTTCCTATGTTGTGAGTTAAGGGAAATGTCAATTAAAGATGAATGTGACATGGTTCAAAAGTGGATACATATTTTTCTACTCGACTGTACATATAACCTATCCGTTTTATATGCTACTTGGTTGTCAAATATCAATATCGATTCAACTGCTTAGCCTTGAACAGTTTAGAGGGAAATTCATATTAGATATAGTTAATTTCGCATTTGTTTAATATTCCTGTGACGCACCCCATCCACTTGACGATGAAAGGTGGCCAAGGGCTAGGTATCTGTCAGTTTTAGAAAAACTTTAGTGATTTAGTATCAACATGTCTTACTTCTTTTCTTCTGCCAGTAAAAGCGATTAGAAACCCATTAAAGTAACTAATAAATAAGTATTGCCTTTAATAGTATGTATACTTCAATTAAGGAACCATAAGGAACCATCAAAGAAGCAGTTGACACTATGCATATGCAACTTCTGTTGTCTTACTAGGCGTTATTAAACAAAATCTTCCTTCACTTCTATTCGTATTTATCTAGAGTCAAACACATTTAAACATAGTTGCTAAAATATTGTTTTGTTTAGATTAATACGCAATTTTTAGAAATACACATTAGAAAATTGACTTCTTTACACACGAGTACCCGAGCGGGATACTCTATACTCGTACAGTATAATTTGGGCTTTGCTTTGATCACTGCTATATTTACATATTTCTCCCAAGAAATAATATCTACCCACCATCAAAGGTCTATTTTAAGAACACAATTCGTGGAAGGAAATACCTTAAACCCTTCCTGATACAGTAAAGGTACTGGAGTTCTAATCTGAGAAACGAGTATTTCCCACGGGGAATAAACTTTGGGGTTAAATTAAATGAGTTGTTACTACAATGTCGTGTTGTTACGGAAGTATATATGTATGTAGCCCCTGCTTTAGAATATCATTATCCCATTCTCTCCTCGTGGTGGTCGTCGTATTGAGTACTTTATTTCGTCTGGCAGGTCATGGTGACGATTTTTGAGAAAGGCCTATCTTCTGAATTGCAGATATATCACATTAAACTCAGATTACAAATTATAGCATCATTATATCACTACGAAAGTGAGTTTGTATATTTGTTAAAGCACATAGACTAAAGCATGGAAAAGGGCGGAAATTATTATTATGACCGGTATAATTAATTATTTTATATTAATTATTATTAATAAAATGTTTTCCGTGCGATAATTCCTCAAGTTTACTTAGATGAAGTCGCGGGTAAAATGCTCGTACGTAAAAATAATAATAATACAATGTTTTAATTACCTGAAAAATACACAATACTAACTCAAGGCGATACCAGCAGTTAACTAGTGCCATCATCAGCTATAAACAAATTACTATGGATACTAATTTCTCCGCAGGGATAAGCCTTAATGTTGCAGTTACCAACACCTGTTCTAATTCCTTATTACTACCAAGGCGACTGTTCCCCAAACTACAATATATGTATACCTTTATATGGAAAACAGCGTTCTTCCGTGCGATGCTACTAGCTAAATCAATTTTAACAAAATCTCTGAAGCCTGTGGAATGCCCAATCTTTCACTTCAACCTCGTCTTCGTTTTATGGCTGCAGTAATTGTCCGTCCGGCGTACTTACATCAGTTTTATTACTTAAGGAATGCGTGTGAGACAACGATAATAGCATGTTAGCTGAATTTTAACAGCATGTTTCAATATGCTAAGGACGGGGCTTACCATTATGTAATGTTATCTGTATGCTGCCAGGTTATGCTTGATACGAGTACACTAAACAGATGAGTCGTCGACTTTTATTTTTCTATAATGTAAGATTGTCGCCGTTTTCTCACTTAAGAGAATTGTCTGTTTAGAGCACGTGGCTGCGTTCAAGTTTGCATTGTTTTGTAGCTGTCCCTATCCGAGCCCTTTCCTACTCGAGCGCGTAAGGTGAGACAGCATACACTACGCGAAGTTATCCACCCGTTATTTGTATGTTTCGTAGTCCCGTGATCATTTGAAGGATACCGCAACCATTTTTTTCAATACAGGATCTTAATAAAATTTCAGATGTCGGTAGTTTTTCCAAATTGTTCTAAATTGATTCATACTCTTGTAAAACAGGTTCAAAAGCGGGGCTTTTTATTATTAAAAAATACAATACTTTACCCCGTAACTCTGAAAGTTTATACTTTAACAAAAATCTGACTCGCCACCGACACAGATATTTAGTTCTAGATTGTGTCTTGAAAATTTCATTGACTTTTATAGCTTATTACTCAAAATATGACGGTACTACGTTTGTATGGGCGCTTTGCCACCAGCAAATCCTCTTAAGCATTTCAATGAAAAATTCCTTTTGGTGATCTATGTATGATCGACTGAAGTTCTCTTTCCACTGCGGCCTATTGGCCGAACCCGTGACCCATATGACGTCACTGCGCGAGTCATTTGGCTAGCGACTCGTCACTAGATAACCACGACCCACACCGCGATCCCGCGGAGTGACGTCGCGCTTGGGCGCGTGACTTTAAAGATGAGAACTGAGTGTGATATCAACAGATCCTCTCAAAGATATCTGTATTGTCGTCTCAGGTGCTACCGGGGCTGTACGTTGGGAACTACCGCGACTCGAAGGACCCCGTGCAGCTGGATAAATACAAGATCACACACATACTGTCCATACACGACGCGGCACGGCGCTTGCACTCGGTAAGTAACTTATACTAGACGATTGTTTGTGATTTCGACTACTAGGGCTTCATAAATTATCACACAGGAATCACCTTCTGGATCGGGATAGACTAGCTCCTGTCTTTATATATGCCCTAAGCTACCTCCATGTCAAATTCCATCATGTTTGCCTATGCGGTTGACACACTCAACGGTACAAAAAAAAACGCACAGAGCTCAGATAGATAGACCTTAATTGATTTTTTTATGTATGATGGGTTTGCACTTGGCCTTCATCTCACCGTTGGATGGTAACCGTGCTCACCTAGAAGCCTCAACCTAATGTGGCACTGGCTCTGCTACCTTTCATACCGGATCACAATAGTGCTATTAACACTGATGTTTGGTGGCCGACTTAGATATCATGGTGGTAGCTAACTAGCTAGCCAGGCGGAGAAAGAAAATGTCCTACCACCAGCCAAACCGAGTACCGATAGGTAACCCCATTGGGAATCTAACCCGGGACCTCCTGATTGTGAATCCAACATTTAGCCATTAGGCCAACAGTAGTGTTAATAGCACGACGCCTTATTAACATAATACTTTTGATTAAGCACGCTTCCATCCTACGGCCTTATAGTCACTTACCTTCAGGTGAAACAAAAACCAGGTGCAACAAAAAAAAGTATAATTTTGTGTATTATAATTGCGAAAGAGAGTTTGTTTGTCCTTCTTTCACGTCGAAACGGAGTAGCAGAATGGTTGGAAAATGGTTTAGGCCACTTTTTATCCCGATTGTACAAATAGAGATAAAAGTAGCAATTAGAGATGAAAGTCCACGCTGATAAAATCGCGGGAAAAAGCTAGTACGTATTTTAAAAAGTTATCGAGTCCTACTGAAATAAAATGATTGTTCCAAATTACAATAAGTGTTTTCTGAATAATGAAACACTTGTTTCGTTATCGGAATGTAGGTTGTTTCAATTTAATAGCGGTAGTAATAAATGGAACATAAACTAGTTACTTGTACAAGTAGAATATCTGAACCATTAATCACCCCATCGCATATTTAGCGGTCAAAGGCCTGAATACGTTACCGCCCTGTCTACTTGGAAGTAACTTGGTTAAGTTGAACGGTGTCGTGGCTTTACCTGTGGCCACGAATATCCGGCAGGCAGTGGGTAGGCGTGGCCAGTGACCAACTAAGTTAGTAAGTTAATCGTTACTTTAAAGATATTTGGTCAATATCGAACAAGCTTTTGCCAAATCCTGAACTTAAGGAATAGGCGCTAGTTGACACCAAATCAGATTGTGGTTAAATTGTATTTTAAACCATAAGGGACATTATAAAACTCCTATAAAATTTAAAATATCTAATATTATTTAATTTTTATGGACTTTTACAACTTATAAATCTCGCATTTTTTTAAAAAATTGTTCGAATTAATGTATTATATATATTTTGCGTTTGTAATTACATTGTGAATTTTTTTTTGTAAAGGAGTGGTCACATAAAAACGTTATTTTACGAGATAACTCAAATATTGTTAAAAGTTTCATACATTATCTACTTCAATGCGGTGACATGACGTCACTCCTAGGTACCGATTTGTATGGAGCGTTTTGCACCACGTGACTAGAATCACTTTTCGACGGGCTATATCAGGAAAACAATAAGCCATATCGAAAAATCTTTAACAAGGCTATGTATCTTTTCACGCGGTCTCTCGAATGAGGTAATAAATTTCTTTTGTCTTCATCCGTATTACGGATATACTTTTCCTAGAAACAAATCAATCCATTATATCACAGGCCACGCTTGCCAAATTTAATCAAGATCAATTCTGAGGTTTCGTCGTGAAAAGGCAACCATCTCTTGCAATTATTATGTCTGCCCCACAATGTGCAAATGTTATCCACACGCGTTGTAGCTAAGCGGAGCCGTAAGAAAACAAAGAGTTTGAAGTTGAGTGGAGTCTAGAGGAGGTTCAACTCAGATAAGATCCGCTCTGCTTCAGTGCAAACGCGCCATTGTACTCTACAAACACACGATCAATGAATATTATGTTGATACAGTAGACAGAGAAAGCAGTACAACTTTTCGTAGACGGATATTTTACTATTTCCCATTCGATCTGTATCATACTCGTATGGATCCGCATGTTTAACATTTGCCGCCGCGATTCAAATTATTTTTTAAATCCAAATGAAGTCTCTTTTCAGTTAAATTTCCTTTCTACAATATTTATAAGACTTTTCCTCCGAGCCCCATAGCCGCGGTACACTCTGTGTATATAGGCATATACTTATATCCATTTTGGAACCACAGTCATACATGTCAATTATTATTTATTTCATGCAAAGAATAAGTTTTACAGCGTCGGTGGCGCAGTGGATAAGGCGCGGACTTTCAATCTGAAGGTTCCTGGTTCTAATCCAGCCGTGTACCTATGAGTTGTTTTTCAATTCAAGTACCTTATACGATTGCTTAACGGCGAAGGAAAACATCGAGAGGAAACCTGCATGTCTTGAACAGGCATGTGAATTCTGTCGATCCGCACTGGGCCTGAGCCCCTGCAGTGGGGACATGTATTAGGCTGATGATGGTATTCATCATATTTTTAAAATAAAACTTTTAGAGTATCATCTTATCAATAGTTTCATATTAATATTTTAAAGTGAGTTTGTTTATCCCTCTTGTTATTTTTGAAATTTAGTTTGTCCCATTTTTATGACATTTCAATAAATATAAAATTTCTCTAGATGTCATAAAAGTTATGTATTGTTTATTATTTATTTACGATTTTGTATCAAGTTTTCAATTCAAGTACATTATCCGATCACTTAACGGTGAAGGAAAACATCGTGAGGAAACCTGCATGTCGTGAACAGGCATGTGAAGTCCGCCAATCCGCACTGGGCCCGCGTGGTGGACTATGTCCCATACACTCTCTGTATGAGAGTAGGCCTGAGCCCCTGCAGTGGGGACGTATATAGGCTGTTGAGTTTTAACAAATGCCTGCCCTTTTTAAACGATTGAGGTGACATAAACAAGTCATTTCAATGTGTTTAACTAATTCAGATAATAGTAATATATACTTTAATTTACTACAAATTTCGTGCAGTACCTTCTTAAATGATAACATGCTTTACAAAGTAATCAACATGTGTACATACACGGTTTTATTAAAAACACTTTTGTTCTTTTGAATATCGCCTGTGTGTGATCTGTGTAAGTGTAATGTTGTAATCCATAAACTATAAACCACTGTATCATAGGGCTTATCCGAGATTGAACAATCGTGTCAAAGACAATGACTTTTTCTAAAAGGTCTTCCCCATCTCACTAAAAGGTCTTAGCGCTTGACAATCTTTATTGCACCCCACGGAAATCCTTGCCAGATAGGAGTAAAAGCTATCCCATGTTAAACTCAATAATTTCGCACTACTTTTTCTTCTTTAAAAAAAGTAGGGTTTTGACCATTCTTTTTTTATGTCGCATATTTACATCGATGTACTTAGTTAAGGTCGTAAGAAGATCATCTAGAGCTCTTCATTTGAAGCTATATTTTGGATCCATCTGCTACGTAAGTCTACGAAACCCTATTATTGAAAATTATCTATTCATCATAGACAAAACTCATTTGATTTATTTGCTGAAGATCGATGTATAAATACTTACATAAGTTAGCAGAGCCATCGCCCCATTAGCTTGATGCTTCTAGGTTCACTTCAATTCAACAACCTTATCATCAACTAACCTAAGGTGATATAAAGGCCAAGCGCAACTACATTATACATACATAACGCGTTCAAAAAGAACTAGAAACCGACTTCAACTGCCCTAAAAGTCTACAGCATTCATTTCATGCAGAATTATCATATTTGGTTTTTGTTGAGTTTCTCAAAAAGCGCTGAATCAATTATGATCTACCAAACAAAAAACAATTATCAAAATCTATTCATAATTGGTGGAGTTATCGCTTAACTTACATACAAAAAAACTTGAGAGGTGTCAAGGGACACCCGGATGGAACGAAGTTCCTTTCGATTAATTAGTGAAGGAATTGTAATAAAATTTTACAAATTTTCAATAAGTTTTGAACGGATTTTTAACATTATATTTTAAATATGGTTTTGTAGGTTTTTTCATTAGATTTTTTATGTACGTGATACGTTTTGTTTTTAGCGACATCTGTCATTGAGTAGCGGCAACTAATCAGAGCCATCTGTCGTCACATAGCTGTACTGTTGGTATCGTCCATGTAGGTAATACTAACAGATGACGCTAACTTACTATAGCAAAAAGTGTCGTGACAACTTTTCGTAAGAATTTTTTCCGTCTAGCCCCCTTTCACAACGCACACAAACACAAAAAGATACAGTCGCATTGAGAACATCCTCCTTTTTTGAAGTCGGTTGAAAAAGGATTCGCATTCATCACGCTTGTATCAGACTGAGCAGATTAGAAGTTCCCCAAATATGAATCCTGGCACCGTGCCTGACTTTGATAATCGCATTTACAAACACCAGTCAACCTAACATCAAACACTAGAATTCAATTAATGGATGAATGGGCCTTGACAATTCACGACAACGTCACCACATCTCAAGTGGATTCGCTCGAGTACGCACTAAAAGCAACTCTGTGTCAGTTAGGAACGTGATTACTGGCAGGCAGCAATGACATCAAGAGGTCTTTCAACTTTAACCCAGGCCAGGTACGTGAGGCCATATACTCAGTACCTTACTGCGCAAGATTTTGTGTCTAAAGTCTAGCTCCGAGGGTATATTTCTTAAATCTGAAGGTATCAAAAACGTAAAACTACAGACTGATTCGATGCTCATCTAGCTGCACAACATGAGAAGGTCATGGCATCTTTAATTCATTGTTTCCATCACGGATGCTGAATCGGCTAATGGTAAAAACTCGTATTATTTTTTCAAACTGTCATTTTTGATAGGAAAATTGGACATTTGAGAGTACAACTGGATTTTCAGGACGATACCCACATTTCAGGTAAGATTCATAAAAGGAACGCGTAGCTTTTCCGACGGTTTGCTTTTAGTCGAACTTACACTTGTCAACAAGAGAGCTCGATTGACAGAGCTCATTAGCATCCTCAGAAACTCGTATCTTTTGAGTTTGTACTCGTTAAAATCTCGTTTTGTCAACTGTGACTGCGTATGAATGAAAAATATCTTACAGAGCGGTCAGAACTTTCTGTCCAGAAGTTGTTTTTACTGCAGAGACGAATACAGTCTCCGGTAAGAAGCGTGGTTGTGCCGGACCTTCAAACTCGTTACTACAAACTTTCTGCAGAGATATAGAAAACGGGACTGAAGGAATAAGGACTTATTTCTAGTAAACTCTAGTCATCATATACAGCCTTCAGCGGTTCACGTCTTGACATGGCCTTTCCCAAGCGCCACTGAATATACCAACCGAATTATATTAAGAATACCGCAGAAATTGGAAGAAAGTTTATACTATCTCGTTATGAACAAGCGTTGTTATTTTATTAAATGGAAACTGTTTTACTTGGGTTTGCACGTACTAGTTACATCTTGCAGAAATTTTAGTAACCTCGCAACAATCTTCGCCGTCTAGCGCTCGCATTAGCCTTAATTTTCAGCAAACATTCCGTCCTAATTGGGACGCATTCGGTCGGAAAATTATCTTCAAGGTTCAAAGGAAAGACATTTTAATTTTTTTATAGAAAGGTCGACATTATTTCCAGAGTTCTGCAATAAACGATCAATCGTACCACAAAATGATTTCTTTGAATTGACTTTTTATTTAGCTTTCGTTATAAGAGTCTGAAGTCTGAGTCTGGGTTCTTGCAAATTAAATACATAGATTTAAAATATAGTTACATAGTACCGAGTTAACTTATTAAGATTTACTAACAAATTTTATTTCAAATGTATCTAACACTAAACATTTGTATATTTTTTAATTTTTTTCAAACTCTGTAACCTACCTAAAAACTTCGCAGGAAATAAAAGGCTTTTTATTTTATTTATTATTTATTTATATAAGAGTCTGAAGACGGGAACAATGGAAAGCAGTTACATTCTTCAATTCCAGACATATATATAAAAGTATATAGGCATGGGGACGTATATAGGCTGCTAATGATGATATATGTGTAGTACCTACCCTGTCTTTGTGGGTATGACCTCTCATCGACGAGTTTTGTGGCACTTTTGTATTTTACTAAAATTTATTAAAATAAATCATATTAACCAGTTCCGAGCCATTTTCTTTTCAGCACCTATAACCTTTGTTATAGGTCGACACAATCCCTAAGCGGAGTATATATATGTGGCCTCCCCATTGCCTGGCTCATCGTTCTCTAAAGAAATAAAAGTAAGAAATAAATACTTTTATTTTACTTCCATTGTATGTTGTGGACCCATCCATTACTGTCAGCCACGTGTCATATGACACACACTATTCGGGCCACTCTCTTGTCTATACGCCCAGCTTCATTATTTACTCGTGCGCCGCGCCCACCCACTGACAGTGACGCGACGATTTCACACGATTTTTCTTCCATCACGTTCTGTATTAATTTTTCCTCCGCCTTTTGTTTTCGTAATAGAGATTAAGTAAATATATGTGTCACCTTAATAGAAATGATTTACAGCGGTAGAGCTTTAGTTTTTTTAGAAGGTGCGGTTGTTGAATTTATGCATAACAATTTGGTTACATGCGAAGAAGTTCGTATGTATTTTTTTAGAGCATTAAGTATGAAAATGTCGTTTTCTAAAAGGCGTATTTAAATTATGTTAACGCGTAAATTCTATTTGAACGAAGTTCCTTATCGCGCGTTGTGAAAGGGGGATAGACGGAAAAAATTCTTACGAAAAATTGTCACGACACTTTTTGCTATAGTAAGCTATTGTAAGCTGTGCGGCGTCGCATGTTTCTCTGTCGGTCTCTCTCTCTCTTATAGAAAGTAAGCCAGATATTGCGAGTGTGGTGTCGCGACGATTATTTTTGTTGAATGTATACAGGTTTTTTGTAAATAATAAATAATAATAATGAATCCTGACAGTGTTTCCATGTATTATAAACAAACAAAACATGTTTAGTTAGGATGCTAAAATTCAAACAATGATAACCGTTGATCTCTCTCATGATCAGAAAGAATTCAGTCGTTGACCGATAATTTATAGTTACAAAAGTTACTACTCGTGTATTTCACACTAGCTCAATAGACAATTTGTTTAAAATACCATTACAATAGCATCTTATAAGACTCAGTCCCAAAACTGACTCAAACCTGTATCGATACTATATTAAAAGCAGATACCATATATATTGTATATGTTAGATAGACATACGTTATTTTTTACTCTTAATATTCATTTATTTTATATATTTTTTTACATCCTGCATATTTTTGACGATCATTGTACATGTACACTCTGACATTTTTATATTTTGCAAACTTGAAATTGGTACTCTGAAATAAATAAATGTAATCTATCTTAAGTGCGCATCAATTTGGTTCCTCTACTCTTTGCTCTTAGTAAACAGCGACATAAATTTCCCTAACAGACTCACCCTCCTATTCGTTACTCATATAAAAATCCGGTTAGGTGGGGGTCTAACTCTAACTCTAAGGATTCCGAACATATTTTTATACCGGGGAATATTGCAGAGAAAAAAATTATTGCAAAATCTCGGTAAATTATTTTGTCTTGACACATGAGTTTCCAAAATGAAGAGAAATAAAATAAAAATGGTTTTTTGCTATTGCAGAATCACATAAAATGATTTCATGTTTTTTCTTATAATCCTTTTAGTCACTTCAGAAATTATTTATTGTGGAGCCGTGTGTCAGTCAAGTATATTATCATCATCATCAACAGCCTTTTTATATAAGTCCCCACTGCAGAGGCTCAGTCCTACTCTCCTACAGAGAGTGTGTGGGCCCAGTGCGGATTGGTAGACTTCACACACACCTTTGAATTTCTTCGCAGAAGTGTACACGTTTTCTTCACAATGTTTTTCTCCACCGAAAAGCAAATGATTTTTATCATTCGTACATAGCTTCCAAATAACAAATTGGAACTCATCAGTACGAGCCAGGGTCGAACCATTGTTCAAGGACTGATGCTCTATTCAACTGAGCTACCACGGCTGTATTTTTTAAGTAGATTAATGTAGAATAAACTTTTTTATTAGCTATGTGGAAATATATCTACTACTGTTAGCCATATTATGCCGCCAGGTTTATACTTGTGTTTGTAAGGTACAGAACCCTAAATCAGTATTTTTTCACGTAATAAAGCATAAATATATAAATATTCTATTGGAGTTTCCAGTGCCTGGCACGTAGCGGTTGGTCTTATAGTCCGATTACAATGCCGACGTAGTTTAATTCAGTGTTCGATTCTTGCAAACATATTTACGATATATGTACGTGACCTCACACGTGAATTCACACTTTTTCATTTTAACATTATCCCTCTCCTAATGCTTCCATACTAAATTTCTGTTGCAAATTTTGTTCTGTTGTAATAATCTTTTAAAATAGAATAGCTGGATTTGATAAGTAATTACCTAAAAATGGGAGACCAAATTATAGTGTCGCAAAATAAATATTATTTCTTTCAACTTTACAGTTAGCTACAATAGCAGTTACGCAGCTAATGGTTCATAGATGGCGCTTTGAACAATAATCAAAAGAGGTGTTTAAAATGAAAATTGTGATTCACTATGAAGTTGTATGTTAATGATAATCATTTCGCGACATCACAATCTGATGCCCTATTTTTAGATAGTTACTACACAAATCCAGCTATTGTATTTTAAAAGATTGTGGCAACAGAAATTTAGTATGAAGTACTTTGATGGAGGTGGATAGGATAGCACCCATATATTTACGTCGCTACAGTTTTATCTGTCTATCTTCTGCTACTAGAAGATAAAGTCACTCTGTGAATAAATGATTTGGTTCTAGCAGCAGACTTAAACCGTAGAGGGAATATTTGTCTGGGAGTTGATTGAGCTGAGATTGAGTGAATGATTTGCCTTTGAACACTGAGAAATAATATTTTGTGAATACACCGCGTATATAATTTGTTATCACATCTGCAACTTTTTTCGGATTGCTTTTTGTTTAGAGATGTAGAGTTTCCTTTCTATTAAACTCCAAAAAGTGGCTGTAAATTTAGTGACTCCAAAAGAACTTATCAGAACCATTTTGTATAAAATAATTCGTGTTTAAATCTTGACTAACATATCAAAAAGTTAACGAGTTCAAAAAGAACTAGAAACCGACTTCAAATTAGTTACCTAAGTAGACCTAATTAGTTACCTAAGTAGTTTCATTATTTACGCTTATTTTCAACCGACTTCAAAAAGAAAGAGGTATGGTTTTTTATGTTTGTTACCTCTGAACTTTCGACAGGGTGAAGCGATTTTGATGATTCTTTTTAATTTGAAAGTTGGTGCTTCCCGTATGGTGCAGTTTGGTGAAATTCTGACAGTGGCACCTTTGAGAAAACCATATAAATACGAGTATTACATTTTCTGTAGACTGTGTAGAATAGAATAGAAAAGAATGTAATACTCGTATTTATATGGTTTTCTCAAAAGTGCCACTGTCAGAATTTCACCAAACTGCACCATACGGGAAGCACCAACTTTCAAATTAAAAAGAATCATCAAAATCGCTTCACCCTGTCGAAAGTTCAGAGGTAACAAACATAAAAAACCATACCTCTTTCTTTTTGAAGTCGGTTGAAAATAAGCGTAAATAATGAAACTACTTAGGTAACTAATTAGGTATTTACAATTATTTTACAAAGGGATTAATTACAAAATTTCGCTGCGATCATCAATTTACCGGCTAAGCTAGTGATTATAACAAGCAAAGCACTTAGGGGAAGACTGATTGTTGGGTCGATATACAAGGGAAGGCTCATGTCCAGCAGTGGGTTTATGCATCTGATAATGAACGTAAGATGAATAAGTTATACAAGGGCATTTTCTATGTCCGCCTGACTAGCTACCACCAAATTACAGCAATGCTGTTTTCCGGTGTGAAAGGTAGCAGAACCAGCGCCTAATGGATTTGAGGCTTGTGGGCGAACACGCTTTCCATCGCATGGCCTCATCGTCACATCAGGTGAGATGAAGGCCAAGTGCAAACCCACACATAAATAAAAGGTTGACTTATCAAAGTCGAAGTACTTTATTCGTTGAAACAGGTAAATTACAATAGTATGGAGAATATATATCGATCGCATTGTCTTACCTATTAAGGCATACAAAATGGTTATAAAAATTATGATTGAATAGTTTAGCTGATTGGTTTGGTAGCACAAGCGTAATTAAGCCTCTCCCGGCCGCTCTCTCCACAGGTTTGTGACCGGCATTGTTTCAAAAGCGGTTGCATAATTCAAAACGCTTCACAAAATCCGCTTTTCAACTCTAAAAAGCTCATTCAATAATCAGATATCCCTGGGCTGAGACTAAAGTTATACGAGCGGCCGGGACTGGGGGACACCTCTTTGAATATTCAATAGCTCTCCAGCGGGTACTGTAGACAGCTTCAATAGATCAGGATGCTTGTACGTAGGTGTCCGTCTATGTCCTATCCTCCGAAATCTAACTCCCATATATATATACAACGTGTACAAAAAAGGAGTTATAAAACTTAAGTGCGGTATATGTTAGGTAAGGTTTTACCTTTGGAGCGGTAATCATCATCAACAGTCTATATATGTCCCCACTGGAGGGGCTCAGACCTACTCTCTTACAGAGAGTGTATGGGCCATAGTCCACCACGCGGGCCCAGTGCGGATCGGCGGACTTCACATGCCTGTTCAAGACATGCAGGTTTCCTCACGATGTTTTCCTTCACCGTTAAGCAATCGGATAATGTACTTGAATTGAAAAACAACTCATAGGTACACGGCTGGATTCGAACCCGGTACCCTCAGATTGAGAGTCCGCGCCTTATCCACTGCGCCACCGACGCTTAATAGACATCTGTAAACTTATGAATCTGGAGAAAAACGAATTTAAAATATTGCCTAAAATTTTTGAATTTCATCCCTATCCTAGTTCTACATGTGTCAATAACCCCTATAACCAAAGATAAGATCATTCATCATTGACCTCAGTGCTCGCGTTGGTAAACAAACATTTAGGGTTGTCAAAAATTACGACGTTACACCTATGAAATAAAAATGTATGGAAATTTAAACTAACCTTTACAACGCCGCTACTTTCACAGTGTATTCTATACAAGGGATATATACCCACCTTTAAGTATTAACCCTCCTTTTTTGTACACGTTGTATAGGGTAAACTACGTATGTATAATATATTAGCTTTGGCCTATTTCTTCATCTGAGTGGCCTATAGAATTTATCCTACGGGAACTAAAAAGTAGTCCCTCTTATCCGACTCTTCAACTGTCACTGTCAATTGTAAGTTATGATATATTTTTGTCATGATGTGAAGGAAGGACAAACATACAAATTTAGTTGTGCATTTAGAATCTTAGTATGGATTGTAACCGCACGATAAAAGTGGAAGAAAAACGATTGGTACAAACATCCTATTCAAATTATAAAAAAAACATTTTAGCAAAATCAGTTTTCCGTCTGTTACTGATGAAACAAATCATGGTAATATAATAAATGCGTACGCTATTTTCTTATTTTTTGATGGATTTGCACTTGGACTTCATTCTATCTGATGGTAAGAGGCGTTTGCTCCAATACCTTTAATACTGAAACACAATAGAGCTATTAGTACCGATGTTTGGCATCAGACTTAGGTAACGTGGTGGTGGTGAATGCATTACCACCAACCTAACCAAGTACTGACAAGTATCCGTAACTGGGAATAAAACCTGCACCTTCACATCCTTAGTCCAAGCGTGTAGCCGTTAGCGATTGGGGCGGAGTTTGTCTGTTACTCAGGGAACAAAGGTCAAAACTAACTGTCATGAAATTTGTCATGCATGTAACCTATGGTATGTAAAATAACGTACTTTTATAATGCCCGATGAATACGAGTAATTTGTGAAGTCCACGTAAACGAACTCGTGAGCAATAGCACTATTTAGCACTGATATTCTCCAGCACTCAAGAACGTTATCTTTATAACTTTCAATATGAAACCTTCATCAACAAAAGTTAATGTTACGAAACTTCTATCAAAGAAATATGAATCTCGACGAGAAAAGTAAATAACAACGTAGTCATTTCCATCAATCATCCTTTTTGGTATCGAATAGCTTTTAAAGCTTCTCAGCGTTGCGCTATTTTATTACGAATTTACGAAATACCTCCGAAATGAAATGTAAATTCGATTGCTTAGATTTAAAGGAGAATCTAATTAATAAAAGTTCTTCTGGCACTTATTTAATTAGATTTTGTAGTTGGATTCTTGTTCTTTTACATAGCCGTCCAATAGAAACATTTTTCATTCGTCCTGTAAAATATTTCAAAGAGGAAACGATTCAAAGGGTTTCATACCAAGCTCTTAGAAAAGAAATACATACTTCACATAATTATTTACATTAATGGCAAATACTGTCATGATATTATTATTCTTTCTCGTGTAAAGCAATTGGAACAAACACAAGTTAGCCTCATGGCAAGCATAGGACGTTTTTAACCTCCGACGCAAAAAAGGGGTGCAATAAGTTTGACGCCAATGTCTGTCTGCAGCATCGTAGCTCTGGAACGGATGGACTGGTTTAGGGGGGCTTTACAATTTTTAATTCACCCGGAAGTACCCGAATACGTAGTTACCGTAACTCCAAAACATCCGGATACGTCCTTGAGAAACCAGAGGTCCTTGACGAGATACATTAAAAATAGATGGAACTCGGTATCTCGCATGCAGTCACGACATGAAATATGATGGGTATTTTTTATGCGCGAGTTCTCTGATATACCGCACAGAGGATGTGTAGATTGTATAAGGTACTTAAACAGTGAATAACATTTTTAGGGGACTGTCAGTTACATAAAACTACAGGTCTAGCGCTTAACTGAGTCGGTTCCTGATGCATGGTAGCGGCACGACGAAATTATTAACATTTCTAAAACACCGAAACTTCAGGAACTGACTCAGTTAAGCGCTAGACCTTTATACTACTACGAGTACTACATTATAATTTTTAACACGACTTTAGCATCCGCTGTGCCACCGCGAATTATTATGATTTTTAGATTTAGTAATTAACGCGTTCAAAAAGAACTACAAACCGACTTCAACTTTCCTAAAAAGCTACATCATTCATCCCCTAAAATGGTCACCTTCAGAGGTGAATTATGATTTTTGGTTTTTGTTGATTTTCTCAAAAAGCGTTCAATTAATTTCGATAATATATATTTATATGGGACCACTTCTGAAATATGCTGTAACAGAAAAAAAGAATCAATAAAATCATTTCATGATTGGCGGAGTTATCGCGCAACAAACATTTAAAACCTCCTCCTTTTTTTTGAAGACAGTTGAAAATACGTTTTGTTTTGTTTTCTTTTCTTTTTATGTATTTTAATGTTTGAATTTTAAGTAACTGAAAGTACCTAAACTGTATACATACATCCCGTTAGTCGGCAGCTCCCTGGAGTAAACTCCTGACTGCCTTCATCATAACTCATCATTTATTTACTCTCACGCCACCGTCTCCGCGGTCCGGTGCTAGCCTGTCATATAATTTTCTACCTGTATTCATGCTCAATTCTTGATATTGAATCTGGACAGAGTTTGAATAACGAATCAGTTTTTGAAATATTGGTAACGGTTCGTGTTCTGGTTGAACAATTTATGACCACATTTGAGGCATACGTCACATGCTTAATGTCCTTTATAATGCCATCCCGTCGGTGTCTTTTAAGGCAACTAAGGAACAAGTTAGCGCGTTCAAAAAGAACTAGAAACCGACTTCAACTGCCCTAAAAGTCTACAGCAAATTTAAGACTTATATGGTTTTCTCATGGACGCCATTGCCAGAACTGGGCCAAATTTAAATGGAACCAGACGAGAAGCACCAGATTTAAAAAAAGCAATGAAATCGGTTAACCCAGTTGAAAGTTCTGAAGTAAGAAACATTTAAAAAAAATACCCGTTGAATTGTGAACCTCCTCCTTTTTTGAAGTCGGTTAAAAATTAAGATGATCGGCAGCAGCTACTGGACCTTTGTATCAACTTTATCTTACTGCGAGCACTAATGCGCCTCCCAAGCGTGATGATGATGGCAAATATCATGAAAAGTTTGCCGTGGTTATCTATGAGGGAAGGTCTTATGTCCAAGAGTAGATTGTATACCTGAACTTATAACGATTCCTTACACAAATTTATATCGTCTAAACATGACCTCATAAGGCGTTTTACTGTAAAAAGTATGAGTAAAGCACAATAATATCATGTCTTTTCAATTACTAATGATTATTCATTTATTTCTTTTGGAATCGACGAGAATATTCTGAAACTATCGTCGTTCGTTGATGTTCGTCTGATGAGTTACATTTCCATAGACTCGGCGCGGAAATGGGTTTTGAGTAGAACTTGGAGGAATGAGAGGGGAAGTCGAGTAAGAGGGTCTCCGAAGACCGTAGAGGACAAGCGAGATTTGACGAATGAAAAGAAACAACAAAATATGTAATTTTTTATTTATTTCTTTATTAACTGGTAACAAAGACCCATAGTATATATAAAGTAAAATACCATAAATTAAAATACAATTATTACACATAAAATAATTATAAAACCCTATATTCTACTCTTGTGGTGTGTTGGTTGCTATCCTCCCTCGGAAGCGACGGTACACCAAGCCCTTTGGCCAGAAATCCTCCCTCATAAAGGTCTCCAGCTTGCAGGAACTCGCACCACGAACTTACACGACGTAATGAAGAATCTTTTTAATTTACATACCAACAGTACCCTAAAGTAACTTAATCTGCACGCTAGAATCAAATAACACAATCACGAACATTTTCGCAAAATAAAAGTCAATTTAAAACGTCCACAGTTTCTGTTTCACAGCACGTCGTCGACGCCACTTACGAGAGTTCAACTTGTAGGATAGCTCGGGACGGTACATCACCCCCCTGGGACAATAACCAGTTCACTATTACTTTAGCTGTACACTTTGCTGTAACGTTACAATTTACGAGTACAACTCAATCCGAGAGGGTTATTGGTTTGCAGGAATGATACCATTTTAGCTGGACAAATATCTCACTAGCTTTTGATTACGACTTCGTTAGCATGAACTTTTTGTTGCCTATAACATTTTCAAGTAACCCTTTCAAAAAACTATTCATTATGGCTCTCCGTTACGCATTGAAGGGACGACAAACAAAATCACTGTTGAATGCAGCTATTGCTGAGCACTAATATAGAGCCCCCCTCTCCCAATAAACACCTCAACAAGAGCCCTCGTATCACCTGATGGTAAGTAGCGATGTCGTTGTCAATAGCGTGCACACCCAGCCTCAACTCAACGAGGCGCTGGGTATTTGGATTTGGGTAGTTTTCATTACCGGGCCACAAAGGTGCTGCTAACCCTACTGTTTGGTAACAGACAGACACAGTATGAAAGGCAAATGAAAGGCATCAGAGCTAACAAGTCATAGCTTGAGGCTTCTGATCCAAAGATCTTAATGCAAACCCATCATACATTTTTTTAAATTTAACCTTAGTCTCCTACGACAGCCATGCGTAATGTGGAGTTCTATTTTGAATAAGATACCGCATGGTTAATACAATATGTTGGTACTTTCTAGAACTTCGATCTTTTCTTAATGTGATGCCTGTGATCTCTACAACAAATGTGTCTTGACGAAAACGCTTACATGAGATAAGCTCGTACGTTCGTTTTTCTAGACAGACTGACAGGCCGCCGCCGCCCGCCGTCGCACACCGTTAGGTTTTCGCAATAAAAATGTTTTCTTTGTGGTTGTTTGCGTCATCTATGTAATGGATCTTTATGTTGTTCTTATTAACTAGTAGTCGTCGTGGCTTTGCTCGCTTGGAAATTCCTTCCTTATTATTTCTATCAGCGAGGAAAGACTTTCATAATGAACAGAATATTATTACAGTTTCTCGAGATTTTGCTGCGGTTTATATTGCGGCATCGATTGTCTTCAGTTAGTCAGCTATTTTTAAGACTAAATTCTTGATTGTAATATTTTAAGGACTTTTTAGGGGTTTAGGACCACGTATCATGAAATCATTTCTTACTGGTAGTCTTAAGTCTACATCACCATAGTTCCAAATTTCAAGATAGAAACGTTAAACGGTGATGTCGATCAGTCAGGGAAAACTTTTATTGTGAGGAGATTGGGGAAAATATTGATGTATTGTTATTGATTTCTGTATTGATCTTTTAAAAACCTCTCGAACAAATAACCAACTCCGTGGCCTTGGTCTCAGTCCGGAGGTCCCAAGATCCATTCTCAGTGATGGTTCCTATCGGTACTCAGTTTGTTTGAATGTTACTTAAGTCTACTACAAAATAGCTGTGCTATTAGCATTGTTGTGTTGTGGTATTAAAGGTATCAGAACCATTGAATTAGCTTGAGGCTTGAGAGTGAGCACGCTTACCGTCCTACAGCCTTATATGTCAAGTGCAAACCCATTAAACATAAACATTCATGGAGCGTTTTGTTGTTGACAGGACAAGCACTATCTGTGTATAATGGCGTCCGACTCTCCAGACCAGAATCTCACGCAGTACTTCAGCCTCTGTAACGACTTCATTCACGCGGCACGCCTTCGAGATGGGAACGTACTAATACATTGGTAAGTTACACTTACAATAGGCCTGTTTCCACTAAGAATAAATTGCTTAGTTTATAGTTTCTAATTATAAATGAAGAGACGAAGATAAGAAAAAACCAGTATATTTCTCAAAAAAGTTAAAGATTATTAATATTTTTAGAAAATGGATTCGAAAAAAATAGGCATTAGGTCACGTGACAGCGAAGACGAAGAACGCGGCGCAAGAAAGTGTGACGTCACGCCTCGCTAAACATCATTGTTGTTGTTGACGTTTTCATACCACAGAGCAGGTTATTTCGCGAGCTGTGACGTCATTCAAGACGCCATGACACTATTCAGCGTTTTTGAGGGAAATATAAATTGCTTTTTTTAAATACAAAATACGTAATGTAAATATTGCTATTTCTTTAAAATATAGTTTTTTTGGGATAACATAGATATTAAAGTATATAATTAACCAAGTTTTCAAATTTAGTCAACTAGCCTATACTATATTTAGTGACATAGTTTGACGAGTCGATAAACGGAAGAGACAATGGGCAGGTAACATCCCTAGAAGAACGGATACTTGAGAGAGATGAGAGATTTCTCAAGCAGTAACCACGCACCAGAAAATGTATCATTATAACTGGAACGGTAGCTCCAATCCAATAAAAATAACCGTAAACAAATTTCGTTTGGCTCAGTAACACCAACCAACACATCCCCTACAACACTGCATCATCAGCATCAGACAGGAAACGTCCACTGCTGGACATAGGCCTCCTTCATGTTACGCCACATCGACCGGTCCCGAGCCACCTGCATCCAGCGACTCGTTCGCTTCGCATGCTCATCGCCATCCCAGGGTCCGAGTGAAAACCATCAATGCGGTCTGTGCTGCACACTGCAGCACATGATGAGTTCGGTTCCCACTTGACAAGCGCATTATTTTGTGTGCTCTTTTCTTTTGTTCATATTTTATTGTATTTGTATTATTTGTAGTGGCTTTTTGTATTTCTTCTGGAATATTGTATATCTTTCTGTATTGTGTTATAAAAATATTTCTCTGTCTATGACTCCCCGCGACTTTAACCAGTTCGTCGGTCCACCTAGTAAGGGGACGGCCCGGTAGACGTTTCCCGGTACGTAGCCACTCAAGAACCTTTACTCCCCACCGGTTATCGGTTCTTCCAGCGTTGTGGCCTGCCCATTTCCACTTCAGCTCGCTGATTCGTCGAGCACGTAGCTCGATCTGCGGTGCATAGCGGTCACCTTCGTTCGTCTACGGATTTCCTCATTCCGGATTTTATCACGTAGAGAAATTCCGGCATAGCTCGCTGAGTGACTTTGAGGTTGTTTATTCGGCCCACAGTAAAGGACCACGTTTCAACACTTAGTGACGACTTTTTACTTTTACTGATCCGGCTTTTTATTTTGGAGCGGAATCCTTATGTATTGATGTCTGTTGTTGACAGTATGCATTTAGCATCAACTTATTATGCAAACAGCAGTTACCCGGTTATTATAAACATCTTTCAGGAAACTTATCACTAATCTGTAAATATAAAGCCCATGTATGTACTCGTAGCTTGTATAAACTATGAAACAGAAATTACTAACGACGTCTCTCTCTCAGTAAAGTGCAGTCACCGCTATAAGCGGGCATGCAAATTTTTACCTTTGAATGATATTGTCTTGATACGCTACAAATGAACGTAAGGGGTTCGAAGATTTTGGCCTTAGTGACCGGCCGCCATCTTGTTTTTTCTTCTTCTTCAAGTTGGCAATTCTGCTGTGATGTATATTGATACTCGTAGAGGACTATTGTATGAAAAAAAAATTGAATTGAAATAAATTGAATTGGGAGCTGTATTTAAAACTCATCATCAGAACTGTGTGATGCCAACTTGAAAAAACAAACAAGATGGCGGCCGGTCACTAAAACCAGACTTCAAACAAAAGTCTCCTTTTACAGTGTTGCGTAATGACGCTGACTGTACTAGAAAATAATCACCAAAACAACATTTCTAAACATCAGAAACAAATCGTGTATTTGTTCTACAAGGCGTAAAATAATTAGTCGAAACGATTAGCGCCATTATAGTAGCTATTGATCAACCGGCAGGTACCAACGGCGCCAGTTACGTCATTATACCTGTATCAAATATTAATTGAATAGTTTTCTGTACATTAACGCTGGACTTGGCACAAAGCGATGCAATCCCTCTTCACGACAAGCGATGTATCAAAACTTGATGGGAAAATACGGCGCTGCAGTGCAAGCTGGCCTTATAACGGATATTTCAATGCCCCCAACGTTCTTTAGGAACACTATTAATAAATGATCAGCCGTTTAGGCTTTAGCTGCTGTCGTTAAAAGCTTTTAATTTATATTCAACGCTTTTTCTTGAGAGTTTTAGATCGAGGTCAGAGAGGCGTTCGGGAATTTACTTAATTAAAAATTTAGTTAAATAAAAATTTCTAAGTACTTATTCATATCATTATCATAAAATAATTCGTGCTAATAAGAAAAAATATTAAACTAAATCTATGTAACACTATACATATATAATTCATATTCAATTAAAAAATCTAAATTTAAATGTTCGAGCATGTGCTGTAAATAAGTTTATTTCATTAAATTCTCTTTTTACGCTCATATTCGTTCTATCCATGCATACTATATATAAATGCGAAAGTAAGTTTTGTTGTCCTTCGTTTACGTCGTAACGAAGAGTTAGAATGACTTGAATATTGCATAGGGTTAGTTGAAGGGCCGGAAAAAGACATAGGCCAATTTATTATGCCCTACGAACAAGTAGTTCCCGGCGGATAATTTCTGAAAACCGCTCAAATGAAGTCACGGGCAAAATAAAGTATTAATATAGTTTCAAATCTGTATCACTTTAGTTGTCACATAAATCATGAATTATTTGTTTCAAAGTGTTTTCTGATATCTATTACCTATATATGACCTTATTCCCTACATTGATTGCAAAATCACTAAATCTACCGATATACACAAAATTATTCAATCTATTTCATGGTGGCATCGCACTTTGGGGCGGTGCTACGAGCTACGGCTACGGGTGTTTGCTACGCCTATCCATCGCCTATCCCTCTACGCGTATGCTACGCACGCAACCCAAATGGCTAGTCAAATCAAATTATTTTAATCCATAAGCCATTATTGGTTTCACCCAGAAATGATATGATTGGTGGTATTCAAATATCGAATGTAAGTGAATATTTTTTGATATTTTCTTTTTCTAATTATCTTAACAACAATGCCTTTAAGGGTCTTAATTTTTAATCATTGTTACACGAATGAAACATTATGACAAAAATCAATTGTATGTATTATTATCGGACTAGCTGGTACAGTTTTTGAGAATAGGTATCAACGTATTTAATAAAGATTGAAGCACCAACTGAAGGCAAAATCGAAACGATTTCCATCAACTTGGAAATCTAATATTTTTGTGTTGTTTGTGAGGCGCGTCACGCAGCGAGACTGTGGCCCATGCGTACTGCGTACGTATTCAAGATTGACCCTTTATAGGGTAGCTAAGCTACATCAAGAATTCCAGCCGACAGAACAAATTAGTTTTTATTTCTTTGATTCACCTAGATTTAATTTTAAGACTAGATTTTCCGTGAAATCCTTTTCACCGTGATAAAAAGTAACCTGTTTGTAAATCAGTAACATAGTCTCTGAGCTTAATTTCGTCCAAACAATTCAGCCGTTCATGATTGAAAGTGTCACTTTCGAAGATAATTAGCCTTAGCTTACGGGAAAGCTATCGCATGCTATACAGCGGTTCTATCCGAAAGCAATAACCATTCATAATATGTGGTCTATTCCCACACTTATCCACTTTTTCTGGTACTGTGTGTGAGTGGAACTGAAGAGAGCATTCCCACCTCTTCTCCGCTCCCACTGTTATTCCTGTTTTTTATTTTAGACAGGATCTACAGCGGTACACTTGAAACGCGTCCACTGAACTGGAACTGAAGAGAGTCAGCTACTCTGGACAGTCCATCACCTCAACTTATAAATGCGAAGAGCACCTAATATGCACCCCTTTATGTGATCAAACACCAAGTTGTAACACCCGTATGTATAAAGTGCTCTTTGGTCCCGACCAAGACTGAGGCGGCTGCCCGTGCCGGAATATGATCCATTCGTTCCCTTCATTCATTGCCGTTCATCATATAATGGCTCATCATTATCATACAGTGTTACTACTTGTAAATATTATGTATTTCTTTCATGTTGCTATTTATAAATATTATACCTGAGAATTCGCGATCCGTCGCGACAGTATTTAACACTAAGAATGCACTTTCTGTGATAATAACATGATTAATGGATGATTCAATAAGTTCAACAAGTCAAACAATTATATTACTTTATTGATGTTGTTATTTTAATATTCGTCGTAGACGTGCTCTGCCAGCATGGCGTAAGCCTTCTTGACGGTGTCAGTGATGTCCTTAGCTGGTTTATCGACGGTGACGATCCAAGTATTGCCACTCTCACCTTGCTTGCACACAGCAACTAGGCCTCGGGCCGCAGATTCAGCCCTGAAACAGTTTTATAATTACAAATAGCAGAGTATAAAATTTTAATTTCAGTAAATTTCATGGTTGAACGTGGTTCAATGAACAATTTGACTCAAGCTTTATCGTTTGCGCGCAATACCTTCCATCACGTTATAAGTTCCAATCCTAAATCGAAAATCAATTAATTTCAAAATCTAACATGTTCCAAAAAATATGTTTCGAATCAATTCTACACCTTGTACACGAATATAGAAGTATACACAAATTCAAGGGAAAATATAAATATGGTTCAAAAAATTCTAGAATGGTGTAGTACAGATTCGTATTTAGTCCTTACACAAATCATTCCTTAAGTCCGATTCACTTATCATTTCATACGTTGTTAACAATACAGTATAACACCGATGTAACATGTTATTTGGACCACGCGTATAGAATGTAATTAAATTTACTTACTTTTGTAAAGGAACTTTTATCAGTCTCAGTAAAGAGCTAGAGCTATCTTCAATCTCTGCGTCATAGCTGCCCATATTCCCCGGGTCAATAAGAGCAGTAGCCGTACTGCCAAAACACACTGTGACAACTCTCACACCAGTTGCTGAGTAATAATCTGGTAACTGAAAGGTAATTAAAAGAGTAATGTGAGTTGAATCTATTATCTGATGTTCTTTCCACCATCATCACGCCTCCCGCGGTCAAAATTATTTTTAAGAAGAATGAATTCGTGTTACGTCTTTGCCGGTTTGATTTAGCTAAGCCAATTCATTCAATCCAAGTCTACAAAGATATATAAAGGCAATTCAACAGGGTCTTCTATGACATAAATAATCTACTGCTACATTTTGAAGCGGCGTTCTAAAGACCACGCTTGATGAAAAAAAGGGAAAATCTATCAGCTTGGCGAACAAATATTATAATTGGGAATAAATTGCTCCAATAATTATTATGACTCTAGAACATCCCACCCCACAGATACCATTTATTATCACGATCTATAAGATAACACGAGTTTGTAAGCGCTTTTATGGACTGATTAATAATGAAGTTTCAGTATAATACTCACTCCCATACAATTGCTAAATTGCAGAACAGCTGACTTTAGGCTGCAATATATCGGTTTGATTGCAGTCTGTGTCAGAGCACCAATAGATGAAATGTTTATTATGGCACCCCCTTTACCTCCGCGGTCTTTTCTCATGAGGTCCATGGCGTGCAATGTGCTCGTCACAAGGGCGGCCTGGAAAAATAAATATGTGTTTGTCATCTTTGTGTCATCAGGTGACAGTATTAGCTAAAAGTACGATATTTGTTTTTACCCATATTATCTTATATTTCAATAATCTTCGAGATGCAATTGTGTAAATTGCTGAGTAGGGCAAGGTACTTCAATTGTATCACCCACTGGGACTTTGTTAATTCGGAACGATTTTTTGCATTTGTAAATAATTAAAACCGGACAAGTGCGAATCCAACTTGCATACCAAGGTTTCGCGCCTCGATTTAGTTTTGCTACTCGTCACTAGATAGTTGCTACTAATACGTTACAACGCATGTCTCAAAAAGATCACATTTGTTGTATGTGAGCCACCTTAAATATTTATTTTATTCTGTGTTTTAGTATTTTTTGTTATAGCGGCAGCAGAAATACATCATCTGTGAAAATTTCATGAGATACAGTCTGATGACGGACGGACAGAAAGACAGATGGACAGCGGAGTCTTAGTAATAATTTGGTTACCCTTTGGGTACGGAACCCGAAATCCTCTGTAGGGTAGTTCGATTAGTGAGCTTGATACCAACCTTTTACCCCTCTGTGATTAAATTGGTTAGTGGTATCATATTTGTTATGCCATTCTGGATAGCTACCAACCATACTACTTCAGTCTGACAACAAACAAGTACATATAAACCGCATTAATAGCAAATTTATCGTCCGTTAAAGAGATCATGGTTACCCGTAACTAAATTCAGACTTCCTGATGCTTTTGGGTGAACACGTTTCTAAAATACAGCTTTATTGACACTTACTCGTATCATTAGGCACGATGAAAGTCAGGTGCTAGTATATTTATAATTATGTTCTTACGTAATTGACTTGAATCATTTTCTTGTACACTTCTCTACCGTCATTCAGCAGACCTGCGTTGTTTATAACGATGTCTATGTATCCCTGTTCGTCCGTTACGGCTTTGAAAACGGCAAAAAGTACGTCTTCATCTGTGACGTCACATTTGTAGAATTTCACTTTGTTGGCTCCGTATTTTCCATTGAGCTCATTCTCGAATGCCACTCCGGTGTCATCTTTTACATCCAGAACTGCAACATGCTGTAGGGTTCAAAATAAATTTTAAAGATAATCTGGCCTATGTACTGGTCTAGTCTATGTTGGTCTAATTCGACAGATCATGTAAAAAAAATCTATATCAAAAAAGTGATTCTAGTCACGCGGTGCCAAAACGCTCCGTATAAATCGGACGAGTTTAGTGACGTCATCTGGGTAGTATTGTAGCGTTAAATGTATAAAGCTTGTTCGATATTTTGAGCTATCTCGTAAAATAATGTTCTTATGTGTTGTATTTTTTTAAATATATATTGTAATTATGTATACCCTTATAAAAATGTATAAATTGCAATGAAAAACTAAATCGAATAAGCATTTTACTATTCGCATTAAAATAATAAAATAAAAGCATTTTTCCCGCAATTTACGCCACTATAAATTCTTTTAAAGTCCAAATAAAAACTGAAAATAATTATTTTGTATTTTTAGTTTAGAGGGATTTTTTAAATGTCCTTTATGTAATAAAACACAAATAACCCCCTATATAATTTGGTGTAAAGTACCCTATTTCTTACATTTTGTTCTTTTATGATTTATAATATATATTTTGTATTTAGACTGTTTTCGGGTCGCCCCCTCAAATGGACCGACGAACAGGTAGCGGGGAGCCGATAGATTCAAGCGACTTGAGTCCAGTCATTACGCATATTGTATCGTATCGAATCATATTATATTATTTGCTAGCTGACCCCGACATTTTTCTCCACATTTCAAATATTATTCATGGCAATAAATACCTACTTCCTTAAAAAAAAAGTATGTGGCAAGCGACAATTTTGATTATTTTCTCGGTTAAATATTTTATTGATATTATTCCCTGTCGATTGTATTTTTCATGATATAGTATTTATTACGAAACGCTAAATTCAGGATATAAAAAACCGGCTACAATTTGGTGTCATATGTTCCTATACTGTTACCTAGTATAACTGTACCACAGTTTTGCGTTTAATATATAAAAAATGTATTCTTTTAAAAATGACATAAACGTATTACATAATAGCAACTCCACAAATCCAGCTGTGCTAACAACACATTTTCAAAGTCTGCTAGTACTTTTAATTAAGGTGATCCCTTTATGCTCGTTAAAGTCAATGAATGTCAATGAAATTAAGTGTATATTTAGTATATTTTACATAGTAGGCCTTTTTCCAGCAGTGGACGTTTCCTGACTGACGATGATGAATATTCATGAATATTCCACAACCATAGTTATCTTATTTAAAAAGATGATTATAAATGAAATGTTTTCACTTATATTGGAGTCATTTATTCACTAATATTTTATTGGTCTTATGCGTTAATTTTGAGGAACGCTTTGGATGCCACTTTTGTATTTATGCCGTACAGCTTCACCAACGACAGCATGTAGAACTAATTTTTTTTCATTCTATTCATTTCACACTGTTATACAAAACCGCTAAATATTGACCCGCTGCATTGATTTATGCAAAACGTTCATTCAATTTCGCGATTTCAACTTCAGCTCTTTTACGGAGCTGTTTAATGAAACAGCTTGAGGTTTCGAAAAACAGGCAACAGTTTTGGTTCTCTTGCATTTTGTATGGAAATTGTCCAAAATATAGATATATATCTTTATTGCGATGCCCTATCAGTTTGATTTTTTTCACTGTTGCAGGCAACTGCAGACTTGCGTCTTCGATATTAATTTCAACTTGATACCTTTACACGTTCCTTAGAAAAAGGCATTAACAGTCAGACAAATAGACAGACAACACAGTGATCCTACAAGAGTTCCTTTTTTCCTTTTGAGGTACGGAACCCTAAAAATATGATGAAACATATTTTTATAGATAGAATAGAAACATTAAGTATAAGTAAGTAAGAATAGCTTTAAGTGCATAACATTATATAAGCAATAGCGTTACTCTCTAACAAACTGTTTTTCATTTTGTCGGGAGTTAAAATGTTGTAAAGTGTATAATGTAAGTAATCCTACTAATCCTACTAATATTATAAGTGTGAAAGTTTGGATGTTTGCATGTTTAGATGTTTGTGACGCCTTCACGGAAAAACTACTGAATGGATTTGAATGAAACTTTACAATAATATAGCTTATACATCAGAATAACATATAGGCTATAATTTTTAAAAACATATTGTGTAAATTGTACAAAATCACACTTATAATATTAGTGGGATTACATGGGCAATTTGGGCGTAACAAAAACGCGTTGCCTAGCAACCGACCACAGAATATGTAATTCGTATATACAAACATTCGCGTGTATAATATTAGTGTGAAGACTATTTGAATGTACTACGTCAGATATTGAAATTTCTTTTGTTTCTTTAAACTATTAGCCTACGTAACAGAATAAACACTATTTTGTACCTTATGCTGGAAATGGAGATAGATGCCTTCTATGCCTATCGAACAAGTAGAATAAATACTGAAGTACACGCGGACAAAGTCGCGGGCGGAAGCTAGTAATATTATAAGTGTGAAAGTTTGGATGTTTCGATTTTTGGATGTTTGTGACGCTTTCACGGAAAAACTACTGAATGGATTTGAATGAAACTTTACAATAATATAGCTTATACATCAGAATAACATATAGGCTATAATTTATAAAGACATATTGTGTAAATTGTACAAAATCACACTTATAATATTAGTGGGATTACATGGGCAATTTGGGCGTAACAAAAACGCGTTGCCTAGCAACCGACCACAGAATATGTAATTCGTATATATGTTACCGGCCAAACCCGATTTCAGGACAAACTAGTTTTGCCTAGGCTAAACTAGTTCTTCCTATACGCGATCGGATGAACCAGTTTAGGCTAGTTCAAACTAATTTATCCTAAGCCCGATAGGATAGACCAGTTTAGGCTAGGCCAAACTGATTTGTCCTAAGCCCGATAGGATAGACCAGTTTAGGCTAGGCCAAACTAGTTGATCCTGATGTAAATACGCACACTCTAGGATAAACTGGTATGGCCTAGTCTAAACATTGTAGTATATGTAGAAAGTGAAAATAAATAGATGAACTCAATAAAATACTCATTTTTATTAAACTATAATGATTCGTTGTTATAGATAATAATTAGTAAAACAAACAATCATACTATAACAAATAATACTGTTTTTTAAATCAATACTGTTTGTTAAGTCAATTATTAAAATTGTTATTTATTTTTACATGGTTTGCTTTGGTGGCACTTAGAATTGCAGAGTATCATTGCCTTCTTACACTGGCATCTGTTTGTGGAACAGTTTTTGTTGCAACTGCATCTCACAAAACCTTGGCCTGATCCAACTGAATGTTTCGTAGCTGCAGTCCTTAACGATATTTCAGAGTCTTGGTTTACATCTGCTACCTCCAAAAAAGTTTGACTGCAAATGCCGAATTCTGATCTGGAAAAAAACATATTAGCTACTTTAGAATATCATTAATAATCATTAATGCTCCAGAGAAATAGATAAGTAATTAAGTGTAAAAAAATATGTAACCTGCAATATAGTTTCTGAAGTATACCATGTTTGGTACCAACTTTGTAAAAACCTTCGTCATTTTTCTGAAGAATAACTCCAATGATGTTTCTGAGATCACCTTTGCCTCTGTCAACATCTGGAATCGGTATAGTCACGTTATCTCCTATGTTGGCAGGTGGATGAGACTTGTCAGAAGTAGCTTTCATTTTCTTAGCCTGTTTCACAAGATTTTCTGCTGCAGTTGTTCTAGCTTTATGAATGTCATTTTCAGACGAAGATACTTTTTCTTGGTTACTACCTTCGGCAACGTTATCATCACTGTCTTCTGTCAGGTTAACGTTGCGATCATCTTCGATTACCTTCCTCAAATCATCTTCATCCTGAATATCATTTATGATTTCTTGCGGCAAAGAGGAAGTCGAAAGTCCTACTCTTGGTTCTATTCCAAATAATGCCTTGTATGGCGATTGTTTTATCCCTGAATGGTAGGCGCGGTTTTTCATGAATTGAACATATCTCAAGCCTTCTGACCATTTCGTTGAAACGTTGTCCTTCATCCAAGAGGCTATCATATTCTCAATATCTTGATTGGCACGTTCAACAGAGCCCTGGCTTTGACTGTGCCTGGGTTTTCCGTGCACAATTTTGAGTTCTGGCCACAGATTGGCAAGCTCACTTATTACACTATTTACAAATTCCCTACCGTTGTCGGATTGAAGAATGCACGGCGCTCCTATAGTTAGAAATATATCATTCAAATGGTAAGCCACCTCTGTCGCTCTCTTACATTGTAGAGCGCGTAGCAAAACAAATTTTGTTAGATGGTCTTGGTAAACCATAATAAATTTAAAATTTCTATCTGGTTGTGTCTGGAAATCGATCAGATCTACTTGGCACCTACTATTCATTTCCGAATGAAGAATGGGCTTGGAGACTAATCCTCTCTTCTTTTTTGTTTTCTTTTGATGACAGACACTACACATAGATAAATACAAGCTTATCATTTCTTTTGTGATATTGGCATATTTTTTTGATGTTTCGGCTACCATCCTGTCACGACCACCGTGGCCGACAGCCACATGAGCTGCCTCAATCACATCATAAAGTTCATCGGATGGCAGATAGTATTTTATATTACCTTCACCCCGTGCAATCAGTTTCTTCACGTCCCCGATTTCTAACACAGCAAATCGTTTCAATCTCCTTCGTTGTAATGGTGTCTTTTTTTCAGCTTTTTCTGCCTCTTCAACTTGTTCAACGAGTTCCAAATATTGCTCTGATGATAACACATTATAATGAGAAGACTTTTTACTTTCACTTTGTAAAATTTCTGTCAAAAACTGTTCCCTCCATTGTTTTTGATCCGCTTGTCGACTTGACGTAGGTTCATTCATATTGAAAAAGAAAACAACTTTATACGTTACGCACGGCTGGCAACTAGACGCAAAATGCGTTTAAAACGACGCGACGAATGGCGAGCGACGAGCGGTAGGGGGCACTCCCGCATGTACAAGTCCTGACATGTTAGCTCAATTACTTTCGACTCCGTTAAATTTGTTTACTGTTTAGACTAGGCCATACCAGTTTATCCTAGAGTGTGCGTATTTACATCAGGATCAACTAGTTTGGCCTAGCCTAAACTGGTCTATCCTATCGGGCTTAGGACAAATCAGTTTGGCCTAGCCTAAACTGGTCTATCCTATCGGGCTTAGGATAAATTAGTTTGAACTAGCCTAAACTGGTTCATCCGATCGCGTATAGGAAGAACTAGTTTAGCCTTGGCAAAACTAGTTTGTCCTGAAATCGGGTTTGGCCGGTAACATATACAAACATTCGCGTGTATAATATTAGTGTGAAGACTATTTGAATGTACTACGTCAGATATTGAAATTTCTTTTGTTTCTTTAAACTATTAGCCTGCGTAACAGAATAAACACTATTTTGTACCTTATGCTGGAAATGGAGATAGATGCCTTCTATGCCTATCGAACATGTAGAATAAATCCTGAAGTACACGCGGACAAAGTCGCGGGCGGAAGCTAGTAATATTATAAGTGTGAAAGTTTGGATGTTTAGATGTTTGGATGTTTGTGACGCTTTCACGGAAAAACTACTGAATGGATTTGAATGACACTTTACAATAATAAAGCTTATACATCAGAATAACATATAGGCTATAATTTATAAAGACATATTGTGTAAATTGTCCAAAATCACACTTATAATATTAGTGGGATTACATGGGCAATTTTGGCATAACAAAAACGGGTTGCCTAGCAACCGACCATAGAATATGTAAATTCGTATATACAAACTTTCGCGTTTATAATATTGGTGTGAAGACTATTTGAATGTACTACGTCAGATATTGAAATTTCTTTTGTTTCTTTAAATTATTAGACTACGTAACAGAATAAACACTATTTTGTACCTTATGCTGTATAATAATTTGTCATATACGTCACCTGTGCCTATCGAACAAGTAGAATAAATACTGAAGTACACACGGACAAAGTCGCGGGCGGAAGCTAGTATGTAATAAGTATAATGTATGTATAAGTAATATGTAATTTTAAAAAACAAATGCTTAAAAAATACAAATGACTCAAAAAACTAGAATTAACTTAGTATATGTTATGTATGCAAGTATATACGTTAAATCTATTATTGTCTATTTTAGTAATCAATTACCTTAACGTGTTCTTCTAGTAGCAATGGAACAACTTCAGCCCCTATTCCAGTAGCGGCGCCCGTGATAAGAACAACTTTGTCTTGTAAATCGTACATTTTTACTACGTGTTGTGAGTTTTCACGGCAACGTCTACTTCGTAATTGATTGACATTGTTCTGCATTATATATATACTGGTAGGTAAAGCGTTAGGACGACACATCTGTTGGTTGAATAATATTTGTACAGTTGTAATTAAAGATTCTTCATCATCATCAACAGCCTATATACGTCCCCACCAAAGATTATTAAAATAAAATTACATGTATACGGGAAAGGAAAATGTTCCGAAACATGAATAGAAACTAACACATTATCTAAAAATAAGGTTCAATTTTGACCACAGAACTGGCAGAACTAAGCTTGCGTGTATTTAAAATATCTCATCAGAATAAGTTTTCCATTTCCATGAAGGAGGCACATGTCCAGCAGTGGACATTTCACGGCTGATTATGATACTTAATAGATGAATCAAAAAGTTTAACAAATCAAACAATCAATAATTATCAATTAGTTTCTGTTGTTATTTTAATATTCATCATGGACGAGCTCTGAAAGCATGGCGTAAGCCTTTTTGACGGTGTCAGTGATGTCCTTTGCCGGTTTGTCGACGTTGACGATCCAAGTTGTGCCACTTTCACCTTGCTTGCACACAGCAACTACACCACGAGCCGCAGACTCAGCCCTGAAACATTTTAAATAGAAGGATAGCGGAAAATAGTATATTATACACCAAGGGAATAAAGCAGTGATCGGGCGCCATACTTAACTCAAGAGTAAGGAGTTTTAAATGGAATCTCGACCAAAACGATAGTCCTAAGACTAGAATCTTGAGTGTATCGAGGGATTAAAGCTCGCCCAAGACTTAAACAGCTTTATCTCCGCGGAATATGCTCTACATTTTACGCCTACACAGTGGCACAAAGTTTGTAATATTCGAGCTGTATTCGAAAACGACAAATTTCAGGCAGAGTAGCTCATTTCCAGCAGTGGACTTATGGGCCAAATATTGACAACGATAACTCCACTCAACTATTTTAAAATAACGTTTCTGATAACGATTCCAGCTTCCATTAATATCTCACCCGTGTCTGTTCCTGCGCTTGTTTTCCTTCCCTATTGATGGTTCTCTAAATCATCAAATTGATCGATGTTTCTTCAAGTTCTAACGCAATAGGGAAGATGCAACCAAATTATATTGGGTAGAATTGTATTTTATACCATATCGGACATTATAAGATATCCCACCTTGGTTTTGGATGATGTGTATACAGAGTGTGACAGTCCACTTACTTTTGTCTAGGAACTCTTCTCTGTCTCAAAGCCGAACTAGAGCTATCTTCGATCTGTGCGTCATAGCTTCCCATATTTTCTAGGACGATAAGAGGAGTGGTTGTAGCACCAAAACATATTGTGACAACTCGAACTCCAGTCGCCGAGTGATATTCTGGTAACTGAAAGGTAATAAAAAGTGTAATGTTATTACAGCATACTAATTAATTTCATCATTGTTATTATCTACAGCCTATACAGACAGCTAGCCTACATATTAGGCTTAATATAGTCAAGGCGAATTTCACACATAGCTATTAATAGTCAATTCAGAATTTTCTTCTTTTTATGTATTTATTGAGAGGAAACGAACAGTCACTTAAGTACTACTGTTTAATATTTCAAGGTATTTATAGATGTGTCTATATGTCTGTTTCTATTGTTTGAAGTTAAGAATAATAATGACAAAATAAAAGCAGTAAACTTGATCTTTGAACTTTTACAGAAAATGACTCAAATGCGGGTGAGTGAGTGTGTGTGTGAGTGACAAGTGAAGCGTCGGATGACAATATTTTTCACTTGTCATTTTTTTCTCTTAGGTATTTTAAAGATCCATATCTAGCAACAACCTCTCTCGCGCCTGCGTCCTCTATATTATTTGTTTATATAAAATTATGAATAAAGTTCTAATTGCTGAATTCTATCTGATACAAAAAATATCTAACTGTGATTATAGAAAATCATAGTATACGAGTACAAAGACTATTTCTTGTCACGATCTATAAGCTAACTCGAATTTGTGAGCGTTTTCATAGACTGATGAATGAAATGTTGAAGGCTCAGGGTAATACTCACTCCCATACAATTGCTGAATTGTAGAACAGCTGACTTAAGGCCGCAGTATATCGGTCTGATTGTCGTTTGTATCAGAGCGCCGACAGATGAAATGTTTATAATGGCACCCCCTTTACCTCCGCGGTCTTTTCTCATGAGGTCCATGGCGTGCAATGTGCTCGTCACAAGGGCGGTCTGAAACAATGATATGATGTGTCTTTATCTTGCGTCACTGTCCCATCCCATCACCGAACACAATCAGGTAAAAAAAATCAAACCATTTTTTTTCTACTCATATTAGGCCTTGGAATATAAAATTTGCTGATTGTTTCTACTGGCTAATTTGGACATACGATCTTTGTTTTGACTAAACGTGACAGAGTGCAAATACCTACAGCCTACGGCTTTATTGGCTCATAAGGTCTGAACCACCTATAGTCTGCTGGCTATACAGTAGGGCTCACAATCAAATGATTCATTCAGCTCTCTGGAACTCGCTTTGGTTTTATCTATGTTCACTTGGCTAGTTACCTCCATGTAATCTGAGTTTGTATGTAATATGTAAATAACTGCAGTTACAGTTTTAACGCATAACTGAGTCTGTTCCTGAGGTATGGGAGCTGTACGGGAGGTTGTGTTTACGAAACGTCATTATATATTCGGGCGTCGTTTGACGTTCCGTAAACACAGGGTGTGTACCGCTCCCAAACTTCAAATAAAGTTTGCCAATAGTGAATGAAAACATGACATTATCATCATCATCACTTACCATCAAGTGAGACGAAGCCCAACTGTAAACCTATTGCACGTTTAAAAATAGGTAAGGTGAAGGCAACCTATGAATAAAGCACTGCATACAGTTTTTAATTATGTTCTTACGTAATTGACTTGAATCATTTTCTTGTACACTTCTCTACTGTCATTCAGCAGACCTGCGTTGTTTATAACGATGTCTATGTATCCCTGTTCGTCCGTTACGGCTTTGAAAACGGCAAAAAGTACGTCTTCATCTGTGACGTCACATTTGTAGAATTTCACTTTGTTGGCTCCGTATTTTCCATTGAGCTCATTCTCGAATGCCACTCCGGTGTCATCTTTTACATCCAGAACTGCAACATGCTGTAGGTTTCAAAATAAATTATAACGGTAATCTGTACAGTGATGTGAAATGACGCAGTGTAGTGTAATATAGACGCTAATTTCACACGCACGGGCAGAAGTATTGTGATCAAGCGGTGAAGGCGCAAGATTGACAATCAGAAGTGTCCGGGTTCAAATCCCGGTCGGATACAAAGTTTTTACTTTTTTGTTGTATTTATTCAAGTTTTTAGTTTGTGTTTTTAGGCCAAATAATATTGTAATTTTTGCCCAAAACGAGCAAATCTCGGTCACACAGGTGCTAAGTAAGGTACGTTTGCAGATGTACACATATATAATAAAATACCTAAGGAAGTGAGAGATACGGAATCTTTTAGTAAAAATGTTCATAGTTAACAGTAAAAAAAATTATTTGATCTCGATCGCTTTAAGATATTCGTTTATACGAGTACGTGGTATGTAGAAAATTTAAATTGTTAATTGCACATTTTGTATAAAGTACGCTAGCATGAAGGTAAACAAATATAGCGCCCTAACGGGGGGACAAAGTGATTTAAATATAGGTTATAGATCGGGCATTGGGAAACTTTTTTAGAAAAACTTTGATCTTGAAAGTCAAGGGTTCGTCAAATGGCTTGTACAGGCAAATTACGTGATTTGACATTAGACTGACTTATTACCAATTGATAAAAAGTTTAGGATCAATATTTTGTTTTATTTGTCCGGTCTGTTACTAGTTGTGTTAAATTTATTTGCGGAGGGTGGACAGCATAGTAAAATCTTTTAAGCTTCATGAGCACTAGTGATGTATATCTGAAAATTGCTATTTATTTCAATATTGTTTCATTTGAAATCTTTTTATACCTCTATAGTGTAATCTCAGCGTTGGATTTCGTAGTATAATTATACTATTTGTATTGAACCATAATTTCATGTTGTGTAGTATGTAGTATCGTAATGCCATTATACTACGTAAAAGTACCATAAGTTAACCTTCAGCTCGATTGACAACTGTCGTTGGGTGAATCATTTTGCTTTTTCTTAATACCCTACAATATTAGAAAGTTTTGTATGTATGGCAACATCGAATTAGCCAGCAAAAGAGCCGACAGTGACGGGATTGACTAATGTCAGCCATTTTGGAATTTTCAACCAATCAAATGACGTGACATTTGTAACGTATGTAGTTTATAACGAATGGGAATATTTTTGTTTTTAATTTTTACGCGGAGTTTCTTTGTGTATTATACGGAAAAGTTCGTTATTTACCAAACATTCCCATTAATAACAAAATTGATGAATAACGAAACGTAGTATAATATTCCAAAAGTAGTATATTTTTAATTTCCATAGACAATAATTTTATGAGGATCTGAATCCAACCCTGGTGTTATCTCATACATAACGATTACATGTACAATCACTTGGTGACAAAAACATGACTAGTTCAATCTGTTACTCGTGTCATAATATAGATAATAGCATAGAGCTTGTTGTAACAAAACAGAGATATTTCATATAAAATTTCGTTATTATTACGAAATAATCTTTTGAAATGAGTTACCCTCATAACGGGGTGTTAGTTACATGAAAAGAGACATGAAATCACTACAGTCTACTATATATACATATATACTCTACGAGTATATACTACGTAGGAAATCAGTTTCGTAAAAATAAAACCTACAGCATCATACTGATTCTAGCCTTCCGGTTTCAATTCTGCCTATATCAGAATAGAACAGTCGGTAGGTGTTGGACGAGGCTTGACATATAATGCAATACAACATGTACCGACCGTCATACACCTGCCGATCCGGACAAGCAAGATACGTTACGTGCTGTTCTAGGAAAATCAGAATATAACAGACAGGTGTTTAGCGGACAATCTGTTATAAGATGTCACCATAAAATTGTATTGTAGATTCGATTATAATCTATCTCGCGAGATTGTAAACTGTCGAAGGATAATACTATCTATTTTAGTAATCAATTACCTTAACGTGTTCGTCTAGTAGCAATGGAACAACTTTAGCCCCTATTCCAGTAGCGGCGCCCGTGATAAGAACAACTTTGTCTTGTAAATCGTACATTTTACTACGTGTTGTGAGTTGTCACGGCAACGTCTACTTCGTAATTGATAGGCGATGTAGCATGTTGTACATTTTATGCAAATTGGTAGGTACAGTTTAAGGTCGACATATCTGTTGGATAACACTATCGATTAATCACGTAGTGAATGTGAATGAAAATAAACAGCAGCCAAGTGCGTGTCGGGCCACGCGCAATGTAGGGTTCCGTAGTTGCCTGTCACAATAATAAACAAACGCGACATTATTATCAAAAATAATCAAATATAATCAAAATTTGTTTCCTCATTCGAGAGAACGTGTGACAAAAAATAAATAGCTTTGTTAAAGATTTTACGATATGGCTTAAAGTTTTCCTAATATAAACCGTCGAAAAGTGATTCTAGTCACGTGGTGCAAAAACGCTCCATACAAATCGGTACCTAAGAGTGACGTCACGTCTGCGCATTGAAGTAGATAATGTATGAAACTTTTAACAATATTTGAGTTATCTCGTAAAATAACGTTTTTATGTGACCACTCCCTTACTAAAAAATCTTTACAATGTAATTACAACGCAAAATGTAAAATAAATATTTTATTCGAGGAATTTGTTTTTGTTTCTTGAATATTTGCGGGCTTTATAAGCTGTATAAGATTGCGGGCGTTATAAGCTAAATAATATATAAATAAAAGATATTTTAAATTTTATAGGCGTTTTATAGTACAATTTGACCCCAATCTGATTTGGTGTCATTGACATCAAAAAATTGTATTTCATATTTAACTATTAAATTGTAGCAAAAATTTTATTGAATAATATTATATGTTACAGATAGTTACCTATAGTATGCCAGATGATAGACAACAGAGCACTTTATTTTTTATAACCTATGTGTCACAATGAAGACATTTTAAATTTGAATAAGTTCAGACGGCCAATGAAAAGTAATTTATTCACTAAAAACCCGATCAATTTTTAAAGACCAGTTCCTCCAGCATGCTATATCCTCGCATGAGTGTAGGCGTGATGTCCAGAGCCGGTTTCTCGTTGGCTACCAGCCAGGTGCTCCCGCTTTCTCCTTGCTTGTAAGCTTCTATCAGACCACGAGCAGCTGACTCAGGGCTACAGAAAGAAACACATTAGCTAAATTATGCATGTGGAATTCTTTGTTAGTTAGGCTTCAGAAGGATTCTGGAAATAGTTTATTCTGAACAAAAAAAATCAACTGGACATAAAAATAATTCCTGAAAACACTGGCCTCTCTCACAGACAGCAACGCTCCATGAAGTGATTTGCTATACCATCTTGGCAGGCGTATTGGTGATCGTAGTATCATATTGTTGCATCTAAGATGCTTTATCATCCCATCAGCCTATCAGTCGCTTTTAAGACCCTGCGGTCAGGTCACCTTCAAGTTTCAAAGCACCACCACCAAAATCTTGGCATGTTAATTATTATTAGGCATATTAGGGAATAAAAATATTCAGCGAACTATTTCGTTGTTTTAAAAGCAACGTTTGTCTGTACCTTTGTATCGGCCAACTGGTCAAGGAATCCAAGATCCCTTTGTTGATTTCCTCGTCAAAGCTGCCTAGCTTCTGAGTTGTCAGCAGCGAAGTAGTGGTGGCACCGAAGCAAATTGACAATACACGCATCCCTGTTCTTTCGTAATATTCTTTGAGCTGTAAAAGAGTTGTGTGTGATGTTTTAAATTTAAGTTTGACTAAGGACTTAGTAAACATGACGGTTAATGGTTATAATTTCTAATACAACCAATATTGGTCAAAGTTGTGAGGTGTGCAGGGGGAAGGGAATGAACATTGATTGGCCCCAATAGGAGAGAAATGCACGTCCGTTGAAATTCTCTTTGTGACGTAAGTGGTCTGAAGCAACTTGATAAGACAAATAAGTCTCACGTGTTGTCTGAAAGTGTTTGCCTTGCGATAAGTCTCTTGGGTAGGTGACCTGCGTTTTTTTCACACAGCAGCATGTATTTTTATTGTACGATGGCTGGATCGAACCAGATCTGACTGACGTCATGCTTTATACACTGATTACAAATATAAAGATAGCTTATCACTTATCAGGTCATGCGGATTTAGTGAATCCACCAATATAATTATTATCATTGTTCATTGACAATCCAAAATCAACCCATTGTTTGCTAATAACCAATACATAATATACTCACGCCAATGCAGCTACTGAACTGTATGACTGCACTTTTGGTGGCCCAGTAAATGGGCATGTCTGGTGATAGTGTAATTCCGGCCACAGAGGAGATGTTGATAACTGTGCCGCCTCTACCTCCGCGGTCTTTGCGCATAATTTCCAAGGCTTTTAGAGTCCCGGTGACCAGGGCTGTCTGAAAATAATCATAATATCTATATCAGAGCAGGTATTCTAAATTAAAATATATGTCACCTAACTCGATCACAGCGCGGACCTTTCACCCGCTGGGCGATGTAGTTGTAGACCATGGACCACAAAGTGGTGCACAAAATTTAATCCGCGTTGTTGCCTCTAGTGCGCGGTTCATATTAACTCAATGACCTGTGTCAGCAAACCGACATAAATACATAACTGAAATGGAAAATATTAAATATTTTATTCGGAAACTCTCCCACAAATTTGCTTTTATTTCCGTTCCAATAATATACATATATACATATATACATTTTGATACAAATTATATGGGAAATTTTATATGCTACTACTAGCATATTCATTACTATTCATACACTAACATAATTTTAAGTGCTTTATTTATCTCAGTAATAAAATGTGCATTCGATCCAAAGATAAGTTTTAAAATGATTTTTTAAATCATATCCCTAAATATGGCATCATCATTAGCCGGGAAACGTCCACTGCTGAACATAGGCCTCCAATGGTATGCCGTATGCCACAATGGCTGGTCCCGAGCCACTTGCATCCAGCACCTTCCCCTATCTCAATATGGCTATAATCTCCCTAAACAAACTTGTACAATCTGCCAGCCTATGAAATCATGTCAAACTGGTTGAGAATGAACAACAAACATTACATCGTTTTCCTACTTACGACATTAATTTCCTTGCCTTTGTATGCCTTTATATCACCTGATCGAAAATCTTTATATCACTTTGTGAGAAGCATTTATGTCGACAGATGAAAAGCCTTTCTACCATCTGATCCAATGTATTTATATCACCTGGTGAAAAGTCTTTACATCACTTGATCAAAAATCGTTATATCACCTTGTGAGAAGCCTTTTTATCGCCAGGTGAAAAGCCTTTCTACCATCTGATCCAATGTATTTATATCACCTGGTGAAAAGTCTTTACATCACCTGATCAAAAATCGTTATATCACCTTGTGAGAAGCCTTTTTATCGCCAGGTGAAAAGCCATTATACCATCTGATCCAACGTCTTTATTTCACCTGGTGAAAAGCCTTTATTTCTCAAATGTCAAACTGGTTGAGAATGAACAACAAACATTACATCGTTTTCCTACTTACGACATTAATTTCGATTTCCTTTTTATACAGTTTCATACTGTCGTTCATTATGCCAGCGTTGTTGATGACGACATCTATATAGCTTTGCTCTTCTAGCACCGCGTTAAAAGACGAATAAAGCTGATCATCGTTGGTGACGTCACATTTATAGAACTTCACTTTTCCAACTCCGTATTTGGTATTCAACTGGTTCTGTAGTTCGATCCCAATAGCCTCGGTTACGTCCAAGATGGCCACGTGCTGGAAAAACATTCTTATCATTATTAACTAAAGCTTGGATTTAAGGAAGTAATCATCAGAAATATATATATATAGGCATTAAGAGTATTACTACAGGCATCGATAATGGAAAATTCAAGTGCACGTCAATCAGCAGCGTCCAGCTAGTCTTTTTTAAAGTGCGCAATAAGTTGATCCGTCATTATGTGTATAGCACTTGATAAAACGCCCTCATATGAACCGGTGAGAAGCCTTTATACCATCTGATCCAACGGCTTTATATCACCTGGTGAGAAGCCTTTATATCGCCAGATGAAAAGCTGTTATACCATCTGATCCAACGTATTTATATCACCCGGTGAAAAGTCTTTACAGCACCTGATCCAATGTCTTTGTATCACCTGGTGAAAAGCCTTTATATCACCTGATCGAAAATCTTTATACCACTTTGTGAGAAGCATTTATGTCGCCAGATGAAAAGCCTTTGTATCTGATCCAATGTCTTTATATCACCTGGTGAAAAGTCTTTATATCACCTGATCAAAAATCTTTATATCACCTTGTGAGAAGCCTTTTTATCGCCAGGTGAAAAGCCTTTATTTCACCTGGTGAAAAGTCTTTATTTCACCTAGTTAAAAACCTTTATATCACCTGATCAAACACCTTTATATCACCTGATAAAAAATATTCATGTAACCATGGAAAGACTTCATATAACTATGGATAAATAGGGCACGTTTCCGTCCCGACCAATCGTTGCAGAAGAACAATTCAAAAATATCAAATTTCTTAAATTTACCAAGTCATTAAAGTACCATATTTATAAAATGGGTAATATATATGAAGTATATAACATTTAACACAATTCCATCTCCAAACTATTTGCAAAGCAACTGCCACTGTAAAAAAAAACTTTTTCTGACGAACGGACGTCGTCAGACAATCATCGGGACTCAAACGACCCTCGACTCTTATATATGGAATGGAAGGATAACAATGAATTGATAAATTTGTATTTTATATTGACCTTTGTGCCTTCGTCCTGTAGCTGCTGTACAACCAGCGCGCCAATACCGCTGGCCCCACCGGTTATAACCACGACTTTATTCTTCCACTCGTACACCATCTTGCTCAAAAATTCGAAGCTATACTAATAAATACTGTGTATCAATTAAATATAACGTATTTATGATGACTATCTCGTGTATATGCGCACCGTTCTCGTTATCGACTATCAAATGCTGACGCGTCCAGAAAAACAATGAGCAGGCTTCCGTATCTCCATATCTAGTGTTGAGATACAATATTTTGATAATGTATCTAATCTCATAATTTAATCACATAATAAAGACAGTGACTTTATAAAACTCTACGGACGAAACCACGCGTTGGATTTCGTTCTGGTTTTTAGACCCTCAAACTTTTCAAACGAGAACTTATCCTCATGAATATAGATCACATACATCAAATTTCCTTTCCATTTGATTGCTCAAAATAATAATAGCAAAACGACTATTAATCAATATTTTCTTATTTAAGCTTTAAAAAAACTTTTTCTTGTGAAGGCTTTTAAGTAGTTTTAAGTCAGCTGGAATGAAACTTACCACGTAAAATGTTTTAAGATATTAATAAAAAGTGATTTTATGATATACAACATCATTTAAAATTAGTTGGGGCAAAGGTCACTCAAGGTCACTCAATTTCTTGAGCGACGACCTTAACTATTACGAGGAGTCGCTGGATGCAAGTGGCGCGGGACCGGTTAATTTTACGTACCAAGGAGGAGGCCTATGTCCAGCAGTGGACGTTTCCTGGGTGATGTCTAATGAAAGGCTGAACCCATTTCAAGGAAATTGACATCACATCATACCACGAAAAATATAGTGAGATGTAATGGACTCGCTAATGATGGATTGGCCAAACGAAGCTCTTGAGGAAGATAACTGGAACGATATAATGGATGCCTTTGCCCATCACTAAGATATAGTAATAAAATTTTTATTATTTTAAAATGCCTTAAGCCGAGGCACATTTAGATTCTGAGTGTAATCAATAAAAAAATTACAGACTTATGAACTGGTGACGAGTGATGACAATGAAATGCCGTAAAGTTACGTTAAGTTTCCTAAGTTTTTAAAACTATGAATGAAATATTTGTCAAAGATGAGTTTGTACGAGTTTCACATGTAAATTTAATTTGGTATATTGTACAAATAAATTCATAATTCCAATACCTTTAAACGAGTATATATTAAAATTAAAAATTTAAACTGTTTAATGCAAATACTGGAAAAAGAAAGAGAGGAAGGCCCTCTACACGCTGGGAGGACGAAATCAAAAAAGCCGCTGGTCCAAAGTGGTGGCAAATAGCTCTAGACAGAGAGAAGTGGACGTTACTGGAGGAGGCCTTTTCCCAACCTGGGGACCTTGCTAAATAAATAAGATGTATTAGTAATAATAAGTTATCAAGCAGCAATGTAGCAGGATCAAAAATAAAAGGCTTTTTATTTTTATTTATATTATTAATGCAAATACTATTGTTACCGAACAGTGGACTGTATCTTGGTTGGAAGTCTCTAACGAAAGGAAAAACAACTTTACATTAAGACATTTACTCCAAAAACTGAAACTTTCGTTAGAGACTTCCAACCAAAAACTGAAACTCTGACATAAAAAACAAAAAAACAGCATAAAAACCAAAAACAATATGTATCAAAAAGGTATAATAAGGCTGCCAGTTCTCCACAACTATACTAAGTACAAATAATAAATGAAAAATTTTCCTGTGCCCAAAATCTCCTATGACCGTCGCAATGGCTCCCTTCGCAGTATATAACTCTCACTTGTGTTGTGCAGCTTGGCGGGCATGTCTCGCAGCGTGACGGTGGCCGTGGCGTATATCATGTCCGTGACGTCACTGAATTGGCGGGAAGCACTGAAGGTCGTCAGAGCAGGACGAGCGGTCGCAAACCCGAACCTCGGCTTCCAGAGACAGCTCCAAGAGTTCGAGACCTACAGACTTGTTGAGGTAACGTGTTCGTAGCATAGAATGATATATCTTAAGTGTCAGTGGACAGGTTACATCTTCCGACGGCAGAAATCCACAAGTAGAACCCCGTTATAATTAAAACAACTGCTGGTTCTGTTATATAATACAAAGGTCATTGTTTGGTAAGAGCACCTCAACATCGCCATTTATTTTATCACTAGAGCCATCTTTCGGCAAATGACCGGAAGTAAATTGTATAATCGTACACACGGCTACACATCAAGCTATACACTTCAAGTATAAGCTGACCTAGCATTAAATATACTTCCGCACGATGCTAGTTATGCTTATACTGGAATGGTACAGCCTGACCTGTAGCCGTACTGTCGCGATTGAAGAAACAGAATGAGTGGAGATCTCGAACCAGGTAGCGTGGGGTGGGTAGGCCTCCGGACTGCTAGACTGACTACCTGAAGAAGATAGCGGGCAGCGAGTGTATAAGGAGTACCTACTGAGTGCCAACAGCTTATATTTAGAAGTAAGTCGACTTTTATAAATGAAAACGAATGCGTGGCCTTTATGTCACAATGTAAGGATGACTGAAAGCTTCATCGCTTCTAAAAATGCTTCGAATCATTTTCTATAGTTAATAAATGTTAAAAACACCTGTGTTCGTATTGTCACCAACGTTAAATAAATATTTTGATACTTTTAGCAAGAGTTCTCCCTCAAATTCCAAGGAATGGGAAAAAATTCTCGATTTTTTTCGTAATATGTAATAATGCAAATTCGTTATTTGGCAACCAATTTACATTTGCGGCTTGAGGCGGGGAGACACCACTTGTTGCCAGTGTAATAATCGTGAATAAATATACGCCAGTAGGAAATAGCCAGTGGGAACGGTACAGGTGCAATAAAATCTACAGAACTAATAGAATTTAGTAGCAGTACCGGGGAAATACTATCTACTACTTGCTAGGGAAACTGCACCTTATAGAAAATTAATAGAACCTTTTTTAAAGGACTGCTTAAAATTTACAACCGTCTTCGAGGTCACAAAAATAGTTTTTCAATTTTACTTCAAGTTAAAATGTGTGTGTGTGCGTGCGAAAGAAAAGAAAAAAATACCGGGAACCTCAAAATTATTATCTTTATGTCACCTGGAAAGTGATTCGAAAGTATCATTTTCCATGTCCATACAATGTTGGTCGCTATCGTGATCTGTCACTTAACTGGCTCGGCTGTGCGTGCTAACGTGCTCGGTAATTAAACGTCCACACTTGCCCACGGCTCTCGTGAACTATGCCGCATAGACAGCTTTCCACTAACTCGAATGCTTTTTTCGCAGGAACGAAGGCGCTTAAAAGAGCGGTACCCCTCTTTAGCCCTAGCTGACAGCGACTTGGCGGAGTGCCGAGTTATGCTGGACTCCTACCAAGCAATGGTCAACCAAAAGGCAATCTGCGAAGGAAAGTGCTCAATGGGAAGGCAGTGCCCAACCGGTAAAGAACCGCATAGGAGTTTTGCTTGCGTGAAGCTAACAAAAAACGAAATTAACCCAAACGACTTGTAACTTTGGTGATAGTTCCATTCTATCGGTTGTTTGCATGTCAACTCACTCTCACACAATGCGTTTGCTGTATATAAAACGACTATTGTATTCATATTTGAGAATCTTATTAATTTTACGTACTTGTTGCACTAAAGTAAATTGTCACACGCAATAATTGGAGTCCATTTTGAAAACTCGTCGTACCTTTTATTGAGAGTATTAATAAGTAGAAAAGGTATTAAATAATATCATTTGTTTTTGACTGCACATTTTCACGAGTTATCTATCACATGCAATGAACAAATCGTCTGTAATAAATCAGAACGACACGATTTTAAAGTTTCACAATCCATCCGGATTCACGTTAGTTGAACAGTATTTTGTTTGAAGTAGCTTCATGAAAGAAAAACGTATTTCAAACTGTTATATTCTCTGTCGCACCTCATTTAGCTTTATTTTGATGTAGCAACTAAGTTTACACCTAAAATATATCCGATGAATACTCATTTCATGTATTTACCTAAGTTACAGTATATTGTTCTAAAGATATTCCGATGCCTACTAAATTCAAATCTAACGTTACGCTAAAGTCTTAAAACTAAACTTGACTGAGCTAAAATTAATTATCGATTAAATTAACCTATTTTAATTTTTCTACGTCGAATGTAATCCACACTTCCATACGAATATTATAAATTTAAAAGTGAGATTGTTTGTTTTGATCGGAAGTTCAGAATGACTTGATTTTTTGTTTTCAAATTATAGGGGCACTTTATGAAAGGATTTGACTGAGATTCTAAGCGGATATTTTCCTGTTTGTACAAAAATCCTTTAGCTACAGCGTCTGTGCTATTAACAGGACAGTATGTAATATATTCAAAGCCAACGTTGTAAGCTCCGGCGCTTCATAATAATTCCTGGCACGTCAAAACGTCCCATTCTTAATAAAATTCACTTTCCCCAGACTGATTCGGGATGATTTACATGCTGAATCCGCACCCGTATTAGGTTACCTAACAATGTATTAGCCTACTTAATCCCAGATATGATAAGGGTAGGCCTTTAATATGAATTTCTCGAATCAGTCACGTTTATAAAAGATTTTTTTGTTCTTCAATTACGAGTAGGTGGCTGAAGTAGGCTGAAGTGGCAATAGGAAAGCTACATCGCTCGAAGCACTGATAACCGATGGTGAGTATAAGTTCTCGAGTGGCAACCACGTACCGAGAAACGTGTACAAGGCCGTCCCCCTACTAGGTAGACCCACGACCTAATAAAGGTCGCAAGGAGTTGTCGGGTGAGAGTGGCTTGGAACCGGTCAATGTGGCATACCAAGGAGGAGGCCAATGTCCAGCTGTGGACGTTTCCTGGCTGATTATATGTGATTGAGACTAGGAACTTACTGGTAGTGACGTATTCCTCGCTGGTAACGAGCTACGCCTAACAACCCTCAGAGAAGAAGCGCACATTAATTTATGTAAACAATATCGCTTTTACCATTTGTAAGAAAATATTTTTCCGTTCCCTTCTATTATCCGATCTGATTATCGAGGTAAAAAAATGATACGTGTCCTTCCGCATATCCTTTCGTATTTCAATTTAATTTTATTCCAAATGTCATCACGATCGGTTCAGACGTTTTATCACGAAAAGGTAACGGACAGACTAATAAAGTTTCCTTCGAATTTAAGGTAATGTAAAAGTTGTTGATATAATGTGATTTTGGAATAATAAAAGATATTAACTATTATATGCCATACACAGTTTACTGTGAATATGCCATGCCACGGATTCTGTATAAATTCAATTCAATTGCCATTGGCCTACTTCTCTCCCGTTCAACGAAACGTTTCCTCAAGGTTAAGCCATTCGGTGACCCGATTCGGGTTGAATTATTGTTTTATCTTTGTAAGATGTTACAATAGTATTTCCAGGTGTAGGTAATGTTATATCACTTCCTGTTAATATTTTGTATAATTTTATATTCCAAATGGTGTTGGCGTCATTTTTATAAATTCCTTATATCGTTAAACGCATTGGACAGCGGTTTTGTTTAACATTCAGTTTTAATAGAGATAACAAATTCATTTTAAGTAATAAGTTAGGTATATAATATCAGATGCGTAACCAAAATAAAATTTATTTATTATCCCACTTCTGAAATCAACTTAGGTCGATTTTTCAAAACCCTAACGGTTATTAGAGATTTGAAAAATCGCTTGAGATCGACAGTTTGAAAATTGAATATATAGCTTTTGAATTATTCGATGAATAAATTACCTAACTTTTTTATTCTGGGGTCATATTATTAGAGCTGAGAAAAAGGCAAACTTTTTACGAAACAATTCAGTATGGACTTAAATCTGTAGAACTTGCGTTCTTCGAACTGATCATAAGCTGCCAACCAAATATCTTTTGGTCTCCTATACCATAAAATTAAACATTGTTTAGTCTAACTCAAACGTGCATATATACCTCCTGATTAATATTCCTGAGTGGAAGAGATATACACTCGAGTACAAAAATATGTATCCACTTTTGAACCATGTCACCTTAAGTTGACATTTCATTCAACACACTACATAGGGGACCAGCAAGGGTGAATTTGAAATGGTTTAAAAGTGGATACATATTTTTGTACTCGAGTGTACAATTTCATACTCACCTTTTTACAGACCAAAAAATAACAATCAGACAAATAAATTTACTTGACATGTTCGATTCCTCGTTGCCAGGTGTATGTAGGCAAGGCTCCAAGAGGCAGCCTCGGCCTCGGAGACCGTCCACGGCGGCAGCTAGCGGCGACCAGAGCACAGGGCTAAAGCGATCTCCTTCCACTCTCTCCACCACTTCCACCGCGTCCGGGTACAGGCCGCGCTCCTCTCCGGCAGGACTCTATAGCTACACCGGTGGTAAGCCACGTGTTTACGTAGGTACTCACAATTTGCCCTACTACAGACTCCCACTTAGCACTATTCTTCTATTACCACGTCAGACTTTTCATCAGGGGATTTGTCATAATGACCACCCTTGGGGGGTGGATTGGTGATCACAGTACGATGTTGTCGTTATATAGATAGGTGCTGCTGCCAACGCACGTCTTGAATAGTTTTCCCTTAGTTGCCTTTGACAGGTGGTTCTGATGGCAAAACCACACGAAATTTATTTTAGACTGCAATTAGGTTATTTGTTGCAGCTATTGTATGTGCTGGTTTCAGTAGCCTTGAGCCACGCTTGAAAAATAGAAAACTTACGTCGGGACGTAGACATGAATATATTACGCCGGCGTAGTGTTGCGTCTCGGCTCATTAGTGCAGTTAGCTGAGCATACATACTAATGGTAGAACACGATACCTGAAGTGTATTTATGTCCGTAGTCAGAAAAACTTGCTCCCAACCGAAGCAATTACTACAAACGACGAATTCGCTGTACCAGTCTATGGAAAAGGTTTATGTCTAACAGTGAACGGCTACCAGCAAATGATAAAATCCCTGCATCAAAGGCTAGTAATAAACAGAATCACAATTGCTTACTAATTACTAACAAAATTAAAAAATAATTGAATGTTTACTAAATCAATTCACTAACAACTCATAAAAGAGCGAGAAATGATTGCCTTAACCAGGAGCAAGCGGAATCAGGGATGAGGGGGTCAACATTACCCCCTTAATCTTTTCACCCCCTGAAAACAAGCTCCAACAGACGTTTGCAACACTATCCCATGGAAGTCTTCCATCTTGGTGCATTGCAGATTGGTAGACTTGAATCTATTACAATTTCTTCTTAGGTTGGGCATTTAATGTGAATTCTTCCAGCCCCTTCGCGTCCGTCCCGCTCTGCGTCAGGGTTCAGCGTGACGCGGATGACGGACCCGGTCGGTGGTGGGACAACTATGGCAGTGGGTGGGACAGAGTACTCGCGGAGACGCGCCGCATCTGCGCCTGCGACGCCAGCCCTCTCGCCGGCCACGTCACCGCCGGGATCGCCGCATCGAGCACCGCATAGGTGAGAGAACTATTTGTTCTAAGTTCATTTATTACATTTACCAAGCAAATAGCAAATTTCTGAAGATTATAATTTTCATTATCTCACTGCCGTGTGTGAGTTAAGTCATATAATTATATCTAGGTCGATAAATTGTATTGTATCAAGGTAAAAGAGACCTAGTTATACGACTAATCATCGCGGTATGAAAAAGATCTTAATTTTTATTAAAGTCTATTTTTCCTTGTATCAAACATCATCCACTGGCATTGGCAATGAAAAAGTAATCACGCCGTGTACAGTGAAGAGTTTGAAACCTGAAGAAACTTTTGCAGTATCAAAGGGATCGAACAAACATAAAACTTAGGTGTACAATGGAATTGGGCGCAGCGATAGTAAACACAGGTTTACTGATAGCAAAAACTTACCCAAAAAATTGACTGGAAGAAGTGATACCAAAAAAGGTAACCTGGAACCGCCACTGATGACAAATGTTGTGTCGAATCTGGTCACTGTCTAATAAAATGACACTCGTTTCCGATGATGCCTGAAAGTTCATGACGTCATGTCATCAGTCCATTCACCCAAACCCCCTGCCAAGCACGGTTACTTGCAAAACCCCGGAAACGACATCACTCATCACCATTAATCATATCCATCCATCACAGAACACAGTATTTCAGTTGCCCTATTATTTTAATGTTTCCTTTGTTATTTCATTCACTAGGGAGGTCGGCGGCTGTGCGTGGGTTATTCCCACAGTGAAATGGGATCCAGACTCGATGTAGTATCTGCTTATATTACCTCGAGGGTTAATCGCTTCGCATCGCCGCTTCACAAGGTTATCTCATTGTTCCTTTTGTTTTCTTGCTTCGCTTTCACGATTTGCATCTTTTAATTAAACTACTCAGAGAGCTATAAAAAGGTAAAACAGCTAAAGATCGGAGTCGTGGACAGATGAGGCTGTGACTTGGCAGTTTAATTAAAATGGCTACAGACTAGCTCTACAATTTCGAAATTATTTTTATTGCATGGTATTTCTGTTTTTTCATAGTGGAAATTTACCAGTAAAAACCATTAAGAGGCTATGTTGGTTAGACCACGTGGCCGCATTCAAATTTGGATTGTTTTGTAGCTGTCCCTATCCGAGCCCTATCCTACACGAGCGCGTACGTTGAGATAGCATACACTACGCGAAGTTATCCACCCGTTATTTGGATGTTTCGTAGTCCAGGGGTCATTTGAAAGATACAGTATATTATGTAACCATTTTTTTTAATACAGTATACTAATGAAATTTCAGATGTCGGTGGTTTTTCCAAATTGTTCTAAATTGATTCATACTATTGTAAATCAGGTTCAAAGTTGGGGCTTTTTATCACCGTAAAATACAATTCTTTGATGCCCTGTAACTCTGGAAGTATATATTTAAACGAAAATCTGACTCGCCACCGACACAGATATTTGTTTCTAGATTGTGTCTTGAAAATTTCATAGATTTTCATAGCTTAATACTCAAAATATGACTGGACTACATTTGTATGGGCTCTTTGACACCAGCATACCCTCTTAATGAGGCCGCATATAAAGTGACAGATACGGACGCTCGTAGGTGTGTTATGGCAAATCAACTCATGTTGAGCCCGTTCAACCTACCAATCTTAATATTTGTAGCTTAGTCATGTCCAACAGTGGACTAAATCACCTGGTATCAATGTTGGTGGTTATATAATCTGCCATACAAATGTATATAAAACTGTCTATCAGTTGATATTCTAGCCAGGTGTAAATCGTTTTTACGCTTGAATTATTCAGCGGCAGCAAACTGCAGTTTGTATGCGGACTGCTAAAGTGGACAGCTTCTTTGTTTCATATTTCATCCCATATCTGATCTGTATTCTGGAACTTTCGTTCCCGCAGATATAAGTCGGAAACACATTTCATCGACGTGACAGAGTGGAATCCAGTAGGCGATGTAAATGCCACATCCCCAGTTGTTCGGTGGGCGAGAATTTTATGAAAATTATCGTGATGAACTGAACTTGACTTCGATTTGTAATACTAAAAAAATTCAAACATCTACGAACTCATTAGGCGTATTTCCTTGCACACACATGCAACAGTGCTATTTTTGTTTTTGACACATATCAATCAAAATACCTCTGTAAAGGGTATGTTGAAATTGTTCGTCATAATTATCAGCTATATAATTTTTCAGTTACATTATTCCAATTTTCTACCTGAGCCTCTGATAAACGTCACGACGACGACAACCAGCTTTCCATTATATTAGCCATTTTGCCATTATCGCCAGCCTTGACAGATGGATAGGTGATCGCAGTAAGATATTGTTGATGTATACTTAGATGCCAATTTCCTTCTTTTTTTCCTTGTTCCTCTTACGACACCCACGAGATAATATAAATTGGCTGTAAATTGAATATATTACAGATTTTAGTCTACTGATAAAAACCCTCTCTGGGTACATACACCGAAATGACCAGTTTTATTATTAATAAATCCGCCTCGGGCGCCTCGCCAACGTCCCTAAATCCAATTCTGTTTCTGAGGGCGCGCTGTATTCTCTCTGTAATATAGGACGGGGATTTTCTTTCATGCCTAGATAATGACGAGCCATTTTAAAAGCTCTAAACGGATAACGTTCATTTTCTTTCAGTAAGCACCAACAACCAAGCTGTAAAACACCTATTTAACTATTATATAGCTATAAAAACTACCTTACCAAAATGAAGACTCGTTTTACGTTAACGAGGTAATTGCAAGGCGCAATTTATGAACTAATTAAAATTTAAACTACCCGCCCTATAGTTTAGGGTCATTGCTTTCCTATATTTCTTTATTATTGTATATATACTGTATTATTAATTATGAAAACAGCTTCAATGCCCATATTTATATTTGAAGTAACCTAATTAATTTGTGTCCAAAAACAAAACCGGAGGTGAAGTTAACTTTGGGAACTCTGTGTCCAATTTTGTTTTGTTTAATTAATCTTATTATATTTGTATGTTGTGTTTTATTATTTAAGTACTAATAGAAATTATTGTTATTATTAGAGATGATGCATGGTAGTTCAAACATACGTGAGTCTCGTTTTTCATATTAAAATTTATTTTGATTTACTGTGTTTGGAAGTTCTTCTGTCTATACTATATTTACACTATGAAACTGTCTCTTTTTTCATCAATTCAATCTGACTCATGTGGAAAATGACATTTGAAAATTTTTGTTGGTTTATTTAACCCCTCGATTAATTTTGTGTTTTATATTTTCCTCCGAAAGGCGCCTGTGGGGTTTGGGGGATTGCATTCGTGTAGTATAACGTATTTCTATATTAGTTTGATTTCGAATTTAGTTTGATCACATCATATACATCAACAGCCTATATACGTCCCCACTGCAGGGGCTCAGGCCTACTCTCCTACTTTTTGAGTTTGATATTTAATATTAATGTAAAAAAAGAAATTCATTAATCGACCTATTTTCAGAGTAAACATAAATTCCATAACAAACATGAAATTTATAATTCCATACACCGTAAAAAAATACACGGCAAACGGTGTTCGCACGGGCGTGACTAAATTCACAGCTAAATTGTAATACGGTTACCACCGCGTATTGATAATTACAATCTCTTTTTATAAAGCTGGTTCGTGTTTAGTGAATTTTACTGGATGAGTAAATAGGACAGGTTGAAAGGCATTTAAATTTGTAATAGAAAGATTTTAGTTTCTAAAGTAGTTCTAAATTCAAATTAAATTTTCATAGTTTTTCTGGTTATCCCTACTTACCTATAAACTATAACTTGCAAGGTGTTTAGATTTTTCTGATGAGAAGTATATTTTAAAGTTAAATTTTGCTACGACGTTGCCACCTATCGATGAATGAATAACCTTTTTAAAGTCTCAATGGTTGTTTTTTCTTTAGATCTCGTGCTCTGCAGAGGTGTTCGTAGCAGGACCACGTGTGCCGATCGTCATCCGCCCAGCATCGACAGAATGCCACAGATCAGCACAACACCTACCCACTGCTAAGCTTTTCATCGCTGCCTGAATATGATCCCTATTGAGGCTTTAATGGGGCAATCTGGCCGAAAATTCCGGCTTACGGTTTAAGCTTGTTGAAGATATAGGAAAGGGAATGTTACCGCCCTATGTGGAATGAAATATAACGATGAAATTACGAAATACGATGTGAACGGATTTATAAACTGTAAGGAAAACAGAGAGATATCTTAGTGCTTACGGAATTGAGTGTTACCTGCTATGAAATAGCAGTACCAAGGACGTGTCTAGGCTGACCTTCTATTGAAAAGTTGTAGAATATTCGCACAAATATTTGGCAAAATGAAAATGTAAAGATGTAAGGGAATTGTTAAGAAAAGTTGTTTCTTTTGAGTAAGGAGTGAGCGGCTTAAAGTTAAAGCAAAAATGCCTTTGAAAAACTTTGTTTCGCCTTTGAAAAACGCGAAGCCATGTGATTAGATTTAAAGTGAGAATCATCAACGAAATATGCTAGTTTACCTCATTCTTCACTCTCGTGATATGTTTCTAAGCTATACACATAGATTTTCGTCATTTCTCTCTAATTAGAGTTTAAGACGATTCGTTGGGAATGTGTAATCAGGAAAGATAACTTCGGAATGAGTCGGAAATGGGCGACAAATGAAAGGTGTTTTGAGTAAGTACTTAATCACAATTAATTTCAATCTACACTTATATAATTATGTTTGGGTAAAGTGACAGTCAGTGATTCCACCTGCGTCGCAGATAACAGGAAATGGCTTTCATAATAGAATCACCTCGTCTCCGTCCGTGTCGTAGGATGGTGGGTAACGTTAAAGGATACCTAAGAAAACATGACGCGGGAAACATTATCGCGACCATTGAGTTAATATTACTACGTACTAGAGAAACAATCAAATAACTCGATGACAGTGCGAACTTTATTTGGTTACCGCTACAGACTGTAAGTCAATAGACTAAAAAGGGTTGCAAAAAAATTCTCGTTATAGTTCTAGTGCTTAGTAAATATCAACTTAATGCCAGTATCCACCCTGGCACCAAGAAAATATGGATGCGATCACTAACCCACCTGCCAATCTGGTTATTAATGAAATGACGCTCACTGTGACTTTCTATGGACAACGTTTCAGTGTTCTTTTGTTAATAACGACGATCTAATATCAAGGAAATCGTAAGACTATTTAATTAAGGCCTTTGTTTTATTGATTTTCCCAGATATGTTTCGTAAATATTCCGTGTTTGATTGTATTTTGCTAAATTTTCTGCACCGAATGAATATTGGATTCCGTAAAATTCTGATTTTGTAATTCATTGCAAGGAATAGGTATATTTAATCATAGTTAAGCTAGTTTGTAAGGATCGGTCTGGCTGGTCCAGAAAATTAAGGATTTCTACTTTCGAATTGTGTAAGAGTAGCTATTTTACAAATCTATAGGTATTGTGTCTATTGTGTGTGTCTTAAAAATTTATATTCTCACAATCTCTATAAAAACTAACATAGAAATTCATCACCGACTGTTTCCGTCAGTCTAAATAAAAATGGCATCACTGTGTGTGACTAAATCCATCGATTGTGTATAAAAATTAGATAGACCCTTTTAAAATGCCACCATATTTAAATTTAACTATGTGGAACTACTTCCATGCCTCACTTACCGTTGCCATGGATGTTGCCAAGATCGGAGGTGGCACTATTTTAATAACTAAACAGTTCTTGACAATTTAACAACATAAATGATAATTTGGGGGGAAACTTGGACAGATGCATGTTCCATCCGTCTCAAATAAAAATTGGTCCAAATAAAAGGATAAAACACGTCTTTCCTTACTTATTTAGACTTTCCAACATTGCACTAGCTTTTTCAAGATTATAAAGGAATGTCTTAAAGAATAAGATAATTCTTCACTAATAGTGGTGTTAAGAATAGTATTCGTGCGCGTGAATTTTGAAATAATCTCTTGACGTATAGGCCGTCGGAAATAGAAAGTGGCTAAATTCGCAAAACGTGATGTACAGCAGTAATAGCAGTACAACATAACAAAAATGCAGACCTACATCACGCTTTGCGAATTTAATGTCTATTTTCGACGGCCTAATAATTTATTAGATAATATTTTTAACCTGAAGTGTCCCACTGCTGGGCAAATCTAAGACATATGATGTAGTTTATTGAAGCACACGATACGAAAAATTCAATTTGGACTGGAGAAATCGTAGCTTATGCAACGTTGTATTGCCAATCTTCGAGATGGTGCATGTTATAAACTCGCATATATAACTTTTGCTGCAATTTAACCTCTCTAGATGTAACGCATGACTTCAATCACCCTTCATGACATTTTAAAATCACCATTGCTCAAATTTTGAAACAAATCCGATCCTCTAGCAATGTTTATATCGATTCTTTACGCAGATATAATTAACTCATCATTTTGCATTCACGATCGGACTTTCGAAGTCTAGGGTATAAAGTTGTGAATTTTTGCATATCTCTTTGTCTCATCTTCTCGCTAGGGCTTAGCCAGAATTAGGAATTGTGATTTAGATGCCTTTAGCACGGTGGCATGGATAGTTTAGACATCGTTACTTAAATACTAAGAAATGCTGCCACTGTAGCTACTTGTAGTTTTAAGTCTGTATATATTGTTCTAGAGGTAATACAAATAAATATGAAGATGTTGAAACAAAGTTCCCGCACGCATTTCCGGTTGTAATTATTCTGGTAAAAAGCAATATTCAAAAAATGTTGTCCGCCGTAGTAGTACAAATATCCTCGGAGTACAATTAAATATGCATTGCGACATAAAAGTACAGTCACAGAGAAAAACATGTATATATTTGTAAAATAAAAATACCGACTGGTTTTATCGCGTTTGCGTTCTTTGTCTCATTCTAATGTATTTATAATAATACCTATATATAAATGTTATGTACTGAACAGTGTGAGAGCTTTTGTATAATTTTTTCTAGATTATTTTAAGTGTTCTACTACGTATCTATACATAGTTATATTTATCTAATTTCCACCAATCTAAAAATAATTGGTGGAGAATTTGGTAAAGATTTTTATTTAAAAAATAATTGATTGTTATTCGAAATACTATGAGTACCTTATTTAATATATACCGTATATATTTATAAAAAAAAACACAGAGTGCAAACACTATATCATACAAATGATCACAATCGACAATATTTTATGACATATAGAAAATATTTTTATCAAGTTTTGCACTTGGGAGTATGTACTCTAAAATCATAATTAAACTTGGTAAATATCGTAGTCACTTGAAGTGGTAATCTTGTATAATCCGAAAATGCACTTCATTAAGTATATGGCTAGATTTTTGATGCGTACGATGGTGTCACTAAGAATAAAAAATACGAGTTTATTCCTGTTTCAATAGTATTATGAAATCCATATATTTTAAAATGGATCAATCACAAAGAGCATAATGTTGGAAATATTTTTATATGTTGTCTGCACTAGTTTTGTTAATGTTTGAAATAATTATAAAACGAAAGCAATATCTGTACCATCACAGAGAATAAGTCATGTAATATTTATTGTATATATTTTTAATATAAAATTTTCAACTGAATAATTAGTTTTATTGTTGTAAAACCAATAAAACCTACATCTCGTTTATATTTTTAATAAATTGGGAAGGTAATAAAAATAACACAAAACCATTATTATATCAATATTATGTATTCATATACTTAAAAACTTGGAGCTAAAACATTTTAATTTATATTTAACTAACACAAAGTTATCCTTATTTTAATTTTCTCTTTTCAACAACGATTCAGACGAAAACTTAATTTACTGTCTCTTTTCAATTATTATAAAAATAAATTTTAGTCATTTATGGGGATTTAAGAAAAGCTTTCTTATTTCTAGAATATCAGCCCGGAATATATTTCTCAGGGGAACTAATTGACCAGTACGTTTATACTGTTCAACACGATAGTCGAATAACAGAAAAGATAAAATTTCTTTTGTTAACAAAAGCTATTATTTATGTACATGGCGATAACGTAATATTGGATTAAAACAGACTTATCTACGTAATTAATACACATTTAGGTACTTAAAGTATGAAGGTAAGTATATAAGCACATTAATGATCAAATAAAACTAACTAAGGCCTAAGTTGCAAATTTGTGTTGATTTCGTATGCAAAAATTCATATGCAGCCGTAAACCAATTTAGCATTTGTCGTTCTATAAAAATCTAAAGAAAAGGAATAATTAGCGGCTTCTGGGTAATAAACAATTTCGCCCAACATTCAAATTGACGCCTTTCAGATAAGATAACAATCAAAGGTGCAAACCCATATTTTAAGGTAACCACACCATCGCAATGTAGTTTGTGTGTTTAAAAATACGAATCTATTTAAATCGATCGATCGGTTTATAATGAATTGTTTTATACATGTTACACATCACTAGTCGCCATTGGTGTGGTTACCTAAAAATCGTAAAGGACACCACAGTGGTGTGGTCCAGTGGTGTCGTTGACAATACATGTGGATTGTGGTTAAAGAATTAATACAGTTTCTCAAGTTACAAGGATCACAGAATCATAACCATCACTCTATCGCAGCAGTAAGGTAACAACAACAAAATATTTATACTATAGCATATGAATTTTTGTACACGATTGTATTTTAAAGAGATATTTATTTTACTTAAAATATAAAAAATACTACGCAACAAAGATTACTTCACAAAGACAACTAACAACATATTGCAATATAATAAGACAGCTGTAAAAGCCACGGCCGATTGTATGTTTTTCTCAATCATTAAGGCAATTACTTTACTTTAAAAAATGTAATGTTAAAAACCTTTTATTCTTTCTGAATAAGTTGAACTCATAAACACAACTTTAAAGGGGGTTTATGGTTAAATTCCTCAGTGAACTCAATACTTATTATTTTTAGTTCAGTTTCAAGCAAGACTTTGCACAAACTTTCGTTCTAAGTTGTTCGCTCTCTCGAGTCTTGAAAGAACAAACGTCAGTGTTTCCATTCGCATAGTAAAAAAATAATGTTTTTACATCGCTGAAATTCTTCATATTTCGAAAAGGTGCGGAGTGAATAGTTATTGGACGGCGAAGCAATGTTGTGGTCATTTAGCTATCTACTAATTGTAAATTATTGATTATGCATAAATAAGTTGTGCCTCCAATTTTATGCGTATTGCACTTGTTTTATCTATCTAATGATACATGTAGTACGCAGTATTGTGTTCAACATATTCGAATTCATTTTAATAAAAAGCATAGCTAGTTACTGCCATATGATGAAAGACAATCTGTTAATTTTACACCAGATGTGTATTTAAAACTGGAAGCATATTCGTGTACGACCGATATAGTCGAATTTACAATTTCATGTTTTTTACTTTATCCTAGAATTCTACAGCGTAATTAATTGTGTTAATATAATATTTCATCTTTTTCTGTACATTTTCGCATGATTTTTCTGTATTAAATTAGGTACATACATACTTTACAAACTATACAATCCTTATGTAAGAGCCTTAGTCGTCGTGTTATCTCAAATCTTCACCAAACTAACCTTATTAAAAACAACCTTTCAAAAATAAAGAAATGGAGCTATAAAACTCAACAGTAACTTACTTTGTGCAGACTACGTTTGTGCAAGAATAATTTAAGCCGAGTGTTTACTTGGCAACATTGGTTGTGTTCGATTGTTGTGCGTCTTGTCCTACACAATGTGGCCGTGCCGCGTTACATGATACGCAACGCGTTACGCAACATTTGTTGCAACTGCATTTGTTGCAACATTTGTTCCAAAGGAACACCAGGTTTTACATTTTAAAAAATTGCTGGATAACTAAAAGTACAATTTACGACTTACAAGTCCTAGCCACTAGCTGGCAAGAATTATTTTATATTTTACTACGTAGGTACAATAGTGGGCGTAATAAAGCTTAAGCTGGCTGGTGTAGCGACGATAGCATCATATTCCATTGGATTTCTTTGTCAAGGATTATTTACTGATATAAATTGATAATATAGCTGGCCAAATAATCGTAATTCACGCTTAGCTCCAATGAATTGACATTTACGATTCCTCAATGCATTCCCATTTCCTAACTATATTCTTCGCATTTATAGGACCTACTGAAAAACCTCGCCCTCTTCCGTAGTAAAATACAAACATCGATACTCGTTTACCCATTAGTATCCGTCGACTTATTGTTAACTACAATTAGACACGCCGCTAGTACACAATACACACTAGGTTCCCAGCATACTGACATTTACTCATGAATTTTTGCTACCCTTAAAAGAGAGTCAGCAAGCAACTTCGTAGCTAAACTTATGTTGAATTGGGTAAATATTTATATCTTTGTTTAAAATTTAAGCAATCTCTCAGAAAAATTATCTCGGATACGGTTGACAATTTTGTGAAATTGAAAATTTAATTTCATTTGTAGGGACCTGTAGTGAAAAAATTCAAAATTACTCGTAGTAGAAGAGAAGCTCTAGCACCTAAATATTAGTTAATGCCAATGTGGTATCATTATCATTCTAATAATACGTCCGATCTTCATAATACCTATTGAAGTGAACTATTTAGTGAAGTGAACTATCAGAGTCTCATGATTAGGGTATAAACTGTCTCAACAAAATTGTCATTAAGTGTGGCGTACGATTTTCTTACTAAAGCTAAGCAACTCTTAGTAGTTCCGACAGGTATTCCTACTGGCGTGTCGTGTCTGTAGTTAGCTAACAATAGTAATCATATTAAGTGGTCTTGTCGTGGTCTTCTCAAGATGTTCACTGGAATTCGTCATCGGAGCTGAG